>OY728129.1:822972208-825547439 GCA_963277665.1 Viscum album
TTTAGTTTAGTTGAAAATTGGATTTGGATTTTGACGTAGGGGTGTCCGGGGGGGATAGGGGGTGTCCAGGGCATGGACGTGGCTGTCCAGGGGGTGGGAGGGGCATGTCCAGGGGGTGGGAGGGGCTGTCCAGGGGGTGGGAGGGGGTGTCCAGGGGGGTACAGGGGTGGGAGGGTTGTCCACAAGGGTGGAAGAGCTGTCCATGGGGGGTGGTTGGGCTGTCCAGGAGGGGTGGGGCGGGCTGTCCAGGGGGTGGGCGGGCTGGCCATGGGGGGGTAGGGGTGTCTGGAGGCCGGGCTATCCAAGGGGGTGGGGGATGTCCACAGGGGGAAGGGGTGTCGAGTGGGTGGCGGGGGCTGTCCACAGGGGTGGTCGTCCTGTCTAGGGGGGTAGGGGGTGTCCACGGGGGTGGGCGGGTTGTCCACAGGGGTGGGCGGGGCTCTCCACGGGGGTGGGGCGGGCTGTCCACGGGGGTGGGTGGGGGCTGTCCAGGGGGTGGGCGGGGCTGTCCAGGGGGGGTGGACTGGCTATCCACGGGGGTGGACGGGCTATCCAAGGGGGTGTGGGATATCTAGAGGGTTAGGGTGGGGTGTTCCTATTGGGGGGGGGGGTGTGGGGTGTCCAGGGAGGGGGTCGTCTCTCTAGGTGGTGGGGGGCTGCAAGGGAGGCGGGTGTGGGCTGTTTGGGACGGGGGGTTGTCCGGGGGGGGGAACAGGTGGGGGAGGGGGGTATGGGATGTCCAAGGAGGGGTGTGTCCAGTGGGGGGTGGGGGGAATCACATTTTATAAAATAGGTAAAGTGTTTTCTATGTGGTTTATTTGGAACTGTACAAAGATAGATCCCATTTTTATTGTATTCTAAAATCACATTAAACATATATATACTTAGTGAATCCTTTATAAGTTTGGAACCATGTTTGAGCATTACCACTAATATCCCATAGCTTAATACCATTTTTAGATTGTGTACATATCATTTAGATTTTTAATGAGTTTACTTCTTCCTTCATTAATGTCTTCCAAGGATTTCTTTAATAATCTAATATCCACTTGAATGTTTTTCCTGGATTAAATAATGTATGTATTACCAGAATAGTCAATTAATTTTTTACATTCTAGTAAACCATGTTGATAACCTTCATGATTATATGATCTCATAGGTGGGTTTGGTGAAAATGGATATAATTTTAAACATATGTATTGAATTTTATTTATCTTTCAGGTTGAAAATTCTGCAGTTGGGTTTTTTAAAGTGATATATAGCAACGTTTTTAAACCCCTGCTATATATGCCTAATGGTTGTTTAGTAGCAGATTAAACCACCCACTATTTAAGGTCAATATTTGTTTACCATTTTTTTGTTTTAGCAGTTGTTTTCCATGAAAAAAATGGGGAGGGATATAATGGCGGTTCAACCCACTACTATATCCTTTCCATTTGTTGGCAGGTGAAACCGTCACTAAAAACCAAAAAACGCCACTAAGAAACATTCTGTGACGATTACCCGAAGCTGACCACTAAATTTACAGAACTAACCCCCCCCCCCCCCCAGGAAAGCCCCCCCACACCTGGACATCCCAACCCCCATGGAAAGCCCCCGCCACCCCCGTGGAAAGCCCGCCCACCCCCTTGGACAGCCCGTTCCCCCTGGACAACCCCCCCACCCTTGTTGACAACCCTCGCACCCCACCCTCGGACACCCTCCCACCACCCCCCGGACACCCCCCATCCCCCCGGACACCCCCACCCCTGGAAGCCCCCCCCTTGACACCCCCAACCCCACTAGATAGTGCCGCCACCCTCCCATGGACAGCCCGACTGCCCCCCATGGATAGCCCGCCCACCCCCCTGGACACTCCAGACACCCTGGACAGCCCCCGCCACCCCCAAGGGCAGCCCGCCCACCCCCTGGACAGCCCCATACCCCCCGGACAGCCCCACCCACCCCCTAGACACCCCGCTCACCTCCTTGGACAACCCTGCCACCTTCTGGACTCCCCCCTACCCCCCTTGGACAAGCCTGACCACCCCCTGCGGACAACCCACCCACCTGGGCACCCCGACCCCCCTAGATAGCCCCCACCCCCTGGACACCTACGACCCCCCGGACGACCCCACCCACCCCTGGACACCCCGCACCCCCCTGGACAACCATCACCCCCCTTGGACAGTCCCATCACTCCCTTGATCATCTTCCGACTCCTCATCCTGATCTCCCTGAAGATGCTAAAGTATAAAACTCATGTACACCCAACAAGACCCTTAAGGATTATGTATTCTTTGATCCACTTCCAATATCTTACAGGGAAATCCTTGAATATAGGCATTAATAATTCTATATCTTATTTTCTTATATAACACTGTATTTTGTTTTATTTCTTAATATGATTCTCATATAGAGTAATGTGTCAGTTATGCTTTTTATAGAAAGTAAACAATTTTCATTTACTAAATATTTTTTTGATTAAACTTGAATATTATTGAATTTCTTTGGAATGACTTATTGAAATTTTTTTTACAGAATGGATAGAAGTTGGATGTACAAAACTGATCATATTTCAACCGATTTCCAAAATAATTTGAATAGATTTCTAGATTTTTATTTTGACAAGGCTTCAGATAGTGGTCGCATACACTGCCCATGTTTTAATTGTGTTGGAAGACCTTGGTTGAGTCGTGAAGTACGTTTGTGATCGTATAACCAAATATAGCTTCCAAACAAACTATTATGTGTTGTATCACAATGGAGAGAAAACGGAATCTCAAAATGTTGATGATCCAAATGATACGACTGAATTTGAGAGTTTGATATATGATCGTTTTCCATTTATTCGGCATGCTGAGAAGGAAAGGATGTCCATCCAACAAGATTTCGATAAAAGAACACATGATGCATCCAATGAAAATGATGATGTTGATAGGGTGAAAAAATTGAATGACGCTGTGACGAATCCTGTATATCGGCAATGTGGGTAAAATGAAAAAGATGGAATTTTTAATCCGATTGTTTCATGGAAAAACTATGTATGGGATTTCAAATACTGCAATTGATTAAATTCTTGTTTTCTTGAAAGACATACTTCCAGATGATGCAGATATTCCCTCAAACAACTATATGGCATGGAATTTAGTTGATGAACATGGATTCTCAAAAAAAATTCATGCTTTCCCAAATGATTGCAGCTTATTTTGGGAGAAAACTGCTAAAATAAATTATTGTATCAAATGCGGAACCTCCTCGATTGAAGCCAAAAGATGATGGAAACACCATCTCATGTGCCACAAAAAGTAATGTGGAACTTTCCATTGATCCCCAGATTACAGAACCTTTTCATGTATGATGAAATATCTGTTAAAATACGATGGCATGGCACTGAGAGAATAATGAATAAGGAAGAGTTGGTTCGCCCTGCAGATGGATTTGCATGGCAGTGATTTGATGCTCGATATCTGGAATTTGTAGCTGACGTGTGTAATGTGAGACTGGGTCTTTCATGTGATGGTTTTAATCCATTTGGGCAGATTCTTACTTCGCACAACACATTTCCAGTTTTCATACACATTTATAACCTTCCCCCTTGGTTGTGTATGAAAAATCCTTACACTTTCTTGATTATACTGATATCTAGACCTTCTGATCCCGACAATGATATAGATGTCTACATGAAACCTTTAATAAAAGAGTTGAAACTTCATTGGGATGCGGGTGTTCCCACTTACGATGCATGTTCGAAAGACATATTTCAGATGCATGATGCGCTTATGTGGACGATCAATGATTTTCCTTCTTATGCAATGATGTCTGGATGGAGCACCAAAGGAAAATTGTCATGTCCTATTTTTATGAAGAATACTCGATTAAGAAGACTGAAATATTTTCATAGTTTTATTTTTATGGGACATCGGCAATTCTTTCCAATGAACCATCCATATAGAAACAATCGTCGAAGATTTGACAATACCATGGAGAATGATGATCCACCTTAGTGTATTTCTGTAACTGATGTTCTTAACGAATTGAAAGATTTCAGTTATTCATTTGGGATGGTTGTGATGAAATCTAGAAAGAGGAAATATGTTTCCAATGATACCTGTTACAATTAGATGAAGAAGAGTATATTCTTTGAGTTGTCGTATTGGTCAACCAACTTGTTACGTCATTGCTTAGACGTAATGCACATTGAAAAGAATATATGTGAAATGTTGCTTTATATTCTTCTAAATGTCAAGGGGAAGGAAAAATATGATTTATGATCTCAACGTGACTTGGTAGATTGGGGGATCAGACCAGAATTGAATCCTGTCTGTATTAGTAAAAATAAATGGCAAGTTCTATGTTCTTATTATGTGATGACACCTGCAAAAAAAATCAATTTCTGGAATTGCTAGATACTATTAAAGTTTCTAATGGATATTCAAGCAATATATCAAAATGAGTCAACAGAAGAAAGTTTATGCTTAAATCTTTGAAGACTCACGATTATCACATCCTTTTGCATGAGTTGATTCCAATAGCAATCCGTCATCTCTTTTCCAATAATGTCAGAGTCTCATTTATTCAGTTGTTCTATTTGTTTAGAGATCTTTGTGCTAAGAGGTTTTCCAAATTCTTCTTGCAAAAACTGTTAGATGAGTCACCATTAATTTTGTGTAAGTTAGAGAAAATATTCCCTCCATCATTTTTTATATGCATGTTGCATCTGATTGTCCATCATCCGACCGAAATACTTCTTGGAGGACCTGTTTCTTTCTGTTGGATGTATCCAACTGAAATAAACATGTGCACATTGAAATCATATGTTTAGAACAAGAATTATCCCAAAGTTTCTATTGTGAATGGTTACTTGACTCTAGAATGTATGGATTTCTTCTCAATGTATTTGTCTGATCTTACTACGAGAATAAACAGACCAATGAGAAATGAAGAAGAATAGTATGGGAAAATTGAACCCAGTTTTCCATCACTTCCTCAGATAAGAGGAATTCCGGGATCATATACATTGATGACATTAAGCCTTGAATAGTGAGATATGGCACATTGCACAGTGTTGTTCAATTGTTATTTGATCGATGAGTATATCAAGTAAGTAAATTGTACATGTATCTCTTATCTTATCTCTTGTAATATTAAATATTTGTTAAACTATTATTATTTTTATCTATAAGGAACATAAAGAATTGATAAATAGAAATCATCGTTATTTATCTTTGAGAATGAAAGAGACTTTTCATAGAAAATGATTTTCTTTATGGTTGAAATTGAAGGTAAACCTATTTCTGTAATAACTAAATATAATTAATATTTAATTAAGTTTTCTAATTTTTTTATATTTCAGGTATCGAGTTTTCCTGTAGAAACTGTTTCTGAGGAAATAAGATCTTTGGATTTTGGTCCTAATACCATGGTTCATGCTAGTAAATCACTGGTGATCAATGGATACAAATTTATTATCACTGAACCATCAAGAAATATGAGAACCCTGCAAAATGGTGTTATGCTAACTGCCACAACAGACTGTTATGCCAGTACATCGGATACTAGACCTCATTCTGAAAATGTATCTTATTATGGAGTCGTGGAGAAAATTATAATTCTGGATTATTACTTGCATGGTCAAGTCACGCTGATGAAATGTCAATGGTTTGATTCAATTACGAGGCAAGGCACCTTTATTGATGATTGTGGATTTTGAGTTATTGACATGACTTGCACTCTTACCACCGACGAACCATATGTATTGGCATCAATGGTGAAACAAGTTTTTTATGTCAAATATCATCGTCATCCTACATTCGGTGTAATTATTGAAGTAAATCCCATACATGTTTTTGATGATGGTGATGATGAAGTTGACACTATCCCTACTACAATTGGAAGAAATCGGTTTATTACTTATGATGACACCAATATCTAAATTATCAGAGTTGATTGTGAACCCGAAGTTGTGATGGGAAATATATTGAATCATACTGTCGTGTTCTCACCTACATGTTTCAACTACATCATTAAGAGTGTGTATCCTAGTACTTACCTTCAAACCACCATAAATCTTCGGTTTCTTTATGTTTTTTTATCATAATGGATTTTCTATATTTTTTCTGGGTTACACATTAGTTATCTGTTTCTAATTACTTCCATATTTATTTTCATTACATTAAATGACACCCATTAAAGTGAGGCGGTAGAAAAAGATGATAGAAAATAATCATCGCATGATACAGATGGGCGTTTCTCCACTCATCCCTGTTGTGAGTATTTTATTTCAAATATAAATATTTAAATATAATATCATGTGTTTTCTTTTTTGTTAAACTTTTTTTCAGGATCCACCCCATAGACAAGAGATATCCGACGAGGAGCCTGATATTGCTCTCAGTAGTGAGGTTGTTGGTAGGAGGGGGTGGTGTCAGAGTTTGACGATCATCTAGTGGTCCCTGTAATGAGGCCGATGGTACGAGGGCTCGTGGTGCGAGAGTTAGACAATCCACTACCATAGACGTATCTTCTCGCCCCATTTTCATCCTACTATGTCTTCTGGAACACACGAGATATTTAGACCTCTGATGTTTACACTACCAGTTGGACAGACGTCTATGCCATCATCTTTTGCTTCTGGTTCATTATCTCCGAGCTATTATATTCCACCTTCTTTTACTCCTACTCTGACATAGAATGTGGCTGAGGAGCGTACACTGAGGGACACTCCACCTATACAAGATATTCCTTCATCTTATTCACATCCAGTGATGCCCATTGATCCGACTACCACAGGTATATTTATATAACTCTATCAAATTTTTATACCAAAATTTATTTTTATTATAACTTGTGCTGATATTATTTTTCTTTAATAACAGATTCATCTACAGATAGGAGGCAGGGGAGGGGGCGTACTCACTTGCGTGTGGTTTGGAGACGCTAGCCAAATACTCTGATATAATTCCTATCAGACCTCTCTCTTGGAGACATCTTCCACACGAAGTAAAGGACAACGCGTTGGCAAAAATATGGGTAAAAAATATATTGTATTTAATGTAGTATTTATTTGTATTTATATGAACTAATTTATTGGGTTTCAGCTTCATTTTAACTTCCCTGATGGAGAAGGTGCACGACCAGTGCGTTTAAAAGAGCTAGAAGAGATTTGGAGAGCTTATAAGCATGAGCTGTATGTTGGCTGGTGTGATAGAGTGGGCACGAAGTTGGAGACTTACCTATCATGGATGACAGCCTGATAAAGCAATATCGCCAAATGATTACCCATTGGGCGACTGCCAAATTTAAGGTATTAATCTCATTTGAGGTATTTAAATGAAAGTTTCCATATGTTTGATTAATATAATCTTATTTATTATTAAACATTATTTAGGAATATTTTTAAAAAAACAAAAAAACATTGATTCAAAGAAATACCTCCACACATTGGGGCGCACAACTATGTGAGATCATGAGAGGCAACTGGTACGATATAGTTGTTTATAATTTTTCTTTAGGACTTTCCCTTTTTATTGTTTCCTACATAAATTATGCGATTCATTGAATATTGAATATATAATTATAGTTGCACTTTATATTGTTTCTATGTCATTACAGAAGCACAAATTGAATATTGAAGGACGTATCCCTCGAGCAAAATTGTTTTGCTTGAGTAGAAGAAAAAAAGATGGAACTGTGGTAAATGAACCAACCCAAGAAAATATTGTATGTTTTAATATTTTTATTTAAAAGTTTAATATTTATTTTGAAATTTAATAATCTATTACTATTTTTAACAGGCTTCTTTAGAGGCTCTTGATTCCCAAGAGCCTGACAATTTTGGGCCACATGATCATTTATATCAGGTTATGGGAGAGGATCACTCTGGTCGAGTACGTTGCCAACCTGGTAAGAATATAGTTCTGATGAGGTATTGGTCCTCTCCAGGTATCCATTCTAGTACCACCGAGTTAGAACAGGTCAAGGAGCATGCAAGACATTCTGATAAAAGGGTCACGGATTTGGAAGTACAAGTACAAATGAGGGACAAAGTATTTATGAAACTGATGAAAGCTTTATCTTCATCACTTCCACCAGATGCCAGCATGGCTTGTTGGACATTTATGTCGTCAACGGGTGCCTTATCTAATGCTCTAGGTGGTAACTCTATTGGGGGTCGAGATGATGATGTTCTTGGTGATGAATAGAATGTTGAAGAGGATGAGGGCGAGGATGAGGATGAGGACGAGGGTGAGGATGGGGTCGTGGGTGAGGATGGGGATGAGGACGAGGATGAGGCTAACGATGAGCATGGGGAAGATGACGAGGATGAAGAGGAGGATAGAGATGGCGGATAGGATGAGGCCGATGATGACAATGTTGATGGTGATGGTGATCAGGGGAAGATTGATCCATCACATTTTTGAATTCTGTCTAACTCTTTATTTTTGAACCTGGTTTTCCACTCTGGTATAGAGTTTTTTGAATTCAGTATAACTCTTTATTTTCGACCAAATATGGAAGCCTAATGATGTTATAATGGTTTTGAGGTGAGTGATGCCATATGAGATTTTATGGGTTATTGTGAGGAGTTTCTTCCCATATAATTGATTGGTTCATAAAACATAAGTTGGTTTTGTATTCTATTGTGGGTGTGTGTAAACTGAAATTCAAGGTAGGTGGTTCCATTTCTAGCATGTGATAATGAAACTACTTGTTTTTATTTGAAAATTGATTTATAAATTGATTAATGAAATTAGCATGATTTTTGTATGTGTTGAAAAAGTGTTTTGAAATAAAAATTTGTTTTCCATGGATTTTGATAAATGTATTATAAATGGGTTTGAATGGTTTTCAAGGCATTGAAATGGGTCTGTGAAAAAAGAGAACATGGGTTACCTTGGGTACTTAGGTGAAAGGTTTATCTTAAGGAAATCATCCATTTCATTATGGTTATCAAGGAGGTTTGACATTAGTTTTAACCAAATTTTCAAGGCCTATTATTCTTGGGGACAGATATTGACATTTTGGGGAGATTACCCTTGGGGTTTTCCACTACTTCATAGGTACATTGTTATGAGATCTATTTTTTGAACTTGATTCTTATTGTATGATTAGTCTACTACCTAGAACTTTAGTATTTATTGGTACTATGATACCCATTTTTCTATTTTGTATTACTTAGCTTTCTTAGTTAGACATTTATTTCATGTTTACACATGTGCAAAATGATATGGAAAATGTGATTTGATGTAGAAGGCTTTTTGAGTGAAATTGATATGATATTATCTCTAATGAAATTACAATTCAATGGTTATTTTATTCACACCATGACCAATTTTAACGAGGTAATGAGATATGTACTAGGAGTGGTACCCAAAATCCAACAATAGAGGATAAGAACATATACCACTCAATAATGAAGGCGTGTTTTGTGGATATTTTTTTAAAAATAAAAATTATTTTCATGAATCCTATAATTATAGCAAAGTAAGGTTTCCGAACTATGTTTGAAGGATGATTGAAAGGTGATAAATGAACTCAAACCATATGAGAATATTTTTTATCCATTTAAAGAGGTCCATGACTATATTCAATACATTATCAATCATTTTCTATGTGTATGAGTCAACCCCTCCTCAATCTGAGGAGCAGTGTGGCCGACACCACTCAAAGTGTCTCACTTTTCTTTGAAATGGACAACAGTTTAAGTAAAAACAACAACTGACATACGGAAAATAGACCAAAAAAATTCAGATTCAATTGATACAAAAAGAAAAGAATCCATGGGTCATTTGTGATATGTACGAGTCAACCCCTCCTCAATCTGAGGCATGGTGTGGCTGGTACCACTCAAAGAGTCTCACTTTTATTTGAAATGGACATGATTTTAAGTGAAAACAACAACTGGCATACAGAAAACTGACCAAACGCATTCAGATTCTATTGAAACTTTAGGAAAATGATCCATGGGTCATATGTGACGTGTACAAGTCAACCCTGCCTCAATCCGAGGGCCGGTTTGTCTAGTACCGCTCAAAGTTTCTTCCTTTTATTTAAAATGGATGCGCTTTTATGTAAAAAAACATACAGAAAACTGACCAAATGTATTTAGATTGTGTTGATACATTAGTAAAACGATATATTGGTCATTTTTGACATGTACTAGTCAAACCCACCTCAATACGAGGTGCGGTGTGGCCGGCACCACTCAAAGTGTCTCACTTTTCTTTGAAATGGACAACAGTTTAAGTAAAAACAACAACTGACATACAGAAAACAGAGAAAACACATTCCGATTCTATTGATACTTTTGGACAAGTATCCATGGGTCATTTTGGACGTGTATGAGTCAACCTCGCCTCAATATGAGGCACGGTGTGGCCGGTACCACTCAAAGAGTCTCACTTTTATTTGAAATGGAAAGGATTTTAAGTGAAAACAACAACTGGCATACGCAAAACCGAACAAACACCTTCGGATTCTGTTGAAACTTTAGAAAAATTATCCATGGGTCATATGTGATGTGTACGAGTCAACCCCTTTTCAATCCAAGGTCCGGTGTTGTTGGTACCACTCAAAGTGTCTTTCTTTTGTTTAAAATAGATGCACTTTTAAGTAAAAAAACAACATATCGAAAACTAACCAAACACATTCGGATTGTGTTGATACTTTAGGAAAACGATCCATGTGTCATTTGTGATGTGTACGAGTCAATCCCACCTCAATATGAGGCACGATGTGGCCGACACCACTCAAAGTGTCTCACTTTTCTTTGAAATGGACAACAGTTTAAGTAAAAACAACAACTGACATTCGTAAAATGGACCAAACACATTCGGATTCTATTGATAATTTAGGAAAAGCATCCGTGGGTAATTTGTGACATGTAAGAGTCAACCCCGCCTCAATCTGAGGCACGGTGTGGCCGGTACCACTCAAAGTGTCTCACATTTATTTGAAATGGATAGGATTTTAAGTGAAAACAACAACTGGAATATGGAAAGCTGACCAAATGCCTTTGCATTCTATTGAAAATTTAGGACAACAATACATGGGTCTTATGTGACATTTATGAGTCAAGACCGCATCAATCCAAGGGCCAATGTGTCTGGTACCACTCAAAGTTTCTTTCTTTTGTTTAAAATGGATGTGCTTTTATGTAAAAAATAACATACGGAAAACCAACCAAACACATTTATATTGTGTTTATACGTTCGGAAAACTATCCATGGGTAATTTTTGATGTGTACGTGTCAACCCCGCCTCAATATGAGGTGCAGTGTGCCCGACACCACTCAAAGTGTCTCATTTTTCTTTGAAATGGACAACAGTTTAAGTAAAAACAACAACTGAGATATGGAAAATGGACCAAACGCATTTATATTCTGTTGAAACTTTATGACAACAATCCATGTGTAATATGTGACGTGTACGAGTCAACTCTTTCTCAATCTGTGGGCCAGTGTGGCCATTACCACTCAAGTTTTCTTTCTTTTGTTTAAAATGGATGCGCTTTTAAGTAAAAAAATGCCATACAAAAAACTGACCAAATGAATTTGGATTGTGTTGATACTTTAGGAAAATGATCCATAGGTAATTTTTGATGTGCACAAGTCAACCCTACCTCAATCAGAGGCGCAGTGTGGCCGATACCACTCAAAGTGTCTCACTTTTCTTTGAAATGGACAACAGTTTAAGTAAAAACAACAACTCACATATAGAAAACGGACCAAGCGCATTCAGATTCTGTTGATACTTTAGGATAAGTATCCATGGGTCATTTGTGACGTGTACGAGTCAACCCCGACTCAATCTGAGGCACATTGTGGCCAGTACCACTCAAAGAGTCTGACTTTTATTTGAAATGGATTGGATTTTAAGTGAAAACAACAACTGACATACGTAAAACCGACCGAATGCATTCGGATTCTATTGAAACTTTAGAACAATAATCCATGGGTCATATGTGACTTGTATGAGTCAACCCCGCCTCAATATGAGGGCCAGTGTGGCTAGTACCACTCAAAGTGCCTTTCTTTTGTTTAAAATGGATGTGCTTTTAAGTAAAAAATGACATATAGAAAACCGACCAAAGTCATTCGGATTGTGTTGATAATTTAGGAAAACGATCCATGGGTCATTTGTGACATGTAAGAGTGAACCCTTCCTCAATCCAAGCCGTGGTGTGGCCGGTACCACTCAAAGAGTCTTTCTTTTGTTTAAAATGGAAACACTTTTAAGTAAAAACAACCATCATATGGAAAACCAACTAAACGCAATTGGATTGTGTTGATACTTTAGGACAATGATCCATGGGTCATTTGTGACATATAAGAGTCAACACCACCTCAATAAGATGGGGGGTGTGTCCAACACCACTCAAAGTGTCTCTCTTTTGTTTAAAATGTACATCATTTTAAGTGAAAACAACAACTGACATAAGGAAAACCGACCCAATGCATTCGGATTCTGTTAAAACTTTAAGAAAATGATCCATTAGTAATTTTCGATGTGTATGAGTCAACCCCTCCTCACTCCGAGGCGCGGTGTGGCTGGAACCACTCAAAGTGCTTAACTTTTCTTTGAAATGGACAACAATTTAAGTAAAAACAACAACTGATATATGGAAAACGGACTAAATGCATTCAGATTCAGTTCATACTTTAGCAAAAGGATCTATGGGTCATTTGTGATGTGTAAGAGTCAACCCCAGCTCAATCCGAGGTATGGTGTGGCTGGTACCACTCAAAGTGTCTTTCTTTTGTTTAAAATGGATACACTTTTATGTAAAAACAATCGGCATATGGGAAACCAACCCAATGCATTGGGATTGTGTTGATACTTTAGAAAAATGATCCATGGGTAATTTGTGACATGTAAGAGTCAACTCTGCCTCATTCCGAGGCATGGTGTGGACGACACCACTCAAAGTCTCTCTTTTGTTTCAAAAGGACATCATTTTAAGTGAATACAACTGAAATTTACACTCATCAACGATAGTCGTAAACTCTTTTTCATGAGTTGGGTAGTTTCACTCATGGGGTCATAAGTGAAGAGACTCCTATGAAAATACCTTTTCACCATATATTATATACAATACAAGTTCAATGAAAAATTCATCACAAATCATTACATACACAAAACTAGGATCAGAAAAAAAAGGGATTTGAGCCAATTTCAAACTCTTATTCAACTCTATAGGTATTTCTCAGACTATTCTGCCTATTAGAATTTGATGGGGAGGTGGGGGGGATGTGCTGGTTGGGGGGTTGTGCAGGGGTAAGGTGAATTACTACCGGATGATTGTTTTCATATGAAGATTGAAATAGGGAATTGTAGTACATGACATGGTTGGAAGAGTTTGATGGTTTTATGTGTTTTTGTGTGTGCTATTTTAGGTGTTTTTATACTATTTTAAGTCTGTAAGTGGTTTTTGTGATATTTTTTATGCAGGTGTATAGTGGAGGGGATACTGGAGGGCTGTTGTGCGGTAGTTCTGGAAAAACTCAATACCAACGGTTTTAAGCCGTTGGAATAAGAGTTTCTGGAATTCTGGAAATCTGGAAAAACATAATACCAACGGTTTAGAACTGTTGGTATAGGAGTTCTGGAAAACCGCTATATGTTACAATTTAGATTCTTTTATTTCTAAGTTTGACCTCTATATGTTACATTTTATACTTTAATTTATAGTTTTACTCATTATTTTCAATGATCATAAAATCTAAAATTTGACCAATTCTCTAGATTAGTGATAATTCTCAGAGGTTCATTCCTTATTCCATTTAAAATACCTGAAAATTCTAAGTATAGAAATATGTCTTTGTTATTAAAATTTTTAATTAAATTATAATCACACAAAAATAAACATTTATGCCATTAGTTTCAATAAAACAAAAAATAATATAATTTATAGAGAATTTTATTTCTACCCAAATGTTATGAAAATGGTTGAAATAAAACCAATAAATTTAAATAAAAATTTATAAAAGTATTTTTTCCTCACATATCCTTATATCAATCATAAGCTCTCAAAAAATACATCATAATCATTCAATCAAGGGAATGTTCGAATATATCATACATAATCGAACATACATTCACTAGATACCCCAAACTGGTGTGTTACATGTCTATTACCAAATCATTGAGGGGATATATAATTTTTGGCTCCACCTATTACCAGATAATTATAATGAATTATTCAAATAAAAGAGTTTGGCTAAAACATATATCATATTGTTCACCTAGGAACCACTAGATTACAAATTTCTCAGTAATCAATAATAATGTGTATAGGTGTATTGGGTATAAAAATTATCAAATCTTTCATAGTGATTTTAATTACATAGTTTTCTTATATAAAATTAAATTATCTATTTATAGTTATAGGATATTCATATTTCGATGGAATTTTTACTTGAAAATGGTTTCTAGAATGAGATACTTTATTTATATTATGATATTAATATAAATTATCCATTTAATGACATTATTGTAGACCAATTTGATGATATAAAAATTCGAACCGGGAAAACTGATTTTATTAAATAGTATAATGGTTTATTGGGGTAGCATTATTAGAGGATAAAATAGTTTCTAACTCACTATAAAATCATGGATTTATGTTATTGAATTATTGAATCATTTTATATGGAAATTAAATAGAAATTAATGTGAATTTGAAAGGGAAATGAAGATAGAAGTATATAAAAAATACCTTTATATTCCCCTAACCAATAATTTAGAATGATTCCCTTGGATCAGTTGGCTCTTAAAAGAGAAATATATTTAAGGATTTTGGAATACCTAGCTCTCTTAATCACTTGAAAAAAAATCTATTTCCAATATTTTGAAAGGGAATTGGAGATATATTTCGAAACATTTATCTTTTTAAATTTCATCCAAAATAATCTTTGGTGGGAAAATGAGAGAAAAGTTGTGAATAATGGTTTTAGAGTGGAGTGAAATTGGATTAGGGTTGGTATTTAATGAAAATTATGAAGATTCATTAATTAATTTATAAACACATCCCTTGGACTTTGTCTTGTGTAAAAAATAGAATGCCATTATCATTTCCTATGTTATAAACCATGACATATATCATTTAGGACCTATTTTTGAAAATTTACATTTTTATGAATGCACTCCTTTAAACTATATTATTTTAATAAGGAAAACACTTTTATTCGTGAGTAATTTTTTTTAATCATAAAATATCTTAAAAGCTTTGGAGAAATAATTTTTTGGTTTTCAAATTAGTGTTTTTATTTTTTAAGGTATTATTTTATAAATAAAAATATATTTACTCAATAAATTCATACTATTATTTAGAATATATTATTTAAATTACCATCAAGTCATAATTTTTACCGTATAAACATATTGTTTAATATATTACAAAAACCAATTATATCTCAAATAGTTATGAAAAATAATTATTTTTTGAACATTATATGTGAAATATAAATTTTAACTCTTATCTATGAAAACTATTTTTTATATAAACACAATTTAAAAATTAAACAAAAATCATATGGTTTTTTGAAATATTCTCTTTTGTTCAAAAAAATTAGAAACCTTTTATTATTAAAATGTACTAGTTTCAAATAATAAATATGCATATAATTATATTAATATTCATTGATCAATAAAAATAATAATTATTTATTTATAATATTATTTTAAATGATTTTTTTTATTTTATTTTGAATTAGTATATATAATGGTTGTATTAACATTACAATTGTCTAGATATTAATAGTTATATTTTATAATAACCTTACGCAAGAAATATTTTTATTAACCATTATATATACACTTTATTTTGACATCTTAAATCATTCATAGACATATCTTAGTTCCAATAAAATTTAAATTCCATTGTATATTATTTAGATCATAATGACGGTGTATCTTCTGTATTTTTCATTTTTTATTGAGTACGGCCCATCAGGGTTTAAAATTATGGTGTCAAATTATATTGTTATGTGTTCTATTGTAATAGTTATATTTGTTATTTTGAATGTAAATTTTTAGTTCATGTTATACTATTATAATTTAATCAATGGGATTATATTTTCCAATTGATGTTATAATAAGATGATTATTTCTAATTTTCATGTATCAGGTCTTATATAAGCACCTCTAAAGATAATTTCATCCTAAAAATTTTTTGGTATACATTTTTCCATGAAAAAATGTAGATAATTAGTCTTCAATTATTCTTCAAGTTCCTAGTTTCTTCCACTAAATCATGATTAATCAACATTTATAGTTATTTTAATCAGATGATGCTATGATTTTATCCATATTTTTAATATCAAATTTTTTTTATTGAGAAATGATTCAAGCTAAGTATGGAGATTAATTACATGATACGAAATTGATAGAACATTTTTAGGATAAATCTATTATTTCAAATAGAATGTTCAAAATATGATATGAAGATAAATGTTAGAATATTTTTAAACAATTTAAATAAGGACATGGTTATTTTTGGAATAGAAGTTGAGATATTTTTTATATGAAGATGTGTGTGGCATGATCATCGGGATAAGACCCACATGGTTCTATTAAGATATTAAATGAGAATATTAAGATGTTAATAGTTCAAAATATTATGTAATATCTATATTAAAAATATGTAAACAATATTTACATGATTCAGTGAATCAAATATATAATAACAAGACAATAAGACTATTAGTTTGGAAAAAAATGTGATACTGAATTCTACCGAAGATCCTGAGTATCAAAGAAATATTATATCCAATGACATTTAGTGAACATAACTCATGTGTGTAGATGAAGAATAAAAAAAAGTGATGAATAAAATTAATTTAAGGGGCATGTTTACTATGTATACTATTATAGTAATATATAAAAAAATAAGAAAACATAAGAAAAAATAAAAGAATAATAAGTGAGTCGAGAACAGACAACACTTCTATAGTATAGATATACATTTTGTTTTCAAAAATATTAAAGGAGAAGATTCTAATTTATCTTATATTAAGAGACAAATGATAATATTACTATATAAATATATATTTTCTATCAAAAAAACTAATTATGGATGATAACTGAATAATTAATGCAGTGATGTCCAAATGTAAATTTAAGATCCTATTTAGGGAGTGGGTTCGGTAGTGCCCATTATAAACAAGATAAATCACGTATATTGAACCACATAAGAGACTATAAATCTATAAATATATAGTAAATTCATTTCTAGTGATGAGACTTTTATTTATTTTATTATTATTGTATTAATGTTTTCCTCTGACTTGACTCATAAATAATAAAGAGCAGATACCCACATACACATCAAACCATTTAAAAACAATTGTGCAAATTATAATTATTATATACTAATTTTCATGTGATGTGGTGTATTTTATATTAATGGAAAAATAAATTGACCCTAATAGGATTGGAGGTTTGAATATTAATATGGGTAGTTAAAAGGAAGAAAAAATAATTCAAAAACATTGGGTCACACAATTTTACCTCTCCCCTCCCAATGTGACAACAAGATCATATTGGTCATAATAAATGGTCATCAGAGCCAATATCTATTTACTTTGATTAGATCTATTTTATTCATTTATTTTATAATAAGATATATGTAAATAGAATATTTTAAAACGACATATCGTTTAATTAGATAGAGAATATTGTTTCTATCCTCAACATAAAAACACGGGTTTTTAGACAAAAAATTAAAGAACATAAAGAAAAGAGAGGCAATGAAGTCAAGAAATAACTCAAAGTAGAAAGATTATAATCCACTAATGTAAGTTATTTAATATGTTTTTTATCTATGAAATTTTTTTATAATTATCTTCAAGATAAATAATTTTTAGGATGTGAATAACATATAGTGATTGTGTAAAAAAACTAATTTTTACTCTTTAGAATTGGATTACATGATTAATATCCATGATAATTATATAAAATATATAATTGTTC
Source organism: Viscum album (assembly GCA_963277665.1). NCBI lineage: Eukaryota > Viridiplantae > Streptophyta > Magnoliopsida > Santalales > Viscaceae > Viscum > Viscum album. The sequence continues at coordinate 822,990,161 of OY728129.1, forward strand.
GTATCAAGGATATATAATATGAGAAATCATTTTTTTTATTTTTCTATTTGAAAAATAATTTGTACTGAAGTTCAAAAAGTGTAACACCTTCATCAAACAAGATAAACCTAATGAATGGTAAATAAAATCAATTAATAAAAATTATTCATGCCTATAGAATATTTCGAAATATTATTGATAATAAATATGATATAGATAATTTTCAAAAATAAATTATCCATTCACTAGAAGAAAAAAAAGTGTTTCAATGTATGACAAAAATTATCAGTTAAAAATAAATTCTAAATGGGTTTTAGATATTGGAAATTATATGAAAGAAAAGTGAAATTTTCAAGAGGTTCAATTTGAAAATATGAAAAAATAATGTGAATACTATGTCAAATATATTGAATATCATAAGATGTTTAAAAATATAATGTTTCTTTATTTAGAACTAAAATTGAAAAATATGGAGGATATAAAAGTTGAGACTTCACCTGAATCTGAGAAGTGATTTTCTACCATGAATGGTTTTTATAAGAATCATATCTCTATGAAGACTCATATTATTCAATTTATATATAGATATATTCTATGAATATTTTCAATAAATTATAACATTATTTGGTAGCATGAGATTCATAAAAAATCATTTCTGCTGAAATTTTTTTTCTAGGTTAAATTAAAATTTTAATTATATATATACATGGGGGAGAAAAGTTATGAGATAAACATAAAAAATGATACTGGTTGTTTTAAAGGGAAGGAATATTGGATCTTTAGGGTGTAAAAAATAATATCTAAGTATATTATGTAAAATATGTTCTTCATATTTTATAGACTAAAACTGGAGGAAAAATAATGATGTTATCAAGATACAATTGTTGTTGTGAATGGTTTGGTCAAAATTCTAGAGAAATGATTTATAAAATATCAATCACTATCATATAAAGAATTCTTATACCAAGGAGGATAATAGCTCAATCCAAGAGAAATCATATTTTATGGAAGTAAATCACAATAAGGATAAATTTTCATTAAAAAAATTAAATTTAGAAGAATGAAATTTTCTATGGTATTTAAAAAAATGGTCACACTAAATAAAATTTCAAGTTCACATATACCCTGAATGATTCATAAAATTATGAATGAATAATTCAATATATTTTAAATAAAAATCAAGTAATAATATATGATCATGGAAAAGGGTTCTCAGGAAATAAAAGATTTTGGAAAATAATTCCCATAAGGATTACTAATAAGGATTCTACAAAAAATAATAGACTCTTCTATTATGGTACAAAATTTCCAATTATTTATTATTATAAAAAAATCCTTGATTTTTATTGAAAAATAAATAGATATAGATTAAAATAGATAATCAGTGAGACAAAAAAATTATAATGACTAATTTGGTGAGATATATTAAAGGATATGAATTATAGAAGCTCCATAAAACAATGTAGCTCAAAATTTCATTAGAAGCATTGTGGAAGGGGTAAATGAAAAGAAAATATTTTAATAAATTCACTAATATTTTTAAAAAAGAGTAGGAGTATTGAGAAATAAATTTAAAACACCATTTAATGAATTTACCAAAGATACTTCTCTGTAAATGTAATTTAAAAATACCTAGAATTTTAAGGATGTTCCTAAGGAATGTTTGATCATTTCACGAGAATAGTAGAAAATGTAAAATAAAATTGATCATGCACAAAAATAAGAATATTACTTTCAAGCTAATGTGAAAATTTATATTACACATGAGAGAATTATTGTCAACTGTAGGAAAATAATACCATCCATTGAGAATCGTGTTTTTAAAATAAATACTAGGACATGAAGGAAGATTTAACACCATGATGGAATTATAAAGAAATGTATTTATAGGTTGAGAGGAAAATATCATAGTTATTTATCTCAATAAATATAAAATTAGGTCCCACTATACTCCCATGTATATGATATATATATATAATTAAAGGTGGTGAGTAGAGTTGGATAAAATCATGGATACAATATATATTTTATGTAAACAAGACATATCTATCATGGATTTCATTTATTAATATCATGATGTCACTATGAAATATTTGAGTTTGAATCAAAAGACACTTAGAGTTTACCTTGAGGAAGACTACCTAGGATTAAGAATAAAGCATTGTAATCCCTGTGGTAGTGTTGAGAAGAGAAAATTCCAAAATATCATTATTTGATGTGAATATTGAATTTCTGGTAAAAATATAAAGTTTAGGTGTGATAATCACACATTTACCATCTGTTTTTTGGATAATATCAATTGTTTATATTAAACAGCTGTGTATGTTAAGTAGTAAAGTATATTGAAGGTGTGAAACATGCTTTTAATTGAATTATTTTTATGTTCTTGTTAAATTAAGTGAATTTGATGAAATTTAATTTAATATCTACTTGAAAATACATTTAGAAGAGATACATGAGTTGGTCTCTCATGATGAACCGTGTTATGGTCATCATTGATTTTTTTGGTGATGTTCCAAGTACTGGATGGAAAAATGGGGGGGGGGGTGTGATTACATAGTATTATTTTATGAATTATATAACTTTTAATTGAATATTATTAAACATTATAGTACTCAATACACTCAATATAATATCACAACCTCACTTAATGTAATTTAGTAATGAAATAGATGGCGTCACACTTTATTTATAAGGTTTGGAACAAAAGAATACTCTGTTTCATGTTAGTTAGATTCCTTATTAAGGAAATCCACTATAGACACAAGTTTCAATAAGATATTATACATCCCAGTTGAAATTCTATAGAAATTGGTTTAACACCCCAATTAGAAATCAATATGTATTTTTTACCGACTCGAATCACAATCCTCCAACAACAGGCAAGAGGCCCCTATCAAAAGATAATTTTTCAACATTGATCCACCTGTAGAACGATCTCCTTATGATCTTGGATTATTCTATTCCACTTGTTATTTGTTATATATATATATATATGAACATATTTTATTAACTAGTTTAATCATGTAAATCTCATCTATATCTTCAATAAATTCATATAATATCTTTATTGCACATTAAAACTCTCTCCATATCTTGAATGTTCTGGTTCCTCTCAATTTATGAATGGTTATGAACTTTTGATCTTCTTCTTTTGAAATTATTCATCTTATAATCCTTCTCTAACATAGATAAAATAATGTATCAAGCTCTCTGAAATCTCTCACAGTCTAGTATTTTTGTTTTCTCATTTATTTTTTACAAAAGTATCAATCATATTTTCCATTACTTGAAATATTTTTTATTTATAGAATAATATGAATATTATGAAAATAATTTCATTGATATTTTTTCATATTTAATATTCCAAAAATCCTAGTTGGTTCTCTTAGTTATTCTTAAGAAGGTGGTGCCTGGAAAGAAAACCAAGGTACAATTATTATAAAGAAAGAGGCTACACGAGTTTAAAATATGGAAATATATTACAATATTTGTAATGAAAGGGGATTAGATCAGCATGAAGATTATCAAGCCAGGTAATATCTTTATTAACCACTTATTTTCAAGTACATCAGCAACCTTGTTAGCTTCGTGATAAATATGAGTAATGATGTAGTTGAAGTCGAGAAGAGTGCTGACAGAGCCTATCCAACAGGTGGTGATCAACCTCACTAAAAATAAGTGCATGGCCTAAAAATTTCCAATTACATCATAAGATATTTTATGAATGTTGATAGAATAATTATTTATATTTGTATTATATGTGTGTAAAATTTATGTCATGGATTATCATCTTTAAATGGACCTAGTTGTTACTTTCCTTTTAGAACATAATTTACATGTTTCAATGTGAAATTATTTGCATACATCGATATATCAAATTGATCATTAAACTCACATTGTTATTAATTTATATATTTTTATTAAAAAATATATTAAATTATGTATCATAATTATTAAAAATTTATTGATCATTCATGGTTACAATAATATTTTTTTTACTTTATGATATGTTTATAAGATACCTATCTCATCTGTGTAAGATAAAACATATAAAAATGGTCAACCACCATAAAGTGTTCCATAATACCTCAAAAAAGTTAATCTATTGGTTCTTCCATCTCAATAAATCTTCCTCTCCCTTCATGTGTTTTATTATAGTAACACTGCTCATCAAGTAATTCTAGGTTTCATTACCCATAGTCTATCACATTACTTGCTGTTGATCCAACTATAGTATCATTATCCTCATACTGGTGGTTTCATAAACACATAGTATGCATGAATTATAGTACTTAGTTAATTAATCTAAATATATCCACTAAATCAAGCTAATCATGATCATTGAAGGTTCATGGGTTGAATTTTTAGGAATTTAGAAACCATATCAAAGTAGAGAATGAACACAATGTATTTGAATCATTTTAGTTCGTTATGTTGTTACTTATAGTCCATACATGACACATATTAAAATTAATAGATTATATGAAATTAGTAATCCCATTTCAATATAACATTATAATGGGTTACAAAATAATTTAACCTTCTCCCTTATCCATCTAGAATATATTGATGAGGATCGGTTGTGTGTTTTAGCTATTGGACCAAACATTCTAGTGAGGATAACCAACACTATACTCTCATGCTCAATCATATATTTTTTTATTTATATTCTATTCATGATCTACCTCACAAATAAACCTTCCTAATGATATGGGTGATTACGGTTGAATTGGAACAAGAATTGGAAGTTGATCTAGTACTCATAACTAGCAGTTGTTTGAAAATGTTTTTTGATAAAAAATTGTAAAATTATTATTTTCATTGTGTAATAACCCATGTATACTCAAAATAGGAATCCTAAAAAAAATTTCTATAATTTATAAAAAAATTCATAACCTCATCCAACAAATATTCTAAATCTCTCTATATTATAATAAAATATTTTCTTGTCCTTTAATACCATTTAGTCATCATTATATATTATAAACTCATGTTTTAGACAATAAAAATTCCTCCTTAAACCACTTTATCATGTGTAATGGTCAATTAGAATAGTTTGTAACTCATCACATATGCATTCTTGAGGATGTAATCCTAAAAAAGCTTTTACGAATCACCACTTTCCATAACCAAGGATATATTAGCATATAAAAAAAGAGATCAAACACTTTGGACATATAAATATCTTCCATTTTGTTTGTTTACAATATCATTATCCCTTAAAAAAATCTTTATGTTTTCACATTTCAACCAATTTATTGAAAATAAAATTCATAGGGAAACTGTTGTGGTTTTCTCATATAGTTATTCATCTAAAACACACCTTTTATTACATTTTGTATAATTTATTGATTCATTTCAAAGAGAGGAATGATATCTCATGTTTTAATAGAAACTAGACTTTAGTTATATAACTCTATGTATAAATGGGTTTACCTAGTTTATAAAATGTACACATATCAATAAACCATCAAAATTGTTCTTGTGAAAATAAATCCATGTTTGACTAATGATTTTTTAACCAACACTCCACCGTTTTTAATATATTGAATATAGTGAAAAAATTGTTGCATTTTTGAATTTTAAGCCTTGTTTCATTGGTTATTCTCATTTTCAAAAAATAATAGAATGTATAAAATTTGAAGTATGACGTCTCCTTTAAATAATTTAACCACCCCTCCCACAAAAAAGGCATGCTCTTCTTTATGTTTATCATGTTGAGTTTCTAGATAGGAAACCACATGAAAATATCCTGATATTTGTTTTCAATTATTAAAATCCTCAAGACATACCTCCATTTCATTACACGTTTTCACAAGAATAGATAGAAAAGTGTAAATTAGGAGCCACCTCTTGATTCCATAAAAGTAATATATAGGTTAAGAGTTTCGTATTATCCTTATCTTCTTCTACCTTATATAATTAGGATGGGATGTTCAATCTTTCATTATAACAGCCTTCATAGATTATTAATTTTTTTAGAAATGGTTTCATGACCCAACCAACCAAGGCCTGCCTGACTGGTGGTAAGATTAGTGTAACACCCCAAATCTACCTCCATTTTGAAAGGGGCTAGAGACTAGTAATGATTGGGCACAACAGAAACAATGGAGACCTGATCCTAAGGCACCTATATGCATGAACAAATCTGTAAGAACTAATATAATGTTGAAATTAAATATACACATGATGATATGATTCATACATACAAAAATATCCCACATTATATTATTGTACAATTATGGGAAAAAATTAACCAAATAAAATACCAAAAAAGATCTAATATGGTCTAACCTACTATAGTAGAGGAGACTAATGTAAAATATAACTATTGGAATAGATTGTTTTATATCTAAAAAAATTTATCTACACTTTTTCTTGGTCCTCCTCGGACATTATCAAATCACCTATCATATGTATATTACATGAAACATATGGGAAGATCCCATATAGGGTTGATTATAAAAATATGCATTAGGACACCCCAAAATCAAAAAACATAATGAACCAAGAGAGGTGTCAGAATAAAATCACAATTTTATGTAAATAAAAAGTAAAAAAAATGTAGTGATAAAAGACCACATATGATAAAGATAGATAGAAAGTATCATAGTTAGGTGAAAGTCATACTAATTAAATAAGATTCCACTATATTGTTTAAGATAATTCTCATCAGAAAGAACATAGTCCTATGGTAATTATAAATATGATTGTATTTATCCTAAATTTCATGCTTATTGGGCCCCACCCAAAATAAGTACACTCTAGATGTCCAAATATATTGATTCATATATAAGGTATCATACCCATGAATATTAAGGGACACCTAATAATTCTTGGATTAACCCAGTATATTGGGGATCAATTTTCCAATTTTTGAGGTCATGTGATACCTAACCTTATATAGGGAGAATTCTTGAATGAGGATCCAACCCTTAGACTCACATAAAGATACCTTCTCTATTCCACCAAGTGTATTTTTCCTCAAATACTTAGGAAAATAATCTCTACTAATCCCTCTTGATAGAAGAATAGGAAACTAATATTTGAAATGGGAACTCACCCTAAATGAGTAAATCATGAGATACAAAATTACATGGTGTAAACAGATGGTTTGTAAATGATATATACATCATGTATTGCTCGGATTAGGGACGCCTGAGACCATGATCATACCCATGTTCTTATAGATGTTTATAAATACTATGTTTGTTCACATGTTCCCTAGTTAGGACCATGTACCTAGCCATGTATGAGAACTCTATAGATTCCACAAAACTCCTTTATGCATGTGTATATGGTTTTTCAGGTCTACCGATTCATTCCCTTATACATAGATACTATGTTCCCTTATACCCCTAGGTACACACCGGGATTATAACTTGTAGTCACTCAGTGTGTGAGGTATCAATGGAATGTTCTAATTTATTCTTCACATAAATCCTATCCACTAATGGAGTGGGACCAAAAAGTGTGTTTTTTCAAACAACATTCTGTGAAGATCGAGATTTTTAGAGATATTACATTCCTTTCTTGGTTTCTTTCCTGATCCACATCCACCTTAAATTATTCTGAATATCCCAGACATTGATTTCATATATATGGATGACATGAATCATGTCATAACTAGTGGATGGATTATGGTGACCCCCGTTCTCGATAAAGTTTCCCCATTGCACCATGCCATTAAAATCATATCCTTCTAAAGGAAACTCTAGAACCCTTCTTTAATGTTCCATTATTTTAATCATACCATGATCATGACTTCAATCCTTTCTCAAAACCTATGTAAATACTTGGTTGGTCCAAAGATATATTGTGAAATAGTGGATTTTAGGGAATTGTTAAACCACATAGAAATTTAAATATGGAAAATGATTATATGGAAAATATGGGTATAAAATCATAAAAAATGTAGAATAAGAATATAAACCATTGTTTTGTTTGGATTATATTAATTAATAAAGAAAAAGATTATTTCATTGAATAATCATAGATAGAAAAGTATTATAAATTCTTAGTTCATAGAATATTGAGAGAAAACCATAAATCTAATATTAACCTATAAAAAAATATGATACAAGTATTGATTCAGGTTTTACATGGGATAATCAAAATTTGATTAAACCAATATAAAATATTTCCCACTTTTGAGATTGAATTGATTTTTATGATGAATGTATGTTGCATCTTTTTCATTATAACGATCCTAGAATTCTATTAGGGATGACGATACATAGAAAACCAATCATCGGTCAACGATCTGTTATGATTCTCCAAATCTCTCTTAAATAGTCCTTTGGAAATACTATTGATATAAAAATAACCCTATTTTATTTTTATAACGGCAGTTATATAGAATAGAAAATAGGTTTAGGTCATTTAATAAAAAATTAATTCAATAATTAATTAATTTGACAATTAATCCACCCACAACAACTCTTAATCCAAATAACTGATGAACATAATGGTTACTCCATTACAACGGTAAAACCCACATTTTGGATTATCTAGATGACTCATATTTTTCATCTATGGAACCATTCATGAGTTATTTAATTATTTTTCAATAACAACATAGCTATGATAAAAATTTATTTAATATTTCTACTATATCAACACCAAGGCCCCTGGGACCTTGAATCCCCTGATGACATTTTTCATAGTTTAGAATATATAATTCAAAATATTCCTAATTTCTACATGGAATGCAATATTTTTTACATTCTCCACACCTTAGATATTTTCATCCTCAAAATCTAAATTATTACAAAAAAATTGATGGTATTGAGCTCACATATTATTCTCCCACACCTAGATAAACTCATAATCATTCTCATAAAATCATCGAATAAGTAACAAGGGAACAACTCACCCATATGATATATTCTAATATATATCCTTGATCATTATAAGGAACCATTTTTATGTATATTCATGCTCAATGACCATATTTCCTAATTTTATAACATGTGACGGGTCATGCACATATATCCATAGTTGTGAAATGTGTATGACATTGTGAAACGAGACTAAATGTGGTGGTTGGGATAATTTTTAAACTACCTCTATAAAATACAAAATATCTAAAAATATACAATTAATCTTTGAGAAAAATTTTATTCCTTTAAAGAAATCCCCATAACCCTCATATAGTTGAAATATTCAGGAAAATGTTTCTCCCTCATAGAACACAAAAAGCATCCATCACTTGGTCTCTTTAGACTATTGATACCTTTGGTTTGTCCTCATCCTCCCCTAGATGATATAAATTATCCCATTAATTTATTTCACCAAATCTATGCCCATGAGAATTGAATATCCTAGATCATCCAAGCATACTGGTGACCTATAGGGTCTCCCATAAAAAGCCTCGATTACTTCCATAATGATTGTTAAGTGGTAACTATTTCAATATGTCGACTCCACCAAAGGTAGATGATCCTACCATCTACATTTAAATATATCATAGATTCTCAAATAATTTCCTCCATAACCTTGATGGTTTTCTCTTTCTTATCATTTGTTTTAAACACTATGATCAAACATAACTATGTCCTAAAGGCCTTCTGTTTTACACTCTATAATCATGATGTGAAGTGAGAATCATGATCTGAGACAATCATCAATGGAACTCAATGATGGTATACAGTATACTACATGTAAAGTAATCATAATAAGTTTACTAAACTCTTCTCTTAAAAGTATAAGAAGCAGGCCAACATGGTGAGTCAATCTATGATCATAAAGACAGCCTCATAAACTCTATCTAATCATGGATTTATTTTAAAACATTCCATGGATATACAATTCCACTTCCACTTTGGAACCTCATGGTTTGTGTTAATAATACTAGAACCTAGTTCTCAGCATTCACATGTTGACATGTTTGGCATTGAGAGATGTAATCATCTTTGAAAATCACCATTCACGACCACTAAAACTATATCTGATTATCATGATAAAACTTTGACTCTATTGGATATTCAACTAAAGGGGTGTATTAAAATATCTACAAAAATAAACTCATATCATGACTGGTAACATCATTCATACCCATAAAATTATGACCTTCCACCCACCTTTAGAAAATCATTCTATATCAAATCCAGTAGAAATAAAAATATACAATTCCTCTTAATCGATGTCTCCATGATGATCCTACCTCGCGTGCTGATGAAGAGAATGGGTAATAACGATCAACTAGATGTAATTTTCACCATTCCTATCCACTAAGAAAAATAAAAATAATGATAAATATTATGAAAAGACTCTCAATAAATGTGAACATGATCTCCATATAAGAAACAATTCCACCATGTTTCCCATTTTGGGAGTATTGACAGTCTAAGAGTAATGATTTTGTAGAAACTCAATCCATAACCTATATCTCATGTTAAGATAATTTTACTACAAGATATACTTGATAATATTGTGATCATAATAGATGATAACCCATTCATCCATATGGTTTTTCCACCACATAATTACGGTGAAGACCACCATCTCAAGGGATAGATCATGGGTAATGTAGTTATGCTCATGGGGTATCAAATTCTAGGACACATAATAAATCAATTCCTACATATAAATTAGAAATCATCCAAGAAATGTTTTGGGCTAGCCACATAACACCATATACTCAACAAACTCCAACGGATGTTTCTAGATGGGGAATCTTCTCATCCTCTTCCACAACTCTAGAAAAGCATACTAAAACATAACATTACACAAGAAAGGATGGACCATTCAAGTCAAAGTAGTCAAGTGTTCCAATTTTATAGAGAAATTAGTCATAAATGATCAATAATAACTTTCCACCAATATAAGATCTTCTCCTCAATCACTCCCTTATGGGGATCCCTGGATTTTACTACCTCAACCTTTATCAGTTCCACTACTACTCCCTCTTTTGAGATGACATGTCTTGGGAAGTGGGCCTATAAAAATAAAATATAACTCTTAAAGAACTTCCTATACTGCTGGTTAATAAATATTATGTACAAAACCATCCTATAATTTATTTTGTTCACTTACATCGACATCGAGTACACTAGTATGTTGTCGATGAAGACTATTATTAACGGATCAATGAAGGATTGAATAATTAGGATGACGTGTCCCATGAACAATTTTGGGAAATTTATCACATTTAAGGGAATAAAACAGTAGTCATATTGATTAGAGAGGCACTAAAATTACGTATACATTATGTCCACATCTCATACATAGAGTCAGTGATAGCCTTGCCTAAGGCTGATTTTTTAGAATCAAATCGCCCCTCTCAATTGGACAGAGAGGTCATTGAATCTTAAGGTAGATAGTTTTTCTTGATTTTCACCTGATTTTGGAGATGATAATCCATAGACAACCTCAATATCTCATATACCATCTTGGAAAACATCATTAGGGCTGCATAAGGGGATACATAGGGTTTAACAAATCCAATCCTATGAAATTCCTTCAACTTAACATTTACCTCATGAATATATATGGGATTAATATGATAAGTTGGTGTAGATATATGGGTAGTCCATCGGTGCATGTCTAATCTTAAACTGATCTCTAGGTGGGGATGTAAGCCTATCATGTACTTAGTGAAGACAAGATCATTCTTCTCCAGTATTTTATGAAATAGAAAACTCACAACATCTTCTTATTCAAAGGTAATACTATAAAATTGGTGATTTATCAACTATATACTCACACATATGATCCCACACTCCTCTTCATGGACATACTTCTTGTTGATGATTGAAAACACCATCCAATATATCAAGACACTCAAATTTGTCCTCATAAATCTTTATTTTTTCCCATGAACCATAATGAACCAATCTATATCAAGAATTACATCATAAGGACCCCTTGTGATTATAAAAAAGATCATTCAAGTAGATATATCCTCTATGATTCATTCCACACTATAAGTAGATGTGTATTATCACTAAATCACCCATGAACAGACTCTCTAGATTCATAGGTCGATCCAAAGGATCAAATGGGAGCTATAGATCTCAAAAAGGGGATGTGGTAAGCAATGAGTGACTCATGAACGTGTCTATCAAAATTAAAACTAAATAAGATAAGATATATATTGTACCATTATTCATCCTAAGAGCCTCTGGGTCATATTACTGCATACCCTATAGCTTCCTAGGTCCTAAACCACAAGCTCCCTAAGCATGGAATGTACTACCTTGGGTGGTGTTGGTAATAGATCAAAATTTCAGACACCTCACTATACTCTCCCAAATCCTCTTAAAATTATTTCACCCTTTAGACCTACCTACTCAAACTAATACCTTTTTCATAGGTGGTCCATAAACCTTATCCATGTATCTTGCATGGGGGTTTGGAAAATCCCACACAATATGTCATCTCCCATCACAAGAGTGACAATGCATCTCCCTTGGAAGATTAAAACCATCCTAAGAGCCAATAACTATACACCTAATATCCTTGGACTATCTCTTGAAATATCTCACATATCTAGAATATTATGCGAGTCTTCATCTACAATATGGGGAAGTTACATCTATATGGTTCCCATCACCAACACCAACTATTGGTGACTTCTTTGATATAACAATCATTACGAACAAGGCATTCTTCAGTACTCCAACATGGGTTGGTATAATGATATAAACTACTCTAGAATAAATATCTCTATAGAGGAAATTATAAATGGTCTAAACATAATATTTAAATTAATGAACCACACCCATTGAGTATCACCAGAGGATAAAAAACCATGGAACAAACATTGAAACTGAAATTGTACCCTATTGGTGGTCCAGAAACTCATAGATACTTACGAATTATTTTAAATGTTGGTTCCCTATAACCAGTATTATAAAAACATTTTGATTATCATCTTTCAAGAACCATGCTGGGTCGCCATCCGACCCAGTGCCCAACCCGGTCCGCGACCTTGCCCGATGGGCATTCCTGATCCCCACGGGCTGGCACAAGTGCCTAGCTATCGAAAGTAATGCATGGGAACGATTTACCCGAAATAAAAGATAGAAAGACAACTATCAATATAAACAAACTGAAACTAGAAATAGACAACCAAACATTCCATTAACCTAAAAACAAATTTAGAGGTTTACAACTTGAACCAACATCCAAAAATAAACGACAACGAAAGAACTAAAACTCTAACTCAAACCTCCAAGCAACAAGAGAGGTGCAACATCCACATGCCACAATACCAACCTGCACGAGAAGACAATCAAAACCAGAACCACCATTGTTGAGGATGATGTCACAACCTGGAATACACAAGAACAAAGTATACATACACCCAATGGAGTATGTAGGGTTTGAGACAAAAGCCCAATAGGACGTCACCCAATAAAAAGGTTCCACGTGTAAACATTAAATGACAAATACATTGGCAAGCTAAATAAATGAGAGGTCACCAAAGCATAAACAACATTAAAGAAACAGTTTCGATAAGGAATGCACATTTAAAGAAAACAACTTAAATAAAAGAAAACACCCTTGCATAAAAGAAAAACTGAAACCTTCACAAAACCCAAAAGTTGCACTGTATACCGACGGTGGGTGTATAGTAGTCCAGGAGAACTAAAAGTGGGAGAGGCCCTAAAGGTACTAGAAAAAGGAATGGGACCCTAGAACCTCATGTCTCAGTGAATAGTATAGTAATCACAACAAAATACGTTCTCATGCACGAGACACTAGACAGGGAAACACATCCATAACCTAGTGGTCTCCGATCATCATCCAATGTTTAGTTAGTGTTGTAAGCGTCAATCCAGCTAAGTGAATCTATGCCGGGGCCACTCCTGAATCACTAGCACACTAGTCTAGTCCACCCACCTAGTACCCAGGCTTCCCCTTTTGTGCTCAAGATTTTCCAACTTCACATTTCATGTCAAACTCAAACAAATAAAACAAATAGGGTGAAACATAAACCCAACGCCACACTTCCACACACTCTGAAAACCATTTGAAAAGGTACGGACGACAAGGAATTTTACCCAACTCAATAAAAACAATATCTGCATTGCTAATAATTGTTTATTAAAAAAATATTAAATTTTTATTGTTAATCATTTTTATTAAATCATGTTAAATCCTTTTTAAACAAATTATTTTAAAAGAAAAATAACACAGATTGAAGACGCAAAACCAATTCAACCCTCTTTCATAACCAAGCATACCCAAAACAGGTTCCAAAAATGTTTCACACCATTAATAAAACTTAATAAACCATTTGATGATTTTATAAAAAAACAATTACCAAGGTGACACAAATCATTTTACACTAAAAATCTTTTAAAACTTAATCTACATCACTTACACAATCAAATAAATCAGCTACACAAGTAAATAAACCATTCCAGTGATTAAACAAACCACTAAGAATGTTTATAAATAAATTTTAAAATGTGTCGCATGAATTTAAACACTAAAGACTCACTCAAATTCCCATTTGTGACAAAAAACATATCAACACCACATCAAAACACAATCTGCATCCTTTGCACAATTCAATAGCTATATGAAAAATTTATAAAACATTACAAAATGTCACAATAAGGGGTTTTATAAAAAAATGCACCACATTTCATATAAGAATGCTACTTAAAATAAAAAAACATATCAAAATAATTAAAAGAAACTATTTTTTCACAACACATATTAATAGAATAACACATTAAATTAATTAAGAAATCAAATTAACTTATCATATAATGTTTAAATGCAGAACCACCTACCTCAGCTTCGATCCCCGATAATTGATGTGAAACCTTCAAATTCGAGCCTGAAACATCAATCGCGCGCTCTTTGCACCGCAAGGATCCTCGCGCGAACTCAAAGTCACGAATTCGAATTAAAAACTTCATGTTAGAACCCCAAAGTATGTTGATATACCAACTGAAAAAAATAGGAAGGAGAAGGACTTAACCGGGGGTGTTCGACGAAAAGAGGAGGGGCGGGCTGTTCGGTGATTTTTCGGACGAAGCAGGATGGTAGCGGTTCCAAGAAGGGGAGGTTGGGGGTCCAACGGGGTTCCGAGCAGGAAGTAGGGGGGGTTTCGGCCTTGGAGGGCAGGCCGACAGGGGGGGAGTCGGGTTCGATGGCGGGTGTCCAAGAGAGGCAGCGAGTGCTGGGATTTGGGGCGAGGTAGTAGGACAGCCCATGGTGGTTCGTCAGAGTTGCTTACCAAGAGAAGGAGACACTGGCTACTATGGGGCCGTGGCCAAAGGAACAGTGGCCCAAGCACTGTGCGAGGCGAGGAGATCACTGGAAAGCGGTGGCCTTGGGAGCGGGGAGTGCAGTTGGAGAACCGATGGGGAATCGCGCACAAACAACATAGGTGCGCCAGCCTTGGGAGGGAAGGTGTTGTGGCGCGACGTGACAGGTCCAGGAGGTCGTAGGTGGTTCATCATGGGGGAGGTGCAACGCTGCACGCGGAAATGGATTGGAGGAGGGATGCGGCGGTTTCAGAGAGAGAGAAGGGGAGGGGGTCCCAACCCTAGACGAAAGAAAGGGGAAAAGTAAATAAAAAAAAAAGAAAAATAAGTTAATAATGAAAAAAATATAATAGTTATAATAATGATAATAGTTATTATTTTTAAAAGGTCAACAATTACAATAACTTAATAAAATTCATCTCCTTAACAATTACAATAATAATAACATTAATGATATTTATAATAACAAAAATAATAAAAACAATGATAATAACTTGATAAAATATTAACCATAATAATAATAACATTCTTAGATAATAATGATATTATTATTATTACCAAAACCATTATTACTTTATTTTATTTATTTTTCAATTAATTAACCATGCACAAAGCAGGTCGCAAGGTGAGTTTGTGAAGCCTTGCGGCTTCACTCGTGTCTTGCCCGTGCATTGAGGGCCGACAAATCCCAGAACCACCATTTACCAGCATAGACACAGGATATCAACCAGACTCTTCCCACACCCCATCAGAATATTTCAAATCCAAATAAAATAAAATAAAATAAAAGTCATTAACTTTTTGATATTAATAGTAACAATTAATACAATATTAACAACTTATTTTTTTCTATTCTTAACACTATTAATAATAATAATAATATTCTCAAGTGACATTAATATTATTACTACTATTAAAACCATTCTGAATACATCTTATTTCATTAGTTGACCATTGGGAAGGGTGTTTGGGGAACCGAGCGAGGTCGCGCAGTGACCCAGGCGAGGCCGCACATCCTCGACAGCAGCGCGCTGAATTCTTTCACTGCCGAAATGTGCGTTTATAAATAAGAACACGATCTTTTAAGTCAGGTTTCAACCCGGAATACCCAACGCAACAAAAAATTAATTAAATAAATAATTTAATGACGATGAGTGTGATAATTTTCTCCACCATAAATCTTTCCATCCCCAGAAAGCCACAACTAAGGTTGAGACTCATAGCAGAAAACAATACCTGTTAGGGTCCAAAGAGGATCCCCAAAATCAACATGTTAAAATAGGAAAAAGCATCGTGCTCAGAGAAAGTGACTCAAAGACATCTTCAAGAAACTCATAAAAAGAATTTTTGATATGTGTCGTCTACCCCAAAGATCTAGAACACCTCTCGTTGATTGATCAAGGATAGGAAATTTCTCACTCATGAGATCCAACTTCACAAATCAAAATACCTCCAACACCATTAAACAAAAATCACACCATTTTACTGGAATGATGAAAAAATACCAACCAGAATCCAAAGAATACTCTAATAACCTACAACTGAACTATCTCTAGTAACAAAACTGAATGGTCCAACACGAGAAAGCATGATGGGGCTCCCCACCATTAGAAACATACTAACGCCCAAGAAGAAACTGGAAAAACGATGCGAGGTGGCCCTGGAGGACTCCACACTATTATGAAGAAGGGCCAACCCAATTCACTCCAAAGACTTTTGTGTGAGACCCGATGTGGATCTCCCCACCATTAGAGCTGATAGAAGATACAAAACCTTGAATATTTTCCCGATGGTGACCAAGCACCCCACCACAAGGGGCGGGGAGGGTCGGGCCCAACTACTGGGCTTCAAAACCATGACCAGAGAGAGACCAACATCTTCAAATCCCTGGATGAGAATTATCCAAATTTGATACTAATTTACCCACAGACTCCCATACGGACCACCAAAAGTAATTACATTCGGTGGGATGCAACCACGAAAACATTAATGTAATGAGACGAACAAACCTCCTAATATCCACGAGAAGCCTCATGCCCCTAGGTGGGTCATAATAATAGAACAACCACTTAAGAAAATTAAATCATCCTTCACCTTTAGTACCAATGATTGAAATAATATTGGGATCCCATACACTCTTGGGTTTCCTGACCATACACCAGCTTCACTCCGAGGCCTATAGCTGGAGGTCTGATGTTTGAAGCATCTCCTGCCTCACAGTCAGGTATTGAATACTCCCGAATGGAGATTCCCCTTTTGGTGTCACATGAAACCACACTGCAACCAAGACCACACCAGGAAACACGACACATTAAAACATTAAACTAATCATACACAGAACATTCACCAACATAAGAGATGAAATGGTGCATGCACATCACCCTTTTCCACACTGAATGAGAACACGACACCATAAATCATCACCTGAACAAGACCATTTCTGTTGAGGGGAACATTATACGGTGAGGGACTTCAAACTGAGTCTTAAACAACACGTGATTCCTGCAATCGACCGTAGCATACCCATGTGACTGGGTCTCCCATAATAGTGGCCTAACGTAGAACCTTTCTTAAACGAAACCAACGAAGGACCAAAGGTCATTTAGAATAGTGGTCATAACCGACCACTCCAGGCTACTTCCACCTTTCCCCACTAGAATCTCCTTCACTATTTCCAAATATAACTCCCTAATTAATGCGTTCAAACTTCACCCTTGACTATCAAGGAGAACTCACATGGTAAGACATCACCAAACATGACCCTTGCAGACAATGGAAATACTACAACGCCCTTCAAGACAATGGTCAACACTGATAATTCTGAACTACCTTCACCCTTCCCCGCTATATTCTCTTTCATCATTTCCAGGGGGAACCTTCAAACACGACAGTGTCAAAATTCATACTCAATGAGTCAGACACTCAAAAGACCAAAACTCCCTTCAACTCCAATCGCATCTGTCATCCTTCTACGAGAGGATCTTCTTAGTTGTAAAAAGGAGAGGTGGGTTCAATTCTAGAATTTAAGAAGAGATTTCCTCTGATCAACTAGAGGGTCGGCCAATAGAAATTTGCCTATGGTCGCACTTCAATCACATGTCAACACATTTTGGGGGGCACACACTAGTCAAGAAAGAAAACCATAGACCCAACCGAACTGGTCCAATGGTCAAGGCATACCACAAGCGAATACAAAATGTGCATGGTGAACCACTGCAAGGTCTCCATGATGTATTCTTCAAAGTAATTCACTACCCACACGCTTTCATACCAACTTAAAAATAAGAAATCAAACTCGGAACCAAAGTCGGTCAAAAAAAGATTCCTGGCTCGAAACAACTCACACACAACATTTCCAAAACCCAAGGACAGGCCATGCAACCACCGGTTACTAAAACATAAAAGTTTCATTTAATAAAACATTTTGAAAATAACTAAAGATAGTGGGTTTCACAAACACCAATGGTGTCCCATGGGCCAAGCACATGCATGTTTCTGTGCCACATCGGCACCCACCTCATATCCATCCAGACACTCATCCGCTAGTGCCATTAACCATTTTGTTTTTTGTATACACTCATGAATTTGGCTTCCCATGAGAGCGCCAAGGATCAAAACCAAACCATTCCATTTTTTTCAAAACCAAACCTCATACATAATTTTCTTTTTAAAGTGATTTATTTCAAAACTTCTTCCAAAACATTTTCCAAGACCAAATCATTTTTTTACTTAAAAACCAAATGTACACAATTCGAAAACAAAGAAACAAGAAACAGTGTAAGAGAAAACTAGTGTCAGTGGGTGATTGGAACATATGGTTGGCGACCATATGCCAATAACGCTACTGCCACGGAGGGTATTCTAGGACAGCATCCCCGGCTCCACAAGGCTTTCCAGACCCTGTGATCTCATTAAGACCACTGACCCTACTCCCTTTTCATTTCCCTTAGACAAGATTGACCGTAAGAACCAAAAACCTAGAAAAAAACTCAACATACTTTGGTAACATGAGTCCCACCAGGAGGTGTGTTGGCCAAGAACCTTACTCGTAGCCAGGATGTCGAGTCCCGAAAACCTTAACTCAAGTCTATCGTGATTTTAACCTAAAAGAACATGACCCATGAGAGAAAACATTCTCCTCTGATACCATTTTGTCACAAACTAGTCCGGGTCGCCATCCGGCCCGGCGCCCGACCTGGTCCGCGACATGGCCCGAAGGTCGTTCCCGATCCCCATGGGCTGGTACAAGTGCCTTGGTATCAAAACTAATGCATGAGAATGATTTACCTGAAATAAAAGATAGAAAGACAACTAACAATATAAACAATCTAAAACTGGAATCAGACAACCAAACATTCTTTTAACCTAAAAACAAATTCATAGGTTTACAACTTAAACCAACATCCAAAAATAAAAGGCAACGAAAGAACTAAAACACTAACTCAAACCTACAGGCAACAAGAGAGGCGCAACATCCATACGCCACAATACCAACCTGCACGAGAAGATCATCATCGACCAGAACCACCATCACTGAAAAAGATGTCACAACCTGGAATACACAAGAACAAAGTCTACATACAGCCAAAGGTGTTTGTAGGGTGTGATCCAAAATCCCAATAGGACGTCACCCAATAAAAAGTTCCCACGTGTAAACATTAAATGACAAATACATTTTCATGATAAATAAATGAAAGGACACCAAATTTTAACCAACATTAAAGAATCAGTTTCTATAAAGAATGCACATTTAAAGAAAACAAATTAAATAAAAGAAAACACCATTGGATAAATGAAAAACTCAAACCTTCACAAAACCCAAAAGCCGCACTGTATGCCGACGGTGGGTGTATAGTAGTCCAGGAACACCAAAAGTCGGAGAGGCCCTAAAGGTACTAGAAAAAGGAATGGGACCCTAACAATATAGGAATCACAACAAAATATGTTCTCGTACATGAGCCACTAGATATGGTAACACATCCATAACCTAGTGGTCTCCAATCATCATCTAATGTTTAGTTAGTGTTGTAAGCGTCAATCCAGCTAAGTGAATCTGGGCCGGGGCCACTCCCAAATCACTAGGTCGCTAGTCTAGTCCGCCCACCTAGTACCCAAGCTTCACCTTTTGTGTTGAAGATGTTCCAACTTCACATTTCATGTCAAAATCAAACAAATAAAACAAATAGGGTGTAACATAAACCCAACTCCATACTTCCACACACACCGAAAACCATTTGACTAAGTACGCATGACAAAGAACATTACCCATCTCAATTAAAACAGTATCTGCATTTCTAATAATTGTTTATTAAAAACATATTAAAATTTTATCATTAATAATTTTTATTAAATCATGTTAAATCCCTTTTAAACAATTTAGTTTAAGATAAACATAACATGGCTTTATGACGCAAAACCAATTCAACACTCTTTCATGACCAAGCACACCCAAAACAGGTTCCAAAAATGTTTCACACCATTAATAAAACATAATAAACCAATTAATGATTTTATAAAAAAACAATTACCAAGGTGACACAAAGCATTGTACACCAAAATTCTTTTCAAACTTAATCTACATCACATACACAGTCAAATAAATCACCTACACAATTAAAGAAACCATTACAGTGATTAAACAAACCACTAAGAAAGTTTTTCAATAAATTGTAAAATGTGTCGCATGATATTAAACACTAAAGACTCACTCAAATCCACATTTGTAACAAAACACATATCAACACCACATCAAAACATGATCTGCAGCCTTTTCACAATTCAATAGATAAATTCACAAATTATAAAACATAACCAAATGTCACAATAAGGGTTTTTATAAAAAATGCACCACATTTCATATAATAATGCTACTTAAAATCAAAACACATATCAAAATCGTTAAAAAAAACTAATTTCACACAACACAGATTAATAGAATAACAAATTAAATTAATTAAGCAACCAAATTAACTTATCATATAATGTTTAAATGTGAAACCACCTAACTCTACGTCAAACCCTGATAATTGATGTGAAACCTTCAAATTCGAGCGCGAAACATCAATCGCGTGCTGTTTTCACCGCAAGGATCCTCGCGCAAACTCAAAGTCACGAATTCGAATTGAAAACATCAAGTTAGAACAACATTTTCTGAAGATATACCTACTGAATAAAAGGAAGGAGGAGGACTTAAACGGGGGGGGGGGGGGGTGTTCGCCGGACAGAGGAGGGGCGGGCTATTTGGAGAATCGTCGGATGAAGTAGGATGGCAGCGGTTCCGAGCGAGGGAGGCTGGGGGTCCAGCGGGGTTCCAAGATGGAAGGGGGGTGGGGGTTCGGCCATGGAGGGCAGGCCGACATGGGGGCATCAGGTTCTATTGTGGGTGTCCGAGAGAGGCAGCGGGATCCAGGGTTTGGGGCAAGGCAGTAGGACTTCCCATAGTGGTTCGCCGGAGTTTCATACAAAGAGAAGGAGACACTGGATGCTAGGGGGGCCACGGACAAAGGAGCCGTGGCCCAAGCACTGCGCGAGGTGAGGAGATCACCAGACAATGGTGGTCTTGGAAGTGAGGAGTGCGGTTGCATAGCCGGTGGGGGTTCGCGCGCAAACAACATAGGCGCACCAGCCTTGGGAGGGAAGGTCTTGCGGCGTGACGCGATTGGTCCCGGAGGTCGTAGGCGGTGCAATATTTGGGAGGCGCAATGTTGTGCGTGGAAATGGATGGGAGGAGGGATGCAACAGTTTCAGAGAGAGAGAAGGGGAGGGGGTCCCAACCCTAGCTAAAAGAAAGGGAAAAAGTCAATAAAAAAATAAAAATAAGTTAATAATGACAAAAAAATATAATAGTTATAATAATGATAATATTTACTATTTTTAAAAGGTCAATAATAACAATAACTTAATAAAATTCATCTCATTAACACTTACAATAATAATAACATTATTGATATTTATAATAACAAAAATAATAAAATCAATGATAATAACTTTATAAAATATTAACCATAATAATAATAACATTCTTAGATAATAATGATATTATTATTATTACCAAAACCATTCCTACTTCATTTTATTTATTTATTTATTTATTAATCGTGCACAAAGCAGGTCGCAAGGTGAGTTTGTGAAGCCACGCGGCTTCACTCATGTTCTGCCCATGAGTTGAGGGCCAACAAATCCCAGAACCACCATTTACTAGAAATGACATAGGATATCAACCAGACTCTTCCCGCAACTCATAAAAATATTTCAAATCCAAATAAAATAAAATAAAATAAAATACATTAACTTTTTGATATTAACAATAATAATTATTACAATATTAACAACTTAATTTTTTCTATTCTTAACACTAATAATAATAATAATAATAATAATCTCAAGTGACATTAATATTATTACGATTATTAAAACCATTCTTAATACATCTTATTTCATTCGTTGAGCATCGGGCTGGGCGTTTGGGGAACCGAGTGAGGCCGTGCAGGGACCCAGGCAAGGCCGCGCAGCCTCGACAGCGGCGCGCTGAATGCTGTCACTGCCAAAATGTGCGTTTATAAATAAGAACACAAAATTTGAATTTGGGTTTCAACCCGGAATACCCGACTCAAAGAAAAATGAATAAAATAAATAATTTAATGACGGAAGGTGTGACATCATCTCTGTTATATTTTATGATATTCGTGATGTACACTTACCATTATATATATTTTTGTTTCCACAATTTAAATAGTAATTTCTATATATTATTTTTCATATCAAATGGTTTTATCAATTTCCTCGATATAATGAGAACCTTGAGATAGATTGAAATTAGTCTTTGAAAAATTTATTATTTTTGAGATGCATATTTATAACTAGACACTAATGATGTATGACTATCATGTTATGGGATCTCATAATCATTGAAACTTCTTCTCACAAATTTTTCAGCTAGTGATCTCAAGTAGGTGAGATTATAAAGAAATAAATTCTAGAAGGAACATAGCATTTTTCAAGTGTCATTGTATGTTCATATTGACAAACATCAATATTGGAATCTTGAATTAAGATCATTACCAACATGTTCAATTTGATAACATACTTTGATGTTAGGAAAAAAACCATGATATTGAATTTATAGCGAGGTATCTTGTGTTGGATGCATCATTAGTGGTATTAAATTGGTTTAATGATCAAGATATAAATTTTCCCCTCTGATTTGAGGAAGTGAAATCTCGGGCTGAGTTAATATGGAGTGTAATACCTTCATAATCCTTTTCCAAGGTAGTCAGTTGTATGTCAATCTAATTAGATTAATAAATGATAATGCAAGAATGGATGATGACACAATATATCATCCTTATTTATGAGTTATCATGTGATCAATATATTACATTACATTGTGCATGTTCATAGTATTGTTATCGATTCTATAAATAATACTTATTTCTTTTGGGGCCTTGATGGGTTATTAGACATGACTTATGGTCTATGAATTATATTCACTACTTTTAGGATAAGGGCATAGAGGTTCACATGCAATAGCCTATTCAAGATTCATCCCAATTCTGGTGAGTAGGTATATAGGTCTTGGTAAGACCCACCAAATAGTCCAAGAGTTTTCCATGTATTAAATATCACTGGTGAATAGATAAATTCATCATTATTTGAGTATAGAATGATTGGGTTGAATTTAATTATTAGAAGTATTCTCATGGTATTAAGTGAATAAGTAGAAAATATTATACGAATGAATATTATTTTAACATTCAGGATTGTTTTAATATTTTGGGAATTAAAAGTTGATTTTATGGCTCAATATTATCACATAGTATATTTATTATATATTACATGTTGGTGATATTCTATAAATTATGTTCACGATGATTTATTTCTTTATATAATGTAATTTATTTCTTAATTTTTTGGCTTTGGATATATGGGTGTGGGGAACCATTACCAGTTATTTTTGAAATCAACTATATAAATATTGGACAAACTCATTTGAAGTACTATTCATCACTTAGAATTGATATCTTCTCTTTGATCTTACATCCTAGAGAGAGAAAGACTCAAACTGAGTAAATTATCTAAGAACACCTTCATGGATTGAAGGCATGGTATCAAGGTGGTCATTGTGACATCGATGGAATATTTGGAGATCCATTAAATAACCCCAAATTTAATGATTACTGTCCTCATGGATTCTTGAAGTATGGTTGAATGATCTAGAGGGGTTTTTATTTTTATTTTTCATGCAATGATATTTAGTGACTAGTTATAGTTGACCATTACACTAAATCAAATTAGGTAATAATTAATTTTTTTTCTTAATAAATTCATCTGTGATTCATAGATAATTACTCGAGATTAGATCATCAAGTAATATGACACTTCATTATAGTAGTGATGAAAGATTTAAAATTCCCAACCCATCAGATTCTACCACACACCCTGGTACAAGAAATTAATATCAGAGAGAGGTTGTGAACATTCTATGAAAAGAAAAAAATAATTTTATTTAATTTATCTTTGGGGGATTAAATAATTCCCCATTAAATAGAACACATTTCGATCGAAACATGGAAAGCCATTTTGTAAATAACCAGAAAAAATTATAATTGTTAAGAGGTTTCATTGTACTGGTTTGTAAATTTTTGTAAACAATTTTATATACTAGAAACCATTTTTCTATTTCTAATTCTTACTATATGAGAAATTATCTATCCATATTTATAACTATAATAGTATTTCTAGGCATTAAAAGTGTTTCCCAATGATTTTTTAATTTATACAATCATATAGCCTAAACTCTTAGGGTTTAAATTATATCTTGCAAGTCAACCGAAAAAAACAATGAGTTTTTAGGTGTAGGTTGTGGGTCACAGGCCGCTGATATATATATATATATATATATATATATTTATATCTATAAAGAGTATGAGACTTCCAATAAATGTTTCTAAAATAATAATAGATTAATAATAATAATGGAACATTTTCTATTTATTTGTCCTTTTGTAGACACCCTTTTCCCAACTTTTTGGTGCACACTCCATGATTAGCTAGTAACATGTTACCCATGATAGAAACATTGTACACTATACCAACAAAATGATCACACACATCACCCTCACTTATCACACATGGCCAGCCCACTGCCAGCTAATTCCATCCGCAATCAAGACACAACCTCGCAGGCACCCTCCCAACTGGACTGAGATGTCGGCTGCACATAACAAACTCGTACTGATCTAGATCCTTATCCACCCATGTTCCCCACCACCTCTATCTCCCCACACTGGTTGTGTCATCCTACATCTTACCCAATTCCAACTATAGACCACCTATCTCACACTCTCCATATTTCCCATATGACCCCTGGCCAATCGAGCCACCGATGGAAAAATCCCCTTGCCCCCTGCATACTGCCTCTATTTCGGTTCCCAATGAATACTGTGCCATCAACTGGAGAAATCTACTAATACCAATTTCAAAAAACCTCTTAGAAACAGGATGGCATGGGTCTTGCCACCCACGGAAAGCAACAACCCTAATCGGGAACAAATAAGTATTTATTAACCTTATCCACTCTAGAATGGGATTAGATAGGTCTTACTAGACCGAAACAGGTCAGCGCGGGACTTTCCAGCATAGAACAACCCTACGTAGGGTCATCACAGCATAGAATGTCCCTATGTGGGTTTTCCATGACTCTTAATGTGTTTTAGTGGCCTACTAGAGCTCAAGAATGTATTAAAAACCCGTGAAATTAGTTAATTATTTTTATAATTTCTTTAAATAAAATTATAATTCTGAAAATTCATTTATTTTTTGGTCAAAAAAATTAATTTATATTTAGTTTAAAATTGAATTAATTGTATAATTTAATTCCATAATTAAAAAATATATTATTTATAGAAATAAATGGAATGAAATTATATGAAATTATATAATTCATTTAATTTGTTAAAATACTATTGAATATAAATTTATTGAATTTCAATTTTATCATGTTATTAATTTACTATATACTAGTCTTGATCATTGACAATTCATATTTATTTTTACTTAGATATTAATTAAATATGTTAAAAATTATGTATTATTTATTTATTTATCGACATGTTGGAAATTATATTCTACATTTAAATATGTTTAAGGTTATGCATGTCCATTAGTTTTTACTGTGTGTAAACTGTGCTTCTACATACCCATTTCCGGTGTGTGAGTACATTTTTATTATGACTAAGATGATGTAAGACATAGACCATGCAAAGGGATGGAGGTGTCCCTGAAATAAGTGAAAACACTATATAGGGGAGATCCGAATCTTGAGTTATGACCTAACTATGGTATGATTCCCCTAGGTCATAGTGATACCATATGTTTAAAAGGATAGCCAATATTAGATTCTAACAAATAGTTTGTTAATTTTATTCCATTAATGCATTATTTATTATAATAGGAATTTTCTTGTTTGTGGGAAACACACAATATAAGAAAATAAAAATGCATAAAATAGGGATAAATGTATTCTATTAATGTTAAATTGTTAGTGTGACAACACATTATGAATAAATTGATGCAAATGTACCAAATTCTTCAAAAATATTTAAATTCCCTCAAATAAATATTAACATGAAAACACCTTCCATAATTTATGTTTGAACAAAACTAGGTGTATGGGGTGATATCCAGTAATAGTTGACGGTGTATCATACTACTGGGGAGTTCTTAAGAGAGAAATGGTTATAATTTACTAATGATGTATCAAAACAAGTATTCATATATAATATTTTCCACTAATATTGGAAGGCATTGATTAAAACACATTCTGATTATAAATGAAGGGACGTCACTAATCATATCATGGAGCTACGAGTTAATTTGGTGGCTAGTCAAATGCCTACAATGAATCCATATGAGTAGTGGTGTATGCATATCATGTTGACTATATGGAGTTGTTTCATTGATCCTTTCAACTAAATTAATCAAGCTATAGAGTATTTTGATTCTAATAGAGAGGGTTTATAGAGTCTGGTAATATAGTTGGAGACATTTAACGATTTAATTAATTAGTAAATAATTATTAATAATTAATTAAGATAAAAATACATATATTTTAGTGTTTATTTTTATTGAAATGGATAGTAAAATAGTATATAATCTATGATCCATAATGTAAAAAGATAATTCCCTCACTAGTATAAATTTCCATGAGTTGTAAAGGAACATGAGCATAGTACAAGAGTATGAAAGGAAATTAGAATTATTGGATTCCCCATACCCTGATTAGCCTCGATTGGGAGATAATTATGATGATAATGATGCTTACAAAAAAGTCATGGATGAGTAATTGGTTTTTTATATCATAAGTCTATAAATAATTTACAAATAGTTTCTCTTGTAACATATGGGAATATATGTATATAACATGTTACCGCATTTCTAATATGTTTTTGAGATGAAAATGAGGTGATAAATTAATTAGATAATGATCAAAATTATCAAATATCGATTGATAGGTGGAACTCAAGATTTTCCTCAGGTACATAGTATGATAATGTACATTGAAAAACTATAAGAACAGGGTTAATTTCAAGTCAAGGGATTTTGGTTCATATCATTATGTCTTCCTTACCACCCATTTTATCCTTTTATACTATGAATTATAAAATGAATGTTCTATAAAATACACTTCAATATATTTTGGAATATTTTCTCAAAGAACATTATAATTTAAATAACATTAATTCTTTAATTATTGAGGTGAAAAAATTGAAAATCAAGGATAAAATTCTGACATCTAGTTTACCACCAAAGGCACCATTACAACTTCTTTTAAGAGACCGATAAAAAGTAAAGTCAAAACTGAACAAGATGTTATTGGATTTTCATGTGGAAATGTAGGTCACTAAAATATAAATTGCAATGAATTGTTAGAGAATGATTCTTGAGATTCTATATGAGGTATATTTACAAATAAATATAATATTTGGTTTTGATTTTAGGGTATTAGATACAATATGTCCTAACATACTTATTTCTAAATACAAGACCAAAGGAAGTCAAGAAACATTACTATAAGTCAAGGCATGTTTTCCATGAATCTAATGAAGGTTGATACGAACATCAGTGGTGAGAAGCTAAAGATTTCAAAAACAAGTGAGTGGTTTTTTAAATCTATAATTATGTGTTGAAAATTATAAGAAAAATTATAATTGAATGTTGTTAACAATATTTCATATACATATAATAGTTATGTAATGTATTAATCTTGGGATATAAATGATGAAAGTAAATGTGATGACTTATATACCCAGTTTTAGAAAGCTAATGTATGTTTTGGGTGAAGTTGAAGTGTGTTGGTGGGTGTACCGAACTTTAGTTTTAGCGTTAACAACAATTAATCCAAGATCTATCATGATATTAAAACACCGGATCTTTGGAATTGAACAAAGATAGGAAAATTAAGATGGAGTCCAAGAACCATATATAGGATCACCATATGTTGGTTATAATTAATTTAATTTAATTGGAAAGAATTGCCTTGATGGAATCCTTTCTTCATTGATATTTCTAGTCACTATTAGATGTGATCCTTCATTGCGTCATAGAATGCAAGTATAGTATTTCTCTAGTGGTGATCCACACGTGATCCAAGTATCTCTAAACGTCACTTAAGGGATCTTCGAGTGCTAGTATGGAAGAGGCTTTGCATGTGATGTCCGCCTTAGATCGCCTTGATTCGGTGGAGGAGGATATCTCTCGTAGCTTGAGAGGGTTCTTGGTGGAAAAAGGAATTCTCTCTTAGCTTTAGAGCATTTCAAAATCCATTGTGCACAACCCCGAAAATGGCTTGGCTAATGAGAATTATATAATAGGGATTTTAATTACATAGAATAATAAAATGAATTAATTACCTGAAAGCATTTATTCATTTCATTTAATTCTTTATAATACCTCATGTCTGAATAATAACTGATGACTTTTATTATTAATTGAAATGAACCTAGTGAATTATACATAATATTATTTAATTAAATAAATAATATTATTTATCATAAATTCCCATAAAAATACATAGCGTGTATATTTAATATACATAGTGTGTACATTTTTCCATTTTTATTTATTTCCTCTACCACATTTATTAGACCTTGAATAATGGCTATTTATTTCTGAAATAAATATCACTACATTACTCGCTAATAAATATATTATTTTTTCCACAATATATTCTCTCATGTAAATAGTGTCAAAATAAATGTGATCAGGCATCCTTAAATAATTATTAAACCACAATCGGGAATAATATTTATTTATCTTGTTAAATTAATATTTAACTGAGATACTTGGACACACTTAGTGTGTGACCCTCTAGGCCTCTTTCTCTGTGGAATTATGCGGAGCCTGCCTAAAGTCCAAGGTTGGCCTCTTGAAACATGCCAAGGCACCCATAGAGAAATAAGTTAACACCAAAATTTTATGTCACCTCCTATGAACACTTACCGTGTAATATAAACCCTTTGTCTTGATATCTCGAATCAAACAGGTTGCATGACAGTGCCATCAACCTATGTGCTTGATTATTCTTTATTTGACTTATAGAAATTGAACTCGCCCATTACTTACCATGGCCATTGATTTATTTAGGCTATATCAATTCCATTAAAGGGCCTGAGATATCTACTTCTGTAATGGAATAGAAGGGGAAAATCCTTTCTCTCATTATCTATTAATACTATATTACTTGTAACGCACCCAACATATCCTACCTCGCTATGAATAGTGTGTCATAACAGTTTTCATCAATACATCTAAGTGGGTGAGTTGTAATACCCATTAATAATAATCTTAAATTTGATGGACCAATACACACGTCCGCAGAAAGGAACATCCAATGACACTATGAAATGTTGATTTCCTACTGGTGGGTCTCATTCAATTAATATCCACTTGATATTATCAAGGTCGCACACCATGAGAAGGTGCATCAATGTTTTATGAGTCCTCACCCCTAATGGAATTTATTATTTGCGTCCCTCAAATAACATCATCTCGCCATAGAACATATATTCAAGAACACGGTTATGGAACTTTTGGGTTCTCATTATAGTAGGGATCTTCTATGACCCCTTAACGAAACAAATATCCTTAAAACATTATCACATGAATTGTCAAACAGAAGAAAAATCAAGATGTGATAAGATATTTATTAATTAATAAAGTACAATGTAGTTGGTTCTAAGCCTCCAACTCCAAAAGAATCCTTCTTGGACTAGATCCAAATTCTAATAACCTTTAACCCGCTAGCAATCACATGATATTTATGCTTCTATTGAGATAGGCCTTTAGTCATGGGGTCTACCATGTTCTCTTCTTTGAACACTCTACTCACTGTAAATTCACCCCTTTGATAGAAATCCCTCAAGACACAATACTTTCGAAGTATGTGTTTTGTCTGTTGATGTGAACTTGGTTCTTTTTCAAGATCCACTACTGTAGTATTATAACAATACAACGTGATAGGATCTTTACTACTAGGCCCCACATCAATCTCTTGGGCAATGTTCTGAATCCAGATGCCTTCCTTAGCTTCATCATAAGCCTCTATATATTTGGACTCCACTGTAGAATTGGCGACAACTGGCTGCTTTGAACTCTTCCAGCTCACAGGTCCTTCATTGAGACAGAAAACATATCCAGATTGCAACTTTAGATCATTCTGATCAGTCTGAAAACCAGAATCATCATACCCTTTGATCACAACATCCTCGTCCCCTCTATACACCATTAACATATCCTTAGTTCTACTTAGACAGTTAAGGATAATCTTAACAACAGTCCAATGATGTTCTCCTGGATATTCTTGATATCTTCCTACCATGCTCAGTGCATAGGCAACCTCAAGCCTTGTATATAACATGGCATACATGATGGATCCTATAACTGAAGCGTATGGGATCTTACTCATTCTATATTTCTCTTATTGTGTCCGATGATACATTTTCTTAGAATGATGTAGGCCATGTGACACTGGAACCAATCCCCTCTTGGATTGTTCCATACTAAATCTCTTTAGTATCTGGTCAATGTATGTACCCTAACATAGTCCAAGAATCCTCTTGGATATATCACGAATGATCTTGATCCCTATAATATAGGATACTTCACCCATGTCCTTCATGGAGAAAAACTTGGTCAACCATTCTTTAATTTACTGTAAGACTAGTACATCATTTACAATAAGATATATTTCATCAACTTATATTACTAGGATAATGATCGCATTCCCATTAAACCACTTATAAACACATGTCTCACATTCGTTCTTAATGAACCCAAATTACATTATGGATTCATCAAATAAAATTTTCCATGAATTGTATGCTTTCTTTAATACAAATATAGATTTAAGCAACTTGCAAACCCGTTTGGATTTTCTTGGTGTCACAAACCTTTCTGGTTGTATCATATAGACATCTTCTTGAAGGTTCCCATTAAGGAATGCTCGGTTGACATCCATTTTCCAAATCTCATAGTCATGGTAAGCTACTATGACATGTATGATTATTATGGATTTAAACATGGCCACTGGTGAGAAGGTTTCATCATAGTCAATTACTTGACACTGTTTGAATCCTTTTTCAACTAGACATGCTTTATATGTGCAAACTTGACCTTCCATGTCCAGTTTTCTCTTGAATACCCATTTGAATCCAAAAGGTTTTATACCTACTGGCTCATCAACCAGAATCCTGAATTTGTTCTGATACATGGAATCCATCTTAGAATTCATAGCTTCCAGCCATCTTGCATCTTATGAGCTTGTACTGCTACATTGTAGGAGAGAGGTTAATCATTTTCCAACAATAATGATTCACTATCCTTGGTGACTAGGAAACCAAATCTCTCTGGTTCCCTTACCTCTTTTGATCTCCTATGCAGTACTTGTTTTTTTTGAACATCTTCCATGGGGACCTATGAAACTTTTTCTTGTACCAACTCCTATGCATCTTGAGCATCAACTTCGTCGAAGTCAATCTTCCTCCTACTATCCGTTTTGAGGATGTTCTCCATCTCAAGAAATACATCTTTTCTGGCAACAATCAGTATCTTTTCTAGAGGGTTATGTAGGTAATATCCTTTTTTCCCTTGGGATATCCTTTAAAGATACTCCTCATACCCCGGGGTTCTAGTTTGTTTCTTGATAAGGCCTTAACAAATGCCTCACATACCCATACACGTGTGTGCGACAAAATGGGTTTCTTTCCATTCCATATCTTAGAGGGGATTCCATTTTCCGCCTTAGTT
Source organism: Viscum album (assembly GCA_963277665.1). Taxonomy (NCBI): domain Eukaryota; kingdom Viridiplantae; phylum Streptophyta; class Magnoliopsida; order Santalales; family Viscaceae; genus Viscum; species Viscum album. The sequence goes on from OY728129.1 coordinate 823,022,677, forward strand.
GGTACTCGATTTAATGTGTATGATGTAGTTTGTAATTCATATCCTCAAAAGGATAACAGAATGTCAACATGACTCATCATTGACCTCACCATGTCCAACAAGGTGCAGTTTCTCCTTTTAGTAACACCATTCCACTATGGTGTATAAGGAGGAGTGAGCTAAGATAGAAACCTAGACTCCCGTAGAAGATTGATGAACTCTTGGTTCAGATATATTCCGCCTAGATTCGATTAAAGCTTCTTTATCTCTATACAATGTTGATTCTCTACTTCATTCATGAATTCCTTAAATTTCTCTAAGGACCCTTACTTATACCTCATTAAGTATACTTAGACATATCTACTCAAATCATCAGTATGAGTAATGGAGTAAGAATATCCACCTCTAGAATCTACTAGAAATGGTCCACACACATCTCTGTAAACCAATCCTAACAGCTCTATTGCCCTTCCACCCTGTCCACTAAAAGGCATCTTGGTCATTTTACCTTGTACATAAGAGTGACATCTATCAAGTGGTTTTAGCTCAGTAGAGTCTAAATAACCATCTTCATAGAGCTTTATCAAGCGCTTCTCTTTTACAAGATCGAGACAGTGATGCCCCAACTAGGTGATGTATAAGTCATGTGATTTTTTTCGTTATTGATTTCCAACACTTGTTTTTCGTAATTTATACATACAAACCACTATTTAAATGTGCCATACCGTAAAAGTCGTTGTTCTTATAAAAGAGAAAACCCTTATTTCCAAATATAAAAATAAATCCATCCATATGGAAACAAGATACGTAAATTATGTTCTTGGTATCACTAGGTACTTTATAACAGTTATGTAAAACCAAAATCAATCCAGTTGGAAATGAGAGGTGGAAATCGCCAATAGCCAACACAGCCTGCCTTGCGCCATTGGCATCTCAAAGATCCACCTCTCTTCTAGAAATCATTCTAAATCTACTTGGTTCCTACATTTGAAAACATATTTGATCCCCACAAGTTGTATCCAATACTCAATGTGTAGAAATGGAAATATTACACTAGATAACAAACACACCTTAAGCGTCCCCACACTTTTGGGTGAAATTCATCTTCGAGTGGCCTTTCGTGGAACATGCAAAACATTCCACCTCTCATTCCATGCCCTGCCTCTAGATCTTCTCCTTCTTGGACGGACGGTGCTCGGGTGCTTCAGACCATTTATAAGTCTTTAGCCCTTTTGTCTTGTCCTTCCTTTTCTTATTCTCCATTAGGACTGTGGGTTTGTCATGCCCATGTCTTTATCTACCTAGAGGATTAAGTTCAGAAGTTCTGATAGACTCTTCTCATGGGTTCTCATGTTGTAGTTGACAATAAAGCTAGAGAAGGTCTTGGGCAGTGATGAAAGGATGAGATCTGTATGCAACTCATCTGAGAATTTAATCCATGAGATTTCCAAGAATTAAATATAGCCAATAAGCTTGACTACATGAGGCCCAGTTGGCACAAAATCTCCAACATTAGTTTTAAAAAAATCATTTGAGATCTCATATATCTCTTGTCTTGCCTTATCTTGGTAAATATCCTTAAGGTGAGGCAGCATGCTATACGCGTCCATGTTTTCTTGTTGCTTCAAGAGCTCATTAGACATGGACGATATCATGAAACATTGGACATATGTATCATCATCCATATGTTTTCCATAGAGTTATATTTCCTCATCACTAGCCTCATTTCCAGGTGCAATTAGAACAGACTCTTCCAGCACATAAAATTTCTTCTTATGGCGAAGGATGACGCATAAACGACTCTGCTACTCTTGGAAATTGGTGCCAGTGAGAAGATTTTCCTTCTCGAGTATGGTTCACAATAATATGTTTGAAGTCATTTTTATTGTCATTTCTACAAATAAATATGAGCAACAGTTTAGTACTTTATTATAAAAACTAAGACAAATAAATAAATTAATATTTATTAGTCTCCAAATTTTTTATCAAAATCTAGTCCTCACCATTTACTTAGGAATATTATATTGCCTAAAAATTCAAGTGGAAAGGATCCATATTTCCATTCACATTACCCTAACTAGGGTTGGTCAAGAAACCTGAAGAGTTTTAGGTAGTCATTCCAAATGCCAATTGCATTAACTCGCATCTCCTTGATCAGTTGAGTGGACTCCCCAATCATGAAACACTTTTATTTCATATTTCCTCAACCTTTGCCTCTTGGTCACACCAAGTCCTACTATAGCAGTCAACCCTTGATGAAAACCAAGTCAGTTCAACCCAAAAACTTGAATTATAATTCCCCAATAATTGAACGCACCCAAACTAGGGTTGGTCAATCACCTTGAACTATGGTTCGATTCTAACCAAGATTATGGAAGGTTATAGCGACATAATATTTCTTGGAGGGATTTTATCCTTATATGTAAATTTCCAATTTATCATCTCTTATTACATTCTTTTTAATATTAAGTGGGACATACTTAAGTTATTAACGATGTCTAAGATAATATTTACGCATAAGTCGGTCTTATTTTAGTTCCATCCCACATTCTTGTTTAATTAATTAATTATTTGATCGTGACAACACACCCACAATAAATAAACCATGAAACTAATTCAAATTAAATAAATGGTATGATCATGAGCTTCTTCTATTGGATAGTTTATCTTGCGGTTGATAAACTAACCCAAGTCCTAGGGGAGAAACACCGTGAACATTTTGGGTTCATGTTTACAACTCTCCACCTATCCACCTTTGAATCTCCTTGGATTGGTTCACCATGGTTCCTTACCTGAGCTACCTCCACTAGCTTAGGAGCTCCATCCATTACATATTCATTTATCTCACATGCAGGTGAGGGGTAAAGTGGGATTTTACATGAAATAAAACTTGGGTGCGCAGGCCCTACATATTAATGAGGAGAATCCTCGTAGGCCAACAAATTTAATTAAAATAAATAAATTAAAATAAACTATTCACATACAAAGGTCTTGGTCTAGCTCATGATCATCCATGCGTGAAATGGTATTTATGAATAAATAAAACTAGAATTCAATTCTTTAATCATTATTGTTTAAGATAAATCACACACAAATTAATTAATTATATTTAATTAATCAATCCTTTTATATTAAACCTTTTTCTGAATTTCCTTGAGATTCACATCTATCATAAATTTAAACAAAATTCATTTAAAATTATCTTTGTACATTACTTGTACCTTGGAGGAAACCCAGTGAATTCCCATTCATAACAATCCAATGAGTTGGAATGAACATTACATATATTGTTAAATTAAACACATATATATAAAACACATATCATGTGTTGTGCCCCATCTTTATGCCTGCACTATGGTACATGTCCCAAGGTTTTGTATAATAAAATAATAAATCGTAATAAATATGTATAATTGGGATGAGTACATGGCATGTAAATATGACTACACAGTGTGTACTTTTGTCCAATGTCCATCTGAAGTACATGCCGAGGGATATGGCGTGCTGATGTACTTCAGAGATTTTTGGAGTACACAGCGTGTTCAGTCGGACAAATGCCATGTAGTATACAATTTACACAGTTTCCAACCAGGAAAGCCCTGTATGGGGTACACGGTCTAACCCTAGACCAAAGGGACTACACACAATGTTCTGTGGACCACATGATGTGTAATCTGGAAACCCCATGCCACCTATTCATGTTCAACACACGGTATCATAAATACATCGAAAGGATTCATTTACATGGCCTAATTTAGAGGACTATTCCAATGCATTGAACCTAGACTACACAGCGTGTACTACCGAAGACACGCCGTGTATTCTGGTGTTGTATGACCAGGAACGTTCGGAACCTCCGGATGAGATCCTCTATTTTATTTTAATCAAAATCAAAAGAAAAATTCTTTTCTGTAAGGTAAACAAGAAACGAGAGGGGAGGAACAGATCTTGAGATTCAGATTTTAAAGAATGATTAACTTGAATTGAAACAACGAAATTATTTACTGTGTAAATCACTAATGAAAAAAAACTAAATATTTATAATCAATGATATTACTCCTCTGATACCACTTGTAGGTTCCGGGTGCAGCGGAAGAGAATTGGTCGGTGTACCCAACATTAATTTTAGTTTTAACGATGATCAATATGGGATCCTTCATGATAATAAAATGCCAAATCTTTAGAATAGATCAATGAACGAAAAAGGATGAGGGACTCCCAGAGCAATAGAGATGATCATCATATTTTGGTTATAATTAATTTAATTTAATTGTCAAGAATTACCTTGATCAAATTCCTTATTTTTTGACGTTTCCAGTCATGATCTGATGTTATCCATCATTGCATCATAGAATCCAAGTGTAGGGTTCCTCTAGTGGTGATCCACATGTTCTCCATGTATCTCTGGATGTCGTTGAAGGGATCTATGGGTTCTAGCACAGAAGAACCTTTACATGTGATGTCCGCCTTCAAACGCCTTGATCAGGTGGTGGAGGATCTCTCTCTCATAAATTGAGAGCATTCTTGGTGGAAAAAGTAATTCTCTCTTGGCTTGAGAGCTTTTCCAAATCCATTGTGACAACACCAAAAATGGATAGTCTAATGAGAATTATATAATTGTGATTTTAATTACATAGAATAATAAAAATAATTAATTACTCGAAATCATTTATTCATTTCATTTAATTCTTATTAATACCCCATGTATTAATAATAAAAGTTGACTATTATTGTTAATTGAAATGCACCCAGTGAATTATACTTAATATTATTTAATTAAATAAATAATATTATTTCTCAGAAATTCCCCAAAAAATACATGGCTTGTTCATTTAATATACATGGAATGTACTTTTATTTTTCCATTTTTTTATTTCCTCCACCACATTTATTAGACCTTTAATAATGTCTATTTATTTATAAAATAAATATCATTGCATTACTCGCTAATAAATATATTATTTCACCCACAATATATTTTCTCAAATAACTGGTGTCGAAATAAATGCGACCAAGCATCCTTAAATAATTATTAGACCACAATAAATAATAATCTTTATTTAACTTTTTAAATTAATATTTAAATGAGATACATGGACACACTTAGTGTATGATGCTCTAGGCCTCTTTCTCAGTGGCATTAGGTAGAGCCTTCCTAAATTCCAAGGTTAACGTCTAGCAACATTCCAAGGCACCCATAGAGAAATAAGTTAACGTCGCAATGACGTGTCACCTTCTACAAACTCTTACCGTGTAATATAATCCATTTTTCTTGATATCTCAAATCAAGCGGGTTTAATGATAGTGCCATCAACCTATGTGGTCAAATATTCTTTATTTGAATTCTTGGAATTGAACTCACCCTTTCCTTACCATGGACATGGATTTATGTAGGCTATATCAATTCCATAAAAGGGGAAGAGCTATCTACTACCGTTATGGAATAGAATGGACGAATACTTTCTCGCATTATCTATTTATGCAGTATTACTCGTGACATAGCCAACATATCCTACCTCATTGTAAATAGTGTGTTGTCACAGTTTTTGTCAATACATATAAGTGTGTGAGTTGTAATACCCATTAATAATAATCATAATGTCTATAGGCCAATACACACGTCCGCAAATAGGAACATCCAATGACACTATGAAATGTGGATTTCCTACTAGTGGTTCTCGTTCTCATAATATACTCCTAGATATTACTAAGGGCGCACACCATGAGAAGGTGCCTCAAAGTTTTATGAGTCCTCACCCCTAATGGACTGTATTAATTTTCTCCCTCAAATATCATCATCCAGCCGTAAAACATATATTCAAGAATAGTGTTATGGCACTTCTGGGTTCTCATCATAATAGGGATCCGCTATGACCCTTTAATGCAATAGCTATCCTTAGGACATTATCACATGCATTGTCATGCATAAGAACAATGAAGATGTGATAAGGTATTTATTGATTAATAATGTATATAGTTGTAGGTTCTAGGCCACCAACTCCAACACATAATACTTTTTAATGAATAAATATGTATTTTTCAAGGATATACCATGTATAGTATTAGACTCACTGGTTCTAAATACATTAAGTAAGGCCAAAACATAGTTTGGACAAAGAAACCGTTATAAATAACAATAATACACAATTATTTGTTATTTAGTTCAGTTAGAGAGTGTAAACTATTCCATGTATACACTAGTGGTAAATATATACATCCAAATATTCCTTCAGGTTTGTTTATGGAATGTGAACGTGATGTACGGTATTAGAAACTTCAGAATGTATGAGTTGTTCCAGGCTAGTGTTATGAAGAACATATTGACCAAGAATTGATCAGTCATTATAATGTTAGGTGTAGTAATTCCTAAATTCACATTAACTTATCTACATTAAAAGATTTTTTTCTAAAAAGGAGGATCAATAATGTGTCCTAATTGATATGATTGATCAATGTTATGTGGCATAGAGTAATTCCAAAACACACACTAACTTATCTACATAAACGCATTTATAGTAATTAAGAGGATCGATAAATCTGATTAAATAATTATATTAATCAATATAATGTATCATCGATTAATCCCAAATTGAATATTTCTTCAACAACATCAGAGTCATGATGTATGTGAAAAGAGACTACATGTTGAAACTTATATCCATATAAAATAATTCAATTTTTTCGGTACATGCAATGAAAATAACGGTGTTATCTAATAAAAATGTAAACTCTCATAAAAAATTGAAATCATATGAGTTATTAAATTATTGGAATCCATTATTTCCTAAGACCATGTGTTTATATTAAATTTTTTTGATAAGTTATAAACAAACATGAATCTATAAAAACACAAAGTGAATATATAGTAATTATCCTAATGTTAATAAGGATATTATAGAAATGTTTAATATTATCAAGATATAGTCAAGTTATAAAGTATATTTCTATGAAGGGCTATGTATATTTACTAGAGATAGTGGGAGTAAGATTGAATTGATTTTAGTCAATGTTATACATTCATAAATAGTTTTCATAGGAACTAGTTCCACTAGAGGAGTGGAAGAAGAATATTCTAGAGAAAAATAATTAATAGGATGATTAAATCCATTGTAATGTATTTTTTCACCATGAACAATGATACATTATTCTCTAAGATGAATGAAACCTACCATTAATCATCACATATAAATCAGCCATGTTTGACAAGTTCAAATAAAATTCAATAATGGATTCCATGTTTCAAATTGAAGGGGATTATAATTTTCAGAACACTATGGTGGGTATTCAAGTGAAACTATGCATGGATGGTAAAATCATGGTACTGATGTAGCTCAATTGGTTATAAAATTTCCTCATGCCTAAATGAATTAAACTTTTACATGTCTTGGATACTTTATATGATCATTTTATTGAGAAATGAAAGTCAAGGCCACCAATACTATAAGTTTTCTATATTGAACATCCATAATGGGTTAAAAAGACTAAATAATACAAATTTAGGTATAAAGTTACTAAAATCCAGTTTTGGATTGAAAAAACCATCATGTTCATAGAATATTCATTTAGAAGGAATTGAACCCATTTTTATAAAATAGGTCAGTGGGAGAACAATGGTTGTCCATATAAAATATGGAAAATGAATATTATGCTTAATGTTAGATAATTATAGGATGAAACTAAATATCGAGAGGTTGAATTAAAGTATCAACCTAGGTTCTAGGGAATGAGATATAATGAGATGGATCTAATGGTTTTATGGACCTATTCAATAGTGCATATACTAAAACTATTTGAAAATTAAAAGCTGGAATAATTAGAGAGATAATTATTACCATTGTTACATGGCATAAACATCTCCAAGAAGACATGTGTCAGACATAGTGAAAGATTACTTTGGTGATTGAATATGATACATTTTTATGATGAATCACTCACATATTACATGATATGTAAATGATATAATATTTCCATCATATTATTAACGGTAGGAAAATATCAATTATATCTAGGATAAATTTAAGGGAAGTATTCATAACTATACAATTATACATGGTAAAGGACAAAAAGTTTGTATCGAGAATCTAGAGAAGAAAGGATACTAGTTACAAGGGGACAAAATAGACTTCTTGTATATCAATAAGATCAAATGTTGTATTTAGGATACAGTAATGAGAAATAAAATATTATTCAAGATAGTGGAATATATATCTACAGCTACCAAATTCATTGAGGCATCTCAGGATAATAATGAAGCATTGTAAAATACACAATGATTTTTTTAGTTCCAAGAATCAAACTGAGTAAGTAATGTTTTATCATTGTGATAATTATATTACTAGTACTACCCATGAATTCTAGTTCGGATAGTGCATAGAAGGGCTATAAAAGGGGCTATCTTCTTATGAGAAGTCTTACTAAAGAAGGTAAATTAAAAAATAGCAGTATTTCAACATTGTTGAAATGTTAAAGGCCCATGATTAAAGTGAAAAATCAATAAAAAATTATCTTATCAAGTGAGATACAATAAAAAAAGTTAGAAAGTTGGATTTAGCTCAAGGGGGAGTGTTTTAAAAATGCATTCCCCAGATCAAACATTATTAGTAATTTTCAGTTACCATGCCATGTTATAGTAAGGTATACATGATGTAAACATGACATTATAGTGTATAAATTTCTATGTCTACTATTTCTATGCTAATTTGTATATAATATTTTTCATATTAAATGGTGATAAAAGTTCTATGTCTATAATTAGTGCCTCAAGATACTATTAAATTAATCTTAAATAAATGTCATATGGTCTAGATACATCATTCTGACTAGATTGGGATAATATCAGAATATCAGGTGATAGGGACTCATAAACATTGAGGCTTCATATCATGAAGCTCTCACATAGTGATCTATAGTAGTTAAGATCATGAGGAAAGACATTCCAATAGGAAGACCACATCTTTCCTGAGTCATTGGATATTCCTATCTATAAACATATGTTTTGTTCTCCCTATATGTGATCATTACCAATGTGTTCTATTTTACTTCATACTTTGATGAGTGGATGTAATGATGAAAATGATGTTGTGGTGAGGTATATAGTGTTGGATGTGTCATTGTTGGTACAGAATTGGTTGAATGATAAAGATAGAATTTTTCACTTTCGAGTTGCGGAAGTGATACAACTAACCTAGGTAATATGGATGTTTGAACCTTTATAAATCCTTATCCATGGTATTCATAGGTAAGTATGTATAGTTTTTCCAATAAATAATAAATAAATTTTGTATGATGATACATGTGTGAATCCTTGTTTTTGATATATCATGAGGCAAAGATATTATATTACAAAGTGTATGCTTGTAGAATAGTTTTCATTACTACGAATATTCCTTATTTTGGGGGGCCTTGATGGGTTCATAGACTCCACTCTTGGTTAATAAACTATATTCACTACCATTGTAATAAGGGAAAAGAGGGTCACAAACAAATTCTTGTTTTAGAATCTACCAATTTCGGGTGAATAAGTATATAGGACACGGTGGGATCTCCATGGGGTCCGAGAGTTGTCTCTGTATTAATGATCACTGAAGAATAACTAAATTCATTATTATTCAAGTATATAATAATTTATTGGATTTTACTTTTTAATTTATTTACAATGTATTAAGTGAATATACAGACATTATTATACTAACAATTTTTTTAATATTCAATGTTCATTTGATACTAAGGGACTATTGAGTCAGGTATACAAATCAAGTTTAACCTATAATATAAATATTCTATATTAAATTTGGAGATAAAATATAAATAATATTCATGAAACAATTTTTTCTTCATAACATTTGATTTATTATTTATTTTGTGGGTGTTGGATATATCGAGGTTAGGGAAACCTTAATGATTATTTTGGATATCATCTTTATAAATAGAGGAGAAGTTCATTACATATAATATTTAGGATTTGGAATGGAGACCATCTCTCTCCTCCCACATCCTAGAGAGGAAAAGGATCCATATGAGCAAACAATCCTACAACACATTCACATATTGAAGGAACATGATTGAGGTGATATTTTTGATGTTGAAGGAATCATTAGAGCTTCATTCTAGGACTTGAAATATGATTGTTAAATTATGAACATATTCTTATAGAATGTATGGATGACATAGGGGGGAGTGAATTTTGATCCTTTGATAAATAATCTCCAGACACAATATATATTTGAACATTCCACCAAATGAAATCAATACCTCATTTATTTATTTATTTTAATTATAAAATTTACAAGATATAATCATACCTCTACTAGGGATCATATCAATGAATAAAAACATGTTTATTACTCTAGTGATAGTAAATTTTAATCCCTAGCCCACCATCTTCCATTATTTTTTTGGGTACCATCATAATTGATACAATAAAAAATGTATTATACCAACATAAATTTATTGATAAATAACATAACGTTTTAGTAAAAAATGAGCATTTAGAACAGATATTATGTTTTATTGTTATTAATTTTTAATACCAAATATTATTTTTACGAATGGATATATCTGTTGGTATTGATTTTTTCATACTAACATATCATTTACCAATAGTTTAATATATTCCTTTATCATAATAAAAGAAATATTTTTTCCCTAACACATGAATCTATTATTAGAAAGGACTATTACCAAAAAATATTTTCCCATCAATAAATATTGTTACAAAAATAATACAATAACAAATAAAATTAACAATAAAAAATTAAGAGAAAAGTAATATTTTTACATAAATACATACATACATACTTAAATATATAAAATATTTTTATAACCAATGAAAAAATTTATTTATTGGGGTTTTGTTTAAAAATTTTCATAGTTGATTTTAATTTTTTACTTTCTTGCAATATTATATGTTTTTATATATTTGAATATTGAACTTTCCTTCTGTTTAACCTCACCTCCTAGTTCCCCACTTAACATCCCTCCTTGAAATTCACAGACCTCACCTCTCATCTTCCAACCACACATCTCATCGCCCCAATCTTACCATGTATCCCACTACCTTCTTGTTTCTATCTTTTATCACATTAGGTAGTGTTATTTTTCTATGTGTGACACTATATGGGGTTAGAATCTTATATTTATTTCAGTGTTTTTTAGGTTTCTTTTGTTGTTTTCTATTTAGGGTTTCTTCCCCATAATTTCTGATGAAAATTCAACTTGATTTTATCTTCCCTCTCTGTATTTGGATTTGTCATATGTCGATTTATGCTTCAACTAGTTTCAATTTCCCTATTCCACGTCCTTTCTCAACAGTAAGATCTCAAAGACAGTATTCAACAAGGGTGGATTCAGTTTTCATCATTGGAAGACCCAATAAGTCATGTAGGTGGTTCTTCTAGCCTCAAATGGAGTTATTCGATCCATCTTGACCTAAAAGAAACCAGAAACATCTTCATGCTCATGATCCCTAGAAATGAACATTGGTTATGTGAGTTCCCTCTTTTGGGTTTATATTATTCTGTTTTTTGAAATGCATTTGACAGTAGGATGTGTTAGAGCTAGTGTTTCTGTGAGGTGAATTTTTTTTTGTCACAAATAGAAATTGAAGCAACTAATTTATACAGACTATATAATCATGTATATGTTCAAGATTTTCCTAGTTTTTTCCAATCTGTATTAAATTTCAATGATTTCAGTCATTATTTTGGTTGAAATTCATAATGTTGAATAAACATTTATTTCTTTTATCTAATCTATAGGATTTTGAGTCAAATAAGAAAAAAAATTAATATGGAAGTCATTCTATGATGGATTTTTCTTCTATGGATTGGATGCAATGGTTGATATCTTCACTGACAATTAGAGTCTTATTTTGATGAAATTCTCAATAAGAACATGGTATGTAATTGGTCTAGAAGAATGTGCTGATATTGTATGATGTATGGATTATTTTTGTTATTTTTTATTGAATTTTTTTCTATTTTCCAAAATTGGAAGCTTATTATTCTTACATTGATAATTATTGCGAAATACAATTAAAGGATGAAGTTTCGATGTGCAATTTATAAAAAAATTAAAATAACTATAATGTTAGAATATTTTATGGTAGATTATAACTATATTAAATTTATCTTTGTTGACGTGAAGTTATCTATTTAGATATAACATATATTTAGTGAAATATATTTGGATTCTAATAATTATTTATATTACATAAACTATCGAAATAATCATTTATTTATATTGGAAAATATTCATCTTAATAGCTTACAAACATTTATTCCTTGTTAAATCTAAACAATCTATGTATCACATAGATTCTCTACACACCACTAACTTTATTAACTTTATTTTTCATTACCTATTTAGGATATTTATTCATGTTCATAGATATATCTTTTTCTCTACCTCACTGTATCCATTATTACAAAGTGACGAATTTATATATTTATTATGTAAAAACATACTCTAGGGTTTCGATAGAGAAGATATCATATGTTTCTGTAATAAAAAATATTCATATAATTATGTAGTTTTAAACATAAAAATATATATTCTATCACATTTAATTTATATGTACTTTCAATAGGCATTCAATCTACATGCTTCTATATAATATACATCCAAAAATATTACAATAAGTTGGATTCAATAGACCTGTTCATGTATTGTTTCCAATATCACTATAAAACTTCAATAACACAATAATTTTCAGGCTCAAAATGTAGTTTCGATCCGTATACTATGATATATTATGTACTTTGCAGCCTTTATAATGTATAGTTTCAATAATCATACATATAAGTATAATGTTTTACTTTGTTGTACTATATTCTTCTTTATAATATGCATTGAATTTTTTTATTGAATGTTCAATTTAGTAGATTTTAAAATTTCAAATTTCTAGTTCTATATAAATTCGTATGTTTTATTGAATAATTTTTGTCAATTAATGTGAATTGGTATCATCATCTTTATCTGAGCATATCATTCTTTATTGTCTATATTCTTTAGGATCTTGGTCCCATGTATTATTTCCTTATTTATTTTGCTGCTTATGTAGAATATTCTAGATTTTTTGAACCTAAAACATTTATGTTCCTTTAATATTGATTATTCACCAACCACAGGGGTAGCTGGTATGCTACATATTTCATGTTTTTCATTATATTTGAGTCCTCAATCATATTTCAGGTGCTTATGGATCCTACCCTATTTAATGTATTCCTTGTTGTTCTATTGATTGTATAATTAATTCGGTATGTTAGACTCCATAAGATTTTATTCATTGTCATGATATATAGATTCACATAGGATGAGTCAAATTTTGGAAGAAATATATAATGAAGATGAGTTTTATGAAGATATTAACGTATATAATAATGTCTTTATGGAAATTAAAAACATCGGATGTTTCACAGTGAGATTAAATTATTTTACCCCATTTGTGTAATAATACTACTATGTTATTGTTTTTTTATATATGGAGTGTACTATAAAATTGGTAGCTTTTAATGTTTCCTTTTTTACTAAAGGTATTGTATTTTGAAGGGCATGTGGGTTTCTCAAAATAAATATTTCATTCAAAATCCATCATACATTATGATAATTAAGGATTCTCATGGATACCAATTATTTATATTCATATCTATATTGTATCCTTATATTAAATCCTCTATTATTACTATATTCACAATATAAAACTATATTGCAGATAAATTTACTATAAGTATTAAATGAAACTTTCTAGAAAATGATACTATTTTCATAGATTTCTATATCAAGTACCACTAGTTGAAAAGGGTGTCCAAATCAACATAGTATAGATTGCAACATGAATAAATTGAATATAGATTATATGGACTATTTTTATTTTGAAATTACATTTCCATTCCCATATTGTGTATCCACTAGCTTTGAACACTCATTCAATTCATAAAGTCAAAATGTTCTTTAATGTTTTCATTTCTATCATATCATTCACCTTCACTTATTTTTTATACTTTATTTTATTTCAATTTTGGTTTCAATTCATCAAGAATTTTTTCATGGATTTGTGGGTATTCCCTTTGGTTTATTGGGATTTGGATATTGTAACTAAATGGTTGGCATAACAGTGACGTGATGGTCCTCTCTGGTATCAGAGATGACTTGATTTGTTGATATATGAAAAATTCAAATTATATAAAAATAAATTTTTTATATTTTCATTTATTTATATTTTGGTTTCAATTCATTTTTATATTTTCAATTATCTGTGGGTATACTCACTATTTGTGTGGTGTAGATCTTAGTGCTAAAGGGTGTGGCATAAAAGCGACTTCATATTCCTCACAAATACTGGACCTGACTTGATTTCTAGAGATTTCAATTACGATTTTGTATGTACTTTCTCAATTTTTAAATGGATTTATCCTTATTGAACTAAAATGATTGAATTTGATGTCTATTTGGTTTATTTTTTAGGTACATCAATAAGAAAAATAAGTTTGAGTAAAATTTAAAATTAGAAGGATTGATGGATCATAATTTTTAAGAGGATGAAACACTCAAATTATAGGGAAATACTTTATTCATTTGATTTTAATTTTTATAAAACTTATCTTTCATTTTGTTACCAATTAAACCCCCATTTTTATGATGGTTGTGTGTTATTTCATAATAATTGAATTCAACAAATCACTTAACTATGTTTTCATAACTTGGTTATCACAAAACTACTTGGTTTCTTGTAAAACATGATAGGTGTTGAGTATAAAAGAATTCATTTTTTGTTTTGAAATGTATTTTTCATGGGGTTTTTGTTGAAAATAAGATATAATATTCATTGGTTAAAATCATGTACACTAAAATACCTACTGTTATACTTTTAGAACACTATTACAAGATGATTTAATGTGATCTGGGTGGTCAATAAAGTTTTTTCACGATTAATCAACGCTTGTTGGATATACTAATAATCTATATTTATAACATGAAATATTGTATGTAGATTCTTTTCTCATCTTTTTATAGTTTTAAACTTTTTATATTTATTTGTGCTGAATTCGATGTTGAAATGATTGAAAAAGATGTTAATTTTTTTTCAAGAATGATACTTATGTTTTTTTGAATCAGGGGCAGCTTCAAATATCAATATTTTGTAGCCATAAGTGTTATGATCATGGTTTTAGTAGTCTCAATAATGAAATTAATTCATCCAATCAACTTTTACTTATAGTTGTTGAATATACCAATTGGTATTAACATTATGAAATGTAAATGCTGATAATACTCTAGTATTTAAATCAATGGAAGAACAATAACCAAATTCTTTGATGAAAGTGGAGCTTTTCAGGAGAGTAATAAATTATTTATTCTTTCATGAAATTTTTAGAGCTTATTTAGTTAAATGAATGTTGTGTTTATCACTCTTTTTTTAGTCTAGATAACTCAGTCCACTATTTGATGAAATTTTATAGATGGTGTTGTTGGTGGAGTCTTGATTTCTATGATAGTTTGTTTTTATTCAAGTATTTATGGTTTTATATTTTTGTGTACTGATATAGTATTTTTATTAATTTTATGTTTGGTCAAATTATTTTGATGGTTTTTCTAAAATGTGATTTTGACTCGTTTATCTCAATTTTTGTATTGTGGTTGTATTCTAACTTAAGGGATACTTTACATACATTTTATTTTATTTTAATTATCTATTAAGATTAAAATAAATAATGATGGTGTTCCCTCTAGATCTTCCTTTACAATTGTTTAATGTTCAACCTTTATCATTGATGGAAGGTTCCACTTTTCATAATTCTAGTTACTGTAACAATGACCATTAATGTCAGAAGTCTCCCTCCTCGACATGTAGAACTACTATGATCAACCACTAGTTATTACTATGATCATTTTGGATTCTTTTTACCCTTGTATTTTCAACATGGTTTCATTAAATTATTAAAATAATATTTCTTCAATTAATTTTTTTATAATACTCTATTGTATACTTAATTTTATGTAAGAAAATATATTATTACTTTCAAGATAAAGGTGGGTGTTTCTTTTGACTTAACCAGGAAGAAAAAGACACACTTTTCTAGGGAGTTATTGTTTTTTATGTACCCTTTTTCCCCTAATCAGTTTCCTAAATATATGGATTGTATTTTTAATACATTATTTTTTTTCCTAGTTTCCATTCATATAGATATTTTTATATGATACTTTGGTTAAATTTTTGATTGTGTGTGGTGTATATCTTAGAGTTGAAGGTTATGGTATATCATTGTCTTGAGGTTTCTCAATGGCACTAATATTGACTTAGTAGGTTTCTTCTAGTTCCCTACTTGGGGGTGATGAAGGATCTTTTGTAGAAGTTACTATTATTCTACCATGATGGGTGATTTGGGATTTTTTGCAATAGATGTCAGGGCAGAAGGATTTAACTAAAGATATGACATAGGTGGTTTATATACTATTGGAAATGGAGAGAATGGGGCCTAGGCCACCTAGGGAGAAATGAGATGCCTGGTGTTTTGTAATATGGAAGTGCACGACCGTGTAATTTATTGATGATAAGACTTTTACTTTCTCATGATTTTTTATGTTTGGGTTTCTTAGTAGAAGACTGGATCATGGATAGAAGTGAGTACTTTCCCACTTTTTCCTCTTCAATGTTCTGTGTCTGATGGCTTTTTCTATGTAACCTTTCTCTACTTATTTTTGGTGCACACTCATTGTGTGAAGACCCAGTCATAGAACACCTGGAGCAGGTGCCTTGACAACATGATGTTTACATTTAACGAAACATTCCCAGAAAAATTCACATCATGTCCCATCCAAAGAATTGAACCAGATTCAGGTTCTAAGAAACTAGCCTCTCCTGTCATACTTCTTTTAGCTCAAGCTGAAAACCTGAAAATTTATTTTGAAAATGTAGGATGAGAATGTGAATGCCTTGTATGGGGTTTTAAAAACAATCCTATAATAAATTTTGAAAAAATTTCTTTAATATTTTTTATAAAACCACTTTCTTTGAAGAAAATCTATAACAAAGGTAACATAACATAAAAATGCTCAACTAAAAGAACACGCTAGCAGAAATATAAAGATACATGCTTCAGTTTAGATATTCCCATTTTGTGTAATAATTAGAATAATTTTTAAAACATGTATGGAATATGGTTATGTAAGAATAGGTTTAAAAAAAGAATAGTCAGAGTTGCGCATAAAGATAAAAACATCAATTACATACACAGAATGCTAATTAAACATACATCATTCCATAAGCTTTTACTTTTCTGATACTCATAAGTACTGGCTCTTAACCACGGATACTCTATTAATCAAATATCCATTTGGTTACATGATAATTATACACATAATGATGGAATGTATAATGTTGGACTTCTGTGTCAGGGCCTTGTGCCGAGACCTAAGGGCTAACTATGATGAGACCCTATACCAGAGGGCTTACTATTACCAGTCCCCATCCCGAAGAGCTTACTTTTACCGGTCTCTAACCAAGGGAGCTTAATTTTACCAGTCTCTAACCCATAACATTCTATTACAATACATTCCTTACTTTCCAGATCGGGTCGTGTATTCTAGATGTCCCATACCACCTTGAATAATTACATTTATTTCAAGTTATTAAAGGTGTCCCATACCACTTTGAGTAATTTGATTTCCTTATCTTATTATCATGTTATGCCAAATGCATGCATCAATGAGTGAAACTATACAATGGAAAATGAAACCATTTAAACCATAAATACATAATATGATGTTCAATCTTAAAGAGGCAGTATGAGTTTACCGAAGGCATAAATGGCTCATTACATTATTCGAACAAATGAAAATTTCTAAATCATATCACATAGTGGATGAGAAGGGGTTTTCCACATGAGATATGAAAATGATGATTATTAAATTATGAATTCTTATAAATGGGATTAAATTTTATTTAATACATTGCTAGGAAGTGTTATTGACCAAGTAAAAAAATTAAGACTCAACTGGCTACAATCATTGTAGTTGATAAAACCTCAAGTGTGCATATCCTAGTTTCATAGTTTATTACAAATTTTGAACCTTTAAATATATTTTGGACAAATCAATGTTTATCTTTTCCCAAATCATGAAACACGAGAGGGTCATTCATGCAATACTTTTGAAGCATACAATCATCATACAAGAATTCTTTAACTGAACAAGTTTTACATACTTCTATGGATTAGGACACACACCTTTTTGTAAATACCTCTTAGTTTATCCTTCATAGAGGCCGACATTATTTAAAGTTTTAAAAGTATTACTTTCATCACATAATTACATATCCTCTAATAAACCATTCATAAGATTAGGGTGTTGGAAACTCTATCCACTAATATACTATAAATGAATTGCCAGCTTTTGAGCCAACTTTTATTAATTTCTAATTTGTAGTAGAAACTTAAAACATTTTTATTTCACCTTTATTAAAAAGATCGACCATGTTAGGTTATGTTATAGGTGACTGTGTAAACTCATATAAAAGTTATTCACATATGTATGCTATATGAGGAAAAATAATAGTTCTTCAAGCTTGCACAACCCAAAGGTCCAAAGATCCTAATATAGGGTATTTGAGGATGACCATACATGCTTACATACATTATATTTACAACAAACGCATTAATATATATATATAAATAGTTCATAAGTTACAATGGACATAAAAGAACAAATAATTTTCATTCTAATGTAATTCCATTTGAATACAAAATTTTATTCGCACCCAAAACATTATTTGTAAATTCTAAATAAAATCCTTAATAACATAAAATAGGAGTAGATGGGGCAATGTGTATATGTCCATAAGTACTTTAGGTGTATATTTGGTTTTGAAAAACTAAAAATAATATTTGAATGAACCCCAAATAAAAACATCCACTTTGAAATATTAGTGGATACTCAATTTCTAACCTATGTGAAATCAAGATTTACATTAGAGAGGTTATATATATATATATTGGTGTGAAAGTATGGTTATACACATACCTGTATATATATATATCGAGTAAAAACACTATTTTTTATAAGGAAATCAAAGCATGAAGAACCCTTAGAAGAACCAGATTCACATTAGATAGTGTATATATATATATAGGTCTGAGTGTAAGAACATATACATACCCGTATGTATACATATGTAAAACGTAGTTATGTATATATATAATTTTCCATGAGAAAATAAAACAAAACATAAAGACCCTTACAAGACCCAGATTCACCTTAGAGAGTATATGTACATATTGGTGTAAGAGTATGAACATATACACACCTATATATATATATATTTAAATCACATATATATATATATATATATATTTGAATAATCAAGAGAAAACCAAACAGAAAACCGTTACCTCTATCTGAGGAGAAGAAGATCTTCAAGGAAGACCTGGATGAGGATTTCTATAGGTCCAAGAGGAGAAAAAACTTGAGCGGTTCAACTGGTTTATACACTACATAAAATATATACAAAAAAATTACAAACTATAATCACCACCGTTGGGAAGATCCGAGTCCAACCGGTCCATTTATTGGTCGGGGAAGACTTATGGGAAAGGGGGGACAAGGAGGGTCCACCTAGTTTGAAGAAGGGAGAAAAGAAACGGTGCAAAATAGTCGGGTTGGGTGCTGCACGTGCTTCGGGAAGAAGAAGATGACACAGTACGGGTGTTACTAGGAGAAAATGGATGACCAAGATTTAATCTTGGATTGATCCGACGATTGGGATACAACCGAGGTTTATAAAAACAATGGACGGCTCGGATTGGTCCGATATAAGATCAGTGACTCACGATCATCACGTTATATTAAAAAAACATTAATGGACATGATTGGATCGTGCCAGATCATGCGGTATATGAAAATGCGGAAGGGGTTTGAGGCTTCTTGGGTTCGACCCTCAGATTGAAATCAATAGTGTAGATCACGTGTGGGGCGATCTGACAGCCCATATTTGATCCCAGGTGGAAAATTTTATCTCACATCGAATCGGCGAGAGTTTTATGGGTTTTTTATAACCCCGAGCCTCCCACAACACCAACAATAACACAACACACACCAGAGAGCCTTACACACGAGCTCCCGCCTTCCCCCGTAGGCTTCGGCCTACCCGCTTCCCATGACCCTATGCCCACTATGGTGTGATCACTTTCTCCTGCTCCTGTGTGCACCCTTCAGGGAAGCTCTACCTAGGCCATGGGTTGGCCTTGGCTTGGGCTGAGGGCTAGGCTCAGCCACTTCATGTGAGGTTCCTCCCTTATCCCTGGCTTAAAGGGGATGGCCTGAGCGGGCCTATATTTTTTTATAAAACTTACCATACAAAGATCCGAAGTCATTAAAGACAAGGAAACTATTTCTTAAAACCTTATAAAACTATATTTTTAAACTTCTATTTAAACATTGGAAGGCTAAGGAATATACATTGGATTTTGTTCTAAAAGTAATAAAAGAAAAAAATTATTTATAAACACTAACTTTTTTCATAAGGTTTATAAATTTGCATTTAACAGCCCATACGATAACACTTATACTAATATTATAGAAAAAATGGTTTAATTTAAACATAATTTGATTTGAAGATATTAAACATAATTCGTAACACCCTTTAAAAATGAAAACTCTTTTAATTGTAATTTAAAAGTTCACAATGTGTTTTTTTTGAAATATATTTTTATTATGTTTCAAAACATAATTCAAAGCATTATATCACACTTAGGGTTTATTTTGAAATTCATAAAGTAAAGTTGTACTAAATTGTTCTTCATTTTAAACACCACAAGGATAACAGATATTAATATAGCGGTTTGAATTTCCAACGGTCACCCAAGGAAATAGTCGAGCTGACGACTTAATAAACCATGTCTTTGGGTGTCCCAGACATTAAGAGAAGGAGAATAAGAAGAATAAGAGGAAAAATATGGTTCTTTCCATACCGTTGATGCTCAGCATAATTTTCATGATCATGGTGGTTTTATTATTTGTTTTCATTGACCTGAAGGACCTCCTTTATTTACAGTGTCTTGTTGTATTTTTAGGGGGCCTTCCCATAGTTCTGTTAGGGTTTTTAGTGGGTATCTTTGGTTAACTTGGCTACCCTTTTAATCTTGGTGTATTGTAAACACTATGGTGTTCTTATTTAAACGAAAGATCTCTTGTGCACATTTTTCTGTTTTACTTGGTTGTATTCTAATAAAAATTAAAACCACATTATTAATTTCTTATGAGAAGCATGTTTTTTTTTGTTATGAAATTACAACAAAACTTATACATAAACTTATCTGTATATGAGAGTTTAGTTTCGGGGTGTTACATTATTCCCCCCTTCAAAGAATTGCATCCTCGCAATTCCTTTCACATAACCTCAAAAAAAGACTCCCTTACAACTTCCTCACAACACCCATTATGGAGGATCCTTAGGTGAGGCTAGATGAATACGCATTTTGGTGTTATGTTACTTTATTTCTATGACCCAACACACTTTGGACAGTATGGGATAAACTCGTGTCGTGTGAACTCGGACTTCCAAAAAGTGTCTCGATAGGTGGAGAGTTCAGATATGTCTAAATGGACAATTTCACTCAGAATTCTCCGGGTTGACTGCTGTATGAAAATGATAATGATATCAAAATTATCATACATACTTAGGATCATGATCTGGTACAAGTAAGCTGCACGTAGATCCCCTTCCAAGGTATCATCTTGAAACGACACCCTGGACAAGTTGATTTCGGATAGGGTAAAACATAGAAAAAGACCCTCATGGTACTTTCCCCTTCGTCTATACATAGAAATTTGTGCATTGGATAAACCATGGTAAAGATAGGCATTATCTTGATAAAAATGGAGAATTCTCAGATTGTTTGACACTTCATAAAATTGATTGCATGTTTCTCATATGTTTAAGAAGGGTCGGTACTGTCTCTCACATGCTTTGACCAAGATAGTCTCTAATATTACGGTGGGGAGTGATAGGATTTGAGTTCTTCCTTCCATTTGAAAATACGGAAAATTTTTCATATTTAGTAATATCTATGTAAATTTCTCTCGGTTTTAAGTAATGGTTTTCAAGAGTTATCTAAATTGAATCCTCTGATACCAACTGTGAAGACCCAACCCTAGAACACTAGGAGTCGGTGCCTTCAGAACATGTTGTGTACATTTTAACGAAACGTTCAATGACAAATTCAAATCATCTCCCATCCAGAGAATCGAACCTAGTTCAGGTTCTGGGAAACCAACCTCTCCTTTCATACTTCTTTTATCTCAATCTAAAAACCTGAAAATTTATATAAAAAACGTAGGATGAGCATGGTAATTCCTAGTAAGGGGTTTAAAAACAATCCAATATAACCTTTGAAAACATTTCTTTAAAACTTTTCATAATATCACTTTCTTTGAATAAAAGATATAACATAGGTAACATAACGTAAAAGTGCTCAACTAAACGAACACGCTAGCAGAAATATAAGGATACATGGTTCAATTTAAAAATTTCCATTTGGTGTAATAAGTAGAATACTTTTTAAAACATGTATGACATATGGTTATATAAGAATATGTTATAGAAAAGAGTAGTCAGAGTTGTAAATAATGATAAGAACATCAATTAAACATACGTCATTCCATAAGCTTTTACATTTCTGATACTCATAAGTACTACCTCATAACCATGGATAATCTACTAATTGAATATCCATTTCATTACTTGATTATCATACACATAAAGAGGGAATGTATAATGCCAGACTTATCTGTCAGGGCCTTGTGCTGAGACCTAAGGGATAACTATGACTGGACCCTTTCCCAGAGGGCTTACTTTTACAAGTCCCCATCCCGAAGAGCTTACTTTTACCGGTCTCTAACTTGGAGAGCTTACTTTTACCAGTCTCCAACCCGGAACATACTATTCCATTACATTCCTCACATGTTAGATCGGGTCATGTATTCATGATGTCCCATACCACCTTAAATAATTTCATTTATTTCAAGTTACTCAAGTAGTCCCATACCACTTTGAGTTATTTGATTTCCTTATCTTATTATCATGTTAAGCCACATGCATTCATCAATGAGTGAAAATCTACAATGGAAAATGAAACTATTTAAACCATTAATACTTAACATGATAGTCAATCTTAAAAAGGAAGTAAGAGTTTACTGATGGCATATATGGCTCATTACATTATTTGAACAAACGATAATTACTAAAGCATATCACATAGTGGGTGAGAAAGGGTTTTCAGCATGAGAAGTAAAAATGATTATTATTCAATTCAGAATTCTTCTAAATGGGATTACATGTTATTTAATACATTTCTAGGATGTGTCAGTGAACAAGTAAATAAATTATCACTCAACTGACAACAATCATTACAGTTGATAAAACCTCATGTGTGCATATCCTAGTTGCATAGTTTATTACAACCTTTGAACCTTTTAATATGTTTTGGAAAAAACAAAGTTTATCTTTTCATAAATCATAAAACACGACAGGTCCATTCATGCAATAATTTAGAAGCGTAGAATCATCATATAATAATTCTTTAACTGAACAAGTTTGACATACTTCTATGGATTAGGACACACACCTTTACATAAATACCTCTTGGTTTGGCCATCATGGAGGTCAAAATTATTTAATGTTTTAAAATTATTACTTTCATCACTTAATTAATTATCTTCTAATGAACCATTCATAATATTAGGGTGTTCGAAACTCTATCCGATTATATACTATAAATGAATCACTATCTTTTGAGCCAAGTTTTGTTAATTTCTTATTGGTAGTAGATTCTTAAAGAATTTTTATTTCACCTTTTTAAAAAGACCAACCATGGTAGGTTATGTTATAGGTGACCATGTAAACTCATATGAAAGTTATTCTCATATGTATTCTATATGAAGAAAAATATTAGTTCTTCAAGCTTGCATACCCCAAAGGTCCAAAGAGCCTAATATAAGGTATTTGATGATGACTATACATGATTACATAAATTAAATTTACATCAAATGCATGCATATATATATATTGTTCATAAGTTACAATGGACATAAAAGAACCAAAAATTTGCATTCTAATGTAATTCCATTTGAAACCAAAATTTTATTCGCACCCAAAACATTATTTGTAGATTGTAAATAAAATCCTTAATAACATAAAATAGGAGTAGATGAGGTTGTGGGTATATGTCCGAAATTAATTTAGGTGTATATTGGGTTTTGAAAAACTAAAAATCATATTTGAATGAACCCCAAATAAAAATACCCACTTTTAAAATATTAGTGCATACACAATTTTTAACCATTATGAAATCCATATTTACCTTAGAGAGGATCTATTTATATATATATTGGTCTGAGAGTATGGTTATACATGTACCCGTATATATACACATATATACAAACATATATATATATATATCGTGTGAAAACAATATTTTTCATAATGAAAGAAAAGCATGAAGAACCCTTAGAAGAACCTGATTCACTTTAGAGAGTATATACATATATATATATATAGGTTTGAGTGTATGAACATATACATACCCATATATATACATTTGTAAAATGTAGGTATGCATATTTAGGATTTTCTATGAGAAAAGAAAACGAAACATAAAGACCCTTACAAGACCCAGATTCACCTTAGAGAGTATATATACATATAGGTGCAAGAGTATGAACATATACAGACCTATATATATATGTAAAGCATATATATATGGGACTTATCACGAGAAAATAAAACAGAAAATCCTTACCTCTATCCAAGGAGATGATGATCTTCAAGGAAGACTTGGCTGAGGATTTCTAGAGGTCCGAGAGGAGAAAAAACCAGAGGGGTTCAACAGGTTTATACAATACATAAAATATATACAAAAAAAATTCCAAACGTTAATCACCACCGTTGGGATGAGCCGAGTCCAACCGGTACATTTATTGGTTGGGGAAGACTTATGGGCAAGGGTGGACAAGGAGGGTCCACCTGGTTTGAAGAAGGGAGAAATGAAATGGTACAAAAGAGTAGGGTTGGGTGTTGTGCATGCTGCAGGAGGAAGAAGACGACGTAGTAGGGGTGTTACCCAGTGAAAATGGATGGCTATGATTTATTCATGGATTTATCTAATGATTGGGATACAACTGTGGTTTATAAAAACAATGGATGGCTCAGATTGGTCTGAGATGAGATCGTAGACTCAAGATCATCGCGATATATTAAAAAAACATGAACGGCCACGATTGGATCATGCTGGATCATGTAGTCTATGAAAACGTGGAAGGGGTTCATGGATTCCTAGGTTCAACCCCTGGATTGAAATCAATGATGTATATCGCGTGCGGGGTGATCCGATGGCCTAGATTTGATCCCAGGAAAAAAATGTTTCCCCCCATCGAATCAGTGAGAGTTTTATGGGTTCTTTATAACCCCGAGCCTCCCGTAACACCAGCAATAACACTACACACACAAGGGAGCCCTACACATGGGATCCCTCCTTCACCCGTAGGCTTCAGCTAACCCACTACCCATGACCATGTGCCAACTATGGCACACCCACGCTCTCCTACTCCTATGTGCGCCATTCGAGGAAGCTCTGCCTACGCCTTGGGCCGACCTTGGCTTTGGATGAGGGCTACGCTCAAGCACTTCATGTGAGCTACCTCCCTTAGCCCTTCCTTAAAGGGGATGGCACGAGATGGCCCATATTTGTTTTATAAAAACTATCTTACCAAGATCCCAAGTCCTTAAAGTCAAGGAACCTATTTGGTAAAACCTTATAAAACTATCTTTTTAAACTTCAATTTAAACATTTGAAGGTTAAGTAATATACATTAGACTTTGTTCTAAACTATTAAAAGAAAAAAATTATTTATAAACACTAACTTTTAGCATAAGGGTTATAAATTGGCATTAAATAATCCATATGATAACTCTTATACTACTATTATAGAAAACTTGGTTTAATTAAAAAATAATTTGATTTGAAGATGTTAAACATAATTTGTAACACCGTTTAAGAATGAAAACTCTTTTCATTGTAATTAAAAAGTTCATAGTGTTTTTTTGAAATTTATTTTTATTATGTTTCAAAACATAATTAAAATAATTATATCATACTTATGGTTTATTTTTCAATTCATAACATAATTTTGTACTCAATTTTTGTTTATATTAAACACCACAAGGCTAATTAATTTTAATGTATCCATTTTAATTTCCAACGGTCACCCAAGGTAATGGTCGAGATGACACCATAAAAAACCTTCTCTTAGGGTGTCCCAAACATTAAGAGAAGGAGAAGAGGAGGAGGAGGAGGAGGAGTAGGAGGAAGAAGATGGTGCTTGCCATACCGTTGATTCTCAGCATAATTTTCATGATCATGGGGGTGTAGTTCTTTGTTTTCGTTGACCTGAAGGACATCATTTATTAATCGTGTCTTGTTGTATTTTTAGGGGTCCTTCCCATAGTTCGGTTAGGGTTTTTAGGAGGTATCATTGGTTATCATGGATACCCTTTCAATATTTGTGTATTGTAAACACTATGGTGTTCTTAATTAAACCAAAAGAGCTCTTGTTAACATTTGTGTTTTTCACTTGGTTATATTCTAATACAAATTAAAACCCCATTATTAATTTCTTATGAGAAGCAAGTTTTCTTTTGTTTTTATGAAATTCAAATAAAACTGAAACATAAAATTATAAGTATATGAGAGTCGGGTTTCGGGGTGTTACACTTTACACCTTCTGTTTCCACTGTAAAAATTCTTTTCTTAATAAATTTTTGAGGGATGTGAGTTGGGTGACCAATTCATGTCTCTATTTGTCTTAAAAAAATGATTACTTGTTTTTATTAAATTGCATTATTAATATAATTAATATTTTTGTTTAAAAATCTTCTTTATCTTTATAATTAAAAAATATTATTATATATGATAAATTAATAAATATAATATGAAATTTTAATAGCAAAAAATTTTTTTTTTTATTTAAATGTAATATTTAAATTGATAATATTTGTTTGTAATTTTTTTACACATAGATATATTAGTCCTATGAATCTGTGGCTAAACACTTTGAAGAACATATATATTATATCCTAGTATAATTATAATAGTAAAAGAACTACATTATCTTTCACAATAACATTTAGTTACAGAGTTTTTACTGATACTACAGTTAGATGAAAATTTTTGTATGTAAAAACTTTTACCAACTTCAAATGCACTTTTACCCACATATATACCCCTATTGGAAAATTTTTATTATAATATAATGATAACATCAATAGTTTAAACTAATCCTTTAATAGAAACTCAAAATCCATCCAATTTACATGTACCTCTTCATATGTCTAAGTCATCATGATTCATTATCACCTTGTAGGGACATGGAAAAGTCTCACCTCTAATACCACTATATGATCTTGAAGGATCCAAAAACGTTGGAAAAAATACCCAAATAACTTGATCATTCTTCTACAACCAGAGTGTTTGTCACACCCAAAGAAATAAGGGTTATCTATCTCCAGAACTATAGAAATGTGCTCAGTATGTGAACATAATCTTCTAGTACTTCTAGGAAATATGGTTAATGAAAAATTATAGGTAATATCATAAAACTACCAAAAGGGAATACCATATGTGAAAACCCATATATTTAGACCCCGTAACTAGGAATATGAACATCAAGATCATGCTCTAAAATCCTATCTAACTATAATCATGGAGGTATCCTGATAATGTTATGACTTTCCATAATCAATGGGAATATATAATGAGTTGACTCAAGAAGAAAATGTAAAGAACAACACAAAGATATAAGATTCATGGAACAATGTTTTCCCTATAACTAGTTCCTATATGTACAAAGTCACTATGTTGGTTATTAGCATCTTAGTGATTAGATGCATCTTCTATAAAATCATATATGGGTTCCCTATATTAAGATAGAAACTTTAGATAATTTATCCATGTTAGCTAGTTTGCAAACCAAACCTCAAAACTAGACTATCTCATAATGATGGACTTTGGATAAAACTAAAATTTAATACAACTCAGTCATAACCCAACCCTCTAGAAAACCTTGGTTAGTAGAAATACAAGTGTGAAAACCCAAGACCGGATCAAATTAATATGGGGTTGGTGGAAATTTCCAAGTATGCATGATACAACCATTGGGGGGGTTATCCGAATGTATATGCGCACATGCACACATCTCCAAGAACTAAAAAATTCTCAAAGAAAATATTCCACTAATGTAAAGACACCCACCTAGTATCCCATAGTCAGTGGCTTATATTAATTCATTGGAATAGATTCAAGACTCAAATCCCAAAGGATAGACTGGTTTAGTAGTTTTGGAATCTATAATACATATATGATGTTTACATTACAACTTGAAAGAAAACAAAAGTATATAAATTTTATTGGTAACACCCAAAAACTTTTAGTTTAACCACTATGTCATTCAAAATATATATCTTCATATCCTATGAAAAAATAAAACATAAGAAAGGGGTGATATCAAATTATCAGTAAGTGTAAGTAACACATTGGAAGCTAAATATAAGAAACAAGGCTTGGTGATTTACTAAAAACACATTCCATTAGAACATAAAATTGAGCATGATATGTAAAGGATAAAGTGGAATAAATAATTCCATATAAATAATCAAATGTTAAATAAGATTAGAAATGTATATTATACAAGTCGAATATTGACATGGATAATTAATTAATGATATCATTATGAGATAATGAATATTCCATACATCTGAAACATACCATCAGTCCCTTGGCCAAGGCATCTGAAAATGATTAATGTCTCATCTAGGTCCATATTTTTTTATATCATTAGACCTACCGATTCCTCAAGGTGCTCTAACGGGCCCCGCCCATTACTTTCTAAGTCCAATGCATTACTCAAATGAATTTGGTTAATTATAAACAACATATTCCTATAAAATGAAAATAACTTTTCCAAATTTATAAACATAATCACTAACCATTCTGAGTAACATAGTGAATGGTATCATGATAGAACATCCATAGTCAAATAGACCATAAACCTTTTAATAAAATATGTTACATGACAATAATTGTAGATAAATCTCAATAAATAATAAAATTCAACACAGTTGTTGAAATAGATGAAAATACTCTAATAAACTATTGAGGAATTCTTGAGAGAAATACCCCTTTTACTTTTCAAAGAAGAGTTCCTTTGGAAAAATAATTTATAATTATCAAAAAAAATATAAAATAAGAAATGAAAAAATATAATTTTTTTTTTAAATGGTATTTATTTTAGAAAAATAACTATTTCTTAAAACAGATTCTGAATGGTACATGAAAAATGGGTAAGAAATCAAAACATTCCCTTTAACCGGGCTTGCGTATCTAGAAGAATTGTGAAAAGAACCTTTTAGATCATGTATTTCACATAAACGAAAGATTAACTGATATGAATACATGGTTTTCAAATGTATACAAAGAATTTAAAATAATTATATAAAAATAATGGATAATTACATTACTATATAGAGGGAGAAAACATAACCCTAATGAAAAGGGAGGTTTGGGAAGAAACCCTTACCTGAGGTCTGAATGTGTTCTGTACATGACCTTAATGTCATGTATAATTAAATTAAATCCATTAATTATTTAATTTAAAAAAATTACTAAATTCATTTTATTCATTATAGTTTTATTAATTAAATCTATGGCCTTTTTAGGATTTAATAAATTAAATATTGTTGTTTTGGATCGGTCATTTCCTTGGTATTTAAGATTAGTTTACTTGTTTATAAGTAATGATGTTCAAGTAAAATGGGTAAGATTCTAAAAAATTGGAATTATATTTTATTAATGAATATACATAAAATTTAATGATATTTTATTTTCATATATTATGATGATTTATTAAATATAACATTAAAGATAATTTTTAAGATCACTTTGGTAGTTATTCGATCATCACAAAATTGTTTTAATGTAATAATTAATTTCACATATATATAATAGTTAAGGAATACTAAATAACTTCTAATATGTATAATTAAATATGTTTTAACCATAATTATACTATAATGACCATCCTTGATGGTTTCAATGGAAAACTAAAATGCATCATCCATGATGTCACTAAATTGACACATCACTGGCGATGTTTTCATTTAGAGAATAAAAGAAGAATAAAGAAATGATTTTTGTAACATCCCAAACCCATTTTTTGGGATATGGTTCATTATTTAATACATTGGAATTATCATAATAATGTTTAATACAGAAGGATAGATCAGTTTAATAGCCATGAAAAAACAAGATACAAACATAAATTTTTACATTACATCTTAAATGAAAGAAAAAATAAACATTTATTTGAAAACATTCTTATTACCATTCCTTATTCCAATAATTCATTCATAATTTACATCTTCGCATCCTGTGGAAAATGTAACATAAGAATGATGTGAGCTCAGATTATTACTAAGGGCAAATAATTCAGTGGAAGCTATCATAAATAAGCATAAACTTTTAAGGAAAGTTGTATAATAAAATATGAAACCATTTAAACAATAACATGAACATAATATGGAAATAATAAATAAAATATTATCATATAATCATGCACATGGATATTCTACTAGTTAAATAATAACATGTAATAACTATCCTCATAATTAGGGAATATATAATAAGGGACATCTTAAACTCTCTATCAAGGCTTTGACCACACACCATTCATAATTGGGTATGAAATTATCCAAACCCCAAACCTAATTTTCTCATGAGACCTACAGATGCATCAATGAGATATAACAGTCCCCTCTAGACACTTAAAAAGTCTAATTCATTCCTCTTATGAATGGGTTAAAACACAACCAACATAAACATTCATATTAAAACTAGGATATGAAATGTCAATACTTAAACCATAATCTATGATTGATATCAAAATAGAACATCTATAGTCCAACATATCATTAAATATTTAGTATAATATTAAGTATTTTATAATAATATATTAACCTTAATTAGGAATAAAATACAACAAAGGATGTTGACATAGATGAAAGTGATCTAACAGAACTATTGAAACTCTTTTAGAAATATCCATTTTTTACTTTGAAATCATTTAAAATCCTGCGTAATTATAAAATAAAACATTTAGTTTAAAAATAACCTATTAAGATTTTAATGTAAACTTAAAATTTTATAGGAATCATAAATATGGAAAATAACCTCTCACACCGTATATGGTAAGAAACATTCTTTCCTTAATTTTTCGAAAAGGACACTTAGTACCTCATTTGGAAAACGACAGAAATATTCCTTACAAAAGGTATATAAAAACTAAAACATGGATATAAATGAATTTATATAATAGTATATGAATGGAATTATTATTTTGAAATATATGTACAAGAAACATTTATTTAGATGATAAATATGTTCTAGTAGATACTTACGTATAAACAATCTCACATAATAATGAGATTGCGAAATTAACCCTTACCTTGTACATTCCATTAGTTGAGGGAATGTTAACCTCATTTATAATTGTTAAATATTGTTAATAAATTATTATAGGACCATATAAATATTTATTATATCATATATGTTCCTCTTATCTCTTTTTGTTAATAATATATCAGTATTACTATTATTTTGGGGGTTAACTGCTTTGTTTTCCTATGCATGTTTTGTTCTGTAAGTCATGTTTCTATTGAATAGAATATATTAAATTCAAATCCATAATGATATTATTTTCTTAAATATTATATTTACTTTTCATATGAATTTTATAATCATTCATTAATGGTTACTGTGGAGAATGAATATCATTACATCGTGGAGATGGTAGGTCGTACACAGGCACGGGCAGAGATATCATTCCTTTAATGGATAAATTATATTGAACTGGATGGTTTATTAATTATAAATAATAATAATAATTTCATATTAATTAATTATTTATATTATATCCATCATTATACCCATCCAAATAAAGTAATGACGAATAAAAAATTACACCAAAGTATGGAGACGATAAGCCGTACATATGCACATATGGTGATATTATTACTCATAGGATAGATTAAATGATGAATATGGTTATACCATGATTATAATAACATATCAATATGTGTGTGATAATATATTTATTACTTTTTTATGGAAACAACATAGAAAGAGGAAGTAGAAGAAGGAACGAACTTTGAAAGAAGAGATAAAATGATTACCTCTTCTTCAGGTCTCTCCTTTTGATTTTAACAAAAGGACTCCTTAAGATGGATTTTTCCCCAAATAGGATAATATAGTATTAAGTGAGGCATGTTGGGAGAATAAGTGGTAATGTTTTATCTGAGCCAAAGGGCTTTGAGGTGTTGTTTAAAGAGAAGGAGAATTACCCTTTTATAAGATAGGTAAGGGAACTTTCGGAAATGCTTAAAATATTAATTTATTAAACATTTATTTTCTGTTTATAATAAATAAAATGTGATTTATTCCAAGAATAAGATTTTTATGTGTCTAAATCCACTCAACAAAAAGGTTTTAAAAAAGTTTAGGTCACAAATTTTTCATTATCTTTTACCTTTAATCCTTAGTTAAATAAGTTAACTCTTACCATGTCTCCTTGTATTTCTATACAATATGGTTAATATAGTTACTATAAAATGAAAATTGAACCTCAATTGTATCATTAATGAAATTTTTAATACTATATAAGTCATATAATTTAATATTATATATTTATACCAATTTTATCATTTAAAATAATAGTTTTTTTGAAAAACACATTTATGTAAATTTTGACACTATATAGTAATTTTTTTATAGTTATAAATACTTGATTACATCTAAAAAAGCATTAATGCATAACTAAAATGATAATTTTATCCAAAAAATTCGTTTATAATATCAAAAAGATCAAATTATGTTTATTTTAAAATTTATAATATCATCTATTTCAATAATTCATTAATAAGGTAATCCATGCATCATTATTGTGTCATAATTAAATTTTTTTATATATGAACTAAAAATAATAATTAAAATACCACGATTTAAGAAATAGTTTAATATTTTTATGACTATTTATAGTCATATATATCAGTTATATAACCCCACATTAAAAATTATTTGAGTAACAATAGACATGTTTTTGTTAAATTTCTCTTTACTTTAAACAAATTATTATAACATGTCATTATCAAAACCAAGTGACTCTCAAAGGACAAATGTGCATGAAAAGTGCTTTTTTAGTCTCCAATAAATCATAAAATAGTATTGGTACACATGTTTGGATAGTTTTATATTATTATAATATTATTTTTACCTTTATTCACCAAATTTACCATTTAACTATGTCAAATAAAAATAATTACTGAAGTTACTATTCATAATGACCGAAAATAAAAGGGAAATATTTAAATAATTTTTACCTTCAGATTAAAAATATTTAATCAATTTTTACAAATTCAAAACACATATTTTTTTTTTGAAATTATTTTAAAATTAATCCATGTTGTCAAAATGAGAAAACATGTATTTAAAAGTAAAAACCATCAAAAGATGATACGTTTTTTTATCTAATATAAATGACAAATTACTTATAATTAATTAGATTATATTAAATGATAAAAACATAATCTAATTAAACATTAAATCCAACTAAAATTATACTCTATCAATATTAATAAATTTGATGAAAATACAATTTTAAATTAAAATGCATTATTTTTCACTATTCGTTAAAAATTAATGTTATCATAAACACACAAAAAATTATCCAAACTAAATTTTTATGTCCCTATTATAAAGGAGAATTTAATTTGTTAACATTGAATATATATTAGTGTAAAATATTTTATTTAAAAATGGTTTACCCTTAAAAGGTGGAAAACTGTATTTTTCGACAAATACTTCTTTTATCTAAAAAATGAATTTGCCATTATATTATATCTAAGAAACACATAATAAGATTGATATTATTATATATTATATATAAAATTAAGAATTTTGTTAATAATATGCATAAACACTTTTTAAACATGTATTTTGATAGGTCATAGTGCGCTCGATCTCAGTGTTGCATGTAGTGCAAGCTATTGAATTATTTAGAATAAAGTGTACTGTGGAAGCTTGGGTTGTTACATTCTTTCCTCCTTCAAATAATTTAGTAATCAAAATTTCTAGAATATCACTACATAAAATGATTCAAATTGTTCTTCTTTTTAATTTCTTCAGGTTCCCATGTCGCCTCATCCATTTTATGGTTTCTCCAAAGAACATTTACCTGACGAGTCGTCCAATTTCACAACACTTGATCTCTAGTATCATGAATACTAATTGGATCTTCAAAATAAGACAGATCAGGTTCCGGTTCTATTTCTCCATAGGTGAGTACATTTGTTGGGTCTGGCATGTATTTCATAAATATTTATACATGGAACATATCATGATGTTTGGAGAGACTTGGATGCATTTAGAAATGGTAAGCTATTGCTAAAATTAGATCTATAATGTCAAAAGGTGAAATATATCTGGGACATAATTTACCCTTCTTACCAAATCATATAACACCCTTCCAATTAGATACCTTTATGAAAATGTGATCACCTACTTGAAATTAAAAATCCATCCTTTGGTTATCAGCAAATCGCGTATTCTTACTTTGAGTTGATTTGATATCAGATTGGATAATCTTCACCTTCTACATTGTTTCCTCAAAAAGTTATGTATCTATGAGTTTTCTTTCTCCAACATCATCCAAACAAGTTCCTGTACAATATCTCTTTCATATATAATTCTTCGTATGGTGCCATCGGAAAACATGAATGAAATATATTGTTATAAGAAAATTTACTAAAGGATAATAATGATCCCACATACACTAAAAGTCAAGTGATCAATATCTCAACATGCCTTATAATGTTTGAATTTTCTGTTTTGATTGTCCATCCATTTGAGGGTGGTATAAAGTGCTGAAATGAAGTTCAGTATATATGGATTTCTAATGATATTTCTAGAATCATGGTGTAAAATGGGGATCATGATCAGAAACTTTTGATAGGGGTACACCATGAAGTCTTACAACATCATCAATATAAAGTATTTCCAAAAATTCAAGTGGTAAATCTTCTATTATATAAACAAAATGTTCTGATTTGTTAAGATAATAAATAATGACTCATATTGAATCTTATCTTCTAAAAGTCTTTGCTAGTCCCATGATAAATTCCATCGTAATATCATCCCATTTCAACACATGTATAGGAAGAGGTTTCATGACTCCTATAGGATGTTGTCTTCTATCCTTCACCTATTTACAAACCAATGATCTTGATATATAATTAGAATTTTCTTTTTTCATGTTGTCCCACCAAAAATATTCCTTCAAATATCTATACATCTTAGTGCTACTATGGTGTGTAGAGAAATGCGACTAATGTGCATCGTCCAATAATTCCATTTTTGGATCAGGTATATTAGAAACACAAAGCCTCTTTTCGACTTTTAAAATGCAATCTTAAAATATGAAGTCAATCAATATCCCATTTTTCACAAAATTAAATTTATTTTGAAATTCCTCATCATCAGACTAAGAAATTTTTATCCTTTCTAGTAAACATGGTTTGGAAACCATTTTAAAAAATATTGATGTTTAACCATTTGTGATAATCCCAATATCCATATTTACCAGATCCATGAACATATTATCCTTTTCAAATCTCATTTTTCTAATAATTCCATGGTCCTTTCCACTAAAAGTATATGTCACCTTATTTTCCTCCACAGGTTGGTAGCGTATTGTGTAATCATAATACTTGAATACCTCAATCCATCTCATTTACCTCATGTTTAGTTATTTCTATGAGAAACTATATTTCAAAATCTTTTGATCAGTATATATCTCACATCTTTCACCATAGGGATAGTTTCTCCATATATTTAGGGAAACTATTATGGAAGGAAACTCAAGATAATGAGTTGGATAATTTTTTTCATGAATTTTTAATTTCCTTGACACAAACACAATAAACCTATAATTTTGTATAAGGACACCCCCAAGTCCTTTCATTGATGTATCACTACAAATAAATAACCCATCACTTCTAGATGGTAAAGTAAAAAATAGAAGCATTGACTAATATTATATTCAATTATTCAAAACATTCCCCACACTCATTTGTCAACCGAATTTAACCCTGTTATGTGTTAGTTTGGTTAATGAGATAGCCAATCGAGAAACATTCTAGATAAAACACCGATAGTAACCTTCTAAACAAATAAAACTATGTACCATAGTTTTTTTCATCAGCATTGGCCATTATTGGATTGCCTTTGTCTTTAAAGGGTAAACATAGATTCCTTCCTTCAAGAAAATATGGCCCAAAAAATAACTTTAATGGAGATATAATTAACACTTTATAAACTTATCATATAGCTCATTTCTTATAAGAGTCTTCAGAACAATATTCAAGTTGTTGTCATGGGATTCGTATCTTTTGATGTATACCATGATATCATCAACAAATACTACCATAAAATCATGAAGATATTCCTCAAACACTCTATTCATTATATCCATAAAAACAGAGGGTGCATTAGTCAATCCAAATGGAATTACTATAAATATATAATGACTAGACTTCGTTCAGAGTGTTTTCTTTGGAATATATTCCTTCTTCACACATAATTGATGATATCTATAATTAAGTTCAATCATTGAAAAATATTGAGCTATATGGAGGTGATAAAATAAATCATCAATGCGAGGTGGGGGATACTTCTTCTTTATTTTAATAGTATTGATTTCTCTATGGTCAAAGAAGAAATTCATTGATAAATCATTATTCTTAACAAAAAACAACTAGGGTTCACTATAGAAAAACAATAAGGAAAATAAATCCCTCATAACTCAACTATTCTAGTTGTTTCCCCTACTGTAATAATTTCACAGTGGCTATTCTATGGGATATTTTGATACTGGATTTGCACGAGGGATTAAATAAATAGAAAATTCAACTTCATGCTATGGGGTATGTACATGTAAATATTCTATAAAAACATCAATATATTCTTTTATAATATGTATATCCTCAGTTTGAATATTTATTTCTTCATCCCTAGATGTTATTTCCCATTCCCCCTAAGAATCTCATTCAGAAAATATATTAGGGGTGTGTTTTGAAAAGAATATGATGTTGAAGTTTCTACTCAAAATATAATGGATTCTATATCTTCCTCACAAATCACAACTTTCTTCTTCTTAAAATATATTTTATAATCATATTTTGATATAAATTAAATAACAAGGATTTTATCAAATCCAACCATAAGTATGATTGTAATTTCATAAGTTAATGAATGTTTATATTCCATAATGGGAACTACCTGACACATATTTGTTGCAATAAGTCTTCCCTGAGGTGTTTTGAATGATAATTACCTTGTTAATTTGAACTAGAAATATCTAATTCTTAATGAAAACTGATAAGATATAAAGGAATATGAGAATTTATAATCAAATAAAAACAATCTTAAATTTGATGAGATGAAGATAGTACCTTACACCACATCATTAGGAACATCAACATCAGTAGTTGTGATCACATAAGCCTGGCCTTGCTCCCTTGGCCATTTCTGGGGTATATTTTCTTGACACCCAGTACTTTCATATTCATAGTGTCCCATCTTCTTGTAATTTAAGTACTGATCATTACCATCTTCTTTCTATCCATTACAATCTCTAGTATGGTGGCCTTTTTTCCACACTTCTAACAGGATCATTTCCTTAATAAGAATGTTCTAGGATGTTTCTTTCAATATTTATTTTAGGATAATAAATAAACCTTTACCTTATTCCCCTATACATTGTTTCCTTTCTTAGAATTCTTAATAGCCCGCTTATTCTTCTTTTTCCCTTTAATGTCATGAGACTTCGATAATTACTTCTCTATCTTGATGGCACATACATTTAGGATAACAACTCCCTTCAATTTAATGGTTTTAACCCATCAAAGAATCAATCAATCTAATATTTTTGTTTATTCATGTAGTATTCCATATATCTTGCTAACCTTGTGAAGTTATCCACATACTTTGCAACATTCACATCCAACTTTTTTCATAGACTCAGAAATTCCCTTTCCATATCTGCTCGATGTTCAAAAGGATAAAAATTTTCTAGGAAAATTTCATTAAACTCCATCCATTCAATATTTTCTACTTCTCTATCGTCCATTTTGTTTTTAAATAATGACCACCATTGATCAGAATCACCTGAGAGATGGTGAACTTCAGTGACAACTTTTTACCATTCCATTACTCCCCAAATAACGAAATATTTTCTCTATGGAAGTTATCCATTTCAAAGAAAAAAATGGATTTTTATCCCATTTAATGTTTGATGTTGTTGTCTCATGAAGAAGTCTAATAGTGATCCTCCACATTGTGGATTAGGGTGCTACATATGGGTAAGGTTGTTATTCATAACCTGAGTTAGCTGTCACAGTACAATTATAAGTTGTTCAACACCAGTTTCATCACCATCTCCACTATAATTATCTTGAATAATATAGAAATCCCTACATGGATTAAATTCATTGATACAATTTCTATTCCTTCCACTTGGAACCACTTATAAACAATTGAAAACATTATATTAGGTTATGAATCATAAATAATAATTAAAAATTAACAAAATACATAACGTAAATTGAAATATTTATGCATATCTAATCAGTAATCATAAAAATGGTTTCATTAAGGGAATAGTTAATCATAAATCCTTCATAATGGTTTATAAAAAAATATTAATTATCCATAGAATACACCCTAGGAGTGTCAAACCAAGTGTGCAGTAAGACCCATTATTGTGTACGAGGATACCCCAAGTCATGCCCAAAACAGCTTGTATGAGTTTTTACCCTTAGGTACATCATTTTAAGAACCATGTCAACTTTTAGTATGCAGAAAAGTATGTATTTACTATAAATTACCACATTATATCTAAATTAATAAAATTATAGGATGGTCTTCTATTATTATCTTCAATTTATATATTCTGTTAGTATTCTATAAGAAATGTTTTACTAAATCCAGTTTCCATGGTTTGTACTAAACTTTTCTGATACCAAATGTAACACCTCGAACCCAGTTTCACCAAGCTGGTGCATTATTTTTTACATTATTATGATCACAAGAAAGTATAATCCTGAAGGATCGATCAGTTTAGTAGCGTTGGAAAATCTAGATTCAAATATAATTTTTTTACATTACATCTTGAAATGAAAGGAAACATAAAAACTCCTATGAAAACATTCTTATTACCTTTTCCTCATCCTTATAAGTCATTCATAATTTAAATATTTTCATCCTAGGGAAAATAAAACATAAGAATTGGGTGTGCTTAGTTACTCAGTAAGGTTAAATAATTCTCCATAAGCTATCATAAATAAGCATAAACTTTTAAGGAATGATGTATAATAAAAACAACACCCTTTTAAATATAAACATTAACATGAAATGGAAAGAATAAATCAAAAATTACCATATAAACAAGAACATAGAAATCCTACATGTCTAATAATCACATGTAATAACTAACCTTATAAATAGGTAATACATAATGTGGGGCATCTTAAACACACCTTCAAGGCTTCAACCAAGACACAATACATAATAGACTATGAAATTATCCCAAAACCCAAACATAATTGTCTCATGAGACCTACTGATGCATCGAGGGCATGTAGTGGCCCCCAACCAATACATATAAAGTCTAATGCATTCCTCTTATAAAAGGGGTAAAACATAACCAATATAAACATTCATATTAAAACTAGTATATGAAATTTCATTAATTAAATCATAATATATGAATGATATAAAAATATTATATCTAGAGTCAAACATATCATAAAACTATAAATATAATATGGAATATTATATAATAATAAATTAACCTTAATTAAGAATAAAATACAACAATGGATGTTGACATATATGAAAGTGATCTAATAATATCATTAAAACTCTATTAGAAATATCCCTTTTTACATTTAAATCATTTGAAAGCCTATGAAATTTTAAAACAAAAAAATTCCTTTAAAAATAACCTAGTTATGATGTAAGTTATGACTCAATATGTTAAGGTATGATAATGTAATAAAATAGTTGTTCAATATATATAAGTAAAAACATTCTTTCCTTAATTTCTTGAAAAGGTCATATAGTATCTCATTTGGAAAATGACAGAATTATTCCTTTAAAATTATTTTCTAAAAAGTAAAACGTGGGTATAAATAAATTTTAAAAATATTTTAGGAATTGAAATCCTATTTTGAAATAAATTTATAAGAAACATGGATTTTGATTATAAATATGACCCAGTGGATACTTATGTATAAAAAAACTCGGGTAATAATGAGATTGCGAAATTAACCCTTACCCTGTACTTTACTTTAGTTGAGGGTGAGCTAACCTAATGTATAATGGTTAATATTGTGAATAAATTATAATAGGAACATATAAATATTTATGATATCATATATGATCCTTCTATCTCGTTTTATTAAAAATATTTCAGTATGACCATTATTTCAGGTGTTAACTACTGTGTTTTCATATGCATGTGTTGTTAAGTAAGTCCTCTTTATTATTCATATGTTGCATTATATTCAAATAAATAATGATATTAAGTTCATAAATATTATATTTAATTGTCATATGATTTTTATTATTATTCATTAATGGCTAATATGAAGAATTAATCTCATCGCGTCGTGGAGACGGTTGACTGTGCATACACACGAGTGATGATATCATTCCATTAAAGGTTAAATTATATGGAATTGGATGGTATATTAATTATAATGAATAATATTCATGACATGTTCATTATTTATGTATATTATACTCATCTTTATACTAATCCATATAATGTAATGTTGAAAAACAAATTACACCACGTTGTGGAGACGAAAAGTCATACATATGCACGCATGGTGATATTATTATTCGTATGATCAATAAAATGATGAATATGGTTGTCCCATGATTATAATAACATATAAATATACATATAATACTATATATTTATTACTTTTTTATGGAAACAACATAGTAATAGGAAGTATAACATGAAAAGAACATTGAAATAAGAGATAAAATGATTACCTCTTCTTCGGGTGTCTCTTTTGATTTGTAGAAAAGAACTCCTTATGTTGGTTTCCTAACCAAAGGCTGGACACTAAGATGAATACATATATGTTTTTAGAAACATTGGGAATGATTTGGATGAGCTAAAGTGCTTTGGTGGTGTGAATTAGAGAAAAGGAGAGGTTCCCTTTTATAAAAGATGTGAGGGGCATTTTAGGAAAATCTTTAAATATTAATTCAATAAAAATTAATTTTAGGTTTCTAATAGATAAAAAGTGATTTAGTTTTAATCTATGATGATTATTGGTGTAAATACTCACAACCAATAGATTTTAGACATGTTTAGGTCACAAATTTAACCTTCCCTTTTGTCATTAACCCGTAGTTAAATAAGTTTACTCTTACCATGACTTCTTGTACTTTTATACTATATGGTTAATATAGTTACTATAAAATGAAAATAAAACCTGAAGTGGATAATTAATGAAATTTTTAGCACTATATAAGTCAGTTTAATTAATTTTATATTTTTATGTTTGTTATATCATTTAATAAAATAGTGTTTGTTTTAAAAACTAATTTATGTCAATTTTGACACTATTTAGTAATTACTTTTTTGTTAAATTCAAAACAACATTATTCCGTAAAAAAATAATTAACACATCCCAAACATGTCAATGTTATCCAGAAAAGTTTTGGATAGTATTGAAAAGAACAAATTATATTTATTTTAATATTTGTAATATCATTTATTTTAGTCATTCATTAATAAGGTAATCACTCCATCATTATTATGTCATAAATAAATTTATTTATTTAATGTCTCAAAATTATAAATTTAAAAATGATTTAGGAAATATTTTTATTTTTATAAGGGCTCTTCATTATCAAATAATTTAGTTATATAACCCCTGATTAAAATTCTTTTAGTAAAAATATACATGTTTATGTTATATTTCTCTTTATAGTAAATTATTTATTATAAATGTCATTATCACACCCTAGTGGATCTCAATGGAAAAATTTGCATATCAAGGGTTTTCATGGACCCCCATAACTAGTAAAATAGTATTACGGATATTTTTAGGGTATTTATGTATTATTATAATATTATTTTTACCTTTATTCACTAAATTTACCCTTTAACCATGGTAAATAAAAAAATTACTAAAGTTACGATTCGTAATGCCAAAAAATTAAAGTGAAATACTTAAATAATTTGTAAATTTTGATTAAAAATTTGGAAACCATTTTTAAAAATTAAAAACACATAATTTTCAGTAATTAATTGAAAATTAATCTTTGTTTTCAAAACAAGAAAACAAGTTTTTAAAAGTAAAAACCATTGAAATATTGATATGTGTTTATATCAAAATTAAATGTTAAATTATTTCCAATTACATAAATTATATTAAATTTTAAAAAAATAATATAATTATACTTTAAAATCCACTAAAATGATAATATAAAAATATAAATTAATTAAATGAATAAGCTTTTCTAAATTAAAATGCAGTATTTTTCACTATTCATTAAAATACAGGTGTTATTAGAAAAGCACTAAAAATTTATCCCAAATAAATTTTTATTTTCTACTTTTAAATTAGAATTATATTTTCTAAAATTTATTAGATAAATTTATCAAATATCAGAATCAAAATGTGTTCTCCATTAAAAGGCGGAAAAACTGTATTTATAAAAAAATAAATCTTTCATCTAAAAATAGAATTTGTCCTTATATTACGTCTAAGAGACACATAATATGAATGTAAAAATTATATTGGATATATAAAATTAAAAATTTACTTAATAGTATTCATAAAATATTTTAAATGAGTAGTTTGATTGTTCGTGGTGCGCTCAAACTCAGTGTTGCGTGTATCACAAGTTATTGAATTATTTAAAAAGAAGTGTACCGTGGATTCTTGGGTCTTACAATTTTAATGATGGATTATTTTATTATAATAATAGCATTCCATTATAATTAATTTATCGGATTTATGAGGCTATTTTGATAAGTTTAGGTGAGGAGAGAATAGTAAAAGAAAAGAACATGAAAATGAATTAAAAGGAAAAGAAAGAGGTTTTTACCTATTGGATTCTCCTCCCTGAGAACATCCTAAGGGAAATGGTTTTAGTTATTTTTATGAGATTAAGAACAACTAGATTTGGTATATGTACTTGGGAATAGTATTGGGAACAAATTTGATAATGCTTAATGTTTGGAAGGTGTGAAGAGAAGAGGTGGTGAGGGGTGGTATTATAGTGGAAGAGAGGGGTATTTTTTGAATATTTTATTCAATTGATTTTTATTTTTGGCTAGAGGTAATGAATAGTATTGATTATTTGGAATAAATAAAGTAACTAGTGATTTTGAGTTCTAACTAATAGTTCATACTTCATCCTTACATCAATAATGACTAAAACATTCATGCATTTAGCATTTATCGTAAATTATCGAATTTTGATATTTGCAAAAAAAACAAGTATTTTAGAAAAAAACTAAAAATATACATTAAAAATTTTTAAATGTGTATAATCCAAAAATTAATTCCAGTTTTTGATTTTTTTTCTAAATATGATATATTTAATTTTTAATGAAAACAATCATTTACTCAAGGATTACATTTTTTAAATTTGTAACATATTTTATAAAAAAATTTACAATTAACTAAGGTCTCATAAAATTATCTTAAAATCATAAAAAACAAAATATAATTTTATGAATACATTTTATGAAAATAAATATTCTAGTAAATCATTTTATTAGTAATAAAATTTTAATTAAATATTTATGACTTTTGAAAATATCAACACTTAATTAAAATCTTTTAAAGTATTTATTTTAATATACTTTGATATAATTTTATAAAACATTATTTTATATGGTTCTTAAATTTTATTTTTCCTTTCATGGGTGTGGTTACTATTCATTTTGCTAATTTACTATTCATAAGGTTCATATTACTATTCTTATGGTTAGGCTACTATTCCATTAGTATTATTTTCTTAACATCTAAGAATACATCTAATTTCATTCATTATTCATTTTT
Organism: Viscum album; assembly: GCA_963277665.1. NCBI lineage: Eukaryota > Viridiplantae > Streptophyta > Magnoliopsida > Santalales > Viscaceae > Viscum > Viscum album. Next base: position 823,066,907 of record OY728129.1, read on the forward strand.
AATGATTTAATAGAGTTCTCTAAGTGATTTTATATGATTTATAATCCTCAAAATAATTATAAAAAGAGAGTATGGATGTTAAAAAAATTTGATTAAATATATTATATATAATGTTTATTAATATTATTCATTAACTCCAATTTACTATCTAGGATATAATGGGCATTTCAAAAATAATGATATTTAATATTATATAACTGTTCGGTTATGCATGGTGTTGTGTGAAACCTATGCGGTCAAAGAAATTAAATTCAAAATAATACATATCATAAAATCTTTGGTTCTTATATCCTTCCATCCTTAAATAAATTTCACCCTCACAATTTGAAATTGTACTTAAAAAATCAGAGGATGATACCTCAAAATTCCATTATGGGAAACCAAAATTTGAAATTGGGTTAATAAAATATTCTGTTAATAAGAGGGGAAGGGAAACGAAAATTTCCCATGAAAATAAGGATTTTGGTTAGGAAATAATTAGTTATAAGCCATAACTTGTACATGGAATAGAAAAATAACTATCAAGTTCTGATGGAGAGTGATAGAGAATATGATCATCAGAAAGATAACAATCAAAATTCCATAAATTAGTGATCTGTTAAAAGACCATTGACTTCTCAGAAAGAAAAGTAAATGGATAACATTTTTTTCCAATGTATTTTCCCTAGAGATGATGATTATTTTAATATTCATATAATCACATGGGAAAATAAAATTACTTTATTAACTTCCAAGTCATAATCATATTTTTATCCTTTGGTTATACATAAATCTATTTTTACTTCATCCCTTACATCATTCTCTTCCTCCCTTGATCCACAATTTTTATAGTTGTACTATTTTTATCATGCTTAACTCCGAACCCATACTATTGAGAACACTATTCTTTCTGTTTAAATAAAGTGGTGTTATTTCTTTATAAAATGAGTATTTTTGAGAGAATAATTTCTATTAAAATATTGTCTTCAACCCATCAAAGAGATGAACATTATTACCCTTTGTATTATGTGAATTGATGTGATTATGATTCCTTCCACTAGGCACCATTTCTAAAAAATGGCATACACTAGATTATATCACAACATTATGAAACATAATGTATAATCCCATTATAGCGAAATACATAGCATAAATTGTAAAATTTATGCATATCTAATCTCATATTCCTAAACATGGTTTCTTTGGAAACATATTTACTTTTAAATCCTTGATAATTTTTTGTAATGAGTATGTGAATTACCCTAATCATATCCCCTGGGAGTGAAAAACAAGGTTTGTAATAAGGCATGCTGTCATGTACCAGGTTACCCTGAGTCAGGCCCGAGACATCTAATCATAGTTGTTACCCCTAGGTACATCTTTCTCAGAACCACGTCCACTTGTAGTATCCATAAAATGATTCAATTCAATGAATATCCAAACAATATATACCTTAAAATAATTCTAGGTTGTTATATAATTATCAAAAAGGTCGATCATAGGGTTATGATTCCTAATCAATGATTTCTAAATCTAGTTTGAATATTTTCTACTCATCTTCCTCTCATACCAACTAAAACGACCCTAACCCCAGTAGCCCAGAGTTAGTGCCTTGTATTATTTCATTATAATATATAAAAAACTCGAACCCCAAATGACCAATCACTTTAGTTATTTTGGAATCTAGATTAAATACCTAAAATTTACATTACAACTTGAAAGTAAAAAACCTAGAAACACCATTAGGAACACTCAAAAACTTATAGATTCACTTTTTAAGGCATTAATAATATTCATCTTTAAATAATGGGGAAAAATAAAAAATAAGAAAGGGGTGGGATTAGATGATCATTAAGGGTAGGTAATATTGTGTAAGATAAATATATAATATAATTCAAGGTGAGTGACTAAAAACACATTCCATTAGAACATAATATTGAGAATGATATTGAAAGGATAAAATCTAAATAAATAATTCCATATATACAATCACATGAGAATGATTATTTACCATTGAAATTATACTAGTTGAATATACACATGAATAATAAATTACTGATATAATGTGAGGGAATTAATATGTAAGACATTTGAAGCACACCTTTAAGGAATCTTCCAATACATCTGAAAATGATTAAGGCCTTATCCAAAACTATATCTAAAATTTGGCAAGGACTCAGCAAGGTCCATATATGTTTTGTATCATAAGACCAACTAATGTATCGAGGTTCTATATAGTTCCCCATCCATAACCTTCTATTTCAAATGAAATCATAATAATAACGGGGTTAAACATAAAAAACTTATACAAAAGAAATTAAAATAACATTCCCCAATCTGTAAACATAATCACTAACCATTCTGAGAAACATAGTGAATGGTATCAAGATACCACATCAATAATCAAACTAATCAGAAACCATTTAAAATAAATATTGTATATGATAATAATAGTATATTAATCCCAATAATGAATAAAATTCAACATATGTGTTGAAATAGATGAAAATATTCTAATAAATCATCAAGTAATTCTAAAGAGGAATACCCCTTTTACTTTTAAATGAAGGTTTCTTTAAGAAAAATCATTTATAATTGTCATAACAGTTTATATAAAAATTAAAATTAAAAAAATATAGTGTTTCATTAAAAATTTAGTGATTTTATAAAAATAATGGTGTCTTAACATATATTATGTATTGTACATGAACAGTGGGTATGAAATTGAGATGTTCGCTTTAATCGGGCTTGCCTATCAGGAAGGATCAAGAAGGGAACCTTGTAAAGCATGTATTTACCCATTTATGAAATATAGACTGATATAGATACTTAAATTTGAAATGTGTAAACATAAATTTGAAAAATTATAAAAAATAATAATTATGAATTAAATTGGTGTTTATAGGGAGAAAACATAACCCAACTGAAAATGAAGGTTCGGGAAGAAACCCCTAACTTATGTCTGAATGTGTTTCATACATGACCGTAATATCCTCGATAATAAATTTAAATTAATTAATTAATTAATTAAGAACCATTTATAGATGTATTTGATTCATTATATCTTTATTATGTTCATTTACGTCCTTCTTTAGTAGTTATAAGATTAAATTTCATTATTCAAGAGAATTTATTTCCATAGTATGCATGATCGGTTCACTTGTTTATAAGTAAAAAAGTTCTTGTAGAATGTATATAATTTCCCATAATTGGAATTATATTTTATTAATTAACATATATAAGATTTAATGGTCTTATAAATTATCATTTTCTATATATTTTAATTATTCATTATATATAACATTAATGATAATAGTTTAGAACATTTTAGCGGTTTTTTGTTTGTAAAAAAATAGTTTTTTATTATTAATTAATATCTTGTGTACATATAGTGGTTATTAAATAAAAAATAACTTTTAATTTGGCTAAAAAAATATTTTTTAGCCATAATTATTATTTTATGACCATCCCTGAAGGCATTAATGGAAAATGAAAATGCATCGTCCATGTGGTCTATAAATTGATACATCACATATGATATTTTCATTTGTAGAATAAAAGAGAGAGAGAGAAAGGAGTTTGATGATGGATTATTACATTATCATAATAACATTATATTATATGTAAGGTACTATATTTATCATCCTATTTGGGTTATGGTAGGTGAGGATAGAATAAAAAAATAAAAGAACATTAAAATAAATTAAAAGGAAAAGGAAGAGGATTTTACCTCTTGAATTCTCCTCCCTAGGAACCTCCTTAGAGAAATGGTTTTGGTATTCTGATGAGACCATGATCTCCAAGAAATGTAAAAAGGACTTGTTATGTGTTTTGGGAGGAAATTGTATATGGCTCAAAGATTTTAATGTGTGATGAGAATAGGTGGTGAGGGTTGGTATTTATAGTGGAGGAGAGGGGTGTTTTCTGAATACTTCATTCAATTGTTTATTATTTTGGGTAGAGACTATGAATAGTTTTATTCAAATGACTAAATATAGTACATAGTTCATGTTTTTTCAAACTAATAGTGTTAATCTGATCCTTACATAAATAATGACTAAAAAATCATGCATTTAGCATTTATCATAAATTATCATATTTTACTATTCACAAAAAATTCATGTATTTTAGAAAAATCACAAAAATTCAACCTAACCATTTTTCATTTTGTAGTATTAAAAATGAACTCAATTTTACAAAAATACATTTCTAAATTTGTGAAATTTAATTTTTAATGATAACAAACATTAACCCAAAAAATAAATATTTTAAAATTATAATTGATTTTATAATAGTTTGAAAAATTAACAATGGTCTCAAAAAATAATCAAAAAATAATAAGAAAAAAATATTAATTTATGTATAAATTTTATGAAATAAATTTTCATTTAAATAATATTATTAATTGTAAAATTTTATTTAAATATTTATGACCTAAAAATACCAACACTTAATTGATTATTTTAATATTATTTATTTACTAATACTGTGATATATTAATATCATACATTCATTTATAAGATGCCTAAATTTTATTTCTACTTATATGATCAAGGTTACTATTTGTTTGGATAGTTTACTATTCATAAGATTCATTTTACTATTTGAATGTTCAGTTTACTATTCAATTTGTACATGTTTTTTAATTTCTAGAAATACCTCTTGTTTCATTCATTAATAATTTAAAAAGTTTTTATTGTGTTCTCTAAGTTATTTTATGTGATTTTTACTCTATGAAATAATTATAATAAAGGAGGATAACTGTAAAAAAATTGATGAAATATATCATATATAAATTTCATTAATACCATTTATTACCACCAATATAACGACTATGTTATAATGGTAATTTTAAAATAATGTTATTTAATTGTATATCATTTTTTGGTTAAGATTGGTGTTTTGTGAAACTTATGTTTTTGAAAATTAGATTAAAAAAGATGCATACCATAAAATCATGTGGTGTTACAACTTATTCTTATACGAATGCATATAATTATATCCAAAAATTGATTACCACATTAGTACAAGGACAAAAATGGCCAAATAAATCTCTACTAAAACTGTAAATTAGTCCAAAATACTAGAATGTAGGGGACTACTATCAAATGTTACTCTCGAAACTGACTATGTTCTCTCTGGAATAACTAAGATCACTCTTCTTCTGGTCCTCCTAGGACACCATCGATAAATACCATCGTCCACATAAGAATCAAAATGTGGGGGGAGAACTCATGAATGGTTGATTATAATTATACCCAGTTGGACACCACAATATTACAAAACATAAAGAATCAATAGAGTGGTCAGATGAACATCAAAAAGGTATTTCAAACAGAGAGTGAGAAAAAAACCAATAATAAACTGGTTATTATCACGATAGTCACTATGCCTCAAGGAATAGTAACTAAAAAATTTAAACTAAGGATTATGCAAAATGTTTCAAGATAATGATCATGCAAGAGTAAACACTCATCACTTCTTGATAATAAAAATTCTACTCATCTAAGAACATGATCTCATTGGGCCTCAACAAGAAAAAGTACAAACTAAATCTAAGAATATTTCAGTACATAAATTAGTGATCACACCCAGAGCTAATGAGGGGCACATGACCCTATCTAAATTAATCCACTAGTTTGGTGATCAAATTCACATGTATGTACTTTATGTGATACCTAAAAAATCATTTAGATAAATATGGGATGTGAATCCAACCCCAATCCAGGAATATGGATAATTTCTCTATTCTACTAAGGGGGTCTTACACCCAATACTCAGGACCATATTCCATACAAAACCCACATGTAATCCCAGTGGAAACCTTATCTTGGAATACGGGTAATTAAACACGTGACACCAACAAGAGGGAAAACACCCTAAGCTAGATTTAACTGAAAGGGATATCTGTACTTCCTTAGAGGAAGTACAATGCACATATTGGGTATACACAGCATGTCTTCTAGTATCGAGATTTACATAGACATATCTTATACCCTTGTCCTTCTGGACATGCTCATATTCTATGTACATGACTTTTACACTAGTTTATCCCATGTACATGGTCATGTTTCAGTACTATTTTCATGCCTATATAACATAGTCTTCCAATAGATCTAGACATTCCATGTACCAGGTCATTCTCATATATCTAGCTACATACATTTCTATATACATATGGGAACAGGTCAGGCTGCTAGCATCAAATCAAATTTTATGTGAGTTATTATAAGGTATGTGATATTATTCTACATGTAATACCAATCCCCCACTAGATGGGGACCACGTGATGTGTGTTCTTCCATAATATATTTCACATAACTCTAGATTTTTTCTAGAAATTCTAGGCCATTATACATATCTCACATGTGCCTGAATTTTTTTCGATTTTTCCCAAAATTACACAATTAAATATCAAATCTATGGTTTATCAGGCTTGTTCCATCACCATGGGTTAGATTTCGGCCACCGAATTACTCAAGAAATGATTCCCATTGCACTAGTCCACCGAATCCCCAACCTACAAAAATAGAATCATGAACTAATATTTGATCCTATATAATCATTTACACCATATGATCATTCACTTATTCATTGATATTAACCTAAGGGAATGATCTCTTACACTAAATATTGATTTCACATTGACTAATTTCCCAATATTAGGGAAAATCTATCCAAATTAACTATCAATTATAGTTATTTGAAGAACATGGGGAGAAAATCACACAAAACAAATTAGATTAAATGAATATTATCCATTGTTTGGGATGGCTTCCATTATTTTATGAAGAAAATAATGAATGCAAGAAATAATTAAGGATACTTGATTAATCTCTGTTCATTTTTATTGGAAGATAAATCAATAACCATAGATAAATGATTGAATTTTTAGTCTATATGTTTGAATTAATTATTCATGATTGAAATGGGATAAAAAATAATGATTAAAAATGTATAAAATTCATAACGTAGAGATTTAATAGAATGTTTTTGAAGAACATATCATAAATCATTATCCTTGGTAAAATCTGAAAACACTACTGTTGATGACAATCATAAGTAGTCTAATCAACGTTCCTCTATCCATTAACGATGGCCATTACCATCCTCAATGTTCCTCTCAAAACAAAATAGTTATGTAGAAAACCATTGGGGTTGTCTATAATAGTTATTAGTTAGATGAGTAATTAAATTGGGAATTTTATTAATAATAAATTAATTAATACAACTAATTATATATTAATATTCCAATGTCTAAACTTAAGAAAAACACCCAAATGTGAACACGTGTTATATCATTCCTATAGTGAAACATGTATTAAATATTTAACGGTGGTCTCAATATTCCCGTATGGTCTACTATTCAAGAGTAATTCCATTTTTTATAAAAAACCTACATTTGTGTTATATAATAAATTTAATATTTTTATTATATCCACATCAAGGAACCTTGATCCACATAATAAAATTTCACCTCATCACCTAGTTGAAAACATATTATTTAAAATATTCAAAATCCTTATAATGAAATAATAGAATTTTTTCAACTGATTATTTATTTGATGTTTTGATATTTTCCTTAGAATTCAAAGAAACAGCAGTACCTTCTTATTGGATAATCAATTTTATCATATCTTATTTGTCTTGTATAATATTCATGAAATGTTTTCTTCCATAGAAATGTTTTTCCTATATTCCACACTTATTCTGATTTTTCAAGTCACAAATTTTAGTTGACCCCTTATATATCTGGAACTCATATTCCAAAACCATTTTATTTCATTTAGACTCAGAATTATCTTATTATTTATTCATCTATTTGGAAATTGGCTTTTGGTCGAGATAGATAATCAATCACTCTTTTATTATTTCTCTGCTTAATTATTCATCTTTCATTTCTTCCCAATTGAATCAATAGTATATTAATTTAGTTCCATTGAATTAAAAATTTACATCTATTTTTCCCTATAGGGAATCTCTCATTTTAACCTAATCATGAACCTATCTAATATATGACCTTCTTATCAACATATACCACACACATGCAGTAAATATTATGATCTATTATAGGTAGGTTAATTTTCTATTTTTTGGTCATATCATGTTTTCAATTTTTTTTATTTTTTTAAACCCCCATATCGTTCCACATACCAAAAAATGGAATTTTAAACCACAAAAATACTCTTTATGTCTATAAGTTCTATAACAGTGGAAAAATATTCCAAATGAAGATCATTAATTCTAATTATAAATCTCTCTATAATTTTATTCTGGTTGTATTCCTTAAAAATAAGGATTATATTATATAGGGAGATAATATTTTATTAAAATTATTTATTAATTTTATGGGAAAGAAGGTCTCTCAAAATTATTCTTCTTTAAACCATGTACAAGATTGTTCTTAAGATATGTGTTGTCAATCAGAAAATATATATTTTTAGATTCATAAGCCTTATATTTTACCTGATTGTTAGATCCACTTTTATCTTCAAATTGAGATGATTCTATGTTATCCTATTTTTTTGTAATCCTTCCCTACCAATGATAAACTCATGATGATCTATGACACATAAGAATTTTGTCTAAAATATAACATCTTTATTCTGAGTTAAATTTTATTTTTCAACACAAATTTTATTTTCTTATTTATCAATATTTACTTTTTATTCATGATATCATCCACAAAATTTTATTCTTTTATTATCAAATCTAATTTTATTCAGTAACATTGTCCTCCTCTATCACCAACATATTTTTTACATTATTGATTTTTATAATTTGCTCAGAAATATATTGCAACATACCATTCTTATCTCACTATATTTTTTCCTTATCTTCTCCATTATCATATATTATTGTTGATTCAAATAACATATTAAAAATATAAAGGAAATTTAAATCATAATATAAACTACTAGATTGGTTATCTTTTTTTCACATAATACTTCATATTTTTCGGATAAAATTGTTTTTATAAATATTAACCCTTTTTAAGCCTTATCATCCACACCATTTGATTCAGAATTATCAACTTACTTATTTGAAAAAAAAATCAATATTACCATTTCAATCATAATTATAATATCTCAATAAATTTTTACTATCTCCACTCTAGTATCCATTTTAAAATATATTTGATAAAAGAGGAATAATTTTTTAGAGGTATTTATCTTAGTCAACATTATCTGCCTGACATGATTTTATAACATTATCTTCTTTTAATTTTAATTCACTTTTGACTTCAATGGACATATCTTCTTTTCCATTAATCTAAATTATTGTGGCCTTCCCATATCATAATAAACTAGGACATTCTATAAATAATATACCACCAAATATTATTGTAACACCCCAAGTTTTTCTAAAAATAAATATAAATACATAAAACTTTGTTTTAAGTATATATTTTTAACTAGCCTTTAAAAAAAACTTTTCCACTTCTATGTTTTGAATTTAAAAAAATTGTCGTCTACAATTGTGTTCAGTATGTTATTTGGAGTCTATTGGAACCAACTTGTTTTTTTTGGTGAATAGTAAGATAACTTTATGAATATTAATATTAATAGCAATATGAACCTAATGAATAGTAAATTCTATTTATATTTTATTTTCTTAAGTCTTTAGGATAATAACATCTTGGTTAATTTTTCATTGTGATATAGAAGTAGTTACATAATTAGAATTGTTAAATTTTGAATTTCGTATGATTTTATTTATAAATTAAATTAATAATATTTAGAAAATTATTTTCAAAAAATGGACTTCACTTTTTAAATCTACAAATCGATAAATGGTTAGTATGAAATTTGGGATTGTTTCTGAAATAGTTGATTTTTCAGTGAATAGTGAAAAACAGTTTTTAGTTTCAGTGTGTTAATGAAATCATTAATGATATAATAATGATGTCCTAAATCTGGTAGACTTTTTTATAGTTAAATAAGGTGTTAGTTGTCCCAAGTGGATTTTACCTGGGGCAAATACCATTGGCAAGCCCATTGTTTTTCAAATACCACCCATGAGGTGTCCCTTGGAAATTATTAAAATATCCCCTTACTTTTCCAATAAATACCTACCCGTTCCTTCATTAACATCATTCCCAATTCCTCATCAACAAATATATGGACTCTTTACCTTCATATTAGTCTTTCCAAGGTTTCCTCAAGCCTCCAAGGTCCCAACCTTCATGTTCGAAGGGTTACTCTACAAGGTAAGAAAATTCTCAAATTCTTTCTTTTTCCATTCAAGTTCTATTTTATGTGGTATAACTTTAAAGTTTCCATACCATGTTCTTATTTTATTCTTATTCATGATCTAATCTATATTATGATTCATTTTATTATGGGTTACCCTTGTCCCTTCTCTTTTTAATATTTTCTAAAACCATGTTGCGTAGCCGTTAGACTGCCGAATTTTTGTAAGAGATTTCTCACTTATTATTTTATTTTGAGTTCCTTCCTTATTCTTATTCATATCTCCATACCCAAGAGAAATTAAATCTCCATAAATGTTTTATATTGTGTATTATATCATTTTATGGAAAATTCGTCATCATTATTTTTCTCCTCTCGAACTTATTCATGGAATAAAAACATTGTCTGTCATGTGTCGAACTACCAACATTGTGGATGATGTGATTTAAATTTTCATTAATTCATTCAAATAGGGTCATGAAACAAATTATATGATTGAACCAGGTTATAACATATGTCTTATGACTCACCCATGGTTCTGGAATTCTTTTTAACTCATTGTTCTAATTTATAAGACAAAATGAGGTTGTTATTATCAAAGAACCACTAAAATGATCTAAACGAACATCATTAATGTTTTAACTTATGAATCATCCTCATATTAAAAATCAAAATGATAAATGTTATAAATAATGGTACTAGAAATATGTAAATACCTTTCCATTCCAATTCTGGAATTTAAATTACAATCGAAAAGAACATCCATCATGAACAAATCATGGAAATCATGTTAAGAAGTCACCCAAAAACAGTGCAAGGAGAAAAATACTAACAATTAAAAGTTTAAATGATGTTATGAAATGATAATATAAGATGTTATACACATGAAAATATTTCTGTAAAATACTAATAACACTCTTTTAATTATTATACAGGATTTTTAAACAATTTCGAAGTAAGTCAAACCCGAGGTAAGGGAATTCTTAACCCGATTTCCATTCTTTGGGTTAACCATCTACTTCATTGTTTATGTGCTATTTCAATTTTTGGTGTGATGGTTTGTGATTATATTATGTTTTATTAAGTGTATTTATAGAATATATACATAATCCATCCACTCTATTAAGTCTCTCTTCAATTGTATGATATTTATAAGGGACTTTTCTTTAAAAATCCTATTTTTAAATTTGGTTTTACGAAATTCAAAAGAAATGTTTTTATGGAATTATTTATGTAGTATAATTATTTTTTCATTCTTGGGAATTATTTATGATGAAGTTTGGGACCTATATTTCCCACCAATGCATTGGGTATGTGTATGTTGGAGGTCATCCGTATGGTTACTCCAAGTGTAACTGCGATGGTTACACAAATTTTCAGGTAGCCGTGAGGGTTACAAATTATAAGGTATCCAATAATGGTTACTATAGCATCCCATCTTTTTATAACATAAACTTTTATTTCATTATACAGAACTGAGGATCTTTATGGTTTAGTGTCTTGGAAACCAGTAACATAATACATGAAAACAACAAAAAACATTCTTCTTAAACACTTGAAAGGATTCTCCTTAAGTTCATCTTAGGTTCATTACTACATATCATAACCAGGGGACATACATCAAAAGAAAGGGTGAGCAGAAGGCCCAGTAAGGGAAATAAGAGGAACATTTTACAAGTGAACTTGAGATACTTCAATAAGGTCATGAAAAGAACTTTAAGGCATGAGAAAGAAATCATGAGATATATCAAAATAAAAATAACATTTTTTATAACTTGAAGATGTGGATGAAACATTTAATATTGAAAATAATTTCATTTCACCAAGGTCCATCCCCAAGGTGTCATTAAAAATTACCAACGTTATTCACCAAGGTATCAGTCTAAAAGGTCATCTCTAGAGATTAAGTCTTTATCCAATGCATTGGAGTGATATCTAGGCGCACCCTTGACATGTCCTCATTATCATGTGTTCCACATATATCATCATCAATCATTTCATAAACAACCCATATAGCATAAATGAAATGGGTTTCATTTCATAATCATAACATTTTAAAACTGCTTTAAAGACATGATCTTTATGTCACTTTAAACCCACTGAAAGGGAAAGCAGGTTTCATGTATATAAATACCCGAAATTAAAATAGAACCTTTTGATATATATGTGAATACCACTATAAAAATAAGAGCTTTGAGTATTCACTTAATAACATAAAATAATTTTGAGAAAAACAGAGAGGCATTTTGAGACGAAAATTCTGTAGCATAACGGCTACGTTATATGATTTTAGAAAACGTTGAAAAGAGAGGGTAAATGGGTCACCCACTCATAAATGATCTATAAAAATAGTATAGGGACAGAATATAAAGGATATGAATCATTTTAATGAAATTTTAAGGACATACCATTTGAAATAAAAAACATGGAAGTAAGACAAAAATAAGACATCTCTTATAAAAATTCGGCAGCCTAACGACGTCTCTTAAACTTCAATAAAAATGAATTGACAAATAAAATAGGGTCTCTAATAATATGAACATAAAAGATCAGTATTATAGATATAGAGATCATACCCCAACCTAATAAAAATGAACTTGAAAGATTTGACATGAAAATAGAACTTGAAAAATTAAAAGGGTGAAAGAATCCCTTAAAAATTCAGCAGCCTAACGGTGCCACTTAAACATTCAAAAAAATGATGAGAGTAAGAGGGCATCTCTCATCATATGAACATGAAAAGGGCAGTAAGGGGAATATAAAATAACATCCTACCACATAAGAACATGGAGCATAAAAGGAATGACATAAAAGAGATTACTGGAAAAGAAAGAGAGAGGTCGGATCCCTTACCTTACACGTAACTCTTAAAACTCAAAGGTTGGGACCTTGAGAGGCTTGAGGGAACCTTGGGAGGACTCCTTGGGAGGACTTCATGGGAGGTAGGGAGACCAGAACTTCGTTGATAATGATTTTGGAGTCCAAATAATGAGAGAATGGCTTGGTATTTATAGGGAAAGTGGGGGGACAAGGCATTAATGGCCAACGGACACCTCATTGGTGGTTTTGAAAAAACCATGGGCTTGCCCATGGTATTTTCCCATGGTATTGGACACTTTGGACACCTCATACCTTATCTTACTATTCATAATTCGACCATATTGATTACATACTTAATACATCATTTAATGATGTCATTAAACACCCGTAACTTAAAAAACTGTATTTTCACTATTCACAGAAAATTTATCTTTCTCAGAAAAATACCAAAATTTCACCTTAACCAAATATCGATTCTATGATTACAAATATGAACTCAATTTTATAAAAATAATTTTCTAAATATTTTTAATTTAATTTTTAAATAAAAACTCTATTCACCAAAAATTCATTTTTTCAGAAAAAACCACAAAAATTACCATAACATAATATCGGTGCTATGAGTTCAAAAATAAAGTCCATTTTATAAAAATACTTTTCTAAATATATTTAATTTATTTTTTAATTAAAAAACACTATTCACCCCTAAAAACTAATACTTGACTAATAATATATGAAACTGTTATTTAGCCATTTTATTGAATCAAATTACTTAATAAAGGTGTCTATATTATATTAAAACATTCTCTGAGTGAAATTACTAATCCATTTGGTCATATTACTAATCCTAAGCGTAAAATAACTATTCATAATTTACTATTCATCAAAAATTATGTTGATCTTATTAGACTCCAAATTCTTTACTGAACACTTTTGCAGAAGACGTGTTTTTGAAAATCATTACACACCATTAATTATTTAAGGTTTACATAAATATTTTAAAATATACATTATTTCAAAATTCATCAATAAATACATCCTAAATTTATCCAGACATTTGAAATTTCACAAACTTCACTAAAGTAAGAAATATCAATTTATACATCCCAAAGGATTACACAAAGAAGCTAGGGTCTCATCCCATAGCCCCTTATAACACCAGCATATGACCTAAGTGTAAGGTGTGCTATGGTGAGAGAATATGAGGGAGGCTCAGATAACATTTCCGTAGTAGTAATCTCTACTAACTTGAACTTCTCTCGTAGGCATTTCCATTCAAGCTTAACACGCTGGAGTTCGGCTTGGGCTTGGTCCAAATTGAAACCCAAATATTCTGCCTCCTTCCCAAGCTCTGATAAGTGGGCTTCATAAGGTTCGAGTCTACTGGATGAAGCCATTGACTCCTCTTTCTGCATTAACCATTAACATCTCTATTACATCATTAAGATTAAGTTAATATACTACTCAAATGGTATGGGTTGTTACATTATTCCCCCCTTAAGAAATTTCATCCCCGAAATTTATACTTGAGGCCTAGTCGAAAAGGTGAGGGTATTTTTGCTTCATCATTTCCTCAGGCTCCCATGTCGCTTCTTCATATTTATGATTCCTCCACAACACTTTCATAGGGTGGGTAGTCTTGTTTCATAGAACCTTTTCTCTACGGCTAAGATCTCCACTGGCTTCTCCTCATAAGAGAGGTCATGTTCCAGTTGTACCACCTCTGGGTTCAGTACATACAAAGGGTCGGGTATGTACTTCCTCCAGAGAGATAAATGGAAGAAACTGTGAACTTCAGCTAGGTTCGGTGGAAGTGTTAGACGATAGGATACTGCTCCTTTGCGATCAAGGATTTCATAGGGGCCAATGTACCTAGGGCTAAGCTTCACTTTCTTCCCAAACTGCATGACACTCTTCCATGGAGAAATTTGAAGGAAGACTTTGTCGCCAACACCAAACTCCAAGTCCCTTCGACAATTGTCAGCATAGCTCTTCTGCCGACTCTGAGTAGCCTTTATGTGTTGTTGGATGGCATGAACCTGTTCTGTCATCTCTTGCACGAGATCAGGCCCAAGAAGCTTTCTCTCACCAGTTTCATACCAACAAGTAGGAGTTCTACATCGTTTTCCATATAGAGCTTCATAGGGTTCCATATGAATACTCGAATGGAAGTTGTTGTTATAGGAGAACTCAACTAATGAGAGGTGTTGATCCCATCCACCTTTAAATTCCATTGAGCATAATCTCAACATGTCTTCGAGTGACTGAATAGTCCTTTCAGATTGGCCATCAGTTTGGGGGTGATAGGCCATACAAAAATTCAATTCAGTATTCAGAGCATGTTGAAGACTTCTCCAGAATATTGATGTGAATCTTGGATCACGATCAGACAAGATGGATAGTGTTACCCCATGTTTCCTCAGGACTTCCTTTACATATATCTTGGCAAGTTGATCCATAGAGAAATCTTCCCGAATAGAGATAAAATGGGCGTTCTTGGTGAGACGGTCCACAATAACCCATATCGCATTGTTTCCTTTGGATGTTTTCAGGAGACCAGTTACAAAGTCCATAGTGACATTATCCCACTTCCATATTGGTATGGGAAGCAATTGTAATACCCCCTTAGGAAGTTGTCGTTCTGCCTTTACTTGTTGACACACCAGGAACCTTGTAGTGTAATCAGAAATCTCCCTCTTCATGTTATCCCACAAATAATGATCACGAAGGTCTCTATACATTTTAGTGCTTCCTGGATTTATAGAGAAAGTAGAGCTATGACCTTCATCCATCAGTTCTCTCTTTTTCTCCGGAATAGACGGAACACATAGTCCTGTACGAAATTTCAATACACCTTCTTGATCAATATTGAAATCAGGTAACTTTCCATATTTTACAGCCTCCAACTTATCCTGCAGCAAAGGATCTTCTTTTTGAGCCTTCTTGATCTTCTCTAGTAATGAAGGTTGAGAAATCATTTTGGATATGGTTGATGATGTCCCCTTCCTTATAATTCCCATGTCCAGTTTTACTAGATCATTAATCAAGGGATCTCCTAGGATCCTCATTGTTTCCAGAACAACAGTGTATTTCCTGCTTAACGCATCCGCGATGTTGTTTGCTCTTCCAGGGTGATAATGAATTGAACAATCATAGACTTTAATAAGCTCCAACCATATCCTTTGTCTCATGTTCAATTCTTTCTATGTGAAAATATACTTTAGACTTTGGTGGTTAGTGTATATATCACATTTCTCCCCATAAAGATAGTGCCTCCATATCTTTAGAGAAAAAACAACTGCCGCTAGCTCTAGATCATACGTAGGATAATTCTGCTCATGAATCGTCAACTGTCGAGATGCATTAGCAATTACCTTGTCATTTTGCATGAGAACACACCCAAGCCCTTTTAGAGATGCATCGCTAAAAATAATGAATCCTTCTCCGATAGAGGGTAGTTTTAACACAGGTGCAGTAACTAATCTCTTATTCAGCTCTTGGAAACATTCTCACATTCCTTTTTCAAGATGAACTTTACCCCTTTTCGATTCAACTTGGTTAGTGGATTATAAATCAATGAATTTTTTTTCACAAACCTCCTATAATATCCTTCTAAACCAAGGAAACTATGAATCTCAGTTACTGTTGTGGGTTGAGGCCACTCCTCCACAACCATTGTCTTTTCTGGGTCAACCGAGATTCCTTCATTGGTTACGATGTGCCCCAAGAAAGGCACTTGTTGTAACCAAAAATCACACTTTCTAAACTTTCAAAATAGCCTCTCCTTTCGTAGAGTTTTCATAATAACCCTAAGATGATATTCATACTCCTCACAAAATTTTGAATATATCAAAATATCATCAATAAAAACTACCACAAATTTATCAAGGTAGTCCTTAAATACTCTATTCATAAAATCCATGAAAATAACAGGAGCATTAGTGAAGCTGAAGGGCATAACAATAAACTCATAATGCTCATATCTTGATCGGAAGGAAGTATTTGGAATATCTTCCTTCTTCATCCACAGTTGATGATAACCAGATCGAAGGTCAATCTTAGAGAAGAATTGATCCCCATGAAGTTGGTCAAATAAATCATCAATTTTTGGAAGAGGGCATCTGTTCTTCACTGTGATCCCGTTTAGTTCTCTATAATCAATGCATAACCGCATTGATCCATCCTTCTTCTTCACAAAGTGAACTGGTGCTCCCCATGGACACACACTCGGTCAGATAAACCCCTTCTCCAAAAAGTCTTGGAGTTGCTTCTTTAACTCTTCTAGATCCACATTTTCCATTCTATGTGGGGTCTTTGATATCGGTTGAGATCTAGGTACAAGTTCAATAGAGAACTGTACCTCTCTTCCTCGGGGAGGTCCAGGTAACTCCTCGGAAAATACATCCATGTATTCCTGAACAATTGAAACATCTTCTATTTGTATGCTCCCTTTTCCTTCTTCATCATCACCGATTAACTCCCTAATGAAATCTATAGGAGGTGCTTCTAAATAGGGATCAGTTCTGGATATCTCTCCTTGGAAGATCACTATAGGTCGTTTATTCAAGACTACTGAGATTTCCTTACTTCTTCATTTAATATTAGCATTATACTTTGAGAGCCAGTCTATCCCTAGTATAACGTCGAATTCCAACATGGGAATGACTACTAGATTTGCGATAAGATTGTGCTCACTAAAGTAAACACTAGAGTCTCTAAACACTGTTGATGCATGGATAATACCACTTGGATTCTTGACTGACAACTCTACCTCAAGAAGTTCGGGGATTGATTCTATATTCTTTACAAACATGGAGGAAATAAAGGAATGCGTAGAACCAGAATCAAAGAAAGTAGTTGCTAGTTTTGAGAGGAAAAAAAGAGTACCTGCTACCACGTCATTCGGAGGTTCAACTTCAGTTGTTGTGATAGCAAAAGCATGAACTTTCTCCACTGGCCTTTGCTGAGGTTAATGGTGATTCCCCTCCACTGCCCTTGGATTTGGACAGAGATTAACATAGTGCCCAAGCTATCCACACTTGAAGAGATGGACTTCGGGTAAGGCCAGCACCATCTTTCCTTTTTCGTTAGTGTTGGGGAGTTTAGGCTTCACCTCACTACGACAATTCCAAGAAATATGGCCTCCTCTTCGACACATGTAGCACTTGACACTTCTGATCAAGCAGTTCCTTGGATGATTCTTCCCACATTTATTTCATGTGGTAAGTTTCATTTTCTTTCCACCTCTTCCCTGATCAAAAGTCTTCCCTAAACTGGGCTCCAATGATCTCTTCTTGTCATTTGATTTATGAGACCACTATGTCTCACCAAACTCTAGCTCAACTTTCATTGCACTCCGCAAGATCTCCTCATAGCTATCGTAGTCCCGGTTGGCTAAATTCTTCTGCATATGAGGTCTTAGTCCACCAAAAAATCTATCAACCTTCCCACTTGGATCCATGACAAAGCTAGAGGTATATCGTGAAAGTCGGGTGAAGTTCATCTCATAACTTCCGACATATTTGTTCTCCTTATGCTTCAACTCGAGAAACTCTTTCTCCTTTCTCATTCTCATGGAACGAGGGAAATACATATTTAATAATATTACCCAAAACTCTTCCCACTCCATAGCTTCCATCTCTCCTCTAGACGTCGTGTTTTTTACCAGTGACCACCACTGATCAGCTTCTCCCTCTAGGTGGTAAACAGCAAGGGTGGCTTTTTCTTGTTCCGAACAAAGGACTACAGAGAATATCTTTTCAATGGAGCTTATCCATTATTCAGCAACCAAGGGGTTAGTAGATCCATTGAATGATGGTGGTCGTTGATGCATGAAGGGATCAACAAAATGTTGTTCCCTTCGTGGTGAGATCGACCTCTCAGCTTGATTCAAGTTATTACTCATAACTTGAGTCAGTTGGTTCATCATTCGCATGAATTGTTCCATTTGGGCTTCAATCCGGAGGGCCTTCAGCACATGGAGAATTGCGGTCACCATTGGCATGGTTCCTCCTATTTCCCACTATTTTCTAAAATAAAAATACCTTAGTGAGAAACTTATTTCATTTATGAATCTTTTAACTAAGACTTCATTCTTAGACAATTACATTTCTCTATAATTACTTCATAATGATTCATAAAAAGCTTTTGATTAACCAAACATATCCCCCAGGAGTGTCGTAACCAAGAGTGCAGTAAGGCCCGTTATCGTGAACTAGTTCCCGTTCGAGTCTAGCTCAAAGTGGTGTTTTCAAGTTTTACCCCTATGTACATCTGTGCCAGAGCCGCCTCTACCTGCTCGTATCCAGACATGGATGTACTTGTTTGATAAACCACTTACTCAATACATACCAAAATACCAGGAAGTTTTCCAATATTTAAACATTTCTATAGGGTTCTTCCTAAAGGTTTTATATCCTAATTTCCACAAAAAAACTAAACCATCCTTTTATAGCAACTATAGCATCCTGTCTTTTTATAACATAAAATTTCATTACATTATACAGAACTGAGGATCTTTAAGGTTTAGTTTCTTGGAAACAAGGAACATAATACATGAAAACAACAAAAAAAGTATTCTTAAACACTTGAATGGATTCTCCTTAAGTTCATCCTAGGTTTATTACTGCATCTCATAACCTGGGGACATACATCAAAAGAAAGGGTGAGCAGAAGGCCCAGTAAGGGAAACAAGAGGAACATTTTACAAGTGAACTTGAGATACTTCAATAAGGTCATGAAAAGAACTTTAAGGCATGGGAAAGAAATCATGAGAAATATCATAATAAAAATAAATTTTTTCATAACTTGAATATGTGGCTGCAACATTTAATATTGACAATCATTTTGTTTCACCAAGGTCTATCCCCAAGGTGTCATTAAAAATTACCAAGGTTATTCACCAAGGTATCAGTCTAAAAGGTCATCTCTAGAGATTAAGTCTTTACCCAATGCATTGGAGCGCTATCTAAGAGCACCATTGACATGTGTTTATTATCATGCGATCCATATTTATTATCATCAATCATTTCATAAACAACCCATATAGCATAAAAGAAATGGGTTTCATTTCATAATCACAACGTTTTAAAACTGCTTTAAAGACATGACCTTTATGTCACTTTAAACCCACGGAAAGGGAAAGCGGGTTTCATGTATGTAAATACCAGAATTTAAAATAGAACCTTTTGATGTATATGTTAATACCCCTGTATAAATACGAGCTTTGAGTATTCACGTAATAACATAAAATAATTTTGAGAAAAACAGAGAGGCAATTTGAGACGAATATTCTGTAGCATACAGGCAACGTTACAGGGTTTTAGAAAACGTTGAAAAGAGAGGGGACATGGGTCACCCACTCATAAATTATCTATAAAAATAGTATAGGGACAGAATATAAAGGATATGAATCATGGTAATGAGATTTTAAGGACATACCATTTGAAATGAAAAACATGGAAGTAAGACAAAAATAAGATTTCTCTTATAAAAATTTGACAACCTAACGACGTCACTTAAACATCAATAAAAATGAATTGACAAGATCAAATATGGTATCTAATCATATGATCATAAAAGATTAGTATGATAGATATAGAGATCAAACCCCAAAATAATAAAAAGGAACTTGAAAGACTTGGCATTAAAATAGAACTTGAAAAATGAGAAGGGTGAAAGAATCCCTTAAAACTTCAGCAGCCTAACGACGGCACTTAAAAATTCATAAAACAAAATTATGAGAGTAAGAGGGGATACCTCATCATATGAACATTAAAATCGCAGTAAGGGGAATATAAAATAACATCCTCCCACATAAGAACATGGAGCATAAAATAAATGACATAAAAGAGATTACTTGAAAAGAAAGAGAGAGGTTGGATCCATTACCTTAAACGTAACTCTTAAAACTCAAAGGTTGGGACCTTGAGAGGTTTGAGGGCACCTTGGGAGGACTCATTTGGAGGTAAGGAGACCAGAACTTCGTTGATAATGATTTTGGAGTCCAAATGATTAGAGAATGGCTTGGTATTTATAGGGAAAGTGAGGGGATAAGGCATTAATGGGCAAGGGACACCTCATTGGTGGTTTTAGAAAAACCATGGGCTTTCCCATGGTATTTCCCATGGTATTGGCCACTTGGGACACCTCATACCTTATCTTAATATTCATAAGTAGAACATATTGATTACATACATAATAAATCATTTAATGATGTCATTAAACACCCGTAACTTAAAAACTGTATTCACTGAAAATTTATCTTTCTCAGAAAAATCCCAAAATTTCACCTTAAACAAATATCGATGCTATGATTAAAATATGAACTCCATTTTATAAAAATAATTTTCTAAATATTTTTAATTTAATTTTTAATTAAAAACACTATTCACCAAAAATTCATTTTTTCAGAAAAACCCCCCAAAAATAACCATAACATAATATCGGTGCT
Source organism: Viscum album (assembly GCA_963277665.1). NCBI lineage: Eukaryota > Viridiplantae > Streptophyta > Magnoliopsida > Santalales > Viscaceae > Viscum > Viscum album. Next base: position 823,088,351 of record OY728129.1, read on the forward strand.
CTGAGTTCAAAAATAAAGTCCATTTTATAAAAATACTTTTCTAAATATTTTTAATTTAATTTTTAATTAAAAAACACTATTCACCCCAAAAAACTAATGCTTGACTAATAATTTATGAAACCGTTATTTACCCATTTTATTTAATCACATTACTTAATCTAGGTGTCTAAATTATATTAAAACTTTCTTTGAGTGAAATTACTATTCAATTTGGTCATATTATTAATCCTAAGCGTAAAATCACTATTCATAATTTACTATTCATCAAAAATTATGTTGATCTTATTAAACTCCAAATTCCTTACTGAACACTTTTATAGAAGACATTTTTATGAAAATCATTACACATCCTTAATTATTTAAGGTTTACATAAATATTTTAAAATATCCTTTCTTTAAAAATTCATCAATAAATACATCCTAAAATTATCCGGACATTTGAAATTTCACAAACTTCGCTAAAGGATGAAATATCAATTTATTCATCCCAAAGGATTACAAAAAGAAGCTAGGGTCTCATCACATAGCCCCTTATAACACCAGCATATGACCTAAGTGTAAGGTGTGCTATGGTGAGAGAATCTGAGGGAGGCTCAGAGAACATTGCCCTAGTTGTAATCTCTACTAACTTGAACTTCTCCCGTAGGAATTTCCGTTCAAGCTTGACACGCTGGAGTTCAGCTTGGGCTTGGTCCAAAGAGAAACCCAAAGATGCCACCTCCTTCCCAAGATATGATAAGTGGGCTTCAAAAGGTTCGAGTCTACTGGATTAATCCATCGACTCCTCTTTCTGCATTAACCATTAACATCTCTATTAAATCATTAAGAGTAAGTTAATATACTACTCAAAAGGTTTGGGTCGTTACAATTACAAGAATATATAAGTAATGCCCCAAGATACCTTTATGATTATATTTATGTTCTCATGTTTTGTGTGGATCTTGTGTAAATCTATTGTTACACAAAGTAAGTATATATGGGTGACAAGAATGTCTTTTGAAAATGATTTCATACGTTATGAGTATTCATGTACTAATGTGATCATTCCTTCTTTTCCATCCCTTACTAAGCCTTTTTGCTCATCCGAAGTTTATAAATGAATTTTTACAGGTTAATGGATGTGTAATACAAGGAAGTAAGCCATGTTAAATGTTGATGAATTGTCAAGGAGTCTTGTTTTAAGATTTAATGTTTTATAATTTAAAAAAATGGAAACTATTTTTATGGTATCCACTCTGTAACAATGTCTAATGACATGAATGTGTTTTCCTAATTCTATAAATCTCAAAACATGAAATGATCCTCAATATAAAAGGAAGTTTTTTTCTTGACTAAATTCAAGATTATGTATATAATATGGTCGGGTCCTCATAGTTGGTATTAGAGGACGGTTTAGATAACTTTAGGGGTTAGGGTGATGTTAATAGAATACCATAAATTATTTTCACTCTATGTTTAATTTGAAATGTTATGGAATTAAAAGATTACCAAGTTACTTAATCTAAGACATGTTTATTCAGAATGGTTGTCCGCAAAAGGAACAGGGATGATGAAGTGGAGAGGCACCGACAGAATGAAATCCTTCCGGAACAACAACCTCAAATGGTAGGGATTGGAACCGAGCAGTTTGTGATAGTAATGGATCAGCTAACACATGAAATAAATGGTGGTGGAATCCATGAAAGAGAACAAATAATGGCACCACAAAGGAACATGATATTAGTGGAACATTTTATGAGATAGCATCCTCCATCATTCAATGCATCTTCTGATTGAGTAGTAGCTGAAGGATGGATCAAATCCCATGAAAATATATTCGATGTTATGGGATTTTCATACAATAAAAAGGTAAGTCTTTACATTTATCGTTTTGAAGGGGAAACTGATTAGTGGTGGTCAATGGTAAGGAATATTAGGGGTGGAAAGGATTTTGAGATCTTATAGAGTGATGAATTTAAAAATATTTTCCTTGAAAAATATTTTCCTAAGGTGGTGCGACTTAGAATGGAGAATCAATTCCTTGAATGGGAACAGAAGGAGGAAGAATCAGTGGAGGTTTATGAAGTGAACTTCACCCGACTGGCGAGGTATTCTCCAAATCTTATTCTGGATCTTAATAGAAAAATCAATCACTTTTACTCAGGATTGAAGCCAATGTATCGAAGGGCGTTGGCCTCCCATGAATTCAAATGTTATGAGAAAATTGTACGATGTGCTGAGAGGGTAGAGATGAAGTTTGCAGATGATCACGTGCATTTTGGAAATAAAGAGAATAAGAGGTCTAGCTAGAAAGCAATGGGTAAGAATCAACCAAAGAAATATGATGGTAAGAAAATCCAATTTTCTGTTTGTGAAATGTTTGGTAAGAAACACCCTGGAGAATGTCTTAGCAAAACTGTGATGTGTTTAAAATGTTGTAAGTTTGGACATATGTCCTGAGATTGTAACAAAAAATTTTATAATACTAATCCTGATAAGAAAACTGTAAAGTGTTTTAAATGTGGTGAGATGAGTCACTATGTAAATGCCTGCCGAAAGAGAGATCTAAATGATGCAAAGAAGCCAGACTATAAGTAGAAAAGTGTTGTGAGATAATTTGTGTCTACGTCAGCAGATGTCAGTACATCCAATGAAGTAGTATCAGGTACTTTTTTTGTTCACTCATATTTTTCTAATGTTTTTTTTGATATGGGGTCTATAGTTTCCTTCATCTCTGAGAAATTTTCTAATAATTTGGAAATATCACCTCTGCAAATGAGACCTGAACTTGTAGTTAAAACACCAAGGGGAAATGTCATAGAAAAGAGGAATTATAAGAATATTTCTATTGTGGTTTATGGAAAGACTTTACCTGCAAACCTTGTTGTTTTACCCTTATTTAATTTTGTTGTTATTCTGGGAATGGACTAGCTTTCATATTATCATGCTAAAATTGATTATAAAGATAAAGAAGTTGTTTTTCATAAATATTTTCAGTTTGTATACAAGAATGACCCCATAAAATTGATAACACATCAAGTATCTGAGAAACTATTAAAATATGGAAATGAAATTAATCTTTCTCATATTGTTGAAAAGAAGGGAAATATTCAAAATAATGATGTGCTAGTGGTAAAGAATACCTTCATGTTTTTCCTGATGAGTTACCCAGAGTCATACCTGATCGAGAAGTAAAATTCAAAATTTACTTAGTTCAAGATGCTAATCCAATTTCAAAAAACCCATATCATATGGGTCCAATAGAACTTCTTGAATTGAAAAATCAGTTGCAGGATTTTCTTGACAAAGGCTTCATTCATCCTAGCACTTCACCATGGGGAGATCCTATTTTGTTTGTTAAAAAGAAATATGGTTCCGTGAGACTTTTCATTGATTATAGAGATTTAAATAACATCACTATTAAAAACATGTATCCTTTTACTCATATTTAGGACTTGTTTGATCAGCTCCAGGGAGCTCAGTACTTTTCCAAGATTGACTTGAGATCCAGATACCATCAGCTGAAGGTGATGGAGGATGAAATTCTGAAAACAACCTTTGGTACTAGATATGGGCATTATGAATTTTTTTATGCCGTTTGGATTAAATAATGCACATTTTGTATTCATGCATCTTATGAATAGAGTATTTCATGAGTTCTTGGATAAGTTTGTGGTTGTATTTATTGATGAAATTTTGGTATTTTATGAAAATAAAGAGGAGCATGAAAAACATCTAAGTGTTGTTTTTCATAATTTTAAAGAAAATAAACTGTATGGAAAATTCAGAAAGTGTGATTTTTGGTTGCAACAGATTTCTTTTCTTGGGCACATTGTAAATAAGGATGGAATAACAGTTGATCCTGCAAAAACAAAAGTAGTTGATGAATGGCCAAGACCCACACATGATACTGAGATTCATAGTTTTCTTGGGTTAGCAGGTTATTACAGATGGTTTGTGACGAACTTTGCATGGATATCTATCCTGATAACTAAGTTTACATGGAAAGGGGTTAAATTTGTTTGGACAAAGTAATGTGATGTTTGTTTTCAGGAACTGAAGAAGATATTCGTGAACGCTCTTGTTTTTCCATTAACTTCCTGAAATGAAGAGTTTGTCATCTACAATGATACTTATTTCAAGGGACTGGGTTTTTTTGAGGCAAAATGATCAGGTAATTTCTTATGCTTCGAGAAAACTTAAACCTGATGAGAAAAATTATCCCACACATGATTCAAAATTGGAAGCTGTGTTTTTTCTTTTAAAATTTGGAGGCATCATCTATACGGAACCAAATTCCCAATATATACTGACCATAAAAGCCTAAAGTATATATTCACTTAGAAGGAATTAAACATGAGTCAGAGAAGATGGATAGAACTGATAAAGGACTATGACTGCACGATCTATTATTATCCCAGAAAAGAAAACAAAGTGGTGGATGCCTTGAGTTGGAAACATCATGCACCATTAACCATGTTACATTTGGAACATGATCCATTGATTAATGATTTGATGAATTTTGGAATAAAAGTTGTTGGTGTAGAAAATACATCTATTTTTTCAGGTTTCAGTGTATTCTTTGTGGACATACAAAATTAAGCAAGCACAGAAGGAAGACCGTGAGCTACAGAAAAATGTAGAATTGGTTAAAATGGGTATGTTTCCAGAATTTAACCATGATAAATATTGTGTTTTAAGATTTGGATGAAGGTTGTGTGTGCCTATTGATTCTCAGTTGAAGAAATATTTGTTGTGTGAAGCACATAGTTCTCCATTTTTTGTTCATCCTGGCAGTACTATGATGTACAGAGACATTCCGAAGTATTATTGGTGGGATAGAATGAAAAGAGATATTGCTGATTTTTCCATGAAATTTTTAATGTGTCAACAGGTTAAAGTAGAGAGGAAGTTACCGAAGGGGAAGCTTCATCCTCTTCCAGTGACAGAGTGGAAATTGGAGAATCTATCCATCGACTTTATGGTGGGACTACCAAAGACATCTCGAGGTAACAATGTGATTTGGGTTATTATTGATCGGATAAAAAAGTCTGTAAACTTTCATTCTATTAGAGATACAATGACATTGGATCAGCATTCTCGATTGTACCTCAAGGATATTTTCAGGTTACATGGAGTTCCACTTTCCATTATATTTTACTGAGATCCCAGGCTCACTTCTAACTTTTGGAAGGGACTTCAGAAGTCGTTGGGCTCAGAGTTAAATTTCATTAAATATTTTCATCTTCAAACAGATGGGCAGTCATAACGAACGATTCAATCTTTAGAGGATATTCTTCGAGCTTGTTCAATGGAGTATCAGAGAAGTTAAGATCAACATCTTTCTTTATTTTAGTTTTCTTATAATAACAGTTTTCATTTCAGTATTCATATGACACCTTTTGAGGTCTTGTATGGGAATCGGTGTCGGACTCTATCATTTTGTGATGAATTTGGTGAAAGAAAGTTGATGGGGATATAATTTGTAGAATAAGTGGCTAAGAAAGTGAGTATGATCCAGCAGCACTTGAGGACAGCTCAGAGCTGGAAGAAAAGTTATGCAGATAACAGAAGGAAAGACTACTCTTTCGAGGTAGGTGACCATATTTTCCTTAAAATCACTCCTTGGAAAGGTGTGATTCATTTCGGTAAGAAAGGGAAGTTAAGTCTATGGTTCATCAGCCCTTTTGAAATCTTGGAGAAAGTTGGAACAGTTGCATACCACATAGCTTTTCCTCCGCGCTTGTTCCAGGTACCCAGTGTTTTTCATGTTTCAATGTTGAGAAAGTATATTCCAGATTCATCACATGTCTTGAGACCAGAAGTAGTTCAGCTGGAAGACAACCTTTTTTGTGAAGAAAAAACAGTTCATATTCTTGATTAAAGAAAACATGTATTGTGGAATAAGGTAATCCACTAGGCAAAGGTTTTTTGGAGGAACCACATAGTTGAAGAAGCAACATGGGAGTCTGAAAATGCTATGAGGGAAAAGTACCCTCAGTTGTTTAATATGTAAATAAAATTGAGGGGACGCAATTTCAAGAAGGTGGGGATAATGTAACACCCCAATTTTATCTAAAAATAAATAGAAATTCCTGGAACTTTGTTTTATGTATTTATTTTTAACTAGCCTTTAATACGTAACTTTTCCACTTCTTTGTTTTGAATTTCAAGAAAATGTCATCTTCAATTGTGTTCAGTATGTTATTTGGAGTCTATTGGAACCAACTTGTTTTTTGGTGAATAGTAACATGCCCTTATGAATAGTAATATGCCCCTAATGAATAATATCTTTTATTTATATTTTATTTTCTTAATTCTTTAAGATAATAATATCTTTGTTAATTTTTCATTGTCATATAAAAGTAGTTACATAATTAGAATAGTTAATTTTTGAATTGAGTATGCTTTTATTTAAAAATTAAATTAATAATATTCGGAAAATTATTTTCAAAAAATGAAATTCATTTTTGAAATCTACACGTTAATAAATGGTTAGGGTGAATTTTGGAAATTTTTCTGAAACAGTTGATTTTTTGGTGAATAGTAAAAAATACAGTTTATAGTTTCGGTGTGTTAATGACACCATTAATGATTTAATAATGATGTCATAAATCTGGTAGACTTTTTTATAGTTAAATAATATGTGAGTTTTTTCAAGTGGCTTATACCATGGGAAAATACCATGAGAAGGCCCAAGGATTTTCAAATACCACCCATGAGGTGTCCCTCAATGTTATTAAAATATTCTCTTACTTTTCCAATAAATACCAACCCATTACTTCATTAACTTCATTCCCAATACCCCATAAAAAATCTCTAGCCTCATTACCTTCATAGTATTCCTCCCAAGGTTTCCTCAATCCCCAAGGTCCCAACCTTCAAGATCTAATGGTTACTCTACAAGGTAAGAAAATTCTCAATTTCCTTCCTTTTCCCATTCAAGTTCTCTTTTATGTGATAAAACTTTCATGTTTCCATACCATGTTCATATTTACTTCTTATTCTTGGTCTAAGATATAATATTATTCCTTTATGGATGGGTGACCCTTGACCCCTCTCTTTTTACTATTTTCTAAAACCATGTTTCGTAGACGTTAGGCTACTGAATTTTTGTAAGAGATTTATCACTTATTCTTTTATTTTGACTTCCTTCCTAATCTGTCTTCATATCTCCTTACCCAAGAGTCATGAAATCTCCATAAATCCTCTATATTCTGGATGATATCATATTTATGGAAAATTACTCATCATTATTTTTCTCTTCTCCCACTTATTCATTGAATAAAATCATTGTCTGTGATGTGTTGAATTACAGACATCATGGATGATGTGATTTAAATTTTCATTAATTATTTAAAATATGGTCATTAAACCATTTATATGGATGAAATAGGTTATAATATATGTTTTATGACTAACCCATGGTTCTGTAATTCTTTAGTACTCATGGTTCTAATTTAAAAGACAAAATGAGGTTGTTATTATCAAAGAACCACTAAAATGATCTAAACGAACATCATTAATGTTTTAACATATGAATCATCCTCATATTAAATATCAAAATGATAAATGGAATAAATTATGTTACTAAAAATATTTAAATAAAATTCCATTCCAATTCTGGAATTTCACATTCAATCGACAAGAACATCCACCATGAACCAATCATGGAAATCATGTTAAGAACTCGCCCAAAAACAGTGCAAGGAGCAAAATACTAACAACTAATGGTTGAAATGATGTTATTAAATGATAATATAAGATGTTATAAACATGAACATATTTCTATAAAATACTAATAACAAACTTTTAACCATTACACAGGAATTTTAAACAAGTTGGAAGTATGACAAACCCGAGGTAAGGGAATTCTTAACCCGATTTCCATTCTTTGGGTTAAACTTCTACTTCATTATTTATGTGATATTTAAATTGTTTTTTGTGATGGGTTATGTTTATATTATGTTTGTTTATGTGTATTTACAGTATATATACATACTCCATCTACTCTATTAAGTCTCTCTTAAACTATATTATATTTATAAGGGGTTTTTCTTTAAAAATAATCATTTTAAATTCAGTTTTACGAAATTCCAAAGAAATGTTTTTGTGGAATTATTCATATAGTACGATTATATTTTGGTTCGTGGTAATGATTTATGATGAAGGGTGGGACCTTTATTTCCCCCCAATTCATTGGGTGTGTGTATGTTGGAGGTCGTCCGTATGGTTATTCCAAGTGTAACTATGATGGTTACACAAATTGTAAGGTAGCCGAGGGGGGTTACAAATTATATAGTATCCATGAATGGTTAAAATATTAGGTAAGTAATGACCCAATATACCTTTATGATTATAATTATGTTCTCATGTTTTGTGTGGATCTTTTGTAAATCTCTTGTTACATAAGGAATGTATATATGTGTGGCAATAATGTCTTTTGAATATAATTTCATACGTTACAAGTATTCATGGAATAATGTGATTTTTCCTTATTTTCCATCCCTTACTGAGATTTTGTTCCCATCCCATGTTTTTAAATGATTTTTCAGAATTTAATGGATGTGTAATAATAGGAAGGAAGCCATGTTAAAAGTTGTAGAATTTTCATGGAGTCTTGTTATATGTTTTAATGTTTTATATTTTGAAAAAAATGGAAACTATTTTTATTGTATCCACTCTGAAATAATGTGTAATGTCATGAATGTATTGTCCAAATTCTCTAAATCTCTAAACTTGAAAAGATCCTCAATGTAAAAGAAGGTTTTTTTCTTCACTAAATTCAAGATTATGAATGTAATAAGGTCGGGTCCTTATAATTATCTTCCATAAAATTATATTATTTAAAGATAAAAATGATCATGAAAATTTCACATAATATTTTTTATAATGATAGAATCATCCATTTTCCATCAATACCACAAAATTTTGGTGTCTATCTCATTGAACCATGTGAAATTGTAATAAATTTTTTCATTATCAGGAAATTTTATTTCCTCACTAATGCTCTTACAAACCAGATGTTTGGATTCCTTGGATATAAATTTACCTTCATAATAGATTTTTTTTCCAAAAATCTCCAGGGAAGTTTACAATTATAGAAATATTTTGTATAATTTTTTTGATAAACACAAAATATAAAATCATGATCTTTTTCATATATATATATATTTCTATCATATGGATGAGTTATTACAGCATATTTAGTGATTAATGAAAACCCCACTACTATAGAGTCACTTAACTCCCATCCAAGTAATATGATATAGTGTAGAGTTGTATTACTGCACTTATGAAAATTATTCCCATTGAATATGAAAAAACATCATTTGTTAGCTTATTAAAGTCTCTATATGTCTCAGAATTATTTATAGATAATTTGATGGGATTTTGGATTGATATGAACTGAAGTTAATAGTTTCAGATAGAACAATAAGCAGAGAGGTGAATCGGTTTTATTATTTTATAAATCAATCCTCTTAAATTTAGAAACATGATCCTATTTGAGTTCTCCATATAGTATATAGAATCTTACTGATTCAAATCACATAAATTAGTAATGAATGTATGAAAAGAACTCATTACATGAAAGTATTAGAATTAAATCCTACTTGATTATATATTTGTTAGATTCCACGACATTGATTATTTACTATATATTGAAGTGGATATAAGTTTTTAGATACCCTAATTATAATTCACCAACAAATTTTTAGACACCCTAATTGGAATTATCCTAGAATTGGAAGGGAAATCTAATCAAAATCACCAAACAACTAGTTATAAACCATAGTCACAATATTACTATTTATAATTGATCTTATGAATGAAATATGTCCTTGGGATCCAAGATTCTTCAGTTCCACTTTTGGTTTGATCTCCCACTATGAATATATAGGGTCAGTGGGATTTCTTATCTAAATCTCTTTATGATATTCAATATCTCCTTGTAATAGATGTTTTTGGAATTTTAAACTCTCTATAGATCATAAATGAAAGAGTTCTACTCAATATATGAATACTAAAGTTATTTTGATCTCATTCTTCTAAAATTATCATCTTTGACACCTTCACTCTCTCTCTCTCTCCGATACTATATCATATCGATCTCTCAAAATTATCTAACATTCAAACATTTGCATGTTCTCAATTTTTTGTCCCAAAAAAATCAAAAAACTTCATAATCCTATGAATTTTCTATATGCACATAATAATATTAATATTATTATCATTAATTCATGGATACTATTTCATATTTAATATTGGTAACATCTTAGTAGGCTCTCCTTCTTCTTCTTGAGACATCATATCTTTATATTATTCTAATTTTATACCAGTTGATGCCAAACCCATTTAAATTCCTATAGAATTATTAATAATTGAAGTCTTTTATTATCTCTATTTAATTAAATCAATGATTTTATAATTTTCATCATATTATATTAAATATTTCACAAAATTATTTTCCTTGAAATAACATTGTCCCAAAATTATCTTATCAATCCACATGGAATCACCATTATTTTCTGTAGAAGTAAATGAAAATGTGGTATAAACTATTAAAATAAATTCATTTACATTTTCATGAATGATGAATACACTATTTTTTCTCTTGGGATGGTATGTATGTGTAGCTTTTATGGTGGATAATCAAGTCATCATGATCCTAGAGACAACATTCCATCCAGGAATCAATGTACATGCATACATGTGAAGCAACATGTATGTAATTATATCTTGAACTAACCATAAAAATAACCATGAATGTAACCATGGTATTTCCATAAATGAACACACTTTAAACCATAATTCATTATTTTAGTGGTTTTATTTATAATGCCTTGAGATTTAAGAATATATATATATTTAAAATTAAGTTTATGTCTGATATCATTCTCCTATTGCCAAATCAAAATAAAAATATCTACAAAATATTTATTATTATGAATCTTTTGGAATAATAAAAACTATAGTAAAAAATAAATTATTTTTGAGATTCATCCAAATTATGATTAAGAACTGAAAAATGTTTAAAAATTAATTTTTAAATAAAAATGTTATATTTATGTATATTGATTTTTCATGTAAAAAATGATTTTTCAAATTTATATATCTTAACTTTAAGTAATGTTAATGATTTTTTAATTCCACATTTCAATATTTTCATGTAGCAAATTATTGTTTTTTTCTAAAATAATTCATTTTTAGTGAATGGTAAGAAAATAATGATTTCCCAAATGCAGTCAGTTTGATTTCATTATCATAAAACAATAATGAATTCAATGTGATTAAAAATTACTATAAAAATATATATTTATAACTTAAAATTAATCATTATAAATCACTGTCTAAAATTTATAAAACCATTGTTTGACATTTTTTAAACTTAATAAATATTTTACTCTAAACATAGTTTTTATTCACTTATATTAAAATTTTGTTTCAATCACTTGTAGAAACAAAAAAAAATAAAAAATGGATTTAATATTCTAGATCAATAATTATATATCATTTAATATGTTCAATTTTATTTTATGGAATTAAAATATGATTAATAATAATAATATTAATGACCTTGATAATGATTAAAATTGTATTTTTAAAAGTATTTTTTAAAAATATTGTGTAACATATTTATAATAAAATAAATTTAAATTTAAATTTAAATAAATTAATATAATTTTAAAACCTATATATTATTCTTTTTTTACTCATTAAATTGGTAATAAATGCTAAATAATATTAAAAACAACTAATATTGAAAAGAAAATTATTCTTCAAAATATATCTTCAATATATTAAATTTTTTTAATTTGAAATTTTTTTTACCAAATTTATAAAGTTAATTATATTATAAAAGGATAAAATTTATGTTCATAACAAAAGAACGTGGTCATATGGGTTACCATATATTTCTAATAAAATACAAATCTCATGGGAAAAACTAGTAACCATGGTAAAATCAAAAAATAAAAATATAAAAATAATGTTTTAAAATGATTCAAGAATGTATAAAAATGAATTTTAGAGGATTTATTCACCTTATAAAATCCAAAACACTATTATTTCTCACATTAGGATCCATTTTACATAGAATAGATTCATTCCATTATTGAAAAATAATAAGTTTCATATAAGTTCCCTTTTATTCACTAATAAATGGGTACCACATCCACCCACTCATTTCACCTTTAGTACATTTAATTTATTCCTAAAACTCTGAATTTATTTCTTATTATAAGACCTTATATTTTTAATAAACCTCTGGTCTCAATGTTTTATCAATATCCCCTCATTTTGAAGGATACTTTATGATAAAATTAATAGAATGACAATGGTTTATCAATATCCCCTCTCGTCTCAATGTTTTATCAATATATTTTCATTTCAAGGTCCCATTGTGAGTATTGCTTAACTATTCTCCTTTTCATTATAATATTTTTATAATAAAACTATCCTAACTATAATAATTTATTTACTAATTTATAATAAGTAAAAATAATTATTATTATGTTATCATAAAAACCATTATTCTTTTCATTCCCATCAATATAAGTAAATAATAGAATTCCAATTGTGCATTTGTATAAACTACCACAACCACGAAATGACTTATTCTATTTTTCTTTTCCACATATCATCACTAGTTATAAGGATTTTATTGGATGATAAATTTGAATTACGTTGTATTAATATAATTATTATATGTAAAATTATAATACATCTTTAATTCCTATCATTTTTTGGGAAATGAATATATTCATAGTGCGTTGTCTAGAGTATAACCTCCACAAAGTAACATTTCACATTTTAAATAGATATTTGCTTTATTTATACAAGACTTGAAGAATATGATTTACCAAAACAAAAAAAAGAATAATATTAATATAATTATTTTATAATTGTAATAAAAAATCCATTAACCATACTCACCTATCGAGTGATAAAATGTTCTTGTCTGGGTCAGTTTAACCAACTACATGAATGATGCTCAATAATTATATCACGGATGACTATAGAAAATATATTACTAATATTATAATTATTAAATATTAAAATACATATTATTTTATTATTCTATAAATAATATATTACAAGTTAACTAATTATTAAAATACCATCCACAATTGCTAAAATTACCAAAATAATCCGACACCGATTCGGTTTTCATAAAACATAATAAGAAAATTGTAGAATGAGATAAGGTATATATAAATTAATTTTTTATATATATTACTATACAATATATTAAAAACTAATTATAAACTTAGTATCAATGAATGGGTATCAATATTGAAATTATAAATCATACACAAAGTAATTAGAATTACTACCATCAAATGGTGAAAAGAAACCATAACCATGTAGTATATGTATAATGAATTATTTTATTTAAATAGTTAAAAAATGTATATAAATTAATATGGTTTTGAAATATTATACTAATATATTTATTTTTGTTGTATGGTTGGTTAGAGTGTATTAGACTAAGTGAGACTACAAGGTAAGGGTTATTTTTCCCTATATAAAATTTCAAAATTCATGCTTTATATTGCTCTCCATAATTAGTTTTTTATGGTTTATCCACTTCTCTATTACAGAAAAATATCATTTATATCATTAATTTCAAGATATGTTAATGTGTAATTAATGATAACCACAACAATACTATTTTTCTATTATTGTGAGGATCTTTCATTTAAATTCCATTTCTTTGAAACAAATTTATTTTACACTCCTGATTTCATTTAAAAGTATTGTAAAATGATAGTTATATTTATAATATCACAAATGATTTTTTATTTTTGGTATTTTGTGTTTAATTTCAATCCCCTTATTTTAAATATGTTTTATTAAAACAATTCTAATGGTGTAATGGATATTTATAACCCAAAACATCTTTCTTTGAGTCTTAACACTTCATCTTGACCTTTGTTCTTCTATACTGGTTTTCTTTAACAGAACGATTTTATATTAAAATTTCTATTTCTATCAATATAAAATGAATGTTTTCATTTTATTCATCCAACTTAACTATTTTATTCCCCGAAAAATTATGAAAATATTAAGAATAAATCCCAATTTCCTTAACTATGATTCTTCTTACTTTTTAACTTTTTCAATTAAAAACAATGTTATCCTCTATAATTAGAAACATAAATTTTTATCAATTCCTGAAAAAAACATATTTAAATTCCCTTAATTTAATATGGAAAATTACTAAATATTTCTAAATTGTGAGATTTCAATAAAGGTATTTCATAATACAAAAAAATTTGTTTTCTATATGTTCAAAATAAAACTTTTTATACTTCACTTCATATTTATTTTGATAACATTTATCTCTTTTCAAGGATCTATAATTTGTTTTAAAAAAAGAAATTTTTTCTAAATATATAACTTCACCTTTTAGAAACATTTATTTATTTTATTTTATATGTTATTGAAGAATCATTTTTCAAAATCTAAATGTTTTTAAGATGTTCTAACTCCACCTTTTGAAATATAATGTCTCCTTTAGGTCTTTAATATTGCCATTTAATTTTAAAATTAAATAAACTTTTACAAAAAAAAATTCACTTCATTTTTTAAAAAATGAATTTTTTAATGTAACCATAATTTCATCCCATAAGCCAAAGATAACAGACTTTTCTATAAAATATTTCTGATTTAGCTTCGATTATTCAATTTATATATTAAATCCGTATTTTAATGGAAGTTAATTTTAATTCAAAAACCACTAAATATTCTAATAAAATACTATTTTTAGTAGATTAAAATTATGGTATTAACCATTTACATTCTCCATGTTATTTATAATAATCTTATATAGAAGTGTTGTCAACCCCATTTTTCTTTCCATGGGTTCTTAATCATATAATGAATGGTTTATTTTATTTGTAAATCACAGGAGTGTGTTATTTATATTTGGATTCTTATATAAGCCATTAATGAATTTATTATTATTTAAAATCACATGGGATGATGAAATGATGTGTGACCATTTTAAAGACATATCTATTCATAATGTTTTGGTAAACCATGATGTGGGACACTTTGTTCAAAAAAAATTAGTGTGAAGGTGATGTAGGAAGGAGTACTCATGTGTATTTTATGTAAAAGTGATGTCAGATTATTTGGTCTTAAATTTACTCAGTGAACGTGATGTGTTAATATTTTTTCATAAGATTTTCAACACTATGTTTTATGCCAAAGTACCTTGTTATGAAATATTTCAGTACATGTTACATTTCCACTATAGAGGCCTATGATTATATACCATGTATCATGTTGTTATCTCTTAATTTCATAATCTTTTTAAGTATTATGTATTAGTTTTTTGAGTTTTAATTTCCCTAATTCATGGATTATAGGAAACCCTTGTGCTTCCATGTTTATTTTAATAATATATTTCTCCAAATTCATGTTATCTGATATGAATACGATATAACCACTGATGAAATGTTGATAATATTTCCAATATTGTGTGTTCAGGCTTAAACCGTTCTTATGATTCCTTTACCTATGTTATAAATATCTGTACAATATATGAGAGGACTGTAAGGGTGTCTACTATTGATAAATTATGGATAAATGTTCATATGTTTTAAAAAATAAGTTACTGATGAAAATTTATGTAAAAGACACTACACCTTTTGTTCTTCATCCGTTCCCCATTCATTATTGATCAATTTTTATGGTTTATTAATTACATACAAGATGTTTTATTGGAAATGATACCATTTCAATATGAATTCATTGTCAAGGTCATATCATGGAAATAATATAAGAGTCAGATATTTGGATTAATGGAGATTTAAAATCTAATTTCTAATGAAGTTAATATTATTTATCCATTTATATTATTTTTATATTATTATTGAATATTTGTTTTTATATATGCCTTTTATTTCAAAAAAAGTTTTTTAAATGAAATAAAATAATGATATGATTTTCCTAGGTCTCTATTGTTGGTATACCCATAGAGTTTAGTTATTTTTATTTATTAGTTAGTATATTTTGGGGAATATAATGAGTAACAATTGGTGAAAACCATAAGGGTAAATCAAACAGATAAGTATCAAAATGTTTTCAAAAAGTATAGTTTGTGTGGTTCTTTAAGAATTTACATCATTATCTCGATACTAGCAAGTGGATGTGGATGTAGTATAGATGTATGTAGGTATTATCACACTGAATATAGATAGTTTAGTATAACATAATCTTTACACTTATTTATGAATTTTGGGCCTTCGAAAATGAACATGGATTGACACCCTCATGGGAAATTCTTTAGTTAATCACATTTTGGTTGGATTTAAATATGTTTTAATTTTATGGTGAGATGGGTTAGAGAATATAATATAAAATTTTCCATATATAATCTTTCTCTAATTGATGGAGTCATTGGTTGGACCAATTATATTAGAGTTTAACAAAAATTATCAATGGGAAAAATATGGTTTCCATGGAAGAATACATCTCGGGATTGTGTTTTAATATTCATTAAGTCATTTAATAAAATTTAAATGAAAATTATCAAACACTTCCTAGTTATAGTATATTATTATAAATTGGATCATGAAAATGAATTAGTGAATGGTATGTACTTATAAACTATTATAACATACTAAGAAATAATATTTAGTAGACAATGTAACCCCAAGAATTTACAAATAGATTTATTATAGAATTCATGGATCACTAAGTCTTTAAAAACACCACTTTGTTATAACCTATGTAACATCCCAGGTAAATAAAGAATAAAGAATTTTCATATTTATTAATATTTATGAATTAAATATTAATTTTATTTTAATTGGGTTGCTATGTTCGATAGCGTACCCGATACACAACGATGAGTTTCTTTGAAACTTACGTAGCACACTAGTAATAAAATAAGATTATTTTAAATGTTAGTTAACAAGTAGTCGTTTTACTGGCGGTAATGGATAGAAATAACTAAAATATGATTGGATATGTTTTTAAATGTTTATACATTTACCCAATAAAAGATAAAGGCTTAAAATACGGGAAGAGTTCTATTTTATGGGCATATATACTCTAATTTTCACTAAAGGTTCACTTATCACCTTTTAATGGTGAACCGTCATTAAATATAGTTTTGATCACTCTTATACTTTATTTTGGACCAAATATAACTCTTATTTAGAATCGGGACATCAAAATTTACTTTGTGTAAATTTTTGGTACCTTTCTGATAAAGTTCATTTTTTTATGAATAGTGTAAAATGTTGTGTTTTAATTCAAAACCTCTTTTTAATCTAATTTATTTATATGATTATATTATTATTTTAATTGGTTTTAAAGTGAAATTAGAAAATATTTTTACCAGTTAATCCAATGGTGGTCATTGGAATCAATTTCACTTTGAAATTGGACTTAAACTGGTGTCAATCTTTTGATACTAATTGTTTCACAAAAACACGCTATTTGTCATGACAGCAGGAATTAATTATTAAATTAATTAATTTGACTTGTATGTTTTGAATTTTGTAAAATGGACTTCATTTTTGAATTCGGAATATCAAATATAGCCTAGGGTGATTTTTTGGTAATTTTCTGAAAAACTTCAATTTTTGATGAATAGTGAAACCACTAAGTGGTAATCAAGCAAACTGATTTTTCAGTTAAATGAAAGTTTACCACTAATGTGTATTGAATTTTGAAAATCCGACATACATGGTTGTCATTAAGAAGTAAAATGTGGTTCAATGAGATTAAAATAATTTTTTGGTGAATAGTAACTTTTTTTCATTAATCGCGATTAGAGGTAATTAGTGTAGTTTAAGGTAAAAATGGTATTATATGAAAGTGAAAACACCATGACACTTGTCCTACAACTATTGGGTGAGTCATGGCCGACCAAGACAAGCCATGGGCCAACTTGGGGACCCCATGGAGCCACGTTAGTTTGAAAATGACATTAATATATTTTTATTTAATGTTAAAGTGAAAATGACACTAACATAAATTATTTTACTAAAATAATTTTTGAGTGGGGTTATACAAGTCCAAATTTTGATTATAAATAGTCATGGGAAAGCTAAAAAGATTTCCTACATCATAGTGTTTTTTTTATAATTTTTAGACATTAAATAAATTATATTATATATGACATAATAATGATGCAGCGATGACATCATTATTTGACGATTTAAATAAAATGGAAAGATAATGAAAAATCTAAAACATAGACATGGCCAAAACCAATTGGATGAGTGGATTTCGAACCC
Source organism: Viscum album (assembly GCA_963277665.1). Taxonomy (NCBI): domain Eukaryota; kingdom Viridiplantae; phylum Streptophyta; class Magnoliopsida; order Santalales; family Viscaceae; genus Viscum; species Viscum album. The sequence goes on from OY728129.1 coordinate 823,106,590, forward strand.
TCATCACCTTATCCACGAATTATATCAATGTGGGACCTTTTAAAACCGAAACCAATTTTCAAATAAAGTAATATTTCCTTACATTCCAAAAGTGCCCCTCCTCTCCTCTTATAAAAGGCCCCCACCTCTACCTCATTTCACACACTTCTCAAGCCTTTGGCTCGGCCAACCCCTGCACAATTACTCTCTCCACATCCCTCTCCTCATCCTAGAGGATTCCCTTTGTGCATAATCCTTTCAAAGGAAGCCTTTAGGCTCAAATCAAAATGAGTTACACTTTTAAAGGTAATTCATTCTCTCTTGTTCATTTGTTTTATTTTGCTTCTCCAACCCTCTAAACTCTTTTTATTTACTTCTTTTGTAACAACACCAGTATCTTCAATATACTAGGATGTTGTTATAATATTTATTTAAGCTACACTCTCACACAACTACATCAAATGGTTAAAGAACATACGGTTTCCGTGGACGGAGAAATTCTGCCTCCCGAAACGATGATTGTTCAATACTCATTTAACACCTTCAAGGGTGGCCATTATGATGTAACTATTTTTATATATGATATATAATATGTTTATGTTTTCTTTAAGCTTCTGTATTTTTCATTTTTGGAATACCTTTATGGTTTCCATTATGGGTAAACGCGATATCTTCATTTAAGGAAGTGCGGACTACCGCCCCCTCAAAGTGATGTGATTCATTAATGCCATATGTGGGACATGTAAAGGATGGATTTAAAGTTATTATATATGATGTTATACTGGAATTATAATATACCTCTATATCATTATTATTTTTTTCCATTAAAGTATGATATAGAAATGAAAGTAGCGTTCATGCGTACGTACGGCTTACCGTCTCCATGAACGGTGCATTTCATTTCTTATCCCCAAATGTAATGTACTATTAAAATTACATGTATATAATGTATATATATAATTAATGATATATATAAATGATGAATATAATTCTGGAATTAAAATATACATACCTCTCATTTAGTTTTAATTCCACTAATATGACAAAGAAATGAAAGTAGCATTCATGCGTACGTACGGCTTACCGTCTCCATGAACGGTGCATTTCATTTCTTACCTCTAAATGATTATGTAATATTATAAATACATGTACATGCTGGATATATATGATATATATGATATCCAAATCAGGAATTTCATTCTGGATATAAAGAAATTTTGACCACATGAACAACATGTAATTGTAAGAAGTCAACTTTCGACTTTAGAACCAAATATTGACAAAACAAACATTATTAACTTAAATGGTTACATAATGTTTATAACATGGAAATAAGTGATATAAAAGGAATAATGAACTTTAAAAAGGTTCTTAATCAAGTATAAATTAACTCAAGTTTATTATTCAGGATGTTAAAGAACGATCGAGTCAAGTCGGACCCAAGGTAAGGGACTTCGTCTCAATCTCCTTTCATTGAGGAATATTTCGTTTTATACACAACTTTCTTTTATACGGTGTATAAACTCCTTTGAATTTTTCTTTTATACAAAATGAATCTTTTTCTACGAAGCATTTTACTAAACGACAAAAAGGAATGTTTTTTTAACGTACGCGGTGACAACGACCTTTTTCCGCCGCCGCGAGTATTATTTGATCTTTGGCTTTCTCAACAAGCCGTAATGTTTTTAGAATAAAATAAATACCATATACTCTTTTATGTATTTTGGTATTGAAAATGGTTTTGAAAAAGGATTCTATTATGTCAATATATTTATGATATATTGTGATTGAAATGTGGAAATGTTATCATTCCTTTATATTGGTTTTATGTTTTATGATTTTATATTGGTACTTGGACATTTTAACTGGTGGTTAGGTTATAAAACATATGACGGGTGGTGCCGTGAATACCAGGACGGGTGGTTACGTTATAACCTCCAATGCATTGGGTATGGAAGTCGGCCGTATGGCTATTCCATTAAGTATGTATGGAAATTGGCCGTATGGCTATTCCATTAAGTGATATGTGTGGAAGTCGACCGTATGGTTATTCCACTTAAGTATGTTTATGTCCCAAGTTACCTTTATATATGTTATGTGTTCTTTATATGGGTTTTATGGTAATACTTTGGTTACAAAAAGGTAAGTAATGATACTTTATTCAATGATGAGTTTTTACTACTTCATGAAGGTGATGGTATTACTTTGATAGAGTATACATGGTTTACTTGATTTTGAAAAACTAACAGTTTTCATTCTTTGTGTATCCCTTACTGAGCTTTTTATGCTCACCCCAAGTTTTTTTGAAATGTTTTTCACAGGAAATAATGTGGAATAAGGTCAAGGATGGGATCAAGGGAATGTCATGCTATATAAAACATGGAACTAGACACGTTTATTTTTAAGAGTTTTTTTTATTATGGAAACTTAGTAGAATTGACTACTTTGTAATCTTTTGAGATGTAATAGTTATGTTCTAATTCTATAAAACTCTAAACCTGAAAAGATCCTCAACGTGAACTATTCATTTAATTCAATATTAAGTAAGGTTTAAGGCCAGGGCCTTATAGTTGGTATCAGAGGTCGGTTTAGACAACTTTAGGAGTTAGAAAAGTGTTAAATTATAATATGATTGAAATGATATAGCATTTACGGATTACCATGTTGCTTCGCCTAAGATATTTCTGTGTTCAGAATGGTTTTCCGCAGAGGAAACAAAGCAGCTATGTTGGGACGACATCAGGAGGAAGATAACCTTCCAAGTCAACAACCTGAGATGGTCGGAATCGGAACTGAACAGTTTGTTACAGTAATGGCGCAGTTGACTCAAGCGATAAATGGTGGTGGTATCCATGCACGAGATCATCCAGATCAACCACAGAGGAACATGTCAGTGGTGGAACATTTCATGAGGCAACATCCACCATCATTCAGAGGATCATCTGACCCTGTGCAAGCTGAAGGGTGGATTAAAGCACTGGAGAAGATTTTTGATGTCATGGGGTGTTCAAAACATCAAAAGGTTAGTCTTGCTGTTTACCGTTTTGAAGGTGAAGCTGATCAGTGGTGGTCGATGGTGAAAAATATTAGGGATAGTGATGAGGTTGATGCTCTTGACTGGGATGAATTCAAAGGTATGTTTTTTGAGAAGTATTTTCCTAAGGCTGTTCGACTTAGGATGGAAAAGCAATTCTTGGAATTGAGGCAAGAGGAAGACTCAGTGGCTGCCTATGAAGAAAGGTTCACTCGATTGGCAAGGTATGCTCCAAACTTCATACGAGATATTGATAGTAAAATAAACCGTTTTTACTCAGGGTTAAAGCCAAAGTATCGAAGGGCTTTAGCTTCTCGTGAGTTAAAAAGTTATGAAAAACTTGTTCGATGTGCGGAGAAGGTGGAAATGGAGTATACTGATGATCAGGTGTTCTATGAAAAACAACAGAATAAGAGGTCTAGTTGGCAAACAGATGGGATGAATTCATCAAAGAAGCAAGGAGGTAAGAAAACCAAATATCCATCCTGTGAGAAGTGTGGTAAAATGCATCCTGGAGAATGTTTATCCAAGTCTGGTAAGTGCTTTCGATGTGGTAAGTCTGGTCATATTGCTCGTAACTATAAGGAAGATGATCAAGAAGGAAATGAAAAGCCAACGGTAAGATGTTTTAAGTGTAATGAAATGGGTCATTATGCAAACGAGTGTCCAACGAAGAACTCAACTAGGGGAATGCAGCCATACTACAAGCAGAAAGGGGTGGTGAAATACTTTTCAACAACTTCAGAAGATGTTGGGCCGTCGAATGAAGTGGTATCAGCTCCAGGGAGCTCAGTATTTTTCGAAGATTGACATGAGGTCGGGGTACCATCAATTGAAAGTAAAAGAAGCAGACGTTCCGAAGACTGCGTTCCGTACTAGATATGGCCATTATGAATTTGTAGTTATGCCTTTTGGGTTAACCAATACACCTGCTGTATTCATGGACCTTATGAATAAAATTTTCCATGAGTTCATGGATAAGTTTGTGTTTGTGTTTTGAGGTTTGGGAAGAGGTTATGTGTGCCTTGTGATTCACAGTTGAAGAATGAGTTGTTATGTGAGGCTCATAGTTCCCCGTTTTCAGTTCATCCTGGCAGTACTAAGATGTATAGAGATCTGCGGGAGTATTACTGGTGGGGTGGAATGAAAAGTGATATTGCTGATTTTACTATGAAGTGTTTGACATGTCAACAGGTTAAAGCAGAGCGGCAGTTACCGAAAGGGATGCTTCAGCCTTTACCAGTGCCAGAGTGGAAATGGGAAAACATATCCATGGACTTTGTTGTGGGATTACCGAGGAAATCTCGAGGTAATAATGCAATCTGGGTTATTGTTGATCGCTTGACCAAATCTGCTCATTTCCTTTCTATACGAGATACTTTCTCTCTAGATCAACTTTCCCATTTTATCTTAAAGAGATAGTCAGGTTACATGGAGTTCTTCTCTCCATGGTATTGGATCGTGATCCCAGGTTTACTTCTAACTTTTGGAAAGGCCTTTAGAAGTCGTTGGGTACTGAATTAAATTTTAGTACAGCTTTTCATCCTCAATCATATGGGCAGTCAGAACGAACAATCCAGACATTGGAGGATATGCTACGAGCTTGTTCTATGGATTATTAGGGATGTTGGGACCAAAATCTTTCTTTGGTTGAGTTTTCTTATAATAACAGTTTTCATTCCAGTATACAGATGGAACTATTTGAGGCATTTTATGGGAAGCGGTGTCAAACTCTAGTATTTTGGTATGAAGTGGGTCAAAGGAAGCTGATGGGACCAGAATTGGTAGAAGAGATGGCAGAAAAAGTTCAGTTGATTCAGAAACACATGAGAACAGCTCAGAGCAGGCAGAAGAGTTATGCGGAGAACCGGAGGAAGGATCTATCTTTCGAGGTAGGTGATCATGTTTTTATCAAGGTTTCTCCTTTGAAAAGTGTGATGAGATTTGGTAAGAAAGGAAAGTTGAGTCCAAGGTTTGTTGGACCATACGAAATTCTGGAAAGAGTTGGATCAGTTGCATACCGAGTGGCTTTACCTCCGAGTTTATCTCAGGTACACAATGTTTTTCACATTTCGATGTTGAGAAAGTATATGCCAGATCCATCTCATATTTTGAGCCCAGAGGTAGTTTAGCTGGAAGAGAACCTATCTTATGAGGAACAACCAGTCCAGATTCTTGACCACAGGGAGCAAGTGTTACGGAATAAGGTGATTCATCGGGTAAGGTTTTGTGAAAAAACCATGTGATTGAAGAGGCAACATGGGAATCTGAAATGCTATGAGGGATAAATACCCCCACTTATTTTGATAAGTGAATAAAATTGCGAGGACGCAATTCCCAAAAGGGGGGAAGGATGTAACATCCCAGGTAAATAAAGAATAAAGAATTTTCATATTTATTAATATTTATGAATTAAATATTAATTTTATTTTAAAGGGGTTTCTATGTTCGATAGCGTACCCGATACGCAACGATGAGTTTCTTTGAAACTTACGTAGCACACTAGTAATAAAATAATATTATTTTAAATGTTAGTTAACAAGTAGCCGTTTTACTGGCGGGAATGGATAGAAATAACTAAAATATGATTGGATATGTTTTTAAATGTTTATACATTTACCCAATAAAAGATAAAGGCTTAAAATACGGGAAGAGTTCTATTTTACGGGCATATATACTCTAATTTTCACTAAAGGTTCACTTATCACCTTTTAATGGTGAACCGTCATTAAATATAGTTTTGATCACTCTTATACTTTATTTTGGACCAAATATAACTCTTCTTTAGAATCGGGACATCAAAATTTACTTTGTGTAAATTTTTGGTACCTTTCTGATAAAGTTCATTTTTTTATGAATAGTGTAAAATGTTGTATTTTAATTCAAAACCTCTTTTTAATCTAATTTATTTATATGATTAGATTATTATTTTAATTAGTTTTAAAGTTAAATTAGAAAATATTTTTACCAGTTAATCCAACGGTGGTCATTGGAATCAATTTCACTTTGAAATTGGACTTAAACTGGTGTCAATCTTTTGATACTTATTGTTTCACAAAAACACGCTATTTGTCATGACAGCGGGAATTAATTATTACATTAATTAATTAGACTTGTATGTGTTGAATTTTGTAAAATTGACTTCATTTTTGAGTTCGGAATATCAAATATAGCTTAGGGTGAATTTTTGGTAATTTTCTGAAAAACTTCAATTTTCGATGAATAGTGAAACCACTAAGTGGTAATCAAGCAAACTGATTTTTCAGTTAAATGAAAGTTTACCACTAATGTGTATTGAATTTTGAAAATCCGACATACATGGTTGTCATTAAGAAGTAAAATGTGGTTCAATGAGATTAAAATAATTTTTTGGTGAATAGTAACTTTTTTTCATTAATCGCGATTAGAGGTAATTAGTGTAGTTTAAGGTAAAAATGGTATTATATGAATGTGAAAACACCATGAAACTTGTTCTACACCTATTGGGTGAGTCATGGCCGACCAAGACAAGCCATGGGCCAACTTGGGGACCCCATGGAGCCACTTTATTTGGAAAATGACATTAATATATTTTTATTTAATGTTAAAGTGAAAATGACACTAACATAACATATTTTACAAAAATAATTTTTGAGTGGGGTTATACAAGTCAAAATTTTGATTATAAATAGTCATTGGAAAGATAAAAAGATTTCATACATCATAGTATTTTTTTTATAATTTTTAGACATTAAATAAATTAAATTATATATGACATAATAATGATGCAGTGATGCCATCATTATTTGACGATTTAAATAAAATGGAAAGATAATGAAAAATCTAAAACCTAAACATGGAAAAAACCTATTGGATGAGTGGATTTCGAACCCTTATCACCTTATACACGAATTATATCAATGTGGGACCTTTTAAAACCGAAAAACATTTTCAAATAAAGTAATATTTCTTTACTTTCCAAAATTGCCCCTCCTCTCCTCTTATAAAAGGCCCCCACCTCTACCTCATTTCACACACTTCTCAAGCCTTTGGCTCGGCCAAACCCTTCCCAATTACTCTCTCCACATCCCTCTCCTCATCCTAGAGGATTCCCGTTGGGAAGAATCCTTTCAAAGGAAGCCTTTAGGCTCAAATCAAAAGGAGTTACACTTTTAAAGGTAATTCATTCTCTCTTGTTCAGTTGTTTTATTTTGCTTCTCCAACCCTCTAAACTCTTTTTATTTACTTCTTTTGTAACAACAACAGTATCTTCAATATACTAGGATGTTTTTATAATATTTATTTAAGCTACACTCTCACACAACTACATCAAATGGTTAAAGAACATACGGTTTCCGTGGATGGCGAAATTCTGCCTCCCGAAACGATGATTGTTCAATACTCATTTAACACCTTCAAGGGTGGCCATTATGATGTAACTATTTTTATATATGATATATAATATGTTTATGTTTTCTTTAGGCTTATGTATTTTTCATTTTTGGCATACCTTTATGGTTTCCATTATTGGTAAACGCGATATCTTCATTTAAGGAAGTGCGGACTACCGCCCCCTCAAAGTGATGTGATTCGTTAATGCCATATGTGGGACATGTAAGGATGGATTTAAAGTTATTATATATGATGTTATACTGGAATTATAATATACCTCTATATAATTATTATTTCTTTCCATTAAAGTATGAGATAGAAATGAAAGTAGCGTTCATGCGTACGTACGGCTTACCGTCTCCATGAACGGTGCATTTCATTTCTTATCCCCAAATGTAATGTACTATTAAAATTACATGTATATAATGTATATATATAATTAATGATATATCTAAATGATGAATATAATTCTGGAATTAAAATATACATACCTCTCATTTAGTTTTAATTCCACTAATATGACAAAGAAATGAAAGTAGCGTTCATGCGTATGTACGGCTTACCGTCTCCATGAACGGTGCATTTCATTTATTACCTCTAAATGATTATGTAATATTATAAATACATGTACATGATGGATATATATGATATATATGATATCCAAATCAGGAATTTCATTCTGGATATAAAGAACTTTTGACCACATGAACAACATGTAATTGTAAGAAGTCAACTTTCGACTTAAGAACCAAATATTGACAAAACAAACATTATTAACTTAAATGGTTACATAATGTTTATAACATGGCAATAAGTGATATAAAAGGAATAATGAACTTCAAAAAGGTTCTTAATCAAGTATAAATTAACTCAAGTTTATTATTCAGGACGTTAAAGAACGATCAAGTCAAGTCGGACCCAAGGTAAGGGACTTCGTCTCAATCTCCTTTCATTGAGGCATATTTCGTTTTATACACAACTTTCTTTTATACGGTGTATAAACTCCTTTGAATTTTACTTTTATACAAAAGGAATCTTTTTCTACGAAGCATTTTAATAAACGACAGAAATGAATGTTTTTTTAACGTACGCGGTGACAACGACCTTTTTCTGCCGCCGCTAGTATTATTTGATATTTGGCTTTCTCAACAATCCGTAATGTTTTTAGAATAAAATAAATACCATATACGCTTTTATGTATTTTGGTATTGAAAATGGTTTTGAAAAAGGATTCTATTATGTCAATATATTTATGATATATTGTGATTGAAATGTGGAAATGTTATCATTCCATTATATTGGTTTTATGTTTTATGATTTTATATTGGTACTTGGACATTTTAACGGGTGGTTACGTTATAAACCATATGACGGGTGGTGACGTGAATACCAGGACGGGTGGTTACGTTATAACCTTCAATGCATTGGGTATGGAAGTCGGCCGTATGGCTATTCCATTAAGTATGTATGGAAATTGGCCGTATGGCTATTCCATTAAGTGATATGTGTGGAAGTCGACCGTATGGTTATTCCACTTAAGTATGTTTATGTCCCAAGTTACCTTTATATATGTTATGTGTTCTTTATATGGGTTTTATGGTAATACTTTGGTTACAAAAAGGTATGTAATGATACTTTATTCAATGAAGAGTTTTTACTACTTCATGAAGGTGAAGGTATTACTTTGATAGAGTATACATGGTTTACTTGATTTTGAAAAACTAACAGTTTTCATTCTTTGTGTATCCCTTACTGAGCTTTTTATGCTCACCCCAAGTTTTTTTGAAATGTTTTTCACAGGACTTAATGTGGAATAAGGTCAAGGATGGGATCAAGGGAATGTCATGCTATATAAAACATGGAACTAGACACGTTTATTTTTAAGAGTTTTTTTTATTATGGAAACTTAGTAGAATTGACTACTTTGTAATCTTTTGAGATGTAATAGTTATGTTCTAATTCTCTAAAACTCTAAACCTGAAAAGATCCTCAACGTGAACTATTCATTTAATTCAATATTAAGTAAGGTTTAAGGCCAGGGCCTTATAACCTATCCAAGTAAACATAAGTTTTTCACTTCTGTTATGTGTATTTCGAAAATATGACTTACGCAGCTGCGATGAGTAGGTTATTTGGAGTCCGATAAAGAAAACATAATTTTTGGTGAATAGTTATATACCCTTATGTATAGTAACATAACCATAGGAATAGTAATATAACCTAATAAATAGTAACCTTACCTATGATAGTATATAAATAATATTCAAGTCGGAGTACGATATACCCATGTTTTGGAATAAGTAAATAAATGTTTTAAAATTGTTTTTTAGAATAAATTATGATTTTAATTAAATACTAAATGAATCATATTTAGAAAATTATTTTTGAATAATGGAATTTATTTTTTGGATTATACAAATCAAAAAATGGTTGCGGTGATTTTTTTTATTTTTTTGAAGTACATGATTTTTTTTGAATAGTGAAATACCATAATTTACAAAATCTGCTAAATACACTAATTAAAGAGTCACATATGATTTTCTGATGATGTAAGGACACTTGACTTGGATTCACATGATAAAATTATCATTCTTGGTCATGGAAGACTCATTATTCCTTTTCATGTGGAGAAATAAAAAAATAATGAATAAAAAATTGAGAAATCCTTTCTCCCCACCACTATAAAAACCACCATTACTCTATCTTCTTTTCACTCTACTCAAGTCTTGTTCCTTCTCTAAATTATGTCCAAATATACTCCCAACCTCCTCTCCCACGTCCAAAAATCATTGGTCTCATAAAAATACCAAAACCTCTCCCATATTGAGGCTCTCAAGGATGTTTGGTTCAAGAAGTAAATTCCTCTTTTAAATTCGATGTCTTTCCTTTCATGTTCATTTGTTTTATTTTTCTACTATTATATTTCCATATAAAAATATTTTTATGCCTCCAGTACCTTAAATTTAATGTAATTTTATCATAATATTGGAATAAGTTATCATCATATCTTACTTTTACCTTCTTTTATACTAGTACCAAGAACACTGTCCGAGATGTGTCAATTGACCACATTCAAGGACGATGGGCTTTCAATTACTATTATCATTCTAAATTATTTTCATGAAACCATTCTTGTTATGGATGAATCATATTATTATAAATTTAATATCTTGTATGTATGTTTTTGTAATCCCTTTGCACAAATGTTATTATTTTATAATTAAAAATGAGTTCATTGTAATCAAAAACAAACAATTTCCTGAAATATTTATCATTAAACTTCTACATAATAATTCATCCTCATGCCACATAACAAAATTATATAAATGACCAATAAAACCTATATATTATCAAAAATAATTTTAAAATTTAATTCTGGAGATTTATATCCATTCCACATGTCCTCCATTATTTAAGAACAAGTGAACCGATTATGAAAATAAAGAAAACTAACACTACGGAATGAAAAAATTCAATATAATAACTTATAAAGAAAGGAATAAATGAAATAAAAATAATTATGATAAACCAAATATGTGTATAATAGGTTCTTAAATAATTTATTAACATGTCTAATTTCATATTCCAGGACCTTATATTCAAGAGCGGAACACATTCAAACTTAAGGTAAGGGGTTTCTTTATCTCACTTCCATATTTGTGACGTTTCCTGTATTCACTACTAATACTAGCGTATGGTGTATTTATAATGCACATTTATGTAACATATCATGAATATATTTATTTTCATGGTATTAAATGTATCATTTTAATATTATTAATTTTGGGGCATATGAATCAATTGATTACAAAGTGGTAAAGGGTTTTTTCACCTAAACCTCTATTTTCATTAGGGTTACTTTTATTGTCTAGTTAGCTCAATGAAACTCTTGTTTATTATGATGTAATCCTCATAAATTATGTTTTACTGTTATATATATGTTCACCAACCAGAATCATTCTTTATTTGATGCATAGTTAAATGTTTTAAAAGGATCATTCAAAATTGTTTCTGAAATACAAACCCGATTCAATAGATATTTTCAAATTCTTACCTATTTTCAAGTGTACTCAAAAATCTATTTTAAGAAACCATTAGATTTAAATAAAACAGTCATTTTATCATGAAAAATGATCTTGGATCATTTTTTTATTTAAGAGAAAAAATTTTAATTTCCACATTAAAATTCTCTTTAATACTTTCTGTAAAATGCTCTAAAATGTTTTATTTATAAAGAATCAGTAGAACTATTTTTCCATGATTTCACTTCAGTGGGATATCATTTATTACTAAAATATAATTTAAATATCCTACTATTTTATTTTATGGGATATTCATGTTTAAAAGATGATTTCATGGAAAATATAAATGATATTCAAAAGAAATCTTCTTTCAAAAGTAAAAAAGGTTTTTATCATATCTCACTGACTTTATGAGATGTATGCCTTGTTCACCATTTATTTACTTCTTGTGGTGTATGGACGGTGATTTTGTATATCATATCAAGAGTCAAATGTTTCTCATGATATTCTAAGGGATTAAGATTTATATGTTTTAAGGTGGTATGGGACACATTGGAATGTTTAAGGATTTTTTCTTCAAGAATTTGTCAACGGTATCATTTATAAATATATTCGTCCATGTCAAAATCATTTTTTAATGTTGAACTTAATTGAGGTTTATCTATTATGATATCATCTAGAATATGTTTTTAAGGTTTTTTGGTTATTTTGACTGTGAATGATCACTTTTGATATCATTCTTCATATTATTCGGAATAGTTAGTGTTTTTGTTCAATGATTCGGGAATGTTATTTACATTTCATATGTTAGTTTAAATATGAATTTATATGTGATTATGTTCATAAAATTCATATTAGGAATGAATTGGACATATTAGGTGTTAGGTGGGGCCCGCTATAGCCCCTCGGTGCATTGACAGCTCTCATGAGACAAACTATGGCCTTGGCATAAGGCCTTGAAAAAATGAATATTTAAAGTCTAGGAACGAGGCCTTGATAGTATCGTTATGTTGTTCCTCATTTTGAATTCCCTCATTATGATAATATAATTTATGGTTCATGTGGTTATTATACTTGTAGAACACCTGTGATTATGTTTTATTATGAAATTACTTACTCATCTCTTATTCCTACCATAATGTGTTCACATTTTTGTTAAAGGATCATGTTTTTATGTATTCGAAATGCCTAATTTTTATGTTATGATATCTTTCACTTTATTTCAAACCCTCACTAAGAGTTTGACTTCACTCCTTTCATTTGTTTTTCCTTCCCCAGGTTAAGAAGAAGAGATCATTTATTGAGTTTTCAAGGATCCAGTTTATTAGCTTTTGTTATGTATCTTATTTTGTTTCATTTAAAAATGTAAAATAGGTTCCATGTATGTATCTAATTTTATCAAGACTACTAAACTGACCGGTCATTTGGTATTCTTATTAATTTTTTATATACCAATGTAATCAAATAAGGAACCGGCTCTGTGAAACTGGGGTCGGGACCTTACGGTTGGTATCAAAAGGAAGTTTAGTAGAAACATTAGGAACTATATTTAGAAAACGTAGGTTAGGGAATAAAGCCCTAAGATTGTATTTAATGATAAAAAACAAGAAAGTCCTAGAATTGTTCTACGTAATATATTATTTGGATCTTTCTAGAAAGTACTTCCCTGTATAGATACAAAAAGGTAGAGGTGACTTTGATACAGATATACCTAGAAGTGAAAACTCAGACAAGAAGTTTCAGGATTGAACTGGGATATCCTGGTACACGACAACGGGCCTTACTGGACTCTTGGTTTGAAACTCCTGGGCAATATTCTTAGGATAATTCACATTTAATTTACCCACTATTATGATGTATTTATGTCCCCAAAGTAACCAAATTATATGGATCGAGGATTTACGATGCAAAAATTTATATTTTGTGCTATACCATGTTTAGAGTTTTAGAGAGTTAATAATTTTATGGGATAATATATAATATTTAATTTATTAGATATGGCGCAAAGCATACATAATGATAACTTCACCAATGCATGGGACGTGAAGAGTAAGAAGGATCATATCTCTAATGTTCTTAAGCCATTTTTCAAAGGAATACTGTCTCCCATGTATCCTCATCACTTGATGAAATAATTCTATGTGTTAACAAGGTATGCAAAGACTTATATGATTCATATGGATTTGAACGGTAGAAAACGAATAAGAGGATGACAGAGTGATACGGGGATAAAGGGAAGAAGGAAAAGAAGTGTTTTCTCACATGTGATAACAATGGAAAGAATCACCCTGGTAAATGATTGAAGGGAATGGGCATTTTATACAAGTTTGGAGAAAAAGGACACTATGTTCATGATTGAAAGGGTAAGAAAATGGTTTCCAATGTACAATGATTAAATTAGAAGGATATGGAAAACTATGTGAATAAATTTCCCAATCGTCAAAGGAATATACCCCAAATGATGATTTTGGATATAGATAAAGTTATGATGCTACCACAGATGAAGTATGATGATTAATATAACTAGACAATAATCATTACATTTTTATATTTTGTCAGTAATGTACTGGTTATATGAATTTTCAGATATATAAGGACTATACTGCACTACTCTTTCATTAAGGATTTGATGTCAAATGATGAATGGTACAAAGGAAAAGTGATTTAGTGGAAAGTTAAACTTTTTAGGAAAAAACATGTTTTTGGGGATGACAAACCTTAATATAAATCTGATGTTGTGATAATGATGAAGAAATCATTGATTCAGATATGTATTGACAACCTTGGAATTGAATATTGACTAGTCGAGAAGTGGCCTATTCTATCATCAATGAAGTTTAAATCACTTCTGGATTTAAGTAATATATCCAATAACATGTATCTTACTTAAGGAATATGGAAGAATTCATGTTTACAATATGGTTTTTTATGGTAATTCATGTTATTATGATATTTCAAGAGGATACATGATGAAGTTATTCACATGTTCAGAATGTGAATTTTAGAGATACTTCTTATTGATTAAGGGTTAATGATAAGTTTATCTTGGAAATTTAGAGGAATTCATTATAATGTGTTAAATCATAATATTTTGGAATTTTTTAACCATTTATGCAATTGTTTATGTTGAACATTGTTTGAGATTTTAAAGGTTAATGTATTTCTTCACCAAATGGTGTAACCCATGCTATGGTATGAGGTATAGATAGTTAAACTACAATAAAAGGACATGTTTATAAGTAGAAATGTATATTTATACTCTTATAAAGTGGAATAATTTTTTTACTCAAGAAAATAGTCTTAAATAAAATGTTTTACTATTATCAAAATCATTGATAATATCGATGAATTTTTTTTATAGTTTTGTAGTAATAAACATTCATCTGAACATGTCCTCTATCATGTTCCATTAGAATTTCATAGTTAGATATTTCTTCCATGTCCAGTATCTTTTCCAACTAATTTCACCTCATTTGAAAGCATACTTTTTGGGGTGACCACCTCATCTCTATAAACATTTTTTGGGAGGATATTTTATTAACCCTATTTCTGATGTGGGTTTCCATATGAGAATTTTCCAGTATTAACCATTAAATTTCGAAGATGATTTTCAAATTTTTAGGATGAAGTTTTTGTATAGAGGGGATAATATAACACCCCAATAATTTACAAAAATATTTATTATAGAATGCATGGATCACTGAGTCTCGAAAACACCACTTTATTATAACCTATCCAAGTGGACATAATTTTGTCACTTTTGGGATGTGAATTTCAAAAATCGGACATACACGGTTGCAAAAAGTAAGTTATTTTTAGTTTGATAAGGAAAATATAATTTTTGGTGAATAGTAATCTACCTTTATGAATAGTAACACACCCTTATGAGTAGTGATATAATCTAATGAATAGTAACATTACCAATGATATTATATAAATAATATTCATGTTAGAGTACGATATAAATTTGTTTTATAATAAGTTAATAAATGATTTAAAACTGTTTTTTAGAATAAATTATGATTTTTAATAAATGTTAAATTAATCATTTTTGGAAAATTATTCTTGAAATATGGACTTCATTTTTGGATTCTACACATTGAGAAATGGTTTTGGTGGATTTTTTGGATTGTATTGAAATACTTGTATTTTTATGAATAGTGAAATACCATAATTAACAATATAAGTTAAATACACTAATTATAGATTCATGTATGATGTTCTACAGATGTAACCCAAATTGATTCAAATTCACATGATAAACTTACTAATCTGGGTCATGGAATACTCACTATTCCTTGTCTTATGGAGAAATAATAAATTAATGAATATAAAATTGAGAAATCCCCTCTCCCCTCCACTATAAAAAACCCCCATCACCCCCTCTTCTCTTCACTCGTCTCAAGACTTCTGACATCTCCAAATTCTTTCCAAATATTCTCCCAACCTCCTTTAGAAAGTCCAAAAATCTTTGGTCTCATAAAAAGTCCAAAAACTCTCCCATAAAAAGGCTCTCAAGGAATTTTGGTTCAAGTGGTAAATTTCTCCTTTCAATTCTTTATCTTTCCATTCAAGTTAATTTGTTTTATTTTTCTAATATTACATATCCTTATCCAAATTTTATGACGACTCAAGTACATTATATGTACTGTAATTTTGTCATGATATTGGAAGAAGTTATAATCTTCTCATCCTTTTACCTTCTTTTATACTAGTAGCAAGAACACCATCCAAGATGTGCTAATTTACCACATTCAAGGACGATGGGCTCATGATTTCTATCATCATTCTCAATTATGGTGGTAAAACCATTTTTTTATGGATGATCCAGATTATTATATATGTAATATATTGTATATAAGTTTCTTTAATCCATGTGTACAAATGTTATTAAGTTTTAATGAAAAATGAGTTCATTACAATCAAAACCCAAATGTTAACAGAAATAGATATCATTAAAGTTCTATATAATAATTCATCCTCAATCCATGTAAAAAAATTTTATAATTGACCAGTAGAACCTATATATGATCATAAATAATATTCAAATTCAATTCTATAGATTTAAATACATTCCACATGAACTCCATTACTTATGAAAAAGTGAACCGATTTTGAAAAAAAAAATAAAATGAACACTGCAGAACGAAGAAATTCAAAATAATAACTTATCAAGAAGGGCATAAATGAACTAAAAAGAATTATGATAAATTAAATACATGTATAATATATTGTGAACTAATTTATTAATAAGTATAATTTCATATTCCAAGAACTTATGTTCATGATCGAAACACATTCAGACTTAAGGTAAGTGGTTTCTTTATCTCACTTCATATTTGTGAGGTTTCCCGTATTCACTTATAATACTTGTGTATGGTGTATATATAATTCCCATTGATTTAACATATCATTAATATCATTATTTTAATGGTATTCAATATATCATTTTAATATTATTAATTTTTGGGCATATGAATCGATTGATTAAAAAGTGGTAAGGTTTTTCCACACGAACCTCCATTTTTATTCAGGTTACTTTTATTGTCTAATTACCTCAATGA
Source organism: Viscum album (assembly GCA_963277665.1). Lineage (NCBI taxonomy): Eukaryota > Viridiplantae > Streptophyta > Magnoliopsida > Santalales > Viscaceae > Viscum > Viscum album. The sequence goes on from OY728129.1 coordinate 823,123,560, forward strand.
AACTCTTGTTTATTTTTATTTACTCCTAATAAATTCTGTGTGAGTGTTATATATATGTTCACCAACCAGAATAGTTCCTTATTTTATGGATATTTACTTGTTTTAAAAGGAACTTTCAAAATTGTATCTGAAAAAAAAACCCAATTCAGTGGATATTTTCGAATTCTTACACGTTTTCAAGTGTACTTAATTATATGTTTTAAGGAACCATTAGTTTTATAAAAACACTCATTTTATAATGAAAAAATATCTTGGATCATTTCTAGATTTAAGAGAACAAATGTGCCTTTCCACTTTAAAATTCTCTTTGATACTTTCCTTAAAATGCACTAAAATGTTTTATTTATAAAGATTCTTAAGAACTATTTTTACATGATTTCACTTTTGTGGGACATCATTTATGACTAAAATGTAATTTAAATGTCCTATTATTTTGTTTTATGGGATATTCATGTTTAAAATATTATTTCATGGAAAATATAAATGATATTCCAAAAGGAATATTCTTTCAAAAGTAAAAATGGTTTTTCTCATCTCTCCTTATCATTATGAGATACATTCATTGTTCACCACTTATTTATTTTATGTGGTTTATGTACTGCCCTTTGGTATTTCATATCAAGAGTATCATTTTTCTTATTATATTCTATGGGATTATGATTCAAAAGTTTCAAGGGGGTATGAGAAACTTTGGAATATTTAAGGATTATTTCCTCAAGAATTTCTCAATGGTCTCATTTATAAATATATTCATCTATGTCAAAATCCTTTGTTGAATGTTGTACATTATTGAGTTTTATCTATTACTATATCATCTAGATTATGTTGTTCAATGCTTTCTGGTTATTATGACTATGGATGTTCTATTTTGATATCATTCACCATATTATTCCGAATGGTTAGTGTTTATGTTCATTGATTGGGGAATGTTATTTACCTTTCATATGTTTGTTCAAATATGAATTTATATGTTGATTATGTTCATCAATTTAATATTAAGAATGTATTGGACATTGTAAGTGTTGGGTGGGGACTGCTATAGCCCCTCGATCCATCTGTAGGTCTCATGAGATAGACTACGGTCTTGGCACAAGGCCTTGACAAAATGATTATTTATTTTCATGGCACGAGGCCTTGACGGTATGGTTATGTTGTCCCTAATTATGAATTCCCTCACTATGAAAATATAATTTATGGTTTATGTGGTTATTTTACTAGTATAATAACCATGATTATTTTTTATTATGGTATTACTTACTCAGCTCTTATTCCGGCTATAATGTGTTCATGTTTTTGTTAAAATCACATGCTTTTATGTATTCAACTTGCCTAATGTTTATGTTATGATATCATACACTATATTTCATACCCTTGTTGAGAATTGGAGCTCACACCTTTCATTTTTTCCTTCCCAAGGATAAGAATAATAGATCATATTTTGAGTTTTCAAGGTTGTAGTTTATTATATTTTGTTATGTATCTTGTTTTGTTTCATTTCAAAATGTAAAATGGGTTCCATGTATGTATCTAGTTTCTTCAATACTACTAAAATAATTGGTCCTTCATTATTCTTACTCATTTTTTATATACAGATTCAATTAAATAAGGCACCGGCTTTGGGAAACTAGGGCCCGGTCTTTACAAACAAATTGTTAAGATAAATGGAAAATCCCAATACATTCCTATAATACTGGAAACAATTATTCTCTTAGTGTCTAAAAATTTGATCTTGATCTTGAGACTCTAATAAATCCCTTAAATTATTCCTTTATTGAATTATTATTAAAATTTTAATGAATCAATTTATTTAAGGGGGTGAGTATAACTCCCCATGATTTTTTAGTACAATCTTTTAAAAATTAATAATATGTTCGATAGCATGTTCAATATAAAAAATTGAATAAAAATGATCTGAAAAAGACTTATTATAATTAAAACATAATAATAATAAAAAATCTATTAAATAATAAAATATATAATAAATTATAAAAATATAAAAATATTTGATTAGGGACACTTAATGTTTGGAAAAGGAATTTTTCAATAATAATATTTTCAATTTTATATATTGATTATTATTTTAAAAATAAATGTAAATTTTTTTGATAATTTTAATTTTACATAATGAAATTCATTTTTCTCACAAAAATAAAATTATCTTAAATCCATTTTTTGATATTTTTTAAAATTAATTTATTTCTATGTGAATAAAAAAAATTATCGATTTTGGTAATGCCTTAAACGTAATGAAATTATCATAATACATGAATGAATTAAAATTTATTGAAATAATTTTTTTATAATAATATTTTATAATAACGTATAATAAATTATTTAAAATACTATATTGATTTTGTATAATCCCTATTTAACATTCTAGAAATAGAAGTAATATTTTTCACTAAAACTATTTTTATTCAGTTGTATTAAAAATTAGTTTTCATCAGTTTTGGAAATTAAATATAAAAAAATAGATATAAAAATTTACATTTAAATTTTAATAATAAATAGTATATTGGATTTAATTTTCTATTTGAAAGTTAGATTGTTAATATTAATGTTAGTAACAATGATAATGGTAAAATTTTTATTATCAAAAGAATTGTTTTTTTAATATTGTGTAGTTTAATTTAATAATTTAAATTAGTATATTCTCATAAATTAATTTGAAATAATTTTAAACCTATATATAAATTTATTAACCTTCATCTAATACTTAATAAATAATATATAATAATAAGAACAAATAATGTTGAAAATAAAAATTTTCAAAATTTTTTTTATTAGATATTAAACATTTAAATTTAAAACATAATTTTCATTTATTTTTAAATGGGAAAATATTTTATAGGGAAAAAATTTATTTTCATAAAAACAATATTCATATATAGGACCTACCTTATATTTTTAATAAAATATAATTTTATTGTGTAAAACATGTTATAAAGGTAAAAAACATTTTTAAAATATAAAAAACTAGTGGTTAAAATCATGAAACATTTTGAAAATATGGGTCCAAATTAGTGTCATAGGATTTTTAAATTGAATTAAAAAAACATTAAGTCTCACTTATGGAATCACCAATCATTGAGTAGTTTTATCCTATTAATGGAAAATTATGGGTATTCTAAAAATCCTGTTATCTATACTTATAAAAGGGGAAGACTTATACCTCATCATGAAATAGTTAATCCTTCTAATTTCATAAATTAAATATATCATTATTCTACTCATATATACCCATATCCTATTTATAATTCTATGGTATCAATTATTTATCCTAATAACTTCTTTTCCAAGAATAATTTCATGAAAATTTTCGAGGTCTCAATGTGAGTATTACATAATTTGTAGCCTTTCCCTCCTAATATTACTTATAAAAACTATCATAGTCATACTAAAATACTTAAATTCAAATAATGTTTATACAGAAATTTTATTATATTTTTAGACCAACCATTAATTATTTCTTCACATCCGTATAAAAAATTAGATGAATGATGATCGTGTGTTTGTGCGGACTACCGCCTCTAAAAAATGGCAACTTCTATTTTCCACCAACACCACTCTTCTCTGGTAATAAGCTTTTAATTTGATGATAACTTAAAATCTTTTAATATAATTATTATTATTATTAAGAGATAAATTATCATCTATCTTCAATCCTAATAATTAGTTGGGAAATGAAAATGTTGACATTGTGATGTGCGAACTACTTCCTCCACGACATAAGATTTATCATTTTTCACCTTTATTTTCATTATTTCTTCCATCATAGTGAAATATTATAAAAAAAATAAAATATTCAAAATATTATAATTCTTTTTATACTATAAATATATTATAGACATCCTTTACCATACTCACCCATTGAGTTATATCATGTTCTTTTTTGTGGTTGTTTAGCACCTATACAAAATATGTAATAAAACTATATCCTAAATGACTACGCTAACATAAATAATAATATTATGAGTAGTTAATATGATATTATTTAAAATTTAATGTTTATTTATAGTGATGTTAATTATTTAACATATTATTGAAACAGAATCATTGATCACCAAAATTACTGAAATAGGCCGCCATTGATTCCATTTTCAAAAAAATAGTCGCAACAGTTTTGGAATGAGAGAATTATAAATTAATACAATTTATCCCTTATATTATAATTATTGGTCGATTAATTGTGAAATTAGCATCAAATAATTTGTATCAATTATGATATTATAAATAATATACAAAAAAATTAGAATTACTAGTATCTGATGATGAAAAAAACCATAACTAAGTAGTAGATATATAAAGAAAGATTATAATTTAAGTTTATAAAATCTTATAGATATAAATTTTATTATGTAGTATATAATAATGATAGTTTTACCATTATATTAGTGGTTATAGAGATTTTTTAAAAGATTGAATGCATGGTAATAGTTATTTGTCTTTATTTTAAATTCCATGTGACATTTTCGATATTATTGACCATAATATATTTTATACGGTGTATTAGTAGCCACATTTCAATAGCATATATTTAATTTCATTCAATTCTTGATATTTCAATTTACATTTCATTGAAACACTATTATTTTTATGTTACCTTTATCATAAGTTTGTTTTATCTCAATTTACATTCGATGAGACATGTTTTATTTATACATAAAATTTATTTTAAATGGAATATATACTACCTATTGTATATGTAATAATATGAATTATATTTTATTAATTAAATTTTTAGTTAAATTTAAATCCCTCTGTTAGATATTTTTTTACAAAAACAATTCTTAATCCTTTAATGATATTGACAAGTCAAAACTTCTTTCATCGAGTTGTACTATTTCTACATGGCCTTCTTTATTCTACACTCAGTATCCTCCACCAAAAAATTTTATAAATAAATTACCCAATATATTTTTTATAAATTATAGTATATGATTCAAATATTTATCATTGAAGAATATATTCACAATAAAATTAAGACATTGTTATGAATAATTACTATTCTATTTAATGATGTTTTTTCTTCTTTTTTATGTTTTTCATACATTGAATGGGGCCAGTGCATCATGTAAGCTTCATGTTTCCCTATATTCAAACATTATAAATTTGGGATTCTTCCATCACTTCAATAAGTTATGTAAGCTTATTGATGGAAACATCATGATGGGATGTTAGTTCCACCTTCAATGAAATCCTCCTTGGTGCTCGTTGCCTATTCCATGTATCCTTGGTATATTTAAGTCTTACTCATGAAACTAATTCACTATGAAATATCAATGTGGATGTAGTTGATTAAACTACTTCTATATCAATAATAAATCAATCATCGATTAGAGGAGGTAGTAATATTGGTTTTTTGAGAATTTTTAGGCATTAGATAGGTTAGGAACCATTAAATTATTCTTCAATTTTATGGAATTTCATGTGTGAGTCATCATAGGTTCAAAAACTGAGGCTTCCCATGTCGGTAACAAGGTAGATGATACTAGGGTCATAAGGCTCCTGAATACATTTACATTAGGCATCCCATTTTTATTTTATGGGGCACATATTCTAGATCAATTCAATATTACAGAAATTATAGGAGAAAGGAAAAGTAAAATGATTTAAAAAAGTATAAGGTGAAAAAATAAAGAAGACAATGTTCATTGAAAAATAGATTTATGTGGTTTATAAAATTATACCTATCTCCAGGGAGAGTTATAATTCCACTATGATCCGGGACAAACATTTAGAGTGAGATTTTAGAGTTTTAAGGACACACAAAACCCAATTCAAAAATAGGATAATAAGGAGGATGATGTATGACGCATGCCTGTCGTAGGGCGTGGAAAAACAATTATTTCCTAAGTTAAAATGTAGTAATGTGGTTGACGTAGGATGTCTCCTGAAGAGGAGTGCACACAAAATGGGTTGTCACTTTAAAACGGAGGTAAAAATGTTGTGAAAGGAAATTTGAAATTCAAATGATTGAAACACTATGAAATTAAAAGGGTGATTAGGACATGGTTGGTTTCCAAATTATAATGCTATCCTTGTTCAATTTAATTCAAACATCTTCTTCTTAGTTGATTAAAGTGAGTTTCCACAATCGTTTCCTCTCACTTCCTTGGTGAAATTATTATTGTGAGAGAAAACCTTACCAAGATCTTGGTTTGGTCAACTCTCCTTCCATGTGCAGAATAGTTGTATAGAATATTTTTAATTTAAATGGGAAATACCCGATAAGGTTTTGTTTATCCCAAAAAATCAAGAACATTCACTACACCTTTTACACGTACTGACGATCGTCGAGTACTTCACCACTAATTCATGGTTTATTCCATCGTATATAAACCAGAATTTAGAGGAGGGAGATATTTATAATTTTACCAAGGAAAAAATCAATAACATAATTAATATTCAAGAACGATCAAACTTGATAATAAAATCCGCTATAAGTAATTGAAAACAACTTTGAAGAAGAAAGAAATTTATTCAATTGCGTCCAAGAACTCAAGCATTACAATGTTGGAAACCAACCCTTCCCCAATCACTTCAAATGTTTACCCCACCATGGTAAGGGTAATTGAGTTGAATGGGGAATAAGAAGGCATTAAAATACTATTAAAAAGAAAATAAATAAAATATAAAGCTGAAAAGTTCTCCTTCTTGGTGTCCCAGAAGGAATGGGGTGGAGAATGGGATGATTTGAGAGGGTGGAGCTCTCCTCCTTTTATAGCCAGAATTCTTCCACCACATGTCGAAGCGTTTTAGCCCCATTAAATGATATCTTCACGCGTTGAGCCCTTCTTTAATGTTGTTCATAATTCTCTTGGTCGTGTCTCCTCAAAATCTCATAGGATTTGGACTTGTATTCCGAATGTTATGGCCGTTTTACTATGAGAATTTATTCTGTCCAATCAGACTCTCCAAAACGAAATCCTCCTGATTAGGGTGATGTAATGACCACATAAACGACCAATTAACTCGGTTCTTACTTCATAAAATATGCTCGAAAACGCCTTGATCGTTTACCCACCACATTTCACAAGATTTGGGCCCACATTGGATGATTTATGGATCCCACATCAAAACTAGGCAGAACTGAAAGCAGTTTTCTTGAGCCAACTTCTGAGCTTCTTTTGAGATTTCATATGGCAGATTCAGATTTTAGTCCAAAAATACAAAATGAAGCCCTGGATGTGTAGAATCTGGAAAAGAAGGAATATTTCAATTTGGATCAGTGTAGATAATTTTATGGCCAAACTACCGAAATAAGTTAAAACTATTAAAAATCCAAAATGGCCAATTTTTACTATTTAGCTCAAAATAACACCATTATCATAAAAATGAAACAATTCATCTTAGGGGAACAATTTTGTGGGTTTAAAACAATGATATAAAATATAAATTAATTGAAAATATTTTCTCTATCAATTCCCCCACACATAGCACTTATACTCCTGGAGAAGTAAAAATCAAATCAAATCAAATCACAAACACATATCAATGAGATCAATCAAATCAATTTCAAGAAACAAAACGATATCATGCCTCATCAAAAATGGTTATTTCAAGTTCTCCATTTAAGATTTTAATATATTTCCACTTAATTTCTTATCTCATGCACACAAAACACCTACCTCGCATGAATTTTCTCTCATCTCACAAATGTAAAGGTTGAACAAGGCTTTTCTCATCCAAAGTCACACAAGAGTCACCATAGGTTTGATAAATTCCTACTTCTCCACCCGATGTGAGTCAAGGACATGAGTTTCTCATGAGAACTTTTCAGGGTTGTTCTGTGGCTTCCGGTTGGTAGGATTTAGATGTTAAAAGTTCTGAGGCCGAAAAAGGAACTCTTGGCTCTTATTGAAGAAAAATTGAAAGATTTTAATTTTCACTCACTTCACAAAATGATTTTGATTGGAATTCCAAAAGGTTGAGGCATTAATCCAAAACATAACATAAATAGGGTTCTAATATCAATAAATTATTTTTTAAGGTACTGTATTTATGTTTCTAATATTTTATGTAATTTTTACATTAAATAGAACATGTCAACAATCCATGAAATGTTTATGTTTAACCTACATGATGATAACCTAAATAATATTAGTCAAGAAAAACCTCTCAATCATAGAAAATACCAGGATTATGACCCACCCAAATATGTTATTTACTAATACATTTATATGGTTATTAATCTAGATTATGATAATATTTTATATGAGTTTAAATTATAAGAATTGTAATGAGACAAGAAAATAGTTGTTTTCCGATCACACACACGAGCGGTGAAGAAATTCAAAAATAGACTTCGAATTGAAATGAGGAAAAATAAGGAAAGGGTTTATTTTGATTGATTGAAACTATTTTAATACCATTAATACTATGATATATATGGTGGATGAGAATAATAAATGATGAATAAAAAACATTCATTAAAATTCAATTATCATGAAAAAAACGTTTTCGATTAAAAATAAAGAAAAAGGAACATGAAAAAGAGAGGAGAAAAGGTATATCAATTGAAAACATGAGTTTAGAAGGTCATATAGTCATTTATAATGGATTTGGTCATTATAATGTATCCTTATTCATTCTTAAATTCCAAACCCATGCATGGGGAAGAGGTGGATGAATTTATACACCAAGGTGGCGAACTGTTTGCATTCAAAATCATAACCTCAAGTAGGCTCTCCATGTTTTCTATCCAAAAAGTATAATATCATTATGTCTTCTTCTTAAAATTTGGTTGCAATGATTTTTATTTTTAAGCATAAAATTTTGGAATCTATAGGACTTTTTTATCCAATGTTTGGGCTATTTTACAAAATATTGTTATTCTGTTAAATTGTATATTGAGTTTTTTCCTTCATATAAATATGAATGGATTTTCGGATTGGAATATTACCTCAAATTAGAATAATTTATTATAAAATGGTGGGTGATTATATATTTTATTTCTCAAAAAAAATTATCATATCTATTAGATGAATGGATTTTTAGAATAATAAAAAATAGTGGGTGAATTTTAATTCCCAGACCCAGTTGTGGGATTGAATTAATAACATCAGTTTGGCCCCTTAGTTTTGGATTTGGTCCTTGAACGTTTTATCCAATTTGTATATGGATATTTAGGAACATATTATTGACTTTAATAACATTTGGAATTATGGATTAAGCCCTATAATTCTATCTTTAGGGTTGGTCCATTTTCGTTGAAATATTTTTTGGGCCTTCTTGTATGGTACATATGATTCTTTAAATGGATTATTTGTCCCAAAATCTAGATGAGTGATCTGTATTAAATTGAATTAGGAACCCTAAAAACAATAATCACACTATTGGGAAATGTAGTTTTAGTTTTATAATTAAATTTGTAAACTTGATCAAATTTTGTATGTAAACATAATGTTAAAAAATTATATTTTATATTAAAACATGAGTATTTAACACCAATTATTCATATTTCATAAAAAATTAGTAATGGGGTAAATAAAAAGTTATGAATTAATTAATTACATCAACTCCCCCACACATAGTAATGTGTATTTACTCATTTACAACAAAAAACATTACTAAATCATTTTCACTCCCGAAAAATATTCGAATTTTGATTTCACCAATCAAAGGGGGGTCTAGACTAGTTCCCTCATTCATAACAAATTCCTAAAAAAATTTACAACAATAATGTTACAATAACAATTCATTTTTGATGCTTAATCATATAAATTGTAAATTTATGCACTCAAAACATACTCCTCTCAAGAATATAAAAATATTTGTGGAGGTTCACCCATTCACCGACCAAAAGTGAAAGTCATAGAATTTGTATAAGATATTATCTTCATTTCCCTATACATAAGTTAACCAGAATCTATAGTTATTTTATGGGGTTTTAGTTGCTAAAGGATGATAGTAATATAGTTTCCAAAATAGTGGAGATTAGGGGAAAACACCAACATGGGGAAAATAATACACAATTTGTTTTTTAAATAAAACATGGAAGGAAATGGAAAAATATATTTACAAGGGAACTATTATGTGAAGTATAAAAAATATCGGAAGAAAATTGTAAGGGGATGAATATTCACAAAAAAACTTCTCACATTGAAAAAAGTGTTCATTTTTTAATTTCTTTTATTTTTTTATTTTTTTAATGTTAAACATGAAAGAAATATCACAATCATCTCCAAACCCAAGTTTTATCTTCTTATGACACTAATTTTAATATTAAATAAGAATATCAATGGTTCGGGAAGAGTTATTTTTCAGAATCCCAATACACAACCCATTATTTTTTTATTTTGTTTTTCATTTTTTAATAAATTTTCAATAACAAGGACAATATTACATAAATGGTAATCTATTATCAAAACACACTGAATGAGAACATATCCCCCACACATAAATCTATAGCTCCCCCCAAGTATATGATAAAAAATAGAAAACCAAGAATATGGTACCAAAAATAACATCCATTCCCCCCCACTAAAATTTAAATAAATTATGAAATGTAAATCCATGTAGATGATTAGTGGAAGGAGGTTTTGATCTTGAAATGTGGATATAAATTTTTTTCTAATGATGTAAGGGGATTTCAAAATAAGGATCAATGTATGTGTAATGGGAGGTTATTTCTCAATTGTGATTCTCATGTGGTTCAGAAAAGTCCATTATCATATTAATGCACACCAATGTAGATAATGAACCTCGATGGTTAGAAATATCAAGACTCACAACTTTGGGTGAAACACACACAATATTAAAATATGGCCAAAAGTGACCTTGCAATGAAGTCTAACATTTTCCCCTAATGTTGGGAAAGATTCATTTCCAAAAAAAATTAATCATTCAAAATTTATTGATCTTGAAAAAAAATATATGAATAAATATTTATGATGAAAAATAAAAATGTTTGAGATGAAAACAAATCATTAGATTCTTGAAAAAATGATTAATAAAATTTTAAAATTTAATGGGGAGTAAGTATTACTAATTTTGTTTCTTTTTTTGTATTTTTTTAGCTTTAAAAATATACACCCATAGAAAAGAGAAAGAGAAAAAATGGTTTTATGAATATATTGGTAAAAAATTATTGGAGAGGAAGAATAATAGAGAGAGGTAGAGAGAGAAAGAAAGAAGGAGTAAGAAGAAATAATGATGGAGTTAAAGGGAAAGAGGTTCACCATTTTTTGGATTTAGTGGGATCTGGTCTCCATCTAGAGGTGGGCCTATGGAAGTTGATATGGCTCATGAGGAATGTATACTCTCTATTTATGCTTTGAAAAATATCTATTACCATAAATATAATTAAAAAATAATTATTCCTTTAATGAAAAATAAAGAATAAATTAAAATTTAATAAAAGTAAAAAAGAAAAATTGGGTTGCCTCCCAAGAAGCACTAGATTTGTTTTGTATACATCTAAAAATTTGTAGTAGACTACCCATAGTCTGATGTTTGGCCCCATTTTTTCTCAAATACAATGTGTTTCCAAAAACAATTCTTCTCTAGGATAATCGATTATTCGTTGGATAAATTCATTACATCCTCTTTTTGCATGTGAAATTCAATAAGGTTGGAAAGAGAATGTGGGTATCCTCTATTTGGTCTTCATCATGTGGAATGATGATATCCACAATGTCCTGGTTTACTACACTTGAAATTTTAGGAAGTTGTTTCAATTCTTATGGTGTATTTAGGTATGTTTCAGATAACCCAAAATCAGAGTATGAGATCCAAATTACTTTTCACTCACTTATTTCATCACATTAAAATGTGACATAATGAGGATGAAATGAGACATTATATTGAATAGATTTATCTAGATAATTAATATCAATGTTATTTTCCAAATAATAGAATATTTACAACACACCAATGATCACTTTATTAATATGGGAAAAAATCTCGCAAAACTCACTGCCATTGGGACTAGGTAATCACATTGATTTAGGATTCACTTGACTTATAAGATATTTTTAATAATCATGGATAACAAATTATGAATTATAGAGAATATTATTTGAATCAACCAAAGAGAATTGGTTTCCATTTTCCTAATTATCCTCAATGTTAGAGTAAAGTATATTAGAGGTGATATGAGATTCCAAAGAGTTTTCATGATCCTTTAGTTAAGTGAAGTTTACATGTGAAAGTTCAACACCAACTTCTCCATTTATGACATGGCTAACAAGGATGAAAAATTAAATATCTCCTTTATCATTATAATAATAAGACCATGACAGATCAGGGTTCAAAAATCTCTCAAAGAGACTTTCAGAATTATGGATATAGAATGTATAGTGATTCTCTTATGTGTATCACATGTCTTGAAAAATATTAAACTTGAGATGTCGGTTGAAAAATTCCAGGGAGAAGATTCCATCGTGGAAAATAATTTTATTTTTAGATGTCATATCAAAATGTGTTCATAGAATCACGGGATATTGGAAATTATTTTTATCTTCTTCCATTCAGAGGGAAAAAATAGATGGGAAGATATGATCATTGACCTGAATAAGGAAAACCTCATTTATTCTCTCAGGGATAGCTGGGCTTCGATTGGATAACTGGATGAAAATAGTCATTAGGTTAAAGGTACCTTGTCGAAGGATGGATAAGATGGATATGGCATAGAACAATAATGGTGAAAAGATCTTTAGACTTCATGGGGTGAGAATATGGGTTGAAACATTTTCAATAGTTCTAATTTGTTATTATGGGTGAAAAATTCCTTAATATGCATTTCATAGTTAGATACATGTCTGATGTTATCTAAGAGGTGATTTTTTACTTCAACACATCTAAACATGTCATGAATTTTAGAACCAGGTTCAAATGGATTCATTTTCTTAGAGATATATTGATGAAAAGAATTGGGTATTTTTAGGGGTGGAAAGTGGTGAGGGAGTTTCTTTCGGTTCATTTTTTGCGTTCTTATGCTTTTAATTTTAAATATGAAAATTCAAAGGTCATTGAGAGGATTATCTTTTGGAATAAATATTTTCATTCCCAATATAAGTGAAATTTATCTTAGGATACAATTACGTTTAGGCAATGGTTGAATTGGGAGATGAAATAATTGGTTTGTTATTGTTGAGTTGGTTGGATGCAAGTTAACCAATTTGGTTTTAATTTTTTTTTTTGATTCTATAATGGGGAAGGATAAAATAGATTCCACAACACTTTTCCATGGTTAATTTGAAGAAGATTCATGTCCAATATTTGTAATTCCTTGATTTTGGTTCTTGGGAAAGGATTAATATTGGGTTGGAATTTGAGAAAGCTCACTAAGATAGTGGAATTTAGGATGATCATGAGGGGTATTGATCCTATGTTGTTTAGGAATAAAATGATAATATTGTTTGAATTTACCACCACCTTGATCATACTGAAATTAGACTGGATTTTTAGGATGGAATTGAGTAGGATGATAAATGGGATTATCATACCTCAATACAGGGATATAGGTAGAAGAGAAGGGATCAGTGTGGGGTTGGATTGAGTTTCTAATGAACTAACCTAATTTTTGAGGGATGGTGTTCTACTGAGAAAATACTAAATTGAGCTCAATTGGTATAGATGAATCCAATGAGTCATCTTCAAGTTGTGGAAATTTGTTAGTTGGATGAGATGGTGATCTATAGATTCCATAATTTTTAATAGATCTAGGTAATATAGATTGTAATAAATATGATGTTGTATCATTTGAATCCACCATAAGTTGTTTCATAGGGCTTGTAAGTTCACTTATCATTGAAGTCATCTTATTAGGCTCTATGGATTTATTCTCATGGACTTATTGAGCATCAGCATGTGTTTGAGTATAGAATTTTTGGGTGTTCTGCAACCAAGTTACTTATGAGATATCATGTAGCTGTTGGAGTCTTGTCAAAAAAACCACCAAAACTTTTGGCAACAATGAGAGTTTATTCCATAGAAAATAAACCCTCATAAAAGTATAGGATCAAGAGTTGGTTAGAGATTTTGTTTCCTCAGAAGGGTTCCAAAAGATTTTTGAATCTCTATTAGTAATCATGGAGTGATTCATGGGGGAAATGATGGATACCACTTATTTACATTCAGATGGAATTTGTTCAAGAAGAAGGGATCCATATCCCTAAGAAAAGATTCTTCATGCAATTCTGTGTGGTTATGGAGCCATGAGGGAGGTAATTGAGCCAATGCATGTCTAAGTCATCTAGGGAGAAAGGGAATGCTTAAATTTTTATTTAATCCTTATTAATACCTTGAGGATTCATATTAGAGCACACCACATGGAACTCTTTGATGTGAAGATGTATAGCCTTCTTAACTAGCCCATGGAAATGAGGTAGAAGATGAATAAATCCCGATTTGAGTTTAGAAATTAGACTCAATATATAGATATTGAGAACTGTAGGGTTGGTAATTCATTTCAAGGGCAGCAAGTTCATTTACAGTTCTCTCCATTGAATTTTTCATATCTAGATCAATTTGGTGGGAAATGAGTGGGTATTTGTTGATTTGACCATCCATAATGTTCCTCCAAATTTGGAAAAGTCTTCGCTCAATTTCTAGGTCAAACAAATCATATGGATTGTTTGGGAATGTATGGAGCATTAAAATATTTGTGTAAAGGATGAGGAAGCATAGTATTTCTTTGTTTTTTCATTTAAATTTTTCATTGGAAGCTAGGGATTTTATTATTTTTTATTGATATAATTTTTATTGTTTTTTATATTTTCTTTTCTTTTACAAAAAAACTAATGACCACTAGTTGCACCAACCCCATAAATGAAACCATATGATGTGTGGATAATAGTCACATATTGACCATTAAATGGTCTGGTTCCCTGCTAATTTGTATAGTGATACATAGGTCCAATCCTCAATAATTTTACCTTTTTATATTTGATTGTTGTTTCTGGATTTCTAAAGGTGGATTTTTTGTTTTCTAAAGTTATATGAAATGGATGATTTAAGTATTTAGTTTAAAAATTTAATAATTATTGGGGTGATTTGATCATTATGGAGTTATGATTTTTATATCCTTGATCTTTTCTATATATTTAATTAAATTAGCACCCACTTCACAAAATGATTTTGATCTGGATTCCCATGTATTGAAGAATTAATTATATCTTATATATAACTAGGGTTCTAATATCAATCAATTCCTATTTATGGTAGTGTATTTATGGTTCCAATTATCCATGGAATCTTTTTTTAAACAAATCATATCAATAAATTCATGACATTTTATGATTAACAAACATGATTTAAACCTAATAAATATTAATCGAGAAAAATAACTCAATCATTTAACATCCCCAGATTATGACTCACCAAGAAAAGAAATTTACTCAGCCATAGATATGGTTATTAATCAATTTTATGATTATTATGGAAATGAATTAAAATAATATGAAAAAAATTATACAATAATGAAGTTGTGTACCAAAAACACACATGCTTGATGATGAAAATTAAAAATTGACTTTTAATTGATTGAGAAAAAAATTATGGAGGGACTGTTTTGATGGATTTAAAAAAATTAAATAAAAATTAAATTATGAAACATAATGTGGATGAAAATAAAAAACTATGAAAAATAAACCTATATTAAACTAATATTTAAATGAAAACAAACAAAGAATATTACAAATGAAGAAAACAGAAAAGAACATTAAAACAAAGAGTGGAGGAAAAAGTTTTCTACTGAAAAAATGAGTTTATCATGTCCTTAAAACCCCATTAAAAGGCTTTGGTTATTCCAATATATCATCCTATACAATTAAATTCCAACCCATTGTAAGGATAATAGGGGGATGGATTTATAGCCAATAGTAGTGGATTGTTTTCATTCCAAATGTACCTCTCATTTTGGCTCAACAATTTGGCCGTCTAGATAGATGAACCCTAAGATACCATCTTATTTAATGTTATAGGTATTGATGTCTATTTTAAACCTTAAAACTTTAGTGTCAAGTGGACTTTATTATCCAAATCGTTTTTAATTTTAATAAATAGTGTCATTTTTTTCATTTTTCCATCATTTTTCCCTTTTTCTAAATATAAATGAATGTTAGGCTAATAATATGTAGTAAAATACATTTAATTTATTCTAAAAATTATTTTAATTATATCTTTTCTTTCACACCATAAACTAGAAACTCTATTAAAAAAATTTGTTGGGATAAAAGGCAAGTATGGTGGGATGTTTTTCATCCTTGGACAGAATTGTGGGTTTGGATTCAAAGATTCGGTTAGGACCTGTATTTAGGAGTTGGGACGTGAAACTTTTTTCTATGATGCATCCAAATATTCATGTACATATTGTAGATTTAAATCAAATTTGTGATTCTAGATTGAGCCCATAAATTATCTCTTCATGCCTCGTTTATCTTCTTTGAAATATTCTTTGGACCTTCATGTGTGGTTCATATAACCCTTTAAATGGGTAGTTTCTCCCATGGTCCTATTGAAATATTTTTATTAAATTGAATTATTAACCCTAAAAAATAATCATGCAATATGGATAAGCAGGTTGAGAATTATAATTAAAATAATAAATTGACTTGAATTTGGATTAATAAAAATAATGCTAAAATATTATACTTAACATTAAAACCTAACTATTTCAAAAAAAAATATAGTCTTTTTAAATAAAATTACCAGATGTAGTAGATAAAAAGTTAAAAATAAATTAATTACATCATTGATTTACACCTAGTTTAATTTCATACAGTTTGTATGGTGTTTGACACATTTTAACAATGTGTGATTTGTATTTTCATAACAAAGTTCAATATCTTGTGACCAGTAAATGTCAATTAACATTAATAAAAACATCCTATAATAGGTGGTGGGTGTGTAATAGGGTAACCAAATGGGGGTAATTTCTAGAGGGGCTTATGAGGAAATGGGAGATTAAAATTTGGCTCCAAACATTTCCTGAACAGACTAGTTTAGTAAGAACCACTAGGATTTTTCCATGGTCTATAGTGGTCCCCTACTGGATTTGTACCCCTTTAATTTTCTACCATTATTTTTTCAAAATTTACTAGATAAAATTGAAGGTAAATTCTAAAATTTCATCAGGTTTCTGTAATAGTATTTTAACATTAAAGATGTTTGTGACTCTTACCTTTTGGAGTTTATGTTCATGCCTTTCGGGCCAAGTATTTGAAAATTTTTCATGGTATTAATGCTCAAACCATGACTAATTGTTTAATGTCATGAATCTTGGACCATGGGGTTTTGAGTAATTTGATGCCTTAATTATTTTATATAAGGGGCTCCCTAATATAATTTTCTTATGATTCCAAAGGGATAAAAACAATATAAATAGTCTATCTAGGAGGTCCTACACCATTGAATAGATTCTTAAGTGAGTAACACATTATTTTAGGGAGTGATTATTGGATCACAATGTTGTGTGTCTCAAATGTTATGTATTTAGAATAGGGATGAAGTAAACCTATGTGAATGAGGAGCCTAGAAGGACCTTCGAGCATAAAATATTGGATAAATCTTTCAAATAGATTATAGTCAGATTCTAAGACATGGGTTACTACTTCACGGTCATATATTTTAGATAAAGAGGTCGCACATAGTTTAATGGTCATTATTTTTAGACCATAGGGTCATTCGTCTTGAGATAATTTTCATGGAATGAAAGGGAAGTAGCTGGATGAGAAATGAGGGATGAGGACTAGTGCCACATGACACATTATTGGGGTAAACTGCACATAGTTTAATGTCATGAGTCTTGGACTTGGGATAACAGTTTATAGTCCTAGAGTTTGGAACATGGGTGGGAAGTCATACTTCTCCGCTATTACTTAATAAAACCCCCTACGAACTTTTAATTCTATGTTATCTATGATCGATGTGATCTATGATCGATCTGAGAAATAATGATCAGTAAAGAGTTCTCATTATTTATAGGGGAGAAAACAACAAGGGAAAGATGACGGTCAAATCTTATGAGGGTGGATCATGAAATTCAAGACCCAGATATTGAAAGGAAAATAACTGATGAGTGGGTAAAAATTGTTTACTATGTTCAAAAAAATTTTCTACAACCATGTTTCTTTAGGATGGGGAGAAATGAGGGATTGGTTTTTGAATGAGTTCAAAAAATAGGATCCACTACATGTTATCAAAGATCCGTCGAGGCATTATCCGAGAACAGATGGTGAGCCCTATTTTTTGGAACCATTTACATTTAGGTGCCTATTCATATTTCTAGAATAATGATAATACAAATAGAGGATGACAAGAAGTATCATTATGGATGTGTGGAATGTCCCAAATAGAATGATAAGTATCCTGGGGGATATTCCACCACATGATTGAATGTTTTGTATGATCATGATGAGAAGTGAGGATCAATACATGACCCAAAAGGTGAATAAACATGCAATGAGTTGATTATAGGGCCAAATCTAGGATGATAAATCCTGGAATCCCAACATATCACATGACAATGGGAATCAAACCACACATAGTTCTAGAGAACATCATGGTATCGGACTAATGCAGAAAGGGATAGAATTCCCTATGGTGAGGATATTTAATCATCTTATATAATGAGGCATCCCAATTTTATAAGGGGTAAGGATAATGATTAATTTCATACAACAATGATGTTTGTTTTGTTCATCTCGCACCTTATATATGAGTAATCCTTGTTTTATATGGTTATGGTTAAATTTTATCTTCATGTGATCACGATGTTAGGATTTTTTCATCTCCCACTAGATATGTGATGAATTGCAGTTTTATATGGGGTGGGGTTACAGTTTTACATCAAGTGTTTAGGATTCTATGTGTTATCCATATCACATTATATATGTGATGAATCCATATTTTATATGCATAAAGGAAACATTTCTATGTCATGTGTAGTGGGTGTTGGTTTTTTATTCATCCATATTTATCACTATGGCATCATGGTATTATTAGTGATAAGGCTATAATTTAACATCATGTGCTAAGGGTGTTTTTTTTATTTCAATGGTGTAAAACTGATACAAAAGCTGATGCTATTTTAAATTCATTGATCTCAAATCCTAGGGGCTGTTACCAATTTAAGGTAACATATATTTTACCAAATGGTTAGCTACTAGTGTTAGGTCATATATCTTGGTACAAAAGGCTAATTTTTCTATGGAGACTAGTGTGGCATGAAATAGTGATAACTCAATATGAATGGAGGGAAAAATTGACCCTCTTCCACAAAAAAATGAGAAACTATACAAAAGATTACATATTGATATTGGGAGAGGAAAACCCTATCATTAATCATCAATGGGATTGGACCTAGTATATGAGATATAAGAATCCCTATGTATCCCATGGGATTGGGAATCATGGAAAACATAGTTCTGTAACATGTCATAGTTAAAGACTGACACCATAGCTGAAATCCTCTTGATAAAAGATTCAATAAAAAAGAGAATGGGGCATTACGTTGCGAAAACACTAGGGGTGAATAATTTTTTTGAATATTATGATAGGGAGGCTGGATACATAGAGTTTAGTGTTATAATTCTTGGTCCAATAATCATAGTTTATGTTCGTAGATCTTAGACCAAGACTCATACTCTATGTTCTTAGATATTGGACCACAAATAGGTACTTTTATGGTGTTCAAGTTGTATTGAATATTTAAAAACTAACATGAAAGAGGAGAAGGAGTCTCGATATCACATAAAACAGTCCTAACTCTTGTTTCACATAGTCTATAGTCATAAGGTTGGGACCATAGGGGGACCCAAAAATAGGTTGGTGTTATAGATTTTCCCAAATATAAGAGGTATAGGCATCACTACATATCCCATGGAAGTGGGAATGAATCCAAAAATAGTTCTAAAGACATGACATGATGGAATACATACACTAGAGGGGAGGTGTCCTCTATGTCTAGAAAACTGAATCATCTCATACTTATCATATTAGTAATCCATAATTTAAACATGTTAAGGATATATTTTAACATCATTTTTTGAGAATTTTTGTCATCTCATATTTATCATGTGTGGAATCCAAGATATATAAGAGGTAATTATATAGTTTAAAACTATTATTTGAGAACTTTTATAGGGCTCATGAATTTAGTTTATTATTTTTATCCCTTATGTTGAGTCACAATGTAATCTGGAAACTCTAATGTGTCATGAAATATGATTTTTTTTATTCAAAAAGATGAGGCCCATGGGAATATAGGAGTGAAACTTCCATATATAATGGGTGGTTTTATGATAACTTCACACCTAGAACACAATATAGGAGGTTTATGAATCACTACATATCCAATGGAAATGGAAATCAAGAAACATATAGTTCATGAGATGTGGTATGGTAGAAGAAAAAAACTAAAAATACGCCAGGATATCCACTCTACTAATGGAGGGCTCTGGAACCAAATTTTACCTCTCTCTATGTGATGTGATATGTTATATCATTAAGGAATAATTTTTGGTTTTACTCTATTTTATACATAAGATTCACTTTATACTTATTCTAAATTAATGAATCCTTATTTATGGAAAATTCCTTAAAACTATATGTAGAATCTATTTGTATATATACCTAATCTACATTGATTTTGGTAGTTGAAAATTATTTTTTGAGGTATAGGATGATCATTGTATATTATTCTGGCTTATGGAAGGAGAAAAGTTGTGTATTTTTCTCATTTCCAATTCGAGATGAGTAATTGTTTTAATATTTTTTATAGCATTTTCACATATCATAAAACATTAGGATTCCATATCCATTATAACATTTTTTATATTTTTTTGTTTTATAAATTATAATTTATTTGATATTAGGATTAGATAATTATTTATATCTATATCAATTATGGATTAATTTCCATGATTTAATTATAAAAATTATATTTTGTGGTTTTGATGTTGGGTGACACATTTTTATTAATCTAGAAGAAATTTTTTTCCCAAAAAAAGGCATGTTTATTTAATTAGATTAATGTTATATTAAAAACAAGGATATTTTAAAAATAATTGTTTAATAAAGGCTTATGTATCTAATTAGATTATGTAATAGTAATTACCCATTACATGTACTATAATTATTATGGTTCGATATTTATAGTTATATGTTGTATAATATGTAAATTCTATTATTAAGTATTTTGTTAGAAACTAGTATACATTGATGAATTTCGTATTAAAATTAGATATTTGATAGGTTTCCATTTTTTTTATCATCAAGAGAAAGATATTATACCCATTAATGATGACAATGACATAAATACCCAAGATGAAAAAAATGAATATGGTGATTTTGAGAGTGTGGAAAAATTAATGGATGATACCATAAATCCAATATACGAGGAATGTACAAAAATAACCGTGTTATAATTGTCAATTCAAATATATCATGGAAAAATCATGTATTGAAATTATAATAATGATATTTATTATATTTTTACCTATTTTCAAGGAAATTTTTTTGATTGTGTAAATATTCCCTCAAATCATTATAAGTCATGTATGTTAATTAAGTAGCTCAGATTTTCTACTAATGAAATTCATGCTTTTATAAAAGATTACATTTTATTTTTAGATGAAAGAGAAAACATTAATGAGTATAAAGAATGTGAAACGTCTTGATGGAATGAAAATTCATAAGGAACACCATCTCTTCTGCCACATAAATTCACGTAGAACATTCTACTGATTCTCAAGATTCAAAATCCATTCGTGTTTAAAAAAATCTCATCCAACAAGTGATGGAATGAAGCTGTTAGAAATATTAATAATGATGAGTTGTTTCATCGGGAATATGGACTATAATGGTAGGAATTTGTTGCATCACATCCTGATTTTTCGTACGAGGGATGCAATGTCATGTTGGGTCTATTCTATGATTATTCATATCCATCTGGTCATATGTATACTATTCATAGCACGTAGCCAATTTTTTTTATTTTTATTATAATACTCCATGGATTTTTAGGAAAAAACCTTTTATTTCGTTTTTTATAATAATATTTGTGCCTTTTGATCCTACAAATTATATATGTGTATACTTCCAACATTTGATAAGTTATTCGAAGAAGCATCGGTATATCGGTGTGTTCACATTCAATGCTTCCCCAAAAGAAATATTTCAGATGATTGTTTCCCTTATTTGGACTATAAATTATTTCTTATATAATGTAATGATGTTTGTTTGGATCATGAAAGGAAAAATATCAAGTCCTATTTGTATTAATATTACATGATCAAGATGAATTAAATATCATCATATTTTTAGTTTAATGGGGTGTCGATGATTATTTTTTATTGATTTTCATAATAAGAAGAAACCATTATGGTTTGATAATACTAATAACACAAAATAGCAACATCAATATATGTCAAGAACTAATTTCCACAATTAATTGGAAGATTTCAATTTTACATTAGTAAATTTACAGATGAAATCTAAAATGATAAAAAATATTAACATATACTCCACTTACCTTTAGAAAAAGAAAATTGTCTTTTTTAATTTCTAAATTGGTCTACCAATTTTTTACATCATTATTTAAGAAAATTTTCACATTGAAAAAAATATTTGTAAAATGTTTATTTTTATTCTTATAAATATAAAGGGTAAGACTAAAGAGGACTTATGGTCTTTTAAGGACATGTTGGACAGGGGTATTCGACCAGAACAACATCCTGTGAGTATCGGTGAAAACCAATAGAAAGTAACTTATGCTTCTTATACGATAAAGCCATTATAGAAACATCAGTTTCTTGATGTACGAGAGAATATCAAGGTTCCTAATGGATATTCATGAAATATATGTAAATAATACAATATAAGGGAGTTGCGACTAAAATCACTAAAAAGTCACGATTATCACATCGAAATTTTGGAATTTATTCCATAAAAAATATAGAATTTACTACCTAATAATTCAATCATGAAACTGATTCACTTATTCCATTTTTATAGATTTATTTTTTACAAAATTTTATCCAGGTTTTTTTTGAAAAAAATGCAACAATAAGCGCCATTATTATTTTGTCACTTGGAAATTTTTTCCCTCTATCAATTTTCAATTTCATTATTCATTTAATATCTCATGTTCAAAATGAAACACTTTTTGCGAGACCCATTGATTTTTTATAAATGTATCTGAATGAAATAAATGCATTCATAATGAAATATTATATCTGAACTCAGAATCATCATAAAGGTTCAATTATAATCGGAAATCTTGCTCGATATTTCATGGTTTTTTTGTCAATGTATTTGTCTGATGTGAGCATAATACATAATCGGAAAATGATATATGAAGTTGTGAAATATGTCACTAGTATAAAAATGGTTTTTAACGTCGGTTTTTTTTCGACGTCGGTTAAAAACCGACGTCGAAGTCGCCGACGTAAAAAATATGAATTTTTACGTTGGATTTTGTAAACCGATGCGAAAAATGAATAACATTTGTTCTTTGGCATCAGTTTCGTAAAAAACCGATGCCAAAAAAACTAATTCATATCATTTTTTACGTCGGTTATTTAAAAAAACCGACGCCATAAATGAAAAAAAAATATTTTTGGCGCGTGTTTTTATAAAAATCGACGCCAAAAGGCATATTTTTTTCTATGTTTTAGATCATTTCCTAAGATTTGATTTGATAGGTTGTGGACCTAAAATGGAGTTTTGGTTCAAAAGTTATTGACGTTAGAATTTGAACCTCTCAAATTTTTGATTGATACAACTCGTTTCGAAGAAAACATGATAAATATAAATTAAAATCATATACACCAAATGAAATAAAATAATCATAATACATCAAACATATTTCAATGGTTTAAGGGGCTTCCATCGAAACGATATGTTTTTTATCTTCATATAACTTGTATTTAGAAATGAGAATGAATCATCATTATAAGAAAGCTAATCGAGTTGTTTAGAAATGAAGGATAATAATAATAATGAAAACAAATGAATAGAATATGTACCATGTTCAAATTAACGATTGAAGTCGCATTGAAATAATGATTGAATCGAAGATGTTGAAAATGATGAACGAAGGAGAAACTGGATATATATATAGTAAATGGAAATATTTTCAATTTCATTGTACGAAAATGTAGGCGGAATTTTAAAAAGTTAAACGCACGTTGTGAAAAAAATTGAAATTCTGATCCCGCGTTACTCTTTGGCGTCGGTTTTGTTTGAAACCGACGCAAAATATTATTTACATTGGTCTTTTGGCGTCGGTTTTTTAGAAAACCGATGCCAAAAATGTCAATCGATATCCTTTTTGGCGTCAGTTCTTAAAAAAACCGATGCAAAAAACTAAAAAAAATATATTTTGGCGTCAGTTTTTATGAAAACCGACACCATAAAAGTTTAAAAAAAATATTTGGTGTCGGTTTTTTAACAAACCGACGCTACAAATTTAAAAAAAAAGTACTTTTTGGGTCGGTTTTTTAAAAACCAACGCCAAAAAACAAAAAATAATTTTTTTGGCGTCGGTTTTAAAAAAAACCGATGTGAAAAGTTAAAATCTATTTTTGGCGTCGGTTTTTATAAAAACTGACACCAAAAAATTAAAAAAAATTATAGTGTTTTAGATATTTCTCTAATATTTGATTTGAATGGTCATGGAGAAAAAAAGGAGTTACAGATTAAAAGTTATGGATGTGAGAAGTTGAACTTCGCTAAAAAAAGTCTTAAAGAAGTTCAACTTTCAAAGGCCATAACTTTTAATCCGTAACTCTCTTTTAGCTCCACAACTAGTCAAATCAAAGATTAAGAAATTATCTGAAACACTGTAAATTTGTTTTTTAATTTTTTGGCGTCGGTTTTCATAAAAACTGACGCCAAAAATATATTTTATCTTTTCACGTCAGTTTTTTTAAAAACCAATGCGAAAAAAATTATTTTTTGTTTTTTGCGTCGGTTTTTAAAAAAACCGACATGAAAAGTAGTTTTTTTAAAATTTTTAACGTCAGTTTGTTAAAAGAACGACGCCAAAGATTTTTTTTTAAACTCTTATGGTGTCGGTTTTCATAAAAACTGACGCGAAAATATATATTTTTTTAGTTTTTTGCGTCGGTTTTTTTAAGAACCGACGCCAAAACAATTTTTTTCCATTTTTGGGGTCAGTTTTTAAAAAAACCGACACAAAAAATTCACCGAAAAAATTATTTATGTCGGTTTATAAGAAACTGACGTCAAACTGGCGATGTTAAAAATCATTTTTCTACTAGTGTGTGTAAATTGAGCCCTCATTTCCATATATTACATAGACAATTAGAATTACTGGGGTATATACATTGGCAGCATTGATACTTGAAGAGAATGATATGGAACATCACAAAGTCTTGTCTAACAATGGTTTTTTCTATCACTATATCATATATGTCATTTGAATAATTTTATGTTATCTCATACTATATCATTTCACATATACCTTATGTTTTTAATATCCTTTTATGTAGGGAACATAAATAAAATTTAATTAGAGTTCATTAATATTTTCCTTTTAGAAATAGAGAGGTGTTGCATAGAAAATAATTTACCACATGGTTGAAATGAAAGTTAATACCATTACTTTTCTTAACTATAATAAAAATATTTATTTGATTCTATTTTTCTTATATATTTTAGGTATTTTGTTTACCTATTGACTTTTTCTCCCAATAATGAAGTGGATGGGATTTTTTCCCAATTATTTAGTTTTTGAATGAACAAATTTATGAACCAATGTGTATAAATTTCTTATAAATAATAGAGTGGTGAAAATGGGAGCACATAATGATGGGTTTATTTTAACTACAACAATAGAATGTTATGGAAGTGCATCCGATAATAGACCTCGATATGAAAATTTATCTTATTATGGAATTGTTGAGAAAATTTTATTATTGGATTACTACTCTCATGGTCAATTCACTATGATGATATTAAAATGGTATGATTAAATGATGAAATGTGCTACATTTAATAATGACTATGGATTTAAAGTTATATACTTGAATCAATTTCTAGCTACCAATGAACCATATTTTTGGCCTCAATAGAAAAACATGTGTTTAATGGGAATGATTACATGAGGCCTGATTATAGTATCATAATTGAAGTAATCCCAAGATATAATTTTCATAATTGTAAGGATAAAATTTACACCAATGATGTTCCAATTGGTGTTGAAAATATCATTGTATTTGATGACTCAAATTGTCCAATTATGGGAATTGATGTTGAATATGAATTTGGGGTGTATAATATATAGAAGAAACCATTTATGTTCGTAGTTCATTAATTTTTACATGAATTGGGTATCTTAGGCTAGAACTACTATACTTACATTAATTTTCATTCAGTTTGGAATGATATTTTTGTTTAAGTAATATTTCTTTTCATTGTATCTTATTTTATTTATTTTAAATAAAAAAACTAGGGTTTAAAGGGGTTTTTAAAAAATTATAACCTAGTTTTACATCATAATTTCTAAAAAATGTAATGAAATAGTTTATAACTTCTTTGTATTCAATGTTTTATAGAAAATATTTAATAATTATTTCTATAAAAATGTGCAATTAATTCTTATCAATATTAGGAATGATACTAAAGAAGTTTTATGGAAT
The DNA here is from genome assembly GCA_963277665.1 of Viscum album. Lineage (NCBI taxonomy): Eukaryota > Viridiplantae > Streptophyta > Magnoliopsida > Santalales > Viscaceae > Viscum > Viscum album. The sequence goes on from OY728129.1 coordinate 823,150,172, forward strand.
AGATTATTGGATAATGATCAATGGATGTGCGATCTAAGGTTTCATCTATTCATTCCCTTACTGAGTATAATATTTGTAATATTTTTCTTTTGTATTAAATTTAATGTAATGTTATTAATATTTATAAAAAAATAGTGACATTCATCTATACTAGATTTCCGTTCTCCTCAGCCTACTAGTATAGGTCCGAGTGGGGGATCTTCAAAAGATACATGGGTCACCCATCAAACCTATTAACAACATGACCCACAAACGGACATCCCATCCACTAAACATTTTCATCCTCCACTTCAGTACCGAGGGATGTTCCCACCCATACATCCATAATTATCTTATCTATCCTATTATTCTCATTCCATTTCTACACTGCCTCAAGGGATGTCCCCACATATAGCATATCCATACCCAATGATATATCCCTATATGTTCTATCATTATCCTCCCATTTCCACAAAACCTCCATTTACTACTATCCTTGAATGATATAATGATATTTTTTATTTATATTCTACTCTTGTACATGAAGATGTCCCACTGCATGCATTATAATTGGAACATCCTTTATAAGATATTGATAAAGGAAAACCCACTAATCCATCAAAACATAATGAGAAACCAGAATCAGGGTCTCTTTGTCTTATAACTTTCCCAAATTATAACAAATAATTTTTTCCTATTTAAATGTGAATTAATTAAATTTTTTCCCTTTATATTATTAAGTGGGATATTCTTTTTGGAAATTTGGGAAAACCCATACGTGTGAAGCCATGAATCATAAAACACAAATAATTGTAGATTTGAATGGAGATAAAAAATGATAGGTATAAATGTTATGTCTTTTATAATTTTTATGGGAACTATATCCAAATGCAATGATATCAATTCGGTGCAACTAGTCTCATTTGAGTCCTATCAGAAACGAAACCCAGAAGAAATTATGGGGCTAGATATGAGTTATAAAATTTCCTTAATTTATAGCTGTATTATTATTTAATTTATATGAGTTTACATGTTCGTTTTAGTTTCAATTTAAATTTACCAATGGCGAGGCTTCTAAGGTCGCATTGTTAATGGATCTTGTGGAGTTGTGGAGATCATATTGGAATATTATATATGTTGTTTGGAATATTATAGTCCATATTGATTTAGAGGTTATACCAATATTCCATGACATTCCAAAAATACAGTATCAAGAAATTATTGCATATTGTACGAGTAATGAGTTTAAGCTACTCTTAATCTTTAATGGTTTTCATTGAAAAAATAATTCTAATTAAATGTGTTGAATTTTTTTCAGGATGAATAAAACTACATAAAGGATAATGATTATATGATATATTCTCATATGTTGGGGAGTATAGAAATTCCAAATCATGAGAGCTTCTATGTACATTAATATTAATAGAACATACATATGTATTTATTTTGTCACTAAACTGGCTGTTTCATTTTATATTGATTTTCAAGAGGTATAAAAACATGAATATTTTCATTTAAATTCTAAAATTTAATACATAAGCCTATGATTTTTTGTAATATTTTCTTGCGGTATTTTTTTGTTTCCATCTCCTAAATTCCTTTAATATAAAAATAGAAATTCCTTTGTGATTTTTTTTGATGTATTTTAAATTATACTATAGAATTATGTAATGTTTGTTTTGGGATATGTAATTGTTTTTCATATATTATTTACCTCTTAGGTATTCAAGATTTTTTATATTTTTTATTAAATTTTCAATGTCACACATCATAATAGTAGTGTATATTAGATATATATGCTAGTGTTTTAATTTTGGATTGATAATTTTGTTTATTCATTAGATCCCAGATATGGAAATGGTTCATATTTTTAAGGATGATAAATTTTTTAGTAGAGGGGTTGTAAAAACCCATGTCCTTGTGGACTAGAGTAAAGGGGGAAGTCCATCTAACCTAAAAAAACTGACCCAAACTGAAAATAATAACTAACATAAAAATATATAACCCAATTGACCAAATTGACATAAACCAATACAAACCAAATAACCTAAACACATGAAATCAATTATTATAACCAAAAATGAATAAATGTGCCAATGAACTAACCAAAAATGAAATAACCCTAAAATGAACAAAATGATATAACCCTAGATAAACCAAATGACCTAACTCAAATATAACATTACAAAAAGACTAACCAAATGATGTAACCTAAAATAAACCAAAATAAACTAACGCAAATATGACATAACCCAAAGATGAACCAAATAACCTAACCCAAAATTAACCAATTGACATAACCCAAGATGATCCAAATGACTGATGCCAAAATTAACAAATGACCAAACCTAAGACTAAATCAATGACATAACCCAAAATTAACCAATTGATATAAACTAAGATAACCAATTAACATAAAAAAATAAACAATTTACATAACAAAAAATTTAACAAATGACCAAACCAAGATGGCCAAACCCAAAATTAACCAAATGACAGAACCCCTAATTATCCAAATAAAATGTCCCAAAATGAACCAATTGACATAACCCAAAATTAACGCATGGAAATATCCCAAAAATAAGCAATATACATAACATAAGGATAACCAATTGACATAAAAAAATTAATCAATTGACATAACCAAAAATTAAGCAATTAACATAACCCAAAATTAACCTACAGATATACCAAAGATTAACCAATTCACAAAATCCCAAATTAACTGATTTACACAACCTAAAATTCCCAAATTTATATAACCCAAGACCAAGATGAATCAATTGACCAGTTGAGATAACCCATGATTTACCGATTAACAAAACCCAATATTAAGCAATTAACCAATTAACCTATTGACATCTAATGATTATCCAATTAAAATTACTATAAATTATCCAATTTACATATAACAAAATTAAAAAAATGAAAAAAAAACCATGTTGAACCAATTGACATAACCAAAAAATAACGAATTTACATAATAATAAAATGGCCATTTAACGTAGCACTGAGTTAACCAATTTAAAAAACCAATGATTAACCAAATATTAACCAATTGACATAAACAAAGACTTACCAATTAAACTAACCCAAAATAAACCAATTGAAATAACCAAAAATTAACAGAAATTTAACCATTTTAAATAAACCAAGATGAATTGAATGATGAAACACAAAATTAACCAATTGACATAACTGATGATTAAACAAATGACCAACCCCAAATTGAACCAAATGACCAAACCCAAGATGAACCAAATGAATAAACCCAAAATTAACAACTTGAAATAACACAAGATGATGAAAATACCCTAACTAAAAACAAAATGAATTACATTACACAAAGATAAATAAATATCCTAACCCAAAATGAACAAATAAACCTAACCAAATAAATGGAAAATTGACTAAATTACCAAATCCCAAAAAATCTATTGACCAAACGACCAAAATGAGTCAATTATGGATACCCAAAAAATATGTAACACAAAAAATACATAACCAAAAAACAAAATAAATTCCTATAACCCAAATTAAACCAAATGACATAGAAAAAAAATATATTACCCAAATATAATCCAAATAACCTAACATAAAAAGACCAAACCCAACATATTGAAAATGAAAAAACTCAAAATAAACCAGATAACCTATATCCAAGTAAACTATTTTTTATAAATAAAAGATGAAAAAATGAAAAAATGAACAAAAAAATAATATAACCCTAAAATGAACCAAATTATGTAACCCTAAATAAACCAAATCACCTAAATCAAATATGAAATAACCCAACATTGAACTAGATGACCAAGCCCAAAATTACTTAAACCAAATTGACTAAAAAAATATTTCCGAGAATAATCAAAATTATATAACTCAAAAATGAATAAACCCAGAAATGAAGAAAATTACCTAACCCAAATCAACCAAAATGAACTTACTTTAAATGATCAAAATAATCTATCCAAATTACCAAATGGGAAAATATGAAAAAATATATAACCCAAAATGAATGAAATTATGAAATAAAAAAATATTAAAAATACCCTAATTAGTTGAAGATATGACCAAATGACCAAATGAAAAAAATTACAAGACAACCTAACCAAAAAATGATCCTAATTACCCAATAATCAAAATTACCATGTTTCCAAATAAAAAAATCCAGTGACACAAATATAATTTCACCGCAAATGAACAAACAAGAGGATTTTATATCATTCCCAACTTTAGAGGGCTAATTATTACTTATTTATTATGTTATGACTCTAATATTAAATTCAAAATTAAATTTATATTTAGATGGTAATTGATTTTATGGATTTAATCAATGGATACAATTTTAATTAATTCCAGGTTTATAAATTTAATATTATTAAATAATGTACTATTATTTTAACAAATTTTATTTATTGTTAGTGGTATTAGGTATCTAAATTCATGTGCCTAGAAAAAAATTAATATTATAGAGTAGGAAGAAAAAGGACAAAAGTTTTGTAAATTTATAAACATAGTAAAAGATTGTAAGTCTTTATATTAGTATTTCAAAATTTGATAAGTAATTAATAATTAAATATCATGATTTTATTTTTCACAGTGTTCCATGGAGGCATTCGATGATAATGAAGATAAAAAAGTTAGACTAAATGATAGTTTTAGATAGATATTATGTGCGGAAAACCAAGAAAGAGTACAATATCAACCCAACAAACACATCATCCTCATTATGTATTGGCCTTCATTAGGTTCCTCTCAAACCAATAATATCACTAGGCTAAAAAATGATCATGAACAGTCATTTGAGTCCAAAATATAGAAACACATGAGATTGAAATAGGAAAACTAGTCAACAAAAAGTTATTGAAATATATTTTATTTATATTTATATCACTTACATAAGAGGCTTATAAATTTTTTGATTCATGTATGGAAACAATGTTATCTACATATGACTCACAAAGTGATGTTAATTAAAGTACTAGATAATTTCAAGGTGATACTACTGGTGGTGGTGGTAGTGGTGGTGATGATCATGCTTCATAAGATTCCATTAGTGATGCTGGTGATAATGATATTGATTATATTGGTGATAATGAGGATGTTTATGATAGGGGAGATTTTGAACCTAGATATTTTTGAATTATTAGAACTAAGATTTGTGGATGTTGTTTAATGACTTTAATTTATCTATTATGCAAATGGATATGTATGTTATTATATTGTAAATTGTTTAAAAACAAATAATATATTTTTTTGAATTCAAATACACAACATTTATATTACATTTAAAGTGTACCATGGTTTGTATTATGTATATATGTTCTACTATTATATGTGTGGTGGGGTTGGATGGACTTTTTCTATTTTTATAGATAGGTAGTTCTACCAATGTTTCTATGAACCATTGGTATTACTTATCTATGGAACATGTTATACCCATAGTTCTCCTAACCATGGGTATAGATATATACTCACAACATTCATTAAAACATGGATTTTATGAAATCCTCAAAATCTTTAACCATGGTTTTTATAGAAAATATGGGTATAACCTTATTACAATGGCTAAGAACCCATGGTTATATAAATAATGAGTATATCTTGTATCCCTGGTTTTATAGACTATACCAACGATTTCAAATTGTGGGTACAGGGTAATTTTCTAGTAGTGTTAAGACATGGAGCGGAAGGATATAAACATCATATGTGAGGGGCTATCCTATTTAACAATGACAGTGAGGCATCCCACAATTTCAATAGGGGAATCCAAACCTAATAACATATGGTAAGGCTACGATTTGTCATCATTTGTAGAGGAAAATAACTTTTTAAACATCTCACACTTGGTATTGAGTCATACTGTGTTTATTTCACAAGTTAGGAATGAAATTTAATTCAATGTGATAGAGAAATTGGGATTTACAATTTCAAGTCATACAACATGAACTATGGTTTTCTACTAGTTTAAATTCATTGATATATGACAATAAGAAATGAAAATAATTTATGTTCATAAATCTTAAAACATGAGAATTTTTTTAGTTTATGGTTACAGAGCTTGAACTCTAGTTTCTACAATTTAAGGTCACATAAAATTTTCCATGACTCATAGTTTAAGGTCATATAGTTTAGACCATGACTCTTAGTTTAAGGTGGTAGAGTTTAAATTGATTGAAAATAGTTTATGTCCATAATTCCTAGACAAAAGGGTATTAATTTGAATTTATTTTTGAGAATCTAGTCACTGGTGGGAGGTGGGATACACACTCTATTTATGGGGATCAAAGAGTATGATCTATTAAAATATACCATTTATATATGGTACCATCTTTCCCACTTGGGCTCCAATATTGGTAGAATCTTTCTTGTTATCATCAATGTTATCAGATTTAGTACCATTTCACCTTATAGGAAAGTGTGGAGGCTAACCATCTTTCTCAGTGCTCTCACAATCTTGTTTTGGTGACTCTCTATATTATTCAAGGCCTAAAGACTGTTTTCATTGAGGTCATTCAACTAAGGTAGAGGGACTTGTGCCATTATTTCAAGGATTTAATAGTCCTAAACACACATTCATAGAAATTGAAACAAAAATCAATGGATAAGACTACCTATGTTCTATATTCTAGTAAATATGGGGTTTCTTTGGAGGTATTTTGAATTTCAGTCTGATATTCCCAATAGTCCTTGGGGATGTAGTCAGTCCAAATATTGTTGTTATGGCCCACATTTTCTACTATATTTTAGATAGGGTCATGTTTAATTCCTCATTATATATATTTTCCTATGAGTGGTGGCAATAAATATATTTTGATTTGATGTTATACTGAAAATACAATTTCTTATTATTGGCAGCCAAGAAGGATGTGTCTTTGTCTTTGAGAATTTCATAAGGCACTCTAAACTAAAGAATGATTTCAGAGATCCTAAACTTGATCATATTCCAGGTTTTGAATTTCATGATTGGGAACAACTTCGTCCCATTTTGAAAAATATGTCATTTTAGATCAAAATATACTTGCACCATCAAGTTGTTGCTAGCGGGTAGGGTCTCACAACATCATATCAACAAAATAAAAAGTTAAATGAGTAATTATTATTGTATAAGAGATCTAGTGGTTGATTAAAAATGTTAACATGGATCTAACATGCATGAAACCCCTTGGATAAATCAATGTTGTCATGAATCAGGGTGATCTAGAAGTATCCCAACCTCTAAATTTGGAGGGAGATATTCAATACCGCTTTATTAGAACAAAATAATCTTATATGTACCCCTTTCATAACTAGAGGTATATAATATACTTGGATTAAATGGTGGATAATTCTCTCGAACCCATGCATATAGATGATTTTCTCAAGGTTAGTCCCTCTCTGGAGGGTAAACTATGTTGTGCACTAGAAAATTCACTCATGCTAAGATCATTCTGGTGGGAGAATGCCATGATGGAGATACTCGACAATATGATTCATCCAATTGGATTTTTCTAATGATATTTTGTATTTTTGGGTCCTAGAATATATGTACCAGTAGATAGTTGATTTACCTTCTGGTTTCCATTGTATGTGGTTATAAGGGTGAGGATCCTCTTGTGCGCTACAAGAATGACAAGGTCATTCTATTCAGGTCCAGAAGAGACATGACCAGACTATCTAATTCATCTGCATAACCATTTTATGAACTGTATATATAGGTTACCACTGGATATGAAGGATTTTAGTCTATCATATGATAGGTATTTTTTAACCGGGGCACATTCTCTTGATTTCGGAAAATGTTGTCCCCCTTGATCAATTTTATGACAAGATCAAGGACTCACTTCACATCTAAAAAGGGGAAATCAATATTGTGTTCTTAATCTAGGCCAGTAATAAGGGCTGGTAATACAACTTTTTTCTTGGTGTATCCTTCTAACAATAGGAATGTGTATGGTAAGATGGAATGTTATGGAGTGATGAAAACAATTCTCAGGCCTACCTTGTTAAACATGGGATTGTTTAGAATTCTACCGGTTGGTCTCAACATTAAATGTCCAACTGTATCTTCCAACATGGTAAAACTAGATCCAATTAGAGAATATCTTTGTCTGTAAAATCAACATTGATGAAAATTTATTCACACGATGGATGTGAGACTAGAAATCTTTCTAATATCATGTTTTTAATGGCCTTTTGGAAAAAATGATGGCAAACTTCTGGAGGATCATCACCCATTTCTCCAATTATCCCATGAACATGGGTTTATAGAAGATATACATTAGTGGGTTTACTCAAGACACCATCTGTATCTCTTGATGCGAAAAATAATGTCTCAAATTATATACTAAAAAACCAATATGTGGAAACTATTCTAGATGGAAGATTATCTAGTCACCAATTCAAGGACATTAAGGATAAGATAGTACAGACTTTTTCCCAACCCAAACTATTTTTTGGGATTTTACGGCACTGAGGGACTGTTCCACTACTATCATGTAGAGTATTAAAGAATTTATTGAGATTTAGGAATTAGAACTGGAGGCTATAGAATGAACTTCTTGATTTATGAAAATAAAATATGGAACTTCTCATCCCACTATAAAATGGTGCCTATTTTCTAGATCCTTGATATGGGATTACACTTACTGTCTAAATTTGTGATAAATATATATATGTAGGATATGATACATGGGAGTCCTCATAAATCACATTGTTTTCTCATGGGAGGAACATGGTTGATATCCTTGATCTTATGTGGGAAGATCTTAATGAATCTATATCATATAGAAAATATGATAAAATTCTAGAGGTAATTCTGAATGCACACTTCATGGGTTTATCATGAAGTGTCATGAGAGGAGGAATATGAACACTTTATCAAGATATTTTAGATGGTATTTACTTTGGTGTAATTTCAATACTATATCATCAACATAAAACTCAACCCATATCATGAGAATTTTCGGAATGAATTGTTTCATGTCATATTGGTAAATGTATCCAGTGTTCTTCAAGTTGAAAGGCATCACCAAATAGCAAAAAAATACACAGGGGGCCCTTAAGGTGGTGAAAACCTCATCCTCGAGGGGAATAAAGATCTGATTATACCTTGAGTATCAATCTCTGAAGAATAGTATGTAGAACCTAACTATAGAAATAATCAACAACTTTTTAGATAAAAGGGGAAATCACCCTTCACACAATAGAGGATGAGGTCACAAAAGTTGATTCAAACTCTAATATCCCCATTCTTATTTTTGAGTCATAAAACGCAAACTAGACACATGGTGTAATCGACCTCTAAGACAATGTTGGCCTCAATAGTCTTGTTAAATCCATCCATTATTATAACATCATGATACATGTGGATCGTTTTGGGATTTTTGGACCATTGATCACCCAATGTGAGGCCCAGATGATGAACAGAGACTTGAGGGTCTTGCCCTAGAATCTCATCATATATCTAGGTGAGACTGACATAGTGATATCTTAGTAAGGCCACATAAAACTACTACGCCTCTAAATACATGGAAGTACTAATCACATTCAACATCATATCATCCTTAATAACAAGGTCCACCTAGGTTAACTCAATAATAGTGGGAGATATAACATCTTTTAAAATAGGAGGGACGTCTTCCATATCCTCTTCATCATCTAAGATAGGGGAAGAAAAAGTAAGTGAAATCTATTCTATATTAATTGACTTAGGGAGAGAACCAATGTCTTCTGTGGTAGATATAGAATGCTCACCGAGGGGTTCCCACTCTGCTAGGACTGTGGAGATAGAATATTTTTATCCATTTCCATTTAGTTTCTATATTTTTAGTACACTCTTGAAATAAATTAAATTTAATTGAGTCAAAAATTGTTGATTCATCCCTTATTTGTGTAACATGTGGAAATATCATGGATTCATGATCATGGGGAAATCGTCTCGGTACTAAATAAGAGTAAGGTCTTCCAATATTAACTAGGTCTTTCCACTATAATAGTAAAAGGCAATTTTTAGAACAATGTCTTATTGGAGATAAAACCCCCCCTCAAGTATAGAATCATGGGCCTTAACCAATTATGTTGGAGGAAAAGGTTGCCTTTCACTCTACCTACGGATATTCTATAGTGGAAATCTGATCATTAAGTGATTTGATGCGCTCATCCCCATCAATAAGATCCATATTTACCTCCATTTTTTAGTTTCCAACATCTAGGTATTGGTCCTCAAAAATGTCCTTGGGGGATTAATTTCCCAAGATTACCCCTATATAACCATCAAGTGATTATTTAAGGAACTATTGATATGAGGAGGGGACTGCTGTATGAAAATGGAGCTTATGCCTTTCCAAAAGAGAGGTTTTTTTAATATCCATTGAGATGACCATAAATTCATTTCTTGATATTAGAGCACCAAATTGAGTCTTTAGATGAACCATTCCACATAGTATCTCCTCACTCTTATACCTCAGAATTATTATGTTTGGGGTAGTAAAATATGATTTTATAAGTCCCATATTATGGATAATACATTTTGATATGAAATTGTTCTAGAAGTTGGTATCCACTATGTAATGGAATATTTCCACACCATTAAAAAAACATGTGATATGTATTCATTGCTATTTATCTACCTCATTTCCATTGTATGCCTCAATGATTACTACCTTAGCCTCAAAATAATGGGGTTTTTTAAAGATTCAACAAGTGAATAATTCATTTCCAATGAAAATATTATACCCTCAAGGATTTAAATCCTTAACTTTATTTCATTTAGGTTCCTTAAAAAACATTCTTCCATGCTAGGGACTTGTTTTTTTTGCATAGGGTCATTCCATGGAAGGGAACATAGAAAAATATGTTCTCTTAACCACTAGGGTCTAGCTATTACTATTAACATTTTTATAAAATCTATATGGTCTATTTTGAATAACTATTAGATAATTTTTCTTCTCTTAATATCATGAATTGGTTTTATATGGCTGATCATTATGCATTCATGGTTGAGATTTATGATCAACTAATATAGTCAACTTTATAGGTATACCAAAGACACGAACTAGTAGATTTGTGCTTGATGAGACCTATAAAAGGATTTATTCTCTCTTTCAGTAGTATGAATATCTTGGTTTAAAGTGCTAACATTACAATTTTACCAATCTGTGTGTCCTCTACCTCTCCTTTGATGGATTTGGTTTTAGGTGCCCAGGGGGTCTGTTTGGAATTCTTCATTATTGGCTTATGTAAAGCATTAAACTCGAATAATGGAATTCACATATGTGTACTCTTTCTCCTCATCAGTTGAATAATCATGGGATAAGTGGAAAATTTCCACATATCCCAATTTGCGAGGCATGAAATATTTATGATTACATGCTGGCTTAGACCCCATTAGGGGACTACAATTTCCCTTATTTCATTGAAATCTTCTCTTCCAAGACATGTAAGGATTCCATGAATATTTTTAGGTATAATTTAAAGGATTAAAGATATTAATATTAGGTTTTGGATTTTTCAAGAAGGCACAAATACTTACATGAGCATGAGTTACTCCCATGAGATCCAACTAGTCCTTTCACTTCTATGTATCATGATTGGGAACCTAATTACACTCTTCAGAGTCCTTGTTGTCATTGGTGGGGTTATTTGAGGGTTGTGTGTCCTATGCTATAACATCACCCAACCTAACAAATCCATGATATAATTCGTATGATAGATCATTTTTGAATACATATCACTCATTTATTATGTGTTTTACTATCCTATGATATAGAAAATGGTAGGAAATGATAGTGATTCCAACCTCTTCTGGTCTTTTAATCTTTGGTAACTTTAGTATTTCCTTTTCCATGGTGTATAAAAAATATCCCAATAAATTCACATCCCTAATGAAATAGGTCCTGTTTCCCATTTCTATGAATGAAACCCTAAGATCTTGGTATTTACATTGGCTGGAGAGAAATCATCTCTTCCAAGAAGAAGGATGTGGAGAGGCTATTCATAGGGAGAGGATTTTCATTGTGGGGTCATTCCAAATAGAGCGACACTTAGTGAGGCTCTTTTGGTTAATGGTCTAGTGTACCATATCAGGGACCTCTGTATGTGTAGTAGTGAATTCGTCTGCATTTCTAGGATATCTTAGGGGAGTAGGAAAGTGAAGTGGGTGTTGCTATTATTTATTCCATTACAAGGCTTTGTCTAGACATTGAGACATTTCCGAGAACTCTTGAAATCCACTAGAGTAGTTTAGAGAGATGATGGTAGTGACAAAATCATTCTTTACATTCTCCAGGCACATAATATAATTCTTTTCCTAGGAAAATGAATTGTTGAGAAGGTACCTGAGTCCCTTAAAATAGGATATGAAGTTTTTGACTCTCCCAAAAATCCTATTATTTTATTTGAAGAGGTTAGTGATGATCATATTTCATGTGGTGTAGGAAATATGGTATAAGAAATTTCAACAAAGGTCCCCGCTACCGCCAATGAACCCTATAGAAGTAAATATATACTAAATGAACACATGACCTTAAAAATTATTGATAAATAATTAGATCTTATTGGATGCCTACTATTATGGATTCTCCAACAATAGGACACACCATGAGGAAATACAGGCCAGATGTTGTAGTGTTTCACCCATTTCATTAAACAGTGTGAAGATGGGATTACCAAACTCCAACTTTACCTGAACATTGTCCACCCAAGCTGGGTAAGACAGTCTTATTGGTGAAACTACCACCATTAATTTGTTTAGATCCCTGATACAGGAAATAATATCTATTATCATGTCACCTTGGTGAGTATTTTTTGAAACCAATGTGTTGATTTGATCATATATTCAAATAGTAGAAAATTCGTGATCTTTGAGGAAGATAATCACGTTTCTCAAGTCGGGTGAGAGAAAATAAAAGTCATTTTCCATATCCTCTAGATTCTTCCTTAGAAAGGCATATGGGGACACCAAGTTCAAATTGGATACTCGGACCAAGGAGGATCAATTTTCTAATTGGTGGAGAGAAAGTATAACTTATGACGTTGTTCTGGTCCAATAACTGCTCCATAATGAGCTCTACTTTGAGCCTTTTATACTCCTAAATCTCATGGATAATGTCATCTATCCTTGGGTATAACTCTTCTGTTGTCTCAACCTCATATGGATAGGAAGGTAAAAAAGGTACCTTTCTATTGACAATATACTAATTGGTAGGAAAAAACATATCATTGTGGGGGATTTAAAGGCCTATTGTCTATCTCTATGGACAAGTGTGGAATCCTGTTGAGGGGTACTCCTTGTACTGTGTCACCCCATGTAGTGGGATTTACCACTCTTTCCCTATGTCAATGGCCTTATTCCTATAATCTTTTTGTAGGCCAGTGGTGAGCATATTCACTACGATAGTAATCATAGGGTAACCTTCATTATCACCAAATGATCTCAGTTGTTGTCTTTATCTCATCTCGACGGGAGAAGACTTCGGTCTGGCGAGTGGAGGCATTCTGGTGGAGGATTAGGGCTTGGTCGTCTTTTGTCCTGTGTGGCTCACTGTTGGCCCCGGTATGGTGCAGAGGGGGTAGGGGCCTTAATGGTTTTTGTTATTCAGGTTTTTTTTCAAGGTTTTCTTTGTTTGTTACTTTTCTTGAGTTCGCACGTTGGTGCCTCTTCGGTGTTCCTTTCTGCATATTTGGCTCTTCTCTCTTTCCATGGCTCATTCATTTAAGAATACATTGAGGGCTCTTCTGTGGTAGCGATTTTTCAGACTCTTTCCCAGAGAGGAATTGTAGGCTATGATATGCTCGGATCCCCTCAATGGTGACTTTCCCTCGAGGTTATGCTGGTTCTTCCAGTCCTGGGTGATGTTGACCCGACTTATTTCTCCCTGGAATGTCATATTTTTTAGGTGTTGCAGATGTGGATGGAAGATGTTCGTGGTTGTGGTGGGGTGATGACGATTTTGGCTCTGGCGCTTGGACGTGGTGCTGATGTTGGATTTCTTTTTGGGTCTGTGATGTTTTCGATGTAATGGAGGCATGTTTCTGCCTTGATGTTCCAGTGTCGTTTGAAGATGTTTTTCGGGCGATGATGGCGCAGATGATGGTGTCTCCATTAATGTCGTTTGATGCTCCGGCTGCTGATTCCAGTGATGTGATGACGACGAGGGTTGGATTTCGAATCCGAGAGCGTGGCTCGAGTCGTACCGTAGACCGAGGTGTATCATGTTTTGTTTTGAATTTGAATTCTAAACATACATTTTGATGTTTTGGGAGTGGATTTTGGAGCCTGTTTGTGGTGTTTGAAATTTGGTGTCTTGGTATTTGAAATTTGAAATTTGGCATCAGTATTGTGAGGTTCCCACTCACCCTTAAATTGGATTATTCATAAAATTAAAAAAAGGATTTGTCCATAGGATTAGACTAAAATATAAGGTGGGGAACTAACCATAAAATATAATCTTTCATGTATGAATAAATCTCTTCAATAAACTATAGGAGCGATGTAAGTATCTTAATGCTTGTTTTTTCTTATAGAGTTTGGTGGTATCCATATATATCTAGACACTGAGATACCAGGTGTGATGTGATATCAACCCTCTTGTACTATTTTTGAATTACATCAAGGTTCTTTTGGATTCTTGGGTAAGCCAGCTAATGGAACCAACGATAGTGGAAGGTATCCTGGATAATTTGTAGGAAACAAATACAAGTTCCTTAGTGGGGGACTCTGGGATGAAAAAATATAAAGTTGTGAGTGGCTAGAACACCACCAGTAGCTTGTCTCTAGCCATAAGATCCCATAGGCCCAATTTTTCTAGGGATTTTTCTTGCTTTTGTTCATCCAAATACTAGATTAGATCATGATGATATAAGAGAGGAAGCACCAATGTAGACTATCTTTGTTTATGAACAATTTGGAGAGGGGGAACTTCATGGATCAATTATTCACTACATTTTGGGATATCCATTTGAGGTAGATCCATATTTGGAATCATATCTGTTTTGGATAGGTTATTTAACACTTAATCATGTGTGAGGGTGGAATCAACTCATTGGGTCTTGTTGGAATGCTCTCCATCATCAGAGGGAATCATAGGAGACAATGATCTATCTCCAAATTCTTTTTTGGATGTAGATAGGAGGGAAACTAATTGTGAAGGAGACAATTGAACTATGAGTCCCCAATAGGAGGATAAAACATCCTCCACCTATAGGTAATTATAGTGAGATATTTCAATCTTGTGGACATCATATTATGGGATTATATGCCCTGAATTGAATGGATTATTTACTAGAATCTAGAAGTGGGGTTCAAGGTCTCATCATTGAGTCCTTTCTCACTTTAGAGTCTAGGAGGTTGATGCTGACATGAATCTTCATAGGAGTCCACCTATAATAGTTTCAAAATTCTATAAGTTAGGATTTCTAAGAGACGCATGGGACTTCTTTATATGGGTTACGATCTATACCACGGGAATGAACCCCACAATGTTTGTTCACCCTCCTTCCCCAAGTTGGTTCGTTAGGGGCAGTCATGTATTAGGAAAGGGGGTGACTATCATGTTAGTTAGTATTAGTATGGGGAGGAACACTATATTAGTTTATGGTGAAGGTAGGATCTTGTCATTGGTTTTTAGTGGTTCATAGAGGACCACCACATTAGTATTACTCACCATGAAATGGCTTGTAATGGTTGCCAATGGTGCTGACAACTCAGAGGGTTAACCTGACCTACATGTGAGGTAGTTGGGTTCTCAATCCTAGGTTGTTGAAGATAGATCCCTAGTAACTTGTTATAGGGATGTGATGTGATATAATGATGGTGGAAGGGGCCAATGGAGTTATAGAATATTCCTATTGTCAGTAAATGTTCTCAGTCTTCCCTAGTGTTGGCATCAGGTGTTATAAACTGGGGTCAGATGAGCGGGGATATATTGATCCCATTGTTTCACCTATGAAACTAGTTGATTTACTTGCTTATGAGACCAGGTAGGATACATGTTTTGAATAACTGAATTAGTAGTCACTTCATTAATTTACCAAAAATACCCTATTTATATGGTTTATTGGATTGAGTTGATGAAGAAATTTGGGGAGTTTATCTTGAAGTGGTTCATCTTTGGATTTAGGGTTGTTTGTACCCTATGAGGCCCTTAGGGGTGGTGGTACCAGTGAGGTGATTTTTTCTTTGAGGTCATATAATTTCATATCGATTGTATAAATGACCCATTACTACTCACGTTGATTAATAAAGTCATTGATCACCCTCCACTTAATGAGTTATGAGGGTGAAATGGGGTATGGGTTCCCAACAGCTGAACGCACATGGGCTTTTATGGAGGGAACATTATTGTGCAAGATTTTCAAACAAATGTTACCCTTCCCCTATGAATGATGATTTAATGTCATTATCTTCATGAAACATTATTTATTTAAGAAATGTGGATTCATCCATAAATACATATACATGGAAAGTGATGACCAATTCCCCAAATCCATTCATTCATTCTGAAATGGAGGGATCCACACTGATGATATCATATATCGAGGATACCCAATGTTATCTACCCTATGCTTTACAAGAGTTTCATGCTGGTTCAACCACTATCTTGGTGGTAAACTGACATTGAATATCCCGATCTAGTTATTTGAAACTTCAATGTTCAATCAACAGTACTAGTCCCCAAGTTTATATGTGCAGAGTAACACATTGAGTTCACCATTTTATTTTTTTTACAATTTCACTAAGGCAAGTACATCACATGCGCTTCATGTTACACCACATTCCCACTTTCCAATGATGTATGGCTTATGTATCTTCTATTAAAAACATCATCTACTTGATCAAAATGTGATGATGTTATTTTTTCCCTCCTTCCATCGATTCATCCTTATATCCCATCACCTAGAACAAATATTCCTTATAGATGAAAGTCATGTTTTTCAATCACATTCCTGGTTCTATCTAAAGATGGATTCTAGTTAATTACAATTCTTCAATCTTGATGAGGAAGAGTACTTTGATCAAACGAGATAGTAATTATGGGAACATTTCAATGCCTAAACACTGGTTAGGTTATGCACCTTTAAATTCTTCCTCTTTTGGATGGAATCTCATGTACGGGAATCTTAGCCACGAAATCCATGAAATCTCATGTCAATCATGATTTATTTGACACTGTAGGAGTAAGACTTATGAGGCCTTTTACCTCATAAATCACATGTTTATTGTATAGGGTAGGTATTTCCGATTAGGGTTTTAGTTTAAGATCTTGTAGAGACAGTTGGGTCATAGATTCAACATCTATCAGAGACATGTTCGATGCATGTTTAAAATCTTATGGGGGTAGGATGGGAACACGGCTGAAATCGTGTGGGGATAGGGTGGGTGTAGTTTTAATGTCTTTTGGTGATAGTTTGGGAATAGGTTTAATGTCTTTTAAGGATAGGTTTGGTAGTTGAGTGTGTCACAAGGGGGTATTTCACACATGGAGGTTTGGTAGAGTGTGTCCCCATGGGGGAAATATTTTACATTAGAAGTTTATAAAGGTGTTTCCCCATGATGAAGACTTCACAATCATAGATATCGGTATTAAACCTCATGGAGGCTGAAAGAGAAATTTCGTGGGTGCCCTCAAATGATTATTGTGATTTTGGGGTACTTAGGTCCAGTAGAGTGGCTGACCAAGGTCGTCTCTCAAATGAGGAAGTGAATTTAACAACTTATTAAAGGTATTATAAATAAATAAAATAGAATATAATAAAAAAACTACTTTAAAGGATTGGGGTTTGTTATAGTTTATGAATCTAGATGAATTTTTCTAGAAGAAGATTGTATATTTTTTTTGTTCTTAGTTTTGAAATGAATTTCGATTAAAATGACACAACAGGAAGATGTTTTTTTAGAAATCTATTTTAAAAGGTGTAATCGATCAAACTATACCTCTTCATTCACTTATTAATAATTATCATTTAAATCAATATCCACATAATTATGATCCCTTAATTTGTTATCCCTCTAACCCTATGAGAGTTAACTTAACCACAAAGATGAAATTACTTAAACCCTAGGCTAGCTTCAGAACACGCAATCGGAGCACCCTACTTTGATTGTTGTTCTACAGATAGATTATGGTCAGTGGTTAATTAGAAAACATTTCTATTCTGGAAATGAGGATTAGTTGTGTTTAGGGATTATATTTTCACTCTACAAATTTAACCCGTATGGTCTTGTATTACCGATTAAGATCGCGCTCTCACAATTTACACAGAATCCCGACCTCGCGTGTTTTTGTGTTAATTGTTAAATTACTTTATTAGTTTCTTGTAATTTAAAAATAAAATTCATGGATCATATTATCTGAATTAACGTAGCTCATTGATTCAAAATAAATAAATAAAGAAGGATAGAGGTCGATCGATTACTAAAAATAACTACTCTTCCATGGGTGGCGTAATCATCGTAGAAGCGTTTTGCATGTGCAAAAGTTTATAATGGGTATAACCCAATAACGATTCTACTCAAGAATTCAAGCACAAATAAGAAGATTAATAGAAGAAAAAAATTATAAAAAATAGAATAAAATATAAGAAATAAAATAAGAACAAAGAAGTTTATTACACAAACAAAATTATTACAACATGAAGGAGAAGAAGAAGACTTCGTCAAAGGGATACTTGCTTCAAGAGCTACCCTTATTGAAATGGTTGGATAATTGCATTTGATACACTTATAATCATCCCTCAACTTCCCAATTCACGTCCAAACCCCACCAATTAAGAAAAACACCAATTTATATAAAGGTGCAGAGGCTAGGTTCAAAGTGGTTTCAAGTGTGAATGGGGAATCTCGGCCAAAAATTTTATACCAACTTGAACCGCCAATTTTACCACCAAAAAGCATGAATCGGCCAACCTTCCAGAATGATAAAATGTGAGGGTATGGGTAATATATCTCCTCTAATAATTTGGGCTCAATCCAAGATTATATGAAGGAGTTATAAACGAAATACAAGAAGCTTCTCCATTCTGGCGTGTCCAGCCCACTTTTGAATTTATGTCACAATTACACCATCAAAATGCATTCTTTTTATCTAGTATCCTGAATGAAAGTTGTATTAAATGAAGTAAGGAACATAGTTAGATAATATTAATTTCAAAAAATTCAAATAAAAATATTTATGATTGAAATACTATAGTAATTTTGAAAGGGTCAAAATGGGATTTTTATCAAATATTCAAATGAATGATCTTATCCCAAATACTTTCTAATTGAACATATTTAACACAATGTGATGAAATTATATCATTTATTATAAATAAAATATTCAATAAAATAGTATTTTATCAACTCACTGCCCATACCCTTTTTCACTCCTGAGAAAAATCTCATATCAAGTAAATATCAATATCAAATCAAAACCAATTTTTAAACACATATCCTTGAGATCAAACAATTACACACCAAGAAACAAAATATATCATGCCTCATAAAAAACCATTATTTCAAGTTCTTAATTTATATCATTCAATATGTCTCCACTTTATTTATCATCCCATGCACAAAACACTTACCTCGCTTGAATTTTCTCTTATCACACAAATGTCAAATTTTTTTGCAATGTCCTTCTCATCCAAACTCATACAAGGGTCACCATAGGCTTGATAAATTCATATATCTCTACTCGATCTGAGTTAAGGATATATGTTTATCACGAGGAATTTTCAGGTTTTTTCTGTGGCTTTCGGTTGGTAGGATTAAGATGTGAAAAACTTTGAGGCTGAATGAGGAGGGCTTGAATCTTTTTGAAGCAAAATTGTATTAATCTAATTTTCACTTAAATATGGTCTTCTCCTCTATCCCCATAGTATCAATTCAGCTCCATTATCATAAAAATTCATGGATATTTTACACCATTCATCATTTTACCATAAAAAATTTCAATCTTCTCTAACATAATTTTCTTGAAAGCTCCAGATAGGCACAACTTTCCACCTCAATTAGAAGCTCCAGAAAAGGCACAACTTCACTTGTCATGATAGCAGCATATAGGCACAACTTTCAATATAATGACTTTATTCAGCAGCAAACACATCTCTTCATAAATTAATTTTCGACCCAAAGTATCACAAAATGTGGTAACACAACACAAGATAGATTCCCCAACACTTATGCTCAACTAGATTATGCAATTTCACTTCAAGAGTTGGTTCAATAGGGAAAATTGGCTTGCAATGTGGCTAACCTAACAGGCTGTGCATGGAATCTAAGGGATATAAGGATTAAATGATCAAGTTAGGCCATTATAAAAAAGGATTCTTTGAAAAAGGGGCGTTAATACCAAAAACATTCCTCAATCATTTAAACATAAGTACCTCAAACCCTCATGTTTTGACTGAAATAAATCAAATTTTGGTTAAATAAAGTATGGTTTGGTTCTCTCAAGAAGTGAGGTGAATGTAAAGAATATGAAGATAATGGTTCAGAAGCCTCATAGGAAAGTGATTTCAAATATAAAGATAATTAGATGTGGCATGAGATTCAAAATTCAGGGTACTTTTCAGGAACTTACTAAATATTTGAACTTGAAACAAAGTCATTTCAGCATTCATTTAAGCTTAGTTTCAATGGATAAATTGTTTCACTCATTGATATGCATTTCAAAATTGTTATGAGAATCATTTCAGCTCAAAAATTTCAAAAACACAAATAAAATTGAAAAATAAACACACGAAATTTGAAAACAAAAACAATTTTTTGTTGTTGTTTTTTTGTTTTTTTAAAGGAAAACAATTGAAATTACTAAACTAAAAGGTTCCCTCCCACACACATAAAATACCGCATTTTCCTCAATGTAAACCCATGAGATGATGTATCACTACTACAAATTTGGGCTATAGCCACGGACCTATAGCCACAATTTTATAGGTCCGTGGCTATAGGTTTCATACTGCCACGGATTTTTTTCCAATCCGTGGCTAAATCCACGATTCTGTTTTTTCCCCAATCCATCGGGCTTCCTCCATGCCCCGTGTTTCCTCCTCCCCGAGCCCTACTCCTCACCGCGCCCTCCTCCTCCACGATGCCTCCACGACACGCCCTCCTCCTCCCCGATGCCTCCTCGCCGCGCCCTCCTCGCCGCGCCCTCCTCCCCGACACCTCCTCACCGTGACCCTCCTTCCCGATGCTACCCTTACCAGCAGCACCTCTCCAGCGATTCCCCATGGCAGATGACCTCCCCTCCCATGTGCTCCCTCGCCAGCCGCGGACTCCCCTCCCTGCGCGCACGCCTCCGGCGCCCCACCTCCCTGCGTGCACGCCTCCGGTGCACCTCCTTGTTGGCCGGTCCACCTCCGGTGACCGGACCCCTCCTGGTCGAGCCCTCTTAGCACCGCCACACCAACTCCACCTTGGGTAGACCCTCCATATTTACTAGGTTTTTGATCATTATTATTTTGGGAGATCCAAACAATGGCACCCAGTCCCATCCTTCGTCTCCCCCACTTCCTCCTCCTGCTCTCCCCACTGTTCTTCACATGCCTCGCCGTGCCGTACTCGCATTCTATCGTCGACCACATTCCAGAATTTGAAGGCCCCCTTCAATTTTATCTCGAAACCGGGTCAGTCACCAACACACCAACTCTTCGCTTCCATTCCTCTCTATCTACTGTGAAATACATGTGGAGTGGGAGAGGGAGCTTGCAGGTACATTGGTTTGGGTGAATCCAAAGACGTGCATCTCTTCTACTACTTCGTCAGATCTCAGAATGAACCAAAGAATGACCCGCTCATGCTTTGGCTCATGGGGGGCCCTGACTACTCATCCTTCACTGCCCTAGCTTACCAAATCGGTAGGCTTCGACTCCCCTTCCCTTCACAGCTCTGTGCTTGTTTCGTCTGAAACCAGAGAAGGTAATGAAATTACTCTGTATGCATGGAAAATGCAGGTCCAGTCTCTTTTAAGACGGAGTGCAGTGGAGTTCTGCCCACTTTGTTTTTCAATCCAAATACATGGACAATGGTATTATTAATTTGTTATCCTCTGCTGATCAATGAAATAAGTGACCTATATTGTTATTTTTCTTCAACTTCAGGTATCATGTGTCATATTTATATATTCGCCAGTTGGTACTGGATTTTCATATCCAACAACTCTCGCAGCTGCGTATTCCAGTGACTCTTTTAAAGCAATCCAACTCAACAAATTCTCAAGGAAGGTGCAATAGACATTTCCCTGTTCAATTCCATCTTATTTTCTGCCGTATAATTACGCAACCATTGAGATGGGTGGCCTTTTTATAAATGTTGCAGTGGTTGAAAGATCACCCAGAGTTCATCTCAAATACCTTCTATGTCGGTGGAGACTCTTATTTTGGTATCATTGTTCTGCCAACCTTCTTGAAGATATTAGAAGGTAAAACTACCTCAATTAATTGTGCTATCTTTTTCACGTTGGTTTCTCTAAGAGCCAAACATGAATGAATCCTGTTCCTAATTTTTTTCCTTCCATTTTCCTAGATAATTATTTTTCATGTCTTTTAAGATGAAAAATACTTTGCCTTCACATGGGTGATTTAGGAAATGATGAGGGTATGCAACCCACTATCAATCTCGAGGTTTGTCACAAAAAAAATTCATGCAATCTTTCTATAAAAGCTTTTCATAATTTTAATTTTTGGATTTGGGTTAAATGTAAAAATTATATAAGAAAAATGCTTGATTTCAGGGATATTTACTCGGCAACCCTATAACGGATCGGTTCACTGAATGCAATTATGCAATTCCATTTGCTCATGGAGTGGCCCTTATTTCTGATGAGATCTATTAGGTAACCATTGCTAGAGTTTGATCAATACTCAATTGATATTATTGAATTTTAATGTTCAAACCAATTTTCAATTTCAGTCAATGAGGAGAAATTGCAAGGAAAACTATGTCAACATAGATACCAACAATAAACTTTGTTTGGAAGATATGAAGAGGTTCAACACGGTTTGTGATTTCCACTTAATTTCTATATATACCATAACAATTTCCATCGTTAAAACAGAGCCCTTTTTTGGTATTTGCAGTTTATTGAAGGGATTTCTACGTATCAAATTTTGGAATCAACTTGCCTGACACGACCCCCCTTCCCGACACTACCCTCACCAGCAGCACCTCTCCGGCGATTCCCCAGGGCGGACGACCTCCCCTCCCTTGTGCTCCCTCACCAGTCGTGGCCTCCCCTCCCTGTGTGCACGCCTCCGGCACCCCACCTCCCTGCGCGCATGCCTCCGGTGCCCCACCTCCCTGCGTGCACGCCACCGGCGCACCTCCTTTTTGGCCGATCCACCTCCGGTGACCGGACCCCTCCTGGTCGAGCCCTCATAGCACCTCCACACCCTCTCCACCTTGGGTAGACCCTCTATCTTTGCTAGGTTTTTGATCATTTTCTCACATAAACATACATTTCTAGAATATTCCACCCATTTCACTAAGTAGGTACGCCTAGAACACAAATTCATTATTAATTATTACCTTAAATATCGAAGGTTCGAGATGGGTCTGAGGTATTATATTTAGATGATTTTTATTATCTTATGCCTTCTAGACTTCTTGGACGAGGTCATAAATGGTTATTGGTGATATTTTATTATCTTGTAAAATTTTGTTAAGTGGAGCTTCGATTTCTATAGTTGTTACCTAGGGTGTCTTCTTAATAAGAAATGAAATTCTAGGATGTTCATTTCTTATGAGGACCAGTTTTAGGGGCCTCATTATGAAAATAATAGGTTATTTTAAATCCTTGTATAAGGCCTGGTCATTCGAATCCTAGATAAATGGAAACCTAGAACATGTTACCTTTGTGGAAAAATTGGTCATCTCAAGAACTTTTGCAAAACAAATGTCCTTGTGCAGTAAGGTAGGATCCACACTCACCATGTTTATTCTCATTCATTTTGATTCTTCTAATGGTGTTAGATCTTAACATAAGTCCAAATGGTATGTTTATGTGTCCAAGAGTGATGAGGGGGAGCTAATACTGAATTTCTTTATGTTGTAGAGTATGCACTAAAATAATCTATACCATGTCCAGCTACTATAAAGTTTTGGTGTTTATTTTTTATCTCTATGTTTTAATTGGTATTGAAGTTACTCATTCTTTTATATCATCAATTTTAGTTGAAATGTAGTTCTTAAATACAAATACTATATAATTCTTGTTGGATCCATACATGCCTTTAGTAAAGAGGTACATGTAATGTTTTAAATTTCATGTGTGTTATGTGATGCTTTCCAACTTTGAAGCGGTGTGGGATCTTTTAGTGCATGATCTGGAGGTATTTGACATTATTATATGAATAGATAGAATGATCGGTGTTATGTACTAGATTGAATTTTCTCATTTTTGAGTTCAGTTTAAATCTTTTTTTGGGGTATCTCTTGTCTTTTAGGGTAAGTGGGATTCTATATTTGGGATAGTAGGGGGGTGTCCAGGCGGGGGAGGGGGTGTCCAGATAGGGGGGAGGTGTGTCCAGACAGGGGGGAGGTGTCCAGACTGGGGGGTGTCCAGATAGGGGGGGTGTCCATACAGGGGGGTGTCCAGCAAGGGGGGTGTCCAGACAGGGGGGGGTGTCCAGACAGGGAGGGTGTCTCGACAGGGGGGAGGTGTGTCCAGACTGGGGGGGGGGGGGGGTGTCCAGACAGGCTGGTGTCCAAACAAGGGGGGGTGTCCAGACACGGGGGAGGTGTGTCCAGACAGGGGGGTGTCCAGACATGGGGGAGGGGCACTAATAAAATTTAGATCTACGGCTACGGTGATATACCCACGGACAAAAGGAAACATGGATATATCCTACTTATAGCCATGGAAATTTCGCTGTCCGTGGCAATTAACCCACCCCACTCCTCAATTTACTGTAACCCTCTCGTGCCCCTCCTCCTCGCGACTCTTCTCCCGGACGTTCCGCTATCCTCCTCCTCCGATGGGCCACCCAACCTCTCCATGACCATTCTCCTCCGGCGCGGCCACTCCACTTCCCCACTTTCGCTGCTCCGACGCAGACTCCCCACCTCCTCTGGCGACGTGCCTCCGATGCGGTCACCCCACTTCACCGCGATTCTCCTTCTCAGACGCTGCCCCAACACAGCTTTGACGCTGCCCCGACCGGCTCAGACACGGCCACTCCACCTCTCGGGATCCTCCTTCCACGCGTCCACCCCCGATTCTTCTCCCCCGACACAACGACCCCACCTTTCCGATTTCTCAGTCGAACCAAGTCCTACCTTGGCATCCTCCTCCCATGATTTTTCACTGACCCTACTCAGGGGACCCTAGAGAAATGCATCCTTCATCAATTTCTCATGCGAAATCCATACCTACTGCACTTCTTGCATCGCCAGGTATTTTCTGAATTTCGGCTCCAACATGGTATTTAGGTCTCATGTTTTCCCTTTTCTAGATTGGTGGATTAATTTATTCTAATCTTTGATTTCATGGAACTGACATCCAAGATGAATGGTAATTTTTTTAATTAGGCATGTGATCCTAGTTCAGTTGTGACGTGACTTCTGGAGCTGTGAGATGGGTTGCGACTGGGTGGTACACGAGCATACACATATTGACTTTGACATAAGTTGAGTAAGCACAAACAATTCATGCATGGATGTTGTGTATTTTTTAATCAGTGTTAGATGACAATGGGTAGAGTATCGATGGAAATTTTAGTGAGATTATCATAGGTGAGGTATCTCATAGCTTTAAATGAAACAGAGGAAGTGCCCTATGAAAAAGGTCTCTATGGAAATATATTGGGTATGGATATACAAGATCTTGGTTAAGGAAAAGTGTTTACTAGGGTGATTTGATATTGGCTTGAAAGAAGTGGTATATAGATTTAGATTTCGATATTCGAGGTGTTTCTTGTGGGGAAATTTTAGGTAAATCAATGTGGTGGTGAGTGCACCAATGGATGGTGTGGAAGGTGATAATATTTTTTTCTAGAAAACTCATCACATGCCAAGAATGGAATTATCATGCACAGAGAATGGGTATTGAGTAGTTTTTTGGTTATCTCTTAAGAATGCATGGGTTTTGGATGAATCCAGTCATCATGTTTGGGTATTGACAGAATGTGGGTTGTGGTGCTTGGATTTTGATCAAGTGATGTTATGACAAGGGTTATCCTATAGTGGAGAGAGTGACATCAGTCATGGGAAATATATACCCATGAGGGTAGAGTTCTGGTTTTGGGAGACCAATAGGTAGGTATTTCAAATGGAAATTAGTTTCCAACAACCCAATGAGTACCTAAATTGAGTTGGTTATTCTTGGAGATTAGAGTCCGAACATGGGCATTTGGGTTGAGTTGAAATAGTAAAGATCCAAGGTTTCTTTAGATTTGAAATTTAATTGGTTCTTATGGAAATCATAACAAGGGATTGATTGACTAATGACTCAAATGAGGGAATCACACTAGTTTTTGGACTTGGGGTGGTTTTGATGATCCAAATGTGTTAAATCATGGTTATGTCAAAGATGGCGATAGGGCTTGGTGGTAGTCTAGTTGGTGGAGGCCCAGACCTAAGAATTTCACCATGTTTCAAGAGTTTAATTCATTGGTCTATAATGTTGAACATGATGTGCCTCCTGAAATAGGGGGATTGGGAATTGAATGTTCTGAAAATTTGGTGATGTTTGGAGTCTATGCATCATCATCAGGATCAGGATGGCTTGTGATGAACCAATATGATTGGGTTAGGAAATGTCAGTGCTTTCAATAGAGTACAATGATAGGTTTATATGGTTGAAAATTTATCCTTAGATTCACACCATGATTTGGAATGAATATCAAAGTGCCAAGTTATAATAATGGAATTGAATTCACTTGTTATTTAGTTAAGAAGCATCTAGAGAAATATGATATTGCTCAACAAGCTACTATAATGTAGACACCCTAATAGAATGGGGTGGTTGAGAGGTAAAGTAGAACCGTCAATAATAAAACACAAACTATGGTGATATCTAGTGGTATTACAATGTATAAATTTTTTTTTTCTGATCTAAGTTATAAAAGGAATCCAACATTGAAGTATTTATGAGTCTTTGGTAGTAAGTTCTATATTCTTAACATGGAAGGGAATCAAGAAAAGTATAGAAATAACACGATTAAGTTATATTTCATATATATTCTTTAAAATTTCCCATGAAGTGACTAAGGGCATGAAATATGCTTATGATTCCATTGATGATAGATTATAAAAAGTTTTAAGAAGGATGGTCAATTAAAAAAATGATCCATAAGATGGTCAATTATATAGAGGTTTGGATGATGTCATTGTGTAGATGATGTCCATAAGATGGTCAAAAGTACGGTCAATCATTTTTATAATTGACCATCCTTCTTATAATTGAATGCAAAAGTAGCATGTATGATGTCATTGTTGATAGATAATTGACCATCATTCTTAAAACCTTTCTTTATTTCTAAGTGAGAAATCATCGAGAGACACTCTTTAAGTTTCTTTTTCAGCATGAACTCTATTTTTATATCTCTTTCATTTTCATCATTGCTTCTATCATCACTTTTGAATACTTCATTATTCACCTTCTCAGTTAGTAGCATTTCACCATCTTCACTAGATGATTCTACCTCTTCATTATCCTTACTAAAATCACTATCTTCACACTTAGATAAAAAGTTTCACATCTCAAACTTAGATAAATTCTTACCTTTCCCATTAAGAGAATAATTTTATGCCTTATTATTCAAGTAATTTCTTGGAATATCATCTTCATCTTCAATCTATTTTTATATCTCTTTCATTTTCATCATTGCTTCTATCATCACTTTTGAATACTTCATTATTCACCTTTTCAGTTAGTAGCATTTCACCATCTTCACTAGATGATTCCACCTCTTCATTATCCTTACTAAAATTACTATCTACACACTTAGATAAAAAGTTTCACATCTTAAACTTAGATAAATTCTTACCTTTCCCATTAAAAGAATAATTTTATGCCTTATTCTTGAAGTAATTTCTTGGAATATCATATTCATCTTCACTCTCTTAATTCAAGATGTTTACCAGCTTTCTTTTTCATTTGATCATAGAAACGTCAGTCACAACCAATTTCAGGGCCAACTCCCTTATATGTTTCGAAAACTTTCTGTCCTTTCCAAACTGTATGGATTTCTTCACTATCATTCTCATTTGAATAACCCCTTCAGTGATGTCAGCATGTCGATGACTAATTAATTGGTTCCATCATTGATAGGGACAATTATTAATTGTTTTTTGTCACTTGCTATTGTTTTTTTTCATATGCTAGATTCTTTTTAAGATTCATCCATTGAAGTTAAGGCATTATCTCTTATAATATATGTTTTTCTTTCTTGAAAATGGAAATATTGTACGGATTTCCTTGAATTACTTTCATTCATGTATTCCTTTCTCTTATGACATGAATCACTTTTTAATGCATGTATAAAACTTGTTAATGTTTTAAAACCGTCCAACATACCCATTAGTTTTAAAGATTCTTGAAAACAGAAGCATATTTCAGTATTCTACATCACAGTTTGACACTTTAGTATGTAGTGGTAGGTCCATAGAAGCTTCCTACACCTGTTAAGCGTGTTATACTTTTTGCATTTTCAAACCCATGTTTTTATGCTCTTTGCAATGGTTGGTGCATCACCTGATAATATTCTTTTGTTGAGCATGATATTAAAAGAGAGATAAGGCGTGCTTACAAGTTAACGAGGATGAATTGTTTCTATTCACAAGCATAATAATGAGGATATGCTTACATGAGTGTAGATTATTAGAGGATTTCATCCACTTATTTTCAATATATGAGTAGTCATTCAATTTGATATTACCGTTTATCTGCTTATAGGGTGATTCTTCTGGTGCAAGATCCCAAAAAACTGACTCAGGTACTATATCAATGTCATCATTGTACCTAACGGTATGTAATAACTTATTCTGTCATGCTTTTTGTTTTATGTACTCTAAATTCCTTATTCAAATTACAAAATTGTAAATGTTCTTTTCAAAATATTCTCTTAATGAAAAATATAATTTTATCTTATGCAATTTAATTTCTCCATGCATCCAAATCTAACATATCATTATTTATACATTGAACATCAACTATTCTCTATACATTCAAGGGTGTTATATGATTATTAGCTTCTTTATTGTATTTATTACTCAGCTCGATTGTATTATTATCACATGATCATTAGTAGTTGCATTTTTTTTGGTGCTCCAACTCTTGTGTATGCATATTCATATCATATTCTTTCAACTTTTCTACTACCGAGTATGTTATTCCTAAATAGTCTGATCATAGGGTGTCTACTTAGTGTCCAATTTTATTGGACCATCCGATGATCCTCCATTGAATATTGTATTCTCACAACGCATATTCTTTCCTCTGATTGCAGTGTACTCCATCCGATGATCAATCCGATATTCTCACTCTGCCCATTCGTGTCATTGCACGACCCCTTTATTTGGTTGTTTTACATTAAAATTCTCATATTGTGTCTGGTTATCTTGAACCATTTCATCTATGATTATAACCTTCTGATAGTTACTGCATGCGGAAGTATTGCTAGATCGCCTCTATCCGAGAAATGGAGTCTTGGTTTATCCGAGAATCTTGGTCGGTGTATTTATGTCTGAACATCCCCCCTGCCCGCAACACCCCCCCTGCCGCCATCGAATCAGCCCACACCATCCCCCCAACACCTACAAACAGCCCCTTTCAACCAGCATTCTATACTCCTCCTTCTCCCTTCGCTCCTGGTCTGAAGATGTTGCCCCGCGGATGTCGCTGGATTGGTCCAACATGCTGCGGTCACGCTGCGGTCATGCTGCGGTCACTCCGTGGTTACTCCGCGGTCACGCCGCGGTCACGCCGTGATTTGGCCCTACTCTAGCCACATCCAGCCCACACCAGCCCCCTTCCACCATCATTTCAGCCCGCTGCCACCATCATTCCAGCCCACAACAGCCACCCCCACCACCTTCAAATCAGCCCGCACCATCCCCCCAACACCTCCAACTAGCCCCCTTCCACCCGCATTCTAGCCTCCTCCCGCTCCCTTCGCTCCTAGCCGGAAGATGCTGCCCCACGGATGTCGCTGGGTCGGGCCAACACGCTACGGTCACGCCGCGGTCACGCCGTGGTCACGCCGCAGTCATGTCGTGATTTGGCCCTACTCCAGCCACATCCATCCCACACCAGCCCCCTTCCACCTTCATTTCAGCACGCTGCCACCAGCATTCCAGCCCGCAACAGCCCCCCCCCCCACCACAACCTTCGAATCAGCTCGCACCATCCCCCCAACACCTGCAACTAGCCCCCTTCCACCCGCATTCCAGCCTCCTCCCGATCCCTTCGCTCCTGGTCGGAAGATGCTGCCCCGCGGATGTCGCTAGATCAGGCCAACCCGCTGCGGTCACGCCACAGTCACACCTCGGTCACGCCGCCGTCACGTCGCGGTCACGCCGCGGTCACGCCACAGTCACGCCATGATTTGGCCCTGCTCCAGCCACATTCAGCCCACACCAGCCCCCTTCCACCTTCATTTCAGCCCGCTGCCACCAGCATTCCAGCCCGCAACAGCCCCCCCTCCCCACCCCACCACCTTCGAATCATCCCGCACCATCCCCCCAACACCTTCAACCAGCCCCCTTCAACACGCATTCCAGCCTCCTCCCTCTCCCTTGGCTCCTGGTCGGAAGATGCTGCCCCGCGGATGTCGCTGGATCGGGCCAACACGCTACGGTCACGCCGCGGTCACGCTGCGGTCACGTCGCGGTCACGCCGCGGTCACGCCGCGGTCACGCCGCGGTCACGCCGCGGTCACGCCGCGGTCACGCCGCGGTCACACCGCGGTCACTCCGTGGTCACGCCGCGGTCACGCCGCGGTCACGCCGCGGTCACGCCCCGGTCACTCCGCAGTCACGCCTCGGTCACGCCGCAGTCACGTCGTGATTTGGCCCTGCTCCAGCCACATCCAGCACACACCAGCCCCCTTCCACCTTCATTTCAGCCCCCTGCCACCAACATTCCAGCCCACAACAGCCCCCCCCCCCCCCCACCACCTTCGAATCAGCCCGCACCATCCCCCCAACACCTGCAACCATCCCCCTTCCACCCGCATTCCAGCTTCCTCTCACTCCCTTCGCTCATGGCCAGAAGATGCTGCCCCGCGGATGTCGCTGGATTGGGACAACACGCCGCAGTCACGCCGCGGACACACCGCGGTCACGCCACAGTCACGCTGCGGTCACGCCACGGTCACGCCACGGTCACGCCGCGGTAATGCCGCGGTCACGCCGTGGTCACACCGCGGTCACACCGCGGTCACGCTGTAGTCACGCCGTAGTCATGCCGTGATTTGGCCCTGCTCCAGCCACATCCAGCCCACACTAGCCCCCTTCCACCTTCATTTTAGCCCACTTCCATTGGCATTCCAGCCCGCAACAGCCCCCCTTCCACCTTCAAATCTGCCCGCACCATCCCCCCAACACCTACAACTAGCCCCCTTCCACCAGCATTCCAGCCTCCTCACACTTCCTTCGCTCCTAGTCAGAAGATGCTGCCCCACGGATGTCACTGGATCGGGTCAACATGCTGTGGTCACGCCGGGGTCACGCCGAGGTCACGCCGTGGTATTAATATTTTTCCCTTTCAGAGAATCTTTCAATGAAGTATTAATAGAGGATGGCTTGCAGAATTTCTGTACAATTCTGCACTTATCAGTGGCATGGCCTATCATGCTGCAATGCTCATTGTACTTTGGTATGTTTTCTAATACAAAACATACCTCTATAAGATGGTCATTTATATCAATATAAACACATTCCAGGGGGTGTAGAAAGGGGAAGCGGGAGGGGTGTCCGACAGGGGGGGTGTCCATCAGGGGGGAGGGGTGTCAAGGGGGTGCAGGGGGTGTTCAGTGGGGCTGTCCAGTTGGGGCATGGGGGCTGTCCAGTGGGGTGCAGGGGGCAGGGTGCAGGGGGCAGGGGTGTCCAGTAAGGGGAGGGGTGTCCAGCAGGGGGAGGGGCTGTCCAAGTAGGGGGGAGGGGTGTCCGGCAAGGGGGAGGGATGTCCAAGGGGTGCAGGGGGTGTCCAGTGGGGCTGTCCAGTTGGGGCATGGGGGTTGTCCAGGGAGGTGCAGGGGGGGCATGGGGGACTAAGGGGGGAATGTGGGGTGCTGGGGGGGGGGTGTTCAAGGGGGCTGTCCAAGGGGTTGCAAGGGGGTGCAAGATTGCTGTCCAGGAACCTAAGCCCATGCAGGTTATGAATGTCTCTATAGGGAAAATGTAGTGCTGTCCAGATCTGGAAAATATCATAAAACATCCCACAGATACTTCACAGGCACCAGGTATAACTATTTCACCACCTATAGATAGTGATCACGGTGCTATAAAATCTGGTAACTCTATTTCAAATCATAATTCCAATGTTTTGTTTAATGTAGTACTACATGAAATCTGATGATTTATGTTGATGACATGATTACAATTTGTAAGAACATGAGCCTCATAATTATTGTAAAATCACAAAATAATGGTATGTTTGAAGTGAAAGACTTAGGCATAGCTAATAAAACCTTAGGCGTTGAAATTATTAGAGATAGACCAAATAAATTTTCTTACTTATCTCAAAATGGTTAAATATTAAATATTAAAAATATACACATGTTTGAATCTCTCAAAATTTCCAATGTACTCCTAGTAAAACACTTTAAATTTTCATTAACACAAAAACCCATTACTGATGATGATATTCAATTTAGGTGTAAAATAGATTATAATAATATTTTTGGTAGCATTATGTACTCTGATTTCCATGGGACCTGATATTGCCTATGAAATCTACAATCATAGCAGTTTTATGACCACACCTGGGATGCCATATTTTCATGCCCTTAAGTGGATTCTTTGATACCCATCATGTAACTCTAATCTTTCTTTGTGTTATGGTAAAGATGTCAACAATTCTGAAATTGTGGTTGGATATGTAGATGCAGACTATGAATGTAATATTTACACTAGAAAATCCTTGAATGGTTATGTGTTCACTTCCTATGGTGGCCTCATTTATTTTAAATGTAACATGCAGTCAATGTTTTCTATTTCAACCATGGAATATATGTATATTTCCTTGATTGAGGATGTTAAATAATCCATATGGATGAAAGGTGAATCTTCTAAACTTATCCTTTTCAATTCTGTTATAAATGTTTATTCTAATAGTCAATCAACCCTTTATTTTTCCAATATTTTAGTTTTTCATGGTAAACTAAAAGACATAGGAATTAGGGGGGACAGGTGCAGGTGTGCGGGGGTAGCAGGGCGGCTGGGGAGGGGGGGCCGGTGCAGGAGGGCTGGGGTAGCAGGGGGCTGGGGGGGGGGGGGGCTGGTGCAGCTGGGGGCTGGGGTTGGGGGCTAGTGCAGGTGGGCTGCAGGGGGGGGTGGAGGTGGAGGTGGGCTGGGGGGTGGTAGGGGGGCTGGGGAGGGGGGACAGGTGCAGGTGGGCTGGGGTAGCAGGGGGCTGGGGGGGGCTGGTGCAGCTGGGGGCTGGGGTTGGGGGCTGGTGCGGGTGGGCTGCGGGGGGGGGACTAGTGCTGGTGGGATGGGGTGGTTGGGGGTGGGGGGGAGGGGCTGGTGCAGCTAGGGGTTGGGGGCTGGTGCAGGTGGGCTGTGGGGGGGGGGTGGAGGTGTGCTGGGGGTGGCAGGGGGCTGGGGGTAGCAGGTGGCTGGGGGGGGGGGCTAGTGTAGGGGGCTGGGGTTGGGGGCTGGTGCAGGTGGGCTGCGGGGGGGGGGGCTGGGGTAGCAGGGGGGTTGGGGAGGGGGGACTGGTGCAGGTTGGCTGGGGTAGCAGGGGGCTGGGGGGGCTGGTGCAGCTGGGGGCTGGGGTTGGGGGCTGGTGCAGGTGGGCTGCGGGGGGGGGGGGGGACTCGTGCTGGTGGGCTGGGGGTCGCAGGGGGCTGGGGGGGGGCTGGTGCAACTAGGGGTTGGGGTTGGGGGCTGGTGGAGGTGGGCTGCGGGGGGGGGGTGGAGGTGGGCTGGGGGTGGCAGGGGGGCTGGGGTAGCAGGGGGCTGGGGGGCTGGTGCAAGAGTGATGAGGGGGGTTAATACTGAATTTCTTTATATTGTAGAGTATGCACTAAAATAATCTATTCCATGTCCAGCTACTATAAAGGTATGGTTTTTATTTTTTATCTCTATGTTGTTAGAGTTAATTGGTATTGAAGTTACTCACTCTTTTATATCATCAATTTTAGTTGAAATGTAGTTCTTAAATACAAATACTATATAATTCTTGTTGGATCCATACATGCCTTTAGTAAAGAGGTCCATGTAATGTTTTAAATTTCATGTGTGTTATGTGATGGTTTCCAACTTTGAAGTGGTGTGGGATCACTTAGTGCATGATCTGGAGGTATTTGACATTATTATTTGAATAGATAGAATGATCGGTGTTATGTACTAGATTGAATTTTCTCATTTTTGAGTTCAGTTTAAATCTCTTTTTGGGGTCTCTCTTGTCTATTAGGGTAAGTGGGATTCTAGATTTGGGATAGTAGGGGGGTGTCTAGATGGGGGAGGGGGTGTCTAGATAGGGGGGAGCTGTGTCCAGACAGGGGGGATGTCACTGGATCGGGCGAACACGTTGTGGTCACGCTGTGGTCACGCCGTGGTCATGCTGCAGTCACGCCGCGGTCACGCCGCGATCACGCTGTCATTTGGCCCTGCTGCAGGATGACACCCTACGGCGGTTACTCCTCCTTAGAGAAACATTGAATGGTTATCTCTATAATTTTTCGTATTTCCTCGTTCCTAAACTATATCTCCTCTCAGCGCTGCCTCTCATCCATCTTTCCACAAAACGTGCATATCAGGTGGTACAAAGGCTCAATTAAACTGAAAACATTGGTTTGGAATTTTCTGTCATATTTTATTGTACATTTATAACATAATATTTGAATGGTTAGCTCTATAATTGTTGGATGTTGCCACTTGTAATGAGGTACTTAATTTCCTCTCCCTCTTTCATCCATTAAATATTAGACAGATCCTATGTAAAAAAATCATTCTCCACCTCCGAGGAAGGAACTCTTAGCTACCGTTCTTCTATTCTTCTTCCTGCTGATGAATACAATTCCCCAAGTATATTGCAAAAATTTTATTCATTATTATTCATTTACATCTTCTTACTTACTGCTGATTTCATCAGACGAATTCGGTCTTTTAGCAATAGCCCATGACATCCATCCGTTGTCTAGGGGGTCTAGTGCGGGGGGGGGGGGGTCTAGTGGGGGGGGGGGGTCTGTCCTGGGGTGTCTAGGGTCTGGGGGGGGCTGGCAGGGGGACTAGCAGGGGGACTGGCAGGGGGTGGCAGGGGGGACTGGAAGGGGGCAGGGGGGGCCGGCTGGCAGGGGGGCAAGCAGGGGGTGGCAGGGGGGAACTAGCAGGGGGCAGGGGGGGACTAGCATGGGGCTGGGGGGAAAGGCAGGGGGACAAGCAGGGGGGTGGCAGTGGGGAACTAGCAGGGGGCAGGGGGGCTGGCAGGGGGGTGGCAGGGGGGACTAGCATGGGGCAGGGGGGAAAGGCAGGGGGACAATCAGGGGGTGGCATGGGGTGGCAGGGGGGCTGGCTGGCAGGGGGGCAAGCGGGGGGTGGCAGTGGGGGGGGGGGACTAGCAGGGGCATGGGGTGTCCAGTGGAAGGTGTCCAAGGGTGGGGGTGTCCAGTGGAAGGTGTCCAGGGGGTCTAGGGGGTGTCCAGGAGGGTCTAGGGGTGTCCAGGGGGTTTAGTGGGTGTCATAGGGCACAACAATGTGAGATTTTTTACTTTACATCACTTCACACCAAGATTTCACTTATTTACAGTTTAATGTGCTAGTTCTGTTTTATCTTGTTTCACCCCCTAATGTGTAACGTGAATACGTAGATCTGAAGTGGTAAGACTTGCACAATGTTGGGATACATTGAGAGAGGTAGTAAAAGATACAATATACTAGAAAAATTATGGTCACAGTGTGCTAGTTCTGTTTTCCTTTGCATCTCTTTTCCTTTGTCTCTAGTTTTGACCAAGGAAATTCTAGGAGGAAAAGTAGCATGGTGGGGAGTTTATGATAGCCCCTATGTCACTGCATAGTTATTTTATTGTTATTTGGTTAAGTAGAGTTTTGGTTTTTATCTCCATGGAGTTCCAGGTCAGAACATGGAAATTTTTTAGGTTTCCATACTCTTCATGGTTAAGGTGCATGGTTTGAGGAAAATAGTATGAAATCCCTTCTTGAGGATAATTTTAAGTTCATTTTGAATTGCACAAAAATTTTTAGCATGAGTTGTGCATAGCCAAGTCTAAACCATGTAGCCCCTTGGTGAAACAATGTAGGATCCTTGGGCCAGTGCAAGGGGGCTGGGGAGGGGGGACAGGTGTAGGTGGGCTGGGGTAACAGGGGGCTGGGGGGGCTGGGGTTGGGGGCTAGTGCAGGTGGGCTGCGGGGGGGGGGGGGGGGGACTGGTGCTGGTGGGCTTGGGGTGGCAGGGGGCTGGGGGGTGGAGGTGGGTTGGGGGGCTGGGGGTAGCATGTGGCTGGGGGGGGGGTGGTGCAGGGGGCTGGGGAGGGTTGGGCAGACTGGTGCATCTGGGTGGGGGTGGACTAGTGCAGCTGGGGGCTGGGGTTGGGGGCTGGTGCAGATGGGCTGTAACACCCGAGACTTTTATGTTATATAAATCATCAATGGAATCTTTTTCTACACCACACTTGCTTGGCTTGCTTTGCACGCAATCGCGACCTTCCTCGATAGCTTGCGTCGTACGCAATACCGAGTTTCACTAAACAACAATATGCTATTAAAACTAGCCATTATGAATAGTAATAACCACTTTTTGAAATTTTATAAATTTTATTTTTCAAAATGGACTTCATTTTTGGACTCAGAATATCGAAATTAGCCTAGGGTGAAATTTTGGTATTTTTCTGAAAACTTTCAATTTTTGATGAATAGTGAAACCACTAAGTGGTAGGTTAAAAACTGAATTTTGCATAAAACTTAATTTTACCGCTTCTGTGAATGGAATTTAAAAAATCCGATAGACACGGTTGATATCAGTAAGTAAAATGTGGTTCAATGAGATAAAAATAATTTTTTGGTGAATAGTAACTTTTTACTATTTTTACCGCAGTTAATAGTAAATAGGGTAACTAAGGGTAAATATGATATTAATATTACCCTAACACATGTCCTAATTCTATTGGATAAGTGTAATTCGACCAAAAACAAACTTAGGAATAAAATATGACCATTTAGGCCCACTTGGATTAGATTAGGACATTTATTATTAATTTATTTAAAGAAGGGTTAAAATAGTTGAAATTAATGTTTAATAAGTAAATAATTTTTAATATCAGGTTATACATAAGATAAATTCGATTGTAAATATTCATTAGAAAGCTAAAAAGATTTCCTACATGATGGTATTTTATTTTTAATTTTTAGACATCAAATAATTTAATTTATTTATGACACAAAGATGATGCAGTAATTATCTTATTAATGAAATATTGACATAATTGATAATATAAATACCAAAATAAATGTAATTTAAGACTTCTTATGAATTACACTAATTTTCTAGGTTACTATGATATATTATTGTTGATTTTATCCACTTTTTTCGAACATATAATTATGTTATGACTTTCACAAAAATCATATATCAAATAGTGTCAAAATTGACACAAAATAGTTTTTAAATCAAATATTATATTATTAATTGTTATTTTATTCCTAAAAATCTAAGGTTCTGAAAAATGACTTATATAAGGATATATATTAATAATAAACAATTTGGGGTTCGTTTTGCATGTTATAGTATGTGTATTAACCATATAGTGAAAGAAAATAAAAAGACATGGTAAAAGTTAAATTATTTAACTTAGAGTTAAATCTAATTGATAAGGTTAAAATAATACCCTAAACTTGTCTAAATCCTATTTGTTGATAGGATTTCGACCCATCCCCACTTTAGCTTCGAAATAAGACCCTTTGGAACCATTATAAACCGATTTTGACTTTAATATAAAATAATATTTTGAGATATTCCTAAGGTGCCCCTCTCCTCCCTTATAAAAGGGCACCTCCTCCCCCTCCTCCTCACACCAATTTGAGCACTAAAGCTCGGCCAACCCCTACCATTTTCTCCTCTCCACTTCCCTAGAATAATGCTAGATGTTCTGGTCTTCTTTAAAGACCAATCTTAGTTCCCTAAGTGGAGGATTCATAGTGGCGTTCCAAAGAAGAGGTAATATCCATTACCGATCTTTTCAATTTCTTTCTTCTTCAACTTCTTCTTCTTTAGTTGTTTCATGATAAAGAAATAACATCAGTATTACTTACATACTGATATGTTATTATAAATATGAAACAACCCTAATTCACCTTCTATCCATCCTACGGAAAAATGACATCACCGCGTGTGCGTACGTACGAAATACCGTCTCCACGCTGTGGTGTAATCTATTTTTCCACCATTACTTTACAAGGAGGGGTATAATGGTGTAATGAGTAAATATTTATGATTATTATAAAGTAATATTGATACTGAAATAATATATATATACTCCAATACAGTTCCACGATCATAGGAACGATATCATCACTCGTGCGTACGTACGGAATACCGTCTCCACGATGTGATGCGACTCGTTCTACATAATCATTGTTACATAGTAATTATATAAATGAATTGAATGAATAAATATTATATATGTTACACTAATACCATTCTGGATATAAGGTATCTATAACCTTAAAAGAAGAATAAGAATGTATTCGGCAAAACACGCATAAGAACAAAAGGCAATAAAGACCCGAGTAACAAGTAACAATGAAATATTACTAAAAAGAAGCTAAGAATATGACCATATATGATATCATATCAATATGTATGATTCTGGAATAAGTCAATAACATTATTTAAACCATTATACAGGAGCCTCAGACACGTACAAAGCAAATCGGACCTAAGGTAAGGGAAATATCACAATCTAATTTTTATCCGAGATTGTTTTTACTTTGGTAATTACTGGGGTGTATTTTATCATCCACATCCATGTTTCCTCAATATGTAATATTATTTACATCCACCTACAATTGTTTAAATCCAATTTCACCCTTCGGTGAGTTTTTAGTAAAAGATATGAAAGGAATCTTTTATCGTTTTTCGTACGAGGTACTTTTTGACTTTTCCGACAAAAGTACGTTTTTTTAACTTATATGGCATGAATGGATTTTTAAAACATTATTTCCAAGAATCTTCCTTTACAAGTATTCAAGTTTATTTTTAATCAACTTCTTTTAGTTTAAAGTTGTATGACATGTTAAGAAAGGAAAAATGTTTTTGAAGAAGAAAGGATATTTTCCTCAAGAATGGAGTTCAAGTGTTTTATCAAAATTATTTTCCATCTAAGATAATAAAGGGTTCTGTTTTTATCCCAATTATTACATTGATTTGATTATGTTGTGATGGAATTATTTTTATGAATTCCTTTATCTTATATGAATTGTTTTATGATGTCATGTTGTTTAAGAATCCCATTTTTATTACGTGAGTTACGCTATGATGTATGGTTTATGATTATGTGCCACACATAAGAAAGGATTCATTATAAGATGGCTGGGACCTATACCTCCCTCCAATGCATTGGGTAAAGATTTTATATCTTATGAGATAGACATGGCTGGAACGGAAGGTTATTTCGGTTCAGTGATACAAGACTGAAACGAGGAGTGAACTCGGTTCATAAAGGGACTTTGTCCACTAAGATAGTCTTGGAAATGAGTCATGACTAACAAGAAATGATTTTCCATGATTATGTGTGCATGACACAAAGTTTCAAGTTTTATGTTATGATTATGGGGATCTCATTTTTACTTCTATGATTTATTCCATGTTAAGATATTATGATCTCTTTTGCAGGTTATGATTTTCAAAAAGATATGATATGATTTTTATTTCTTTTATTTTCCCTTGCTGAGCATTTGAGCTCATCCTTTTATGTTTTCTCTTCCCCAGGTTAGGAAGATGGATATTAAGTAGAATATGCTAAAAAGGAACCCTAGATGAAATAAATGGGAGACATTGTAGAAGATTTATGAACCAGTTGTTTATGTTTCCCAGTTTCTAAAGACACTATACCTATACGGTCCTTTCTGGTTTTGTCATATGTTGTAATAAGTTTCTTCAATTTTGAAGTATTAACAATGTATGTAATGTATGGGTCATTATAGTTAGTATCAGAGGAAAGGTATAGTCAACCTTTGGAAACTAGGATGTGAAAGCCTTAGTAAGAACCCTAAGGATAAGTCTAAGCATAGAACACAATCTTAGTGTTTTAGAAATGGCCTTGAATAACCTAGGATAAGACCTTAAGCATGAAAATTTTATTCTTGAATTATGTGGTTTTCCTATTATAATTAGTGTTTCTCACACTATTCTTCTTGGTTTTAGTCAATGGATGGAACCCGAAGGAACTGTGTTAATGCGGAATGCGATGGGCAATGCAATGATTGTCCCCCTGAGCAACCAAACGATATGGGAGCTGGAATGAAAAATCTTGTACCATGCTCACACAACTTTCTCAAGCTATGAATCATGAAGGACTTCCAAACGAGCAAAGGAAGGAGCAAAATTCTGTTGAATCCTTCATGAGGCAGCGTCCACCATCTTTCAGTGGGTCTACTGATCCATTAGTTGCTGAACAATGGATTAGTACTACTGAAAAGATATTTTCAGTTCTTCAATGTTCTGAACATGATAAAGTCATCCTAGCAGTGTATTGTTTGGAAGGAGATGCTGATCAATGGTAAAATATTATTAAGAATACGAGGCAAAGGGATGAAATTGAGTCTATAGAATGGGACGAGTTCAAGAACTTATTTTTCAATAAGTACTTCCCTCGTATTCTCCGAACAAAGATGGAGAAAGAGTTTCTTGAACTGAAGCAAAGGGATGATGAATCTGTTGGTACCTATGAAGCAAATTTTACAAGACTTGCAAGGTACGCTTCTGGTATTATTATCCAACCTGAGAGTAAGATCGATCGATTCTTTAGTGGCTTAAAACCAAGTCTTCGAAGGGCGTTAGCCATAAGGGACTTCAATAGCTACGAGGAAATCGTTCGATGTGCTCTCAAAGTTGAGATGGAGATTGGAATAACCCATTAGTCACATGGGTTTGATAAGAAGAGGAAGATGGAATTCAAAGAAAAATCTAAAGAGCACACGGAAAAGAATATGAGCTTTTCCTTTTGCTCAAAGTGTGGAAAGAAACATGGAGGGAGTTGTCTTAAAGGGACAAGTAAATGTTTTAAATGTGGAAAGGAAGGTCATCAGGCATTTGAATGTCGTGATAATGGGAAGAAGATGTTTAATGACGCAAACAAAGGAAGGGATACACAGAATGAACCTACTACACTTCAATGTTTCAAGTGCAAGGAGATGGGGCATTACGCCAATCAATGCCCAAATCCAAGGGTTGACGATGATGGTCGACGTCAACAAAATCTTAAGGCTAAAGACAAAGGAAAGTCAGATGCAATTTCTATCAGCGATGTGGAGTACGATAACGAAGTGGTGAAAGGTACACTTACCATCCACTCTAAAGTAGCAAATGTTTTATTTGATTTTGGATCCACCCAATCTTTTATTTCTAAAGAATTTTCTAAGGGTATCACCGTATTACCTCAACAATTAGATGTTGAGTTAGCTGTGACAACACCTAATGGCACAACAGTCGCATCAAAAGTTTATAATTCTTCTCCGATCAAAGTTTGTGGGAAAGTGCTTCCTGCAAATCTTGTGATCCTTCCTTTAGTGGAATTTGATGTGATTCTTGGCATGGATTGGATTTCTCAACATGGAGCTCATATCAATTGCCAAAGAAGGGAATTCACATTTCATATTCCAGATCAATCTACGATCTTATACCAATGCAAGGATGAACATAACCTTCCAGTGGAAATTTCTTCCATCTTATGGGTATTGATTCTACTAAATGAAGGTTATTTATCTCAAATGGTTGGTGAGAAACTCATGAATAAGAATATGCCCATTGTAAGGGAGTTTGATGATGTCTTTCCGGAGGAATTACCGGGTCTTCCACCAAATCGTGAAGTTGAGTTTTCAATAGAACTCGTACCGGGTGCTTTGCCTATTTCAAAGACACCTTGTAGAATGGCCCCAATTGAGTTGCAGGAATTGAAGAAGCAACTCCAAGAGAATCTTGATAAGGGATTCATACGCCCTAGTGCGTCACCTTGGGGAGCACCTGTTCTATTTGTTACGAAGAAAGATGGATCAATGAGACTCTACATTGATTATCGAGAACTTAACAAGATCACTATCAAGAACAAATATCCTCTCCCACGCATTGATGACTTATCTGACCAACTACGTGGAGCTCAATACTTTTCCAAGATTGATCTTCGTTCAGGGTATCATCAATTAAGGGTCAAAAGGGAGGATATACCAAAGACGGCTTTCCGTACAAGGTATGGACACTATGAATTTATAGTGATGCCATTTGGTCTTAATAATTCCCCTGCTATCTTCATGGATCTAATGAATAGAGTCTTTATAGACTATCTTGATCAATTTGTGGTAGTCTTTATAGACGATATTCTTGTCTATTCAAAGAGCAAGGAAGAGCTTGAATATCACTTGAGAATTATATTGAAGACCCTGAGAAATGAGAAGCTTTATGCCAAATTTACCTAGTGTGAATTTTGGCTTCAAAAATTTGCATTTTTGGGTCACAAAATCTCAAAAGAGGGGATATCTATGGATCCAGCAAAAACAGAGGTTATCGAATGATGGTCGAGACCAACAACAGTAACTGAGATCCGAAGTTTTCTTGGTTTGGCTGGATATTATCGACGTTTTGTAAAGGATTTTTCACGATTATCTAATCCACTCACCAAGTTGACTCGGAAAGGAGTTAAGTTTGTCTGGATGGAAGAATGTGAAGAGAAATTCAAGGAGTTGAAAAGAAGGTTATCCAGTGCACCTGTGCTCACACTACCTTGTAGTGGAGAAAGGTTTGTGATCTACAGTGATGCATCCAAGAAGGGATTGGGGTGTGTTCTTATGCAAAATGATATGGTGATAGCTTATGCCTCACGACAGTTGAAAATCCATGAGCAAAATTACCCAACACATGATTTGGAGTTGGCTGCGGTAATCATTGCATTAAAGATTTGGAGGCATTACCTTTATGGTGAAAGGGGTGATATTTATACTGATCATAAAAGTTTAAAGTATATTTTCACACAAAAGGAGTTGAATATGAGTCAAAGAAGATGGTTGGAGCTGATTAAGGATTATGACTGCTCAATCCATTACCACCCTGGGAAAGCAAACAAGGTGGAAGATGCATTAAGTCGACAAGACCATGCTAGTTTATCCATGATGAGGATCACAAAAGATCCAATATTTATGGATTTACAAAGGATGGATCTTGGAATTATAATGGAAGGGGAAAAATCTTATCTTTCTCAAATGAATGTTCAACCATATATACATGTGATGATTAAAGAGGCACAGAAAGAAGATGTCGAGTTACAAAAGAAGGTGAGAAATGTTCCTGAATTCAACCTTGATTATGATGGGATAATAAAGTTCAGGAATCGGGTTTGTGTTCCTTCCATCCCCGAATTAAAGAAGGAGCTGCTGGATGAGGCTCATAGTTCTTCATTCTCTATTCATCCTGGAAGCACGAAGATGTATAGGGACCTGAAATAGTACTTCTGGTGGGATGGCATGAAAAGAGATGTTGCTGAATATGTCTCTCGATGCTTGGTTTG
The DNA here is from genome assembly GCA_963277665.1 of Viscum album. Classification (NCBI taxonomy): domain Eukaryota; kingdom Viridiplantae; phylum Streptophyta; class Magnoliopsida; order Santalales; family Viscaceae; genus Viscum; species Viscum album. Next base: position 823,194,014 of record OY728129.1, read on the forward strand.
TCAACAAGTTAAAGCTGAGAGACAGAATTCTAAGGGGATGTTACAACCATTACCCATACCCGAATGGAAATGGTAAAACATCACTATGGACATTGTCACAGGACTTCCTAAAACATCCAAAGGCAATAATGTTATCTGGGTCATAGTTGATCGTCTTACAAAGTCTGCACAGTTCATTCCTATTAGAGAGTATTTCTCTCTAGATCAGCTTCCCAGGATATATGTAAAGGAAGTGGTAAGATTGCATGGAGTACCACTTTCTATTATATCTGATCGGGATCCGAGATTTACCTCGAAGTTCTGGCGAAGTCTTCAGCATACTCTGGATACAGAGTTGAGTTTCAACACTGCTTATCATCCCCAGACAGACGGTCAGTCTGAGATAACAATTCAAACCCTAGAAGATCTGTTGAGATCTTGCTCTATGGATTTCAAAGGAGGTTGGGATCAACACCTACCTTTGGTGGAATTTTCTTATAATAATAGCTTTCACTCTAGTATTCAGATGGATCCTTATGAAGCTCTCTATGGAAAGAAATGCAGGACTCCAACTTGCTGGGATGAAGTTGGGGAAAGAAAGCTATTAGGACCTGATCTCGTTGATGAAATGGAAGAAAAGGTCAGATCTATTCAAAAACACATAAGCGCAGCTCAGAGTCGACAGAAAAGTTATGCCGACAACCGAAGAAAACACCTAGAGTTTGAAGTGGGTGATAAAGTGTTCTTACGAATATCTCCCTGGAAGAAGGTTATGAGATTTGGAAAGAAGGGGAAGTGGAGCCCTAGATATATCGGTCCTTTCGAAATACTGGATCGTGTTGGGAAGGTAGCTTACCGATTGGCGCTTCCACCGAATCTCTCTCAAGTTCATGATGTGTTCCATGTATCTCTCCTGAGAAAGTACATACCAGATCCTTCACATGTACTCAGCTCAGAAGTTGTACCGCTGGAGCAAGATATTTCTTATGAAGAACAGCCGATAGAGATTCTGGATCGTAGTGAAAAAGTCCTACGAAACAAGACCACTCGATTGGAGAAAGTTTTATGGAGGAACCACCAACTTGAAGAAGCTACATGTGAGCTTGAGGATATGATGAGGGAGAAGTATCCTCATCTGTTTGTTACAAAGTGACGAATTTCGAGGGCGAAATTCTTTTTAAGGGGGGTAGAATGTAACACCCGAGACTTTTATGTTATATAAATCATCAAAGGAATCTTTTTCTAGACAACACTTGCTTGGCTTGCTTTGCACGCAATCACGACCTTCCTCGATAGCTTGTGTCGTACGCAATACTGAGTTTCACTAAACAACAATATGCTATTAAAACTAGCCATTATGAATAGTAATAACCACTTTTTGAAATTTTATAAATTTTATTTTTCAAAATGGACTTCATTTTTGGACTCAGAATATCGAAATTATCCTAGGGTGAAATTTTGGTATTTTTCTGAAAACTTTCAATTTTTTATGAATAGTGAAACCACTAAGTGGTAGGTTAAAAACTGAAAATTACATAAAACTTAATTTTACTGCTTCTGTTAATGGAATTTCAAAAATCTGACAGACACGGTTGATATCAGTAAGTAAAATGTGGTTCAATGAGATAAAAATAATTTTTTGGTGAATAGTAACTTTTTACTATTTTTACCGCAGTTAATAGTAAATAGGGTAACTAAGGGTAAATATGATATTAATATTACCCTAACACATGTCCTAATTCTATTGGACAAGTGTAGTTCGACCAAAAACAAACTTAGGAATAAAATATGACCATTTATGCCCACTTGGATTAGATTAGGACATTTATTATTAATTTATTTAAAGAAGGGTTAAAATAGTTAAAATTAATGTTTAATAAGTAAATCATTTTTAATATGGGGTTATACATAAGATAAATTCGATTGTAAATATTCATTAGAAAGATAAAAAGATTTCCTACATGATGGTATTTTATTTGTAATTTTTAGACTTCAAATAATTTAATTTATTTATGACACAAAGATGATGCAGTAATTATCTTATTAATGAAATATTGACATAATTGATAGAATAAATACCAAAATAAATGTAATTTAAGACTTTTTATGAATTCCTATAATTTTCTAGGTTACTATGATATATTAGTGTTGATTTAATCAACTTGGTTCGAACATATAATTCTGTTATGACTTTCACAAAAATCATATATCAAATAGTGTCAAAATTGACACAAAATAGTTTTTAAATCAAATATTTTATTATTAATTATTATTTTATTCCTAAAAATCTAAAGTTCTGCAATATGACTTATATAAGGATATATATATTAATAATAAACAATTTGGGGTTCGTTTGGCATGTTATAGTAAGTGTATTAACCATATAGTGAACGAAAACAAAAAGACATGGTAAAAGTTAAATTATTTAACTTAGAGTTAAATCTAATTGATAAGGTTAAAATAAAACCCTAAACTTGTCTAAATCCTATTGGTTGATAGGATTTAGACCCATCCCCACGTTAGCTTCTAAATAAGACCCTTTGGAACCATTATAAACCGATTTTGACTTTAATGTAAAATAATATTTTGAGATATTCCTAAGGTGCCCCTCTCCTCCCTTATAAAAGGGAACCTCCTCCCCCTCCTCCTCACACCAATTTGAGCACTCATGCTCGGCCAACCCCTGCCATTTTCTCCTCTCCACTTCCCTAGAATAATCCTATAGGTCCTGGTCTTCTTCAAAGACCAATCTTAGTTCCCTAAGTGGAGGATTCAAAGGGGCGTTCCAAAGAAGAGGTAATATCCATTACCGATCTTTTCAATTTCTTTCTTCTTCAATTTCTTCTTCTTTAGTTGTTTCATGATAAAGTAATAACATCAGTATTACTTACAAACTTATATGTTATTATAAATATGAAACAACCCTAATTCACCTTCTATCCATCCTACGGAAAAATGAAATCACCGCGCGTGCGTACGTACGGAATACCGTCTCCACGCCGTGGTGTAATCTATTTTTCCACCATCACTTTACAAGGATGGGTATAACGGTGTAATGAGTAACTATTTATGATTATTATAAACTAATATTGATACTGAAATAATATATATATACTCCAATACAGTTCCACGATCATAGGAACGATATCATCACTCGTGCGTACGTACGGAATACCGTCTCCACGATGTGATGCGACTCGTTCTACATAATCATCGTTACATAGTAATTATATAAATGAATTGAATGAATAAATATTATATATGTTACACTAATACCATTCTGGATATAAGGTATCTATAACCTTAAAAGAAGAATAAGAATGTATTCGGCAAAACGCGCATAAGAACAAAAGGCAATAAAGACCCGAGTAACAAGTAACAATGAAATATTACTAACAAGATGCTAAGAATATGACCATATATGATATCATATAAATATGTATGATTCTGGAATAAGTCAATAAAATTATTTAAACCATTATACAGGAGCTTCGGACACGTACAAAGCAAATCGGACCTAAGGTAAGGGAAATATCACAATCTCATTTTTATCCGAGATTGTTTTTACTTTGGTAATTACTGGGGTGTATTTTATAATCCACATCCATGTTTCCTCAATATGTAATATTATTTACATCCACCTACAATTTTTTAAATCCAATTTCACCCTTCGGTGAGTTTTTAGTAAAATATATGAAAGGAATCTTTTATCGTTTTTCTTAGGAGGTACTTTTTGACTTTTCCGACAAAAGTACTTTTTTTTAACTTATACGGCATGAATGGATTTTTAAAACATTATTTCCAAGAAGCTTCCTTTACAAGTCTTCAAGTTTATTTTTAATCAACTTCTTTTAGTTTAAATTTGTATGACATGTTAAGAAAGGAAAAATGTTTTTGAAGAAGAAAGGATATTTTCCTCAAGAATGGAGTTCAAGTGTTTTATCAAAATTATTTTCCATCTAAGATAATAAAGGGTTCTGTTTTTATCCATTTTATTACATTGATTTGATTATGTTGTGATGGAATTATTTTTATGAATTCCTTTATCTTATATGAATTGTTTTATGATGTCATGTTGTTTAAGAATCCCATTTTTATTACGTGAGTTACGCTATGATGTATGGTTTATGATTATGTGGCACACATAAGAAAGGATTCATTATAAGATGGCTGGGACCTATACCTCCCTCCAATGCATTGGGTAAAGATTTTATATCTTATGAGATAGACATGGCTGGAACGGAAGGTTATTTCGGTTCAGTGATACAAGACTGAAACGAGGAGTGAACTCGGTTCATAAAGGGACTTTGTCCACTAAGATAGTATTGGAAATGAGTCATGACTAACAAGAAATGATTTTCCATGATTATGTGTGCATGCCACAAAGTTTCAAGTTTTATGTTATGATTATGGGGATCTCATTTTCACTTCTATGATTTATTCCATGTTATGATATTATGATCTCTTTTGCAGGTTATGATTTTCAAAAAGATATGATATGATTTTTATTTCTTTTATTTGCCCTTGCTGAGCATTTGAGCTCACCCTTTTATGTTTTCTTTTCCCCAGGTTAGGAAGATGGATATTAAGTAGAATATGCTAAAAGGGACCCTAGATGAAATAAATGGGAGACACTGTAGAAGATTTATGAACCAGTTGTTTATGTTTCCCAGTTTCTAAAGACACTATACCTATACGGTCCTTTCTGGTTTTGTCATATGTTGTAATAAGTGTGCTTCAATTTTTAAGTATTAACAATTTATGTAAAGTATGGGTCATTATATGTGCTGCGAGGGGCGGCTGGTGCAGGTGGGCTGGGGGATTGTAGGGGGTAGGGGGACTGGCAGGGGGTGGCAGGGGGGACTAGCAGGGGGCTGGGGGGGGGGGGGGCAGGGGGGACTGGCAGGGGGCAGGGGGTGGGCTGGAAGGGGGACAAGCAGGGGGGTTGGCAGGGGGGTGGCAGGGGGCAGGGGGCAGGGGGGACAAGCAGGGGAGTGGCAGAGGGGACTAGCAGGGGCAGGGGGGCTGGCAGGGGGTGGCAGGGGGGACTAGCAAGGGGCATGGGGGACTAGTAGGGGAGGGGGGATGGCAGGGGGACAAGCAGGGGGACAAGCAGGTGGGTGGCATGGGGCAGGGGGGACTAGCAGGGGTGGTAGAGGGGGACTAGCAGGGGGTGTGGCAGGGGGCAGGGGGGACTGGCAGGGGCAGGGGGACAAGCAGGGGGGGCTGGCAGGGGGGTGGTAGGGGGCAGGGGGGACTGGAAGGGGGGTGTTTGGAAGGCAGTGGGAAGGAGGGCAGGGGGGGGGGGGGGTCTGCAAGGCATAGGGGAGGGGTGCATGAGGTGTTCAGGGGGGTGTCTAGGGGGTGTCCAGGGCCAAACATAGCCACGGTTCCTCAAACTGTGGCTATTAGCTATAGCCACGGTTTTAGGGCCTATAGCCACGGGTTAGAACCGTGGCTATATCCCGAATTTCCAGTAGTGTATGCACATGAAATGTAGAATTTTTAAATAGGACCAATAATATAAAAGTGAAAGGGTTAGGAAAATCCGGATGTGCTCAAGTGATGATGGGGTCATGCATTGTGATAAAATCCACTGCATCGGTAGGAAGTCCCTCAATGTATCTCCTCAAACGCTACCCATTGACTATAAATCTCTCTCCAGTGTCCTCTTGTGTGATATCCACTACACCATAAGGAAAAACATTAGATACAATATAAGGACCTAACCATCTGGAACGCAACTTACCAGACATCAGCTTCAGTCTTGAACTGTAGAGAAGGACATTCTCCCCAACATGAAACTCCCTTTGGTGGATCATTCTATCATGAGATGCTTTTGATCTTTCCTTGTAGAGCCTTGAGTTCTCATATGAAGACAATCTAATCTCCTCAAGCTCTTGAATTTTCATCTTCCTTTGGATTCCAGCTTGGGCCAAATCCATGTTGTATTTCTTAATAGCCCAATAAGCCTGATGCTCAACTTCCACGGGGAGATGACATGCTTTCCCAAAAACAACCCGAAATTGGGGCATGCCAATGGGTGTCTTGTATGATGTCCTATAAGCCCACAATGCATCATCCAAACTTTTGCTCCAATCCTTCCTATTGGCCTGCACAGTTTTCTCCATTATTTGTTTCAACTCACGATTTGAAACCTCATCCTGTCTATTTTTTTGGGGGTGGTATGGTGTTGATGTTTTGTGTATCACCCCATACTTCCGAAGTAGGGAAGAAAAATTCTGATTGCAGAAGTGTGTCCCTTGGCCACTGATGATGGCCTTCAGTAGTCCAAACCTGCAAAAAATATGTGCTTTGACAAAGTCCACTACAACATGAGAATCATCAGTCCTGGTGGCCTTGGCCTCCACCCATTTACTCACATAATCAACAACACCCAAAATATATAAAAATCTAAATGAACTAGGAAAAGGACCCATAAAATCAATGCCCCATACATATAAAATCTCACAGAATAATATGGGTTGTTGGGGAATCTCATGTCTCTTAGAAATGTTCCCAGTGTGTTGGAAATAAGAGAATGACTTACAAAACACATGTGCATCATGGAATAAGCTAGGACAATATAATCTAGAGTCAAAAACTTTCCTAGCTATCCGTTGGGATCCAAAGTGTCCACCACAAGCAAGTTTATGACAAAATTTCAAAATAGTCTCAAACTCATGATCAGGAACACACCTCCTAATAACATGGTCACTACACATGCGCCATAGGTATGGATCATCCCAAACATAAAATATTGACTTTCTCTTTAATTTTTGGACTTGACGTTTCTTTAAATTTTCAGGTATTTCAGAGGCAACAAGGTAGTTCACTAAATCAGCATACCAAGGATGTGTACCTGAGATGGAATAAAGATGATCATCGAGAAATGTGTCACAAAGTGGTACCTTGTCCAAGGTGTAATCCTCTAGTGTGTGAGTAAGCCTACTCATGTGGTATGCCACCAAATTCTCTAACCCCTTCTTGTATTTTATCTCGATGTCAAACTCTTGAAGAAGGAGCATCCGACGGATAAGTCATGGCTTTGCATCTGGATTCCTTAAGAGGTACCTCAAAGCTGCATGGTCAGAAAAAACAACTACTTTAGAGCCCAATAAATATGAACAGAATTTATCTAAAGCAAATATGACATCAAGAAACTACTTTTCTATGGTAGTGTAGTTTGATTGGGCTGAATCCAATGTCCTTGATGTATAGGAAATCACATGTGAACTTCCCTCCACCCTCTGAGATAAGACAGATCCAACCGCGAAGTTGGAGGCTTCACACATAATCTCAAAAGGAATCTCCCACCATGGGGGCTGTATGATAGGTGGAGTGATCAGACGTTGTTTTCTCTCATCAAATGAATTCCTGCAAGAAACATCAAACACAAAATAAGAATCCTTTTGAAGTAATCTTGACATAGGAAGAGCAATCTTACTAAAATCTTTGATGAAGCGCCGATAAAATCCTGCATTCCCTAGGAAAGATCTAACATCACACACACATGAAGGATATGGTAAGGATGAAATAATATCTATCTTTGATCTATCAACTTCTATCCCATATTTTGACACTACATGACCTAAGAAAATTCCATGCTCTACCATGAAATAACACTTTTCAAATTTTAGGACTAGATTCTTTTCAATACAACGATTCAACTCCTTTCCCAAACTAATTACACATTCATCAAATAAAGATCCATACACTATAAAATCATCCATAAATACCACCATGCAGGTCTCAATAAAATCATAAAAATTTCTCACCATGCATCTCTGGAAGGTACCTGGGGCGTTGCAAAGTCCAAATGGCATCCTGTGGTACGCAAATGTGCCAAAGGGATAGGTGAATGTAGTCTTCTCCTGATCCACGAGAGATATAGGAACCTGAAAATATCCAAAAAATCCATCCAAGAAACAATAGTGTGTTTTCCCAGCTAGTCTCTCAAGCATTTGATCAATGAATGGGAGGGGAAATGGTCTTTGTGAGTGTAATGATTTAGTTTCCTATAATAAATACACACACGCCAACTATTTTGTACCCACATTGGAACTAACTCATCTTTCTCATTTTTAGCAACAGTAACACCACATTTCTTAGGCACAACCTGAATTGGACTTACCCACTGAGAATCTGAAATGGTATAGAGTATGCCTGCCTCGAGCAATTTTTCAACTTCTTTTTAAACATCCTCCAAAAGTGTTGGATTGAGTCTCCTTTGTGGTTGCCTCACTGATTTAGCCCCATCCTCTAAAAGAATCCTATGCATGTAAATCGAGGGGCTAATACCTGATATGTCATCCAAGGTCCACCCAATTTCCCCAATGTTCTCCCTCAAAAGATTCAAAAGTTTTTCTTCATGTTCAAAAGGGAGATTTCTAGCAATGATAACAGGTAATTTCTCACCACTCAACAAGAATGAGTATTTGAGATTTGGTGGCAATGGATTGAGTTCCACTGTAGGGGGTGGTGTATGGTTGGAGACATTGAAGGAAGTGAAATATGTACACAAAGAGCATCAGTATCAGACTATATATCATCAAAATCAGAGAATAAAGCATTAAACCCATCAACATACTCAACAACCATGTCATAATCAGAGTTTATATGATCAGAATTCGAATCCACATCAAAATCAAATCTTAGAGAGTCTTTTTCCTTAGAAATAGGTGTGGAAGTACTCTTAGACATCATTCTAGAACCAATACTCATAATCTCCCTAAGCATAAGACAATACAATTCCATGGTGTTTTTACTTGGTGGTTAAAAATGGGAGATAAAAAATGGAGAATGATCCTCTGGGGGTACTTCATGGAATCCATAACATTAAATATCACAACTTCATCCCCAAATTCCATGGAAATTGTACCCTTATTGACATTTATGATAGTTTTTCCAGTTTTGAGGAAGGGTCTACCTGAGATAATGGGGGCATGAGAACTTACTTGATCATCCTCCATGTTAAGCACATAGAAGTCTACTGGAAAGATCATGTCTCTTACCCGGACATGTATATCCTCAAGGACTCCTGCTGGATATGTTGTAGCTCTATTTTCCAACTACACCACTACTCCTGTCGGCATCAACTCACCAACCTGTAAGGAAGAGAATACAGAGTGAGGGGTCATATTTATTGAAGCTCCTAAATCACAAAGAGCATCAGAGAAGTGAAACTCCCCTATGGTACGTGGGATGGTGAATGTCCCTAGATCATTGCACTTTGTCGGCCTTTCTAGAGTTGGTGTAATGAGTGTTGAAACATTTCTTCCATGATTGATCCTCTCATTTCGCTTGATCCCTATTCGATTGGTGTAGAGTTATTTTAAGAATTTGGAATACCTTGTGATTTGTTTAATGGCTTCAAGTAGAGGAATATTGATCTCCACACGCTTGAATGTGTCCAAAACCTCCTTTTGAATTGCTTCTTCAGCCATATTATTGGTTTGAACAACCCTATTTGGAAAAAGGAAGGGGTTTATGAGGAACATCATCAATATTTTTCTTACCTTTATCTTTCTCCTTGGATTTATCATCAGTTGGTATGGAATGCGGCTTCTCTGGAGTAGAGGTGAATCTCGGTGGAATGGTAGGTACAAATATATCGTTCATTTTCATCCCACTTCTCAATGTGGTGGCACTAACATTCCCCTTTGGATTTGGAGTGGGTTGAGAAGGTAGATTTCTGGAATTCTTACTTAAAAGTTCATCGATGGCGATGGAAATATGGCTTATTTGAGTCTTCAACTCCCTCAGCTCCAAACTTTGACTCTTCAGCTCATTCTGCTGATTAAGAACAATTTTCTTCAAATGATCACCAGTATTAGAATCTACCTTTGGTGGGGGATTCCCTTGTTGTTGGCTTTTTGATGCTTGGGATTCAAATATTCTTTGGGGTTGTTGGAAACCCTGCTGGTAAGGCAGAGGCTGCTGGATGTTTTGTTGAAAGGGTGACCTTTGTTGTTGTCCCGAGCCATACCTCATGTCTGGTTGATCTTTCCACCATTGATTAAATGATGGAGCAAATAAATCAAACTTCTTTTGGGGATATGGTTGTTGTTGCTGCTGAAATGGTCTCCCTGGGACTACTGCTGTGCAATCCTTTGTCTCTTGTAGTTGTGGGAAATAGTCTGTTGGGTGGGTTGTCTCAGTGAAAATTCCACAAGGCCTTGAAGGAGGGGGTTGGGATGAATTTTGATCCAAAGAAATATGCCTCACCATTTTGTTCAATTCTTCTAACTTGGTATCAATCAAATGACTTTCAAGAGAAGAACTTACCTGATGTACTCCCCTGATTTGTGGTGTACCTCTATCACCAAATTGTTGGGAATTTTTGGCCATATTGTCAATCAATGCATGTGTGGCTGCTGGTTTCTTGTCCACCAATGCTCCTCTAGCTGCATCATCCACCATGCTCCTCTCCATGGGTGTGAGTCCTTCGTAGAAGTATTGGATGAGGAGTTTCTAACTGATTTGGTGATGTGGACAGCTTGCACACAACCTCTTGAATTGCTCCAAGTACTCATACATTGACTCTCCTTGGGATTTCTTGATCCCCGATATCTCCCTTCGAATGGATGTAGTCCTTGATGCTGTAAAAAATATTTTCAAGAAAAGACGTTTCAAATCATTACAACATGTTACATCTTCAGGTTGAAAATAATACATCTAATATTTTGCAGCTCCATCAAGTGAGAATGAGAATGCTCTTAATTTAATTTGAAATTCATAAACATTTATTTGTTTTAAGGTTAATAAAACCACATTAACTTCCTTAAGGTGTTTGTTGGGATCCTCACCAGATAAGCCATGAAACTTTGGAATAAGGTGAATTAATCCAGATTTCAATTCAAATTCTGATTCGAGGATTGGGTATGCAATACAATTTGGTTGATAGTTAATATCTCGTGCATCCAATTCTCAAATGGTTCTATTATGTTCATTTCCATTGTTTTCAGCCATAGGTTCTTGTTTTAATTTGGACATAGAAGTGTTTCTAATTTTAAAATTCCTAGATTAGAGGAATTCCCCAGTTGGGTAAATGTCGACACTTCCGGTAGACTGAGAATGACGGATTCATTCCCTAAGCCTACATTCAATATCATGGTCCAGATCTAAGAGATCTTCGGGATTATTTCATGTCATAAATCAAATAAAAATGAAAAGAAATAAAGTGGACCATAGTAAAATAAAATTGAGAAGTTTGAGTTGATGGTCTAAAAAGAAAAGAAGAGGATGAAAAAAATGAAAACTTGAGAAAGTGGAAAGATGAAAGAGAGAGGAGAGGAAAATAATATAATGAAAAATAAAAGAAATAGCTCTAAATAGTTGAATAAATTTCTCAACTGCCTGGAAACGGATACAATTTGAATGATCACCATCGTGGGTGCCCTCAAATGATTAGTGTGATTTTGGGGTACTTAGGTGCAACAGAGTGACTGATCAAGGTCGTCTCTCAAAGGAGGAAGTGAATTTAAAAAATTATTAATGGTATTCTAAATAAATAAAATGGAATAGAATAAAAACACTACTTGAAAGGATTTGGGTTTGTTATAGTTTATGAATCTAGAATAAGTTTTCAGGTAGAAGATTGTATTTTTTTTGTTTTTAGTTTAGAAATAAATTTTGATTAAAATGACACAACAAGAAGATGTTTTTTTAGAAATCTATTTTAAAATGTGTAATCGATCTAACTATACCTGTTCATTCACTTATTAATTATTATCATTTAAATCAATATCCACTTAATTATGATCCCCTAATTTGTTATCCCTCGAACCCTATGAGAGTTAACTTACCACAAAGATTAAATTACTTAAACCCTAGGCTAGCTTCGGAACACGCAATCGCAACACCATGCTTTGATTATTGTTCTAAGGATAGCTTATGGTCAGTGGTTAATTAGAGAACATATCCATTCTATAAATGAGGATTATTTGTCTTTAGGTATTATATTTGAACTCTACAATTATCTCCCGTATGGTCTTGTATTACCGATTATGATGGCGCTCTCACAATTTACACAAAATCCGGACCTCGTGTCTTTTTTGTGTTAATTGTTAAATTGCATGCGTAGTTTCTTGTAATTTAAAAAAAATTCATGGATCATATTATATTAATTACAGTATCTCATTTATTAAAAATAAATTAATGAATAAGGATAGAGATCGATCGATTACTAAAAAGAACTACTCTTCCATGGGTTGCGTAATCATCGTAGAAGCGTTTTGCATTTGCAAAGGTTTATAATGGGTATAACCCAATAAATATTCTACTAAATAATTCCAGCCCAAATATAAAGATTAATAGAAGAATAAATTTAAACAAAACAGAAGAAAATAGAAGAAATAAAAAAAGAACAAAGAATTTTATTACACAATTAAAATTATTACAACCTGAAGGAGAAGACGAAGGCTTCGTCGAAGGGATCCTTGCTTCAAGAGCTACCCTTATTGAAATGGTTGGATAATTGGAGTGGATACACTTATACTCTTCCCTCAACTTCCCAATTCACATCCCAACCCCAATAAATGAGAAAAACACCAATTTATAGAGGGGTGGTGAGGCTAGGTTCAAAGTGGTTTCAAGTGTGAATGGGGAATCTCGGCCAAGTATTTTATGCCAAATTGAACCGCCCATTTGACCACAAAAACTCGTGAATTGGCCATCCTTACAGACGTATAAAATGTGAAAGAATGGGTCCTCTATCTCCTATAACAATTTGGTCTCAATACAAGCCCATATGAAGGTGTTATGGCCGAAATACAGAAGCTTCTCCATTCTGGCGTGTCCATCCCACCTTTGACTTTATGGCCCAATTAATCCATTTAAATGCATTCTTTTGATCTAGTGTCCTGAATGAAAGTTGTAGCCCATGACGTTAGAAACATAGTTACGAAATATTATGTTCTAATATTTTAAATGAAAATATTTATGATTGAAATACAACAGTGATTTTGAAAGGGTGAAAATGGAATTCTCATAAAATATTGAAATGAATGATCTAATCTCAAATAATTTCTAATTGAACATATTTAAAACAATGTGAGGAAATTATATCATTTATTATCTATAAAATATTCAATAAAATAGTGTTTTATCATAGGCATACTACATACCCTATTTGATACATAGGGATCAATACCCATATTGTTTGATGCCTCAGTTTATAGTCATGTGACATGATCAGTTTATGTAGTTTAACATCATGTGATAAAGATTCTCATGTCATGGATAGATCTCCAAATAGGGATGGTGGGGGCTTGTATATAAATTCAACCTGGGTTCATTGGAAGAATGGTGGAATCTGAGAAAGGGGGACCCACGAATGATGGTTTTAGGTTATCATATTATGGACTAGAATAGTGGCAACCCATGATGATCGTAAATAGGGAATATTCTACTCATCCCATAGGGTAAGGATTCAATTTAATGTCATGTGATGAGGATGTTTTCATTCATTTTAACATTGTAAAACTAAGACTTAGATCTATGTTGCTCATATTTTATCCTGATTGTGGATGGTTATCAACCTTAATTGGGATAGTATTATTATTAAATGACGATCTATACAAAAATCTGTACTAAGATAGGTAATATATTTCCCTTAGTTATAAAACCATTATGGATTACATGTCCACTACTCTTGAAACTCTGGGTGGGGGAATTAAATGCTCACTCGTGTAGAGGAGGAAAATTTGTAGGCACAATGTAAGGTACAAATTCTTATAAGAAGAAATGAATTATGGTATACATTCTTAGGAAAAAGGTAGGGTAATGAATTTGGAAACACATGGATCGTATGGGGAACCATGTGAGGGAGAAAAACATTATTTAGTGTAACATTATAATATTAAACACAAATTTGGTTTTGAAATACATGGGATTTATTTCATGTATAGAACATGAATTATGGGGGAATTTTTGTGTGATATATGTCATTTTTCATGAAGATAAGGGTTTCGAAACAGTTTCTTCTCTTGTGTGAACCTGATCATCCTTAAGAGGTGTTCTGTGATTATCCCTAAATTGTAGGCCAAGAAAAATTAAGTCCTGTGGAAGGTTGTTCATGAAATATCTCTATATTTTATGGTGCATGGGATTATTGTGTTGCATGATTTGATGGAAGAATTTTTTTTGTGAGTTATATCATCAATTCAACTTCCAAAGATCAATCCCCAATGTGTTTTGGGGGTTTTATTTATAGTTTTAATCATAATTTGATATTGCACAACATCACGATAGCACAAAACATTTTTGTTTAATTCCTAGCTATTTTATAATGGGGATTGATCACATAATATGTATGGTTTAATGTCACCATTATCAAGAAAATTCATTGTTTTATCTTTGTATTTCATAAAAATATCTCATTTTTCATGAAAATTCTATGGACATCACTCAAGCTTCGAAATTATTTGTGTAACTCAGGGTCACATTTTCCACATATGCCCTTTGCATTCAGATCTACTTCATTTCATGAAACTCTCTCAATGTGCACAAAACCAATTAAATGTATTTGAAATTTTCTATTGGGTTAGTATGCAAATTTGTATTACATAAAAGTTTCCTTTTAGGGTGTGAGACACATTTTCAACACCAATAGTCTATAGTTTAATTTCATTCCAATGTTCTCCTTAGAAATTAGAAACCAAATAATTTTTTATCTCATGTAATGTTCATATTTAGAATATCTTATTTTTAAAAGGATGTTAAGATACAATTTTTGTGATTTCCTTTTTCAAAAAAATTATTTGAAAATATTAAAAAAATGTATTCCATAATTTTAAAATTAAAATTTTTATCTTCCACTCGACATTTTTTGATAAACTTTATATGTTATCAAGAATATTGCATCAATTATTTTTAAAAAACTTATTTATTTTTCCATATATTTCACATCAATCATTTGAAACATTTTCTTCACTTTCAAGGATTAATTATTGAATATTATTTTTCAAAATAGTAAATATTTTCAAGATATTTTCTATAAAGAGATGATCATTATTCAACTCATAAATCCATTTCTAGAAATTAATTCAATTTATTTTATTTGAAATATCCATTTAGATTTAGTGTTTTGAAAAATTTGTTAATAAATATTACATAAAGTTACAAACATTATATGTTGGACACATCCTATTAGTGTCCATTTTTCAACAACACAAGACTTTTAAAATAAACCATTTTTTATTTCATGAAAAATATTTATGATTTTCAATATCACTTCTTCATTCTTACTAAATTTCCTTAAATCCTTTTCAAAATCATTTGAAAACATGTGATTAGTGAAATGAGCACATTAAGGTATATTAAACTAATTAAATAAACTCATTAGCCCATTTTAAAACCATAATATAATTAAATATATATTTCCTTTAACAAAATAAACATTAAGTTAAAATAATCATTAAATGACACATGAAATCAAATTGATTTCCCAATATTTTTCATAAATCATATTGATATAAATCATAATGGAAAAATGATAATCAGGAGTGTTTCATAGAAAAAAAATGTAATTTTTTTTAAAAATCATACCTTTTGAACAGAAAGTTCATAATCATTCCTTTAAAACAAAATATCTTTAGATTATCTTTTGAAATCATACTATTTCCCTAAATAATAATTAGAAAGAAAACTAAAGTCATATTGGTTCATTGGGGCATAATCATCATATAACCATAAAAATAACCCCATCAAAAACACTTTTATGTGTAATACCCATTATGGTCATCTACCAACAAAATTCTCCAAAGAACATAATCATTACCCAATGTATTGGATATAAATATCAGGATCACCCATTAATATTAGCTATATCGAGCTCAAACATCATTGAAAAAATTTCCAAGGAAAATAAAATTCATGAAACACATAAAACCATCCATTTACATCATCAAACTCATGGAATAATACTTTTTAACCCTTAACATGAGTAGTTTAAGAAATTGATATATCCCATTCATTTAAAATCCAATTTTCAAAAATAAAATTCATAAAATAATGTTATGGAATCTTTGTATTTGTTCAAAACAATATAACATGTAAATTCTGAATAACATCACATAATAGTTGTCATGGTGGGTAAATATATTAACATAATATTTGTGAAAATAGAATAATCCATTTATATTTAGTAATAAGAATACAAATGATATGTTTAAAATTTATAAAATGATTCATTTTGGAATTTTTTAAGAAATTCAGAAGATCCATAAAATACCCTTCTTATTAAATTTATATATTTTTAAATACATCCATAAAGTAATTTTAATACAATGGAAATGAAATAAAATTATATAGATAATAAATATTTAAATAAAATTAGAATGATATATTTAGTTAAGCTGCCCATTACATTGAATCCGACTCATAACGTGTATTTTTTATATTCTGAAAAAATAATCATATTTTTATCAATTTCTTCATTAAAAACTATTTTATAGTTTAATAGTCATTTTATTTAATATATTTTCATGTTATATACAGGTTTATAATCAATTAAGTTCACATTAGATATTTTGATGATATTCAGATAAGAAGTCCAAAATGACCTTGGTAATATGAAAATGGTCAAAGTGTTAACTAATAAATCATCCATATAATAATAATAATAACATAATTATAATTTTATACATCAATAAAAATTTTAAAACCAAGGCTGAAATAATTTTAAGAAAAATTATCAATATTACAATCCTGAAGATGGTAGGTCGTGCTTAGGGATTAGTAATGTTTCCATTTCTCAATGATCATGATGTAAAGAACATAAGTTTTATATTATATTTAAGTAAAGAATATGATATCAAAAATTTCATATTAATAATTTAAAATAACAAATATATACTGGATATATAACATAGTAATTAATATCAAGTCATGTCACTTAATAAAGGTGGTAATCAATACGTACGAATGAATGGTGTTTTCATTTTTAATGGATGGGAATGTAATTAAATAGATAATATTTTTATATATATAATGATAAATATTCTATTAATATCATAACCATATATAAATTTCAAGTCCATCATTATAACCAGTCATGATTGGTGGTGATGTAAAGAGAATTTCATCAATTCGTGAGGCAATATTCCACCTTACACATGAATAATGATTTAATTTTCTATGTTATAGAAGGTTTTGGATATAGGTTATAACATTAAATTATAATCAACTTCTTATATGAAATATAATGATATTATTATCTCAGAATGTTTGAAAACTTTTTAATGAGGTAGACGTATAAATAAAATGAAAACACTCTGTTAAGAACTATACCTTTTGTTCAGAAAAACTATTTAAGATTATAATGATCAAACCAAAAAATATAAGACATGGTGAGGGATGTAATTAATATATTTGGGTTGTTCTTTAAAATACCACAATTTATTTTATGTTTTGGGTTAAATAGTGCAGGGGGTTTTATAATTGGGGGTGAGTACACACTTGGAATGTTTTAAAATATTAAATAATAATAATGTATTTTTTAATAAAAATAGATCCAAAATTAATTTCTATAAAAATATAGGATGACATAGGGTTTAAGTATGGACATCAATAAGGATTTAGACTTGTTTTTAGGTATTTTTTTCCCTTATAACCTTCGTTTAATTATCAGTAAAACTGTTTTAACCACAACCATTGTAACATACATTTATTGATTTTACTATTCATAATGACCAATAATTATTTTCTATTTATTAAATAATGTTAATTATAATTATTAAAAATATTCATTACGTTTTACAAAATTCAATCCGTAGAAGTTGTATAATTTAATTAAAAATTAAACACACAAACATGTCAAAAAGTGGTTTTCTAGAAAAGATGACCTTTTAAGTTGTAATGAATTAGATTTTCTGAAATATATTTTTAGAAATCATTTTTGAAAATTACATGATAATGCGCTGAGAAGGCATGTGATTCTGAGGACTGGTGTTCTTGAAACAATTCATTTAAAAATATTATGGTTTTATAGCACATGCTTGTGACTTTTCTAAAAAAAGTAGATTATGTTTTAATTGGGTTCCTGGATCAAAAATATGAGGGTACCATTGAGCTCAAAATAAGAGGCTTTACCCTATGAGTGACCTAACTTTGATTGTCATGGGTCATATAGTGAAAAAGTCACAAAGGACGTAACTGGTAATAAAATAATTAAATAAAATTATTTTATATTAAAATTGTAATAATTCTTGAATGGTAACTGAGATTGGAAATCTTAGACCACCATTGAGTTCGTAAGGTGGAGTTTTCCATTGGCGGGGACTAACATCAGTTGGTGTGGTCCGGATGTAAAAGATAGTTTTTAGACTTAAACTTGATTAAAATATTTTAATAAAAATATTTTATTCATGACACAATGACACATTTTTATTATATACACGTTTTTTAGAGAAATCAGGTTTATTACCCTAACACTAGAATTCCTTAGAGGAAAGGATACAGAGCTCTCTCGATGAATGGCGGTGGATCCTGGATCGATGATAAATGATGAACCTCATATTAGAATGATCTTCATTCCCAACAATGACACCGAGACTGTTCTTCATCAGTGACCAAACCGAATTGAGGTAGAGAATTTTGGTTTTGATTATTCTTTTCCCCATTCTTGAAAATCAATGATGACTGTGGATCAAAAAATGAACATGTTAACCTATGGAATCATCATTCTTGTAGGATCAACATAATTATGAGATTTTAGTCTCAAGGATGATTTGGTTAATAATTATTTATTCTATCTTGATCATTCTTAGGGAATGGATCGAGGCCAAAATGCATAATAGATGATATTTGATCCATGGGTAATTCCATGCACCTTTATCCCCTGATGTTCTTCATATTCATTTAATATTTTCATTTTTCATAGTTTATAAACATATGATCATTGAACCTCCATTTCATTGTGCAATGATCCTAAATCTAGGATCCAATGTCGAGATTACCCACCAGAGGTGTGACGATGATGGGATGGATGGATCGATGCAAGCCATGAGATATCTCCATTCAAGTGGTTTTTCATCAAGATGAATTGTGACATTGATATGCACCCAGGGTGATGAAGAATTTGACCTGAGGATCACAGATGTGCCACTGTTTCAAAAAACGGAGCACCAGAGAAGAACCAGTGGCCCGTGGAAGGGGTCACCGGTGTGTCAGAGGCATAATACAGTGGTGGTAGGCATGTGGACCCCAGTTAGGCCACGGTTCAAGGAGCCTATGATGAGGGGGGGGGTCATGGAGTAGGCGGAGGGTGTCCGTGTTGAACATGGTGGTGCCACATTGACAAGGGGGCCTAAGGTCTAGCTGACTACGCATGGCGTATAGGTCAACCCATGTGTAAGATCTAAATTAGTGGGGTTGGGATTCTCCCACAGCTTAGTGGGTCTGTATCAGCATAGCAGGCCTTGGCCCATCAGTCTAATGGCCTAGTGGGAAGGGCAGAACTAGGTCGGGTCGGCCAGTGGGTTGGGTCAGAACCCTTTTCAATAAAAAATACTTAACATTCAAACACAACGTCTGTTTGAAGAGATGCCTACGGTGTTTGGAACCTTGAAAAGGGGAGTTCCTTTGAAGATGTCTTAGTTGTTTTTTAGTTTGACCGGTAGAGGTCAAGAGTTTTCTACATGTATATTCCTATGAGGGATCAATGCAGGATCTCATTCCCATAATATGGGATGACAACCAAGTTTGAGAGCGTACCCATGGTCTTTTACGATAAAGGTTCTATGTAGGATCACATTCTCTTCATAGATAATGACTTGTTTTCTGAAGTGAATTTTCTTAGCTCAAATATGATAGATGACTAAGTGGGTTGGATCATGCATTATACCATGAGTCCTAGTTCATTCTCACTTCTCTTCATGTTAACATAGATAGGGTTCGTGGAGGTGGTGTGAACAATATTTAATTTGGAACTATTCCCCTATCAAGGATGATGTTTCAAGTAGGTCCAAGAGTCCCCCCAATGATCCTTGGGCATGGTGGACCACCATCTATTTATCAAGATCATATTATTTCCATCCTACTAGACTAGACCTGATGAGGGTGTTCCAGTCAGTTTTTAGTGTATGATGTTTGGCTGTGATGTATCGAGATTCCATGTCTTAGTGACACTAAATGTCTTATGTAAACTACATGACTTATCGAGACCATTCATCACTATGGTTACTTTTGGTAGACCTGTTCCATGTTCTTCTATCAGATACCTTAAGTAGTGAGATCTCCTTGGACAAGCGTGCTATGAGTGGAACCGCATAACTTGCAATGGATAAGATTTTGAGGATTGAAACCCTTTATTAGTATACATGGATATTCTTGTTATATGTTCTATAGAAATATACCTATGTTAAGCTAGCTATTTATTCTTATGGTTGTTTTTCCATTTTGGTACTTATTCATGATATCTCCTTTGTGGCGTTTCCTCTATGGTATTCATTTGTGACTTATGGGTGTCCTACAAAGTATTTTTTTACTGACCCATACATGGGATTTTCCTACATGTGCCACATCATTTCTAGATATTCGACCTTGTTATGGAGTTCTAAGTGGACCAAGATTAGATGATTCTTGGTGGGTTCATATAGAATGGTGTGTCCTACGACTATAGTCAGTAGTCCCAGTACCTTTATTTATAGTTTGGGCATTTTGGTTTGCTGAATATTTTTGGTGGGATTTTATTATAGCCATGTTTTAATTTATTGTACTTCACATTTCTATCATATTCTATGGTTGGTATCTAGTTATATTCATTCATTTTCTACTTAATGTTTTTTGAATTTCAACATTTTGGTCTTGGAGATTTTTCTTTGTGTATAAGAACTTAGGAAAACGTCTCCCAATTGCGGGATATGCCAACTCGGTGTTAGTTTCTAGTCCTCGGCCTATCAGAGTTTGGATTGGGGTAGTCATGGAATAGAACCCTCTTGGAAGGGTCATGATAGGTGGTATCCAAAGAGGTTGGATCTAATTAAGGATCATAAGCCTCTGAGGTTGTTTTCGGGAAACATTGTCGAGTGTTTTGAGTTATGATATTTGTCCAGGAAATATAGTATTGGTGTGGTGGCCCACATATCCATACACTATGACTCTAGACACCTAATTTCCAGCTCGATACATGAAAACACTAGTTGTAGGGAAAAAAGGTACATGAATTATATAGCAATTGGTTCTGTTTTACATGTCCTTATGGACTCATCTAACCATGGGTAAGCTTTTGATGATTATACATATTGTTTTCTTATAGTATGTATTGACGATGCATTCCAAGATGGTCAGAAGATGGTCGTTTATCCTATTTATCAGTTCGTATACCCACATCCAATGGTTTAGGTGGTTTCAGCTTGCCATACTAAGTCATGAATGGCTCTTTTGGTGCTGGATGATGATGTGTAGGGTTTGAGTGAATATCATAGGTCCACGAGGTGGTGATATTCGTGGATACAGGGTTAGTAGGACCAATCGATAGTTCGTACACAATGTAAGTCGTAGAACATGTGATTTTGTCAGAAGTTTCAGGGGATTTTTATTTCCTTGAAAAAGATTCGTTGTTATACTTGTTGTGAGAAGGGATGGTCCATGTGATATTGTCCCACTATTCAAACTGCATTTAGAGAGGTGGTTTACCAACCACTAAGGAATAGGCTGTGGCATGAGTAGATAGATCGGTCCAGCAACGATCGTGGTAGAGGAGTTGGGGAAGTAGTATGAGGTGGAAAATGTTTTGACATGTTACCACCACCACCCCCAGGTGGTCCATACTAGACTATGGGAGTTGTAGGATAGGGGAGGAGACAGTTGCATGTTTTCAAGGATTATAACCCTATAACTCTAAGTATGGATCATGTCAAGACATGTGTCTTTTTACTTTAGCTGCAGTAGATAGAAAATTGTGCTGATGATTTTCTTTGCTTCCACATTTCTTGTTCGATACTTATAGATTCCGGTTACCCATTAAATTGAACCTCACATTTAGAGACTCTTACTATAGGGGAATCTACAATCACACACTAGTGCTGATAGTGTGACTTGGCATTTAAAGGTGAGGGTTTTAGTTGGGATCTCTTATTAGTAGCATTGAGGCCTTATGATGTCATTCTCAGTATAGACTAGTCTCTAAAGTTCATGATCAAATTTATTATTTTAGGAAAAGGTTGTGGTTCGTCCACGGTAATAGTACTAGATTTCTTTTTTATTGGAAAAAGGGAATTCCTTGAAACTCAGGATGGAATCATGCATAAGAGGGTGTAGCTTAATAATCTTTAGTTGGATAAACTCACCCTTAGTGCAGTGGAAGTTTTGAGTCCTCTATTTATTGTAATGGTGGTGGAATATAAAAGCATGTTTTCCAAGAAGATGTTCTACGTTAAACACCCCATCGATAGTTATACTTTTACATTGATCTACACTCCATGATGACACTAATATCTACACCTGCATATCGCATGGCTCCCACAGATCTTTATGAGCAAATAGTGCAGTTGGAGGTCTTACCAAGGAAGGGATTCGTGAGACCTATTGTTTCACCTTGGGATGACCTAGGTGGTCTTCATTGATATTGGACATATAATCTCAAGGACTATAGTTTCAATGGATCAAGAGAATTTTGAGTTATAGTTTTATTAGCACTCCCCACATGAGGTTTCTAGAGGAGGGTGTCAAGTACGTAGTGTTCTATGATACATCAGGAAACAATATTGGTTGTGTCCGGATGTAGAGGTACGTAGTGATTGCCTATGGATCACGCTAGTCAAAATCACACTAGTAAAACTACATGACTCATGATCTTTAGTTGGTAGCAGTAGTATTTGAATTATAGATGTGGTGATAATACATGATGGGAGATCAATTTACCATCTAATTCAACCACATGATTCTCCGCTATAACTTGTCTTAGAAGTATGGGAAATTGAGATAATATAAATGGATAGAGTTCCTCAAGGACTATGAATTAGAGATTTTCTATACTCCTGGGAAGGGGAATGTGGGAGAAGATGCTCTCAGCATGAAATCTATCTTATACTTGTTTAATGAGGCATCAGACTAGTTAGCCTCATTATAGATAATCATTATGGATAGACATGGATCATCTTACCTCAAGTTAATGGTTGTCACCCCTCCACTCTTATAGTGAGTCAGGGAGGAACAACATAGGGATACCAACTAAGAGACTCTATATGCTCAAATTTCCATAGGGATTTCCCTCGATGGACATTCAAAAGGTGGGGATAATTCTATTATATTAAGAGGATTCATGAAGATAACATCATCATTGTGATATGAGGTTTTGAGGGGGTTTCATGCATCCAATTTTGCAGTACATCTAGGTGTGTAAATGATATACCTAGAAATTTCACATCTTTTTGGTGGATGGGTATGAAGAAGGAAGTAGCATAGATTGTGTCTCGATTCCTTACATGTCAATAAGTGAAGGATGGGCATTAGGTTCCTGTGGGTTTGACTCCAACCCTTGAGTCGATAGAATGGAAGTGTGATGGGATAATAATGTACTTCATGATGGGTTTACCATATAAATCTAGATGGAATGATACCATCTGGGTGATCTTTGACCGACTCACCAAGTCGGCCTACTTCCTAGCTATCTAATAGTAATGTTCAGTAGACAGTTTGGGACACACCAATGTACATGAGATAGTTCGAATCCATGGTGTTACATCAATGATTGTTTAATCACATGATTATCTCTTCACATCCTAGTTGTGGAATGGATTATAGAAGGTATTTGGGACTCATTTATGATTGAGCATTACATTTCACTCATAGGTGGATGGCCAGACTAAGTGGATCATTTAGGATCTATAGAACATGATATGATCTTTCACATTATGTTTTGTCCATAATTGAGAGGATCTCCTACCTCTGGTGCAGTTTTCATACAACAACAAATACCCCTCCACAATTGGTATGGCACAATTTGTGGTGTCGTATAGGCGACCATGTAGGTCACCAATTTATTAGACTTACCTAGGAGAGTCAGCACTAATGGGCCCGATGTTAGTGAAGGAGACTATAAAGAAGGTTCATGTAACGACCCAACATTTTACCAATGGAAAATCCCTTCATATAATTATGTCATATAATAAAATGGAGTCACAACACACTGAAAAACTAAGTACAATGTGACCTTGAAACATAAGTTTGTCACTTGTGTGTTTTTAATTTCTAAAAAATGATCATCTAAAATTGTGATTTGTAAGTGATTTAGAGTCTGATACAACAAACATAATTTTTTTGAATATTAACATGCCCTTACGAATAGTTTCAAACCATTAAGAATAGTAATGAATAGTAATTAATAGAAAATCGGCCAAAAAATAGAAACCTCACCCATGAATTTACAAATACAATTTAGACATCTTAAAAGTGAAAAAATGATCGTAGTATAAGAATTGGAAAAAATACAATTGTATGTCAAAAATATTTTATTTAAAATTTTATCTTTAATTTAAAAATTTTAAATGAAAATTTTGTCCTTAAAATTTAATCACAAATTTTTACTTAATTATCTTGTGGTTATAAGATAATTTTATGGGACCTTCATTAATTTTTCAAGGTCTTATAAAATGAGTTATATTTTTAATGTTTAATAAATAATGATTTTATTTAAAAATTAAATTAAAAATATTTAGAAAATTATTTTCAAAAAATGGAGTTCAATTTTTAATTCTTCACATTGAAAAATGGAAAGGAGGGATTTTTGGGATTTTTCAAAAATACTAGAATTTTTTCGTGAATAGTAAAAATAAAGTTTTGAGTTTTTGATATATTTGATGACATCATAATGATGTAATAATTAATAAAAATTTATGGTCAAATTTTTTACAGTAAAATAAAATACTCGGTGTCCCATGTGGTTAATACCATGGGAAAATACCATGGGAAATTTCATGGTTTTACAAAAACCACTAATGAGGTGTCTTTTTAAGTTAATAAATAATTCTCTCTCTTTTACTATAAAGACACACTTATCCATTATTTTTATTTCATTACAAATCCCAAATACTTGAATCTCTAGTGGGTTTACCTCTCTAGGAGTCCTCCCAAGTTGTCCATAATCCCCATAGTCCCAACCTTCAAGATCTAGGAGTTACTCTACAATGTAAGGGATGCTTTCATCCTCTTTTTGTCAACACTTATTTGTTGTTATTTATTTGAATTTCCATATTCATATGTTGGGATTTGATATTTAGGTATCCCTCTTACTATCATTTTTATGTGCATATGATGAGATACCCTTTTTTCTCTCTTCAAAATATTATATGAAATTTTAAGCAACATCATTGGGATTTTGAATTTTCATAAGGGATATCTATTTTTTTTTATTTTCAAGTTCATATATTTTTTATTCTTTCACCACCTCATTTAATCCAAATGTTATGATGACTCCAATAACTTACTTGTACTAGAATAATGTCATGATACAGTAATAATTTTTCATCATCCCTCATTTTCTTTTTTATATATACTAAAATGAAAATACTGTCTTAGATATGATAATTTACCACATTCAAGGACGATGTGTTTTCAATTTCTATTATTGTCTTTAGTAATAGTAATGGAACAATTTTCATGGTTTAACGAGATCATAATATATTTATTATGTCTCATCTATGGTTCTAGAATCCTTTTGTATAAAATATTTTGAATTATATAACAAAACAGGTTCTCCGTGGTCAAAAAACCGCCAATTAACCCAAACAGTTATCATTAAATAATTCATATAATTATTTATCTTCGTGCCAAGTAACCAAATGGAATTTAAAATAATTTAACCTCCTGTATTTTCACTAGTAACATTCCACTATAATTATGTATAACCAACATCATTTTACATGATTCTTAGACCATGAATATATGTGAACTGATCATTAGAACCACGAAATCAAATGGACCCGAACAATGAAATTGAACCTCGTAACCAATAAAAAGGATATGAATAAACTCAAAAATGTTTTAATAAATCATTTTATTATAGAATAAGTTATTTAATTATTAATTAATTAACATAATTTTATTATCCAGATCATTAAAATCGAGTGGATAACACCATCAGGCTTAAGGTAAGTGATTCTACCCAAACCACATTTATTCTATCGGGTTGCTCTATCGTTATTTTTACCCAAAATAAGTTGTCTTTTATTTTCAGGAAAAAATTATAAATTCTTTTTATATTCTCCAAACATATGTTTTAAGATTCATCCCTCATTCTATTTCGGGGATATGGATGTTTTTAATTGATTCCCTCCTTAATTCTTCCTGATAAGAGAACCTATATTAATGGAACATCCTGAATTCTTAACAGATTTCAAGTGAATTTTGTTCTTTTTTTAATCCACCGTTGTATTTATGAAATCATTATTTTTATTAAGAAAACCTTCTTGGTTCAATTATGGTTTAATACAAAATATTGTCATCTTTTCTATTTTAAAAGCTCTATAGTATATTCTGTAAAACTACACAAAAATGTTTAAATGATAATGTTTCTCTAAATGATTTCTTATATGTTTTCACTTCTGTTTAACAAAAATTTCCATGTTATATTCCAATTTTACCTTATTAATGTCCATGTATAATCTAATACATTTATTTCAAGGACACTTTCATGATACACCCATTGGTTATTCTTTATGTCATGAATGTGGTACTCAATTGTTTCCATGGGTACCCGTATGTTTATGTATGGTTGATTATGTATGAATATATATGTGTCGAGAATATTAATAAAACCTTTGATATGTGGTTTCCCATATAGTTCTCTAATGCATTGGGTAAAGTTATATCCCATGAGATGCGATGTGAAACGGGATTGGTAGTTAGCCTTGTCCCGTACTACAATGGGAAACAACATTAGTGGTCAGCCTTGGCCCATACTGTTATGGGAAATGAGATTGGTGGTTTGACTTGACTAATACTAAAGAATTGTTTTAGGATTCTACCCCATTTATATGATTCCATGTTTATATGATCCAATGTTTATAGGTTATTATTTTATATGTTCACAGATTTTGATATCTTTATGTTATGCCTCCTAGATCTTCTTCTTAAGCTTTATTCTTATATATATTTCGTTACTAGGATTTTTCAGCTCATCCATTTTTACATGTGTTCCCTAGGGTACCCTCTACAGATGTTAGGGCGCAACGGAAGTAAGTATTTTTTATGGAGACTAAATAAATAAGTGTTTTTTAGCCCCATGTTTTTTGTTTTATGTTTTATATACCTAGTATTCCAAGACACTATACTTAATAATCATTGTATTATACTATGATGTATAATTATGCGTAAACTCATGTAATGTTATTTGTAAAATATTGGGGATACTACAGTTGGTATCATAGGATGGTCTCATTATTTTTGGAGATTAGGAATAAAGCACATTATTGGGAACATTAAGGATGAGACGAAGTATAATAAACCATCCCCAAATTTTTTATGTATAGAGTAAGTGGTTTATCAAGAAAATATGTCCATGATTGGATAAATACAAGTAGAGGAGGCACTGGCACAAGTTTACCTAGGATTGAAAACTTGGACAAGGAGTTTCAGGCTTCACCTAGGGTATCCTCGTACAAGACAACGAGCATTGCTGCTCTCTTGGTGTTGACAATCTAAGGGGATAATACTTGGTAATTGTTGATCTTGGTAAAAACCAATGTTAAAAAACTATAAGAATATAAGATAAGAAATAGATCAAGGATACCCTAGTGTGAAACAAAGGGAATCACATGTTAGGATATACTTCTCATTTACATGTTTATCATTTTATGGCCAATGATTACTTTTTATGCTCAATAGATGAATATTAAATCCCTATAATTATAGATTTTTTCTTAGTTAATGGTGGGAATTAAAATAACATATTCCAAAAATAATTTTGATAGGAAATGTGATGATTTACCTAATGATATGCTTGATATGTTGGTAATGGGTGCTCAAAACATCATGAAAGTACATTCTCAGCTAAATAAATTTATGAATAATAACTTGAATCATATGAAATTACCTCCTCATACAAGGAAAGTGAAATATGACATAGAATACTTTATGTGAAAAAGGACTCCCATGTTTAATGGATCTTATGATCCCCTCATAACAGAATAATGGGTTGAGTTCACTGAATAGATATTATCTGTTCACCAATGCTCGGAAAATGATAAATTCGTACTGGTGGTCAATCATTTTTATGTGGAAGCTAATCAGTGGGGGACACTGATCCAGAATACATATTCTAAAGAGGAAATTTATTCCATGGATTGGGAGGAATTCAAGAGTATACTTTTCTACAAATATTTTCCTCAAGACCTCTGTCTGAAGATGGAAAGAGAGTTCCTTGGACTCAAGTAGATGGAATATGAGTCCATCAGGGCGTATGAAGCAAACATTAAAAGGATTTCATGGTACGCCTCTGGCTTTCTCTTGAACAACTAAATATAGGTGGATAACTTATTTAGGGGACTAAAGCTAAGTCTACGAAAAGAGTTGGTGATTTGAGACTTTGAAAGTTATGAGAAGATTTTTTGTTGTGCCTTCAATGTTGAAATGGAGATTGGATACTCTCAGTGGCCTTGTGGACCTAGTGACAAGAATAGAAAATAGACAACAACATGGGTGGTTTAACAAAAAAACCTATGATGGAAAGAAGCCTGACATTTCCCCTAGAAAAAGTTGTGGGAATAAGCATCCTAGGAACTATATGAAGGGAACCAAGAATTGCTTCAAAGGTGTAAAGTTTGGTCATCTGGACATGAACCTCCAAAAGGATATGAAAAATACCAGTAATTTGGAAGAATAATGGAAGGTTCCGATCAATTCTCATATAGTGGTGCATTGTTATAACTACAAGGAGAATGAGAATTATTCTAACAATTGCTCGAAGCCAAGGGTTGTTGGAGGAAGTCAACAACAACCTCCAAGGAAACAAAGAAGGGATTATGCTATCACTAATGTTGAGGTGGAGGTAGACAATGATGTTGTGATAGGTATGCTAGTTATTCATTCAAGAAAAGATAATTTACTATTTTATTCTGGTTCTACACATTCTTTCATATCATTCAAGTTTAGAAAAACTAATCAAACCACACCTCAAAATTTGGAGGATATGTTATCTGAGAGAAAAAAATGAGGCAATCATTGTGTCCACTGTTTATAACTCCTCCCTGATTAATGTTTGTAGACTGAACCACCCAAATAATCTCATCATACTTCCTTTGGTGGAGTTTGACACTATCTTGGGCATGGATGGGCTATATTTATACAGTGAAAACATCAACTCTCTGAAAAGGGAGATCACTCTACACATCCCAAAGCATCCTCTGATTCTTAACAAGTGAAAGGGGGGAGATGAATCTCCTTTAGAATCATCATCTCAAGTGTGGATATTGTTGCCTTATGAAAAATATTATCTAGCTCAAATGTTTGAGACAAAGGAGAGAATCATTCTTGAAGACATGCCCATCACGAGGAATTACACTGATATATTACCTGAAGAGTTTCCTATTCTTCCCATTGACTGAGAGGATAAGTTCTAAATTGAACTTTTCCCTAGATCTATGCCTATCTCAAAGAAACCTTACAGAATTGCAACTGTAGAGCTGGAAGAGCTGAATAAGAAGTTACAGGAGAATATGGAGATGGGTTTCATACACCCTAGTGCTTCACTATGGGATGTTCTAGCCCTCTTCATCATGAATAGTGATAGAACAATGCACATGTGCATTAATTATTGTGAGATCAATAAAATCACTATAAAAAATATGTATCCCCTTCCATGGATAGATTAATTCTTCGATCGGCATTGTGGGGCCAGTTATTTCTCTAAGGTGGACCTTCCGTTAGGATATCACCAATTAAATGTGATGAAAGAAGATATTTTAAAGACTTCCTTTTGATTTAGGTTATGGACACTATGAGTTCATAGTGTTTCCCTTCATACTCACTAATACTCCAACAATTTTCATGGATATAATGAATAGAGTTTTTAGAGATTACCTCAACCAATTTGTGGTAGACATTATTGATGAAATCATGATATAAATCATGATCAATGAGGAAACTGAAGATCTTTTGAATATTGTGTTAAAGACTTTGTACGGGGAGAAGTTGTACGCAATGTATAGTAAATGAGAGTTCTATATAGAGGTAGTATCATTCATGGGGAATGTTATCACTAACAAAGGGATATATTTGGACTCTTCCAAGACAAAGGAAATTGAAGAGTGGACCTTTCCTACATCTGAAACAATGATCCATAGATTTTTGGGTATATCATTGTATTATCGATGAATTTGGAAGAACTTTTCATGATTTTCTAACCCAATGGAAAAGCTGACACGAAAGGGAGTAAAGTTTTTCTAGAATTAAGAATGTAAAGACTGTTTCAAGGAGTTGAAAAATATGCTAATCATTATGCCAGTACTCACACTCCCAATAGGTGGAGAACTCTTTATGGTGTACAATGATGCTTCAAAGAATTTATTAGGATGCGTGATAATGTAAAATGAAAAATTGATAGCCTACTCCTCAAGGAAGCTAAAAATCCATGGACAAAACTATACCACATATGATCTGGAGTTGGTTGTTTTGATACTTGCATAAAAAAACTCATGGAATTATCTCTAGGGGAGAAGGGTTAGATATATACTAATCAAAAGAGTCTCAGATATATATTAAAACAGAAATAGATTAATATGCACCAAAAAATATGGATATAGCTCATCAAGGATTATGACTGCTAAATCCATTATCACCCTGTTATGAAAAACAAGTTGGAAGATGCTCTAAGTTGAAAGGATCATGTATCTTTATCAATCATGAGAATTGAAAAGGATCCATTATTCTTAAATTTACAGAGGATGGAAATGGGAATCATTAAGGTAGGAACATAATAAATCTTTTATAAAATGATTGCTCAACCATCTCTCATGGATAAAATAATAGTTTCTCAATGAAAAAGATGTGGAAAATCAGAAAAGGGTAGAAGTTATAAAAAATATAAAATCCTATCATTTCAAAATTGATGAGGAAAGAGTTGTAATATTCGAGTCATGGTTATATGTACCATCTCATCCAGAGATA
Organism: Viscum album; assembly: GCA_963277665.1. Lineage (NCBI taxonomy): Eukaryota > Viridiplantae > Streptophyta > Magnoliopsida > Santalales > Viscaceae > Viscum > Viscum album. Next base: position 823,225,100 of record OY728129.1, read on the forward strand.
AAGAATGATCTATTGAATGACGCACACCTTCTCTATCCACCGAGGGAGCAAAAAGTTGTATCAATATCTCTGAGAAAACTTTTGGTGTGACAATATGAAAAGGGAGATTACTGAATATACATCAAAGTGGCGAGTATGTCAGCAAGTCATTGTTGAGAGGAAAAAGTATAAGGTGATGATGCAACCACTACCCAAACCAACATGGATGTGGGAGAACATTACCATGGACTTTGTCCTTGGAATTCCAAGGACATCCAAAAGAAAAAAAATTCTATATGGGTTATTGTGGACCATGTTACGTAGATAGATCACATTATCATGATTCGAGAGGAATTAACATTGGATAAACCATCATGGATATATATAAAATAAGTGGTAAGGATACATGGTGTTCCAAAATATATTTTATCCAATCATGATCAAAGATTCTCCTCAATATTCTGGAAATGTATCCAACATGCTCTAAGCACTGAACTAGATTTCAGTATGGCGTATCATGCTCAAACTAATGGCCAATCTGAGAAAACTATTCATACATTGTAAGATATGTTGAGAGAATGTTCTATGTACTTTAAAAGAGGATGAGACCAACATCTTCTAATGGTTTAATTATATTACAACAACAGTTTCCAATCAAGAATCTGAATGGCACCATATGAGTCCTTTGTTGGGAAATTGTGCATAACACCAGTGTGTTGGGACACAGTCGGTGAGCATAAGCTGTTAGGACCTGAAATGATCGAAGAAATGGTTGAGAAGGTGAAAACCATTCGGTAGCATATCAATGAATTCCAAAGTCGACAGAAGATTTATAAAGACAATCGGTGATGAGACCATGAGTTCAAAGTGGGAGACCTGGTTTTACTACGCATATCTCTGTAGAAGAAGTTCATAAGGTTTGAAAGTAAAGGGAAGATAAGTCCTAGGTATCAGCAAATTTGAGATCAATGGTCGAGTTGGATTTGTGGCTTATCGACTGGAAATTCCACCTACCATATCTAAATTACATGATGTATTTCATATATCCCTCTTAAATAAGTACATACCAGACCATTAACATGTACTCTCTTCAGAGGTGGTACAGTTGGAGGATGATATTTCTAACGAGGAGCATCCCGTGAAGATCTTGGATCTTAAAGATAAATTTTTATGTAATGAGACTACATACATTTTAAGGTTACTATGGTTGAAACATATGTATGAAGAGGTAACATGGGAACTGGAGGAACCAATGAAGGAAAAGTACTTGCACTTATTTATGTCCTAGAATGTAAAACGAAATCTCGAGGTACAAATTTCTTAAGGGGGGAAGAATATAATGACCCATTTTTTTGCCAATGGAAAATACCTTCTTATAATTATGTCATATAATAATATGTAGTCACAACACAATGAACTAATAAGTACAATGTGACCTTTAAACATAAGTTTGTCACTTGTGTGTTTAAATTTCTAAAAACAGTCATCTATAATTGTGATCAGTAACTGATTTAGAGTCTGATAAGACAAATATATTTTTTGATGAATAGTAACATACCCTTATGAAGAGTAACATACCTTTATAAATAGTATTGGATAGTAATGAATAGAAAATCGGACAAAAAATAGAATCTTCCCCCCATTCATGTACAAATAATATTTATAAATTTTAAAAGTGAAAAATACGATCATAGTATAAGAATTAGTATTTTTGTACATAAATACTATTTTATTTACAATTTTATGTTTAATTTAATAATTTAAAATGGAAATTTAGTTTCATAAAATTTAATCATAAATTTTTTCATTATTGTCTTATGGTTATATGATAATTTTATGGGACCATGATTAATTTTTCAAGGTGTTATAAAACAACTTATAGTTTTAATGTTGAATAAATTATAATTTTAATTAAAAATTAAATTAAAATATTTAGAAAACTATTTTCCAAAAATGGAGTTCATTTTTAAATTCTACACATTAAAAATTTGTTAAGATGTAATTTTGGTATTTTTCTAAAATAAATATATTTTCAATGAATAGTAATAATAGAGTTTTGATTTTTTGGTATATTTGATGACATAATAATGATGTAATAATTAATAAAATAATCATGTCAGATTGTGGGCAGTAAAATAAGATATTAGGTGTCCTAAGTGACTAATACCATGGAAAAATACCACGGGCAAGCTCATGGTTTTACAAAAACCACTAATGAGGTGTCTTTTTAAATTAATAAAAAATTATCTCTCTTTTACTATAAAGACACACTGATACATTCTTTTTCTATCATTAAAAATTCCTAATATTTTAATCTCTAGTGGTTTTACCTCCCTAATAGTACTCCCAGGTTTTCCTTAAGCCCCAAGGTCCCAACCTTCATTTTCTAGGAGTTACTCTACAAGGTAAGGGGACCTTTCAAACTCCTTTTTTGTCAACACTTATTTTATGTTATTTCTTTGAATTTCCATTTTCACATGATGGGGTTTTATTTTATCTGTACCTATTACTATCCTTTTTATGTAAATATGTTGATATTCCCTTTTTTCTCTCTTCAAAATACTTTATGAAATTTTATGTGATACCGTTAGGATGCAAAATTTTCATGAGGGATCTCTTAACTTTTCTTTCATTTTCAAGTTCATCTCTTTTCTTTTTCTTTCCCCACATACCATTATCCAAATGTTTTTAGGGATCTAGTACCTTACATGTACAATAATGTTTTCATGAAAAATTAATAATTCTTAATCATCTCTCCATTCCTTTTTTATATACTAAAATTAAAATACCATCCAAGACGTGCTAATTTACCACATTCAAGGACGATGGGTTTTAAATTTCTATTACCATATTTATTTTTAGTAGTAAAAACATTTTAACTGTTGAACTAGACCATAATATATGTATTATGGATCATATATGGTTTTGAAATCCTTTTTTACACAATGCTTTGATTTATAATACCAAACATGTTCCTTGTGGTCAAAAAACGCAAATTAACCCAAAGAGTTATCATTAAATAATTTATATAACGATTATTATTCATGCCAAGTAACCAAATGTAATTTATAATAATGTATCCTCTTGTATTTTCAAAAATAAAATATAACTCCATTTCTAGAAAACCATCCCCATTTTACATTATTCCTTGAACATGAATATAAGTGAACCAATCATTAGAATCCAGGAAACAAACGGAATCGAAAAATGAAATTGAACCTCGTAACCAATCAAAAATTTATGAATAAACTAAAAATGGTTTTACTAAATCATTTTATTATATAATATATTCTTGAATTATTTATTAATGAACATAATTTTATTATTCCAATCATTAATATCATGTTAAGAACATCATCAGACTTAAGGTAAGGGATTCTACCCAAACCACCTTTATTCCATCGAGTTTCTCTGTCTTTATTTTTAACCAAAATAAGATGTATTTTATTTTTATAAAAAATAAATAAATTCTTTTTATATGTACGAAAATAACGTTTCAAGATCCATCCCTCATTCTCTTTTGGGGATATACAAGTTTTTGAGTGATTCCCTCCTTAATTCTTCCTGATAAGCAAACCTATTTTAAGGGATCATCACGAATTCATACCCCATTTCAAGTGCACTCTATCCTTTGTTTTAATCCACCATTATATTTATAAAGTAATTATTTTTATTATGAAAAACTTATTGGTTCAATTCCAGATTTATATAAAAGGTTTTCCTCTTTTCTAATTTAAAATCTCTATAGTATTTTCATTAAAACAACACAAAAATGTTTTAATTCTATTGTTTCTCAAAAACATTTATTATATGTTGTCACTTCTTTTTTGACATGAATTACCATGTTATATGAACATTTTACCTTAGGAACGTCCATTTATGTTCTAATACCTTTATTTCATGGACACTTTTATGATACACCCATTGGTTATGCTTTATGTCATGATTGTGGTACCCAATTCTTTCCATGGGTACCCTTATGTTTATGTATGGTTGATTATGTATGATATTTGTGTGCAAAGAATATTAATGAAAATTTTGAGATGGGTTCACCTAGATAGCACTCCAATTCATTGGTTAATGTTAATTCTCATGAGATGCGATGTGAAACGGGATTGGCAGTTACCCATGACCAATACTACAATGGGAAATGGGATTGGCGGTTATCCTTGACCCATACTACTATAGGAAACTATATTGGAGGTTAGCCTTGACTCATACTAACGAAATGATTTATTATTCTACCACAATTATATGATTCCATGTTTATATGATCCAATGTTTATAGTTATGATTTCATAAGTTCCATGATTTTGATATCTTTATGTCTTGCCTCCTAGCTCTTGTGCTTAAGATGTATTCTTTTGGTCATTCCCTTACTGGGATTTTTAGCTCAACCCTTTTTTCAGGTTTTCCCCAGGGTACCCTATGCAGATGTAAGGGCTCGGAGGAAATTAGGATCTTTTATGGAGATTAAATAAAGAATTTTTTTGAGCCCCATGTTTAATGTTTTATGTTTTACATACCTAATATTTCAGTACACTAGACTTAACGGTCCTTGTCTGGTAATATGATGTATAATTATGCTTAAAATCATGTAATGTTATGATTAAAAGGCTAGGGATTCTATAGTTCTAGTCATCAAAGATCTGATGAATATGGAATATAGCCGCCATAAATTTTATGTTGATAGGTGATGGAGGCCTTTGGAGTTCGAGGAGGGAGATCATGTGTTCCTACGTGTCTCTCCTCGAAATGGGATACAGTGATTTGGGTAATACACCAAGCTATATCAGATGTTCATTAACCCTTTCATGATATTGTGTTGATTTGGAAAGGTGGCATACCACATGGATCTACGCCCACAGTTGGACCGGGTACACCTCATCTTCCTTGAGTCTCACATGAAGAGATACATGCATGAACCACCGCACATCTTTGATTGGGAAAATATGTACATTGATGATGGGGAAAATTTGGTTGATTAGGCGATGATGATCAAGGATCGATAGAAGGGTATCCTTCATGAGTATTTGATTCCTCTGGTGCATGTTCAGTGGTGGTATAGGAATCACTAGAAGAAGAATTGGGAGCGGAAGGATCATATTCATGCCAAATTCCCACAATTGTTTCGGCATCCCTTTATTTTGGACTATGGGGATGTAAAACCAAAGGTGGGTATAATATAATTACTCAGAATTTCCTGAATTTATTTTTAGAAATTATTTACAAAATTATGTGACCATCCACTAAGACAGAATGTGATTTCAAGGCCCGATATTCTCTGAACAATTCATTGAAAATGGTAGGTTTTTAATACCATGCACACATGATTTTTCTAAAAATGTATAATATCTTTTGAATTGTTTCCCGAATCATAAATTTGAGGGCACCATTGCACATAAAATGATGGCTTTACATAAGGGACAACCCAAATTTGATAAATGCAGGTCATATGAAGAAAAAGTCACAAAGGGCATAACCATAAAAAAATAATTAAATAAAGTTATTTTATTTTAAAATCATAATAACTTATGTATGGTAACTAAAATTGGAAAGATGAGACCTCCATTGAGTTTTTGATGAGGTGTTTTCCTTAGGCAAGTCCTAATATTGGCCAGCATAGGCCGGCTATGAAATATAGTTTTTGAAAATAAATATAATTAAAATATTTTATTCTTGAAACAATGACGTGTTTTATTTAAATATGTGTTTGTTAGAGAATTTTTCATTATCACCATAACCCTAGAATTCTGCTTATGCAAGGATACATAGATCTCTCAACAAACAGTGGTGGATAATGGATCAATGATCAATAATGAACCTCATATTCGAAGGATATTCATCCATAGTAATAATGTGATGACTGTTCTTCATCAGTGATCAAACTTAATAAAGGTAGGGAAATTTAGTTTTGATTATTTTTCCCCATTCTTTTAAATCAATGATGAGGGAAGATCAACCAAGGAACAGGTTGACCCATAGATTTCTCGTTCTTGTGGGATAGATGTAGTTATAGGGTTTTATTTTCAGGGTTGGATTTATTAAAGATCTTTTATTATTTTTTGATCATTCTTATGGAATGGAATTAGGATAGAATGAATAATAGTTGAGGTTTGATCCATGTGTTGTTCAATGATCATATCTTCTAGGATTTTATTCATGTTCATTAAGTTCTTCACATTTCTCATGGTTTATGAATGGATGATTGTTACACCTTTGTTTCTTGGAACAACGATCTAAAATTGAGGACCAAATGTCATGAAGACGTAGCAGACGTTTGATGATTATGGAAATGACCAAATAGAACTGTCTCTGTAGATAATGTTGTTGTAGTGATTTTTCATCAAGATGAATCATAACGTTGATCCAAGATAACGGTGATGAAGAATGTGACCTGAGGATCACAGAAGTGCCTGCATTTTAAAAAATTGAGTATTGAAGGAGAATCGGTGGCCCGTAGAAGGGTCCATAAGTGCGCATGTGCCATTAGCAGCATGCAGCTGAGGACACGTGCCTGTGGAAGTGCACGCAGGTGGCATGCTACAGTGGAAGCATCCATGTAAACCATGGATCCACAATAGTTGGAGGATCCCAAAATAGGTTGCCAATGGCTCATCAGTCCAGTGGCCTAGTGGGCTCAGCCAGACTAGGTCGGGTCATCGATACTTGGTTGGGTCGGTCAGTGTGGTGGGTCAAATCCTTTCTCAGTAAAAAACCATAACTTTCAAATGAAGTGTCTATTTGAAAAACTGTTTATGGAATTGGGACCCTTATGATGGGGAGGTCCATTTGAGGTTTATTACTGGTATTTTAGTTAGAACAGAAGAGGTTGGGTGTATTCCCATTTTTTATTCCTATGAGGGTTCTATGTAGGATATCATTTCTGTTATAGAGGATAACATCAGTGTTTGAGATCATACTGTTTGTCTTTTACTATGAGATTTCGATGAAGCAGCCCATTACCATCATAAATAATGACCCATGTTCTGAAGTGATATTTCCCAACCCGTCTATGATAGTTGACTTAGTAAGATGGAGCATGTATCGTACTAAGAGGCTCGTTCAGTTCTCACTTCTAATCTTGTTAACATAGAGAGGGTTTTTGGAACTGGTGTGACCAACCATTAGGAATCCAAGGCTCTGCTATCTAGTATGATGTTTACAATAGGTCCAAGAGTCCCCCTAGTGATCCCTGGGCATGGTGCACCCACTATTTGTGTATTGAGATCATATTCTTTCTGTTCAACATGATTAGACCTAGAAAACGTGATTTGGTCAGTTTTCGATGGTTGATGTTTTGTTGTGATGTATCTGGACTCTGTGTCTTAGCAAGACTGAATGTCTTATTGAAACAATATGAATATTCAATACCATGCATCTATGTGGTTACTTTGGGAAGACCTGTTCTTCGTGCTTCTATCAGATAGGTTGAGGAGTGAGATATCATGGGATGAGCATACTATGAGTGGAACCACGTAGCTGGCAGTGGATAAGACTTTGAAGCTTGGAATCCATTATGATTATATCTTAAGGTTATTTTTATATGGTATATAGACATATAACTATGTGGAAATAACTATATATTCTTAGTGGTGTTTTCCCTTTATGTTACTTCATTGTGTTATTTCTTCATGGTGTTTACTCTGTGGTATTTCTTTGTGTTTTCACGGTTTCCAACTGAGTATTTTTTTACTCACCCATGTACAAGTTTTCCTCACATGTATTGTGTATTTTTTATACATTAGAACTTATTATAGAGTTCGAGGTAGACCAGGACCATACAATTCATGGTGAGTTCAGAAAGGCCAGGGTGCTCTCTTAAGACTATTGACAAAAGTCCCAGTACCTTTTTTTACAGGTTGGAATTTATGGTTTATAGACTATTTTTGTTGGGATTCGATTCTGGACTAGTTTTAATTTACTTTACTTTACTTTCTTATCATACTCTGGGGTTGGTATCTTAGTGTATGCATGCTTTGTCTACATAGTGTTTTTTATATTATAGTATTTTGGGCTTCGAGATGTGTGCATGTGTACAGGTACTTTGTAAAATTCCTCCCATTTGAGGCATATGCCTACTCAATGCTAGTCTCCATCCCCTATACTATCGGAGGCGGGCTCGGTATAGTCATGACACGTTCCCCTCTAGGACTTGTTGTGACATAGGTATAAAATGTTTTTATAAAAAAATTAACTATAAAATAATTTGGAATTCAATTATTGGTTTATTAACAATACAATTGAATGATTTTTTCAAACCATTTTAAAAAAATGGGAATTTTTACATTCATTAAATGAAAATAAATTTTTCAATAAAAATATGAATTTTTCATTATTCATAAAAAATTAGAATTTATATAATATTACCTAAATACTTCCCTAATAAAATTATTTCATTCTAAATTAAACATTTATGTGATTTTTATAAATTTAAATATCTCAAAAATGTAAATAAATCTTATAAATTAACCATATATTATAAAAAATAAAATTAGTGAGAAATAAACTATTTCCATTTTGAATAAAAAATTATTTAATATTATTATATGGGATAGGACTCTATAAAATCAAAATAATGAAAATTTATAAGGTATGAAATTTATTTTCTTTTAAGGATTCTTGGTTTTGTACATTTTCCCTCCTTATCTAGATTAAATCCTCATAAATTTATTCAATACTTAAATAAGTGGGGATATTTTTAATTGATTCCATTTTTTATTCCTATGTTACATCATCAATTCTTTTTTTTTCAAAAAACCATAGACTTGTGAATCACCTTATAATGTAACACCACTCACTTTGGTCAGGCATATGAGAAGTTTATTCCTCATAAAAATGTTTACCTTCCAACTATACTATTTCAGTTCTCAAAAAATGAGATGAATAAGGAACATATTTTCTTAACAATGAAACATGAAACACATCATGTATTGGGGATAAAATCAGATTAAAGGTGACTAGATAAGAAAATGATCCATCTTTCTCAGGGATTTTAAATGTTCCATTGAACCAAAAACACAATATTCCCTTTTTAAAAAAATGAATAACACTTTTTCATGGAGATAATTTTATAAAAAACATTATCAGCAACCTAGAATGAAAGATATTTACTTTAGATATCTATAAAAAAATTTAACCACTTTAATCTGTGCCCATATATTGTTGAATCGGATACACTATGTCAACCATTTTCTTAACCAATTCTGTTCCAAAAAACATTCTTCCGCATACATCATCCAAATAAGATATGGTATGACACATCAATCCATATAAATCCAAAACATATACATTATGTATAGTTGATTGGAATATACAATTAATAAAAATAAGTAATGAATGAAATATTTTGATCCAAACTTTCATATTAATACCTTGAACAAGTTTAAAGCATATGTTTCAATGTTTGAATCACTTTATCTGATTTTACCTTAGATCTAAGATAAATAGTAGAACTGAAATTTTATTCAGAATATAAGCACTTCTAAAGAATTCTGAAAAAATTATGGTTATCAGTGGATCACTATAAGATGAAATAGATATAGAAACTAAATAAAAAATAAATATCTTTTTAGGGTACAAATAAAAATGTTGATCTAAATACATTGTATCTAAAATAATAATAACATTGACATATTTAGTTAGATGATCAATAATAAAACATATCACAATATTACTTCAAGATTTATTTGTTATTATAACAATGAAATCCATATATATATATATATATATATTGATTTCCACTCTACAACTAGAAAAGTTTAAGGAATCCCTTTTAGATATTTTTATTTTACATTAACATGTTTAAAATTAAAACATTTCATGGTAAAGTATACAATATTGTGTTTCATTCCATACCAATAGTAAAGTTCCCAAATTCTTTTGTATATCTTAGTGATGCTAGGAATATTGGAAAACAGAGAGTAATGGGCTTCACTCAACAATACTTTCTTCAACTAAAAAACACTTGGCACACAAAACAAGTTTCTAAATATGACTACACATTGTTCATCAACACTAAACTCTAGATTGTTTCCACTCTAGATAGATTCTACATTTTATGATAAAATATTACCCTCTTTTTGAGATTTTATAGTTCTATATAACAAATACAATTTCCCCGAAACCATAAAAATATGGAAAATTATGTTTAACAAAGTTATAATCCAACATTCATCAAATCAATAACCAAAGGGAAAATTTACAAATGTATCATAGTTGATGATGTATGAAATTCACTATATAAATCATCAACTACACCTTTTTCTTTTCTTATAAATTAAATAATCATGTTGTAATAATCATTAATAATCTCTAGTCATCCTCTCTATCTCATTTTAACTTTTTTAAAGTGAATTTTTACATTAAATATTTATGATCAATAAATATTTGACAATTTATTATATTTAAATGATGTCTCTAGAGTTTTGAAGAAAAAACGAAAATATCATGTTCAATGTAATGTGTAGGTAAATTTAACACATAAGTATTGAATTTTCAAGAATAATAAACAACTACTTTATTGCTATGCAATAGAATACAAAAAATCCTTCTATAGAATCATAATTTTAGGAAATATTGTTACCTTTTATTTATTTCAAGGTCAAAACTAGAGCATTCACTAATATGTTTTTAAAGTCCTAAAAATAGTCCATGCATTTCATTGTATAGATGGACCAAAATCCATTTTTTAAAATAGTTATAGGGATTGAAAATAGAAAAAATATCCTGAAACCCCATTATAAATAAAATTATAAAGAAAGAAACTTTTTAATATTTATGAAATTAATATGTCTTTAAAATCCTTAAGAACATAATATTTATCTTGTTCAATAGTTATTCCATCTTTATTAATAATATGTTCATGGAAGGAAGTATGTCACAACTAGAAATAACATTAACAAAATTTTCCATTTAACTTATTATATTTCAATAGTTTTAGAAAAACCCTCAAATATTAATCATTATAATCATAAATTTTACAATATATAAAGATTTAATAAATAAAAATAACTATAAATTTATAAAATAACACATTGAGAATATTCACATGATCTGTAAACAAAAATGAATCAATTTTTTACCTAAATGGAATAAAAAAAATTCACAAAATGACCATACCTAGTCCAAAATTCCATATTTGGAATTTCATGATACTTTAAAATTAATTGATAGTACTTTGACCTAGGATTAAAATTTGAAAAATACTATCCTAAAAAGATATAATCAAACAAGCTATCTATGTTGTGATAAAATATGTATTATTAAAATTGATGTTATTAAGTGATCTATAATCAATGAAAAGCCTCATGGAACTATATTTATTTGTAATAAATAATAAGATCACCCCATGCTCACGTGGTCAGAATATCTTCTCCCCTTTCAAGATACATTTGAAACTACTTTTTAAATTATAAAGGCTCAACTTGAGCCTTTTGATATAGAGGGTTTGATATTGTATTATCATAACAAAAAATTAAATTAAAAATTCAATCTTCTGATTAGGAATAAAACCATATAATTCATCAGGAATTATATATATATTTTCATTTATTGTAGGAATATTACCAATTGGAATAATATCCTTCTTCACAATAATATATTCAGGAAAACTTTCATTTACATATTTTAACAGTTTCTAAGCTTCATGATATAATATCAAACATATGAATTATTTCCTGTTAACGAATTGAAACACATTAGAAAAATATAAATTTATCTTTACAATATATATTACAATGATAAATATAAATCTAATCTATTCACAAAATAACATCAAAATCTATGAGGGGAAATACAATAAGATTTTATGAAAAGCACTTTCCAAGGGGAAAAATAGAAATATCTATATAACATGTTTTTCTTTAATACACCCCTGGGAATTTTTAAAATATGTTCTATATATAATTAGTGAGATTAAATCTCCAATTTTCACAAAAATACGTATGTGTGGACCTTGAATCAAAATATAAATTTATATAATCTAAATAACTAAAAAATTTACTAGACTCCAAAACATTTTATATTCAAAATCTATCAAAGTAATCCCAAAGTATTTATCCACTCTTTTACTCATTTTTATCTTGAATACCTCCTTCACTTATTCTTATATTTTGATTAGTACTTTCATAATACCCCATTTTATTATAATTAAAACATCTTACTTTCGACCTATAGTAATTATCTAACCATTACTATGATACTTTTTATTTTTGTATTATTCCAAGATTCCTAAAATATAGGATTAGAAACACATCCATGATTTTATATGACATTCTATAGGGTGTTTTTTACAACTCTTACCAAAATATGGAATCATTATTTTTCATACCTTTAGTTTTCCTTGGTTGGTGATCCTCATTTTTCTACTATATTAACCACTTTTAATGGGTTTTTTAGGAAAAATGGTCATTAAAAAACTCATTTTCTTCCATCATGGAACATTGAACATGATTTTAAAAACTTTTTTAATTCTTTGAATCCAATTCATTTAGAATCACGGCTTTAATACTATATAAAACCTATTAATTTTTTTATTAATATCCTAGATAAAATGAGTATCATACCTTGACAAAGGAATGAATTTATCATCATATGTAGTCTATGAATCATCTTCCTTATAACTCAATTAAGTGAATTGATTTTATATCTTAAGACAAATTTCCTTATCAAAATATCTATCATGGTAAAATATTTTTAAATTCATCACATTCCAAGACATAAATCTTTTCTATTTCTTTGATATTGTTAACTATTTTCCACCACTGATCACCTTCACCTTCAAAATGGTAAATACTAATATTTAATATTTGATGTTTTGAAAAATCATGGAATTAAATCATATTCTCTAAGGATATAACTCATCCTTAATCAATCAGAGGGTTAGCTAATTCATTTAATTTTTTAGGTTTTTGTTTCATAAAATAATCCACTATAGGCATGATCCTCAAAGGAGAACTTCGTTTCACAATCGCATGGATAGCACCACCATTTATATCTCCTAAAAACTATTCCAAAAAAAAATAAACACATATATATATATATATTCAAAACCAACCATTCTAGATTTTTTAACTATATTTTCCACCTGATGTATTTTTACTTTATCTTTCTTATTTCCTCTTTGCAAATCAATTCTGAACATACCATGTTTCGATGAAGAAATATGAAAATCTAGAAATGATATATTATGATAACCATAAATGAGAATCTCTTAAGGGTAATCACATACATTATTTTATAATCTAAATTTTTATAAACACTTATCTAATGATAACTATAAGGACCTAATCTATATTCAAAACATAATTTAATTTTTATAAAAGAATTCACTTCCAAGGATTTAGAATATCTCTTCTAGTATAGTGTTTTATATAATTATATAATATCTCTTACATAACAATCCCATAATTTAAAATTTGGACACTACCTCTAACTAACCATTTTCCCCACAAAACAAGACTTTTCAAATACAACATATTTTCTTTGCATAGAAAATATTTATGATAATGAAATTTACTTCTCCTTTCATCCTAGTAATCATTTAGACCCCTGAAAAACATTTAAGAACATCATATTTGAATTAAAAATCTATATAAGGGACATAATAAATAATAAATAATAATTTTATTTTATTTTATAACCATGTGATGAAAAATCAGAGTATTCTATTAACATAGTAGACTTTGATTTAAAAAATTCATTTAATTACACATGAAATTAGATATAATGGAAATATTTTAAAAAAAAAACATAATAAAAAATAGAAAATAGTTATCATGATTATAATTTTTTATTATAAAACATGATAACCTATGAAAAAATATTTCTTAAAAACATACATTTTAACCCTCAAAGGGAACAACTATTCCATGAAGACAAAATATCACTGAAATAACTTTTGAAATCAATCAGCATCTATAAAAAATTATTAAAAAAATATAAATTTTATGTACATTATTTGGTAAATCATCTATATAGAACACTTATAAGAACCCTTATATCTGTAATAATTAATATAGTGCACTTCCAAAAAAATCAATGGAGAATATAAACACAACTTAATTTATTAGAGTGCTATATTGGGATCACCAATAATTGTGATCTATATAAAGATCCCCATCATCAAAAGTAATTTATAATGATAGTAAAACGAATTAAAAAACATTATATATTGAATTTCCCTTATCAAAATAAATATAATATACTTTTTAACAAATAAGGAAACAATTTATAGATATAGATATATTTCTTTACCTGAAATAATAATTTCTATATATATAAATCACATAATAGAGGGAAGGTGTGTTATTTTAATACAAAATTTATTATTTTATTGTAAGATAAATATCATATAATATTTTCTATGGTGGAAAAATATATTCATGTTTTATACATTAAAATATAACATTAATTTTACCTTTTTTATATAAAGTGAAAACATTCTATTTAAAATTCATAAAATTATTCCATTCGAAAATATTTTTGAAAAATTTAAAAGAATGAGAAAATGTATTTTTTAATTTCTTTGTATCCATACAAATACATATCTTATATTATTTTAATAATATGGAAATGGAAGAAAAATATTTTGAGAATTAATCTTTAGAACATTTCAAAAAAAAGGTTTTATGTAAATGTGTCTCATACCTTGACTTCGACGCGTCATGTAAATTCATTATATTCTTAAATAATAAAATTATGTTAATTATGTATATTTTTAATAAATTTTCTCAATTTTTTATTCCCTTTATTTTATTTATTAATATGATATATAAAATTAAATATTCAATTATGTTCATCTTAGATGTTTTGCTGATATTCAGATCATATATACAAAATGACATTGATAAGTTTACTTCTGTGTAACGCCCCGACCCCAGTTACCCAGAGTCGGTGCATTATTTTAATACATTGGCATGATTACAAGGAATCAAGTCCCGAAGGACCGATTGGTTTAACAGTCCTGGAAAATAGATTACATACATGAATGTCACATTATAATTTATAACATAGAAAACAACACACTACTAGAAAAAAGCTCTATACGCACGTTTTTGCAACAAACCGTGGGTATAGGGACAATATGTGATCCTATACCCACGGTTGTGCCAAAAACCGTGGGTATTGCTTTCTTTTAAGACCTACACCCACTGTTTTGTAGAAAACTGTGGTTATAGGGTATTTTCTGAATACCTATACTGACGGTTCTTCAAAATCATAGGTATTGCATTTTTTTGGAAGACCTATACCCACGGTTCTCCAGAACCATGGGTATAGCTTCCCCGCTTTATAGCGAGGAAAAAACATGAAGCAGGACACTGGGAAACATTTGGTGGGAATATATTTTTTCACAGATCCTATTAATATATATAGGCAGATGAATACATATATATCTAAAAACAACGTTAGCTCAGTTGGTATGTTACTGAAAATCTGCTTTGAGGCGTATTTAGAGATGGAAGTTCGAATCCCAGTGGCTGCGTTTTTTGAATTTAAATACACCATTATATTAATATATATACGCTGATATATCTATCTATAACAAATAATGTTAACAGCTCGGTTGGTCCGTTGTGTTGTGCGGGCGCGAGGCACTGCCAGGAGATGCGGGTTCGAATCCCCGGAACCACATATTTTGAATTTAAAATACCGACTGGAATTATATTAATATATATAAGTAGATATCTGTATATATAACAAAAAAATGATCGCAGCTTGGTTGGTTCAAGGGTGGTGCCGATCCGCGAGTTAGAGGGAGGCGCTGTTTCGAAACCCATTGGGTGTAAATTTTTTGAATTATACCCCACGGTTTGAGAACCGTTGGGTCTGTTGTGTGCCATGGTGGCACAGCGGGTGTGCCACATTGGACACCCCTATACCCACGGTTACCGTGGGTATAGGCTGAGACCCCTATACCGACGCCTTTCCAGTCCACGGTTCCCAAAACCATGGGTAAAGGGTATACCCACAGTTTTGGTGGCTATACCCACGGTTTTGAACTGTGGGTATAGTTTGTTTTTCCAGTAGTGACATAAACAATCCTTTATGAACGCCATTATTCCCTTGGCTTAACCCTGCATATCAATCACAATAAACTTCTTGGAATCTTGGGAAAAATAAAACACAGAAAGGGGTGAGCTCAGATGCTCAGTAAGGATAACAATATAGCAGAAATATTCATAAATAAACATAAAAATTTAAGGCAATGTATAACTAAAACAAAATCCTTTTAAACATGAACTTCAGCATAATATGGAATAAATAAAATGAAAAAATGTCATTTACTTATTCACATGGACATTCCACTAGTTGAATAATCACATGCAATATCACTAACCACTTTCATAATGATGGAATACATAATTCTGAACTTTAATTACTTTTTCAGTGCCTCGTGCCAAGACCTAAGGGATAACTATAACCGAAAACCAACCCGGAGAGCCTCTGTAACCAGACTCCAACCTGGAGTGCCTCTAATAACCAAACACCAACCCGGAGTGCCTCTAATAACCGGACACCAACCCAGAGTACCTCTAATAACTGGACGCAAACTCAGAGTGCCTCTAATAACTAGGCACCATCCCAGAGTGCCTCTAATAACCAGACACCATCCCGAAGGGATTAATTTTACCGGTCCCCAACCCGGAATATACTAGTCCAACACATTCATCTAAATAATAAGATGAAATATAACATAAAAATTCGTATTTAAACTAGCATACGAAATGCAAAAACATTAATCATAATCCATTAATGGAATAACAATGACTCATCCATAGTCAAACATATCACAAAACCTTAAATACAATAATGATGATTTTTATCATAATAAATCAACATCAAACAAGAGTAAAATTTATCAAAAGATGTTGACATAGATGAAATCAAAACTATTTGATAGAAATATCTATTTTTTCATGAAAACATTTAAAAGTCACCCAATTTTGAAAATAAGTCATATAAAGACATTTTTGAATCAAAGTTTCCCATTCCACTTTGAAACTTTTGAAAAGAATTAATATTTTAAAAAACATCCATGTCCATATAAATAAATCCTTAAAAACCATTTTGAAGATATGGAAATTAATGAAAATGATTTAGATGAGTAAATATTTAAAACATTTGAAATGTTGTTTTAGTAAAAAGTCCCTTTACATAACCCCTTTGACAAATCTTTCATAAAACATGGACATGTATAATAAATATGTCCCAGTAGATACTTACATAAAAACAACCTCGGATAATTAAGAGATTGTGAAATTAACCCTTACCAATTTGGTAACTTATGAAACATACACCCCATGAAAGAGGTATCATACAATGAATATGTATATACACATAAATTAAAGTGCATTACATAAATAATACAATTATGGGTAGTACATACACAACACAAATGGTAATATTGGCAATATGGCATGAATCTCACGGGAATAAGGAGTGTGATGAAAACCCCTTACCTTGTACTTTTCCTTGATAGAGTGTAGGTTAACCTCATGTATAATAGTTAAATCATTTTTATTAAATTATACAAGAATAATATATATAAATATGATATCATATATTATCTTTTAATATTTCTTTGTTAATAATATTTTAGCATTATCGTTGTTTCGGGTGTTAACTGATTTGTTTTCCTTTATATGCTTTGTTATGTAAGCCGTGTTTGTTATGGATAGGTTGTATCTTATTCATATCCATAATGATATAATGTCCTTAAAACTTACTTTTAATCATCAAACTATAATTATTCTTGAATGTATATGACGGGGAAATATATCTCATCGTGTTTGTGGAGACGGTAATCCGTACGTACGCACGAATGCTACTTCCATTTCATTTTTAATTTTGAAAGGAATCAAAACCAAATGATACATATGTATATTAATATTCCATTATAATATAATATCTTATATTTTTTACTTATGTTCATTAACACCATCCTTTATACGTTCCATGTATGTTATGAAGGAGTCATATCACTTTGAGGGGCCAGTAGTCCGCACTTCCTCAAATGAAATTATCCTATATATATAAAACATGGAATGAATAATGGTATGATATAAAATGGAATTATAGAAGATTATATATAAAATAAATATCATAAATATCATATTTATTTTAAGTGACATCATAATGGCCACAATGAGAGGTGGTAGGAGATAATTGAACAATCATCGCTTCGTGAGGAGTTTGGTTTCCGTCCAAAGAAACATTATGTTATTTACCCATTAGATGGAGGTGTGTGTAAGTGTAGCTATAATACTTATAATAAAAATATCCCAGTATATTTAGGATACTGGTTTTGTTACAAAATAAAATAATAATAAGAGTTTATGGGTTGGATAAGTAAAATAAAAGAAAAGAAGCTAAGAGGAATCGTTACCTTTAATTTGGGTAACTCCATTTGGTTTGAACCAAAAAGGACTCTTGAAGTGCCTTCTGCCTAAGGTATGGCTTCTGAGAGGAGGAGAGGGATGTAGTGAGATTAATTAGGTAGAGGTTGGATGATCCAAAAGGCTTTATAGGTGTGAGGAATTGGATATAAGTGGTGTCCTTTTATAAGGGGGAGGAGGGAATCTTTAGGAAAGAACTTAAAGTATTATTTTATAGTAAATTTATATTCAGTTTATAATGGCTCCAAAGAGGATTATTCAAAGACTAAGGTGGGGATGAGTCTAAATCCTTTCAACCAATAGATTTTAGATAGGTTGGTGTCATAATATTGACCTTATCTTTTAGTTTTAACTCTTGGTTAATTAGTTTGACACTTACCATGTCACATTGTATTTTTATATTATATAGTTACTAAACATAATATATACCTCCAAGAGACCCCCAAGTGGTCCATTAATGATACAACTATCATGATACAAGTCTTTTTGCCGATACTTATATTTTTGGGAATTTAATATCAATTAATAATAAAATATTTGTTTTAAAAACTCTTTTATTTCAATTTTGACACTATTTAGTATTTGATTTCTTGTGAAAATCATAACAGCATGATTACTTCGAAAAATGTTTATTAAATCAATCCTAACATGTCATATTAACCTATGAAATTCTTGTAATTCATTAAAAGTGTCAAATTATATTTATTTGGGTATTTATAATATCAATTATTTTAATATTTCACTAATAAGGTAATTACTGCATCATCATTGTGTCATATATAAATTAAATTATCTAATGTCTAAAAATTATAAATAAAATGAAATTATGTAGGGAATCTTTTTAGATTTATAAATAATATTTATAGTTGAAAATATAACATATATAACCCTATGTAAAAATTGTTTTTCCAAAAGATATAGGCTTATGTCAGTTTTGTATTTACTTTAACTTAATTAATATAAAGTGTCATTATCACTTACAAGTGGATCAATGGGGTCCCAAAATCGACCCAAATATTCCCATGGTCGGACCTGTATCAACCAATAGTGTTAAGAAACGTTTTAGAGTAATTTATTATTATTGTAATATTGTTATTTTTACCCTTATTTACCGGATTTACCCTTTAACCATGGTAAATAAAATATTTACCGAAGTAATTATTCAAAATGACTAAAAACAAATGTTACATATTTACAAAATTTGGACATCCTGATTCCAAATATGGATTCCATTTTTTCAAATTCAAAACACAGAAGTGGCAGAAATTAATATAAAATTAATTCCCGTTGTCAAAACAAAAAGCATGATTTTAAGAGATAATAACTATCAAAAGATTGACACTTGTCTATGTCCGGTTTAAATGTGAAATTATGTCCAATGACAAAAATTGTATAAAATGGTAAAAATATATTCAAAATATACTTTAAAACAACTCAAATTCCTAATTTATCACTATTAATTATTTCGATTAAAAAAGTTGTTTTTAATAAAAATTTAGTAATTTTCACTATTAATCAAAATATAAAAGTTATCCAAAAAGTACCAAAATTTCATCCTAGGATAATTTCGATATTCTGAATCCACAAATGAAGTCCATTTTAAAATATAAAATGCATAAAATTTCAAATAGTGGGTATTACGATTCATAACGGCTACTTTGATTGGTTGTGGCGTGTTAGAATCTCGAAGTTGCGTACAACACATGCTACACTATTATTCAAAGAGAAGCATACCATGGAATCCTGGGGTGTTATATTCTTCCCAAAATTAATAAATTACGCCCTCGTAATATGGGCTCGGTATTAGAAACATGGGGTTGACATTTCAAAATATCTTAGTTGAAATCCCACATCGAAAAATGGATTAATGAGGCCTCTATTTAAAATAAAGAGTGGTAAGTAAGAAGGTTACCGAAAATAACACATACTAGGGTTCCATGTAGAAAAATATGGACATGGAAGAGAAATATTACCATAAATATCTTAGGGTGAGTGGTAGAGAACATGGCTATGAAAAGGCCAACAATCCCAAAGCTATAAATTTGTGATGATCTAAGGTACAATCTAGGACAACATTTTTGTTCTTAGTTCATTTTCTTAATGTTGAGGAATTTATTAATGAGATTGGCTAAGATCATAAGGAGATACACTTAATTTATAATTAGAGTTTTATCCGTTAATAAATTTGTAACAAAAACTCATCTTTCACCCCAAAACATAATACAACTCAAAAATACTCTATTTATCCTAATTGTATAGGGTTCCAAATATAAGGAATTTATAATTCACATATCAGATCATTAAAAAAACTACATTATACTCTCCATGAACTTCATGTATTCCAGTGTTTGGTGATAAATCCCAATTTCACTATGGTTGTGGGTTCAATTCCCGCAGCTTTGTCTGATGCGACGTTTCGTCGCACAGTCTGCGTGTTGTCCAAAAATAACCTTTCAAACATAATCCTTTCCAACATTTAGACTTATCTAAAATACTTCTGTAAAATCTTAGTCCAAAATTTATATGAAATATAAACATAATGTATATCCTTTTTACCCCGTAATATCATGTGAATACCTTCATCATGTATTCTTTTAAAACACTGAAACATCCTAAATTACCATAAAACCTTATTGATTACATTCATGCTCCCTTATTCCTTATATAATACTAGATATACTTCATCCATCCAAAAATGTTGTAAACTCCAACAATAATGGAATATACAAATCATTAATCATTTTCAAGGTAGTCAAGAATATCCAATATAATTTACCCAAATCAACCATATCTTATTCTAAAATCAGTACCTCAATATTAGGACCATATTAAGGTTTATATTTCCTTCAACCATGTAATTTACAAAAAATTTAACTCGTTGTAGAGTCACTTTTATTAGTACGATAAAATCTCTAATCCTCAATTAAATAGTACTGTAGTACAATCCTTATTTATTTCCAGTACATCATTGATACAACCTTTCAATGAAATAATTCCAAAATAACAACATAAGAACACTAGTCATTCATCTTCATCTATGGTGGTATCATAACTTGATTATTATCCAATAGCATCATTTGTGGCATAGTATGATGACTGGGACATTGGTTCGCATAGTGTCCAAACTCCTTGCAGATGAAGAATTGTACATTTGAAACCTTTTTCTTACCCTTGCAGTCACATACTTGGTGTCCTTTTTCTCCACACTTATTACATACTCTCATTCCCTTCAAGAATTTTCCATGGTGATTCTTTCCAGAGTTATCACATATGGGAAAATCATTCTTTACCTTATTCCTTTTTTCTATCCTTCACTCTACCATCCTTTCCTTCTCTGGATTCCCTTAAATTCCATAGGACTCTGAGAATTATTTACTTATCTTATCAACACATGATATTATTTCTTCATATGATGATAACACATGGGAGACTATTTCCCTTCTAAATTCTACCTTAAGTCCATGAAAAATATGATCTTTCTTAATCTTTGGATCATTTGTATTTCTGGAGTTCTCATTCCTTCTAATGGGGGCCATTTCTAAACATGGAATACACTAGATTAGTTTTTGAATAGGAATACCTAATCCCAAACTTTTAAAACACTTAACATAAATTAAACAGTTTATGTATATAATCCATGATCATAAAAATGTCTTCATTGAGGATGTATATACTCATAAACCCTTCATAATGGTTTGTAAAGAAAAATAGAATTATCCTAAGCATATCCCCCAAGAGTTTCGTAACCAAGAGTACAGAAAGGCCCGTTGTCATGCACCAGTTCCCATTTGAGTCTAGCTCAAAGCGGTGTTTTTGGGTTTTACCCCTAGGTACATATGTGCCAGAGCCGCCTCTACCTACTCATATTCAGACAGGGATGTATTGCTTGTAAAACTCACAAAATATCTACAATATGAAAATTATATTAAGTTCTTCTCTACTAATCGTCAATTTCTATCTTAGGGATATGTTCTCTAATCCGATTTTATCTAAATATAGCTTTCCAATATATTTCTAAACATCATCTGATACCAACTGTAATGCCCCGACCCCAGTTACCCAGAGTCGATGCATTATTTTAGTACATTGGAATGATTATAAGGAATCAAGTCCCAAAGGTCCGATTGGTTTGTTAGACTTGGAAAATAGATTAAATACATGAATATTAGATTACACTTTATAACATACAAAACAACATAAATAATACTTTATGAATTCCATTATTACCTTGCATTAACCCTTCATATGAATCACAATACACTTCTTGGAATCTTGGGGAAAATAAAACATAGAAAAAGGTGAGCTCAGAAGCTTAGTAAGGATAACAATATAGAGGAATCATTCATAAATAAACACAAAAATTTAAGGCAATGTATAACTAAAACAAAAGCCTTTTAAACTTGAACGTCAGCATAATATGGTAGAAATAAAATCAAATAATGTCATTTACTTATTCACATGGACATTATACTAGTTGAATAATCACATGCAATATCACTAACCACTTTTATAATGATGGAATGCATAATGCTGAACTTTAATTTCTTTGTCAAGGTCTCGTGCAAAGACCTAAGGGATAATTGTCACCGGAAGCCAAACTGGAGAGCCACTGTAACCGGACTCCAACCTGGAGTGCCTCTAATAACCGAACACCAACCCAGAGTGCCTCTAATAACCGGACACCAAACCAGAGTGCCTCTAATAACCAGACACCAACCCAGAGGGCTTACTTTTACCAGTTCCCAACCCGGAACATACTAGTCCAACACATTCATCTGAATAAGAGGATGAATTATAACATAAATATTCGTATTAAAACTAGAATATGAAATGCCAAAACATTAATCATAAGCCATTAATGGAATGAAAATGACTCATCCATAGTGAAAAATATCACAAAACCTTAAATACTATATTGAAGATTTGTATCATAATAAATCAACTTCAAACAAGTGTAAAATTTATCAAAGGATGTTGACAAAGATGAAATCAAAACTATTTGAGAGAAATATCTCCTTTTTCATGAAAACATTTAAAAGTCACACAATTTGGAAAATAAGTCTTTTAAAGACAATTTTTAATCAAAGTGTCCCATACCACTTTGAAACTTTTGAAAGGAATTATCATTTTAAAAAACATTCATGTCCATATAAATGAATCCTTAAAAACCATTTTGAAGACATGGAAATTAATGGGAAAGATTTAGATGAATAAATATTTAAAACATTTGAAATGATGTTTTAGTAAAAATTCCCCTAAAATAATCCCTTTGAAAACTCTTTCATAAAATATGGACATGGATAATAAATATGTCCCAGTATATACTTACAAAAAAACAACCTCGGATAATAAAGAGATTGTGAAATTAACCCTTACCAATTTGGTAATTTACGAATAATACACCCCATGAAATAGATATCATACAATGAATATGTAAATACACATAAATTAAAGTCTATTACATAAAGAATACAATTATGGGAAGTACATACACCACACAAAAGGTAATAGTGGCAATATGGCATGAATCTCACAGGAATAAGGAGTGAGATGAAAACCCCTGACCTTGAACTTTTCCTTGATAGAGTGTAGGTTATCCTCCTGTGTAATAGTTAAATAATTTTTATTAAATTATAAAAGAATCATATACATAAATATGATATCAAATATTATCTTTTAATATTTTATTGTTAATAATATTTTAGCATTATCGTTGTTTCAGATGTTAACTGATTCGTTTTACTTTATATGCTTGGTTACGTAAGCCGTGTTTGTTATGGATAGGTTGTATCTTATTAAGATACAGAATTATATCAAGTACTTAAACATTACTTTTAATCATAAAACTATAACTATTCTTGAATGGATATGATGGGTAAATGAATCTCATCGTGTTCATGGAGATAGTAATCCGTATGTACGCACGAACGCTACTTCCATTTCATTTTTCATTTTGAAAGGAATCAAAACCAAATGATACATAGGTCTGTTATTATTCTAGTATAATATAATATCTTATATGTGTTACTTATGTTCATTAACACCATCCTTTATAAGTTCCATGTATGGTATGAACGAGTCATATCACTTTGAGGTGGTCGTAGTCTGCACTTCCTCGAATGAAATTATCGTATATATATAAAAAATGAAACAAATAATGGTATGATATAAAACGGAATTACATAAGATTATATATAAAATAAATAACATTAATATAATATTTAATTATAGTGACATCATAATGGCCACCATGAGAGTTGGTAGGAGATAATTGAACAATCATCGCTTCGTGAGGCGTTTGGTTGCCATCCATAGAAACTTTATGTTCTTCATCCATTAGATGGAGGTGTGTTTAAGTGTAGTTATAATAATTATAATAAAAATATCCTATTATATTTTTAATACTGGTTTTTTACAAAATAAAATAATAATAAGAGTTCAGGGGTTGGAGAAGTAAAATAAAAGAAAAGAAGCTAAGAGAAATCGTGACCTTTAATTTGGGTAACTCCCTTTGGTTTGAACAAAAATGGACTTTTGAAGTTCCTTATTCCTAATTTAAGGCTTATAATAGGAGGAGAGGGATGTAGGGACCGTAATTGGGCAGATTTCGGATGATACAAAAGGCTTGAGAGTTGTGAGGAATTGGATAGAAGTGGTGTCCTTTTATAAGGGGGAGGAGGGGCTCTTTAGAAAAAACATAAATTATTATTTTATAATAAATTTATATTCGGTTTATAATGGCTAAAAAGTGGATTATTCAAATACTAAGGCGGTTATGGGTCTAAATTATTTAATTCAATAGATTTTATACAGGTTTGGGTCATTATATTACCCTTATCTTTTAGTTTTACCTCTTGGTTAATTAGTTTTACACTTACCAGGTCACTTTGTATTTTTATATTATATAGTATCTAAACATACTATATGCCTCCAAGAGACCCCAAAGTGGTCCATTAATGAAACAAATATCATTTTAAATGTCTTTTGTCTGAAGCTTATATTTTTAGGAATTTAATATCAATTAATAATATAATATTTATTTTAAAAACTCTTTTATGTCAATTTTGACACTATTTGGTATTTGATTTTTTTAAAAATCATACCAGGATGATTAATTCAAAAAAAGTTATTTAAATCAATCCTAACATGTCATATTAACATATAAAATTCATTTATGTTATTAAAAGTCTTAAATTATGTTTATTTGGGTATTTAAAATATCAATTATTTTAATATTTTACTAATAAGGTAATGACTGCATCATTATTGTGTCATAAATAAATTAAATTATCTAACGTCTAAAAATTATAAATAAATTTCCATTATGTAGAAAATCTTTTTATATTTCTAATAAATATTTATAGTCGAAAGTATAACATATATAACCTTATGTAAAAATTGTTTTTCCAAAAGATATAGGCTTATGTCATTTTTGTATTTACTTTAACTTAATTAATATAAAGTGTCATTATCACTTACAAGTGGATCCATGGGGTCCCAAAATCAACCCAAAGATGACCATGGATGGAACTGTATCAACCAATAGGGTTAAGACATGTTTTAGGTTAATTTATTATTATTATATATTATTTTGTTTACCCTTATTTATCGGATTTACCTTTTAACCATGGTAAATAAAATATTTACCAACGTAATTATTCAAAATGTATACAAATAAAAGTTACCTATTTACACAGTTTGGAAATACTGATTACAAATATGGAGTCCATTTTCCCAAATTAAAAACATAGAAGTGGCAGAAATTAATTTAAAATTAAATCCTGCTGTCAAAACAAAAAGCGTGTTTTTAAGAGATAATGACAATCAAAAGATTGACACTTGTTTATGTTCGGTTTAAATGTGAAATTATGTCCAATGACCAAAATTGTATTAAATGGTAAAAATATATTCTAAATATACTTTAAAACCACTCAAATTCATAAATTATCACTATTAAATATTTCGATTAAAAAAGTTGTTTTTAATAAAAATTTAGTAATTTTCACTATTCATCAAAATATAAAAGTTATCCGAAAAGTACCAAAATTCCATACTAGGATAATTTTGATATTCCAAATCCAAAAATTAAATGCATTTTAAAATATATAATGTATAAAATTTCAAATAGTGGGTAATAATATTCATAACGGTTACTTTGATTGGTCGCGGCGTGTTAGAATCCCGAAGTTGCGTACAACACACGCTACTCTATTATTCAAAGAGAAGTGTACCATGGAATCTTGGGGAGTTACGTTGTGTCAGAGTGGTAATTACTACGTAAAATAAAAACTAATAATAATAGAATGATTATATTTTGTATACAAAAATTTTAGTTTTAAAACCAACCATCAAATATGATTATGAGAAATGAACTAAATTACAATCTGGGAGATGGTCGGTCGTACGTATTCATGATTAACGTTTCCATTTTTTAACAATTATGATGGAAAGAATGTTTGTATTATTTCATCTTTACATAATGAGTATTATATCATAAATATCATATTACCTCATTAAATACACTTATAAACTACATCCATATTATGTGTTTTTGATAAATGAATCACATCGCTTTGTAGAGATGGTAATCCACACGTAGGCCTAAAATATTTTATCATTTAATGAGTGGAAAAGTAAGAAAATAGATTATATATTAAATATATATAATGTAAAATATGTAATTATTATTATATCTACATATATATGTTAAATTAATTACTCTAACCAGCTATGAGAAGTAGTTATTGAAATCAATACACAGGTTCATGAGGTTGTATCATGTTGTACATATGAATGATTAACAAATTTCCCATTTTATGGGAGAAATAGATGGATAAAGTTTATTCCACTAATATAAAAAATTATTATGATATTGAAGAAACTTTTTATTATTTTATAATTTTTTTAGAATAATTTTAAGGACTTATAAGAAGAAATATAATGAAAACACTTGGTTAAGAACTCTACATTTTCATTAGACAATCTCTATAGGTTTATAACTAAATTCCTTATAAGATCATTTTCTGATCAGACCTGGGAATCTAGGATGTGGGTAGGATTGAATAGAATGAATTTGGTTAGGGATTACTTGAATAAAAAGGATTTTTAAGTGTGTATAAAAGAAGGTAGTGTGTGTCTTTTTATAAGGTAGGAGATAACATAATTGTACATTATAAAATATTTAAAATATATTAATGTATTAAAAAAGAAAAATGTACCCAAGATGGACAAATTATGATTATGAGATTGTATATGATTGAAATATGGCTATAAAATTGGATTTAGACATTTTATTAGGTCATTTTAACACTTATCACATGCGTTTAACCCCAAGAAATCAAATTTAAACCTTAATCATGTTAATGGATTTTACTATTTTTATTATTCATCAGGATGAAATGTTTTCATGAAATAATGTTAATTATGGTGGTTAAAAATATTTAATACTTTTAATCAATTAAAATTAACATAACTACAAGAATTTATTTAAATTTAACACCTACTAATGTGAGAAAAAGAATTTTTACAAAAAAATTATTAATAATGAATGTTTTGTATACCAAAATCAAGTAAAAATTCATCATAAGTCCAAAATTAGATTAATTATGATATAAGCTAAAGAATTTTACATTGAAAATATTATAACAAAATTGAGCATTGTAATTTCTTGAAACCAATTGAGAGTTTTCAACAAAACATTATTTTTCAGTATTCATCAAATGTCAGTGTTTTCCAAAATTATCTAAAAATAACCCTAAGAAAATTTTTACATGATGAATTTAAAAATGATATCCATTATATACAACTTAAAATAGAAAATTTTGAAATAAATATTATGAATAAAAAAAATAATAAATAAAAAATTAAGAATTATACTATTCCCTTTTTGATTGAGAAATAACATTATATTCTTATAGTTATGTTAAAAATAAAAATATTATTAATTAATATTTATAATGTAGTAAATTGATTTAAAATTATCATTATTTTTGTTTTTACATATTCACATCACATTTTTGAAATATTCATGTCACTTCCAAGGCTCTACTATTGAATTTTACTTTTAAAAGTAAATCTTTTTGACATTTTTTAATCATGTTTTTTAAAATGCCTTTTTAAATTGACCAGGAAATCATCTATAACGCAAAATATAAATGAGATATCTATTTATTTTATTTTTCTTCCATTTTTTTAATTTGAAAAGGCCTTATTTACTTTAATTTTATTTTTCATGATCCCCCATTTAAATATTAATACTTAATGCTCTTTAGGGTGATTAAATTTTTGGTATCAATTATTTACATTATTGCAGAAAAACGTTTATATGAAAGTGAGATGATTTCAACACATTTTTCATTCGATTATTTCATTATGATATAATGAATGATTGATGGTTGATGTCTTATATCATACTTCAATTCATTATTCAATATTTAATATCACTTGAGGTATTGAAATCTTGTGGGAAAGTTATTTGAGAAGCTTTGTTCACAAGTTTATTGTGTGAATATGATGTGATATGTTTTTTTTCACATGTAAATTATGTGAATGTGATTAGACATTATTTTTTCACTAGTTTGTTGTGTGAAGGGTAAGTAAGAACTTTTTTAACAATTTAATAGAGTGAACATAATGTGGGAATCTCTTTGAACGATAAATTTTATAATTGAGTTTTTGGAAAATTTCATTATTACTCTATATTTCAATTTCATGTCACATATCCATTCCATATTACTATTATTATGTTATGTGAATTTTTATTAATGGATCCTGATTTCACACTCATTATCAATGGGATAATTTTATTCTTCTAATTTCACATTTTATTAATTCATGATTTATAGAAAAATCAAATTTTTCATGTTTTTTATAACAATTTCATCCCTGGTCATATTTTCTCATAAATATATATATTAACCATTGATGATATAATGATAACCATTACCTTATTGTGATTTTGAGATCACATATTTATTATATATCCCTTTAGTATGTTCTACTTATGATGACCCACTAAAAGTGTTAATCTATGTGAGATAAATGTTTTTGAATTTAAAAAAAAAATCCATTTTTATACATACATCACTTATTCTTTTATTCATTCTATTTTCTTATTAACCAGTAGTTATAAATTGTTCACATAAAATAAAAAAGAACATGGAAAATCATGGGTTTCTAATTATTATTTCTTTGAATTTGGTTGACTATTTCCCTAGTCTATGGTGTCTATTATCCCACTCACACATAGATTTCCTTCTATTATCAAGAAATGGATAGGAAAGGGTATACCATGAACCTATTCTCATAGAACCAAACATGTATAATGAATTATTTATCTTTAAAGAAAAAGAATACATGATATTTTCTTATCCATTCTAGAGTGATAAAAATTTATAATAAGTATTATATAATAAAATCCAATGATTCTAATCAAATTCCATTGGATGTGGTAATCAAATGGCTACCTCTATTTCCCATAAATCAAATGGGTTGTCAACCAAATTAATTAATTTACTAGGAAAACTCCTTTTTTCTTATCTTGAAATAATATGAATATTTCATTGACTAGACATCTCATAATTATTCCTATTTAAAATGATAAACAACTGAATGCATATTAGCCAGTTTCTTTTTCATCATGTTCTTTACAACAATTGTTTTTAATTTCAGTCATTGATAGTAGTTTTAGTTAACTATTCTTAATAAAAATCACAATTTGTGTAGGTTTTACTTTTCTTTATCTATATTATTGACATGAAAATAGTATTTCATGTAGTAAGGATTTCTCAAACCTGGATAGAATGTCTTCAAGACAAGTTGAATTATATATGTGAATTAACTCAACACTTAATCAGTTATTTCATTCATGTTGCATGGTCCCCATTCATGGAATATTAATAGTCAATTATGTTTATAATAATACTTCATAGATATCTCTAAATGGGATTTATGTTTTCTTCATACATGTTAAGGTAGTGTATGTGTTTTTTCCTCATGTGAAAACAACACATATGCCTTTTCTCTATTTAACAATTGAGTGTGGATGTTTTTTATTATTCATGAAAACTAGGAGACCAACCATCTTATCTTCTTCATGAATTTAGTAATTTTTTCATAAGAGCCTAATGTAATAAAATATTTTTATATATAAAATGAGTGTGTATATTTAATTTCATTCGTGATACCATAGATGTTCATGAAAAACTTCTTCTTTAAAAATTAGGTACAACCAGGAAAGTGTCACACGATTAAAGGAATAAAATACATTTAAATCAATGTCCTAGGGAGTTGACCTCACAACCATTCCCCAAACCCCTCACCACCCCATCTGAGTGTACGGGGGTCATGGGAACTATAATCTTCCTTACTCAAAAAAAGTAGTGATTCTATATTGATGAAGTCAATTGTTTTTTGTATATCCTTACATCGTGGAAATAAGTTTTTGGAACTCCTCTTTACAAAAAAGGATTTCATGGTGATTTGATTCCATAATGTAAATAGATATCCCTTTAGGAATGTTCTAGATCTCTAGACATACATACCTCAGTATTTATAGATGAGGTTTATCACATTTTATATGATAAAAAATATGTTTCAAGGATTGAATCAAAATCCAACATAATATATCATGTCTATCAATAATTTTGAATGCTCAAAAATCAGTAAAATTTTTTATAACATTTTTCCTACCTATATTTCAAAAATTTCCCCATCTGGGAATCATAACACCATTATGTAGTCAACTCCATCATTTTTTATTTTGGGCTCATGAACTACAAATTGCCTTGTACACTGGAATATTACTCATATTATAAAATGTATAAAAGATTAAGATTTCATGTATGATTTTAGGGAAATAAATAATATCTCACTTTATTAGTTGATCACTAGATATGGATGGAATAATTTTTTATAAACACTAGTATGAAAAAAATCATGCATTATTTATACTTTCAATGGCTCAAGGTAGTAGAAGAAATTTGATAGTTCTTTAAATTCATCCATATCACTACATAAGGGTACCAGTGAGTTTGTCATACCCATATAGGTGTAACATATGTCACGTATGAGGAATAATCCATTCGAATATGTGATACATGATAACCATGAGATGATTAAGATTCATTTGATTAAAAAACTAATGATATACAGATATTTTTTTAAAACTTGAACAGTAACCCACATGCATCCTATCCAACATCAAAATTGATAATCACTAGGATTCTATGTATAACAAATCTAATTATATCTGAATCTTGAGGTAGAAAAAAGGTCAGGACTAGGAATACATTGCAGAAAAAAACACTTGTGGGAAATTCCACACCCTTTCACATTCCCCCTAGAACCCATGTGCACCCTGTACGTACCCAATTGGTGATATACACTAATAAATATGCACATGTGATACAGGTCGGCACTATAAAATCCCTATATGTTTCATGTGTCTATCCAATTCCACCCTCTCCTATGTGGTTGAATCCTAGGTCCCACATATGTGGTTGATTTGGTCTTTATCTGGCTGATGGATGGCTCCTTATTTTCATAAAAACATGACACAAATATTTATTAGTTATTAATTTGAATTGTGAGGCTAGAAGAATTTCTTCATCCAAATTATTCATTTATTTAAAAATAAAATGAATCCCCTAACATTTTTAAATCCTTCACATTAAATATCACATAATTTTTTTGACATAATATTTCATAGCCTTATAATGATTTTTAACTTCTCTCCATCCACAAATGGATGGAATTTAAATTTTATTCATTGTTATATAAAATTTCATTTCTCCACACATAATTACCAATTTTCCTCATACTTTAGGAACACTTCAACAATTTTGATACTTAATTCCACTTTATACATGATATCTTGTATGTAATTTTAATTTCCCATTTATTTTATATCTCTAAATATATAACAATATCAAATATTCTTACTAAAACGTTGGTCCTTATAAAACTAATCACAATTCAATGCCCCTAATTTATTGAGAAATTCACACTTCGTACATTAACAATATTTGGAATACCAAAACAAACTTAAATCCTAGTATTCTTCATTAATTCATATTGATATCAACTGCTTCATTACATACTACTTTATTGAAAACAAATTCAATACAAACACAAAGTGCAGTCACCAATACCCCCTTCTAATTTTTGTCAATAATAATGTAGAAAATGGAATATCAATAATTAACATTATTTATTCTCTCTTTTCAAGTTCTTATCTTCCCTTTATTGTAAAATTTTTTAATTTACCTAAGAGAGGATGAAATAATTTTTTTCTTAATCAATTTTCCACCAATTATTCCAATCTAATCCTATTTTTCTAAACTCAGTGTAGAGTTTGAGAGAGTTTAATTGTGACGCCCATTATATCCATTATAATTTTATAATATGATACAAAATGATTTAAAAAAACTTATATATTTCATCATATATAGTTATATTATTTCTATATTAATAATTATTTATCCATACTAACTCAAACTATATACGTTGAATTTTTCTAATACCACTTTTAAAACTTTTCTTCATTTTTTATCATTGGTGGTATTTTAATTAGAATTACTCCAGTGTCATACATGAATGATTTGTGATTTCATGCGTATTTACTATGACCACATCCATTAATAATACAACAATGGTTCTTCAATCATTCAAATATATTATTAATAGTAAGATAATTTACTTTATTGTATGGTCATTAATTTGTCACTACATTTCTCCCATTGACGTAGGCATCCATTTATTTTCAGATACTCACATATTATACAAAAATACATATCCCATGTCCCTGAATCTATAACTATGCTGATTGTATAAAAAAATCATTATGTTTTATTTTGAGTAACAATCTAGCTAGATTGGAATGCACGATAATTTTGTTTCTCTTCCTGATTATTCTAGGCTTATTTTGGGGAATTATTCCTTCTACTTATATATTTCATCACCAGAGATGTAGTGGTATTCACATAATCACCATTCATCAACCAATTTTTTGTATGAATTTATTATAACATTCACTATGCATATACATAATTAGTAAAAATGTAATTTGATGAGGTATATAGTTCATTTTTCATTGATGCATCACGAGAATGATGATTATATGATCTCAATTTGTTCATTCCACCAGAAGAAGGTATTTTATGATAATAAACCTATTAAAAAGTTTGTGTGGTTTCAGCTATTTTTTCATCCACAATTATTTTATCTTATTTAGAAGACTCAATAAGATCATTTTCATGATTTAGAATTTTGACTCCAACTTCCTCAAATTTGAGTTTCATTATGGTTTTCTCAACTTATAATGACTCCACTCTATCTTCACATACCTTTTTCATCTTTATATATTTATCCTCATGAATTTTTTTCTTCCATTATATCAATGTATAAGGCTCTTTTATCTTGTTTATTTTTATTTCATGTGGATCATTCTTGACATCAATTTTAATCTTCTAATTTTATTCTAAATCCTGGAACTTCGCCTCAAGCTTCTTAATGTATTTATAATTTTTTGGATTTCTTAAAACTAATCCTTCCAAACTCTAGAACATGATTCTTCATAATTCATAATTTTATTAATTTTTACACTGTATTTTGTGGTGATATCAATAAATTTCATCACATTTTTTTCAAGGGAAATCTCCCTCTTAAATTTTTATTATTTAAGATGGGTGATCTTCTATTTAAATGACTTCTTCATTCCTATATAATAATCATTTTTTGGGGAATGATCCTCACCAATCATGCTTGGATGTTTTTTTGAAAATATTGAAAAACATATCTATTAACACCTCTTTAGAATATAATGTAGAACTATATTCTATTTCCTTGGTAGTAAAATAACCTACTAGATATTTGACTCCCACACAATACTTTCCTTACATATATTTAATGTATTGGGAAACTACTTTATTATCCGCTTTAAAAAAGGGGTCTCCTTATTTGTATTCCATAGTTATTTATTTATTATATTCTTCAATGTATTAGTTAAGATATTATTAATATTGTTTGTTGATATAACTCCTCAATTTTTTTCATTCGATTCTGAATTGATATGGGAGGTCAAATCATCATTAATTTTTAAAATATATAATCGAAATTGAGGCATGAAAAATCCCTTTGATACCAATTGTTAATAATTATTTGTAATGGCCACACTGATAAGTAGGGGGTAAATCATTATGGTCTTAATTTTTATCACAATGAATATTTCATCCCTTTTTATACCATGATCATTTATTTAGTGAGTGAATATATTTTCTTATGTACCTATAGTTATCATGAATTTTTATAAAAAAACAATATGCACCAGGGTTTTTAATGAGTTTCACCTCTAATTTGGATCAATACACCCCTAGTTTATAATTAATATTATCCCATATGAACACATCATTACTATTATTATCAATAAAATCATGGCCAAGGGCCTGAACAAAATCATATTCTCTTGGAACCGACTAGATATAATGAATGATTTATCATTAAAGAAAATTAAAATAATATTTTCTAACATCTCCCTTTTGATGTTTTGAATAAGTTATAACGTGTATTATTCCATAGGAAAAATTATTTTGATCCACATCCATTGAATGAAGAAATCAAACAGCAACACCTCTTTCAAATAAATCAAAAGGGTTGTCTCATAAATATAGAGATATAGTTGGTTTCCACCTTTTTTTCTTTTTTAAAAAAATATGAATATTCATTAGACTGAAGATATCACAATTCTTCCAAATACAAATGATAAACAATTGGATATATATTTTTCATTCCCTTTTTCTTCATGAGATATTCAACACACAATTTAAGAAAGTAATCCCTGAGAGTATGGTTGGTTTCATCTTCTTACTCAAGTTTACAATATACACCTACTATATTTTTTTTTCTCATTTTATTTAATTGATAATAATATATAATTTTTTAATGATTTATTATACATGGTTAAAAAGTCTTCATGCCTTGTTATATTCTTATATGTGAATCAACACAACACATTTTCAATTCATCCATGGTTGTTTCACGGCCTCCATACATAAAACACGTTATAGTAAATGTTGTTTTTATGAATATTTCCTATAGATATCCACACTATCTTAATAATTTCATTGTTAAAGTCTAAGAAGTTAATGTGTTTGTTTTTTTCTCATCTGAATACATCACACATTCTTCTTCTCCATAAAACAATTGATAGCGTGGGGTTTTCCTTCCTCATACAAAACAATTTATAACAATATTATCTTCTTTATGAGAGAAAATGAGGCTTCATGGGATCTTGATGTAATATTGTCCTCATGTCTATAAACAGAGATAATATTAATATTTTTCTTCATCATCTCAAAACCAATTAGTTTGAATGAATCCTTCTTATTATTGACATATAAAATAGTGGGTAAGTTATTCTCTATTTATAAACTCAATAGAGTTTCATGAGTATTTTCATTATGAAAATGAGTGTACATAAATCTTCTTAATGAATCAAAGCGTATTTTAGAGATTTTATCCATAAAATAAGGGGTTATATCTTAATAGATTATTGGTCCTAGTGTTTCATTTATTTATAATTATTTTTCAATATATGTTTGGTTTGTTTATAGAGAGAAGTGGTGATTTAGGGATATTTTTTACTGATTCAAGGAATGGAATTGGATTTCATGATTCCAAATTTCTT
The DNA here is from genome assembly GCA_963277665.1 of Viscum album. NCBI lineage: Eukaryota > Viridiplantae > Streptophyta > Magnoliopsida > Santalales > Viscaceae > Viscum > Viscum album. The sequence continues at coordinate 823,261,160 of OY728129.1, forward strand.
CTTACAAATTATGACGATTGTTGTATTTCTCTTAAAGATAAAGGACTTTTGAAAATTATTACATGTTTTTATAACATGTGAATACATCCTTTATTTGGGTGATTAATTCAAAGAAGAACTTGAAAATATTAATTTTCTTATAGCATTGAAGAAGTACCTGAAAATATACATTTGAATAATGTATCATTTTTTGGGGAATAATTAGTTTATGTGGGACTTGAAAATAGATTATATTTTTAATGAAGTATATTTGAATAATTTATTCATGTTTGGTATTAGATAATTTTATGAAATTATGGCTAATAATATTTAATGGATTATATTAAAAAATATGTAGAAACAAGCTATCTATGCTAGCCAACTATACCTAGAATTATAAAACAAAATTTTTCAGCCATGATTGGGAACCAACCTACCCAACTAGCCTGGTATAAAGTGAATGGGCCCTGTATAGTCTTGCATAAGTATTCCCAAAGTGGGAGAGCATTGGAAAGGGGAGGTTTTGTTCTAGAACATGTGTGACTTGTCTATGATGTAATTGTGTTATTATTGTGGGATTTTATCCCCCAGTACTAGCTCAAAGTTGTTATGGAAGTAATTGATTAATAAGGAATCCCCAACCACATGAATTTTCTATTTGGGACAAGGTTTTGAGTTTCAATGATCATCCACCATTAATAATTTAAAACAAACTGTATGATATTCTATGGAAAAGATATATTCCATCTAATCTCTCCCGCCACATGTGTCTAATTAAGTTTATCTTTTTCTTCCTATTATGACATTCGATGGGTGACACATACTATAGTAGATGAGAGGGTCACTTTAAATTGAACTTTTCACTTTCCTGGAGATTTTGAAGCCAATATTTTGAGATATTGAAGCATTGCACCTCTATACATTCTATCCCCATCTTGCACGCACATATAATTTCAATGAAGTTAATATGGATGAATGAAAATGAAGTATTAGTGGTTTTTTCATTTATATAACATCTAGTCAAATATTTTTAAACAATTAGGAGAAACCGAAAATACCCATGCACAAAAGGATATTATTATGAATGATTGTAATCCTTTTTTTAGTAAGAATAAAAGAAAATATTCATTCAAAATATTGAGATATGCTATAATTTTTATCATTGTGATGATACTCTATGACACGAAATTATTCTCAAAGATGATATGGTGGAAATCAACTATAAAAAGTAGATAATTGAGGCTGATAGGTTTTCTTCCACTTGATATAATGAGAGATATTATTTTATGATAAAAACAATGAAACTCCAAAACAATGTTTAATTAAGGGTAGATAATCCATTAATATATGAGGTTGTGTGAATAGGAGGAGGAAGCCATGGGAATTCTAATTTTGTTTACAAAATATAATATTGACACAAAGGACTAGTTCCATGGATCCATGTTTGATAGCATGATATATTCATGTGAAACCATACCATCTTGAGTGAATACACTCTGATAATAAGAAAATGTGTTTGTAACCATGAACTAAGAATATAATGAATGAATCATTGTAGGAAGTACATGAAATTATTTGTGTGATGAAGAGAAACCACATAACTATCCAGGTGTGTAAAAAAAGAAGACAGTGTTCATATTCTATCATATGCACATCATATATAACCCAAACATTGAATAATTATATTGGATTCTGTTAGTGTGAATGAAAATATATTGAAATTTTTTATATTAACATGAATAATTTGATATCAAAATTCATAATAAAAACATGATAAGAATATAAACTATTATGGATAAAAAATATTTCCATCTGCACATGAAATTCATGTGTGAAATATAATTGAGAGACTAGGATTGATATTTGAGAAGGAAGCTATATTGAGTTTGTGAAAGTACTATATTGCATAATATATTGATGATTTTTTTTCACAATGTGAACACATCAATTGGTTATGAAAGTTCATCATAAGAAGAAAGAACATCCTAAGCATAGTTTCTCTATGGAAATATATTTTGTATATGTGATCGGATATAATTGACCAAGAATGACAAGAAGAAAAGTAACATTAATAGGTACGCTATAATGTCTGAACTCAGAAAATCATTGAGGATGATCAATATATTATCCTATATTTGATCAATATGTGAACCATGGTGAATTATTTTGATTAGTTATAGGAGCAGGTGAAGTATTCTGGTTGGTTTCGAGATTAGAAGGAGAATCTAGCTTGGAGTTGAAGCAAAGAGGCCTTTAGTATTTTTCAAAAGAAAAAGGAGTCTCCAAATTGGATCCAAAAAATATATCTTTTAGTTGGTGATATAATATATAAGTATCACAATTTATCCTAGGAGAAATGTAATCAATTTTTTGGTAGTGAAGAATCTATATTTAGGGAAAATTAGTTATTGTAGTAACGAGTATGATTTTTTGAGGACTTTTAAATAGTGTGTGCTACTATCTCACTATTATTACAACTAAACACAAGATGTGATTGAGTGATAATAATTACTGTATTGAGTACCTTAAATTCATTAGAGTGTTAATTGAATAGAAAAGTTAATTTTAAAAAGTAACCATTGATCTGTCCCTCCCCTCTCAGAGATAAATCTTTCATGGGGCTCTACAAGTGGTATTAGAGCCAGGATACCTATAAATATCCAATAGATTCTTCAAGATGTCAATAATTTTTTAAATAATTGATATATATCATATGGGGTTTAATTACAATACATAAAAGAATAAAAATAAAACACAATAAATAATAGTTTATAAGAATTTTATAATAAAGGAGGTTACACTAGGTAATCAAATAGGTATATGTTGAAAAAATAATTTTGATTATTATTATTCGAATGATGTCCTATCATGCTTTGATGATGATTTATAACTTAGTGATAATAATTTTTTATTCAAATAATATCTGAATAACATTCCGAAATAGGTGTTAAGATTTTCATTTAGTGTCATTGAGGGTCTTTATGACGAAACATTATACCTACAAAAAGTGTCTAATACTATGAAATAGGAATTGGATGAAAATGCTAGAATATAAAACACTCTCAAAAAACAATTCAATGAAAAAAATGATAAAATTTCTCATTAAAATGAATTAAATTCAAAACATGTTAAATAATTGAGAAGAACTGTTTATGAGACAGATTTATTTGAGGTTTACTTTCTAGAATATTTCAATGAATTTTATAAAATAAACAGAGTATAATGGTTTTCAATGATTCAAAACTGGATGATAAATATAATAGGTTAAAATATCATGAAAATTGTTTCTATGTATCAAGAAATATATATGATGAGAAAATGAATAAGGGGAAGTAGGATTGGGATAAAAATATGAGATCCAATACGGATTAGAATAAATCCTTAGATATAAAGTATTTATATCTAAAGGAGAAATTAAAGAATCAATAATCATCATGTGCTATAAATTTCCATATTTTTATAAAAATATATATTACCATATAATTTTTAATTTATAATTGTGACTCTAAAAGGTGTATGAGATCATCCTACAATCAAATTTCATCATCCTCTAATATGAAGGTATCACATAACCCAAGAAATATATTTTTTATTAATTTTTTTTCATAATGCTTTAGGTTTTAATCCAATCTCTATGAATTTATAGAGTGAAAGATTCTTATAAAACAACCTCATAGAGGGAGGATGTGAAAAATTTAATGAATATATTTCCCCAAAAAGTTTCCAAAATAGTTATGGATCCACTCCAAAGTTAAAGGGTACAAAAAATATGAAATATAAAAATACTACACAATAATAGAATAGAAGTATGCTAAGGGGTTATTGTTGTAATTGTTTAAGATTTGGGAAAACAGAATTGGAATGTTGTAATAACATGAAAATAAATGAAAACAATAGAAGTAATTCATTTAGGGGTAGAAAATAAGAAGATAGTAGAAATATTGAAGACCAAAAGAAGATGAAATAAAAGAAAATAAATATTTCATGGAACATAAATAAATATGAGCATTCTTGGGCCATTAAGGTAAATTAGAAATCATCTCCTACATTCAAGGGATTAATAAATTTTCCTGAAAATCATAATAACTATGAAAAATAATGACCATGTTGAATAGTTATATCAGCAAAATGGGTTTTTAAAGAATTCATGTTAAAGTGAACATGTGAGAAAAAGATCATAGAGAAAGAATTTTTTTACTATAAATTCATCCAGGATGCCAAGACTCGACATATATGACATATTAAATTATGTTTTTTGTAGATCTAATCAAGAGGGTCACAAAACTGAGATGTGCTTGGAAAGAGTGATAAGAGATATCCCAATGATGAGTAAGGGAATAGGTTGTAACAAAAAAATAGTGGAATGTCTTGTATAGATTAAAAAATTACAATAAAATGTCACCAAATACTGATTTTTCTTTTTCCATGTCAACAAATGATTTATAAGTAGTTGGAGGAAGTTTCAAACCCTTTTAATATAAAATAAAAGTACTTTGATATAGAAAATGAGTTAGAAAAAGTTATTTCACTCAATGATATTGAGAATCTAACAGAGATTGAAAGAAATGAATGGCCTAGTTTAGGAAATATTTCTCATATGAAATAAAAATAAACTATCACTTATTTACCAATATATATATATATATTCTTTTTTATTAACTTATCAGCTATTTTAAGAGTTGCGTGAATCCCTTGAGGGGGATTATTGAAGTGATGAATCTATTAAATAATCACTACATTGTGAATAGGAAAATTCTAAACATATTTATAAAATTTTAATTTATGGTATTAAAATCACACATCCATCCCCCATTGTTAATTTTTTTTAATCATATCAATTATGGTGGAGTGCTTGGTTGATAAACAGATGAGACAAAGGGGGATCTATATCATTTGAAACCAAATTTTATGATGTGTTTTTTAAAGTGTGTGATGTAATTATATGTTTATTTATTAATCTGAATATATAAATTAACTAAAATGATAATTGATAATTTCTAAAAATGATTTCATATACATAGAAATTTAAGGATAGACTAAACTAGCTTAGTTATATCTCTATTTTTCTACATTATGTTTTTCACATAGACTTATAGTTGATTAACTAAATTCCATATACCTGAGAACTATGTGAAAGACCAAATAATAAATAGAGGTATACTTTTATTTAAATTTTGACATAATTACCTTAAATTTTGTTAATGGAATTTTTACTGGTTGTATGAGGAGGATCAGGGGTGTCCTAGGGTTTCTAGACTTGGATGAAAGGGGATGTTGTCCATCATGTTCATGTTGAACAGTTGGAACATGGTTAGAAGTAATCGTGCACCCAAACCATACAATCCTTGAGGAGGGATACATAATTATGTAAATCGTGCAAGGGGAAAATCCAAACCCTGTAGATTTTGATAGAGGCATTTCACACTGTCGGTACACAGTTTGTCAAACCATGCAGAATCCATAGGTAGCTGTGTGACTTGGACCACTATTGGATAGAGGTAGGGGCATTATTGGTTCATGTTCAAGAAAAAACTGCTTCCAAACCATGCACCCAATTAAAAGTGAGTTTTTACCACTTTAACCCCTCAAGAGTTTTAGTGTTTTTCCCAATTTTCCTCCCAATTTATTTTCTCTAGGACAAGTTATGATTTAAAACGTCCAACTCTTCCCAGGAGTTGATATCCTTGGATTCTTGGACATTTTGAGTGTCATTGGGTGTGGATAAAGGATCTTTGTTGTCCAACGAACCACTTTCTTATCTTATATAGATTAGGTATTTTGGTTTCATGTTTCTTCTTTAGAAGCCATAAAACCCTATTTTCTAGTGGTTATTAGGTTAGGGATTCAAAGGGTTCTAGAATTTAGATCTAAGGATGATATTAAGCGAGTGTTCATCTACGGATTTTTGGTAGGTGGTTTATATGTTATATCTAATAGTATTATATTTTATTTATAGATGTTTGGTTGCGTTAATGGTTCTATATTGTTGTTCATTTTATTCCATTAAATGGATTTAGCAAAATGGTAGGCTAAATTAAGAAGTGAACCCCTCATGATCCTCATGGGTTATGTTGAGGTTGAATGTACTTCTTTAGGGCCACCCAAGGGTCATTCCCACATTCCCAAACAAAAAATATATATCATTAAGTATAGAATTAAATTTTGGTAAAGTAGATCTCATGATGAACATGTTGATATGTTAGTTGATCTGAAAAGGGAATATTGATAGTTTTGTCCAGCCATTGATAACAAACTAATGGATTTTTAGGCTTAATATGGAATGGGTTGGATGAAATGTATTAATTGTGTAAATGAATTATGAATTTTATATTAATTCTATATGTGGTTTAATGCATCTGAAATGATGAACATGCTAACTGGGTAAATAATTGATTTTTTTAATTTTTAAATTGTGTTAATGGAAGAGAACGGGTGAATATGTCAAATGCTCAAATGTTTTTGAATTTTTATTATTATAAATTGGTTAAGGTATATAAGTGGAAATGGGCTAAATAGACCATACTATGTTAATGGGGAATGCACTAATGGGTTAATGATTATTGATGATTCATATGTTGTATGAAATGTGAATTTTATATTTTATGTTTATTGGTTGTGTATGGTTTGTGTTAAGAATGTGCACATTACATGGTAGTTAGGGGTATTGGAGTTTAAGATCTACAACCATATGGAAGTTTAGAATAAGTGTCTAAACGCCACCCCTTAATGCATTGGTTATGTATTGGGAGTGAGGCTCTATGCCCCTAACAGAAGCATTTTATGAGACTACTTGTATTGAGGAACCAAGGTAAGTTTGTTGTATATTTTTTTAAAATTTATCCCTAGTGAGATAGTAGACATGAATTATTCCTTTATGTGTAGTAATTGAACAGATTATGTCATTGTATTAATGATGTAATTTCTTAACCCACAAAACAAGTTATTAAAATGGATTAACTGGTTCAATGGGTTAAAGTGAATATTGTGAAATAATGGCCCGTGAGTTATCTTTTCTTCATTTATTCATTACCTTCATGCACTATTTGTTTATACTAGATATTCTGTAGACATTGTTGGTGGTGGCCTACTGAGTTATACTAACTCCCTTCTCGGGATACCGTTGGGTAACAGAGTAGATTTCAGGGTTACAGTCGAGGACAAGGAAAAAATATCTAAGCTAGGGAGTTTATTTGGGCTAGGGATGTGCATAGATTTGGATCTAGAATTAGAGTCAAGAAACATTTTGTGTATTTAGCAGTTTTCTATATTTTTGGTTTTCTTCACTTTTTGTATCATTAGCATGACATGTAATATTTATCATTTGGTTGTGTTTTGTACTCTATTTGGAAAATGGTTGGTAATGAATTTTCATGATTTAATGACAATTTTTTTCCTTTATTTCTCATTTTCATCACTATATCTTACTATAATAATGGGGGTATATTCTCTACAATTTTTCTTTTAGACTCTTGCTACTTGTCAGTTTCCTCTAGCATATAGGGAGGCATGAATGAGGTCCTATAGTGACCCTGTAAAGGGCACTAGTCTAGTGGTTTCCAGGCTGGGAACATTAAAATGTGGTAAAAGTGGGGGTTCTTTTCTCTTCCATACTATTTTGTGATTGTATGTAAGAGATTAGGAGGTGTTATGCATTGGGAATGAGCTCGGACTTGAGAGTTGCTAACCCATGTATAAGGAAAAACCCAAGTACCCATGGTTTGGATTGTTGTTTTTATTTGTGTTTCTATAGTTGAATGATATTCCAATTTTGGGAGATGAAATTGTTGTGTGATGGGATAGTTTTATGATATTATTATTAAGGCAAGAATAAAATGAGGATGTGAAGTCATGAATCATTATATGCACTAAGGTATATCCATTGCATGTATCATGAGAAGAACACATGGGATGGATGTGTGGGACATGAAGGGTAGGATACGTTTTACTTTCTTATAAATTTGAAGAAAATTGCGTCTAACAAATATGATGGAAATTGGGAAATCGAACAAATGTTAAATAATTGTTAAATAATTTTACTTAATGAAGTCTGTGAATGATTTAACATATTGGTTGTAAAAAAATTTCAACTGGAAAATGTGGATAAGAGGGATGATTCATGTTGTGAGTGTGTAAATGGTTTTAAAAAGGTGCCTAAGGAAATGCTTGCGACTGTGTATGTTGGTTTTACCCATGTTATCTATGACCTGTGGTTTGGATGGTTGAATGTAGTTTTTAAGATTTGATGATGTCTTCTGGTAATATCTGTGTGAAATGGGTAGTTTATGGATAGTGGATAGCCTTCTTTATTTAAAAATTGGAAGCATTATGTTAGTGTTCTAAGACACAGGTTTGACGTTGTAGAGAAATGTCACCACAATGAAGGGTACTGGTTGAGAGGTTAGATGATATCACCCAGAATTATCCTCAAGAAATGGATCAAGGGAACCTAGTTATCCAAGGTAACATATGAGATGACTATTTCTATGAGAACATTACCTATTTTATAAAGATGATGGAACATGACCCAGGGAAGGTTGTCCCTAGTATGTCTGATTTGACCAGAGATTTTTAGTCGTAACACCTTTGAATGTTTATCAGAAAGGGTAGATCTGAAGATTAAAATTCCTAGATAGATTCCATATAGACGATTTGGATCACTTGGAGACTCCTTCTGTATATAAATTCAAGTTAGAAGAATATATGTTGTGGGAACCAGCAATGTGCTGGTGTAATATCTTGGTCAAGACTCTGTGGGTTATGGTATGTTATAGAATGAATTCAATAAAATGTTTCTAGAACTCTTATATTTAGAGACACTAAGATATGATAGTTATGAAAGGTTTATATGGTTGTCATATGAAACTATGTCATTGATGGATTACATGGGAAAATTTATGGACTTGAAATGCTCTTTACCTATATTATCAAGGGATGAGGCTGTTACATCAATACATTTCTAGGAGGTAATTTGACATGATATTATGTCCTTGGTAAACATATTACATTTAATGAAGGTTTTACAAAATGGTGAATCAAGCCATTATTTTAGAAGGGAAGTCGAGGGAGGCTTCAGGTGATGGACATGTGGTTTTAGTTGGATAGATCAGTGTTGCGACATCTAAGGGTTAGAAGTGTCATTTTATAAATCTTCACTAGGGTTTTAGCATGTAGAGTACTCAGAATATGGGATTAGACTCTTAGGTTTATAACTAGTTTTTTTATATTAGATTGATAATCGAAGACACATGTGGGGGTTAGTGTCCCCATACACCAGTAGAGTTCCAATTATTCTTCAGAATAGGGAATGTACAGAGGTTCTGTAGAAACCCTCTATAGCTGGGCATTGATAGAGGATCAAGTACGATGCTATGTTTAAGAAGGATTTCATTTACTGCATATCATGTAGGTCAGTAGGAGCTCTACCACCCGCACTTGTAGAGGTGTTGGTAGTAGTCATCTGGGACAAGAGATTCCTCGACAACAAGATAGTGCAACACTATAGATTTAGACTAGGGTCATAGGTAGAGGGGCAGGTTATCTCCATGGAGTTCAGTCTACACATAGAGGTAATGAGGTTAGACCATCAACATTTTGTTGTATGATTCTTGTAGATTCCATTATTTCTAGTGATTAAGTTCCATGTACTCCTTCATATCTACTCAGTTAGTGGTTGTGTTCGACCTAGAATTGGAACATATATGTGAGGTATTAATAATTTATTCACCATTAGCGGTGTGATTTAAAAATATGAGGCAATGTAATTGGTGTGTGCTTGAGGTTGGTGGGTATTGTTTCCTATGAGACTTCTTTATGCTAGAGAAGTCAGGTTTTGATTTGATTTTGGATATAGAATGTAAAGTGTTATACCAAGACCATATCGAATATTATTATCATAGGGTACAATTCAAATATCATAAGGGATATACGTATGTCTATCATGGTGAATGGGATGTTTGGTTATGCCATTCAAGGCTAGTTTGTCAGTAGTTGGGTGAACTCACGACCCAAGTGGCCAATCTTATTCTTGATGATGAAGGAGTGGCGGGGATTATCTTCCCTCATTTGGTGGATTAGATCCAAGATGTATTTCTTTAACACTTATCAGGGTTTCCACCCAAGAGGGATGATGAGTTAATAATAGAGTTTCTACTGAGAGTAGAACCAGTTTCCATTCATCCATATTGAATAACACCGACAGATATCCAAGATCCTAAAACTCAGTTGAAGGAACTGGAGAACAATGTGTTCATTCATCCAAGTGCATCACCATCGGTATGTCCAATGTATTTTTTCTAATAAATATTATGTATAATTATAATATGTTTCTACTATAAGAATCAGAATTAGATGATGGTTATGAATTGATACCTACTACCTCGAATACATGATCTTTTTAACTAGTTGATAGTTAAAAAGTTTTCTACAAGATAGATATGCAGTCAGTGTAACATTAGATAAGGGTGATACCTTATGATGTTTAATGGGATACCTTCAAAATCATGTATGGGTTTTATGAGTTTGTTGTTAGGTTATTCAAGCTAACCAATTTCATGGCATTTTTTATGGCCCTAATGAACCAAATATTTCACCAGTAAGTAAACCAATTTGTATTTTTCTTTTTGGATGACATCTTAGTGTACTCCAAAACTTAGGAAGATCATTCCAATGATCTTGACATCATCTTGAGCACACTGGGAGATCATAGGCTATTTTATACAATATTAAAATGTTATTTTTGGATTGAAAATTTGAATTTCTTAGGGAACATCATCTTATTTATAGTTGTGTCTCTAGACCCAAATAAAATTTAGGTAGTTTTTCATATCGAGTATCCAAATAATATTTTTGATATATGATGTTTTTTGGTTTATCATTATATTACTGAAGGCTCATTAAATATTCTTCTTGATTGTTATCACCACTATCATGCTTGACCAAGAGGGGCATCATTTTTTTGTTTTCTCGAGCATGTAATCATTCCTTTTAAGAATTAAAGAGGTGATTTACAACCACACTAATTCTGAGATTTCATGATCCAGTATTAAATATGACTTCTTTTTTGATGGGTCAACTTCTAGGACTGGGAAGGTGTTGATGCAGGATAATGGTATTGTGGTATATGGGTCACAATAGTTAAGGCCTCATAAAATAAATTACCCTACACATGATCTTCAATTGGCCATGGTGGTTTATGAATTAAAAATTTGGTTACATTACAAGTGGGGGAATGGTTTGTGTTTCATACTAATCATTAATTCCTAAAGTTCATCTTCTCACAGTGTGATATGAATCTTCTTTAGTGAATATGGGTTGAATACATGAAATCCATTAACATTGTGTTGGTTTTCATACATAAAAAAAGTTTTGCAGATTCTTTGAGTTAGAAGGATCAAAATAACACAATTTAAGAATCATATTCAATGTTTAAGATGAAGGCATTGTTTGCTAAGATGCATCTTTAGGTGTAGGATGGACAAGGGTAGATGTCCCTTGCATCCTTGGTAGTTCAGTCCACACTCTTAATATGGATTAAGGAAAAGTACTATAAGGATTTATAATAGTTGTCTTTTAGGGATGGTTTTAATGGTGGGGAGTCCTCTTCTAGTTGGACCATTAGATATGGTGGGATAGTTTATGTTTTTGGTCGTGTGGCTGTGACAATGTGCATGTGAGAAGATTTTATGCGCAAGTTCCATGAATAAAATTGGGTTGTTCAACCTAGCTCGAAGAAAATGTTTTGTGATCTTCATAGGTAGTATTACTGGCTAGGGATGAGGGAAGAGGTTTCCTTATTTGTTTCATGATGCCATATCTACTAATAGGTGACTTGTAATTATTAGTGGGTCAGTGGATTTTTGTAGAAATTTCCCATTATGAAATGGAAATCGCATGATGTGACTGTATTTTATGGTTGGTATTATTAGGACTACTCAGAAGAAAGATGTGATCTGGGTGGTTGTGTATTGGTTCACTATGTGACTCATTTCTTCCCAATTCAAGATACCTTTATTGTAAATTAGTTTAGTGATTTTTCTGGTCAAGAGGTATTAATAATGAATGGTATACCATAGAATATAGTTTTGGATCATCATACACACTTCACATCATTCTATTAGAAGGGATTATAGCGGGAACTCGGTACCCATGTTTCGTTTAGTACGACTTTCACCGACAATGAATGGGAAATCATATCATACTATTCAGGTACTTGAAGACATGATGGGGGATTGGGTCTTAGAATTTTGTTTATCATTATAAAATCCCCTATATCTAGTATATTTTTCCTACAATAATAGTTACCAGGATATGATTCAGATTGTACCATTTTAGGAGCTATATGTTAGACCATGTAAATCTCTAATATATTGGATGGAAGTTGGGGAATCAGAATTTTTGGGACCATATCTTTTGAATAATACATTGGAAATAGATTAGTTGATTTAGAAACATATAGAATCGACTCAAATTATGTAAAATTTTTCCATGAATTGATCTTTTATACTTCTTGAGTTTGTAGTGGGTGATCGTGTATTTCTTAGAGTGTCTCCAAGGTTGGGTCACCATCAAATATTGAAACATGGAATATTGGTATTCATGATTTTTTTATGTTTCACGGATTCTTTAGTATATCCCAAACCCATCTCATGACATTTATTTTTATGATGTGTTCCTTGAGGATGATGTTTCCATGGAGAAGAATCCAATTTGTATTATGAATCATAGTAAGAAAGTCTTGAAATAAAATTTTATATCCTTGGATTGAGTATTCTAGAAGCATGGTAATGTTTAAGAAGAAAAATATTATAGGGAGTTGGATATGCAGAATTAGTGGCCCAATATCTTTACTTCAGATGATCTATGATTCTTGGAAGTGCATCTCAAGTAAGATATGTTATAAGGTGCGTTTTTTGAAGATCCCTGACTTCATGGAGGTAGGTATTTGTTTAAAGGTTGACTTAAATACCTTACATTTTGATAATGGAATGTTTACTGATTGTATAAGGAGGCTCATAGTGGTCCCAGGGGTTTGGGACATGGATGAAAGTGGAATTTTGTCATCATATACATGTTCCAAAATTGGTTCATAGTTATAAGTAAAAGTGTTCTTACACCATGATAGCCGAGAGGAGGGGTTCACAGTTATGTAAATCATGCATGGTAGAAAGACAAACCATGTATATTTGGATAGAGGCACTTCATATGGTTGGAGAATTTTTATTAAAACCATGAAACATCCCAAGATAACTTTGTGACTTGGTCCCCTCTTGGATAGAGGCTAGAACTTATTTTTCCAAACCATGTGGCCAAACCATTCTCCCCATTAATTTTTTTACCATATCAAAATATCTATATTTTATATATTTCATCTAATTTTTTCCAACATTATTCTACCTCCTGCCATAGTGATGATCCAAAATGAAAAGGCTTCCCAATATTGATCTCTTAGGATTCTATGAAATTTGGAATTCTATAGGGTGTGGATTGAAGCTCCATATATGTATAATGATCCTCATTCTTCTCATTTCTGGATTAGGGATTTTGATTTCATTATACGTCATACAATGACCTAAAACACTATTTAATTTATTGAAGATTTGGTTGGGGAGTCAATGGTTGTTTGAATCTAGTTCTAAGGCTAAGGTTAAAAGAGTGTTAATATACAGATTTTAAGTTGGTAGTCTACATGTTATATCTCATAGTCTGGAAGTTGATTTGTTAATGTGTTGTTCAATAAAAGGATATCTCTAATTTTTAATTTAATGAATTTAAACGTATTTGGTAAAATAGTTTCATAAATAATTAATTGAACCCCTTGTGATGCCCATGGTATGCATTGAGTTTCACTGGACCACTTTAGGGTCACCCATGGGGTGATCCCACAATCCCAAACAAGAAAAATTATAATGTTAAGAATATAATTGACCTATGATAGAGTATATGTCATGATGAACATGGTGATATGTTATTTGAGCTAAAAAGTAATATTTATAGTTTTTTATAGACACTGATAATGGGACGAGGGATTTCTTGGATTAATATGGAATGGGTTGGATGAAATTTGTTAAATTGGCTAAATGACTTATGTATTGTACTTAAATTGCATAAGTGGGTTAATACATGTGAAATGATGAACATCTTAAATGGTTAAATACATTTAAATTTTTAAATGTGTTAAATCGGTTTGTGAATGAGAACTAACAAATTTGTTAAATGGGAAAATTAATGGGAATTGTTGATTATGATAAATTCATTAAGGTATAGGAAGGGAAATGAGTAAAGTGGACCAAACTATGTAAATATTAAATTTACTAATTGGTTAAGGATTAATGATGATTTATATGTTCTATAAATGTGAAATGTATATGTTATGTGTAACAGTTATGTATGTTTTGTGATATGGTATACGTTGTAAATGGATAAATAAGTATGTGAACATGGATTGGTAGTTTTGGGGTATTATACTTGAGGATATATTCCCATGAGTTGGGTTAGACTGAGGCTATAAACCCCAACCCTTAATTAAAAATATAGGGAAGGGTATTATGTCTTTATGCCAATAACGGATGCATTGGATGACACTACCTAGACTGGGGAACCAAGGTAATTGTGATGTATTGGTGTATGAAATTTTTATCTCTAGTGAGATAGAGGACATGACATATTCTCCAGTATATATTAATTGGTTGTCTTACGCCATTATGTAAATTATGTAATTGATTAACCCATGGAAAAAGTGAGGAAAATAGATTATGAGATTCCAATGGTTAAAGGAAATATTGTTAACTAATTAAACCAGAATTTTCATTATTTATTTTTTAATTTATTCAGTGCCTTCATTAACTATTTTTTTAGACTGGATATTTTTTATACATAGTTGGTGGTGGCCTACTGAGTTGTACTCACACCCTACTTGGGTCACCACTGGGTACATGAGATGATATCATGGTTATAGTTCAAGACAAGGAAAAATTCCATATTCTAGGGAGTTGAGTTGTTCTTGGGATGTAAATGGATAAGGATCTAGAGTTGTAGTCAGGAACCATTTTATGGATTTTGTTGTTGTATTTATTTTGGGGTTTCTACACTTTTGGAACTATTATCATGAAATGGAATATTTATTGTTTCGTTTTTTCTTATACTCTATTTGGGGAAATGGTTGGTAATTCATGTTTTGTTTATTATAGTATATTGTTTCCTTTATTTCTCTTTTTTCATCTATTGTGTATTAATCAGATAAAGAGGTTATAACCTCCACAAGTTTTCTTCTATACTATCACTGCTAGTTGGTAGCCTCTGGACTTTGGGGAGTCATGCCTAAGGTCATATAGAGACCTAGCCTAGGGCACTTGTTGAGTGTCTTCTATGTTGGGAATGTTACACCAAGTGATTTCACTCATCTTTCAAAATTGTTAAAGAAACATGATTCTTAGGTATGTGAACACAATTTTTTAAACGTCATGAGAATTGAAAACCCCTTCAAATCTTTTTTAAATTTTTAATAATAAGGGGGAATGTTTGAGTAAACATATAGACATTTTAATATAGGAAGAGATATTTGAAATAGATTAAAATGGGGGATAGGTGGCCCCAATGTTGCATTTGTGGTCAATGATGTGTCAACATGTGTCTGCTGAGTCGATGGTGATAAGTTGTGATGCTTGGAAAATTTTTATGGATTAAATGAATATAATTTTATGTCATTAATGGTCAATTATCCTTAAAAATTGTGATTATTATTGGATTATTCATAAAAACTCAAGAACTTGTGTTAATTGTAAAAAAAATTAGAACATGAAGATCCATCTTTTACATCGGTGAGAATTCAAAAATACTTTTAAAAATTTTATTCGTAAGGGTAATTGAAGAATCCCATGATAATATACATTTTCATGATTAAACCTTGTTTTTATAAGAATTAGTTAAAGTGTTAAATTCAAAATAGAATAAATTTTTCATGAAGTATATTTCAAAAATGAATTTTGTTTTCCTGTAATATTTTATGATAAATTAAAAGAGTGTTGCTAATGGATTATATTTAAAAATGGGGACAACCAACCCAACATATCTGGCCATATTTACCATGCATTGTGGGATTATTGGTCAAACATGCTTTAGAATAAGTTAGTCTTTCTTGTGAGGTAGCAGGAGAGTGGTTTGTGTATTGGCCAAAATGAATGCACAGTTAAGTGAGTTCCCATAATCCTTGGGTGATAGTGGGCCAGTGTAGGTTTGGTTCTCTAAATGAGGAAAGTGTGTGCAAGTTGTGGGTGATTATCCCCCATTGTTATCTCCAAGAGTACACCAAACTAATTGATAAATAAAGAATCCCTTGAAGCCATGAATTTTTTATGTGGTTCATGAATATGTGCTACACTATTCACAAACATTCGATTGGATATAGACATAATATTGTCTGATCGATGAAGATAATCAGTGGCGTTCGATCTGCCATTCCAAACCATTTTTAATGAGCTCTCCGTCTTCTATCTCCTATGTTCCTCAAAGGGTTCCCCAAAACAAAGTAGATAGATTGAATATCATTGATCAAACCTATTGTATCGTTAAATATTGTGAGATACATGGACTTTGAACCTCCATTCATAAAATCATTTTCATTCATGTATTTGAAAATTATAAGTATATATTATGTTTGAATAAAAACAATGTTTAGGATGCCATTTGAATTCAGACTGGATAAGTTTGAATATTTTTAAAAAATGATGACCATAAAATAGTTGCCTTCTACATTTGGATATTATCACAAAAGAGGATACATCATTATTTTTGGAATAAAAAAAGTAATGAAACACTCCAGATATTGAGATAAGCTAATTTATTCATCTTGGTGTTGATGCTCCATGACATGAAATTATTCTCTGATATAAGGAGATGAAAATATCCTATTAGAAGATGGTAACCATGGAAAATAATTTTCTTACTTATAGATATAAATAAATCTCTCATTTTATGAATAAAATAGTGAAACGAAACACCATAGTTTTGTGAGGGGAAGAGAATCCAAGATGCAATTATCTTGAATGGATAATAAGAGGTTTTTTCAAGCATCTGACTTGGGTTTCCTAAATAGATTTGTTTAGCTTGATTAGATGAGTCATATAATTTACTCACATAGCCAATTATGATTCTATGGTGTTATAATAACTCCCCCTTTAGAGAACAACACATTAATTAGGGACACCACATCTCAACCCAGGTAGTTCCACTAAACGTTTAGATGGGTTACACCTATGATATCAATGTAATAACTGGGCCCACTAATATCACAAACAACCCTCCGTAAAATGTTTATCAGGTCATGGCCCATGAGGAGCCACTAGTTTCCCCCACAGATACATGTCCCCTACGTTGGTCCAACCCAAATTCTTAAATGGATTTTATAAATAATAGCTATCACAATATGTTCATATATGTTTTTTAGGGTGGTTTATCATTAATCACACACACGCTAGGGAAGTTCATAGATGAACACCCATCCTGTGCTCTACTCCATGCCAAATACACTTAATTATGGAGTTATTAGTGAAGTTATAGTTCCAAAAATACATTTATGAGAGCATGATATCTCCAAGAGTAACCTTCCTAGCTTGCGTGAATTCACTATGATACTACACACTTGTGTTTACAACCTTACATAAAGAAAATATTTCAGGAATCAATTTATGACACATGTGAAATTGTTTTTAAAAGAATATAAACCACCAAATTTTCTGGTGTATATGATTAAAGAATCTAGTGTATAAATTATTTTATTTGAAGATGAGATATAACCAATACAGTGAAGATTCATATAGTCTATGGTTTTCATGAAATAAAATATAGTAGACTTGATCTTATAAAGATCCAAATTTAGATACCTGAATTCTTAAGAAAAACATTATTAGAATATAAAATAATAACGATAATAATATTTTCATGTGCTCATGCAACTCATGAATGAATTATTATAAAAATTCAAGAATTGAGAAATTTAGAAGGAAGTTATATTTAGGTTGTAAACGTTATATTATGAATAAAATATTGAATAACTTCTGTACACTACATGCACACATCAATTGTGGACACAACATCATCTGATGTAGAAATAACAACCTAACAATATATTCACTAAGGAAAATTATTATCTATAAGTGATCATATATAGTTGAGATCAACCAAAACATTATAAATATACATCAATAGGTACATGATCAAGTGTTATCCACTAATATCATAGAGAAATATCAAAAAATAATCCAATAGTGGATTAAAACATGAACAATAGTGAATTATTCTAGTTGGTGTTAGGAGTAGTTGATGACATTGGGTTGGTTCTAGGAGTATAAGGGACCTCTCAGCTAGAGCATGAGAAAGAAGTCATTTGACTGGAGTAAGAAGAAAATGGTGTCTCTCAATTAGAGATAGAGTTGAAGACTTTTAGTTAGAGCTAGAAGCATGAAAAGTATCATAGTTGGTCATGGGTGAAGTTTAGTCACTTGTTTGATAGTAAATAGTATGTAAATGAGGGGAATAAATGTTTGCATCAGTAAATGGGATGTTGGTGAACCTTGAAAATATTTTTTGATACTCTCCAAAAAGTATTTTAACTAAAAATGAGGTGAGATTAAGGGATAATATATAGTGGATTGAGAACCATAACATGTTGAATAGGTTGAACTGAAATGAAAATAAATTCATAAAATGAAACCATGAATTCTCCCATCCCCTCTCAGCGGTTAATCCATCATAGGGCTCCACATGAATTTGTAGTAGCTCTCATCCTAGGTACCATAGTATTTATAGAATAGGTTTATAGCTTATTCTATGATAAAAATTATGTTCTATAGACTCATTCAATATCCAACAGAATATTCGGTGTCCATAAAAAATTTGGAATGCCTGAAAATATCATCATTTTAAAAAATTCATGTTTTTTTCATATCATTCCAAATAACACGGTGCTGAAAATCATGGATCATTCGCATAATCGTCTTCATAATTCCTATGTTCAGACTCATGGATGACTAATAATATTGGACAACAACATATTATTTTCATTATATAAGGAATAAAAGTCTATTATTACATCTTTGTTAGAGAAAAAATTAGTAATTTCTTATTGTATTGGATTTTTCATAAGAGATGGTGAAAATGATGTTTTATGAACACTAATATGAGGAAATTCTGGTATACAAATGCCCTTCCTCGACTCAAGGTTTATGATGAAATTATTGAGTTGGTAAAAGGTATCCCTACCATTGTTTAATGGTTCCATTGGGTTTCCTAAATCCACATTAGGGTAACCTACATGAGCATAACTTGTTAAAATTTTGATGAATACATCCTAAAAATATTTTTTTTTCATGATCCATAATATGGAATATATGCATGTGATTGAATATATTAGGATATATTAATATATTTTTTAACATAGGATCATTTATCTGCACATTGTGTATCCTACATTGAACTTGAAAACTGATGGGATCTTCTATATAAACAATTTGATGTCATCAAAAAATCGAGTCGACATCCAAAAAAAATCATAGAACTACACTCAAGGGCTACACCACAGACTTGGGTGTCCCTTGGCCACCCCAACATGAGTTGTGCAAACCCACTGGGTGAAATTATTCCATAAATATGCTCATGTGATCGATATGGGTACTATATAATCCCTCTATGTTGATTGTGGACAAGTTGAACCTCTCCCATGTGGTCGATACCAAGGTCCCAAATATATGGTTTACAGGTTCCTTTTATGGCCAATGGATTGTCCATGTTTTTTGTAAACATCCAAAATAAGTTCTTAGTAATTACTATGTATGAATTTTTGAGATAACCAAATTATGTCATCCAAACGATTCCTTCATGTAAAAATATAAATGAAACACTTTATTTTTTCATTGCCATCACAATAATTCTTTTATCATTTTCTATTAGTATATTTCATGTATTTATAATGGTTTTAAACGTATATTCTTCCTAAAATGGATGGAACATCAATTATCATCATTATTTTAGACAATTATATTTCTACACAAACTGTTACCACTTTTATTTTATATTTAGTGATAGTTTATCAATATTTATACTTAACACCACATAATTGAATAAATAGTGTTTGACCATTGATATTTTCATGTATTTTTAGTCTTTAAATGTTTTTCTATATATATTATTCTTGATAAAAAATTGATCATCATAAAACCAATAATACTATAGTGGAAAAAATTACATTGTAACATAAATCATTATATATTTACAATTTTGGGAACACCAATACAATGCTCTAACCTATTCTTATTCCTTAATTCATATTGAGATAAATTGATCCATCAATTAATGAATTATTTTAAATAAATAAATGCTATACCAAAAGTAGGACCATAACCCATCCCAATGTTATAAAGATGAATATATATTTTGATAACTCTATGAGGTAATCTATTGTGGTTTCATTATAGATAATCCATACAATTTATTTAAAATAATTTTCCTTTGTAACTGGTCTTAAAATAGACTAAACCTTTCATTCTAGATATTGTGAGATTTTTATGAGATGTAAAGATAATTTTTTGTAAATAATAAAAAACATTGGTATGTTTAGCTTGAGTTTTTATATTCTCAGCCTTTAATGGGGTAACTATTCATTTTTTCGAAGCTCGTTACATTTAATGGTTTTTTAGCATTATTATATAATTTGAAAATTTTGAACATGGTTTAACCACCATTACAAGATTGGTCATAAATCAGGTTTGATCATCTCTTAGTGACTCTATATTTCTATATTTAGTCAATTGGGGCCACACCATAAATATTATCATAATGAGCCACATAAACCATTCTCAATCACATTACACATGGTTAATCCATCTAAAATAGTCATATATATATTATGGTGATTATATTAAAACTAGGAAATCATATATTAATGATCATATCACATTAAAATAGATATATTCATTATATAAATCTCAGAATAATCTCTGAATGAGCTTGGAATGTTTTTGTAGATGTCTAGTAACCCTGTCAGGGAGGACGATGATGTTGAACTACATGTCTCATTTCATTTGGTGTAACATTTATTATAAATCACACATGACATATATTAAAATTAATTATTCTTATAAAAGGTTGAGTCCTAAATCTATATACCACTAGAATGGGTATCGCTAAATAAGTTAACTCGTTCCCTAATCCAACCATTAATGACCGATGGGGCCTGATGTTTCTTTATGGCCACTGGACCTTACTCCCTAGTGAGTCTATAAATCTCTCCGCTCTTATCATCCAACCTTTATATTGCATAAATCCTCTATGCATTCGATGCCTCACTAATACACCTTCTTACCCCCACAGCAATCCAAGGATAAGTTGACGACTTTCTTGGATGCTGAATTATTTCCCTTAGTAGGAAATTTATGGAATATTTTAATTTATCTAAAAATTATTAAAATTGCTAATTGAAATATAAAATTATCCAACTATTTCAAAGTTGAGATCCTTCAAAATCTTCTCTATAATTATTCAAATATATTTGTTCCACAACACATCCCAGAAATATCTCTAATATCATTAAAAAATAATAATATTTTGAATGGTATTCACATAACATATTACTAATCAATAAATATTCAAAAAACCATGTTTCAAACAATTTTATTTTATCTCTAAACCTCATTATCACTAGTAATGATCAATAATAGTAGTTCAATACTTTTCAAATATGTATTCTTGAAGAAATAATGAATAATAATCTTCCAATATTCAACACTTTCTATAACCAAAGAGATATTAGAATACTAAAAAAGTAAATCAATCCCTTTGGGGGAAAATATTTTTATGATATGTGTCTTCCACTAACAACCATGATATTGTACACTCTAGGGTTCCATATGCATGGTTTTGCTTTTCCTGGTTCTCCCTCAATTCTCAAAAAGTCATCATTTTTTATGTAGAAACTCAAAAGACTTGTATTACATGATTTTGTCACACCCACACATCATGTGATCCTCAGGATTTTTTATGCCCCTCATGGCCCTATTCAAGGTGATATACGGTGACCAATAAATTAAAAATATGTTAAGGATAAGCTATAAATACTCAATGGAGTGTTGGAATAACCCGAGGTCAAAATTTATTACCCAATATATTTCTTGAGGTGATTTTGAAGATTTTCTTAACCCATAAATGAACATCAGGTTCTATTCTAACCCTTTACATGGAACTATATTTTCCACTGAAAGGTTCTATATGAATGATTTTTTTCTTTGTGTCTCCCACCCATTTATAAAAGGTCTCATACTGGGGGAATAACTCACATGA
The DNA here is from genome assembly GCA_963277665.1 of Viscum album. Classification (NCBI taxonomy): domain Eukaryota; kingdom Viridiplantae; phylum Streptophyta; class Magnoliopsida; order Santalales; family Viscaceae; genus Viscum; species Viscum album. Next base: position 823,283,465 of record OY728129.1, read on the forward strand.
CCTCTATTATATGCATGAGAATTACCCAAAACCCATTCCAGAATTCATATTTTTGAAGATACATGTGGCCATATTCAATATGTCGTTTAGTTCCCAACACATTCCATACCAAATAAATCCAAATTTTGAATCCTTGAGATATCACTGATGTAACTCCCTAAAATTTTAAAATTTTAATATCATATTCAATAACATGTATGAAAAACATCAAAAAGTGTAAATGGGAATAAAAAATCCATATATGTAACATATATTTACTATTTTAAATAAAATCATCCTATGATGTATCCTATAAGGTCGAGTTTTACCAAATACTATTAATATTTTTGTTTAGAATGAAAATTATATAATATCCATTAAATTTAATATATTAATTTGATTAACTAACTTGTGATAATATATGGATGAATTAATTATTTACCAATTGATTAGAAATGAAAATATAAATCTGTTGAATCCAAATAAAAAAATTAAAAGAAAACTATAGTCATGCGCCCAAAAAAGTTTGATCCCAATAAATTAAATTAATAAAATTTAGTGAATGATTATAATAAATTTATATATTGTATATTCAACCAATTTTTTTATAAATAATCTAGAATATATGATATGCATAAGATAAGAACAAACCCAGTTATACATATAAAAAGTTATATTTTCTTAAATGCAGTTTTTCCTCCTTTTAATGGGGAAGATTTTTCAGAAATAAATTCTAACACTTCAATAAATATTATTCCGAAGAATTGACATCATTTAAAAGTGTAATTTCAAAATTATCATTTAGTAAATATTTGGTATTTTTTTGAGAAGATTCATTTTCTTGGACGAATAGTGGATTATTTTAAATTTTAACTGACACCTGACATTTTATCTAAATAATTTATAATGATAAATTATTTTTCAAATAGTTTTAAAAGTAAAACTAGAAAACTTATACATATATTAATCCAATTTAATCCATTGAAATCATATTATATGGAATTTATATATAAAAAGTTTGTATACTTTTTTTTTCATTTTCACATTAAAAACCCTCTTTCTCATTATGCATAAGGGATTAATAATAAACTAATCTTAGCCACTTTTTTGAATTGAATTCTGAAAAATGGATTATAAATATTTAATTATAATGATTTATAATATCAAATAAGGTAATATTAATTTTTTAAAAATGTTATTAGTGAAAACAATTTAAATTAATTATAGTTATTATGAAAAAACGAGTTTACCAAGGGATTAATCATTAAACATAGGTGAGAAAATTTGCTATACTAATATCAAAAGACATTTTCTAAAAATATTTTAACTAATATGACTTTAGGATCTGTTTTAATGAGACTTTGAGACTCTTTTAAATGAAATGGACTCATATAATAAGTTAAGTAAAGAGATGGAAAAAAATATTCCATAATTACATATAATTTCTATAAAGCATTGGAATGGGAAAAAACACATTAGTCCATTTTTATATGTAATTTTGAAATTTAATTTATTTTTATTTTAAAAATAATTTATATTTACTTTTTATTGATGAATTACTTACTTAAAATGTATACGAAACGTCAATGATGTGATTATTTAATTAATAATAAAATAAAATAAATGATACTAAAGATATTAAATATGAATAATATTGAATGAATTATTCCGTAACATTATTTTTTAGATTAATAATTTATGATACACATTTTTTAACTTAAAATATTCAAATTCTATTTTTTTCTTGATATTATTTAAATTCCAATTATATAAATAATTTCAAAGTGAAATTAATTTTTTTTATCATAAATTCTATTTTATCAATTGATTTAAAATTCAAAAAAAATAATTTAATATTATAAGTGATTTTTAATGATAATAAATATAAATTAAGTTTCATTCAGAGATAAATACATCTTTGATAATGGAAAGTAACCCCAAAATAGTAAAAATAAAATCGCCCAATTAGTATTAAAGTAATGTTTTTTGCGCAATATTTGTGATTCTGTAAATATTAATTTCCAACTCACATGGTAATTTTTTTAATTAGAAATAATATTTATAATCATTTTGTATAAATTATATAGTAGGTATTACTTTAATTTAGTCATAATTCATAAATTAAATTGGTTATAAAATTAGTTACCTTAATAAAAACCAAAATTATAAAAGTAGGGAAACTAAGAAGTAAAAGAGAAACATTATAAAAATAAAATAATTTTTGTGTTTTAGGGTTGGTTCTCGATAATTAAACCCATAAATCCATTAATATTCAATTTTTTATCGACATGAGGTGATGTCTACCTCCCAATAGTGAATAATTATGAGTATTTACAAGAATGTTGCTCCTCAAAAATAAAAGGGAACTCAATCAACCTCCTTCATTACACCACTGAAGACATTTAGAGAATCCAAAACCTAGAAACATAACTCAAAGAATTAACCACCTCAACATAAATTCATTATTATTCAATTAAATCCATCATTTTATGCTTTTAGTAAATACATAAGTAGGATACCTGAAGAATATGTAATATTCTACTAAAATCATTTTTATTTTATTGGCTTATCTACCTTAATAAACTCCCATTATACTATTATTATATAATATCATAAGTATAAAAAATATATTTATATTTTTTAATTTAAAGGGAATGTCCCACAACTTCACATTCATTCATAAAATGGGTTACGGAGTCATCGTTCATGTATATGACAGATTACCGTCTCTCGAATCAATGTCGTTCTTTTTTGAATTACCACAAATAAAATATTTGAATAATGACGAACATAATATTTATATATGATATTTATTATATATATGTTATATTTACACTTCTTTAAAAATTATATAACAAATAACTTCATGCTTTACATTTTGTGGGTATACGACAACGTTAGTTGTGAATATGGTGGACTACTGCTCCGCGAAGCGATGTGATGCATTCATGCTTTACATGGAATGTAATGAGGTTGGGTTTAATAAAAATATATTTATATATGATATCAAAATTATAGTATACTGTTAATATATATGTATATATTTTTATAGAATATACTTTTTATTAACAAGGAAAAAAATCAAAATAGCATTCATGCATACGTACGGTCTACTGTCTCTATCAACTGTGTATTTCTTTTCCTATCACTCAATATTATTGATTAATATATATATATATATATAATGTTTATATATTATATTTATATCATTTTTTACACTATATATATTTTTAAATCATTATATATTTAATAGTGACAAAAAAATTTCAACACAATACATACTCGAAAAACAAGTCAATTAACACCGAAGACGAAGAAAATAATGAAAGAATACTAACGAATGGCTAATAATATGTTATAAAAGGATCATATATGATATAATAAATATTAAATTGTTATGTATTAAATTTAAAAAATGATTAAAACTAGTATTTAGTTGTTTAAATTTTGTTCAACCAAATGTTATTATAGTGTAAGATATTTTATAACTCAATTTCAACTCATTGGGTAAAACTTATACTTCATTGATTATGTCATTCTATGTCTACGTGTGTAAGGGATTTCGACTTTATTATTATTAATTTTCAATTTTTTATGTGGATTTAAATTGGATACACGTAATCTATTAATTTATTAATTATCAGTTCATTATTATGATCATTTTAAGGTTTTATTTTAGAATCTCATTCTAATTGAGATTTGTTGTTCTTGAATATCAGTTAAATGAAATAACATGAAAGTCTCCTAAAAACACATTTCATTTTATTTCAAATTGGTTATAGATAAACTATTTCAAGTAATATTACCATTTTCATAGTCTTTGGAACTTAATTTTTTAGATATTTCTTATTCATAAAAATCAGATTTAATTTCTCCCTTCAGTCTGATATATGTTTTTTTCGAAATGAATGTTTTATAAAAAAGTTTTCAAAATTTTTCTAAACATTTCAAATTTATATACTAATATTATTTTCCCCCATTTTTACTATTTATAAAAATAATTTAATGTAATCTTGTTTTTATTTTCAAAATAGTTTCCATTTTGTATTTATCAAAAAGGTGAAAGGAAAATTTATTTTAACGTGTATGACATGGACATAATTTACTACCTTAATGACCACTAAATTTTCTAAATATTATTTTTTATTTTTCAAATTTTATTTTGAATGAATAATATTTTCAAAAAAAGTTTCTAAAATTCTAGATTTAAATGTCATTTTCAGAAAAAAAAGTAGTTTAAAAATGTTTTTGAGAATAGAAATGATATTTTCATAAATATATTTTTCAATATGTTTTTTTATATCTATATTCATCAATGAAAACAACCATTTATTCTTACCCTAGTGGGAATATATTGTATTGATATTATGCTTAATATTTATTGGGATTTTTTATACTCACTTTTACGAGGGAAATTATTGATATTAACTTCTTTGATTCAATTTTTATGTCATAAAAATTACTTGGAATTATTCAATTTCAGGTGGACAATTAATTTGACCTATATTTCAATTTTATTTATCATAGATGCATTTATTTCCTGAATAGTAGATCACTTTTACCTATGGTATATACATTTATTTTTATTGATTAATTATGGAAATATTGATAAATATTTATCAATTACTCAACATGGATATCATATAAGGAACATTTTTTATGAATTAAATTGATTAATATATGTGTTTTCAATTATATAGATAGGTAAAACATGGGTTGGGAACCATTTAAAGTAATCCCATTTATGCATCTCTATTATCATGAAAAACAATTAGTTGGAAATAAACCCTTCACAAATGTAACCTTACATGTTCTAAAATATCTTGAGAAAGGCCTTTATAATAGTATGTTTTAAACCATCTTGTGAAAGGTATTAATGGTAAAGGTTTAATGTACATAGAAAACATGACGTCAATTAATTATGTATTTCCTTCATTCCCAATTCAGTTACTTTAATTGAATATATTTTCACTATAAAAAATATATTGATGCATTTAATTATCATTATTTGATTAAAAGGAATTTTTAGTATTTTACTATTCCATATTTATTCTAAATTTTCATATCATGATAGTCAATTTATTTAAATGGAATTATTATTTTTTTATTTATGATTCCATAATGATTATTATTATTAATTCATGATTAGATCCGATGTATTTAAACCTTACTGACCTTTTCAGATCACCCTTATTTTTTTTACTTTCCATAGGATTCCAGGAACATTATTATATATGATATGAAATTATATTTTATAGGGAATAAATATATTCATAAAAAATTATTTGGTAATGAATGTAATAAATTTTAATTCAAGACTCATGTATGTATCTAGTTTACGAAGAATACTAAACTATTAATTCTTTTGGAATTCAATATCCATTATCTTATACTGACGTAATCGTAGTAGGAACTAATTCTGGGCATATTGGGTTAGTGTATCTACACTTGTTTTCAAAGTAAGTTTATTAGAAATTTTGGATACAAGATTTAGGAATATAGAGATCAAAAAACATATTCCTAAGATAGGATTTGAGGATAAGTATAGAATAACATCTTTATGTTTTGGTTCGGTAGTGATTATGTGGTCTTCACTAGCAATACAACCTTGTTTGGATGGTTTCTGGGGTTTATGAGTTTAAGATTGAATATATATTGAAACACTTAAACTTATCTTTTAAGGATTTATGTTATTAGAGTCTACCCATATTAAGGATGTTTTGGAGAAATTTATGCAAAGTATATGTTTTAGTGTAAAAATTATTGGAGGAAGAATAAAAATATGTTTAACTGTATTTATATAATTTAGGGCTAATATTATAATTATTGAAATTTTAATAATAGTATTATAATATTATTAGGCTAAAAAATAGGTTCTATTTAAAACATTAGTAAATAGTTTATTTAAGGATTTCTTTTATTTTAAAGAATTCCATCTTATTTTTAGAATCTTATTGGAATTATATTAATATAGTTTATAAAAAAAAGGAAAAACAAAATTCATGGTGATAACCTATCACATCTGGAAAGGCAGTGGGGATTGAACCCATTAACAAAGCATGACAAGGGTTTTACACATAAGACTAGCCTATGTGATTTCTTAGTTAAAAGGTCATCATTTTCATATGACGTATTTGATGAATAAATATTAATTATGAACTATTTGTATTAATTTTCAGGTTTAGATATTAATATATTCATCATATTAGTTTTGGAAAATATTTAGTAATATATGGAATGTATTTTCACTCATTGATGGATCTTACAATCAGTTAAAAGTGAATTTTAGTTCTCCAAGAATGAAAAATAATGTTTTAGATAAAAATGTAATAGAGTAATGGATAAACTATAAATTAATAAAAGAACAACCAAAATTTGAAAAAAAAATTATAGAATAGAAATATATCTATTAATTATTATTCTTTATATTCTTAAATAGTAAAATAATAACTCAACTTTAGAAAAATGATCATGAAATAAAATATTGTCCTATTACCGTTATTTTTAATGATATTAGTTGAATTTTAAAAGCTATTAAATTTACGGATTTGAGGTTCTCAACATTATATTTGTCATTAAATTTCTTATTAAAAATGAACTCAATTAATCTCTATAATTAGTTACACTTTTCCTCTAAGTCCATATATCAACTTCCCACTTATGTTCTCATACATACAAACCTAGTAATGTGTTTTTCCAAACGACCTTAGTAAATCCACATCTCTCATATTAAGAGAATATTTTATTAAAACTTTTATGATATGGGATTTACAATAATTTAATTGCAAATTTTCATACCCTTGATTAGTAAGATATACTTTAAATTGTGAAGACTCAAATTATTTAAGTTGTGGAGAATATAACACCCCAAAATTTTAAAATATGAATATCATATTCGATAACATATATGAAACAGAACAAAAATTATTGAATGGAGTATAAAATTCGGATACATTACAAAATTTTTTAGTATTTAAAATAAAATAAATTTAGATATAGATTTAAAATCATTAAACACTCAGTTAGATTATGTTATATAAAACAATGACTTTCTTCGATGGCGTGTGTTACATGAAAGAACATGTTTTAACAAATACTATAAATATTATTATTTAAAATGAAAATTTTCTCCTAGAAATTAAATTATAGTTAAAAATAGTGTAAAATAACTAATTAAAATTTATGTTTGAATTCATTGGTAACAAGTTGATTTGAAATGAAAAAGAAAATTCAACGGAATATAAATGAAATTTTTATATAAATTTTTTTTATACATCAAAAAGTGTTTTATCTTCATAAATTATCTTTATTATTATTAATGAATGAAATTAATTAATTTTATAAAATATATATTAAATAAAAAAATTAAATTCATTAACTTATTTTATAGGAATAAGATTAATAAAATCGAATTTTATGCATAAAACATTATTTTTATAAATACATTTTTCCACCTTTTAGTGGGGAACATATTTTAAAACTAAATATTAACACATTTATAAATATTATTTGAAAAAATAAATGCCATTTTTTTTATTTTTATTTCCAAATTTTCTTTGGGTTATTTTTTGGTATTTTTCGGAGGTGTTTCATTTTAAGATTACTAGTGTAAAATATTTATTTTTAATTGATACCTGACCATTCATATAAATAATTTATAAGAGTAAATTACATTATAGATTAGATTTACAATAAATTTAGATCATCTATAAATATATTAATCCTATTTAGTTCGTCATAATACTTTTTATATTGAATATAGATATAAAACCTTAGGAAAATTTTGAAGTTTTTCACTTTTAAACCCCTATTTCTCATTGTATCGGTGAGATTGATATTAAATTAATTTTAGGAACCTAAGTGGATTGAATTTTAAAAATGGATTGCATATCTAAAATATGATTAATTTATAATGTATAACATGGCCACATTAATTTTTACCAATGTGATTAGAGAAAATAGGTATAATTAATTATAGTGATTAAGAGAATAATGAGTTTACTAAAGAACAAAACATTAATCATAAGGGTCTAAATGACCTACAAAAAAGTCCAACACAGGTTTTATGGAACATTACAACTAGTATGAATTTAGGATCTTGTTTTATTTGTTTTTGGTGCACTATTACATGAATGTGACCTATATAATATCTTATGTAATGAAAAGAACAATAAATGATTATCTTTTTACCTTTAAATTAATTTAAGCATTAGTGTAAGGAAAAAACCTAATTGGGTCAGTATTATATATTATTTTGAAATATAATTTATTTATTGTTATCATAATAATTTGTCTTTAATTTTTATAGATGAATTTGTTACATAAAATTCTCATGAAATGACAATGCAATGATTATTTAATTAATAATAAAATAAAATAAATGAGACTAAAGATATTAAAAGTCAAGAACATTGAATGAATTATTGTGTTGAATTTTTTTTAAGATGAACATGTCAGGTGAAACATAATTTAACCTAAATTATTCAAATCCCATTATTTTATTGATATTTTGAAAATTAAAATTGAATGAATATTGTAAAAATTGACAATAATGTTTTTTTATAAACAAATGGTATTTTATTAATTCCTTTAAAATTAATAAAATACAATATTATGACATGTAAATCGTTTTTGTTAACAAATATGAAATATTTTACATTTGGGGTCCAATTTATCTTTTATAATGAAAAGATTAACCCCAAAATATTAAACATATTGTTAGAGCGATTAGGGATAATGCAATGTTTTTGTGAATCATTTAATCTTTTTTAAATTTTAATTTCCATGAAACAAGATATTTTTAAATTTATATATTAGATATAATATTTAAAATATTAGTTTCTAAATTATATGAAAATTATCTCATTAATGTAATGTTAATGAATAAATTACCTAAATTAGAAAATTAGGTAGCTAAATAAATACCAAAATATAAAAATTGAGGATACATAGAAGATAAGGTACAGTATTATAAAAATTCACTTATTTTGCGTATTATAAGTGTTTCTAAACCAAATGATATTTTTAATTCATTTTTATTCAATATTTGTGCCACATTAGGTAAGGTAGGTCCCCCATTAGTTAATATGTTTTCGTATATACAAGAATGTCACTCCTCCTAAACTAAAAATGGCACTCACACTCTCCTCTATTTACACATGTCAAGCCATTAGGCTCCTCCAAACCCTACCAAACTCAACCCAAATTCTCTAAAATCATCTTAAAATCATTTTTTGGGAGTAAATAAATATTTTTAATGTTTTATTTCAAACATAAGAACATACCCAAAGAAGAGGTAATATTAAAATATTGTTTCTATTTACTTCAATATCCACCTCGTTAAAATTATATTATACCATGATTATATAATAACCTCAGTAGATAAAATATAATACTATTTTTATATTAGTTTAATGACCTGTGAAGTCACACACTTTCAACAAATTAGTTATGAAATCACCATTCTTTTATATGGTGGATTTCTTCTTCATTAACCGATGTCGTTCATTTTTTCATCACCACATTTCAATGTAGAAAATAATGATGGAAATACTACTTATATATGATATTTATGATATTTATTATTACATTATGATTATTATATTATTATGTAACACATAAAATCAATTTTTTGATTTTGTGGAAATACGATAACATCATTTGAGTGTTTGGTGGACTACCTCCACGCGAAGCAATGTGATGCTCCATTCACGCTTTACGTGGAATGTATGAATGATGGAGTTAATAAAAATATTTATATATATGATAAAATGATACTTTAATAATATATATATATATATATATATCATTTTCTTTTCTTCAATATGAAAAATATAATTATAACAATATTTATACATATTTATGACCTAGCATTTCCATGAACGGTGTATTTGATTTCTATCAATAAATATTATGGATCACTAAAAATACATATATAATGTTTATATAAAATATATAAATCATGATTTGCATACTCGATGTGTTTAAATTGTAATTTCTTTAAGATGAAAAGAAAAAATAACAAGTCAAAACATATGAAAAAATCAGTAAATTAACACAAGAGATGATGAAAATAATGAAGGATTATCAATGAAAGAGTAATAATATGTTATAAATGGATCATATATGAAATCATAAATATTAATATTATTATGTTTTAATTTTAAAAAATTATTGAAAATTATATATATGGTTAAATATAGTTCAACCAAAAATAAACATAAGGTAAGGTATTTATAAACTCAATTTCCAGTAATTAGTTTAAATTTCAACATCACTGATTATTTCATGCAACTATTCTATTTGTAATGAATTATTATTATCTTATTTTATCTTCTCAATACTTTTATGTGGTTTTATAGTGGATACACAAAATCTATTAATTTATTATTTCTCACTTCAATGTTGTTATATATTTATGGTTTATTTCAAAATCTCATTGTAATCGAGATTGTATTTTATAAGTATAGGTAGATCTGAATTAGTTGAAAATTTCCTAAAAAATTAAATTTTATTATAATATGATTATTAATGAACACTTTCATGTAATAGTATTTTTTCCCACTCATTGGAAATTAAAATATTTTATAAAATTGTTTTAGGAAAATCAAACATCATTTATCTCTCCAGTCAGAAATATGTTTTCTTCCAAAATAATTATTTCTAAAAATGTTTTCAAAATTTAATTATATTTTTCAAAATTAATTCTTACTGGAATTTTGACCCATTTATAATTATTAAAGAAATTAAAATTAATCTTTATATAATTTTTTAAATAATTTATATATGGATTTCATCATAAAGGTGAAAGGAAACGTTGTTCTAATGTGTGTGACATGAGTGGAATTTCCAGATTTCATGACCATTAAAATTTAATCAATATTATTTTATATTTTTCAAAGGTTATTTTCAAGTAATATTATATTCAAAATGTTCTCTTAAATTCATGTTTTAAAATTTAATTTCAAATGAAATGATTTTAAAAAAACAAAATGAAATTGACATTTTGTTCAAGAATGATATTAAAGAAATTTTATCGTATTTCTATTCATAAATGACCAAAACACTTTATTGTTAGATGAATGGGTTTTTATTATATTATTAAAATCCTTGATCTTCCTTTGGATGGTTTATACTCACATTGACCATTGAATGTATTTTCATTCACTTGCAAGGTTTATTTTTTTCATTAACATTACCTTGAATTATTCACATTCATATAGAAATTTTTTTTCCCTAAATGTATATGTTTTTTATCACAAATACATTTATTTATAGAACTCTATAAAACTATTACATATGGTATTTACTTTGGATTTTATTTATTAATTGAGGAAATGTTCATAAATTTTCATCCTTTACTAAATACGAATATCTGATGAGGATTATTATTTAATAATTAAATCAATTATTCGATAAATGAGGAATAATTTGGAATAGTATATCATGGGTTAGAGACTGTTTAAATTAATTCCCTTGATACATCAGAAGTTTCATCGGATTAAATAAGATATAAACAATCCCTTAGCATTTATAACCATGAATTTTAAAAAATGTATTGTGAAAGGACAAGATAGTAGTATATATTAAACTACATTTTGAATGGTCATAGTGATAAATTTTCCATGTACATGGTAAATATGGAGTCCAATAATTATTAATTTCATGCATTCAAAATTAAATTATTATTATACATGATATTTTCACTTTGAAAAAATGTATGGATTCAATTAATTTTTATTTATTGGCTAATTTTCATGTGATTTAAATTGTTTACCTTTCCATACTAATTATGATTTATCATAATATGATAGTTATGTTATTAAAATTTAATTCATGTCTAGTTATTTACCTTTCCATATTAGGAATTCTAATTTATTCATGATTACTTCCAATAAACATAATCCTTATTGATCATTTGAGATCAACCTTATTTTTTTCCCTTTACCGAGGATTGTATAAAGTTTACTATGTATTATCTAGAAGTATATACCATATGGAATGAAGTTACTCTTAAAAAAAGATTTAATTTGTGTATTCAATTATTATTCAAGTATCATTTATATAACTAGTTTACTAATACTAGTAAATTATTTGTTACTTTTGAATGAAATATCTCGTACCATATTCAAATTTTATAGTTGCAGGAACCAAATTCAGGCTTTTGGGGTAGGGGTCACTACTACTAACAAAACCACGGTCTATTAATAGTTAGTCACACTAGTATTTTTACATTGATCTAGCTTATGTAGAATTTGAGCCAATACATTTGTTAAAACATTATTATAAAAACATAACTACACCGTTATACAAATTATATCAATAATTAATAATGGAATAAAAATGAAATATCAAAAATGTGAAAAGCATGATATGAGAAGGAGTTTCCCTCACCCTTTAACGTTTGTATGTATTTACAAAAGGGGAGAATAATGTGGAACAATTATATATTAATAATATAACGAAAATGGGTAACAATGAAAAATATAAATACAGAAATTTAAGTACCAAAAATGGATTATAATTAAGGGGGGTTTTTATTTTTGTGATATATTAATGAGTTATAAAGTCAAAATGTGTTGAGTACTAATGAAGATCCTAATCAGTCATGATTTTGATGGACCTCATCATTGATAAAGAGTTCCATAGAATGTTATAGTTTTGATATCTCATTGGAGAAGTGTGTGATAGATTTTAGAGTTATTATTAATCACTTATATTTTATATTTATTCATATATTGAAAGTTAATATTATGGTAAAGTTACTACCCTTGATAGTAGGAATGTCTTTTAACTCCTATAGATATTTGATAAAGAGATTCATGGAATATATATAGTATATCTGATGTTTTTTTATTTTTTAATAACGTGAATCAAGGGAATTGGATAATAAAATTTTAAAGAAATTCATATATTATTCTTATTTTGGTGATTAGAAGATATTTAATATGGGTCGGGTGAATCTGGCTAAGAATTAAAGTGAAAAACCATTTCATTATTTTAAATCAAGAAGTTTTCAGGAAATGTTAATTAACACACCTAGAATATTATTTGAGATTTTTTTATTATAAATGTGTTTATGGATGAGGTAATTATTGTTCATGGAATAACTTATCCAAAGTATATATATTGTAAAAAGGAATCAAGAATTGTTTCCAATATTATAAGAAGGTTTGATAACTTTATATTTCCATTTAAGGTTCTTTGATATGAGATAATATGACTAAAGATTCCCTATGTTTGATTTAAGAGGATTGGATCTGATATAAAGATGTCATGAAATTCTGAGTAAAAACTAAAAATTCATAAAGGCATGGAATTTATATCTGTTTCTAAAAATAAAAATATTCAAAAAGAATTTTACCTCAATAAAATACAAAACATTTAATATAGGGTATGTAAAAAAATATAAGTATTAAATTGTGATACATAACATATTTCATATGGTATGTAATATTTTTTTCTAATACATAATATTTCATATTGCATAAAGATTATACTAGTAGAAGGTTATACATAAATTTGATAATGATAAGATATTATGGGGATACGTAAGATATTTTATGAATACCCAATATATTGTTGAATGTTTATATAGAAATTTTGAAAAATAAAAACCATACAACGATACATAAGATATTTGGAACATATATAATATATCACTGCTGATATAAAAGATAACATAAAGTGTAAAATGGAAAAGCATCAGACCGAAGATCATAAATAATTATTTTAATGAGCATACATATGATATTTTAATGAATCTATAATATATTTAATCTTCTTTAATAGATGCATACAATATTCAACTTCTTAAAAGTGGTATACTATTTTAAAAAATATGAGATTTATAGAGATTTATGTTAGACTGTGGTGGGTTATTGTTCATGGATTCTATATCACAATTCCATTGACTGAACTATGATTTATGAAATTCATAAGGTTAATTAAGTGAGAATAAATTGTGTGTATAATCACAAATTAACTATATCATTTCAAATATAATGTTTGAAATATTTTTTTAACATAAAATCAAGAATATTTTCAACTAGGAAAAATAATAAGATGTGTATTTTTGGAATAACAATTCAGATTAGTTGTTAAAAGAAGGATAAAATTTTGTTATCCTATAGAGTAATGGAACATTGTGAAATTGAATTCATTATTAATTAAAAATAAAATATAAATATTATTAAAAATTCATGATCATAAATTATAGATTCATATTCGTTACAATAAATTTATATTATTTTTTAAATTTAATAATTAAATATGTTTATTCAAACAAAAGCTTCTTCCATGAATTATATTTTTTTATTTAAAATTTTAGTTTCAAAATATTTTATATTTAATTTATTAAAATATATTGAATTTTTTATACCACTATAAGCAATATATCTTAGGTTTAAATTTTGTGATTTTCCTAAAAATATTTATTTTTGGATGAATGGTGAATAATTCCGATATTTATAAGAAAAATATCAATTATATAAATATATTTAAATTTTAAAATCATTTTAAATAATATATTTAAAATAAAATTAGACATTATTTATTTATAATTATCCAATAAAGGTCATTATTGTCAAATTTATGCTTGATTTTAGTTCAAATTATTTTTGGACGTAAAATACATTTAAAAAACAATTTTTCAATTTCAATTTGTAGACATTTATTAAAATTAATTACATAAATCTTTTTAAAAAAATTTAATAAATAAAATTGGTTTTCATATTTTGAATGTGTAGGTTTAAATTTATTAATGGGTCAATTTATTTTATCGTCAAAATGAATAGTAAGCATTGTCAAATATTGACACCATGATAAAGGGTAAAACAAGTTAATTAATGTTAATACTAAGTAATATTTTTAAATAAATCACATATTAAATATTATTAAAAGAGTTTATTACAACAATTATCACCATATATTCTAAATGGGGATGATTTAGTACAACATTACCATAATTTAGTATTCATATTATTTTAAAAATATGAAATAATTATAGGAGTGCCACTCCCATCCCTGATAAAGTAGTATCCACACTTCTATTTTATTCATGTGCATTTAGAAATTTATCACCACCAAGACCTATAATAATACAATCCCAATATCCCTCAAAATTTCATAGATATTCTAGATTCACAAAAATACCATCTTATAAGGCTTATGATGTAAGCATAATGAGGTTTTATGAAGGATAAGTATAACTCTTAACCGAGTATTTGAAAGTTTATTTCTTCTTCCAACAACATAAAAAATTATATAACCATTATGATATGAAAACATCACAATCATAAATATAATAAAAAAATTTTAGTTTTATTTTATAACCTTGTACATATTCTTTTCCACCATATTATAATTGAAATGATTACTCTTATGTACATGTGGACTACCACCTCTATAAAGTGATGTGTTTTGTTTTTCATCATCAACTAAAATATCTTGTTATTATGATGGAAATAATGAATTTATATTTTATTTATTTAATTATTAATATTTTTTTATGATAATTTAGTACTACCCTTTTTAAACTTCCATCATTTTGAAAATTACAACATCACTCATTCATATATGTGGGTAACCACATCCATAATGTGATATGATACATTTTTAATAACATGACTAAATGGATGGTTCTAAAATTTACATTAATTTTAAAAAATTATAATTATTCAATGATTGATATTCTTAAGTTGATGGACCATTACCCCGTTTACCATGGCCAACCTACCAATTTTTATTGGTATTATGAATTGAACATCCTCAAAATTTCGGACATAAAATTAAGCGATTTAGTAAAAATATAAGACACGATAATAAATTAAATAAATTGGTTTAAGATAAGGTAATAAACATAAAAAAATTAAAATATTTAAATAATTGAGATAATTTTATATAATTAAGTTAACGAATGAAGGTGGCGAGTCATACATGAGGTAAGGGATATCTCAACTCAATTTCCTTTCTTGGAAATTTGCATCATCTTCACCACATTTTTCCTTTTTGGTAGTTTATAAACAACCATATAGTTATACTTCGTCATTAATTTGAAAACATTATATGTTTTATGATTCATATACATCTTATGTCCTTTAATATTATTTTTATTATGAAAGTACTAATGCTCTAGGGGATTTTCATTAAAATTATGTTTTAATCTTATCTATAAGAATTATTTCCCATCCATAGCTATATTATTTGAAATGATTCAATACTGTTATTATTTATAAATAAGATATTATTAAAGGTCATTTAATTATAATTTGGGCAATCTTTACAAGGATCTAAAAATAAATCTTTTCAAAATTTTTCATACATGTTATTTTTGAATTTCCTTACCAAATTGAAGAAATAATGTTTTTTACATTTACCATAGGAATGGATTGTCCCACAGTCATATATTTTTTTTCAATATTATCGTATAGTTTTCTATGGCTATAAGAGAAATATCATATTCTCATTATTCTATTATTTTTTAGATTCTTAGTGTATTGAGATGAAAATGAATTTTTTAATCTATTTTTATGTAATATCCAACAATAATTTTTCATATGGGTTAAAAATTATATTTCATAAGTTTTATAATAAATTTTAAAAAATATATATTTTAATAAATTTTATTTTCATTTGAAATTTATATTGATATTTTGTGAGATTGATATTTCACTCAAATTCATTTGGTAATGATTTTTCTTTTTAGAGTATTTTTTGGAATTAACAAAGTAGAATACTCAATTTTTAAGGGTTCTTGTAATGGTTATACAAAACTTATGACCCAATGAAAAAAATTATTATTATTTTAAATAGTTTTAATGGAAAATCTTTTATTTCAAAAGGTATAGAAACATTTTTATGATTTAAGAACTTACATGAAATTTTTTAGGAAGAAATGATATTTTTTAAGAAATATTTATTAAATGATTCTTATGTTTTCTAAGAAACCCCCATGATTATGATTTTCCAATAATTATTTATTATGAAATATTTTACAAAAAATATTTTAAAATAAAGATGATGTCATGAGTAATAAAATGTGTTTTTCTACTCTATGTTTATATTTTTAAAAGGAAAATTTTCTTATGGATTTATTAGTTTTCCAAATGAACTAACTGAATACTTTTAATTTTATATCCCTTAATAACCGATTCATTCTCATCCAATGTTTTAATAAGTTTTTCACATATCCTATTTATGAGTATGAACTACAACAAGGTCTAATTTTCTATATTGGGGTTCATCTTAAAAAGAAAAGATTTTTTTGGAATTAAACAAGTGTTTAAATTTAAGACGAATATACTTTTTAGAAAATGGATTTTGAGGGGATATTTAAACTTTTTGTAATTTTTTAATATATAAGAGTGAACCATTATTATTTAAAAAAATGAAACATAAATATATTGGGAATATAAGAAAAATGAATCCTTAATATTAAAACACCATGGCCTTATAGTTTTTATCAAATAAAGGTTAGATAACCTTACTGTTTTGGATGTCATTGAGAAAAGATAATTAAGGTATTTTAACCAATTGATTAAATAATCAAGAAAAGTATTTTATGGTTTCTATACTACCTGATATATTATATGTCTATTTTATAATGGGTTTTTATATAGATATTATGGTGGTTGAGTTGGTATTAATTGGGATTTTAGTACCATTCTAAATCTGTAACTAGATTTTATTAGAATTGTAATAGATATTTTTGAAAATGTCCTAACTCAATTGAATTAGTATATTTATATTTGTACCATTCAAGATATTTATATAAATATCCCTTGAAAACTTATCTATAATAGTGAGTATCACGAGACAACACCCTTTACAGTTTGGTGGATCTGTAAACCCAATGATAGGTAAAGGATGGATCAATACTCTAGAAATGACATTGGAGTTTTTTGGTCGTTCAAAACATCATACAATAATTTTTTCCATTTATAATTTTTAAGGCGAAGTCAATTACTGGTGCCCATTATTAAAAAAAATATAAGGATAATGTTGATCTCATACCATGGAGTCGATAGAATTTAACGCTCTATTACATTAAAATAATTTTCCTAAGGTTATTCGGATTTTAAATTAAATGAAAAAAAAATTAATTTACAAAAAATGATTATGACTATGTTTCCTCTTATGAAGATAATTTTACTATATTATCTAGGTATTCACCAAATTTCATTCTGGACCATAATAAATAAAATTTCCAAATTTACATTAGATTGAAAGATTGTTTTTGATAATATTTTACCACTCGTGAATATGAAAACTATGATGATGTTGTTTGGTGCGTTTAGATGGTATATATAGATATTTTTGAATCTTATTACAACATGTATAAGGATTGGTCTCGGTGGAATGTGATAGGGACACACCCTATAATGAAATATGATGGTATGTGGAATAAATCTCTTTTATCTAATAATTGTGGTAAGAGTTATCCCAGTTACTGTATGAAGAAATCTTTGAAGGGTTTTTGATATTATAATTTATGATATATAGATTGTTAATAGAATTTGAAGGGTAATAGTGATGGTAAGACCGATGATGATAATTTGTAATTAATGTTTAATAATTGTTATTAGATGGTACATTTTTAAAATTCAAATCCGAAGAAAAACATAAGGGATTAAAATCATCTATAACATAATTAGAAGTGTGTGAGAAAATTCATTCTGTACTACATTGGGTTATTTTAAACCATAAAATGAGGTTTCCAATTTTACACTACTTAGTTACTCAAATTATTCCAATGTCTTGTTTGTATCAGTGTTTACACATTCTTTTATTTCTTGGAAATTATCCTATAAAATGAAAATATATATTACTAAAATGGATATAGAACCTTTTTTATAAACTCATAGAGGAAATATTAATTATAAAATGTTTTATTAGAATCATCATATTGTTATTTGTGTAATGGATATTCCATAAAATATTATTTTATTAACTATAAATGAGTTTGATGTAATCTTGGATATGAATTGGATTTTAGATTATAATTCTAACAATGATTTCTGAGATAGGTAAGTTATATTAAATTTTCAATGTATTATTTCATTTTAATATAAAAATGACGTTGTATAATTAATAACATATCAAGAAGATGCAAAATTTATAAAATATTCTAGTCGGGGATATCATTATTAATCCTTTTAAAGAAGATAATTTATACAGATTAGTAATGTTATAGTAATGAATGAATATATAAAATACATATCCTGATGGTGTTCCTTGTTTTATTCTTAATTGATAGGTTGAATTCACAATTGAATTATTTCTAAAAGATAATCCAATTCCAAAAATCCCCCTTATTAAATGGATTTATTAGAATTATTAGAATTGAGAAAAATAAAAGAGTTATATATTAAGGGTTTCATAATCTTTAAAACATGACCCTGTGGTGCCCCTATTTTTATTTTTAAAATTATAGATAGTTATAAAAGGATTTAAATTGATTTTAGATCACTCAAAACATCACATTTAGGAACATGTGTTTAATTCCATATATAGAATACAATTTTGATTAACATCAGTTGTCATGGTCATTTTTTGAATGTTTGTTTAAGGTCTAGATATGATTAACTTAATGATAAGGGTAAAGATTATATAAGGAAATTATTTTTTACTAGGTGTGAAAATTATGATATTTTATTTATGCCTCTTAACTTGAATAATGTGTCTGCAGTAGTTATGGATCTTAAGAATAAAAATTTACAAGGTTGTTTGAAGAAATTTTTCGGGGTTAACATTGATGAAATTCCAATTTATTCTATAATTTATGAGAAATATGTGAAACATATATATATTTTTTCAGTCATTGAAGGAATATATGTTGTATGGAAAATTTATTTGATGTGAATTTTGTTTACATGATATTTAATTAGACAAACATATTGATTTTAAAACAGAATAGCAATTAATAATGCTAAAACAATATTAGTAGAAGGGTAAAAAATCCATACAAATTAACTAATACTTGATGTTTTCCAGTATTAGTAAGGTACTACCAATAGATAATTGAAAACATTTCCCATTTATCTATCCCACTAAAAACTATAACTCAAAATGGTGTAAAATTCATCTAGTAAAAGGAGTTTGATGCATGTATTTAGGAATTAATAAGAATGATGGATAACACACCAATTCTTTCCATTCCAATATAAAATGTTAAACATTTCATTTTTATAAAGACTTCATTAAATGGAATTGGTTGTAACTTGATGCCAGATGATTGGGTAATTTTATGTTCTTTACTTTAATTGAAACTCCATGAGATGAGTTACACTAAACATCATATAGAGATCATAACTAGTGTTTAGGCATTAAAAAATTTTGACGAATTATTTATAAGAGATAAAATGTGAAATAAATAATAACTTAATATTGTAAAGTATATATTCACTCAGAAATACTTGAACAATAAATCGGTAATATCGGTAGAACTAATAATGTATAGGATTCCACAATTCAATATCATGAATGTATTGTTGAAATGTAATTGATTCTTTTAGCCAAAAATATAATTCATCATCAACTATTCTACATTTATAACATGATAAATTGGTAAATTTTTTAGTTATTTTTTTCATGAAATTGTATATGCATGAACACTATTCAATTTGGTTCTAGTTCTTGTGTGGTAATCTAAGTCAGATAGAGCTAATAATTCATAGAAGGGCGGTCGTGGATTGTAAGAAAAAGTATAAATAATTGTGAATGGTAATTTTCTTGAATTTATCCTTAAAAAGAATATGTTAAATTCTTTGGAAAGAAATTTTGTGTACCAAGTTATCCGAATTAAGTAATTGTTCACTAAATATCATAGATTTGCATATTTTATTCAACCCAGCAACACTAAGTTGTATGGATACCATTGAGAATTTTACTATTTGGACTTTTTGAAGGAGTAAATTGCTAGTTTTATAAATAAATAGTTAACTTTTCAATAGGTTAATGTTGTATGAAAACTACAAAAGTGGATGATTAATCCATTTCTAGATCCTGAATAGAAATACGATAATATATCCATTTATTTGATGGTGTGGTACCAAATTCTCCTTGTGGTAATAATTTGATTTAGGTTTTTGTTAATTAATTGACTAAATATATGATTTTTATTATAGTTTGAGATATTATGCCTTTATATATTCTTTCTTAACTCTTTATTAAGGAGTCTTTTATGTTACACAGAGTTATATTATCTATTTCATCTTACTATTATCCTTGATTTACAACAGGTTTTTTGAATGGACATCAATCATTAATGGGTATGGATTTGAGTTTTAGTAAATATTTTCATCCATAATATGATGGATAGTTAGATAACATTTTTTATACATTGGATGATATGATTTTATATTCATCATTGGATGATAAGGGAATTTGTGATCAAGATATATGATATTTTTTATTTTCTTACTATAATAATTTTATTCAGTTATTAACATGGTACTTTTTAAGGAATTATATGAAAACAAGTGTTTAACTCTAGCATGCTGACATAAATATAGTGAGTGTATGTAGAATTTATATAACAAATGGATGAAAATGTAACAATGATTTAATGGCACATTGGGGTGTCTTGGAGCATAAATAAGAGTTTTGTAGATAAAATGTTGAACAACTAGTCATTTGATATATCCAATCAGATCTTTCATAAAATATCTCCATGTAATGATGTTATGTGATTTGGTAAAAAGGAAAAATTAATCATGTTTTTAGGGAAATGAATGGATTCTATAAAATGTTGGATCTGTTACTTATCAAGTATATTTTTCTCCAAATATAAAATAGTTTTATGATGGGTTTTATATTTCATTGTAAATGAAATATTTCCATAATGCCTCCCATGTTTTAATCACTAAGGTGGTATAGTAGAAAGAAAATATTTTCTATGGGGAAAATTTAGTTTATATTCTTGATCATAGAGAGAAGTTTTATGATAAAATTGATATTAAAAAATTAAAAGTTTCACATAATAACAACATTAATTTGGAAGAAACATTAAAACATGAAAATGTTATGATAGAAAAATTTCCCTACTAGTTTAATTGATGAATAAAAAATCACGGTTGAAATTTATTTAAAGATTGAATAATGTGATAACCAAGGTATTTCTAGTAATAAATAAATTTTATTTCATATTAATATTCATGACCATATTTTATGGATTCACATACATTAAAATAATTTAATATGGTTTTTAAAATTGAATAATTAAATATTTTTATTTTAAGTAAATTGTATTCCATATTTTACATGGTTTTGTTTAAAATTAATATTTTTTATTTTTATAAATTTATTATGATAAAATTTAATTTATTTTTTATATTATCATTTCAAATATATCTTATAGGGATTTTTTTTATTTTTCTTATAAGATTGACTTTTTTTAGTGTGGAAAAATAAAGACATCTATAAAATCTATCATTTTATTTAAAGTACTTATAAAGTATCATTATGTTTTGGATTTCTTTCAAAGTAAATTTAGACCCATTATTTTAAACATAATTCAATTAATTGAATATGAATAATCATTATGTTTGATTTTGGTATAAAATAATTTTTGGATTAAAAAAGTATTATTTTAAAAAATGAATTTTATTAAGTTTTCTAAAACTATATTAAATTAAATTTAATGAAATTATTGATATTGAATCTAAAAAATTATTTAATTTTTTAAATTAATATTTTTAATTTTACTATTACGTTCAATTTTATTTTTAGTCATAAATTATAGTAATAATAGAAAACAAATATCACCGACAAAAGGGATAAAAAGTACAATTAAGGGTAAAACTAAATAATAATATTATAAAAAATCACATAAAAATTTATATGATTTTTATGTTTCAAATATTAGCGCATTTTTTAGTAATGTAGATTTATTTTATTCCTTTTTAAAATCAATATAATTTATATTATTTTAAAAATTCAATAAAAATTTACTATAATGTCAATACCGAATCCTATCTTACTCATAGATATTGAACCATTTATATTGAACAATAGCATCCCAAATAACTTCTAAAAATACCTCCCAATATCATCCATTAATTCATTTCACCAAAATAGTATCCAATAGGGGTTAAAGAGTAAGAAAAAAGTTATTTTACAATGTAGTGATAGAGTTCTTATCGAAGTGTTTTCCTATTTACTTCATTTTCACCTAATTTTAAATATTTTATAATTGTAATGATATTATAACATCATTATCATTCATATAAGAAAATGTAATTTTTCTTATGGAAACCCCCTTATTTCAACCTTTTTCATCATATTAGAAATGAAGACCCCTCATGCACATATATGGTCTAACACCTCTATTAATAGAAGCGTTTCATTTTTCATCACCAGATCTCATGGATGGTTATTATGATGGATTTCATGAATATATATTCCATTAATGACATAAAAATAATTTTTTAATGTTTATATATGACTTACCTTTTTATCCTTCAATCCGTTGGAAAACAGTAGCATCACTCATGTGTACGTTTGGGAAACAACCTCGATGATGTTATGTGATTCATTTTTCATGTATGAATATCATGGACAGTTAAAAAATTGTATTTAATGTATGAAATTTATAATTATTTAACTATAAATATTTTTAATATGATGGAATAATGATCCCTTTTACCATTTTGAACCCACTGATGTTGTTTTGGTATTATGAATCGAACATCCCCCAAATGCCTAACATAATATTAATTAATTTAGTAACTATATAAAAAATTATAATAATTGAAATAAAATGAATTATATTAATGGAATAAGATAATCTATTATTAAATTACAAGTTTTAAAAATTATAATATATGATAGAAAAAACGTATGTGGGGAGTTGGACTAGAGGTAAGGGATTTATCATCTCAATTTCATTACTTTGGAACTTATGAAATCTTCACCAAATTTTTTCTTTTTTATGGGGTGTAAAATAACAAATTTATTTTTTTATCATTAATTTACTAAAATTGAATATTTTTTCCAAATCTTATTAATGTTATCTCCTTCAATTTTATTTTTCTTTGGAAGTTACTAAATTTGGAATGGATTTTATCTAGAACCTTCTTTTAATGGTTTCAATTAAAAATATTTATCTTACATATCCATGTAAAAAAATTAAATAATGTTCATATATATAAATCAATTATTTTTAAATGAAATTTTCAATTCTGTGGTACATTATTTATGACAGTTTAAAAACAATTCATTTCAACGTTTACTGTATGGGTTATTTTTATTTTCATTTCAAAAGTAATGAATGTATTTTTTTTAATGATTACCACATGAAGAAATTTTCCAGAATTCATAGATATTATTATTTATCAAGAGTGCACTATATGTTTTTATGGTGTTTCAAAAAATATCGTATTTCTATTCATTAGGTATTTTTATTTTTTAGTGTTTTGAAATGAAAAGGGAAATTTCCCCTATTTTTATGTGATATATGAGATTTCATTTTTTTATTTTAAACGAAACCTTCATGAGTTTTATGATGAAATGTTCAAGAAATTACATTTTATTAATTTTATGGTTCTTTAATATTTTCCATTACGATGGATTTCACTAATATAGCACTCCAATTTATTGGGTAATGATTTTCTTATCTAGAGAATAAAATTGGAATTAATTTATTATGTTATTCCATTTTAAGGGGTTCATATAAAGGTTCTATGAAGATTATGTCACATGTTACCAATATTAATTTCTTGCTCCTATAAAATATTTTTTAAGAAAATATTTTAATTTCACAAGTAAATAAAAAAATATTATTTGTTTATAATGTTTATGAACCTCTAAATAGTGAATATTGTTTTTTAAGAAAATATATTTTATGAGATATCATGTTTTCTATGAAACCCTTGGATTATGGATTTTCATTAATTTTTTTCTTATGAAATCGTATATTGGAAAACATTTGTAAATATAGAAAAATTGTTGAGTAATTTAAAAAATCGCAATGTTTAATATGTGAAATGGAATAATTTCTAGTTTATATCACAATTTTTTTTAATTATGGAACTAGTTCTATTTGTTTTTATATCCCTTACTATATTTTTTAACTTCATCCCAAAATATAAATTATTTTTTATAGGGTATAAGGTTGAATCAAGCCTATTAAGGGTTCTATCTTTCAGCCTTGGTGATTCTTCATAAAATAAGAGAATGTTTTTCTAAATTAAACTATAGGGTAGATTTACCATTTATTTTTTTCAAAAAAGCTTACATTTAATTTATGTATCCTCATTATTATTTATTTTTGTGATTTTTAATGTTTTTACTAATTAACTAAAACTATAAACCTAAATGATTTTGGGTATATAAAAATATTAATTTTTTTATTAAAATAAAAATAATGGGTTGTTAAAGGAATTAGTGCTTATGTACAGGATTATACTAATGGATTAAAGAGAATATTTAGAATATCCTGGTATTGAATTTCAATTAATTTATATATTTTTAATATAGAAATAATATTCATTTTTTTAATGAAAGATAAAAGAAGAAGAATATGAGATAGTTGGTGAGAATAAATAAAGATGTATTTTTTTGAAAATCGTGATTATTGAAGAATGTGATTAGGTGAATGAATATATTAATTATAGATCATGTTCTTATCTAATATGAAAAATAAGAGAAGGAAAGTATAGTATAATGAATTCATGCTACTAAAGGTCTAAATATTTTCCATTATAGGAGAGGAGTGGGGATGATAATAAGAATATAAGAACAAGAGAGTGATGAAGGATAAAACTACTAGTTGATATATATATGTATATATATTATAATAGTCAATAATCATGAAAATAATAATGATATTGGGTTGAGATAAAGATACTAACCTGAATTCTACTACAATATATTATATTTTAGATATAAAAAAACTAATTTTTGAAGAAGATAATAATAGTTTATTTACTCATTTTCATATGGGTTGTTGTATAAGACTTTAAAAGAAAATCCCTAAAAAATAATAGGTTTTGATGTTCCAATATTAATATGGATAACTAGTAGGATGAAAATAGAATTCATTTCAATTGGTTCAAAAATATTCACCCCTTCTCTAGAGTGATTTCATGATTCTATTGGGTATAAACAAATAACTCGCTTCTATAGTGACACATTCAAGAAAACATGATCCCCTTGTTTGGTCCCTGATATCAGGGTTTTCATGGCCATGAATGTCTGAACTGACAACTTTGTGAAATATTAAAGATATATGAGAGATTGAAATAATTATACAATTAAAATAAATTAGATAAATAAAGAATAATTGATATAGTAGTTCAAATTAATGAGATCATATGTTTAATATTCACATACTCAGTGTTAAAGTATGCTACCCACTTTAAGAGAGACCTAAGACATTAAGGGAATATGGAACCCTTTATATGTAAAATTTTTACCCCATGGGTCACAAACCAATACACATAATTTTTCACACTTTTACGGAAAACCCTAGACATTCATTTTCTCAGTTAGAGTCACCTGAAAAAACATTCAATTTTATATTGATAAAGAAACAATCATTCATCTGTTTATACCACGAACCAATATAAATAAATGACTTTTTATCATAAAAATGATCAAAAAATATAAAATTTAAGCAGGATATATAAAAAACAATAATATAATGTTTTTCAATGAAAAATCATAAAATAAAGTTATACACATAAAAGATAAAGGAATATAAAAATGTTATAAACTAGTTTAGAAAATGATATAGTATCTTTTATGGAATACAAAATTACATCAGTAGTTGAATGTAAAATAATGAATTCAATGAAAAATTAATCAAAATAGTAGTGACTACAATGTGTATAGTGGGAAGTTCCAATTTTTGGCCATGATATTTTTATGATCTTGTCAAGTTTTTGTATCCTTAGTTTCAATACATTACACTATATTTTCAAAATAATTTTATAGAATTTTCATAATGAAAAAAATAAAAATATTCCCCTCATATAGAGAAACATCGATGACTAGCAATTGAATTTAATAATTTTTGATATAGTAATCAAGCATGTGGAACTGTTGAAGTACTTAAAATTTTGGCACTACTACATGATAATTTTGATTATAGTTGTTGACATGTATTTCGTCATTTATTGCATATGTTATAATTATTTAAACTTCATGAAAACATATAATGCACCACAATAAATCAATTACATTTCAATATATATATATATATAAAATATAAAAAAAGTCTTTCAGAAACATGATCTACATTTACTATAGCATGAAAGATTTCCATGAAAATTACATATAAGTGAAATAATTAATGATTAAATTTTAAGAATAATTAAATCAACTATAACATTCCATATATATATATATATATGTGTGTTTGTGTGTGTGAAATATACTTAAATACAAAAAATATGTAAAAATGATTATTATGAGTTATAGGAAAAGAATATTCAATCAAACGATTCATATAAGGGTCATTGAATCTCATATGATTAATAAATCTAGTAAGATAAAAATTTTAATGTGATAATTTTTTATATCATAGGAATTTAAGTTAATAATAAAAATCACAAACATTCTTTGGTATGATACAATGAGAATATAATAAATAAACATTTTTTGATAGGAATTACCATATTAAATGATATCTCATAAGAAACGGTTTTTTTAATTGATATAAAAACCATAATATAGAAACACATGCAAGAGATAATAAATCCATATGATATATAACCGCTTATAATAATATTTTTATATTATATATTAAGTAAATATTATTTTAACCTTATGTATTATATAAAATCATAATAATATATGAAACCCCCATAAGATATGAAACCCGTGTTGTAAAGAGAAATTTGTATGATAAATAACAGTTAATAGAAAACATTAAAAAATAAAATCCATTCAAATATGGGAAATCATAAACTCATTCTAAATTTTATTTTTCTTGGAAATCAATTTATAAAAGATATAAAAATTTTGGAAAATAATTTATGTAGATTTACTTAATCAGTAAAAAAATAAATATTAAGTTTCCTTTATTTATTTTTCTTCTAAAAGAATTATATGTTTCAAAAATAATATTATAAGAAATAAAATAATAATTTTATAATTATAAAAACATAACATCGTTAAGTTATGTGATAGGAATACACTTTATATAATCACCCTTTTTTTAATTACAAAACTAAATAATATTTCAGAAACTTCAACCATTTTAGTAATTACTAAAAAATAGTAATATAATTCCTCCCCCATTTTAAAAAATATTTTTAATGATTTTTGTACCACTAATAAAAAACTATTTTATTTTACTTTATAACTACAAATATAAAACCCACTATGAAAAACAGTATTAATCTTCGAGTAATATTTTTAAACAGCTTTAAAAACCATTATTCTATCATGATAATATTATAAATGTATCTACATATAATTTATTGGAAAATAAATTGTAGAAAACAATTATATCAAAAAAATAATTACATTCCAATTTTATAATAAGCATATAAATAAGAAAACTAGAAACAATCCCCCTGGATATAATATTTTCTAATTTTCCTAAACATGAGATTCTTCACTATCAGGTGTGTATATTTTAAAAATATTTTATATTGAATTTTAAAACTTCTTATATAAATTTATGAAAAATCATTAAGAAAAATACATAAAAATATATAAGGATACAAAAAACATGTTAATATAATAATCTAATTTTAAATTGGTTTTCATTATATTAAATAGTTTTTGATGGTTAGATCATACGCCAGTAACCCATATTACAAAAAATATTCTCTTTATACATTTAAAAAAACTTGAAATTAATTTAATTGTATGTCAATAATATAATATTATTAATAAAAATTACTAACTAAGCATAAAATCATGTCATATAATTGATAAGTTCTACCATAATAGAGTTGATGAGAATTGTGATTATGAAGTTAGATTATAACATCCTAGTCACGGTATATCCATTTTTATGTTTAAGAGGTTATATTTTGGGTTGAAGATGTGTCATATATGAATTTATATATTTTGAAGAGGCCATTCCTTTATTTGGTATTTATAGAAGTCCAAAAGAAATTATGTGGCATGATGGAAGAGTTAGGATCCCAAAGGAGCTCCATCAGCCAGTAGGTGGGAGTTTATTGGCTAGCTGTTGGAGAGACTCAGTATATAGGATTTCATCTGATAGCCAACAGCTATTAAAAAATAATTCCAGTTGGAATTTCACATCTAAACTACTAGGTATTAGGTGACACCTAATTTGTTTAGGGAATTAATGGTGTTTTATTTCTTTTAATGCCAAGATACATCTAATTAACCCCTTAATATCTCTTTTCTAAACTAAAACTAACTAGTTCCCCTAGAGAGGATTCCCATTATAAGATCCTTAAATATTCTATTTTTTTCCCATTTTTATCAATTATCAATGTTTTAGTACCTATAATATTATTTATAATGTTCTTTTTTGATCTCTTGAATTGGTAGTTGATATAGACTCTGTTGCTAGAATATTTCGTATGTGTGAGTATTCCTCTCTTACTACTAATATTTTCATCGTAATATTTTCTTATAGAGTCTAGATATATTATTTGTTATGGTTAAACATGTGAGATGTTTGATGTATGTGTTAGTATATATTTCTTTCCAAATTACTTCATGTGGACTTTAATTCTATGTTTTGGATATCGTATTTTGGACCTCTTCTCTGTTTCCCATGTGTTTATTTTATTTCTTATATGTGTGGATATTTTTATGGTTAGCATGCAATCCAATTTGAGGTATGTGGTTCTTTATAGATTAAAAAGTTGATGAACCTTGAATTCTCAAGGTTTTCATAAATGGGTTTCAAAGTTGTTTTCTTCATGATAATTGGAAAGACCTATAAATATTTTGATATCCATGCATAAATGGTTTTTTGATAACATATGTTTTTCACATGATTTTAAAAAATACAATTCATTTCAGTGTATTATGAACTAATTTCTCAAATTTTTGTTCAATTAATGGTTTGGATGAAAAGGAGTTTTTTTGAAACTATTTGAGAAATTTGATAAGCCCTCTTGAGATTATTTGTCATATAGAACACATAGCAGACATGGTTACTAAGGTTGGGGGGTTTAGTATGGGGAAATTTACATTGAAATTATAATGGTTATCACATTCTTGGGTTTTTAACTATTCTTGGATTGTAGATACATTCTATACAGGAACGTGATCTTGACACTTTAATGAGTTCACATATTTTATTTTCCTCTGTACCTAGATCATAGATGTTTGGGCTCTATAGACATGTAGTGTAACCCAATCTAAAATATGTACTGACTTAAGAGTCTCCTTTCTATATTAGATAGCTTTTATCATAGTTTTGATCTCTTTTGTGATTTTCATTTGTATTATTTTTTGTTAAAATTATATAATTCAGTCAATAATAAATATAAAGTGTTTTATTTTAAATGTTCTTGGAAACTATATTTTAGGGATATTTTGAAAGAACTATGAAAATGGGTAATTACATTACTATTATAATAATGTAAATGTGATAACTGATTATTCAAACATTATTTTTCTTAAATTGATCATATTGGGACTATTTTGAAGAGACTTGTTATTGGAACAAATATGTGGGATTATAAGGAGCCTATTTATCTTAAACTATTCACACTCTAATAGGGGTGTGTAGAAAACTATTTTCCTGATGAGGGAATGGGAAATCCTCCTTAGTGTGGTAGTGAGGTTTATGGTATGTTGGTATGGTTAGTTGGTGTTTTGGTGATGGGATGTTTCACATATATGACATATAGTTTTGGTTGTTAGTTTGTCTTGTCTCTTGGATGTATTTATGGAAATTTACCAAGATCGTATCTTGCTACCTTTAGTTGTATCGCTTCCATTGTAAATCCTTTTATTATGTAATATTTGTTTTCTCTATATGTAACCAAGGTACCTTTTTTGGCTATAAAAACCATTAGGTATGTTTAGTTTTTGTATTCTTAGGTAACCATTTCCATCCCCTGGGGATCAAGAACACCATTCTAGACATGTTTTGGTTTAGATTAAAGCCAAGATGGATTGGTTTTCAAGGGTGGGTTGTGAGAAATTACTATCAAATGAGGTTGTGATCAGTATTAAAAAGTAGATAGATAGTGGATTGGATTGTCAATAGTTGAAAGGTATGTTTCGATGACTGCATTATGACAACTCAACACACCAGGACCCACCTGGCTGGTGGGAGGTCGACTGTAACCGACCAAGACAACCTCCAATAAGCTAAGGGATAACAACTTGTGTTAGGTAGTATTATCTGACACATGGGTGTCGTTATCCTAAGATACCTGTACACACTCACACATCTTCAAATAGTCACATAATTCTTAATGGTAAGATAACAAAAATAATAATAATTTTTTTATACATCTATATCCCACATCAGATCACAACATCAGTAATGGAAAGTTAAAGGGATAAATACAAGACACCAAAACTATAAAACATTATAACCTAATATGACGGGTGGGGATTATTGTTAAATAAATAATCTAGTAGGAACTAAATCATGTCCATATCAACTTTGATACAACTTCTCATAGTCTAACAAGGACTTGGTCAAACTTCATGTAGTCTGTATATGATATGAAATGTGTTGGCATAGCTCATTCAGTGGCGAGTAGGACAATAACCACCAGAACAATCCTAAATCACTATAGATATCATGCTCATCGGGTCTCACCATAAGTAAGTACATTATTTAACTAATAATATATTGATATACATATAGGAGATTTATACATGGTCTTTTGGGTTATACCTACCCCTATTGAGAAAAATCTAGAAAGTAGGGGGTCTTACTCCCATGTATGTTGGTCACGAAAATTCCAAAAACATAACCTATGGATGAATAGAATAACATAAGATCAAAATAAAATCCCTAATAAATAATTTTGAACTCTATTAAAGAATAATACCATAGAGGGGATCACATCCTATACACAAGATGTGATGCCTCATATTACACTCATGGGGATTGACCAAGGGAACCTACCATAATGAAAATTTTATACACTAATGTGAACATGGGCCTCAAAATACCCTAGGAAATTCACATGGTGTGAATAGGGAATACATGAAATGTCATTGATGTTTTAGTCCTGACAGTATACTCCCTCCCATGCCCATATCCTTCAGGCCATGCTCAGGAACTATGGCATTTCCTTTGAACATGGAAGTCTCTAGGATTCTATTCATACCAAACTCTCAGATTATTCTAGAGTACTCCTTTAATGAACATGTACCATGTTATATCAAATTATGGGGGTTTTCCCATTGACTCTAGTTATGCTCGTGTACCAAGATGTGTTTGTGTGTCTTGTCAGGCATGAGTTTCAGGTCATGCCCATTTACTATGGCCATGCCTAAATACCTAAACATGTCCAAATACTTTCTCGATCCATTGTACTATAGTTAATCCAATGTACTTGTAAATTTTAGTGACTATGTACCTTGAGGGTACATATTGAGTTTACCTGACCTGGTCATATAGTGTGTGGTGGGTACCACCAGGCGTATGATATTTTTACTCATTTGTACACCCAGTCCACTACTCCCACAATTCATATGATGTGTGTTATTTTGACTAAAATTATTGTGACATGGGACTTTTCAAAAATCGTGAAACCTCACATATCTTCTACTTTCTCTTTCCTTTCCACTAAATCCATAATAAAACATGGTGTAGAATCTAAATCATGGTTGACTAAACTCTTATCTTCACTAAAGGCATTATTTTGGTCACATCCTTTTCCCATGAATTTCCCATCATTTCACATCATGAATGGGACTCTAAAAACAAAAAAAAATATTCATCTCTGAGTCGAGTCCCAAACTACAGTCATAATCACATGCCACAATTCTTTATTCAATCTCAAACCCAGACGCATGGATTAATATGTTTTTCTAAAGAATTGTGGTGAAATGATTGGTGATCAGATCTTTTTCAAACTATTAGATGAATAAAATACTGGAGAAGAATGTGCTATGAACAAGGTAAAATTCACAAAACATTAAAGGAGGACATAACCTTAGCCATTTTTAGGGTTATCTTTAATCTTTTTCGACTATAATGATAAATGGATAAACGTTTATCAAATAATATAAAATCCTAAATCCAAGGAAGATAAATCTTCAGCTGAAAAACATGATTGACACATAAATACAATTTTTAGTGGAGTTGATTCATTTTAATCATTGGATAACTAGTACATAATTAAACCAATGAAAAAATGGTGTACCTATGGTTTATATAAATGGTTGATGAGGAATGGGCACACATCAATGTTGTTTATGATATCCACAACTACCTTAGGACATTTATCTCTTATTTACGATAAGCTGTTGATTGATTAATAATTATCCTCTAAGGGATCCTTTCTAAATCCTTTGGGATTTGAGGAAAACCTTATGGATTTTCAATAAGAATAATTTTATTAAGCAAGATTATTTGGGAATGATTTAATTCTAAATAAATAAATAAATATATTTATTTTATTATATTCTCCCACAACTATACTTTAATTAAATTCTTGATGTTGAAAAAGACTATGTAATTCATAAGGGCAAATATTTTCCTAATATTTAATTTCAGTCTATGATTTCTTATACAAGACACCATTTTGGATTTTTTTAATTATTTCAAGAAAAAACTACACACAAATGATATAATATATTTAATATTTTTATTATATCAATATCGAGCCCCCATGGGCCTCATAATCCCATTATGATTCAGTTCATAGACTCATAAATATTTTTTTAAAATATTATAATGTTTTAAAAGGATAAAATAGACTTTTTCAATTCTCCCCAAATTAGTAATTTTCACCTTGAAAAGAAAAAATATCCTAAAAATATGAGGATTCAGGGTATGCATCTAGTTATCCTCCACTTAGGTGATTCTCTAAAGATTTTTATGGAACCACTCTACATGTTCCAACAAAATCACTCTCCTATTAAATTAATTATCATTCTAATACTTGATCTACACTAGGTACTCTGAGAAGTTATCTCCATCCTCTATGTCCATCTTTCCCCAATTGATAACATGTGATGGGTTCCACACATAACTCCTAAACTATGATACATTGAATACATCGTTTACCTAGTCAAAATTTGATGGTAGGTCCAAGAATTATTCCATCTTGATTTCCCAATGTAGTATCTTAAAAGGTCTAATGAACCTGAAATTTAACTTGTCACTCATGAAAAATCACTCCAATCCTCACTAAGGTGTGACTTGAAGGAACACATTGACTCTCTCATCAAAATCCAAAGGTCTCTATCATTGTTCTACATAACAATTCTAATAGATCTAGGTAGTCTATATCCACTCCTAGATAATCTTCACCCTCTCCACTATCACTCCCACAAACACTAATCCAATTATTGAACACTCCCCTGGGTTATTCCAACACATTAGTGACATGTACGGTCTCCTGTACATGGCCTCCAATGATGTAATACCAATTTTAGAATGGAATCTATTATTTTATGCCAACTCTACCAAGGTTATTTGATTCTCCCAATAATAACCGAATTTAAACATTCATGATTTAACAATTTATTATAGAACCAGAATGGTTTTTTCAACCTATTCATCTCCCAATTGGTTAAATTTTATGCCTAAATGAAACTAATCCCTAAATGACTCCTATGATCTTCTATATAAATGTGGTGTAAATGGAGAATCAGAGTCTAAAATGATCATTTATGGTATTCTATAAAGAAGAACTATCACATTCATATTAATTCACCCCATTATATCTACTTAACTCTTCTCTCAGATAGCTAGGAAGGGGATAAGATGAAGAGTTAGTCTATGATCACCTAAATAGAATCATTTCATTACAACTATGGTGGAATCCCCATCAATAATTACACTAAGATACCATCACACTTACACTCATGCACCTCAAGGGGTTATGGTAAATCCATTGAAACATAAAACTTAACCTTATTCTGTTGACTAGTGAAGTATCATGAGAAAACTATAATACAAACCTTTTTAATATGGGCCACTAGAACTGATATCTTTTGTCTTGGTACATGATCTCTAAACCTAAATTTACCAAAAAATGGCGGTTTGTCAAACTCCTCCAAAACCTCCACCCCATAATTTTTTTCACCATGGCCCTTCCAGGGAGAAGGATGAAATCCTACCCAACTTCAAATAATCCATTAATAGAAAATTTAATTGATAAGTTAACACACAAGGAATCATAGTTATTATTTTCAATTTGATACTCCTTAAAAAGATTTAGAATTAGAGGGTTTAAAACTATTGAATTTTGGTAAGCTTCACTTTTCATGTTCACTAAGATCAACTACAATGAGGATAACTACAATGAACCGTCACTCAACAAATTTGAAAAATATATCAAGATAAGAGAATCATTCACTATTTTCCACTTACTAAGAGTATATAGAATATCTATGTCATAATCATGGAGGATCTCTAGCCGCTGCCTCTATCGAATTTTTATATCCATTTTCTAGAAGATATAATTCATAATTATATGTTCAGAATAGATGATGAAAATCTCACCAATAATATATTATCACCACATATCCAAGGAGATGACCACACCTACAAACTCCAGATCATGGGTCATGTAGTTGTTTTTTATCTAAAGGTTTCTTCAGACCTCAGTCACAGTTTTGGGTGGATCCAAAACTTGAACTCCCTCAACCTTCATTGGGTCCAACACTAATCTTTATTCTGATATTACATTTTATAAACTTTGGGATTCAAAAATATATAAATGAAACTTCAAGGGATAATTTTAAATCTTGTTCACTTACTGTCTTCATAGAACCATCTTCAAGTCTCTCAGGTTCTCCTCCTAGAACACCGTGTACACAAGTATTTTATCAATGAAGACCATAATGAACAAATATATGAATGGTTGAAAGATCTAGTTCATTATAACCATGAAAACTAATAGGGAATTAATCACACAAAAAGTAATCACCAATTAATTATATTGATCAGAGTGATAATATGATGTTTTCTTTAATATATCCACATCTCTCACTTGAAGCGGCTGAGAGCCTTACCAGATGTTAATCTTGGAGAAAAAACTCACCCCTTTAAACTGGTTAAAGAGTTCATCGATTATCCCGAATGGATACATATTCGTCATGGTAACCTAGTTCAGAAATGATAATATTCACACAAAATCAATATATCATATTCCATCTTAGAAGATTAGTCTAAGGATACCTAGTGGGGAACATAGGGTCTGAAAAATTCATTCATCTACAACTCCTCCAACATCAACTTCCACTCATGATACACTTCAAGATCCATCTAATATGTTTACATATATATATATATATATATATTAGGGATGTCCCAATGTGAATTTCTATATATAATTTTATCTCTCATTGGGGAGTTATGCCTATGAAACCCCCATGAATGATTCCCTCACACTCCCCCACCACTCTAGGAAGCTCTGAGGCCACATTATCTTCTACATCAATGTAGATACCAGAAAAATAGAGAGTAAATGGTTTTATACTTCTAAGTATGAGAACATCCTAAAATATTTAATATTCTTTTATCATAGATTGAGGATAACCTCATCCCATCCATGAAGACACCCCAAATCATCCTCTTCAAATAGTTAATATGTACATGAACTGTGTAAAAGTAGTCCAAGCTCATGATTTTGTTATAATGCCTCCAAACTACTATACAATGATACCAATGTGTGATCTATCCTACAATATTCATGTCAAACTATATGAAGAATTGCGTGATTATTCATTCTCCTCTATTAGGATATCCAATTATAATGGTGGAGGCAAAGGCTCAACTAGAATCAATAGATCTCAAACAAGGGATGTGGTAAGAACATCCTGGATCCCTCCTATGCATATAATAACAAAAAATTAAGTACAAAAGACATATATCATACCAATAATAATCCTAGTAACCTCTGAATCATAGGTCTCAATTACTTGAAGATGTCATTGTCCCTTAACACCAGCTTCCTAAGCCCAACATGGTCCACCTAGGGAGAGAGGGTAAATATATCAAAACCATCAGCCACCCCTGCAGATATCCCATATATTCTTCCATGTATTCAACCCTAAGGTACTACTTGAACTAAATTTTATCTCTACCTAATCCTCACATAAACCATCTCTATTTCATATTTACAATGAGTTTGACAATCATTCACAAGGTTTCCTAGTTATTTCTAAGACTAGAACCACCTCTCTCTTGGATTATTGGATCCACCGAGAGATCCTTGAATTGCTGATATAATATCATGAGAATAACTATACAAAGTTATAGCTTAAATTTATCCCTAAGTCTAATTTCAGCTACTATTTTCTAAGGACTCATCTCTAGGGTACCCACTACTATAACCAAACATTGTAGATAGCTCCACCAAGAAGCTATTCACCACAAAATTTCACTCAACGACTCCTAGATAAGTAGTGATGAAAATAGATATCACACCCACCCAGATTTCTCTATAGATACATGACTATAATTTTAATTCTTGAATTAATTAATCTCAAACCTTATACATAGATCATCATGAGAATTTAGTGAACTTCATCAAATAATCAGACATAGTCATACTTCCTTGCTAAATCTGTAGATTCACAAGGATACACAGTTCTCATAACATATCTTCATAGAACTCCCCCCTAAAAACTAATTCAATATCTATCCATAAATAGTCATATATTTATATGTCAGAGTACCCACACTCCACCATCATCATGTAGAGGCATGAATAAGGCTCACTTTTAGGACAAATATTTGTCTTATATGTGTCCTAATTAGGAAACAAACTCATGTAACTGCCTCAAGCCAGTCCTCGGATTTCTAGAAGAATGGATAACTTGAAACTTAAGGGTTTAATACCTATAAAACTCATGTACTATGCATATACTATACACCTAATTATCTGGTACTGTCAATGCAATATGCTTCTTGATGGGTGATGGTAAAACTGGAAAACCACGCAGAGGTACCACATCCAATTCAATAACTGACATTGAATCATCATCACTAGGTAGGTAATCCTCTTAATCATACTATATAATTATGATGAAATAAACATGGATACACACTAAAGTATACATAATATACCATGTACATGATTAGAAATTGGTAAATAACTATAGAAAGAAAATAGACACTGCAACCCATTCCTATGTGATGCATATTGGATTGTATTCCATGAAAGAAGTACCAAAATATTCCTAGTAATGAGGATGGTTATTATTGTAATGTTGAATGGATATATCCTACACTACACCTACATTTTATTCCCTATCCTGAGAGATGAACTTCGTACTATTTAATACACCTTCCTAAGTTACAAATACAAACCTAACACCAAGACAATCTACTAAATCTGGTTGTAAGATAAACCTACCTTTGATACCAATCTATGAAAACACAACCCATTTGGGCCGTATAGGATAGTTTAATCCATGTTTGACACCCCTATCATACCTTAAATAGCCTAGGGTTCAGATATAATATCTGAGTATGAAAATAAAAAACATGGGATGTCTTAGGCTAAGGTATCTTTACAGATGCACACATCACAAATTGCATACATAATGTTGAATGGTAAGATACATATAAATCAATTAAATCATGCATACATCTATATTTGAAATTACAGTACCAAAGATATCTTGTAAAGAAAATTAAAAATACAAGACTACCAAAATGGTAAAAGAGTCCAACTAACTAATAAAGGATGGCACTGCATTCAAATGAAGCACTTGGCACAACCCCTATTTTTTCTAGATTAACTATTCTACATATACTCCTGATCGACCTAGGAATCTGTTGAATGGATGATCATCTCTATAATATATGACCCTTTTGGGAAGATCCCATGTAGGGATGATCATAACAATACCTAGTAGGACACCCCAAAATGACCAAACATAATGCATCAGGAGATAAGTTAGCTCACCGTTATAAAGTCATGTCAATCATAATATGATAAAAACAATAATAACCTTGATATAATCAAGTAAGGAACAATATATCAAGTTATATCAATAACCATACTACCAAACTTGGATTATTCTAACAAATTCAAGGTATCATTATCCAAGATAACTCAGTCCATGAGTCTGATAACACTGATGGAACTCATTTAAGGGATCATTCATGTCGAGTCTCTCTATAAAGAGGTACAATAAATATCATAGAAAATAATTATAAAAAATTTGGTATTTAATCTTTGTAATGTGGGTTATACATAACCCTATATAGAATAACATACCAAATAGGTGATTGTACACCCATGTATTTTATTTATGATAATTCCAAAATCCTCACCAATGTATGGAGAGAATGATCGATAATCACACTCCAGACCCCATTGAAGGATTTCATAACTCTATATGACACTAATCCTATAGAGGGGATGAAATCCAATACTCAGGATATGATTCATCATACCGACTTCATGGGGATTGACAAATAGAACATACCCTATGGAAATCCGTATACACTTAATAGAATAAGGGCATAAAACTTCCCTATAAAAAGTTACATGTGTGTATAGGGAATAAACATGGCTTTTTTCCACATTTAAACCCATGTACTTCATACCATTCTCATGTACATTGAGCCTTGACTATGTACATTGGTTGTTAATGTGTACCCAGTTGCATTTGGGTTCTTATTCGTGCATGTTTAGCCTAGTTGTCCCAATGTACAAGACTATGTCTAAGTTCTTGGTTGTACCCATGTACTCTGAACATGCATGTGTACCTAGATTTGTGTATGTTCCTAGTCATTCTAAAGTTTTTAGCCTTTCCCATGTACTTTTTTTATATCCATATAGCTAGTCAGTTTCAATTTTTAGGTAATGAACGTATTATCTAGCTATTAAAATATACCTATCCATGTCTATTTCCGTGTACCTCAAGGGTATATACTGAGTCTCGATAAATAGTTACCATAATGTGTGGTATATTAAATACATTGTGATATATTTTTCTTCACATGTATACATTTGCAACTAAATATATGGTCCACACAACATGTCTTCATCAGACTACACATCATGTAAGATGAGATTATTCAAAAATCCAAAAAATACACACATCTTCCACCCATGCCACCACCACCACTTAATCAACAACAAAAATCACTATAGAATAAAGATCTGAGTTTAATAAAGTCATATCTTATTCGATGTATTGATTTCCACCACATGCTCTACTTAGGAATCACCTATTTTCAAGATTCCCTAATGGAATTCCAAAAAACCATAACTTCACATTTACAAATCCAATCAAAAACATCTTCTATCATCACACACCATAATCATACCATTAATCTCAAACCCAAAACCGAAGTATCAATCTATTTCACCAAAGAATGATTGTAAAACTATTAATTAAATGTTATTTTTTGATCCTTTATCCAAATAAAATACCATAAATGAACATGAAAATAATAGGGGGAGAAATACACAAAACTAAATTAGAAGATTGAAACTAATCCATTTTTAATTTTGGACTCAATAAATTACTATTAGAATGATTAAATAATAAAACATTATCAAATAATATCAATTCCCATATAATATTAATATAAATATAGGCACAAAAAAATAATTGATCGTGATCAATTTGGTAGTGTAATTAATTAATGTTCATCATCCGATAACCAATAAAATAGTAATACAAAAAAAAAACAAATTCCCTAACTCCTGTTTTGATAAATCATTAGTGACGAATGGTTTCTTTGCGATGTCATTAAAGATATACACAACTCATATGGAATCATGATTTCTAAAGCATGATCCTTTATTTATCTTCCAAGGATTCTCCAATAATGGATCCTCCCTCAATATCGAGGGTTATATGTCTATCTCTGGGTTCATAGGGAGAAATTTATAGAGGAATATTCAGTAAAAATTATTTAATAATAAATAAAAAAATTTATTTATTAATTATATAGATTACACATGTGATTAAATTTAATGAAATGGATAGCGTCGAAAAAGATTGTGACATACCTAAGTAGAACTGCATTAAAGACATAATGTAAGACTCATATTTCCCATTAGATACTATGTTTTTCATAGTTATTCCATTTTTTTAGAAACATTACTCTCATGTGATTGAATGTATTTAATATTTTTATTATATAAATATTGGGCCTCACCAGACCATAGAATATGGCACTAACACAACTCCTAGGATTTAAAATATAATTTTAAATACTCCAATATTTTTAAATGAAAATATATTCCATTAAATTACTAGATATAAATTTACATTAAAATCCCAAAGTTTCCATGGGAAACTATATTTTATATCTCCAACATTAAGTATTAACCATAACCCCAATTTTATATTACTTTTTTTTGTATAAACAAATATTTTTCTTTCTCAGAGTCATTTGGTTTTGTTATTAGTATGTATATTCATACCTCCAAGACATATTACCAGGGTTACTTTGGTGGTATCATTGGGAGATACTCCTCAAGGGAATCCTATTATTGATCAAAACATATTAGAGCCTATCATATGGGTATTTCATTTCATGCACCATAATTTAATGCCTGTTAAGAAACAAGATATTGAGGTAAATCTAGGAGATGAAAGAGATAAGGATCAAGCGTGAGAGTTCATAAGGAAAAATCCACTATATTTTAATGGTATTAATGAACCTTAAGAGGTGTAGGACTATGTGTAAATAATTAATTAGGTATTTTATTTTCTACATAAACCTAAATCTGTCAAGTTAAAGGGAACAAATTTTAAGCTTGATGGTCCCAACAAGTTGTGAATGAATTTTATGGTTCAAGAGAATCATTATGTGGGTATAGAGGGAAAGTTCCTAATTATAATATTCATTTAAAAGTGTTTCCAAAAGTATTGGATGATTTTTATGACTATATATTTCCTATACTTACCAAAGTATAGGTTTTTGGTATCATAGTATACCATCCATTTTTCTAAGTTGTTATGTTTCTCTCTATAGGTAGTCATGTATGATCTACTAAAGTCTCACAAATACACACATGGGATTCAACCTAAAATTTGATTTTAGGTTTATATATTAACTCTATCCACCTATTATAAGAAATTTTATTGTTATATAATTGAAAGAAATGATATATCATGCCTTAAAGTCTTGATTGTGACTTCCCCTCCACCTAGTTATAGTTCTAGTGAAGTAGATGAGAAGAAGAGGAAGGGGCGTGTTAATTGTAAGTGGTGGAGGTGGTTTTCAGAAGAATTACATTATTCTAATACATAATTAGTGTCTAGTACTATATCATTGACTTCT
The DNA here is from genome assembly GCA_963277665.1 of Viscum album. Taxonomy (NCBI): domain Eukaryota; kingdom Viridiplantae; phylum Streptophyta; class Magnoliopsida; order Santalales; family Viscaceae; genus Viscum; species Viscum album. The sequence goes on from OY728129.1 coordinate 823,325,790, forward strand.
ATCATTGTGAGGAGGTTTCAAAAAATCTATGATCATTTTATGCACCACCCAGGAACTATAATTCTTATGGCTACTGATGTTATTTGTAGAGATTATACCCTGCTCTTTAAATGGCCTAATATAGATATATATATTTACCTCCAAATTCCACACTGACATTTTAAAATTATTAAAATTTAATAGGGACCAAATTAAAGGCCTCAATAGTGAAGAAACATCGAACAAGTGATATGTTTTAGGGGGAGTAGACATGGGCTTGACTATAGTGAGAGGTACTATTATTATTGCATCTTCTATAGTAGATTCTTATTTTGATACATGTGCCTCACACTATTTCATATATAAGAATTTTATGGATTTGATAAAACTTTTAATGGACCTAATTTCATTTTTAGGGAGTTGATGAATCCTCATGTAAAGAGGAAAGAGTATGGGATATTTTTCTCATTATGTTCTCACATGATAGCTGATAAAGAGTTTGTCTATAATGATTTACTTCTCTATTTGGATATTTTAAATGTCATAATTAGGATTAATAGTTTGGTTTATCACTAAGATAACATTTATTTTTATCATTAGTAGGTTTGGTTCCATGATTCTAATAAGATCTCCTTAGAGTTATAAGGAGACATTGATCCAAGGCCGAGTCACCTAGGGCCTTCTTTCCCAAAGGATAAGAGTTTGGTGTCTACCATTATTTTTGAAAAATATAACATGTAATATCATGTTGATTATCCGTTATATTTTTTTGATTATCTTGAGTTATCCATAGATTAATTCTCTTTTATTTACCCAAAATGGTAGTTAGAGTTCTAGATCGATCTGTTATTAGTTACATAGTATAGATCTATAACATCATATTGTATGTCACCTACATATTGAAATAGATAAATATATATTAGGATGACCTAATGGATTATGGATTTTTACACCCAATTCCTTCTCTCGGGGAATAACATGTAATCATTTTTATAAAACATTTCAGTTATTTTCATCTATATATAAACTTTTATATATTGAATCAGGTAAACAGTAAAACAAGTACCGTTTTCCTTGCATTGATGACCTACTTAATCAGTTTAAGTAGAAAATGTGGTTTAAAAAATGATATTTGGTTACGATATCACCAGATAATGGTTAATAAGTTATATATCATGAAGAATGTATTCAGTAGAAGGTATGCATGATATGAATATATTATGATTCCTTTTATCCTATCTAATTCACCTTTCATGGTTATGCCTTTTATGAATTTTATATTCCACTTGTATCCTGATACCATTTTCTGGGTACTCATAGTTTATATTATTAAGATATGATAATTATCAAGAGAACCATATTAATAAGGGTTTTTGAATCATGAAGAGTCACCACCTTTATATATTGATTTTCAAATTTTATTTTTGGATCTCATATGTGATGTACCTGGGGCATGTTATTTCAAAGAATGTTATCTTTATAGGTCCCAAAAATGTGAATATTTTATTTTGATGGGGAGAACCATATAAACTCTATGAGATATAAATATTCTTTGACATATATAGATATTATTATTATTTCATTATGGATTTTTTGAATCTATAATAACTATTGAATTCACATAGTAAGAAAGGGGTTAAATTAACTTAGGATGATAAATGTCATTAAAAGTTTTATGGATTGATTTAACATAATACATAAGTTTATAATATGATCTTGTTGGAACTCAGTAAGGGCTATATGGATTATTGTGATGATTTAGGTGTTTTTTTGGGTTTCATGACTATTTGATATGATCATATAGTGTAAAACTGGTCTTTCAAACTAGAATTATATGAGTATAATTACCCAAACATGATTTGGAACTCGTAATGGATATGAATTCTTTTACTTTCTTGAAATACCATCTTTTCAAGGATAGGTTTAATTTTTTTTATAATCATGAGAGCTTGATTTATATCTTTTATGGGACATATCTAAACCTTATGTATAGGATATGGGTGGAATACCTATATGAGTTTTAATTTGACCTTTCCTATAACTCTGAGGAGAGGAATGTTGTTATTGATGCTCTTTATATGAGATTCCCAACATAGGATATCTTCGAATCAAATGATTTTTGAAACCATATGTCTATTTTCACACAGATTCAACTAGAAATATGAGATGATGATCCAATTATGGTTATGAAAAGTTTTTAGTTGTTATTATCTCTCCATGATTAACTTATGTAGTGTTATAAGTAGGATAATGATTTCAATGGATCTGGGAATCCTTAAATGGTGGGTTTCTAATTTGTTGTTGTACACTCCCCTTTAATGTAATTTTTTTATTTGGGATTTTTAACATTATTCCATCATTGGTCATGAATTATGTGTGGCATTGGATTCATAGTATTTCAAGGTTCATTCAACATCACACTAAAAATATGTATTAATATATTAGATTGTGTTTTGTTAGGGTGCGATGTTCGTAATTACTAATTATGTTTCCAATATTACAACTACCAGTAGATTAAGGAAGTTCACCTAAATCCTTCTAGTTTTCTCTATCCTCTTAAAAATCTAATATCAAAATGGGTAGAGGTATCCATAGACATCACTATTAGATTAAAATTAACTCCATTTGGTAAGAATTCTACTAGGTTATAGAATCAAATGTTGATTAAATCCTCTTGATTCATTATGATTTGGGATAATAACTGTTTGAGGATCCTATATTGCCCGATTGGCCGAATCTAAAAGTTTATCAAATATTCAGATATCCATTTGGGACTGGTCTAGTTTTTTTATAATAATAGTTATCAGTTCTTGATCTAAATGTCTCACTTCAAGGATTTGGATAGTCACCCATATAGGGCTCCTATTTATTGATCATATGGAGGTGATGACTCTATTATGGGATCAAGTATCATATATGACACATTTTTATAGATTCAAAATATATATTGATTATTGGATATATCTTATATTAAGTATATATCTCATGTGGATCATCGATAGATTATTGTACGCATAGTTGATCATCGCAATCCTTGGGGGATTGGCAACACCCATTGGGTATTTTTGTGGTAAGTTTGAGAGCCTAATAAGATGGGTTTTAATTGATAGGTCATGATAAGGACTGATTATAGCCTTCAAGAAGGTCTATCAAATCAATCTAAAAATATTCTATCTATATTCATATTTAGGAATATTTATTTCAAACCTCTACATTATGCATCCATCATTCCAATTATATAATTGATTTTCCCAATCAAAGATAAATATAACGGATTAATAAAAATATCTTCTTGTATATCATCAATTGGAAAATCTTCCAAAAAAATATATCCTTCTTGAACATGGTCTTTAATAAAATGATATCTAACTTTTATATGAGTATTTGTTTATTTCTATAAATAATTCTAATAAATAATAATAGATAATGAATTATCACGAAAACTAGTTAAAATATCAACGAAAACATTAAAATTAGTTAATTGTTTTATTAATCTACAAGGATTGAAAACAAAAAATTACAAACATTATATATTCTAATTAAATATTTGATAAAGAAACATTATATTCTTATATTACACTCCCAGAAAATAATCTTTTTATTTTAAAGTGACACATTTCACTTTAAATTTTTCTGTATATATTTCACACCCACCAAAATTGAATTCTAAATAGATTTTTAATTCAAATGATTTTCTATAGGGATTTAAAAAAATATTTATTTAACCAATATTGAAATATTTTGTTATTATTTTAAAAAAAATTATTTTAATTTCATTATGTTAACTCTGAAATATTTGATATGTACAAAATGAAAATATTAAATTAGTTTTATATGAATTTAAAAATATGACACTATCAATCATTCCTCAATACTATTTATTATCCACTAATTTTCTTAATTAAAAAATATCCTGTTTACATAAAGGTCTCATTGGGATGTTGGATTTATTAGACCAAATAATACCAAATAATTTATGAAGAAACTTATCATATTTACATTGATTTATAAATATTATATCATTCCTTTAAAAAAATTGAGGTCAAATAAATAATTTTAATTCTCTCATAATTTTCACATCCAATCAACATTTGATTAAATTTAAATATTCATTACACAAAGTATCATTTGGATATCCAAAAATAAATTAAATATATAAATTTGAACAATTCAAACTTTTTTTTAAAATGTTCATAATAATTAATATAGGATCTAACTTTCCCATTATAATCCCATTTTACCAAATATAACTATAAAATATTTCATACCAAATTCTTTGAGATTTTTATGTCTATAAAGTGAATTAGAATGTCATGATCCCCTCACCACAAAGTGTACCTCTGCTAGGATGGAAATGTGAGAAAATAGATAATGACACCAGAGTACCGCCTCAAGTAGGCCTCAGGTTGGTGACTAACATCGAGAGTATAGTAACCAGACAAATAAAAGGCATTATCCTCTAATAGAACACATGTTTAAGAGAGTGATAAGATAGAAAAAAAATACAACTTAAACAAAAATAAAAAATAAATCCTAGTACATTAATGAAATTTCATAAAAGAGATACTTCAACTATATTGGAAACTGCAAGTACCAAAAGAAAGTAAAACAGAAGAGACAATGAAGCCCTAATAACTCTTACAAACCCAAAGTTACTAGTTACCATCCTGATCTTCAACCTGCTTCAAGTGACTTAAAAACCAGTTTATATAACATAGAGTGATTATAAATGTATAATCAGTTGGATCCTCCCTATATCCTCTTATGAAAAAGTAATGAAAGAATTCTAAAAAATAGTGAACAACAAGTTAAAATAACTCATCACATAAACAGGTATACTATGTTCCCAGCCTCACCATGGATACTATCACTAGTTATCGTATACAATATTAAATAAAATAATAAGAAATATCAAGGGTACCCCGCTACATCTTCCCCATTGGTTTGCCACATTTCCCCAACATCGCATGACCTAAGAATCTCTCTCTAAAAAGGATTTCATGCTAACACCTGTGAAAAGAACCACAACATGCACCTAGTACAACACAACTACCGTGTATATGTAACCAAAGTAACCAGGTAGTTTTTGGGAGCCACCATAGCTCACATGATGTGTATCATACATCGGGTATTATACCTTTGAAGGTCCCCCAGAACACCCTGAGAGGGGTGGGGTGAATCAGGGTGTCATATTTTTCTTTTAAAAGTTGTTGAACATCTTCCCACATTGGTAAGAACTTGTTAAATCTATTAAATAGAATAAATCATGAAGATGGAACAACACTTTTACATGGTTCCCCACAAAGGGCTACGTCCATGGAGTATACACCGTCTGTGTGTCGGTCGTACCAAAATCCACAAATCATCACTAGTTTATGGACTACATGATTCAGTCACAGAAACTCTTTTCTAGGAACACAACCTTTACAAAGGTTCATGGAATGCTCACTGCATCCCTCAGATCACATTCGTCAACTCCCCCTAACTCACTGTTTCGAGAGAAGTCAAACTCATTTTATCAACATGAAGGTCTCTTCAATAGACTTGCATTGAATTCTTTGTCTCTATTCAGCGTGAGACACTGTGTGCATCTAAGTACATGATTGATGCACTTGAAATCATTGAACCATTTAATTGGATAATCAGAATCATGTTAGAATCATAAAGCCGCACTTGCACGCAAATCCCCTACTTGTGCACAAGATTTGGGAATTATCGTGAAATATGGATTTTGCACAAAACCAGCTTTCTGTGCAATTCTTACCTTTCATGCAACTGAACCAAAGGGTTAACTTGGAGTTTTAATACTAAAATAACACCTTGCACACAATATTTAATCTCTTAAAATATTTCTCACCATGTTCTTTCACACAGCAGAGCTACTATATTTTCATTGGAAAATTCTTAATTCTTCTTTGTGGGTAGCCTCATATTTATATGCCCTTGATGAACCTACTCACAAGATATCGATGGGTTTTTTGTGAGGACATTATTCCTCATGAGCATGAAAACCCCCTTTCGACATCATATTGAGCGTGAAAACCCTTTCATACAACATCATCTTCTTCTCACTCCATGAATTTTCCATTTTTTTGATGTTCTGAACCTGAAACAGGTCTATCATGCACGTTCCTAAAAAATCATCAATATTGTGTGAAAAAACCAATCTTTCATACACATGTCAATTCTTTTGTGCACCTACATTTTTCGAAAACATGTTTCTCCATTTTCCTATTTTCATCCACAAAAATTTACCAAACACTGGAGAACGGCGCCACCTTAAATATTGCTTTTGAATCAAATTGTATGACCTCTTTCCATGTAATCTCCCTAATCGTCCATGAAAGGTATGATAATAACAAAAAGAAACCATGATCAAACAAAATTAGATTTACAACAAACACAAACCTAACTCATTTTTTAGTAAATAAAAACCTTGGTTCCAACAACCACAAGCCATTACATCACATAGACTGAGTATGTATCCTCAATCCATCACAACCTATACATGTTACACCTATAGTAGTTCATAAAAAACTATATCCATAATATATGTGTGTGAATATCCACGTGCTATTATATCCCTCTACACACATTTATGGGGAAAACTAACTACCATGCCTACCAGCACAAGTATCTTCCATGAGAATAGAGTGGGGCCAAAGGGGGTAATCAGCAATCTATCCTCCCATCAGGATATTGGGGAAAACACCTTCTCCCCCAAGGGATAATAATCCCCAGGGTTTCAGTTTCCCGAATCAACAGGGTGGAGTAGTGTATAGAAACACAAAAAGTATAGGATAAAATATAGCACACAAAAACACGATGGGCGTAACATATTCTTATACTCAACTACTGCTAACATCTTTTAGAATCATGGCTTACACTACTTTGAATAAATATCCTACAATAACACAACCATTTAAAGGGATACATTAGGTTACATCATCCCTTTTTATCAGTTACACTTGAGGTTAATTAATTATTTAAAAATTAATTAAAAAAATCACATTTACCACATTACATCCCATTACCATTCCATCCAAGATCCATTCCCATAAAGAATAAACAAACCAAGTGCATAGATTCATAGAAATACAATATCAGGATTGCATCCTAGGACGCTTCAACCCCATAGGTTAAACATTAATTCCATAATTTATTAACTTTATTATCAATTTTACATAACCCTAGAAAATCTAGGAAAGAATTATTAGCTTCCAAACACAAGGATATCAACACAGTAAGTTGGTGAACTACCCATCAAGTCTTTTCCACCTATAATAGGAGTATAGATCCATCCTTCATTTTGAAGCTAAACACAGAAAGCATGTGGCATACCCCATGGATCTTTGCCTCTTTTGGAAGAGGGTATGTAAGAACATATTCCTCCAATAGTGGGGAAGGTATATAATATTAACAAATATAATATTACAATAAGATAAACATTGGGTAAGCCCAGCTTCAACACTTTTCATCATCTCTAGTGTCCTCCCCAAAACCCATATGCATAAAATGACATATCTCACCGCTCTTGGCATCATAAGATGCAACAACCCCTGAGTATCCCTAACCCACATACCAAAATATCCTAATAGTCTCAGCGATATCAGGCTCACAAAATAATACAAGGAGTAAGAAAAACATCATAGAAACTGATCTCTTGGACCTTTAACAAGGCATCCATCCTTCATACATAACGATCACTCACAGCCCCGAAGCAAAAGGTTCCTGGCCTTTACAAGCAATAAGGTAACTCAAATACCTAAAATTAATTATCATTACAACACACCTGGTTCCTTATTCTAAATAAAATTATCCAATTCAATTTAAACATGCATAATTGAGTCTATGTGATTATCACCAAAGCACAATAATGATAACCAAATTCAGTAAAAATTCCTCTTTATCATTGGGAAATTAATTTATAATTAATCCCATATTTACATTAAATAAAAATTTACATCAAGAAAGACATGATAAATAAGAAAACATAGATATCACACTATATATCAAATAAAGAGGCAATAACATCACTATAGAATTGAAAAAAATTCATTATTACGGTTCAAGTATTCATTATGTAAATTTCATTGTGATTCGGTGGGCTAAATCATGCTAACTCAAGTACTGCACATAAGAAGAATAGCGGAACCAATAATCCCCAACCTCAAAATTTTTCCAATGGTCTTTTCATGATAATTGGACATCAAAATGGATCCTAATCACCTCTCCCATAATGACTGAATTCACTCAAAGATGTCGAGGATCAACCAAATCAACCAACACACAAGAATTATCCATTAGAAACATGGGTATCAAATGAAATTATATAGAAAGGAGTCATGTTAGGATACAGATCGAGGACCCCAGAATACAGAGGTAAAACATACCTTATATCGAAGATGGATCGATACTTCATGGTTGCACCAAAATAGAGGGTGCACATGTAGAAGGAAGAAAATTCTAGGGGAAATGATCCATGTATTACAGTTTCCTCACTCCAATACTATGGGACGAATGTATTGGGGAACCTCACACCACAATAATGGGGAAGGAATGAATGAACGAAAGGTTCTAAACTTTAAATGATTAGACCAAAGTCTAATAGGATTTAAAGCTCCTTAGAATTTCCATTAATGCGGATCGAACTAAACCATGCAGTTTGACCAATTAGAAGCCCCGTGATTTGGAGAAAATAAAATATTTGATTTATATCCATTGAAATGACTTCAAAACCACTTAAATATGGAATTTAACTCATTTTACATCAAAGAAATATGTCAAAATATAAAAACTAGGAAATCTAGAAAGATATAGATATTTGAAAAACTATTGGAAATGAAACACTATTCTGGAAATTTGACAAACTATTGGAAATTACTCACCCTATTGGAAATTTGGAAAACTTTTTGAAATGAATCATTATTATGGAAATCTGAAAAAATGTTGTAAATGACTCATTGTTCTGGAATTTTGAAAAACAATTGGAAATGAATTACTATTCTTGGAATTTGAAAAACTATTGTAAATGACTCACCCTTCTGGAATTTGGAAAATTTGATGGAAATTACTAACCGTTCTAGAAATTTGAAATACTGATTGAATTGAATCACCATTTTGAAAATTAAAAAAGCTGTTGGAAATGACTCACCATTAGAAAAATTTGAAAAACTGTTGGAAATGACTCACCATTCTATAAATTTGGAAAACTGTTGGAAATGAATCAGCATTTTGGAAATTGGATAGACTGTTGGATGACTAACAGTTCTTGAACTATCGTTACAGACATAGAAATTTTTTGAAAAGTTGAAATTTTGGAAAAGTGATGATGTGAGTCACCTTGACCTCCCCTAACACCTCAAACATTCTATTTCTGTAAACAAATGGACTAGATGTGTCTTGGCCATAACATCAAATACCTCTCAAAACATTATCATCCTCGAGAATCTAAAATAATCCCAGAGAGGAAAAAATAAAAAAAGGTACGAATAACCACCATTTAAGATACCTCTCAAGGATCTCTCTACTAAAGGAGTTCAACTGCTTCATCAAAGGGACATCGTGAAACCATGAAAAATCTATATCTAGCCCCTACACACTCTTTTGAGTGAGATAAATCTCAAAAGATATGAAGCCACAACAAGATAAAATAGAAAGGCATTTCTTAAACACAATAGGTCTACAAACACAGATAAACATCATTACAATAAAAGAGACAAACATTTAATATCTCAGGGTACTGAAAAAATATATTTGACTCATGTTCCCAGGTAATCTAATCCACACCACCGTGCCACCACAATACACAACCCAAAGGGATACCACTCCCACACAACACCTTCTCTTTGGAGTCCTAGATCTCTATAGGACACTCCTTGAAGGTTGAATTATCATCAACATTGATCTATCCCGAATCGATGACGTTAGAGTTGTAATGAACATAATGACGGAGATGAGACACATAAAAAGCATTGTGTATCCATCTCATATCTAGGGGAAGTGCTACCTGATAATCCACGACTCCAACATGATCCAACACCTTGAAAGGTCCAACAAACCACTGAGAAAGCTTACTTCCATGACCAAATCTTTGTTTCCCACAACAGAGTGTTTCCTTCATGAACATGTGATCCACAATATCAAACTCTAGAGGTCTCCACCTATGTCCATCATAGGAATTCTGACATTCATGTGCTTCCTTCATCCTATTGTGAATCACCTGAAGAATCTTTGTAATATTCTGTACCAATTCCAATCCATGAATTTTTTACTCTCCAAATCCAATCCAACATAATATTGAATGGAAAGGTCGGATATACAAGGATTTAAATGGCAGAATTCTGATGGTGGAGTGAAAACTATTTTTAAGAGAACTATACCAAGAGAAGGTGCCTCATCCATAAACCTCCAAAATCTAGGGCACATGATCTTTGCATGCCTGCTAGAGTATGGGTGGTCTGATCTCTATGACCATCCATATGTGGATGAAAATTAGTGTTAAGGCATAGCCGGGAACTGAAATCTTGCTACAGACCTCTCAATACCATATAGGTAAAACAGGGGTCTCTAAGGGAAATGATCATCCTCGGGACTCTATAGAGCCCCAACACATCCTACGGATACTACCTTGATAAAAGATCCACTATGATCGACTCCTTGATTTCTATAAAGTGTGATTATTTCTTCAAACGATCCACTACCACACATATAGCGTCATAGCCTCAATGAGCATGAGGTAATCCAGTAACAAAGTCTATCAATATGTCCTCATACTTCCATTGAGGTACATCTAATGACTGTATAAAACCACCAAAAACATGATACTCAACCTTCACCTTCTCGAAAACCAAACATCGAGACACAAACCCTACAACTGCATGCTTCAACCTAGGCCACCAAATTTGACTCGTCAAGGCTTGGTGCAACCTTTTCACGCCAGGATATATTGATAAGGGTGAACCATGGAACTCTCTGAGAACTGAATCACGCATCCCCAAAGGAATAAAAATCCGGCTCTGAAACAGCACATGATGTTTTTCAACCTCATAACATCCTTCAGGGACCTCACCACAAAAAACTCGAACCCTCTAGACCGCCACCTTAAGATCCCTCAATTGGGAATCCTCTATATACTACACCAAAGATGACACCATAGTCATCTAGAAAAGACAACCTCTACCACCATCTTATCACATATGTAGATGTAATGTTGAATGATCTTCCATCACTCTCCATGAATCCCTATATTCATGCATGGAATCACTATGTGACTTCTGGCTCATATCATCAGCTATAAAATTCCAATTACTAGGTGTATATGTTATTTTGAAGTTGTAATCCAATAATAACTCCATCCATCAATGTTGTCTCAAATTCAAGTCACGTGGGGAGAAAACATACCTCCAGTTTTTATGATTCGTGAAGACCACAAAGCGCTCTCTTTTGAGGTAATGTCTCCACAACATAAGATAAAAAATCACCACCGCCAACACAAGATCAGGGGTGGCATAGTTAAGTTCATGTTGATGCAATTTTAGAGACCCATATAAATGAATGATCTCTACTACATCAGAATGCATCTAGAACCCAGATGTGAAGAATATTAGAAAACCTCAAACTAGACTCCTTTTGCTGGAAGACAAAGAACCAAGGAAATGAACAACTTCTCTTTAAGATACTCTAAAATTGCATGAAACTGGTCAGTCTACATGAATGATTGATCCTTCCTTTTCAACACTATCATCGGAGTCACAACCCAAGGGAAACCATCCATGAACAGCCTATAAAAGCTCACGTGACCAAAGAAACTTCACACTTCTTCCACTTTGTTGGAGGCTGACCATAGCACAACTGAATATATCATTGAAAGATCCATAGCTACTCCCTAATATGATAAAACATTCCCCATTAAATTGACTTCCCATGACCAAAACTCACACTTCGACAACATTCCAAATAGCTGTTGTCAACGCAGAACTCCCAAAATGATACGTAGATGCTCTGCATTCTCCTCCTCATACGTGGAGTAAAAAAGTATTTCATTGATAAAAACCACCACAAACTTATCCAGTAACTCAAAGAACACAAAGTTGATCAACTACATTTACACAACTGGAGAATTATTTACACCAGAAGACATCACCAATAACTCATAATGCCCTTGACGACTATAGAAAGTAGTCTTCTAGATATCCTTATCCTTCACAAACATATGATGATACCTAGACCAATAATTTATTTTTGGGAACCAAATATCACCCATTAGTTGATAGGACATGTCATAAATACATTGAAGAGGATAATGGTTCTTTGATGTCACTTTTTTCAAGTGACGATAATCCACACATAGATCCAAACTGTCATCAGCCTTCTTCACAAACAAAATTGGTGCATCCCATGGTGACACACTTGGAGAAATGATACCACACTAAAACATACCATTGAGATGTATATGAATGTCCCGCAACTCAAAATGTACCATCATATACATATACTTCGAGATAGGAGACACTTCTGGCAACAACTTGATCCCTAACTTGATCTCACGTCGAGGGGGTAATGCTACAACCTCTTTTGGAAAGACATTAGGGAACTCTTCAAAGACCGTAGAAAATGATGATTATTGAACCTTTGATGAACTCAACATCAACTTATCCATCAAGTATGACAAAGAAGGAATATTCCTTTAACCAATCTGGGGGTCTCGCTCAACAAAAATCATTGTTGCATCTCCATCAGCATTGAAGGACACCACCTGCCTCCGAAAGAAATCCACAATATATTGCACCGAATATAACCAATCCATGTCGAGGATGAAATATTGTGGTTGTATTCAAAAACATATGAAATATCCCCACGATCGGTGGTACCCCAGTACTAGCTCGCATTCTCTACACATTTCAAAAAAGCTAGCTAGAACTCTAACTAGTGTAGTCAAGGACAAGGTCATAGGAATCCCTTATACCTCAATTCACAAATCATGGACAAGGAAATGTTATATAAAGGAGTTCGTCACTCCTAAGTCAAACAAGGAATATAATCAAGTAGAAAAAAATCATAGGGCACATAAAACAACATCTGGCTTGCATGGAACTAGAAATGATAACGAATGAAGCTGACCAATACATACTCCATGACCTCTCTGACCCTGATGATGAACACCACCAGAGTGATGATCTAGTCTCTAAATATGGGGAGCATCCTGGGGTTGTCCTCTACCTACCCCATCAACTCTCTAATGATCCAAAGCATTTTAAACCTACTATTCTACCTCCACTAGACGAGCATCAATGAAGTAACATGTAGTGGAACATTGGGTTCATGCTAACTACTCTAAATGATTAGGCACTATCACTGCTAATGACTTCAGCCTCCACATGGAAAATAAGTTACTAATCCCTTATCACATGCCTGAGAACCCTGATTCCAAAAAAAAACAAGATGTCGAGGAATGGTACCTACCCCAACCAAATAGAAACTTTTCTACCCAACAAAATGAGAAAATCAGACCACATATATGCTTCGTGAGGAATCTTGACGACTCCCCTCTTGTGATGATCTGGTTCTAGATAATTTCCTATCGACGACCTCTTCCCATTCCAACACCTCAAGAAATTTCATCACTATAAATAGGATGACCTGGCACTATATCTCTAGATGTAAAGCCTCCTCAAAATTTATTTCCCAAGACTCCGCATCTAGAAACAGGTCTGAAGCATATCGTAGAATGTTCCTAAAACGGATTCTGAACTCTCACACACTAGAGCTCCCCTATTGAAGGGTAAGAAACTTCAGATGTCTTTCCACATTTGTGGTCAAAGAGAGAAACTCAAATATTAACTGGTCTTATAAATTCTCTTATTAGATTTCCAACTCCTCAAGATCCTTCTGGAATAAGGACCACCACTGCCTCACTACCCCACAAAACATCTTCACAACCAATGAAACCAAGTGTTCCATACAAGAATAGATCAAACTAAAGGCTATAAGAACCTCATCCAACCAATTTTATATTAATATATCTGAAATGAAGCCCTCATACTTCTTCAAACTTTGGAACTGAAACCCTTGGAGTGTCCTCCTCCATGTTTAATCGTCGTCAACCTCTACTATGCGGAGATCTGCTGGCGCAGCCTGCTGAAAATATTTTGCATGAACTTGATTAGGATGTTGAATATGATCCATACCTAAAAATTAAAAATATTTTTTACTCATAAAACTTCAATATGGAATAATTTAACATTAATTAATTGTTTTCTTTTATTCAATTTAGGTTGAAAAATCTCAAGGTCCACCCATTAAAATAGATGTGCAATGAAGAATAATGTATGATCCTTTCCTAGGTCTCTACCATGTAACCGATATCGCCTTGTTTAGTAGCCATTGTAAACATAAAGGTCCATGAAGTAGATCATAGGGGTCCATAAACACTTGTATCTCAACTATTCTCCGTTGCTTAAATAACTTCCTAATCATTACTAATACAGTTTCCCTACCAACCCATCTGACCTCTCCTATGCCTAACTCCAAAATCCACCATAACCCTCAACCATAGGCTATGGTACCACTATTTAATGACCCCATACCAACAATGTTGACCCCTCCTGGCTTGGAAATGTGAGAAGATAGATAATGACACTTGAGTCCCAACTCTAGTAGGCCCTAAGTTGGCAACTAGCACCAAGGGTATAGTAAACAAAATAAATAGGAGGCATTACCCTCTAAGAGAACACATGTGGAAGAGAGATATAGGACATACAATGACCAACTCCAACTCAAAATAAAATAAAAAATAAACCCATTTACATGAATGAAATTTCATTCAATACCTACTACAACTGAAAGAGAAAACTGTAAGTACCAACATAAAGTAAAACGGTAGCGATCACGAAGCCCGAATAGCTCCTAAAAACCCCAAGATAGTTGAAACCAGACTGATCACCAAGCCTCTCTAAGAGACCTGAAAATAGTTTATATTATGGTGGGTTAGTATAATGGTATACTCAGTAGGATCCTCCCTAGAGCCTCTCAAGAAAATTTAAAGAAAACATGATGAATCACAATGAACAACAAGTGAGAATAAATCAACACGTAAATAGGAATACGATGTTCTCATCGTCACCATGGAAACTCACACCAAGTATCACATATAATATTAAATAATATAATAAATAATATCAAGGGAACCCCTCTACGACTTCCCCGCTGGTTTTCCACATTGCCCCCAACATTACATGTTTTATGAATCTCAATAAAAAAGGATTTCTCATAGACACTTGGGTGAAGCATGACAACATGCAACTCATGCATCACAACCACCACATCCATGTATCCAATATAACCAGGTAATTTCTGGGATCCAGCAAAACTCCCATAACATGTATCATACATCATGTATTATCTCGCAAGCCATTAAAACCCACACTTCGAGTAAGGTTACTCAATCCTTCATAGCCTATACATGTTACGTTGATAGTAGTCCATAAGAAACTATATACAGAATATATATGTGTGAATATCAACAAGACAGTATAACCCTCTACAAACATATATGGGGAAAACTAACTACCATGCCTACCAACACAAGTAACTACCAAGAGAAGAGAGTGCGAACAAAGGGGGTAGTTGGCCATCCATCCTCCCATTGGGAGGTTGGGGAACCCCCCCCCCCCCCCCCTTATTGACCAAAATCACAGGGGTATCAGTTTCCATAACCGATATAGTGGAGTAACATATGGAAAAAAAATATTGGATATAATATAGCCCAGAACCACACTATGGGAATAACCTAGTCTTAGACTCAACTACAACCAATGCCTCTCTAGCTCCTGGCTGCCACTGCTAAGACTAGATATCGTATAAGCACAAACCATATAAAGAACTACATTAGGTTAAATAATCCTTTTGTATCAATTACAATTTATATTAATTAATTCTTTAACCATAAATTAACCATTGAAATTTACCACATTGCAATCCATTATCATTCCAACCATGATCCATTCCCTCTAGGAATAACCAAACTGATTCCACAACTTCTTACAAATATAACCTCATCATTGCATCCCATCAGCTCCAAAATCATTGGTTATACATTAATTCAATAATTTCTTAACATAATTATCATTTTTCCAAAATCCTAGGAATTCTTGGAATGCATTCTAAGATTTATAATAGAAGGGTCTCAACAGGGTGAGTAATTGAACTACCCATAAATCTTTACCACCTATATCAGGAGCGTAGACACATCCTTTCTCAAGAAGATAAACATGAAAAATAATATGGCATACCCACACTTCTTCATCTCTTTTAGAAAGAGGGTAAGGAATAAATTCATCCTAAAGTAGTGGGGAAGGTATAATAGATAAACAAAAACAAGCATCCAAGAAGAAAAACCTCATATAATCCCAACTACAACCCTTTTCCACATATCCAGTGTCCTTCCCGAGACCCATATGCATAAACCTACATATCTCACCACTCTAGGCATCAGCTCCTTCGACAACCACTAAGCATCCCTACCCCACATACCATAATAACCTTATAGGCCCAACAATCATAGGCTCCAAAATAGCGTAAGTATCATGAATAAACATCATAGAAACTGGGCTCTTGGCCTTAAATAAGGTATTCAACCTTCATACATAATGTACACTCACAGCTCAAAAGCATAAGGCGCTTGGCCTTTTATAAGAAAGCAGGTAAATCCGAACACTACAAGGCATTGTCTTTACAACACAACTAATTCATTACCCCATCTACAATTATACAATTAGATTTTTACATGCATAACTACATCCCTGTGATTATCACCAAATCCCAACATGAACAATAAGATTCAATAAATATGACTCTTTATCTTTAGCTAATTATTTTAAAATTAATCCCAAATTTACTTTATTTACCAATTTCACTCAAGAATGACATGATAAACAAGAAAACATAAATATCACACTATCTAGAAAATCAAGAGGCAATAAAATCAGTAACGAACTAATACAAATTCTTTAATCTATTGTAAGTATTTGTTATATCATTTTCAATGTGATCCACTGGGCTAAATCATGATAACTGTACTACTACATGTAAGAATAATATAAATCCAAGAATACCATACCACAAAATGATTCCAACATTCTTTTTACAAGAAAAATACAATGCAACAGATCACACTCACCTCTCTCGCAACACCAGAATTCACCTGAGGATGTCATTGACTGATTGAATCAACCAACACCCATGAAGTATCAATTAGAAACATGGATATAATAAGCCATTAAATGGAAAGGGTACATGGTAGGAAACAAATTGAGGAACCCGGAAGACGGAGGTAGGAAATACCTCAGGACGAAAACGGATCTACAGTTAGTAGTTGCACCAAAATAGGGTTGTGCAGGTAGAAGGAAGAAACTTCAATGGGAAACGATCCAAGGATTAAAGTTTGATCACACCAATCATATAGGAATGAAGTCTTAGGGAAACTGACACTGAGAGAAATGGGAAGGAATGGAATAAGGGAAGGTTCCAGACATTGAATAATTAGACCCAAGAATAACGGGATTTCAAACAGATTATAATTTCCATTAATGCGTATCACATTAAACCACACAGTTTGACCAATTAAAAGCCCCCGATTTTTAGAAAATAAAATATATGATTTATATCCCTTGAAACATATTCAAAACCATTTAAATATCAAAATATATCTTTTTTATGTCAAAGAAAGATGACAAAAGTGAAAAACTGGTAAATCTAGAAAAATCTAAAAAATTGACAAACTATTGGAAATAACCCACTGTTTTGGAAATTTGAAAAACTATTAGAAATGACACACCTATCTGAAAAATAATAAAACTATTGAAAATTACTCCCCATTCTAGAAATTTAAGAAACTATTAGAAATGAATCACCATTATGGAAATTCGACATACTATTAGAAATGACTCATCGTTATAGAAATTTGAAAAACTGTCAGAAATGACACACCCTTATAGAAATTTGAAAAACTATAGGGAATAACTCACCATTTTAGAAATTTGATGAACTATTGCAAATGAATCGCCATTCTATAAATTTGAAAAACTATTGGATATGACTCATCGTTTTGGAAATTTGAAAAACTACTAGAAATGACTCACCATTGTAGAAATTTGAAAAACAGCTGGAAATGACTCACCACTCTAGAATTTTGACAAACTATTGGATGACTCACCATTCTTGAACTACCGTTCCAGACATAGAAATCTTTTGAAAATTATAAATTTTTTCAAAGTGATGAAATGAGTCACCTTGACCTCCCAGAACACCTCAAACATTATATTTTAGCAAATGACTGGACTTGAGGCATCTGAGGCATTACATAAAAAGTATTAAGACTATATTTGTATGAATTTCATTATAAAATCTGAGGGAATTCTTATATATATGTCTTCATAATGAATCAATTTAGAATCGTAATTTTTTATCTATTTTATATAACTAAAATCCACAAAAGAGGTATTAAATAGAAATATTATAACACAATATAGTCCTAAAATATGTTAAAATTTTTATTGTAATCTATGAATACTTATTGTGAATAGACAATTGGAACTAATTTATCTTTATTCCTAAAAACATTTCTAGATTCAATATGTTTATTTATAACAGTCAATTTAGGTCCAATGGTTTTTTGATATTTTGTTAGTTTAACTAAACTATATAAATTTTTAAATTCCTCTTCTATAGAGGAAATAAAACTTAAATCATTTAAATATTTATCAATATGATTAGGGAAAAAATATAAAATGAATGTATAGTGATCACATGAATTCCATGTTGAATTTATGATTTCAATTCAAAAATCACATTTCTAATATCAATATCAAAATAATTTTCTTTATATGATTTACATTTTTACTTAGGAATTTGAATCTCCCCCTAAACTTTTTCATTTCCATTCTGAGGTTCAATATCACTAAAATTAAAATCTGTAAAATCTGGTTTGTACTTGTCTAAATCATTGTTATTTTATTTTAAACTATTTTAATCAAATTTAACCTATATAGACTCTATCAATGGTTATTTTATTATAAACCCCATATACTTTACCAGAATTTATATATCACCAAAAATATATCTTCTTTATATTATGAATCAAATTAATATAAGGAATCATTAGTGTTATAGATATATAAAAATATCATTCCTTTCCCATGTTTAAAAGGTAAATTATAAAAAAATAGATCATCAATAATCTTTATTTGAAAAAATAAAATATATATTCATATCCTTTACTGAAAATTATTTATTTTTCTAAACATATTGGTTAATTTTCTACTCATATATTTTAAATTTTTATATTCCCACCCAATAAGACAATTTGTTATGTTATCCTATGGACAGAAAAATAGTGAGAATATCCATCTTATTCCTTGAATATTTAAAATTATATATTTATGAACAATACAACACTATCACTTACAATGGATTATATGAAGTAATATTTTTCATTTTGAACTATTTTATAATACGTATAAAAATTTTAAATAGGTTTGTATTTCTGATTTAAAAAATACAACCATATATATAAACTAAAATCATTTTCAATGAAAACCATGTTCATTTTTCCACTCATAATGATAATAGTTTTAGGTATAAATATATAAAAATGAATGATTTGAAAAGGAATTATAGTTTTGAAATACTAGATAGATCTGAAACTCACTTTTTTATTTTTCATGTCATTCAATAATCACAAACATATATTTTTTCTATATTTAAATCAAGAATCTATAGAATTTTTTTGATTGTAAATTCTATTACTATAGTATAAAATTTACATTACTAAGCCTTATATACCATAAAATGTTATCTGAGATTGTAACACATAAAAAATAAAAAAATTGGTTAGTTATTTTAAAAAAATTGGTAGAATATATTTTATCTTTTCGGAATCCATATAAGAAGACCATTTCATCATTAAAAATAATGCATATAACATTTTAAAAATTTACCTCCATTCTATCAAAACATAATTTATAAATAACAAATTAGTATACCATATAAATTATCTAAATTGATATCTTTTTTGATATAAAAATCACTCTAAAGCCATTAAAATTTGATTTGGAATTATATTTAACATTTACACTACATCTTTATATTTGTGAATGATATAAAATTTTATGCATAAACTATCATTTGTTGGGAACATCTATGATCCATGTAAAAACATAAATTTCTAAAACATCCAACAAAAAATATCATAAAATCATACATTTATGATAGTTTGGTACCCATATAAACATGGATCTAATCAGGTAAGAAAAGAAATCATAAAAACCCATATGGATTTCCAAAATTTATTCACAAGTAATATTAATGATAATGATTCATAAACAGAGTCGTTGGTATGACCATGTGATTGTGGAAATCACAAATAACACTCACACACATAATCTCCCCTCATTTCCAATCATAAAAGTGGTTGTAGATACACATCCTTTTGAATTTTCAAGAATGAATGTCTTAAAAAAATTTGAGTACTTTTTTTCATATAGAATACCAATCTTTGATTTATTTATTATAAATATTAATAATAGTTCATCATAACATTCTCTTCTTCCAATAAATTTGGAATGATATTTCTTTATGGATTCAAATAACTTATTCAGTTTGGAAATTTATTCAAAAAAATTAAATTTTTCTTCTTTCAACCTCCTTATTTTTATAAATATAATCGAAGTGTTTCTAATTTTCTTTTTTAATAATCTAAAATTATATATATATTTATTTATTATATTAAATATTTATTACTTAACATTTAATTTTATTCAGGACTGATCATATTTTCCTTATCATATTTTTTGTCTTATTTTTATGTTCCTTATATATTTATAAAATTATAATTTTATCGATTTATAAAAATTCAATGTAATTACATAAAACATCATCAAATAGTTTTTGCATGTAAAATTCATAATTTAAAAAATAAGATCTGCTATCGAGATATGATGAAGATATAAATCATGGGTGTGCCATTTTTTCTTAACCATATTCATCACTGGAATCAGAGTCCTCAAAATAGTTCCATCCATCTTTCAGTGATATCTTTTCCTTTTTTCATAAGCTATTTATTATTTAGTTTTTTACATTTATGTATGATAAGTCCATTTCTCCCACACTCATAATAAATTACTTTGGTTTATATTTTCTAAATAAGATTACCTTTTTGGATCCCATTTTGATCATTCCAATGATAATCGATTCCAGTTATTATTGAATGTCCTTTAATGTTATTGTATAATATAATAAAATCTTGTGAAAAATCATCAATTTCATTTCCATATATATTGTAATCCAATTAGTAATTAAAAACATTTGAAGATTTAAATGTAATGCCTCTCATTTTATTTTATTATTCTTTAACAATATTCTTAATCTCTAACTCATATTGAAGTAAAGATACAATTAATTCATCAATATTATATTCTTTGAGTAATTTACTTCATATAAATAAACTTTCTTTGCATTTCAATTGATTGTAAAATCTATATTTACACTCTCATTAAGAAAATTGTGTCCAATGGTAGACCCAAAGTGTTCAATCCATTTAAAATACTAGTAAATGTCTGGATCATTTGATTTATGGTCTCATTTTTACCCAATTATAACTTAGTATTTATCCCAATGAAATATATGTACAGACCTTTTATTTTATTTAGATCCTTAATGTTCTTCATGAAATATTCTCTAAACATCATGTGTGTCATTAAAAAAAGATATCTCACTAAACACATATCTTCTAAATGTATAGTCTAAAATATTTTTTACCTTATAATTTAATACATATAGAATAACAAAATTACCTGTTAGGGAATATTGACATGTTTTAGATAGATTTTATTTTTTTAGAATAATATTCCAATGTTCAACACTCATATCCTGAAAGTAGGAATCTATATGATCCTACAAACATTTATAATATATATCATCTAAAATATAGGTTTTGAGGTAATCAACCATCATTTAAAATCATTAATTTAACCTCAAAAATACCCCAATACTTTTTATATTCTTGAGAAGAAATGATATTAAAAAATAAAATTAAAATGATGAATTCAAATATTAATTTAAATAATTAAGACATCTGAATAGTGAATTAAGTATACCAAATTCGGTATTATTATTAATATAACAATGATTTTATTTTCAAATTATATTCATTGATACCTATTATTTTTTCACAGTTAATATAGTCTAATGGTTAATATTGGGATGAATTAACACTTTGAAAGAATTTTAAAAATATATCCATGTATTAAAATAATAATATGATCGAAAACAATAAATTTTAAAATAATATTTTTAAGAGGTTTGATCAAATTGATCATACATATATTCATACACCCATCAACATTTGTATAACCCCAAATAAATAAAAATATTGTAATTTTATAATATAATTAATTTTCTTTCTTTATTTCTTTATAAGAAAAATATATTTAAGCTTATGTGATACAAAACAAGGGTTTAGATTGTACGCAATACCGAGTTTTTCTACCTTTTAAAGGTGAACATTTTTTAGAACCAATTTTTAAAAATTTTATTAATTTTATTCTTAAAAATAAAATTCATTTATAGATTCATAATATTAAATTTTGATTAGGGTGAATTTTTGGTATTTTTGGAGAAGTTTCATATTGTGATAAATATTAAAAAAATGCTGTATTTTAGTTAAAAACTACCATTTTATTTACATATTTATTAATGTTAAAGTATATTTTAAATTTGTTTTTGAAGTAAAAATAGATAAATTATAAATAAAATAATCAAATTTACATCATTGGAATCATTTTTTTTATTAAAATCAGATATGAAATTTTATTGAAATTTTCAACGTTCTTACATTAAAAACCCACTTTCTAACCACATCTCTAAGATTAGTGTTAATCTTTATTTTTTGAATACTGTAATTAAAATTTTAAAAAATGGATATAAAAGTTTTAATCAGTAAAATTTTTAGGGTCTAATATGATCAAATAATTTCTTTACCTAAAATATTAGTGAAAGTGATTAAGATTAATTATGGTGATTAAGGTAAAATTAAGCTTATAAAGGGACTAAACCTTAATCTTAAGGGCCAAAATGACCTGAAATATTTTTTCATATGCCATTGGATGACAATAGTTATCCAACATGCCATATTGGTTCTAATTTTATCGTTTATTAGGATATTATTAAATGGAGTATCCCTATATAAAACGTTATGTAAGGAAAAAAGGAAAAAGTGAACTTTCCATACCCTTAATATTTATAAAACATTGAGATATGTTAAAAAATAATATTTTGGGTTATAATTATCATTTTAAAAGATACAAGGGTTAATTTTATCATGATAATTTATCATTAATTTTAGAATATGATTTAGTTACTAAAATTGATTAAGAAACGCCAACGTAGTGATTATTTAGATGTTAAAATAAATGATACAATATATATTCAAAGTGTACTATATCAATTTAATTAATGTATTGAATTATTTTTTTAGATAAATATCTCTTTAAAAAAATAACTTAATATATTTGAATTTAAATATTGTTTTAAAATTTTAAAATTACAATTCAATAAATAATGTGAAATTTTACATTATTGTCATTTTACAATAAATGATATTTTATTTAATGATCTAAATTTATTGAAAATCATATATTCTGCTAAGTGATTTGTAATTGTTAATAAATTTTAAATATTGTGTATTAAATATACAATTTATCATTTATTTTTAACATATTGACCCATATACTGTAAAAACATGTTTAACATGGTTTGGGTTTAGGCGGTGTTTTAGCGTGTCATATATGTTTATTTTAAAATAAATTTCCAAGAAACAAGGGATTTTTATTTTATAAATTATATATCATATTAAAAATTAATATGATCTATATTTTATTATAAAAACCACTTTATTTTATTTTTTGTCATATAATTACTTAAGTTAGAAAACTAGATGCTTTAATAAAAACCAAAATGATAAAATTGGGGAATCTTAAAAGTTAAGGAAACAAATTATTAAAATGTACATATTTTTATGTGAAGGAGGTTTTTATTAAACATTATTCCCATTTAATAAATTATTTTTTAATTTGTTAGAAACATTTGGTTCTATAGAAATCCCATTAATGAATACCTTTTGGGATTTACAACAGTTCAACTCCCCCTCCACTTTAAAAATGAAAACACTCTACCCCTTCCTCACACCTGTAAAAAAACTTTGGATCATAAAATATATACCCAAATAGTATCCCAAAACCCCTCCCTTAAAATAATAATCCTCCCTTTTGGTATAAAGTAACCTAATTAATCCCTTTCTCACAATCAAAAAGTAATTACCTGACTAATACGTTACACCTTTCCTAAAGTTCTTTAGTTTTATTTCCATTATCCACCCCCTAAACTCCTCTTATTTTGTGCTTATATAACAATTACAATATCATAAATATAATTTTATGTTGTTTTGTTAATGTTTCAAACTACTCTTAAACACACTCTCATCCAAAGGGTAACAAACTTATTGTTTATGTGAATTGAAAATTGTCGCCTCACAAAATGATGATTGTTCGTTATTCCTTTACCACCTCTCTTGGTTGTAAATATGATGTAAAGTATATTTTTATAAGATTTGTATTATATTTATTATGTATTTGTTATTATATAATTATTTTATAACAAATTCCATTATACATTTTGTTTTTTGTAAATACGATAAAATCATTTGTGGAATTGTGGACTACCACGTCCTCAAAGCGATATGAATAATTCAAGCTATACATGGAATGTATAAAGGATGGTTTTAATAAAACATTTAAAAATACATAAAATATATATGATATGGGAATTAAAATATAAATATTAAACAATTAATTATTATTCTTTCAATGTGATAAATAAATTAAAGTAGCATTCATTTGTATGTAGACATGCTGTCTCCATGAATAGTGCATTTCATTTATTATTTCCAAACATTATAGATTATTATATATATATATATATATATTTACTGAATATATTTTATATTTAAGTCATGGTTTTCATTCTTTATATGATTAAATAATAATTTAATTAATAGGAATAATCAATAAAAAGTCAAAACATACTTTAGAAAACTAGGTAATTAACACTCGAAATAGTTAAAATAATGAAAGGGTGTTAACAAACGGATAATAAAATATTTTGAGAAGTTAATATATGAAATTATAAACATGATTATGGTTCTGGTAAAAGTTAGTAACATATTTTATACTACTATAATTTTGTATAAATACCACACAACAAATGGATGGTTAAGCTAATTATTTTTGTCTCAATTTACATTCAATTAAGATTTATGTGTTATTATGCACCAATTCACTTTTTATGATGTATATACTATATTTTGACATGTTATATGATGAATATAATTACTATAATGATATCATATGTTTCCTTTAATATTATTCATTCATGTGGATTTTGATTTAAGTGTCTTAAAGTGATATGGGACACTTGGGATTGTTTAAATATTACTTTCCTAAGGAATGTTCTTAATGATTATCCTTGAAATCTCACTTACTTATTTGATTGTTAGCTTTATATTTAAAAAATAAAATAAATTTAATAAATTTTTTTGTTGTAAATTTACATTAATATCCATATTCTCGTACAAAGGATGTTAATGTTTCTTAAAACATATAACATTTTTACATACGATGTCCACTTTGAAAGTTATTTGACTAAATGGGGAATAACTGAAAAATAAATATTAATTATTAAATATAGATATTTGAAAATACATATTATTTAATTTTATTAATTTATATGTGTAATTATTTGGAATGTTAATGAAGGGTGGGTCTTGGACTTTATATATCCCCTCGACACATCGATAAGTTATCATGCGATGAATAAGATAACAAAATTAAACAGGTTTCTACCTATTTTTTTGAACTATCTTGTTAAAGGTATTGAAGGTATAGGTTTTCATGTTCCTTATACATAAAATCATATAATTAATCATTTCCTTCCTAGATAATTTACTTAATAATTATCCATGATGTTTTCCATTTTCATATCTGTGGATGCATTATAATTATCATTTTACTGATTAAATGGAATGTGTTTCAGATTCTTATACTTCCATATTTATTTTTCCTTATCTAGTTATTTGAATGGAATGTGATATAAATTATTGACCATTACATGTTAGTTTATTTCCATTGATTCTTTATCAATTCCATTATACTTTCCCTTACTCAGCATTTGATATTTCCCTAATTATGTTTCTTTTCCCCATGTTATGAAGAGAAATCCATAAAATAAGCTTTCAAGGATGTGTTTATTTATTTTTACTGTGTATCATGTTTTTATTTCTTATTTACCAATTTATTATGGGTATCATGTATGTAATCTGGATTTCCCGAAACTTCTAAACTAATCAATCCTTTGGGATATGATTCCTTGTAAACATGTCAATGTAATAAAATAATGCACATACTATGGGAATCTGGGGTTGGGGCGTTATAGTTTGTATCAAATGAAATTTACATAAATCATATAATATATATTTAGAAAACATGTATTATATAAAATAAACCTAATATATAAATTGATGATATGTATTGAGGAACGACCTAGATTTTTTTAAGGTAGATATTTTGCGGGCATTCATAAAAATACATCACTGTCTGGATATTATATGTGGCAGTGGTTCTGAAATAAATGTACCTAGGAGTAAAAAATCTAATAAGGTGTGTCAGGCCTAACACATTATGACCTGATATGTAATAATGTTTCTAATTGTGCACCTGGTTTGACACTCTTGGGGGATATACTTGGGATAGATCACATCCTATTTACCTACCATTATGATTGATTTGAAAGTAACTATTTCTCTAAAGTAATCAAAGTTAATAATTCTTGGAATCAGGAAGCATAAATTTATGTTATGTTAATTACCATAATTATAATTATAAATTATTATTTTATTTAATCTAACAATTGAAAATATTTAGAAATGGAGCCTAGTATAAGGAATGAGAACTCCACTAATGCATGTGATCCCAAGAGTAAGAATGATCATATCGTTTATGGTCTTAATCAAATATTTGGATGTGAATTAGTTTCCCAAGTTTTCTAATAATATGAGGAAATAGTATCATGTGATAATGAGATAGGTAAATAATTCTCTATGTACATTGCATTTTAAGGGAAAAAATAGGAGAAGAGGGTGTTAAAGAAAAATATGGTTGAAGGGAAGAAGGGAAAGAAGTAATTTACTACATGTGATAATTGTAGAAATAAACGTCGTGGAACTTTCTAAAAAGGAATGAGAGTTTTTTACAAGTGTTGAATGAAAGTCCACCATTCTTGTGATTTCAAGGGTAAAAAAAATTCAATTTACTTTTCTTACAATTTATATAGATTTGAAACTATGAAAATCGATGTTTCTAGTCTCAAAGTAATATAACCCAAATAATGTTAATTCATAATGATCAAGTTATTCTAGTAATGCAGATGAAGAGGAATGATTAATATTCCTATTCCATAATTACGTCATTTGAATATTTTATTAGTAATGTACTATTTATATTAATTATGGAATATATGAGAATTATACTACAGTAATTTTTATAAGGATTTTTGAACATATATTGAACGGTACCAAGAAAAGTTATTGAGAAGAAAGTTAAACATTTTTAAAAACACCTGATTGACTAAAATGAAAACTCGAATATGTTCCTTATGTTGAGATAATGATTAAGAAATTATTAATTAGGAAAGGTTATGAATACCTTGGAACTGATTAATGAGTTATCGAAAAGTTTTATTTGATATCATTGATAGATTTTATGAATCTTTTGGATTCAATGAATATATCAATTACCTTGTGTCTTTCATAAGGAATATGGAAGAATTCATGTTTCAAATAAGGTTTTATGTTAATTAAATTTATTACCATATTATAAGAGGATACATGATGAATATGTTTACATATTTAGTATATTATGATTAAATTGCTACTTCATATTTATTGAAGACTACTGATTTGTTCATTTTGGAAATCCAGTAAAATTCTTTCTAAAGTGTTTGATAATAATCCTTTAAAAAAGATAACCATTTATGAAATTGTTTAATTTTATCTTTGGATGTGGTTTTAGAAATTGATATATTACGTCACTAATAGATGAATCTTATTCTAAGAGATAAAATAGAAATAGTCCAAGGAACGACCAAGCGATATTATTTTCTTATAGAAATGCACCAAGTTTGTATACTTACTTATATTCATATAGAGTGAATGAATTAATCAACTCTAGGAAAAATGATCATAAAAAACCTAGTAGATTCAGTTACAATGAATCAAATAGCCCATTATATCATCATGAATTTATGGCCTTATGATTTTTAACTTTCTCTTAACCATGTTCTCTAAAACTCTCCATCAGAACTAGATTATTAAATTTTTCTTCTGTATCTATGTTTACATTTCCCACCTCTGTTCTCCTACTATGGATCCTAGTAACGTAGCCATTTAACTTTCATTTCTCTCTTATTGAGAAGATGTGTTATGAACCTTATTTATGATGTGGGTTTTTCAATAATATTTTATTTTCAAATATCTATCCCATGATTACAAAGATCAATTTAAATTTCTAGGATTTCAGTTAAATAAGGTGGGGAGATTGTAAAACCGCTACGCACAATATTTTATTTTTGTAATAAATTTGTTATTTTTTCTATCTTTATTTATATTCAACAATATGATAATCTTATTCTATAAAAAACACGAGATTATCTTGCATGAAGAACCAAGTTTGACCACCTTTTATTGGCACAATTGTTTTTAAAATAAATTTTGACACTTTTATAAATTTTATTTTTCAAAATAAATGTAGAGACCCGAAGCCTGACTTACATGGACATTACATTACTTTTGCGGGATACCTAGTACAAAACAAAAACACACACACAAGGATCGTAATAGTTTAGTGTCTTTGGAAACTCGGAATAAAATCTTCTAATCGTGGGGAAAGATCTTCAACATCACCCATAAAGATCTCCCTTTTTTTACCTAAAACCTTTCTTTATATCCTGGGGAAAAGAAAACATAAAAGGGTGAGCTCAAATGCTTAGTAAGGGTAAACAAAAGAAATATCAATCACATCGTATTCATAAGAACATAACATTTTGGAAATCATAACCTGCAAAAGAGAGCATAATTTCATAACATGGGATAAATCATGGTAGTGAAATGTAATCACAATAATCATAACTTAAAACATGAAACTTTGTGGCATTCACACATAATCATAGAGAATCATTTCTTGTTAGTCAAGACTCATTGCCAAGACTATCTTAGTGGACAAAGTCCCTTTCTGAATCGAGTAACCCTCGTTTCAGTCCTGTTTCACTGAACCGGTATGACCTACCATTCCAGCCATGTCTATCTCATGAGATATAAAATCTTTACCCAATGCATTGGAGGGAGATATAGGTCCCACCCATCTCATAATGAATCCTTTCTTATGTGTGCCACAAAATCATAAATCATACATCATTGCATAACCCATGTAATAAAAATGGGATTCTTAAACAACATGACATCATAAAACCATTCATATAAGATAAAGGAATTCATAAACATAATTCCATCACAACATAGTCAAATCAATGTTATAATAGGGATAAAAACAGAACCCTTTATTATCTTAGATGGAAAATAATTTTGATAAAACACTTGAACTCCATTCTTGAGGAAAATATCCTTTCTTCATCAAAAACATTTTTTTCTTTCATAACATGTCATAAAACTTTAAAATAAAAGAAATTGATTAAAAATAAACTTGAAAACTTATAGAGGAAGATTCTTGGAAATACTGTTTTAAAAATCCATTCTTGCCGTATAAGTTAAAAAACATTCTTCTCGTACTTTTGTCGGAAAAGTCAAAAAAAGTACCTCGTATGAAAAACGACAAAAGATTCTTTTCATATCTTTTACTAAAAACTCACCAAAGGGTAAAATAGGTTTTAAACAATTGTAGGTGGATGGAAATAATATTACATATTAAGGAAACATGGATGTGGATGATAAAATACACCCCAGTAAATACTTACGAATAAACAATCTCGGATAAAAATGAGATTGTGATATTTCCCTTACCTTATGTCCGACTTGCTTTGTAAGTGTCCAAACCTCCTGTATAATGATTTAAATCATGTTATTGACTTATTCCATAATCATATTCATTGTTATGATATCCTATATGGTTCACTTATGACATTATATTACCCGTTCTTTTGTAAATTCGATGTTAAAGAAGCATTTTGGGTAAAATCGTTTCATTTATCTTAGGTGTTTTGACTTGTTGTTCTTGACATCATTATTACTTATATCATGATTTACTTACTTCCAGAATATAAAATATGATTTATATACCATATATATTCAGTATATATATATATAATAAGTAGATAAATAAAATGAAAAACACCGTTCATGGAGACGGTAGTCCGTACGTACGCATGAACGCTGTTTTCCTTTCCTTATTGTCTTGAAATGGAAGTAAGTAGATGACATACATATATATATATATACATAAATCCAGTAGCTTTATAATGTCATATATTTCATTATTATTTCTTATATATACTTTATAATCATTCTTAAATGGTTAACATGGAGAATGAATCTCATCGCGTCGTGGAGACGGTACTCCGTACGTACGCACGAGCGATGATATCATTTCTATAAATATTGAATTCAATTGGAGTGAATTATACAATATATCAGAATCAATATGATGTTGTAATAACTATTTATAGTTATTCTTTACACCATTATACCCATCCATGTAAGGTGGTGGTGGAAAATAGATTACACCACGGCGTGGAGACGGTATTCCGTACGTACGCACGCGCGGTGATTTCTTTTTCCGTAGGATGGATAGATGGTGAAATAGGGTTGTTTCATACTTATAATAACATATCATTATATGAGTGATACTGATGTTATTACTTTATAATGAAACAACCTAAGAAGAAGAAGTGGAAGAAGAAATAAAGATTAAAGAATTGGTAACGGTAATTACCTCTTCTTTGAAGTGCCTCTTTGAGACCTCCTCTTAGGGCACTAGAATTGGTCTTTGAGGAAGACCAGAACCTCTAGGATGTTTCTAGGGAAGTGGAGAAGAGATTTTGGCAGGGGTTGGCCGAGCTTGAGTGCTCAAATTGGTGTGAGGAGGAGGGGGAGGAGGTGCCCTTTTATAAGGGAGGAGAGGGGCATCTTTGGAATTTAAAAATATTAATTTATAATAAATCTAACCCCACATAAAAACCTCCAAAAATGACTCATATTCTAAGAATAGATGAGATAGGGTTGTAATCTCATCAACCAATCAAATTTAGACATGTTTGGATCTTATTTTAAACCTTATCATTTTGATTTATCCTTATTTAATCTATTTAAGTTTATTTGTGGTAATAAAATTCTAAATTTTAAATTATAACAAATAATTACTTATTTGTTGTGAATTTTCCATAATTGTTTACTTTATAACATTATAGACCATATAAATATAAATTTATAATTTTTAAATATTTTTGTGATTTTTAAACAATTTTATAATATGTTATTTTTGTAAAATAACAATAGTGTCAATTTTGACACTATTCATTTATTTGAATTTAAATAAAATATATACAGAAGATATGTTCAAAATAAAAGCTTTAATATATTAATAAAAGTTCATATGTTTCTATAAAATTAGTGTATCACATTAAATAGTTCATATAATATTTATTTTATTATTTTTAAAACCATTTATTTGGTTTATCTCTTAATAAAATAATTACTACATCATTTTTGTATAATTATTTAATATACTTATTTGTTGTATAAAAATTTAAAATAAAATCCTATGATGAAGATAAATATATTACCTTTCACAATAATACTTTTACTCGAATTTATCATCTTAAAATCACAATATGTAAATTTTTATATTTATTAAATTATGAAGGTGACAACTTTGGCAGCATTTAAAATAAAATAATATAAGTGTCATAATCGCTTTTATAATGCTCCAAATGGTCAACTATTCGACCGTTGGATGCTTATGGTTTACAGTTACATGGAAAATAAGTTTTGGTTAGGTATTTGTGCATTTTATGGTCACTATTAGTTTAATAAAGACAATATTCTTGATTTTTCACTAGATAAACAATTTCTACATCACTATTGTTTCATAATTAATGATAATTATTTAATCCCTAAAAATTATAAATAAATTTATATGATGTAGATAATTTCATTATCTTTCTGGAGACTATTCAGGTTCGAAGTTTCATGAAGTTTATCACTAAATTAAAATTAATATACTTATAAGCTATAAGAAAGTGACATGTTGTCACTTTCTTTGGTTTTAATAACAATTAAGTTATTTTCATGGACAAATGTCCATTAAATGATTCTAATCCGACCCTTAGGTGATATGGGTCGACTTTTAGTCATCCAATAGGATTTTGACATTTGTTAGGGTAATTTTAAAATATTATATTTACCCTTAATTACCCGATTTACCTTTAACTATGGTAAATAAAATTTACCGTAGTTACTATTCATAATTCCCAAAAATAAAAAGTAGCTTATTAACATAATTTGGACCCACTGATTCCAAATATGGAATCAATTTTTTAAAATTCAAAACACAGAAGTTGCAGAAATTAAATTAAAATTAATCCCGTTGTCGAATAAAAACGGGTTTTTGTTTAAAACATTGCAAAAGATTGAATTGATTTAACCTACGAATTCAAGGTAAAATCAATGCTAATGACATACATTATATTAAATGGTAAAAATATATTCTATTTATACTTTAAAACCATTCAATATTATAATTTAACCTCATAAGATATTACGATGAAAAAAGTTGTTTTTAATTAAAATATAGCGTGTTTTTACTATTCATTAAAATATGAAAGTTATCGGAAAAATATCAAAACTTTATCTAATGTAAATTTTTATATCATGATTCAAAAGAAGAATATTATTTTGTCAAATTGAACATATAAACATGTCAAAAACTATATTTAAAGTGGGTGCGCCATCAAAAGGCGGTAAAACTGCATTTTTTGAAAAATACTTATTTTACCCGAAAAAATTATTTTGTTCTTATACCATGTTCTAGAAATGTGTAAGATGAATAATAATGTTATAAAATTCAAAATTTAGTTAATACTATTCATAACGGCTAGTTCATGACAATATTATAATAATATAACATTGTTTATTAAAACCCGGTATTGCGTACAACACACGCTTTCGAGGAAGGTCGTGATTGCGTGTAATGCAAGCCAAGTCAGGGTTGCGTGTTGTGAAAGAATCCTTCGTTGTTTTTTATAACAGAATCCAACCATATTTCATTTATACATTTAATATATATATATATATATACTCAATGTTGCGTAGAATAACTATTATCAAAATTGTGTGTAACACGGTCCAAGAATAGTGTTGCGTATACTGCAAGCTAATACGGTGTTGCGTATAGCGCAAGGTAATATTGGTGTAGAATACAACACAAGACATTAATGAAATTAGAAGAATATTTTTCATAAAATCTTGGGGTGTTACATTCTACCCCCCTTAAAATGAATTCCGCCCTCGAAATTCGTCGGGGTTATAAATGGTTTACTATTTGAAAGTTTCTTTGATAGAAACCCACATCGTAAAAAGGAATACCAAAACTTATCTTTAAAAACAAAAGTATGAAACGTAACGGTTACCCAAATAAACTAATCATTGGGTTTCCACATAGGTGAAAATATGGATATGGAAGAGAAATCTAACCATCGTGTTCTGATGGAGAGTGGTAGAGAACATGGCTATGTAAAAGCCAACAATCACAAATCCATAAATTTGTGACGATCTAAGGTACCATCTGATTAATCAGATATAAGAGCACTAGGACAACATTTTTGGTTTTCAAGATCATTTCCCTAAAGTTGATGAATTAAAAGAAATACTTACATGATTTTGTTACAATCTCACTGTTGTTCGTGAATTGAACAATTTCCACTTCATATCATAAAGAAATGAAGTTGAATTTGTTATTCGTGAAGCATTAGCAGATCATGTGATAGAAGGATGGGTCATTCCATCTATTTCAAACAAAGGGTTAGCAAAAGTTATAAGTCCATCTTATAGTGAGATTAATCGTATATGGTTCCAAAAATGAACTTATACTTCATATATCATCCCGCTTAATAAAATAAAACTAGTTTCTACTAAACAGGGACTTCCTGTAGGTCAGTGGTAGGCGATAAAGGCCAGTCGCACTTCGGTTGTGGGTTCGATTCCCACAGCCTTGTCCGAAGCGATGGGCTGTCGCCCGTCCTGCAGGTTGTCCTTTTTCTAAAACTACATTACTATAACATCACATAAATAATATCAAAAGAAGTTCTATACTTAAACAATACTAACTTATGGTTAACATAATCCATTACAATCTTTAGGCTTATCTAAAATACTTCGGTCCAAGCTCATAGTAAAAAGAAAATGATTACTTGAAATGTCATCAACCAAGCATGTGAATACCATCATTTATCCCCCATATATCTTGTTGGTCACATTCCAAACATTCAAAGTCCTTAATCATGTATTCTCTTGAATACCTTAGTGAAAACATGAGTGCAGTTAAAAGTTAACACTTTCCACATACCAAAATCCTCAAAATTCTATATACTCAAACCATGATATCACTTAGTCCTTATATCAATCATGAGCTCATGAATACTGTTAAACATTTAATTTTCTCCTTATCCCTTCATTATGCGCATATCATCTACATTCCAAAAATATATGAATAACCTTTCATGGATACTGGTAACATTAATCAGACAACAGTGTAACAATCCTTATATGTCTCTTTATTCTACAGTACCATGAGATTACTTATACAACATTACACATGATAAACATGTAATCATTCCACTACATTCTTAATCCATTGACCGAGCTTCAACAATTCTTTCATCTCACATATCATTTGTAGTCTCTTCATCATCATCCACATAAATACTTCCCATACGACCATACTGATTATCTTCATGAGACTTTCCCTTAGGGCATTGGTTTGCATAATGCCCATGCATTCCACATTTAAAACACTTAACCATTTTTGATGTCGTAGCAATACCATTATCCTCATCCATGGTGTTAACTGAACCTTTTCCTTTGCACTTACTTGCTTTGTGTCCTTCTTTTCTACACCCAAAGAATCTTCCAGTTCCCTTGAAACATTCTCCTTGATGCCTTTTCCCACATGATTTACATAGGGGAAATTGAACTTTCTTTCCTCTATGATCATCATGAAATTCCATCTTTCTCTTATTAGCCAAGTCAGGAAACTTACCAAATTTTACTTTATTGATCATATTATGAGATTGCTGATTCGGCATAATAATGATGTTTGGACTTACAAATCCCATTTCATTTGGTTGCTCATAAAGAATATCATTCCATTGTCCATCATATCCTCCATTATCGTGAATCATCTTGTTTCCATCCATATTCTAAAACCCAAAAAGAATAGTGTGAGAGGAAAAATAATGCTAAGGAAAACAACATAGTAAAGGGGGAGTACCCTTAATATCTAACATCTTAGGTTCAATTCTATGATCGTTAGCGTAATTCTAGTACTATAACCTATACTTATACTTAACCTTAGGGACATCCCTAGACATACCTTAGAAATATCTCTAGGGATCTCACTAACGTTTTCGCATCCTAGTTTCCAAAGGTTGACTAAACCTTTCCTCTGATACCAACTGTAGAGACCCGAAGCCTGACTTACATGGACATTACATTACTTTTGCGGGATACCTAGTAAAAAACAAAAACACACACACAAGGATCGTAATAGTTTAGTGTCTTTGGAAACTCGGAATAAAATCTTCTAATCGTGGGGAAAGATCTTCAACATCACCCATAAAGATCTCCCTTTTTTTACCTAAAACCTTTCTTTATATCCTGGGGAAAAGAAAACATAAAAGGGTGAGCTCAAATGCTCAGTAAGGGTAAACAAAAGAAATATCAATCACATCGTATTCATAAGAACATAACATTTTGGAAATCATAACCTGCAAAAGAGAGCATAATTTCATAACATGGGATAAATCATGGTAGTGAAATGTAATCACAATAATCATAACTTAAAACATGAAACTTTGTGGCATTCACACATAATCATAGAGAATCATTTCTTGTTAGTCAAGACTCATTGCCAAGACTATCTTAGTGGACAAAGTCCCTTTCTGAATCGAGTAACCCTCGTTTCAGTCCTGTTTCACTGAACCGGTATGACCTACCATTCCAGCCATGTCTATCTCATGAGATATAAAATCTTTACCCAATGCATTGGAGGGAGATATAGGTCCCACCCATCTCATAATGAATCCTTTCTTATGTGTGCCACAAAATCATAAATCATACATCATTGCATAACCCATGTAATAAAAATGGGATTCTTAAACAACATGACATCATAAAACCATTCATATAAGATAAAGGAATTCATAAACATAATTCCATCACAACATAGTCAAATCAATGTTATAATAGGGATAAAAACAGAACCCTTTATTATCTTAGATGGAAAATAATTTTGATAAAACACTTGAACTCCATTCTTGAGGAAAATATCCTTTCTTCATCAAAAACATTTTTTTCTTTCATAACATGTCATAAAACTTTAAAATAAAAGAAATTGATTAAAAATAAACTTGAAAACTTATAGAGGAAGATTCTTGGAAATACTGTTTTAAAAATCCATTCTTGCCGTATAAGTTAAAAAACATTCTTCTCGTACTTTTGTCGGAAAAGTCAAAAAAAGTACCTCGTATGAAAAACGACAAAAGATTCTTTTCATATCTTTTACTAAAAACTCACCAAAGGGTAAAATAGGTTTTAAACAATTGTAGGTGGATGGAAATAATATTACATATTAAGGAAACATGGATGTGGATGATAAAATACACCCCAGTAAATACTTACGAATAAACAATCTCGGATAAAAATGAGATTGTGATATTTCCCTTACCTTATGTCCGACTTGCTTTGTAAGTGTCCAAACCTCCTGTATAATGATTTAAATCATGTTATTGACTTATTCCATAATCATATTCATTGTTATGATATCCTATATGGTTCACTTATGACATTATATTACCCGTTCTTTTGTAAATTCGATGTTAAAGAAGCATTTTGGGTAAAATCGTTTCATTTATCTTAGGTGTTTTGACTTGTTGTTCTTGACATCATTATTACTTATATCATGATTTACTTACTTCCAGAATATAAAATATGATTTATATACCATATATATTCAGTATATATATATATAATAAGTAGATAAATAAAATGAAAAACACCGTTCATGGAGACGGTAGTCCGTACGTACGCATGAACGCTGTTTTCCTTTTCTTATTGTCTTGAAATGGAAGTAAGTAGATGACATACATATATATATATATACATAAATCCAGTAGCTTTATAATGTCATATATTTCATTATTATTTCTTATATATACTTTATAATCATTCTTAAATGGTTAACATGGAGAATGAATCTCATCGCGTCGTGGAGACGGTACTCCGTACGTACGCACGAGCGATGATATCATTTCTATAAATATTGAATTGAATTGGAGTGAATTATACAATATATCAGAATCAATATGATGTTGTAATAACTATGTATAGTTATTCTTTACACCATTA
Source organism: Viscum album (assembly GCA_963277665.1). Taxonomy (NCBI): domain Eukaryota; kingdom Viridiplantae; phylum Streptophyta; class Magnoliopsida; order Santalales; family Viscaceae; genus Viscum; species Viscum album. The sequence continues at coordinate 823,363,567 of OY728129.1, forward strand.
TACCCATCCATGTAAGGTGGTGGTGGAAAATAGATTACACCACGGCGTGGAGACGGTATTCCGTACGTACGCACGCGCGGTGATTTCTTTTTCCGTAGGATGGATAGATGGTGAAATAGGGTTGTTTCATACTTATAATAACATATCATTATATGAGTGATACTGATGTTATTACTTTATAATGAAACAACCTAAGAAGAAGAAGTGGAAGAAGAAATAAAGATTAAAGAATTGGTAACGGTAATTACCTCTTCTTTGAAGTGCCTCTTTGAGACCTCCTCTTAGGGCACTAGAATTGGTCTTTGAGGAAGACCAGAACCTCTAGGATGTTTCTAGGGAAGTGGAGAAGAGATTTTGGCAGGGTTTGGCCGAGCTTGAGTGCTCAAATTGGTGTGAGGAGGAGGGGGAGGAGGTGCCCTTTTATAAGGGAGGAGAGGGGCATCTTTGGAATTTAAAAATATTAATTTATAATAAATCTAACCCCACATAAAAACCTCCAAAAATGACTCATATTCTAAGAATAGATGAGATAGGGTTGTAATCTCATCAACCAATCAAATTTAGACATGTTTGGATCTTATTTTAAACCTTATCATTTTGATTTATCCTTATTTAATCTATTTAAGTTTATTTGTGGTAATAAAATTCTAAATTTTAAATTATAACAAATAATTACTTATTTGTTGTGAATTTTCCATAATTGTTTACTTTATAACATTATAGACCATATAAATATAAATTTATAATTTTTAAATATTTTTGTGATTTTTAAACAATTTTATAATATGTTATTTTTGTAAAATAACAATAGTGTCAATTTTGACACTATTCATTTATTTGAATTTAAATAAAATATATACAGAAGATATGTTCGAAATAAAAGCTTTAATATATTAATAAAAGTTCATATGTTTCTATAAAATTAGTGTATCACATTAAATAGTTCATATAATATTTATTTTATTATTTTTAAAACCATTTATTTGGTTTATCTCTTAATAAAATAATTACTACATCATTTTTGTATAATTATTTAATATACTTATTTGTTGTATAAAAATTTAAAATAAAATCCTATGATGAAGATAAATATATTACCTTTCACAATAATACTTTTACTCGAATTTATCATCTTAAAATCACAATATGTAAATTTTTATATTTATTAAATTATGAAGGTGACAACTTTGGCAGCATTTAAAATAATATAATATAAGTGTCATAATCGCTTTTATAAGGCTCCAAATGGTCAACTATTCGACCGTTGGATGCTTATGGTTTACATTTACATGGAAAATAAGTTTTGGTTAGGTATTTGTGCATTTTATGGTCACTATTAGTTTAATAAAGACAATATTCTTGATTTTTCACTAGATAAACAATTTCTACATCACTATTGTTTCATAATTAATGATAATTATTTAATCCCTAAAAATTATAAATAAATTTATATGATGTAGATAATTTCATTATCTTTCTGGAGACTATTCAGGTTCGAAGTTTCATGAAGTTTATAACTAAATTAAAATTAATATACTTATAAGCTTTAAGAAAGTGACATGTTGTCACTTTCTTTGCTTTTAATAACAATTAAGTTATTTTCATGGACAAATGTCCATTAAATGATTCTAATCCGACCCTTAGGTGATATGGGTCGACTTTTAGTCATCCAATAGGATTTTGACATTTGTTAGGGTAATTTTAAAATATTATATTTACCCTTAATTACCCGATTTACCTTTAACTATGGTAAATAAAATTTACCGTAGTTACTATTCATAATTCCCAAAAATAAAAAGTAGCTTATTAATATAATTTGGACCCACTGATTCCAAATATGGAATCCATTTTTTAAAATTCAAAACACAGAAGTTGCAGAAATTAAATTAAAATTAATCCCGTTGTCGAATAAAAACGGGTTTTTGTTTAAAACATTGCAAAAGATTGAATTGATTTAACCTACGAATTCAAGGTAAAATCAATGCTAATGACATACATTATATTAAATGGTAAAAATATATTCTATTTATACTTTAAAACCATTCAATATTATAATTTAACCACATAAGATATTACGATGAAAAAAGTTGTTTTTAATTAAAATATAGCGTGTTTTTACTATTCATTAAAATATGAAAGTTATCGGAAAAATATCAAAACTTTATCTAATGTAAATTTTTATATCATGATTCAAAAGAAGAATATTATTTTGTCAAATTGAACATATAAACATGTCAAAAACTATATTTAAAGTGGGTGCGCCATCAAAAGGCGGTAAAACTGCATTTTTTGAAAAATACTTATTTTACCCGAAAAAATTATTTTGTTCTTATACCATGTTCTAGAAATGTGTAAGATGAATAATAATGTTATAAAATTCAAAATTTAGTTAATACTATTCATAACGGCTAGTTCATGACAATATTATAATAATATAACATTGTTTATTAAAACCCGGTATTGCGTACAACACACGCTATCGAGGAAGGTCGTGATTGCGTGTAATGCAAGCCAAGTCAGGGTTGCGTGTTGTGAAAGAATCCTTCGTTGTTTTTTATAACAGAATCCAACCATATTTCATTTATACATTTAATATATATATATATATATATATACTCAATGTTGCGTAGAATAACTATTATCAAAATTGTGTGTAACACGGTCCAAGAATAGTGTTGCGTATACTGCAAGCTAATACGGTGTTGCGTATAGCGCAAGGTAATATTGGTGTAGAATACAACACAAGACATTAATGAAATTAGAAGAATATTTTTCATAAAATCTTGGGGTGTTACATTCTACCCCCCTTAAAATGAATTCCGCCCTCGAAATTCGTCGGGGTTATAAATGGTTTACTATTTGAAAGTTTCTTTGATAGAAACCCACATCGTAAAAAGGAATACCAAAACTTATCTTTAAAAACAAAAGTATGAAACGTAACGGTTACCCAAATAAACTAATCATTGGGTTTCCACATAGGTGAAAATATGGATATGGAAGAGAAATCTAACCATCGTGTTCTGATGGAGAGTGGTAGAGAACATGGCTATGTAAAAGCCAACAATCACAAATCCATAAATTTGTGACGATCTAAGGTACCATCTGATTAATCAGATATAAGAGCACTAGGACAACATTTTTGGTTTTCAAGATCATTTCCCTAAAGTTGATGAATTAAAAGAAATACTTACATGATTTTGTTACAATCTCACTGTTGTTCGTGAATTGAACAATTTCCACTTCATATCATAAAGAAATGAAGTTGAATTTGTTATTCGTGAAGCATTAGCAGATCATGTGATAGAAGGATGGGTCATTCCATCTATTTCAAACAAAGGGTTAGCAAAAGTTATAAGTCCATCTTATAGTGAGATTAATCGTATATGGTTCCAAAAATGAACTTATACTTCATATATCATCCCGCTTAATAAAATAAAACTAGTTTCTACTAAACAGGGACTTCCTGTAGGTCAGTGGTAGGCGATAAAGGCCAGTCGCACTTCGGTTGTGGGTTCGATTCCCACAGCCTTGTCCGAAGCGATGGGCTGTCGCCCGTCCTGCAGGTTGTCCTTTTTCTAAAACTACATTACTATAACATCACATAAATAATATCAAAATAAGTTCTATACTTAAACAATACTAACTTATGGTTAACATAATCCATTACAATCTTTAGGCTTATCTAAAATACTTCGGTCCAAGCTCATAGTAAAAAGAAAATGATTACTTGAAATGTCATCAACCAAGCATGTGAATACCATCATTTATCCCCCATATATCTTGTTGGTCACATTCCAAACATTCAAAGTCCTTAATCATGTATTCTCTTGAATACCTTAGTGAAAACATGAGTGCAGTTAAATGTTAACACTTTCCACATACCAAAATCCTCAAAATTCTATATACTCAAACCATGATATCACTTAGTCCTTATATCAATCATGAGCTCATGAATACTGTTAAACATTTAATTTTCTCCTTATCCCTTCATTATGCGCATATCATCTACATTCCAAAAATATCTGAATAACCTTTCATGGATACTGGTAACATTAATCAGACAACAGTGTAACAATCCTTATATGTCTCTTTATTCTACAGTACCATGAGATTACTTATACAACATTACACATGATAAACATGTAATCATTCCACTACATTCTTAATCCATTGACCGAGCTTCAACAATTCTTTCATCTCACATATCATTTGTAGTCTCTTCATCATCATCCACATAAATACTTCCCATACGACCATACTGATTATCTTCATGAGACTTTCCCTTAGGGCATTGGTTTGCATAATGCCCATGCATTCCACATTTAAAACACTTAACCATTTTTGATGTCGTAGCAATACCATTATCCTCATCCATGGTGTTAACTGAACCTTTTCCTTTGCACTTACTTGCTTTGTGTCCTTCTTTTCTACACCCAAAGAATCTTCCAGTTCCCTTGAAACATTCTCCTTGATGCCTTTTCCCACATGATTTACATAGGGGAAATTGAACTTTCTTTCCACTATGATCATCATGAAATTCCATCTTTCTCTTATTAGCCGAGTCAGGAAACTTACCAAATTTTACTTTATTGATCATATTATGAGATTGCTGATTCGGCATAATAATGATGTTTGGACTTACAAATCCCATTTCATTTGGTTGCTCATAAAGAATATCATTCCATTGTCCATCATATCCTCCATTATCGTGAATCATCTTGTTTCCATCCATATTCTAAAACCCAAAAAGAATAGTGTGAGAGGAAAAATAATGCTAAGGAAAACAACATAGTAAAGGGGGAGTACCCTTAATATCTAACATCTTAGGTTCAATTCTATGATCGTTAGCGTAATTCTAGTACTATAACCTATACTTATACTTAACCTTAGGGACATCCCTAGACATACCTTAGAAATATCTCTAGGGATCTCACTAACGTTTTCGCATCCTAGTTTCCAAAGGTTGACTAAACCTTTCCTCTGATACCAACTGTAGAGACCCGAAGCCTGACTTACATGGACATTACATTACTTTTGCGGGATACCTAGTACAAAACAAAAACACACACACAAGGATCGTAATAGTTTAGTGTCTATGGAAACTCGGAATAAAATCTTCTAATCGTGGGGAAAGATCTTCAACATCTCCCATAAAGATCTCCCTTTTTTTTTACCTAAAACCTTTCTTTATATCCTGGGGAAAAGAAAACAAAAAAGGGTGAGCTCAAATTCTCAGTAAGGGTAAACAAAAGAAATATCAATCACATCGTATTCATAAGAACATAACATTTTGGAAATCATAACCTGCAAAAGAGAGCATAATTTCATAACATGGGATAAATCATGGTAGTGAAATGTAATCACAATAATCATAACTTAAAACATGAAACTTTGTGGCATTCACACATAATCATAGATAATCATTTCTTGTTAGTCAAGACTCATTGCCAAGACTATCTTAGTGGACAAAGTCCCTTTCTGAATCGAGTAACCCTCGTTTCAGTCCTGTTTCATTGAACCGGTATAACCTACCATTCCAGCCATGTCTATCTCATGAGATATAAAATCTTTACCCAATGCATTGGAGGGAGATATAGGTCCCACCCATCTCATAATGAATCCTTTCTTATGTGTGCCACAAAATCATAAATCATACATCATTGCATAACCCATGTAATAAAAATGGGATTCTTAAACAACATGACATCATAAAACCATTCATATAAGATAAAGGAATTCATAAACATAATTCCATCACAACATAGTCAAATCAATGTAATAATAGGGATAAAAACAGAACCCTTTATTATCTTAGATGGAAAATAATTTTGATAAAACACTTGAACTCCATTCTTGAGGAAAATATCCTTTCTTCTTCAAAAACATTTTTTTATTTCATAACATGTCATAAAACTTTAAAATAAAAGAAATTGATTAAAAATAAACTTGAAAACTTATAGAGGAAGATTCTTGGAAATACTGTTTTAAAAATCCATTCTTTCCGTATAAGTTAAAAAAAACATTCTTCTCGTACTTTTGTCGGAAAAGTCAAAAAAAGTACCTCGTATGAAAAACGACAAAAAATTCTTTTCATATCATTTACTAAAAACTCACCAAAGGGTAAAATAGGTTTTAAACAATTGTAGGTGGATGGAAATAATATTAAATATTAAGGAAACATGGATGTGGATGATAAAATACACCCCAGTAAATACTTACGAATAAACAATCTCGGATAAAAATGAGATTGTGATATTTCCCTTACCTTATGTCCGACTTGCTTTGTAAGTGTCCAAACCTCCTGTATAATGATTTAAATCATGTTATTGACTTATTCCAGAATCATATTCATTGTTATGATATCCTATATGGTTCACTTATGACATTATATTACCCGTTCTTTTGTAAATTCCATGTTAAAGAAGCGTTTTGGGTAAAATCGTTTCATTTATCTTAGGTGTTTTGACTTGCTGTTCTTGACATCATTATTAATTATATCATGATTTACTTACTTCCAGAATATAAAATATGATTTATATACGATATATATTCAGTATATATATATATATAATAGGTAGATAAATAAAATGAAAAACACCGTTCATGGAGACGGTAGTCCGTACGTCCGCATGAACGCTGTTTTCCTTTCCTTATTGTCTTGAAATGGAAGTAAGTAGATGACATACATATATATATATATACATAAATCCAGTAGCTTTATAATGTCATATATTTAATTATTATTTCTTATATATACTTTATAATCATTCTTAAATGGTTAACATGGAGAATGAATCTCATCGCGTCGTGGAGACGGTACTCTGTACGTACGCACGAGCGATGATATCATTTCTATAAATATTGAATTGAATTGGAGTGTATTATACAATATATCAGAATCAATATGATGTTGTAATAACTATGTATAGTTATTCTTTACACCATTATACCCATCCATGTAAGGTGGTGGTGGAAAATAGATTACACCACGGCGTGGAGACGGTATTCCGTACGTACGCACGCGCGGTGATTTCTTTTTCCGTAGGATGGATAGATGGTGAAATAGGGTTGTTTCATACTTATAATAACATATCAGTATATGAGTGATACTGATGTTATTACTTTATAATGAAACAACCTAAGAAGAAGAAGTGGAAGAAGAAATAAAGATGAAAGAATTGGTAACGGTAATTACCTCTTCTTTGAAGTGCCTCTTTGAGACCTCCTCTTAGGGCACTAGAATTGGTCTTTGAGGAAGACCAGAACCTCTAGGATGTTTCTAGGGAAGTGGAGAAGAGATTTTGGCAGGGGTTGGCCGAGCTTGAGTGCTCAAATTGGTGTGAGGAGGAGGGGGAGGAGGTGCCCTTTTATAAGGGAGGAGAGGGGCATCTTTGGAATTTAAAAATATTAATTTATAATAAATCTAACCCCACATAAAAACCTCCAAAAATGACTCATATTCGAAGAATAGATGAGATAGGGTTGTAATCTCATCAACCAATCAAATTTAGACATGTTTGGATCTTATTTTAAACCTTATCATTTTGATTTATCCTTATTTAATCTATTTAAGTTTATTTGTGGTAATAAAATTGTAAATTTTAAATTATAACAAATAATTACTTATTTGTTGTGAATTTTCCATAATTGTTTACTTTATAACATTATAGACCATATAAATATAAATTTATAATTTTTAAATATTTTTGTGATTTTTAAACAATTTTATAATATGTTATTTTTGTAAAATAACAATAGTGTCAATTTTGACACTATTCATTTATTTGAATTTAAATAAAATATATACAGAAGATATTTTCGAAATAAAAGCTTTAATATATTAATAAAAGTTCATATGTATCTATAAAATTAGTGTATCACATTAAATAGTTCATATAATATTTATTTTATTATTTTTAAAACCATTTATTTGGTTTATCTCTTAATAAAATAATTACTACATCATTTTTGTATAATTATTTAATATACTTATTTGTTGTATAAAAATTTAAAATAAAATCCTATGATGAAGATAAATATATTACCTTTCACAATAATACTTTTACTCGAATTTATCATCTTAAAATCATAATATTTAAATTTTTATATTTATTAAATTATGAAGGTGACAACTTTGGCAGCATTTAAAATAAAATAATATAAGTGTCATAATCGCTTTTATAAGGCTCCAAATGGTCAAATATTCGACCATTGGATGCTTATGGTTTACATTTACATGGAAAATAAGTTCTGGTTAGGTATTTGTGCATTTTATGGTCACTATTAGTTTAATAAAGACAATATTCTTGATTTTTCACTAGATAAACAATTTCTGCATCACTATTGTTTCATAATTAATGATAATTATTTAATCCCTAAAAATTATAAATAAATTTATATGATGTATATAATTTCATTATATTTCTGGAGACTATTCAGGTTCGAAGTTTCATGAAGTTTATCACTAAATTAAAATTAATATACTTATAAGCTTTAAGAAAGTGACATGTTGTCACTTTCTTTGGTTTTAATAATAATTAAGTTATTTTCATGGACAAATGTCCATTAAATGATTCTAATCCGACCCTTAGGTGATATGGGTCGACGTTTAGTCATCCAATAGGATTTTGACATTTGTTAGGGTAATTTTAAAATATTATATTTACCCTTAATTACCCGATTTACCTTTAACTATGGTAAATAAAATTTACCGTAGTTACTATTCATAATTCCCAAAAATAAAAAGTAGCTTATTAACATAATTTGGACCCACTGATTCCAAATATGGAATTCATTTTTTAAAATTCAAAACACAGAAGTTGCAGAAATTAAATTAAAATTAATCCCGTTGTCGAATAAAAACGGGTTTTTGTTTAAAACATTGCAAAAGATTGAATTGATTTAACCTACGAATTCAAGGTAAAATCAATGCTAATGACATACATTATATTAAATGGTAAAAATATATTCTATTTATACTTTAAAACCATTCAATATTATAATTTAACCACATAATATATTACGATGAAAAAAGTTGTTTTTAATTAAAATATAGCGTGTTTTTACTATTCATTAAAATATGAAAGTTATCGGAAAAATATCAAAACTTTATCTAATATAAATTTTTATATCATGATTCAAAATAAGAATATTATTTTGTCAAATTGAACATATAAACATGTCAAAAACTATATTTTAAGTGGGTGCGCCATCAAAAGGCGGTAAAACTACATTTTTTGAAAAATACTTATTTTACCCGAAAAATTTATTTTGTTCTTATACCATGTTCTAGAAATGTGTAAGATGAATAATAATGTTATAAAATTCAAAATTTAGTTAATACTATTCATAACGGCTAGTTCATGACAATATTATAATAATATAACAATGTTTATTAAAACCTGGTATTGCGTACAACACACGCTATCGAGGAAGGTCGTGATTGCGTGTAATGCAAGCCAAGTCAGGGTTGCGTGTTGTGAAAGAATCCTTCGTTGTTTCGTATAACAGAATCCAACCATATTTCATTTATACATTTAATATATATATATATATATATACTCAATGTTGCGTAGAATAACTATTATCAAAATTGTGTGTAACACGGTCCAAGAATAGTGTTGCGTATACTGCAAGCTAATACGGTGTTGCATATAGCGCAAGGTAATCTTGGTGTAGAATACAACACAAGACATTAATGAAATTAAATGAATATTTTTCATAAAATCTCGGGGTGTTACAATAAACATCATTTCTAGATTTTTAATATCACCATTTTCTTATGGTGGTTTTTTCGGAGATGTTTCATTTTTTATGAAAATAGAAAAATATTGTATTTTATTAAGAAACGACATTTTAATTTGCAGAATTTTTAATGATAAAATTATTTTAAATTGTGTTTGATGTCAAAATAGATAATTTATAAAAATATTTACCCAATTTAGTTCATTTGAATCATTTTTTATTAAAATTGGATATAAAAAATTATTGAAATTTTGAATGTTTTTACATCAAAACCACGCTTTCTCATCATATCTGCAAGCTTAGTGTTAGTATTAATTTTCTTAATACTATGATTTGAATTTTGAAAACAAGAATACAAGGCTCTAATCAATACAATATTTGTGTTCTAATAATATCAAAATAATTTTTTGGCCAAAATATTAGGGAAAGTTATTAAAATTAATAATAGTGATTACGGTAAAATTACCCTTAACAAGAAACTAATCCTTAATATTAAGGGAAAAAATGACCTTAAAACATTTCCAAAAACCATTGTATATAAATATTTTGAAAACATACCTCTTGGTTCTAATTTTATGGGTTATTGGGATATTATTAAAATGGAAGTTCCATATATAAAAGGCTATGTAATGAAATAGATAAAAAGGTATCTTTCTTTAACCCATTACATTTATAAAACCCTGAGATACGAGAAAACATTATATTTTCGGATATAAATATCCCTTTGAATGATAAATGGGTTAATTTTATCATAATAATTTATCATTAATTTTTAATGATGATTTAGTTACTTAAAATTCTTAAGAAATGCCAACATAGTGATTATTTTGTTAATAATATAAATGATTCTATAATTATTAGAAGTGATGTATATTGATTGGATTACTATCTTCAATTATTTTTTCAAATAATTATATAATGTTAAACACCTATAAAGGTAATATATTATCATTGAAATATTTTTTGGTATTTGAAAATTAAAATTAAAATAAATTCAAAATTTACATTATTGTTATTTTATAATAAATGATATTGTATTAAATGATTTAAAATTGATGAAAATACTATATTATACCAAATTATGTTTATGTGTCAATAAATAATTAATATGTCCTACTATTTTAAAAATTTATCAATTAATAATTAATATTTTGACCTTTATACTATAAAAACATTTTTAACACGTTCTGAGATTAAGTACGGTTTTTGCACTTTATATACGCTTGTTTTCAAATTAATTTCCAAATCACAATAGATATTTATTTTTAAAATTTGTTATCATATTCATTATTAAATTTATCTATATTTTATAATAAATATAATTTTTTTTATTAATGTTTAAATTTTATAGGTTTGAAAACTCGATGCTTTAATAAAAACCAAAATTATAAAATTGGGTAATCTTAGATGTTAGGGAACAAAAATATTAAAATTAAAAAAAAAGTGTGTTATAGATTTTTATCAACCATAAATACCATTTAATAATTTATTTTTTTTTCATTTTTGTTACACATTATGTAGTGTATAACTCCCATTAATGAATACTTTTTTGTATGTACAAGGGTGACACTCCCCCTTCACTATAAATAGGAAAGAACTCTTCCCCTTCCTGGAACCTCTGAAGACACTTTTTCTTATCCAAAATCTTCCCAAAGAGACTCCCAACATCCTTCGTATCAATATAGAATCCTTTTTTTGGTCACAAATCCACCTAAAGAATCTTTTTGATTCAAACTATAAGGAGTTACCCGATTAAGACGTAACATCTTTCCTTAAGCTCTTTACTTTTATTTCCATTATCCACCCCATAAACTCTTACTATTGCATGATTCAATAAAAACATAAGTATCCAAAATATAATAGTTTTTTATGTTATATTTTATACCTAAACATACACACAATTACATCTAATGGGTAATGAACATATTATTTTTGTGAACGGAGGACTACCACCTCACAAAATGATGATTATTCGTTCTTCCTTTACTGCCTATCATAGTGGTCATTATGATAGAAAATATTTTTTTATATGATATATATTATATTTACTATGAATATATTCTTCTTAAATTATATTATAACACAAACCAATATACTTTCCATTGTGTATAAATACTATAACATCGTTTTGAAAGTGTGGATTATCGCCTCCTCAAAGCGATGTGACTCATTCACGCTATAAATGGAATGTATAAATGATGGTTTTAATAAACTGATGTAATATTTATAAAATAGATATGATAATGAAATTATAATATACATATTTATCACTTACTTTTAGTTATTTCAATATATGAAAGAAATGAAATTACCATTCAGGCATACGTACAACCAACTGTATTTCATTTCTTATCTACAAAAATTATAAATTATTATAAATACATAAGTACTGAAAATATGTGATATTTAATTCATGGTTCAAATTATATAGATATCTAAATAATGATTTTTTTAATGTTAAAAAATCATAATTCAAAAGATACTTGAAAAAATGTTGCAATTAACATCCAAAATAGTTGAAATAGATAGGGTGTTAAGAAACAAGGAATAAAATATTATAAGAAGTTAATATATGATATTATAAAAATGATCATGGTTTTGGTATAAGTTATAAATATATTTTAATCCATTATACATTAGGAAAAAGACCACATAACAAAAATAATGTTAATGTAAGGGATTTCGTCTCAATTTACATTCCATTGAGACTTGTGTATTATTATGCACCAATTCTGTTTTATGATGTATATAATACCTTTTGATGAATAAACTTTCTCTAATGAAATTTTATTTGTAATTTCATATTATTCCTTCATGGATATTATTATTTAAATTTTTTATTGAGTTGTGGGACACTTTTTAATGTTTATTGAATATTCTCATAATAAATGTTTAAAAATATTATCCTTGCAATCTCAATTCCTTGTGTAACTGTTAACTTTATCTTGAAAAAATCACTTTACTTTAGTAAATTATCATTGGAATTTTACTTTAATATTCATATTTTCATAAAATTAATATTAATATTTATGAAACTATATTTCATTTTTACATACGGCGCTCACATTGAGGGTTATTTGATTAACTGGGGAACCATTGATAATTAAATATTCTTTATTCAATACTGATATTTGAAAAGGATTATTATTTATTTAGATTAATTTATATAATTAATTATTTGGACAGGTAATTATGTTTGAGGATATTAATTTACATATCCCCTCGATACGTTGATAGGTTCTCATGAGACGAATAAGTTTTCAAAAATAAACGAGTTTTTATATATAGTTTTAAACCATCATGTGAAAGGTCCTTATGGAATATGTTTTTATGTTCCTTAGACATAACATCCCATAATTAAGAATTTTCTTCATAGATATTTAAATTATTACTTAACTATGATATTGTGCATCGATATATCTATGTATACATTCTAATTATCAATTTATTGATTAAATTTCTTGTGATTTAGTTTGTTACCTTAACATATTAATTTTTCAATATCTAGTTATTTGAGTGGCTTGTGCTATAAATTATTACCTTTCCATATTGCTTTATTTCCATTGATTCATTATTTCTTCCACTTTACTTTCCATTACTGATTATTTGAGATCACACTTATTAGGATTCATATCCCTAGGTTCTGAAGAGGAATCCTTAGAATACGATTTCAAGAATACCGTCCATTTATTTTTATGATGTAGTGTGTTTTTATTTCTTATTTACAAATGTATTAATGGTATCATATATTTAATTTGGATTTCCATGACTTTTAATCTGATCAGACCTTTGGTATTTGATTCTTTATAATCATTCTGATGTAATAAAATAATTCAGCAGCGTCGGGCTTTTAGGTTTTCGGCATTACAGATTGCTATTATTTCACATACTATATAAGTGAACAAACTTTTAAAGGGGATTCAAACCCCGTTGAAATTTACTTTTCACACTTAGAGTCAAAACCCAATATAATCCCTTTTTCACAACTAGGTGAACAACCCCTAAAATCCCTCTTACTCACCTATAATCACAACAAAGAATCATCATTTTAAATTTTAGGAAGAACCAACATTTCAATTTTTGGACCATGAAAAATCTAAAAATCCCAGGATATTACCATAACAAGGTAAAACAGGTTGCACCTGTTAAATGAGTGGTATAACCTGGAATCAAGGCCTTGACTTTGAATGTAAAATCAAAATCCAAAAATTATAGATATAGATGATATATGAAAGTAATTCAATATATAAACCAGTTTATAAAATGATGTTTTAAATATCAATGTATCCAAGATTACATTAGTATAATAATGTAAAATTATTCTTTATAACATAAAATAAACATTTTAGTAGTGATCTATAATTGTATAGTGACACCTTTGATTTTTCATAGAGAATTTTTCATGTGATATCACCCAATTCCTGAATCCATGACTTTGATAATTGTTATTGGATATATAAAACTCTATTTATAGATTTTCATTCATTCTCATGAATTTCAAAATATATTGTTCCCCGAAATAACATTCAAATACTATCAATTTAATTTCATCATTTCTTAAGAGGATGATAAACATGTGAAACCAATGAACTATTTTAGATTTTTCTGATGTTTCATGTAACTTTACAAGAATATAATCTATGTTTTAACTATATAATTCACTTATAATATTCATTAAAACATACTAAATATACATATTACTTCATTTTAAATGATTATAAATTTAAAATATGGAGTAAAAATATGAAACAAACTTCTATACATATGATCATTGACTAATTAAGATTCAAAACATTCTAAACTCATTTTCTGGTGATCTTGGGTGCTCAGGTTGATAACGATATGGGGAATGTTTTTTTCTTCTAAAAACATTCCTTTGTTTGATTATAGGCTATGTTTTCTACTGTTTCTGCATTTTTCTTTGGTAATTTCTAGTCGAGGGAATGGATTCAGATGTTTGTGATTTGGTTTTGGGTAGTTTAGTGGTTTTGGTTTTGGAGATTTTGTGTTTTTGCTGTCGCGGTTGTTTCTAGCACTTGGGTTTGCTTTGTTTTTTTAATTTATTGAAGACTATGGGGGCATTAAAGGTTTGAGAGGTCCTTGGATTATATTTTGGGAGTGCATTGGTATTTAATTTGTTTTAATCTCGTGGAGTTAGTGACTTTGTTGCGAATCAATGTGTATAGTAAAGGAGGGTTATTGTCTTTGTTCTTGGTGATCTGTTTGTGGATAAATTCTATTTAAATCCACTGTGATGTTTTGATGTTCTTGGAACCAGAATTATACATTTATCTTATCCAGATAAGGTTCTAAGCAATAATCTTTCACATCACATTCCATTTGGATTTCGATGTTCGAGATGGTATGGATCTTCCATCGGTACCATTACCATTTAACTCTAAATGGGACTTCTAGATGAATGGTCATGTGATGGTGATGGCTTGTCAACAAGGTGTAATCATTAGGGAGGGGAAGATTTAGTATCCTTAATCTGAATTATCTTTGTAATTGTTTTTGGTTGTAATAATGGATTTTGTGGTTTCTCAATATTTCCTCATAAGTGTTTTGATAATAAAAAATTTAATTTTTATTTCATATAAGAGACAAATAACATGTAAGATATATTATATAAAATTATATGATTTTCATACGAAATAGTTCATTCGTAATACATAAATTCCATGTAAGATAGGGTGCATATGTAAGATATAAAATCAACTTAAAAATTAAACCCACATAATATATAGAATATCATAATCTGCATACCATAGAAAAGAAAAATATTCAAATTAATTTCCTAAAATATATGAAAAATTCCTAAAAAATAATAAATAATATTTTTATCTATAATATATTCATAAAACACATAAAACTAAAACTAATTATTTAAGAACGTTTAATTAAATAATAAAAAATAACATCAATTTAATATTACCCATTTCTTTTACAAGTTGTGAAATCATTAAAATTCATTTTAGAGGGAATAAAATAAGACCTTTTTAGATTATTAAAACAAAACATAATAATGTGAAGTGTAAAAAGAGACACTCAACACCTATACATTAAATTCAAATCATTTCCTCCAACTATCAACCTATATATGTTTTTACTTGGAACTGTTTTAAAATAATTTTGAATCTGTGAAGCATTATTAGCTGTATTCTCATTGATTTATGGATAAATTTTTTTTACATTCTCTAATCAAGGTATATTGAAGTAAAACAATTCCCATAAAATTCGTTATTATGTTACATTTCAATATCTAAATGGAAGCTATTATTGAATTAAAATTTATGCAAAGTTAATTATTTTTCATGCATTCCTTAAAATCCAAGTGAAAATTCCATCAACATGTCCTTTATAATTTGTATAGTACTTTTAGAATACATTTCAGTTTGAGGATGACATTTGGTGATCAAATTAATATAAATATTCAAATATTATTGATGAAACAACCAAAATTTCAATGTAAAAAAAGTTTAGATCAAGTACAATTGATATATGTGCACAATGAAGCCACATAACATTATTAATAATGATCTATGAATGATACTCAAGGGGTCAATCATTTATAATATCTAGAAGATTTTCATTATTTTTTATAATATACAAAATCACCCATGTAATATCATTTCATTTATCTTTTTTTAGGAAGTATAGTAATAAATTACATTATGATATACTCCAACTTCTATATTCATATAGAGGGAGGTATCCTGACACCTTTTTAATGCTATTTATCACCCCCCACTTATTAGAAAACAAGGAATCCTGAAAAATAATCACTTATATCTCCCAAAATTTTTCCACACCAATTTTTTTTTCTTAAATTTATATACATCTTTCATGGTAGGGATTTTTGAGAATATTAATCCATGCGCTTCATCTAGAAATTTTCTTTTTTTCTCAGGTGTCAATGGAATACATAGTAACTTATAAAACATTAATGCACCATATTAAAAAATAAAATCAGTCAATTTATTACTAATCATTACTTTAGTGTTTTTAAGTAGATCCATGTGAACTTATTGGGAGTTATTTTTCTTTTACAGTATATATTGTTTGTAAATAACTTGTAAAAGGAATTACTTTCAAACATAATATAGAATTTCCATATCCAAATTTTAATAAATCAATGAATATTGGATCCTAGTTTATATTTACTATGGACAAGACATTATAATCCATATTACTCAATGTATCAACCACATAATTTACATTTGGAGTGTAGTTTACTATCATACAATCATTGCCGTTTTCTTATTTTGGCCACCTCCTTTATCTCATATTAATTTTTTTCAATATTAATATATAATTAAAATTTATAATAATAATATATATGTCACATTTTTCACCAGAGTGATAGTTTCTCAATAAATATAAGTGAATTATTATGGCTACCAACTTAATATTTGGATTTGTATAGTTTCTATATTCATCTCTATTTACCATAAATTATAAGAAACAAATCTATCAATATTAATAAAAACACCACATATTCCTTTCATTACTACATCACTATTTATAAAATATCTTTATTTCCCTAATAGTAAATATAAAATCAATTTATTGAAGAATTTATTATTTTATTAATAAAAAAATTAATTATAATACATTGACCATGTGATTTTCCCCATTAAATGTTAAAATGGGTAAAGTGATGGCTAATCAAGGAGGGTTTTGATAAAATCACAAATAGTAACCTATTAAACCATGGAAAATAATTTTTCCAGTTACATGTGTTACTATTTTCCATTCTTTATACAAATTGTTCTTTGGTGTATCTGTATGTTTCTAATCTATATAGATAATATGGATAAGAAAGAAACACATTGAATCCAATATTCACACTTTATAAATTTTCTATAGAACTCATTTTCTATAAGAGTATCTTAAATAATTATCAAATGGTTCTCTATATTTTCATCATATTTATCATATATTAATATATGATCAATAAATGATATAAATATGTATCAAGATAATACTAGATAACTCTATTAATAATATCCATATATATTTAGGGAACTTATTTAATCTAAAGAAAATTATTTTAAAATCGTAATGTCAAAACTCATATAAAATATCACCCTTGTTATATCATCATTCATCACCATTAATTAGTGATAGAAAGAATAAAAATAAATATTTGAGATGTTTTTTGAACCTTGATGTTGATTGAACAATTCATTAATCTACAGTAAAGGATAATTGTTCTTTATAATAATGAAATTTATTTCTTAATAATTAGACCACAACCACAAAGATCCAACCATATTATTTTTATATAAGGTAAGATCTCTCCATGGTGAGACACTAGGGTATATGAATACCTTATCACATAAGATATATAGTTTTTTCTTAATATAAACCCATTCCACATCTGATTTTATATTGGGAGAACATTATTTGGGGCTTTACATCAGGGATGAGTTCAATGGGAATCTCATATTAAAATTTAGGGGGTTGTGTATGTAGTTCTTTAAGAAATACATCAATATAATTTTCAAAATAGTTATATAATCTATTCTATTTATATCATTATATTATAACTATATGTTTTCTTGTTAGACATGTTGAAAATTAATGAAGTTTATGGAGGTTGGATGGTTATTAGAGATGATATTTAAAACCAAGAGGTTTTATGTTTCCAAGAGGTGATGAGAATCATTGGTTGATAATTTAGAAAATATGTATTTATTATTGAAAATACTATAATATAAATATACATTAATGAAAAATTGAACAAACAAGGAAATTATAAAAGTTTTACGATGACATTTGAATTAATCACATTGACATATATTGGAAAACTATTTCAGAATTTTCATTGAAGATCTAGAGGATATATTCATAAATAAGGACTATGGGACATATGGAAAGAGACAACTTGATATATCTATATCAATTAAATGGCTTAAAAATATCATGATTTAGGTGAAATGTGAAATAAATATCAAATGTATTTTTAATTAGTCTATTGTACTTACTCAATAATTTTATGGATTTATAAATTCTTCTATAATACAAGGGATTATCTAAATGTGATAGGAAGAAATTTGGAAAAGAAAAAAAAATACCCAGACTATTCTAAGAATGACTATAGTATGGTTGATCAAAAAAATTATAATATTAATGAAAAAGTTTTTGTTATAAAAAACTAATTTCTATTTAGAGGAATGTTTATTTAAATAGCCATGTTTTCCATGAAGTTAAAGACAATGTTTCAATGAATATGAACTAGAAAGTAAACTGAAAAGCCTAAATTTTTTGAAATAAAATTAATAAAATTTTATTAGGTGTTTTGGTGATTAGGATGGTTGAAATATTAACTAAAATGGGGAGTTTATTCACTCGACAACATGAAATTTGTATTATTTTTTTATCAAAAATAAATTTGTAAAATGGGGTATAGAGAAACAACTACAACATAATCTATTAAGGAAATAAAAAATGATGGATTAGACATTATGTGAGATGAAAAATATACATATGAATCATCAAAGATGTGGAAATCTTACTTATGGAAAATTGAAATCGGTTCCTATATAAGTACTACACTATGGAGGAAAGAGAATTTTATTATTAAGATTTTAGGAGTTGAAGTGAAAAGGGTATCCAAGAGTGAAAAATGAATTTTTAAAGGGTGTATCATTTGCAGAAGCACTATTCCATGGTGGTTGAAGTAAAATTACATCGTCAGATTAATTTGGATCCTTAAATAAGGATTTAACATATATTATATTTCATATATTTTAAAAAACATATCTCATATCAAGATTTTTTGATTTTAAATTCCCTTAACTATTTGTTTATTATGGAAAAAAGTTCGTCAGAATAATTGGAGTAAAATGGTGTACATTTAAATCAATATGAATTAAGTGAACATTATGAATTATAAGAACATAAATATAGTTAATATATTAAATTTTATTTCAAATTCCAAATCTATTATTTGAAAAAGGATGGAGAATGATGGATTTATAATTAGTGGAATTATCTTAATAGAATGTAGAATATTAAATTTATAGAAAAATAACATAGAGTTCCAAGAAGTGAGGTGGAAGAAGAAGGAATGTGATTAGGGATGTGTGTTTCCTTAAATATATATGTTAAATATGAATGATTTGTTGATGATTAAAGCTGAATTCATGTTCCTAAATATAATGTATAATTATTTTATATCATAGTAAGATCTAGAATTATGATATGGAGGAGGAAAAAATTAAAGAAATCACTACTATATTAGGCATATAAAGAGGAAATAATATGATGACTTATCGTTAATATATCTGGTTATGGTAAATGAAGATGAATATTATTGAATTTAAATAATATTATATACTTATTTATTTGATGTATGATTTTAGTGTAACTGTGAATATTTTTCAAATATCAAATATTAAACTCTTCTCATAAGGAGTTAATTATATATAAAATTGTAAATTTGTGAGATGTTTATGGTATACACTAGAGTACCATAATGAGAATTGTTATTCAGATTACAACATTCCCACGTGTTGATCATAGAGATACCACCATATTGAAAAACTTGTAACAAACCTATACTTCTATAAACTGATATTTTTTAGGCCAATGTATGAAGGATGAGAAGGGAGTAACCCCTGGGTGGTATTGAGAAATTTATTATTCTATTTCACATGCAGTGATACTTAGTGAAGAGTGAATTAACCTAAATAATAATTGTAGTAATAGTTCCTGGGGTGTTACCAAAGACCAATTGTTGTCTAGACGATCAAAGAAATAGTGGATTATTGCTACATTGGTTTTTTTTAGTTTTTTCACCTTAGATGATGGTCAATGTGGTTGTATCAAGTTATTATAAAATTTTCAACAATTTATTTCCTTTAATTATGGGATAAATGACTGGGTGGTGTTAATAAGACCAATAGGTTTGAATCTATTTCATACTAACCCAGGAACAATATCCAATTATAAAATTTTTTTAAGAAAAAATTAAATTAAGAAACATTGTGATTCATCCACTCCCCCCCCTATGGATTCTTTTATGTTAGAATAATATGTTTTCGATAAAATATATTCTACTATGGATTTAACCTAAATAATTTTTCATATGATGATTGGAAAAAATTTGATGTTCAAAGGAGGATAATATGGTCACATCAGAGGGGGTTGGGTAAATTAAGGTGACCTAATTTACTATAATATTTTTCACCATTTATATTATCGCCTATAAATTATTTTAACCACTATTCTCTATTAATAATTTTTTTTATAATCTTATTATTTACCAAAAATCATCCACAGTCCATGAGTTATAAAAATTAAAGAGATCATGACACATTGTATTTATATGGGTTAGTCTCAATGTGGGTTTCTACCCCTTATGGTGAATTATTAAAATCTAATACATAGGTATCAACCATATTATGTAATTGAAAACAAAGGGTGGTCTCCTGAAAATATGTTATTATATCTTACCCTCCTCATTATAATAGCTCTCACCAGTTTAAACTCTCTAAACTTATTTATTTTTATAGGATAAAAAAAATTTATAATGGATCCTCCCAAAATCCTATAATAATATCATCAAGAATACTTGATATGTCACTACATCATTATAATAAGATCATATCTCTTATTAAAAAAGTCATTGAAATATTATATATTTATATATAGCCATTATCTATTCAAAATTATCTTTGTATCATAGACTTCATGGACATTAATTACCACTAAACGATCTATAGTGTCGTAAGAATTTGAAAATTTGTCTCACTCCATCTCCTAATTACATAAATATATCATATAGAAAGACATTATTCTTGTTTCTCACTTCATTACGAGACTCAAAATAACATAAATAATACCATAATTAATTTTATTCGAAATAAAATTATAGTATATGGATATATCATAGGGAAACTTCCCCGCCTCTATCTACATCGATACATAGTCTCTTCTCTCATGGATAGTATTGACAACTTCTCTATTTGATCTGTATATATATATATATATATATATATTCATTGTAAAATCCCAAGTAAATAAAGAATAATACATTTTAATATTTATTAATATTTGTTAATTAAATATTAATTTTACTTTAAAGGGGTTTCTATGCTTGATATTGTACCCAATACGCAACAACGTGTTTCTTTGAAATCTTACGTTGCATACTAATAATATAATAATATTATTTTAAATGGAAGTTAACACATAGCTGTTTTATTGGTGGGAATGAATAGAAATAACTAAAATATTATTATATATGTTTGTTAAATGTTTTTACATTTATCCAATAAAAGATAAAATATTAAAATAAGAAAAGAATTCGATTTTAGGCATAGATACTCTAATATTCACTAAAAGGACGATTTATCACCTTTTGATGGAGAACCCTTTTTAAAAATAGTTTTGGTAACTCTTATACATCATATTGGACCAAATAAAATCCTTATTTAGAATCGAGACATCAAACATTACTTTGTGTATGTTTTTGTTAATTTTCTGATAAAGTTCATTTTTAATGAATAAGTGAAAAATGTTGTATTTAAATTCAAAACCACATTTTAATCTAATTTTTTTATATGATTATATTATCTTTTGAATTTGTTTTAAAGTGATATTAGAATATATTTTTACCATTTAATCCAATGGTGGTCATTGGAATTAATTTCACTTTGAAATTGGACATAACAAGTGTCAATCTTTTGATAGATATTGATTCTTAAAAACATGCTATTTGTTTTGACAATGAGAATTAATTAATAAATTAATTACAGAAACTTATATATTTTTAATTTTGTAAAATAGGCATCATTTTTTAATTTGGAATATCAAATATATCATAGGGTGAATTTTTGGTATTTTTCTGAAAAACTTCATTTTTTTGATTAATAGTGAAACCACTAATTGGTAGTTAAAAAACTGACTTTTTCATTTAAATGAAACTTTACCACTTCTATGATTGAATTTCAAAAATCCGACATACATGGTCATAATTAGTAAGTAAAATGTGGTTAAATGGGATGAAAATAATTTTTTGGTGAATAGTTACTTTACGTTTTATTAATCGCGATTAAAGGTAATTAGTGTAATTTAAGATAAAAATAATGTCATAATAATATGAAACTACTTTCACACTTGTCCTAAACATATTGGATGAGTCATGACCGACCATTACAATACATGGGTCGATTTTTTGGACCCCATGGATCCACTTGTGTAAGATAATGACATTAATACCTTTTATTTAAAGTAAAAATAAAAATGTCACAAAAATGTAATGTTTTACTAAAACAATTTTTACATGGGATTATATAATTGATATATTTGACTATAAATATTCATTAGAAATATAAAAATATTTCCTACAACATGTAAATTGTTTTTATATTTTTAGACCTCAAATAAATAAAATTATTTATGACATAATGATGATGAATTGTTTATGTCATTAATGAATGATTTAAATAAATAAGTTAATAATGTTTAAAATAATATCCAAAACTTGTAAAATTATTATTTTATGATATTATTCAGAATATGGGCCACCATATCTATGAATTTAATAATTTTTTGACATTTAGAAACCGAAAATAATTATATAATAAAATAATAGTTTCATGCTTTCCAAAAGAGCCCCTCCACTCCCTTATAAAATGACCCCAATTCCTACCCATTTCTCACACTTCCCAAGCCCATTGGCTCGTCCAAACTCTACTAAAATAATATCACAATATCCATATTTTCATCCTAGAAGCCTTACCTTAGGCAGAAAGCTCATCAAAAAACCGTTTCGGTTCAAACCAAGGGGAGTTACCCGATTTAAAGGTAATGTCTTCTCTTATGTTCTTTTGTTTTATTTTGATTCTCCAACCCTCTAAACTATTTTTATTACTTTATTTTGTAACAACACCAGTATCTTAAATATACTAGTATGTTTTTTTGATATGTATTTGAGCTACACTTACACACACATCCATCTAATGGGTGAGGAACATATTGTTTTTGTGGACGACAAACTACTGCCTCACGAAACGATGATTGTTCAATTATCTCCTACCTCCTCTAATGGTGGCCATTAATATGTCACTATATTTATATATGATATATATTATGTTTATGTTTTTCTTATGCTTCTGTATTTTTCATTTATGGCAAACCATTATGGTTTCCAATACGGGTAAACACGATAATTTCATTTTAGGAAGTGGAGACTACGGCCCCCTCAAAGTGATTTCAATCGTTAATTCTATATGTGGGATGTATAAAGGATGGAGTTAATATTAATATATATTATATTATACTAGAATTATAATATGCCTCTATATCATAATTTTTTAATTCCATTAAATGTGAAATAGAAATGAATGTAGCATTCATGCGTACATACGTCTTACCATCTCCATGAACGGTGCATTTCATTTCTTACCTCTAAATGTTATATACTATTATAAATACATGTATATTATGGATATATATGATATATATGATATCCAAATCAATAATATAATTTTGGATATAATGGACCATTGACCACATGAACAACATGTAATTGTAAGAAGTCCATTTTTGACTGAAGTACCAAATATCGACAAAACGAACATTATAAACTTAAATGATTACATAATGTTCATAATATGGTAATAAGTGATATAAAAGGAATAAGAAACATGAAAAATATTCTTAAGCAAGTAGAAATTAACTTTAGTTTATTATTCATGAGATTAAAGAGTGATCGAGTCAATTCGGACACGAGGTAAGGGACTTCGTCTCAATCTACTTTCATTGCGGCATATTTTGATCTAATACAATAATTTCTTATATACGCTGTATAAACACCTTTTACGTTTCAGTTCATTAAAAGGGAATATTTTTCTATGAAGCGTTTAACTAAATGACAAAAAGGAATGTTTCTTTTAACGTACATGGTGACAAAGACCTTTTCCACCGCCGCAAGTACGACTAGATCTTTGGCTTCCTTAACAAGCAGTAATGTTTTTAAAAGAAACAAAATACCATATACTTTTTTATGTATTTTGGTATTGAAAATGGTTTTGATAATGGATTTGTTATGTCAATTTATTTAAGTGATATATTGTGATTGAAATGTGGAAATGTTTTCTTTCCTTTATATATGTTTTATGTCTTATGGTTTTATAATGGTACATGGACATTTGACAGGTGGTAACATGATAAGCCAAATGATGGGTGGTGCCGTGAATACCATGATGGCTGGTTATGTTATAACCTCCAATGCATTGGGTATGGTAGTCGGCCGTATGGGTATTCCATTTAGTGATGTGTGTGGAAGTCGACCGTATGGTTACTCCATTTATGTATGTTTAAGTCCCAAGTTACCTTTATATGTTACGTGTTCTTTAGATGTGTTTTATGGTAATATTTTGGTTACAAAAGTGTAATTAATGATATTTTATTTAGTGAAGAGTATTTACTACTTCAGAAAGGTGAAAATTATTACTTATGATAAATTATTCTTGGTTTACCTGTTGTTTTGAAGAAAACTAACTGTTTTCCTTCTTTGTGTATCCCTTACTGAGATTTTAATGCTCACCCCAAGTTTTTGAAATGTTTTTCACAGGACATAATGTAGAATAGGGTCAAGGATGGGATCAAGGAAAATTCGTGATGTCTTAAACATGGAACTTGACATGACTCTTTTTCCAAGGGATCATGATTTGTAAAAAAAATGGAAACTATGTAGAAGTGTCTACTTTGTACTATTTTGAGAGGTAATAGTTATGTCCTAATTCTCTAAAACTCTAAACCTGAAAATGTTCTCAAATTGAATTATTCATTTAATTCAAGATTAAGTAATGTTTACGGTCGTTTCTTTATAGTTGGTATCAGAGGTCGTTTTAGACAACTTTAGGAGTTTGGGTATTGTTAAATTAATATCCATAAAGTAATTTATGTTAATATTGAAAGAATATAGAATATAAATATTACCATGTTGCTTCATCTAAGATATTACTGCATTAAAAATGCTTTTTCGTAAAGGAAACAGAGCATCTTTTCTGGGAAGGCATACAAAGGATAATGAGCTTCCGAATCCGCAACAAGAGATGGTCGGAATTAGAATTGAGTAGTTTACTGCAGTGATGGCATAGTTGACACATGCTATAAATGGTGGTGGTATCTATGCATGAGATCATCTAGATCAAATGTAGAGGAACATTTCAGTGGTAGAACATTTCATGAGGCAACATCCACCTTCATTCACAAGATCATCTAACCTTGTGCTTGTAGAAGGGTGGATTAAAGCACTAGAGAAGATTTTTGATGTCATGGCATGTTCCGAACATCAAAAGGTTAGTCTCGTTGTTTACCGTTTTGACGGCGAAGCTGATCAGTGGTGGTCAATGGAGAAAAATATCAGGGATAGTGAGGATATTGATGATCTTGACTGGGATAAATTCAATGGTATGTTTCTTGAGAAATATTTTCCTAAGGTGGTTCATCTTAGGATGGAAAAATAATTCCTAGAATTGAGGTAGGAGGATGACTCAGTGGCTGCTTATGAAGCAAAGTACCCTCGACTGGAAAGGTATGCTCCAAATTTCATACAAGATCTTGAAAGTAAAATCAACCATTTTTTAGTCAGGGTTAAATCTAAAGTATCTAAGGGATTTAACTTCTCGTGAGTTTAAAATTTATGAAAAAATTTTTCGATGTGCGGAGAAGGTGGAAATGGAGTGTGCTGATGATCAGGTGTTCTTTGAAAAACAACATAATATGATGTCCAGTTGGCAGGCAAAGGGAAATAATTCATCAAAGAATCCTGGAGGTAAGAAAACCAAATATCAGTCCTATGAGAAGTGTGGTAAAATGAATCCTAGAGAATTTTTATCCAATTATATAAAGTGATTTCTGTGTGGTAAGTATGGTCATATTGCTCATAACTGTACGGAAGATGATCAAGCAGGCAATGAAAAGATAGTGGTAAGATGTTTTAACTTTAATGAAATGGGTCATTATGAAAATGAGTGTCTAACAAAGAACTCAACTGAGGGAAAGCAGCCAGACTATAAGAAGAAAGGGGTATTGAAATCCTTTGCAACTACTTCAGCAGATGTTGGTCCATCGAATGAAGTAGTATCAAGTACACTGTTTGTTTGTTCAGATTATGTCAATGTGTTGTTTGATTCAGGGTCTACACATTTTTTCATTTCTGATATGTTTTCTAGTAAATTGGGAATTCCATATCAAGATATGAATCATGAACTTATGGTAAAAACACCCGGAGGAAACGTTGAGACAAAAAGAAATTATAAGAACCTTCCAATCCTTGTGTGAGGAAAGAATATACCTTAAAACATTATTGTTTTACCTCTAGTAGAGTTTGATGTTATTTTGGGCATGGATTGGATTTCTGTTTATCAAGCTAATATTGACTGCAGAGCTAAAGAGGTTTCATTCCCGAAATATTTTCAGTTTTTGTACAAGAATGAACCCTTGAGTTTGATAACATATCAGGAAGTTGAGAAACTAGTAAAAGATTGAAATGAATGTTAACTTGCACATATTATTGAAAACAAATGAACTGTTCAGATTAATGATGTGCCAGTGGTAAATTAGTATTTTGATGTTTTCCCTGATGATTTTCCTGGTATTATATATGATCGGGAAGTTTAATTTACCGTTGACTTAGTTCCTTATCCTAAGCCAATTTCAAAACCCCCTTATCGAATTGTTGAAGTTGAACTTTTAGAGTTAAAGATGAAATTGAAAGAGTTATTAGATAATGATTTCATTCGACCTAACACATCACTATGGGGTGCTCTTGTCTTGTTTGTTAAAAAAAATATGGTTCAATGAGACTTTTCATGGATTATATAGCATTTAATAACATCACTGTTAAGAACAACTATCATTTGCCTCATATCGATGACTTGATTGATCAGCTCCAGGGAGATCAGTATTTTTCGAAGATTAACATGAGGTCGGGGTACAATCAGTTGAAAGTAAAAGAATCAGACATTCTAAAGACTGCATTTCGTACTAGATATGGCCATTATGAATTTGTAGTTATGCCTTTTGGATAAACCAATGCACTTACTGTATTAATGGATCTAATGGATTGAATTTTCAATGAGTTCTTGGATAAGTTTGTGGTTGTGATCATTGATTATATTTTGGTGTTTTCTAAACATAAAGGGGAGCATTAAATTCATTTTATGGGTTATCTTGAAAACCTTAAATGAAAAGAAATGAATGGAAAATTCATCAAGTGTGAGTTTTGGTTACAAAAAATTTCTTTCGTTGGTCACATTGTTTCTAAAGATGGCATAACTATTGAACCTGCTAAAACAAAAGTTGTTGAGGAATAGAAAAGACCTACAAATATAACTAAGGTCTGTGGTTTTCTTGGTTTGGAAGGTTTTTATCGGAGTTTTGTTGAAAAAATTTCACAGTTATCTAGTCCAATAACTAAGTTAACATGAAAAGGTGTTAAGTTCATCTGGACAAAAGATTGTGATGATTGTTTTTAGGAATTGAAAAAAATATTGGTGAATTCTCCAGTTTTGGAACTTCCTTCCAGAAATGGTGAATTTGTTATCTACAGTGATGATTCATTGAAGAGACTTGGTTGTGTCCTTATGCAGAATGATCAGGTAATTTCTTATGCTTCACGTCAGTTTAAAACTCATGAGTTAAATTACCCTACACATGATTTGGAATTAGCTGCTGTTGTTTTTGCTTAAAAAATTTGAGGCATCATTTGTATGGAGTAAAGTGTGAAATATATACTGATCACAAAAGTTTAAAGTATATATTCATTCAGAAATAATTGAACTTGAGACAGAGGAGATGGATGGAATTAATCAAGGATTGCGATGGTACAATTCATTACCATCCCGGAAAAGCAAATAAAGTGGATGATGCTTTGAGTTGAAAAAGTAATGCTTCATTAACCATGCTACATTTGTAATAAGATCCTTTGGTTTTTGATTTGATGAACTTTGACATAGAAGTTGATGGTGCAAGAAGTTCTTCTGTTTTGTTTTAGGTGTCAATGAGATCATCTCTCTCAGAAAGAATTAACCAAGGGCAGAAGAAAGACAATGAGCTGTAGAAAAAGGTAGATCTAGTTCATAAGGGTATGTTTCTTGAATTTAACATTGATAATGAATGTCTTTTGAGGTTTTTGAAAAGATTATGTGTGCCTTGTGATTCACAGTTGAAAAATGAGTTGTTATTTGAGGCTCATAGTTCCCCATTTTCAGTTCATCCTGGAAGTACAAAGATGTATAGAGATCGGAGGGAGTATTACATGTGGGATGGAATGAAAATAGATATTGCTGATTTTACTGTTAAGTGTTTGACTTGTCAGCAGGTTAAAGCAGAGCGGCAGTTATTGAAAGGGATGCTTCAGTCTTTACTGGTGCCAGAGTGTAAATGGGAAAATATATCCATGGACTTCATTGTGGATTACCAAAGACATCTCAAGGTAATAATGAAATCTGAGTTATAGTTGATCGATTGACTAAATCTTCTCATTTTTTTATTATTCGCGATACTTTCTCTCTAGATCAACTTTCTCGGTTGTGTGTTAAAGAGATAGTCAAGTTACATGGAGTTCCCCTCTCCATTGTATTTGATCGTGATACCACGTTTACTTCTAACTTTTGGAAAGGACTTCAGAAGTCATTGGGTACTGAATTAAATTTTAGTACAGCTTTTCATCCGCAATCAGATGGGTAGTCAAAATGAACAATTCAGACCATGGAGTATATTTTATGTGCTTTCACGATGGATTACTAGGGAAGTTGGGACCCACATCTTTCTTTGGATGAATTTTCTTATAACAACAATTTTAATTCCAGTATACAGATGGCTAAGTTTGAGGCATTATATGGTAAATGATTGCGAACTCCAGCTTTTTGGGATGAAGTAGGGGAAAGGAAGCTGATGGGACCATAATTGGTAGAAGAGATTCCAGAAAAAGTTCAGTTGATTCATAATCACATAAGAATAGCTCAGAGAAGGCAGAAAAGTTATGTGGATTACCGAAGGAAGGATTTATCTTTCGAGGTAGGTGATCATGTTTTTCTCAAAGTTTCTCTAGGGAAAAGTGTGATGCGTTTTGGCAAGAAGGGAAAGTTGAGTCCGAGGTTCATTGGACCTTATGAAATCCTGGAGAAAGTTGGATCAGTAGCATACAGAGTGGAATTACCTCCATGTTTGTCCCAGGTACACAATGTTTTTCATGTTTCAATGTTGAGAAAGTATATGCCAGATCTATCTTCTGTTTTGAGCCCAGAGGTTGTTCAATTGGAAGAGAATCTCTCTTATGAAGAACAACCAGTCTAGATTATTGACCGAAGAGAGAAAGTGTTGTGAAATATGGTAATTTATCAGGTGGAGGTTTTATGGAAAAACCATATCGTTGAAGAGGCAACGTGGGAATCTGAAAATGCTATGAAGAATAAATACCCTCACTTATTTTGATAAGTGAATAAAATTGTGAGGACACAATTCCCAAAATGGGGGAAGGATGTAACATCCCAGGTAAATAAAGAATAATATATTTTCATATTTATTAATATTTGTGAATTAAATATTAATTTTACTTTAAAGGGGTTGCTATGTTCGATAGAGTCCCAATATGCTACAACGTGTTTCTTTGAAATCTTACATTGCACGCTAATAATATATTATTATTATTTTAAATTTTAGTTAACACTTAGCCATTGTATTGGAGGGAATGAATATAAATAACTAAAATATGATTATATGTGTTTGATAATTTTTTTTACATTTATCCAATAAAAGATAAAGGCTTAAAATAATAAATGAATTCAATTTTAGGCATAAATACTCTAATATTCACTAAAAGGTCGATTTATAGCCTTTTGATGGAGACTACTCTTTAAAAATAGTTTTGGTCACTCTTATACATTATATTAGACCAAATAAAATCCTTATTTATAATCAAGACATTAAAATTTACTTTTTGTATGTTTTTGTTATTTTTCCGATAAACTTCATTTTTAATGAATAAGTGAAAATTGTTGTATTTTAATTCAAAACCTCATTTTAATCTAATTTATTTATATTATTAGATTATCATTTGAATTTGTTTAAAAGTTCAATTAGAATATATTTTTACCATTTAATCCAATGTTGGTCATTGAAATTATTTTCACTTTGAAATTGGACTTAAACAAGTGTCAATATTTTGATAGATATTGTTTCTTAAAAACACACTGTTTATTTTGACAACGGGAATTATTTATTAAATTAATTAATGAAAGTTATATTTTTTTTGAATTTTGTAAAATAGACATCATTTTTTACTTCGGAATATCAAATATATCTTAGGGAGAATTTTTGGTATTTTTCTGAAAAAAACATCATTTTTTGATGAATAGTGAAACCACTATGTGATAGTTAAAAACTGAATTTTTTATTTAAATGAAAATTTACGACTTATGTGAATTGGATTTCAAAAATCTGACATACATGATTTTCATTTTTAAGTAAAATGTGGTTAAATGGGATGAAAATAATTTTTTGGTGAATAGTAACTTTTATGTTTTATTAATCGCGATTAAAGTTAATTAGTGTAATTTAAGGTAAAAATAATGTTATAATAATATGAAACTACCTTTACATGTGTCCTATAATTATTTTATGATTCATGGCCGACCATTACAATATATGGGTCGATTTTTGGGACCCTATGGAGCCACTTGGGTAATATAATGACATTAATACCTTTTATTTAATGTAAAAAAAATGTCACAAACATGTATTGT
The DNA here is from genome assembly GCA_963277665.1 of Viscum album. Classification (NCBI taxonomy): domain Eukaryota; kingdom Viridiplantae; phylum Streptophyta; class Magnoliopsida; order Santalales; family Viscaceae; genus Viscum; species Viscum album. Next base: position 823,395,081 of record OY728129.1, read on the forward strand.
TTAACCAAAAAAAATTAAATGGGGTTATATAATTGATATATTTGACTATAAATATTAATTAGAAAGATAACAATATTTCATACAACATGGTAATATTTTTTATAATTTTTAGACATCAAATAAATAAAATTATTTATGACACAATGATGATGCAGTGTTTACGTCAATAATGAATGATTTAAATAAATAAGAAGATAATGTTTAAAATAATATCCAACACTTTTCCAATTCTTATTGGATAATTTTATTTCGAACATGGGCCACCTAGTCTTCGACTTTAATAATTTTTGGGCATTTAGAAACCAAAAACCATTATATAATAAAATAATAGTTTCATGCTTTCCAAAAGTGCCCCTCCTCTCTCTTATAAAAAGACCCCACTTCCTACCAATTTATCACATTTCTCAAGCCCTTTGGCTCGTCCAACCTCTATGAAAATAAGTTCCCAACAACACTGTCTTCATACTAGAATCCGTACCTTAGGAAGAAAGCTCTTCAAGAACCATTTTGGTTCAAACCAAGGGGAGTTAATCGATTTAAAGGTAATGCATTCTCTTATGTTCTTTTGTTTTATTTTGCTTCTCCAACACCCTATACTATTTTTATTCCTTTCTTTTGTAACAACACCAGTATCTTAAATATACTAGTATTTTTTTTATGATAAGTATTCGAGCTACACTTACACACACCTCCATCTAATGGGTGAAGAACATACTATTTCTGTGGATGGCGAACTACTGCCTCACGAAACGATGATTGTTCAATTATCTCCTACCGCCTCTCATGGTGGCCATTAAAATGTCACTGCATTTATATATGATATATATTATATTTATATTTTTCTTATGCTTCTGTATTTTTCATTTATGGAAAACCATTGTGGTTTCCATTATAGGTAAACGTGATAATTTTATTTTAGGAAGTGCGGACTACCGCCCCCTCAAAGTGATTTGAATCATTAATGCCATATGTGGGACATATAAAGGATGGAGTTAACAATAATATATATGATATTATAATTTAATGATAATGTACCTCTATATCATAATGTTTTCATTCCATTAAATGTGAAATAGAAATGAAAGTAGCGTTCATGCGTACGTACGGTTTACCGTCTCCATGAACGGTGAATTTCATTTCTTACCTATAAATTTTATGTACTATTATAAATACATGTATATTCTGGATATATATGATATATATGATATCAAAATCATGAATATCATTCTGGATATAATGAACCTTTGACCACATGAACAACATGTAATTGTAAGAAGTCCATTTTTGACTTAAGTACCAAATATCGACAAAACGAACATTCTAAACATAAATGATTACATAATGTTCATAACATAGTAATAAATGATATAAAAGGAATAAGGAACTTTAAAAATGTTCTTAAGCAAGTAGACATTAACTTTAGTTTATTATTCATGAGATTAAAGTGCGATCGAGTCAAGTCAGACACAAGGTAAGGGACTTCGTCTCAATCTACTTTCATTGAGGCATATTTTGTTCTAGTAGAAGACTTTGTTTTATATGCTGTATAAACAACTTTGACTTTTCATTTCATTCAAAGGGAATATTTTTTCTACAAAGCGTTTAACTAAACGACAAAAAGGAATGTTTCTTTTATCATACGATGTGACAACGACCTTTTCTACCGCCGCAATTACTACGTGATCTTTGGCTTCCTTAACAAGCAGTAATGTTCTTAAAAGAAAAAAATACCATATACTCTTTTATGTATTTTGGTATTGAAAATGGTTTTGATAATGGATTTGTTATGTCAATTTATTTAAGTGATATATTTTGATTGAAATGTGGACATGTTTTCTTTCCTTTATATTTGTTTTTTGTCTTATGATTTTATAATGGTACTTGGATATTTGACAGGTGGTTACATGATAAATCAAATGAAGGGTGGTTCCATGAATACTAGGGTGGGTGGTTACGTTATAACCACCAATGAATTGGGTATGGAAGTCAGTCGTATGGCTATTCCATTTAGTGATATGTGTGGAAGTTGACTCTATGGTTTTCCATTTATGTATGTTTATGTCCCAAGTTACCTTTATATTTTATTTGGTCTTTATATGGGTTTTATGGTAATATTTTGGTTACAAAAGGGTAAGTAATGGTCTTTTATTTAGTGAAGAGTATTTATTACATCCTAAAGGTGAAAAGTATTATCTATGATAAATTATTCTTGGTTTACCTATTGTTTTGAAGAAAACTAACTGCTTTCCTTCTTTGTGTATCCCTTACTGAGCTTTTTATGCTCACCCCAAATTTTTGAAAAGTTTTTCACAGGATATAATGTGGAATAGGATCAAGGATCGGATCAAGGAAAAGTCATGTTGTCTTAAGCATGGAACTAGACATGACTCTTTTTTTCAAGAGTTCATGTTTTGTAAAAAAATGGAAACTGTGTAGATGTGTCTACTTTGTAATATTTTGAGATGTAATATTTATGTCTTAATTCAAAAAAACTCTAAACCTGAAAATGTCCCCAATGTTAATTATTCATTTAATTAAATATTTAGTAATGTTTAAGTGTGAGTCCTTATATTCTTATCATGAATTAATGGGTCTGATCACAAGTCTCTCTCTCTCTCTCTTTCTTATCTTTTAAAATCCATCATACCAGTTTGGAATAACAATGATTTATTTTCCATTTGTGAATATAGAAATATATTTTCATTTGAGGTAGTGTGATCTTCTCTTTAAAACTAGATAACAATATCTGCATCTTTTTATTCTCATGTAATGAAATTTGTAAGACATTATATTTTTATACTTGAAAATATGTTTAGAAATTCATGACCTATTTTTCTATCTAAAACCATTTTCCATGTAAATCCACATTTTAATTTATATATATCAACTCATTAGAGAGTATCCTTATAAGTTAACTACCTCTCAAAAATAGAGAACCATCATTTGAAGGATTCTTCATTCTCAAATGAGCATTATAGTATGATGTTCATCTCCATGGTCTGGATACACCACATTTATCAAAACATTCTTTAATTGGTATCTCATCTTTATCCATATTCATTAAGTGATATTATTCATCATTGTATTAAGATCACTTTATCACCTTGAATTATGTCTCCTTTTAGTAATCTTGGGTTTTAATATATTAATGAATAACTTCACCATAAACTGATTAAATTTATATACCATCCAATTATTTTATACTAATATCATACTATAATATTTAAATATTCATCTCATTCATTACCTTTATATATGATATTAATGAGACACCCCTAGACCCACAATTCCATATCTATTACATCACATACATATTCTTCATTATAAGTTTGTAATAATAAATAATCCATGAATCTAAACATTAGTGTATTTATCTTGTATTCATTTTTTACATAATTTATTTATACCATTCCATAACAATTCATTGATATAATTAAAAATATATATAAATGATGTGAAATATCTATAGATAATCCTTCCGAAGTGAAAAATCAATGTTTCAATTATTAACACTTCTTATATGTTTTGTGGAGATCAAGTTAACACCTAATATATATTTTTCAATGGTATTGTCAACTGGTTTCTCTAATATAGAGAATGCATCAACATTTATTATACAAATGAAGATTTCATTTCTATTAATCAAGACACTCTTAACATTATTATGGTTTTTAGATGTATTCCAATGATTATATTTTTTTAATAGGGTTTCTACTATTGTATTCTAGTATTATTTTAAAATAATAATTAAAATATTATTTTATAAAAAAGTATAGCTACCTGAGTCTCATGCACGTATTTTGACATGATTGTTAACATAAAAATGTATATAACCCAACATAGAAATATGTAGGTCTAGTGTATATTGGTGTTAGGTACTTAATACATGAACATAATCATAAGATACCTCTTTATAAGTTCAGTTTTAAAAAATATATTCTTATTCCCATTCTACTCCTTTTTTTAAAATTAGATATCATAGGGAAATACATGAAAACTTGGTGCGCGATAAATACTTACAAGGGAATAATAAAAATAAATCACAGTGCATACATGTGAATCAATGATCACATCAGATGATATAAAAGAGAAAAATAACATATTATCAAATCATAACATAATTAATATTTTATTATGATGACATAATAATCATAAAAAAATACTTTACATCTTAATTATAAGTCAAGACTTATTTCCAAGACAAGAAAATGTAGTTTTCTTGGATAACTATTTGTGAACTATAAATGGTATCTCATGAAAGGAATTTATTATAATTATTTTCCAACAAATCACAAAATAATAAGTTCTTGAATATGTGTGTCACATACAAAATTCATACATAAGGCATAAAAATTAGAAAAATCCATGAAAAAAGAAATGTGTTACATAATATTATATCAAAACACAACAAAATAATTTATAATAATTATTCCTGATATATGAAGGAGTTAAATTTTTTTGGATGTCAATATTTCAATAAAGGTTCATAGTTCATAAATATGATGTTACAATGAAATAAAGTATTATAAAATGAGTAGATAAGTAGGTATAAAATAAAAAATCATAGATAATGTTTTTATGGATAAGTAAAGAACCAATAAAGAATGCGAGAACAAGTATTTTTTCTTTATACTAATAAAAAATGTATTCTATAATTTTTTTCTTATTTTTAAATAATCTAATGGAACATACTTTGATTGATGGAGACATTAAATGGAATAATAAATTGTTGTGTTCCATTTAAGAATGGTTTATATAAAGAATGTTTGAGAAGGAAACGTAAACAAATATGTATAGTCCCAAAAAAGTAATTGAAACTTAACTGGGTATATATGTAAGACACATATATAAATATTTATATGAAATACATGATAATATTATAGAGATAAATTGAGTTAGATATAGAATTCACAATCCAATTGAAAACAGGGTGGTTGAAGACTTTGCATACAACAGTTCTTGAATTACTTGGTGCATCCATCTGAACATATGAATAACCAAATGAGTTTAATTAATATAGGATTTTGAAAAAATTTCATATATATATATATATATATAATTTTTTATGATATATTTGTTATCTCATTTCCTTAATTTATTGAATACCTTTTCAACTAATTATTAAACTGAGATTGTTTGATTAATTTTTCAAGAAACTACATCGATGTGTTGAAATTGTTAAAAGGTGTCATCAAATAGTTCCATAATCTCAAAAATCATATATTTATAAATTATTTATCATTAAAATAGAACCAATGTTATAAATATTAATAGATTTTACAAAATATCATAAAATTTTGAAATAAGTCTCCATAAGCTTATTTTGGGTGGTTAAAATCCCTATAATAAATTTTTTAATATCATTAATATAATGGATAATTTATCTTTATAAAATAATATTTTTGTTATAAATATAATATTTATTGATAAAAACTATCTTTATTAACACCCATGTAAATTATGGATAATAAAATAAAAAAAAATATCATCTATGGAGGGGGTGAATCATACATAGTCTATGCGATGTTTTCATTTTTGAATGCACGGGGGAGAGGTGGGTAATGGTTATTTTAACAAAATAATAAATTTTTTGTATATTAATGACACTTATTTTTTTATATTAGGATATTTAGAATATATTTATGTGATGTATGAGATAAAAAAAATTAGAGAAAAATGGGAGATTGATTAGCAGTTCTTGCCTTACATCTTTGGATGATTCCTTTTCTAATGGGATTATGCCTATGATGGTTTGAATTTTGATGATACCACATCCTCTAAAAAATTGATATGAGTGTTGAGGATGTATTTTGGTAGATTTGTTTTGATATTATATATTTATTTCATGATGTGAAGTGCGGGGGTTATGGGAAGTATTTTAAAGGGGGTAAGGTGTGTTTTAATGTAAAAAATGAATATTTTGACATTTAGTGTATCTTCCAATAACAATACGTAATATAATGATACTTTTTTATTTTCAATTAAATAATTTGGGGTTATATGTTCATTTGGGTGAATCCTAAAATTAATGGAACCTTTTAATCACTAAATAAAATGAAATTACCAAAATACTTTTCTTATTAGATTTAAAAATACTTTTTGTTCTGAAATATCAAATATTGGTTTATAAATTTATAGAAATTTTTTGTTAATTATTTATTTTATTAATCGAAAAATTATATATATTGAAAAAGGATTCATAAATTTTTAATTCATTCTTATATTATAGATATATCATAAAAGTCATCATATTGGTAAAAACTATATTTTTCTTCTTCACAAAAAATGAGCATTTATATAAAAAATCAATAAAATTATCTGGAAGGTAAATTGGACATGATATCTCTGAAAATAATTGTACTTTTTAAAAAATAATTTCAAAATATTTAAAATATGATTTTCAAATAGTATCCTTATTTATCGGAAAATAAGTATTTTTTACAGGATCAAATTTTAGATCTTTAAATAAAGTACATATGATTCCATTATTTCATGTAATTATATATGTATAAATAAATATGGTTTTATAAAACCATTTAATAAAAATATAATTTGATTTAAATTTCTATAATTAATACAAAAAATATTTTATTTAAAATTAAATGAATATGTTATTCAAAAAAATAAATAATACTTTATCTGTGGAAAAATTTATAATATCATATTTAATACTTATATTGAATAATATCGTGATTTATAAATCTTATATTATTATACATAATATTGATCTACTAAAATAATATATTTATGTGGTGTTGTTTTTTTTATACATGAACTTGTACTATGCTAATAATGATACATGATTAATTAAAAGGAAATTTTCTTATATAAAAGTATAGTTTCATACACACTCCCCCCCTAGTTAAATTTTAATTGAATTATTTTATGATATTTATATAAAAATAGAATGGAGTAATTTTGTATCATTTCATCCTTAGAATCCCTTATTTCTTATTCATATTAATGATTACACCAAATTACTTTGACAATGTGGGTTTTCCTATTACATATATCAAATTTCTATGGTCTATGATTTTCATTGGATGCTTCTCATGAGAGAAATCTTGTTCCAGCCAGGCCACCTATGGGTTTATAAAATATAAGGGATCATGCATGTACTTCTGTGAGAGGTATATGTGGAATACATCAAGCACATGATACAATTTTAGTGGGATTTTCAATCGACTAGACATAGATAAAATGTGTTGTATCATTTAAAAGGGTTCAAAATTTTTGGTAAATAAATTTCCCTTCATCCAAAACAACATGATTCTCTTCCATTATGATATATGTTTGAAGATATTTCTATAACTATATACTCTATGTATTATCAATTAATTTTATCATAACACTCTTATAGACACTGTTTTGTCCTGAGGTGTTCCATAAAGGATTTGACATCCTCTTCTATTTCTTCAATCAGTTCGGTTCCCATGAGCTAAATTGTCCAACTTCATCCAAATGTGTGGGATTTCTAAAATTATTTCTATATAGGTATTTATAATGATCCATCTAGATTCCATATTATATTCTTTTATTGTATGAAAAATCAACCAAAGGAATATATTGACCTAAAAATCTTTAAATATATTGAAAAATTCATCCATATATCTTTAGCTGGATGGATAGTTCATTCAAATTGGGCACTGGTCTAGAGATGATAGACTATGTTAAAGTTTAAATCAGTGTTTATAGCATACTGTTGACTTTCCAAAAACATTTTTTTGATCCTAGAATCTTGATTATACCTGATAAGTAATGATATTCCATGTTTCTTTACCACTCATTTAATTTATATAATTGTATTTTAATCATGTTATAAGACATATTGAATTTCAATGAAATGAGAAAACAAGGTGATATAGTTCACTATTACACATATGGAATTTTTTTCATTGGATAGCCTTCGAAAACATGTTTAAAAATCAATAGTAATGTCCTCCATTTTTTATATAGTTATGGGTAATGGTTGCATCATCCCATTGGATTTTCTTTTCATTCACTAATTGTTAGATCAATGAGAACTTTAAAGTACATTAAGCAATATCCTTTTCTATATTTTCCCACTATTTGGTCTCTAAAATACCTCTATAAATATTTATTATTCTTGGTTAGATAAATAATTTGGAGCGATGAGAATCAGTCAATTTTTCCTTCTTTATCTTAGAATTTTATCGTATAAATATTAATGTTCCAATTATCTCAAAACCTTATTCATAAATTGTAAACTCTGTTACACCCATATATTTTAAAATTAAATCTATGTTTGATAGCATTTACGACATGAAACACTAAAGGTAAATGAAACATTATTATTTATATATGACCATTATTAAGAAGAAATTAGATATTTAGGTATGAATTTTATTAAATAATTATTTTAATATTTATAAATTATATTAAATTAATTTATGTCTTCATAAATTCTTTTTAAATAAGAACTCAATTAATAATATTCATTTTATTCATCAAAATTATTTTTTTTAAAACTGATTTTAATTTGTTTTTTTAGAAATATTTATAATTACCATCTGTAACATTTAAATTATGTTTGATTAAGTTAACATAGGATTATTTGTTTTCATTTTTATGATATAATAAATTTTTTAGTGAATAGTTAAATTTCAAATTTTTCAAATGCTTCAATTTAAATTCATTAAATAATGTAATTAAAAAATTCATTTTTTTTGGATTTTTTATTAATGTATAATATGAAAAAATTTATTTAAAATAATCTTATTAATTTCATTTGATTATTCATTTTTCTTAAGTTTGTTTTAAGTTTATTTTTATTCCTACAAACATAGTATTATGAAAAAAAATTCATGTTCATATTGTTTATCTATTTTTATTAATTATAATAAACCATAATAAGAAAATATTTCTTTTAAACTCATATAATATTTATTTTTATTCCTATATTTTCTATATGATTAAAATGTTTTTTGAAAAATGCATTTTCTTGAAAAATAATTATTCACCACCTTTTATGGGATTCTTATTATGTTAAATATATACCACTTATATTAATTTAATATGTTAAAATAAATTTAACATATTTTATTTGAATAATTATTGTCAGTTAATATTACCAAGTTAATTTTTTATAATGAATAGTAAGGTAATAATTAAACAATGTAATGATTATGGTTAAAATCGGTTTAATGGGGGTTAAATAAATGATATAGGGGTTAAAATGAACCAAGAATTGTTTTATTTACTTTTAATGGAAATACATAGACACTATATCATCTTAGATTCAATAATTGTCCATTTTGGATCAATTTAGTGTGAATAATACCTTTATATATTTTATTATTTTCAGTAATTCAATACATGTTTTTCCCTCACCTATAAAATGACACCTCCTCACCCCTCCTCTCCACACATAAAATTCATTAGGGTTCATCCAATTTATAACAACATTCCTTTAATAATCCACTTTACATGTCCTATAATCATTATTTTTGTTATAAAACCCTCATTATAAGTATATTTGGTGAAAACCTAATGTGGTTGACAGAAGAAGATGTATCGTTCTTAACCAAGACTTTCTATTTTTTTCTTCTTAAACAAGCTTCATAAATTATTTAACCATGAATATAAAATATAATCACTATATAACACAAAATTAGATTTTATTGTGTTAATTTCCTAACATGTATCCATCTCCTCTTCTATTAAAAGTGAATCGATCCCACTATTCGTGTGTTGAGCCGATTAATGCCTCACATATTAATGTAATTCATTCTCCATAATTTCCTCTCACTATTACCTATGATGATTTATTTAATATATATATATTTTATTCATGACATATTTCTCATTTTTTTAATTGTAATATATGGTGTATATTTTTTACCTTTTCATTCATTTAAATATGATAATGTTGTTCATATGCATGTGTTAATTACCACCTCCATGAAGCAATGTTATTATTTTTCATTATTTCATCACATGAATTATATATAAAATATTATTTAAATAAATAATATGATATATATGATTTAACTACCATTATGTAAATATATCATAACTCTTACCTTCTGTCATTCATGATAGTATGAAAAATGTAAAAGTTACTCATGTATACATACAACCATTAGTCTCTATGATTTTATTATTTTTTATTTTTAATAAAAAAATCAATATTGGTTTTAAAATTATCATTTTTATATAAAAATGATAATTTATAAATATTATAACTCCAGATATGATACATCAATAACTTCTTTTATTTTCCCCAACTTACAAAATTCATTTTAGACTTGTGATCCAAATATCGTCAGAAGTACGAGGTGAAAAGAATTTATTAATTAATTGTATGTAACATTGTATTAAAAAGACATAGAAGAATAATTAAGTTGATAATTATTAATAATAAATTAAATAATTAACATATTTTAATTATTTATAAGTCAGTTAATGTACATTGTGAGTTAGACGTGAGGTAAGGGATCTCTCTAAATAACCATTTTTTGGGGATTAAGACCTATCTCTCTCTTACTCACTTTATACCTATCCTTAATGTTATGTAATTATTCTAAATTATACATATTTATCTAAAACTTTTACCAATTTCATTTTCACTTTGTTTTATTTGGTAATACATGCCTGATAATAATTTCTAAAATGTCTTCTTCTAGAAATATCTTTAGATTGTGATATGAGGAAAAATTATACAACCCTTTTTTACCATTGGGGAATATTATGATTATAAATTATGATTGATCTATTTATTTTGGATAATATAATAATAATCAGGTTATTATGGTTGCACCCAAATTGATATCTAATGCATTCGGTAACACTTTTGTGTCATGAAATTTTGTGTATCAGATTGAAGATCATACATAATCCACAATGGGAATATGCCCACCATGTGATGTTGTCCTATAAGTTAGCCTTTAATTATGTTTAAGTCGCATTTTTTTCATCAAAATTTCCAATTTTTCCATGATCTTGTTATGACATGTCATTTATATTATTCTACCATGAGATTACTCTTAAGCCATTTCATTTATGATGCGAGTTTATAACTTTTTTCTAACATGTTATGTTTCCTTGTCATGATTAATCCCATACTATTCTTTTTAGCTCGCCCGTTTTCTCTTTGTATTCTCTTGGTCATCCAGTGTTTTTTAAGAGTTCAATGTAATATAAATGATCAATATAGAGATTAAAGTAATTTTATTTATTAAATTTTTACTTTGACTTATTATGAAACTAGTTTTCCAAAGGTACAAGTCCTTTTCGATCCTTTTTTTGGTACTAATGGATATTTATTTTGAAAATCAGGAAATAATATGTGTAAAAATAAATGTTTTGTAATATTTGGTATAAAAAAAATTCTAGTTTTATTGAGGATTAATATTATAAAACATTATTAGTAACACAAGGAATAATTCTTTGTATATGAAAATATCATTTAATTTTAGTGAAGTATAGAGAGATCTATTTCTAAGAAATTAAATCTATATCAGGACAATAATAGTGGATTTTGTTCTACAATAGTTATTCTTAGGGTTAATTACTCCAAAAAATGGTACATATGGATGTTAATTTATTATCTCATGATTCACAACAACTTGGCCTTAATGAAAAAATATTTTGACACTCTAGATAGATCTTCTTTAAAAAACCATAAACTATTTACAAATTATTATAAATAACATGAAAAAATTATTATTATGGGAAAAAACAGATGAAAAATTACTATGTATAACCTTTATTTAAACCTATAGTCTCATAAAATAGAATATATTTATCAATTATAAGTTATTCCTTTTATGTACATTAGTTCCCTATTTTTATGTTTATTAATTAATGCATTCTTATCTTGCTTGCTATTTTTAGTTTGTGGTAGGAAATAAGAGAAATTGTTCCAATAAACAAAGTTATAGGAAATTTGATGATATTTCAAATGATTTTCCAAAACATATGGTAGTGATCATGGAAACTTAATTATATTATTAATTGAACTGTATAATGTTATAAATAATATCTTTAATCAAGTGGAACACCCTTCTTATACTACGAAAGTAAAAGCTGGAGAAGGGTATTTTATGAATAACAACGTCCTACAACCTTTAGTGGACATTATTAACCCCTCATTGAAAAATAGTGTGTTAAATCCATTTAGAACATATTATATATCCTCTAAATTTTAGAAAAAATTGAAATTTGTGTTATCCATTTAATGCATGGAGGTGGATACTCAACAGTGGCTGATACTAATCAAGAATGGAAAGTCCAAAGTGGCTATTGGTCTAATGTAATGGGATGAATTCAAAAAAATATTTTTCAATAAATATTTTCCCTCAACAAACTATAATAAAGGTATGTTTTTGTTCCTAGAACTAAATATAAATGTGTATGAGTATATATGGGTGTATAATGAAAATATCAAAAGGCTTTCATGGTATGACTCCATATTTTTTTATCAAAACCAAAAATAATGTGGAGTATTAATTTACTTAGTTAAAAAAAATTCTATGAAAATATTTAGAGATTTGGTAAATTTATATCTATGAATATATCATTTAATTTTTCTTAAAAATGATATGGATATTGGTGACTCTCTATGGTCATTTGGAATTAGAGATAAAACATTAAATATATATTTCTTCGGTCAAATCAAGAGAGAAATATTATTGAGGATAGAAAACCCAAAATACCATGGGTTAAATGCGTAGGAAGAATCATTTTAGAGGATATCTCATTAGAAGATGAATATAATTTAATGGTATAAAAGTGGTTCATCAATATAAAAAAATTCTGAAAGTATATGAAGAAGCCCACTAATGTGTCATACAAAAAAATTTTAAATCAACTATCATCCTCTCATATAATGTTTCAATTGTAAGCAACATGGGGTTAATTTAAGTAATTATCATAAGCCAAGGGTGTTAATAGATAATCAATAAAAACCCTCCATGGACTAGATAGGATGTTTGGGTATATGTTATTGCAACTATTATAGTGGATCCTAATAATGATATGGATATAGGTACACTGTCGTTTCATTCAAATATAATTTAAGTAAATTTATATTCAAGTTATATGAATTATTTCATATCATTCACGTTTAGTATAAACATTCAAACACCACCTTAAAATATAGGGATAAATTATCTATGAGAATAGATAATGGAGAAATTTTTTTATTTAAAGTATATTACTCCACCCCAGTCAATGTTTGTGGACTTAAGTATCTAGAAAATATCTTATTACTTCAATTATTAGATTATAATTCTATATTATAAGTGTATTTTCTATCCATATATAACTCCAACATCATATTTCATGAGAGGTTCATCACTCTCCTTTTCCTAAGTTATCCTTAGATTTTATACATGTGTGAGGAGGATGATAAATCTCCCTCGGAATCTTCAACTCAAGTGTGGGTATTATTTATTTATGATACGTTCTTTAGATAAAATTATGAAGATTATGGATATAATCATTCTTGAATGAATTACCATTCTGAGATATTATTTTTATGTGTTCCCATGAAGAGTATCATGGTCTTTATCATGACAGATAGGTTGAGTTCACAATCAGACATATACAAGAATCTATGCTCATATCCAAGTCACCTAATAGAATGGAAAACGTTGAGTTGTAATAAAAAAACATGTTACAATGGAATATATATATGGGTTTTATACATTTGGGATATTCAATAATGGTATATGTGTTCTATTATTCAAGATGAAGGATATTTCACTGTTCCTCTCCATTTATTATCATGAACTCAACAAAATAAAGATAAAAAACATTCTTCCCCTACCAAAGATAGTTAATGTGTTTGATCAACTACATGTAGCTTAGTATTTATATATTAAATCCGTTGGTCATGATACCACCAATTAAAGGTAAAAAGGAACATATTCCACACACTACCTTTTAAATAAGTTATAGTCACTATGAGTTCATAGGGATGGATCACAGACTTGATAATTCCCCAACAATCATTATGTATATAATGAGTAAAGAATTTTGAGACTACCTAGATGATTTTGTGGAAGTGTTTATAGATAATATTATAATATAATTCATAAAAATGAAGGACTGTGAGAAGAAATATAATATTGAGCTAAAGATGATTTGAAAAGGGAATATGTATGAAAATTAATTTAGAGATTATTTCTGAAAAAAAAGAATTTAATTATTAGGGAATATTTTCCCCAAAAAAGGGATATCAATGGACTCTTTAATGATAAATGAAATTAAGGAATGTCCCAAACCAAAAAATATAATTAACATCCATAGACTCAATCTAAAATTTGTATATTACCAATGACTGGTGTGAAAATTCTCATGATTGTCAAACCTGTTATCCAAGCTAACTCGGGAGGGGTTAATGATTTTATCCGCTAGGGAATGAGAAGGTAGATTTAAGAAGATAAAAAATAGGCTTATAAATACACCAATTATCATGCTTCCCTCTTGTGGGGATCCTTCATGGTATATATAGATTCTTTAATGAAGGGTGTGGGTATTATGTTAATGGAAAATGAGAAAGTGATATCCTACACCAAAATGAAGTTGATCATTCATGATAAAACATATCAGATAAATAATATGGAGTTAGATGCATTTACTTTTTCATTTAAAAAATTATAACATGGTCTATATGAGGAGAAGTGTGATATAAAATGACTCATAATAGCCTAAAATATATATTCACATATAAGGATCTTTGTATGTGCTGGCGAAGATGGTAAGAAATAATAAAAAAACTATGAATAGACAATCCTCTGCCATCTTGTGAAAGAATATAATTTTGAAGATTCTATACATAGAGAGGATCCATAAAAAATATAAAAAAATGGGAATTGAGAAGGAACCAATCCCAATATACATGAAAATGATTTACATGGGAATCATAAAGAATGGAAAACCATCATTCCTTTATCCATTGATTTCTCATCCATACCTTCTATAGAAGAAAAAGGATTACCAAATAGATAATTAGAAAATTTAGAATAAGTTGGAATCTATAAGAAAATGTAAGTCCTCATCATTCAAAATTCGTGAATAAATATATATAATATTTGGTCATGATTATGTGTTCAATTAAATATAGAGATTAAGAAAGAGTTATTGAGTGATGAACATATATAAACCTTATCAATCTACATAGGGAGAACAATGATATATCAAGATCAATAAGAGAACTATTTTTTATAAAATATGATGAATTATATCACATAATATATATATATATATATATAATTTTCTAGTATGTCTATAATTTAAGGATTAAATCCAAATTTATAAGGGATTGATTCAAACATTACTCATACCCATATGGAAATGGGAAAACAACACCATGGAATTTTCACTTGTTTTTCAAAGAAATCAATAGGAAATAATGGAATATGGGAGTTAGTGGATCATATTACAAGGACAATTAACATCATTTAAATTCTAGAGGAATTATTACTTGATCATCATTAAATTATATACATCCATGATGTGGTGAGGTTATATGAAGTATCATTATTTATTAGATCTGATAAAGATGCAAAAC
Source organism: Viscum album (assembly GCA_963277665.1). Taxonomy (NCBI): domain Eukaryota; kingdom Viridiplantae; phylum Streptophyta; class Magnoliopsida; order Santalales; family Viscaceae; genus Viscum; species Viscum album. The sequence goes on from OY728129.1 coordinate 823,410,619, forward strand.
TTACCTTTATGTTCTAGAAGAGACACTAACATGATATAAAATTTTTAGTTTAAATTAATTATGTATTATCACCCCTAAAGTGATGGTAAATATAATAGGTCTATCAAAACAATTAGTGACATATTGAGGGTATGATCAATGGAATTTTTAGTAGGATAGGGTCAACATATTATTTTGGCTAAGTTCTCTTAAAATAATAGATTTAACTCAAGCAACAAAATAGACCCTTATGAATCCCATTATAGTAGGATATGTAGAACACTATAATGTTTATATAAATTAAGTGGGATAATTAAATAAATAAATTAAATGGTTGAGAAAAGTGTATAAATTATCAAGACCATTCCCTAACAAATTTTCACTTCTAAGAGTCAACAGAAGATCTGTGATGATAATCATAAATGAGACCTAGAGTTTAAGTATAGAGATAATGTGTTGCTCTAAATATCTACAAGGAAGAATTGGGGAAGAATTCAAAACTATTTCCTCAGTATGTTATCCCTATTGAGATTCTTGATTGCATTAAAGGTGTAGTTTATTGACTAGAAATACAACCATCCCTTTCAAAAGTACCAGACACATTCCACGTATCCCTCTTGAGGATGTAAAAAATACATCATCCAAAGGTATTGAATTTATTTTTAGTAAATATATAAAATGATCTCCCTTAGGATGATTATCCGATTAAGATCATTAACCATAGACATAGTGTTCAATGTAATCAGAAAACTCACCAATCAATGTACAATGACAAAATATTAAATATGATGAGGAAACCTATGAACCAAAGGAAGACACAATGAAGAAGTAACCTCAACATTATTTATGTAAGTATGTAATAAAAAATTTCAATACCAAAATTATTTAATGTAGGAATAACATAACACCCCAATATTTTAAAAGTATAACAATATTTGATATGGTATAGACATGCAACACTGAGCCTAAATAAACAATGATTATTAAAATATGAGAGTTATTAGATAGAAATTAAATATTTATTTATGATATGGATTAAATTAATTATGAAATATATCTAATTTTATTGCTCTATATAATTTTATTCCCAAATTTTTAGGAAATAATAACCAAATTTTTAATAAAAACGTTTTATTATTCAATAAATATGTTATCTTCATAAATGTTTTTTATTTATTTTAGGGAGAGATATTGTAATTAATTTATGGAATATTTATTAAATTTATTTCATAAAATTAAATTCATTTTTTAATCATAGTATTAAAATTAAATTAGGGTATTCTTTTTGTATTTTTGAAAAATTAGTTATTTTACTGTTAGTATTGCAAATTATTAAAAAAATTAAGTATTATTATATATTTTCATTAAATGAAGTTATTTATAAGTTAAATTATATTTTTTATTGGGAAATAATATTAAATGTTAATAATTTTATTAATAATATTATAATTAATTTCTTTTGAATTGGCAATTTTCTTTCTTTTCGTTGAAGTTTAGTTTTATTCTTAAAAACACAGTTTTCTTAAAACTATTTTTATGTTCATAAATTTTATCCATTCAAAATAACTATAATAAATAATAATATGAAATTATTTAAAATAAATTTATATATTATATATCTATTTTTATGAATTTATGTTCATATAATGAGGATTTATTGTCATAGTGTTAATATAATATCATTTATTTCTAAAAAATGCAGTTTCTTAAAAACGTGATTTTCAATGTGTTTTGTGTGTTTAATTTTAAATTAAAATTTTACAAATATGTGAATTTAATTTGAAAAAAATTATTAGAAAAAAATTATTCTACATTATTCATATGATTTAAATAGTTTAACTTAATTTTCTGCCTCAATTAATATTAAAAATAGTAATAATTTACAGTCACGGTTATTGTTAAAATGTGTTTAATCGGGGCTTAAACTAAAGAGATAAGGGTTTAAATAGCCTTAAAATTTTTCATAATTCCTATTTAACAAATATATTTAGAACATAGATCATATAATATGTGGTATTATTCCATTTTTCATGCATGTGAAGTGAATAATTCTTTTATATATTTTCATATTTTAAATTTTCAAAGTGGGTGCCTCCCCCACTTATAAAATGTCACCTTCTCTTTTACCCTATACACACATAAAAAAATTTGGATCATCAAATACCTAATAAAATAACTTACTCAATTAACTTACTAATTTTTAGAATAATTTCTTTTATTATAAAACCCTCACAGGATGGCTTTTGGTGAAAACCTAAAGAGGATTTCCAACGAAGAGGTATCATTCTTATCCTAGCATTATTATTTTATTTCTTCATCCAACACCTTAAAAAAATTATAGAAACATTATAATATATTAACAACCATATATACTAAATAATTATATTTTATTATGTTAATTTGATAACCTATATTCATCTCATATTAAATCAAATTGGAAACAAAACCATCGTTCGTGTGTACAACAGACTGCCACATCACAAATCGATGTAATTTGTTTTCCATAATCACCTCGCAAAACTGTTTAAAATGTTGAAAATAATGTATATAAATTATATTTATTACAGATTTATCATTATATATGTGTACTATATAATAAATTTAATTACACTGTGGTTTTTCTTATATAGCGGTGGTTTGAACTGCCGTTATATAGTTCTAATTGAGTTTCAAAAAACCACCTTTAAAATTGGTGTTAGCAATCAACACATAGCGGTTTCTTCCATTTAGTTGATGTATCTAGAAAGTTTCATAGAAGATGTATTTGGTGGCGGTTTTTGTTTAATAAATTATTGGGATCTAGCGGTAGTTGAATATCGCCAATAATGTCTTGCCTTTTTCACCGAATAAAAAACACCACTCATATGGATAAAACTGCCATTAAGTAAAATTTATCATATTTAGCAGTGGTTTTAACCACTTCCCCAAAACAATACCATAATATAATGGTTTTTTAAACCACCAAGAAAAAAATAATCTATCTCTTGCGATGGTTTAAAATGTCGGTATATCATGTATTAAAAAAAGGTTGTAAGTATGTATCCCCAGAACCTATAGCCAAAACTACAAAAGAATGACACTTAAAATTTTACCAGGTTGTAAAATATATCATCAATGTACAATTAAAACAATATTTTAAAATTAAAGAATCATTGTACGTTGATTCACACCAAAACATAAAGAATCAACACATTGACCAAGGAAAATAAGACATTTAAAGAAATAATAGATACATTTAATGAAAAAAAACACAACAAATTAAAAGAATCTACCTATATGTAAAAGATAGATAGGAAACTAAAAATAATATATGATCATATAGAAATTTCAATATCCAAATCCAATGGAATCATATAACATAGACACATGGTTATGCAACACATACATAGGGAATCTGTTTTCCCAATCCCATCTAAAATATAAGAATAAGATGGAAATACCCACATTGGATGAACTGATACATGAACAAACACTCTCTACTAATCATTTCCCAATAATGAACTCTACTTTTCACCCTCTCTATCTCCATCTCTACTTCCTGTTACCAGCACTTGTAAGACAATTATATTGAAAATTAAGAAATGTTGAATATTTCTATTTAGAAATAAAATCAATAAAATTTTATGAACTAAATGATTTTGAAGTTGTGTGATTTACGTTCTCACAACCATTCATCACTTGCAACCATTTTTTTATGTCAAAGACCACATATGGTAATAGTCTCAAACCCATCTACTCACTCGACTGGGATGCTCCTACCCAATGACTTTACAAATTGGGTCATCCTGGGAGACTACGTAGTACTTTGTGGGATTGACATCCCATTGTTCTTCAATTTTTTCCTATAAATAAAATATTGGTCATATTAGAAGCAATATATATTAACATAGTGACAACTGATAATAACTTATTATCATGAAAAATGAATTCATACCCCCAACTTCTTTGGTAATCTCATTAACAAACCTCCCATCAAATTTTTTATGAACATTCAACCACACTTTTATTTGGGATACTTGGTGGCATAAATTTGGTGAATTCATTAAAGAAATATAAACCAAATATTTAAGATATTAAACAGATAACATTGTATAATAAATATTCAAACTAATGGAAATATTACTAGATTCGATAATCTTCTAGAAAAACTCTTTGACCCCATAGTGTGAATATAATGCTTCTTTGGAATTCCTATCATTTAATCAAATGAAATTGTGTTCATAACATATATTTTGAAAAATTCATACAGAAAAAATATAAATGATAATAGATGCATAGTACTAACAAGAAAAATATACATAAAAATGACAATGAATGACTACAAAAATGACATAAGTGGTTGATAAATAAATAGATAACTGTACATACAATCATTTTCTCCTTCAATCATATCGGTTTCCTACTCCATCATTACTTCATCAAATTAATCCACCCTTGCCGGATTACTATTTTCGATATCATGATGAACAAATAATTCTATTTATTTCTATTTATGGGATTCAATGTCAGATGCCAAATCTTCTACTTCATCACCTATATCATACAAGTCTCTTTGGTTTATATTAGAAACTCAACTCCACTCTTCATCCATGACATCTTTCACATAATATACCTTTTTCTCTTGTGATGAAAAGATATACTTATCATGTAGTTCACAGTCACAAACATCCATCAAGTGAGATAAGTTCACAGAAGTAAATTGCAAGAAATCTCATTTGAAACCCCTGATAATATCCACCCAATTGAATTAGAATAAAACAACTAAAAAATATATGGGTAGTTTAATTCGATAATATCAGTAAATCTTCCCTAGTATCCCACTTCAAAAAATGTAAATATGCCACTATTTTGTGTTTTCAAACCCTCTTCATGATCAATTATACAGAATTTAAAAAAATTCACATTGAAAGCATCAAACTTTATAGCATGTTTTAGAGGACCTCATGAAATAAACTTCATATATTATAAAAACAATTCTCAATTTTTAGTATTAATGATTTGAAAAAATTAATATACATTATTAAATTTACAAAATGTATGTATCAACTGAATATCCATATTGATTTCAATATTTATGAACTTACATGATATTCAAACCATTCTATAAGATATTTATTAATATATTTTGTTATATCTTTCTAATTTCATATACATCCTACCATTAATCTATTTATTTGTATCCTCAACACTTCAATAAATGGATCTTCAATTTCAATATTCTGCACCACATATCTATATTCCTATAATAATTCAATTGCGGTTAGTGTAAAATTTGAGATCCTCCCAACTGATCAGCCAATAGTAGGAATGTTTTTTAATTCCCATGTATTTCATGTTAATTTTATGTGTTTTCAACATGTGCAAATAAATTAAATATTATCTCAATATCATCTATGTATCTAGAACCAAAGTTGGCCTTCAAAAATAGAGTCTTCAGGTTAAGTTCTATTATTCACGTATGATTTCAAATGACCATGATATCTCTATAGTAAAATAAAAAATAATAATTTTGTATTTAATGAAGTGCCAATAATTTATTTATGAAATTAAAATAACATAAATAAAGTATCCCTCAATTGGATACATCCATCGATAATGTACGGGACATCCTAATTTATCTTCCTCAACCAAATTCATAGTTAAAAGCATAATGATAGTAAAAATGACGGAGGAATGATCGTCTACATTCCACAAAGTGTCAATAAAAATATCTACTGAAGTTTTTCAAGATAAAATGGATGTAGAGTTGTCTCAAATAGTTGTAAAAAAATGTGTATAATTGGAGTACAACAACAGAAATATTTTCAGGTAATAATGTACACAATGCCAATAGAAGAAACTACTATAAAAAAATATGTGAATCATGACTTTTTGATCCATGTGACATACAATTATTTAAGTCAAAACACCTTGATATGTTACATGAATACCCATGAGATACCTTCACATATTTTAAATCATTATGGAATGTATCTTTATCCCTATTTACTATTGAAAAAATTTCCGGAGCATACTTTCAATTCTCAATTGGGCAGAGATCACGCATTATGTTCATTGCTTATAAGTATTTCCAAGTATCAAGATGATACTTCTACATTCCATGCTCATTTAGAAATGTGAAGATAAAATTGTAACAGAAATTATTTTCAATATGCATCACATCAATATTATTCCACAAAAAATTAAATTACCAACACGGTAGTTTTAAGTATATAATTGTTTTCTTCCATTATTGCATTCTGATTTCACTTGATGGTGCACTTAAAATTCATTTCCCACTAACAATAAAATGATGCACCTTCCTTAATTCTATTACAACATTTAAAATTTCTTTAAATATTTTAAAACCTGTTAACAACTTTTTAGTTGGTCTACGATCAATGAAACCATTGAATTTTGACATTTTTAGCTGAAATATATGAGATGCATCGAGATATATTTGATGACACAAGAAGAACCATTTTATATTGTGAGGTAGCCACTCAGGATTAAAATAAATGTTAAAAATATGACAAGACAAACTGATGTAAGTGTTCCAACCAGATAAATTTTTATGTCCAGGGAAGTCACTAATGGTCTACACTATATCAGCTTGCATTTTGAACATTGTTCTAGAAAATTCATCATATGTCTCAAAAGAGTTTCTCTATAACTCCTATAATTATTCAATTAAAGGCTGCAAGTAAACATCAATATAATTTCAGCAAATTTTTTTCTAGGAATAATCATCAAAATGATAAAATACATTTGTTATACACATCCATAGAGGCTGACTGTAAGGGATCAAAACAACTAGCCAAATGCTATAACTGGTACACAAAGTCACAAATGGGTTGAATTGATCGGCAACCAAACCCAATTGATCATTCCTAGAATTATATGAGAAATCTCGATGTAATGAATCAAATTTATTCCATGATTTTGAATCTATTAGATTTCACAATAACCCATCATTGTTATTATCTACAGAATGATACTTCATGCGTTTTCCAATTTTTAATGACATGAATAATCTTTGAAATCAAGGCTTTAATGTAAAGTAACGAAAAAACATTGTAGGTGTATTAATTTTATTCTTCTTCATGGTAATATGTTGACTCAAACATTCAACATCACCCATATAATTCCATCTGGAGTAAGAAAATTTCTTACAATCCTCTATGCATGAATCCTCTCCCAAATAAAGCATACAATCATTGGGACACCAATGAATTTTCTTATAACTCAAAACAAGCTGGTTAACAATTTTCTCATATCATTAAATGACTTGGGAATCTTTTCTTCAAGAAATGCATCACTAAAAAATTCCAATATCATAGAAATCGCCTTATTTTTATTTCCACACAAGCATTTGATATGTTATAACTTCAGTAGAAAAGAAAGTTTTGAATATTTCAAATATCCACTATAAAACTATTGATTTCCATCATCAACAAAACCGCGAAATTAAGCAATCTACTAAGTGATGTTTTCTCTTACATTATTCACTATAGAATCAACATGATGATCCAATGATTTGTTTTAAACTTGATCGGGTTGTATTACAATATCAAAATATCACATTTCATGTTTTTATTTGTATCACCATCAACTAGTTGTTCGGATATGTTTTAATTTTTGTGTTAGTCTCTTTTAATTCAAGATGCATCATTTATATGGGTTTCCATTTCATTTTCCAGTGTTGACAAAGGTGGGAGCACATTATTTGGATTGAAATCAGTGCTCAATATTTTTGGTAACATTCGATTGTCCCTGGAAAATCCATCACAAATAATGAGTTGGTAATTTCTTCAATATCAAGTGCTAATAAAATTAATATCTCTTAAACCATCTTATAAATTTATATTTCGAACATGGTCATCTTATTCTCCCATCAACATATCGATTGGAAATTGAAAAAATAAAAAACTCCTCCACACCCTTTGCATAATGAGGTGTGTTCCTCAGCAATGTGATCCAGATTTTATCCATATATATCATAATGTTCCTACACATTATGAAAAAAATAAAACACATAACTTTTAAAAAATAGGAGAATAGATTCATATATACTAGTTGAAAAAATATTAATATATTAAATAACCATAAAATACCTTTTAAATGTACGTATAACCATCTGTGAGATAAGAATTAGAGAAACTTATGAAAAATAATAAAACTATTTTGACTAATAGAATATGTTGATAACGAAATTGGTGTAGGGTACTGAACTTACACCATTCCTTAATTGATTCAGAACAAGGAAATATATGGAAACTAGAAATGCCTTATGAACTCAGTATAATGAATCCATGAAGTTCTAAATGTCTTCCTTATTCAATATCCAGTTCTTTCCTTAGATTCTATTTTTAGAGAAAACACAAATTGATAACATTCTTTAGAAATCCAATGAATCTTCTATACATGGGTGTTTGCTAAATTTTCTTCATTCATTTAAAACCCAAAATTTTTAAATTAAAATAGAAACATATTACTGTTTAAATTATTATGCTCAAATTCCAAAATACTCAATTTATTTCAGTCGTGGTATCATTTTGGAGTGATAGGGGCTTTATACCGTTCAAATGGATGAGATATGATACTACTTAAATATAATAGGGAAATTTTATACCTATATATCCCACATAAGGGTAAAATAATTTTTTCACAGGCTGTATAAGGGTACCTCAAAAAAAATTAATTTGACTAAAGGTAACCTTTAAAATATACAACTCACATAAAGATAAGATCCATCGACACATGATGTATATAAGTAAATTATAATTCTATGTAAAGGTAATCACAAATTATAAGTGTTGAATAAGGGTAAATACTAAAGTTGTTTAATGGTAAGATTTTACTTAAACTGGTAAGGTAAAGGTAACTAGAAAAGATATATAAAGGCACTTCGAAGTTATAAGATTGTAATAACAAATTTATAAAGCACTTGTAAAGGAAAAAAATAAATTCCATACACTATATAAAATAAGATAATTCAATACACCAGGGTAACATGCATTTTTTTCATGCCGCTTATGGGTAGCTTAGTAGTTGCATAAAGGTAACCAACACTTGTGTAAAGGTATGAAACACTTGTGTAAAGGTAAGAATCGCCCACGTAAAGGTAAAAATCACTTGTATAAATGTAAGAATATATTTTATTCTAATACTAGAAATCAAATACATGATTTTATTATGATATAGTAACATTAAAATTTTGAACTAATTTATTTTACCACATTCTTGATATACAATATTCGATGCATCATCCATAATTTTTTTACTCTCTCAACATAATTATTTTCATCATTTGTATTGTATGTAATCATCCCATTTTCATCACTATATGTAAAATTTTCATTCCCATGAGGAGAGAAAAATGGAAACCAATCAAATATAGACTTCTGCATTCGACTCATTTCATTTTAATCATGAATATACTGAGACTAATTTCTCTCAATTTTAATACCAAAAATAATTCCTTATCTAGAAAATAACTTTTTTATCTTGTTACTCACTTTATTAACAATTATCCAAGGTATTACAATGAAAATATAACAAGTGATGAGAATAAGTCATCCATTTAAAAGTGTTATTAAATAAAAAATTAAAAAAAATTAATTTGAAACTCGATTGGGATTCAATCTGTATCATACATCCATATTCTCTATATTCTGATAAAAAATATTTTTTTTAAATATAAAATATAGAGTATAATAAACAAATCCTAAAAAAATAAATATTTTGAATAAATATTAGGATAAAAAATAAATCAAAAAATAAATAAATATTTTTTGGACATGGAAAACATTTATTAAAAAAGAACATTGTTCCGCACTACATGAAAAATCATCTCTTTAATGAAAAAAATTTTGTCAGGGAAAGCATTTTTAATATCAGCATTATGTAATACAATATCAAATATCTAATGAAAAAAATCAAATAAGATAATCTAAATACCTATTTGGGTTTGAAATCCATCAAATCATGACAGTATCTATCCAAATAAACCATAAGGGATGAAATATGATATAATTGTTGCATACTAGTAGGGACCCAAAAAATTATAAGACATGGAATAAGAAAAAACTAATATATACTATTATCATTCCAAAAAAACATGCATTAGATTAATTTACAAGAAATTCATCCTAAAAGAAAAAATATATTTTTTTCATCCAAATAAAATTTAAATGTTTTAAAAGATAATTTTGGGAAAAGAATATTTATAAAAATAAGATGTATACAAGGAAAAAAAGATTTGACACATTTAACCCTTTAAATCTAATAAGTGTTCCATTTATACAAAATATATTTACATGTTATGACATACCAAATGAATCAAGTATGGATAAAAATTGATAAATGTTATTGAATTATAAAAAATAAAAAAACACCAAAATGATATGTTTTTAACATATAATATCATATATAATTAAAGTGTGGTTAGTGAACTAACCCACGATTGGACACCTTTATAAATATAGTGAAAACGTTTTTTATTAAATTTAATGTTTGTGTTCAAGAAAATCATACACAATAAATTTCCAAAATAAATACATCATAGTGTTTATAAAATATAATTTTTGTTCAAAACCAAATTTTATACTCAAAATTTTTTAATGTAAATGAAACAAATATAAATATTGTTTTATATTTTTATTAAAACCCCAATTCATGCTTACATAAATTATTAATGATGGCATACCATAAATGAAACATCTTAACTTGCTTTCATAACCTAAAAACAAAACTAAAATATTGTTTAATACTTTATCCAAGTAACTACATTGCATAACAAATCAACTCCCCTATTTATATAACATAACCATGTAGAAATATCTTTAATAATCCCAATCATGTAATCATAATCATGAGTAACAAACTTCTAGTTTAATATAACAAAACTATAAACTTTATCAATTATTTCCATCATGTATCTAGGTCATTAGTATGTTATCACTAAATTAAAATCCAAAATTGAAATATTTTATGTTATGTAGAAAGAAATAGATAAAATAATTTCTCAAGATTAATAACAATCACATAATTCTAAAGTGATAAAATTAATAAATTATTTAGCTAAGGATAACACAATATTCAAAAAAAGTTAAAAATATCATGATAACAAATCAATTGGCATAACACAAAATAAATAATGCAAATAATAGGGAAAACGTGAATTAGAAGTTACCTTGATTAATGGGTACATTTTTTTGATGATCTAAGAGTTTAGAGGCCACAAAAGAGGGGCTACGAGGCTCAGGACCGGTGGCGAGAAGCAGTGAGGGGCGGTGAGGCTCGGGACTGGTGGTGAGGGGTGGCAAGGATTAAGACCAACGTGATGGCAAGGCATGAAAAGGGTATGACAATGGGGGTTTGAGGGGTCGAGGGAGTCGGTGGAGTGGGGGTTTTGGGGGATAAGTTTCACGTTTTTTAAAAAAATGAAATTTTTAGAGGTGATTTTTAACAAAACACTGCTAAATTATTATAAAAATATTCCTTAGTAGTTTTTTAAACCACCAAAAACACTGATTTTGGTGTAGTTACCATTAATTAAATGATTATAGTGTCGTTCGTGCGCACGTGTTGATTACTACCATCAAAAAGTGGTGTAATTCTTTTTTTCATTGTAACATCACATGGATTGTATATATATAAGGGTATTTAGTGGAAAAATAATATATTAATGATTTAATTATCATTATATAATTTTAAAATAATACTTACCTTCTCCCCATCATGATTGTTGAAAACCAGAAATGTTACTCATGCATACGTACAACAAGTCTTCTCCATGACTGTAATATGTTTCATTTTTTATAACTATATTTCTCAATTGTTAAGAAATTAAAATTTAGGAATAAAAATGATAATTATTTCATTATTATTATAATTGATATTATGATTTAATAGTAACTTTGATAGTATTCAATATATTAAAGTTATTTTAGACTTATTATCCAAATATCATAAAATGGTAGACATAAATTTGATTGACTATGTAATTATATATAACATTTGATTATATAAAAAAGGTAATAATAAATTTTAAATGTTTATTAATCTTGTATATTATTAATATATGCTTATTATTAAATAGTTAAAAACATATGGGATGAGTTTTTCTTGAGTTAATTGATCTCTCTACACCACCCTTTTATTTAGGTTATGACCATTCAATCTTTAACTCATATTATCTCTCCCATTAATGTTATGTATTGATTTAAAATATGTATATGTGTATATTAAATGTATAAATATCTCATTTTACCTTTATTTTATGGGGTAATACATGGTATATGATCATTTTTCAAATTCCTCAATTAAGAAATATCTTTTTATTATGATATGATGCAAGATTAAGCAAGAAATATTCTTTCCATGGATACATATTTGATTAATTCCTTATGACTAAATTCATTTTTGTTTTAAAAATAATGATGAAAGTTTATGATGGGTGTGGCCAAATATTTATCTAATTAATTGGGTAAATCTTTTGTCTCATGGAACATTATGTATGGGATTAAAGAGTAAACCTAATCCACTATGTGACTCTATTATTTCCATGTGATGTGGTATTGGAAGTTAGACTTGAATTATGCTTATGTCATGTTTTTTTATGATATTAACTTTTAATATGTTTTCATATTCTTGTGATACCATGTGATTAATATTATTATTCCCATTTATTACTCTTGATACCTCACTTTTATGATACCATGTTATACTTCTGACTAGTGTGTTATGTTTCCATAACATTTTTGTTCCCTTAATGGGATTTTTATCTCACACCTTTTGTCTACGCAATCCCTAAGGTATCTCATGTAGTTTTAGGAGATTTATGGGATATATTATATCACTATAGAGACTAAAATAAAGTAAATTTATTTCAGTTTGACATTGACGTTTTATGAATCTAGTCTTCCAAAGACACAAGGACTTTTCAATCCTCATTTTTTATTAATGGATATTTATTTTAAAAATCATGTAATTATATGTGTAAAAAAATGAGGGAAACATAAACTCAAATTTTTTTCTATTTATTATAGCATCCATATTATTTTTCGTAACCACATTACACTATTTATTTTTTAAATTTTCTCTAGAATACATATTTGAGAGATAATTTGAGAAAATTAGTATTTTTTCCCTTTATTTATGATTACCGTGTCTATCATCTCAATGGATAAGAGGATTGTATCTATCTCAATTATCATAGTAAATATGGTTATAAGATCTTTTCTAATTAAATCATCTTCAAATTTAATTTTCGTTCCAAGATAACAATGAAATGAGTAATCAAAGTATTTCGTGATCTTTTACCATATTCATTAAGACATGTTGAGATTAATTTTTGTAAATAAATACTTTAAGAATTTATAATAATTATATATGTCACAATTCTCTCCATATAGATAATTATTCAAAATAATCAATGTCATGTTTACTAAAAACCACTCTATATCCTTCTTTAGATCGCTTTTCTCATGAATCAATGATTTTATTGAAGTATATAATACCACTTTAATATTATTATAGAGGAATAAAAAAAATTACTTCTTTTTAGAATTATTATAGATCAAAAATACTTCCCCAAAATTGGGTAATTTCTTAATAATTTTAGTTATTAGCCTCTTATTTAACTCTATAAATCTCACTTCACTTTCATTAGTGTATAAAAAATTTACTCCCTTTAGATTTAGCGTGTTTAGTCAGACTGAAAATCGGGGGAATCTCTTAGAAAATCATTGATATTACCCAGCTAATCCAAGGATACTATGGATCTTAATTATAGAGTTTTTTCTAGTCCATTCTGCAATCACCCATGATATATCCATAAATATCTAATTTATTATGATAAAATTTCCCAATAATGATAATTTCCACATTAAAAACACACATTTACATTGCATTTAATATAACTTATCCTTTATCAGGATTTTTTATCATAATAATCAAATGACCCTCATGTTTTTCTTTAAATTTCTACTGTAAGATAATATTATCTTTCATACCACAAGAAAATTTTCAAGGTAATATTTAAAGTGTATATTCATAAGGTATAAAATTTTTAGCACATTACTGAGTATGAATTGCATCACTATGAATTTCTGGTATCCATCTCTTGATTATATGTTAGTATTGATAATATCCTCCTCATTCACCTTCAATCGATGACATATTGATCAAATTTCAACATTAGAAAATTAATGGGGCCCAAGTATCATATCAAACAAGTAATTAATCTAAGATGGGGGATACAATTTATTTATCCTGATCTTGTAGAAGTCAGGATAATCAATTAAGAGACACATTTACATGTCCTTTTTGTTAATAAATATAATTAGTGAACCCTATGATGAAGCACATAGACATTTGAAAAACTTTTCTAGAATAAATTAGAGTTTCTTTATTTGTTCTTGTAGTTCAATTTGAGACATTCTATAATAACTTTATTATATTGTAAAATATCTATGTATAAGTTTAAATTGGATATCAACCACTAAATCACAAGGAAGACTAGGTATCTGCTTGGTAAATACATCTATATACTCTCTCATAATTGTTATGTATTCAATGATAACCCTCCCAATTATCTTAATCAGTTGAGAAAGATATGCTTACTTATAATTCAACAATATATATTCATATAATTAAGTTTCAATGAAAATTCACAATATATCTTACACTTGTATATAATCATATGATGATTTGGGAAATGGAATGTGACTTCCTTCTCTTGAATGGTAATGTTGTATCTAAATCATGATACCCAATCCATTCCAAACATAGTATCAAAATCTAATAAAGGGAGTATTCTTGGGTTTCATAGGAGATTCATCCCAAAAATGATAACTTATAGATATTTTTCTACTTGATATCTAATAATTTTACAATTTTTTTCTTTTCAATGATAACTTATCCTCAATGAAATGAGGTGGTGTTTTAATATTTTTACTAAATATTAAATATAAAAAATAATTTGTAGAACAAAAATCAAATTGGATATTTTATATTATTTAATTAATAAATTGTATAACTATGACCACTTTAGTTTCATGATTTTCCTTAGTATATATGATATCATAATCATGTTATCTCTCTCTAGTATCAAGATGTTTTCATTATCTATTATCCTAGAAAACTTAGGTTTTATATCCTGAATTTCATGTTTTCTATGTTATTTTTAGTTGAAATATTAGACTAAAGGTTGAGAGTTCATAAAAACCTTCTTTTAATACATTTAATTTGTGTTATTCATCACATCCATTCTATATTAATTAGCATGATGGCTCTACATTCTATACTTGTATCATCTCTATTTTCCTAAAAGGCACTTACATTGATTTTTTTTTTAAAATTTGATGCCTTGACCCAAATAGCCGAAGCACAAAATTTATTAAAAGTAAGATTACAAAAGTCTAAATTACAGAATCATTATACAAATATTTTTCATGAAAGGGAATAAGAGCAGCATGGAGGTCTTCAAACTAGGTTATGTCTTGATTAAATCCCAAGATGTCCAATCCATCGTCAATCATGTTCTTGGAGACATAAATGGGTTACAACATATTATCAACCACCAGACGATTGATCTGATGGCTGAGATAGTCTTCCACTATTAATAAGAGAATGGGAGAGAGGGGATCACCTTGTCTAATAAATTTGGTATATTTAATGTATCCATTAAAGATCCATTGATCAAAATGGGGGTAGTGGCTGAGTTGAAGAGATTTCTAACAGTAGTGATAAAAGGGGAACTAAAACAAAATCATTGAAAGACTTTAAAGATAAAACTATAATCCATAGTGTCATAAAATTATCATATGTCAATCTTAATAGCTATGTTAACTACTCTTTTAACTTTATTCAATTTGTTGATACACTCAGAGGAAAGACAAATACAGTCCTGAATGTATTTACCCTTTATAAACCCAAATTTTTTCCAAGATATAGTTTTATCCGTAATATTTGAGATACTATTAGCATTATTTTCCTCCCTCCAAAATATTTATCCAATAAACCTCTAGAATTAAACTCGAATCTCTATTTATTTCTCCGTCAACATGAGACCATATATAATAACTAATAATCTTTTAAAATTATGTTTGGATTGGTATAATTCCTCATGGTTCTCAAAGTTTCAAAATTCAAAGTCTTTTTTGAACACTCATCTTTCACCCACTACAAAATCAGTTAACAATATTTTTAGGGTCAATGAAAATTCTAGATGCTTACCATGAAATCCTTATGAACAATGCCTTCTAATACCTGATTGATTTAGTATCACTTTTCATAAGACAAATAAACCCTCCCTCTATATTAAGATTTAAATTTATGTGAAATTATCTATTGAATATTATTTTCATAAATTCATTACACTCCATTGATTCTATTTATTCCTTGGGTTTTTTATTCTTGATTAATGTCGATCCTTAATTGTATTATCACTCTAAATAATAAAACCCCAATATAATATTCTCTTTCTAAACAAATTTTGTATTGAATAATATTATTGAAAAATAATAATTCAAATTCTCCTAATCCTATGATCATAAGAACCACTTAAATTTTAAGACCTTTGTCACATAAATGAATCAACTGTAACATCGTTTTCGTCGGGAGAAACCAGGTGTTCCACATGATTTTTTTTAGTATTTATAACTTAATAAAATTGTTCATGTATCATCATGAGGTTATCAACTCCTACAACTATCATATTAGGAATCTCATTTGGGAAATCACTGAATTTCCAATCAATGAGTTTTTTGAATTATTCCTCCTATTTTTATCCATTTAGTAAAATAAATTAAAATTATGGATTTAAATACTATAAATATTATGTAAATAAAATGGAAAAAATAAAAATTAAATATAAAAACTAAAAAATTATATTTATATCCTAGATTAAGTCTTTCATTGTTTACCCTAGGGTTTTCATGGTGAAATTATAATTATGTTATCTAACCTAATACCCAAAAAATACTAGAAAATCTTCTATTAAAACTAAGAAAACCCAAGAATCATACTTCTATATCTAGTGAAAGACTTACATATTTAAGATTACATATTATTCATAATGACTAATCCATTATTCATAGATTTAATTTATTTGGGAATCGTTCATTTTTTAAATCATCAAATTACATAATACCATATCAATGTATTAAAATACTAAATAATGGTTCATAAAAGGGAATGTAACATATCTGAATCATATCCCCTAGGAATGTCAAAATAGGTGTTTATTTAGGTATATTCTATCTCTAAGAGGAGATCGAGTTGACAAACAAAAAACCATTTTTATGGTTATTACCTCAAGATGATTAAATGTCATATCCCACATCCACTTTTTCTTTCCATATAGATATTTCATTTCAAGGAAACTACTCACTATTTACATTAATGTGATTTTATAATCTATTTCTATATTTATAAATATTCCTAAGTTTTATGCTAATGTGTTGTAGTATTATGTTTTAATAATAATTAATTATTTCTTTAAATCAAATTATATAAACTAGAGTATTGTAAACATATCATTAAATTATTTTTAACATTAAATCCCATAAAACAAAACTAAGAAATATAGATATCTAATGTATTTTGGGGATTATTTACTTAATAAAAGAGCATTAAAAAAACTATAAAATCATAATTTGATTCTTCAAATAATTTTTCAAAATCACATAGAACTTATATTACTAGATGTGATGTCTTTTTGGAATACATGGAAGGGTGATCCATAAATCCCAATAAGGAAATAAGCAAAGTAAAACTTAGTGAATACATATGAATCCATACGAACATCATGATATATTAAAATATTAGGTTAATATAAGATAAATTCATGACATCACTATTTTCATATCATAAAATAAAAATAATGTGGAAAAACATAAAACATGAAATTATAAGAATATTCCAAGGATCACATACAACACAACATAACATAGTGTTCTTTTCTATGAGTTTGTACACCATATATGGTATCTTAGGTGACAAAAACAATACCTAACACATTTGTGGGTGTATATAATGCCTTACTCAAATATCATATAATAATATGGTCATGTATATTATTTTCACATAAATAATATATAGAGAAGTCATAATGATAAAAAACACATGAAAATGACATTAATTACATAATGTATACTCAAAAACCAAACCAAATAAGTTTTCATAATGATTCCCATGATAAGAAGGTATTAAAAGTTTTTTAAGGTTCACATTTGAATAAAAATTCATAGTTATAAAATATGAATTTCATATGGATACAATTTAAAATTAAAGACTGAAGATCTTGGTATTAAATTAATCCTCTTAATTAATGTCCTATGGGAAGGGTAAATAACCTCTGAAGAAAGTGATAGCATGGTGCTTTTTATAAAACTGGTAATAAATAAATATAATTATAATATAATTATTATTTTTATAATAATTTAATGTAAATATATTATAATGATTGGCATAAGAAAATGAATAATAATTAAAATAGTTCCATTTAAATAGGTTTTCATTAAAAAATGATTCAGAATGGAACATGAAAAACATACATAACCCCCAACAAAGAAAGGTAGTATAGTATAGGTATATATGTAAGAAAAAAATATATATATAATAAATATTAATTATATAAAAAAATTTGATATATAATGCGGGATAGGGAGAGATAATCCTTAACCCAATAGAGAAGATGTTTTCTCATAAGTTCCCTTACATTAGGTGCTGACACGCTCGGAGCATGGATATAAACTTCTGAATAACCAAATTATGTTTATTTAATAGATAACTCAAAACAATTTACAAATACATATCATTTTAATGGTTAATTTATTATTATATTTCTTTCATTTATTTCATAAATTTTTCCCTCATTGATCATTTGGATTTTTTATTTAAGTTTCCTAGAATTATCATCATTTTATTGAAAATGTTCAATAGTTTTATAAATTATTCCCATAATTTCAATGATTTTAGTATAACAGAAGTTATTCAACTCCATATATTTTCTAGAATAGATTATATTTACAAAATATGACTTGATATTATCATTTTGGGTGGTTAAGTTCACTATGATATTTTAATGTTAATTTGATTAATATATTTTTCTTTTTATCATTCCATATTATTAGTTTAGTCATTAGTAGCATATTTAATCATTAAATAAATTTTTATAACTGTCCCTGTATGGTGGGTATGATAATTAAAACACGACATCCATGGAGACATCGAGTCGATCATAATTTAAGAAACATTTAAATTTCAAAATTGATTGGAGGGAGGTAGATAATGGATATTCCAAAACATAATAGAATATAATTATATAAATGATTATAATGTAATTATTTTAGGATGTTAATAAAAGTTTTATATGAGGAAACACTAAATCCATGGAGACATTGAATCGATCATAATTTAGGAAACATTTACATTTCCAAATTGGTTAGAGGTATGTAGATAATGGATTTTCCATAACATAACAAAATATCATTATATTAACGATTATAATGTAATTATTTAGGGATGTTGATAATAGTTTTATATGAGGAAATATAATAGAATATAAATGTGTGTAAATGATATATTTATCATAAGTTCTTACCAATCCTCTTGGGATGACTCCTATGCATGTTGAATTATGCCTTTGAAGGGTGTTGTTTGATGATACCAAAACCTTTATAAAATGTATAATAGTATAAGGATTTTATTTTTTTTATATTGGTTGAGCTAATTAGTATAACCCATGTTGATACGTGGTGTGGTTAAGGGTGGTATTTATAAGTGGATGAGATGGGTGTTTCGGAGTAAAATATGGATTATTATATCATTTGGTCCTTTTTCCATAAATGGAATTGATTCTAATGAAATTTATTACTTTTTAGAAGAAAAAAAGAAATGAGGGGTTTATGGAATTTTTATCATTTAAAAATGAATGGAACATTCAAGCTACTGAATTAAATGTATTTAACAAAAATATTTTTTTATTATAATTAAATATAATTTATGTTCAAAAATATCAAATATACCTTTATAGAATCAAAATAATAATTTTAATTTCATTACTTTTTTAATTGACCATTTTTTTTGTTTTAAAAAATAGTCATAATTTGTTTATATATCATAATAATTTCATAAACATCATGATATTGAAAAAAATGAATTTTAAATATTAAATATAAAATATTTTTTTTAGAAAATTATAAAAAAATTATCCCTAAGTTAAATTTTATGTTCAAATATAAAAAGTAATATTATTTTTATCAAAATAAATTTCTAAATATTATAAATTCCCATTTCAAATAACATTCCAAATTCATTGAAAAATATTATTCTTTAACATGGTGAACTTTTTGAATCCTAAAAAAATTACTTATGATTTCATAAAATCATATTATCATTTATATCAAGATAATTATTTTATAAAACCATTTTATGAAAATGTATTTTATTTCAACTTTATTAAGCTATTATTAAAAAAATAATGAAAATATACAATATATTCTTCAAAAAAATAATACTTTATTTGGGTCAGACATTAATTTTATCATATTTGGCACTTATATTTAATTATATTTTCATTTATACTCCTTTTATTTTTTATCTATTATATTAATGATCTAAATTTATTTATAGATGTGGTGTTTATAATATGAATATTCTTTATAATATACTATATTACCAAATATGACACATGTTAAATTAAAATTAGAATCCCCTATGTAGAAATTTTTGTAATTATAATGAATGAATAATGTGTATCTAAATAACCTCAATCAATTTTCCATTTTTTTATCAAGACATCAAAACTACTTTTATGTTTTCTAGAATACATCCTTCCATATACACTGCCTTTTACATTTTCCTATTCACACTTTTGGATGACAGTTATGTGTGAATTAAAGTTAGTCACAAGTATTCTGCTCTTCCCCTAATTCCTCATCTATTCTATCTTTTGGACTTTAGGAATTTTTTAATTTCATGTACGCACAATCATGATTACTTTTATATATTTGTAAAATTCCATATATGTTTTATATTAAATCTCATGAATTTTTATTTATTTCTTTTATTTTTCTTCTAAATTCCTTTGTGTGTCAGTCATATTCTAGAATTTATGTTTTCATATAGTCTAAACAACTGCTATATATCAATGACTTAGTTAATTTTAACTTTAAAATATAGTATTATAAAATTCATCAAATTGTATTAGGGACTGTTTAATTATACTCAGGGTATTATTAACCACATCAGATAAACTCAAATAAATATAATTTACACTTTAATTTATAGTAATAATTTCTAACTTCTTCATATTTAATTTAAAAATGATATATTATATAAATACTCAACATGGTGTATTTCAAATTGATTATGTGCCTCTTTAATTGAAAATTTAACTCAAATTTCTAAAACCTACATCCATTGAATGTAATTAATTAATTACGATAACCATAATTCAAAAAAACTCAAGGGTGGATTATCCATTATTACAAAAAAATTAAACATATTCATTCAAAACTCTCTAAATTGTCCCATAACCAAATCTTCCAAAAAATTTGAAACCTATACTCTATAGTGGTTCTATCATCCATCATTGTAGTACTTTTCTTAATTATAGTGACCCGTACCTTTCAGGTAAAAATATTACAACTTATTAGATGAGTATTCATTATATAAAACATTGATACATGCTAGAACTGTAATTTTTTAGTGTATTTTGAATGTTGGATACATAAAAAGATTTTACATAAAACTTTCACATAATATCCCATTGAGATCATCACAATTATCAACATTATTATACATATCATAAATAAAAATATTCATCATAACCTATAGAAAAGTAAACATAATAATTAGTGACATCAGATAATCAGTAAGGATAAAATTGGGAGATATATTTAATCATAACACAAGAATAAATGTATGAGAACATGGGGTTATCATTTTAAATCCTTTCCTAGTTATCATAGATCATAATCATTAGTCATGGTGTAAAGACTAGAAGTTCGCAAGACATGAATCATAATAGAATAATCATTTCTAATCCATGGGAGAATAATATTGTAATAATATCATGTCACAAAAGAATGGCATAATGAGTTGTATTTTATAAAAGTATAAATACTATGTCAAGGATATAAAATACGACATTAATCACAAGTTAGGAATTCACTAACAAACCAATTACCAATATATGGCTTAAGATAACCTCATCTGTACCATCTTATTGGCTTGGTATAATCTCTCATGTTCCCTTTTTTAGGATTAGAATAACCTCACATATACACTATTTTTGAGACTAGGGATAACCTCCCATATACCATTTTATATCATAAATCATTAATCAATTCCCAATTAATTTGGGGTTATTGAATTATGCATCCACCCATCATATATTTATAATTCATTCATACATATGATACATGATCATGAAAATAATCATTATTAATTAATCCTGGGAAAATGGGTTCATAAATATTTCATCATCATAACCATAAACCATATAGATAAAATTTATATATTTTTTCATAGAATAATTTCCCAAGTGAAACATAATTAACATAAAAGGGTGTTATCATAGACAAACATTCCGTTAAAATATCACCGGAACATTTCTTAGGGAAATACAATTTTCATTATGAAAGCTGATATTTAAAATGATAAAATTTAAATAATAACAAGGGAAACATTTTTATTCAAAATAACCTTGGAATGTTCTAATTTAATCTTAAAACCATTTAATATCCCTGATAGTGGGAAATTATGTTCAATCCATCTTGTTTAAAAAATGATTTCATTCACACTTTTGGTAAAATTTAAAAAGTACATAGTTAAAAAATATTGATTGAAACCATTTTATAAAAATTAAAAAAATTATTAAATGTTACATTAAAAATAATTGGATTTTATTAAAAATATTTTATAAATCATTTTTGAAATCATGGATATGGAAAAAAATGAATTTCCAACCAAAGAGACAAATAAAGTTAGTTTTCTTTAAAATATTTATTTATGTATTTTGAGTACATAAAGATAGGAAAATTAAATTAAATAATATAATATATTAAAATAAATATAATATAATAATATTATTAAGATAATGGAGAGAAATTTCATATAATATCATCATCGTACATTTAAGAAAAAATAATCCCAGAAAAAATGTTATTATAATGTAAAACCCTTACTACTTTAGTAAATTTTGATACATAATTCACATGGAAGGAATAATGGAAAATGACACATTAAATATTGTAAACATTATTATATTCATTATGTAACATATAAAAGGGTTAGTAGATACACCATATAAAATAATATGGGTTTATAACAGAACATATTTCATAAAGAATGATATTTGAGATGGACCTTAAAACATCTGTAATAACAAACTCAAAATATAATAAAATTAATAAACTATATTTGAACAATCAAATCAAAAAATACTTGATTAAAATAACAATATATTACATTAATGGGCTTCATATAACCCAATAAAATGGTGTAAGTGGTAAATATGGCATATTTCTCAAAGAACTAAAAGTGAAATGAAAAACCCCTACCTTATTCCCAACATGATTTATAAGTACTATAAAAGTATCTATAATAAATATAAAGTTATTATAATAATATAACATAACCATATATATAATTATAAAATCATATATTATTTACTTGTAACATCTTATCAGTATTTTATTAATACATAATTATTAAAATCATAATTTCTGGTTTTAACTGCTTCGTTTTTCATAAATTCTTTAGTTTTATGGTTCTGATGCATTCACCTTGATCACTATTTAATCATTATATAATATTGGACATGAAATAAGTATAATATTAAATCATAATATATAATTTTATAATTGTTCATATAATGTGGTGATAAAAAATGAATTGTGTCACATTGTGGAGATGGTAGTCATGATGTATGCTCAAAGGATGTTTCCACTTTTAGATTGTTAGAAGTAAATGAAGGTAAATAATAATTAAACTTAGTAGAATTATTATTATATCATATATATCATATATATTAATTAATTATATCCGTATTAAAAAACATGTAAAGTCGAAATGAAAAATGATTCATATCACTTTGTGGAGGTGGTAGTCTACACATATGAACGAGTGATGTTATCATTTTCAATCGGATAGAAAGGTTTCAATGTTTATTAGATAATATAATTACATAAATATAATTTTGTAATAAATATCATATATAGGATTCCAATCCATGATGACTACCAACCATGAATTATGGTGATGGAAAATAAATCATATTTTGACGTGGTGATAGTAGTCCACATGTACAAAATAGTGATATGTTCATTACCCTTTTGTTAGAAAAGATCGTGGATAATGATAGTTACGTAATCATAATAATGTTTTATTAATTTTATGATATTTAATTATTTATTCTTTAATTAATACATAGATTTATTTGAATATAAGAAGAAATTAATTGATAGAGGTTGGGTAAGATGGTTACTTCTTCTTCAGTTCACCTCATTTAGATCCCTTATAATAGACCCTTGTAAAGGTAATTTAAAAAAGAAAAGAACATAATATTATTTTTTAGGGAGATTTTGATTATAAATGTTTTCGGGTTTTTTGGGTTATGTTTCTCTAGATGGTGCATATAAAATAGATTTGGGTGTCCTTTTATAATTGGGGGGAGGGGTACTACAATAATGTTTCAAAATATTAAAATATTCAAATGTCACATTTATGTCCCTATATGTCCAAATTGGATAAATTTATAAATAAAAAAGATATTGGGTCGAAAAATCTCATAAAATAGTATTTAGAAAATATTTGTTATCATTTTAACCAAAATAAATTTAATTTAACACCTAGTTAACTCTTTTTATCCATAACCATATAGCACATTTTTTCAATCATTGAGGGTTATAAATTTACATAAATGATGAAGGATGTCTCATAAATTTAATATATATGATATTTTACACTATTTAATATTTGAATTTTTCTTTTTAAAGATTTTAATTATTTTTAATTTATTTAATAAAATATTATAAAAGATAAATTGTTATCATTTTCATTTTTGGAACTGTTTATTAAATTTGAAATTAATGTTAAGAAAAAATAATTTATTTTGATTTATGAATCATTATTCATCTATGAAACATTATATTTTTCCATAAAACTCATGCAACACCACAATTCAACAAAAATAATTTATTTTCAACTTTTTAAAATTATTTAGTAATTTGTTTCCTTGATACATAGGCATAATGTCAGCATTATGTAAGCATTTAAGGTAATTATTTGATCAAAAAAAATTAATAATAGATTATAATAATAGTGAAAATTCATTAATATTTAAAATAAATATCTATATATTAAATAACCTATTTTTACCCCCAATTAAAAAATATTACGGATATTAAAACCGAGAGAGTGATAGGTTGTATGTATTCTTTACCGAAATTGATTTAAATTTCATTGTCGTTGGAAAATGAAAAAAATTACATATAATAAAATTTGGGACAAATATGGACACATTCATCCCTTAAAATTAAAAATAGAAATGTTTTGTTTCATTTTTAGTCCTTTTAACTTGTTTTAACCTCAGTTCGCTTATTGTACCCTTACCAAGATGGAAAATATTTACCACGGTAACTATTCCTAATGAATAAAAATAAAAGGGTCCAATTAAAAAAATTAAATACCCTAATTCAAAATATAAAATCCATCTAAAATTTTTAATTTCCTAAAATTATATAAATCAATATTAAAATAAATTCATGAAACACATTGAAAATTCTATTTTAGATAAATATATTTTTATGCCTAAAAATGAATTTATACTGAAATAAAAAATAATGTTAATTACTTTTTAATAATTTATATTATATTAATTTAACATAAACGTACATTACATTAAGAATAATTTCATATCATAATTTAAATATTAAATAACATTATTTAATGAAAGGAAATGAAAATTTTATAGAAATCGATATTTTCATTTTTTTAATAAAATTTTAACATTTTAAAAATCTCATAATTTCCCCATAAGATAATTTTTCTAGGATTATTTTAAAATTTATTTTAATTTAATAAAATAAAAAATATAAAATTGGTAGTAATTATATATTTTATTTTTCCCACAAAAAAAATAAAATCCATTTTGGAAGAAAAGGTATTTTTGTAGCATATAATGACATCACAAAAAAATGTGTGCTTATTTCATATTAATTAAAAAATAAATTTATATTGAGTAACACCATTATACATATATTTCTGTATTTTTTTTATTCATATTAATACCACCAATTTATCATATTTGTTATAATGGTATTATTTAAATAATAATATTTCTATAGTATATGATAATTCACTTATTGTTCAGTGTTGTATGTTACGCAAGATATCGAACATATAATTTATGTCAACTAAAGTTTCAAGGAATTAAAACCCCCCCACCCAATGTAAATAAACTTCATCATCGCAATTTTATTTTGTTCATAAAATTCTTAGTATTTGAAAATACATTTACTATAACCCTACATCATACAGAGGGATAATAATAGTTACCTGAAATAACAGATAAATGGCCTCCTAGGTAAAGATAATATTAGTTTGAAGTGAAAATATTTACAGGATGCAGACAAGAGTATATAATTCCTAATAGACAGTGATGTAGATTTTTTTAATGAGAAAGATAATGACCACAACACCATAAACCTATGATGGGTGAATAGACCACCAATTATTTATAAATATATTTAAAATAATAATTTTTTTATTTCAATATACTTTTACTAATGTTACATGATTACTTTACTATCAGGATATAGAATAAGAGAAAATATATTTACTTTATTTCATTTTTTTCATAATCATAATTTCCTCCTTTCATTATCATTCAATCAATTTCCACTTAATATTTTATACTAAGAAATGATCATATAAGATGATATTTTAATGCATGAAGTAATTAAATT
The DNA here is from genome assembly GCA_963277665.1 of Viscum album. Taxonomy (NCBI): domain Eukaryota; kingdom Viridiplantae; phylum Streptophyta; class Magnoliopsida; order Santalales; family Viscaceae; genus Viscum; species Viscum album. The sequence continues at coordinate 823,437,561 of OY728129.1, forward strand.
TATATTTAAAGGATCCTAAGATCTATAAAATATTGAAATTTAATTTCTATTATCTATATATTTTTTTTGAAAACAATAATTGGATAAAATAAATTATCAAATAAGTAAATGATTAATTAATCTCTAAATCCATAACAATAACACCCAATGTTCTACTAAAACCATAACATAATTAGTCAACAATAAGATTCTTCCAAATTATGTTTGAAAAAACTAAACGAAATAAAATTTAGAATAAATATCATTATATTTCTAAATTCATCTTAACTATAATCCCCAAACAATAAAAAAAGTCTCATAATGTCTCAAACTGAACAGGTGAATAGCCTAATGTCAAAATCTCTTAAATCATTTTGATCCATTCTCAAAATAACTTAAATAACAATAAATCAAAAATTAAAGCATAAATTCTTATAAGAATTATTTCTATCATTATTTCTTAAAAATAACTAAAGTATAAAATAAATTCCATTAATATAAAATCATTGTAATCTTAATAAATGATAATAAAAAAGAAAGTTTTCTTCAAATCACTAATAAATTCCAATTTTATTAGTACTATCCTATTTACATTATCAATTTAAATCGTCTCTTTATCCCCAATAATCAATTATATATGAATATCATAAACATATAAGGGTTATATATTCCATAATCATAAACTCTCCATAAAATACCACCTTAACACAAATTCACTTTTCATGATTTTATAAACCATTCAACATCTACTTCCAAATACATTAGAAAAAACTACAATAGAACAATTAGTATATGTTTCATGATTTTATAACAATAATATTATTGATAAAATAGTTCTACAACATGACTTGTGAATCCCGATACATAAAAATGTCAATAATTACATTAAAATTATTAACATAATTGTAGGCTCTCTTTGGTCAAGGATAAAACCCTTGGATTAATTAATTGATTCATATAATTCCCTAGTTCCCAAAATATTAGAAATTTAATTCCAATAAAATTCTTTTCTAAATAACCTTCATTTCCATAATGATATTGTAATGACAAAAAATTTTATTATAAAAAATTCATCTTGATCTAATTAAATGTATTATTATATAAAATGGTTATATAAAATATTAACATCCTTGGTCTTATGTTTTTTGATCTCAAAATACCATTAATAATTGTTTCTGTTGATAATATAGTCCTTCAACAGTGACCACATGATTAGTATAAATATTGGGCTTTAAGAAACCCAATTTACCTAGAAAAAGGAAGGGATGGCCTCGTCCAGTAGAATTAATCCACACGAAGCCCATTTTCAGAGCTCGAAAAGGAGGTGGATTCACTGCGCTTCAATCTTGACCAAGCCCACGCTGAGCTTCAACGTGTTAAGCTTGAACGGAACCGCCTACGGGAGAAGTGGAAGTTTATAGACATTACCACTCGAGAAATGTTATTTGAGCCACCCTAAGAGTCTATCACCATCACACACCTTACCCTTAAGTCATATATGGGTGTTATAATGGGTTATGTAACAAGACCCCAAGACTGTGATTATGTTCATTATTTTTTTATAGAATAAACAGTATACATTCATTTCATTATTGTTACTTTGTAAGTAGTTTTTAAAACAAAAATAGTATTTTTAGTTAATATTCATCTATGAAATCTATTTTGATGAATTAATGTATTTTTAAATTAAATAAATGTTTAATAAAATATTATTACTAAATTTATTTTTAATAAATATAAATGATCCTATAATTTTTATAAATACATTTGTAATTTTTTTTAATGTTTGAAAGTTGTTTTTTTCAAAACCCTTGTCTTTTAGATAAATGTATGTTTCTTTTTTTAAAGTAAAAATTCACATATTTAGAAAATTATTTATATAAAATTAATATTAATTCTAGAATCATGGGGTTGTAATTATCTACCAGCGAATTTTTCATAAATTTCTGAGACAGCCGAATTTTTGGGTAAAAATTAAATACCGTTTGAATATATGGTGTGTTTTATGACATCATAATGCCCTAATAGTGGTGTAATGAAGTACTATAAATGGGTTGTTCGGAAAAATATGTTTTAACTTTAAAATAATATGATTTTATATTTGTTTTATTAATTTTATGGTTCCTTATTTGACCCTCCAAGACATATAAAACATTTTAATTTTTTAAAATGATTTCCTTGATAGTGTGACTCACCTCCACATAAACAAACCTAATATTTTAAGAAGTTAGTCTGTTGGCCTTATAAAATAATTTTCTCCAAAACCTTTTGGCAAAATCCATGGGAAAAAACCATGGTTTGGTTTTTTGTTTTAAATATTTAATTAGATGGATTCCAAAACCTATGTTTGCGAAATATTAAAGAATTTCCCTCTCTTTTCCTATATAAACCACCCAAACTCCCCCTTATCTTCACTCAAAACACTTTTAGAACTTCTCTACTATACCCACTTGTGTCTATAATCCCCCCAAGGTTCCCCAAACTCCCAATAAGTCGCTCTCAAGCCTCTCCCAAGCCTTTGGGATCACACTTCCAAGTAAGGAATTTCTTCCTTTCTCATTTTTGTCCAAATTTATTTATGTTTTTATTCCCTTTTATTTTCAATTAAAAATTTTGGTGTATGATTTCTCACCTCCCCCATTCATCTATAACCATTTTTTTAATTATGGGAGACCTCTTTCTCCATTGTTAATTCCTCCCATGTACACCCTTTGCCATGTCAAAATTCCGTAAGGTATTTTTCTCTCCTCATTTACATTCAAGGAATTCTTTTATATTATGAATATAAATTACATTACATATGTTGGGACCTGTATCTAAATTACCCCATTACTCTCCATTTCATTTACCTATGATTAGATACCTCATTCTATATCATAAACCATTTTTATGAATTCTTATGTCACGTCCTTATGCTGCCGAAATTGCACCGCAGTTTTCCAAGACAAAGTCATTATGTAGTGAATACCATGTCCATTTCACAATCAAGGGTATTCACCTTTATGAACATTTACATATTGATTATAGTGTTTCACGTATTACTTATATATTCCTTTATCATGAAATAAATTATGTTTTTTAATGAATCCATGTTGTATGATCTATGCGGCACACTTATGCAGGAAATGAAATGATTAAGAAGGGTGTGCCCTGATAGTGCTCTAATGCACTGGGTAAAGATTATTATCATGATATCTCAAGTTAAATGAGGTATTACTCATTATCATTTAATTTAAATGAGGTTTTAATCATTATCCATTTGTAATGAGCCTTGGATAGGGATAATATCATGTTAAATGATGTTCTCACATTTCCATGTTATGATAACCATGCTATATCATGTCTTAATGTTCATGTTTCTCTTGTGATCCCATGATATACCTATTTCCTAAAATGTACTATATTAATCATGTTATTCCTTGTTTACTCCCTTACTGGTGTTTATATCTCACCCTTTTCTTGTTCATTTCGTCAGGTTATCCCATGCAATGCTAAGTACAAAGGAATATTGTGGTCATGTAAAAGAGGTTTTCAATAAAAATATTGTGTTTTTTGTTCGAAGTTGTTATGTAATGTTACTAATTTCAAAAGACACTATACCTCTCTATCCTTAAGGATTTATCAATTGAATTTTAATTTAATAAATCATGTTTAAGTGTGTAATAAAGAGAAGGGTAGTTATAGTTGGTATCAAAGGATAGGTTTAGTTATCTTTGGTATTATGATTATAAAACCCTAGTGAAATATAGAGGGAAAAGACTAAGTATAATAAAAACATCCCTAATGTATGGTGAGTATTGATTAAGTGGTTTATAAATAAAATACATCCCTTTATATATACAAGCAGGTATAGGAGGCGCTGGCACAAATGTATCTCGGGGTAAAACCCAAAAACACTACTTTGAGCTAGACTCGAACATGAACTAGTGCACAACAACGGGCCATGCTGCACTCTTGGTTGCGACACTCCCTGGGGATATGCTTTGTTAAATTCATAATCTTATTATAAACCATTATAAATGGAATAAAAAATTCCCTTAATAATATATGTTGAAAATTAGATCATGGATAACATAGATTGAAGCCTAAAATTCATAAGTCAGGAAAATAAATGTAATTTATAAGTTATACATTTTTTTATTTGGATTACCCTTTATGTGTTACCCCTAAAATTACTTTTATTCCAGAAAATGGATGGTAATAGGAGGACTCGATCTAACAATTGATGTAAAGATCAATGTGATGACTCCTCTAATGAGATGCCCAATATGATGGGAGCGGGAATCATGAAATTTATCACAATAATCTCTTAGTTAACCCAAGTTTGGAATAGAAACATGGGTCAAGAGGAACGTTAACCCCCCCCCCCCCATGAAATAGAAATATAAAATCGAGAGCTTCATGAGACAAAGGCCTCCTACTTTTAATGGATCATATGATCCCTCTATTATCGAAAAATGGATCAACACCATTGAGAAAATATTTTTATTCCTTCAATGTTCTAAATAAGACAAGTTACTTATAGGTGCTCATCATATGGAGGGTGAAGATGATCAATTGTTTAAATTGATCAAAAATACAAATCCAGAGGAGGAGATCACGGAATTGGAATAGAAGGATTTATGGAAAACGTTTTTTTGATAAATATTTTCCTCACACCCTCCGACTTAAGATGGAAAGGGACATCCATGACCTTATGAAAAAATATTAAGAATACATCAGAGCATACAAGACAAACTTCACAAGGCTTGCATGATATCCCTCTGTATTTTTCGTTACCCCTGAATGCAAGCTTGACTGCTTATTTTTTCAGACAAAACATATCCTATGGAAATCACTAGCGATCTGGGACATCGAGAGCTGTGAGGAAATTTTCTGATGTACCCTCAAAGTTGAAAAGGATATCGATGAATATTAGTGGTATCATGGTGATAAGAAGCGTAAGGTGGACATTAATTTTGGTTGTCTGATGGATAAATACAACGGTGATAAGAAATTCTAGCACCCAACTTTCCAATGGTGTGGAAAGAAGAAGCCCATAAATTGCATGAAGAGGATGAGGAAATTATTTAGGTGTGGAAGAGAAAGGAACCTAGCTATTAACTGTCTGCAAGAAAAAAACATTGTTGCAAAAAATGAGAGGAACACTCCATTAAAACCTCAATGTGTTGTTCATTGCTTAAACTGTAAAGAACCATGGAAATTTTCAAACCAATTCCCTAAGCTAAGGGTTTTTTTAGGAAACCAAAAACCTCCAAGGCAGAAAGGGTGATCTTTTTCCATCACTACTATGGAATAGAACCCCGAAAATGAAGTGGTGATAGGTATGATAGTTATTCATTCCAAAATAGTGAACATACTTTTTTATTCTAGTTCTAATCATTCCTTTATATCCCAAAATTTTTGTATAACAATGCCAAAACCACCACAAATCCTGGAAGTGAAGACGTCAGTGAGAACGGAAAATGGAGAAATCATTTCATCCCATAAATATAACTCCACCCTAGTCACAATTTGGGGTTTTAACTTCTCGAAGAACCTATTCACACTCCCTCTGGTGGAATTTGATGCATTTCTTAGCATGGAATGGATTTCCCTATATTGATCTGTCATAAATTTTCATGAGAGGGAAATCACTCTCCATATGGCCAATCAACCCCCAATTATGTAGAAGTTCAAAGAGGATGATGAATATTCCTTATCAATATCATATCAAGAGTAAATATTATTGCCTTATTAGCACGCTCATCTTGTTAAGTTGATTGAGTCTAAGGAAGAAACCATCCTTGAAGACATTCCTATTGTGAAAGAATTCTATGAAGTATTTCCTGAGAAATTTCATGGTCTCCCGCTTAGTTGAGATGTTGAATTCTAAATTTATCGTGTACATTAGATATTTCCAATATCCAAGACTCTATATAGAAAGGATGTTGTATATATTGAGGAGATGATGAAACAACAATAGGAGAATCTGGATGAAGGGTTTATATTCCCAAGTGCTTCTCCATGGGTTGAAACATTCCTCTTCATCAAGAAGAAGGATGAGTCAATACACCATTGTATTGATTATCGTGAGATCACCCAAATCAAGATAAAGAACAAGTATCCTCTACCTCGAATTGAAGAACTATTCGATCAGCTACGTGTAGCACAATACTTCTCGAAGGAGGATTTATAGTCGGGATATTACCAAGTAAGTGTGAAGAAAGGTGATATCCCCAAGACTTCTTTTCGTACAAGGTACTGGAACTATGAATTCTCAGTAATTCCTTACATAATCACTAATTCTATAGTAATCTTCACGGACATGATGAATAGAGTCTTTAGAGATTACCTCAAAAAAATTTGGTGGTCGTTATAGATGATATTATAATATACTCCAAAACCAAAGAGGAGAATGAGAAGCATCTAAGCACTGTGCTGGTGACCTTGTGAAAGGATAATCTCTATGAAAAGTACATCTTCTGTGAGTTTTGGTTGAAATAGGTATCATTATTGGGTCATATCATAACATTAAATGGGATATCTATGGATCCCTCTAAGATAGCATCAATAGAGGTATGGTTGAGGCTAACATCTGTGATGGATATCTATAGATTCCTCAGGTTAGCTGGATATTATCGTTGATTTGTGAGAAATTTCTTACGATTGTCAAACCCTCTTACCAAGCTAAATCATAAGGGAGTCAGGATTTCATTTATTTATGAATGAAAAGAGATTTAAATGTGTTAAAAATGAGTCTTATAACTGTGTATGTGCTCACACTACCCATAAGTGGAGAACTTTTTTGTGTTATTTATTGATACCTCAAATAAGGGACTGGGCTGTGTGTTGATGAAAAATGAAAAATTAATTATCTATGATTCAATGAAATTAAAATTTCATGATAAAAACTATCCAACAAATGATTTTGAGTTGGATGATGTAATATTCACTTAGAAAATTTGGAAACATTGCCTCTTTGGGGAGAAATGTGAAATATACGTGGATCACAAAGGACCTTAGTATATATTCAAACAGAAAGAGTTGAACATATTCCAATGAAGATGGTTAAATCAGATCAAATACTATGACTTCTCAATTCATTACCAACCTAGGAAAGAGAACAAGGTGGTGAATGATCAATGTAAAAAGGACCCAGTGATTATATCATTGATGATAATTTAAATGTATCCCAAATTCTTAGATTTGATGAAGATGGAAATGGGAATCATAAAGAAGGGAAAATCATCAATCCTTTCACAATTTATTTCTCAACCATCTCTTTTGGAAATGATAAAGGATTCTAAAATGGATGATTTGGGAATTCAGAAGAAATTGGAAACTATCAAAAAAGGGAAATCCTTATATTTCAATGTTAATCAACAAGGAGTTGTGAGATTTGGGTCACAACTATGCGTTCCATAAAATAAGGAGTTAAAGAAAGTTCTTTTGGGTGATGCACATAGTTTGAATTTCTCTATTATCCTTGGAAACATAAATATGTATCAAGATCTCCAAGAGAATTATTGGTGGGATAACATGATGAAATAGATCATTGAGTATACCTCAATGTGCCTGGTATGTCAACAGGTGAAGGTAGAGAGGCATAAGTCTAAGGGGATGATGAAACCATTACCCATACCAACATGGAAATGGGAGAACATCACCATGGAATTGATTACTAGAATTCTAAAGATATCCAAAGGAAATAATGATATATGGGTTTTGGTGGATCATCTTTCTACGACTGCACACTTCATTGCAATTCGGGAGAATTTCTCATTGGATCAACTAGCACAAATATATGTTCAAGAAGTAGTAAGGTTTCATGGAGTACATCTATATATAGTATCTGATTGAGATCCAAGATTCACCTCTATGTTCTAGAATAGTCTTCAACCTGTTCTGAATACTTACTGAGATTCATTACGAATTATCATCCTCAAACTAATGGCCAGTCTAAGAGGATTATCCCAACACTTCAGGACATGTTGAGAGCATGATCAAAGGACTTAAAAGGAGGATAGCATCAATATCTTCCTCTAGTTGATTTCTCTTACAATATAAGTTTCCACCCAAGAATCCAAATGGACCCTTATGAATCCCTTTATGGGAAGTGTTGCAAAACACCGACATGTTGGGATGAAGTTGGGGGAGAAACATTCTAGGTCCAGAAATGGTCAAAAAATGGTGGGGAAGGTTAAGACCATCCAACCTTACATTAAAACTTCTTAGAGTCGATAAATGATCTATAATGATAATCATCAATGAGACATAGAGTTTTCTATTTGGGACATGTTATATCTCCACATATCAACGTGGAAGAGAGTTATGATATTTGGGAAGAAGGTAAATCTTATTCGAAGGTACATCGGCCCTTTTTAGATCCTTGATCTCATTGGAGCAATGGCCGATCAACTAAAACTACCACTGAACTAATATCAATTACATGATGCATTACATGTATCACTCTTACGGATGTACATACATGACCCATTGCATGTACTAAATCCAGAGGTGGTACTATTGGAGAATGACCTCTCCTATAAAGAGAATCCGGTGAAGATAATAGATCATAGTGAAAAAATTTCTATGCAAAAAGACAATGCCCCTTGTCAAGGTGTTGTGGAGAAACCACAAGTTTAAAGAAGCAACATGGAAATGAGAGGAAGTTATGAAGAAGGGTTACCCTCATCTGTTTTAGTGCGGGGAAAGGAAATTTAGAGGCTAAGATTTCTTAAGGGGGAAGATTGTAATGACCAAAATATTTTTTAATGGAAATTCCTTTTGATCAAATTAAATGTATTATTATGAAAAATGGTTAGATAAAATATACATCTCATTGTTTTAATGTTTTTTGATTTCAAAATACCGTTAAGATTTGTAACTGTTTCTAATACATCCATAGAACAGTGATCACATGATTAGTATAAATTTAGGGCTTTAACAAATCCAATTTACTCAGATAAAGGAAGTGATGGCCTCATACAGTAAAATTCCTCCATATGAAGCCCATTTGCTGGAGCTCAGAAAAGAGATGGCATCACTGGGCTTCACTCTTGAACAATCCCAAGCTGAGCTCTTACACGTTAAGCTTGAACGGAAACTCCTACGAGAAAATTGGAAGTTGATAGAGACTACCACAGGAGGAATGTTATTTGAGCCACCCCAGGAGTCTGTCACCATCTCCCACCATAAACTTAGGTTATATACGTGTGTTATATGGGATTATGTGACAACACCATATCACTATCACTACTGGAAAAATGGGTATTTGCGACGGGGATAAATCCCGTCGCAAATAGTCTCGTTAGAAACTTATTTGCGACGGAGGAATTTGCCCGTCGCAAATAAGTAGTTATTTACGACGGGTTAGCTTTCCACGTCACAAAAGGACTGGCGCGCTTTGCGCGCCAAATCGCGGGAAAGTTATTTGCGACGAGAATATACCCCCGTTGCAACTAGTATGTCGGCAGGTTATTATTTGCGACGGGTCTCGTCGCAAATAACTATTTAACTGTTGACCGTAATAAATGAGGGCTAAGGTATTTGCGACGGGATACCCGTCGCAAATAGACCCGTCGCAAATATTCTAACCTATAAATATCCCCCCCCCCCATCCGTTTTTTTTTCATTCATTCTCAAAGATGATCTTTTACTTCTCTCAAAACTCTATTTTTAGAGTTAAGCGTTTCTTAAGTTTAATTTTTTTTTCGGAGTTGATATTGAAGTTTTCAACAACGATCAGAGATCATCCTCAGATCAATTTTAAAGGTATTTATGTTCATTTTAATTTAATATTTTTTTTAAATTTTTTATTAGTTTCAATTATTCTTAATTAGTTGTAATTTAATTATGTTTACATTGTTTTGTAACTTAATAAATTTAAATTATTAGTATTCATTGTTCATAGTTAATGGTAATTAGGAATAATTATTATTAATTTCCAATAATTACGAATAAATGCTAATAATTAGTAATAAATACCAATAATTTGGAATAATTAGTAATAATTACCAATAATTACCAATAATTAGTAATAATTAGTAATAATTAATAATAATTAATAATAATTACCAATAATTAGTAATAATTACCAATAATTAGTAATAATTTCCAATAATTACCAATAACTAGTAATAATTCGTAATAATTACTAATAATTACCAATAATTAGTAATAATTACCAATAATTATTAATAATTTCCAATAATTCCCATTAATTACCAATAATTAGTAATAATTACTAATAATTACCAATAATTAGGAATAATTAGTAATAATTAGTAATAATTACCAATAATTAGGAATAATTAGTAATAATTACCAATAATTACCAATAATTACCAATAATTAGTAATAATTAATAATAATTACCAATAATTCGCAATAATTAGTAATAATCGCCAATAATTAGTAATAATTACAAATAATTACCAATAATTAGTAATAATTACAAACAATTACCAATAATTTGTAATAATTACCAATAATTACCAATAATTAGTAATAATTACCAATAATTATCCATAATTAGTAATAATTACCAATAATTATCCATAATTAGTAATAATTACCAATAATTATCCATAATTAGTAATACTTACCAATAATTAACAATAATTACCAATAATTTACTAATTACCAATAATTATCCCTAATTAGTAATAATTACCGATAATTACCAATAATTAGTCATAATTTACTAATTACCAATAATAATCCATAATTAGTAATAATTACCAATAATTAGTAATAATTAGTAATAATTACCAATAATTAGTAATAATTACCAATAATTAGTAATAATTAGAAATAATTACCAATAATTTCCATTAGTTAGAAAGTATTACCAATAATTATCCATAATTAGTAATAATTACCAATAATTATCCATAATTTGTAATAATTACCAATAATTACCAATAATTACCAATAATTAGTAATAATTGGTAATAATTAGTAATAATTACCAATAATTAGTAATAAATAGAAATAATTACCAATAATTACCACTAATTAGTAATAATTAACAATAATTACCAATAATTAGTAATAATTAGTAATAATTACCAATAATTAGTAATAATTAGTAATAATTAGTAATAATTACCAATAATTAGTAATAATTACCAATAATTACCAATAATTAGTAATAATTACCAATAATTAGTAATAATTACCAATAATTAGTAAAAATTACCAATAATTACCAATAATTACCAATAATTTGTAATAATTACCAATAATTACCAATAATTACCAATAATTACCAATAATTAGTAATAATTACCAATAATTAGTAATAATTACCAATAATTAGTAATAATTATTAATAATTAGTAATAATTAGTAATAATTCGTAATAATTAGTAATAATTAGTATTAATTAGTAACAATTACCAAAAATTAGTAATAATTAGTAATAATTAGTAACAATTAGTAACAATTACCAATAATTTGTAATAATTACAAATAATTAGTAATAATTACCAATAATTAGTAATAATTACCAATAATTGGTAATAATTACCAATAATTCGTAATAATTACCAAAAATTAGTAATAATTACCAATAATTAGTAATAATTACCAATAATTAGTAATATTTATGAATAATTACTAATAATTACCAATAATTAGTAATAATTACCAATAATTAGTTATAATTAGTAATAATTACCAATAATTTGTAATAATTACCAATAATTAGTAATAATTACCAATAATTAGTAATAATTACAAATAATTAGTAATAATTACCAATAATTAGTAATAATTACCAATAATTAGTAATAATTACGTATAATTTGTAATAATTACCAATAATTACTAATAATTACCAATAATTAGTAATAATTAACAATAATTAGTAATACTTAGTAATAATTAGTATTAATTAGTCATAATTACCAATAATTACCAATATATTCCAATATTTTCCAATATTTACCAATATTTTCCAATATTTACCAATATATACCAATATTTACCAATATTTACCAATAATTTGGAATAATTACCAATAATTTGGAATAATTACCAATAATTTGGAATAATTACCAATAATTTGGAATAATTACCAATAATTAAGAATAATAACATTATTACATTATTTGTATATTTTATTATTAATATTAAAATAATATAATTTTCTATATTATATACTATTCTCTTTTCATCTGTGTTTTTTCTATCTCCAAATGTAATATTTGCATTCTTTTTCAAAATTATCAACCTACTCGCCAATGGAGAGGTGAAAGTGAATGCAAATATTACATGTGGAGACAGAATGTTAAACACACAGATGAAAGGAGAATTTTATATAATATGGAAAATTATATTATTTTAATATTAATAATAAAATATAATAATAATTTAATAATGTTATTATTATATAATTAATATTTATGAAAAAAAATATATTAGTATTATTAAAAAAATAAAAAATCAATATAATATTAAAATTATCAATATTTGTAACAGGTTTTGTTTTATTATCAACATATTCAATCCTTGCTTGAGTGTTTTTTCTAACAAATTATTCAAAACCAGTAATGCTTTTATATTTTATAGAAAAATATGGAAAAACGAGGTCGTCAATAGTCATTATTAGATAACCGCATATGGATAAATCAACGTAGAAATCCAAACGGTTCTGGTTTAAATCCAGTATATATAGAGGGTGTGGAGACTTTTTTATCATTTTCGGCATCAAATCCAGAATTTGTTTCAGTACATATGATGTTGCTACGAAACAGAATTTCATACTGAGAGCAGCATTGATGTGGACAATTAGTGACTTCTCGGCTTATGGGATGTTATCTGGCCGGAGTACACATGGTCAGAAATCATGTCCTTACTGTATGGGAGAGAACAAAGAATTTATGATCATTCATGGAAAGAAACCTTGTTATTTTGACTGTCATCGCATATTTCTTCCAGCTGATCATTCTTTTCGCAGAAACTGGTCTCATTTCAGAAAAGGAACAATTGAAAGGGATGGACCTCAAAAAATTCTATCAGGTTTGGAGTTAAAATCAGTTGTATTTTCATTACCTCCCATCACTTTTGGTCCCACAATATACCAACAGAAAATTTCTGGTTTTGGGAAAGAACACAATTGGATTAAACGTAGCATATTTTGGGATTTTCCATATTGGTCTGATTTGTTGGTCCGTCACATGTTGGATGTCATGCATATTGAGAAGAACTGTTTTGATAATTTGTTTCATACAGTTTTGGATACGCCAAGAAAGAGAAAAGAAAATGTAAATGCACGTTTAGATCTTGCCCAAATTTGTAGGCGTCCAGAACTAGAACTATTTGAGAATGTCAGAACAGAAAGGTTATTGAAACCAAAAGCAACTTATACACTGCCTAAAGAAAACCGTTTATTATATTGTCAGTGGATTGTAGATTTGAGACTTCCAGATGGTTGTGCTTCCAATTTGGGTAGATGTCTAAAGAATGGTCATATTGCTGGATTAAAAATTCACGATTTTCATGTTATAATGGAAAGACTTATACCCATTGGATTAAGAGGTCTGTTGAATTCTGTGATTTGGGATTCCATAACAGACATGTCAAATTTTTTGCGCGAAATTTGTGCGGCTACAACCGATTATGATGCTCTCTGAAAACTAGAAGAAGATGTTGTTGTAATTATATGTAAACTGGAAAAAATATTTCTGCCGTCTTTCTTCGACTCAATGGTATATTTGATGTTAAATTTTCCATATGAAGACAAATGTGGAGGTCCAGTACAGTTTCGATGGATGTACCCATTTGAAAGATGCATGCAAAAATTGAAAAGAAAAGTATGTAACAAAGCATCTGTTGAAGGATCTATTGTAGAAGCTTATTTGCAAGAGGAAATATCTTTTTTCTGCTCCCATTATTTTGAATCTGTGTATCCTTCAAAACACAACCTAAAGGGGACAGAATGAGAGGAATATTGATGAAATCAACAATCAATTATCTGTTTTCAACCAGCCAGATCATGGTTTTGGTGGAGTTTATGAACGCTGGATTTCGGATGATGAACATCACAGAGCTCATACATTTGTTCTGTTCAACTGTGAATAGATGACATCAGTTGTACTGTAAGTGTTTATATCACTTATTCTATCATTTATGTTACAGTAAATAACTTTGTTTTTATAGGTTTTATGATAATCATATCAAGAAACAAATTCCACAAATTACAGCAGCTGCTCTCGAAGAACGCCGACAGAAAAATTTCTCCTATTGGTTTCAAAAACTGGTAACATAAATTCATTATGTTTTAGAAACTCATTAAATGTATAGTTTAGTATATTGATAATTATTTCACAAATTTTCATGTGTCTCCACATGCTGATAAAATTGACAAATGGTTGTGTATATTAAGTAACCCACCTTCCAAACTTGTTAAAGCTTATAATGCATATGTGGTGAATGGATTTCGATTTCACACACATGAATATAGGGAATAAAAAAACAATAAACAGTGGAGTTAGCTTGAGAGTATCTCATCATCAAAAAAATGAAGTTGACTTTTATGGCATACTTGATGAAATCATTAAACTCTGTTATCTTGGACAACATTGCATAACCATGTTCAAATGTTGGTGGTTGGATACAGAGAGAGGCGTGCGTGTTCATCCGACTCATGGAATCATCGATATTAAATGTAAAAGTGTTCTCGCAGTAAGTGAACCATTCTTATTGGCTCAACAGGCACATCAAGTTTATTACGCAAAGTATTGTGCTACATCAAGAGACTTGACTGATTGGTGTAGTGTAATAAAAATCAAAATTCGAGACAATTAGTTTAGTCAAAGTGAATGTGCTTTCACTGATGTGCAAAGAATTGATGTTTTTCAAGAGAGTACTCAAAATCAATCTTTTTTTACAAAGAGACATGAGTATCGATGACGACACCCCACATTTAAGAGTCGGTGATGATGATGATGTTAATGATGTCACATATGAATTTGAAATGGTAAGAGATGAAGCAACTGGAACTCGAATGGATATCGATGATGTTGAGGAGGAATATGGAGATGACATTGACATATATGAAGATGATAATGAAGATTAACACTGATAGAATTCCATGTTAGTTATATACAATCATAATATATATATATATATATATATATGTATATATAATAGTAATTATCAATTATTTTCTAACAACATTAACATTTTCTGTTTCAGATGGACGCCGACACATTACGTGAGTTGGAGGATGCTGACCTGCCTTTCGATGCGGATGAGTTGCTGGCACATGACCCTCAGCCTGTAGGCGCTCTAGGGAGTATGCGGAGGGGGCGCGATCTTGCACGATTGGTGATTCCTGACCCCGTCCCCGAGTGACGTCCACGTCTTGGGATTGATCCACACACACAGAGGTGTGATAACCTGTGTGATAATCTGGGGATTTGACTAAGATTTCATTAATCTATTCACATAATAAATTTTTATTATTTTTACAGTTTTCCACATATAGCAGTCAGACAGGGCAGCACTATTTTGCACAACTATTTCTCTCATCCATGGACCACATGGGAGCAGATTCCCATTGATGTGCAGCAGGCCATGTTCGGCCATTGGTTGGTACGTACGTAAATAAATAATTTTTATTTTGAAAATTATTTCATTTCTAACTTGATATTTTGGTTTATTTTTAGGGTTTATGGTATCCGATCGAGGATACCATGCGTGACGCTATCCACAAGGCATGGGAGGTGGCCATGCGTGATCGCTTTCATCAGTTTTTTCACAATTTAAGAAAATTTGCCACGAAGAAAGAAGGAGTGTCACATTTTGACAAGTCGTGTAGAGCACATCGACCAGAGTACATTTCATCCCATGTATGGGATGGATTATGTGCGCACTGGTTGAGTGGTGCCTTTCAGAGGAGATCATCGGTGGGGAGGCAGAATCAGGGGAGACAAGAGGTGACTCATCGAGCTGGGAGTCGTTCTTTCAGTACTCATAGACAGCATCTGGTATGTACATTATTTATAAATATTTTATATAACTATAAATATTAACAGTTTATTTTTTATTCTTATAGGCTGTCGAGCACCCCGATATTACGGAGTACGACGTATATTAGAGGATGTATAGTGATCCTGCTACTAGGGAGCTCAGAGGTGATCTTCAGTATCACATCGTGGTCAATATTATTTGTTTTCAAGTTTAAAAATTAACTGAATATAATATATTCACAATTTGAATTTTAAATTGCAACTACAGGAGTCATATGAAGCCGCAACGTCACAGACCCGGCCTGAGAGTCAGGCCGAGTCATCAGATCAGACCACTGGCCATCAGTTTGATGAGGCGGCATGGATGCAAGCCTCCTAGTATGCCTTCAAGAAGGGCCGGGTAGTTGGTATCAGCTCTCGACTGACTCCCGGAGATTATTATGGCAGTGTTGCGATGTCGGCGTACAGCTCGAGAGGAGCTCATGCATCTTCTTCTGCTACACAGTATGAGGATCAATTGCGATCTCAGACTGCAATGATAGTGAGCCTCCGATAGGAGCAGGAGCAGATGCGTCAGCAGCAGCAGCAGCATGAGGAGGAGCGTCGACGCCAGCAGAAGATGTACAAGGAGGAGATGAGTCAGTGGCAGCAGCAGCAACAGGAGCAGATGGAGTACATTCACCAACTCACTCATGCTTTAGGGATGGAGTTTCCTCTACCAGCATCTGTAGATCCCCCCCCCCTCTCCCCCCTCCTTCAGATTAGAGTTTGTTTTTTTGTAATAAAGTTTGTTAAATCAATATATGAATTTTTTTTTCCAATTCGTAGTTTCTGTCTCATTATAAAATATTAATAATATTATATTTTGAAATAACAATATTAATATGAATAATAATATTATTTATATTTTATAATATTAAATTTTATATATATTAAAATTTTATAATATTATAATTTAATTACATTTTTTGTAATATTTGAATTATTTTAATATTTGAATGTAAAATAATACTATTATTTTTATATTAATTAAAATAACTTATTAATATTTTTTTATTTATGAATTATAATTCTAATATTGTTATATTAATTAAATCATTTATTAATATTTTATTATTTTTTATTTTTGAATTATAATTCTATTATTATTATATTAATTAAAATAATTTATTAATAATTTATTAATTTTATTTGTGAATTATAATTATATTATTATATTAATTAAAAAAAATTATTAATATTTTATTATTTTTTATTTTTAAATTATAATTGGATTATTATTATTTTAATTAAAATAATTTATTAATAATTTATTTTTTTATTTTTTTATAGTATTTGCGACGGGATACTATGCTCGTCGCAAATATTATTATTATTATATTCATTAAAATAATTTATTAATAGTTTTTAATTTTTTTTTAAAAAAATAGTATTTGCGACGGGGCCCATCGCAACACGTATTTGCGACGGGCCCCGTCGCAATTACTATTTTAAAAGTTTTTTACAAATATACGGAGTAATATTTGCGACGTGAAGGATCCCCATCGCAAATAATGTCTTTAGCGACGGGCCCGTCGCAAATAATTGTTGTTGCGACGGCGTTTTTCGCAACGGGCTATTTGCGACGGTCACCTGTCGCAAAAGGCCATTTCCGACGGGATCCCGTCGCAAATACCTGTTTTTCTAGTAGTGTATGATTATTTTCATTATTTTTTAAAGAGTAAAGAATATACATTCATTTTATTATTGTTACTTTTAAATAGTTTTTAAAAAAATAGTATTTGTTGTTAATATTCAATTAAGAAATATATTTTGATGAATTAATGTATTTTTAAACGATATAATATTTTAATGAAATATTATTACTAAATTATTTTTTATTAAATGTAAATGATTGTATAATTTTTTTGAATACTATTGTAGTTTTTAGTAAGGTTTGAAAGTTGTTTTTGTCAAAACCCATTAATTTTCAATAAATGTTGGTTTTTATTTTGAAAGTAAAAATTCACATAGTTAGAAACGTATCTATATAAAATGAATTTTATTTTTGGAATCAGGAATTCAAAAGTATCTAATGGTGAATTTAACATAATTTTTTGACAGAGTCCAATTTTTGGGTAAAAATTAAATACCATTTAAATATATAATGTTTTTTATTACATCATAATGACCCAATAGTGATGTAATAAAATACTATAAATGGTATGTTCGTCCAAAATATGATTTAACTTTAAAATATTTCAATTTTATATTTTTTTGATTAATTTTATGGTGCCTTAGTGGACCCTCAAAACTTATAAAACATTTTAACTTTTTAAAATGATTTCCTTGAGAGTGTGACTCAGCTCCACATACGAAAGCCTAATATTTTAAAAATTTTGGTCATTTTCCTTATAAAATAATTATTTCTACTCACCTTTTTCAAAAACTATGGGAGAAAACCATGGGTTGGTTTGTGGTTTTAAATATTTAATTATATAGTTTCTGAAACCAATGTTTGTGAAATATTATAGAATTCCACTCTCTTTTCGTATATAATCCCACACAAGATCCCACTTCTATTCAATAAAAACCCTTGTAGAATGTCCCTAAACTTCAATCATCTCACTATAATCCTACCAAGTTTCCCCAACCTCCCAATAAGCCTCTCCCAAGCCTTTTGTATCTCACTTGCAAGTACACCCCTTACCATTCTGAAATTCCGTAAGGAATTTCTCTCCCCTCATTTACCTTAAAGTAATTATTTTATATTAGGAATCTAAATTCCATTACATATGTTAGAACTTGTATCTATATAACCCAATTACTATCCATTTCAGGTACATATGATTATATACCCCTTTCTCTCTCATCAACCATTTTTATAAATTCTTTTATCATGTTGTCATGTTGCTGAAATTGTACAATGATTTTCCAAGACAAAGTCATTATGTAGTGAATACCATGCCCATTTCTCTATCAAGGGTATTTATATTTATGCGTAATTATTTATTTATTATAAATTTTCATGTATGAATTAACCATTCCTTTATCTTGTAATAAAGGATAATGTTTAATGAGTCCATGTTGTATGATCTATGTGGCTCACTTATGTATGAAATGAAATGATTTAGAAGGGTTCACCCTAATAGCACTCCAAAACATTGGGTAAAGATTAGTATCATGATATATAAATTTCAATGAGGGTTTAATCATGAAAAATCATGTGAAATGAGGGTTTATTCATGTTCCATGTTAAATGAGACTTGGCTCATGATAATATCATGTTAAATGTTATTTCCATATTTCTATGTAATGATAATCATGTTGTACCATGCCTTTCTATTCATGTTTCTCTTGTTCAATATTGATATTCCTATTTAATAAAATGTACTATATTCTTCATTATATTACTTGTTTTCTTAATTACTGGGATTTATAGCTCATCATTTTCTTATGCTTTTCCTCGGGTTATCCAATGCAATGCTACATTGGAAGGAATGTTGGGGTTATGTAAAAGAAGTTTTCAATATAGATGTTGTGTTTTATGGTCTAAGTTATTATGTAATGTTCTAGATTTCCAAATACACTATACCTCTCGATCCTCAATGTTGTATAAAGTGAAAGTTTATGTAATAAATCAGGTTTAAGTGTGTAATAAAGAGTAGGTTTGTAATAGAAATCAGCTTCCCCTATGAAACAATATTTCTGGTTCTTCTACTAATATTATTGACATGAAGAAAATTAAATTGTATTTTCACTATAGTCATTACCACATGAAGTTCCATAATATTACATCTTACTCTTATTTTATGCAATAGAAAACTAATGAATTTTTATATTGATAATGTTATGTTGTAATATAATATTATCCATAATCACAAAGTTTATCCTTTTAGTTCCTATCTCATATAATTTATCAAGAGGATATTTATTACATTTTATATCACATTAAACATTAATATAATTACTCCTACTTCTAGAAATTGACTGAAAACAAATAAAAACATACTTTGAGTAAAAATGATCATAATGTGTAATCTTTAAAAATCAATTGAAATCATAACATATTCCTTTCAATATATGACAACTTATGATTAAACCATGTCATTGATGATCATCATTTCTTTAAATCCTTTATAATACTTCATAAAGAACATATAAATTTACACAAACATATCCCCCAATATTATCCAACCAAGAGCATAATAAGGTCTCATTCACCATGTAATAGAATGATTTCCATGATTTAGTCAATCGAATATTTTTGGGGTCATCAAATATAGATACGAATATTCCAAAATAACATCCGTTTATACTATCTAGAGAGAGATGGATTGTAAGGAAAACTACATAATCTCTAAATTATAACCAAATTGTGATTCTTTCCTAAGGCCCCATTCCAATTGAACTATAATTATTTCCAAGATAAACTTGATAAACGTTTTGGGGGGTTATCACACCTAGAAACATCTATGAAAAATCAACTTCCACTTTTATATTCAAGAGAGCTATGGATATCTAGGAAAACCACATAATATATACCTTACCAAAAAATTAGGATGTTATCCTAAACATGGATAATGTGACACCACAAACCTCTTTCATGTTTAATGATTATATTGTATGGTTTTACTTCGTTTAATTTTCATACTATCCAAATAATGTTTTCAAAATAGAAAACAAGGCATGTTTTATTTAATTAAACACTGAAAACAATACATTACATGAGGGCCAAAAGAAAAAAAATAATAACCTAGGAAACCTACTAAGAGACATATAAAAATTACAAGGATACCACCAAATACAAAAAAAAATACCAAGAAAATAGTGGAGGGGTCCTTCGGATCTATCAGGATGAAGACCATTATAGCCAGAACCACAACAATTGTGCTAACCATCATAGGAATGGTGAGAACCATCTTTGATAAGTTTTCTTGAAGTTTAAATACCCTAAACATGTATTTTTAAGGGTATTATTGACCATTGGATATACATATGACCGTTATTTCCCTTTTTAGGTCTATTGGAGTTCAAAATGAAGTGACTGTTAGTATCTTGTTATACCGAAATTATTTAAGTGAAAAATTTAAGATATATTGTATAATTTTTAATAAAACCTATATAATTTCATTAATCATTTTAATTGTTTTTACATGTTTTACTTATCTTAAATTTTATCTTAAACAACATGGTTTTGAATTTAAAAGTGTATTTTATGAAACTTAGTATGATTTCAAATCATAGGTAAGTATTTAAAAAAATTAAATGTTTCAAATTTTTTAAATATCCTAGTGTTATAATGGTATTTTGAAGATTTTTTTAATTAATGTTTTAGTTAATATAAGTATTCAATTTTATAAATTAATTTTCTTTATAGTTATTATAAATATTCCTTTTTAAAAATAACAAATAAATATCTAACTATGTATTTTAAGTATAAAACTGTCTTGAATGTTCTGAGTATTTGTGTAATTTAAACTTTTATCTTTGAACACTTTTAATTGAAGTTATCTTTTGGAAGCATAATGTTTTAAAAAACTAAAATTAATTAAAATTCTTGACTTTTTTGTTTTAGTGAAAATATAAAGTACATATGTTTACTTTAATTAATTCAAAGGGAAGTATGCATTTTTTTTTTTGAATTTAAAAACACGGTTATGAATAATTTTTTTAATTAAAAGTTATACTCTTGGTTATGTGATGAAAAAATATAATTTATATGTTGATTTGTGTTCTTTAATGTTCCAATGTTCAAAATTAAGTAGGAATCATGTTTTATATAATAAAAGATATTATTTATTTAATGAAATTGATTATTTATAAATATCATTTCTTTTTCTATGTTTTTATGGTTTATTTGAAAGCTGGATTTACAAAAAAATATACTCCCCAGGTCCATCCCTTTAGTTGGGCCGAAGGAGGTAGCTCGCGCTACTACTGGAGTAGGCGGTCGAGCCTAGACCCTTCAGCCTTAGCACACGCTAGCCACGGGTGTTTGTGTGTGTGTGTGTGTGTGTGTGTGTGCCTCAAGCACTCATAGAATAACCTAGTAGCATGAAACCGTGCGAGGTGTCACGGTAGCAGGCATGGGCGCAGAGCGCGGCCGTAGAGACCCGGTACGAGGTGGTACCGGGGAGGGGGAGGGGGATTACTGAGCTATTTCCAGGAGCTCCAGTGTTATAAAGGAGCTGAAAAACCCATCCTTTATTGTTGTGGGATGTGGTTGTTTAAATGAAACGTGATCCAGGCTATCAAATCACATCGTGCGGGATCTAGACCGTCTGATCAGTTTTCCCTCTAAACTCCACTACTGCGATAATAATATTGTTCTTTCTTTGGACCGTCTGATCGCGGACTCGACTAATCTCCACCATTCAATACATTTTAAATCCCATGCAATACCTTTTCCATTTGATCATATCTTAGATTTAATCTCAACCCTCAATAATTTTTTTAAATCTTGGATTCACCCTAGTCATCCGATCAGATCCCATTTGATCCAGACCGTCCATTTCTTTTTTTTTCTTCTCCTTGTTTCTTCTTAATCCTCATTCCAACCAGTGGCTTGCCCACTATTTTCTCCCTTCTTCTTCTTATTATTATTTATTCTCCCTCAATATTCCCTGCCTCTATCTTCATATCGACCCTCAACTTCTACCTGTAAGCTCTTCTTTGGTCTCCTTTATTATTTTTTTATTTTATTTTCTTTGGATTCAGTTTCAGATTCCACAAATGTTATATATTTATAAATATATATATATTAAAATCATTATTTGATCGTTTTTTCATTTCAAGAAATATGTTGGACTTGTTTCGTTTCAGTCAATTTTTTGAGTCTTTGATTATAGTTTGTTTATAAACTGTTGTATATAAAATACATATATATATATAGAGAGAGAGAGAGCCTATATAAACCCTATTTTCATCTATAATTTTACCTGAATTCTTCTCCTAACTATGAAAATAACCCCAGCCCAGCCTGGTTTATCTCTTGAAGCAGGTTAATGGATCTTTTTTCTACATTTTAAAATTTTAAAACTCTTATACCTTTGTATTTACTGATATATATATATATATATATATATATTTACAGTTTTATACTATGTCTAAATCCTAACTCATGTTGGGTTTTCAAAATGAATTTTTTTAAGTATATAACACATGCTTGGGATTTTATGCTTCAATTTCTATATAAAAATCCATTTACCTATTTTTATGTTTCACGGTTTTATGTATATGTATATAATTCCTAACCCATTTTGGAATTTCAATCAAAAATTATATATATACATACATATATTATTTCATGATATAAAAAACCATTTCGTGTTTATGATATTTGAATGGTAATCATTTTTTTAAGTGTTGTTTATTATGACATCAAATATATATAGGGGTTTAGTTTATCATATTTTTAATATGAAAACCTGTGTTTACAATTCATGTATATTTGTTTATGTATAAAATTTTATATATATATATATAGGTTTGATTATGTAACGAATCTGAATTGTGTTTTCACAAAACCTATCTTTATTGATTAAATTATTCTTATAAAGAATACAATAGTTGCAAGAATTTATTAAGCATTGATTCATGTTATGAACACACCAAGTATACACCTTGTGTATCTAGGTTTTAAATTTTCAAAACCAGCATATATACATATATGTATTTCAATTTTTTTCTCAGGTTTAAAAAAAATCTTTCAATGTTAGTAAATTGTAGAAATATTTTCATGATTAAATCCGAAAATATATATGTATATACATAAGCACATGTGATTATTTACCTTTTATTTTAAACATAAATAATCCACAATAAATAATGATTGTATTACAATTTATCACAAGAAATGCCTCTGGTTATTTAAGTTTATGTTTTAATATTTTAGGAAATAACAATTAACCGGGCATGGATAAAATGATTATCTCAATGTCAAAACAGGTAAACATGGATTGAAAAGGTTTAAATTTTTACAATTTAAATGTAAGGGTTGTTATTTTATGTGACAACCCATTATTTCATTTGTACTAGTTTTTACTACATGTGAAAGAGTATGTCGTTTTAGTTCATGCACGTCCCTGTTAAATCTGAAACCAACAATTATATACCTTTTATACATTTATGGAATAATCCATTTCAGTTATGAACATGTATGTAAAAAGGGTTATAGAATTAGAATGTATGTATTGAATGTAGTATGAGAGACTGTGAATATAAGACCTTACTAGACATATGAGGAATGTATTGGACTTAAATGATAAGATGGGGGTGCCCAGATAGTGCTCTAATGCATTGGGGAATGTTGACTCTCGTGAGACGTTATGTACGATTGTCTTGGAGGTTATCCATGGCTTGTGCTGATATGGGAAATGTTATTGGCGGTTAGCCTTGACTCGCACTAAGTCATGTTTTATGGTCTCGGCGCAAGGCCTAGAAAATCTCTGGAATTATAAATTCCCTCATTATGTATTGGTAAATGATCAACCAATAGATTATTCAACTAATAGAATATCACTTTCATAAGACTCATCTTTGATAGTAATGATGAATGCATAAGGCATAATTTTGTATGAAAATGGAAAGTTATACAAGGAAGGTGTATCTAAAGGTTAAGGTTTCATGAATTTCATTTTAAATGCTAATGAATCATGACATGATTACTTATGTAATTCTATTTACAATTTTTCATATTACGTTTAAGTTGGTTTGATCAATTTTTGAATCATACATCATTCATCCATTCCTGTACATGTATGCTCACTCTGATTTATGTTTTACCTGTAGTTTTTTTTGTAAACACCTATGAATCTTGTGTAAAAGGTCTTTCTAAAAAAGAAATTCAAGTAACCTTTGAAAATATTGATCAAATACCTCAAAAAGTAATATTTTCCTCTTAAAAAACGTTTTATTATTATTTCAAATTTTGTTGTATTAAAAATGGATTTTCTTCAATTGTTTAAAACCCCTTACTAAGAATCCTTATGCTCACCCTATGTTTTCAATTTATTTTAAAGGTTTTAGTAGATTATTCCAAGGTATGAATAATTTAATGTGACGACATCAATATAATTCTTAACCTTATTATGTTTTTGGAAGAAGTGTATCAGCATAATCTAGTTTTACATAACCTAATCTTAATCCATCCCCTGTATTGGAATACGATGAGTAATTTTTGTATGTATGTGTCTATGAAAAAAATTGCAGACCATGTTTTAGGCACTTATTCCAGACTTCTGGGGTCGGGGTCATGACAATTGGTATAGGAGGATTCTATTTAGACAACCCGAGAAAATTAGAATAACATTAAAAACTTGATTATGTCTTACTATGTAGAATCATTTTTAAAATTTTCAGATGGCAGAAGAAATAAGCCTTCTATCTCTTCCAAGAGAAAAATTAGATATTATAGTGGGGGAATCATGTTTAAAAGGCTACGAGTATTTTTTTAATCCTTCATTTTTCATACAAAAACCTCTACCATGTATCCAATTCTCTTCGTTTACTCCAAATTCGCCGAAGATCAGGCTTCGACCATTCTCTTATGATGAACACCCAATTCCCATTATATGAATAGAAGGGAAATTTGTTGGAGGGTTTGGTTAAGTGTTTTACCCTTGCCGATAATTTTTCGTCCCTAGAGGACTTCAAGGATGTAGCACAAGGGGTTGACCTCCGAGCAGCGTACCTTTGTCAAATCTTAACCTACAGTCATTTTTTACAAGTTACGGACTTTGAAGCTCTTGAGGATGAGTCTACCAATTTACATTATTAAAATAATGTTCATACTGATGTCTCCCTTCTTCATACACATCAAAGCTTTCTCACATAGAATATTAGATTTCCACACCCCATTGATACAAGTTTCCCGTGTTGCATCTGTACCAAGGAGATCGAAGAGTTTGGAACCTCATTAGGGATCCATTTGACTGGGAACTAGGGAAATCACCAACACCGGTGGTACCTGTGAAGAGACATCACGGTAAATACTAGGAAATTCATACTAGTGAGTTGTGAGAGGGATGGAATGGTTATGTAAGAACATTAGTTTTATGAAGATTATTTAAATGGATAATGTTTTATTTTATTTTTTGGTAGTTTAATATGATTTTACAAAATAAGGTCTCTGTTGTAATATGGTGAATCCTTACTAAGGAAAACATGTCCATTGAAATTTTCAGATGGAAGACATAGGTTTACCAACAAACCTCTTATCACTTCCTGCTGAATTACTAGAGTCCACATTCATCGAGACATTTTTAGAATAATACTACCCTTTTGAAAACCTACACTCTCCTTGAAAACTCATTTATAAAGTGTCCCTTAGCCCAAATGTCCTCCAGACCCATTAGGGAGACCATTGTGTTTATCATTTCATGGAAAATGCATAATTAGTGGAGTACATGTAGAGAGGAAAGTACCATGAAGGTCTATTCCATTGTTTATCCTTGTCTAAGAACTACTTAGCTTTTGGAAGGTTTTGAGAAAATTCATTGTAGGGTGACCTTTGAGTGGTCTATCTATTCCATGTCCTACGTTTTACCATGTATTGGATGCTCTATGACTTCGATGTTTTCAAACATGATGTAGTTCTTGGGATTTATAGGGAACTAGTCCACTCTCATATCTCTGATGTTCAAACCACACAAGCCTCCCACTAGAACCTAGAATGCTTTATGCATAGGGTTAATCCTAAATACTCATTGTTTATATGGGTTAAAGAGGATGAAGAACTGGAAGCTAATCTAGGGCTTCACCTAGAGACATCATCAGATTATCCGTAGTGGTGGTCCTAGTAAAGGGACCTCGGGAGTGAATTTTTCCTGGATGGCATGTATGAGTGTTTTAGAATTGTGAGGGTGTAACTCTTTGATGGGGGGATAATGTGACACCCCAAACCTTTTTCATGTGTAATGTTAATACTGTATGGTTTTAGTTCATTTAATTTTCATACTATCCAACGAATGTTTTCAAACTAAAAACAAGGCATGTTTTATTAAATTAATCACTAAAATGATTACATTGCATCAAGGCCAAAAGAAACCATACTACCCTAGGATACCTACTATGATACGTATCAAAATCATAGGGAGACCACCAAATGCAACAAAATGACCCAAAAAATATTGGGGGTCTATCAGATCTGTCAAGATGAAGACCATTATAGCTGGAATTATAGGTTCCGTGCTAAGAAGTAGAGAAATGATGAGCACCATCTTTTCCAAGTTTTCAGGAATTTGAAATACACTAAACAGGTACTTATAAGGGTCTTTTTGACTGTTGGAAATACATATGACCATTATTTCCCTTTTTATGGTAGTTAGATTTTAAAATGAAGTGATTGTTAGTATCTTTCTAAACCAAAGTAATTTAAGTGAAAAATTTATGATATATTGAATAATTTTTCCTACAACCAATATTATTTCCTTAATCATTTTAATTGTTTTGATATGTTTTACATATCTTATGTTTTTTCTTTAAAAACATGGTTTTAAATTCTAAAGAATATTTTATGAAAAATTTTATGATTTCAAAACATAGGTAAGTATTTCAAATAATTTTTAATTGTTTAAAATGTTTTAAATATCATGGTGTTATGATATTATTTTAAAGATGGTTTTAATTAATTGTTTCTTTAATATAAGCATTTGGTTTTATAAAATAATTTCATGTATAGTTATTATAAATAATCCTTTTTAAACATAACAAATAATGATTTAACTAAGTATGTTATATATAAAACCATATTGAATGTTTTAATTATTTGAGTACATTAAAGTTGTATCTTTGAACACATTTAATTTAACATATCTTTTGGAATTATAATGTTTTAAAAACCTTAAAAGAATTTGAAATCATGATTTTTTAGTTTTAGTGAAAATATAATGTACATATGTTTAATTTAATTAATTCAAAGAGATGTATGCATTTTTTATATATTTTAAAACATGTTTATGAATAATTTTACTAATTAAAAGTTATACTCAAGATTATGTGATGAAAAAATATAATTTATATTCCAATTTGTGTACTTTAATGTTCCAAAGTTCAAAATAATGTAGGAATCATTTTTTATAAAATTAAAGATATTATTTATATAATGAAATTCAATATTCGTACGTTTAATTTTTTTTCTATGGTTTTATGCTTTATTTGAATGTTGGGTTTACAAAAAATATACACCTTAGGAACAACCCTATAACTAGGCCGAAGGAGGCAGCTCGAGTTACTATGGGAGTAGGCGGTCGAGCCTAGACCCTTCAGCCTTAGCACAGGCAAGTCATGGGTGTGTGTGTGCATTACTAAATAATGCATCGAGGAAACAAGTAGCGCGCCACCGTGTGGGGTGGAATGACGATAGGGGTGGGTGCAGAGTGCGCCCACAGAGACCTGGTACGGGGCGGTAAAAAGGAGGGGGAGGGGGAATTCTGAGCTATTTCTAGGAGCTCCAGAGATATAGTAGAGCCACAAAACCTTCCTGTTTTGATGTGGAAAACCATTTTTAAGAGAAATGCAATCAAGGCTGTCTGATCACACCGTGAGGGATATGGGCCGTCTTATCGGTCGGCCCTTCAAACTCCACCACTGAGGTATTAAAACCACTCTTTATGTGGACCATCTGATCATGGACTCAACTAATCTATTTCATTCAATCCATTTTAAATCCCACATAATGCTGCAACTTTTTTATCATATCCGAGATTAAATCTCAACCCTCCATTTTTTTTAAAACCTCAGATTCACTCTAAATGTCCGATCATATCCTGTTTGATCTGGACCATCCATTTATTTTCTATTTTTATTCTCCGCATTCCTTCTTCTTCCTCGCACCAACCATTATCTCACCCACTATTTTCTCCCTTCTTCTTCATCTTCTTTTTTCTTCTCCCTCGATATTCCCCATGTTTCTCTTCTGATCATCCCTAAACTTCTACCTCTATGCTCTTCTTCGTTCTCCTTTATTATTTTTTTTTATTTTCATTTCTTTGGCTTAGGTTTTAGTTTACATGAATTTTATATATTTATATATATGTGAAAATCACCGTTTGATTGTGGATTTATTTCAAGAAAGATGTTGGACTTATTTTGTTTCAGTACATTTTGTGAGTATTTGTTTATAATTTTTGAATAAATCATTCTATAATATATATATATATAGAGTATATATATACACTATTTTCATCTGTAATTTAACATGAATTCTTATCCTCAAAGTATGAACAACCCCTACCTGACCTGGTTTCTCTCTTGAAGCTAGGTAAGTGATCTTTGTTTCTATTTTTCCATTTCTGTAAAACTCTTATACCTTTTTATTTACAGATCTATATATATATATATATATATTTATAATACTTATACATCATAACTCACATTAGTTTTTCTGAATGTTTTTTTGAAGTATATAACACATGCAAGGGATTTTGTGCTTCAATTTCTATATGAAAACCCCTTTCATATATTTTTATGTTTCATGGTTATATTTATATGTATATAATTTTTTCCTAACCCATTTTGGAATTAAAAAAATTTATATGTATACTTACATATACGATTTCTTGATATAACAAACCATTTCAGGTTTATGATCTTGGAATGCTGGTCATTTATTTTTAAGTGATGTTTCTTAAGACATGAAATACATTTAGGGATTTATTTCATCATATTTTTAATATGAAAAAACTAGTTTACAATTCATGTATATATTTTTATGTATAAAAGTATATATATATATATATAAGTTTGATTATGTAATAAATCTAAATTGGGTATTCACAAAACCTATCCTTATTGATTAATTTATGTTTATGAAGAATACAACGGTTACAAGAATTTATTAAACCTTGTTTTAGGTTATGAAAACCCCATGTATACACCTTGTGTATATAGAGATTTATATTTTCAAAACCCAAATATATACATAAATGTATTTCAATTTTTTTCTCAGGTTTTAAAAAATTTCTAGCTATGTTAGTAAATTGTAAAAATGTTTTCATGATTAAATCAAAAAATATATGGGTATATGTATAAGCACATGCGATTATTTACCTTTTCTTTTAAAAATAAATACTTCACATGAAATAGTGATTGTATTCCAATTTATCAAAAGAAATGCCTCTAATTATTTATGTTTATTTTTTAAACTTTTATGATATAAAAATTAACATTACATGGATTAAATGAGTATCTCCAAGTGAAAACATGTAAAAATGGCTTGAAAAGGTTCACATTCTTAAGAGTTTAATTAAAGAGTTGTTATTTTATGTGGAAAATAATTATTTTATGTCTATTAGTTCTTACGGAATGTGTAAGAGTTTGTCGTTTTATTTCATGCACATCACTGTTAAATCAAAAAACCAACATGTCAAGTCTTTTTTACATTTATAGCATAATACATTTCAGTTGTGAACATGTATGTTAAAAAGGGTTACGGAATAAGAATTTAAGTATTCAATGTAGTATATGACACGATGAATATAAGACCATACAATACATATGAGGAATTTATTGGAATTAAATGATAAGATGGGTGTGCCTAGATATCACTCCAATGCATTTGGTAAATATTAGTCTCGTGAGACGTTATGTGAGATGGTCTTGGCGGTTATCCTTGGCTTTTGTTGATATGGGAAACGAGATTGGTAGTTAGCCTTGACCCATACTACTATGGGAAACAGGATTGGCGGTTAGCCTTGACTCATACTAAGTCATGTTTTATGGTCTTAGAGAAAGGCCTTAACAAAGCATGGAATTATACATTCCCTCATTAAGTATTGGTAAATGATCAACCAAGGGAACATTCGACTAATAGAATATCCCTTGGCTATGAATATTCTATTATAATTGTGATGAATGCATAATGCATAATTATGTATAAAAATGAAAAGTTATATAAAAAGGGGTATCTAAATTTAAGGTTACATGAATTTAATTTAGGTGCTAATGAATTATTACATGATAACTTATGTATTTATATTTAGAATTTTGAATATCACTTTAAGTTTGTTTTATCAATTTATGAATCATGTATTATTCATGCATTCTTGTACATGTATGTGCACTCTGATTTATATTTTACTTGTAGTTTTTTTGTAAAAACATATGAATCTTATGTAAAAGGTCTTTATGAAAAATGTTTTCAAATAACTATTGAAAGTATTTATGAAGTTCCTCAAGATGTAATGTTTCTTCTTAAGAAAATGTTTTATGATTATTTCAAAGGTCATTATTTTAAAAAGGGAATTTTTTCAATTGTTTTAAAACCCCTTACTAGGCCTACATATTCTCACCCTACGTTTTGTATTTATTTTTAAAGGTTTAGTAGATTATTCCAAGATTTGAGTAATCGTATGTGACAACATCAATATGAAGATTAACCTTCCCAATTTTTTGGAAGAAGTTTATTAGGAACATATGGTTTTCCAGAACCTAAACTGAATCGATCCTATATATTGGAACATGATATGTAATTTTGGATGCATGTTTCTTTGAAAAACATTTCACATCATGTTTCTTGCACCGATTCCGGACTTCTGGGGTAGGGGTCATGATAGTATTATCATAAGGGATCTCAATAATGTGTCCTCGTCTTTATTTCCTCAAATAGTTAATCATGTCTCTCATTCAAACTATATAGACTCATACAATAAATATATAAATGTTAAATCTTTTTCAATGTTTATTCATTATATAATAGAATGATTCACTCTATAATTATAATAGTTTAGTGTCTTTAGAAACATTAACACAAAAAAATATGTAAAAAAATATCTACAAAATTTCCAATTATGGTCTTCAATTAAATGACCCATGTTGGAAATATCATACTTAAAACCTTTCTTCATATCCTAGGGAAAAGGAAACATAAAATGGGAGAGCTCAGATACTTAGTAATGGTAAAAAAGGGAGATATCAATTATCATTTAAGCATAACATGATCATAAGGGTATGATATCATGAGATTAAATTTTTAAAATTATTCCCAACAATTCATATATCACAATTAGGTGTTGTGACAAAAATATTTTCAGTTCAGAAGACTTGAATCATGAAAAATCAAAGAACACAAAACATGAGGGAAAAACATTGTCATAAGTTCATGTCATAAAAAATGTAATAAATTGAGTAATATCATAATCATAGAAATATTATTTCATGGCTACCCAACAAGAATTTTATCACATGTTGGTCTTGATATTACTATATGAGTTTCATCTTTGGACATGGGATAGCCTCTAATATTTCTTATTTCATCTTTAGGATAACCACCCAAGTATCTCCATTTTAAGGCTTTGGATAACCGCCTGTGTACCATTTGTTATCATAAAAAATATTATTTACCTAATTCATTTGAGGAAAATATAATCCCAAACCCAAAAATCACATATTAATAATCCTTTCATATATATGCCATAACATTTTAAAAAAATTCACCATATCATAACATGTGGAAATGAAAAATTGGTTTATAAATATTTTAGCATCCTAACCATAAACAATATATAGAAATAGTAATGATGTTATCATTGAATAATATCCCATGTGATAAATAATTAACATCAAAATGTTCCACTATAAATGAAAAATACCATTAAAAGATCACAAGAACATTTTTTGATGAAAATACGCTTTCATTTTGTAATAACTTACTTAAAATATAAAAGTTTCTGAAATAATAATGGAATAATTTTATTTGAAAATAAAATCAGAAAAATTTAAATAAATAATAAAGTCATTTAATTTATATGATAGTGGGAAATTCTATTCTGGCAGCGTTAATGTTATAACATATATTTCGTTCACATTTTTGGAAAAAAGTCGAATGTATTTCTTTTGGAAGATGAAAAGTGTATTAATTTATAAAAAAAATTATAAATTCAAAAATGGGTCAATTATTTTTAAATTATAACTTTATATTATTAAAATTACTCTTCATAAACATTTTATAAGTTAATGATTTGGAGAGAAAAGGATTTCCAACTAAAGAGATAAATAATGTCGTTATTTTTTTAAAATATTCTTTCTATCCCTTGAGTTCATAAAAAGAGTAATATATGCGGAAAAAATTTAAAATAAAAAAATATCATAAAAATAGAATAATAAATAAGGGATATAAATTTCTTATAATTTCATTATTAAAAATTTAAGAATAAACTATCCCTATAAAATTGAAATTATAATGTAAAGGCCTTACCGATTAGTTAATGTTTAATCATTATTCCCAGGAAAGGAATAAAATAAAATTAAAATTAAATAATATTAACCTAATTTTGTTAATTATATTAAATATCTAATGGTTATTATATAAACCACATGAAATATGATAGGTGTATAACATAACATTCATCCCAAATATGACAATTTTATATGGTAAACACTAAGACTTTGGAAATCACTTAATCAAAAACAACGGAAATCCATAAACTTATATATAATTTAAAAAACCAATAAATTTCATCAAAATAGTTATATGTTACATTAATGGGTAGTATAAACACCACATAAAATAAATAAGTTGTGAATATGGCATATGTCTCATAAAAATAAAAGTTGGATGAAAAACCTAAACCATATGTCGGACATGGTATGTAAGTGTTGTAACCTATTTTATATGAGATTTCAAACTATAATACATATATAAAAGAACCTTATAAATAATTATAATATAATATATGACTTAGAACAGATGATCACCCATTTATTAAACATTATTTATTAAATTCATTGTTCTGGGTGATATTTGGTTCATTTTTCACATATGTTTCAGTTTGATGGTTTCAATACATCCACATTGATCAAGGATTAATCATTAAATAATGTTAATCATTAAATAATTATCAAATGTATTCATCATATAATCTTTTATAATTATTTATATAAATCAGTGATGAAAAATACAGAACATCAATTCATAGAGATGGTAATTTATACGAAATTGAAAGGGATGTTTCCACTTATTTGTGGTTGGAATGAAATATGTGTAAATAATAATTAAAATTTAAAACATTATTTATATTTAATATATATCATATATATTAATTATATTCATCCCTATTTCCATACGTGTGTAAAAAATGAAAAATGAATCCCATCGTTTCATGGTGGTAGTAGTCCACACATACGACGAGTGATGGTATCATTTTCCAAGGGCTATAAAGGTAAGAAGTTATATTAGATATTAAAATATTAAATGTATAATTATTTCATATATATAATATAAAATCAAGAAATCTATTATAATTAATTATAATTAATTATAGTGATGTAAAATAAATCATAATGCAACATTGAGGTGGTAGTCCACACAAATTCCTGATCAATACGTTAATTTACCATTTCTTCAAAAAGAGGATGAATATTGTTGGTTCCATAGTCATAGTAACATTTTAACATAATTAAAATACTTTTGTTTTTATTTTATGATTAATAATATATATTTACTGGAATTATAAGAAGAAATAAATTGAAAGAGGTTAGGTAATATGGATAACTCTTTTACCATAGAATTATTTTACATCCCTGATTAACAGCCATTGGAATGGTCTTATTAGAAGATTAGAAACTATAATTCATTTCTAGAAAACTTTAGAAGAGAATTTTGATGGGTTTGGTTGAGATATATTTCTCAATAAGGGGAGAAGAAAAGTGGAGAGTGTTATCCTCTTAAAAGTTAGGAGAGGCACACTCCTATAATTTTTTTAAATATTAAAACATAATAATGTTACATTAATTCACATGGGATTAAAAATTGGTTTTATTTAGAAATAAA
This sequence comes from Viscum album, assembly GCA_963277665.1. NCBI lineage: Eukaryota > Viridiplantae > Streptophyta > Magnoliopsida > Santalales > Viscaceae > Viscum > Viscum album. The sequence continues at coordinate 823,472,253 of OY728129.1, forward strand.
AATTATATTGATTAAAACAAAACTCATATGATATTATTTAAACACTTTTTTGGTATTTTTAACCCCTATCACTCTAGTTTAACATGAAATAATAATTTTTACCCTTAAATGTGGTTAGGATTTTTTCAATCATTATGTAACGCCCTGACCCCAGTTACCCAGAGCCGGTGCATTGTTACATAACATTTCCATGATCACAAGAAAGTTCAAATCTCGAAAGACTGATTGGTTTAGTAGCCTTGGTAAAACTAGATATATTAATAAAGTTTACATTACCTCATAAAATGAAAACTACAACAATATAGTCTCCATATTCCACACTCTTATCCCCTCATATTATCCCTATAGGTCATTCATAAATTACTTCTTCACATCCTGGGAAAAATAAAACATAGAAAAGGGGTGAGCTCAAATGCCCAGTAAGGATAACAATATAGCGTAAAATTTCATAAATAAGAATAAACATTTAAGGCAATGTATAACTAAAACAAAAGCCTTTTAAACTTGAACATCAACATAGTATGGCAAAAATAAAATGAAATAATGTCATTTACTTATTCACATGGATATTCTACTAATCGAATAATAACATGCAATATCAATAACCAATTTCATAATGATGGAATACATATTTCCAAACTATCATAACCACATATCCAAGGCCTCGTGCAAAGACTACAAATAAGATTTTGCAAAGGCCTTGTGCCAAGACACTAGTTTGTCTCATGAGACCTACCGATGCATTGAGGAGCTATAGCGGGCTCCACCCGTAACATATTAAGTCTAATGCATTCCCATATGAAACGGTTTAAACATAACATAAACATTCATATTAAAACATGCATACGAAATGTAAATACTTCATCCATAAACCATGAATGGTATAAAAATAACACATCCACAATAACACATATAAAAAAACCTTCAATACAATATAAAAGTTTTGTATCATAATAAATCAACTTCAAATAAGCGTAAAATCCATCAAAGGATGTAGACATAGATGAAATCAAAACTCTTTTTAGAGAAATATCTCTTTCTACTTTGAAATAATTTAAGAGTTGTATATTTATAAAATAAAACATTTTCTTTGAAAATATTATTATAAGATTGTAAGGGAAGCTTTGACGGAAAATAGCTGCACCCGCCGTATAAGTTTAAAAAAAATTACCTTAATTCTGTCAAAAAGGTTAAAAGGACCTTGTTTGGAAAACAACAGCAAGATTACATTATAAACTTCTTATAAAAAGTCAAAAAAGGGTATAAATGACTTTAACCCATATTCTGTAAAATAGTAAGAATGTTTTGAGAAACATTTTTAAGAAACATGGACGTGGGTGATAAAGAGATCCCAGTAGATTATTACGTATAAACAACCTCGGATAATGAACAGATTGTGAAATAAACCCTTACCATGTACTTTTCCTTGGTTAAGGGTAGGTTAACCTCCTGTATAATGGTTAAATAATTGTTATTAAATTATAAAAGAATCATATATATTAATATGATATCATATATGATCTTTTAACATTGCTTTGTTAATAATATCTTATTATTATCGTCGTTTCGGGTGTTAACTTACTCGTTTTCTTTGATATGTTTTGTTACGTAAGACATGTTTTTCAGGGATAGAATGTATCTTATTCATATACATAATGATATCAAGTCCTTAAAAATTATTTTTAAATCATAAAATGATAATTATACTTGAATGGATACGATGGAGAATGAATCTCATCACGTTCGTGGAGACGGTAGTCCGTACGTACGCACGAGCGACAATATCATTACTTTGATATTAAAATAATATTGAATTGGATGGTATATATTATATACAAAATCATTATCATGTTATATTTATTATTTAAATGAATTAAAAATCATTATTATACCCATCCAAATAATAATAATATATTGAATAACAATTACACCACGACGTGGATACGGTATGTCGTACGTACACACGTATGGTGACATGTCATTCAAAGGATGGATAGAATACTGAATATGGTTGTACGATATTTATAATAATATTACAGTATATAGGAGATACTGGATTAATTATTTTAGAATGATAATAACAAAGAAATAAGAAGTTTAAGAAGAAATGAATTTGAAAAAGGGTGGTGAAAACATTACCTCTTCTTCAGGTTCTTCCTTTTGATTTGATCAAAAGGGCTCCATAGGTTGGCTTTATGATCAAACTAAGGCCATTAGGTTGTATTGGGGGATGTTGGGAGAGTATTTTGGTAGAGGTTGGATGAACCAAAAGTCTTTGAAGGTGTGAATTAATGAGAAGGAGGTGTGCCCTTTTATAAGAGGGGTGAGGGGCACCTTTGGAAAAGCTAGAAATATTATTTTATAATAAATTGATATTCGGTTTCTAATGGATAAAAAGTGGATTATTTAAATTTTAAGGTGGGTATAGGTCGAAAACCATTCATCCAATATAATTTAGATAGGTTTGGTCATTATATTAACCTTATCTTTTAGTTTTAACTCTTAGTTAATTAGTTTAACACATACCATGTCACTTTGTATTTTTATATTATATAGTTAATAAAATTACTATATACCTCCAAGAGACCCCCAAGTGGTCCATTAATGATACAAAAATCATTATATAAGTATCTTGGCCAATCCTTAGATTTATAGGAATTTAATATCAATTAATAATATAATATTTGTTTTAAAAACTCTTTTATGTCAATTTTGACACTATTCAATAGTTGATTTTTGTAAAACATATAACAGAATGATTACTTCGAAAAAATTCAATTAAATAATTCCTAATATGTAATATTATCCTATAAAATTAGTTTAATTCATTAAAAGTCCCAAATTATATTTATTTAGGTATTTATAATATCAATTATATTTATTTTTCACTATTATGGTAATTACTGCATCATCATTGGGTCATAAATAAATTAAATTATTTAATGTCTAAAAATTATAAATAAAATATCAATTTTTAGGAAATCGTTTTATATTTCTAATGAATATTTATAGTTGAAAATAAAACATATATAACCCTTTGTAAAAATTGTTTTTCTAAAAGATATATGCTTTTTTCATTTTTGTATTTATTTTAACTTAATTAAAATAATGTGTCCCTATCACCTAAAAGTGGCTCCATGGGGTCCCAAAATCGACCAAAAGATGCCCATGGTCGGACATGTATCCACAAAGAAGATTAGCACACGTTTTAGGGTAATTTAGTATTATTATAATATTATTTTGTAACCCTTATTTACCGGATTTAACCTTTAACCATGTTAAATAAAATATTTAGCGAAGTAGTTATTCAAAATGTATAAAAATAAAAGTTACCTATTTACACAATTTGGACATCCTGATTCCAAATATGGAATCCATTTTTTCAAATTAAAAACACAAAAGTGGCAGAAATTAATTTAAAATTAATTCCCGCTGTCAAAACAAAAAAGTGTGTTTTTAAGATATAATAACTATTAAAAGATTGGTACATGTTTATCTCTCGTTTAATTGTGAAATTATGTCCAATGACCAAAATTGTATTAAATCGTAAAAATATATTCTAAATATACTTTAAAACCACTCAAATTCATAATTTATCACTATTAATTATTTTGATTAAAAAAGTTGTTTTTAATTAAAATTTACTAATTTTCACTATTCATCAATATATTAAAGTTATCCGAAAAGTACCAAAATTTTACCTTAGGCTAAATTAGATATTCTGAATCCAAAAATGAAGTCCATTTTGAGAGATAAAATTTCTAAAATTTCAAAAATTAGGTATTACTATTTATAATAGCTAGTTTGATTGGTTGTGGTGTGTGTTAGAACTCGATGTTGCGTACAACACACGCTATTGCATTATTCAAAGACGCGTCGTCTGGTTTCTCAGTACTTGTTCTCTCGTATCAAGAATCATGACGGACTCTTCGCAATAAGACAGATTGGGTTCCATTTCTAATTCATCGTAGGTGAGTACATGCATTGGTTCAGTCATGTATTTCCTCAATAGAGATACGTGGAACACATCGTGAACTTTGGAGAGACTTGGCGGCATTGCCAATCGGTAAGCTACAACCCCCATTCGTTCTAGAATTTCGAAAGTTCCGATGTACCTGGGACTCAATTTACCTTTCTTACCAAAACGTATGATTCCCTTCCATAGAGATACCTTAAGGAAAACATGATCACCGACTTGAAATTCCAAATTCTTCCTTTGATTATCGACATAGCTCTTCTGCCTACTTTGAGCTACTTTGATGTGATTTTGGATTACCTTCACCATTTCCATCGTTTCCTCCACCAGTTCTGGACCTACAAGTTTTCTTTCACCAACGTCATCCCAACAGGTTGGTGTGCGAAATCTCTTTCCGTATAATACTTCATATGGTGCCATCTGAATACTCGAATGGAAGCTATTGTTATAGGAAAATTCTACCAGAGGTAAATATTGATCCCACATACCCTGAAAGTCAAGTGAGAAAGATCTAAAAATGTCGTCTAAGGTTTGAATAGTCCATTATTATTGTCTGTCTGTCTGTGGGTGGTAGGGAGTGCTCAAATGAAGTTCAGTATCCAGGGATTTCTGACGAGTTTTCCAGAATCTTGAAGTAAAACAGGGATCACGATCAGAAACAATTGATAGGGGTACTCCATGAAGTCTCACAAATTCATTAATATATAGTCTTGCTAGACATTCCAGTAGTAGATCTTCTCTTATAGCAATAAAATGTGCTGACATGGTAAGACGATCAATAATAACCCATATTGCATCGTTCCTTCTAGTATTCTTTGGTAGTCCCATGAAAAAGTCCATCGTAATATTGTCCCATTTCCACTCAGGTATGGGAAGAGGTTGCAATACTTCACCAGGTTGTTGCCTTCCAGCTTTCATTTATTGAAAAACCATACTTCTTGACAAAAAATCGGCAATCTCCCTCTTCATGCTGTCCCACCAAAAATGTTCCTTAACATCTCTATACATTTTGGTGCTCCTAGTGTGTATAAAGAAATTAGAACTATGAGCATCATCTAGTAATTCTCTTTTTAGATTAGGTATATCGGGAACACAAAGTCTCATCCCGAATTTCAAAATTCCTTCTTCATACACAAAGTCTCTCAATCTCCCATCATTCACAGCATTAATCTTCTTTTGAAATTCTTCATCATCATTCTGATAACTCTTAATCCTTTCTAGTAAATATGGTTTGGCAACCATTTGAAAAAGCATTGATGTTTCACCTTCTCTGGTTATTCCCATGTCCATCTTCACTAGATCCATGAAAATTGGATCTCTTTCAATTCTCATCACGTTCAAAACTCTATGGTCTTTTTTTCTCAAAGCATCTGCCACCTTGTTTGCTTTCCCTAGGTGGTAGTGTATCGTACAATCATAATCCTTGAGTAATTCAAGCCATCTCCTTTTCCTCATGTTGAGTTCTTTTTGTGAGAAAATATACTTCAAACTCTTCTGATCAGTATAAATCTCACATTTTTCACCATAGAGGTAGTTCCTCCATATCTTCAAAGAAAAATCACAGCTGCTAACTCGAGATAATGAGTAGGATATTTTTGTTCATGAATTTTCAACTACTATGATGCATAGGCAATAACCCTATCATTCTGCATAAGGACACAACCAAGTCCTTTCTTCGATGCATCACTATAAATAACAAACCCATCATTCCTCGATGCTAGATTCGGTATAGGAGCATTGACTAATATTCTCTTCAGTGCTTCGAAACATTATTCACACTCTTTTTTCCAAACAAATTTAACCCCTTTACGTGTGAGCTTCATTAATGGGTTAGCCAATCGGGCAAAATTCTGGACAAAACGTCGATAATAACCATCCAAACCAATAAAACAGTGTACCTCATTTATACTCGTAGGTGATGGACATTCTTGAATTGCCTTGGTCTTAGAAGGATCAACAAAGATTCCATCTTTAGAGACGATATGGCCAAGAAAGGAAATCTCCTGAAGCCAGAATTCATACTTGCTAAACTTCCCATATAATTCATGTCTTCTCAGAGTCTTTAGGATAATGTGCAAGTGATTTTCATAATCCTCATAGCTTTTGGAGTATACTAAGATGTCATCAATAAATACCAACAAAAATTCATTGAGATATTCCTTGAAAACTCTATTCATCATATCCATGAATACAGAGGGTGAATTAGTCAATCCAAAAGGCATTACTGTAAACTTGTAATGCCCGTACCTGGTTCGAAATGCTGTCTTTAGAATGTCTTCCTTCTTCACACACAACTGATCGTATCTTGACTGAAGGTCAATATTTGAAAAGTATTGAGCTCCATGTAGTTGTTCAAATAAATCATCTATGTGAGGAAGGGGATACGTGTTCTTTATTGTTATAGCATTGATCTCCCTGTAGTCGATACATACCCTCATAGATCCATCTTTCTTTTTAACAAAAAGAACAGGGGCTCCCCATGGAAAAAACTAGGGAGAATAAATCCTTTATTACTCAATTCTTCTAGTTGTTTCTTTAGTTCGACTAATTCTACAGTGGCCATTCTATAATGGGTCTTCGATATAGGCCTTGATCCAGGAATTAAATCAATGGAAAATTCAACTTCTCGTTCTGGAGGATGTCCAGGTTAATCATCCAGAAATACATCTACATATTCTTTCACAACAGGTACATCATCTATTTGAACATTCCTTTCCTCACCCACAGTCATTTAATTCTCTTCCTCCCCAATAATTGAATTTAGTCGAGCTACTGGGGGTGGATCTAGATAAGAATTAGGTGGTGACGATTCTACTATAAAGATAAGGTGTTCCTTATCATCATCATCAAAAATTGTAACCTCCTTCTTATTATAATAAATCATCGCATCATAGTCCGAAATCCAATCCATACAGAGGATTATATCAAACTCAATAATAGGTATGACGATGAGATCAGCAGATAAAGAACATTTATGTGCTCTAATGGAAAATGATTCACAAAACATTGTTGCAATGATACTTCCCTTAGGAGTGTTAACTGACAACTCCCTTGTTAAATCAAATTGGAAATATCCAATTTTCATAGAAAACTGGGAAGATATGAAACAATGCGATTATCCATAATCAAATAATGCATTTGCTAAACTTGAGGAAACCATTAAATTACCTGCCACCACATCTTTCGGAGCTTCTACCTCAGCAGTAGTGATAGCATATGCTTGGCCTTTATCCCTTGGCCTTTTCTGAGGTAAGTTCCCCTGACGCTTAGGACATTCATTTTCATAATGTCCCATCTCCCTGCAATTGTAGCACTGAACATTGGTAGCTTCCTTCTTCCCTTTACAATCATGAGCTTGGTGGCATTTTTCACCACACTTGTAACAGACACCCATTCCCTTCAAGCAAGTACCAGGGGGTTTCTTCCAACATTTACCACATGATGGATATTTAAAAATTTCCTTCTTCCCCTTATTTCCATTCCCAGATTGATCAGCAGATCTCTTCTTCTCTTGCGTTTCTTTAAATTCATAAGACATTGAGAATTCTTTCTCTGTCTTGATATCACAGGAGACAATGTCTTCATACGACGAGAAGGATTGTGAGACTAATGCTTGACAGATAAATTGTTTTAACCCATCAAAGAAATGATCAATCTTACTTCTTGGGTTACGTATATAATCTCCAGCATACCTTGATAACCTTGTAAAGTTAGCCTCATACTTTGTGACATTCTCATCCTCCTTTTGTCTCAGACTCAAAAATTGCCTTTCCATATCTGCTCGATGGTCACGAGGAAAGTAGTTTTCTAAAAACAGATCTTTGAACACCCTCCATTCCATATTTGATACTTCATCATCTTCCTTCACATTTTGAATTAATGACCACGATTTATCAGCATCTCCAGTAAGGCGGTAAACTGCCATGACAACTTTTTCCCTTTCACTACATCCCAAATCCTGAAATATTTTCTTTAGGGAACTTATCCATTGCTCAGCTACTAAGGGATTTGTAATACCATTGAATGTTGGTGGTTGTTGCCTCATGAAGCGATCTAACATTGATCCTCCAGGCTGTGGATCAGGGTGCTCCATACGGGTAAGGTTATTATTCATAACCTGAGTGAGTTTTCCTAGTATGGTAATTAGCTGATCGGCACCAGTTGCATCACCTGCTCCACTATAATTTTCTTTAGCAGGAGGTCAATCCCTACATGGAGTGCCTGCATTGATACGGTTTCCATTTCTTCCACTAGGCACCATTTCTAAACAATGGCATAAACTAGATCAGTTTATGAATAAAAATACATAATTTCATACTTAAAAAACACTTAACATAAATTGAACTATTTATGGATATAATCCATAATCATAAAAATGTTTTCTTTGAGTATTTATATACTCATGAGCCCTTCATAATGGTTTGTAAAGAAAATGAGAGTTATCCTAAGCATATACCCTAGGAGTGTCGTAACCAGGAGTGAAGCAAGGACCATTGTCGTGCACCAGTTCCCGTTAGAGTCTAGCTCAAAGCTGTGTTTTCAGGTTTTACCCCTAGGTACATCTGTGCCAGATCTACCTCTACTTGCTCGTATCCAGACAGGGATGTATTTCTCAGAAAACTCACAAAATCTCTACAATACCAAAATTCTAGGAAGTTCTTCTATACTAATCCTCAAATTCTATCTTAGGTCTATGTGCTCTAATCAGAGTTTATCTAAATCTAACTTACATGGATTATACTAAACTTCCTCTAATACCAAATGTAACGCCCCGACCCCAGTTACCCAGAGCCGATGCATTATTATATAACATTGGCATGATCACAAGAAAGATCAAATCTCGAAAGACCGATTGGTTTAGTAGCCTTGGTAACACTAGATATATTAATAAACTTTACATTACATCAAAAAATTAAAACTACAACAATATAGTCTCCATATTCCACATTCTTATCCCCTCATATTATCCTTGCAGGTCATTCATAAATTAATTCTTCACATCCTGGGAAAAATAAAACATAGAAAAGGGGTGAGCTCAAATTCCCAGTAAGGATAACAATATAGGAGAAACTTTCATAAATAAGAATAAACATTTAAGGCAATGTATAACTAAAACAAAAGCCTTTTAAACTTGAACTTCAACATAGTATGGAAAAAATAAAATGAAATAATTCCATTTACTTATTCACATGGATATTCTACTAATCGAATAATCACATGCAATATCAATAACCACTTTCATAATGATGGAATGCATAATTCCAGACTATCATAACCACATAGTCAAGGCCTCGTGCCAAGACTACAAATAAGATTTTTCCAAGGCCTTATTCCAAGACACTTTTTTGTCTCATGAGGCCTACCGATGCATCGAGGAGCTATAGCGGGCTCCACCCGTTACATATTAAGACCAATGCATTCCCATATGAAATGGTTTAAACATAACATAAACATTCATTTTAAAACTAGTATACGAAATGTAAATACTTCATCCATAAACCATGAATGGTATAAAAATAACACATCCACAGTCAAACATATTACAAAACCTTCAATATAATATAAAAGTTTTGTATCATAATAAATCAACTTCAAATAACCCTAAAATCCCTCAAAGGATGTTGCCATAGATGAAATCAAAACACTTTTTAGAGAAATATCTCTTTTTATTTTGAAATCATTTAAGAGTCATATATTTATAAAATAAAACATTTTCTTTGAAAATATTCTTATAATCTTATAAGGGAAGCTTCGACGGAAAATAGCCGCACCCGCCGTATAAGTTAAAAAAATATTCTTACCTTAATTCTGTCGAAAAGGTTAAAAAGGACCTTGTTTGGAAAACGACGGAAAGATTCCTCTATAAACTTATTATAAAAAGTCAAACAAGGGAATAAATGAATTTAACCCATATTCTGTAAAATAGTAAGAATATTTTGAAATACATTTTTATGAAACATAGATGTGGATGATAAAGAGATCCCAGTAGATTATTATGTATAAACAACCTCAGATAATGAAGAGATTGTGAAATAAACCCTTACCTTGTACATTTTCTTGGTTGAGGGTAGGTTAGCATCCTGTATAATGGTGAAATAATTTTTATTAAATTATAAAAGAATCATATATATTAATATGGTATCATATATGATCTTTTAACATTGCTTTGTTAATAATATCTTAGTATTATCGTCGTTTTGGGTGTTAACTTACTTGTTTTCTTTGATATGTTTTGTTATGTAAGACATGTTTGTCATAGATAGGATGTATCTTATTCATATCAATAATGATATCAAGTCCTTAAAAATTATTTTTAAATCATCAAATGATAATTATACTTGAATGGATACGATGGAGAATGAATCTAATCGCGTTCGTGAAGACGGTAGTCCGTACGTACGCACGACCGACAATATCATTCTTTTGATATTAAAATAATATTTAATTGGATTGTATATCTTATATACAGATTAATTATCATGTTATATTTTTTATTTACATTAATTACACATCATTATTATACCCATCCAAATAATAATAATATATTTAATAACAATTACCCCATGACGTGGATACCGTAAGCCGTACGTACGCACGTATGGTGACATGTCATTCAAAGGATGGATAGAATACTGAATATGGTTGTACCATATTTATAATAATATTAAAGTATATAGGAGATACTCGATTCATTACTTTATAATGATAATAAAACAGAATGAAGAAGTTTAAGAAGAAATGAATTTGAAAAAGGGTGGTGAAAACATTACCTCTTTTTCAGGTTCTTCTTTTTGATTTGATCAAAAGGGCTCCTTAGGTTGGATTTCTGATGAAACTAAGACCGCTAGGTTGTATTGAAGGAATTTGGGAGAGTATTTGGGCAGAGGTTTTCCGAACAAAAAGTATTTGAATGTGTGAAGTAATGAGAAGGAGGAGTGCCCTATTATAAGAGGTGTGAGGGGAACCTTTGGAAAAGTTAGAAATATTATATTATAATAAATTTATATTCAGTTTCTAATGGATAAAAAGTGTATTATTTAAAGTTTAAGGTGTTTATAGGTCTAAAACCATTCAACCAATAGAATTTAGACAGGTTTGAGTCATTATATTAACCTTATCTTCTAGTTTTAACTCTTAGTTAATTAGTTTGACACTTACCATGTCACTTTGTATTTTTATATTATATAGTTAATAAACATACTATATACCACCAAGAGACCCCAAAGTGGTCCATTAATGATAAAAATATCATGATATAATTCTCTTGGCCGAACCATATATTTTTAGTAATTTAATATCAATTAATAATATAATATTTGTTTTAAAAACTCTTTTTTGTCAATTTTGACACAATTAATAGTTGATTTTTGTAAAAATCATAACATAATGATTACTTCGAACAAAGTAAATTAAATCAATCCTAATTTGTCATATTATACTAGAAAATTATTATAATTCATTAAAAGTCTCAGATTATATTTATTTAGGTATTTATAATATCAATTATTTTAATTTTTCACTATTATGGTAATTACTGTATCATCATTGTGTTATATATAAATTAAATTATTTAATGTCTAAAAATTATAAATATAATATAATTATGTAGGAAATCTATTTAGATTTCTAATGAATATTTATAGTTGAAAATCCAACATATATAACCCTTTGTGAAAATAAGTTTACAAAATGATATATGCTTTTGTCATTTTTGTATTTATTTTAACTTAATTAAAATAATGTGTCCCTATCACCTAAAAGTGGCTCCATGGGGTCCAAAAATCGACCCAAAGATGGCCATGGTCAGAAATTTATCCACCAATAAGATTAGGACACGTTTTAGGGTAATTTAGTATTATTATAATATTATTTTTTAACCGTTATTTACCGGATTTACCCTTTAACCATGGTAAATAAAATATTTACCGAAGTAATTATTCAAAATGTCTAAAAATAAAAGTTACCTATTTACACAATTTGGAAATCCTGATTCCAAATATGGAATCCATTTTTCCAAATTCAAAACACAGAAGTGGCAGAAATTAATTTAAAATTAATTCCCGCTGTCAAAACAAAAAACGTGTTTTTAAGATATAATAACTATCAAAAGATTGATACTTGTTTATGTCTGGTTTAATTGTGAAATTATGTCCAATGACCAAAATCTTATTAAATGGTAAAAATATATTCTAAATATACTTTAAAACCACTCAAATTTATAATTTATCACTATTAATTATTTTGATTAAAAAGGTTGTTTTTAATTAAAATTTATTAATTTTCACTATTCATCAAAATATTAAAGTTATCCGAAAAGTACAAAAATTTTACCTTAAGCTAAATTCAATACTCCGAATCCAAAAATGAAGTCCATTTTGAGAGATAAAATTTCTAAAATTTCAAAAAGTTGGTATTACTATTTATAACGGCTAGTTTCATTGGTTGTGGGGTGTGTTAGAAGTCGATGTTGCGTACAACACACGCTATTGCATTATTCAAAGAGAAGTGTACCGTAGAAGCATGAGGTGTTACACATTAAGCATTATAAATTAACTTACAAGGTTAAAATTGGTTCATAAATACTCTATGGATAATTTTTTTTTACCAATTTTCATTCTAGTTTCCCTTTATATATATTTTTTTTTTAATTCTTTAACAACTTACTAAAATATTATATAATATAAAATATTATTAATTCTAATGACTGGAATATTAATTTAATTTTTAATTAATGTTAGTAAGAAAATAATTTATTTCATATATAGAATATCTACCCATCACATATAAATTATCATTACTCTAAAATCTGTGAAACAAATCAATTCTTCTAAAAACATGTTGATTTTCTGTTTTTTAATTCATTTAATCAATTTCTACTTATCGTGCATAAGAACCATGTTAGTGTTGCATAATATTTTAAGGAAATTATTTCATAAATAAAAATTAAATATAAATTATAATGAAAAAAATAACTAATGTCATATAAAAATGTAAAACTGATAATAATATGTTTTTATCATTATGAAACAATACTAATTATGTTAGAACAATGATATTGACATTCTGTATTTATTCTTTGTTTAAAATAAAATAATAGTCATTATCAAAGTAAAATGACACCAAAATGACCTATATTTGAATCTAGGATGTATATGACTGAATTACCCCCATTAATGAAATAAAGGAAATTTTTGGGTTGATTTTGGGACCATATCTCAATGTATTAACCATATTTTACCCGTTTTACCATTTGGAAGGTGATAGATATCTACCATAGTTGCTATACAAAATGAAAAAAAAATAAAAGGGAACTATTTTCCAAATTTAAACCTCCAAATTCAAATAATGGAATTAAATTTTGAAAATTTAATTTCTATATTTTTTATTATTCAATATTAAAATAAATGTAAAAAATGAAAAAAAAAATAGTTTTTAGGAAAATCTGTTTTTATGCCAAAAAAGAAGGTATAATGAAATAATGTATAATAATGATTAATCTATAATTAATTATATTATATATAATTATATGAGACTTATGTTACATTATTATCAAATTACAGACATAATTTTACTTCAATATTAATTTATTTAATTAAATAAATTGACATATTTATAAAAAATCGATATTTTTCACTATTCACATATGAAATAGATCCATTCAGAAAAATACTAAAATTTAACATTAAGATTATTTTTATGGTAATTTAAAACATAAAATCCATTTTATAATTTAGAACTCCGAAAAGTGTCATAAAATGAATATAATTTTTCTCTAAAAAAGTAATTAAAATCCATTTTCGATGAAAAGTTATTTTTAAAGCATAAAGCGACTTCACTAAAGAAATATTTTTTATTTAATAATCATTAATCAGTATATTTTTATTTAAAAAGACTATGTTACATATATTTATTTTTTTTCCTCATATTTATACTTCCAATTTATTTTCTAGTTTATAATGGTTATATTTGAACAATAGTATTTCTACAGTATATCACAGTTCACTTAAAGATTGATGTTACACGTTACGAAATCTCCCATACTTATTATTAATTTAAACTATATTTTCTGGGTGTTACATTTTTCATCTCTAATTGAATATTCCTCCAACCAACATCATCATATATTTAGTTTTCTTCTTATTCATATGTTAATAACAAATATAACAAATTCATCTCTCTTTCATAATCTAACTATGCTCTTCAATCACCCCATGGATTGATTGACAATACCAATTTCTTTTTAAAGCCCACATTTTTTCCACCCCAATAAAGATATATCAAATGTTGTTAAATTAAAGTAGTATCCTTACTATTCTATTCTTCCTCTATAAATTTTGAAAATTCATCTTCTCCCCTTCATTGAAAGGTAAAATCTAATTTGACACATGAGAGAAGGATAAAATCACACTTTACATTAAATGTTTCATCAATGTAAAGACCCCACCTCCAGTAACCTAGATCCAAGGGTTACTTCACTACACTGAAATAATATATAATTGATCATATTCCAAATGACCTAATAGTTTAGTCATTATGGTAAACTTGATACACACTTGAATCCGATATTACATTTGAAATAATAAACTAAAAAACATAGTGGAAGTAAATATTCTACATCTTGGATTTATTGATATAATCCTTACCTATATTATGGGGATGGGAAACAAATTAATTTTGAGATAAAATTTTTAGTAAGGTCTATTTATATTGTAATATATCATGATTAAATAAATCATAATCTATATGTAATAATTAATATGGAATGGTAATTTACTAAAAACACATTTCGTTTAATTAATAACGCAGACATGTGAATGCATCCATGTATAATACAACTTCAAAAATATCTTTAATATTAAATATTTAATTTTAATTAAAGGAAATAATTATTATTGGATATCATGATCTCATATATCATGATATATAAATCATCAATACATTTTTCCAATATAGTTTAATCTATGGGTAGGTATACATGAAAAAACCTGTTTTATTTAGATAACCAACTAACTTTCCTAATGATATAATCAATTAATCAATGGGATATCTATATTTAGTCCCCTATCTCTGCAGAATTTTGAAATCATTTATCATATATTTAATGATAAACTCATCTCATAAAAAATATATTTTACTAATAAATGTCTTTATTGAATGAATAATACG
This sequence comes from Viscum album, assembly GCA_963277665.1. Taxonomy (NCBI): domain Eukaryota; kingdom Viridiplantae; phylum Streptophyta; class Magnoliopsida; order Santalales; family Viscaceae; genus Viscum; species Viscum album. The sequence goes on from OY728129.1 coordinate 823,487,395, forward strand.
GAGTAAAAATATTTCCTCGGTCAATTAAAAAACTTTTAAAGCAAAACACCATATGTAGAAATGATATATGGTTTAATAAATAATAATATACATGGTAAGGAATATGTATATTTTGGGGAAAATTAATCTCCAACTATCAAAAAAAAATTAATGTTTGAACCGAACTTTATCAACTTTGAAAATAATCAAAAAAGTAAATGTCAATACTTTCTCTAATATAGAAGATCATATACCATCTAGATATAGAATAAGTATTTTACCTTTAAAACACATCTCCATAAAAATATATTTAAAATAAGGGGTTGTTGATGATGATTAATATATATACTATAAAAATATCATTAAATTGTTTTTGAGGAAAATACCCATAGAACTTTGAAAAGAAATTTTTTAAAACTAAAAATCTATAAAAATGGTTGATTTTGACAATGTTAAATTCTATACATTCCATGTATATTAATATAAATATTCCATTCCAATTTTTGGTAATAAAAGTAAAAAAGTAACTTGTTTATAAGAACAACAAAATGATTCATTTTAAATAGGGGAATAATACTTAATATATATCATTAGAGTGGAAATTATTATGAAATATCATAAGATGATAAATAAAATGATGTGATAGTTAATTAATTAAATTATTATCCACAAAAAATGTAACTCCACATAAAGCAAGTGAAAATACAACATAAAATTATCAAAATTAATTAAATATATATATTTTATAACATCAAATATAATGGATAATTAATATAACTTAATGAAAATAAATTTGGTTAGGAATCACTTACTACATGGAAACATTCGATTCAAATCCCCTAAGATGAAATAATTTAAATTGAAACTAATAATATCATGAATTATGAGTGATTCATGATATATAATATAAAATGGAAGTACATACACCCAATACAATTAATCAGGTGTGTAAAATTAAATCATGTTTCAATGATGATAAATTCAGAGGAATTCACTTACATTATGTTTCCCTTTTAAAAAAAATTCATTAATATCCAATAAAATGGTTTTAAATATGTTATTAATTTATTCAAAAACAATATTCAAATTTATAAAAAAAAGATATGATCTTATTATAACATCATAAAACCTATTTATTAATAATATTTCATTTTTACAATTTTTTAGGGTGTCAAGGGCTTTGTTTTATTCATTCATTTTTTGTCATTGAAGTTTCATTTCTTATTCATATGATATAGTTCTATCATATCTAGTACATTATTATTATTATTATTATAAATATCATATTTATTCATTAGATACATTTTTATATTCATTCTTGAAATATGAAAATGGAAAATTAATCACATCACGTGGTGGAGATTATTGGCCATTATTAGCCTCTACAAACATTTCCCACTCACTTTATTTCATGGTTGGCCAATCTATCCTCACATATAATAAACATAATGATATTGAATATATATGTGTTAAAGTTTAGAACGAATAATATAGATTTTCAGGTTTTGCATGAAATATCACATACCAAGTTATGGTAATTATTTTTAAATTTTTCTCAATCTATTGTCGTATTAGTGAAACCCCCCCCCCCCCTCTAGGATTGTGTTTTGGATTTCTATAATTACTAATAAGAATGTTTTAAAACACCAAAATAAAATTTTGGGGACCTTTTGGGCTATTTTTGGGAAAAAATCACAATATTATATAAGTAGCATAACTAGTGTTGTAGTTTCCTTTACATGCTTCAATTTTATTAGTCATGGATCCCAAAATTACATTCAAATACCAAGTTATGGCTATTGGATGTAAGTAAAATATTATAATGGAATTTAATTTTATTTAATCTATTCACATAGCTTCTTCATACGGCTCACTCAATATACTACAATACTGAACTCCCTCAAGATTCTCACATAGCACCTTATCATTGGTAATTCACACAATTCCATAACCCAAATCCTTTATCGGGTCTAAAAATAGACTCCCTACATCTAAATTTCAATAGGGAAGATGGACCTTTGGAAAATTAAGAAAGGTTAGAGCTCTTTTCCTACTATATGTTCATCAAACTAGTTGAACCTAACATGGTAAAATCACTTCAAAAAACCCTCTACTAGGATGAGGCTCACAATCCTCCCTCACATGGGAGAACATCCTGGGAAATCCCCCACTTGGGTGAGCCCCTACATTAGTGAACAACTTAGGATATCCCCCACTTTGGTGATCATAATAGGGAAAACACACATGGGATTCCAACACATTGACGTCCTCACTTTGAATAGATGTCATCTGAACTACTTCAATATGAGAAGTTTTTTCAACCTATAATTGACAAATATATCCAACCTGTAGAATTGAGATTACCCCAATTACAACTTTCTACTACCATACTGATTGATTTCCATGATCGCCCACAATTCAAAAGATGTCAGCTAAAAGTTCAAGAAACACATTTGAATTTTAATTCTGATGGGCATATCACAAGTATTACTGGATCCCATCATTTCTCAGTTGAATACTCTTGATGTACAAAATTATAAGGTAAAACCATAGAGGAAGCTGTATCCAATGTGGTTAGATTTGAATCCTCCATATCTCATCATTTTGAACCCAATTAAGGATAAATTTGATGGAATAGATGATCTAGAAGAGAAAGTATAATGACCCAGTCTTGACATGCATTAAAATTACATCACTTTTGTGGAATACTTAAAACATTATAAAAACAGACACCCAAAAACATATTATTCTAGTTCCTTTGGAGACTTTGAAACATAAATACTGGAACATAATTGGGGTACATTATCTCCCACTAGGTTATTAATTACTATAACCCTTCTTATAGAAATCATACTTAATAAAAATATTAATATCATGGGGAAGGAAACACAAAAATTAGTGAGCTCATATTCTTGTTAAGAGTATAAAAGGGAGACATATAAGCATAAACATGAGCATATGGGTATGATAATGTGATCATAACATTAGAATATCTCACCCAACATATAAAAGATCATAAAAACGAATCATTTTATAAATCTTAGTAGCTCATAAGTCATTAATCGTTATAAAATAAAGAATATAATACCTGAAATCATAACATAGGAATAAAACAAGGAATTATGATAGAAATGTAAGAATATATAATGATTTCTAATGAAGTAAAATCATTTATATTGAGGCACTATTAGTGGAAAACGTTCTTTAATAAACCAAGTTCACTCCCTATTCCATCCCTGTATTAATAAATCGAGTTCACTCTTCATTCCATATCTGTATTACTGGACCGAGTTCACTCCCCATTCCATCCATTTCTATCTAAAAAGATATTAATCATTACTCAATGCATTGGAGGGAGATATTATTCCCAACCATTTCACAGTGAAATCATACATATATATATTACACAACATAATAAATAATCATATCATATCCCATGAAATGATATGGGCCTTATAAACATGTAATCATATTATAACCTGTGGAAAAATATAGGTTTCATAATCATTTCATCATAAATATAACCTGTGAAAAGAAGAGGGATTTAAAAGCATATAAAATGTGAAAGAGAAATGGGTTTCATAAACATCATACCATAAAACCATTATAATTTTATAGAAAGAATATGAATGTGAATATTTTATCATGTCCTCATAAAGGCATGAGTAACACTAACAGATGTTATCTTAGATGGGAAATGATTTTGAATGGCCTTTTAAAAACATTTCTTGAAGAAAATATACATCTTCTTTTTAAATTATTATTCTAAAAGATAAAACCTTTATAAAAATATTTTCTTTACAAATAATCTTGAAAATTTATAATAGAATCATTAAAAAAATTAAAACATTTTCCCTCGGAACACATAAAGAATATTGAAAAACATTTCAAACCCATTTTCCTTGATATCATATAAAAGAAACTTAAAAAAATTTCGAAACATAAACCCCAAAAAATAAATATCATAGAATGGATATTTAAATACCCATAAATTTAATAATAATCATCATTTAACACATTCATTATTAGTACATAAATCACACAAAATAAATCAATGGTCAACATGGCATGTATCTCACAGATATAAAAAGTGAGATGAAATTCCCTTACCTTGAGTATGACTTGTCTTGTGTGTCAATATATTCCATAATATTAAACACATGTTAATTAATTACTTTATTTAGATACATTTTAACGTTTATTAATACTTTTACTTAACAAATTACAATATTGTATACAACTACTTAAATAATTATGTATAAGTTGGTTGTTTTGACTAAATGTGGTTCATGTGTAAAAAATGAATTTTCTTGGTAGAGTATGATCAAAGGGGTCATTATTTTGACAGATAAAGAATATTAATCATGAAATAATTATCATATTTATTAATTAATTATAATTTTAAAACCAATCATTAAATATGGCTGTGAAAATTTAATCAAAATTACAATCAGGGAGACGGTAGGTCGTACGTATGCATGAGTAACTTTCCTATTTCTCAATGATAATTATAGATAAAAGGTAAGTAACATAAATAATTGTAGAATAAAAATTATATCATAAATAAAATATTATTTAATAATATATACTTATATATATAATTCTTGTGATGTAAAAGGAATCATGTCATGTTGAGGAGATGGCACTCCACACGTCCATAAAAGATTTCATCACTTTATAAGAGTGTGAAAGGGTAATAAAGAAAATGGTATATATTATATTTCTATAAAGTTAATTATTTCATGAATATGATATTTTTTTAATGTCACATATTTTAAATTAAAACCATTTTTTATACACTCTATGTAGTGTTTGAATAAATCGCATTGCTTTGAGGGGGTGTTAGTCCACACTTCCTCAAACAAAATTATCATATATACACAAGATGAAAAAAAAGAAGATATGTGTTGTAAAATAATTAAATAATATTAAATACATTATAAATATAATATATATTATATATATGTAAATACCAAGAAATTCTGTTTTTTTAATGCATGGGATTTTTACGAGTCTGCAGTTTCTGACCGCGCTTGATTCCGAGGCCCGGTGTGCCCGAAATAAATTTCTAAAGTTTTTCTAGAGTAAGTTCAATAATAGTACGTGCATGATTTTATTTCTTTTGAACCGGTGAATGGAATTGAAATTTGAGGGCACCGCTGAACTCGCAGCATCAGTATTCGCTTAAGGAGACCTTTACCGCAGTTGCATTTTATCGAGGTTGGAAGTTAATTTTTTGAGGATTCTAAATAAAATAAAATAAAAATATGTGTTCATATTTTTATTATATAGGTGGTTAAAACCACCAAGTGGAGGTTAGAGGTAGGGCCCACCACACACTTACCTCCCTTGGGGGGATATAACTTGGTGGGGCCCACTCTAGTTTGAACCCCCTTTAACCCCCATGTAACTTTTATTTAATTGGGGGAAGTCTATTAAACTTAATTTGAAATTAATAAATCCACCTCTCCTCATTTAATTTTGAACCTTCTACCTTCTATCATTAAAGTTCCAACACCCATTAATTAATTAATTGAGCTCCCACAATTAATTCATTAATTTGTAGAGATTTGAATTCTTTTGAATTCCATTTGGAATGCATGTCAGGGATAAAATAATATGGAGGCTATTATTTTAGTTTGGCCGTGGTCACATCATAGCTTTGGGAGAAATCTGGGAGAAATGACTTTTTCCAACAAAGAATGACATATTCCATTGAATAATTCTCCTCATCTTCGAAGTACGTGAAGCATCATCTTCTTCCTTCTTCAACCAGAGCATAGAAGGGAAGAATCGTCGCCCATAAAGTACACCGAGGGCGTCGCCTCGACTCGTCTTCACCGCGCTCTACCTCCTCCGACATTGACAGAACGACATCCGTTTTCCGCAACGTCCATCTTCTGCGACTCGTCAACATACTACCACAAATAAGAGGTAGGGCGATTTACCTTTCTTGGGTTCGATCGTTCTTTCGGGTAAGGGAATAATTTCATGTGGGGTTTAGAACTGGGATGGATCAGTCTTGTTGATGATCTTTATTGAACCCTGTTATGATATACTAAAGTAGAGGGTATGGGCCAATCTGAACATGGCCTGATTCCCTCTGATGATCTTGTGTCATTATTCGTCTGGATGCGTTCTTCATGGACGATGGGCCCAAGTGGCAGTGACCGAATCCGATGGGTCAAGCACTGAGGGTGGCATCCCGGGAGGACCGCTGGCGCAGACAGAACCAATTTCTGACCACCTGAGAAAACCCAGTGGTCCGCATAAGGTGGGTCGTTGGGCGGTGGTGCTGGCAACCAAAGACGGCGGCTGCGGAAGCGCACCGGCTGCGTGGAGGGATCGGCAGCCGCTCAGGCCACCCAGTCCGTGGGACAACCGGCCGGCCGATCCGGTCGGACTTCTAGAGAACCATGGCACACACAGGCGCCGGGTGGAGGAGGACACGACCCGCATCTGCAGGCCCCTCGGTTGGGCGAACCAGTCAGCTATGTACTGACTGGGCGGGAGAACCGTAGCACCCGCCGGGGCACATGGGCAGAACTACGGCCCGTAGCATGGGCCGCATGCGCTGGACCAAACTGGCTGGCTACAGTCGGCCGGGGCAGAGGAAGACGTAGCACCGCGTGGCGCCGTCAGGCGAACCTGACCGGCCTGCAACATGGGCAGCGTCTGTAGCTGGGCCATGCCCCACCAGGCCCAACATACCCCTATCCAGGTCCGACCCACCGAGTCGAGTCGGGCCTACCCGCCAGCCCACAGGGCTTGATGGGTCAGGCCCGTCTTCGCTTAAATGTGAATAAATCCTAGACTGCACGTCCGATTGATGTGTCGTTTGTAGAACTGGGACCCTCGTGACGAGGTAGTCCTTTTGGGATACTCTAAGTGAGTTTTGGAAAAATTTGGAAAACATCCGGTTTCGGATCGTGCGTAAATCCAACCAGACCCTTGAAACAGCAATTCCAATAACTCTTAGACCAGGTGTCTGATTGACACCCAATCCATCGAGTTGGGTTCCTTATAATGAGACAGAAATATGGGATATATCAACTCAGGACTTTGTGATAGTTTATGTATCTAAATTTGGCTCGAGGAGCGGACTCTCCCGAAATCGAGCATGCTTTGTACGGGAACCCTAGGGTTGGCTTAAACTGAGATGACTGGATTATTCATGGGTTCGACAGTGATGACACTGTACCAGGATCCTCCATGGGTTCAACAGTGATGACTACTATACAAGAATCCTTCATGGGTTCGAAAGCAATGACTACTGTACCGGGATCCTCCATGGGTCCGATAGTTCTGACTTATGTTCATGTATCCTGTGTGGGTCTGACAGCTTATATGAATCAGTGACTACAACTGATCATCTCTATCACTCTACAAAATATGTATACATGTGTGAGTTGAGTCATTTATTTCATCCATTATCATCGGGTGATTAACTTTTCTTCATTTGTGTAATGGTTTGTGCTTGGGCTCGAGAGTTGGAGCCGGACTTTGATTGATAACATAGGTATATGTATGGGCATATACCTAAGTAGCATTGGTTGATATTTCGTGATTGTATATTTCTACTTTGGTTTATCCTTTTTGTATTATGGGAGGCCTTTGGGGGTCTCGGGGTCCCCTACTGAGTATTGGTATACTCACCCCTGCACGGGCTTTGCCCCCACCTTATTGTGCTCTGTGTAGATGATGGAAATTAGTGATCGAGGCTGAGGGTGACTGACGAGAGGCTTCTTGGAGGTGGACTAGATAGGACGTACCGTAGGGATGAGTTGTTCAAGTTCTGTACCTACCCTTCAGATAGGATTTCCTGGTGGATGATCGAGGAGTTTTTTCCCCTTTTTACTTGTACTTGTTGTTCCATTGGGTTTTTATACTGACCCACTCACTTTCAACACATATTACTTTTCTATTTTAGTACTTGTTGCCTCTACTACTTATGTTCAGACTGTGTGTGTTACAGTTTTAAAGGAAATGCCTTCCCCTTCTATCAGGGATTCACCTTTGGTGCTAGTCGTCAGTCCTTGGCCTATGGAAGGCGGGCTTGGGGTAGTCACGGCATGGGTCCCGAGGACGAGTCGTGACAAATTGGTATCAGAGGAGTCGGTTCTACCGCAAAACTTGAACATTAATTCTTTTAATGGGAATAGCGTTAAGTGTTTTGGGTGTGGTTATTACTTTAGGGAAACCAGTGTTGGTGTGGCAGCTGACGTATCTATACACTAGTACTCTGACTTCTGATTTCTGACTCAGTGCATGAAAACACTAATTGTGTACATGTTTCCTTTAAAAAGGTTTTCTTCATGATTAATTTGTGTCATCTCACCAGGTATACTATTTTAATCATCGAACACCTGTTTATTTTCAAGATAGCCCCATGAAGGAAGCCAGCTAGGGTTCCATGTTACGTACGACATGGTATCCCACTGGGCGATGAGGCACCGGTGCAGGGCCCTATTACAGTGGAGGTACCAGCGGTACCACTACCCGATGGGCCACCAATACCACCAGCTCAAGAAGTAGAGAGTGCACGCTATATGAGTGTGTTGCACGAGTTCTAGTACCAGAGGCCGCCCAGGTTCTGGGGAGAGATGGACCCACAAGCAGTAGAAGATTTGATGGAGACTATAATTAGTGTTTTCTGATTGGTAGGGACACCAGCCGACCTCATGGTGATCCTTCCCGTGAGTCTCCTGAATGCAGCAGTAGACATATGGTGGAGCCTGATGCTGCAGGTGCATGATGAGGCATCATTACTCTGGACAGACTTCGAGAGTCTCTTTCGCTTAGAGTTTTTTTCCTACCACCCTTCACACATTGCAGATTCAGGAGTTACTTCATCCGCAGCAGGGCAGAATGACAGTAGCTCCGTACTCTGCGAGGTTTTAAGAACTCTCACGCTACTCCACATATATTGTACGGGACCCATTCTTCAAGGCCCGAACCTTCGATCAGGGACTTAGGCATGAGATCAGGGCTTCCTTGATCCCCCTCAGCATCCCGATGCAGGTGGGGTGCTGGAGTGATCCCTTCTAGTTGAGAGTTTTCTCACTGAGCAGTCCCCATCAGCAAGACCCACCGTAGGGTGACACATAGCGGAGTCTTCTATACCCGAAAGTAGATAGATGTCATAGAAGACCAAGCAGACTAGGCCATCAGGTGGGAGACCCCAGGATACAGGTTCGGTTGTGTGGGTCACACGAGATAGAGCCATCTATATGGGGAACAGACAGTGCTATGCATGCAGTGGGCAGGGCCACATGGCTCGTGACTGCCCGACCTTCCATGCAGATGAGCAGCAGATAGTAGAAGGACATCCCAGGCAGAGGCATAGGTTTGATTATGGTGGTCTGCCGGGAGAAGGCAGAAATGAGAGATGAGTTGGCCGAGCAGTGTGTAGTGGACGACGTTTCAAGGCTCTACTACCACAACCACTAGGAGGTCCACCCCGACCATAGGGAGATGACAGAAAAAGGCATTCTCAACTCCAGGATGTTGAGGCCTATGACCACAGAACTCCTGAGATGATTTGAGGTACTACTTGTGTCTACTCCAACCTTTCTTCAGTACTTATAGACACATGTACATGTCATTATTTTATTTCCATTGCCCTCGTTTAGAGCTCAGAGATTCTGACGAAGCCGTTGGCTCAATCCTTACTGCTAAAGACTCTTACGAGAGCAGACTCAGAAATTACGCACAGGTTACGGCAGTGTGAGCTTACTATAGGAGTTGAGAGCTTTTCCTGGGATCTTCTGGTAGCGACGTCGAGGCCTTACGACGTCATCTTGGGTATTGACTGGTTATCCACAGTTCATGCCCAGATCCACTATATTAGGAACAAAGTGCCGTGTATCCGTATGGACGGGACCAGGTTCACCTTCACTGGTGAGAAGGGAGCCTTTGTAGTGTAGGATAGACTTACACAGAGGAGGGGACAACCAATCACACATCAGTTGGCTAGTATCATCCTCAGAGTGGTTGATGTGTGGAGTCTGAGTTTTCCTATTGTGGTGGATCAGTAAACAGATTATTTCCCTAAGGACGTTCCAGAAAAACTTTATCGTAGACAGGTAGACTTCTACATTGACTTGTATTCTGGGATGACACCGATATCTACTCCATCATATCTGATGGCTCCCACTGAGCTTCATGAGCTGCGGGAACAGCTTAAGGATTTACAAGGGAAGGGATTCAGCTGTCCCTGTGTTTCACCCTGGGCATCCACGATTTTTTTCGCCAAAAAGCTGGATGGGAGCTTGCGACTGTGTGTTGACTACTGTCACCTGAACCAGGTGACCGTGAGGAACAAGTACCCACTTTCGAGTATTGACGACCTCTTTGATCAGCTCAAGGGAGCACGATGGTTCTCGATGATAGACCATACATCATTCTATCACTTGCTCAGAGTTCGGGATGAGGATTTGCAGAAGATGGCCTTTAGATGTCGGTATAGACACTACGAGTTCTCTGTTATGCCCTTTGGTGTGACAAATACTTCAGAATTGTTCATGAGTTTCATGAATAGAATCTTCCAGCCTTACCTCAATCTCTTTTTCATAGTCTTCATCAATGACATATTGATCTACTCGACTACTGAGGAGGAGCATGCCTACCACTTGCGGGTAGTACTGGACACACTCCGAGAGCACCAGCTTTATGGTAAGCTCTCAAAGTTCCATTTCTCGATTCGAGAGGTTCACATTCTAGGACACGTCATATTAGAGGCTGGAGTTTCATTGGATCCATTGATGATCTAGGTAGTACTTTTTTGGGAGCCACCCAGGAGTGTGACAGAGATACAGAGTTTTCTGGGACTAGCTGGGTACTATCAGAGATTTGTTCCAGAATTCTCTATAGTTACACCACCGCATTTAGCATTGACGAAGAAGGGGAAACCATTGATGTGGTCAAAGAGATGATATCAATGCTTTCAAAAGTTGAGGCTGAGGTTGACCAGTGCACCCATCTTGAGACTACCAAAAGAGGGTGTTGAGTACGTAGTTTACTGCAACGCATCAGGGACCAGACATGGGTGTGTCCTGATACAGGAGTGAGCAGTGATCGCATTTGGTTCTCGCCAGCTGAGATAGCATGAGTAGAAATATTCTACCCATGACCTGTAGTTAGTAGCAGTGGTCTTCTCCTTGAAGATGTGGTGACACTATATAATGGGAAAAAAAATTTACAGTCTACTCTGACCACCTGAGTCTCAGGTACATCTTCTCACAGAAGGACCTAAACCTGAGGCATCGACAATGGATCGAGTTCCTCCAAGACTTTGACTTCGATATAGTCAATACTCCAGGGAATGGGAACGTTGTAGTAGATTTTCTCAGCATAAGATCAGGTATTCAGCTACTAGGAGTGGTGACAGAGTAGTTGGCCGAGTTGTAGATTTCTTTTTTGTGGATAGAGATGGAGAAGCCTTTCTGCAGTCTCTCACAGTCACTCCTCCACATTTTCATTGATTCAGGGGGGCGCAGTGTGGGGACATTCACTATGAGACACGACGTGCTCAGATATCGACAGAGCAGGCACCTGATGGATTTTCTGAAGGTGGATAACACGTCATTCTCTTCAGAGGATGCACCATGGTACCAGTTTCACTTTAGGAGGAAGCGTTGTGAGAGTTCCACACATCTCTTTTAGAGGTACATCCAGGAGTGGAGAAAATGTATCAGGACCTCCAACAACAGCACTGGTGTCTAGGTATGAATAAGGTAGTAGTAGAGTCTGTCTCACGATGCCTCACTTGTCAGCAAGTAAAGGAGAAGCACCAGGTTCCAGCAGGCTTGGTTCAGCCCTTAGAGGTCCCAGAGTAAAAGTGGGATGGGATATCCATGGATTTCATGATAGGACTTCCATGTACATCCAGACGAAATGACTCTATCTGGGTAATTGTCAACCGACTCACTATGTCGGCCCACTTCCTACCGATTAGAGAGTAGGGCTCATTAGAGAGATTGGGATGCCTCTATGTACAGGATATCGTACGGCTTCATGGTGTTCCAGTGATGATTGTCTTCGATCAAGATGCTTGTTTTACTTCCCGGCTGTGGAAGGGGTTGCAGGAGGATTTCAAGATGCAGCTTCACTTGAGCACTGCCTTCCATCCTCAGACGGATGGTCAAACTGAGAGGACCATTCAGAATATCTAGGATATTCTCCATGCATGTGTACTTGACTTCAGTCGTAGCTGGGAGTATCACTTACCCTTGGTAGAGTTTTCATATAACAATAGATACCACTCCACCATCGGGATGGCACCTTACGAGGAACTTTACGGCCGACCTTTCAGATCGCATCTATGCTTGACTGACCTAGGGGAGTCAGAACTTGTAGGACTAGAGATGGTGCGGGCTATGATGGAGAAGTTACGGATCATCTATGAGCAGATGAAGACTGCAAAGAGCAGGCAGAAGTCCTATGCTAATAGGAGATGAAGACCACTAGAGTTTGGGGATGGAGACCATGTCTTTATATGGGTCTCATCTCAATGAGGTCTACAGAGATTTGGCCGAGGTGGCAAGTTGTCTCCATGATTCATCGGACCGTTCCAGGTCCTTAGCATAGTAGGCAAGGTGGCTTACCACCTGGCTCTTCCACCTCAATTACACCGGGTGCACGACATATTTGACGTATCAAAGATAAAAAGATACGTGCACGACCCGTCCCACATCATCGACCATAGGGAGATGGACATCGATGATGGTGAAAAATTCATGGAGGTTCCAGTGGATATTGAGGATCGACAGGTGCACATCCTATGTGGATGGTTGATTCCTCTAGTGCGTGTTCTTTGGCAGCACAGGAACCTCTAGGAGAGCACATGGGAGTGGGAGGATCAGATGCCTTCTCATTACCCTCATTTGTTCCTTTAGTTTGTGTTATAGCTTACAGAGAAGTAAATCTCTGAGGTGGGGGAAATGTAACGACTTGGATATTCTGTGAATTGTTTCTTTTAATACATGGGATTTTTATGAGTTCGCAGTTTCTGATGGAACTTGATTCCGAGGCCCGATGTGCCCGGAATCAATTTTTGAAGTTTTTATTAGGTACGTTCAGTAAACATACATGCGGAATTTAATATCTTTTGAATTGGTGCTTAGAATTGAAATCTGAGGGCACCAATGAACTCACAATGCTTGTATTCACTTAAGAAGACCTTTACCGGAGTTGCGTTTTATCGAGGTTGGAAGTTAATTTTTTGGGGATTCTAAATAAAATAAAAAAAATATGTGTACATATTTTTATTAGATTGCTAGTTAAAACCACCAAGTGTATGTTATTGGTGGTGCCCACCACACCCTAACCTCCCTTGGGAGGATATAACTAGGCGGGGTGCACTCTAGTTTGAAACCTCGTTAACCCCCATATAATTTTCAATTAATTGGGGGAAGTCTAATAAACATCCCTTGAAATTAATAAAGCCACCTCTCCTCATTTAATTTTTATCCTTCCACCTTCTCTCATTAAACTTCCAACACCAATTAATTAATTAATTGATCTCCCACAATTAATTCATTAATTTTTAGAGATTTTAATTCTTTTGAATTCCATTTGGAATGCATGGCATGGATAAAATAATATGGAGGCTATAATTTTAGTATGGCGGTGAACACATAATAGATTTGGGAGAACTCTTGGAGAGAGGACTTCTTCCAATGAAGAATGGACTATTCCAACAAAGAATGCTCCACATCTCCGAAGAACGTGAAGAATAATCTTCTTCCTTCTTCAACCAGAGCAAGGAAGGGAAGCACCACCGCCCATGAAGTACAGCGAGGGTGTCGTCTCGACTCGTCTTCACCAAGCTCTAACTCCTCTGACGTTGATGGAACGACGTCCTTTTTCCGCAATGTCCATCTTCCGAGGCTCGTCAACATATTATGACAAATAAAAGGTAGGTGTTGTACCTTTCTTGGGTTCGATCATTCTTGCAGATAAGGGAATAATTTTATGCGCGGTTTAGAACTGGGAAGGATCGGTCTTATTGATGATCTTTTTTAAACCTTGTTATGATCTTCTAACGTGGAGGGTGCGGGCCAATCCTTACACGGCCCGATTCCCTCCACTGATCTTGTGATGTTCTACAACTTGTTGTGTTCTTCGTGGGTGATGGGACAAAGTGGAAGCGACATAATCTTAAGGGTCTAGCACTGAGGGCGGCATCTCGGGAGGACCCCTGGCAAAGACAGATCCAATTTCTGACCACCAGAGCAAACCCGGTGGACCACAGAAGGTGGGTCATTGGGCGGAGACACCGACAATCGATGGTGGTGGCGGCAGCTACGCACCGACCACGGGGAGGGACTGGCAGCCACTCGGGCCACCAGGTCTGAGGGACGACCGGCCGGCCCGCTGGAGAACTGCGGCACCCGAATGCACCAGGTGGAGGAGGATTCAGCCCGCATTCGCGGGCCGTTCGGCTGGGCGAACCGGTCGGCTGCGTGTCGGAAGGCCTAGAGAACCGTGGCGCCTGTAGGCACCTCGTACGGAGAACTGTGACCCGCAGAACGGGCCGCGTACACTGGACCGAACCGGCCGGCTACGGCCAGCCAGGGTAGAGGAGGTGATAGCGCAGCCAGGCGACTTGGACCGTCCCGCAGTGCGATCCAGGTCTGCGGGTGGGTCGTGCCCCACCGGGCCTGGCCGACCCCAAGCCGGGTTCGACCAGCCGAGCCAAGTCTAGCCCGTCTTCGCTTAAATGTGAATAACTCCTAGACCGCATGTTTTCGTGACGTTCCGTATGTGTCCTTGGTACCCTCACGACGAGGTGGTCCTTGTGGGATACTCTAATTGAGTTTTGGACAAATTTGGAAAAAGGCTGGGTTTGGATCGTGCGTAAATCCAACCCGGCCCCTGGAACAGAAATACCAATAACTCTCAGATCGGGGGTCCGATTGACGTGTCTGTCTTTCGCGTTGGGTTCCTTATGATGATACAAAACAACAAGACACATAAACTCAGGACATTGTGATAGTTAATGAATCGACACTTGGCTCGAGGAGCAGACCCTCCCGGAATCGAGTGTGCTCTGTGCGGGAACCCTAGGGTTGGCTGCGAATGAGATGACAGGATCCTCCGTGGGTTCGACAGAGACGATACTGTACCGAGATCCTCCATGAGTTTGATAGAAATGACTGATGTCCCAGAATCCTCTGTGGGTTCGACATCGATGACTATTGTTCTGGAATCCTCCGTGGGTACGACAGTTCTGACTTCTGTTAGTGTATCCTGTGTGGGTCCGACAGAATAGATGGTCATGTATCCTATGTGGGTTCGACAACTTATATGAATCAATGACTACATCTTATCATCTCTATAACTCTACGAAAGATGTATACATGTGTGAGGTGAGTCATGTCTTGCAAACATTATTATCATGGTGATTGACTTTACTTTCTTAGTGGAAAGGTTTGTGCTTGGGTTCGAGAGTTGGAGATGGATTGTGATTGATAACTTAGGTATATGTATGGGCATATACCTATGTAGGGTTGGTTGATACTTCTTGATTGTATCTTTCTACTGTGTGTTATCCTTTGTAGATTCTAGGAGACCTTCAGGGGTATTGGGGACCCCTACTGAGTATTGTTATACTCACCCCTGCACGGGCTTCGCCCGCACCTTGTTGTGATCTGTGCAGAGGATAGACAGCAGTGATCGAGGAGGATGGTGAGGGACAGGAGGCTGCTTAGATAAGGACTAGATGGTACGTACTGTAGGGATGAGTTTTTTGAGTTTTGTACCTACCCTTCAGGTAGGATTCCCTGGTGGACAATCTAGGAGTTGTTTTCCTTTTTTACATGTACTTGATGTTCAATTGAGTTTGTATACTGACCCACTTACTTTCATCACATCTTACTTTTCTATTTTAGTACTTGTTGCCTCTACTGCTTGTGTTCATACTGTGTGTGTTACAGGTTTAAAGGCAACACCTTACCTTTTTATTAGGGATTCGCCTTTGGTGCTAGTCGCCAGCCCCTGGCCTATAGAAGGAAGGCTTGGGGTAGTCATGGCACATGCCCCGAGGATGGGTCGTGACAATATATATAATAAATATTTTATAAAAATAGATTTTACATCATAATTTCGTCCATGAGAGGTGGTAATTTAATAATGAACCATTAATGTTTTATGAGGTGGTAGTTTTCCATAAACATAAATAGTATGTTCATTACCCATTAGATGGTAGTGTTTTTATGTGTAGGTTGAAATTGTTGAGATGGTATGGGGTATGATATACTCTATAATACCAAATATAGGATCGAATAAAAATGTTGATACTGATTGTAGTATCTAATGATGCTCAGAATACAAGAGGGGGGTGAATTATATACTTTAAATATATCTTGGAACTTTTATAGGTGAATATGTTTAACATGGTTGGACAAGGTAATTCAAAAAAACAATAAGTCTAAACACTTGCTTGATTCCAGAAATGTGATTCTGAGAATGCAATTCTGGAAAAGTGATTCTTTAAAATGAAACTATAAAAAAGTTTACAAAGATAAAGATTCTAACTTAAAGCGTATAGAATCGTACTAAATCAAAGTATATAAGTGTAAGAAAGTATAAGGTAGTTATACCTTCTTTAACATACAAAAAGTAGTGGAAAATTTGAAACAAACAATTAACAAGTAGTAAATATTTTAATCCAAAGAGTACGGTATCCAACAACCTTGTATAAAAGTACCTTGATTTATACTTTCAAGAAAATTTGTCTTACCCACACCAGGGTAAGCCCTCAATATGAAGATCAAAGTATGTCTTTATATCCCCATAAGCCTTTGATTTGTATGGAAATCGGAACCTCTTATTTCACAACCTGAATTCAATGATTTTAAGGATATTTCACCTATGCACAAAGAAAATTTTCAAGAAGCAAAGTTTGAACAAGTCATTCAAACTTTCTGCATGAATCCTAAGAGTTTATAAGAGCCTCTCTCTCTAGAAATCACTTCAACAGCATGTTGGTAAGTTCTACAAAAAGTTGCTCTGCCAAAGTTGTGAGCTCTTTCAAATGAGCTCTTATTTATAGGCACAACTCTAACTGTCGGCTCCCTCCTCCAACGGTTATATTTTTCCTTTAAATTTGGAGGGACCTATACACGTGTCACTCAAATAACTGTTAGTTAGTAACTGAAAGTATGACATCATTTTATAACCAAAACACGTGTAAGCAAAAATATGGTTTCTTGAATAAATTCATTTTTTGGAGTTTATGCATAAATGAAAGTTCGGAGTCTACCCAAAAACTATTCAGAGTCTATAATACATCTATATTCGGATTCTTTTTATCAGAATAATTCATGGTTAGAATTATATAGAATTATAGAGTCTGAATTTCATAGATATTAGGAGTCTAGAATTCAGAAGAATTTGGAGTCTAAATTCATAAGAGTTCAGAGTCTGAACGTAGAATTTTCGGAGTCTGAATTCAGAGAAATCGGAGTCAGAACTCAGAAGAGTTCGGAGTCTAAATCCAGTGAACTCGGAATCAGAACTCATAAGAGTTCAGAGTATAAATTCAGATAACTCGGAGTCACAACTCATAAGAGTTCGGAGTCTGAATTCAGAGAACTCGTATTCAAAAATCATAAGAGTTCAGAGTCTGAATTCTAAGAGTCCGGAGTCAGAACACATAAGAGTTTAGAGTCTGAATTCAGAGAGTTCAAAATCTAAATTTGGATCCTAAAAACAGAATTATCTATATCTAAGTATAATATGATTCCAAGTTTTTGGATACGAAATAGAATTTTGCACTTATAATGAATGAACTATCAAAAATATGGTAAGGATAAATTTCTTTGGGGAAGGATAATTTTACATAAGAAAGTAAAATATAGGGTAAAATGAAATTTTCCTTAAGATAAGGTGTTTGTGATTTTCAAAACAAGAAGGAATGGAAATTTCATAAGGAAACCTTATTGACTCAATAATCTCCCCCAAGTATAAAGGATCAGAAAAGTCCAAAGGAAAACCTTATTGACTGAACAATCTCCCCCTTTTTTGGAAAACACGAACATCCTTACGAAAAAGAACATAAGGACATAGAAAATAAAATGTATCTCCCTTGACACATGGGTAAAGATGAATATGACTAACTCCCCCTTAGGCTTTGAAACACTAAGGATCGTATTATAGATTTCTGGGATGATATTTTTCATTATCTTGAATACGGAAATCATTGTAACGAAATCTCCCCTTTAGATGAACACCCCTTATGAAAAAATCTTCTTTACATATAATTATTTTTCCTTTCACCCCCTTGGTGATTTTCAAAAAGAAATATAGGTAATGGAAAAGAAATTATAGTACCTCAAAAATTAGTACAAAACATCCAAACAAAAAAAAGAAACCAAAATTTCATTAAGATTGGAAAAAATTTTACAACAAGGAAAATTCAAAAAAATATGGGATTTAAACTAGATCATATTTCCTCTTCCTTAGGCATCAACTTTATCACTATTTTTTTGAGCTTCATAAGCTCCTTGTGGTCTTCGTTTTCTCATTTGAGAATATGATCATGATCCTCATCTTTCTTCTCTAAGGATTTGATTCTATCATCATGAGCCTTAAATGTCTCTGCCTGAGCCTTTAGAACTTCTTCTAGCTTTACTAGCTTCTCTTCTATCTCAATCCGAAGATCAATTTCTCTATTCCCACTTTTTTCCACTGAATACAGTTTCCCTTTCAAATCCTTCAATTCTTTAGTCCGAGAATTCTGTTTCAGAGTCATCTTTTCTTCAAAAATGATTGTGAGATCCTTGATCTTACTATCTTCAATGTCAAATGCCTCAATGAAACTATCTTGGAACTCATCAAGACTTCTCATATCTTCAGCTGTCTTCTTTGACCAGCTAACTATTTTCTTACATGATCTTCTATGGGATTCATATTTAATGAAGAAATTCTTGAAATCAGCCTCATGCAAGATATATTTTTCCATCACAATGGACATTGAATCCTATTTTTGATTAAACGAGTGTAGAAGTATCTGTCATCTCGAATCAATACTCGGAAAAATTTGAATGGTCCCTATAGGCTTCATTAATGAATGAACAATGAAATCATGACCAAGGGATGATGATTCTGGACCTAAGACTTTTCTTAGTGAGGGCTCTTTTTCTAACTCAACAAGATTCCTCTTTGAAGATCCACCAGCTTCCTTCTTCTTCACAACAGCTTTAGTAGGTGTATCAACAACCACCTGTTTTCCCTTATCAGTTTTTTTAATGACTTCCTCATCCGAAGATCCGTGTTCACTGTAAGACAACTCTATAATTTTATCATCATATATATCTTCTTTCTGAGCTCCTACCTCATCATCCTCAGGATGAATGAAATATCTATTAATACTTTCTTCCTCAGATATCTTGTTCACTTCTTATTCATTCTTATCTTCTTCTCCTTTCACATTTTTCATAGGTGTATCTAGCTTTGAAGATTCTGCTTCAAACATTCGGGTTGAGAACTTCTCGTATGGGCATTCTTTCTCATGGAAATCTTCTGCTTGTTTAATCAAATCTACGGTGTCACCACTGCTTTCTACTTCTTCTTCAACTCCTCCGATAGATTCTTTTTCTTCAACAAGATTTTCTTGGACTTTTTTCGGAGTGGTGAATTTCTTAACGGGAGTCTCAGGTAAAGCTTCTACCAAGAAAGATTTTGGTACCAGGATACTCTCAAATTCTTTCTTAGTATCCCTTAGAAGGGATTGAACAATCTCTTCTTCATTCATCTTCTTCTTTAGCTTCTTTTCATTAGCTTTATTTTCAAGCTCACCAGTTATCTTATCTTTTAAGTCTTTTTCTTTAGCGGGATCCAAACCAAAACTTGTCTGTCCTGCTTTCCTATTCTATTTTTCTTCCCTCCACTTTCCAGCCACCTCATCCGGATATGTTTTTTTCTTTTTTGGCTTTGGAGGAGCGGATTGGATTTTTGTGGGCTTTGTAGTTTTTCCTTCCTCTTTTACTTCCTTAAACTTCTTCTTCATTCCTCCCTTTTTGGATGGTTCAACCACTTATTTTTTTAATAGATTCATCTTCTTCCTCCATTAAATCATAAAATTCTTTGGAGTCTCTATAAAAACCAATGTTCATCATCTTCAGGGTATCATCACTGACTAGCATGACTTTGCAATTCCTAGGATTCAAGTTGCAAGGAAATTGAAAAGATTCAAAGCACCAAACTATTAACATAGAATGAATGGATGGATACATGATTATCTAATCATTCAAGTTCACATTATTAATATACTTGATCGTAATGAGAATATTATTAACCAAATTAACCATCTTCAGGTTCACCAGAAAATCTAAAATATACATATCACTCTTCTTCAATGTATTCATGTCACCTTTTCTAAGAATGATGAATCCTTGAACCCATAATTAGATAATCTGGTGATTTGTAGACAAGTGGGAGATCTTCAGAGTCTTTACATTAGAGAGTCCAAGACATGACATAGCCTAAACCTTAACAAAACTTTCTTTGACATCTATCAACTTATGAGAACAGAACTCAGCTTCCTCTTCGTATGGTATACCAACAAAACTAGATTCCTTAGTATATGAAAGAGAATAAGCCTTCCATAGATCTTGAACGAAAACTTCTCTCTGCCTTATTCATTGAAAAAACTGAGCAATTCATAAAATTTAATTAGCAAGTCCGGAGACACTAAATCTTGAGCCCCAGGCTTCGCTATGTAAACAATTTTCCATCCATTCATCTTAATGTTCTTCATGATAATAAAATCATACTTAGTAAAGAAGTTCGGAGGCACCAACCATTCTCAATACACCTGCCACTCTGAGATTGAATTGATAGTAGACATATCTTTCTGAGAAGATTCTTCTACAGAAATTCAGATTTGAGAAACCCTTGAAAATCGGGAATGACCTTATGTAGAAGGGAATAACTTCAACACGAAAGAGTTTGAGATTCTATGTGGGATAACCATAAGGGTGTCCTTTATATAGGCGTTTGATGCAATAGTTCATCATCTAAACTCAATCCAATGGCTGAAAATCCTTCTAACCAGATCTAATGGTTGAAAATGATAGCCTCAAGGAAGTTTTGGTAGGATCCGATATTTTGAGGTTTAAAAAAACATTCGGATTTAAGGAAAAGAGAATCTGAAAAATTTAAAAACAAAAGTAACTACTGGAAAGTAAAGAATGATTACAAAAACTCAAGAAAGAAAATTTACCTTTCCGATAGCCTGAAAAATTATTCATATTGAGTAAAATTCTTCTTGAAGAACTTCAGATTCTAGAAAATAAGATTACGAAAAATTTGACTATGAAAAATTTAAAACTACGAAACTTTTCCTTACAAAAAATCTAATTACGAAACTTTTCATTATGAAAAATTTTTAACTACAAAAATAACTTCATTAAGAAAAATTTTAAAATAAAAAAACATCATTACAAAAAATTTATAAAATCTTACTATGAAAATCTCTATTATGAAAGATTTGAAAAATATGTCTACGAAAAGTTTCATTATGAAATATTTGAAAAATATGACTATGAAAAAACTTTGAGAGATATAATTTTTTTAAATCTTGAAAACAAATGTACTAACCCTATGAAAAGGAGTTTATTTCTATAAGGAGATTTGTTTCAACAAAAAGTTAATAGTTAAGATTACTTTATGTTTGTCATTCCCAAATTCGGTTTAATGTATTCAAATCTATCAGAGGGTAAGGATTTTGTGAAAATATTAGCAAGTTGATCTTGTGTTCCAATAAATTAAAGAATGATATCTTCTTTTTGTGTGTGATCCCTAAGAAAGTGATGCCTAATATCTATGTTTTTTGCATGAGAGTGTTGTGGAAGGTTTTTACTAAGGGAAATGGCACTAGTATTATCACACAGAATATATGTTTTGGTAAAACTCATAACATAGTCTGTTAGTGTGTCTTGCATCCACGACACTTGAGCACAACAACTTCCAGCTGTAATATATTCAGCTTCAGCAGTGGAAAGTGTTAATTATTGTTTCTTTCTGCATGACCAAGAAACTAATGAATCTCTTAAGAAATGACAAGTTTCAGATGTACTTTTTCTATCCATTCTACATCCACCAAAATTAGCATCCAAAAAACTCATTAAAACATAATCATTTCCAAAAGTATAAAAAGAGTCCATGATCCATTGTTCCCTTTAAGTAGCGAAAAATTATTTTCACTTCCATTAAATGATATTCCATAGGATTGGATTGATATCATGCTCATAATCATACTGAAAATATTATGTATGGATGACTAGCTGTTATGTAAATTAGGCTTCCAATCCGACCTCTAACGTAGTTATTTTGAATCAAATATCATGTAAGTCTATCATACCAAGATCGAGGAGCTTTCTTAAGTCCATACAAAGATTTAGTAAGTTTGTAAACATGTTCAATATGTTTTAGATCTTCAAAAATAGGAGGTTATTCATCAAAAACATCCTCTTGAAAATAACCATTAAGGAAAGAAAATTTCATATCCATTTAAAAAAGTTTAAAATTGAAAAATGCTGCAAAGGCAAGTAAAATACGAATATTCATGTATAGCTACAAGAGCATAGGTTTCTTCATAGTCTATTCCTTCTTGTGGATTATATCCTTTAGCAACCAATATAGATTTATTTCATAAAATGATTCCATTTTCATCAAATTTATTTCTGAAGACCCATTTTACTCTCATAACAGAAGTTTCCTTAGGTTTTTAAACCAAGGTCCAGACATTATTCCTTTCGAATTCATTTATTTCATCTTACATAACTTTTATCCAATCATCATCACCTAAATCTTAATCAATTATTTTGGTTCGAATTGGGAATGAAATTCTAGATGTTCTAATGCATTCATTAAAGAATTTCTAGTCCTTACAGGTTGATTCACATCACCAATGATACTATAACTAGGATTATTCTTAAGAAACATCTTATTTGGGTTTTGTAAAACCTATTCATCAATACAGTGTAGAAAATATTCCAGGGTAAATGCTTCAGAAACCTCTTCTTGGACATTTTTCTTAACAGAAGGATATTCTAACAATGGTTGATAATAAGTTTTTGAAAACACATCTGAAGATGTAGGTTGAGGTTTCTTAAAAACAAAAGAATCAATTTCATCAAATTTGACATGTACTGTCTACTCAATAGTACACATATTTTTATTGAAAACTGTCTAAGCCTTAGAAGTTGTGGAGTAGCCTAAGAAAATTTCTTCATTAGATTTTGGTGTAAATTTCTGTAGATTATCTTTAGTATTCAGAATGAATACCTTGAAACCAGAATCCTTGAAGTAGGAAAGTTTAGTTTTTCTACCATTCCATAACTCATAAGGAGTTTTCTTAAGAAAATGTCTAATAAAAACTCTATTTATAGTATAGAAATAAGTAATTATAGCTTCATCCCAAAAATGTTTGGCTATAGAATACTCACTCAACATGGTTCTAGTTATCTCTTGAAGAATTATATTTCTTCTTTCAACAAATCCATTTTGTTGAGGTGTTTTGGATGATTAGATGTTATGACTAATTCATTTTCTACTACAAAATGTTTCAAAAACAGAATTTTGAAATTCTCCTCCATGATCACTATGAATAGTTATCAAAGAACGATTTTTCTCATTTTTAACCTGGGCTCTAAAACATTTGAAATAAGAAGAAGCTTTATATATATTAACTTGAAAATAAACCCATTTAAATCTAATGTAATCATCAACTCAGACAAATTCATAATACTTTCCACCAATGCTTTCAGTTTGTGTTGGACCAAAAAGATCCATGTGCACTAACTGCAACGCATCAATTTTTGAGACTTCACTGACTGATTTGAACCTTGATTTATGTTTCTTTCCACATTGAAAAGGATCACAAACTTTTGAATAATCAAATATTATATTTTTGGTAGATCCTTAACTAATCTTTTCATAGAGAGTTTTCATAGGTTTCTAAGGTTACAGTGTCTTAACCTTCTATTCCACAACCAAGAATGATCTTCCACTTCACTAATGCAAGGTAAGTCTTGGAACATAAGGTCTTATATGTTTGGCGTGTATACATTCTCTTGCATATGGGAAGAAAGAATAAAATATTCCTTGGAATTGTGTACTAAGCACTTTTCATTCCTAAAATTCACTAGGTAACCTTCATCACATAATTTATTTATGCTAATGAGGTTGTTCTTAAGACCCTTAACAAATAAAACATTTTTAATCAATGTTCTTTCAAGAAGAACTATGTTACCTATAGTAATAATATCTCCCTGAGAATTATATCCGAAAGTTTCTTTTCCTCCTTTCGTCTTGATAATATTTTCATAGTAGTTTTTGTTACTAGTAATATGTCAGGAACATCCACTATCCATGTTCCAAGTATTGTTGTTGGTATTTACCTTATTTTCCTGAAAATAAAAGAGTTAGTCTTTCATAATCCAAAATTTCTTAGATCAATAATTGTTAAACAATAAAATTTTGGGTATCCAAATTTTTTTAGAAAAATAAGCTTTGTAAAACCCAAGAGATTGAACATTATTCAAAGAACAATTTTTATTCCAATGCCCACCACTTTGACATTTAGTATTAAAAGGGGATATGGATGGAATAAAATAGTTGTTTTTAAAAAGGGGTTTTCTGTGAGTATAACCTACTCCAGTAGTATTTTCATCAGGTTTGATTTGAGAATACATCTTGTCAAAATTTTATTTACTATAAGTAAAGTTTTCAAGAAGTTTCTTAAGGGAATATATTTCAGATTTTAGTCTTATGACCAAATTCCTATCCTTAAGAATTATTTCCATAGAGTTATATTTATCCTAAAAAACATTCAATTTTAAAGAAAAATTCTTAAGATATTTATAAAGTTTTTCCTTTTTATAATTTACTTCCTTAAGGTCTTTATAAAGTTTTTTAGAAACTCATCCTTATCTTTATGATCTCTAGAGAGGTATGAAATATCATTTGTAATAATTTCTTCCCTAGTATTTTCCTTGTCTAGTCTCTTGGAAATTTTACAATTTCATGCTTCTAACAACGTTGAAAACCTTGATACTTCTTCATATGAAGGTATTTATTTATTATCTAAAGATGAAGTATCTTCATTAGAAGTAATATCTTTGGAATAGTAAATCTTATCAAGAGATAGATTTGTTAATGCCTCGACAGAGTGTGCCTTGGCCATAAGACATCTATTTGGGAAATAAGTAGTAGAAATGAATCCAATATTTTTCTGTGCTGAGGATTCATATTTAGAAGATTCACTTACCAAAGAGTACCTACAGCTATCACTCCAAGTATCGTTGGATTTAAGAATTTTCTTATGCTTCAAATAGTAGAACTTCTTCTTGTTTCTCTGAGAATTCATTTCTTCTTTTCCTTCTTTATCAACAGAGGGAAATCAGGTCTGATATGACTTGTTCTTATACATTCATAACCAGTAACATCCCCATATTTCATCTCTTTGTAGTCTCTCTACTTGAACATATATTGATAGTTCTTCTGAGCTACTATCTTGTTCATTCTTCGAGCAAGATTAGCTAATTCAATCTCAGACTTTTCTGTATCACTAGATTCTGACTGAATAGTAACTTTCTTTGTCTTAGATCAAGTTAATCTTTCCAGAACCTTGGATTTCATATTTTTTTAAGTATTTATAAAAGAAACTAATCCATTCCCATTCTTCTTTTTAACATTATTAGCATCTATCTTCATTCTCGTCTCATGTTGAAGAATAGTTCCAAACAACTCATCTAAGGAAATCTGGGTGACTTTCCTATTCTCATCAATTGTTGTCCTCTTGGACTCCCACTCATTTGGAATAATTTCTATGATTTTATCTTCAAGAGCCTCATCATCCAAGCCTTTTTCTCCCATAGACTGTAATCTATTCAAAATAGTCAAAAACAATTACTAAACTTTGCTTATAGATTCTCTATAAGGAAAATTTGAAGCCATGGTATTCAATTCTCAACATAGATCTTCTTGTCTATATAACTTTAGAAGTACCAAAACGTGTAACTTCAAGTTTCTTCCAGATACTTTTTTCAGCTTCACATGAACATATTTGACTATAGATGTTCCTAGTCAGAGAACATATCAATGTATTTATGATTCTAAAATTTCCTTGATATTCTGATTTCTCCAGATTAATAAAAGTTCTAAATTACTTATAAGGAATATTATAGTCACCTGTTAGCATTAGGTGGTTATCAAATCCAGTTTCAATAATGAAATTCTTCATCCTATCTCTCCAGTACTCATAATTATTTCCATCAAAAAGAGGATGTCTGGTAGGATTCAGATTGTCGATAGAACCAACATTTAAACCTACCATCTTAAGGAAAATCATTCCACACAAACTTATTAGTAATAAATGTTTATAAACAAGAAAAAAAATCCTAATAAAGAAAAATAGAACAAGATTATCTCTAAGTAAAATATGAATCAGAACATATGAGTCCAAAAATCAGATTCAGAAAAAGTGAAGAAGAATATTTCTCTTCTGAATCTAATCGTGAGACTAATTCAGATTTAACCTCCTCTAATACCGATTTTGGAATTGGTTCAAGGTACGAGGTCACCAGCCTCTGATACCAATTATTTATATGGTATGGAGTATGATATACTCTATAATACCAAATATAGGATCAAATAATAATGTAGATACTGATTGTAGTATCTAATGATTCTCAGAATACAATAGGGTGGTGAATTGTATACTTTAAAAATTCTTTGGAACTTTTAAAGGTGAATATGTTTAACAATGTTAAACAAGGTAATTCACAAAACCTCTAAGTCTACACACTTGCTTTATTCGGGAAATGTGATTCTGAGAATGAAATTCTGAAAAAGTGATTTTGGAAAATGAAACTATACAAAAGTTTACAAAGATAAAGATTATACTATAAAGAATATAGAATCTTACTAAATTATATTATAAAAGTTTAAGAAAGTATAATATAGTTATAAATTCCTTAACATACAAAATCTAGTAGAAAACATGAAACAAACAAGTAACAAGTAGTAAATCTTTTAACCCAAAGAGTAGGGTATCCAACAACCTTGGATAAAAGTCCCTTGATTTATACATTCAAGATATTCTATCTTACCCATGCCTGGGTAAACCCTCGATACAAAGATCAGATTCTATCTTGCTACCCCCACAAGCCTTTGATTTGTAAGGAAATTTTCACCTCTGACTTCACTATCTGAAGTCTTTGATTTTAAAGAAATCGCACCTCTGCACGAAGCAATTTTGCATGAAGTAAAGTTTGAACAAGTTGTTAAATCTTTCTGCACAAATCCTGAGAGTTTATAAGAGTCTATCTCTCTAGAAATCACTTCAATATCATGTAGGTAAGTTCTTACAAAAGGTGGACTTCCAATGTTTTGAGCTCATTCAAATGAGCTCCAATTTATATTCACAGCTCTAATGGTCGGCTCCCTCCTCCAACAGTCATATTTTTCCTTGAATTTCAGAGGGACCTGTATAAGTATCACTCAAACAATAGTTAGTTGGTAACTAAAATAATTAAATAATTTTATAACCAAAACATGTGTAAAAAATATGGTTGCTTGAACAAATTCATTTTTTAAAGTGTAAGAAAAAATGAAAGTTCAGAGTCTACCCAATAACTATTCGAAGTCTATAATACATTTATATTCATATTCTATTTATCAGAAGAATTCGGAGTTAGAATTCTATAGAATTCCAGAGTCAAATTTTCAAGGAAATGATGAGTCTTGAATTCAGTAGAATTCGGTGTCTAAATTCATAAGAATTCGGAGTCTGAACATAGAAAGATCAGAGTCTGAATTTAGAGAATTTGGAGTCGGAACTTAAAAGAGTTCATAGTTTGAATTTTATGAGCTTAGAGTCAGAACTCATAAGTTTTTGAAGTCTAAATTCAGAGAACTCAAAGTCAAAACTCATAAGAGTTCGTAGTCTGAATTCAGAGAACTCGAAGTCAGAACTCATAAGAGTTCAAAGTCTGAATTCAAAAAGTTCAAAGTCTGAATTCAGAGAGTTTGGAACCTGAATTTGGATCCTAACAAGATAATGACATATATATAAGTATTATATTATTACGAGGTTTTGGATACAAAACCGAATTTTACACTTAGACAGAATGAACAATGAAAAATATGTTAGGATAAATTTCCACGGGGAAGTAAAATTTTCCTTAATAAAGTAAAACCTAGGGTAAAATGAAATTTTTCTTAAGATAAGGTTTTTGTGATTTTCAAAACAAGAAGGAATGGAAACGTCGTAAGGAAACCTTATTGACTTAACAATCTCCCATAAGTATGAAGGATTGGAAAAGTCATAAGGAAAACCTTATTGACTCAAAAGAAATATTTTTATAACAACATATAATTATCTTGATTATAATTCTATTGTTCTATAATATTATAATATGAAGAGTGAAGGAGATGGTGAATGAAAATAAGATAAAGGAACTTTAGGGAGGATGTTACCTATTCTTTGGGTAACTCCTTTTGGTTTTCACCAAATGAATTCTATAGATTTCCTTCCACCCAAAGGTAGTATTCAATTAAGAAGGTAGATATTTTTGGGTGATATGTGGGAAGATTTTTTTCAAGACAAAGTTGATTTAGAGGTGTGAGGAAGTGGGAGGAGAAGAGGGATTTTATAGTGGAGGAGGAGTGCCACTCTTTTATTACTTTGGAAAAAAGAAACCACATCCACTTTTTTTATTTCAGGTTGATCCAATAATGTTATAAACACTATAAAAGGTAATATAGGGTTTATATATGTCCATCCAATGGATTTTGGAAAGTTTTATAATAATTTTTGGGCCTTAAATTTATGGTTTAGTCTTTTATTACGCTTACATAAACCTCAATTGTTGTAATTAATTTTAATTACTTTCACTAATATTTCTTGGTCAAAAACAATATTGATATTATTAGACATTATAAATTATTATTATTCCAATAATTGAATCCATTTTTCCAAATTCAAAACATATAATTTGAAGAAACTAATTTAAATATAATCACATAGACAGAACAATAATGAGGTTTTTTAAAGTAAAAATGTTCAAAAGTTTTCTATAATTTTCTAATCAATTTCAATGTGAAATTGGTTATAATGAACTAAATTGGTTTTATTTATAAAAATTAATCTAATTAATATTTTAATAAAAACTTTTAATATAATTAAACTATATAAATAAATTAGATTAAAAATCTATTTTGAATTAATATTCTTTATTTTTAAATATTCATTAAAAAATAAAACTTCATTGAAATACATAAATAATTCACCCTAATCTAATTTTTATGATAATAATTAAAAGATGAATTATATTTGACATATAATATTTATAAATGTATAAAAATATAAATTTAAAATAGGTTCTCCTTTAAAAGGTGATAAAATAACCTTAATATAAATATAGTTTTTTATGTGTAAAATCTGGTTTGTTCTTATCTTATTACTATAAAATATATTGAATCAATATAAAAGATCCTTAGATATATAACATATATATTATATTAAAATAAATTACTAATTGTAATTAATTTAATTTATTAGGATTAAAAAATCATTATTAGCATAAAAATAATTTTCTATAAAAATACTCTCTTTATTTTCAATTAGTTCTTATATTAATTTATAATTAATTTTCAACTAATTAGTTAATTTTATATTCTTTGAAAACCGTATATTTTCATCAGTTTGTTAGTAATATTCATAAAATATAATTTAATGGACATGTTATATTATTATATAAAATAATAATATTTTTTATAATATATTATTACTAAGTAATACTCAGTTTTTCATATTATGGTAGCCATCGAGGTATGTTAGTATTACATGAAACAAATGATAATATAAATGTTTTTTGTAAATAAAGATAATATATTGGTTGAATTTATTTCAAAATAATCATGGTGTTCCATATAATGAAAACCAAACATATTACTTAAAAATAATCTATTTTTAGTATTTTGTGAGATGAAAAATATAAAAAAATTTAAATTCATTTGAAAAAATTTATTTCCCAAAATATAAGGTTGTTACATTCTACCCCCGCCCCCCATAATGAATTTAACCCTCAAAAATTCTTCTAAGTTATCAAAGGTTCAATACTTGATATTTCCATTCAGAGAAACGCACATCATAAAAATAAACACTAAAACATCCTTTTAAACAAGAAAGATGAAACATAATGGTTACCCAAAGTAACTCATAACTATGTTTACCCATGGGATAACATAGGTGGAAAGTGAAAATATAGAGTTGGAGGAAAATCATACATATTTATAGGGAGTGATTGAGTTCATAAATCATAAAAAAGTTAATGATCAATGAAAAGTTGAGGGCCTCAAAATCATAAATCTATGATGATTTAAATGGCCATTAGCTCATCAAAAATTAACGTATTAGGAAAAATGGATTTTAATAACATTCATACCTTTTATTAATTCATTTATTATTGAATAATATATAGAAATATACACACATAAAATATTTATAAAAAAATGTTCACTCATTGGTTTTTCTTTTATAAATTTCTAATTCGTCCTTCACATCATGTAAGGGATGTACAGAAGTTAACTTTTTTCCCTCAAGCCCTAAAATACACTTTTATTGGATCTTATTCAAATAAAATAATGAAAAGTCTATCTATTTGTCTCCAAATATTCTTAAAAATCAATACAGTTAATACAAAAAACATTAAAAGTAACACTATCGGTTTATCGTTAATATTTATTTATCAAAAACAAATTACAAATTAACCAATTCGTCGCATAGGCTAGTGGTAGGCGTGAAACCCTTATTATCCTTCTGTAATGGGTTTAAGACTCACAGCCTTGTTGGACATGATGGGTTTTCACCTGATATTCAAAATGTACTTTTCCAAAACTACATTAACATAATTTACAAAATATATGATAGAAATCCTTGAAATAAGTTTAATCATTGGATAACCTTTTGACTATGTTTTCCATTACAAACTAACTATGTAAATACATCATTTGATAGTTAACTTAAAAAATATATAACTGGTTAAACTTATAACCCTTCCAATAGTTGAAAATCAAAAAAAAATTAGAATGAAAGTCAAAAAACCTATTTACATTTATCCTTTGTATATCATAGGGTATCTCATAGTTTTCACATTCCAAACATGTGAATACCCTCATTGTATACTCTCTTAAAACATGGTAATAACTTGAATTACCATAAATAATTTTGGAAACCCTTCATGCTTCCTTGTTCTGAAGGTTACTGTGTATATTCCTTAAATCCAAGAAGTTTTAAACTTCATCCGTTTTTGACATATAACACTTTTTCAACTAATTAATAATCAGATTTGGGGTAATTAGTGAAATCTAATTTACTTTATCCAAATCAATCCTCTTTATCAAAGGTAAACATAATTTTATCAAAATCATGGTCACATTATGTGTTACCATACCTTAATCCAAATACCACCTTTATAAGTCTTCATCACCATTAGAAACATCCTTTTCAATCCTTAATAAAAACATATAATAAAAATAATTATATATTTCATGAATCATATAACATAATCTTTGAATTACATAACACAAGTACTTTATTCATCCAACCTTATTCAGAAATCATTAATTAGGCTTCATCAACTTATTCCATAATACTCACTTCCTAGAATATGAAATATGAATCATGTATTAAGGTTACTAAACCTCAATCTGAGCATGCTTCTTATAATTAATGTAAACAGTATTGTAAGAACATCACATACCTTTCAAATGTAATTTTATTCTCTTTATCAAATCATACTACCTTCCTACATCTCTTTATGAGATTTCCACTTGGGAAATCAATTTTCATAATTCCCATACTTTCCACATCTCAAACATTCAATGTTAACCTTGTCCCTTAAAATTCTCTCTGTTGACTAAAACTAGAATGCACGGGGTAAGAAATACATAACATAGAAGAAAACCACAAAACCGTGAAAAATTACTTATAGGATGTCTAAATCATGACACCTAACTTTTAATTGATGACACCATATGTTTATTATATATTATATATAGTCATATTCTATTTAAATCTTTCATAATGGTTTCTAAATAGTTTTTGAATTTACAAATCATATTGCTCAGGAGTGTCAAACCATGTATACAGAAAGGATCATTTTCATATACCAGATTACCCTGAGTCAAGAGCGAGACATCTTATCAGATTTTTTAACCCTAGTTACATGTATTCCAGATCCACATCCACATTTAGTATCTAGACAAGGATTTATATTTAAAAGACCAGTCACTCTATCCTTTACCAAAATTCGAGTAAATTTTCTTATACTTCTCCTTATCCTTAGTCTTATCCTTAGACATTTCCTTAGATATCTAACTAAAATTTTTCATCCTAGTTTCCAAGCATTAACTAAACCCTTTCTCTAATACCGACTATAATAACCTAGTCTTGACATACATTAACATTACATCACTTTTTCAGAATACCTAAAACATTACAAAAAAAGACGCTTAAAGATAATATTTGTCTATTTCATTTGGAAACAAGGAAACATAAACACTGGTATATAATTCATCTACATTATCTCCCACTAAGTAATTCAAGACTATAACAATTCTTATACAAATTATACTTGATAAAAATCTTCATAACCTGGGGAAGTAAATGCAAAAAGGGGTGAGATCAGATGCTCAATAAGGGTAAACAAGGGAGACATGTAAGCATAAACAAGTGTATAGTAGTATGAGAACGTGATAATAACATTAAAAGACCTCAAACTTCATATTAAATATCATCAACAAGAATCATGGTATGAATATTGGAATTTCATAAAATATGAATAATAAGGCAATAAATAACAAAGTCCACGAAATCATAACATAGGAATAAAACATTGATTTTTTGTAGACTGATAATTATATATAATGATTTATATAAAATTCAAGGCATTATTTATGAGGTCATATTTTTAGAAAAATTATTTTGATGAACTAGTTTCTCTCCTCGTTCTAACCCTACTGAACTAAGTTCACTCCTTATTCCATCCATGTCTATCTCATGAGGTATAAATATTTACCCAATGCACTCAAGGGAGATATAGGTCCCGCCCATCTCATAGTGAAATAATATAAACATTTTCTATAAGATCATAAATAATCATATCATATCCAATGAAATTAAATGGGTATTACAAACACGTAATCATATCATAACCTATGGAAAAAATAGATTTTATAACCTTTTTATCATAAATATAACTGTGAAAAAAAAAAGCAAGTTTCAAAAGCATGTAACCTATGGAAAAAAAGGATTCATAAAAATCTTTCCATAAAAACATAATCTATTAGTATAAACAATATAAATGTAAATATTTATTCATTTACCCCAAAAATGAATGAGTATCTCAAATGGATGTTATCATAGATGGGGAATAATTTTGAATGATCTGTTAAAAACATTTCTTGAGGAAATTATCCTTCTTATTTAAAAATGTTTTATTAAAAATACAACCATTATAAAATTAATTTATTTTAAAATAACCTTGAAAACTGTAATTAAATCTTCAAATCATTTTTAAAACCTTTCACCTTGAATCTTAAAATGAAATTGAAAAACATTTGAAACATTTTTCCTTGATAACTTATAAAAGACTCTAAAAAACCTTTCGAAATATAAATCCCATTAAAGAAATAAAATAGATGGGATATTTAAATATCCTTAAATATAATGATAATCATCATAAAATACATTAATTAGTATTATATACATAACACAAAAGAAAATAGTGGTGAACATGGCTTGTATCTCACAAATATAAATAAGTGATATGAAATTATCTTACTTGAGTCTGAATTTTCTCATGTGTATTTATATTCCTAAATAATAATGTATTTTTAATTAATTACATAATTTATAACATTTTTAAAGTTTATTATTAATTTTACTTAACTTATTTCCATGTTGTATACAACTACTTAAACAATTAATTTTAATTCGGGTGTTTTGACCAAATTTGGATCACGTGATAAAGGACTTTGGTTGGTTGACTAAGGTCAAAGGGGTTATTATATAAACATCTCCAGAATAATAATATGGACACAATAACTATATTTATATATTTAATATACTTTTAAAACTAATCATTAAATATGGTTTTGGAAAAAAATAAACCTTACAATCAAAGAGATGGTAGGTCGTACGTACGCATGAGTAATGTTCCTATTTCTCAATGATCATTATGGAAAGAAGGTAAGTAACATTGATCTTTATATAATGATAATTTTATAATTAATACATATTATTTAATCATATATATATATGGAATTATTATGATTTTTAATGGAATCACATCGTGTTGAGGAGGCGGTAGTCCACATGTCCACGAACAACGTTATCATTTTATAATTGTGTGAAGGGGTAATAAAGAAAATGGTATATATAATATTTATAGAAAGGAAATTATTTCATGAATATCATATATATATATTATTTATGTGACATATTTTTATCTAAATATATAATTTATACATTCCATGTAGTGTGTGAATGAACAATACCGCTTTTAGGGGGTGTTATTCCACACATCCTCAAATGAAATTATCTAATTTAAAAAAGATTTAAAGTGTAGATATGTGTGTTTTAAAATAATTACATAAGCTTAATGACCTCTTAATATCAGAAATATTATAAAAAATAGATTTTCTATCATATTTTTCACCCTGTGATGTGGTCATGGAAGAATGTACAAATCATCATTTTGTGATGTGGTAGTTCTTCGTACACATAAACAATATATTCGTTACACATTAGACGGATGGGTGTGTATGTGTAGGTGGAATTATTAGAATAAAAAAAATCTCAGTATATTGATGATACTTTTTTCAGTTTATAATAATTGAATAAGGATATTATAGGTTATGGAAAACGAAAATATGATAAAGAAGCTTGAGGGTGGGTGTTACCTCTTCTTTGGGTAACTCCTTTTGGTTTTCACCAAAGGACTTCCTTGGATTTCCTTATTCCCAAAGGGATGCATCAAAGAGAAATTAGGGGATTTTGGGGAGATATTTTGGTATATTTTGGTTCAGCCAATGTTTCCTGAAAGGTTTTAGGATGTGGGATGAGAGGAGGCCTTTTATAATGGAGGAGGAGTTTCCCACTTGTAAAATTTTGGAAAAAGGGAAACCCCAGGCAAGTATTATTATTGAAATTGGATCCAATAATTGATAAACGTAGATCCAATAGAGTATATAGTCTAAATATTTCCATAAAAATGTAATTTTAAATGTTTTATATGTATTTTTAGGTCTTAAGGTTGTGGTTTAGTTCCTTATTAACCTTAATTTAACCTTAATCATTGTAATTAATTTAAATTACTTTAAGTTTTATTTTTGGTAAAAAAGACTATGTGGAACATAGTAGAAATTATAAATTATGATGATTGAAAATACGGAATCCATTTTTCCAAATTCAAAACATAGAAGTGCTTGATATTAATTTAAATATAATCTTGTAGATGGGACGATAATATGGGGTTTTTTAATTAAAAACATTCAATAGTTTTCTATGATTTTATTATCAATTTCAAAGTGAAATTTATTTTAATTCCCTAAATTTTATTTTTTGGTAAAAATTAATTTAATTAATATTTAAACCCAAATTAAATTACAGTTTAACTATTTTAATAGTTTAGATGAAAAAGATGTTTTGAATTAAAATTCAGTATTTTAAACTATTCATTTAAAAACAAAACTTCACAGAATAATACCAAAAATTCATCTTAGAATAATTTTTATAATTATATTTCAAATATGAAGTTTATTTTAAAATAAAATAATTATTATAGTTCCAAAATTTACATTTAAAATAGTTTCTCCATTTAAAGGTGGTAAAATTGCCTTAATAAAAATATAGGGTTTTATGTGTAAAATTTTGTTTGTTCTTATCTTATTCTTGTAAAATCGATTGGATGAATATAAAAAATATTTCCCTACAGAAATAACATACATATTAAATTAAAATTAATTAATAATTGTATTTAATTTAATTTATTATCATTAAATCATCTTTGTGAGCATAATAATTGTTTTTCAATAAAAATAATCCCTTTATATTCAATTTGTTCCTATATTCATTTAAAAATAATTCATAACTTGTTAATTAATTTTATATTTTTTGATTACCACCTATTTTCATAAGATAGTTAGTAACATTTATAAAATATAATTTAACACCCATGTTATATTATTATGTTAAATGATAATATTTTTAGTAATATATTATTGTTCGCTAACACTAAATTTTGCGTGTTATGCAAGACATTGAGGAAATTACTATATGAAATGTATACTATTCTGAGTGTTCTACGTAGAAAAATCAAAAATTTAATTTTTTTCGTAGTACACAATTATCTTATTATTGCGTATAAGGAAAACCAAACATAATGCTTAAAAAGTAAACTATTTTTAGTATTATATGAAATGAAAAATATCAAAAAGATTAAGTTAATTCAATAAATATTTTTCAAAAAATATGATGGTGTTACAGTAATTCACCAATTTATTTTTAAAGTGTAGCCCACTGTTGAGAAGTCCAGAATAATTAGCATCCACAAAGATCTGATGCTTTATGTAGAACATGGAAACCACCACCTTGTCATGGTATAATAACCATATTTCTTTGTCTATCTCAAGATATGAAGGTCTCTGTCATAAATTCTTTTTCCAATTCAGCTTCACATAGATAAAATTGGAAATATTGGCCTCTATAATTATAGGAAATAGTAAAATGAGAGAGTTATTTACTTCATTACAATACAGATAGGTATGATTTATTCCATGATAACATAGCACCCCTTAGAATGGTTACTAAAAAAATGTGTATAAAACATATAGGATAATATAATAACTATGCTTATTCCTTTAAATTATCCGAATGGATTTCATTATTTTACAACTATAGATCAATTTACAAAAGTTTTTTATATAAATAAGTAAAGAGGTTAACATGAAATAGTAACACATATATGAAATCCATGTAATGTTGAATCAGTTATTATCACCCTTTGGCTGAAAAGGGTGAGGTGAAGTGACCATTATTGCAGGAAGGAAAAAATTTATTCCTTCCATTAATTTTATGTTCCTTGGTATTTCACATTTTATATAAGGTGAAACCAAAAAATACTTCCAGAAAACAAGAATCCATAGGAATTAAGGAAAAATTATAATTCAAAAATCCACACATACCATCATACACTTCTTAACATGACCTAATAAGGCTTCATAATATGAGATATACTTCAAAATGTGATCAGTGAGGGTCAAATTGCAATGTAAAATTAAATGGAACATGTAGAATATGTTTCCTCCACTCTCCCCAATGTAGAAGAAGAATGGTCATGGGTGTTGATCCACTAAACGACCTAAAAGGAATCATCCCTCCAAATAGTCCCATGGGTACTATCCTACCAAATAGTATCATGGGAAATATCCTACCAAATGGTATCAAGGGTTTCATCCCACCAAATCAGATATTTAACTAAATAAGAACATTTGATAACCTTTGTCTCTATCAATAGGGTATCAATTAGGTCTGAAGACTTTATACCTCATTCTAATGATAATACACTTTATGAGGATTTTTATACACTCCAAAAATTCAAAAAACCCCAATAGGATGTCTCTTCTTCTTATCTAGTAATTGCTGAGGAAGGTCTTGTTGATACACTTCCTACCTATACAAATGGCATTATCAAACACGTTTATGCTTGAGAGTGAAATTTTGATGAAACATATGCTCAATATTAATAGTATATCCAATTTTCAGGGTCCTTATTGATACCCCCATCATCATCCACCCATACTAACATTGAAAAAGAAAATGTTGCGGTAATTTCATCTATTTTCCATCCCCTGATAATGACATGTCCATATTTTCTAAATAATGGATCACATAGTTAATGAATGAAAATAAAGACATCCATGAACTAATTGTAAAAATATTTCATTGATATTTTTTATATGTAATACTGATAGCCTCTTACAGATATCCTTCTTGTTGTGATGTACCCCATCCCATAGGCCTGGGGTTATTTCCAAAATTTTAAAGACATTACTGGGTAAATTTTAGACCTTGTTTCAGCTTACCCCATCACATAGGTTTAGTGTTTTTTTAGTTTTAACCACTTCATATGAAACATTCTATAATTTTTTGAAACTAAGTAGTTTCTGAAATGATTTAAAGAGATTCATAGTTCCCTAATCTCGGGGAGACATCATCGGGTTTTGGGGCCCCTAATGCCTCAACTCCTACAAAAAATTAATTAAAATCAAGGAAGTACTACCCATATTATAAATTCATCCATGTTACTATAAAAATAATGGCATATGAATGAGGTTGGGGAAGAACTTTTTTTAACCATATCTTAAAGAAAAACAAAGGATGCTATATTCCTTCTATCCAGGGAATGTCCATGTGAAATTTTAAAATTTTATGTAAAATGATTTGATCGAGATCCCATGGATTAAGTGACAAGAAAAGGAATATTTTAGATAACATCCATAATACTTTCCCTACCAATTACTATTTGGATATATAATTTATATGTGATTTTTTCTCAGGTATTGGATTTATAAGAATAGAGATTCAGGGATATTTGATCCAATGATACCTGAGTTTTTTCATCAACCATGTGGAAATCCTCAGAAAAACACACAAATTATATCAAGGACTTTAGTTCAATAATATCTCAGTGAAAGAAAATGTAAGGTATATTACTGGATTTATTAGTATTTTGTTTTATAATTCACATGTTCACAGGTAAATGACCTTATAGATATTTTTAAGATCATGAGCCCTAAGGAGGTGGTCATGAAAGATAGAACAAATTATTTTTCTTACCATAATCTTTGTTAGATAAGATTGATGTGTGATTTGAATTCATTAATTGTCATATTGAGTAAGTAGACAAGGTCCCAATAGAGTTATATATTGTTGGGAATCATGCTACATTAAAGTGAGTTATTCTCACTCAACCAGAAGATCTCCATCCCCAATGATTTATATCACTATGGTCCTAGTCGTATGATCCTAAACCACAAGACACCAATGTACTATTCGAATGAAACAAAAAATGAATGACACTATGTTTGGACAACATGACATTAAATGACCTAAAACTAGTCATGGTGGAATGAAATTAATACCACATATCCCTCATCATAGTCATATGATGTTAAACTATAAGATAACATCATTTCACTAGATATAAAATATCATGATGCCTCATCCTCACTGTATGAAATTAGACTACTTTTCCAACATCCTTTTGTTAAGATATTAAACTACCTAGTCTATTCCCATATCGCATGACAAAAAAAATGTAGAAGTATTTGGCCCTCACCTAAGAGGAGATCTCTCTTTTTCTAGCCTCCAACCACACCTATGTATAGTACTATATAATGAATGGTTCCTTATTCTATGGGATTTGTAGTATCACCTAAACTCAAAATAATATAAAAAAATATTCTATACATATGATATTACCTTATCTAGCATTCATACCCTAAGGGATGTATTCACATCAGATTCGTTATTACAAGCTAGAGAATATTTTTCACCAATAACATTGGTCAATGCTATGAGACCCTTAAAATACAACAACCATTCTTCCTCATCACATGACATCAAACCGTATGACGCTTGGTCTAGTATGAAAAACCATAAACTGCTCAAATTGATCACCCACAAATGATATTAATCGATTATCAAGATACTTCTATGACATCCTATGTTCAAGATCTATTCTGTGTAAGGTTTAAATGAACATTCCTTTCAGTCAATTTCATTCCTCCTGCCTGAATATCCTTTCTTTCATGTGATGGTATAGCCATGGAATATTTTCTAAAACTATTGGAAATCAATTTATCTTCTAAAACTAATCCATATATTTATTTATGAATCATCCACATTCCTTGTATAATTAATCATCTCGGTTCTCTCTTTAAATGAAAAATTTGCGGCATAGATTGATCGATCTGAAGGGACCCTTATATGATTTGATGGTGAATGGAAAAACATTACACTTATCTAGAGAATTAATCCTTATAGGTTGTTTTGGTCCTGAAATAAAGGTCCACCTGAGCCCCATGCGCTATCCCTGCTATGAGTGTGGTAATGATCAGCATACTCCCACTAGTATCCATTTATTGAGCATGAAATTGGTTTCCCATCATTACTAATGGCCATTCTACTCCTGTCGATATCTAGTCTCTCATTCAAATGTGTAAATATGTTATTTAATTTATCAATTTTTATATTATCAATGGGATCAAAAATGTTTTTAAGTTTCATTCCAACTTACTCTACAATAGCAATTAGGGACCCTTAAAGTCATGTGGGAATAAAATGAAAAATAATTTTCTCCATCCTACATGACCTTAAACTGAATATTATTTTATAGCCCATTAGATCTAGTTTCTCTACATACTATTCATATCTACATATGATCCCACAATGTATTTTCATTATTGAAAAAGCCTATATTGGGATAATAGTGACCCAAATATGCCAACATCCCCAACTATTGAATGGTTTCAAAAAAGATTTGTTTAATATTCCTGCCGACTAACTCTATATTGGTCAAACAAAGTCAAATTTTATGACTATTCATTCTTACCAAATGTCATTACAAATAGAAAGGAATATTTAATGCATAATTCACACACCGTCTTGTGTTTTTATTCCTTCTATGAAATAGGTTTCCTCACCATGTGACATTAAACTAAACAGAGTGTTCTTGAGTGAACAACATTAAAAGGTACATGAATTTTTCTAGTCTCCCAATGTTATAACCATAGGAAAACAACTTTTTTGAATGTATAATTATTCTAACTACATATATCTTGATTCATGTTTCCACACAATATGTAGTGACACCCAGATGCTATATCCTCTCCTAACCACTACAAAAAAAACCTCATTCCTTGTATATGAGTCTGATCAGTGTGGGAATCTTTTAACGTAACTGTGTATGAATTGATTCCTATCTACACAGGATATATAGCGTTGGATAGAACATCTATCTTAAGCTCTTCGATATATTCTACAGAGGGGTATGGGTTTATTCACTAATGTTGGACCCCATGTCATTCATTCATGTTGGATTCCTCCTTAGTAGCTAATGAATTCATTCGATACCTACCTATGGACCTTTTTTAAATACCATAAATGTTATACCAAATTTCAATTCTATAAGATGTTAAAATGTCTGTTTTTTATCCTTATCATATGAATAATAACTATGTATTTACATATCCCTCTCATAATAGGACATCCGCTCTTAGTGTCCATCTCCTACCACACCATAATTTTTTAATATATGTGTGACTATATTCCCATTCATCATATATATAGTGACACTTGAACCTCTGATATTGTGAAAATTCATGAAATTATCCCCCATTGTTGATGTTTCTTGAACAGTAAATAGACCCAACTAGTTCCCTACATTTATGCCTAGTTTTTTACTTCTCTAGAATTCTCATATCCCCATGCTCCAAGCTGTATGACCATAATTATTCGGAATATATGGTCTTATCTGCATGAAAATAAATTAAAGTGTCCCAAATATTCCTAGATTTCAGACATTGGAATGAAAAATAATTGATCAAAGATGTGTGATCTTAAACTAAAACAATCATACATATATAAAACATGATGTTGAATTGTGGAGCCAACATCCTCGTAACATACCATTGAACTCTACGACAATAATCCTAGATTCATGAAATTAAACTATAGATAATAGTCCTAATCACATGACCATAAACTACAATAACTCTAAGTCTGTATAAAAATACATTAATCTGCATGAAGTAGGATCGGTTCTATGTGACCCACTACCTACATAAGATCTAGATTCATGTACTTTTATATATAATATAGTTCCTATTTGAAAATAAAAAATATGATTGAATACTCCATTTATATGGAATCCTAGGAATTATATCTAAGGTATTATCCATAGAACTTCTCTCGATTCCAATCTCATGCCATGATGATGTTTCAAAATTCCCCACCACTATAAAATAGATCAATTTATATTGGGACCCATTTTAATTTCATAGAGATTCAATGGTTGTTTCTTTACATGAAAACCACATTTTCATGGCCTATCCATACTATGACTAACATTACCCTATTTTCTTCTATATGAGTTAGTCCATTGTAAGGAAAATTATTTTTAAGGAACATTTCATTATGAACTTCATGTGTATTGATTCTTGTTTCATGGTATATTTTTTGATGCATGGATATTCTATTTTAGACCCATTCATGAATATTCATTTATTTCAATCATGCCACTCCATGAAATCCAAATTCATATAGATATTTTTTCTATCACTAAAATTAAAATTCCCCCAATTTCCCAAATCATGAACTCTCATGTGGATCAAATTATTTTAAATATTATCACATTTATCTCATGATGTGCAGGACTCATGTAATCTTAGAGGAACATATGATTTTTTTGACTAGCGTGATAGATTAAATTTTTTTAAAATGATTAGGAACTTTTTTCTAGATGTATGGTGTATCAGTTTAGCACGGTTCCCACTTTTCCCATAAATTGGCTTTTTATGAAAATAAAAAAAATGGATTCGTCCCAAATCATGTTGCATATTTTATAGATATATTATTAGAATTAAATTATTCATTCGATATATATGATTTAAATATGGGTGGGAGTCCTTTTCATTCCATGAACTATATGTGGTTTGATTATTTTTTGAATGAGATATAGAGTGACGACGAGATTTCCGATCTTAAGCCCATATGAAAATGTTTGGTCCAAGAAATATGGACTGCAACTATGTGTTTAACCCCATAGGATAATATATTCTAGTTTTGGGGTTGTAATTCACATCATGTTCTACAGTTCCATTTAAATGATGGGTGTACCGCCATTTTGGTTCAACCTATGTGACCTTAAAACCTAGAAACATATGGTCCCAACCATTATAACATATA
Source organism: Viscum album (assembly GCA_963277665.1). Classification (NCBI taxonomy): domain Eukaryota; kingdom Viridiplantae; phylum Streptophyta; class Magnoliopsida; order Santalales; family Viscaceae; genus Viscum; species Viscum album. The sequence goes on from OY728129.1 coordinate 823,530,422, forward strand.
CATTAGGTACATTTGGTCCATGTTGTGTGAAAATATATTTCAGCGCTTCATGGTCCTAATTACAGGACCCTAAACATCAAATCAAAATACTTCCAAAGGCTTCTCAGGTTGAATACTTATAATGGAAATTCATAGAAAAATACAAGGACTTCACTCTCTAATCCATAACCTTTTATGTTTTATATAAAATTTAGATCATAAAATAATGTACCGATTTAGTGAGGTTCACTATGTGACCATATCAAAATCCTATCTATGCTCACTAGGACCCAACTCTATGAAAAAAATTCAAAGAGGATTTTACATTCCCTTAACAAGTGAACCGAGTTTGTGGCATAGGTACCTTTTCATTACTAACAATATTTCCTCTTTTTAATGAATATACCTCCCACATAATTGATTGAGTACTCATGAATCTATGGTTTTATTACTTTTCCATGAGAATGTGTTCATTATATGGTGTCATAACCTTTAGGGTACTTGAAACCTTCTTGAATATTCCATTTCTTTACGAACCTAATCCATCTTTCTAATATATGATTCAACAACAATAGAGTCCCAAATTTCATATCCTCCCCATGGAACCTAATAACATTGTGTTGATTAGGACACTTCATTCTCCTTTGAGTTGAAATTATGGTAACATGGATTTATTAATCTTAAGCGACAACTTTATGACTCGTTGGTGAATAGAACAGTTCGACATTGATCCTGTGAAGTAACCCTTAGAGGTTGTTTTGGTCCTGTAAGAAAGGACCTCCAAAACCCCATGAATCATCTATAGACTAAACATGGTATTAGTTTTCACCATTACTAATGGTCATTATACTCCCACTAATATCTATTTTAATTGATTCATATATTCCCATGGTATGATTTACACATCCCATAAAAGAACTATTTAAGAAAATTGATGCACCCAAAATTTCAAAAAAAAAATCATTTTTATCACTTTCAATGAAACATTATGACATTATATTCTTATTTAACTTATTATTTGTGATTTCCCCTCCCATAGAGACCCCAAATACATCTTTCGATATTATCCTATTGAAAAATTCTATTATACCATATTTTCCATGAATCAGTACCATAAAATGAATGACGCCTCCAGTCCAAGCACTATAAAATAAAATTATGTGTATGTATCTTTGATATTTTCTACACTAACATACACACATCCATTCATGTCATGTTTCTCATTTCCCTTACTATATTTACTTCCTCACCCATCCTTTGTGTCAAATATCTAGGAAATTATACCATAGAAGTATGTGTTCAAGGATTCTTGACCTAAAATATCACCAAATTGTAGTCCAAAAATAATGAAATTAAAATAAATGAACCACTACCAAATGTTTTAAACAATTTGGATATTGGGAAATTAGTTCATGGTGGGTTTGTTCTACAAATTTCACTATGAAAAGCTGTACTCTTTAGGCTAATTTAATCTGAACCTAAACACCATCAACATTTAATCAAGCTTGTAATACATTATATGAAAAATATAATGATACATATTACTAACCATATAAATATATCTCGAATGAATCCCTAGGAAAAAATAAGGTTTCTACTTATTAGGATCTCACCCCACACATCCTTGAAAAATACACACATTTGAAATAAAACAAAAAAAACCATAAAACATTTCAAGATAAGAACCCAAAAAGGGAGAAATGAGTTTAAGAAGAGTTCCTACTATCTATGACTCCCCATTAATGTATTAGAAAAAATATATGGAAAAATAAAATGTATAAAGCTCGTAATGACTACTATCCGGCCCTAGAAAAAATATATCAATACTCGCTAGGTCCATTGATCTATAAAAATTTTATAGGTTTTTATTTATCATGAAAGTAATACCTATGGGTACAAGGTCCACATTTCATGAATAAATAACTACATGATATGTGTCTTATCCAACATTAACATGAAGGCTTTAGAGCGACCAACCCTAGTGGAAAAAACATTTGACATAAGAGTGAGAACGATCAAACATCCCAATAGAAACATGGTTCTTTACCCTCGAATGTATAATAAAGTTATGTTATACCCTATCCTATATATGATGTTGATCTATGTAGGATCATTCATCATAGGGTTCTTCTTCAATGTACCTATGATGAAAATTTTATCCCTATATATATGATTTTTATCTAAATTTGAGTACATTTATATGAACTATGTGTGGATTGATTCATATAATAATGGGACGTATAGTGAAATCCAAATATCCAATCTTAGATTCAACTATATATAAATATTAGTACCGCACCAATTTTTCCATCCCAAAATAAAAACCATTCCTAATTTAGGATATCTATAACTTGATTTGAGATTAACCCTCATGGAAACTCAAACACCTCTTATAAATTGTTCCTCTTAGTAAACCAAATGTATTGAGTAATGATTTCTCATATTGTTGACATTAAAAATACCTAAATTGAGATTCTTATTTTTTATGTCATCATATCATAAGTGAGATAGATCAAATGTATATCACATGGTTTAGGAATGCATCAAAGCGACCAACATTTACCTTAGAAATAAATTATTTTCATTCTGGACGAATCTAATTCTAAGGGGTGTAATTTTTATAGAATTTAAAAATTCATGTGATGAAATTTTCCACAAGGATAACGATACTATAGTTTCATAGAAAAATACGTAGAGATTGAGTAGAAATGTGTCTTAATGCTGAAAGGATAAGTGAATGGGATTTTCATGTGTTGTAATATTGATCACAAGTCAGGGGATGGATATTCTTTTGAAATATTTCAATATATGATGTTTTGTTGGTAAAAACATCATTCATGATTATGCTGTGAATTTCCTAAATTGCTAATACAAAGATTTGATGTATAAAATGAATTATTGAGGGTCAATTGTGCATTTTTTAGGACCAAAAAACATCTTGATATAGTTTATACTCTATATCAAATGGTTTAGTTCACATCATAGTCTTTTAATGACTGGTCACAGAGCCCAAACATACTTACATATAATTTTTTTTGTTTTTTGATGTTTGGAAATGATTATAATAAAATTAGAGTTTCTGAAAAATCTATTCATGAATCTCCTTTGTGAAATTCCCTAACCTTATTCCCTATCCCATCCCAATCCGGTCATTTGCATATCTTCTTTATATATCCCCTTCACCCATGTTTTCCAGTAGGTCTATAAATAGACCCCATGCATCCAATTCTGAAAATAACATATAAACTCTTGAATGAAAAACTATGGTGACAGATCTGATGTCACAACTTTTTTCATATTATTACTCTCTATAACATGGGAAAGAAACTATTTACAACCCTCTACAAGGATGAGGCCTCAAATTCTCCCTCACATAGATGAACCACGTAGGAAAACCCCTATATGGGAGATCCCCTAAATGTGTGGTCACCCACATTGGAGAACCACTTTGGAGATCTCCCACATGGTTGAGGCCAATTGGGAGAGCCCACTTGGAAAAATATACATAGGACACCCACACATGGACGGTCCTCACTTGGGTGACACACACATGGGAGACCATCACTTGGGGGACCCCCAATTGGGAGACCAGTACATGGGAAAACCACTACTTGGGTGACCCTTCACCGATGCCTCTATATGGGAGACCCTCACTTGGTTGAAAAAACATGGGAATCCCACACTTTGGATACTTTCACTTGTGTGACCCACTAACTAGTTGACCCTTCCCTAACCCTCTATTTGGGAAACCCTTACTTGGGTGACCCACATCTGAGCATCCCTCACTTTAATGACAAACTAGTTGGGGGACCCTTCACCCAAGGCACTCCACACAGGAGACCCTTCACCCAAGGAAGTCATATACATAGGATAAATATATTAATTCTATCAATTAATAGGGATAATAATCACATCTATCCATCACGAGGGCTATTTATATTTTTTATCCCCCATTTGGTATAAGAATCGTCTCTATCCCTCTCACTAGGAAAAAAGAAATAATTCGCTCAGGTCACAGAGTGGGGAATCAACTCATTTCATTTATAACTATTGTTGAGATACTCCTCAATGTTTTCGCATCCTATTAGGTTTAAGGAACAACCACAAAAATATCCGTTCAACATCCTATTACCAATTTATAGGGGGGAATCATACATTATAAACTTACTAGGTGTAATCCCCGTCCAAACATTCAATTCCCCATTGTTAGATATACTCCTCACGATTATAGAGACATGGGTATCCTCTTGGGTGTAAGACTCAAAACACTATTTAATTTATATGAGCCGATATACTCTTCATGGTTCCATAAACATTTCCATCCTCTTAATAGTGATCCAAAACCAAATTTTCCATTACCATGAGTCGAGATACTCCTCATCATTCCAGAAACATGGGAATCCTTTTAGGTGTATTCCCCAACCAAATTTTCAATTACCATGAGTTTAGATACTCTTCATTTTCATAGAAATATGTGAGTCCTCTAAGGTGTAAGAACCAACAAAATATTCAATTATAATGAATTTAGATACTCCACATGGTTCTAGAAACATGGGAATCCTCCTATGTGTAATCCCCAACCAAATCTCTTTTTACCAAGAGATGAGATACTCATCATGGTTCCAAGACATGGGCATCCTCCTAGGATTAAGACCCAACCAAATCGATAATTATAATGAATTGATATAATCCTCATGGTTCTGTAAATATATGAATCATCATTTATGTATGTTCCAAAATAAATTTTCATTTCACATGAGTCGATATACTCTTTATGGTTCTAGAAACATGGGAATCCCCTAGGATTAATCCCCAATGAAATAATAAATTACCATGAGTCAAGATACTCATCATGGTTTTCTAAAACACCATTGTGTTGAGATAATACCCACTGATTCCTAAAAGTTTATATCATATGATCCACTAAATATGTCAGGTATCTCAAGGAATCTCAAGTGTGGTGACCCCATAAAAATCTAATGGAACTCTCTCATGTGATGTGAATAATATTATGTTGTCTCTTGACACTCAGAATGAGTATGAATCATGTGGGATCAAATATTTATGATGATAATTCCATTATCATAATGAAATTTTCTCCCATATGGGATTCCTTTAGAGGTTTAATCCCTGACCATTCAACTGAACCATGTGGGATCTGATTCTTATTCATAGAAGGATGTGTATGATGACTCTTTGAGGTTCAAACCCAATGATATTCTCCCTTAATGTATTTAATAGAACAACATGGGTTTTTATTCATTTATTCTAGGATGTGTTGGATCATAATCTTTGTTCAATCCTAATTCCGAAACAACATCTACCTCCTAGGATGGTTATACACCGAATAGATCCCAACTTGTTGGCATTAAACTATAGCCTCATGAACTAATAAAAAAATATGGGGATACTATTATATTTATATAGGGAGGTTAAAATAAAAACAATTTCATGATTATATCATTGGAATAGGGGTATCCAGTCCAAAACTGGGGTTTGGGGATGGATTTATGAATACATCTTAAATCTATAAAATAGTCCTATGGTAGGTAATAATTCCCTGTAAAAGGTTATAATGAGCCCAAAATCCTAGCCCCTCGACCCATACAAGTACCTAATAATCATTATAAATTTTATTAGTGATCACATACCATTAAAATTAGGTCCATATCATGGACGTGTAAATTGTTTTATGTCTCTGTCCCATGAATAAACCCAATTAGACACCTCTCGAAAAGGGTGAAAGACAGCAGTACGTACAGACGAGTAATGTTATAATTTCTTTAATGGGTGAAATGGTGAAGAAGTTTATGATATTTTAATATTATAAAATAAATATCATTTAATAAGTAATAGATCTAATCCATATTTCAATTATTATGATTATTAATGTGAGTCAGTGATTGAAAACAAATTATATTAGTTCATGAGGCAGTAGTCTGCCGTACACATGAGTGATGACTTTGTTTCTCATTTGATGGTAATATATGAGAATAAATACTATAACATAAATATAATAAATACTATGTATGTGGTATATAAATTTTTTATTCTATTGTATGTTTTAAGATATAATTTAAGGTGGTTAAATAACAAATGAAGAGAAGGAGCTTGGTGAATATGATTACCTTCTCATAGAAGAACCTCTATTCGATCTGTTAATAAGGACACTAGGGATTGTGTTTGGGAATATCTAGATTCTCCAGAATGTGACTAATGATTTTTTGAATATATTTTTGAAGGGTTATTTTAAGACAAATGGATTTAGAAGTGTGAGGAATTGACAAGAGGAGGTAACATTTTATAATTAAAGAGGAGGTGAATTTTTGTATATTCCTAGAAATATTCAATACTGGGAAGTCACTCTAAACCCAAGTTCCCCAAAAATTTATAAATATTGAGATGGATGGAATATATGGTTGATACAGAACTCTATTCCTAAAATGAAATATGTTTTAAAAATGTTATATCCTTCTCCTATAAGATTAAATACTTTTACCATTTTAATTTTCATCATGGTAACTAATTTTTTTAACGTAGGTAATTTGTCAATCAATCCTATAAAAATTATAATTACTAGATAATTTGGACCTATATGTTATAAAAATAGAATAAACTTTACTAAATAAAATTTAATAAATAAAAATTATATTTTTGAGGAAGTTTAATTCAAATGGTTCCACACAAAAACTTATTTTAAACATAATTGTAGTAATTAATTTTTATAATCATTACTATTCATCATGGTCAAAAATTAAAGTGAACATATTAAATAATACTAATTATTTTAATTAATAGAATTAATTAAATTTTATATAATTAAATTCACATTAGTGGATGATTTAAATTTAAAATTAACCCTCAACATTTTTTGAAAATGGGTTTATAATAAATGCATTTTTCAAGAATTAGATTCTATTACAAAAATTAAATGAAACAAAAACAATAATTATATGGATATAATTCAAATAAATAAATATATAGTCTATAAATTTCATTTAAATTATTCTTTATTACATATTATTTTAACTTATTTAAATGGTGAAACATTATGCACATAAAAATATTTTTTAGATAAATTTTTTTTAACCCTAAAAATAAAATTATAATAAAATTGGAAATAAATATGATTCAAATGTAATAAATTGAAATATATATAACTAAATAATACTTATGTTAAAATCATATAAAATGCAATGAAAAATTGTGTTTTTAAATTATTGAATTTATTGAAAATAAATGACAGTTTTACATAAAATACCGTATTTTTTACTATTCACTGAAATATTTATCTCTTCAAAAAATCATAAAATATATTCCTAAGATATATTTCACATGTTTATTTCAAAAATAATGTTAACTTTATATAATAAAATTTCTCAAACTAGATGAAATTAATTATATTATTTTTTCAGAAAAACAATAAAACATTTTTGATGAAAAATATAATTCTTTAATATATAAAACTTTAATAAAAATTGGAAAATTATTTACCAATAAATTTTATTCATCTAAAATATTTATAAATAATTTTAAAAAAGTTTTTATTCATATTCTTACCAAAAAAATTTAATGGTTATGCCATAAAATACATGTTTAAAAGGTGTATCATATTTCATTTAGGCTCTGTGTTGTGTGTCGTATATGTTATCAAACATAGTCATCATATTAAATAATAATTTAGTTATATTGTCCCATACTTTAATAAATTAAATCTATATACTTTGAACTTGCACTCTGAAAAAATGGTTTTGCATTAGAAAATTAATTTTTTGAAAATCCAAAGAGTAATAGGGTTAATAAAACTTATTACTAAAAATAGGGGAATGAGAAATACAAAGGTCAAAAAAAGTAGAATTAAAAATTGTACAACATTAGTAGGAAGTGAAAATATGGACATGGAGGGGAAGAACACCCAAGTTCTCATAGAAATTTATATAAAACATTGTTAAGAGAAAGTTAATGACCAAAAACCATAACTTTTTTAGGTTAAAATCTCATAGAATCATTTGATACGAAGGTGAATGTATAATATTTTTTATTTCAAGATCTATTTATTAATGTTGAGGGATTGGTTTACATTCAATATAGTGGAAAACAAAAAAACTAATTACTTGATATATTTTTATTTAATAATCATAATTTCATTCTTTGGTATAGATTTGATCAATTTAGACTTCGTTTCGTACTGTATGAACTAAGTATCCAAAGTTGAATATTTTTTATTCCAAAAGAGATAAAAGTTACTTTTAATGAAACATAATATCAGTAAAAGTGTGTCATGTACATCCATATGTCTCTAAATATTTACTAAAATAAATATTTTGAGAATATATTATCTAATATAATACATTAATCTATAAACCTCAACAACAAGACCCAATGATAAAATTATAATTTTTACATAAAATATTTTATGTAAAAACAATTTCATATTAACCAGTAAATAATGTAGACAAGTGGTAGGAGTTTCACCTTTATCACCCTTCGAATGCGGGTACATCACCCACTACATATTCATATATGACGGGATGTCGACCAGCATGTGGGTTGTCCTTTTCCTAAAATGATTTCAATACAATACTTATAATGTTCCCATAAATATGATGAACTTCTTAAAAAATAACATTAGGCATAAAATTAAATTTTAACCATAATGGTTTTCTTTATAAAAAAAAATCAAAAAACCACCAAAACCTAATTTATTATTATATACCCATCAATTATCATATTAACCCTAAAGGTTTTCAATAAATTTAAACGTATGAAAATAGATTTCTTACTAAAATAATACTTTATTTTTGAAAATTATTATTACATATACCTCATCCCAATAAAACATATACTAAAATGTAATTGATCTTGTTAAAAATACATCATCTAAAATCTAAGAAGGGGTTCTAAGACATTAAATTTATAATCAACCTTAAACTCATAGATTCATGATGAAATACATATATCTTATGCTATTATCATATAAAGATATATATGCTTCCAAAAGATAACATAACCCTTAAATAGTTTATGATTCTTAAAACCAAAATACCATTGAAAAGAATACTTCTATAACATAAATATTTTATATCAATACATATATAATTTATCCCTTTTAAATTAATTATTTGAATAACATAGGTCCTTCCTTGGTCTAGTTTTTAACCTTTAAAAGATTTTATTGAATCTGATAATGAACAGGTTCCGCAAATTTAATAAAATGAACTATAAATGGTTTGGTGAGATATAATTTATTTCACTCCATTAAAATTCACTATTTTCCCTTAATAATTCATATATATATATATGCCTTTTTTTTATAAATATAATATATTTTTCTATATTTTTGAGACATTCTCTTAGGTATATCTTTTTAAATTACTTACAAGGTGGAAATTGATCCTTCTATATTCTATTCTTTCCACCACTTGATCTTTATAAAGGGTATACCATATATTCTTTGGTGTGTCTAGTAGTGGGTTAAGGTATAATCTATTAATAAAATATTGGTATAACTGATTTGGAATAATCACAATATCTTCTAATCTAGTCATAACGTCATTTAGATACATAGAATCACTATATTTACCACCCCATTCAATGTAAACATTATTTATCTTGGTTCAAATCATTGAATAAAACTAAAAACAGTGTTTTTATCAACAATAACCATAATTATTAAAAAAAAATCATTTTTAGGATGTCTAAATCATGAAAACTTTTTTTGATTAATAAATCATTATGATGAAAATATTCTATTCATGATAATCATATATTCAAATACATCAGGATGATTAAAATAGAAAATATTGATTAACCCAATAATATCCCCTAAGAGTTTCAAACCAGACATGAAGAAAGGGATGTTGTTATGCCCCAGGTAATGATTGAGCCATAGACAAATGTTTCGTATTCAATGTTATTACCCATAGTTAAAACTATACTAGATCCATATCCACCTTTACTATCCAAAGAGGTATTCATTCCTATAGAATCCACCTAATCACAACCTTAACAAAACATTCAGATGTCTTCTTATACTTAGACATATCCTCAAAAATATACATAGGGATATATTACTTAATCTATATTTTCCTAACTCTGGTTCTCAATGTTTCTACTAAAATATCTTTGATACCGTTGGTAAACACCGTGAATCCAGTAACCCAGAGCCAGTTGACTCTTTAAAACATTGGAAGAAGATAATAGTGATCACATCCCAAAGGAAAAAATAGTTTAGTAGCATTATTAACCTAGATACATACGTGAATCTGACATTACATTTTGAAAACATAAAATATAAAACATACTGAAAATAATACTCTAAACCCATGAATTAATTCATATATTCATTCTTCATAACTTAGGGAAAGAAAATAAATGGAGAGATATCTCAAATTCTAAATAAGGGTTATGTACAACAAAATGTATCGTGTATATGTAAAGCCTAATAAATAAGGTAGAGTAAATATGGTAAGAAAATTAATTTAAACAAATTCCTTGTAATCAGTAAAATTATAATGAGAATATATCCATATATAATACCAATAAAAATATTATGGATAATAAATATTGGATTCTCAATAAAGTAGATTCTTAATATTACATTTCATGATCTTAGAAATCATTATATCTATAATGTGAAGACCTTACACTGATATAGTTTAATCAATGTGTTGGTATACTCCAAAAATACATATAATTTGTATAGCTGACTAATTCATCGAACGAGACTATGTATGTATCAATGGGATATCTATAACCTAGTACCAACCATTACGATAATTATAATTACTTTCTCATATGTCTAATGTTTAATTTAATTCAAAAAAATCTATTATAAATAATTTTTTTGTATTGGATAGAGAGTACCAAATAAAAATATTTTTCCTTTCAAATAAATATTATTCAATGTAAAACATTTTTTGTAAAAAAAGATATATTATTTAATAAATAAAAATATCAATGATAAATAATAATTATATTTAAGGGAAATTTAATGTTCAATGATAACAAGAAAGTAAATTTTTCTTTAAAAAGTTAATGACTACAAAATTAATCAATAAACTGAATATCAAAACATTATATCGTTAAATTATTCATAAACCATATAAATGAATAATAAGTATGGTACCATTAAAATATATCCCCAATGGATTATAATTAAAATAATGGGTTTTTATAATTGATTAATAGGAATACAATGAACATTTCATTAAAATTTTATTGAGGAAAATTCAATTTTCACATTGTAAATCACATTTTAAAAATTAAATTATTTTAGAATATTAGGAAAAATATTTTATATGAAAGGATCATTAAAAACATATAAATTTTTCTCAAAAGAATGTGCATTTATGATATAGGTAAAATTACATACATGTCATGTACATTAAAATAATGATTTATTTCACATATTCTTTAAATATTCAAAAATAACCTTTTTTAAAAAAACAAAAAAAGTCATTTTCCATAATTTTGTAAAAAGTTGTCCAGTGTTAAAAATGGCATTAAACAGTCATAGAATGATATGAAAAACATTTTTGAAAACATTTTTTTGAGAACATTAATATAAAAGAAAATTAATTTTCAAACTAAAAGAGAAATAAAGTTGGATTTTTAAAAAAAATAAATCTAAATCAATTTATTTAACAAATATATGAAAATGGTACTATTAAATTAAAAAATAATGAATAAACATTGGGGAATAAAATAAAATTATTATTTTTAAATAATGATCAAATAATTTCTTTAAATATAAATTTGAGAAAACATAATCCTGGTTAAAATATGATTAAAGAAGAAACCCTTACCGCATTGCTAACTTTTCAATCATAACACCCATGAAAGAAATAACATAAAATGAAATATTAAATTTTAAATATATAAATGTAGGACCCCGGGACACCCTGAGAGGGGAGGGGTGAATCAGGGTGGCAACTTTTTCTTCTTAAAGTTGTGGATCTTGTTCCCACGTTGGTAGGAACTACTTAAACCTGTATGATGGATATGATCAGCAATTAAACATTCACATGCAGAGACAGATGACACAGCTATTTTTACTTGGTTCACCACTAAGGGCTACGTCCAAGGAGTATACGCCGACAGGTTGCCGGTCGTACCTAAATCCACTATGCTTCACTAGCTGCGGATACAAATGTTCGGGTACAGACACTCTGTCCCAGGCTCACTGCCTTTACAATTGTTTAGGGATAGCTCACTGCGTCCCTCGGGTCACTCCCGTTGACTCCCCCTGGCTCACTGCCGTTGGTGAAGTCTCACTCAGTTTATAGACGTGAAGGTCTCTTCAATAGATATGCATTGAAGTCTTTGTCTCCTGTTCAGCATGAGACTTTGCTTGCATCAGAGTCCTGAGTTGATGCTCTTTTGAAATCAATCTTCTACTTCAGTGCAATACCTGAATGCACTAAATCTCTTTCTCTTCCTTCAATTCCCAATTCTGACACCTGAGTGTATCGATATATTTCTCTCTCTGTGCAGATCAGATTTTGGTTGCCCGATTGTTCTTCTTCTCTTCGCAAAGCAGATTTGAGAGTGCTAAGCACCTATCAAAAGGCCTGCGGGACCCCCAAATTTTCCGCGCACCCTTCCCGGGAGCTTGCGCATAAAATTCAAACCTTGCGCGTAAAAATAACTTTTGTCGCGTAAAAGGCTTTTCGTGCTACTCTGCTTTTTCGCGCAAAACTTCCCTTTTTCGCGCAACGCCCTCTTTTTCGCGCAACCCTCTGTACCTTAATTTTTCCGCGCGCCGGAGCTCAGGATTTGTCTAAGTGTCGAGCCTCCCCGAATGAGAGGGGTTCACCTCATATTTATAGACGATTTTTATCCTGCGCGTAAAACCCTCTTTCTTGCGCGTAAAACTGTCTCTCAGTTCTTTGAATTACGCGCACCTTCCCATTTTTCCGCGCACAACTCTGGTTTTTCGCGCAACCCATGCCTTTACCATTTTTCAACGTTCTGATTCTGAAACATCATTTGCGCGAAAAACTATTTCGCGCATCCCGCTGTTTTCCGCGGCCAACTTAAGTATTTCGCGCACATCCCTGATTTTCCGCGCAGCCCATGCCTTTGCCATTTTTCACCTCTCTGATTTCGAAACACTGTTTGCGCGAAAAACTATTTCGCGCATCCCGCTGTTTTTCGCGCCTAACTTAAGTATTTCGCGCAAGCCTCTTATATTTCGCGCACCACTTCCTTTTTGTGCGAACCTCCTTTTGCAGACAATCCATGTCTTCATTTTCCGATTTTGAGGCCCAAAAATTTGGCAAACACTGGAAAACGGCGCCACCTTGTATCTGCTCTTTTAGTCCGCCTCCAGATCATCCATTCCTTTGTCGACGTTCCTTGAATAAAAACATGGATCATTATTCCACAGTCCTCGAACTCGACCTGCCTCCATAGAAACTCTTTTTCCAACAAATTTGTATGTCGTTTGTTTGCTTTGTCGACAAGGATGATCACCTCAACAGCGCTTCATCTTGGTGATCTGTATACTTCAACAACTCTTCTGCTTTTATCACAACCTCCACTATTGTGATATGTAGTCTTTGAAGGAACAGCTTTAGCATCATCATCTTCTATGACAATGTTATGTTCATGACTATCTCAGAAGTCCAATCATTGCACATTGTCTTCTTCATCAACCGGTATGATGTACTTCATGCAAACCGATTCAATTCGTCAGGAAGTCTCTTGCATGGTTCTCATGCAATCATGAGTAATTGCATGAACTTCATCCAAAAACCTCATTCTTCTTTGATCATCCTTGGATGGCTTATACCTCACATTCTGCATTGTTGTAAACAATGTATCACCTTTGACACATGTTCTTTGAACTTCCGATCAATACAACAATCGTCTGAATCACCACTCCTCTACTTCATCGGAGTACTTCATGATCTCCTTCATTTTGATCTGCATTGAAAACTATTGACAACAAATACAACCTTATACACAAAGTGGTCCCAACAATCTCCCCCTTTGTATTTTGTTGTCAATACCTTAAACATCTTCTGAAATGAATCCATCAATGTCAAAATGAGAATCTTCTGCATTTCCCTTTCTCTCCCTCTTATTGACAAGAAATACAAAGCACATGGTAGGGAGGGTATCAATCCACACTTAAGCAATGTTTCATTAATCATTTCACTCTAAGTCTACTTGAGCAATGCTCGATGTAGAAAACAAGAGGATTTGATTAAGTCAACAAGGTTGTCCATTATCCACAGATCATGATACCAACATTAGATGATAACTCATGTATCTTGTCTTCAAGGGTTTACCACTTTAATTCTAGGTAGAAGAAGATCAACTATGATAGAGAATAATCAACCTGAAACTCCTGCACTCACTTCAGGAAATAGATCAAAAACATTCAAGTGCAATTGGCAGGATAAGTGACCTTGGGGCACTTCCATTCTCTTTATGTCACTGATCAATTCAGTTACTCCCCCTTTGTAAATTAATGTTTGATCTGAGTAACCAAGGGATAGTGATTGAGAAATGACATACCTTCTCCATTGGCGTGTTCTTCAAGAAATTCACAGAGCAACTACTTTTGAGTCCAGCTGGAGTTGATATTGATTGAAATAGTGATTATGGAAGCTTCTTCATTCTTCTCCCCCGCAAGGGAAACACTCCTCATCATCTTCATCAACAGTGATCCTTCATCATCATAATATTTGAATATCAATTGAAGAATCTACTAAGGATGGAAACTTCTTCAGCTTGGCTATCAAGAGTTGACAGCATTCACTACTTCTCAGGTTCTCCCCCTGAGAGCGTTCTTCACCTTCAATTCCCTGCATTATTAGCACAAATACAATACACAAATGATTACGGGAATAAGGTGGTTCCTTATTGCTTCATCAAGAAGACTTGCTTGGTTGAGGTTCTTTTCTCAACCAAGTTCCTCTGTTTACTCCAGTCTTCATGCCTGCACATTTGAACATGTGTTCTGACATATGTCGGTGTGGCATGGCTCTATTCACATTCTCTTCTGCTTTGTGTGGAGAGTTGTTTTGCTTAGCAGCCATCATGAATGATACATTCTTACTCCTCTTAAGGACTGCTTCTTGCTCTGGTATTAAGGTTAGGCAACCTTTTGCAATGTGACCAGATTTCTTGCATCTCTCACACAGAACTTCTTTGACACGTTTGTTTCTCTTTGTTTGCAATCTCTCCTGCACTGTGTCTTCATCATGTGAAAGTTTTCCTTTTCCTTTGTCACCAGCCTTGGCCATCTCATCTTCAAATTTCCTTATTCTTTTCAAATCTTCTGGCCAGATGACCAATATGTCATGTGGAACTTTTGCAGCTGGTTTAGGTCTTCCACATGGGTTCATCCGAGATTCATCCCACTTAGTGTCTCCTTTGGATGAATGACCCTTCAATTTCATGGATCTAAAATCCTGGGTCTTCTCAGCTTTCCTACTTGATATCTTCTTGGGGAGAGGTGTGTTCGCCATATTCTTCTGATTTCTTCCCAAGGTACTTTCTTCGTACTTGGATGGTTTGTGTGGTCTTCTGTTCTTATCAGCTCTGGATATCTGTTGACCTAGGCATGCACCATTCTTGTGACCACTGCCATTGCATGCATCACAGATGTTATCAAGAATTCCAAATCTGTTTGCTGTAAACAGATGCTTCTGGACCTGTGGATGTTGCTTCTTCTTCTCCGGCTTCCTCCCCTTTGATATAGGCTTTCCCTGTGATTTTCCATGAAAGGGATTATAAAAACAATCCAGTGCACAGTGCCCAAATATATTGCAGCACCAACATTGACCCACAAATCTTTTCTTCTTTGTGTCTTCTGTATTAAGTTGTTGGGCCATTTGCTTAGTTGTTTGTGCTCTATTTGAGGAAGAAGCTTCCTCCTTTTTCTTCCCATCCACCCTAGTCATGGTGGTAGGTTTCTTCTTCTCACCTATCCTCATCCATACTTGTTTAGAGCTTTTCTTCCCACCTGCACTGATTGTCGGACTGTATTTAGAAACATGAGTGCAAGATGGTCTGGATGGTACCTTCACTTTCTCAGTTGCCTGTGATAGATCGATGAGAGAAGTCATGATCTTCTTATCACATGATGGAGGTCTTTTGACAATAGAATCCTCCATTGAGCATTGAGTACCGGTAGCAACTGATTCTTGATGTGGATAATCAAGAGTTGTCATAATCTTCTTATCACATGTTGGAGGCATTTCAGCTTTAGACTCCTCCAACGAACATTGAGTGCAAGCATCACTCATTTCATTCTTTTGTGAAGTCTCAATATGTGTGTTCTCAATCTTGGTCAACTGAGCTTCCAATTTTTGACTCACAATATTGAGGATGATCTTCTGATCTTCAATAGTGATCATCTTCTCTTCACAGGTCTTCTTCAACCTTTCAACCTCATCTTCATGCATCTTAACTTTGTTTTGTAACAAAGAGTCAAGTTCCCTGAATTTAATGGAAGTTTCTTCCAAACAAAAATTCTTGACTTCATTGCTCTTCTTCAACTCAGCTTCAAGTGCATGGATCCGTTCTTCCAGAGTATTGCTGACTTTGCCTTTTTCTTCAAGGGCTTTCACCCGTTTGGTGAGCTTCATACTTTCCATAATTTTTCCTTCCAGCCCCTGTTCCATATTGTCTGCTTCTCTTTCAAGTCTAGTGATCTCAACCTGCATAGATTGAAATAGGCTACAGATAATAGCAACCCTTTCTTCTGGAATATCATGCAGATATGTTCTGAGTTTTTCCTGAAAGCTTGAATAGGGGGTGTCATCCTTTCCTCTGGAAGAATTCTGAGCCACCTGCTCGATACTTTCCAAGCCCGATGTTTCTTCATTATTGGAATGGCATGGAGAACAAGACATTGCATCTTCTTTGGATATGAGGGACTTCTTCAGCTGCTTTTTCTCTTTCTTTTTCCTGTTTGTCATGGTCTTGCTAGATGTAGACGTCTGCTCAGAAACTTCATCAAGACTGCTCTTCATTGTTGACTTTAGGAAAGAAACTCAAATCCTCTTCTCAATAGAATTACTGGAGAATATCCAACATACGTTAACCTCGCTCTGATACCACTTGTAGGACCCCGGGACACCCTGAGAGGGGAGGGGTGAATCAGGGTGGCAACTTTTTCTTCTTAAAGTTGTGGATCTTGTTCCCACGTTGGTAGGAACTACTTAAACCTGTATGATGGATATGATCAGCAATTAAACATTCACATGCAGAGACAGATGACACAGCTATTTTTACTTGGTTCACCACTAAGGGCTACGTCCAAGGAGTATACGCCGACAGGTTGCCGGTCGTACCTAAATCCACTATGCTTCACTAGCTGCGGATACAAATGTTCGGGTACAGACACTCTGTCCCAGGCTCACTGCCTTTACAATTGTTTAGGGATAGCTCACTGCGTCCCTCGGGTCACTCCCGTTGACTCCCCCTGGCTCACTGCCGTTGGTGAAGTCTCACTCAGTTTATAGACGTGAAGGTCTCTTCAATAGATATGCATTGAAGTCTTTGTCTCCTGTTCAGCATGAGACTTTGCTTGCATCAGAGTCCTGAGTTGATGCTCTTTTGAAATCAATCTTCTACTTCAGTGCAATACCTGAATGCACTAAATCTCCTTCTCTTCCTTCAATTCCCAATTCTGACACCTGAGTGTATCGATATATTTCTCTCTCTGTGCAGATCAGATTTTGGTTGCCCGATCGTTCTTCTTCTCTTCGCAAAGCAGATTTGAGAGTGCTAAGCACCTATCAAAAGGCCTGCGGGACCCCCAAATTTTCCGCGCACCCTTCCCGGGAGCTTGCGCATAAAATTCAAACCTTGCGCGTAAAAATAACTTTTGTCGCGTAAAAGGCTTTTCGCACTACTCTGCTTTTTCGCGCAAAACTTCCCTTTTTCGCGCAACGCCCTCTTTTTCGCGCAACCCTCTGTACCTTAATTTTTCCGCGCGCCGGAGCTCAGGATTTGTCTAAGTGTCGAGCCTCCCCGAATGAGAGGGGTTCACCTCATATTTATAGACGATTTTTATCCTGCGCGTAAAACCCTCTTTCTTGCGCGTAAAACTATCTCTCAGTTCTTTGAATTACGCGCACCTTCCCATTTTTCCGCGCACAGCTCTGGTTTTTCGCGCAACCCATGCCTTTACCATTTTTCAACGTTCTGATTCTGAAACATCATTTGCGCGAAAAACTATTTCGCGCATCCCGCTGTTTTCCGCGGCCAACTTAAGTATTTCGCGCACATCCCTGATTTTCCGCGCAGCCCATGCCTTTGCCATTTTTCACCTCTCTGATTTCGAAACACTGTTTGCGCAAAAAACTATTTCGCGCATCCCGCTGTTTTTCGCGCCTAACTTAAGTATTTCGCGCAAGCCTCTTATATTTCACGCACCACTTCCTTTTTGTGCGAACCTCCTTTTGCACACAATCCATGTCTTCATTTTCCGATTTTGAGGCCCAAAAATTTGGCAAACACTGGAAAACGGCGCCACCTTGTATCTGCTCTTTTAGTCCGCCTCCAGATCATCCATTCCTTTGTCGACGTTCCTTGAATAAAAACATGGATCATTATTCCACAGTCCTCGAACTCGACCTGCCTCCATAGAAACTCTTTTGCCAACAAATTTGTATGTCGTTTGTTTGCTTTGTCGACAAGGACGATCACCTCAACAGCGCTTCATCTTGGTGATCTGTATACTTCAACAAATCTTCTGCTTTTATCACAACCTCCACTATTGTGATATGTAGTCTTTGAAGGAACAGCTTTAGCATCATCATATTCTATGACAATGTTATGTTCATGACTATCTCAGAAGTCCAATCATTGCACATTGTCTTCTTCATCAACCGGTATGATGTACTTCATGCAAACCGATTCAATTCGTCAGGAAGTATCTTGCATGGTTCTCATGCAATCATGAGTAATTGCATGAACTTCATCCAAAAACCTCATTCTTCTTTGATCATCCTTGGATGGCTTATACCTCACATTCTGCATTGTTGTAAACAATGTATCACCTTTGACACATGTTCTTTGAACTTCCGATCAATACAACAATCGTCTGAATCACCACTCCTCTACTTCATCGGAGTACTTCATGATCTCCTTCATTTTGATCTGCATTGACAACTATTGACAACAAATACAACCTTATACACAAAGTGGTTCCAACAATAAAAAGATTCATGATATAATATATCAAATGGGAAGTGGAAAATTATCATAAATAATAGGTGTATAAACCCAATATATCTCAATGGAGTTGAAATTGAGACAAAATATTTTACCAAAAACAAACCATCAAAATGAGAATTAATAAATGAATTTAATATGTATATAAAATGTAAATCCAAATAAAAAATTTACATACATAAAATATAATCCAAATACATTACACAAATATTCATATAATATGTAATATAGTGGAGAAGTAAAATATCCCAAAGAAAATAAATTGAGTTCTTAATCTCTTACTACATTGTAACTTTGGAGTCAAACACCCTTTGATGAAATAATTTGAATTGAAATTAATATTCCATTACTAATGATGGAATCATTATATAACATGTTAAATCTTAGTGCATACACCATATAAAAGTTGTTAGGTGAATAATATTAAAGCATAACTCAATGAAGTGAAATTTAAATGAAGTCACTTACCTCATGTTTCCCTTTAGTAAAAATTGATTTATCCTTCTCATTAATAGTTTTTAAGATTTTTTAATTTATACTAGAATATTATTAAAACTTACAATCACATATAAGATCTTAATATAACATCTTATCACATTTAATTAATAATATTTCATTATTACCATTGTTTCGGTTGTCAACTACTTTTTTTTCTCTTGAATGTTTGGTCATGAATTTTCCAGTTCATGTCAATATATTATAGATCCATCATATAAATTTTTATATTAATATTATAAATATCATATTTTTTCATTAGGTGAATTTATATAATCATTATTGATCTTTGGAAATGGAAGATGAATCGCATCGCCACATGGAGATGGTAGGTTGTATGTACGCATGATCAATGTTATCATTTCCTTGATGGGTGAAAGGGTAAGCAAGTGGTTGATAAATTAATTTCATAAAAAAAAAATATTTTAATAAGTGTAAAATATCTTCATTATTGACAATATTATCTCTATCCATGTGATACAGTGATAGAAAATAATAACGTCATTTCACAAGGTGGTAGTCTATCTTAAACACGAGCGATGACTTTCTAATTTGATGTTTATGGAGATGAATAAACATTATTCCATAACATAAAAATGTATCAATATATGATATATAATGGAAATGTTATATTATAATTTTTAATTCATGATTTGATGTGTCAAAAGAATAAGTTAATATAAGGATCTTAGTGAAGATAATTACCTTTAATTAGAATACTCATCTTTTGATCTCTTATCAAGGACCATTGGGAAGGTATTTTGTGAAGGACATAATCTCTGGAATGTGGATAAGGATGTTGGGGAGATATTTATGTGACTAATTTCCGTTACACTTTTTTACATGTTTTTTTACATTTTTAGGGACTATTTAATTTCAAAATGTGGTATTTTGTTAAATAATTATCAATTGTTGTGTTTCTGTACATTATTGTGTAAAATAATCAATTTCAAGTTAAATCTTGTGTTTTAGTGTTCAATTTTGTCATTTTAAATAATTCATAAATTAAATCATTATACTGAATTTAACTCTAATTTTTTATTTTTTAAAACTAAATTATAATTTTTTATTCTCCATTCTTTCATTAGTTCATTTATTTTATTTTTTAATAAATATTTTATTATTTCCTTAAATCAATTATTTATTTATTTTTAATTGTAAATAAATAATTAATTTTTTTTAGTATTTAAATAAATAATTTATTTTTAAAATCAAAACTGGAATAAATCGACAAAGAAACCTCAGATGCATATTGGAATCAACAACAGTTTGAACAACAAAGAATTAAAATACACTAAAAACCGAAAAAGATCTCGATTTTTAAACCCTAAAACCACCTCTCTGATAACTTTCTATCTGCTATGTCACTCCTGGTTGCCGCCTCCACCACAAGCCAGCTGCAACTGATGTCACCCAACCACCCTGCCCTTGTCGGCGTTGCCCCTGCCTTTCTTCAAACCCAACCACCACACGAGCCACCCCACCCCCACCCCCTGTAATGCCCCGACCCTAGATTCCCAGAGTCGGTGCATTATTTTAATACATTTGCATTATTACAAGGAATCAATTCCCAAAAGACCCATCAGTTTAGCAGTCTTGGAAAATAGATTCCGTACATGAACATTACATTACACTTTCTAACATACAATACAAAAAAATAGTTCATTGAAAACACCATTATTCCATTTAGCTTAAACCTTCATATCAATCATAATACACTTCCTTGAATCCTGGGAAAAATCAATCATAGAAAGGGGTGAGCTCAAACGCTCAGTAAGGGTAAGCAATACATTGAAAGATAACATAAATATTAAGTACGGTGAATAATCAAAACCACATTTATTTACCAACAATAAAGATGAATACTTTTATGGAAGGAATATGAGATGAGTAAAGAATTCCATAATAAAACATAATCATGGGTATTCTACTAGTTTAATGACCACATGAACCGTCAATATTATTTTCATAATGAGGGAATGTATAATGTCGTACATTTTGAAAAAAAAAATTCAAGGCGTCGGCCAAGACATCTAAAAATGATTATGGCCTCGGCCAAAACCATATCTCAAATTGGGAAAGGCCTCTTCCAATTCCACATTTATTTTTCTCATGAGACCTACCGATGCATAGAGGAGCTATATTGAGCCCCACCTGTCACTTACTAAGTCTAATAAATTCCTTATATGAATATGTTTAAACATATCATAAATATTCATATTAAAACTAGAATATAAAATGTAAATACATTAAACATAAACCATGAATGGTATAAAAATATCACATACATAGTCAAACATATCACAAAACCTTCAATATAATATGGAAATTTTGTATCATAATAAATCAATTTCAAATAATCTTAAAATCCATCAAAGGATGTTGACATAGATGAAATCAAAACCCTTTTTAGAGAAATGTCACTTTCTATTTTGAAATCATTTAAGAGGCACATAATTATAAATAAAAAATTTATATAGAAAATATTCATATAATATTGTAAGGGAAGCTTCGTTGATTTTATAATGGTGAAAAACAGCCGCACCCGCCGTATAAGATTAAAAAAGACATTCTTACCTTAATTTTGTCGAAATGTTTAAAAGGACCTTGTTTGGAAAAGGACGAAAAGATTTCTTTATAAACATCTAATAAAAAGTCAACAAGGGTATAAAAGACTTTATCCCATAGTCTATAAAATAGTAAAAATTATTTGAAGTAAATTTCTAAGAAACATGGATGTGGATGATAAAGAGGTCTGAGTAGATAATTACATATAAACAACCTCAGATAATGAAGAGATTGTCAAATAAACCCTTACCTCATTGTAATCAAACAAGTAGTATGAACAATAGTCAATAACCACCAAATGAATCACAATATATCATGAATATAAAGAGAATCATGATAATATATATATATCAAATGGAAGTACAAAATACACCACATGCAATAAATAAGTGGTGAACAATGGAAATATCACGGAATTAAAAGTGAGATAAGAAACCTCATACCTCATGTCCGACATGACCCGTTCGTTCTTTAATATCTTCAATAATAAACTAAAGATAATTTATAATTGATTAAGAACCTTTTTCAAGTTTATTATTCCTTTTATATCACTTATTACCAAGTTATAAACATTATGTAATCATTTAAGTTAATAACGTTCATTTTGTCGATATTTGGAACTTGAGTAAAAAATGAACACCTTATAGTTTCAAGTTGTTCACATGGTTAAAATATCATTATATACAGAATGATAATAATGATTTATATATCATATATATCATATATATCCAGTATATACATGTATTTATAATAGTACATATCAATTTGGGGTAAGAATGAAATGCACTGTTCATGGAGATGGTAAACTGTACGTACGCATGAATGCTACATTCATTTCTATTTCATATTTTAATGGACTTAAAACATAATGGTACGTAGGTATATTATAATTCCAGTATAATATCATATATAATATCATTAAATCCATCCTTTATACATCCCAAATACGTTATTAACGAGTCATATCACTTTGAGGGGGCGGTAGTCCGCACTTCCTCAAATGAAATTATCGTGTTTACCCATAATGGAAACCATTAAGGTATGATATAAAAGAAAAATACAGAAGCATGAATAAAACATAAACATAATATATATCATATATAATTATATTTCTATTATAATGGCCCCCATGAGAGGCGGTAGGAGGTAATTGAACAGTCATCGTTTCATGAGGCGTTAGTTTTACATCCACAGAAACAATATGTTCTTAACCCATTAGCTGGAGGTGTTTAAGTGTAACTAAAATACTTCTCATAACAACATCCTAGTATATTTAGGATACTTGTTTTGTTATAAAATAAAGGAAAAAAGTATTTTAGGGGTTGCAGGAGTAAAATAAAAGAAAAGAAGTTAAGAGAAATTGTTACCTTTAATTTGGGTAACTTCCTTTGGTTTGAACCAAAAGGACTCCTTGAAGTGCCTTATGCCTAAGGTAAGGCTTCTAGGAGGAGGATAGGGATGTAGGGAGCTAAATTTTGCAGGGTTTGGATGAGCCTAAAGGCTTGAGAGGTGTGAGTAATTGGTTAAAATTGGTCTTCTTTTATAAGGGGGTGGATGGGCTCTTTTGGAAAGTGTGAAAATATTATTTTATTATATAATCATATTCGGTTTCTAAAGGTCCAAAAATCAATATAGTCAAATATACGATGACTCGTGGTCTAGATAAAATCATCCAATAAGAATTGGATATGTTTTGGATATTATTTTAATATTTATATTCTAATTTATTTAAATCATTTATTAATGAGGTAAATATTGCATCATTATATTGTCCAAAATAATTTAATTTATTCGATGTATAAAAATAATAAAGAAATTACCCGATGTAGGAAACCTTTTTATCTTTCCAATGAATATTTATAGTAAAAAATATTACTTATATAACACCAAATAAAAATTAATTTCTAAATGGTTTTTTATGTCAATTTTTCCTTTACATTAAATTAATAAATCTAAAGTGTCATTATCATTCAGAAGTGGCTCCATGGGGTCCCAAAATTGACCCAAAGATTCCTATGGTCGGCCATTACTCATCCAATAAGGTTAGGACATGTGTTAAGGTAATTTTGAATTATTACAATATTCTTTTTACCTTTATTTACCTTATTACCCTTTAACCGTGGTAAATAAAAGTAAAAAGTTACTGTTCGCCAAAAATTATTTTTATCTTATTGAACCACATTTTACTCCTTGATATCATCTGTGTCTCTCAGATTTTCAAAATTAAACTCACAAAAGTGGTAAAATTATGTTTTATGTGAATTTGCAAATTCTCCTAGGATGTGGGTAAAATAAGGTGAAGAGTTCAATAAAATTTTGATATATCTATAATTATTATAAACTGACTCCAATGAATTACAATGAACTTATATAATTATTATTTATTTATTCTTACATAAACTAATTTCAATAAAATAAATAATTATTAAAATAAAAATTCGGTTTTAAGCTATAACTCAGTGTTTTTCACTATTCATAAAAAATGAAAGTTTTCAGAAAAATAGAGAAAATTCACCCAAAGATAATTTTTATATTCCAAATTCAAAAATGAATTCTATTTTACCAAATTCAAAACATAGAAGTTGAATTTATTAATTTAAAATTAATTCCCGTTGTCAAGACTGAAAGGCGTATTTTTAAAGAATACAAACTATCAAAAGATTAACACTTGTTTATGTCCAATTTCAAAGTGAAATTACTTACAATGACCATCATTGGATTAAGTGGTAAAAATATAATCTATTTATACTTACAAACCATTAATATTTATAATTTAACACTATACATTATTTCCATTATAAAATTTGTTTTTAATTAAAATTTAGTATTTTTCACTATTCACCAAAATATGAAAGTTATCAGAAAAATACCAAAAATTTATCAAAACAACATTTTTTTCTCTTGATTCTAAAGAAGAGGTTGAATTTTTCAAATTGAATACATAAAAGTGTCAAATATTAGATTTAAAAAAGGTTCACCCTCAAAAAGAGGTAAAATTTTATTTTCTGAAAAATACTTCCTTTATCTAAAAAAATTGAATTTGTTCTTAGATTATGTCTATTAAAATCATAATATGGATTCTAAAATTATAAGGGTAATATAAAGTTTAAAATTCAGTTAATACTATTTATAACCGCTTTTGAACAACTAGTTTGGCAAGTCATGGTGTGCTTGAACTCGGTGTTGCGTGTAGTGCAAGTTATTGAATTACTTTGAAGAAATAACATACTCTGAAATCTTGGGGTGTTACACCCCCCACCCCCAAGATTCTGTCGAGCACCACCACCACACCATATCCTACTGTTCAAACTATTTTTCCTCTCCCGAACAGTCCTCCTCTCCTCGTGCGACCGTCGCCACCCTGCCTTCTCTAAATCGCACCGTTGCACCTGTTGGGCGGAGAAAGAAAGGAGTGATGGCAAGAGGGGGGGTGAATTGCCTTTTAAAAATTAATTAACAAATTAAAAAACAAAGTTAAAAGTGCAGCGGAAATAAAGAGGCAAGACACAAGAATTGATAACGGAGTTCGGCCTAAAACCCGGCCTACGTCTCTGCTCCCAACTCAACCGTTGAGAGATTCTACCGCTTGCTTTTCAGTGGTTTTAGCAAGAAACCCACTAGACTTTTCAGGTAGTCTAGAACCTATTACAGCTTGCTTTTAAATGGTTATGCAAGAACCCACTAGGATTCTTACAGGTGAAGGTTATCTCACCTATGTCTCAAGCCTTTTAAAGGAAAGGCTTGCCAACCTCTTCACACCTTAAAGGTGATGTGAAAACCCAAAAGAATTGAGGATGGGAGAAAGAGGGGTTTGTAGGCACAAACCCAAAATGATGCTCAAAATGATAAAACAATAAAAACCATAATTGGGGAGAAGCCTTGGGCGCCAATGGATGATTGGAGTTGAAGACGTGCACTCCCAAGCTTCTATGGTGGTGCTCCTTGGATGTGGAATTGAGTTGGAGCAATTTGGGGTTCCTTGGAGGAATCTGCCGGAGGTTTGCCAAATGATGGAAAATGTGTCCGTTGGCTTCACAATAGTTCCGACTATGTTCCTTAGGCTTCCGGGGTTTCCTAGTCCTTTATTTATAGAGGGGGAACCCTCATATGGCCTTTGTAGGTCTTCGGAGCTGTTGGAAAGGGCTTCGGAGCCGTTGGGAGGCAAGTGGACAGGCTGGTCAAAAGCCCAACGGCTAGTTTGACTGGCTCCACCGGCTGACCGGTGCAGAGCCACCGGTTAGCCGGTGCTTGCAAAAAGGAGATGGCTTCGGGCTCAGGCTCCACCGGATGGCCGGTGGTGAAGCCACCGGTTGGCCGGTGGTGAGGCAGTAGCTTCCACTGTTTGGGCTGGGTGCCACCGGCTGGCCGGTGCTGAGGCCACCGGTTGGCCGGTGATGAGGCAGTGGCTCAGCCTTCTGTCAGGATGCCACCGGCTGGCCGCTGGTGTGACACCGGTTGGCCGGTGGTCATCCATCGGTTGGCCGGTGGTCTGAAAATCAGTCCACTTTGGCTTCTTGCTTTCTTGGCCCAATACCTTGGCCACCTGAAATCATGCCTATCAACCAAAAACACTTAAAACAATATTAGATAAATAAGTGGGTGATTGTGATCATGAAAATCAAACCATGAGGGATACGAGAGGTACAACAATCTCCCCCTATTTTGATGATCACAATCACCAAAACAATCAAAGTAAAAGCTGAAATGAAAGGCATGCTTTAAAAGATTTTTCCCCCAATCAATCAAGAATTTCTCCCCCTTTGTGATTATCAAAATAGCACGGGGCATATAACTTGATTAAGGGATAAGAGATTTTAAACCAATTGAAATTTTTGAGTGAAAAATGAATAACAGTTTGAATTGAATGTTTTGAGTGAAAAATGAATAACAGTTTGAATTGAAAGTTTTGAAAAGAAAATTGAAATGAAAAATTTGAATTGAAAGTTTCGATACTAGGTGTTGAAATTGAAAGTTTGAATAGAAAGTTTTAAATGAAAAATTTTGAAATTGAAATCAAAAGGGCTTAAACGATCCTAACTCCCCCTAAATAAAACAACAAATCACCGGGGATAGGTTTTTGAAACCGAGACAAATTTTGGCCCGGAGAGACTCGCTAGAAGGGATTTTTCAATCCATACTTCTCTAGTGGTGGGTCTTCTCCTATAAAATTCATCATTAAAGGAGATAGTTTTGGGCCTTCTATACCGGGCATTTTTGCAATTGCACTCATAAATTAAGTACCCGGGTTTTTTACAATAATTGCAAAATTTAAATTGAGAGCTCCCCCTTACAAAAATAGTTGGAGCATGGGAGGAGGTAGCTTTCTTGGAATAGCCAAGCCCTTGGGTGGTCCTAGATATGCGTTGGGAACCTAGAAAATTGTTCAAATTTTGTTCACCTTGGGTGAACTTGGCTAGAGTCTCCCTTAGATCTTTGATTGTTGATTCCATGGAATCAACATCGGGGAAGTTTTGGATTTTGAGGGACAATTCATCCTTCTCTTTGAGAAGTTGTTCTTTTTCGGAAGAGAGTTTTTTGAAATTCTTTTTTAAAGAAACAAATTTGGAAGAAAGTTCGTGAAAACCTTCCTCCAATTGATCTCTTGCATGTTGGAGATCCTCATAAGACATGTGATTGAAAGAATTTGAATTTGAAGAACAAGAGGATGAGGAGTCGGAAGATGTTACCTCATGAAATGCCATTAGGCATTTGTTACCGTTGTCGCTTGAGGAGGAGGAGGAGGATGATGTGGAGATGTCACTCCATGTGGCTTTGAAAGCCTTCTTCTTTTCCTTTTGCTTGGCCTTTTTCTTGTTGAGTGGGCAATCGGGCTTGTAATGGCCTTTCTCACCACACCCGTAACATGTTACCTTGGGCTCGGATTTTTCGTTGGGTTGAGCCTTTCGAGCCTTGCGAGATTTCTTCTTCTTGTGCTTCTTCATGAATTTGTGCATCTTGCGGGCAAGGTTCTCCATTTCGGAATCGCCGCTTGAAGACGAAGAGGATGAGGAGGAGGAGCTTTCTTCTTTTTGAACTTTGAAGGCGATGTTCTTTGGAACTTTGATCGGTTTTCCTTCCTTTTCAGCTTGCCTCCTCATGGTGATCTCATAAGTCATGAGAGATCCGATGAGCTCTTCGACCGGCATTTTCTTGATGTACTTTGCTTCTTGGATTGCCGTTACCTTTGGAGCCCATGAGCTTGGTAGGATCCATAGGATCTTCT
Organism: Viscum album; assembly: GCA_963277665.1. Lineage (NCBI taxonomy): Eukaryota > Viridiplantae > Streptophyta > Magnoliopsida > Santalales > Viscaceae > Viscum > Viscum album. Next base: position 823,558,887 of record OY728129.1, read on the forward strand.
TGACCATCGTTTCTGCAGAAATATTATCTCCAAGAGATTTTCTACCATTGCAAACATCAGTGAAGCGTGTAAACATTTCAGAAATAGATTCAGATGGATGCATAGAAAAAGACTCAAAATCTTGACGATACATGTCCAATCGAGTATCCTTTACTTTGTTGGTCCCCTCATGGGTAACATCCAAAAGTTTCCAGATTTCATGTGATGAGGTGCATGTGGAAACTCGATTGAACTCATTACGATCAAGGCCGCAATGAAGAGCGTTCATGGCTTTTCCATCAAGCTCGAAATTTCTAATATCGGCTTGAGTCCATTTGGATTCATCAGGAGAGGAAAGAGTGTAACCTTGCATGACAATTTTATAAATGGGATAACCTATGCTTCTAAGAAATGCAGCCATGTGGGTTTTCCAATAAGTATAGTCGGTTCCATCAAAAAATGGAGCACGACCCAAAGAATAGCCTTCGGGGGCGAAAGAGGTTGAGGTCATCACAATGGATCTTTGAATTTGTAACCGGTTAGGGTATTACACAAATTTTGCCTCTGATACCAATTGTTGGGCGGAGAAAGAAAGGAGTGATGGCAAGAGGGGGGGTGAATTGCCTTTTAAAAATTAATTAACAAATTAAAAAACAAAGTTAAAAGTGCAGCGGAAATAAAGAGGCAAGACACAAGAATTGATAATGGAGTTCGGCCTAAAACCCGGCCTATGTCTCCGCTCCCAACTCAGCCGTTGAGAGATTCTACCGCTTGCTTTTCAATGGTTTTAGCAAGAAACCCACTAGACTTTTCAGGTAGTCTAGAACCTATTACAGCTTGCTTTTAAATGGTTATGCAAGAACCCACTAGCCTTCTTACAGTTGAAGGCTAGCTCACCTATGTCTCAATCCTTTTAAAGGAAAGGCTTGCCAACCTCTTCACACCTTAAAGGTGATGTGAAAACCCAAAAGAATTGAGGATGGGAGAAAGAGGGGTTTGTAGGCACAAACCCAAAATGATGCTCAAAATGATAAAACAATAAAAACCGTAATTGGGGAGAAGCCTTGGGCGCCAATGGATGATTGGAGTTCAAGACGTGCACTCCCAAGCTTCTATGGTGGTGCTCCTTGGATGTGGAATTGAGTTGGAGCAATTTGGGGTTCCTTGGAGGAATCCGCCGGAGGTTCGCCAAATGATGGAAAATGTGTCCGTTGGCTTCACAATAGTTCTGACTATGTTCCTTAGGCTTCCGGGGGTTCCTAGTCCTTTATTTATAGAGGGGGAACCCTCATATGGCCTTTGGAGGTCTTCGGAGTCATTGGAAAGGGCTTCGGAGCCGTTGGGAGGCAAGTGGACAGGCTGGTCAAAAGCCCAACGGCTAGTTTGACTGGCTCCACTGGCTGACCGGTGTAGAGCCACCGGTTGGCCGGTGCTTGCAAAAAGGAGATGGCTTCGGGCTCAGGCTCTACCGGCTGGCCGGTGGTGAAGCCACCGGTTGGCCGGTGGTGAGGCAGTAGCTTCCACTGTTTGGGCTGGGTGCCACCGGCTGGCCGGTGCTGAGGTCACCAGTTGGCCGGTGATGAGGCAGTGGCTCAGCCTTCTGTCAGGATGCCACCGGCTGGCCGCTGGTGTGACACCGGTTGGCCGGTGGTCATCCATCGGTTGGCCGGTGGTCTGAAAATCAGTCCACTTTGGCTTCTTGCTTTCTTGGCCCAATACCTTGGCCACCTGAAATCATGCCTATCAACCAAAAACACTTAAAACAATATCAGATAAATAAGTGGGTGATTGTGATCATGAAAATCAAACCACGAGTGATACGAGAGGTACAACCGCACTCCCTTTCCCCCACTACACATGAACCCACCCCCTCCCCCAAATCCATTTTTTGATTTATTTTATTTTTATTATATAACATAATTTCAATTATATATAATATAAAACATATAATATATATGTTATAACATAAATAATAACATATATAACTAATATAATATAATTTTTTACATAATAAATATATTATTTTTGTTTACATTTTATTAATAAACAATTGCTTCTAAAACATTTTATTTACACATTTTTCTTGAAAATAATTATTATATATATATATATATTATTAATATAAATATATATATATAGCCAATAATAATAATATCTATTAATAGTTTATTAATTGTATATTTATATATATCATATAAAAAAATTTATAGTATAATAATAATTTTTTTAAATTCCTTTATTCATTTAAAATGTATTATTTTTTTAGACCTAAATAGTTATTTTAATCAACTTTAATACTTATATATATATATATTAAATATTTGTAAAAATAATTGAATACTTGAAATAAATATTTTCATTATTTATTTTTTTATACTTGTTTCTAATTAATTTTTCATTTATTTCCTCTTTTTTTAGATTCTTATTATTTGTATTATAATATACTATATTGTAATAACATGAAGTTTAAATATCTATATTTTTTTCTAACACTTGAATTATTTTGGTTTCTATCTCACTGGAAGGGATCGAGATCCTGGCACACATTTTTTTATTCGGGTAGGGAGCATGTGATTCAGTAACTAGAGGGGAGGAAGCAGCATGGTGAAATCACTATGTGAAGGCCTGAGATATAACACCCCAAGTTTCAATGGCATGTTTCCCTTTGAATAATTCAATAGCATGCGTTGTACGCAACATGGAGTTTTAACACACCACGACCAATCAAACTAGCCGTTAGGAATAGTAATACCCACTTTTTGAAATTTTATAAATTTAATTTCTCAAAATGGTCTTAATTTTTGGACTCGGAATATCAAAATTAGCTTAGGTTGAATTTTTCGTACTTTTCTGAGAACTTTCATTTTTTGATGAATTGTGAAAAACACAGCATTTTTGTTTAAAACAGATTTTTATTTTAATAATTAGAAATTTTATTTAAATTAATATTAGGTAAAAATAGATACATAATACATATATATGTTCAATTAATTCATTGAAATCAATTTATAACAATATTAGATATATAAAATTTTATTGAACTTTTTACCGTCTTTTACCCACCTTCTAGGCACATTTGAAAATTTGTATAAAACTTAATTTTACCACTTCAGTGAGTTGAATTTCAAAAATCCAAGAGACATGGTTGATATCAGTAAGTAAAATTTTGTTCAATAAGATGAAAATAATTTTTGGTGAATACTAACTTTTGACTTTTATTTACCACGGTTAAAAGTAAATAGGGTAATTAAAGGTAAAAATGATATTATAATTACCATAACACATGTCCTAATTATATTGGATATGTTTATTTCGACCGAAATCCACCTTATGAAAACAATATAATCCCCTATGGTCCACTTGGATTAGATTAGAACATTTATTATATTTTATTTAAAGAAGAGTTAAAAGTGTTAAATTCAATGTTTAATAAATAATCCATTTTTAATAAAGGGTTACACATAAGATAAATTCGACTATAAATATTAATTAGAAATCTAAAAATATTTTCTACATAATTTTATTTTATTTATAATTTTTATAAATTAAATAATTAAATTCATTTATGAAACAATGATGATGCAGTAATTACCTTATTAATGAAATATTAAAATAATTGATATTATAAATATCCAAATAAATGTAAAATTATACTTTTGATGAATTCAAAAAAATTTATAGGTTAATATGACATGTTAGGGTTGATTTAGTGATTTGTTTTCTAAGTAATCAAGTTGTTAGAACTTTAATAAAAAACAAATGCAAAATAGTTTCAAAATTGACCTAAATGAGTTTTTAAAACAAATACTATATTATTAAATGATATAATTTTCCTAAAAAACTATGGTTCAGAAAAAAGACTTATATAATAATAAATATTTCACTAAATAACCACTTGTGGTTCTATTTTCATTTTATAGTATTTTTATTAACCATTTATTATAATAATACAAGAATACATGGTAAAAGTTAAACTATTTAACTTAGAGTTAGTTCTAAAAGATAAAGTTAATATGATGACCTAAACAAATTTAAAACCTATTGGTTGAGAGTTTTTCGACCCATAATTATGTTATCCTATATATAAATCATTTTTAAGCCATTATAAACTGAATATGATTTTATAATAAAATAATATTTCAATCTTTTCCTAAAGTGACCCTCACCTCTCTTATAAAAGCGTACTTCACCTTCTCTCAAAATCACACCTCCAAAGCAATTTGACTTGGCCAACCCCTTCCCAAATATACTCCAAAAAACTCTCACTTCATCCTATATCTCTTACATTGATCAAAAGAAACCATAAGGAGCCCTTTTGATCAAATCAAAAGGAAACACCTGAAGAAGAGGTAATAATTTCATCACATCTTTCAAAGTTCTTTTCTTCTTCCACTTCTTCTTTCATTTTTGTTTCCAGACCAAAATGATAACTCAATTACCTTATACATACTATAATGTTATCATAAATATGGTTCAACCATATTCATTATTCCATCCATCCTATGAATGAAAAATTCACCATTAGTGCGTACGTGCGGCTTACCATCTCCACGTCGCGGTGTAGTTTGTTATTCAAACACTTTATTATTTGGATGGGTATAATAATGAGTATACATAATATAAAAATAAATATAACATGTTAATGATATTTTATATATGATATACCATCCAATTACATGTGATTTCACAACCAATAGAATTATATTATCACTCGTGCGTACGTACGGATTACCGTCTCCACGAACGCGATGAAATTTATTCCCCATAATAACCATTCAAGAATAATTTTCATTTTATGATTAAAAATAATTTTTAAGATCTTAATATCATTATGGATAGGAATCAAGTACATCCTATCCATAAACAACATGACATACATAACAAAACATATAAGGGATAATTAATCAGCTAACACCAGAAATGATGATACTACTAGAATATTATTAACAAAGAAATATTAGAAGATCATATATGATATCATATTTATGTATGTGGTTCTTATAAAATTTAATAACAATGATTTATCTATTATACAAGGGGATAACGTACCCTCAAACAAGGAAAAGTACAATGTAAAGGTTAAATCTATAATCTCTTTCTTATCCGAGGTTGTTTATATGAGGGTGTCTACTGGGACCTCTTTATCATCCACATCTGTGTTTCTTAAAATTTATTTCAAAAAATTTTTAAAATTTCTTGGACTATGGGTTAAAATCTTTTATACCCTTATTTTACTTTTTATATAATTTTTATAAATGAATATTCTTTTTGTTCTCCAAACAAGGTCTTTTACGACCTTTTTGACAAAATTAAGAAATAATGTTTTTTTACTTATACGATGAGTACATCTATTTTCTGTCATTAAAACCTATTTGAAGCATCCCTTACAAGCTTATAAGAATAATTTTAAAATAAATTTTTTATTTTATAATGATGTGACCTTAAAATAATTTGAAAATAGAAATAGGTATTTCCTTCAAATAGTTTTCATTTCATCTATGCCATCATCCTTTGATGGATATTAAACTTGTTTGAAGTTGATTTATAATGATGCAAATCATCCATATTGTATTAAAGGTTTTGTGATATTTTGACTATGGATGTGTTATTTTTGTACTATTCATGGTTTATGGATAAAGTATTGACATTTTTATGCTACTTTTAATATGAATGATTATGTTATATTTAAACCTTTTCATATAAGTAATTCATTGGACTTAGTAAATGATGGGTGGAGCCCTCTATATCTCCTCAATGCATCAGTAGGAAACATGAGGCAAACTAGTGTCTTGGTACCAGGACTTGACAAAATCTTATTTTTAGTCTTGGCATGAGGCCTTGACTATGTGGTTGTGAAGTTTGGAATTATGCATTCCATCATTATGAAATTGGCCATTGATATTGTATGTGATTATTCGCCTAGTAGAATATCAATGTGAATAAGTAAATGGAAATATTTGATTTATCTTTTCCATATTATGCTAAAGTTTAATTTTAAAAGGATTATGTTTTAGTCTTATACATTGCCTTAAATGTTTAATCTTATTTATGAATGTTTTCTCTATATTTTTATCCTCAATGAGAATCTGAGCTCACCCCTATCTATGTTTTATTTTCTCCCAGTATGTGTAGAAGTATTTTATGATCGACCTATAGGAGTAGAATAAGGGATAAAGTGTGTTCAATGTGGAATAAATATTTTTGTTGTTGTGGTTTTATTTCATGATGTAATGTAAAACTTATGTATGTATCTAATACTTCCAAGGCTACTAAACTAATCAGTTTTTTCAGGATTTGATCCTTTGTGATGATGCCAATGTTATGTAATAATTCACCAACTCTAGGTGAATGGGTACGGGACGTTACATTTGGTATCAGAGAAAGTTTAGTATAAACCTTGGAAGCTATATTTAGAAGAAACTCTGATTAGAGAACATTACCCTAAGATAGAATTTGAGGATTAGAATAGAAGAAGTTCCTAGGATTTTGGTAATGTGTATATTTTTCGAGTTTTCCAAGTAATACATCACTTTATGGATACAAGAAAGTAGAGGTGGCTCTAGCACATATGTACCTAGGAGTGAAAACTCTGACAAGAAGTTTCGGTCTTGACTCTGGGTATCCTGGTACACGACAACGAGCCTTGTTTTGCTCTTGGTTATGACACTCCTAGGGGATATGCTTAGGATAATTCAAATTTTCTTTACAAACCATTCTGAAGGATTTATGAGTATATACCTCCTCAAAAAAAAACATTTTTATGATTATGGATTATATCCATAAACTGTTCAATTTATGTTATGTTTTTTAAATGTTTGGAATTATGTATTGAAATTCATAAACTAATCTAGTGTATGTCATTGTTTAGAAATAGAACCTAGTAGAAGGAATGGAAACCATATCAACACACGTAGCCCATGTAGGTATTTCCCTCCTACTCAAGATAATTATAGTGGAGCTGGTGATGCAACTAGTTCAGATCATCTTACCACCATACCGGGACAACTCGCTTAGGTTATGAATAATAACCTTAACAATATAAATCACCCTAATCCACAATATAGAGGATCAATGTTAGAATACTTTATGATGAAACAAATAGGAACATTCAATGGGAATACAAATCCATTTGTAGCAGAGAAATGGATAAGTTCCTTAGAGAAAATATTTCATGCTTCAGGGAGTAGCGAAAGGGAAAAAGTTGTCTTTGTAGTTTATCGCCTCACGGGAGATGAAAATCAATGGTGGTCATTAATTCAAAACACAAATGAATATGAATAGCTATAAAATATGTAATGGAGGGAGTTTAAAGTTATTTTTTTAGAAAAATACAATCCTTGTGACCATCGAAAAGATATGGAAAGACAATTTCTGAGTCTGAGGGAAAAACTTGATGATAATGTTTCAAAGTATGAGGCTAACTTTACAAGGTTAGCAAAGTATGCAGCAGATTATATATGTAACCCAAGGAGTAAGATTGATCGATTCTTTGATGGGTTAAATCCATTTCTCCATCAATCATTAGTCTCAAAATCCTTCTCTTCATACAAAGATACAGTCTCATGTTCTATCAAGATATAAAAATAATTCTCTAAGTCTTACGAATTTAAAGGAATGCAAGAGAAGAATAGATCTACTGAACACACTAAAAATTGAAATTAGGGGGAAAAGGGAAAAACTAAATATCCATCTTGAGGTAAATGTGGGAAGAAACACCCTAGTAATTGCCTCAAGGGAATGAGAGTCCGTTACAAGTGATGTGAAAAAGGCCACCAAACTCATGATTGCAAGGGAAAGAAAGTGGTTGACAATGTTGAATTATACAATTGTATAGAAATGGGGCATTATGCAAATGAATTTCCTAAGCTCCAAGGAAACTTACCTTAGAAAAGTCCAGGGGAGAAAGGCCAATCTTATGAGATCACTACTATTGAGGTTGAAGCTCTGAAAGGCCGTGGTGCAAGGTAATTTAAAGGTTTCCTCATGTTTATCCAATGATTTACTTGATTCTAGATCATCACATTTTTTTATATCTTCCCAGTTTTTGAAGAAAATTAGATATTTCCAATTTGATTTATCAAGGGACTTGTCAGTTAAAACTCATAAGGGATGTATCATTGCAATAATGTTTTGTTAATCTATCTCAATTAGGGCATATAAATTTTCTTTATCCACTGATCACATCATCATACCCATGATTTAATTTGAAATAATTATGAGTATATATTTTATTTTATACCATGTTGCGAACAATTATTGTAAGAACAAGGAGTTTACAATTTTTTATGATGATAAAGAGTACCTTTTTTAGAGCAGAAACATCACCATCTGATTCTTATCTAGATCCACCCCCAGTATCTCTACTAAATTCAAATATTGGGGATGAAGAGAACGGAATAACTACCGGTGAGGAAAATAATGTTCAAGTAGAGGACATACCTATTATACAAGATTATGATGATGTGTTTCCAGAGAATTTACATACACATCCTCTATAAAGAGAAACTGAGTTTTCCTTTGATTTCATTCCTGTTTCGAGGCCCATATCGGAGACCCCTTATAGAATGGCCACTATGGAATTAGTGGAACTAAAGAAACAACTAGAGTAATTGATTAAAATAGGATTTATTCTCCCTATTTTTTCTCTGTGGGGGCCCTTATTCTTTTTGTTAATAAGAAAGATGGATCTATGAGTTTGTATATTGATTACATGGAGATCAATGCTATAATAATAAAGAACAAGTTTCCATTACCTCTCATTGATGATTTATTCGATCAACTTCATGTATCTCAATATTTTTCAAAGATTAACCATCGATCTAAATATCATCAGGTGTGTGTGAATATTGAAGACATTCCAAAAACAACATTTTGAACCACATACAGGCATTAAAAGTTTACAGTAATGCGTTTTGGATGTACTAATGCACCCTCTATCTTCATGGATTTAATGAATAGAGTTTTCAAGGAATATCTTGATCACTTTATAGTGGTATTTATTAATGATATCTTGTTATACTCAAAATTCTATGAATATCATGCAAATAACTTGTGCACTATTCTGAAATCCCTTTGAAGACATGATTTATATTGTAGGTTTAGAAAGTGTGAATTCTTGATTCAGGAGATTTGCTTTCTTGCCCATATTATATCTAAGGATTGAATCTTTGTCGATCCTTTAAAGAATAATTCAATCCAAGAATGGCCAGTACTGACAAGTATAACAGAGGTATGTAGTTTTATTGGTTTAACAGGTTATTATCGGTGTTTCCTCCAGAATTTTTCCTGATTGGCTAACCCATTAACCAAGAGCACACGTAAAGGGGTTAAAGTTGTTTGGACAAAATAGTTTGAATAATGTTTTGAAGAATTGAAGATAAGATTAGTAAATTATCTTGTCTTGACTCTATCATCGAGGAATTATGGTTTTGTTATTTATTGTGATGATTCAAAGAAAGGACATAGTTGTTTCCTTATGCATAATGATAGAGTTATTGAATATGCCTCAGAATACTTAAAAATTCATGAACAAAACAATCCCACTCATGATCTTGAGTTAGCAGCTGTAATCTTATCTTTGAAGATATGATGACACTATCTCTATGGTGAAAAATCTGAGATATATACCAATCACAAGAGTATAAAGTATATTTTCTCACAAAAATAACTCAACATGAGGTAAAGACGACAGCTTGAACTACTCAAAGATTATAATTTCATAATACACTACCACCCGGGGAAGGAAAATAAGGTGGCAAGTGCTTTAAGACGAATGGATCATGGAGTTTTGAACAAGATAAGAGTTGAAAGAGATCCTATGTTCATGGGTCTTGTAAAGACAGATATTGGAATAATCATGGAAGGTTAAACATCAATACTTTTTCAAATGTTCACCAAACCATCTTTACTAGAAAGTATAAAACGTTCTCAGACTAATGATTTAGAGTTTCAAAATAAAATTAATGCTTCAAACGATGGGAGATTGATTGAATTCATATATGAAGATAGAATTTTGAAATTTGGGAAGAGAATTTGTCTTCCTGACATACCTGACCTAAAAAGGGAATGGTTGGATGATGCTAATAACTCTAATTTCTCTATACACTCTAGTAGCACTGATATGTATATAGATTTGAAGGAAAAATTTTGGTGGGAAAACATGAAGAGAGAAATTGCTGATTATGTGTCAAAATGTATGGTTTTTCAATAAGTGAAAGCTAGAAGACAACATCCTATAGGAGTCATGAATCCTCTTCCCATACCTGAGTGGAAATGGGATGATATTACGATGGACTTTTTCTTGGGACGACCAAATACTCCAATGATGCAATATGGGTCATTGTTGATTGTCTTACCAAGTCAACACATTTTATTTCTATAAGAGAAGATTTAACACCTGAACGTCTAACAAGACTATATATTAATTAAGTTTTATGACTTCATGTAGTACCCCTATCGATTGTTTCTCATCATAATCCCTATTTTACATCAATATTGTGGAATAGTCTTCAAAAGGACCTGGATACTAAACTTTGTTTGAGCACCGCCTACCACCCTCAAACTGATGGACAATCAAAACAGACTATTTAAACCTTAGAATACATCATGGGATCTTCCTCACTTGACTTTCAAGGTATGTGGGATCAATATTTACCTATGGTAGAAGTTTCCTATAACAATATCTTCCATTTAAGTATTCATATGGAACCATATGTAGCATTATATAGAAATATATGTCACACACCAACTTTTTTGGATGATCTTGGTGAAGGAAAACTCGCTGGCCTAGAACTTGTTGAGGAAATAATGGAAAAGGTGAAGGTTATTCATACCCACATCAAAGGAGCTCATAGAATGCAAAAGAGCTATGTTGATAATCTATGGAATGATTTGGAATTTCAGGTAGGAGATCATGTTTTTTGAAGTTATCTCCATGGAAGGGAAATATACGATTTGGTAAGAAGGGTAAATTAAGTCTCATGTACATCAGACCTTTTGATATTCTTGAACGAATTGGAGTTGTAGATTATCATTTGGAAATGCCACCATGTCTCTCCAAAGTTCATGATGTGTTCCATGTATCACTGTTGAGAAAATACATGCCATACCCAATGCATGTACTCGCATATGAAGAAATAGAACTTGAGCCTGATCTGTCTTATTATGAAGAGCCTATCAGAATTCTTGATACTAGATAATAAGTGTTGAGAAACTGGATGACTCATCTAGTAAAAGTTCTATGGAGAAATTTTAAGATGGAAGAGGCAACGTGGGAACCTAGGAAAATTATAATGAAGAACTACCCAAATCTTTTTATACAGTAATATTCTATAAATTTCTAGGATGAAATTTTTTAAGGAGGGGATAATGTAATATTCTAAGCTTCCACGATATGTTTCCATTTAAATAATCCAATAGCTTCCATTGCACGCAACATAGAGTTTTAACACACCACGACCAATCAAACTAGCCTTAATTAATAGTAATACCCACATTTTGAAATTTTATAAATTTTATTTTTCAAAATGGACTTCATTTTTTATTCATAATATCAAAATTATCTTATGGTGAATTTTAGGTATTTTCTGAAAACATTAAATTTTTGATAAATAGTAAAAAACACTACGTTATTGTTTATAACTGATTTTTTATTTAAATAATTAGTTATTTTATTTAAATTTATATTAGGTAAAAATAGATACTCAATACCTATATATGTTCAATGTAATTCATTGAAATCATTTTATAATAATATTAGATATATAAAATTTTATTGAACTTTTTACAATCTTTTACCCACCTTCTAGGCACATTTGAAAATTTTCATAAAACATAATTTTAATGCTTCTATGAGTTGAATTTAAAAAATCCAAGAGACATAGTTGACACAATTAAGTAAAATTTGGATCAATAAGATGAAAATAATTTTTGGTGAATAGTAACTTTTGACTTTTATTTACAATAGTTTAAAGTTAAATGGGTAATTAAAGGTCAAAATGATATTATAATTACCCTATCACATGTCCAAATTCTATTGGATAAGTTTATTTAGACCAAAATCAACCTGAGGAATAAAATATGATCCTCTTTGGTCCACATGGATTATATTAGGACATTTATTAAATTTTATTTAAAGAAGAGTAAAAAGTGTAAAATTCCAAGTTTATTAACTAATCCATTTTTAATATAGTGTTACACATAAGATAAATTCGACTATAAATATTCATTAGAAAGAAAAAATTATTTCCAACATAATGGAATTTTATTTATAATTTTTAAAACTTAAATAATTAAATTTAATTATGATACAATGATGATGTAGTAATTACCTTATTAATGAAAGATTAAAATAATTGATATTATAAATATCCAAATAAATTTAAATTTAGACTCTATATGAATTAAATGATTTTTATGGATTAATATGACGTGTTAGGGTTTAATAAATGAATTGTTTTATAATTAATCAAGTTTTTAGGACTTTAAAAAAAAAATACCAAATAGTGTCAAAATTGACATAAATGGGTTTTTAAAAACAATAATATATTATTAAATGATATAATAGCCCTAAAAATTTAAGGATTGGCCAAATGACTTAAATAATTAAAGATATTTTATTAATGAACCACTTGGAGTTCTATTTTCATTTAATAGTAAGTTTATTAACCATTTATTATAATAATATAAGAATACAAGGTAAAAGTTAAACAATTTAACTAAGAGTTAAATTTAAACGATAAGGTTTATTTGGTGACCTAAACCTATATAAAACCTATTGGTTGAAATGTTTTCGATCCATACCCACCTTAGCCACTATATAAATCATTTTTGAACTGTTATAAACTTAATTTTATTTTATAATAAAATAATATTTTAATCTTTTCCTAAAGTGACATTCACCTCTCTTATAAGAGTGTACTTCCCCTTCTCTCAAAATTACACCTCCAAAGCCATTTGTCTCAGACAAAACCTAAAAAAGTATCCTCCCAACTACCTTAAATTCATCATAGAGTCCTTCCTATGATCAGAATCCAATCTAAGGATACCTTTTGATCAAATCAAATGCGAACACTCAAAGAAGAGGTAATAATTTCACCACCTCTTTAAAAGTTCTTTTCTTCTCCCACTTCTTCTTTATTTGTTGTTTACATAACAAAATAATAAATCCTTTAAATTATACATATTTTGATGTTATTATAAATATGGTACAACCATATTCATTATTCTATCCATCAAATAAATGACAAGTCACCATACGTGCAAACGTACGACTTACCGTCTCCACGTCCTGGTGTAGTTTGTTATTCAAACAATTCATTATTTGGATGGGTATAATAATAAGTATAACTGATGTAAATAATAAATATAACATGTTAATTATTCTTTATATATGATATACCATCCAATTACATACGATTTCACAATCAATAGAATGATATTGTCGCTCGTGCGTACGTACAGATTACCGTCTCCACGAACGCGATGAAATTCATTCCCCGTAATAACCACTCAATAATAATTTTCATTTTATGATTAAAAATAATGTTTAAGAACTTAATATCATTATAAATATGAATCAGTACATCCTATCCAAAAAAAATGACTTACATAACAAAACATATAAAGGAAAACAAATTAGTTAACACCAAATACAATCACACTACTAAAATATTATTAACAAAGCAATATTAGAAGATCATATATGATATCATATTTATGTATGTGTTCCTTGTATAATTTAATAACAATGATTTAACTATTATAAAAGAGTTTAACGCACCCTCGACCAAGTAAAAGTACATTGTAAGGGTTAATTCTACAATCTCTTCCTTATCTGGGGTTGTTTATATGTGGGTATCTACTCGGACCTCTTTATCATACACATCCGTGTTTCTTAAAAAAAATTCAAAACATTTTTAATATTTCCTAGTCTATGGTTTAAATTCATTTATACCCTTTTTTTTAATTTTTATATAATGTTTATAAAGTAATCTTTCCGTCTTTTTTAAAACAAGGTCTTTATGACCTTTTTGACAAAATTAAGGAAAGAATACTTTTTTAACTTATACGGAGAGTGTTGATATTTTCCACTATTATAATATCTTCGATGATTCCCTTACAATATAATATGAATATTTTCAAAATAAATGTTTTCTTTTATAATTATGTGACTTTTAAATATTTTCAAAATAGAAAGAGGTATTTCTTTCAAATAGTTTTCATTTTATCTATGTCAACATATTTTTGATTGATTTTAAACTTCTTTGAAGTTGATTTATTATGATAAAAGCCTTCCATATTGTATTGAAGGTTTTTTGATATGTTTGACTGTGGATATGTTATTTTTATACCATTAATTATTTATGGATAAAGTACTGACATTTCCTATGCTATTTTTAATATGAATGTTTATGTTATGTTTAAACCTTTTCATATGACGAATGCATTGGACTCAGTACGTGATGGGTGGAGCCCGCTATAGCTCCTCGATACATCAGTAGGTCTCATGAGAAAACTAGATTCTTGGAACAAGGCCTTTAAAAAATATCATTGTAGTCTTCGCATGAGGCCTTGACTATGTAGTTATGAATCATGTCCTTATGCATTCCCTCATTATAAAATTGGCTATTGAAATTGCATGTGATTATTAGACTAGTAGGATATCCATGTGAATAATTAAAAGGAATTATTTGATTTATCTTTTACATATTATGCTTAAGTTTAATTTTAAAAGTCTTATGTTTTAGTATTATACATTTCCTTAAATGTTTATACTTATTTATGAAAGTTTACGCTATATTGTTATCCTTACTGAGCATCTGAGCTCACCCCTTTCTATGTTTTATTTTCTTCCAAGATGCTAAGAAGTATTTTATGATTGAACTTTAGGGATAGGATAAGGGATATAAGTGTGTTCAAAGGGTAAAACATGTTGTTGTTGTTGTTGTTTTATTTCATGATATAATGTAAAAATTATGTATATATCTAGTCCTTCCAAGGATACTAAACTGATCGATTTTTGGGACAAGATTCTTGTATCATTCCAATGTTATGTAATAATGCACTGACTCTGGGTAACTAGGGTAGGGGAGTTACATGAGAATACTTCCGTAGAATTATAAAGAGTTATAAAAGAGGTAGCATCAGTTCATTCAGTGAGAGAGCATATTAAACTTTAACACTTCCATCATCTGTCCATGGAGAACCACTTTCATACAACACTTCCTTGAACCATCCATCAGATACTCACTCCCATCTATCCACAACCCTCATCCATCCATCATCTATAACTAACTCTAGCGAGTAGCAGATCAAGGCATATGATCACCATTTTAGAATCCCAGGGAAGGGGATCAGATATCAGACCATTCCAATACATTCTTTTCAATACTATAGTATATATAATCAGAGAGGTCAATGAAGCATCTCGAGATTCAGAAGGGAGAGTGACATACTATTCTGCTTAATCAATTTATATACAATTTTTTGTTCAATATGAATTTCATTGTCTTTAAATCTTTTTAACTTCTGAATTCAATAATGCTTGGATAATCATTACCTTGGGGGAATATTCTAGCTAGTTAAATCTATTTTTTCTAGTTTATGCACTGGTCTTATACTGGATCTCTCTCTCTCTCTCTCTTTGTACAATAATTCATTTCGAAATATCATGTATCAGTGAAAACTGAGCTTGATTGGATTTAATTTTGAACTGTTTCCAATATGAAGATTCAACTGAAAAGTTAATCAAACTTAATAGAGAGGGTGATTCACTAAGTTCAAATGACAATTTGAACTCATTGAATTATGATTGTTACTCATTAGATGATCAAATAGTTTCTTTAGTTGAAATAACTGTAAACATTATTTAATCACACGTTGACTAGATGACAAATCTGGGCAAAAACATTCAATCAGATCTAGACACTTATATTTTAGTGCATGAACAAGGTAGATCATATTGAAGCCCGTAAATAATTTCCCCCTCTTCATCACATTGATTTTTCTATCTTGTTCTCAATACTTTTGGTCTACCTACTGTTCTCACTGCTTGTCTTGTCTGGTTACACTCACCCACACAGAAATCATCACTCACTCGTCATCTCCTATCAATTCACATAATCTCAATCATATTGCACCATTGTTTGTATTTTTTCTTTTCTTTTCATTTGTTCTTATTTGGTCACTAAGAACAACAATAGACCTCCTTGTGGTTCGACCCTATATTACCACTTTAATAAGTAGTAACTAGGATTTCATAAAACATAATTTTTGTTTCTCATTATTAATGAAGAGTGACGTGAAAATGTTTCTTCCATTACCTAGGAGGCCACATGTGATTCAAAAAAAACAAAACAAAATTTCACATAAAAACATTTAAAAAACACAAAAACTATCAAAAAAACAGGGAAAAAATGTAAAAAAAATCCAATGAAATTTCAAAGAAAAATTCGGAACCTCCTACATTATGTTCACTAGTTCTAAATATGAAAATTTAGAACATAAGAACCCTTAAATTATAAATAAATTGAATAGTTTGAAAAAAAACAAAATGGAAGTCAAAATGGAAGTCAAAAGAGAGTTTGAAAATAATAACTTGAACAATCCACCAATAGAGAATTTGAACTAGCCTGGAATGATTAATCAACATGGAAATTATGTTGTTGAGAGGCACAATCTGAGAGAGTAAATATTTCCATTTGTCTCTAACAACCCCTTGTGCATTAGGATTTATCCTATATCTAGGAATTATAAAATCATGAAATCCGTGTTTTCTCAGTTGTCAATATTAAATGGGATTCCTAGTGAATACTCTCTTGAATTCATTATATATTTCTATCATAGTGTCCAATAGCTTCACTTAGGGGCCTTAGTGAGGAAGAAATTAAGTTGAGAGTGTTCCCCTTTACATAAATTCCAATGCTAGGACTTTGTTTCAACAGTTATTGGAGGAGATATTTTTCACCTAGAATAAACTGTATAATTCGTTCATAATGAAATTATATCCTAGTATTTTGACATCTAAAATTAGGTATAATATCACATGTCTTTTGTAAGATGAGGTTGGCTTGTTTCATAAAGACCGGGATAGCTTTAGTGGACTGCTTAGGCAGTGTCCTAACCATAAGTGCACACCCCAATTCCTAATATACACCTTCTATAATAGCCTTACCCCTTACCACCAAATTTTGGTGGATCAGTCCACTGGAGGGGACTTTAGTGATAGAACAGTTGAGGAGATCAAACATATCTTCAATGCCTTATCTAAAAACTTCCAGAAAAAATGTTCTATGAGGATAACATTTTTTTCGAAGTAACCCAATCCTACCCATCAATCCGAATCCCAAGCTTCTTGGTTTTTCAATTAAAATACCCACACCACCCTTAGGGAGTAGTGTCACCACTCTGGCATGTATGGGCACTCACAAACTCATTACCCAAATAGTGACATGCATGTTCAGTCTCATGGGAGTTCCATATTTACTGTCTATGGTCCTAGAATGTAGCCTAGGGAAGAACCTTTCTAAAATACCTATAATCAGGGGTATTTGAACCACCCAAACCTTTTTTAGAGGGAGTAGGGAGCCCTTCAACCTACTTCCCCTCCTGGAGTCTAGTAGCCTCCAAGGAAGAAGTTCCAACTCAAACCCCAACATAAGGCCGAGTCTTCCAATTCAAAGGATGAGGTGAAGGATATGTTCCATGTAACTCCCTGACCTAGTTACCCAGAGTCGGTGCATTATTACATAACATTGGAATGATCACAAAAGATCAAGTCTCTAAAGACCGATTAGTTTAGTATCCTTGGAATAACTAGATACATTCATAAAGTTTACATTACATCATAAAGTGAAAACTACTACAACAACATACTGTCTTCATAACCCCTCATCATATCCCTGTAGATCATTCATAAATTACTTCTTCACATCCTGGGAAAAATAAAACATTGAAATGGGTGAGCTCAGATACTCAGTATAGATAACAATATAGTGGAAACTTTCATAAATAAGCATAAACATTTAAGGCAATGTATAACTGAAAAAAA
Organism: Viscum album; assembly: GCA_963277665.1. NCBI lineage: Eukaryota > Viridiplantae > Streptophyta > Magnoliopsida > Santalales > Viscaceae > Viscum > Viscum album. Next base: position 823,576,915 of record OY728129.1, read on the forward strand.
AGCCTTTTAAACGTGAACTTCAACATAATATGGAAAATATTAAATGAAATAATTCTATTTACTTATTCACATAGATATTCTACTAGTCTAATAATCACATGCAATATCAATAACCACTTTCATAATGATGGAATGCATAATGCCAGACTATCATAACCACATAGTCAAGGCCTCATTCCAAAACTACAAATAATATTTTCTCAAGGCCTTGTGTCAAGACACTATTTTGTCTCACGAGACCTACCAATGCATCTAGGAGATATAGTGGGCTCCACCTGTCACTTATTAAGTCCAATGCATTTCTCATATGAACAAGTTTAAACATAACATAAACATTCATATTAAAACTAGCATATGAAATATCAATACTTTATCCATAAACCATGAATGGTATAAAAATAACACATCCACAGTCAAACATATCACAAAACCTTCAAGACAATATGGAAGTTTTTTATCATAATAAATCACATTCAAATAATCTTAAAATCCATCAAATGATGTTGACATAGATGAAATCAAAACTATTTGAGAGAAATATCTCTTTTTTTGAAATCATTTAAAAGTCACATAATTATAAAATAAAACATTTCCTTTAAAAATATTCTTATAATATTTTAAGGTAAGCTTCGATGATTTTATAATGGTGAAAAATAGCCGCACTCGCCATATAAGTTAAAAAAAGACATTCTTACCTTAATTCTGTCGAAAAGATTCAAAAGGACCTTGTTTGGAAATGAAAAAAAGATTCCTTTATAAAAATCTTATAAAAATTCAACAAGGGTATAAATGACTTTAACCCATATTCTATAAAATAGTAATAATGACTTGAAATTCCTTTTTAAGAAATGTAGTTGTGGATGATAAAGAGGTCCCAGTAGATAATTACGTATAAACAATCTCGGATAATGAAGAGATTGTGAAATAAACCCTTACCTTGTACTTTTCCTTAGTCGATGGTATGTTAAACTCTTGTATGATAGTTAAAACATTGTTATTATATTATAAAAGAACCATATACAAAATTATTATATCAGATATGATCTTCTAATAATGCTTTGTTTATAATATTTTAGTATTATCGTCGTTTTTGGTGTTAACTTACTCATTTTCTTTTATATGTTATGTTACATAAGTCATGTTTATTATGGATAGGTTGTATCTTATTTGAATCCAAAATTATATCAAGTCCTTAAACATTATTTTTAATCATCAAATGAGAATTAGACTTGAATGGATATGATGGGGAATGAGTCTCATCTCATTCATGGAGACGGTAGTCCGTACGTACTCACGAGCGACAATATCGTTCTTTTAATTTTAAAATAATATATAATTGGATGGTATATCATATATACAGAATAATTATCATGTTATATTTATAATTTACATGAATTACACATCATTACTATACCCATCCAAATAATAATGTTTTGAATAACAATTACACCACGACGTGGAGACGGAAAGTCGTACCTATGCATGTATGCTGACATGTCATTCAAAGGATGGATAAAATACTTAATATGGTTGTACCATATTTATAATAACATCAAAATATATATAATATTCTGGATTTATTATTTTAGAATGGGAATAACAAATAAAGAAGAAGTGGAAAAGAAAGGAACTTGAAAGAGTGTGGTGAACACATTACCTCTTCTTCGGGTTCTTCCTTTTGATTTGATCAAAAGGGCTCCTTAGGATGGCTTTTTGATCAAACTAATGCCTCTAGGTTGAATTGAGGGAAGTTTAGAGAGTATTTTGGCAGGTTTTGGATGAACTAAAAGGCTTTTAAGGTGTGAATAATTGGTTGGAAGTGGTGTTCTTTTATAAGAGGAGTGAGGGGCACATAAGGAAAAGCTAGAAATATTATTTTATAATAAATTCATATTCAGTTTCTAATTGCTCAAAAGTTGATTATTCAAAGTATAATGTGGGTATGGGTATAAATCCTTTCAATCAATAGATTTTAGACAGGTTTGGGTCATTATATTAACAATATCTTTTAGTTTTAACTCTTAGTTAATTAGTTTGACATTTACCATGTCACGTTGTATTTTTATATTATATAGTTAATAAACATACTATATACATACAAGAGACCCCCAAGTGGTCCATTAATGATAAAACTATCATGATATATGTCCATTGGCCAAACCATAGATTTTTTGTAACATAATATCAATTTATAATATAATATTTGTTTTAAAAAATCATTTATGTCAATTTTGACACTATTCAATAATTGATTTTTGTTAAAGTCCTAAAAACATTATTAAATCAAACTAAATTCATTTAATAAATACTATAATGTAATATTAACCAATAAAATTCATGTATGTCATCAAAACATTCAAATTATATTTATTTTAACATTTATAATACCAATTATTTGATTCTTTCATTAATAAGGAAAATAATGCATCATTATTGTGTAATAAATTATATTAATTATTAAATATCTAAAAATTATAAATAAAATACCATTATGTAGAAATATTTTTATCTTTATAATTAATATTTATATTCGAAAATAAAACATATATAACCCTATGTAAAAATTGTTTTTCTAAAAGTTATATACTTATGTCATTTTTGTATTTATTTTAACTTAATTAATATAAAGTGTCCTTATCACTTACAAGTGGATCCATGGGGTCCTAAAATCGACCCAAAGATGCCCATGGATGGAAATTTATCAACCAATAAGGTTAGGATATGTTTTAGGGTAATTTATTATTATTATAATATTATTTTTTTACCCTTATTTACCGGATTTACCCTTTAACCATGGTAAATAAAATATTTACCGAAGTAATTATTCAAAATGTATAAAAATAAAAGTTACCTATTTTAAAAATTTGGACATAATAATTCCAAATATGGAAACCATTTTTCCAAATTCAAAACACATAACTGGAAGAAATTAATTTAAAATTAATTCTCGTTGTTAAAACAAAAAGCGTGTTTTTAAGAGATAATAAATATCAAAAGATTGACACTTGTTTATGTCCGGTTTAATTTTAAAATTATGTCTGTTGACCAAAATTGTATTAAACGGTAGAAATATATTCTAAATATACTTTAAAACCACTCAAATTCATAATTTATCACTGTTAATTATTTCTATTAAAAAAGTTGTTTTTAATTAAAATTTAATAATTTTTACTATTCATTAAAATATAAAAGTTATATGAAAAGTACAAAAATTTCACCCTAGGATAATTTCGATATTTAGAATCCAAAAATGAAGTCCATTTTGAGTGATAAAATTTATATAATTTCAAAATTTTGGTATTACTATTCATAATGGCTACTTTGATTGGTCGCGGTGTGTCAAAATCTAGAAGATGCGTACAACACACGCTACTGTATTATTCAAAGAAAATCATACTGTGGAAGCTTGTGGTGTTACATTCTCCCCAACTTCAAATAATTTCATCCTTAAAAATTCTAGAATACTACCGCGTGAAAAGACTCAGGTGGTTCTTCATCATGTGTTCCTCGGGTTCCCACGTTGCTTCTTCCATCTTATGGTTTCTCCACAAAACTTTTACCAGAAAAGTCGTACGGTTTCTCAGTACTTGTTCTCTCATATCAAGAATCCTGACGGGATCTTCGCAATAAGACATATCGGGTTCCAGTTCTAATTCCTCATAAGTGAGTACATGCGTTGGTTCAGGCATGTATTTTCTCAACAACGATACGTGGAACACATCGTGATCTTTGGAGAGACTTGGTGGCATTTCCAAATGGTAAGCTATAACACCAATTCGTTCTAGAATTTCAAAAGGTCTGATGTACCTGGGAATCAATTTACCTTTCTTGCCGAAATGTATAACTCCATTCCATGGAGATACCTTCAAGAAAACATGATCTCCTACCTGAAATTCCAAATCCTTCCTTCAGTTGTTAGCATAGCTCTTCTGCCTACTTTGAGCTGCTTTGATGTGGTTTTGGATTACATTCACCTTCTCCATCGTTTCCTCCACCAGTTATGCGCCTACAAGTTTTCTTTCGCCCACTTCATCCCAACAGGTTGGTGTGCGACATCTCTTTCTGTATAATGCTTCATATGGTGCCATTTGAATACTCGAATGGAAGCTATTGTTATAGGAAAATTCTAGCAGAGGTAAATATTGATCCCTCATACCCTGAAAGTCAAGTGAGAAGGATCTCAACATGTATTCTAAGGTTTGAATTGTCCGTTCCGATTTTCCATCTGTTTGAGGGTGGTAGGCAGTGCTCAAATGAAGTTCAGTATCCAGGTATTTCTGAAGACTTTTCTAGAATCTTGAAGTAAAATGGGGATCACGATCAGAAACAATCGATAGAGGTACTCCCTGAAGTCTCACAACTTCATTAATATATAGTCTTGCTAGGCGTTCGAGTGGTAAATCTTCTCTTATAGCAAGAAAATGTGCGGACTTGGTAAGATGATCAACAATGACCCATATTACATCGTTCCTTCTAGGAGTCTTTGGTAGCCCCATGAAGAAGTCCGTCGTAATATTATCCCATTTCCACTCAAGTATGGGAAGAGTTTGCAATACCCCACCAGGTTGTTGCCTTCCAGCTTTCACTTGTTGAAAAACCATACATCTTGACCCAAAATCATAAATCTCTCTCTTCATGTTGTCCCACCAAAAATGTTCCATCAAATCTCTATACATTTTGGTGCTCCCAGGGTGCATAGAGAAATTGGAGCTAGGAGCATCGTCCAACAATTCCCTTTTTAGATCAGGTATATCAGGAACACAAAGTCTCTTCCCAAATTTTAAAATTCCTTCTTCATACACAAAGTCTCTCAATCTCCCATCATTCACAGCTTTAATATTCTTTTGAACTTCATTATCATCGGTCTGAGAACTCTTAATCCTTTATAGTAATGATGGTTTGGCAACCATTTGAAAAATCTTTGATCTTTCACCTTCCATGGTTATTCCCATGTCCATCTTCACTAGATTTATGAAAATTGGATCCATTTCAATTCTCTTATTGTTCAAAACACCATGATCTTTTCTGCTCAAAGCATCTGCCACCTTATTTTCCTTCCCCAGGTGGTAGTGTATTGTGCAATCATAATCCTTGAGTAATTCAAGCCATCTCCTTTGCCTCATGTTGAGTTCTTTTTGTGACAAAATATACTTCAAACTCATGTGATCAGTATAAATCTCACATTTTTCACAACAGAGGTAGTGTCTCTATATATTCAAAGAAAATATCATAGTTTCTGACTCGAGATCATGAGTAGGATAGTTTTTCTCATGAATTTTCAACTGTCGTGATGCATAGGCAATAACCCTATCATTCTGCATAAGGACACAACCAAGTCCGTTCATTGATGCATCATTATAAATAACTAACTCAATATTCCACGATGATAGAGTCAATATAGAAGCATTGACTAATCTTCTCTTAAGTTCATCGAAACATTCTTCACACTCTTTTGTCTAAACAAATTTAACCCCTTTACATGTGAGATTTGTTAATGGGTTAGCCAACTAGGAAATATTCTGGACGAAACGTCAATAATAACCTGCTAAACCAATAAAACTGCGTACCTCAGTTATACTCGTTGGTGTTGGCCATTCTTTGATTGCCTTGGTCTTAGAAAGAACAATAGAGATTCCATCCTTAGAGACAATATGGCCAAAAAAAGAGATCTCCTAAAGCCAGAATTCACACTTGCTAAACTTCCAATATAGTTCATGTATTATAAGAGTCCTCAGGATAATGCGTAAGTGATTTTCATGATCTTCATAGATTTTGGAGTATACCAAGATATCATCAATAAATACCACCACAAATTCATCTAGATATTCTTTGAAAACTCTATTCATTAGACCCATGAATACAAAGGGTGCATTAGTCAGCCCAAAATGCATTACTGTAAACTCGTAATGCCCGTACCTGGTTCGAAATGCTGTCTTCGGAATGTCTTCCTTCTTCACACACAACTGATGATATCCAGATCGAAGGTCAATCTTTGAAAAGTATTGATCTCCATGCAGTTGGTCAAATAAATCATCAATGCGAGGTAAGGGATACTTGTTCTTTATTGTTATAACATTGATCTCCCAAAAGTTGATACATAACATCATCGATCCATATTTATTTTTAACAAAAAGAACAGGGGATCCCCATGGAGAAACACTAGGGAGAATAAATCCCCTATTACTTAATTCCTCTAGTTGTTTCTTTAGTTCAAATAATTCCATAGTGGCCATTCTATAAGGGGTCTTCGATATAGGCCTTGATCCAAGAATTAAATCAATGGAAAACTCAACTTCTCATTCTGCACGATTTCCTGGTAAATCTTCCAGAAACACATCTACATATTCTATCACAATAGGTACATTCTATATTTGAACATTCCTTACCTCACCCACAGTAATTTCATTCTCTTCTTCCCCAATAATTGAATTTATTTGAGCTAATGGGGGTGGATCTAGATAAGAATTAGGTGGTGATGATTCTGCTCTAAAGATAAGGTGTTCCTTTTCATCATCATCAAAAATCGTAACCTCCTTCTTCTTACAATAAATTTTCGCATCATGGTCTGAAAGACAATACATACTGAGGATTATATCAAACTCAAAAATAGGTATGGAGATGAGATCAGCGGATAAAGAACATTTATGTTCTCTAATGGGGACAGATTCACAAAACATTGTTCCAATGATACTTCCCTTAGGAGTTTTAACTGACAACTCCCTTGTTAAATCAAATTATAAATATCTGATTTTCTTAGGAAACTGGGAATATATGAAACAATGCGATGATCCAAAATCAAATAAATCATTGGATAAACTTGAGGAAACCATTAAATTACCTGCCACCATGTCTTTCGGAGCTTCTACCTTAGTAGTAGTGATAGCATAAGCTTGGCCTTGATACCTTGGTCATTTATGAGGTACGTTCACCTGACACTTAGGAAATTAATTTGCATAATGTCCCATCTCCATGAAGTTGTAGCATTGAACATAGGTAGCTTCTTTCTTCCCCTTGAAATCAAGAGCTTGGTGGCCTTTTTCACCACACTTGTAACAGACTCCCATTCCCTTTAAGAAAGCACCGAGGTGTTTCTTCCCACACTTACTACTGGATGGATATTCAACTTTTCCCTTCTTCCCATTATTTCCATTCTCAGAGTGATCAGCAGATCTCTTCTTCTCTTGCTTTTCTTTAAAGTCATAAGAAAAAGAGAATTCTTTTTCTGTCTTGATAGCACATGAGAAAATATCTTCGTACGTCGAGAAGGATTGTGACACTAATGCTCGACGAAGAAATGGTTTAAACCCATCAATGAAATGATAAATCTTACTTCTTGGGTTTCATATATAATATCTAGCATACCTTTCTATCCTTGTAAAGTTAGCCTCATACTTTGCGACATTCTCATCCTCCTTTTGTCTCGGACTCAGAAATTGCCTTTCCATATCTTCTCGATGGCCATGAGGAAAGTATTTTTCTAAGAAAATATCTTTGAACTCCCTCCATTACATATTTTATACTTCATCATATTCCTTCGTGTTTTGAATCAATGACCACCATTGATCAGCATCTCCAGTGAGGCGGTAAACTGCCATGATAACTTTTTCCCTTTCACTACTCCCCAAAGCCTGAAATATTTTTCTAGGGAACTTATCCACTGCTCAGATACCAATGGATTTATACTCCCATTGAATGTTGGTGGTTGCTGCATCATTAAGCGATCTAAAATTGATCCTCCATGTTGCGGATCAGGATGCTCTATACGGGTAATGTTATTATTCATAACCTGAGTGAGTTGTCCCAGTATGGTGATTAGCTAATCAGCACTAGTTGCATCACTAGTTACACTATAATTATCTTGAGTAGGAAGGAAATCCCTAAATGGAGTGCGTGCATTGATACAGTTCCCATTTCTTCCACTAGACACCATTTCGAAACAATGGCATAAACTAGATCAGTTTATGAATCAAAAAACATAATTCCATACTTGTAAAACACATAATAACAATTGAACTATTTTTGGACATAATCCATAATCATAAGAATGTTTTCTTTGAGGAATTATATACTTGTAAACCCTTCATAAAGTTTTGTAAATAAAATGAGAATTATCCTAAGAATATCCCCCGAGAGTATCGTAACCAAGAGTGCAGCAAGGCCCATTGTCAAGCACCACTTCCCGTTTGAGTCTAGCTCAAAGAGGTGTTTTTGGGTTTTACCCCTAGGTACATCTATGCAAGAACTACCTCTACTTTCTTGTATCCAGACAGGGATTTATTGCTCGTAAATCTCACAAAATCTCTACAATACCAAAATTCTAGGAAGTTCTTATATACTAATCCTCAAAGTCTATCTTAGAGCTATGTGCTCTAATCAGAGTTTATCTAAATCTAGCTTCCAAGGGTTGTACTAAACTTCCTCTGATACCAACTGTAACACCCCGACCCCAGTTACCCAGAGTCGGTTCATTATTACATAACATTGGCATGATCATAAAAGATCTTTTCTCGAAATACCGATTAGTTTAGTAGCCTTGGAATAACTAGATACATTCATAAAGTTTACATTACATCATAAAGTGAAAACTACTACAACAACATCTTGTCTTCATAACCCCTCCTACGATCCCTGTAGGTCATTCATAAATTACTTCTTCACATCCAGGGAAAAATAAAACATTGAAAGGGGTGAGCTCAGATGCTCAGTAAGGATAACAATATAGTAGAATCCTTCATAAATAAGCATAAACATTTAAGGAAATGTACAACTAAAAAAAGCCTTTTAAACTTGAAATTCAGCATAATATGGAAAATATTAAATGAAATAATTCCATTTACTTATTCACATGGATATTCTACTAGTCAAATAATCACATGCAATATCAATAACCACTTTCATAATGATGGAATGCATAATGCCAGACTATCATAACCACATAGTCAAGGGCTCGAGCCAAGACTACAAATAATATTTTGTCAAGGCCTTATTTCGAGACACTAGTTTGTCTCATGAGACCAAATTATGCATCTAGGAGCAATAGCGGGCTCCACCAATCACTTATTACGTCCAATACATTCCTCATATAAATAGGTTTAAACATAACATAAATATTCGTATTAAAACTAGCATACAAAATGTCAATACTTTATCCACAAACCATGAATGGTATAAGAATAACACATCCACAGTCAAACATATCACAAAACCTTTAATACAATATGGAAGTTTTGTATCATAATAAATCAAATTCAAATAATCTTAAAATCCATCAAAAGATATTGACATAGATGAAAACAAAACTATTTGAAAGAAATATCACTTTTTTTAAATCATTTAAAAGTCACATAATTATAAAATAAAACATTTCCTTTGAAAATATTCTTATAATCTTATAAGGGAAGCTTTGAAAATTTTATAATGGTGGAAAATATCCGCACCCTCCATATAAGATAAAAAAATACATTCTTACCTTAATTCTGTTGAAAAGGTTAAAAAGGACCTTGTTTGGAGAATGACAGAAAGATTCTTTTATAAACTTATTATAAAAAGTCAACAAGGGTATAAATGACTTTAACCCATAGTCTGTAAAATAGTAATAATGATTTGAAATGCTTTTTTATGAAACATGTATTTGGATGATAAAGAGGTCCCATTAGACAATTACATATAAACAACCGCGGATAATGAAGAGATTGTGAAATAAACCCTTACCTTGTACTTTTCCTTAGTCGATGGTATGTTAACCACCTGTATAATATTTAATAAATTGTAATTAAATTATACAAGAACCATATACATAATTATCATATCATATATGATCTTCTAATAATGCTTTGTTAATAATATTTTTGTATTATCGTCGTTTCGGGTGTTAACTTACTCATTTTCTTTTATATGTTTTGTTACATAAGACATATTTTTTATAGATAGATTGTATCTTATTCGAATATAGAAAGATATAAAGTCCTTAAACATTATTTTTAATCATAAAATTAGAATTATACTTGAATGGATACGATGGGGAATGAATCTCATCGCGTTCGTGGAGACGGTAGTCCGTACGTACGCACGAGCGACAATATCATTTTTTGGTACTAAAATAATTTATAATTGGATGGTATATCATATATACAGAATTATTATCATGTTATATTTATAATTTACATGAATTACACATCATTGTTATATCCATCCAATTAATGTTTTGAATAACAATTACACCACGCTGTGGAGACGGTAAGCCGTACGTACGCACGTATGTTGACATGTCATTCAAAGGATGGATAGAATACTGAATATGGTTGTACCATGTTTATAATAACATCACAGTATATATAATACAATGGAGTTATTATTTTAGAATATTAATTACAAAGAAATAATAAGTGGAAGAAGAAAGGAACTTGGAAGAGGGTGGTGAAAACATTACCTCTTCTTCAGGTTCTTCCCTTTGATTTGATGAAAATGGATTCTTAGGTTGGCTTTATGATCAAACTAAGGACTATAGGTTGAATTGATGGATGTTGAGAGATTATTTTGGCAGGTTTTGGACGAACCAAAAGGCTTTGAGGTTATGAAGAATTGGTTAGAAGTTGTGTCCTTTTATAAGAGGAGTGAGGGGCACCTTAGGAAAAGCTAGAAATATTATTTTATAATAAATTCATATTCAGTTTATAATGGCTCAAAAGTTGATTATTAAAATTATAAGGTGGGTATGGGTCGAAATAATTTCAACCAATAGATTTTATACAGGTTTGGGTCATTATATTAACCATATCGTTTAGTTTTAACTCTTAGTTAATTAGTTTGATATTAACCATGTCACTTTGTATTTTTATATTATATAGTTAATAAACTTACTATATACATCCAAGAGACCCAAAAGTGGTCCATTAATGATTCACCTATCATGATATAAGTCCTTTGGCCGAACCTTAGGTTTCTAGGAATTTAATATCAATTAATAATGTAATATTTGTTTTAAAAACTCATTTATGTCAATTTTGACACTATTCAATAATTGATTTTTGTTAAAGTCATAAAAACATTATTAATTCAAAAAAATAATTTAATAAATCCTATAATGTCATATTAACCAATAAAATTCATGTATTTCAAAAAAACATTCAAATTATATTTATTTTAACATTTATAATAACAATTATTTGATTCTTTCATTAATAAGGAAAATACTGCATCATTATTATGTCATAAATAATATTAATTATTAAATTACTAAAAATAATAAATAAAATACCATTATGTAGGAAATATTATTATATTTCTAATTAATATTTATAGTCGAAAATCCAACATATATAACCCTATGTAAAAATTATTTTGCTAAAGGTTATATGCTTATGTCATTTTTGTATTTATTTTAACTTAATTAATATAAAGTGTCCTTATCACTTACAAGTGGATCCATGGGGTCCCAAAATCGACCCAAAGATGCCCATGGTCCGACATGTATCAACTAATAAGGTTAGGATATGTTTTAGGGTAGTTTATTATTATTATAATAATATTTTGTTTACCCTTATTTACCGGATTTACCCTTTAACCATGGTAAATAAAATATTTACCGAAATAATTATTCAAAATGTCTAAAAATTGAAGTTAACTATTTTCAAAATTTGGAAATCCTGATTCCAAATATGGAATCCATTTTTCCAAATTCAAAACACAGAAGTGGAAGAAATTAATTTAAAACTAATTCCCATTGTTAAAACAAAAAGCGTGTTTTTAAGAGATAATAACTATCAAAAGATTGACACTTGTTTATGTCCGGTTTAATTGCGAAATTATGTCCAATGACCAAAATTGTATTAAATGGTAAAAATGTATTCTAAATATACTTTAAAATCACTCAAATACATAATTTATCACTGTTAATTATTTTGATTAAAAAGATGTTTTTAATTAAAATTTAGTAATTTTCACTATTCATCAAAATATAAAAGTTACCTGAAAAGTACCAAAAATTTCACTCTAGGCTAATTTTGATATTACGAATCCAAAAATGAAGTCCATTTTGAGAGATAAAATTTATACAATTTCAAAAAGTGGGTATTACTATTCATACTGTCTACTTTGATTGGTCGCGGTGTGTTAGAATCTCAAAGTTGCATACAACACACGCTACTGTATTATTCAAAGTGAATCGTACTGTGGAAGATTGGGGTGTTACATTCCATCCGTTAATAGGATGATTTCATGAACAAAATACCAAGAATGACATTGATAAAATTCAAATGGATAAAAGAATGAATTACCTGGAATTACAAATGTGGTAGTTTGTTAGGGAAGTAGAAAATAGAGACATAGGTAAGCCTACCATTACCACTAAAACCAACCCAAGAGAAAACTCCATGGATGTAATTACCATAAGTGGTCTCTCAATGCAACAAGAACCAAAAAAAAGAACCCCAACCTGCTCAAAATGATAATATGGATGAATCTGAAATGTTAAATCTAAAAAAATGTTGAATCTTGAAATCTGGATAGCATCCCTAATAACCCATTGGTTCTGACTGTTCCAACTTAAAAACCAAAAGAAAATTCATTTCAAAAAAGGCAAAAAATATGAATCTATTGGGATGCCCTAAATTGTGGGAAATTTTTCCCCCATAATTCCTTTTCCTGGAATATTAAAAAATTGAACCCATGATTCTGAACTTCTAAAAATTTTCAATGTTGTTAAAAACTGATCATTATCACATTTTTGGAATCACTCATTCAAATCCAATCATACATAAAATCAATAAAGAATATATCCACAAATAAAAATACTCTGAATAGTTTTACACCTATATTCCTACTGAGGAGTGTAGTGCTATGTTGAAAAATAGGATACCTCTTAAACTTTAGGACCCTGGAGGATTTTTCATCCCCAGAACCTTTGTGTATAGAGGTGGTAAATTAAACTGTTTGTGTAACCTTGGTTCTATCACCAGTTGTACTATTCTATCTCACTTTCAGCACCTGAGATTAGGAGTTCCCCAAACCAACACGATTATGTTACATCTTGTTTATAGGTCTGTTACTCATCTAGTGGATTAGGTTGATGATTTAATAGTGGAAGTATACAAACTCAATCTGTCTACTGACATTTTCATTCTTGATATAGATTATGACTAGGAGGTTCCCCATCATTCTTGGTAGGCCCTTCCTGGCCACATGGGGAGCTGTGATAGATGTCTCTAATGGGAAGTTGATATTAAACATGGGTGAGAAAAAAAAGAATAATTCAATGTTTTCAAGAAAATTAAATAACCCACCCACCTAATATTTCCCAAGGAAGAGCTTCTAGTTGCTGACCGTTCTTTTGATAAGGAGGAATAGTTGGTTCTAAGGATGATAGAGGAAATCAATAGTGAACTTGAGATCCCTACAACCTCTGGCATGGGGAAAAACTCAAGTAAAAAAGAGATAATCTATTGATGAGTATGAGGGAGAATTTCTGGAACACCTAAATGTGTTTATTGTGGAACATATTATTTCCCATAGATAAGATTCTAAGTGTGAGGAAAGTTTTTTTGGAAATTCTAGTGATGAGAAAGAAACATTATTTGCTACATTCTTTTAAAGGCATCATGAAGACCATGACCACCCAGAACCAAGTGTCTTCCATCTAGTGAGTCACCAACCATTCTTGAACTCAAACCCCTCCCTACACATCTAAAATATTTTTTTCTAGGGGTATTTTTATACATACAATCATTTTTTCATCCAAGATTGAGGAAATCGAAGAGAAAAACATGCTGATTTTTTTGAATAAGTTCATGTCTATCATGGGTTGGTCAATTTCAAACATTAAAGGGATAAGTCCAGCCTTCTATATGAATAAAATTTCCATGGAATTTGAGTGTAATCCTAGAGGGGAAGGTGAAGGATACACAATCCCAACATAAACGAATTGGTTAGAGAATAAGTGATTTGGATGCTTGATGTTGGGATAATTTTTCCCATTTCTGGCAATCCATGGGTAAGTCTTGTCTAGGTGGTTCCCAATATAAGTGGAGTGACAGTGGTCACAAATGATAAGAATTAACAAATCCAAAAAATGGAATTGAATAATTGGAGAGTCTCTATATACTATAGAAAGTTTAATTCTTCCATAATAAAGGACCACTTTCCCATTCCATTTTTGGTCCAAATGTTGGTGTGGATGGTAGGTAATGAATTTTTTTCTTTCTAGATGGATAATATAGTTTCAACAAGATTTTCATTTCACCTACGGACCAAGAGAACACCACCTTCACTTGTCTATTTGGGGAATTCACCTACCAACAGATGCCTTTGGCTTGTGTGGTGCTCCTACCACTTTTCAAATATTCATGATGAACATTTTTTTACATGATTGAAGGAATAATGTATATCATTATGGATGAATTTTATATTATGGGAAGCAATTTTAAGAATTGTTTGAAAAATATGAAACTTGTGATGGAAAGGTGCCAAGAGACTAATTTGGACTTAAACTGTGAAAAGAGACAATTCATGGACACTGAAGGTATAATGTTGAGTCATAAGGTATCTAAGAGGGGGATGAAGGTCGATAATGCTATAGTTGAGGTATCCAAAAGTTTCCCCACCTAAAAATGACAAAGTAATTAGATTTTTTTGGGTCATGATGGGCTTTAAAGGATGTTAATTAAGAATTTCTATAATACTACTAGATTTTTATGATCCTTTCTAGTTATGGAAACACCGTTTTTTATGAGAAATGTCTCGAGTCCATTAACCTACAAAATCAGTGGCTGAAAACCTCATCTGTGATCACTACCCCGGACTGGAAGCTCTATTTTGAGGTATTGTCGGATGCTGGTGACTTATCAGAAGGAGATGTATTTGGGTAGAGGAATGATTGGAAGTTGTATGTCATTTACTATCCTAGAAATATACTAGATGATGATAAGGAGAATTATTCCACCATTGAAAAAAATCGATGTGGTGATTTTTTCTTTGGAAATGTTCAGGCAGTACTTGATTGTGTCTAGAATTATCATTTTTACTAATCATTTTTCCCTTAAGTACTTTATGGAAAAAAGGATTAAAACCCAAGATTGATGAGTTGGACCTTTCAGTTGTATGAGTTTTATTTGGTCATTAAGGATTTAGAAAGGAGCTGAGAATGCATTGGCAGACCACTTGTCTAGGCTTCCCAACACCCAAATTTAGGAACCAAGAGAGATCAACACTTCTTTCCCAGATGAACAATTATTCGCTACTCCTATGCAGTAGTCTACTTGGTTTGTAGACTATTCCAAATTTCGGGTAGTGGGTGTATTTCCCAAGGACTGCTCAAATATCCAAATAATGTGGTTCATTTATAAGATAAAATATTATTTTTTGGATGACCCTATTCTCTTTAAGAGATGTGTTGATGAGATTTAAAGAATATGTGTGGCCGAGGAAGAGATGTTTCCCATACGTGAGAGCTATCATTAATAACCTTGGGGTGGCCACCTTGGAGGAGATAGAACTACTTAGAAGGTCCTACATGTTGGGTTCTATAGGACAAATTTTCTCAAAGATGCTAGAAGTATAATCATTGGATGTGAAAAGTGTCAAACGATAGATAATGAAGGAAGAAGGTATGAGCTTCCTAAAAAAGGTACTTTGGAGGTAAAAGTATTTTATGTATAGTTCTTGGAATTCATGGTACCATTCTATCCTCTGATGGGAATGAATACATCATGGTTGTTGTGGACAATGTGTCCATGTTGGTAGAGGGAGTAGCTCTTCCCAACAATTTTGGTGCTACAGTTGCTTAGATTGTTAGGAAGAACATTTTTTCCAGTTTTGGTGTGCCTAGGGCATTCATTACTAACAATGGAACAAATTTCAAAAATTGAAAATTCAAGAGTTTGATAGAGATGTATTGGTACTCACCTAGGACATAAACCACCTACCACACACAGGCTAGTGGGTAGGCCGAAGTTTCAAATGTAGAACTTAAACAGATTTTGGAGAAAACAATCTCTAGCTCTAGGAAATAATGGTCAATTAATCTAGATGAGGACCTTTGGACCTACATAACTACTTATAAGACTTCCATAGAAATTTCACCTAAGAGGCTGGTTTTTGGGAAAACATTTCATCTGCCTAATGAATTATAACTAATATCTTATTGGGCAGTGAAGGCCCTAAAATTTGATTTCTAGTCAGCTAGTGAAAGGAGGTTGTTAGAGTTGAGTGAGCTAGAGGAGATAAGAAGAGATTTTTATGAGAATGTTGAGATTTTCAAAGATATAACCAAGGATTTTCATGATTCAATAATTCAAAATACATATTTTAAGGTTGGTTATAGGGTCCTCTTATTCAATTATAGATTGAAACTTTTCCCCGGTAAGTTAAAGACCAAGTGTTCAGGCCCCTTTAACATTAAGAGAGTCTTGATTAATGGATATATGGAGTTGGTTTCAAAGGATAATAGAAAAAAAATTCAATGGATAGAGAATATAACATTTCTTTGAAGGGAATCCAAAGGGCTTGGATACCATCTCTCTGTTAGATGAATGATATATTCTAAGTCAAACTGAGGAAAATAAACTTAGTGTTTCATGGGAACTAACCCATGTTTTATTAGTATTTTTTGTGTTGTTATTGTTTTATAATAAAAATAACTCCTCATTCTTGTTCTCTAGTGTGAACTCTTCTCTGTCTGAAGGTGCCAAATAACCTTCTGCTACTCGAGAGAGAGAGATTTGTTGCTGCCGGAAACTCTAAAAAGGGAAAACAATAGAGTAGTACATTTCATCACAAAGATTACATTTCTTTTACTCATCCCATTGTTTGATTTTTTTGATATTTAAAGTCTGAATTCTTATTTTCACTTTTTAAAAATCAAGTAGTTTCAAGAAGTATACACATGGTGCTGAAAAGAATATATTTTCAATGATTATTTATGGTCAAAGATCCAATTTTATAGAGAAGTGTTTTTCTGTTTTTATTGTTTATTTTTTTCTCATATTTAAAAATATGCTTCTTGATCTTAAGTTTGGTGGAGACCTATGTTTTATTTTGAAAAAAAATCCTTAATTTTTGTTTTATGTGGGTGTAAGTTGATTTAATCCACTGGGTTGAACATTTTATTTAAACATATTAGTGAAATATTCTTGCACCCTATGACACAATTAGATTCAAGAAGTATTGTGTATTCATCACATGAAATCTTACTATTGTATAAACTATTCTTGAATTTCTACTACTTGGATTTTCAAAAAATAAATATATAAAAAAATTACTTTTTGTTTACTTTTGTATATATATTTTTGTATATTTTCTTTTCTTTTTTCTATGGAAAATAATTGTTTTTGAACCTTCATGTCACCCCAAAAAAACTATTTCATAACTTTGACTAATGTCTCCTACCATAGGATTCAACACTAGGGATAATGTTGAGTTTTTAGGTATGGGGAAGAGGGGTCATTCCATTGGTCATTTAAAATTCCCCTTATTGAAGTTTGTTTACAAACAAAATGCTCAAATTCATTCAACATTTTTTCAAAATCTTTCAAACTTTTTGATTTATTTCATCACATGAGGTTCATTTGGGTTCATTTAGAACTTCAATTCTATCCTATTTAGTGGATGAATAACTGTTTGATGTTGAGGTTTGCACAAATTCAGAAAATATAGAGGATGACTGACTATGGAGTGGAATTTTTCACTATTCTATAGAAATTCTGTTTATGAAATGAGGAAGCAAGTGTTAGAGGATAGGTTTTCTGGAATGAGAATCATTACTTAGGGTAACTAGAAATTTTCACTCGAACCCTGGGTACTCACATTTTTAATAAAAAAAATATTCAATCACATTAGGAAGTTAACTCAAATGATTATTAGTTAAGTCCTTCGTAACTAATGTAAAATGGGAAAATGGAATCCCACAATGAGTATCTAAGAAAAGGTGCAATAGGTACGTTTTTTTGAATAAATAAAGCCAAATTTTAATTGAATAAGTACTATGCATAGTGCTCTGCACATGGAATATGGCTGGGAAAAAGTAAAATAAAGCGCCCTTGTCAAAAATTAAATCATTAAGGTGAGGGGTATTTTGAACCGAGATGAAGAAGGTAGATATTGAATTAGAAAAAAATTCATTTGAGTTGAGTAAATAAATTGATGAAATTAATGGAATTTAATTTTTATAAGCTATTAAAATGTGAGGATTGAAGGTGTATTTGGTGAAGCTTTTAATTCCACTTAATTTAATATATCTCCACTCCTTGAATCAGAAGTCGAATTGGTAATTGAGGTAGGAAAGTTAATGAGTTCATATAGGAGGCATGAAATACTTGATAGTGGATAAGTATGTGAGACCTTTGATTTACAATGAGTCTTTGAAGCTATGCATGACTGCCTTATTGAACACATTCTAGGAATGTATGACCCACTGCCTGGTCTTATTCCTCTGGATATTAATGTTTAATCAAACACTTTTTAACTAAATCTCACAAATTAATTTTCTGTTTTAAAATCAAAGGCTTACATTTTTTTGAGGACTAACAATTTTTTAAGTGAGGGGGAGTTTGATATGGATCAATTTCATTACCCTTTACCACATCTTTTTTAATATTTTTATGGACATTTCAATTTTAAAAAGATTCATTTTATTAAATAATTAACAATTGTTATGTTTTTGTGCGTTGATGTGTAAAATAATAAATTTTAGTGTAAATCATTTGTTTTAGTATTGATTTTCATAATTTTAAATAATTCAAAAATTAAATAATTCTTTTGAATTTAAGTTTAATTTTTTTTAAAAAATGAAATATAATATAATTTTTCATTCTCCATTCTTTCATTATTTCATTTCTTTTGTTTTTTTAAAATAAATTGCTTGTTTATTCCTAAATTTAATTAATTAATTATTTTTAATTTTAAATAAATAATTAAATTTGGTTTTTATTCTTTAAATAATTACAGTAGTCTTACAACTTAATTCTATTCAATTAATATTTTTATTTTAATTAATTAATTTAATAATTTTTTTATTAATTAATTGGTTAATTTTTATAAGCAACAAACTTTAAATATTGTTAACTATTTTAAATTAATTTGTTTTTAAAGAGTTTATAATTTTAAATAATTATTTGTTGATTTATTTATTTTTAATATTATTTTGTTTTTAACAATTTTAAAATATTAATTTTTTTTTGTAATTTTGTAATTTTAGTTGATTGGTTTAACTTACTTAACATATAGATTTATAATTCAATTTATTATTGTTTATTTTTTTTGTTGGAGATTCCACATTTCCACCACCACCTCTTCTTCCCACCATTACACTACCACCATTTCTTCCCACTCTGGTTCCACCGTTCCACTACCATTGTCTACGCCACTTCTGCATCTCAAGTCACTACTCCCTACTATTGTCCCCCATTATTTTACTCTGCCACCATTGTCACCAACAGTGCAACCGTTCTTCTACCACCACACCTATATCACTATTCTATCAACGTTGAGACATCTCGTTGTTCTATCAATGGTGATACATCTGACCATTTATCCTTTTCCCCAACTCAACTCCCACCATCAACTCCCTCCTTCTATACACTCCTCTGCCACTTCCCCACAGACACCGTTATCTGGTTCACATGGTCACACCCATCTCACCATTCCATTAGTGGCATAGCAACAACATAAACTCATACCACTAACAATAAAACCAATGCATCATAACAAAACTCAAAATTTACAATAATAGAAAAACAAAACTAGAATAAACTGATGAAGAAACCTTAGATTCAGATTGAAATCAACCACAGTATGAAAAACAATGAATTAAAATACCACAATAACTAAAACAGATCTATATTTTTTAGCCCTAACTATCACCTCCCTCATCCCTTTCCTTGCGTCATCCCTACTGCGTGTCACCGCTAGTCTCCACCTCCACCACAAGTAGGCCACACCCACAGCCACCTGACCGTCATTCCCTTGTCGGCGCCGCCCCTACCTTCCTTCAAACCCAGCCACCATACAACCAACCCCCTTGAAGATAGAGAGAACCACTACCTCTCCCTCTCTAGTTGGCCAGACCGTTGTGCCTCTCCATGTGCAACCATCGTCACCTTGCCTTCTACGAGCCATGTTATCGTACCCCCTTCCCGCCACCTCCCACGAACCCACCCCCTCCCCCAAATCCCCTTCTATGATTTATTTTATTTTTTTATATTATATAATATAAAACATATAAAACATACATATATATTGTAATATATATGACAATATATATAAATAGTTTAATATAATTTTTTACATAATAAATATATTATCTTTATTTACCTTTTAAAAATAAAAAATTTCATTTAAAAACATTTATTTATTCATTTATTTTCTGTACATATTTATTTAATTAAATTATATATATATATAATAGTAATATATATATATATCGATCAATAATGGTAATATATATTAATATATTTTTAATAGTATATTTATATATATATCATATTACAATTTTTTATAGTCAAACAAAAAAATTTTAATTCTTTTATTTAGTTAAAATCGATTATTTTATTTAATAATAAATAGTTATTTTACATATATTTTAGAAAAATATATAAATATATATATATATATTAAATATATATAAAACTAAATTTAATACTTGTAATAATTATTTTCATTATTTTTTTGTTTTATTTTTATACTTGTTTTTTATTAAATTTCCATTTCAGTTCTCTTTTTATTCATTCTAATTATTTATATTATAATATAATATATAGCAATAACATATTGTTTAAATATCTATATTTGTTTCTACCCCTTTTAAATTCTTCTGTTTTTTGTTTCTGGGGAAGGGATCGAGCTCGTGGAGCACAAGTTTTTTCATTCAATTATGGAGTACATGCTTCAGTAACTATCGATGAGGAAGCAGCATGGTGAAAGCACTACATGGAGGCATACGCTTTCGTAGGATTCTAGAGATTTTTAAAGAGAGAGAGCATCAGTTAATTCAGTGAGAGATAAAATTATACTTTGAAAGTTCTATCATCTGTCTGTAGAGAACCACTTCCATACAATACTTCCTTGAACCATCCATCGGAGACTCGCCTCTATCCATCCAAAACCATCATCCATCCATCATACACAACTTAAATACCTCTATTGGGAAGTAGATCATAGTATACCATCGCCATTCTAGATTCCTTCTGTGGTATATTGGATATCAGAACATTCTAATCCATTCTATTCATAACTACAGTAGAAAGAAGCACTGAGGTCATTGTAGTATCTGGAGATTGAGAAAGGAGAGAGGGAAACACGTTTTCTTACTCTATTTTGTTGAAATATTTTGTTTATTATGAATTTAATTGTCTTTAAACCTACTTATCTTCTAAATTCAGTCATGATTGGATAATCTTTCCCTTTTGGAGAATTGGCTAGCCGGTTAGATCTTTTTTTACCTGGATTATGCAAGGATCTTACGCTGGATATATCTCTCTCTATCACTCTGTAGATAGTATTTAATTTAAAAATATCAAGTATCATGAAAAAATAAACTTGATTGGATTTAATTTTGAACTGTTGACAATCATAGGATTCAACTAAAAAATCAATCAAGCTCAAGAGACTTGGAGATACATTGAGTTCAGACGACAATTTGAACTCTATGAATTATGATTCTTACTAATTGGATGATAGAATAATTTCTTCAGTTTAAATTACTATAAACATTATTTAATCACATGTTGAACAGACAAAAAATCTGGCCAATAACATTCAATTAGATCCAGACATGTTGATTTATGTGCATGACCAAGGTAGATCATATTGAAGCCAGTAGTCAATTTCCTCCTCTCCATCACATTTATTGTTCACGATTGTTCATACTTCTTGTTGTCTGCCTTCTGTTCTCATTTCTTGTCTTTTGTTCTTTCACACACCCACACACAAATCATCACTCACTCACCATCTCAAAACACTTCACACCGTCCCCATCATATCACACCATTTATTGTTTTTGGTTATTTTTTTGTTTTGTTTTTATTTAGTCACTAAGCACAATAATACACCCCATATGGTTCAATAATATCTTTCAAGGACCATTAGAAAAGTATTTTTTGAAGTCCATAAGCTCTAGAATGTGGATAAGGATTTTGGATATTTTTTTATATAGGGTTTTTTTCAAACCAAATGGAATGAGAGTTGTGAATATGTGAGGGTACGAGAGCCCTTTTATAATTGAGGGGTGGATTCTTTGTAAATACAAAAAACTGTTCCATAATGGGAAGTCACTCTCAAACTACATTCCACCGAAATTTATTAATAATTGGGTGGATTGAGGATAAGATTGGGAAACATATCCACCACTAAATAGTAGGTTTTTTAATCATTTTATTTCCTTTACCTCAAAGGTTACTTACTTTTACTAAAATAATTTTCACCACATTAACAATTTCTTTTACCTAGGTAATATATCCCTTAAGTCTAAAAATAAAATGAAACTTATTACCTATTTTGGAACCACTAACTATAAATATTAAAATATAAATTTTCAAATAAATATTCAATGTGTGTGTAAAATTATTTTTCACACAAGCGCGCAAAACCCCATATTAGCCTCAAATGTTGTAAATAATTATTACTATTTTTAATACACATCATGATCAAAAATTAAGTTAAAATAATTACATAATATAAATTATTCAAATTAAAAACATATAATCTATTATATAAAATTCAGTTCACAGAAGTTGAAAATTTTAATTTAATGATGATCCTGCAAAATGTGTTGGAAAACGTTTTTATAAAAATTCATTTTTCAAGAATAAGAAGATCGTACATTAACTATATAACTAGTAATCTTAAATATATGGCATAAAATTCACATATATTGATATATATTATATAAATTTTATTTAAATAATTTCTTATTATGGGTACTTTTAATTATTTATAATGGAGAAACATTATACCCTTAATATCAGTTTTCATAAAAATGTGTTTTTAAGAATAAAAATAAACTTATAAAAAAATAATGTATACATGTGATTCAAATATAATTAATTAGATAATATATAACTAAACAATTATCAATTTAAATTGAAATAAAATAAAGTTAATAATGATACTTTTAAATTACTTAATATATTTAAAATAATGGACAATTTTACCAAAGAAATGTTATTTTTTATTATTCAATGAAAAATTATTCTTCTCATAAAAATAAAACAATATTACCATAGGTTCATTTTGACATGATAGTTTAAAAACCAGAGTACCTTTTGTATAATAAAATTTATAAAATTTATAGAAATTCATTATATTATTTGATCATAAAAATCAATAAATTTTTTTGATGAAAAAATATTTTTATAGCATGTAAAGTCTTTACTAAAAACTGAATCATTATTTAAAGATATATTTTTTTTATGTAAAATATTTGTACATGATTTTGAATAAGTTTTTATTTTTATTTATACAAAAAAAATTAATGGTTAATAAATAATGATCACATATAAATAGTTTATAATCCTTTTTTTAGGATTTGTGTTTCATGTTGCGTACACTATAGAACATAGTATTCATGTTTAAAACTCAAGGTGTTACACCAAACCATGAAAATATAAGTGAACAAAAGCTATCGTAGTGTATATATTTATTGGGAATAACTCTAACATCAATGCTTCCCATATAATTGTCTACATATGATTACTGACTCAATTTATTCTTCATAGGATCTTTCCAATTATTATCTCATATAATTACCAACACCTATCATAAAAATATCATTAAAAACATTCAATTTCAAAAATGTCTTCCCCTATCATGCTACATTATTGCTCATAAATAATACTACGTTAATAATAAAAACTTATATAATTAAAATAATAATGTTAAATTGATCTTCATCACTCAAACATTAACTTTTTTCAGGATTTATAGAATTATAGACTAATGAATTAATATACTTCTTGCAGTTTATAATCTTCTTAGCTCCCCCTCAAAGGATTCACTCCATCAATATTGACCATGGTTGATACCACAAAAAATTATTATAAAAAATATCTAATAAATCCATGATGGATATATTCTCCTAATATATTAATTATAACACTAATATAAATCTCCCCTTTTATTAATTACTTCATTTCCAGGAATAAAAACACAATCAAAAGATATATGGGAAAAAGCTGAATTCCTAACAGTTCATTAATGAGAGAAATATGGTTGATATTTTTCACTTAACCCAAAAAATATTTTCTTATCAACTCACATCTTAGTGTGAAGGATAATTTTTAATTTTGCTAGTAAAACAAATTTATTTTCTTGTATTTGATCCATGTTCTTATCTAATTCTAATTGTGTTATCCGTATGGTCGAACATTACTTTAGTACATGGTCATAATTATTAATGTGTGAGAAATAATTCTTCATTTCTGTATTCTTGGAACATAAAGTCATTAGTTTTCATGACCCCCTCCATTCAATGGTATCCCTATTCGGTCGACAATGAATAAATGTGCATAATGAACCCTTCAGTCCCACCTCCAATATGCCCCAACTAGGTGAAAGAACCAAGGGTATAAAAATATCAAATAAATGGAAGGAATTTCCCTCTATAATTTAATATTATGAGATATGATAAATAATCTAAAAGAAAATTGATTACATATTATAAAAAAACCAAAATACATCCCCTAATTCTTTTTTAATATAAAAAATAAAATGATTATAAATAGTTCAACTAACCAAAATCATCTTATACATGGAACACTCACCAAAAAATGTGTCATATTATAATATCATAACAAGATGAATATCTATAAGAAGGGTTCCTCACGCCGCATTCCATATGGATTTTCTTCTCCCACTCTCCAATTGCATATGTCCTACCTCTCCCATATCTTCTTTACTATCTTGTATCATATCAAATTTCCAAAATACATTATTTCCATCGCATTACATCACATCTCACCTAAAACACCTTTGGCTTCAAATTATACTAAATATCACCAGATATCAAGAGGGTTATGAAAACTCATCCACAACCACATAACTGGAGTAATAGGTTATTATGAACATGAATGACACTAACCTTGTGTGCTCCACACACTATAAATTACCCCCACCATAATACATCTCATCATCACAAAAAACATCATCATAGTGCACTTTAAACTTCTAGTTTTCATTGCTTGTACATGTCAAAATCACCTATAACATAAAGAAGGGAGTACTGGGTAGCTATTAATCCATCATCACGACCAACATGTTGATAACAAACACCCCCCCCACCAATTTTTTATTATTATGTGGTGCTCGATGTGGGTGGGGTGTATATAAAAATAAAAAAAATATAGATGATATATATACATAACCACATACAATCCCAACCCGTGGGTTCTCAAAAATAATAAAAACCAACCCACAACCACTACATCAAAACAGAACAAGGGAAGCGCTATCTTTTATCAGTGATAAGCAGAAAGTGCTGATAAAGGGGTGAGCCTTTGTTAGTGCTAGCTAAAAGAGCTGATAAATGTGGTTTTTATCATCAGTAAAAAAGGCACTGATAAAGGAATACCATTTATCATCATTTTACTTAGCGCTGATAAAGGGAACATTTATCAGCACAAAATATTGTTCTGATAAATGTTTTTAATAAAAAATATTATGAATTTATATAAAATTATTATATTTATATTCAAAAATAATGTTTATTTGTATACATTAAATAAAAAACAAATGTTTCAAATTAATAGATTTTTTAAATAATATATATATATATATATATATATAATATTTTAATTGAAAAATGTATTTCTAATATTGTAATTATATATATATATAATTAAATAATTATAAGATTATAAAAATTACATTTAATACTAAATATATTTATTAGATTAATTTATTATATTTATTAGATTTATTGGATTAATTCATTATATTTTTTATATTTTTTATATTTAATTTATTTATTTTATTTATTTTATTTATAAATATATAATACATTTTAATATATACATTTATAAGTAAAATTATTGAATATATATGTTTTCTTCCAATAAATTTGGTCAATGAATATATTGATCATGCATATATATATATGTTATGCATGTATCATGCGTGGATGTTCATTTATACATTACATCACATTGTTCATTGATGTGGTATATTAGTTAATTCATAATGTTACTCATATGAACTATATATGTTCTAAAAAATGTACTTATAAAATTACATTAAATATATTTAAATAATAAATATATTTTATTATATTTGTAATGATATATATAAATTCTTTTCGAATAAATTTTTAATTATAATTATAACTATATATATAACTATATAATTATACATATAAAATTATAATTTTTTTAATATATATATTGACAACTATATAAAAATATTTATAAATATATACTATTTATAGTTATAATTATAAATATAAATAAATATATATATATGTAAATAATTATAAAATTATATTAAATTTATTTATTATACTACTTTTAAAGTTGAAAATATATAATTAAATGGATATATTTATAAATGTATAAATATATTTATAAATAAATACAAATAAATTTATATTTATTTAAATAATTATTTAATTGGTTGTGAAATTGTTCTGATAACGATGTCATTTATCAGTACTAAAAAAGTGCTGATAAAAGACATATATATCAGCACTATAATTTTAGCACTGATAAATAGGTCTTTTATCAAAGCTTTTTTAGCGCTAATAAATATAGCATTCATTAGCACTGATAAAAGATGTCTTTATTAGTGTTGTAAATTTTGCACTGATAAATAGGTATTTTATCAGTTTTTTTATCACTGATAAACGCCTACCTTTATTAGTGCTTTTCACTAGCACTGATAATGGTTCCAGTGTGTTTTATAAAAGAACCCTAACAGGCTCCACCTCCCTCACACCATTTCAGCCATTGCGGAAGCTGACCCTTGCATCGTCGAGCCCTCATCTGTCGTGACCCCTCCTCCTCCTCCTCCTCCTTTGCCACCGCCACGAATCCTCCTCTGCTACGTCCTATCCTCCTCTTCCTCCTCCGCAGCCGTAGCCGATTCCTCCTCCTCCTCCTCCTCCTCCACCGCTGCCTCCTCCTCCTCCTCCCCAACCACCGACTCATCCTCCTCCGCCACCACCTCCCCCTCTTCCTCCTCCTCCTCCTCTGCCTCCTTCTCCTCCTCCTCCTTTTGATGCCCCTTGTCCACCTAACGTACTCTGGCGCACCCTCCTCATCCAAAGACCATCCTGAAAACCTCCTCTATAGTGCACAGATTCCCCCCAAATGATTCACTATTGCAATTTCCCTAGTTTCTATAGGGTGCGTAGTGTTTGGGGGAGTTATTCATCTAATTTTTGGTATATCATTGCGTTTTCGGGGAGTTTTTCAACTAATTATCGGTATATCATTGACTTTTGGGGGATTTTTTCATCTAATTTTCGGTATATCTATTGAGTATGCTTGTTCACTCCTTGATTATTATTTTTTATTATTCTTTATTATTTAACATAGGTGGAGATTCTTATTAGATAGATTCCATTCCATTTCTTTTTTATTACCACTGTTTATTTTTATTTTCAATTTATTGCTCCTAATATTATTATCATTTTTATCATAAAAAAACGGGAACAGATATTGAATTTTTGGGAGAGTTTATTGGATTTGGTAATTATCAAATGGGTTCAATGTCTCCTTGCCACTCTATCTATGTTTTCATAAATTCATATCCCCTCTAAATTTTTTTATTTTTTTTATAATAACTTTTTCCTCTCTTAGTGTATAGTTTATTATTCTTTATTATGGTGGAGATGCTTATTAGATAAATTCATCTCCCCTCTAAATTTATATGGTTGTTCTATCACTTATTCTTACACATTCTCTTTTACCTATATAGACCTATTCTAACTACTTATATGCTCGGACATGCTACTTTTGGATAGATCCTACCTTTATGCTCGCTCGGTGACCTCTATTGTGGATAGCTTCTCCAGTAGTTTCTATATTTTAGAGTTGGACAATATTTTAGATATATCTTATTTTCATAAATTATAGAGTCTTGAGTAATATAATAGCAACAACCTTTATATAAAAACATTTAGGACTCATCTCACTACTTTCTAAAATTCCCTTAGTAATATCCAAATATATTATATTCTCCTCAAGGAATTTATTTTTACATTACATCTAAATTGAATTGGAAGTAATTAGAATTTATTCCATGTAAAAATCTATATCTTCAATCCTCTTTTAATATTCACAATTCATAACATATAATATTTAATTTCTTAGAAACTCATATAATTGTGTTGACAAGATTGGGCTCTCCAACCTATTTCCAAATTGTTCTTATCTATTATATATTGGCATAAAGCTTATTGAGACATCATTTTCATTGACAAAAAATACCAAAAAATGGAATTTGGTCTCAACGAAAACCTATTGGAATTATCACAAATAAAAAATAAACCAAAGAATAAAATACATAAGGGATCTATTCTATCCGTAGACCACACTAAGGTTATATCATCGCCCATCAATCTACCCAACATAATTTTCACACTACTGTAAAATAAGGCAATAGTCATGGGTTATGATAGTGGTTATAGACCAATTGAAAATGGATATAGTTTATATCAACTATCAAGACACAGATGGGTGTTATCCCAGTTTCCATATCCCACCGGCAATGGCCATAGTCGGATGGTCTAGTACCAAAGACAATTCTTGTAGATGTAGTCCCTATTATAGGGAACCTATAGCCAGGGTTTGTAACCTTTTCCATAGGGAATCAACTTCCATGGGTGGACCATAGATATAGGTATATCCATTTATGGTTCATGAATGTAGTCATACAATTCAATATATTTAGAAAAATAATGAGATTTTATCTCAAGACCTCTTCTATAATCTATCTAAGACTTTAACAATAAGCTACAATGAACTATAATTATAAATATATATATATATATATATATATATATATATATTTGTGTGTGTGTGTTATTTTTTATAACTATTATAATTATACTTTTAGAAAATAAAAATGGGTTTGGATTTCAGAGCCTTTGGCCATAGTCCATATAAACTATGGTTTTTGGTGTTATAGGAAAGTACTACCACAAATATATATATATATATATATATATATGGATCATGGCCTTAAAACTTTCCCATTCCCTTCCCATGAATGATAATTATTTTGGCCATAGTCCCTATCAACTCACACATCGGTTATACCTCCATTAAAATGTATGTGACTTGGTTATTCTAAACTAACAAAAAAGAAGATCACACATTGTGCCTTGTCATTTGAAAGAGGCATATGTTTCAGTTAATACTCAAGTATGAATGGATAGGCACCTCAGTTGTAAATGTATACATGAAGTATGTTTTCATTATTTGATTTTACAAAAGCTGATATACTATAATAATTATGACTAAATACATTTCATATTTTTTGCAGGCTTATATATGAAAAAAATTGATGGGATTTACCCAAGATTAAAACTTTTGAATCGTTAGTCCTCACATCACCTCTTGAAAATATGAAATAAATTCCAATACATAAGGTGAAATAATTTCATCCCTACTGAATTCATTTGAAATAAAAATTACAGGTGGAAGACTCTTTTTAATACCAATGATGTACGGGTAAAACTCGACCATTTAATCATTTCAACTATATTTTATTTTCTTTAAATACTTTTAATTTTTTCAGTTTCTAGGTTGTATTGGATGCTCATTGAGGTCAATTTGGAATCTCAAAATATTTATTTTCCGGATTCAATGCATGGATATCCATCAAACAGACCAAGCACACTAGCATTTGTCAATTTTTAATACACTAGATCCAAAATTTTACAACTAAACATCTAGTTATATAATTTATTTTAATCTTTTAATGAGGATTTTGTTATGATAGGGTGCTACATCCATATCTTCAACTTCACAGAATGAATCCAGGGCCTAAAGACATTAACCCCTATGAGATCTACAACTCGACAAGTATAATGGTATATATAATAATATTGCACTATCCAAAAACATTTAAAAAATTACTTATTTTTATCGATGTTTCTGAAGTGTCCAAAACAATCAAACGGAAAGGACTGTGGTAGTTATGTTTGTAAATTTATGAAAGAGATCATATTTCATCAACAAACTAGCATCCCTAAAGAGGTATTTTTGAAAATAATTTCTAGTTCATTTAAAATATTTATTAATTCTTTGTGTATTAATATTTTTTCAGTACTACCATGACTGTCACAAAAACTCATATTCACAAGATGATATAGATGTGTTCAGAAATGAATGAGTTGCATCCATGATGGAAGATTGTAAACATATAATATGAAGGTGAATTCCGACTATTTATGGTATCCTTATATGATCAATTTTATCTCCCTTGTTTACACTTATTAAGTATCTATGATCACCCTTTCTTATGTTTCATATCCTTAGGTTATGAAGAATGGTTTTAGAAATGATTTTTATTTATAGAAAAAAATAACTTAATGAGAAACTCTTATGAACTAGATATTTATGTTTCCATGGTTCCAAAAGCACTATACATAAACTATTATGGCATGGATCATTTATATTATGTATTTTGGTCATTTATGATACAATTTATACTAATAAAGTGTGTTGGAAAAATATCGGTTATGTATCACTCACAAATTTAATAACAAAACTAAGGATTATTTACTACCGTTGGTTAACTACCTCTTAGAATAACATCTGATCTGAACTTCAGATCTTGTGTCCTCGTGATTCTCTCATCTGACATCATCTCTATGATATCATCATTCATCTTTCACTTTTCCTTCTCCTCATACTCCTAATTAATCAGTAAATGGGTGTAGGAAGAGAATGAAAATTGAATGCTAAATGACGATATCATAGAGATGGTGTCGGATGAGAGAATCAAAGGGATGCTATATGAAAAGTTCAGATCAGATTCTATGTTAAGTGGTAGTTAACCAACAATAGTGATGTTTACAAAGAATCATTAGTTTTGTTATTATCTTATATCTGGACCAATGTTACCCTTTGGAAAGATTTGAACGAAATGTTATGATATAAGATCTCTATTTTAAATAAAAATTATATAATGAAACGTTGATTTGATTTTCATTTTTCCTTCTAGGGTTCACTTATTTTAGAAGAATTCTGTCCATGTGACATTCCTTTACAAGAAGAGAAATGATGTTGTGTCTACTCAATCACAGAGGCAATTTTGATACTTTAACTGTAAAATAATTATCCATTGAATTAATTCATGTTTCATATTTATGTTTAATTTATTTCTTTTATGTAAGTAAATTAATCTACCCATATGGGATATCAATGTATTAAATGTTTAGGTCATTATAGTTTGTATCAGAGGAACTAACCTATTAAAAATCATCAAAAATAATTCAGTTTTTTTATACTTTAGGGAGATTATCCATAAGTCATTCGAAATGTGTAGGAATCATCCCCACCTCAATACGACAAATGTTGCGTCCATTGTGACTCAAAGTGCCTTTTTTACTTAAAATTGACATTATTTTTAGTAAAAAGAACAAATGACATCATGAAAACTAATTGAACACATTCATATTAGTTTGATATATTAGGAAAATGATACATAAGTCATTTGTGACTTTTAGGAATCGAACACACCTCAATTCAATGCAAAATGTGACAAGTATGATTCAAAATGTCTCTTTTTATTTAAAATTGGCATTAATTGTAGAAAAAACACAAGTAATATACTAAAAACTTAGAAAATGCATTTTGATTATGTTGATACTTTAGTAAAATGATCAATGAGTCATTTTTGACATGTGAGAATAAACCACACCTCCATCCAATGAACGATGTGACAGGTATGGCTGAATGTGTCTTTTACCAGTTTAAAATTTACATTTTAGCTTAAAAAGTGTCACTCACTGAAAACCAAGAAAACCTACACCAATTGTCATTATAATTTAGGATAATGATTCATACATTTTTTTTCACATGTATTAAGAAGTATTATATAAAACCACCACACGATAAGACCGGTATGACTCAAAATGCATGTTTCCAATTGGAAATAACATTTTAGTAAAAAACACAATTGACATACAACAAACTGAGAAAACGCATTTTTATTGTTTTTATGCAATATAACAATGATCAATAAGTCATTTTTGACATGTAGTAATCAAATTATCATCAATTAAACACACAATGTGACTGTTATGACTCAAAGTGTCTCCTTTTATTTAAAATTAAAATTAATTTTAGAAAAAAAACACAAGCGACATACTGAAAACTGAGCAAACGCATTCATATTATTTTGATACTTTAGAAAAATGATCCATGAGTAATTGATTATGTATAAGAACCAACCTCACCTCCATTCGATGTACGGTGTGACTGGTATTTCTAAAAGGGTTTGTTATTAGTTTAAAATTGACATTTTAGCTCAAAATGTGTCACTCACTAAAAACCAAGAAAAACCAGTCCAATTGTCTTCATAATTTAGGATAACAATTCATAAGTTCTTTATGACATATATGAAATGGTATCATATCAAACCAATGCATGATGCAACTGGTATGACTCAAAATGTGTGTTACCAGTTTGAAATGACATTTTAGTAAAAAAACAAAACTGACATACGAAAAACTAAGAAAATGAATTCGGATTGTTTTGATAATTTAGGACAACAATAAAGAACCCATTTTTGAAATATAGGAATTGACCGCACCTCAATTCAACACACAATGCGACCTGCATGACTCAAAATTCGCCTTTTTTATTTAAAATTGACACAAATTTTAGAAAAATACACAAGTGAAATACTAAAAACAGAAAAAAAAATTCATTCGGATTGTTTTGATACTTTAGAAAAATGATCCATGAGTAATTTTTGATGTGTACGAATCAACCGCATCTCAATCTGATTCATGGTGTGAATGAAATAAATCCAAATCTGTCATTTAAATTTGATATTGATTTCAATAAAAGAACAAGTGACATACACAAAATCATGAAAACTTATTTGGATTGTTTTAATATTTTAAAACAAAGATATATGACTCATTTTTTATGTGTATAAATCAACCCCACCTCAATACGATGCACGATGTGACCAGTATAATTCCAAATGTGTATTTTTTATTAAAAATTGACCTTTTATTTATTTTATTTATTTTTTGAATGAGGTGTGAGCCCCCTTAAATTAATAAATATGGAAAAGTAAAAAAGTGGAAAAGTACAAAATTTTTATGAGGATAAAAACTGAATAACAACAAAACAAAGCCAAATTCACCTCAGCAAACTCGAGAGTGAGTGATCATACCTTGACAAGAGGATCTTCCACCCCAGCCACGAGGGTGGAGTCCCCTTCGCCCAGCTTTTAAAAGAAACCATGGTCCATCACAATCATCATATTGTAAAATATCACCATCTTCCATCGTTGTGTTCCCAGCAGGTGCATCACAATCTTCTGCACTTTTTTCAGAATCCATTAAATCAATGGGATTATGAGTGCATACCTTTTCTTTAACCTTTTAATTAAAATGATGAGTAAGAAGATAAGTTCCATTCCTTTTACTGTCCAAGCCTTGAAATAGTTCCAAGGTTATATTATAGTTTCCATACAATCCCCCTTCATATTTATCAGATGGGGAGGCTGAAAAAGGGCTGGAGCCGATCATTTTCCACGAGGGACAGAGGCTTTAGGAACAATTCAAGAAATACGGGAAACTGGATTATTAAAAATCACTTTCCCTGTAGAAACTTTTGATTCAGTATTAGGTGTAATCAAATCCCTCCCCTAGGTAGGGGTTTCATTAGATGAGATACCTCCTCCATATCTAGTCTTTTGGAAATAGACTACATCTATCTTTTCCTTACCCTTGTGGTTCTTATCATATATCATCTTTTTTTCTTACCATATGTTGAGGTCCACTTCCTCCTGGGCGAAAGATTCTATTGTCATTTGACTATCCTCTGAGTCCCCAGCAACCTGGTCATCATACAGACCTCTAGATAGCATGTCCTTGAAATAAACAATTTCCTTATGTTCACTTGCTCCCAAATCAGTCCAAGAGATTCCAAGTTTGTCTAAACTAGACAATACAGTAGTAAACAATGTTATATCTTGATTTGAAGAAACATTCCTGGATGGGGTGTCTTCTTATTCTTCTTTTTCCAGCCTAGTGAAATCTAAAATGGGGCCACCATTAACATGTAATGAGATAAAAACATTATTAACAGAACTCAAAGATGGAGTTATGATTGGAAGTGTAACTAATCCAACATCCACATTTCCGTCTACCTCATTAATAAGTGTATCTCTCTTGTCACTTATTCTACAGTGATCAAAGTCATCCCCCTTCAGATGATATTCAGGACAAATAATTTCTCTTCTAAATTCTGAGGTAGTATAAAAATAATTGAACATTCTTCACAAAAGGGTTGCATTTTTTCATATTCCACTCTAAGATTAATTTCATCTTGTGGAGTAGAAAGCACAATAACATAATTCCTTGGAATACTCATATCAAAATCTACTATCATACAAGAAAAATGGACAAAAGAAACCATTTTTTTGGAACTTTCCATCCATATGGTGACTCCTAAAGTAGATGTGATACAAAAAAAAATTTCTAGATTCCATATGATCTAGTTTAAGCCATGTATTTTTACCCAAAAATGGGAATAAGTCTCCTTGAAATCAGACAGGTTGAAATTTAGATTCCAATCATGTAATATCAAAGTTCTTGTCCCTAAATTAATTGACCCGGTGCTCCAATCTTTCCCTTTCATGTCCGCAGAAGGAAACAAAATGTGAAAAACCCCATGTCTAAAGAAATGCATTTAAAATCGGCAAACCCCCAAATTTTTGTAAGCTGATAAAAAATATCTACATGTTTATATGGTTTCATTACTTTTGATAAGTTTATTTGACCCATGATAGAGAACCTACAGATATCTAACATTTATGTAATAGCATCATTGGATGCCGAGACATGGGTCTTTGTGCCTTTTCAGATAATACACTATATTGTCTGGTTGCTAAAAGACATAAAAAAACTTACAGTGGAACCCGTGAAGGCCATCTGGTTCCCTCTGTATTTCACCTTATTGCACCTCGAATGGTTTCCTTGATGCACGAACACTCAAGGAGAATCATAGGTATACAGATTCAGACTTCTAGGGTTTTCAGTCACAGCGTTTCTGTCGGTGAAAACAAGATCAACGGAGTCCCAATCCCCTAACCTTCAATAATTAATACCAAATTATTAATGTATTATTTCATATTAATGATTAATTTATTTCATTATTATATTACTAACATAATATTATTTTCTTATATAGGTGTAATTTTTTTCATGAGTTTGGATACTTTGTTTGGCAGCAAATACCATGGAGGACAATTTTTGAGAGGGAATCATGGATTCCAAAGGATTAAACATTAATGTTATTAACTATTTGTTGAATAATTTTAATTGTAACCATATAAAAAATTGTTTAAAGTGTATATAGTAGTGTGTTTTTTTGTATTCATGATTTTATGTAAATTTATATACCATTGTTTGTGAAACTTGGGTGCACGATGTTTCGTACTTAGGTGCTTTATTCATGTACAGGTGTTGTTTTGTGTAGGTGTGTTAGTGATGGGTGTGATTTTACATAACCAGCACATCCCAGTAAACTAATCCATTATTAGTTCTTATTTAGTGCTGTTAAAGGGTACCCCCTTTATCTTCAAAGCGATTAACATCGCTTTTCTAGCACTGTTAAAAGATGTTTCTAGAAATTTTAAAAGCCTTATTTGTAGTAGTAAACCTCACCAACAAGACTTACAATATCCACCACTTTTACTAGAACCTTAAAATACACACCACTACACAAACAATCCATAATTCACCAACCATGTTCATTTAGAGTTTGTATATTTTTATACTTTTCCCTTTTTAACCTTTTTTAAATTAAAAAAACATATATTTCACATATAATCATCCACCATATATCAAGATGGAAATCATAAAATCAACCCCCAGAACACAAAAAAATCATTATGAAATTCCCAATCAAGTTATATATCACTGAGAGTGGGAGGGTTCAAATCAGTGTTACAATTTTTGTTTTAAGTTTTCTTTCAGTTGGAACAACCTTCACCTCCGGTTAGAGTTTCAATTACCTGCTGAAAACA
This sequence comes from Viscum album, assembly GCA_963277665.1. NCBI lineage: Eukaryota > Viridiplantae > Streptophyta > Magnoliopsida > Santalales > Viscaceae > Viscum > Viscum album. The sequence goes on from OY728129.1 coordinate 823,613,113, forward strand.
ATGTAAAACACACATCCACAGGAACCGAATAATTTACAGGGTTAACTATTCAATAATAATAGCTACGTCCTTGGTATTTTTGGAAATAATAAAATACTATACAATCCACTAGAATGAAATCCTTAGATTATAACAAGTGAGATATACCCTTACACTTGTGTAGCTCTATGAAAAAATTCCACTAGTAAATGTGTACCCTCTTAGCACAATAGGGTAACTTCAAATTATTTTGTAATAACTTGTGTTACCTTCATTTCTTTTTACTTCAACAAGTTTATACAAGTATAATACAATTCTTCATTTTCATACCCAGAATAAAGGTAAGAAATTCCTAGACGTGGGTTAATAAATGTAGTGTCTGATTTCCCAGTCCATTCCTCTTCAATCTGATTCTCTTGATATAGCAGAAATGCCTCCACAACAATCTCTGAGTACATTGAAACTCATTATAGTTTTTATTCAGTCTGGAAAATCTTAGCATGGTAAAACACAGCATGAAAACTCTATTCTGATCTTTCCTCAACCCGAGAAACCCTATACACTGAAACCCATTACGTGAATCCCATTACGATTTTTTTATCTTGGTGTAATAATTAGATTCTTATTATCTTAGTCTTGTACTATAGTCATCCACACATTTCAAATTTTCCATCAATGTTTGTTCAATACAAGATAACCAAAATCACTTTCTCCCTCTCTAAACACTCAGATCTTCTCTCTCTTCCGCAATGAAGAGTACTCCATGTTAGACCTCCAACCAAGTTCAAGGTACTATCTTAACATTAATAGGTGAGCCAATATTGGTTAGGAAGGAATCCCGAAAATATTTCTCACTCACCTAAAATCACTCTAATCTTCATTTCCCCTTAAATATCGATGAAATTTTGACATCATCAACTCTTCCCGATTCTAATAAAATCTTCTTCAACCTTCTTCTCTTATCCATCAAACTATTATTCTTGATACCAATTACATTTTGGAAAAACATGAAGCATATAAACTATAGATTTCAATTCTCCCATGCTAATTCCTGAATCAGACATATCAGGATCAATTTGAATGAAAATCTTGTAATATAGGTTCATCTCCCCCTCAACAAGTAATTCAGAAATATATATCTCTTTTATTTTTTACTGGTCTTACATAAGTATCGACATGAATTCAATCTTATCAGAACCTCTTTCCCTTACACATTTCTTCTTCCATTGAAATATCTTTTTCATCAGTCATCAGCATCACGAATTTTGACTCCACTTTTCATCACCATCCCATTTATTAGGAAAAATGATATTTCTCCTCTTTTGCACTACTCTTTAAAAAGACCACTATTCTTAGAACCGCCCTACTTGATTCTTCGTTTCATGGAACCATCATTGATGTGACTTTTCTATTTCCTCTTTCTTTCATCCAGATTTTATCACGAGTTCCCACTTTAACTCATGATTTATGATATGTAAAAATCAGAAAACCATCATCACATTTAACAAATTGTAGTGATAGTGACTTCGATTATCCATCACAGAAACTAAGACATCAATTCCCAATCTCTCAAAAAAGAGACTCTAATTCCTCTGGAAAACAGGCACCGATTCATCTGAAAAATAGACTCGATTTTATCTGAAAAATAGGTTCTGTTTTCTCTAAAAATGGAACTGTTTTCTCTAGAAAACAGGCTCTATTTTAATAGAAAAAAAAACTCCAATTTCTTCAAAAATTTACTCTGAATTATTTAAAAATAAAACTCAGAATTCATTAAAATGTGGAATCCAAATTATTCAAAAATTAGACTTTGAATTCTTCCAAAAAAGCCTCTGAATCCTTCCAAAAACAGACTCTGAATCCTATGAAAAACAAACTCTGAATTCTTTTAAAAGAAGACTCTGAATTTTTTGAAAATCATATAGTAAATTCTTTAACAAATAGACTCCTAATTCATCAAAAAAAATAATCTGAGTCCTATGAAAAATAGACTTGGAATTATTGGGAAAAGAGACTCTGAATTCTTGTATGCATTACAGGTTATGATTCATCCTTTCCCACAAATAAAAATCTTACTTCCTTAAATGTAAAGTGACATGACTTCCTTACTTAAAAAATTTTTCTTTCACAAAAAAAAAAAAAGAAAACACGTGAATACCACCACCTTCAACATCATATTGTCCCTAACAATCTCCCCATTTGGATTTTTTTATCAACTATGTTTTCATTAATCACAGAACATTGTATCCTCAAGAAATGGATAACTTTTAATAATTCTAAGCCCACATGAGATAACAAATTCTAGGAAACAAGAATCGTTGACAATGAAACCATGTATTCCATAAATATCTATTTTGAAAACATATTCTTTAATACACCTGCTCTTCAACCTTCATAAAGGACAACCAATTTCTTTCCTACAACCACTCCAGCAAAATGTGTGAATAGTTCACTCACAAAACAATTCTAAATTTATAACTTACCTTCAATTCTATCTTATATGCAATATATTTATGAAATATTACAATTCTCACCCTTGAAAAAAACAATCCAAAGGAAAGAAGAGAAAGGGGAAAAAACAACATACCTTATCCTTGAAGTGAAAGTTGTTTGATACCCATGTTCAACCTCAACTTTGAGAATAGTTCCTTTAGTAAGGGTTTTGTGAAAATGTGTGCACCTTGATCTGATGTTGTAACATATTCAACCTTCAAGTCATTCTTGTCCACATAATATTTTATGAAATGATATTTGATATCAATATACTTAGAGAGAGAATGTTGAACTAGATTCCTGGTGATATTCATTTTTCTTAGATTATCACACCCTAAGAGCAAGGGTAACTTCAATTCCACAAGTAAGTATTCCTGTTGAGTTTCCACCCACATAATTTGACTAACAACTTGAGTGGAAGAAACCTATTCATCTCTAGATATACTTAGAGTTACTGAATTTGGTTCTTTGAATTCCATCTAACCCAATTATTTCCCATAAAGAACACTCCACCATATGTGTCTATTCTATCATCAACATTCCCTGAACAATCTATATTTGAATACCCAAATAGTTCAATACTACCCAAACATCAATACAAGATACTAAATTCTATTGTTCCTTTGATGTATCTAAGAATTCACTTTCTAAAAATAAGATGTGATTCTTTTAGAGAACTCTGAAATCATGATCATAATGTTACAGGAAAAACAATGTTGGGTATTGAGGTAGTAAAATATAACATGATTCAAATCATCTTTAGATAATCTTTCTGATAAACTTATTTTCCTCCACATTTTTTACTCAATTTTGTTCCAATAGATATTTCTGTAGAGACAGGTTTTGAGTTTTCTGTGCTGGTCTTCTTGAGAAGTTCCTTATCATATATTTCTTGGGAAATAAAAATGTATTATTTCTTTTGAAATATTTGTAAACGAAGAAATTATTTAGGTTCCCCCAAAATTGAAATTTTAAACACAATCTCATCTATTCAACAAATCATTCACAACTTCTTTCATCATTCTCTTCAAATACAATATCATAAACATAAACTGTTTTGATGAGGTAAAACTATTTAATTTCTCTGATATACAAATTTTTATCCAATATTACTTTCTTGATGTTCAACATCATTAAGCAAGTATCCAGTTTGGAATACCATGTCCTTAGAGCTTGTTTTTTCCCATTCAAGGCTTTCTTCAATCTCTATACACAACTCTCATATATCCCAACAACAAATCCACAATGTTGTTCATTATAATCTTCCGCTTCCATATTACCATTCATGAATGAGGATTTAACATATATTTGAAAGATATAGTAGCCTCATTGTGCATAAATATCAATAAATATTCTTACAGTTTCTAATCTAGCAACCAGATAAATGGTTCCATCGAAATCAATGCCTTCAATCTAAGAATGCCCTTTCCATTCCAATCATTCTATATTTCAAAAAAATTATCCTTATTCATTTAGTTTGTTCTGGAAAACCCATTTTGTGCCAATAACATTTTTTTTAGGTTTGGATATGAGTTCCCATGTATTGTTATTTTTAATCTAATCCAACTCTTCATTCATGGCTTGAACTCATTCTGGATGCTCAAAATCTTCTTTCACATTATTTGGGTCCACTTTTGAATATAATGATGTATTTTTAATAACTTTTTTTGTTATTCTAGTTTGAACCTTATGATGTTGATCACCAATAACATTCATAACTTCCTCCTCTTTCCTTAGCTTAGGATAAGATTTTTGATTATCTTCCTCATCACTGAAAATAGCTAGGTCTGATTATTCATCTAGAAAAGATATATTTTCGTATGTCTTCTTATTAGAATTGTTTTCTTCAACTTCCTCAAAATTGCTTTTCTGATTCAATAAGTTATTCATTCCCACTTCTTTTGATAACATTAACATCAATAGAATCAATAATTCTATTTTGTTATTTTATGAAGCATCTATAACCTCTTCCTTCGAGAGCATATCCAAGAAAGAGTCCATCTTATCCTTTCTTCTCAAACTTACCATAGTTTCCACCATTCTTATTTATTATGCATGGAATCCTGAATAATCTAACGTGATACAGACATAATTTTTTCTAAAAAAACAATTCATATGGGGTCATATCAAATTCAGTCCTGTAGAAACATCAGTTCAGAATGTAAACAGTGGTACTCATGGATTTAATACAAAAGTAATGAGAAAGGCCATGTTCTTGTAAGAAGGTTTTTCCCATTTCCCCCAAGATTTTGTTTTTTCTTTCAGCAACCCCATTTTGTTGGGATGTATATGGGAAACTATATTAATGCTACATTCCATACTTCTCAAGATAGTCTTAAAATTCTTTACATATGTACTCACCACTATTGTCAGTTCTCAACTTCGTCATAGGATACTCACATTCTTTATCAGCTTTCCTTTTGAAACTTTTAAACATTTTCAAAGAATCTGATTTTTTTTCATATACATGACATAGGTAATGTGAGTAAAATCATCAATGAAAGTGATTAATTACTTATCTCCATTTTTTTATTATTTTCTCATTATCCCACATATATCTAAATGTATCATCTCTAGGGGTTTTTAGAAAATATCAAATTTCTTATGAACAACATTCGTAATATTACCGTTATGACAAATAGCGAAACCCTAATCTCTTATTCTTGGTAATTCAAGGATATCTCAAACATTTTCTCTTTTAGATAACTTGATCGTGCTTCTTTGACACATGTGTCTGGGCCTTTTTTCACAACATATTTTCTTCCACCATGCTCATGTAACAAGAGTCTTATATATGACCAAACTAAAACAAGTACCCTTTTGTGTGTTGGCCTCTTGTAACAATCTTACTATCTTCTCCACATCTTAAGACAACCCCATATTTGTTGATGATAACTTCATTACCCTCATCACACAATTGTGAAACACTTAACATATTGTGATTTATCCCATCAACATACAAAATTTTCTTAGATTTCATCTTTTCATTCCTGATGATGGATGACCCAACACCTTTGAATTTCTATGATTCATTATTACCAAATATTACAGTTCCTTTATTAATATCTTTTGCATCCTTCAAAAAATTTATGTTTCCTCTTATGTGTGAGGAACACCCACTATCATGTATCCAATGTCATTCACCTCTTCTAGATTTCAAAGCAGTTTCAACAACAAGAGCTTTTTCATCTTTTATTTCATTGTTCACCTTTGGATTCTAAGAATTAAGAATATTTTATTGAGTTGGTAACAAAACACAACATCCTTTCACAAGATATCTAGGTTTTTTCACATATCTCAAAAATAATTTCCAAGGTTTGGAACCTTTTTTCAATCTTTATTTTGTTCTTCTTAGAATTTTTTTCAACAATCTTTTAATTCTTCTTTCTTTAAGTAGATTAACTCCCCCTAAATATATGACTTCGATAAACTATGGGATAATAGTAATGTCATTGGTTAAACCAACACATACTTGTTATATTCCCAAATTCTCCATAATACATGAAATACCAATAGAAAGAGAATCTTCCTCTAAAACCTTTATATTGATCATGAATACATTTATCAGTCACTTTATTATCGTTTCTTTCTGAGCCACCAACATTTCTTTTAGAAACATGTTTAACGGAATCATAAGTATTTGAAACCATCATATGAGAACATCAAAAGACTAGGTATTAGCCTAGCGTTTGGGTGTTAGAGTTGTAAATAGAGGTGGGAGGAGAGCATGGAGCATATCTTTTTTGAGGGGGAATGGGCTCGTGTGGTATGTAGCTTTGTGGGAACGCACATAGGGTATTCTTCTGATGCTGACACTTGGGATCGGTTTTTGGACCTTTGGTTCCAGGGGTGTGATGGAAACATGGAGGAGAAAGAGGCTCAGGCTTTGTATTTCAATGTGGGATGCTGGGTACTTTGGGAAGCAAGGAATCGCGCCAGGTACAAGGGATTCACGTCCACTGGGAAGGCGGTGGTGGTGAGAGTAAGGTGTATGTTGATTGAACTAGTGGGTATTGCAGGCTTTGGGGAGGATGTTCCTTCCATAAAGGTGTTGAATTCCCATGGGCTGAGAGTTAGGAAGAGGAGCTCCAAGGGGCGAGAAAGTTGGGTCCATTGGATCCCTCTAGTGGGAGGTTTTAAGCTGAACGTCGATGGAGCGTGCACTGGGGAGATCATGTGAGGAAGGGGGGTGCTGTGCTGATGGCCTTCGGTACCAACTACGAGAGGGGGAGCTCGGTGCAGTCAGAGGCCTTGGCTGTGCTGTCAGGGGTGTCGTTGTGTATGGATAGAGGGCTGGTTGTGGAGAAGATAGAAACGGACTCACAAATTATTCTGATGTGTTACATGGCTGAGGTACGGCGTCGTGGAGGATCTCTTACACTATTAGGCATTGCAAGGCCATCATGGGTAACAATGTCAGGGTAACTCATACTTGGCGGGAAGGTAATAAAGTTGCGGATTACTTTGCATCTATTGCGGTCCAAGGGGATATTATGGTCTGGGTGGATAATGTGTCACCTATTAGACCCGGGGGTCAATTTGATTAGGGGAGATGCACTTGGGTTGCATTATTTTCGTCAACCTTAGGGGGATCTTGTTAGTTGGCTGTTTGTAGTTGGGTTCTTTTTATGAAATAAAATTGTAATGTTGGTGGTGGTTCAAACCTTCTTAGATTCTGATTGTTTCAACGCATTTTTGGGTTAGGGTTTTCCAAAGAATTTATAATTTCAAGAATTGTTGGTCTTGGCCACATAGACAAATTTCCCAGAATTCTTCTTAACAAAATACACTTCATTTTTATTATCATCCTTTGAAGATATCTTTTTCTGAATCTTCTCACGATTCTCTTGCTGGGAACATTCACCTATCTCAGTGATTGAGTTTTGAAAACTTCTATTTCTCACTTCATCTTCTGAGAGTTTTTGTTGAACAAGCCCCAACACTTCTTCTTTTTTCTTTCAACTTAACTACCAGATGGTCATTACAAATCTTCTCATCTTTAAGAGACTTATTCAATTCATCAATCTATATTACATGTTTATCTTTATCATCACCAAAACATTTCTGATTTTCCACTTAAGAACATTCATATTCCATTTTTTTCTTTTCAATCCTTCTGATCTTTCTTACATATTCCATCAATTATTTTTTAAAATACATTTCATGTTCAGTTTATTATTCTTCTTCATTATAGCTACTACTTCCATATTCTTCATCATTCACTTCTACAATGAAATTATTTTCAATACCATAATCAACTGAATTTTTGTAATTAACATTACATTATTATTTTTAGCTTTTGAAATAAAACTTCCTCTTTATAATTAAATAATTTCTTTTCTTTCCCTATCTTTCATTTACCACTCTATTTCATCCATGATCGTCTACGATTTCTTTATTTTTCATCACTATCTTCTTCATTCTTTATTCAAGGAAAATTAGCTATAAAGTGACTAATGCCTCCACATTCAAAACATTTGAAGGAAATTTTCCCTTTTTATTTCCCTGAACGTCATTACAATTATTAGAAATCAAGTATGAAATATCATTATATTTTTTCATACCTCATTTTTAGAATTGAAATCATCGTCTTCTTCTTCTATTAGAATCTTATTATAATTATCCTTCTTCAAAACCTTGAAATAAATATATCTATCAACATTTTTCTTGATTTTCCTAGATTTCGCTCTTCTCATCTCATATGTAAAAAGAGTACTATGAAGGGCATCAAGAGGTAATTTATCAGGGTCTCTATCTTCTAACGAAGAAACTTTTTCATCAAAATTTTCAGGTAAGATTATCAAGTTATTTTCAAAAATTGTAGTGTCATCTAGCTCTTCACTAAGGAAACTAACAGTACTTACAATGTCATTAGCCATTGTAAATAAATTCCCAATAGATTCATGTTCACTCATCTTCATGTCCTCATATTTTAACCTCCATATTTGAAGCTTTTTCTTCTTGACTTTTGTATTTCCTTTGAATATGTTTTTCAGTTGGTCCCATATACCTTTGGTTGTGGAAAAACCTTTCACACTCAAGAATTTACTTTCAAATAGGGATGATAATATAACATTCTTATCCCTTTTATAACTCTCAAGAAACCTCTTTTCCACAAGTGTAACTATATTTTTATCATCAATGGGGGAAACCCAACTGTTGCAGCTTCAGTAACATCATAACTGATAGAAATAAGATATGTCATCATTATAAATTTCTAGATATGTTGATTCCTTCCATAAAATACCAAAATAACTTTACCATTAAAATAGTTCAACTTATTCATCAATAAGGAATTACAAATAAAACCTGAATTTGATACCAGTTGAATGTTCCCAATCTAGTTTTGTATCACTGAGAGGGGGAGGAGAGAATCAGTGATACTATTTTTGTTTTAATTTTCCCTTCAGTTGGAACATACTTTTCCTCCTGTTAAGATTCAATTTCCTGTTGAAAACAAAGTAAAATACATATCCATTTGAACACATGAATTTAGAATGTTAAATATTAAATAATAATATCTACATCCATGGTATAGTCATAAATAATCCAATAACATACAATCCACTAGAAAAAAAATACTTGGGTTAAAATAGTAGTATGTACCCTTATACTTATATAAAACCATGAAAAAATACCACTAGTGAATGTGAAGCCTCTAAGAAAATTAGGGTAACTTCAACTTCTTTTTTAACAACTCGTGTTACTTGAGCTTATTTTAACTTCAACATGTTTATAAAAATGTAACACAATTCTTCGGTTTCTTGCCCAGAAAAAAGATAAGATCTTCCTGGACTTAAGTTAAGAAACTTAGAGTTTGATTTCCCTATTCTCTTCTCCTGAATCTGGTTCTCCTGATACCACTAAATCGGCTCCACAACAAGCTTTGAGTATGCTAAAACTCTGCACAGTTCTTCTTCAATCCGGAAATTCGCAGTACGATAAAAATCAGTAAGAAAACACCATTCTTATCCTTCCTCAGTCCAAGAAACCTTGTATGGTGAAACCCAGTACAAAAATCCCATTCCGATTAGTTCATCCTTATATAATAATCAGATTTCAATTATCTTGGACATATACCACAGTCATCCAAAAACATCATATTTTCTGACAAAGCTTATTCAATAAAAGATAGCCGAAATCACATTCTCTCTCTTAACAACCCGATCATCTCTATCTTCCACAATGAACATTACTCCATGTCAGACCTCCAGCCTAGTACAAATAACTTTCTCACCTTTTATAGGTGACCCGAAATGGGTTAGGTGGGATCCAAATAGGATTTCTCGCTCATCTAAATTCACTCTAATCTTCATTTCCCAAGAAATATCAAAGAACTTTTAACTTTTTAACTCATCTTAATTATTCTAAAATATTTTTTATCCTTCTTATCTTCTCCTTCAGACTCTTATTGCTGATGGATACCTCCAAGGCCACAATCAATTTCATGTAACTCAAAAATAGAGACATCCTCAGTTAGACCTCCACATACTCAATATCCCCTCCAAGGATCATTAGTATACTACCACAATTTCTGAAATATCCTCATTGGTTGCTGGTGTCGATGCTAATGATGAATCAGATAGCCTCCAAAATTCTAAGATTAATGATCTTTTTGGAACTAATTTTGACTATGGTAATGGAATATTCAAACAAACAACAATAGAACAATCCACCCTAGAAAATCATAAAAACCACCAGAACCAAATGATTATAAAGGGAGCTACTGAGGTAGACCCACCACTAGTCAAAACCTTGATGGTACTAGTGCCTGAGACCTTCCACAAAAAACTCAACTCCGTAAGAAACCTTGTTTGTTCTCCACTCATGATCAAATTTCCTCATGAGTGAATATCCTAAACCACCTATTCCTTATTTTATACTTATAAATACATTTAAAGTATAAAGGGAGTAGATACATACTAGATATAAGGATGGAGTCCCTCCTAAAGACATCATTTCAGGAACACCACATATAGGAAAATATATGAATGAAAATGTGATAGGTTCGTGAACCTGATTCTTAGATCCCACACATAAATATTCCCTTGATAAAGAGAGAGATTATCCTACATCATTACTACATTCATGGTCGATCAGAGGATCTCCAATCAGATATACTTCTACAATTTGACCCATGAAACATAGGGAACCTTCTGCTCACCAAGATACATCATACACCACTAACACACAACTCGTCACATTTGATTGAATACCAACATAATTGAGTACTCAACCATAGTCTATATCAAACCATTGGTGATCTTCAGCTCCCCAATCCATTTCTCTATATTCAAATTAGATATGTATCACTTGTACATTCCCAAATCCTTCTGCTAAATGTTATAAAATATTCACCACCACTGATCATCTGCTTCCATTGGATCAAGCTATCGATGATCATATGAATCATATTTTTAAACCTTTGCAGCCTTAATAACAAGAGGATGAGGGTTTGGATCCATATAAGAAAGGGTTAAATTAATTTCTTAAGAATAGTATTATGGAATTTCATTAGTATGTATTTAATTCATTTTAAATCCACAAAAACACCAAATTAGAACCATAATACAACTTAATCAAGGTGCTTGTTCTACCACTAGGACGCTACCTAGAAATCAGCACCAACTCACCTTTTAATTTGTTCCGTTCAGAGTCCTTACATAGAATCATGTGGGGACCTAAAATCTTGTGTCATGTCCATCCTTCCATAGACTATGTCATGAACTATGCTCAACTAACATTGTTTCCTTTCTAACCAATGTAATTTTCACTATTCTTAACTCCAAACTATATCCAATACCTTAATCAAACTTTGGATACCACTCTTTCATTACCCCATCTCTCTGAATAAACCCCTCTTAGGCTAATAATAAATAATGAAGGATAATTACCATTGATTGACACCTATAGTAGGCCCCAATTTTGAGAACAATAATGAGGGTATATAAATCCCACATAAAAGGAAGGGATTTCCCTCTATAATGTAATATCGAGGGATAGGATAAATCAAACATAAGAACATACATGAAAAAAAAATATAAAAGAAAACAAAAATTCTTCCCATGATACATTTATAATGTAAAAATAAAAACAAATACCCAAAATAAAATCTTATATCAGTGACTCAATGGATGATCCAAATGTTTGAGCTAGTAATGTGGTATAGGGTCTATGAAGTCCCCCTATATACCTAAAAAATTATATATATATATATATATATATATATTGGGTGAGAATAAATTTGTACTCAATTGGATCATACCAAATTTCTCTCATGTACATGTGAAAAGGGCATAGTGGTGGACCAGTGAGAAAATATAATAACAAATAGTACCAAAATGGGTCAACTAACCAAATCATCCTCGCCATGGCATGCTTACAAAATAATGAACTCAATAATCATATCACAATAAAAATAATATTGACAAAAAGTATACATTTCACCACTTTCTCTACTAATTTTCTTCTCTTACACCCCGACATTGTATGTCCTAGAACTCCCATCTCTTCTTTACCATCACATCAAATCACATCATTATGAATGACACATGGGCCATCAAATCACATAATATATCTCCTAAAAACACCTAATACATCACATCACATCATATCACATCATATCACATCACATATCACCTTGTAATACCTACTCTATCACAAATAATCCATATAAATATAACCATAGAAGTAGGTTATCATGAACACAAAGGATGTTAACCTTGTTCCTTCCTTCTACTATGCATGGTCCCTTTCATAAGTTGTCTCGTCAACACAATAAACATCAGCATAGTTCAATTTTATTTTTTTCCATAAAATATTATGAATTTTAACATCACTTAGTAGATAGAGAGGGGAGGAGTGGATATCTAGTCATCCCTCCTCACCAAAGGGATGTTGGAAAAAACAACCCCCAAAAAAACATTTTGTTTTCATATGTGATGCTCGATGTGGGTGGGGTACAAAAAAACTGAAATGGAGTGTAAAGGATATATATAATCATACATAATACAAACCTATCATTTCTAAATAAGAATACCAACTAACCTACAACATCACCACAAACCCTCAAAACATAAAACTTTCACTTCCATCTCCAAATGAGAACCTCCATATGAATAAGCCACAAGCTACAAAACACTATTTCATTCTAAGATAAGTCACTTTTCCATATTTCCCATTTCATAGACCATTTAAAATAAACCATACGATTAATTTTACATATCACAACTCACCACATATCGATACTGTAACTCATCACACCAACCCTTATAGCACAACCACAACAAACAAATAAATTGTCTTATTTGAGATTTAAACAATGGTCTACACATCACATTTCAAATTTAATTTTCAAGTTAATTATCTCACAGAACGAAATTAATGGGGAAACCTATTTATTAACTATATATAAGTGGTTAACCAATTCCATTTTTGGTTATATCAACTAATCACAGACAAAAGGGTCTCATAAAACCTTATTTTCTATCACAAACATGGGCTCCCAACAGCCTAAATTTTCAGCGGGGCATCAAGCCTATACAATATCAAAATTAAATAATTTCAAACAGGTAAACCATGAGTTTCTATCCCCATATATTTTAAATTTAAATTAATCCAATATATTCATTTGTTCAGTGCAAAAAATATTAAAAAAATATATTAAAATTGAATAACCCCTATAACATGATACAACTAGGAGATAAATTAAGGATCAATTTCCTCAGTGAGCTTTCTTAACCATTAAATCAAGTTATATCAAGAGGGTATAACCATCAGGTCCCATAATAAATAAGAAAACATTGTTCGACATAAACCACAACACCCCACATCACCTTCTTGCCAAAAAATACCAAAACCCTAGGAAATCTGTTGGAAGAAACATTATTATAATATAAATAGGAAGAAAACAACGAGAAATGAGGAGAAAATGAAGTGAACTCACTCAAATACTCCATAGATCAATCTTCTAATACCATGGTTGAAAGACATTGAAAGTGGGGCTGAAAGATATTTTTCAAACACACTTGGGTGACCAACGAAACAAGATAAAAATAGAATAATGGAAGGGTTTGAAAGGATTTTGGAATTTTTAGGTGTTCTATAAAAGATATGACCATGGTGCAGCCCCTAACACCATGTTGTACAATTGATGACAATGGGAATTCCCACAACACAATGAAACATACTATAAAACAGTGGTTCTGGTAAAAGTGGATCTCATATTTTCACATATCTCCATGTTGTAGATTTGAAAAACTGAGGAGACAAAGATGTAGCCAAAGCCACTATGCATAAGACCCTTGATAATCAAGGAGGATTCTATTCCATAACCTAGCTCCATGAAAAATCTACCACAAAAAATAATAAACCTTAGAAGACTCCCATGGTCCCCTAACAAACAATTGGACAACCTATGTCACTAAACTCCCCAACATTACACTACATCCAAACACCATAGTGTAACTATTCCAAATAAGGTACTATCATTAAAACTCATCCTTTGGGATCCCTACACCACAACTGATACCTCCACTCTATATCCACTAGAACTTATGGTTCACTACAACCCTCCACACCACAACACTCCTCTTACAATATTTTCTCAACTCTGGCTCTACCACTCACTCCTTAACTCCTTGGAACCTCATATGAAAACCTACACTACCTAAATTCACCAAATTTAAAGGTTCATATGGTCCAAACCATTACATTAGTTCGTTATATTTCTTCTTAAACAAATCATTTTACTAGGTAGCCATGCCAAAATGTTTTTAGGTCTGTGATTAGAATGTTTACACATTACAAGTAGATTCTCTTTCATTTTCAATTTACACTTATGTAGAAAACTTATCATATTACACATTAGAAATGTCTTCTAAAAATAATCATTTTAAATAATTCATATATTGATTCTTTCTCTAATTATATATTTCTTCCTTTACTATTAATGTTCATTTCAAATTTTAAATGGTCCATAACGTGTATTATCATTCCATAAGTTAAATAACTCTTTCTTCTTGTTATAGAATCCTTTATATAATTATTCATGGTATTTTGAAGGTTTTTATTCGGTTTTTTACACCCTAAGGAAGAATTTTGAATTTTCCTTTGATTATTGATCAAAATTTGTGGCCTCCTCTTCTTATCGATCTATGATTTTTTTCATGGTGGGTTTATACCAAAACCTATCACCACAAAGGTAACATTTTGTGTAGTTTTTACATATCATCACAAGACATTAATATATGTTCTCTGTAGAAAAAATTTCTATTTTTCTATAAAAAATAATTATTTTGTCATGACCCATCCCCCAGGGTCTATGCCATGACAACCCCAAGACCGCCTTCCATAGGCCAGGGGTTGGCGACTAGCACCATAATGATGTATCCCTAAAACGGGAAGGCATTTCATTTAAAACTTTACAAAATCAATGTCCAAAAACACAACAAGATGAAATCACGAAGTAAAACTGAAGCAGTAAAAGTGTGTACTGAAAGTAAAGGGGCCAGAATACAATCTCAACTGAAATATACAACTACAATAGAAAATAGTAAACAGCTTATGAGATCATCCACTAATGATCCTACCAAAAGGGTTGGTACATATTGTCTCCATGTCTCTCCACGTCAACCAGTTTTCTCCATGTACTCACTGGTCCGGGCTCCTATACTCTCATCCAAGCTTCTCGTCGTCTGCACAAGACACAACATGGTGTGGGTGAAGCCCAAGTAGGGGTGAGTGTAACAATATCCAGTAGTGACCCTGATACCCCCGAAGGTCTCTCATAATTCCACAAAGGAAAACCACAAATCATGATATCAATCACAAATCACAAAGTAAAGACTCATCTAAAACCATGTGTAACATAAGTATAGAAGTACATATGAGTAGTCGTAAAGCTAGATCATCTTATTATGTAAAGGGTTCTACTACTGATACACATAGGATCGTTCGATGATGATCCACATAGGATCGCTGGGTGATGATCCACATAGGATCGCTAGGGGCTAATCCACACAGGATCACTATGTGTTGATCCACACAGGATCACTAGGTTCTGATCCACACATGATTTCTATTCATTCTTAACATCTCATCCAACCACTGGATTATCGGATATAGTACGCTTGATTCGGGGAGGATTTTCTGCCTAATCCATTGTGCGTACTACAACTGGAAAAAATTCCCTGGAATAAGTAACCCAAGGATCCATCATGTCATAAGGGTTCTAATGCAACAGACGGTGCATTAATCAGAATCCTGGTCTGAGATTTATAGGCACTTTAGTGTCGATGGGCCCAGTTAGATTTTGGTATGATACAACCCAGTCATACTCCAACTTTATCCAAATCTCAGGTGGGTTATCTGAAAAGGACTTTCTAATCCCACAAATTTCAATGTCATATACACCTCATCAAATGGATATATGGTTTGTAAGATACGACTTTTAAAGCATATCTGGGCCGAAGAGGGTCTGGGTCTGGTCCGACCCGGTCGGACCGACCCTATCCCCCCATCCTAGGCCGAGTCAACCTAGTTTGGGGCAACCCAAACCAACCCGATTCTGACCTGGGTCTGACCTGTCCCGGCCCGAACCAGTTGGGCTACGGACTGGTCCGACCTAAACTGGCTGAGTCGCGGTGGTCTTGGCCCACTGTTCCATTGACCAGCCCGGCAAGATCCAGATGGGATTGGCCACGGCGAGCTCGGCCCGCTGGGCAGCGGACTGGCCTAGCCCACCGGCTTGGCGTGACCTCTGCGAGGGGTCGCGCGACCCCTCTATCTCGAACAAATCAAAGAGACATTCTACTCTTCAACAGGTAGTGCCACATGGTGCGACTTCGCTATCTGTGGGGCCCGTAGGGCGCGGTCCCCCCACTTCCATGGCCTCTACCTATGGCGTGTGATGGCGCACCACCCGTCTTCCAACATGGTCGACCAAAAGTCGGCCGACCCTACAGGTTTTCCATGGCACTGTGTGGCGCCACCCCCTTCTGCGGCTGGTGAGTGCTGGCTGCCGCCTTCACTTTCCGGCACCGACCGCCACCTTTTTTTTTGATGGTGACGGTAGGGTCGTGCCTGCGGTTCCTCTATGGGCCACCTGGTGAGATCTGGTGGTCTGTTTTCTCTTCCGAAAGAATATATGGGCCTCCTAGGTTGTCTTTGTCACTGTGTGGCTCTCTGATTCATCTTTCCACTCTGATTACAAATTATTACTCAAAGAACAAGACAATTATTGAAGCGGCAGAGGGGTCGTGCCTTGTTCATTTGGCCATCACCCTCCACATTAACATTATATCAAGCAGTTAATAAACAATTCATCACAATGATAATTTAATCTCGTTCAGAACTTCTGTGATTCATAATGCCACAAGAATGCGACAAAGAAACAATTCTAATGAATTAGAAATAAACAACCCTTACCTCGTAATTGGAGGTGACGTAGTTGTTGTGGAAGAAGAGTTCACACTTGATGAAGTTTTCAACACTCTTTGATCCTGGATCATTGTCTTCCAAGCTTCCTTTCTTCTTCGTTAAAAGATGTCATAGTACTTTTCCAGAGGTTCCCCACAACCATGTCAAGAACCCCTACCCAAGCCTCAATTAAATAGAGGGAAAAGGAGGTTAACACAATGAGCGATTAATGAGGTTCATTAATGATTGAACCTCTTAATCTCTCAATGGCGTGGTTACAAACCAAAGAGTCAATCCATTAAATGGATTGATAACCCATCGATCCCACCACCTCCGCTCAACATGAGGTAGGAAAAATAAAATAACAATTTTTATGTCATTTTATTATTTCTTTAAAAGTATCAAAAACTAACTTGTTCACCCAACCAACTCTTTTCGAAGTTAAGCCAATTTTAAGAGAATCCTAGCACTACAGATTCAATGATACCATCATATTTTTAATCCAATAACTGGTTCAAAATATAAAAAATTCCGCTAACGCGTTTACTGAACGTACCTTAAAAAAGTTCAAAATTATTTTACAGGCACTCCAGGACTCAGAATCAAGAGCTGTCAATTTTCGTAGACTCGTAATAATCCCAAATAATTAAAAAAATTATATTTAATTTATGGGTCTTTAAATTCTTCCCACCTTAGGGAATTTTTTTCACATAAATTACAAACAAACTTGGAGAACAAATGGGGGTACTAAGCACACATCTGAGCCTCCCGCTCCCATATGCACTCATAGAGATTCTCATTCTGCCAACAAACTCACAAAAGAGAAATTGACCACCCACTAAGGACCTGATTTTTAAGATCCTCTATCTCTACAGGGAAATCCACAAATATTTCCCCATCATCGATGTCCATCTCTCCCCATTTGATAACGTGTGATGGATCTTGCACGTACCTCCTCATCCGCGACACATGCAAAAAATTATGCACCTGGTAGATCTGTGGGGGAAGAGATAGATGGTATGCCACCTCAATTACTCTGTTAAGGATCTGTAAAGGTTTGATAAACCACATAGAGAGCTTGTCACCCCGACCAAACCTCTGTAATCCTCATCGGGTTGAGACCTGTATGAAGACATGGTCTCTTTCCTCAAAATACAAGTGTCTCCATATCCTGTCGGCATAAGACTTATACCAGCTCTGTGTAGTCTTCATCCTCTCCTGGATGATCTGCACCTTCTTTGTGGTAGCCTATACCAACTCTGGACTGGTAAGTGCTGACTCCCCTTAGTATGTCCAGCATAGTGGTGATCTGCAAGGTCACCCGTATAGGGCCTGAAATGGAGTCATTCCAATGGTGGAGTGATAAATTTGGTTGTATGAGAACTCCACCAGTGGAAGGTGGCCCTCCCAACTGTTGCCAAAATCTAGGACCGAAGAATGAAGCATATCCTGGAGTGTTTATATGGTCTAATCCACCTGACCATCTTTCAGAGGATGAATGATGGTGATCAAGCATAGCTGAGTCCCAAACTCCTCCTACAACCCCTTCCATAAGTGGGATGTAAAACATGCGTCACAATCTGAGACAATTTCCAATAGAATCCCATGATGTCATAAAATCTCTTGCACATAGAGGCATCCCAAGCCCTCTACTAATAACTACTCTTAGATGGGTAGGAAGTGGGACGACTTGGTGAGTTGGTCAACAATCACCCAGATGGAACCGTGGCCCCTGGACCTATGTGGTAGCCCAATCATGAAGTCCTTGGATATACTATCCCACTTCCACTCTAGTACCTCAAGTGGATGAGTTAAGCCTGCTGGTACCTGATGCTCAGCCTTCACTTACTGACAAGTGAGGCATTGTGATAGGAACTCTCCCACCACTTTCTTCATCCCTCTCCACCAGTACTAACACTGGAGGTCCTGGTACATATTCACCACTCTAGGATGTACCGCCAAAGGGGATGTGTGGAACTCCCTCAACAACGCCTCTTGTAATGTCACTAGTACCATGGTGCGTCCTCTGAAGAGGATGAAGTTCTCCCCACCTTCAAAAAATCCATCAAGGTCCAGTCCTGAGGAAATCTAAGCACGTCCATCCTCACACTCTACATCGACAAGTTGTGTCTCCATGACTTGCTGAAGGAGTGAGTGAGTATCTATCATTGACTAGAGGTAATATTCTCCTTCACTATCCACAAAGGACAACTGCAACGCGTCTAAATGCTATGTCGCCTCACTCAACAACTGTAGACCAGACCTCTTACTGAGTGTGTCTGCTACTACATTCCCCTTCCAATGAGTGTAGACTATCTCAAAGGTGTAGTCCTGGAGGAACTCTTCCCTTCTTCAATATCTGAGGTTTAGGTACTTATGGGAGAAGATATACCTAAGAATCTTGTGATCATAGTAGACTGTAAAATGGTCTCCCATCAAATTGTGCTGCAACATCTTCTGTGCAAAGACCGCTGCTTCTAATTCTAGGTCATGGGAAGCATAGTTATACTCGTGATGTCTCAACTTCCATGAGGATTAGGAAATCTATGCTCTCTCCTACATCAAGACACAACCTAGTCTGGCCCCTGATGTGTCACAATAAACTACATACCCAACACCCTCTTCTGGTAGCCTCAAGATAGGGGAACTCGTTAGTCTCTACCCTAACTTCTGAAAACTATGATGTCATTTATCCATCCAAGAGAAGGGTTGTACCTTCTTTATCAATGTTGAAAAGGGAATTGCAACTCTGGAATAGTTAGGTATGAATCTTTGGTAGTACCTATCCAATACCAAGAAACTCTACCCCTTAGTCACAATCTTTGGTGACTCCTAATCAAGACATGCATCTATCTTCACTGGATCCACTACAACTCTAGCCCCAAATATAACGGGCCCCGGGAAGTGGACTTCTTGTTTCCAAAACTGTAAATTTTAGTTATTGACATAAATATGATGCTCTCGGAGTGTATTCATAACTATCTATAGGTGCGTGGCATGCTGCTCCTTCGACGGAGAGTATATCAAGATGTCATCTATGAAGACTACAATGAAGCAATTGATGTAAGGCTATAAGATCCTATTCATTAGCCCCATGAAAACTACCAGAGGATTGGTCATGCAGAAGCGCATTACTAAGAACTCATAATGGTCATACTGACCTCTGAAGGCTATCTTCGGTACGTCCTCATCCTATACCCTGAGCTGATGACAGCCTGATTGAGGTCTATCTTCAAAAACCATCGAGCTCCCTTCATATGGTAGAAGAGATCATCAATACTTGGGAGTAGATAATTGTTCTTCACGGTCACCTAGTTCAAGCGCTGATAGTCCATGAAAATTCTCAGATTCACATATGCCTTCTTGGAAAAAAATCATAGATACCCATGGAGAAAACTAGGCCTTATGAACCTCGTCCCATAAAATTCATCCAACTTTACTTGCAACTCAAGAAGCTCTGGTGGAGCTATCCAATATTCTGTCATACATATCGGTGTCATCCCAGAGTATAGGTCAATATAAAATTCTAACTCTCTACAAAGAGGAAGTCCCAGAACTCCATCTAGAAAGACATCAGCATACTGGCCCACCACTAAAAGATAACTCAGACTCTTCACATCAAATGATATGAGGGTAAGTCTTGACAACTGATGTGTGATTGGATGCACTTTCCTTCGATTAAGTCTATCTTGTACTGCAAAGGCTCCCTTCTCGCCGGTGAACAAAAAACCTGGCCCCATACTCACAGACACACCACAATTTGTGCATAAAATAGTCAATCTAAGCATAGACCATGGATAACTAGTCTATACCCATGATGAAATGATAAGGCCTCGACGCTACTACTAGGAGGTACTTTACAGTGATATTTTCTCTTAGATTAATCTCACACTTCTAGCACCAGTGTGTAATCGTCAAATCCTCTCCCATAAGAGTCTATAAATATAAGGATCAAGCCAATGGAACTACCAGAATCTCCGAGCTCCAAACGAGAGTCATGGAAAGGAAAGAGTGACTGGAACTTGTGTCTATAAGTACAATATCTAGGGTGTAGTAGACACATATCATACCTAGAATCATCTTTGGAGCTCCATGCTTGTAGGCCTCAACTACCTAAAGTTGTGCTCATCCCTATCTGCCTACTCCCTAAGGTCTGGGTGAACCACCTGGAGGTGGTGGCGGTAGAACCTCAAATTTCCGCCCACCTCCTATTGCATGGCCTGCTCCCCTACCACGTCCATAGCTTTGTGGACCACCTTTCTTGATCCTCAGCCGCTTCCTCTATGGTCCCTCAGTTATCATCTGATCGTCTATTTGAGGTGTCAGACAGTCATGAGCCATGTGTCTCTCTCTGCCGCAAGATTAACAGGATTTAGACCTCAAAAGATCTCCTCTACCTCGCGAGCTCTGCACCTCCAACCCTTCATCATGGGGTCATCCACTATAAGGTCTGGACAGCTTGGACTGCTACTTCATCTGGATACTGCGTGTTGCAGATGACTCGACTACCTGTCTTCTAGTGTTGGCTCTCAATGTAGGTTCTTGCTCAGCTAATAATCTCTCCACTAATAATGCTCGCTCGAGCACTCCAGCCTGTGTCGGGGTATTGAGTGATATCATCGATGCTCTGATCACCCACCGGAGACCCTACTCAAAGGTTTGGGCCCTAACAAGGGGTCTCGTACCAAGTCGGTGGAGTAGCGTGATAGGTTAGTGAATCTCACCAAGTATTGGGCTACTGATAGGTTGTCCAATTGTAAGTGCAGCATCTCCTGGATATGCACAGAGCATAAAGTCACTAGAAAGAACTCTTCCCTGAAGAGGGACTCTAAGTAAAACTTGGATAGTGTCTCCTCCTCAAGCATCTAGAGCATCATAATTCACCATCTCCGTACTATTCTCTAGAAGAGGCTAGTAGCTAGGTTCATCATCTGATCTACTAGCATCTCAACTACACGAAAAAACTGTGTCATATCCTCTATCAAGTCCTCAGTTTCTTGGCGATCTACCTCTTCTTCAAACCTAAAAGGCCTATGTCTCTAGAACTTGTGCAATATGCTCAGTCAGCATTCACGGTCTTCCATTGGAGATGGTGGAAACCGTTTCCCTGTTAGTGGTGTTGGTTATGGTACACCACCCAAAGTTCCCAACATAGTAAGAGGTCCCTACACTGAAGCCTCGTTGCTCAGTGGTTCATTACCATGTACTCTCTCTGGAATCGTGGTTGGTTGTCTATGCAGAGACATCCTAAAAAGAAACAGGTGTACCACGGTAAAAATTCATACCACGTGAACTGACTCAAAAGAGATCAAAAGTAAAACATTTCCAAAAAATAGACAATTAGTGTTTTCAGGCACCAAGTCGGAATTCATAATTTAGGGTCCTTGTGTAAGGATACATAGGTCATCGCACAAATAGTGGACTCCCCAAACTGAAAACCACACTAAAAAAACTTAACACTATTACTCCATTAGAAAGATCAGAGTCCAAGTTCTTCAGTAGAACTGACTCCTCTGATACCACTTTGTCATGACCTATCCCCCGGGGCCTGTTCCATGACTACCCTAAGCTCTCCTTCCATAGGCCAGGGGTTAGAGACTAGCACCATAAAGGAATATCTCTAAAACGGGAAGGCTTTCCCTTTAAACCTGTACAAACGCATTTTCCAAGAACACAACAAGATGCAATCATTAAGTAAAACAACAGTTGAAAAAATGTGTACAGAAAGTAAAGGATCTGGAATTCAGGACCAATTGAAAGGTAAAACTACAACATAAAATAGTAAAAAACTCCTAAGATCATCCACCAAGGATCCTACCTGAAGGGTAGGTACAGATGATCTCCACAGCTCTCCATGTCAACCAGTCACCTCCTTGTACTACCTGGTCTTGGCTCCTATAGTCTCAGCCAAGAAGATCATCTTTGGTACAAGAGACAACGAGGTGCGAGCGAAGCTCGTGTAGGGGTTAGTATAAAAATACCCATTAGTGACCCTGAGACCCCTGAAGGTCTCTCAGAATTATAAAAAGGAAAACCAAAATGAATGATCTCAATCATAAAGCACTAAGCAAGGACTTAGCTCAAACCAGATATAACTTAAGTACAGAAGTACATATGATTAGTCATAAAACTAGATCATCTTATTCTGTCAAAGGTTCTACTATTGATCCACTTAGGAGTGCTCGGTTCTGATATACATAGGATCTCTAGGTGATGATCCATACATGATAGCCAAGTAATGATCCACACAGCATCACTAGGTGTTGATCCACACAGGATCGCTAGGTGTTTATCCACACATGATGGCTACATGTTGATATGCACATGAATTCTAGGTGCTGATCCATAGAGGATCTCTAGGTGGTGATCCACATAGGATCTCTAGGCGCTGATCTACACAAGATCACTATTCATTATTCACTTCTCAGCCAGCCACTGGATTCTCGTACATAGTAAACTTGATTGTGTGAGGATCTGATTCTCATGTTATCGGTCATACTTCAACTAGCACAAATTCCCAGGAAGAATTAACCCAATAATCCTTCATGTCATAAGGGACCCAATTCCACAAACGGTGCGTCATTCGGAGACCCGGTCTGAGAGTTATAGACACTTTACTGTCTAGGGCCCAGTTGGATTCAAGTACGATCCAACCCATCTATACTCATATATTCTCCAAAACTCGGGTGGAGTATCTCAAAAAAGTGTCTCATCCCCAAGATTTCAATGTCGCAGACGGTTCATCAAATGAATGTCTGGTTCGTAATATATGGCCTTTTAAGAATATCTGGGCCGAAGAAGGTCCAGGTCTGGTCCGATCCAGTTGTACCGACCCAACCTGCCCATACTGGGCCAGGCCGCCCATCCTGGACTGACCCGACCCGGTTCGGGTCGACCTGACTCTGTCTGAGTCTGACCTGGGTCCGACCTTGCCCGGCTGGGCCACGGACCCTCCCAGCCCAAATTGGCCAGGCCGCAGCGGGCTCAACACGTTGGGCCACAGACTAGCCCATCTAGATCCGGATGGGTTGTGCCATGGTGGTCTCAGTCCACTGGGCAGTGGACTAGCCTGTCCCGCCAGCTGGGCGCTACCCGCGTGAGGGGTCATGCGACCCCTTCTTCTTAGATGGCTCAAAGAGTCGTTCCACTCTTCAAACGGCGGCGCCACATGGCACTGCCTCACTATCTGTGGGTCCCTCAGGGTGTAGGTCCCCCTCTACCATGACTTCGATGTTGAGGCCTGCACCTGTGGCGCGCGACGACGTGCCACCCTTCTACCAATGCATCTGACCGAAATTTGGCCGCCATTGCTGGTTCGTCGTGGCACCGCCTTCTTCCGCAGACGACGAGTGCCAGCCACCGCCTTCGCCTACCAGCACTGGTCATCGGTGCGGTCGCGCCGGTGTCACACCGACAGTTCTTCCACAGGCTACCAGGTGAGCTATGGTGGTCCGTTTTCCTTTCTGAAAGCATCTGCATGGCTCTTGGGATGTCATTATCACTGTGTGGCTCTCAAGTTCATCTTGTAGCTCGGATTAGAAATTCTTCACTGAAGAACGAGACAATTGTTGAGGATAGAGATGGTCTGAGCCCTGTTTGTTTGGCCTGCACCCTTTTTGTTAGAATTATTTCAAGCAGGTAATAAAAAATTCATCATAAAGATAAATTTAATCCCATTAATAACTTCTAAAATTGATCATACTTAAAGAATCAAACAAAGAAACAATTCTCATGAATTACAAATAAGCAGCCCCTACATTGTAATTGGAGGTGATGTAATGGTTGTTGAACTAGATTTCATGCTTGATGAAGCCGATGTCATTCATCGATCTTGTATTATTTCCATCCAAGCTTTTTTACTTCATCGGTGGAAGATGTCGTCGTACTTCGCCATATGTTCTTCACAGTCATGTCAAAACCCCCAACCCAAGACTAAATTAAATAGAGGGTAAAATGATTTTAACACAATGAGATATTAATGAGGTTTATTAATGATTGAACCTATTAATCTCTCAACATTGTGGTTACAAACCAAATAATCAAGCCATTAAATGGTTTGACAACCCATTGGTCCCACCAATGCTGCTCAATAGAGGTAATAAAAATAAAATAACAATTTTTTTTTATTATTTCAATAAAAGTAAAAAAACTAACTTTTTCACCCAACCTACTACAGACAAAGATAAGCCTCCCTTATGAAAATCTCAGCATTATGGATTCAAAGGTGCCCTCAGATTTTTAATCTGAGCATTGGTTCAAAATATAGAAAATGTCGCCCGTACGTTTACTGAACGTACCTTAAAAAAGAACAAAATTCCGTTCCAGGAACAGTGGGCCTTAAAATCAAGCACCATTAATATTTTTATACTCATAATAATCCCAAATAATTTAAAATATATATATAGAATTTTTGGGACTTTACATATTTATAGTTGTATTCTCATTGGATTTAGATATTCTCTACCCAAATACAAGCCTTTGATAATATTTAGGAATTGAAAAATTATTTTAAAATTTAATATCCTTGTACACAAACCTACAACACATCAATCGGACGTGTGTTCACCTTGATATGATTGAATATGTTGTTTTTCAAGATTTGATACCTTTTAAAATGGTGTCTTCAGTGGTAAAAACTAGTCGAATGACCTCCGAATTCCATAAAATCATATGATAACAACCGTAGTGTAAAATATAAAATTTTTTAGTAAAATTTATGTCAATAAGAGGTGTTGTTTGACCGCTATGATGAAAAACACACTTTTAGTTTCATAAAACACCAAAATAGGCATTGAGAGATCATATCCATAGAAAACAACCCCAAAATGACATGAAATCAAAGGAAATTTTTCTTATTATTATTCTTGACATGTATGAGGATATTTAATGCCAACATGATGCACGGTATGCTCAGGATGACAAAAAGTGGGGTTTTTTATGATTTGACGAACTTTAAAAACGTGTTTTTAGGGATAAAAAACAACCGAAAGACATATGAATGTCGTGAAATCATAAAAAAACAATTATTGTATGAATTTTTAAAGGGAATGGTAGAAAAATGTTAATATGAGATTTAATTTACCAAGATTACTAGAAACTCACTTTTACTGCTTTAAAACACCAAAAATTGTGTTTAACGGTTTGATCTATAGAAAATGATCTCAGAAAAACTTGAAATATAGAGACCCTGCTTTTTCATACGTATTGTATTACAATATTTTAAATAAAAACACATAAAATAATTCACAAGAACAACAAAATTGTTTATTTCCTTGAAATTATTAGGACCATACAAAACATATAAACAATAAAACATAAAAATTTATTTAATTCCTTCTTCTCTAGCTTCAAAATGGCCCTTGAATTCTCCTTAGTACAATTAGTTACCTAAGGACATACATCAAAAAGGGGTGAGCTAAAATCCTAGTAAGGGGATATAAAAAAATGAAATAATATAACATGGTGTGAGAATAAACATTATTATCATAACATAGGCATATTATCACAACCAAGGGAGGAAGCATTAAGAAAAGGGCAGTAATGTGGAAATGCATAAAAATGAAACATCATGTCTTAGTGGTCAACTGCCACACATAGTTATGAACAAATATAGAATCATGGTAACACATATTTCACGTTATCTCATGAGATTAATTATATTATCCAATGTATTGGAGCACTATATATTTCCTGGTGCACCCATCACATCCTAACATTTTCATTACACTACATAATTCCAGGTTCACCCGTTACAACATAACATTATTATTACCATTCATTCCATGTAGTACTTATATAAATATTTAACATAAATAACCCATGGAATGGAATGGGTTTAATTTCATAATAATATATTCATAAACTTTGGGTTCCCAAATGAAATAGGTAATAACATACTTGAATCATCAACTACGAGTGAAGAAGAAACAATCTTGAGAAGTAAAAGATGTGTTTTTTCAAAGAACACTTATATTGGAAAACATTATGTTTTTAATTAACTCCATTAGGAAAAAAATTTATCCTATAAAAGATAAGATTATTATGAATAAATTATATTTAAGGAATCTATACTGAAATGGGGTGAAAGAGGGGATACCCACAGAAAGAGAGTTAGGTTTGATAATTCCCCTTACCTTGTGTTTGAAAGCTTCCTTCACCCTAATATCATGTTTAATAGCATTAGATTCATTAATTACAAATAAATAACCTTTAATAAATTAATTTTATTCATTAAGGTTTTATTAAGATCATTTATGGTATTTTATATAAGTTATAGAGTTCAATTTTATCATTTGGGAAGATGTATTTTCCTAGTTTTCATGAAAAGTTCAATTGTATACAGGAATGAAGTTCGTATAAAATGTGGATAAATAGAAAAAATTATTATTTTATGTTATTAATGATCTTAGAGAAGTTTAAATTATCTTATATGGAATTTTTTTATATACCATGAGGATGAATCATTATATAAAAGTTAATGATGATTCTTTTAGGTTAATTTTGGTGGGTTTTCAAGCACAACAAACATGTTTTGTTATATCATTTATTATTATGTGTATAAGTTACATACATAACATAAGAAAGGATATAAAATAAAATTTAATTTTTTTCAACCATTATAATGGTTTTATTAATATTCTATAAGGCAGTAAAGGAAAATGAAAGTGCATCGCCCATGATGTCAGTAAATTAGTACATCATGGATGGAGATTTAATTTTTAGAATAAAAGAGGGAGAGAGAAATTATTTCGATGATGGATATTAAATTAACATGATTTTATTACATTATATCAAACAAAATAGAGTAATCATGCATTTTTTATAAGATAATGTGAGGATACGAGAATAAATTAAATGAAATTGAAAATAAATTAAAAGAAAAAGTTAGAGGATTTTACCTCTTAAATATATCTTCCTTAAGAACCTCTTTAGGGAAAAGGTTTTCGTATTTTTATGACAAAAATAACTCTAGGAAGTTCCATATGGGATTGGGGATAGGTTTGGGGATAATTTGTACAAGGATAAAATCATGAGATGTGTGAGGAGAAGAGGGTGTGAGGTGTGGTATTTATAGTGGAGGAGAGGGGTGTTTTCTCATTATTCAATTCATTAGATTATTATTTTTCTCAAGATAATAAATAATGTTGATTATTGACACTAAATATAGTAATTATATCATGTAACTTCTAACTAATAGTTCTTATATCAGTGGTGACTCAATTAATAGTGTATTTATCTTATAATGTATATATAGTGTAAATTACAGTATTTTAATACTCTCCCAAAATTCACGTACTTTGGAAAAATCCCAAAAAATAAACCTAACCATTTATCAATGTATAAAAACAAAAAATTAACTCCATTTAATGAAAATAATTTTAGAAATATTATAATTTTAATTTTTATTGATAAATCTTCATTAACATGGAATATATAGATTTTAAAATTATAAATAAGTTTTTAACTCTTTGAAAAATTACTTAAGGTATCATAAAAGTATATTAAAACCATAGAATGAAAAATAATAATTTATGAATAAAATTTACATAAATATATTTTATTTTAAATTACTAATTTAATCAAAAATTGTAATTAAATATTTATGACTTATAAAAATTCCAACACGTAATTATTAATTTTTAAAACATTTAACTACATAGAATATGATATAATTATAATATAATTTCATTTATAAGATATTAAAATTTTATTTATACTTTCATGGGCAGGGTTACTATTCATGTAGCTGGTTTCCTATTTATAAGGGTTATATTATTATCCTAAATGTCAAGTTATTTTTTCATCGGTATAGGTTCCATAACTTCAATAAATACATCTCATTTAAAGAATTATTCTTTTATAAAGTTATTATTATGGCCTCTAAGTAAGTTTATTTTATTTATACTATATTACATTACTATAATAAAGGAGAAATTTCATTGATAAATGTTAGGGTCATTACATTCTTCCCCCTTTTGAAATTTAGTTGTTGATTTTTTTAACATAAATAGGTGATGGTACTTATCCTTCATCGCCTCCTTCAGTCCCCAAGTTGCTTATTCATAATTATAGTTCCCCCTAACACATTTACCAGGTGGGTTGTCTTGTTGCCTAGAACCTTATCTCTCGGGTCCCGATTTTTTATTTGTTTCCCCTCATAAAACAGATCATCATCCAACTGTTCCACCTATGAGTTCAGTACATGTGAGGGATCTGGTATGTACTTCCTCAGGAGTGATACATAGAAGACATCATGAACATGAACCATATTCTATGGAAGTGAAATCCAAGGGGCTATGACTCATATGCAATCAAGTATGCATAACCTAACTTTCTTTACAAACCGCATGACTCTCTTCCAAGGTGATATTCAAAGGAATAATTTATGTCTAACATCGAATTCCATGTCCCCTTAATGATTTTCATCGTAGATATTTTTCTAACATTGAGCATCTTAGATATGTTTCTCGATGGTTTGAACCATCTCATTAATTTATAGGATATGATTAGGTCCAATAAGCATCCTATCACCTACTTCATCCCAACAGGTTGGAGTTCAACAATGTTTCCATACAAAACTTCATATGGATCCATCTAAATATTGAAATGGAAGATATTTTAGTATGATAACTCTTTCAATGAGATATTTGGATCCCTTCCTCCTTTAATTTCTAAATATCATTCAAGTATCATATCTTTGATTGTATGAATAGTTTTTATTCAGATTGGCCCTCAGTTTGGGGGTGATAGGCCTTACTGAAATTCAATTTTGTACTCAATGCATATTGAAGACTCTTAGAGAATTTATATGTGAACCAAGGATCATGATCAATGAAAAAAGAGACTATAACCCCATTCAGTCTCACCACTTCTTTCACATTATCTTTTTAAGTTGTTCAAATGAGAGATCTTCTTTAATAGTGATAAAGTGGGAATTCTTAATGAGTCAGTCCACCACATCCAATATCGCATTATTTTCTTTGGATGTCTTTAGGAGACCTGTGATAAAGACCATAGTGAAATTCTCACATTTCGACATGGGTATAGGTAATGGTTGCATTATCCCTTTAGAATTACATTTCTCTGATTTAACTTTCTAACATATCAAGCACCTTGATATATATTATTCATTCTCCTTCTTCATGTTATTTTACTACAAGCGTTCTCAGAGATCACAGTACATCTTGGTACTCCTAGGCTGGATAGAAAAATTTGAGCTCTGTGCATTATTTAATATATCCTTCTTTATACTTGGTGATGAATGCACACAAATCCTCATTCCAAACCAAATCACACCATCATCATCGATATGGAACTCTTTCAGCTTCACTTATTTTTCTGCATCCACATTCTTGGGTAACTTCAGATCATCCCTTTGTGCCACCTTAATCTTCTCATGGATAGATGGTTGAGAAATACTTTGGTCAAGGTTGTATCTATTCCCTACCATTATTATTCCAAATTTATCCTTTTCATATCCATGACGATAGGGTCTTTCTCAATCCTTAACATGGATAGAGTATTAGGTTAATTTCTTCTTATAGCATTAACTACCTTGTTTTCCTTACTAAGATGACAGTGAATAGAGAAATAATAGAATTCAATTAGATCTAACCATCTCTATTGATGAATGTTGAGCTCTTATTGCGCGAATTTATACTTTAGGATCATGTGATCGGTATATATGTTACAATTCTCACCATAGAGGATGTGTCGGCATATTTTTAAGGAAAAAATCACAATTGTTAGCTTTAGATCATGCATCAGGTAGTTATTCTCATGGATTATCAACTACCATAAGGTGTAGGCTTTCACATTACCATTTTTCATGGGTATAAAACCCAATCCATTCATTTAATCGTCACTATATACAACAAAAAATTCTCCACTTTTTGTTAATGTGAGCATAGGTGAAGCGATTATCATCTTTTTTAGCTCTTTGAATATTTTCTCACATTCTTCTATCCATACATAATTTAACTCTTTAAGTTTTAACATAGTTAGAGGGCCTGAAAATAAGGATAAATTTCTCACAAAACATTGATATAAACCTATTCATCCAAGAAAACTGTGGATTTATATGACACTATGGGGTCTAGTACATTCCAAAATTGCCTTTCTTTTTGAAGGACCCATAGAAATTCCCTCACTTGTGACCACATGTCCCAATAATGTGACTTGCTGCATCCAAAATTCACACTTTCTAAACTTGGAATACAACTTATCCTTCCTTAATGTCTATAAAACAAACGTTAGATTTTATTCATGTTCCTCCTCGATCTTGGAGTAGATGACAATATCATTGATAAACACAACCACAAATTTTTCTAGTTGATGTTTAAAAAATCTATTTATCGAATCTATGAATATTTTATGGGAATTAATAAGTGCGAAGGTAATCACAAAAAACTCATAGTGCCCATACCTTTTACGAAAAGCAGTCTTCTGAATATCTTCCTTCTTCACCTTTAGCTGATGACTTCCAAAATAATGATCCACTATTTAGAAGTACTGATCACCTTAAAACATATCAAACAAGTCCTAAATACTTGGAAGGGGATACTATTTCTTTATGGTGATATTTTTGAGTTCCCCATAATCGATACACAGATATATTGATCTATCATTCTTTTTTCTAAAGAGCACGAGTGAACCCCAAGGTGATGCACTGAGTTGTATAAACCCTTTGTCAAAATGATCATACAGCTTCAGCTTTAACTCCTCATGTTTGATTGGATCCATCAAATATGGACAATTTGATATAGTAGTGTCTCTAGGTATATGTTCTATTGAGAACCCTACCTCACGATCTGGGGGGGGTCGGGTTACTCTTTAGGAAATACAACATTTTATTCCCTCATGATGGGCATTTACCCTAGGTTGAAAACTTCCTATAACTCAACCATTTGAGTGAGTTATTCTTCTTCATAGAAAATCAACACCCACAACATTTAAGGATCTTCAAAAGGAGATTCATGATCTTCCTTGAATTATTAGAGGATCACAGGATGGTTCATAATATGAAAAGATGTTTCATTTTCCCAAATGTTTATATGTTTTATTTATAATGAGAGTCAACCCATCCCTAGTATAACATCGAATTCCACCAAGGAATGTATTATGAGATTCTATGGAATAATCTTCCCACATACGCTAATAAGAGAAGAGTCCAACACTTGGGTTTCAATGATTTCACCACTAGGTGTTTTTATGGATATCTCTACATCATGGTTTAGGGACATCTATTCAATAGTTCTATAAAACATTCAAGATACAAAGTAATTAATATAACTGTAATAAAATAAGTCTTTTTCCATTATTTACTAAATAAGAATTATACCTTGTAGGAATTATTTTTATTTCTCCACATATACAGTAGTAATGGAATAAGCCTTCCCTTTATCCATTTGGATTTAGTGGTTGATGATGTTGATTAGCCTCATGGACTTGAGGTTGAGTTCACTGGATTGCACAGTTCACTTACACCCTATAGTTGTAGCATTGTAACATGGGTGGTTATCTCCTTTTATCCACCACATTTTCATACTTCCTCAAGTCTTTTCAACATTCATGGGCTTGGTGGACTTCTATCCCACACATGAAGCATTTCCCTATAACTTTTATGTAGTTCTCGTGATGCTTCTTCCCACATTTTTGACATGTGGGTGGTCGAGTTTTCTTCCCACCATTCTCATGAGATCCTCTATATTGAAACTCCATCTTTTTTTACTTATCTAGAACACTGTGGGACCATTATCCATACTTCATCCCCACTTTGTGAGAAAATAGACCAACTTCTTCATAAATCCCAAAGTCTTGAATTGAAAGATCATTTATAAGGTTTGGTTTTGAACCACTAGAGAATATATAAATTTTTCTATGATTGTTGATAACAAATCATGAAGCATACATTGAAAGCCTAGTGAAATTTACTTCGTAGGCCATGAAATATTATCTTTCATTTTTCTTCACCTCTATGAATTCCCTCTCTATCATTGAACAATGATTTTGTGGGAAATACATATTAAGAAACATTATGTTAAAGTCTTCCCTCTATATCTCTTCAATTTCATCCTTCAGTTTGGTGGTCTTAATCAAATCCCACCATTGATATGCCTCTCTATCTAAATGGTAAACGTCCAAAGTCACCTTCTTTGACTCAAAATAGTGAATTACAAAAAATATCTTCTCCACTGATTTGTCCCACTGTTCCACAACTAGTGGATATAGAGATCCACTAAACATCGTTGGTTGTTACCGTATAAAACACTCGATAGCCGATTTCTCCCTCTTAGGTGAAGGTGAAGGTTCCACATTATTCAGTTTATTTTTCATAACCAATGACCACTGGTTGAAAATTTCCATGAAATTTTTAACTCCGGCTACCAAAGCATTAGGGATGTCATTCGAAAAATCACTGCATTATCCCTGACATGGTTTTTGTCCTGGTTTTTCCGAGTTCCCACCATTTTCTACTATAAAAAAAGTTAGAAGAAAACATAATTCAAAAATTATTCAATAGTTTATCCATTTGTAAAATTAACTCTAAGGGAATATATTTTCAGATCTCTATGTTTAATATTTTCAAAAAAAATTCTTCGGTTCTTACTTATACATAGTCTCATACTAAAAGTTTTCACTAAGGTTCTCTAATCCTAATTCCCGAATTAACTAAATTGTCCTCTGACACCAACTATAGAAACCCTGATTTTCTTACATAATTTATTTAATCATTTTAAAGATATAAAACATAAAATCATCACAAAACAAGGATACAAAGGTTTAGCCCATTAGTAAAATTAGAACCATACATAACATTTACAAAATAAAACATAAATATTTATTTTATTCCATCTTCTAGAGCTTCTTAATGGGCCTTGAATTCCCCTTAGTACAAGTATTCACCTGGGGATATACATCAAAAAGGGGTGAGCTAAAATACTAGTAATAGTATAGAATTGAACATGAAACAATATAACATGGGGGTGAGAATTATCATTATCATAATAACATATACATAAGATCATAATCATGAGAGTAATCATTATTAAATGTCTAGTAATGTGGCAATGAATAAAAATGAAGCGTCATGTCTTAGTGGTAAACTACCATACATAGATGTGAAAAAATATAACATAATTTTCACACATATTTCACATTATCTAATGAGATTCATCACATTACCCAATGAATTAGAGTGATATATAATTCCAGGTGCACCTATCACATTATAAAATTAACATTGTGCTATATAATTCTAGGTGAATTGGTCACATAATAACATTTAAATTATCATGAATTCCACATAGAACATATATCAAAATTGAATATAAATAACCCACAGAAATGAATGGGTTTAATTTCATAATCATACATTCATAAACATGTGGTTCCCAAATTATGTATGGAATAACATACTTGAATCATCAACCTTGAGTCAAGAATAAACAATCTCGAGAATTAATTGATGAGTTTTTTTTTAAATAAGATTTCTTTTGGAAAACATTATGAGAGTCATTAACTCAAGTAATAAACATGTATATCTCATAAAAGGTAATATAATTAAGAAGAAATTACATTTAAGGAATATCCATTTTTTCAATTGGGTGAAAGCGGGAAAACCCAAAGAAAAATAGTTTGGTTCAATAATTCCCCTAAACTTGTTTCTAAAATCTTCCTTTACACTAATATTATGTATAAAAAAAATTATTCATTAATTAAAAATCTAGAACATTTAATATAAGAATTTCATTCATTATTTTTTTATTAATTTCATTTATGGTCTTTTAGCTTATTTATAGAGTTTAATTTCATCATTAAGGAGAAATAGTTTCAATGGTTTTAATGACCCATTCACTTATATACATGAATGAATGTTCGTATAAAATGCAGATAAATATCCAGAATTGTTATTATATGTTATTAATGATCCTTTATAAGTTTAAATGTTCTTATAAAGATTTTTTTATGTAGAATGAGAAAGAATCATTAGAAAAAAGTTTATGATGATCGTTTTAGGTTAATTTTGTGGTTTTTCAAACACAATGAACTCATTTTGATTCATCATTTAGTATTAAGTGTATAAGTTACTTCCATAACATAATAAGGGTTATAAAATAAACATTAAAATATGTTTCAACCATTATAATTGTTTTATTAAAATCCTTTATATAACAACCATACACTTTATAAAATAATTAAACACGATTTATTATACAACAGATACTTCATACTACCCATAAGATAAATAGTTCTAGTGTATTTTGGAGTTAGGAACATTAAATGACAACATAAGACATAAAATATAACATCGTTATTGGAAAAATCATTTACATGACTAGAACATTACTTCATACTTAGCATTGGTAAAAAATGGAATAACATGATTAATACAATACATTTTTGGAAATATGTATATAAAAGGATCACAATAGAAACATGAACATAAAGTCATGATATAACATGATTACCAAAACATGGAAATGTTCCACAACTTAAAACACTACATCATAAACCCAAATGAATCAGGTAAACCCATGTCCCAAAATGGTGGTAAAATTTCCTAAAAGGAATCGGGTAAACCCCTATCCAAACATGACATATCATTGTACTAAACATTACCTAATACATTGGATCACTATCCGAGTGCACCCTTCATGAACATTTTAATCTCAAGCCTAAGTGTTCCAGATAGATTATATAACAAGGATTCATTCAACATCATAATTTATTCTACAGTCAAGGAATATAGAATACATACATTAAAGTATATAATAAATAAGTATATGTCTATAAAGTTGAAAACCCTAGATAGATAAATGGGTATGGTATTCATTACATGATGATTTTAGCATGGAAAATCACGGTGTAATTTCAGTAGCATAACGACATCACATGGGGATTCATAAAATGGTTTGATGAGTGAGAAAGAAGTATATAATCATTTATAAATAAAATGGAATGTAAGGGGATAATTTAGAATAACATCCCAACATATTAAATGGAATTTGAGATGCATAATATAAAATTAAATCTTGAATATAAATGAGTAGATAGAAATCCCTTATGGAATTTCGTTATGGTAACAGGTGTACATGGAAGGGATTAATGAGAGTGAAAGGGGTATATCACCATTAAACCATAATAAGGGAAGTATGGGGGAGTTGAGATAACATACCCCATTATTTATAATTAGAAAATAAAATGGAATAACAATATAAGGAAACGTATACAAAAATTAGAAAGGAAGCAAAGTGGGGATCCCTTATGGAAATTCGACATGGTGATGGGGGTACATAAGGGCTAATAAGAGAGATAAATGAGAGTGAAAGGGGATATCATCATTTATAAATAAAATTTTCTGTAAGTAGGATATTTAATAATATATCCCAACATTAGAAGAAATAAATTAGAAGACATAACATGAAAAGAATGCTTGATAAAAGAGAAGGGTGGAAGATACTTTACTTGTATCTGCGATCCCAAGGGTTTGGGAGAGGATTATTCGTAGCTTGGGGGCGCCTTTGGAGGACTATATGGAGTGGAGATAAGATTTAGGACGAGTTTAAAGGAGTTTTAGTGAAGAGTGATGGGTGTTTGAGTGGTTTTATATACGAAAGGAGGGGAATTATTTATTATTTGGGTTTTAGACACTACACACTAAAATATTCAAAACTGAGAACCAACCCATAGTTTTTTCCCAAGTATTATGAAAAAGGGGAGTGAATTAAATTATTTTTTAAGGACAATGGCATAAGGCCTTAAAATATTTCCCTTTCTTATGTGGAGGTGGGTCACACTTTCAAGGGAATGAATTTAAAATCACAAAATATATTTTATATTTTGTAGGATTCACTAAGGCATTATAAAATATTTATAATAAATATAAAATCATATTATTTTAAAGATAAAACAAATATTTGGTTGAATATAAATTTTATGTTATTTATTACATCACTATTGGGTCATTATGATGTCATAAAACAAACAATATATTTATATATTATTTAATTTTTACCCAAAAATTCAACTATCTCTGAAAATTATGAAAATTTCAACATTGTATAATTTTGACGTCTTGATTCAAAAAATAATATTCATTTTATCTGAATAATTCTATAAATATGTGAATTTTCACTTTTAAAATGAGAACAGGCATTTATTGAAAATTGATGGGTTTTGAGAAAAATAGTTTTTAAACCTTAATAAAAATTACATTTTACTTCATAAATATTATATACTCATTTATTATAAAAAAATTAATTCCATAATAATATTTTATTAAAATATTTATTTTTTAAAAATTCATTAATTCCTTAAAATAAATTCGGTAAAATTACACTTTTTGTTTTATCATATAAAAATATAACTCTTACCAAACTGATTACATAATCATTTATAGATAAGGAACTGATATAATAATCATTTATAATAATTTTTTTATAATATTATTTCTGAAAAATTAATGTGCATATTTCTCAAAAGTTAGATTTTTTTACCAGAATAATCAATTTATCAAATTCTTCATTTTTTAGGAAAGACTATTTCTATAAAGGAATTGATAGAATAAAACTTTTATTTATAGAAAGGGATTACATAATAAGTAACTAATACATTATTACATAAGCCCTTATAACACCCACATAAGACCTAAATGTAAGGTTTGCGATGGTTAAAAACTCTTGGGGTGGGTCGGATAACTTCACAGGGGTTGTAATCTCTATTAACTTGAACTTATCCTATTAAAGATTCTATTAAATCTTAACATGTTGAAGCTCGGCATGGTCTTGGTAAAGAGTGATTCCTAGTGGCGCTACCTCCTTTTCAAGCTCTGAAAAATGATATTTTTATGGCCTGATTCTACTAGATGAGGAAATCCTCTCTTTTTTCTTTAATGAATGGATTTAAAACTGTATATTTATATCAGTTGTGTGATCACTATTCAACAACTATATTATCAATAGTGATGAAACATAATGGTCATTTAAACCCAATAATAATAATAAAAAGAGTGCATATGTTTTCTGCATCCATATAACATTAAAAGAAAGGGAATTTTATTGACAAATGATCAGGTATTTAAAAAATTCCCACATTAATAAATTTTACCATAGAAATTTCCTTTTCCACCACAAAAATAAAGGAGGGTAACTATGCCACATCAATTCCTCCAGTTCCCATGTTTCTTGTTCAAACAGTTGGTTTCTACACAAAACATTGATGAGTGTTATTATCTTATTTCGTAGAAATTTTTCCCTATGATCTAAGATCTTCGCGATCTTCTCTTCATAAGAGAGGACATTCTCTAATGGTGCCACCTCTGGATTGAGTACATGTGACGGGTCAGGTATGTACTTCATCAAGTTTGATACATGAAATACATCATGTACATGAGATATGTTCGGTGGGAGTGTTAGTCAATATGACACTACTCTGATACGATCAAGGATCTCAAAAGGGATGATGTACCTTGGAATAATCTTTCCCTTATTCCAAAATCTCATCAATATATTCCATCAAGATATGCAGATGAAAACCATATCTCCAACATTAAACTCTAGGTCTCATCAACGGTTATCATCATAGTTGTTTTGTTGACACTGAGCATCTTGGATATGTTGTTGTATGGTCTTAACCTTCTCCACCATTTCCTCAACCGTTTCAGAACCTAGAAGTTTTTGTTCCCCAACCTCATCCCAACATTCCAGTGTTATGAACTTCTTCCCATAAATGGATTTATAAGGATCTATTTGGATGGTTGAGTGTAAACTATTATTGTAAGAGAACTCCATCAAATAAATATATTGGTCCAATCATCCTTGAAGTCCATTGAGAAAGATCTCAACATGTCCTCATGTGTCTGGATAGTCCATTCAGATTGGTCATTAGATTGAGGGTGATAGGACATGCTGAAGTTTAGATCAGTGTTCAGAGCATGTTGGAGACTCTTCCATAACTTAGAGGTGAATATTGAATCTTGATCAGATACAATAGATAGTTCTACAGAATGCATCCATACAAATTCTCTGATGTATATCCATGCCAACTGATCTAGTGAGAAATCCTCTCAAATCGTAATCAAGTGTGTAGTATTTTTAAGATGATCCAAACCAACCGATATATCATTGTTTCCTTTTGATGTCTTTGGAAGTCTGATGACAAATTACATGATTATTTTTCCCATTTCCAAGTTGGTATGGGTAATGGTTGCATCATCCCCTTAAACTTATGCCTCTCATCCTTCACTTATTGACATTCCAAGCACATTGATGTATATTTGGTGATCTCCTTATTCATTTTATCCCACCAATAACAATCTTATAGATCTTGATACATCTTTATGTTTCAGTTTGAATGGATAAATTTGAACTAGTGCATCATCCAAAAGTTCTTTATTTAACTGCAGATTTGATGAAATTAATAGTATTGATCCAAATCTCACAATTCCTTCATCATTATCATTGAAAATCAAGTATTTCCCTTTTTGATAGATTCCAATTTCTTATTAACTCCCACATCAAATTTTTGATCATCCTTTAACCTTTCCACTAGAGAAAGTTGAGAAATCATATGTGAAAATATTGATGATGTTCCCTTTATTATAATTCCACTATCCATCTCCATAAAATATAAGAAGATTGGATCCTTCTCAATTATCATCGATGCTAGAATAATTGGGCCCTTTCTACTAAGATCATCAGCCACCTTGTTCACTTTCTTAGGGTGGTAATGGATTGAGCAGTCATAATCCACGATGAGAACTAAACATATTTATTGGCGCATGTCCATCTCTTTCTCTGTGAATATATATTTGATACCTTTGTTATCCATATATATTTCACAATTTTTTGTAAAGAGATAATGCCTCCATATTTTCAATGATACGATCACAATTGAAAACACTAGAACATGCGTAAGATATTTTTTCTCATAAATTTTCATCTACCTTGCAGCATAGTTAATGACTTTGTCATTATGCATTAACACAAAGCTCGTTCCCTTATTTTAAGCATTGTTGAAGATTACTAAAAGATCCAAAATTTCAGGTAGTGTGAGCATAGCAGCTGTCAAAATCCTCTTCTTCAACTATATGAATATTTCATCACATTTATAATTCCAAGAAAACATGACTCCCTTATTGAGTTAGCTTGTAAAGAGGGTTTGACAATCATGAGAAATTTCTCAAAAATCAGAGCTAATATCCAGCTGACCCCAGGATGTTTCGGATATCCATCATTGATTTTGGCCTTGTGCATCCATCAATTTCTTTTGTTTTGGAAGGATACAAATATATCCCCTTTATTATGATGATATGCTCCAAGAATGAGTCTTCCTCCAACCAGAACTCACACTTTCTGTACTTTTCATAGATCTTCTTCTTTCACAAGGTCTCTAGTATTGTGCTTTGATGCTCCTCATTCTCTACCATAGTTTGGGTATATATTAGAATATCATCTATAAATACAACCATAAATATATCGAGGTAATATCTAAACACTCTATTTATAAAGTCCATGAAGATTGTTGGAGCATTAGTGAGTCTGAACGGAATTACTCTGAATTCATAGTGCTCATACCTTATGTCAGATGTAGTATTGGGGATATCATCCTTCTTCAACTTTACTTAGTAATATCCCGACTACAGATCCACCATGGAGAAGTATTGTTCTCCACATAATTGATAAAATATTTCATCAATTCGTTGAAGAGAATACTTCTTTATCTTGATTTTTTTGAGCTCATGATAATCAATGAAAAGCCTCATTGACTCATCCTTATTCATGATAAAGAGGATTGGTTCACCCCACGGTGAAGCACTTGGGGGTATAAATCCTTTATCCTAATTCTCTTGTAGTTGTTTCTTTAGCTCATAAAGCTCCATAACATCCATTATATACAGAGTCTTGGATATTGGAAACACCCCAGGTATAAGATCAATCAATAATTCAACATGTCTTCCAGGAGGAAGATCAGACAATTGCTTGGGAAACACGTCAGCAAATTCCCTCATACTAACATATTTTTTTAGGATGTTTCTTTTCTTAGAATCATTCATCTGAGAAAGATGTGTGTTCCCATAGGTATGTAATATCCCTACTTGATATGATGGTGATAATGGAGATTCATTCTCCTCCATTCACTTTTATAGAATCCGTGTTCGATTCACCATATGCAGAGTGGTTTCCCTCTCACGACAATTTCCGTTGGTTCTATATAGAGAAAGCCAATCCATGCTAATAATTCCATCAAAGTACACCAAATAATGTTTTATGAAGATCACTAGGAATTTCAATCCAAAAAATGTGATAGGGGAGGATTTATATTAATGTGATGCAATAATTTCCCCATTTTCCTTTTTCACCGACATTTCTACTTAAATTCTTTGTGGTGATGATTGGATTGTTCTTATAAACTTTCAGGATATAAAATAATACATATAACCATGGAAAATAACCCTACCTTTAAATATTTTATTATGGTTCTACTTATTTACTTCTTCCAAAACAACTTAGGGAAGTTAAATATTAAACACATAAATGGGAATCCAATGAAAAAAATGGATAACTTATAAATTACATTTATTTTCTTAACTTATGAAATTCTAGGATTAATCTAAGTTATATATGATCTATTTCATAACATATGGGATTTTATTTATTGATCCCTTAATAATTTTTTATACTAAGATTCTGAATTTACCAAATCATATTCCTTGGGAGTGTTGAAGCAAGAGTGTGTAACAAGGCCTGTTGTCGGGCACCAATTCGTATTCGAGTCTAGATCAAAGTGGTGTTTTCAATATTTTCCCCTAGATACATCTATTCCAGAACCACCTCTACCTGTTTGTACCTATATAGGGATGAATTTTCTTAAATAATCACTTAATATATAATCACCAAGATTTAGGGATGTTTTTATTATAATTAGTATTGTCCTTAAGGCTTTTACTAGGGTTTTTTAATATTAATCCCAAATATAACTAAACCTATCCTTTGATACCAACTATAATGACGCTGATATTTATTAAACTTTTAAAAATGATTTATTACATAAACATTCACTTAATACAACCCAAAAAAAAATTGATTGTTCTTGTGTATTTTGGGATTAGGAACATTACATGAAACTTAAGACATAAAATACAATATATTTATTGAATTTCCTTTACATGACCACAACATTACTTCGTACTTAGCATTACATGGGATAACCTAAGGACATACATAAGAAAAGGGTGAGCTATAAAGCCCAGTAAGGGAGAAAACAAGGAAAACATTAAGAATAAAATATATGTCTGGAAATAGGTATATCAAGGGAGAATAGGAGAAACATGAACATAAAGGCATGAAATATCATGATTATCATAACAGGGAAATGTGGAAACAACTTAAAACACTACATCATAAACATAAAGGAATCAGGTAAACCATTGTCCCAACATAGTGGAAAAATATCCTAAAAGGAATCCAGTAAACCCATATCCCAACATGACATATCGTGATACTAAACATTACCCAATTCATTAGAGTGCTATCAGGGCGCACACTACATGAACATTTCAATCTCATTCTTAAGTGTGCCACATTGATCATATAACATGGATTCATTCAACATCATCTTTTATTCCATGATAAAGGAATGTGGAATGAATAAATGAAATTTTATAATCAATAAGTATGTCTTTGAAATGATTAATAATCTTGATAGAGAAATAGGCATGGTATTCGCTACCCGATGATTTTTGCATGGAAAATCACAGTGTAATTTTGGCAGCATAACGACATCACAATGAGATTCATAAAATGGGTTGAAGAGAGAGAAAAGAGTCTCTCATAACTTAGAAATTAAATGGTCAGTAAGTGGTTCATGTGTAATAATATCACAACATATGAAATATAATTTGAGCTGCATAATATAATGGAAATTCTTGAATGGAAATGAGGAGAGAGAAATCCCTTATGAATTTTTGGCATGGTAACGGGTGTACATGGGAGGGATTAATGAGAATTAAAGGTGATTCTCACCATTAAAAAACAATAAGGGAAGTATGGGGGAGGTGATAAAACATAAACCATCATTTTTAATTGAAAAATAAAAGGGTATAATAATATAAGGAAACTTGGACAAAAAATAGAAAGGAAGAAAAGTGAGGATACCTTATAGAAATTCGGCACGGTAACGGGTATATATATGGGTTCATAAAAGGGATAAATGAGAGTGAAATGGGATATAATAATTCATACATCAAATGGAAAATAAATAGGATATTTAATAACATATCCCAACAAAGTAATAAGATAAATTAAAATACATAACATGAAAAGAATGTTTGATAAAAGATAAGGTTGGAAGATCCCTTACTTGGATGTGTGACCCCAAGGGCTTGGGAGAGGCTTCGTGGGATCTTGGGGTTTCCTCATGAGGACTATAAAGAGTGGAGAGAAGAGTGAGGACTATACTCAAGGAGTTTGAGTGAATATGAATGGGTTTCTGAGTAGGTTTATATAGGAAAGGAGGGGGAATTCTTTATTATTTAGTTTTTGGACACTACACCCAAAAATATTCAAAACCACAAACCAACCCATGGTTTTTGCCTATGGTTTCTAGAAAAGGGGAGTGGAAAAAATTATTTTATGAGGCCAAGGCCCTAAGTCATTAAAATATTGTCCTTTATTATGTGAAGGTGAGTCACGCTCTCAAGGAAATAAATTTAAAATCATAAAATATATTATCCACTTTGGAGGATTCACTAAGGAATTACAAAATAAGTAAAATAAATATAAAATCACATTATTTTAAAATTTAAAACATAGATTTATTCAAATATCCTTTTTATGGTATTTATTACATCACTATTGGGTCATTATGATTCCATAAAACACTATATATTTATATATTATTTAACATTTACACAAAATATCGACTATCTCAATAGATTATGAAAAATTAACCATTGGATAATTTTGACATCATGATTTAAAAAACAATATTCACTTTATATAAATAATTTTCTAAATATTTTAATTTTCACTTTTAGAATTAGAATAAATATTTGTTGAAAATAGATGAGTTTTGACAAAAACAATTTTTAAACCATAATAAAATTTACATTTGGATGCATAAAAATTTCTATACTCATTTATTATTAATAAAAGTAATTTCATAATATTTTTTTGTTAAAATATTAATTATTTTAAAAATCCATTCTTTACTTAAAATAAATTATTTAAAAATACACTTTCTGTTTTATGGTATAAAAATATAACTCTTATCAAACGGATTACCTAATCTCTTAAAGATAAGGAATTGGGATAATCATTATTTATAATAATTGTCTTTATAATATTTTTTAATAAAAACGTAATGTATATATTTATTTAAAGAACCATTTTTACCTGAACAATCAATTTATCAAATTCATCATTTTTTAAGAAAGACTATTCCTATAAAGGAATTGATGGAATAATACTTTTATTTATAGAAAGGGATTACACAATAAGTAACAAATAACATATTACATAACCCATTATAAAACTCGAGAAAGACCTAAGGGTAAGGTGTGTGATGGTGATAGACTCTTGGGAGGATTGAATAATATCGCTTGGGTGGAAATCTCTATTAACTTGAACTTCTCTCATAGGCGATTTCATTCAAGCATAACATGCTGAAGCCAAGCTTGGACTTGGTCAAGAGTGAAGACTAGTGATGCTACATCCTTTAAGATATCCATAAAATGAGATTCATATGTCCTGAGTCTACTAAATGAGGCCATCCTATCCTATTTATATGTTGAAATAATTTAAATCCTTATATTTTTATCAATTGTGTGATCA
Source organism: Viscum album (assembly GCA_963277665.1). Classification (NCBI taxonomy): domain Eukaryota; kingdom Viridiplantae; phylum Streptophyta; class Magnoliopsida; order Santalales; family Viscaceae; genus Viscum; species Viscum album. Next base: position 823,657,836 of record OY728129.1, read on the forward strand.
CTATTCAACGACTATATTATCAACGGTGATGGTACATAACGATCATTTAAACCCAATAATAATAAAAAAGAGTGCATGTGTTATCTATATAAATAATACATTAAAAGAAATAGAATTGGATTCATAAATTATCATGTCATTACAATTTAATGTGTTAAATGAAAACGAAAGTCCATCACCCACAATGTCGGTAAATTGACACATCACGAGCGACAATTTTATTTTTTGAATAAATGAGAGAAAGAAAGGAGTTTTATGATGGATATTCCATTAAAATTATATAATTATAGTATATAAAACATAATGGAGTTATAAATACTTTTTGATAATATAAGTTGAAGAGAATAGAATAATAAAAAAGAAATTGAAATGGAATTAAAAGAAAAAGGAAGAGGATTTTACCTCTTAAATATCTCCTCCTTGAGAACCTCCTTAGAGAAAAGGTTTTGGTATTTTGATGAGACCAAGAGCTCCAAGAAGTTGGAGAGGGTATAGGGGAGAGATTTGGGATGAATTTGTACAAGGATAAAATATTAATAGGTGTGAGGATAAGAGCGTTTGAGGGGTGGTATTTATAGTGGATGAGAGGGGTGTCTTCTCATTATTTAATTCATTTCATTATTACATTGCTCAAGAAAAGAAATAGTGTTGAATCTTGAGACTAAATATAGTTATTAGATCATGTGAGTTTTAAACAATTTTTCTTACATTATATATGACTCAATGAATAGTTAATTTATCTTATAATGTATATATATATTGTAAATTACCTTATTTACTATTAAAAAAATTCATGTATTTCTGAAAAATCCTAAAAATTCACCATAATTATTTATAGAAGTGTGGAATAAAAAATGAACTAAATTTTATGAAAATAATTTTTCAAATATGTGCAATTTAATATTTAATTAAAACAATCATTTACTAGCAAAATACTCATTTTAAAATTATAACCGATTTTGTAAGACTTTGAAATATTACATAAGGTTTCATAAAATTGTCTTAAAACCATTTGGAATAAAAATATTGATTTATAAATTAAATTTATGAAATTAAATTTTTTTAAAATGATTAAATTAGTCATAAATTTTAGTTTAATATTTAGGACTTACAAAAACTCCAACACTTCATTAATAATTTTTAAAACATTTAATTAATTAAATTGTGATATAATTATACCATAATTTAATTTATAAGATTCTTAAGTTTTATTTGTACTTTATTGAGTGAAGTTAATATTCATGTGGCCAGTTTACTATTTATAAGGGTCATATTACTATTCCTAAGGTCAAGTTATTATATTATCAGTATAGGTTCCTTAACTTCTAGAAATACATCTCATTTCACTAATTCTTCATTTATAATGTTTTTATTATGTCTTCTAAGTGGTTTTATATGATTTATACTATATGGGATTACTATAAGAGGGTATAAAATCCATTAATCAGATTTTGGTTTGTTACATGAAATCATAGGAAAACCATCATATTATTATTGATGTGTAAGAGTAGACGAAATGTCAATTGGATGTGTATTCTGTGTGGAGTGACTTAATTTGTGGTTTTTAAAGATATAATACACTTTAAAAAGGTGTGGGGGGGTAAAAATGAACCAAAAAACCTTTTAATGCCTTGAAATTAGAATAAAACAACTATGGAGTGAATTTTGAAATGTTCGAGTAAACGGAACATCAATCTGTATTGGAATTTTACTAAGAGGACCAAAAATGCATTTTTAGTGTCACAATACACCAAAGTGTGCGTTTAATGGTAAAATCCAAATAAATAAACCTTATAATGACAAGAAATCATAGAAAACCCATCATTTTATTATATGTGATGTGTAAGATCAAACAACATATTAACCGGACGTGTTTTCTTCTCAGAATGACTAAATATGTTGTTTCTAAATATTTGATAACCATTAAAAAGGAGTATTATGGGGGTAAAAAACTATCAAGAGTCCTCCAAAGGATGTGAAATCATACAACAACAACTATAAAGTGATTTTACAAATTTCTAAGCTAACGGTACATCCATCATATGTCTCGTTTAACTAGGTTTATAGAAAACACATTTTAGTGCCATAAACCACCAAAGTGCACGTTTAACTATCAGAATGTATATAAATTGACCTCACAATGACTTAAAATCACATAAAAACCATATAATATTTATATTTGACATGTACGAGTAGAGGAAACATCAATCAGGCATGTGGTCATTGTAGCACAACAAAAGAAGTTGGTTTTAAATATTTGATGCCTTCTAAAAAGGTGTGTCTGATGGTCAAAACCAAATGAATGACCTCATAATTCCATGAACTCAGACAAAAACAAACATTGGATCAATTTTCAAATGGTTGAGTATATAGTACATCAATCAGTGGTGTTTTTCGACCACAATGATGTAAAACAAACTTTTAGTGTCAAAAAACACCAAAGAAGCCATTTAATGGTCAGATTAATAGAAAACACCCTCATAATTACATGAAATAATAGGAGAACCATATTTTAGTTATTAATAATTTGTATGAGGAGATCAAACATCAATTAGATGTGTGTTCCATATGGAAAAACTGAAACTGTGGTTTCTAAATATTTGATTCCCTTTAAAATGGTGTGTTCGAGGGTCAAAACCAACCGAATGAAATCTGAATGCCATGAAATCAGATGAAAAACCATAGAGTGAATTGTGAAATGTACAAGAATATAAAATTTCAATTCGAGATGGAGTTTTCTTGGGAGAACTAAAAACACACTTTTAGTTTCATAAAACACCAAAACCCATGTTTAATGTCTAGATATATAGAAAATGACCTCCTAATGACTTAAAATCAAAGTAAAATTGTTATATTATTATTTATGTTGTGTAAGAGTAAATGGAACAGTAATTGTATGTTTAGTTTTCATAGAACGACTTCATATGTGGGTTTTTATTATTTTAATCCATTTAAAAAGGTTCTTCTGGGGATCTCAACCATCCAAATTATATCATAAAATCGTTAAATTGGATGCTAATAACTAGGGAGTGAATTCTAAAATTTCTAGTAGATGAAATATCAATATGAGTAAGTGTTTTCCCGAGCGGAAAAATTAATTTTCAGTTTCCAAAAACCCCCAAAAGGTTCATTTAATGGTCAAGTCCATATTAAATTACATTTCAATGACATTAAATCTATTGAAAACTATACTATTATTATTTTTTACATATAAGATAAGATGACACATTAATAGGACATGCGGTCTGCACAAAATGACTAAATATGAGTTTTTTAAAGCATTAAAAACATTTAAAAAAGTGTATCCAGGTGTCAAAAATACTGTAACGACCTTTTAATTATGTTAAAATAGACAATAATAAATATGGAGTGATTTGCAAAATTTTTGATCAAATGGTTGTCTGTTAGATGTTTCATTTGAGAGAAATGACAAAAAAACACACTTTTTGTGTCATAAAACACCAAAATGTGTCTTTAATGATCATAAGTATAGAAAAAGACCTTGGAATAAAATTAAATCACATGGAAAATGACTTATTTTTATTTTTAACAAGTGTGAGTAGACAACCAGACAATTAGACGTGCAGTTTGCTCGAAACGATAGAATAAGTGGTTTAAAATGTTTAAAAATGATTAAAAATTATTAGTTTATTTTAAAAATCAAATAACTTCAATTTTTTGTAATAATATTTAATTGAAATATTTTATTTCATTTCAAATATTAGACGGATTTTTGTTGTAAAAATTTTTTTATTAAATTTTTTAATGCAATTTTATTTTCTAATGGGTGTGGAGCTTAGAAGAAGATAATGCAAAGAGATATGTTTTCACATAATTTTATATATTCTGAAAATGTATATTTTTTGATATATAGTAGTTTTATTAATTTTTTCTGTTTTATATAAAAAAATAAAAGAAAAACCTATAGTAGTCGCTATTTGGAGGTTGTTATAGGTCCTACTTGGGTGGTATAAAACATCCATTGTTTGAAGATCTCTATAGGCTAGCTCGATGTGGAATATAAAGACTTCCCTTCGGTGGTCTCTATAGGTCACCCATATATTATTTATAGAATCCTCCATTTGGAAGAAGCTATAGGCAACAATGATGGGCCTAAAGTGTTTGTTGTTTGGGAGATGCTAAGGGGTCACCAAAAGCCTTTTTTATTTAAGTGGTTTGTTAAAAATATTGAGAGGATAGATTTTTTTAGTACATGTTTGGAGTGTAATAATTCAATAATGAAATGGTAATGTTTTAATGTGGAATATACCAAAGAACCATAAATGGTGATACTAATATAAGAATTCATGAAATTTATAAACATGGTACTAGTGTTTCTAGATTTTCATGGAAATGTGGGAGAATAGGTTCATTGGGAAGCACTGGTAGAGAGATAAAAAGAGACACTTTGGTATCCATATATAAAGGAAATGTTTTAAAATATAATTATTCAGGTGAAATGTAATATTTGAATAATATATAAGCTTAATAAGGTATAATGTTCTTATTGAAACATATTATGTATTTTAAAAAAGTTGTATCTAATATGTAAATATGTTCAGATAAATAGAAGAAGTTTGGTAAAGGATGAACCTACCATGATAAAGTGAAACAAGTTTTTGATGGAATATTAGGAACAAGAAAGTATGGTGAAGCAATGGGATTTTTATTTTTTATTTTTATCTAGAGGAATATTTATTTAAAAATGCCATAGTATTCGTGTCTTATTAGACCGAATTTTAGATAATATTAAATTGAGTTAATTATAAAGGATATAAATAATTCTAAATGACATGAAATAAATTTTTCTAGAAATTATGGTAATCATTTTGGTTCAAGGATTAAATAAAATTTAGAATTAATTAATTCATATCATGGAACATAATTGTTTGCGATAAAACATCCCTATATAAAATGGGGAACATGGAATCATGCATAACAGAATCCATTTTTTTATATAATAATGATTAGAACTCATTCTTGATTAACTGTTCCATAAATAACAACCATTGAATCTGTTACACCTAATTTCACTATTTCAATAATATTAGTAATTAATTTTATGGTAATTTAAATTTTTATAAATTTCAGGAATTAATTTTTTTGGTGTTTTTCCTTTGGTAGCATGATAAGTACATCGTTAATATACTCATGATGATGAAAATTATTTTAGATCCTCTTTGAAACATGGTTTATCCCAAACTATGTTGGATCCATATTTATAAATGTTTTTAGGTTTCTTCTTATATTTTCATGATTGGTGTGCATGGGTAGTGGATATTGTAAAGACTCGTAAATTTCAAAGAATTTTTTTTTCAAATTTTCTTTGGAATTTTACAAGAACGCAGTTTCTAACGGCACCTGATTCCGAGGCCTGGTGTGCCCGGAATAATTTTCCGAAGTTTGGACCGGGTACATTCAGTGAACGAACGAGCGGGTTTTTCTAACTTTTGAACCGGTGCCCAAAATCAAATTCTGAGGGCATCGATGGAATAGCAGCTCCGGTATTTTCTTAGAAACGCCTCTTCCGAAGTTGCGTTTGCTCGGGTGTGGTTTTTAATTTTTGGAATTTTAGTTAAGAAATAAAATAATGTGGTACAACAAGCTTTATTTTATTTCACTTAAAGCCACTTAAAGCCACCTAAAGCTGCTTAAGCTGAGTTGAAGCGGATAGGGTGGAACCCAAAATATCCTACCCTCTTGGTATGACATTTGTGAGGTGGGGCCCGCACGAGCCCCATTGTTTCTTTTCCGCTAAGTAACGCACCCGCGAAAACCCCTATTAATGAAAGTCAAATGACGCGTTTTCTAAATCTTAACACCCCTATTAATTGGGCGGTTAATTCATTGAAATTAATTATATGAATTAATTTTTTCGTTTCTTAACCTATTTTCAAACCGTTGGCATAATAACAAAATAAGACCAACAAACCATTCTTCTGGGGTGCGTTTTGTTGAGAGGATTTGGAGAATTTGTACCTTCATCCTCCTTCGTGAAAATCATGAAGAACACGAAGAACGCGAAAAAAGAGAAGAACACGAAGAATGTTGTCACCCTAGGAGATCGATGACACGACACCGTGTTCCGCGACGCTGCCGATTCTCCTTCTGCGACGCTTCTTCCGCGACGTTCTTCCCCGCAACAATCTCTGATCACAAACTGCTTGAGATAGGAGATTTCAAATCTTTTAATTCCTTGTGGATTATAACATCAACATGGATTTAATTGTTATAATTAAATATGTGTGTTCTTGACCCTCGAAGATCGTCGACATGACGCCCTTCCGTGCGACAGTGACGCCCTTCCGCGACGCGACGATCCTTTTCTCTCGCGACGGTCAATTCCGCGACGAGCTCGCGTCCGACGATGACGTTGAGGTAGGGGTCGTTTTGAAATGTTAATACCCATGTTTCTTATCCTTCAAGTCAAGAACGCGGACCAACCAATTAACAAGTTGGTCCGCGGATTATTATTGCGGGTTGAGGTTTACTAATTTCTGGGATTTATGGTGTTGTTTCAAACCGCTAACGCGGTGGGTGAGGACCAACGAACAAGTCCAAACCCACCACCCATTTTGTTCTTGGTGTGCGGAACGGCAAACGATGACAAAACAGGCCGCAGAGACGATTTGTGGATTTCACAGTAAAGAACGGGACCCGGGATGAGCTATGGCGCAGACGGAAATGAAATTGGACCACCGGAGCAACTCCGGTGGCCCGCGGACTCTACCGGTGGCGCGGGCGGCCAGATGCGGCGGCGCTCCGGCGCGCCGCTGGACGGACCCACCACGGCTGAAGCCGCGGTGGCAGCAGCGTGGTCCCGCGACCGCGCGGGAAAGGAGGAGCGGGACGCGGCGGCCCGGCCGCGTCTGCTGGCGAGGGCGGCCCCCACGCGGGGCCACAGCTTCTCTTCACGTGGGGGCAGCATGCCCCCCGCGGTTTCCCTTGCTCGGCAGCTCGGCCGAGCCGAGCCACGATGACCCGCCGTCCTGGTCACGCCCTGGCTGGGCTGGGCCGCCCTTGTCAGGCCGGGTCGTGCCCAACCGGGTCAGACCCAGATCGGGTCGACCCGGTTCAGGCCAGGCCCAGACCCCCCATTTCCGGAACTTTTTGGTCTTTTGCTTATAACTTGAGATATGTGCCTCATAACGACGTTCCGTTAGTGGCGATGTGATCCTTGGATCGAGACGGTCGTTTTGGTATATCACACTCAAGGTTTTGGAATACTTTGGGTTCGGCCGGGTTGGTTTGTACACGAAACCAACCGGGCCCTCAGAGCGGAAACGCTCATATCTTGAGCTCCGGACGTCCGATTGACGTGCCATCAAATTTGTTGAATTCCTCTAAGTGATACGGATCATTTGTCTTACTCCGCCCGAGGTTTGGATGCAGGTGGAGTACGGTCGAGTTGGTTTTTCCTTAAAGACAAACCGGGCCCCTACAACGAAAAAGCCAATAACTCTCAGACCGTGCGTCCGATTGACGCGCCGTCTGTGACGTTGAGTTCCTGTTGACAATACGGAACTTTTGGATACATCAACTCTGGACTGTGTGTCAGTTGATGTATCAGCCTCTCAGATCGTGGAGCGGACCCTCCCGAACGAGCTTGTTGTGTGCGAGAACCCTAGAGTTGGATGCGACTGCTACTGTGACGACGATGACTATGCAGAGATCCTCAGTGGATTCGACGGCGACGACTACAGTACTCATCGATCCTTTGTGGGTCAGTGCTACCGATCTTGTGTGGGTCCGATCCTATGTGGGTCAGCGCTCAGCGGTCCTGTGTGGGCCAGCGCCTACAGATCCTGTGTGGGTTCAATCCTGTGTGGGTCTTTGCGGGGGTTAGTTACCTATCGATCCTTTGTGGGTCAGATCCTTTGTGGGTCGTTGCGGGGGTTAGTACCTATCGATCCTTTGTGGGTCCGACGACTTAGATGGATCTGTGATCATCTCTATCATCATTCGAATAAGTATACCTGTGTGAGCTGAAATCCTGTTTTGCTTTCCTTTGTGGACTGTGTTGTGCTATCCTATGTGGATTTACATTTTTCTTTCCTGTGTGGACTGGGTTGTACTTGGCCTCAGATGTTGAAGCCGAATGAGAATTTATGACTTAGGTATATGTATGGGCATATACCTAAGCAGTGTCGGATGTTACTTCGTGATTGTATCTTTCCTTTGTGGATTGCCCTTTGTGGATTCTAGGAGCCCTTCGGGGGTCTCGGGGTCCCTACTGAGTAGCTTATACTCACCCCTGCACAGGCTATGCCTGCACTACGTTTTGTTGGTTGCAGATGACGGACAATGCTGATCGTGGTGGAGGCTTGCGGAGCAGGACGGTACCTAGAGGTGGACCACGGGGTGGGACATACCCGGAGTGTTCGGCTAGACCCGAGGATCAGTGGAGGATTTCTGTACCCACCCTTCAGGTGGGACTTCTAGTGGACGGCTCAACGTTGGGGCTTTACTTTTCAGTTGGTGTTTTCCCTTTCGAGTTGTACTTTACTTTCAGTTTGGGTTTGTATTCTGGCCCACTTACTTTCCACACTTACTGTTGTACCAGTTTTTAATTAGTGTTTACTTCTTCCGCTGGCTTACTATGTGGTGCTTGATTACTTGCAAAGGCAATGCATTCCCTTTTTACCAAGATTTACGCCTTGGTGCTAGTCTCCAGTCCCTGGCCTATGGAAGGCGGGCTTGGGGTAGTCACGGCACGGGCCTCGAGGACGATTCGTGACAGATATATTGAGTTGAAATTTTTTAGGCATAGTAAAACTGTTATAGAGACATTTACAAGGGGGTTACAGGGTGTAAAGGATTCATAATGTTAGGAAGAAATGTGTGGAAACCATGAAAGGTATTCTATATGATGAGAATTTTGTTTTTCAATATATGCGCATGATTTATCAAACCGTTCATCCAAACCATATGAGCAACCCAGTTTTTTTTTAAATGTGATATTCTAATCTCCCCCAACAGTTTTAAGGGATATTACACATATTTCGCATCTAGTATCATTGGTGAGTCTAGGCTTTATAATGGATATTCATCCATCCATGTTGTTTTGCGTCCCAATATCCTTCAACCATTATCCAAGTGGTTTTATCAATGAAAACCCCTCCATCTACCTTGTTTCATTATCCTTCAATGACCTTTCCATTTTTATCTTTGTTTCTACCTCTATATCAAACTACATGGGCTCTTAGGGATGGATTTTGATTGATGGTGGTTAAATTAGGGGGTATTAGTTTCTAAGGATTATGGAGGGACTATCATTTCACTTTTGGTAGTTATGCATTGAAGTTGATGAATTTATAAATAATTACTATTGAATCAATGTTGGTGTTTTCATTCAATTTTCATAATTAAATTTTTTTCATGATTTATCTATTAACTTGTTATTAAATAAATTGAACACATATATATAATGCTGGAGGGAATTTTATATATGTCTTGTAATTTTTTTTATTAACTTACATTAATGGTGTTTAATTATTTTATGGTTTTGTTAAAGCGAGTTTGAGTGTTAAGTGTTCGTAAAAATGATTCGATGGATGTTTTTTCGAATCATAAATGATGTTCTAGAAGGTTTTTTACTATTTTAGGTCACACCATGAGTGAAGTGTGAATTAAAAGGGTTTGTTAAATTTTTTTACCATTTTATAATGGATTTCAATGGATATAAAGGGCATGACATCCTAATTTGATTTATATAATGGCCTACATGCCACAATCAATCGAATTTCATGTTGTGTTTTTGTGGGTGACCTTCATGAGATCTTATTTCATGGTGATTCATGTCTACTGTGAACCTATATGGAGGAATTGATTATTCTTATGATATGGTTGACATTTTTAGGGTTGTTTCTTTCAAGGGAGATGGAGGAGTGGTTAGATTTATATTATTTTTCTAAATTGATTAGGTGAAATATTTGATTTCTCATATCCTATTTTTTACATTGTTATATTAGGTATTGAGTAATATTTCAATATTTATGATACATAATATTGTCACACACTACTTGTTTCTTCAGATTTGTTTTGTATGCTAGGGCTAAAGGGTACTACCCCTAATATTAGGCAAGTTATAGGGTGGTCGGGAGTCATGTGTAACTTCTGTAATGACCCTAACTCCTGTTACTTAGATATAATGTCTACTTTGTAAAAATATTAAAAGATATAATTGGTCACCACATGAAGGGTTTATAAGTTCAGTAGTATTATGAGACTAGATACATACATGATTTCAATATGATATCGGAAAAATAATACATATCATGGGAAACATTATTTCATCATTTAATATCATTAAAAGATACCGGCCTCATTTCTAATGAATTAAAAACCTAATAAAGGGTGATCTTATATGCTCGACAATGGAATGTGTAAAACAGAATCTATCATGAGTATCTAGGGAATTAAAAACATGATTGAGTGCATAATAAAAACATAGGAAATTAAATCAATAACATGACCTTCAAAATGTATACCTATTAAATATATATAATAAATAAATGGATAATAATATTATTATTATTAATGAAGTAAATTCATAATTTCAAATTTCATGATCTTACCATAAAGTCCTCGAATCATGATATAATTAACATTACTATCAACAAGTTCTTCTAATACATTTCAATGAATGGGTAGGTATGCACAAAATACCAATCTAATTTGACCAAATATTTTTGTAATGGGAGATCTAAATTATTTTTGGGGATATGTATACTCAAGAACCACCCATCACATTAATATTTCCAATTCATTCCTCATATATTGAATCAATAATGAAATTTCTAATCAATATTCCATATCAATAAATAGATATCTTTATTGAATCAAGAATACATAACATCAATATTTCCACACTAAATTAAATAAATATATTAATAATCATCCCTTAACTAACACTGTATATATAAATGGAATATAATTAATAAAATATTGAATTGATAAATATATCTATGATAAAAAAATAATATGGATAAATGGATAAAATTAATATCAAATAAAAAATAAATAATTATAAGAAATTAATAATAAGAAAGTGAATGATCAAAAAATAAGCTACAATAAAAAAATTAATAAATCATGATAAAAGGCCATAAATTCTTCAGAAATGAAGTATTGAAATAAAGGATATTATTTTGAGAATTAGAGTGGAATAACGAAGTGAAACATTAAAATGAAATTTCCTTAATTCATTTGTAACATTCTTATAAAAATGATGTTATAAATAATTTAAAATATTATTTTTAACCATTGAGAAGTATTGACCTTTTTATATAAAAAATAAATAATAAAATAATATAAATGGATTTTAACTGAAAAATAATCAACAATTATGGAGGAAGATTAATAATTAATAATTGTTATAATGGTGATAAAATCCATTCACACCATATAAACTAAAATGAACAGTGATTTCATGCTTTTGTTAAGAAATTCAAAAACAACCTGTTCAGAAAAAATTAGGCCGATTATTTAGAGCATTGTAAATAAAGTCAATGTAAGTAGAAAATGAGTTTTATTAGAACATAGATTATATCTAAAAAATTACAAATTTTATTAAGAGAATATACTTGAAACATAAATATCCCTAATATAAAAGAAGAAATATGGTTGGTTTTTTCATAAAAAAGTTTATTTGTTCATTGAATACTGTAGTTGCTCAAAAAAATTTATCACACCATAGAAGGTAGGTTTTGGAAGAACCAAACAGGAAACCCACCCAGAAAGAGTATTTTGTGTATGAGGAATACATTGTGTAAACATTTTAAGGGTTGTGAAAAAATAAGGGGTTATGTTACCAAAGTACTAGCATTCCAAAGAAGAAATTTAATTACAATAGTACTCCTATGTTATAAATTATTTATAAGACATATTCATGAAAAAAAGAAACTTCTCTGTAAAATATTAAGTTGTGTGACAAAGTATTTTTGCATGAATGGAGATTATGAATCCCACAAGTTTCAGAGTCAATCCTCATAGGAACCAAATAAATTTTTATGGAAGAGGATATATTTTAGTGAAAACCCCTCGCACTACCATATAGTTACACATAAAATTAGATGATGTAACATAGATGTTGCATGGACAATCCCAGTGGTAACAGGATAAGAAGCACACAACCCTGATCTATGCTATAGTGAGGTTTCCTGACATCAACTGATAATGTCATATACAAATAGAATCTCACTCCATGCCTTGAGTTAGAATATATAGAATAAAAATCAATTCTCTAACTCATAAAAAATCAATCTTTTGTGACTTCATGCATCACCAGAATCAGTGGACCCTAAAATACAGAGAACTTCCGTGATCGACCTCTTATGGGCCCAAACATCTCTTTTCCTATGGATGAGTGATCATTAGAAAAACCCTCCTAAGGTTGTTTAAATTTTTGAAATTTAAGAATCCTTCATGAAACCCTTATCAATTTGCAACACTAAATGAATAATGAAACAATTCCATTAGAATCATTGTTTTTTACTTGTACTTTATCCCATATATTTTGTAATTTTATTTTCATGCAATACAATAAAGCCGCATGAAACAAATTTAAAGTCCCTAAAATGAAGTCCTATATACTTATAGTGATGCCATTAACCTATATTTTTCTCCTAATAATTGGAGAAATAATACCTTTTTCTTTTCATCACAGGTTTTCTAACATCGGGCCTCCTAGTTAAAACTCATCCATGGTAGTATCTATACCACACCCTTCCCAGAGACACTTGATCACCGGACATATAAGCCCTAAAGTCTTCATCATCAAGGGAAATGGATTACCTGTCATGTTATATATTCCTTATAAATATTATTACTCTCTCCATGACATGGTCCCACTCATGGTATGGTCCCCATCAATATCTGAGTTGGAAAAATATAAAACTTCATAGATCCAAGTATTAAAAATATAATGGAAAACAACATGAAAATGCCACAAGTATATAACATTAAACTATAGTAGTAACCTAAGTAACAAACACATGATTCTCCTTCATTTCACACATGGGATAACATCCCCCCTCACCCATTAGATTTTGATCCCATACTGGATAGCTTTTATTCTTAAGCCCCACACCATCATTCACCACCATCAGATGTGACTCCCATTCCTGGTAAATTTGACATATAATAACCAAATCATACCTCATTTAAACCCCTTATGCCAAATGAGCATCCTTGACTCATGATGTTAAACTTCATCAACCAATCATGCCACATGACCTTATACTATGGCATCAAAGTATATGTATTTGGATCCTTTTCTCTTTAATAGTGTATTTATGACACCACCCTGAGGTTCAATTCTAATATCATCCCATGCTGAAATCTTCCCCTTTAGGGGGAACACTCCAAAATATCCCATTGTGATATCACACCCCTTTGGTACACATTCCATTATCCTGGTGTTAAATTACCCCTCTTGGGGGGATGCACTTCATCATCCATGTGTGAAATCATCCCCTTAGGGGGTCACACTCGATCATCAAAGTGTGAAATCCCCCACTTGTGGGGAAGCACCCTATAATCCTAGTGTGAAATAATCCCACTTTAGTCGACACACACTATAATCATAGTTTGAAATCATACCTCTTTGGGGGAAACACTTAATCATCCCAGTGTCAAATAATCCCCGCTAGGGATAAACTTAACCACCCAACCATCTCCACAAGTTGTTAGACTTATAACTTACCCAACTCCACAAGACAATTAACTTGTGACCTGATCAATAATTTTTACCGCATACAATTAACATGTGATTCCTGAGGTAAAAAAAATTTGGAAGAATTACATGCTTGATGTCAATTCCTTATGACCGATATATGGTTCCTTCTGTTCAGAATATAATATTCCTCAAAAATTATATTCCCTCAAAAGTAGAATACAATACAGTTTCCCAACCTACCCAACATCCAAACATAACCAACTTTCCCAATACTAATACCTACCATAACCTATGGTTGATGCCTTATAGAGATAGAGGAAGTGTAATTAACCAGTTCCCACTGCAAAATGGAACATGTGATGTCTATCATGAACATGGTGTAAATATACGAGATAGACCTAGATTATGAAACAAGATCCAAAGAGGAATCCATGGAAGGAGGAATCAACATCTCATCATCCCATTTTGATTAAGGATCAGACATTTATTTGAATTTGATGAAATCCACCTACCATTAAAAGGTGGGAATGTGGGGCAACATAAGTACTGCATCCCTACATAACAGAAGTATTGTTATGTCCCCAGGGTAAGATTCAAAAAAATGGTGATACTGATGTGAAACTCTTCCTCTAAAATGTGTGGACTAATAGTGTTTAGGGAACAATTAGGTTTTCATGTGTTCATATCCATATATTTGGCAGCAGGTCTTACTAAGAAAATGGTGGGCCTATTAGAATACTCACATTTGACTTGTGGTAGATGAAATTGTGCAACCTAGGTGTATAAAATCATCAGTTTGGATCCTTATATACATCAAGAAAAATGGATGATTTTGTGGAATTTTCCATCTCCTTCTTCATATCGGTAATTATGATTAAATCCACATACCTTACCATATTGAACCTATAAAAAATCAGTGACCTAACACCACCAACTATAGGGGAAGGGGGAATATTGATACGGAAATCCCACATGACTATTTCCATACTATGACTATCACCTTACCTTCCACTATTAGGTTCCCATGACCTGTATCACACTCTTAGATCATCTAGAGTAGGGTGATAGACACCTTGGTTACTTTGTATGAGTAGGATTGGGTTTTTTCCACCAATAATACGACCATTCAAGATCTTAAGGAATTGATGCCTTGCCAGCACTACTCACCCTATGGGCCGCATTAGGGGAATCACGCCCCCATTCCAATGGTGAACTACTTCATGAGACTTTCTCCAAATCTCTCTGAAAGATCACTCCCCTAAGCCAAGGAGGTAGGGGATGTTTTATCTATGTTTGCAGGACCATCACTTGGGAGATACCAAAGAGGGATCCCACTAGGCCACACTAGAGCCAACACTGAATGCTTCCACATGATTAAGAGAAGGTTGACTACATCCTCATTTTTCCAGACCCATTCCTAAACACCCAATACTAATGATGGGGGATGACCTAGAACATTTATCCACAGGAGGAATATTCTATATCTTTTGTGGCCTCTTCACCTCGAGAGTATCCAACAATGAACCTATAATTGGGGAATGGGAATCAATCATTTACCTCTTGGGATAGAGACCCCAACCACCACTTAGATAGGCCATGTTGACTCTCTCAGTTATCGGCACCACTGGAATCCATTATAGGATCTCCCATAATGATTAAAATCAATATGAAGGTCCTCATTGCACTACCATCAACCAACAAGGTGGTCCTCTCCATGCTCTGACCAATCAATGAAAAAGTCCCCCCACACCAAGATCAACCATCACAATGTTCATCCCCAATATAAATTCAACTACTGTGGAGATCCTCCATGTGCTTCCATCAACCAACATGATGGTCCTCCCTATTTTACTAAAACAAATGAAAAATTCCTCCCCACACCACCATTAACCAGCACAAGTTTCCTTCCCATACCGATTAATAAATTCCATACTATGATGAACCAGCCTAAGGTGGGAAGGAAAACACCTTCCATGGGTGCCATTCCCCATGAATAAGCCGCAACACATATGTAGAAAACCCTAGTGAATCTCAACAATCCTCACTTGGATAAGTCTTGTTCCATCATAGGAAGGACCCTATGAAGTGTCATGTCATCGTAAACCTCCCATATTTGGATCTAATAGGTATCTTAATGAGGAAACCTTCACCTCATATAACAAATTATATGGAACAATCCTATCAATTAGGGCTTACGATCTAGAAAGATGAATTCCACTAGATCTTAATATCCCTCGGTATATACCTAGATGTGGAGGACATTCTGACCAACATCTGAGGACTCATAGTTCCAAAGTATCCATCACCTCTATTTTCTATTCCATCTATCTTCATATAAGAGGTTTTACATATTTCATGGTTGGGTATGATCCCCTTGAATGATGGTGAGCACTTCGCCGAGTCCTAAGTAGATGCTTTCACCCTTGCACATGAGTAAGTGGTAAACATACCATCCTAAATGGACATGATCTTTAAGCTTGATATGATTCCAAAAGATATCCAAGACTACAATATATATTTGACATGTGTGGTTCCCCTTCTTCTAGTAGAGTAAACATAAGGAATGTATTGTTTTTATTACACCAACCTTATCTCAATCTGCACCAATCAGGTCTTGGAAAGATCAATAGAAGTACCCATTTTCTAAGATAGAGGGAATGTGAGGGATTTTGGCTACCAAACAGATATCAGTTGTGTTTGGAAACTTGTATCTTCAGAATTTTTAATCATTAAGTCCTTCAATTAGTGCCAAAAAACTTGTTTCAATGATATTATCTTAGAAAAATTTATCCACCTCTATGATCAACAACTAACATACCCATGGAACCATAAGAATATTGATTCCATCAACTAGTAGTGTAAGAAGGTTGATATCATAAAATTCATATTTTCTCAACACCCTAAGTCATGTGGCTATCACCATAGACTCCATAAATCCTACGTTAATAGCTTCACTGTGCTCTGTTAAGCAAATGGAGATACGTCTCCATACATAAATATTGGAGGATGAGGGAATTATTCTTCCCTCCACTTAATCCCTCTCCTATGACATCAAAAACAATACCAATTTGGACCATCTAATGATGATTAAGGTTCCCCTTTGACTAATTCCATGATAAATCTGATTACCACTAACTCGCTAAAGTATTAGAGGGACAAGACCGCCAATGCAAGGCATGAAATTGGAAGACAACCTCAAGGGGTGACATAGTATTAGTAGACCACCCATAAGGGGTCTATAATAATCTTTGGAGATATAAAATAAGCCTCTAAATTCACCATAATAAGGTGTTGAAACCTTCATATTGGTCAATTGAAAAGGTTAAGGGGAACACTGATCTCACCAACCCATCTGATTTTTCTCCTAAAGAAATGTCAATCCCCATAGTAGCCGACATACCCCATGAACTCTAGGAGTATAAAAGGATCACAAATGATCTCATTATAGAGTGGTACATAGACCATAATAGTTCCCTTATAGACTCGATATCTCTTCTATAGAGGAAGTAGGTCATCCTTGGTGAGACACAAAAATTAAAACTTAGTGGACCTGTGCACTCGGTTAGGATAAAAGCTTGTGGTCATTGAAAATGACCAAGATATGAATCTCCCACCCTTATTAAGGAATATGATTATCCACTTGACGATCCAGGTCATGATACTCCCCTAGTTTATGGTCCTATAAAAGCATTATTGGATAAGGACCCTCACCAAGAAGACGTGATTCATACTCTAGATGCTTTCCATGAGGCTCTAAAGACATGACATGAGGTAGTTCCTCCTAAATAAAATACATATCCAGCCTGGGTGGACTGTGTTTAATAACCCCCATTGTTTATTAATCCCATTTTTACCTACTAAATGGGATGGGTGACACACTACAACATCTTTACCACTTTTCCTCAAGGTGAATCCCAATAATGTGGACTCTAGAATATCATTAGGCTTCCATGGTCTAATGACTCATCTAGAATCTGGAAGTGATTTCATTCATCTTGTATTGTCATATTCCCACATGGTATGTGGACAGGTGGGAGGATCTCCCTCGATAGTTATGATACCAGTTTCGCTCCACGTCACACAAGAAAAGCATCGCTAACATATTCAAATGAATGTAAAGGACCAATGATAAAGTCACCAACTTTTTGAATCAATTGAAGGGACTCATGTACTAGCTAGACATGTATTATCATAGGAATAGCTGATCAAAATATGAGTAGAGAATGTTAGGAATGATCTGGTCCCTATCCTCATCTCTATATTCTACTCGATTAGATTTTAAGAATTTAGTAAAAACGATCAGCTTCTTGAAGATGCTTTGCAGTGGAATGGAAAATATTCACACCCATTTCCCCTTCTATATCACATAATATGAAACATAAAATCAGAGACAACTGCCACTATACATGCAGTGGTTTCTAAGATGGTGATCCTAATGGATCCTTTTCTAGACGATCCTCACCAAGTATATCCCTACACGGCGCAACCTCATATAGTAAATCATCACTAGAAATAGCATATCCAAGCACAACCTCACCCTATAAAACATTTCTAAGAACAACCACACCAATCACAGTTGAATCAATGAGAGAATGTGGCCCCAACCACCATTAATTCTAGGCTTCTAGGGTGCCTTTACAAAACATAAGAAACAAAACATATACATCCAAGGATTCACTAGTCCAATGATATTTGATTTTCATCCTGTATATATGAATCTTATTGTATAAAGAGTGTAAGAGACCCCATGAATCCCAAAAAACTATATGTTTTTACCATTTCTGTTATCACAGGATCCTCAAATAAACCATAAAATAATTATTTTTGTTCAAAGATTAGATCTAGGACCAAGTGGATCATGTCAAACTCATGCTGGGTGATGTTCAAGTATAGGTGACATATGTATCCTTATACTTATTTGGGACAATGAAGACTCCATAAAATTGAATCATGCCCCTAGCTACAGGGTGCATAATTATGATGACTGGATAACTCGTAAGGTAGTCTCTCTTGCTGATGGTATCATCCAAGACTACCTGAGTAAGCTAGAACCTTCTCTGGTTACATTGAATCCCCCATCAGTAACCTCCACCTATGCATCACAAAATTTCATGTTTTGGAAGAATAGAAACTGATGGTGCATAGGAAATCAGAGTCCTCAACAACTTCCAAATATATCTCACACTCTTGAAGACTTCATGACCACATATTTTTGAGATGTACCCAGAGTCTTCTTGGTAATATAATATTCCACTAATGATGATTAGGATTACATCTCTGTGAATGTTTTTGGATTAGTGGACCACATCACAATTCCTGATGATGTATAATCCCATGTAAAACACTAGGGTGCCTCCATCTGATGCCACTTAAGGAGGGGTAAAGGATATGTGAGCCAACAGAATTCTTGGGCTAGAACATCAAACTAGGATTTTTTTCTACTGAAACTAGGAACCATGCCTCACAATGATCTCAATAAGAAGAACCATCCTAGTTCATACCATCAGATATTCCTCCATAAAGGACTATATTATTTGACCATGCAGCTTAAGTGCAAACGTTTTGTGATCTTCCACATCCATCTAATGCCTGACCTCAGGTGACTGGCACCTAGATATCAGTTAGTTGGATCATCAAAACTAGTCAACAATATAATATCTCCAGTATGATCAAATACCAAACTGTTCATCCATAAAAATCCATTGTGACCTCTACCATATAGAAACACTATACAGGAAATAATATTCACCTATCATGGAAATATGTTTTTATAAATTACCTCAATGGAATAACCACAAGTATATTGATCCTCAGGGATCTCCTGTTATCAAAATAAATCTAATAGGGCCACACTAAAACCATAACCCCCCCCCCTCCCCAAACCTAGTTCTAAGATTAGGTCATTTATACAAATTCCTACTATGCATAGGAGGTCGATCAAGAGGAATGTCTATCCATTATATCATTTTCTTGAGAAGACGAGGGTGTATCCCTTCACAAGAACATATTCTCATTGAATAACACATGTGAGTTCAATGGTGGGTAAATCTACCAGTACCTAGAGGATAGTGGCTCTAGGATCAACCTCATCCTGACATGGATGATCCATAAACTAGGAAATATGTAAGCACACCTAACTCCCTCTAATATGATGATTCAAGGGTATGATAAGAGTAAGAATAAATCTTGTGAAAATATTTGGCTGAGGAATAAATTCGGTGGTCTAGTATTAAAAATTAGATTCATGGAAGCCTAATTGGACACATACTATAATGTTCTGCTAGTAATTACCTAGATTTATTTTATAGGAGTGGTCCCCTCTATATATAATTAGTGCCTATAATATTCCCTTTTTTAGTCGGGTCGGTTTGGGGAAATGAATCCCTCTTTGACTCTTGTGAGGCCTGCTATCTGGATTTAGGATATTAAAAAAGTGAAGGAAGGAATGTTCATACTGATGGGGTAGAGAAAATCAATTCACTAATGGTATAATGGACACTACAACTAATCCTTAGGTAGAATTGAAAGGAATATTCACTCTCTTTATTCATTTGTTAGATCCTAAAAAGTTATATGGGGGGTTGTTTGGTTATCTAAAATAAAAATTATTTCTCACAGATTACCTCATACTCCAACATGAGATAGGACAAGCTAATATCACAACAACATACTCCTATAATGTAATTAGAAGCTCTCCTGATGTCCAATGATCAAAAACAATTCTCTCATGTTTCACAATTAAGGTATGAAATAACAATGGTCGAATCATTGTAATTTATTTGATATCAAAGGTTGACCTCATGGTCGAAAGTGGATGAAATTGGCTCAAAAACATCTATCACCATAGTATCTACAAAATGTTAAAACCAAATTGAGGATTATTTATACACTAGTGAAGAAACAAGTTCCCACTTAAGTCAAATAGCCTTGAAGAGCCACCACCTCCCTCTAATTATCCAATCATAGTAGATGAAGTGTATTTGGAAGACACTACTCTTGCATTTGAAGAGGGTTTCTCCACTATAGTTAATAATTTAACAAAGATGAACCTTGGTTCCAAAGAATAAATGAGATCAACAAAGATTAGTGAATCTATATCTCTAGAGGAGAAGCATTAGTATATGGACTTATTGAAATAACACAACAATTTTTTTTCCTAGAGCTTAGATGAGATTCCAGGGCTAGACCCTTAGGTCTCCATTCATCGCCTTCACCTCCCAGTGAATCATTGTAGGTTCAAACATCCTCACAGAATGATTTAACCCTTTCATAGTTCTATGTTTAAGGCTGATGTTAACAAGTTTATTAAGGAATTTTTTTTATGGAGGTCCATTACCCCATATAGATATCCAACATTGTATCATTCAATAAGAAGAATGGGAAAATCAGAGTCTATATCGACATCCAATACCTAAACCTCTCTTCCTTGAATAATGATTTTTCTCTTATAATGATAGAGCTATTGATCAATGCTATGTCTGGATTCCAGGACCTTGCCTTTCTGAATGAAGACTATGGGTACAATAAAATCTATATGGCCCCCAAGGATGATGAATTATCCTTTTTCAGGGTGGTTTAGGGGACTTTCTACTATCAGGTGATTCCTTTCGACTTAAAAAATCTAGGATCTACTTTTCATCACTCCATGAACAACATATTTAATCCATTTCTTGATATATGGGAGTAATATTACATAGATGATCTGGTGGTCAAATCCCACCAATGTCATGGCCATCTAAAGGGTATTGGGAATGTGTTTAACTTCCTTCAATCTAGACACTATAAGATTAATCACCTAAAGTGTGCATTTGGGGTTATATCCTGAAAGTTTATCATCATTATTTTAATGTATAGAGGCACTAAGATTCAACCAGATCAAATCATGTCCACCAATAAAATGAATTCACCAAAAAATCTCTCATATTTGCAGGTCTTCCAGGACCTCTTAGCCAACATGGACTGGTTTACTGAAAATATACTGGGGAAGTTTAATCCATTTGCAATGATTATGAAGAAAGTAATTGTTCTCCAGTGTGATTTCGAGTTCCAAGAAAACATTGGGATATCATGCCGCACCTACTAGAACATTTAGTATTGATACAACCCATATCAAGAAAGCCTTTGGTATACTACATTTACACCCTAGAACAGTACATCGGTGCACTTCTAGAAACAAATGATTTTAGAGAAAATAGCCCATACTATCTCAGAAACATGCTCCTCAACATAGATAAAAGATACTCCCCCATCGAGAAGTGTTTTCTTGCACTAGTAATTTCTAGTTCATAAGTTACAACATTATTTACAGAATTATAAGATATAACTAGTGTCATGAGTGGACCTACTATATCATATCCTCAATCACGCCATGATTATAGGAAGACTGGAATGCTGGGTTGTTTTCCATTAATAGTTCAACATTAGGGTTTTCCTGTAAGAGGTTGTCAAATTCCATTACATTGAATAATTATTTTTCATACAACTAGTTTCAAAGGAACTTCCCCAAAACATAGATTTCCCATATGAAGCAATTGTCTTAGTATAAAAAGTTATACCATGTTGGAAGATTCATTTTTATGTCCCCTATAAGATCTTAATTGGAAGAAGTCTCAATGACTCAAAGTATTACATTTTATTATTGGGAATCATTTTCACCACCCTAGAACATTTCATCTTTCTATACTCCTTCCAGATGTTACATGGGTTCACAAACGATAATTAAAAGTTTCAAGCCCTTACTATGGGTCTCCATCTAGCTCTTGAGATTTATTTCCACCATTTACATGTTAAGGGAGACTCTAAACTAGTCATCTAATAGATCAAGTGTGACTAAATCATTATAAAAAAGATATTGTGACCATGATGGAACATACCCATCAATTGATGTCCTAGTTCCATTACTAGACATAGGTGACCCATGTTCCTAAATCACATAATGGTTTAGCCAATGGTTTTCAATCCTAGCCACATATCTTGTAGAACCCGTCCAAGATACTTAGTACTCATGTGGAACCAGAGGTTCATTTACCCTACCACTACTAATGATGACAACCAATAGGTGAATCAGATGGCTTTTGATGCTTTTACATTAGGATCCTACCCCTCCCCCCCATGGTCAATGATAGTCTTGATTTTATGACACCATTTGTTTAATTTCTCCAGAATGGAATTATCCCATTAAACTGAACTAAGCATGAGAAAATATTACAGTGTTGGGAGAAGGTTAAACTCAATATTAAGAATAACCTAGAGAAATCCCTCTGTAGAAAATATTATGATAGAATTATACTTCATTGCCACTCGGGAGACAAGATACCTCATGTTATGAAAGAGGTATATACTAGATCTTGTGGTAGTCATCAAGAAATATTGAATCTCCCCTAAAAAATTTAGATATTAGGATACTTAGAGACCAAATTGAATTAAGAATATGTTTAGTTTTCTAAGAGTTTCCATTAATGTTATATCAATGCCAACTTTTTTGCATCAACCTCCAGAGCTTCTCCACACTACACAAAATTCCTAGCCCTTTATAGTGAAGGGAATCAATGTTTTGGGGCCATACCCTCCAATGAAAACTCGATGGTTCATGTTAATGTTGACCAAAAAAGAATTATTTTCCATGTAAGATGATTCAATTCCCCATACAGAATTCAAACATTAGTCCATGACATATTTCATTAGATCCTACATTATTCATCAATTTGTAGTTCCTCATGCTTTTCTCATAGACGATGAAACCAACTTCTGGGATTTCGATCTGAACAAATTGTACGACAAGTAAAACATCTAGTAAAACTATACTTCTTTATACCATGAATAGGAAAATATAAATGTTAAGTTGTTCAACATGACCCTATATAAAATAATGAAAAAATAGAGGTCTGAAAAAAATTATTTGGTCTGATAATCTCCATAATTTCCTCTGGGCCTATCAGAAGAGAACTATAAATTCCAACCAAATAATTCTATACTCCTTAGTGTATGGAAAAAAGACAATATTACCCATTAAGGTTCAGTTTTCATCACTCTAAAACAACTTTTTATGGCCAAAATATACTATAGATAATGGTATAATACCTTTTAGCTAAGATATAATTACTCAAGGAAATTAGTCTTCATGCCTTTTATATAATGAAGATGAAACATAAAAGGATAGATATAGAATTAGAAAATAAGGTTTTCTTCCACTCTATCCTCCAGTGTGACGTGGTACTTACTCTTAGAATGTTGATGATACCCAAAAAATCCAAAGTTGGTTCCCATGTGTGAAGGACCCAACATTATCCATAATTTATATTCTGATGGAGCATACTCTTTGATCATTGTGGATTGAGAGCATATCACACCTCCCACCAATGAAAAGTTTCACAATAATTACTTCTCATGAACCACTTGTAGTCTTGTTATAATGACCATAAATTATTTGTGATTGTCTAATGCTGCATGGACATAAATTAAAGAAACCATGGTATGAACTCTATGAACATAAACTAGGATTCATGGTCCAAGAATTATAACATTAACCTTTTTTAGAACTTATAATGCACTATAAACATAAACTAGTAGAATAAATATTCTGCGTTTTATGAATTTAAACTAAAAATTCCAATATCCTCATCACATGATGTGATTTTTTAGCTTTAACCCATTTGAAATCTGTATTCCTCATAGGATAAAGATGAGATGAACCAAAACTGACATCTTCAACACATGATGTTAATCTATGGCCTTATCCCATATGAAATAGGGATTACTCATATGATAAATATAAGATGACCATAAAATATAACATCCTCATCACATAATATTATACTCTACCCTTACATCATTTCATAGGCAGGAGATGCCCCATGGATACTGTGGGATACCTCTATGTCCTCACCAGAGAAGAAAATGACCCTCCTGTGTCATTCATATACAAAAATTCCTTCGAAAACATTGTGTGGCATGATTACCATTCCCAAGGGATACATAGTGACACCT
This sequence comes from Viscum album, assembly GCA_963277665.1. NCBI lineage: Eukaryota > Viridiplantae > Streptophyta > Magnoliopsida > Santalales > Viscaceae > Viscum > Viscum album. The sequence goes on from OY728129.1 coordinate 823,682,500, forward strand.
AGACCCCGTCTCTTTAGTCCAATTCACCAGTTCATTGTAAACCCTTTGGCCCATTAGACCAACTTATAGTCTAATCATTATGACCTTAAATTATGTTGAGTTTCGTTCAAGGTAGATATGTGGTTCATATGCCTATAAGACTTCCTCCCACATTGAATTTTACCTCTTTTATTCAACAAAAATATCCGCAAAATAATCATTCCCCCTTCCATGTATAGTGACATTAATGTTTTTTTCAAAATTCTTAGGTCAAGACTTCAAACCATAAACTATGTCAACTGGATTCAGTATTTCTTCACATGGCGCAAAAACTCCTCAACTCTTTTCAATTCAGGTTTTATTTAATTGATTCCACTTGAACATATTTGAAGTACCTAACTCTAGTCCAAGCTCTATAAATATATAATATGAGTCATGGTCCAAGTATTATGAATGTAAACTATATGAATCTACCCATTATCCCCATGGATTACATCATCCCTATGGTTTTAGCATGAATATTTCCCCACCACTTTCTAGAACTATGTGTTTCTTGATTCCAATTATCATGGGATATGTAGGGATAATTAGGCCCTCTGTATTTGGGTTGAGTGTAAAATTCACCACAAAACAACTGATTATATATGACACCATCACTAAAATCCCATAATGAGAATAAATATTAGTTATAATACCCATTCATGTTATTTTATCCATTAGCGGGCTAAGATTCCTTAATAATCTAACATAAGAAAAAAAGGGAACCTTAATGTGTAAGTCTTTCCAATGATCAATGCATAAGATGTTAAAATGTATCCTTACCTCATTTAATCTCAGGATGCATCATATCATAAATATTGTATGATTCAATACACTCACTCAAGAGGACAACCCCATACCAACATCAGTATTCCATTATGCCCCATTCCAGAACTACATGTGAAAATATTCCCATACTTATGGGATACATTGTGATACTCAGATATCTCGTCTGATGATCACCCTCCTTCTTTGACTCATTATGGGGACTTTTCTTCCCTAGAAATAAGATGTCGACCTATGGTAATATTTGTTGAGTTTTGTATAGAAAAGGTTCCCTTTGTCCTTCCTTTAAAATTGGGATATCACTCCTTCATTCCATACAACCTATTTAATACACTAATTCTCCCCTTGGGTCTATGCTCTCTGACCTTAAACTAATAGTTTCCCTTTATTCAAAGCCTTGCGGCCTTCAACCTGCAAATTTTCGTACGGTCTGAGCTCTATGAATTTAAAATAGTATCATCCATAGTCTGAGTTATATGATTTTAAAATAAAAACATAACATATTCATTATAAGATATTAAACTATAGACTTGCACCATTTAAAATCAGGATGCCTTATATAAAAATATTACATGATCCAAATCCAACGTCCTTAGCACATGAAACTAAATTGTTGAATTAACCCATTTGAAAATGGGATTCCTAATATGATAAATATGGGATGATAAAAAACCCATTTCCTCATCACACAATGTTAAACTATAGCCATAACCCATATAAAGTGAGGATTCCTCCTAATATAAGATTATGGAATATCCTCACAAGAGAGGATTCCACCCCTTCGATGTCTTTCACCTACCATGAAACATCCCATAACTATGTATGGAATGATTCCTATTCTCATTGTATTTGTAGTAATGCCCAAATATCTTATCTAAGGTGCATCCCTATCAACAAAAAAATCATGGTCTTTCCCCTCTGTGCTAGGCTTGACTCGCACCTACCGACATGTTCATCCAGCACATTCAAGTGCATAGACGAATGGATCCTAGTGCACCCAATATTCAATTAGTGAAATTCCCCAATTCTACCTGTGTGATTCTCACTTTCTTCAATTTAGATAATCATCATCCCCCATGTCTTAATGGGATCCTTAAAGGAAATGGTCGGATTCCACACTATCCCACCTACCATCCTTAGCTCAAACTTCAATATAAATATGGTAACAAATGGTGTCTCTTTTGTTTCAAACTTAGTCAATGGTTGAAACATCATTTTTCCACCTCATACATAACTGATTCCAATGAAAAAAATAGTGTTCTGAACATAATCAATGCTTTTTCACCACTGATTAGTCATTCCACATTTACTATCAATTTCTCAAACTTCAGGATGTCCCTTACAGGATTTTTTGTTCACTTTTACCCCTCAGTTTACTCTCTCATGCAAACAATGGGAACTACATAAGACTCCTTTTTCTCACATTGATAATCGATCATGTTGTATTAGGGGTTGGTACGGAGTTTTCCTCAAATGAGGTTGATACACATGAGTTCCCCCATGCTCCAATTTATATAAACATAAACTAAGGTCTCCAGTCCAAGCCTCATGGCCTTAAATTGTGTATGATTTGTCTTTGAGATGTTTTGTGAAACATTGGGTGGCCTCCTAAGACTCTCATTTCACATCTGATTAACTTTATTTGATACAAAATATATTCCATCGAGACAAGTAACCCAGGGTCTATTCATTATGAACTTAAAAAAGTAGATAGTGGTCTAAACCTTATGACCTTAAACTAGAAGCCCATGTCCAAGAATCATGACTTTAAGCTTTGTGAAATCCAACATGGGAATGTGTTTTGTAGCATCAGGCCTTCTTGGACCTCAATTTAGGAAGTTTTTTCTCTCCACCATGAAACACTGGTCCTTTTTGGGATATTCACCAAATTTTCTGAACTCTATAACCGAAAACTAGGATCACAGTTCCAATCACCATGACCTGAAACTGCATGCAATATGTCATTGAGGTATTCTGTGTGGAAGGGTCCCATAAGATCCTCATTCAAATTGGGTTTCCTCTCTCATATTCTACACACATATCATTTAATACAATCAACCATGTGTTCCAATCATCACGAACATAAACTATTTTGACTCACCCTATAATAGATTTTTTGGTGAAGTGCCTCCTAGACACATCATTTCCATCAGTTTTGAATCCTCCAGCATTATTAGAAACTTTCTTTGTGTGAAAACCCTTAAATACAGTGATTTGTACATTAAGATTTCTTCATAACCATGGGCCAAGTTTTGTGAACATAATATACAAGTCATGGTCTAAGAATAATGACCCTAAACTATTTTCAAGTTCTTTTTATGACTAAAATGACCTTAGAATACCAATGAAAAGAGGAAAAAATGTATGTTAGGTTTAAAAGCCTAAATAGAATCTGGGAAAATTTTCAGACTCCACCTGTTAAGACACTCACATGAGAAGGGAAAAATAATGGAATAAAAAAATGGGCACAAATCCAGTAAGGACCGAATATGGTCCTTGGAAATAAACTAGATGTGGTAACTAAACCCAATAGTTCATGAGGATGTTAGTTAGAAATCATAATCTCTCTTTGACACATGATCCCCTCTAGGGTGTACCCCTGTTGTGTTATCCAATAATTACCATTTCCATCTTGGCAATGTGATTCTTTCGACATCATTTTACATGTCCTGGTCTTAAGACATCAAACTATATGTGTCACGACCCATCCCCTTGGGCCCATGTCGTGACTACCTCAAACCCGCCTTCAATAGTACAGGGGTTGGAAACTAGCACTGGAAAGCCATATCCTTAAATTTGGGAAGACATTTCCATTAAACCTACAAACACACAGACTAAGAACACTAAAATATGAAAACCACATAGTAAAACTACAGTAGTAAAAGTGTGTATTTAAAGTGAAGGGGGTCGGAATACATGTCTGACTGAAAAGATACAACTACAATAGAAAACATCTCCTAATATCATACACCAAGGAACCTACCTGTAGGGTATGTACAACTAATCTTCATAGCTCTCCATGTCAACCAGTCGCCTCTGTGTACCGCCTGGTCCTGGCTCCTAAAGTCTCGTCCAAACTGCTCATCGTCTACACAATACACAATAAGATGTGGGTGAATCCTGTGTCTGGTTGAGAATAAAAATACCCAGTAAGGACCCTGAGACCTGTGAATGTCTCTTATAATTTCACAAATGAAAACCAAAAATCATTATGTCAATCACAAAGCACAAAGTAGGGAAATCTCACACCAGGTATAAAACTAAGAGACCATGAATAAACATAATTAGTCTTAAGATATATCATTTTATTCTATTATGAAGGTCCACAATGGAAACCCAAATAATTTGTTCCATTTTCGATCCACACAGGGTCGTATGTCGTTGATCTGTGATTTCCCGGTCTAAGGCTAGACTATGTCGGGTCACGCATTATTGATCCACACTAGGTCTCTTGGATATTGATCCACACAGGGTTTGTATGATGCTGATCTATACCGGGTCGCTATGATGTTGATCCACCAAGTTTCACTATGATGCTGATCAACATAGGGTCTCTATGATTCTGATCCAAACAGGGTTTCTATGATGTTGATCCACACAGGGTCTCTATGATGCTGATCTAGACAGGGTCGCTATGATGTTGATCTGCATAGGGTCTCTATGATACTGATCCCCACATGGTCGCTATGATGCTGATCCCCATGGGGTATCTATGATTTTGATCCACCTAGGGTCACTTTTATTTTGATCCACATAGGGTCTCTATGATGTCAACCCACATAGGGTCTCTATGATGCTGATCCACATAGAGTCTCTCTTCAATTGACAGCCAACCACATGACTATATGCACTTGATGCGCTTGAGTCCCGTAGAATCTTCTCCGCAAGATATTGGTCATGCCTCAACTACAAAAAAGTTCTAAAAAGGTGTAATCCAAATGACCTCCATGTCTTAATGGTCCTAATGCGACAGACGACGCATCAACCGGACTCCTGGTCTATGAGTTAAATACATTTTTGTGTCGAGGGACCAGTAGGATTCGGGTTCAATCCAACCCGTCCATACATAAAATTTCTCCAAAACTTAGGTAAAGTATCTTAAAAAGGAACGTCTCATTCCAAGGATTCTAGTGCCATAGATGGTTCTTTAAACGGACATATGGTTTGTGAGATACAACCTTTTAAGCGTAACTGGGCTGAAAAGGGTCTGGGTCCGGTCTGACCCGCCCCGACCCGGATCGGCTAGGCCGGCTCAAGTGGGATGGGCCATGGGCTTGACCCGCTAGCCCCTAGATGGGACTGGCCTGACTTTGCTAGGTGGGGTCCATCGGGCAGCCTGGCCCATAGGTTGGCATGACCCCCAGCTGGGTGGCTAGTGCGAGAGTCTTTCCCCCTCCCCAAGCGGACATTTTGTCCGCTCAGTTTGTAATGGAAGTGCCACGTGGAACTTCCCACTATCAGTGGGACCTATGGGACATGGGTCCCCTCCACTATGGCTTGATGTTGTTGCTTCCTTTGGTGGAACGTGACGGTGTTCCACCCTACTGCCACCACGGCCGACCAACACCATCTGCCCCGTCTTTCCGTTGCGATGCCTTCGGGTGCTGCCTCTCCTCTGCTTCCAGCGATAGCTGGCCGCTGCCTTCTCCCATCGATGTCGATTGTTAACACCAGTCTCTGATTTTGGTCATCAGTACCATTCCATTGGGGCTTCCATGGGCCACCGGGTGAGCCCCAGTGGTATATTTCACCTTTTTAATGCGCCTATGGGCCTCTCGGTTTGATGTCTTCACTTCGTGGCTCCCGGATTCATAATTTTGTCCAGTTGGAAGTCCAACCTCAAAAAACGCAACAAAAAATAAATTAGAAGAGGGTCCAGGCCTTGTTCGTTTGTCCTGGACCCTCTGCATTAGAATCATATCTAGTGGGTATTAAATAAAAACGTCACATAGATAATGATTACACTCCGTACAAATCTCACGCAACAACCACCCGCAATTACATATAAATCGTGGATCAACTCATTTTGGTTGATCTTCATTTGACATGATTTTCAAGAATGAGGAAATGAATCAAGAATTTTCTTGAATGTAATAACAACCCCTACATTATATTTAGAGGAGACGTCACAGTTGTGGAAGAAGAATCCACGTTTGATGAAGCTGTCAGTGTTCGGAATTTCCGGATTGATTCCTCCAACATTGTCGTCCAAGCCTCTATTATTAATTGGTGGAAGACGCCACAACACTTCAACAGAGGTTCCTCTCTTCCATGTCAAAAATGAAAGCCTGAGATTCATTTAAATAGAGGGTAATGGAGATTAACGCATGGTATGATTAAGGAGGTTCATTAATGAGTTTTAATTAATGAACCTATTAACATTCAATGGTGTGGTTATGAAATAGAATAGTCAAACCATTAAATGTATTGAAAACCCAATGGTCCAGCCACCACTGCTCAATAGTTGGTAGAAACATAAAATACCATTTTTATGTTATTTTATTATTCTTCAACAAGTCTGTAAAACTATCCATTTCACCCAAACTAGTACGGTGAAAGTTAAGCCTCCCTTAAGAGAATCATGGTGCTGCAAGTTCAATGGTGCCCTCAGATTTAAATTCTGATCACTGTTTCAAAAAATATAATGTTTGGTTCGCAAGTTTACTGAACGTACCATAAAAATTTTCAAAATTCAGTTTTGGGAACACCAGGTCTCAGAATCAAGAACCGTCAATTTTATAAGACCCATAATAATCTCAAATAATTTTTTAAAAAATATAAACATAATTTTAGGTTATTTACATTCTCCACACCTTAGTAATTTTCTTCCCCAAAAGCTACAACAAAACTAGGGGAACAAATGGGGGTACTAAGAACGTATCTTAGCCTCCCACTCTAAGTTCTCTCATGGAGGTTCCCATGCTTTCAAAGAACTTGCACTAGAGGAATCGACCACCCACATAGGACCCACTCCTATCGATAATCTATCTCCACTGGTAACTCCTTAAACGTCTCCCCATCATCAATTTCCAGCTCTCCTGAGTCAATAACGTGCAATGGATCATGCACTTACCTCCTAAGCTATGACACATGGAAAAAATTATGCACCTGTTGCATATGTGGGGGAAGGTCTAAATGGTATTCCACCTTGCCGAAAATGCTAAGTATCTAGAAATGTCTGATGAACTTTGAAGATAACTTGTTGCCCTGGCCAAACCTCTATAATCCTCATCGGGGTGAGACCTATAAGACGACATGGTCTCCCTCATCAAAATATAAAGGTCTCCATATCCTGTTGTCATAAGACTTATTTTGGACTTGTGAAGTCTTAATCCTCTCATGGATGATCTATACCTTCCCTGTGGTGGCCTATATCATCTCTGGATCGATATGTTCTGACTACATTTGGTTTGTCCGACATAGTGGTGATCTTCAAGGTTGCCCGTATAGGGCCTCAAATGGATCCATGAAAATGGTGTAGTGGTAACTGTTATTTTAAGAGAACTCACCCACTAGAAGATGGTCCTCCCAAATACGTCCAAAATCAAGGACACAAGCATGAAGCATGTCCTTGAGTGTTTTAATGGTCCTCTCTATTGAACTACCTGGCTTAAGGATGGAAGTCGGTGCTCAAACATAACTGATTCCTGAATGCCTCCTATAATCTCCTCCATAAGAAGGATAAAAAACAATCATCATGATATGATATGATCATCGATGGACCCCTGTGAAGCCATACAATCTGATGTACATAGGGACGTCACATGATTTCTACTAATCTCTACTCTCAAATGGGTAGGAAGTGGGCCTAATTGGTGAGTCGGCCAATGATCACCTGTATGTAATCGTGTCCCTTGGACGTTCATTGTATCCCTGTCATGAAGTCTATGGATATACCATACCACTTAAACATTGATACATCAAGTGGTTGTTCCAAGTCTACTGGAACCTGATGCTCAACCTTCACTTGCTTACAAGTGAGGCATCGTTGAACAAACTCCACCACCACTTTCTTCATCCCTGTAAACCAGTAAGGGTGCTAGAGGTCCTAGTAAAGCTTCTCCAAACCAGGATGTACCACCAAAGTGGATGTATGTAACTCCATAATCACCTCCTCCCATAGAGTCACTAGTACCATAGAGCTTCCTATAAAGAGGATGACATGCTCCCCACCTTTAGAAAATCCATTAGTAGCCAGTTTTGAGGATATCAGAGTACGTCAGGTCTCTCAATCTACGTCCCCAAGTTGTGCCTACCAAAATCATTGAAGGATTTGGGGAGTAACTATTATATACTGAAGGTAATTTTCTCCAACACTGACCATGAAGGATAACTACAACACGGATAGCTGCTTTGTCACCTCACTCAGCAATTGTAGACCAGATCTCCTATTGAGTGCATCTGCTGCTACGTTCCCCTTCCCAAGAGTGTAGACTATCTCAAAGTCAAAGTCCTAGAGGAACTCTAGCCATTGTTTTTCTCTCTGGTTCAGGTACTTCTATTAGAAGATATATCTGAGACTCTTATGATTAGTGTAAATAGTAAACTGTTTACCCATCAATTAGTGCCACTGCATCTTTAGCGAAAATACCACTACTACTAACTCTAGTTCATGGGTAACATAGTTTTTCTCATATTTTCCCAACTTTCATGAGCCTTAAGTGATCACCGCTCGCTCCTATATCAAGAAACAACCTAGTCTTGTCCCTGATGCGGCACAGTAGACTAAATACCCAACGCCCTCTTCTAGTAGCCTCAAGATGGGGGCACTCGTTAGTCTCTTACTCAGCTCCTGAAAAATCTGTTGGCATCTCTCTATCAACACGAAGGGTTATCACTTCTTTTTCAAAGTTGAAAAGGGTGTTGCAACTCTGGAAAAGTCAGGTATGAATCTTTGGTAGTAACCATCCAATCCCACAAAACTCCACACCTCGGTCACACTCTTGGGTGGCTCCCAAGAAAGAACTGCCACTATTTTCATTGAATCCACTACAACTCCATCTTCCAAGATAACATTCGCCAAGAATATGACTACTCATATCTAGATCTGGAAAATCAAGAGCTTTCCATAAAGCTGGTTCTCTCAGAGTGTATCCAAAACTATCTGTAGGTGCGTGGTGTGCTCCTCCTCTGATACAGAGTATATCAAGATGATGTCAATTAATACTACCACAAAGCAATCAAGGTATGTCTAGAATAGCCTATTCATGATCTGCATGAACACTACCAGAGCGTTGGGTACACTAAAGGGCATCACAGAGAACTCATAGTTGTCATACCGATATCTGAAGGTTGTCTTTTTTATGTCCTCATCTTGTACCCTGAGTTGATGATATCCTGATCTGAGGTTTATCATCGAAAACAATCGAGCTCCCTTCAGCTGGTTGAAGAGATCATCAATACTCAGGAGTGGATACTTGTTCTTCACAGTCGCCTGGTTAAGGCACCGATAGTCTACATAAAGCCTCTGACTCAAATATGCATTCTTGGTGAACAAAATCGGGGATGCCCATAGATAAACATTGGGCCTTACAAACCCCTTCCTCTGCATGTCCTCCAACTGTACCCACAACTCACGAAGCTCTGTGGGATCCATCCTATATGCTGGTGTAGATATCAGTATTTTCTCGGGGTACATTTTGATGTAGATTTCTACCTCTCTGCAAGGAGGTAGTCTCAGAATATCATCAAGAATGACATATGCATACTTGTCCACCACTACAGGATAACTCAGACTCCTCAAGTCATCATCTTCGAGGGTAAGGCTAGCCAACTGATGATTGATTGGTTGTACCCTCCTCTGGGAAATTCCATCATGTGCGAAAAAGGTTCCCTTCTTGCCTGTGAAGGAAAACATGATCCCATCCTCATGGACACACCGTATGTTGTGCATAAAACAATCAATATGAGCATAGACCATGGATAACCAGTCCATACCCAAGATGACATCATACGACCTCGACAATGCTACTAGGAGATCCCATCCAAATCTCCCGCCTCCTTCAGTAATCTCACACTGCCGAAACTAGTGTTTAATCATCAAATCCTCTCCCGTAAGAGTCTCTGATCATAAGGATCACTCTAATGGCTCTACCAGAATATTTGTTTTCTAAACGAGAGATGTGGAAATGAAATAGTGACTAGAACCTATTTCTATAAGTATTGTAGCTAGGGAAGAGTAGACACATATCATACCTCAAATCATCTATGGAGAACCATGGTCTTAGGCCTCAGTTTCCTGAAGCTATTCTCATCCCAATCCACCTACTCCCTGAGGTCGGGGTGGACCACCTAGAGGTGGTGGAGTTAGATTCTCAAATCACCTTCCACCACCTACTGCACGGAAGGCTCTTCTACCACATCTTCCACCCTGTGAACCTCCTCACTCGAATATCTACCTCTACCTTAGTGGTCCCTCAACCGTCTACTAATGGTCAGTTCGGAGGGTCGGGAAGTCGCAAGACATGTGGCCCTACCCACCGTACGTGAAGCATAGTCTGATCCTTTGCTAACCTTCTCGACATGATGAGCTCCCCACCTCCGACCCTATGTCATGAGGTCATCCTCTATAAGGTCTGGCCTGCTTGTACCTCTGCATCCTCTACCTACTGCTTGCTAGAGATGACTCGGCTACCTGTCATCTGGTGATGTCTAGCACCGTTGATGCCTGCTTAGCTAATAATCTCTCCACCAATAATGCTCACTCGAGCAATCCAGCCTGTATAGGGATATTGAGTGATATCATCGACACTTTGATCTCCTGTCGAAGACCCTACTCAAAGGTTTGAGCTCTGAATAAAGGGTCGCATACCATGTTGGTGGAGTAACACTAGTGGTCAATGAATATTTCTAAGTACTGGGATACTGTTAGGCTGCACTTATGTAAGCGTAGAATCTCTTGAATATGCACAGAGCATAATGTCACTAGAAAAAACTCCACTCGAAAGAGTCTCTCGATGTCCATTCAGTTGAGGGTAGCCTCTTCGTTTAAATGGAGTTTTAGGATCCATCATCTCCCTATAATTTCCTTGAATATGCTAATAGTTAGGATCACCATTTGATCTACTGGTGTCCCAACACAGTAGAAAAACCTAGCCAAAACCTCTATCATGCCCTCATCTGCCTGTGGATCTGTCTTGCCTCAAAACCGTAGAGGCCTGTACCGTTGGAACTCATGAAATGAACTGAGTAGACGTGCACCATCCGCTAGTGGGTCTAGTTCCAATTACTTCCTGATGGGTGGTGTTGTTGTTAGTGCACCATCAGAAGGTGTTATCGCTGTAAGAGGGACCTGCACCAAAGCATCATTTCTTGGTGCGCCATCATCATGTACTCTCTCTAGATTCCTGGATGGATCTCTATGTGGAGGCATCATAAAAAGAAACAGGTGTTCCACGGTCAATTAGTTATACCTGGTGGGATGACTCAAAAGATATCAAAAGTAAAACATTTCAAAAACACACACAATCTATGTTTTCATGCACCAAGTCAAAAATCATAATTTAGGGTCCTGGTGTATGGATACATTGGCCTCCGGACTAACACTGGTCTCCCCAACTAAAAACCACACTCAAAAAACATCACATTATTTCTTCATTAGAAAGATCATAGCCCTAGTTCTTTAATAGAACCAACTCCTCTGATACAACTTTATCATGACCCATACCCTAAGGCCCATGTCGTGACCACCCCAAGCCAGCCTTTCATATGCCAAGGGCTTGTGACTAACACCACAAAGGGATATCACTGATCCATGATGGGCCACTCTAAGGATGGTCCTCATCGGTTTTCACATACTGATTCGCACAGGGTTTCTAGGATGTTGATCCACACAAGGTCACTATGATGTTGATCCACATAGGTTCACTATGATATTGTTCCACACAGGGTCCCTATGATGTGGATCCACACAGCGTCACTCTGATGTTGATCCACACAGCGTCTCTATGATGATGATCCACATGGGGTCGCCGTGATACTAATCCACATGGGGTTTCTATGATGATGATCCACAAATGGTCTCTCTGATTTTGATCCTCACAGGGTCACTGTGATGCTGATTCACACTAGGTCACTATGATGTCGATCCACACAAGGTCTCTCTTCAATTAACAGCCAACCATAGGATTATCCCCACTCAGTGTACTTGTGTTCAGAAACATATTCTTCTCAAGATATTGGTTGTACCTCAACTTCCACAACGTTCTAAAAAGGAGTAACCTAAAGATCCTCCATGATGTAAGGTTCCCAACATGACAGACGGTGCCTCAATAGAACACTCAGTCCGTGAGTTATAGGAATTTTAGTGCCAAGGGCCTGGTTAGATTTGGGATCGATCCAACCCGTCCATACTCTAACTTTCTCCAAAACATAGGTCGACTATCTAAAAATGACTGTCTTGTTCCAAGGATTCCATTTCCAGAGACGGTTCGTCAAACGAACGTTTGGTTTGTGAGATACAACCTTTTAAGTGTAACTGGGTGAGAATAGGGTTTTGGTCTGGTCTGACCAGGTCGGACCAACCCAACCTGCCCTGACCTCGGCCGACCAACACGGTTCAGGTCGACCCGACCCATCCCAGCCCAAACTGTATAGTCCAGACTGAGTGGTCTCGGCCATGTACCTGCCTGGCCCAGCTTGGCAGGATGAGGCCCAGCAGGCGGCCCGGACTGCTGGCTGACTTGGCCCCCAACTAGGTGGCTCGTACGAGGGTCTTTCCCCCTCCTCACAAAACATTTTGTCCGCTCGGTTTATAACGTCGGAGCCACATGGCACTGCCCCCTATCAGTATTCCCTCTCGGGGTGCGGGTCCCCTCCGCCATGGCTCAATGTCAGTAGTTCCTTCCGTGGCGTGCGACGGTGCGCCTCCCTGCTGCCCCTGTGGCTAGACGATGTTGGTCGCCCTGTCCATCCGCCACGGCGCCTCCAAGCACCGCCTCTCCTCCACGACCTGCAACATCCGACTATCTCCATTGCCCACTGATTTCAGTTTCCAACACCACCACTCTGGTGACGCAATGGAGGGGCTTCTGCATGCCACTGGGTGGGACCTAGTGGTCAGTTTCCCCTTCCAAACATGCCTACAGGCCTCTCGGGTTGCTTCCGTCACTCTGTGGCTCCCGAAATCAGGATTACATCGAGTTGAAAATCCACCCCCAAAGAACGCAACAAAAAAATGAAGCGTCTGAGGGTCCAAGCCATTTTCTTTTGGCCCACACCCTCCACGTTAGCGTCTTATCAAGTGGGTATTTAATAAAAACATCACAAGATAATTATTTAACCCCATTCAAATCTCCTGCAAAAACCACCCGTAATTTCATACGAATCACGGATCAAATCATTTTGGTTGATCTATGTTCACTATGATTTTTAAGAATGAGGAAATGAATTGAGAATACTTGAATGTAATAACAACACCTACCTCAGATTCAGAGGATATTTCGTGGTTGTGGAAGAAGAATCCATGTTTGATAAAGCCATCGGTGTTCATTTTCTCCAAATTGATTCCTCCAACGTTTCCATCCAATCCTCTGTTCTTCATTTGTGGAAGACGACGTGGTACTTCTTCTGTGGTTCCTCTATTCCATGTAAAAAACCCAAGCCCAAGCTTCATTTAAATAGAGGGGAAGGGGGATTAACACATCGTATGACTAATTAAGTTCATTAATGAGTTTTTATTAATTAACCTCTTAAATCTCAGATGTGTGGTTACGAAAGATAAGAGTCAATCCATTAAATGGCTTGACAACCCAGTGGTCCCACCACTGCCACTCAACAGTTGGTAGAAAAATAAAATAAAATAATTATGTTATTTTATTATTTTTCAAAAAGTATATAAAACTATATATTTCACCAGACCTACTGTGGTAGATGTTAAGCATCCTTTAAGGGAATCCTGACACAAAGAGTTCAACGGTTCCCTCAGATTTTAATTACGAGCACCAATTCAAAAGATAGAGATTCTCGCTCGCACGTTTACTGAACGCACCATAAAAAAAGTTAAAAATTACTTTTTGGGAACACCAGTAATTTGAATCAAGAACCGACAATTTTCACAGACTCGTAATAATCCCAAATAATTTAAAAAAAATTATATAGAATTTACGGGTCTTTACAATATAACTCGGTTCCCAAATCAAAAAATGTAAAACTATGTGATACAATTTCCTTATTGAATAACAGAAAATTGTAGGTTGAAATCCTCACCATATGAAGTCAACCTACTCATACATTATTCCTCCCTATATGAATTTTAACTACATGTACATTATCCTCACCATATGACATTAAACTTCATGTCCATAAAATTCATTACACTACAATAAACTATGTGGCATATTAGTATTTCACCCAAGAAGCCCCTTTTCCCTTTTGGTTACAGTATCCTACCACATCATTCATGTTCTTTAACCATCTATTTAAATCCAAGATGATGCTCCCATTAAAATACAACTCCGACATTCATCATGGCTGACATGCCTATACAGTATGCTCAAATCCACAGTGGAATAATTTCGAGTGTGTTGAATTCCATTCAAACATTACATCACTTCATATCCTTGTTCTCATTTATATTTATTTTTATCCCCATAATCCTACATTGATGAACAAACCCCCTTGAAATTATGGTCATATGCTACACTGGCTCACCCTCATCTTGGGCACACACGTTGAAATACTTCTGATGACATTTTGAGATATGTCTCATGTTTCAAACATGGTTACTGGTCATCCCTCTTTTGTTTGTCCCCATCCTAATTAAAAAAAATGGATTATATGTTTCAAACATATCAAGTAGTTATCCTACATTTTATACCCACTCCCTTTTTCATAATTATCCTTGTTGTCGTGATTGATTCATTTAATTTCACATTATTTGGGTAGAATTCAACACCCATGGAAGTACCCCATTCATTCACTAGCACACATTGGGAAACAAGTTCATCTATTTAGAAAATATATTCTTCCATCCATATCCCATATTATACATGATATTAATTATGGTAAATAAAAAAAATCATGGCTTGAGTTTTTAACCATTGTTTGACACTCTCATATGGGTGAAAAATCTCATGATCATCCCTTTTTTCTCACACTAAGCATTGATCATGTGGGATTAGAGATTAATTGTTGGTTTCCTAAATAATGTAACTAAAGTGTGATAGTAAAGTGTTGTTGAATAAACATGTCTGGAAGTAAAAGGATCTTAAAACAAATAAAATTCCGGTGTTTTATAGGGTTAACCATACACAAGATCCTCTACTTTTCTAGGAAAAATACTCATTATGGATCGACCTCAACAATCGAGTTCTCTAGTCTATCCAATATATAGAAAATGGACACTTTGACCTATTTAAACATAAAAAGATATAACAAATCCTCCATAGTGATAGGGGATCTCTTTATACATTATTTATATCTAGACCTACTCACCCTAACACTCAGATATCTAAGATATTAAATATTATCCTCGAGATTCCACCACTACCAACTGATCCCTGAATTGATTGGTGATTTTTTATTAGGAATTGATGGAAGTCACATGATCACTCACTTTATCATCAATTAATTGATGTTCCTAAACATCCACCTAGAGTTTCTACGTGCCATAATATTTTTCATGGTTTTAGGATATGTTAAATTTTGGACTTACGACTTGCACCCACTTGGAAAGGTAGTAATAGACCAAAACATGGAGAGCATGATCATCCTCACCCCTGGTTCCAGAGTTGCACAACTAGTGGAAGAGGTACCCTATCATGCTTATACGATTTGGATATAGTTTTTGGGTGATAAATCTGTACACACTCCTCTATTCCCTGCACATAACAATATGATTATCCTCGAAAAATAATGAATAAGAATATTCCATTTCCTATGGGGGTGATCGACCATACTATGTGAATTATATAGTGTAGATGTATTAAGCTCCACCTATAGGATCCGCTCATATGGTTTAGGATCCATTTTGAGAGGGAGGTATTATTATTCCTTATCTTTATTGGAGACACCATATCCTCTAAAATCGATCTCCTCCCCTTTGTAGGTATCACATACATCAATGATGAGATAACCTCTTTGGATTACTATTTGATCATCATAAACGAATGACTCCATGATATTTGGAACTGTCATTGAGGAAGGTCTGACAGGTTCCCCACCCACAACTATTTTCTTGGAAAACACCATCTAATGAATTATATTAAAATAAAATTCAAGACAGTTAGTTTTACCAGTGGTGATAGATCAAGTAAATTTGTCTCACTTTAGGGTTTAAAACATAAAAAGTGGAATAATTTTGGGAATTTATTTTCATAAAGTTTTTATAGGGAATCCCAGCATCGGGAACCCCTCAATACTGGTAGATACTTCAACTGCCATTAATGGATACCCCTCGATGTCGGTTGGTACATCCATAGTTCTCACTGTTCCCCTCAGTGTAGTTTGGGTGGAATCCACATAAAATAAAAAACCACATTGATGAAATGGGATTTCATATTCTCCATGAGTTTTGAAAGAGATAGGATGACGGAGGTTCAGTCTTAATCTACAGCATGGGGATCTTGATAATGAGTTTCCTTGGATGGTCTTCCATGCGAGTCGAAGTCACCTCTATTGGAATCCCAAATAAGGGTCCCCCATAGAGTAATAGGATGTTTGAGGGATCACAATATACCATTATAACTTCATCATCATACCCCCCCAGTTCCACCTTCTTTGGGAATAAACTTTGAGGCATGCCTACTAATATTTTTTGGGGCACTCTCACCCCCTCCAACTGGGACCCCTTATCCCTCCTTGGATATATGATTCATAATGTGAATACACGTTGTAGCCTTTTAAAAAAATATAATCTTATGTAATAGATAATTGATTTAAAAAGTAAATATTACCCCATCAAACAGAATCATTTCTAGGTCTTCAACCATATGGGTGACCACTCTACTTTCTTGTGGAGTTTCCTAATCAGTGACCAATAAAAAGTAATCCTCATTTTTAGTTTCTAATGTGTTTGCATCAAGGGATGAAACCTACTTGGTTGATACCATTAAAGATGTTTTACACTCAAGACTAAAATCACCACTAAAAATCAATCAAAACCATCTAGAGGGTTGATTGACTCACCCATGTTGGTGAATAAAGGAATTCATATACACTAGATATTAAATTAATTTTTGAAAGTTCACATAGTAGTGATCCTAGAAATCCCAACCTCTAGAAGCTTGATTCCATCCCTAATCATTCTCTTCCACAACATATCTTATATCAAGGTCATTCATAACATTCCCTAAGCCACCAAAAGAATGGGGAAGGAAGTGTGAGTGACTAGATGAAACAAATATCATTTCTTCTTTTCAGGGCCCTCCTTAGTCATACTAGACCCTACCTAATAGATATCAGCCTTCTCATGTAGTCTCTTATTTAGGACCCCCCCCCCCACTTCAATAGGAAGGGGTGTAAAACTGCATGATCTTCCCTTGCTGTAGCCCTAGTTTGAGCCCTCACGCTCTGGGAGCCCCTTGAAGAATAGCCTGTTTTCGTCCCAACTGCTCCTACACCACTCTTTATTTTTCAATTATTATCACATGTTAACATACGATCAAAACAAGATATTTCACTATACAATTTCTAGAAAAGGTCCAAGATGGGATGAAATTGACATTTTTAGGTGGCTACATAATGACTTCCTCTGTGTCTTCTCATGTGAACATACAACAAAACAGATAAAAGATAAATGAATGACTTTCCTCATAAATACCTATTTAAACTCAATTCAATAACTTTTAGATGCATTTAAATTGCTACTAAAACTGATATGGACAATAAGGATCAAAATAAGTGTTTCCATATAACCTGGAAACTAGTACTACACCTCATAAGGTCTATATATATTATCTTTGTTCTTTCATCTCATCCACATTATCCACCACATAATAGGATAGAGATGAGAATGGATGGTAGTTGAATTTCTTATCATTGATGATATTGACCATGATCCTGATTTAATTAGCATCCACCAGATGAACCCTTGAGATGTTGAGTAGTGAGGTACATAGACCATCATTTTGGGGACTGATGACATTTTAGATCTCATAGCCTCCAATGTGCGATGTAATCCACCTATACAAGAATTAGATAGACTGTAGATTCACCTGGGCAGGCTCCCTCTACCCACGTGTCCCAAATGACAATAATTTTGGTCCAAGAGCAATATACCTCAGTTTATTAGGTTTCTAGATTTCTTGATTTCCACTATCAAAAAATTCCATGGATTCATGACCATTCCCATAGCCCTCATATGATATATCCAGATGAAGAGGAAGGTGGAAAAAATATAGTGTATGAAACCAACCCCATCCAACCTTCCTTCATCTTGTATCCCCACTGCTGATAATTCATTTCCTCCAAGTTCAATTAGTATGATCCCAGTTCCCTCCAATGTTGTGCTGTTGGAAATTACTTCAGCAACCCCAGAATATTTTTCCTTGGAGTCTTTAAGAACATTACCAAATAAGTGTTGAATGTGTTTTCATGATATAAGGGGGTGTTTATTTAGTAATTGTGTAAATGAATCCTGAAGGATTAGTGTTTTATGATGGTTATGGGCCATGTAACCCTAGGAATTTACCTCCAGGAGGAATTCATTATAGTAAAATTCATTCAATGGGATTCCACCATTGTAGTGTAGGTCAAATAGGCTAATTTCCACCTCCCCATAATGGAGATGGAAAGTGATCATTTCCAAGTATCACTTGATGATGAGCTGTGGAAGTATATTCTTTTGACGATACATATTGAACTAGGCCTTCCAAAGTTCTTCATATATCCTAATGTGGCATAGCTCAATCTCATCCTCATGACAAGTGAAGTGTACCTAGTATGCCCTAGACCAATCATCCATGAAGATTCCCCAAACTCGAAGGTCCCAGTCCTTGTACTAGACCAAGCCATTGTTCTGGATGTTGTTCTAGAAGATTCTCTCATAATGAGATGATCATTAATTATTCCCTGGTATCTTCTTTATGAAAATCATTATTATTCCACATAACATGTGGGATGGTGGTGTCTTCCTACTCTTGAGATGTATGACACAGAGAAGTGATTTTCAAGAAATAAATCCCATCATGACGAGTGAACGAAAAGAAATGTGTGTATACTTTGATGGATGATACATCCACATTTTACATTATCCATAATTTGTAATGGGGTAGGTGGTTTATATGAAAGTTTCCTCTTCAGGATTTGGTCAAAAATCCCAAGAGCACCTTGTTATTTGAAGCCACCCTTCTGGATCATTGAATCTCTAAGTTTCCTTCCATCTTATCATCTGAGTAGCAGCAATAGCTGCGATCTTATCTTGGTTTTGGAATTTCATGAAGATATTTGGATGAAATCTCTTTATCATGCATTTCTGGGCTCCAAATGCACAAATTTTATGTTTAACACAACATTGGTGTTGGTCACAAAATGGTTTGACCGAAACATAGACAAAATTTTGGGAAAAATAGGACTTTCATGAACACACAAGAATTATCCACACTCTTCATTGTTTCGATCAGAACCAAACCTTCATGTCCCTTTTCAGATCTAATTATAAGGGGTGGAAATTTTTTGGTGCTGATAACATGTATCATGAAACGAAGGGATTGTTTTGGTTGAACTGAACATAATACCCACCCAAAAGAACATTTCAGGGCTAAAGATTAGGATTTTTGTGTATTTTAAGGTTTTCATGAAATGAAGTGGTTTTTCATGAAAAGGACAGGCACACTAAAGGTAACACTGAGTTCTACATATAATCATGAGTTAGAAATTATGTCCAAGGTGTATGCACAAAAAAATAGACTTTCATGAAAACAAATCAGGTTCACAACCAAGATGTTGTTTATTGTTGGTGGTGATGTATCCAATGTTTTGTGCATTTAAGCACCACTGGCACCCAATGAATGTGTGCACAAAAGGAGATATTTGCACACATTCCCATCATTCAACCATCCAGTTGCATGAGAAAGGTGAAAACAAACTATGGAAATTATGAGGCCCAAACCTAGTGGCAATGGTATGAGACTTGTGGAACTCTATTATATGTCGTAGTTATGTTCCAAGATATCAAAAAATGATTTTAAATATAAATAGAACTACTCCCCAAAACTTTTGGGAGTGTATTCATAATATTAAGTGACACTCTTAGTTGTCACTACTGGAAAACAGGTCTATACCCACAATTTTGATAAAAACTGTGGGTATAGGGATAGTAGGTGAACCTATACCCACGGTTGTGCCAAAAACTGTGGGTATAGTTTTATTTTAAGACCTATACCCATGGTTGTGCCAAAACCGTGGGTATAGGGTATTTTCCAAAGATCTATACTGACAATTCTTGAAAATTGTAGGAATTGTGGTTTTTTTGAAGACCTATACCCACGGTGGTTCTCTAGAACCGTGGGTATAGATTTCCCATATTATGGCGGGAAAAAAAATTAGTCGGGACACTGAAAAAATTTGGTGGGAAGAAATTTTTTCACCGTTTAGATTGATATATTTTTATACGTATAAATATAAAATATCAAAAATTATTTAGCTCGGTTGGTCTGTCGGTAGAGCATGGTTGTGAGGCTCTGCGCAAGTCCCGGGTTTGAAACCCAACTGGAGCTTTTTTTTTGTTTAACAAAACCGAATATTAATATATATATATATATATATATATATATATAAGCAGATATATGTATATTTAACATATAAAAATCTCAACTCTGTTGGTGGCGATGTTGGGAGACTAAGCGCGAGTCCTGGGTTTGAAACCCTACTGGATCCTTTTTTGAATTTAAACACTGAATATTAATATATATTAGCAGATATATGTATATATGACAGATAAAAATCCCAGCTCGGTTGGTGGCGTGGTTACGAGGGTTAGCGCCAGTACCGGGTTCGAAACCCCCTGGGTGATTTTTTTGAATTTAAATGCCCCACGGTTTGAAAATCGTGGGGTCTGTGGTGTGCCACGCTAGAACAGCCGGTGTGCCACATGTGACTCCCCTATACCCACGGTTCTCCAAACCGTGGGTATAGGATGAGACCCATCTACCGATGCCATTCCAGCCCACGATTCCCAAAACCGTGGGTATTGGCTATACCCACGGTTTTGGTGGCTATACCCACGGGTTTAAATCGTGGGTATAGGTCGTTTTTTCAGTAGTGTGTGAAAAACACTCTTCCATGACATCATGTAAAACCAAAATCTATAGACCCTCAAAGGAATGTAACATGTGTCACTGGCCTCCAGAGGACCCAAAAATTTTGTGGATTGCGTTTGGGAGATCCTCACATGACACCTCCAAATGATGGTCAGGTTCATACAAGATAAGTAGCCTTTATGTAACCATGATCTGCATGAAAATCCAAATATTTCATGATACCATTCCCTCATTATCCATGTGTTTGACATATTCTAGATCCCATATCTCACATAACTCTTTTTTCATGCAATCTAATTATGTTCCATGCAAAAACAATTTAGTCTCTGACCTGATATCCCCTATAATTATAGTGTTTCCATTACCCTACCTTTTTCTTACAAGTATAGGTTCCTTGTTCCATTTTTTTCCAAATAATACATACCATAATGTTATGTCTCTTAATTTCCACTCCCTTATGGCAGTTTCTATGCCAAATCCCAACTATAGGTGCATGAGTTGTGAACGCATAATCCCTAATGGTGGCATCACTGAGGTAAACAACTTACCTATCATGTTAGAGATTCCTTATGATGAATCTTCTTCTCACATTGATAAGGCCACCCTCTGGTTTTAGGCAACATCCATGTGTGATCTGCAAGAAGTAAAACTCCCCAAATATATGTCCTAGTCATAAAAATCTAAACTGCATGAAAATATCCTAAGCATGTGAAGTTAAATTGTAGTCTTACCTTATTTTACTAACATAGGATGCTCCATACATGGAATTTATTGGATGACACCATCCCCCTAACAATCAGATTTGGCTCCCATACCATGCATCTTATATGCATTATCGCCTCACCATCATTCCCAACCATCAAATGTGACTCCCATTATGGGTAAATTTCACACGTATTCTACACATCATCACTCATTGATGCTCCTTCCATGACATAAGTTTTCTTCCCACATGATGTTAAACTACATGGACTAGTCCTGTGACACAACCATAAATTGTAGCCTCAAACTATGTGGTTTTTCTCCCTGTTTTTTAAATAGGGTATGTTGGGCATCTCAATAAGTTCCAATCCCAAAATCATCCTACTATTAAATCATCCCCCTTGGGGGACACACTCCATCAAATACTCGTGTGAAATCATACCTATTAGGGGGAACACTCCATCATCCTCGTGTGAAATCATCCCTTTTGGGGGACACCATCCATCATACAAGTGTAAAATCACCCCTTGGGGGACACACACCATCATCCAAGTGTGAATTCATCCCCCTTAGGGGGACACCCTCTATAGTCCTAGTTTACAATAATCTCCCTTAGAGGGATACACTCCATCATTCTAGTGTATAATTATCCCCAAAGTGGATACACTCCATCATCCTAGTATGAAATCATCCCCCCTGGGGACAAACATAACCACCCAACCATCTATATAAGAAGTAAAACTTGAGACTTAACCATCTAACTTGGATGTTAAATTAGTGACAGTATCTAGAATCCCTACCCCATAAAATGGACATGGGATGCATGAGGTAAAAATATGAATAATAATAACTACCCTTATATCAATTCCCTCATGAATGACATGACATGTCCTAGTTCTCATGTATAAGATTTTTCATACATGATATTACCCCCAAATATGATGAATTTATAGGTTCTCAACACACAAAAGGTCTATAAATCCACAATGTTCCCAACACTACTACCTCCCCTAAAAAATATATCTTATAGGTTGATAAAAAAAGCAGCGTAATTAACCAGCATTGACTTCGAGATGACATTAGGAATGTGTTTCATGAATATGACTTAAATAAATGATGGAGACCCATACTAGAAAATGATATCCATTTAGGAATCCATGGGAGTAGGAATTAACATCCCAACATCTTGTTTCAATCAATGATTAGACATCACTGATGAAAGTGATGAATGGCACCCACCATTGGAAAGTTAGAATGTAGGGAAAAAAAGAAATTTGTTGCCACCTGACAGAAGGATGGAACTAGTTGTGAAGAATGTGTTGAAAACAAGTACAAAAAACAAGAAAAGTTGGAATAATTTTATGGGAAACCCAAAAATAACTAAACAAGATGGAATTTTTTTTTATAGAGAGAAAGAATATATTATTCTTCTAAAGTGAATATAAATATGAATAATCTTTAATAAGAGTGTGATTATAAAATAAACCGTTATGAAGTTAATAGAATTTGAGTCAAATTATATTTTGATGGAAATGTTGAATTTGGACTTCACATACCATGAATAAATGGGAATAAATTTACAAAATATAAAAATGGTCTTGTATACAAATAATAAATTAAATTAGGTGCATAATATAAAACATGTCTCAATGGAGTGGAATTGAGATGAAAAACACGTACACTGGATTAATACTTAGTTAGGCTCATTAAAACTTCAAAAATAATAAATTTAAATTTTTTAAATACATGATTTGAAATTATTTTCATGAATATTTCATAGAATAAATGATGATATTCATATATTGTATAGTTATTACTTATATAGACAATTTATGTTTTTTTGGTCAATTTCTATGAAACTGTTTTAGTATATTGAATGTGGTTAATGGTTTTTTGAAATGTTTATATCACATAATGAATTTTAATATTTAATGAATATAATTTTTATTCATTATATAATATTTTTGAATTATCCTTTCATGGTGGTAATATAAATTTTAATCACAACGCTTCATAGAGGTTGTAGTCCACATATAAGAAAGAGTGACATTATAATTTCTTTAAATTGAATTTATTAGTTATAGAGAAGTTTTTACTACTAGAGTGAGAATATAATCCTTTATATTTTATCATCACTAAGAAAGCACTAATAAATGGGTCCTTTATCGGTGCTAAAAAAGCATTGATGAAGGGGTGATTTATCAGTGATTTTAAAAGCACCAATAAAGGAAAACATTTATCAGCACTTTTATTTAGAATCAATAAAGGGGTAATTTATCTACACATATATAATTGATGAAAAATGGTACCTTTATCAGTGATTTTGGAAGTGCTGATAATGGGAAGTATTGCACTGTGTTGAAACAGCACACTACAACACTAGTGAAATGAACCATAATAACACATCATAGAACCATAAAAACACAAGATATCCACAAAATAATGTGCCAATTTATAATTTAAATGAAAATAAATTTACAAAAAAAGGAAAAAACAATATTATAGACATTTAAAACATTGGTTTATACAATTACAAATGTACAAATTATTAAAAACATTAAAAACATCAATGTTTTTTATTTATTTTTATACTGACCCCGACTCAAGATATTACCTAACAAACCACCCTTAATCAAGAAAAATAATGCACCGATATAAGAAAATAATTCATATGTTAGTAATTATATAATGAAATAAATTATCATAAAGTGTTTATTTATAAAAAGTAATGTAAATTTAATATAAAATAATGCACTTGGAGTCATATCGGTCATACCATGTATTAGATTGAGGTGCGGCTTATTCTAACACATCTCAAATGACATGTGAATCATTTTCCTAAATTATCAAAACTATTCAAATTTTTTGGGAAAAAATCTATCAAGGTAACATTTCAGCATTTTTAGGTTGATTGTGTTTATTGAAAAAGAAGGTTTCAAAGTTATTTTGTGGAGTCTAAATGTGTTTTTAACTAGGAATGTTGACAAAAACCCAAGATGAAGAAACAGATTCCTTGAAAGTAGTATAGAAAATTGTTTCAATAAGGTGACGTTGTTTCCCATTGTTTTCCAAATTATTGGGGTCTAAATTCAGGAGATTATCTAATAATAGAGAAAATTGGATTTGCTTGAAGGCCTTATGATTATATGGAAATAGCATGAATTTTGTGAAGATGGGATTCATGAAGTTTTTTTCACAAGGGTACGACGATTCTAACGGTGAGCTCCATGAGTACGATGACCATTGAGAATGGCATAGGTGAGAAGCATCATGATTGGAGTATCATGATATTGAGAATTTTTTATGAAAGTCTCCACTATTAGGATAAGAATCATGAATAGAAAATTTTCATGAAGATTCATGAAAGAGGTATAATCATGAAGGAAATGAAGGATCTTCATGAAATGATGATGACGTGGCTTAGAATGTTCTAGAATTGTTGGAACACCTATAAATATGCATATACCCCCTATAGAAGAAGTTGGGAGACATAATGAAAACCTTAAAGATCTCTAATTATGAAGGTAGTTCACAAAGGGTGGTTTGTGAAGGTGATATGAGAATAAGTTCATAACGGTATTAAATCCAACCAAATGTTTTAACCATTGTGAATTTATGGGAATTCATGATGTATAATTAATCATAATGAAAGGAATAAGCTTCATGAAATGTTGAGCTTCATGAATGAGGTGTGTTTTTTGGAGGCAATGTGAGCTTCGTGAAAGGAAAGAGCTTCGCGGAGGCTATTTGGGCATCCAGAAAGTGGAGCTTTGCTAAGGAAGTGAGCATTGAAAAAGTGTTTTCGAAGGAATTACCTAGTAAATCTATGGTACAACGGTATTCATCACTTGGATTAAAGTGAAAATTCAAAAGAGTATCTACCTAAAATTGAGGGTGCATGAATTCATGAAAATAAAGGGACCTACAAGTCTATAAACTATGGGTAAATCCCTTCCCAGAGTAGTGAGTGAAGGATTAGGAAGAAGGTGATACTTCCACAAGCATAAAGCCAGAGAAATAGACATAGGGAGTGACCCATGGAAATAAAATGAGAAAACTCTAAACCATGTAAAGGCAGTGAGCCTAGGTATAGATGAGATCTAGCATGAACCGTTATTATTGGCAGTGAGCCTTAGAGAATTTGGTAAAATTGGCACATCACCATTGTATGATCCTTGGATGTATCATAGTGAGGGTGAACCAAGTAAAAAATTGATGTGTCCTTATGCTTGCATTCCTCTATTACATTAAAAGAAACATCAACAGATAATGAAGGAAAAAATAAGATGATCATTAACACATAAGTGAAAACAAAATGACACTTACAATAAAGAGGTAGAGATCTAGTGGGGAAGGAAGAATTTAGAAAAAATATCTATACCCTGATTAACCCACCCATAGGGTATCTAAGACCCTTTTGGACCTAACATAATGTATTTTTTGGGTTTTGAATAAGTTAAATGTATTTATTACTAAAATGTCATTTTAAACTATGACCACACACTTTGACACATACTAGTTACATCATATATCAATTTTATGTTAGAATAATTCTTAAATTTCATAAATCACTTATGAATTGATGTTATAAAATATCAAGATAGTTTGAGCATGTTTTCTTGGTTTTTTGTGAGTGGCACTTTTTGGAAAAAAAGTCAATTCTAAACTGATAACGGACACATTGAGTCCTACCAGGTATATCGTGTATCATATTATGGTGATGTCGATTCGAACACATAAAAATGGCTTATGGATAATTTTACTAAAGGATCAAAACTATATGAATGTGTTTTCTCAGTTTTGAGTAGGTCTGTTGTCCATATTTCAAAATTATTGTCAATTTTAAATAAAATGATGCACTTGGAGATGATTTATACACATCTTAAATGAATTATGGATTGTTTTACTATTGTATCAAAACAATTTAAATGTGTTTTCTTGGTTTTGAGTATTCCATTGTTTCCCTTACTAAAATGTCATTTTAAATTGGAAACGTGCACTTTGAGTCATTAAGGTCACATTGTGTGTGGGTTTAACATGATACTAATTCCTAGACATCAAGAATTAATTATGAATAATTTTCCTAAATTATTAGGAAAATTTTATCATCTTTTATCATTTTTTAGTGAGTGACAATTTTTTTTCTAAAATATCTATTTTAAATAGTTAATGGACACTTTAAGTCATACTGGGCACATCGTGTATTGGATTGAGGTTCAAATGACTCCTACATTTATAAAATCACTTATAGATCACCTTCCTAATGTATCAAAACAATGAGAATTCTATTTATCAATTTCTAGTAAGTTAGTTTTCTTTTTTACTAAAATTGATGTCAATTTTAAATAAAGATGCACATATAGTCATACTGGTCACACCGTGCATCGGATTGAGGTACAGATAATTACTATAAATCCTGAATGACATATGGATCATTTTCCTAAATTATTAAAACAATAAGAATGTTTTTTCTCAATTTTTAGTTTGCCACGTGTCTTTTTTCTAAAATTTCATGTTAAACAAGAAACATGTGCTTTGAATCATACAATTCACATCATGAATTGGTTTGATGTAAGATGAATTCTTAAATGTAAAAATTTATTTTTAATTTGGTACTAAATTTTCAGTAAAATTTGAGTGCGTTTTATTGGTTTTCAGTGAGTGGTGATTTTTTAAACTAAAATGTTTATTTTAAACTAATAATGGACACATTAAGTCAAACTAGGCATAATGTCTATCACGTTGAGGTGAATCTAATTTCTAAATGTCAAAAATTACATATGGATCAATATCCTAAATTATCTAAATAATTTAAATGTTTTTCCCTATTTTACGTAGGTCATTTCTTATTTTTACAAAAATTGTTGTGAATTTTATATAAAAAGACACATTTAGAGTCACATAGGTCTCACCATGCATCATATTGAGGATTGGATGATTCTTACACTTCTCAAATGACTTATTGATGATTTTAAAAAAGTATCAAAACAATAAAAATGTGTTTTATCTATTATTAGTAGGTTATCCATCATTTTTACTAAAACTGATGTAAATTTTAAATAAAGACACCCTTGGAGTCATAGCAGTCACACCGTGCATGAGATTGTTGTGAGGCTGCTTCCTACACATCTAAAATGACTTGCGGAATTTTTTTTAATGTATCAAAACAATCCAAATTCATTTTCTTGGTTTTTATGTCACTGATCATTTTTACTAAAATTTCATTTTAAACATAAAACATGCACTTTGACTCATACTAATCACATCCTGTATCGGTTTTATCTGAGACCAATTCCTATACATCAAAAATGGTTTATGAATTTATTTCCTAAATTATCAAAAAAAAATGAGTTTATTTTCTATTTTTCATTTAGTGACACATTTTTAGGTAAAATATCTATTTTAAATTGATAACAGAAACTTTGAGTGATACTGGGCACATCATGTATCATGTTGAGGTTTGGATGCTTCCTATACATCTCAAATGACTTATAGATCATTTTATTAAAGTATCAAGACAATCCAAATATGATTTCCCAATTTTGAGTATTTCAGTTAACGTTTTTACTAAAATTATTATGAATTTTAAAAAGAAAGACGTACTTGGACTCATACCAGTCATAGCGTGTGTCATATTGAAGTTTGAATGATTCTTATATGTCCCAAAGGCTGAAAAACATACTTATCAACATCACCACTATTTCCCTTGACTTTATTTGTTGAACTACCAACACTTCATATTGATTTGGTATTCTTATCCAAAAAACCATTCTCTTTATTAAAAGATAGAAGAGCAGATCATGCTCAAGTTCCAATTATATCAAAAGAATTCATCGTAATGGGAACATGAGATTCCACTTATCTTATATATTTCAAAGAGAAAGTTTTTTTGGATAATAAAAAATAATTGATATATAGTTTTGAAAGGTCGACAGATAATGTTAATGGAAATAATATAAATGTTGGACAAAAAGAAGATTTTATCTCTTTTATGCCTTGTTGCTAATAGTTGAATGAAAAATATGACCTCCCAAATGTTCTCTGAAAAAAATTATATTATTATTTGATAAAAGGTTAACAAAATTAACTTATAAATAGTTGATAAAATGATGGAAAAATTAACTAAATAAGTGGTATAAATTCACCTTTTCATGATGGTTTTATGCATTCTTAACGTATTTCCTTATTTTATTTATCCCAGTTATAGGATTAAAGACCAATATCTCAGGAGCATGAGAATATTCGAAGAAACCATCATAACTCAAAAAAAAATCACCTGTATAAGAAAAAAATTCTTATATGAAAATTGCTAAAAATAAATAAATTAAAAATTGTATGAAATAATAAATTAATTATATTGACAATAATTTTACTTTGAAAACATAAATATTACCTATGTGATTGATTAGTGGAGGGAACATGATGGAAAATGATATATTCTGACACTATAGGGGTGAAATGTTTTTGAGGGAGAAGAAGTATATGGATGTTTTGTTACAGAAAGGCATGATATATGGATAGACAACCACAAATCAAATAAAATAATTCACATATATAATAAAAAAATTATTGTGTCATTAATAATAAAATGAAATAAAATAAACATAAATTTGAAAAAATAGTTTAATTCTATGCAGGGTTATTTTATAGTGAAAACATCAATAATACTTATGTGATTGAGAACAGGTAGTTCCATTTCTCTTCTCGCAAAGGAAGTAGAGGGAACTTGAAGGAAATTGATAAATTCAAACACCTATAAATAGGCATATACCCCCTACAGAAAAAGTTATGAGACATAATGAAAATCTTATGGCTCTGTAATTCTGAAGGCAGTTTGCGAAGGGTGGTTTATGAAGGTGATATGAGAAGAAGTTCATAAAGGCCTTAAATCCAACCAAATGATCTAAGAATTGTGAATTTATGGTAATTCATGAAGGCTAAGTAATCTTTAAAAAAGGAAGGAGATTCATGAAATATTGAGCTTCATGAAAGAGGTGTGTTTTTTGGAGGCAAAGTGAGCTTCGTGAAAGGAAAGAGCTTCGCGGAGGCTATTTGAGAATCTGGAAAGTGGAGCTTTGCAAAGGAAGTGAGCATTGAAAATGTGTTTTTAAAGTAATTACCTAGTAAATCTATGGTATAGTGGTATTCATCAGTTACATTTAAGTGAAAATGAAATAGACCATCTACCTACAATTGAGGGTATATGAATTCATGAAAATAAAGGGACCTACAAGTCCATAAACTATGGGTAAATCCCTTCCCAGAGTAGTGAGTCAAGGAATATGAAGAAGGTGATGCTTTCCACCAGCATAGAGCCAGATAAATAGACATAGGGAGTGACCCTTGGAAATAAAATGAGCAAACTCTAAACCTTGTAAAGGCAGTGAGCCTAGGTATATATGAGATTTATCCCGACCAATCATTATTTGAAGTGAGCCTTAGTGAATTTGGTAAAATTGGCACATCACCAATGTATGATCCTTGGATGTAGCGTAGTGAGGGTGAAAGAAGTAAAAAATCGATGCGTCCTTATGCTTTCATTCCTCTATTACATTACAAGCATCATCGACAGATAAAGAAGGAAAAAATAAGATCATCATTAAAACATAATTGAAAACAAATTGACCCTTGAAATAAAGAGGTCAAGATCTAGTGGGGAAGGAAGAATTTATAAAAAAATATCCATACCCTGATTAACCCACCCGTAGGGTATCTAAGACCCTTTTGGAACTAAAATAATGTATTTTCTTGGCTTTGAATATGTCACTTGTCTTTATTACAAAAATGTCATTTTAAACTATGAACACACACTTTGATGAATACCAGTTACATCATGAATCAATTTGATGTGAGACTGATTCTTAAATGTCATAAATCACTTATGAATTGATGTTATAAATTATCAGGATAGTTTGAGCATGTTTCATGGTTTTCTGTGAGTGGCACTTTTTGGGAAAAAAAAGTCAATTCTAAACTGATAATGGACACGTTGAGTCATATCGGGTATATCATGTATCATATTATAGTGATGTCTATTCCGACACATAAAATGTCTTATAGATAATTTTACTGAAGTATCAAAACTATATTAATGTGTTTTCTCAGTTTTGAGTAGGTCAGTTGTCTATTTTTCAAAATTATTGTCATTTTTCAATAAATAATGCACATGGAGTAATATAGGTCACAACATTCATCAGATTGAGATGAAAATGATTTATAAACATCTTTAATGAATTATAGATTTTTTTACTAATGTATCAAAACAATTTAAATGCATTTTCTTGGTTTTGAGTGTGCCACTGTGTCCCTTACTAAAATGTCATTTTAAATTGGAAACATGCACTTTAAGCCATACAGGTCACATTGTGTGTGGGTTTAACATGATACTAATTCCACCACATCATGAATTAATTATGAATCATTTTCCTAAATTATCAACAAAATTTTATCATGTTTTCTCATTTTTTAGTGTCTGTCACATTTTTAACTAAAATATCTATTTTAATCTGATAACAGAAACTTTGAGCCATACCGGGAACATCATGTATCATATTGAGGTTCAAATGATTCCTACACTTATAAAATTACTTATGGATCACCTTTATAATGTATCAAAACAATGAGAATGTTATTTATCATTTATCATTAGGTTACTTGTCTTTTTTACTAAAATTGATGTCAATTTTAAATAAAGACGCACATAGAGTTATACTAGTCACACCGTGCATCGGATTGAGGTATAGAAAATTCCTATAAATCCTGAATAACATATGGATAATTTTCCTAAAGTATTAAAAAATATGAATGTTTTTTCTCAATTTTGAGTTTTCCACGTGTCTTTTTTACTAAAATGTCATTTTAAACAAGAAACATGCTCTTTAAATCATACCATTCACATCATGAATTGGTTTGATGTAAGATGAATTCTTACATGTCAAAAATGATTTTTTAATAATTTCCTAAATTATCAATAAAATATGAGCTTGTTTTATTGGTTTTTAGTGAGTGACACGTTTTTCAACTAAAATGTTGATTTTTAACTGATAACGGACACATTGAGTCAAACCGGGCACATCGTGTATCACATTGAGGTGAAGCTAATTTATAAATTTCAAAAATTACTTATGGATCAATTTCTTAAATTATCTAAATAATTTAAATGTTTTTTCCCTATTTTAAATAGGTCATTTATTATTTTTACTAAAATTGTTGTGAATTTTAAATAAAAAGACACATTTGGAGTCATACAGGTCACACCATGTGTCGTATTGAGGAGTGGATGATTCTTACACATCTCAAATGACTTATTGACGATTTTACAAAAAGTATCAAAATAATAAAAATGTTTTTTATCAGTTATTAGTAGGTTATTCATCATTTTTACTAAAATTGATGTCAATTTTAAATAAAGACACCCTTGGAGTCATTCCACTCATACAGTGCATGGGATTGATGTGAGGCTTATTCCTACACATCTGAAATGACTTGGGGATATTTTCTTAATGTATCAAAACAATCCAAATTAATTTTCTTATTTTTTATAATGTCACTTATCATTTTTACTAAAATTTCATTTTAAACATGAAACACGCACTTTGACTCACACTAATCACATCCTATATCAGTTTTATGTGAGATGAATTCATATACATCAAAAATTATTTATGAATTGATTTCCAAAATAATCAAAAAAATTAGAACTCATTTTCTATTTTTCATTGAGTGAAACATTTTTAGGTATAAAATTTATTTTAAATTAATAATAGACACTTTGAGTGATACTGGGCACATCATGTATCATATTGAGGTTTGGCGGCTTCTTATACATCTCACATGACTTATGGATCATCTTCTTAATGTATAAAAACAATCTAAATATACTTTCCCAGTTTTGAGTATTTCAGTTAACTTTTTTAAAAAAATTATTGTAAATTTTAAATAGAAAGAAGTACTTTGAATCATATCGGCCATACCGTGTGTTAGATTGAAGTGTGGATGATTCCTACATGTCCCAAAGTCTAAAAAACATACTTATCAACATCACCACTATTTACCTTGAATTTATTTTTTAAACTAACAACACTTCATATTGATATGGTATTCTTATCCAAATAAACCATTCTCCTTATTGAAAGATAGAAGAGTAGATCATGTTCAAGTTCCAATTATGTCACGAGAATTCAACATAATGGGAACATGAGATTCCACTTATCTTATGCATTTAGAATCGAAAGTATTTTTGGATAAGAACAAATAATTGATATATAGTGTCGAAAGGTCGATAAATAAAGTTAATGGAAATAATAGAAACATTTTGTGAAAGGAAGATTTTATCTCATTTGTGGCTTGTTTCTAATAGTTGAATGAAAAATATAACCTACCAAAAGATCTCTGAAAAAAACTATATTATTATTTGATAAAAGTTTAAGGAAATTAACTTACAAATAGTTGATAAAATGATGGAAAAATTAACTAAATGATGGAAAAATTAACTAAATGAGTAGTAGTAATTCACCTTTTCATGATGGTTATATGCATTCTTGGCGTATTTACATATTTTATTTATCCCAGTTATAGGATTAAAGACCAATCTCCCATGAGCATGAGCATCTTAGAAGAAACCATCCTAACTCCAAAAAAAGAATTCACCTGTATAAGAAAATAATTCCTATATGAATAATACTATAACTAAATAAATTAAAAAAATGTGTGAAATATATAATTAATTATATTTACAATGATTTTACATTTTAAACATCAATATTACCTATGTGATTGATCAGTGGAGGGAACATGATGGAAAATGATACATTCCAACACTATAGGGGTGAAATGTTTTTGAGGGAGAAGAAGTCTATGAATGTGTTGTTACAGAAAGGCATGAAATATTGATAAACAACCCCAACATAGATAAAATAATTCACGTATATAATAAAAGAATTATTGTGTGAGTAATAATAAAATGAAATAAATTAAACATAAATTTAAAAAAATAGTTTAATTCTATGGAGAGTTTTTTTATAGGGAAAATATCAATAATATTTATGTGATTGATAAGAGGTAGGTCCATTTCTCTTCTTTCAAAAAAAGTGGATGGAATTTGAAGGAAATTAATAAATTCAAACACTATATGGGTGTAAAGGTTATGGTGGAGAAGAAATCTATATAAGTTTTGGTGCATAACGGAATGAAAAATGGAGAAAAATATTCTAAAATAAATAAACTCTGAATGAATAATGGAAATTAAATAAGAATTTCATTATTTAAGTTTTTGGTAAAATTGAGAAATTATATCGTTACATTACCATTAGATATTATGAAAAGGTTTTCATCATTATAGATTTTCCTTCTAAGGGATTTGTAAAATCATCATGTGTAGAATACATTGTCTGCATGGGTAGTTAAATATTTAATTAGTCATTTTGAAGCAGAATGCAATGGAAAGAGACAGGCGTCAAATATTTCATAAAAACATGACAATCATAGTATTTTATTCCTTATTACTTAAAATTATTCATTCATATGAAACTATTGATATTTTATGAAGACCACTTTGGAACTTTTACACCATTAAGGAGAAGAAAACATTGGATTTTTTTCTATATGGATATAGTGTAAGAGACTATAGGAAGAAAAGTCTATTATTTACACATTGTAGGTTGCAAATATACTCTTATCCCCATGTCAATATTTTACATACTACCCATGATTCTATATTTCCTTTTTTCTATGAAAAATTAGTAATATTCTAATAACACTATCAAATACATTTTTTCTATATACAAGACAACAAGAAAATGTCTCACAAAAAAAATTAAAATAGAGTAGGTATTATCCTCTAAATGCATTAAAATGTGAAAGTTATAAAAAACTACAATCTTCATCAACTAATATCTGGTACATTTATTTCAACACCCTAATATTCCAAAAAATTCTTTCTTTTTTTAAATAATTCAATAGCGTAAGATGTACGCAACACCGAGTTCAAGCGCACCACGACCTATCAAAATAGACATTTAAAAAGTGGTTATGAATACTATTAACCAAATTTTATATTTTATATATCACATATTATTTTAACATTTATATTATGTGTTTCTTAGACATTATATAAGTATAAATTCAAATTTTTAGATAAAAGAAGTATTTTTCAAAAAATACAGTTTTTCTACCTTTTGATGGAAAACCCTTTTAAAATCCAATATTAGACACTTTTACACATTAAATTTGAAGAAATTAAATTCTTATTTATATTAAATACATAAAAAATGAGATAAATATTTGGTACTTTTCTGATAAATTTTATATTTTGATGAATAGTGAAAAATACTAAATTTTAGTTGCAAACAAATTTTTTTAATTAAAAAAATTTGTAGTGTTAAATTATAAATTTTATTAGTTTTAAAGTATAATTAGATTATAATTTTATCCTTTAATATAATTTATATCATTGGAAGTAATATCACATTTAAATTGGACATAAACACCTGTCAATCTTTTTATTATTTTCACTTCTTAAAAACTCACTTTCTCATTTTGACATTGAGAATTAATTTTCAATTAATTTCTACCAATTCTATGTTTTGAATTTGAAAAAATGGATAAATTATTTGTAATAATAAGTACCAAATTGTGTAAATATGTACCTTTTATTTTTGGACATTATGAATAGTAACTTTAGTAATTATTTTTATTTACCATGGTTTAAGGGTAAATCAGGTAAATAAGGGTAAAGAAAATAATATTATAATAATATATAACTACCTTAACACATGTCCTAATACTATTTTATAAGATATTTACTACCATGAGAATACTTGGGTATATTTTGGGACCCCATGGTGCCACTTAGGTGTGATAATGATATGTTATAAGAGTTAATTTAATGTAATAAAAAATATAACATAAACATGTATCTTTTACTAAAAAAAATATAATTTCTGTTATATAAGTGATATTTAAAACTATAAATACTCATTAAAAATATAAAAACATTTCTTAAATAATGGTATATTATTTTTAATTTGTATACATTAAATAATCAAATTTATTTATGATACAATAATGTGGTAGGGTTTGCCTTATTAATAAAGGAATCAAATAAATGAAATTAGAAATATTAAAATGAAAGTAATTTGATATTTTTTGTCATCCATGAATTTCATGGATGATTATGGAATATTATAAATGAGTTAATTCATATTTTTCTATGTAATTGTGTTTTTATGATTTTAACAAAAAAACAATTTCGAAATAGTGTCAAAATTGACATAAATAATATTTTAAAACAAATACTATTTTATTAAATGATATAATAGTCCTAAAAATATAATATTCAGCCAAATAACTAGTATAGTGTTAAATATGTCATAAATGATCCAATTTAGGTTATTTATTCCTTTTATAGTAACTATATTAACCATGTAGTATAAAAATACAAGAAGACATTGTAAGAGTTAAATTATCTAACTAAGGGTTGAATTGAAAATATATGGTTAATTTTATGACCCAAACATGTATAAAACGTATTGTTTGAGATTATATAGACACATACGCATCCTATCCTATAAAAAATCAAATTTTTTCTGTTATAAATCAAAAATAATTTTATAATAATTTATTATTTCAAGCTTTTACTATAGGGCCCCTCGCCTCTCTTATAAAATAGAATTTATCCTTATCTTCAATTAAAACGTCCAAATAACTTTGGATCGGCCGAAAACATCCCATTTACTCTCCAAAAATCCATAATATAATTATAGGGGGTAAAAGTTTGGTATAAATCCATCCAAAATATTCCTTTTGTGCAAATCAAAAAGAGACATCCGGAAAGTGGTAATTGTTTTATCACCTCTTTCAAAGTTATTTTCTTCTTCTACTATATCTTTCTCTATTTTTTCCATAATAAAATAATAAATTTGGTAACTTATATAAGCTAAAGTGTTAATATAATTATGGTACAACCATATTACTTCTTTTACCCATCCTATTAAAAACAGTATCACCAAGCGCACGTATGTAAGACATACCATATCCACATCTCGGTGTAAATTGTTTTTCATGTACCCTTTATTTCTATGGGCATAACGAAAAATATAATTTTTGTAAACAACATAAAACATAATTTTTTTGTAAAATTCATATTCCATCCAATTCCATACCATTTAATAATTAAGTAAATTATATTGCCACTCGTGCATACATAAGGCTTACCGTCTCCACGACGCGATGAGACTAATCTTCCATGTTCACCATCCAAGAATGATTATAAGAATAAATATTACTAATAAGTATGAAATATATGACATAATAATTTTACTGGGATGATATATATATATATATACATATATTTCATTCAATTACTTCTATACAATAAGAAAACATAAATAGAGTTCATGCATACGTACGGCCTACCTTCTCCATTAATGGTGTATTCCATTTCATATATCTATATATTATATATATTTTTATTATGAATATATATGATATATAAATCATTTTATAAATTCTAGATGTAATTAAATCATGATCTAAGTAATATGATCAAGAATAACAAGTCAAAACATGTATTTTAGGGATTTATTTATATGGACATGATTGTTTTAAAATGTTAATTCCCTTCAAAAGATTCAAAGTGGTATGGGGCACTTTTATTCAAAAATCTATTTTAAAAGATTTCAAGAAAAAATGGATATTTCTATCAAAGAGTTTTACTGATTATTTCCATCTTTTTCAACATCCTTTATTAGATATTATTCTTGATTGAGGTTTATTTGTTACAATAAAATCTTTAATATTTTGTTGTATGAGTTATGATATGTTGGACTATGGATGTGCTATTTTTAAACCATTCATGGTTTATGGTTAAAGTATTAAAATTTCTTATGCTAGTTTTAATATGAGTGATTATGTTATGTTTCACCCTTTTTATATGAGGAATCCATTGGACTTTTTAAGTGATGGGCGAGGCCCACCATATCCCCATGATGCATCACTAGGTCTCATGAGATAAACTTGTGTCTTGGAACAAGTACTTGAATGAATATTTTTAATGGCATTTTAATAAGACCTTTACATAGTGGTTATGATGTATAGAATTGTGCATTACCTCGTTATGAGATTAGTTATTGATTTTACATGTGATTATTCGACTATTATAATTTTGATGTGAATGATTAAATGGAATTTTTTGATTTATTCATTCCATATTATGCTGAAGATAATGTTTTTAAAGAATTTTGTTCTAATTTTTTACCTTTCATTAAATTTTTATGGTTATTTGTGATACCTTCTGCTATATTTTTTATCCTTGCAGAGCATCTGATCTCACCCCTTTCTTATGTTTTATTTTCCCAAGATGCTAAGAAGTGTTTTATAATTGATATTCCAGTTTAATAAAGGGGAATAATGGTGTTCTCAAAGTATTATCTATGTTGTGTTTTATGTTAGAAATCATAATTTAAATTTCATGTATGTAATCTATTTTCCAAGATTTCTAAACTGATCGGTCCTTCGAGACTAGATTCCTTGTAATCAAGACAATGTATTAATATAATGCACCGGCTCCTGGCTTTTGGGGTAAGGGAGTTACATTTGGTATCAAAGGAAGTTTAGCAACAGCCTGGGAAAAATATTTACAAAACATATATTTGGGATCACAACCCTAAGATAGACATTGATGATAAGTATAGAAGAACCCCTAGAATTTTTGTAAAGTAGGGATTACATGGATAATCCACACAGTACATCCTTATCTGGATACTACCAGTGGACATGGTTCTAGCACAGATTCACCTAGGGGTGAAAACTCACACAAGGTGTTATGAGATTAACTCGGGGTAACCTAGTACATGACAACGTGCTTTACTTCACACCCGTTTTGACACTCCCAATGGATATGCTAATGATAATTAATATTTTCTTTAAAAAACATTATCAAATATTTATGATAAAATATCTACCCAAAGAAACAATTATTATGATTATGTATTAGATAAACATAAAATTTTCAATTTATGTTAAGTTTTTTATTAGTTTGTAATTATATATTATTCATAACCTAATCTATTGTATTCCATTGTTTAAAAATGAAACCTATTGGAAGAAATGGAAATCATATCAACACACATAATCCATGTAGGGATTTACCTCCTATGAAAGATAATTATAGTGAAGCTGGTGATACAACTGGCATTGAACAGCTTATAACCATACTAGGAAAACTGACTCGGGTTATGAATAATAACCTTACTTGTATAGAGCAGCCTGATCCACATCATGGAGGATCAATGTTAGACCGCTTCTTGAGAAAATAAGCTACAAAATTCAATGGGACTTCATATAATTTTGTAGGTGAACGGTGGATAAGTTCCTTAGAGAAAATATTTACTTTATTGGGGAGTAACGAAAGGGAGAAAGTTTTTATGGAAGTCAATCATATTTTAGAAGATGCAGATCAATTATGGTCACTGATTCAAAACATGAAGGTGGATGATGATGTCGAAAATTTTAATGGAAGGAGTTTAAAGTAATTTTACACAAAAAATACTTTCCTCTTGAATAATGATTTGATATGGAAATACAATTTCTGAGTCTTAGATAAGAAATGGATGAGAATGTTTCAAATTATGAGGCTAACTTCATGAGGTTAGCAGAGAATTTGCTGAACTACATACGTATCCGAATATATAAGATTGATCAATTCTTTGATGGGTTAAAACCATTCAATCGACTGGCATTGGTCTCACAATCTTTCTCATCATATGAAGGTATAGTATCATGTGAACTTAAGATATAAAAAGAATTCTCTATGTCTTATAACATTGAAGTAAAGAAAGATAAGAAGAAAATAGTGGATCAAGAGACAGGTATAGGTAAAAATATAAATAAGGATGTTATCTTATATAATAATTTTGGGAAGAAACACCATGGTACATTACTAAAATAATTGGATTTTGTTACAAATGTAGAGAAAAAGGTCACCAGGATCGTGATTGTAAGGGAAAGAAAGAAGTTGTGTATTGTTATAATTGTAATGATATGGTACATTATTCTAAGGAATTTTGAAATAATTAAGGTCTTATTGCTCAAACGAAAAAAATGGATCATGTTCAAGCTTATGATGTTACTACTATCAAAGTGTAATAATTAATTTATTTTTGGATTCAAAAATTATATTCTAGTTATAAGAATAGTATGATATATATAAAGATTTTACTACATCACTTTTCATTTTCATTAAGGTTTTAATATGATGAAAGTAATCTTATATTTTGTATGTGAAAACAAGTGAAACATTACGTTGTTTGGGGAATCTAATGTTACAATTGATTTTGGAAATTTTGAGACCTTTTAGAGAGAGTTTAGATTGAAGTATTCTGGATAACACTAAATATTGGAATAGATTAAGTTGAACTTTGCGTAGTATTTTTTAAGGTTAAAACATTTCTTAAGTTTATTTACGGAATGTTATAATACTATAGTTTTAGAAAAAGGATAACCTGCAGGTCGGGAGACAACATGTCATGACAGACAAAGCTGTGGGAATCGAACCCACAACCGAAGTGTGACAAGGATTTATAACCTACCATTGGACTAAAGTAAGTTTCTGGTTATTATAACATATTTTTATTCATTTAAATTATATATATTTATATTCGGAACCTTATACGATTAAGATAAGGAGAATATTTTTGAATTTTAATGTATTTTGAAAAGATAGATGGGTTTTTGGTATAAATTAGTTAAAGGATGAAACACTACATGTAAATTAAGTATTATTCCTTGTGTTCATAGTCTATGAAGTAAATTAATTCTTCAAAACTAAGTAAATGATCATAAAACCAAAAAAATCCTAGTACTTTTTTACGATGAATCAAATGGTCCTTTAGATCAGCACAAATTTATGGCTTTCAGATTGTTAACATTCTACTAATAATAATCTCTATCACTCTCCATTAAAACATGATAGTTAGTTTTATCTTTCATATCCATGTATTCCATCATGGAACCCTAGTATGTGTTATTTTTGTTAACCTTCAAACATACATTTCGTCATTTTAAATTAGAGGACTCATTAATAATTTTTTCATTGTGGGATTTCGACTAAGATATTTTGAAATTTTAAAACCCTAGTTTTCAATCCTGAGTTTAAATTGTGAGGACACAATTTATTTAAGGAGGGAATAATTTAACACCCCAAGATTCCTTGGTACACTTTCTTTTTTCAAATAATTCAATTGCATGTGATGTACAGAAAACTGAGTTCAAGCGCATTACGACCTATCAAACTAGCTATTTAAAAAATCAAATATGAATAATATTTATCAAATTTTGAATTTTATATATCTTATATAATTTTAAAATTCATATTATGTGTTTCTTAGACATAATATAAATACAAATTCAATTTTTATATAAAAGAAGTATTTTTCGAAAAAAATGTAGTTTTCCCACCTTTTAATGGTAAAACCTTTTTAAATCCATTATTTGAAACTTTAATAAATTAAATTTGATGAAATGAAATTCTTATTTAGAAACAGGACATCGTAATTTTGTTTGGATAAATTTTTGGAACTTTTTTGTTAACTTTCATATTCTAATTAATAGCGAAAATACTAAATTTTAATTGAAAATAACTTTTTTTAATCGAAATAATTTATAGTGTTAAATTATACATTTGAGTGTTTTTAAAATATAATAAGATTATATTATTTTCATTTAATATAATTTATTTCATTGGAAGTAATTACTCATTTAAATTGGACATAAACACATATCAATCTTTTGATAGTTTTTACTTCTTAAAAATATTCTTTCTAGTTATGAAAACAATAATTAATTTTAAATTAATTTCTCCCAATTATGTATTTTTAATTTGAAAAATTGTATTTCTCATTTAGAATCATAAGGTACAAATTTTTTAAATTGGCCTCTTATATTTTTGGACATTATTAATAGTAACTTCAATAATTATTTTTATTTACTATTGATAAAGGGTAAATCATGTAAATAAAGGTAAAAAATAATATTATAATAATATTAAACTATCTTAAAACATGTCCTAATCCTATTATATGATATATTTACAACCATGGGCATCCTTGGGTCGATTTTGGGACCCAATGGATTTAACACCCCAAGCTTCCACAGTATGTTTCCTTATGAATAATGTAGTAGTTTGCATTGTACGCAACATCGGGATTCTAACATATCGCGACCAATCAAACTAGATGTTATGAATAGTAATACCAAATTTTTGAAATTTTATAAATTTTATTTTTCAAACTGGACTTCATTTTTGAATTAGGATTATTGAAATTAGCTTAGGGTAAATTTTTGTATTTTTCTGAAAACATTCAATTTTTGATGAATAGTGAAGAACACAACGTTATTGGTTAAAACAAGTTTTTTATTTAAAAAAATATTTATTTTATTTCAATTTATTTTTGGTCAAAATAGATAAATAATACCTATATATTTTCAATGTAATTCATTGGAGTCATTTTATAGTAATTTTAGATATATAATAATTTTATTGAACTTTTTGCCCTCTTTTACCCACCTCCTAGGATCATTTGCAAATTTGCATAAAACATAATTTTACTGCTTCTGTGAGTTGAATTTCAAGAATCTGAGATACACAGTTAATATGAGTAAGTAAAATATGGTTCAATAAGCTGAAAATAAGTTTTGGTGAATAGTAACTTTTGACTTCTATTTACCACGGTTAAAAGTAAATGTGGTAATTAAAGGAAAAATGATATCATAATTACCCTAAAACATCTCTTAATTCTATTGGATAAGTATAATTCGACCCAAATAATCCTTATGAATAAAATATGATCCTATTTGGTCTACTTGTATTAGATTAGGACATTAATTATTATTTTATTTAAAGAAGAGTTAAAAGAGTTAGATTCAATGTTTAATAACTAAATTATTTTTAATATAGGGTTACACACAATATAAATTACACTATAAATATTCATTAGAAAGATGAAACTATTTAATACATAATGGTATTTTATTTACAATTTTTAGGCCTTATATAACTTAATTTATTTATGACATAATGATGATGCAGTAATTACCTTATTAATGAAATATTAAAATAATTGATATTATTAATATCCAAATAAATGTAAATTGAGACTTTTGATAAATTAAACTACTATTTTAGGTTAATATGACATGTTAGGGTTGGTTAAATAAGTTTTCTTCTATGTGATAAAGTTTTTATGGCTTTCAAAAGAATCAAATACTAAATACTGTCAAAATTAACATAATTGAGTTTTTAAAACAAATATTATATTATTAATTCATATAATTTCCTAAAAATATAAGGCTCGGCCAAAAAACTTAGATAAGGTTTTAAATATTAATAAGTAACCACATGGGGTTCTCTTGGCTTGTTATAGTATGTTTATTAACCATATAATATAAAAATACAAAGAGAAGTGGTAAATGAAAAACTATTTAACTAAGAGTTAAATATAAAAGATAAGGTTAATCTGATGACCTAAACCTATAAAAAACCTATTGGTTTAAAGGATTTCGACCCATCCCATCCTTATACAGTAAATAATTTATTTTTGAGACCTTATAAACTACAAATGATTTTATAATAAAATAATATTTAAATATTTTCCTAAAGTGACCCTCACCTCTCTTATAAAAGGGAACTTCCCCTTATCTTAATTTCACACCTCCAAAGCCTTTTGGATCGGCCAAAACCTACCCAGATATCCCCCAAACATTCCACCCTTCATCCTAGAAGCCTTTATTTGGTCATAAAGCCAACCTAAAGATCCATTTTGATCAAATAAAAGGAAGAACCTAAAGAAGAGATAAATATTTCATCACCTCTTTCAAGTTATTTTCTTCTTCCACATCCTCTTTCATTTTTGTTTCCATTATAAAATAATTATACTACTATATTATATGTACTTAAATGTTATTATAAAAATGGTAAAACCATATTCATTATTCTATCCATCCTATAAATGACCAAGTCACCATACATGCGTACGTACAAATTTCCGTCTCCACATCATGGTGTAGTTTGTTATTCAAACAATTCATTATTTGGATGGGTATACTAATTAGTATAACTGATGTAAATAATAAGAATAAAATGTTAATGATTCTGTATATATGATATATCAT
Source organism: Viscum album (assembly GCA_963277665.1). NCBI lineage: Eukaryota > Viridiplantae > Streptophyta > Magnoliopsida > Santalales > Viscaceae > Viscum > Viscum album. The sequence continues at coordinate 823,726,371 of OY728129.1, forward strand.
CCAATTACATATGATTTCTCCATCAATATAATGATATTGTCGCTTGTGCGTACGTATGGATTACCGTGTCCACGAACACGATGAGATTCATTCCCCATCATAATAATTCAAGAATAATTTTCACTTTATGATTAAAAATAATATTTTTGAACATAATATCATTCTATATATTAATCAAATACATCCTATTCATAATAAACATGGATTACATAACCAAGCATATAAAGGAAAACGAATCAGTCAACACCCAAAACGATGATACTACTAAAATATTATTAACAAAGAAATATTGTAAGATAATATATTATATCATATTTATGTATATAGTTCTTGTATAATTTAATAAAAATGTTTTACCTATTATACAGGATGTTAACATACCATCAACTAAGGAAAAGTACAAGTTAAGGTTTAATTTTACAATCTCTTTATTATCCGAGGTTGTTTTTACGTAAGTATCTACTGGGAAATCTTTATCATCAACATCCATGTTTTCTTAAAAATTTATTTCAAAAAAATTACTATTTACTAGACTATGGGTTAATGTAATTTATACCATTATTTGAACTTATATGTTTTGAAAGGAATCTTTCCATCATTTTCTAAACAAGGTAATTTATGACCTTTTTGACAAAATTAAGGTAAGAATGTTTTTTAACTTATACGGTGGGTGAAGCTATTTAACACAGTTATAATATCATCAAAGCTTCCCTTACAAGATTATAATTATATTTTAAAAATAAATGCTTTCTTTTATAATTATGTGACTGTTAAATGGTTTCAAAATATTAAGAGGTATTTCTTTCAAATAGTTTTTTTCATCTATGTTAAAATACATTAATGGATTTTAAACTTGTTTGAAGTTGATTTATTAGGATAAAAATATTCCATATTTTATTGAGGTTTTTTTGATATTTTTGACTATGGATGTGTTATTTTTATAACATTCATGGTTTATGGTTAATGTATTGACATTTCGCATGCTAGTTTTAATAAAAATATTTATGTTATGTTTGAACCTTTTCATATACAGAATGTATTGGACTTAGTATGTGAAGGGTGGAGCCCGTTATAGCTCCTCAGTGCATCGGTAGGTCTCATGAGACAATTAGATGTGGAATTGGTTGAGGCCTTTCCCATACTGATATATGGTTTTGGCCGAGGTCTTAATCATTTTTAAATGTCTTGGCTAAGGCCTTGAAAAAAAGTTTCAGAATGTTCAGCATTATACATTCCATCATTATGAAAATAATAATGATGGTTCATGTGGTTATTCGACTAGTTGGATACCCATGGCTATGTTTTATTATGGAATTATTTACTCAGATCATATTCTTGCCGTAATGTGTTCATTTTTATTATTTCTAAAGGCATGTGTTTTAAATTATTCATCATGCCTAATGTTTATGATATCTTCTCATTTATTGCTTACCCTAACTGAGCGTTTGAACTCACCCCTTTTTTATGTTTCATTTTCCTAGGATATGAAGAAGTTAGTTATGAGTGACTTTCAGACATAATCTAGGAGGCTTGGATGTTTCTAATGGAATAAATTAGTGTTGTATTTCTTTCCAAGATGTAATGTTGAACTTTTGTATGTATCTTGTTTCAAATAATACTAAACAGATCGGTCTTTTGGGACGTGATTCCTTGTATCATGCGAATATTATGTAATAAAGCAGCGACTCTGCGTAACTGGGGTCAGGATGTTATGGTTGGTATTAGAGGAAGTTTAGTACAAACCTTGGAAACTAGATTTATAAAAACTCTGATTAGAGAACATTATCCTAAGATAGAATTTGAGGATAAGTATAGAAGAGATTCTGATAATTTTGGTACTGTAGAGATTTTTTGTGTTTTCCAATAAATACATCCCTATCTAGAGATGAGAAAGTAGAGGCGACTCTGGCACAGATGTACTTAGGGGTAAAAATCAAAAACACTGCTTTGAGCTAGACTCGAATGGGAAACGGCGCAATACAATGGGCATTGCTGCACTCTTGGTTATGACACTCCCATGGGATATTCTTAGGATAATTCACATTTTCTTTACAAACCATTATGAAGGATTTATTAGTATATACTTCCTCATAGAAAACATTTTTATGATTATGGATTTTATCCATAAACTCTTGAATTCATGTTATGTGTTTTGCAAGTTCAGAATTATGTATTGCGGTTCATAAACTAATCTACTATATTACATTTTTTAGAAATAGAGCCTAGTGGAAGGAATGGAAACCATATCAACGCATATAATCCATATATGGATTTACCACCTGCTCAAAATAATTATAATTGAGCTGGTGATACAATAGGTGCGGATCAACTTATCACCATACTAGGACAACTCACACAGGTTATGAATAATAACCATACCCGTATGGAGCACCTTGATCCACAACACAGAGGATAAATGTTAGATTGTTTCATGAGAAAACAACCACCAACATTCAATGGGTCTACAAATCCATTTTTAGCAGAAAAATGGATAAGTTACTTAGAGAAAATATTTCATGCTTTGGGGAGTAACGAAAAGAAAAAATTATCATGGAAGTTTATCACCTCACCAGAGATTCAAATCAAGGATGGTCATTAATAAAAAACACAAACTAGGATAAAGAAGTATCATGTATATAATGAAGCTAGTTTAATAATCTTTTCTTAGAAAAATACTTTCCCTGTGACCATCTCGGGGATATGGAATGGAAATTTTTGAGTCTGAGACAAAAGGAGGATGAGAATGTCACAAAGTATGAATCTAACATTACAAGGTTAGAAAGGCATTATAAAGATTATATACGTAACCAAATAAGTAATATTGATCATTTTATTGTTGGGTTAAAACCATTTCTCCATTGGGAATTAGTCTCACAATCCTTCTCATCATATGAAGATATTGTCTCAAGTGCTATCAAGACAGAAAAGGGATTCTCTAAGTCTTATGAATTTAAAGAAAATCACGAGAATAAGAGATCTGTTGAAAAGTCTAGGAAATGAAATAATGAAACATGGAATATGGGAAGAGTTGAATTTCCACCTTGTGATAATTGTGGAATGAAGCACCCTGGTTCCTGTCTAAAAAGAAAATGATTATTCAACAAATGTGGATAGAAAGTCCATCTTGCTAGTGATTGTTAGGGGATAAAAGAAGCTATCGATGTTCAATGCTACAATTTTATGGAGATGGGACATTATTCCAATGAATATCCTAAGCGTCAGGGAAACTTATCTCAGAAAAGGCCAAGGGATCAAGGCTAAGCTTATTTGATCCCTACTGCTGAGGTTGAAGCTCCGAAAGATGTGGTGGCAGGTAATTTAAGGGTTTCCTCATGTTTAGCCAATGCTTTTTTTGATTCTGGATCACCACATTGTTTCATATCTTCCTAGTTTTCTAAGAAAATCAGATATTTCTATTTTGATTTAAAAAGGGAGTTTTCAGTAAAAACTCGTAAGGGAAGTATCATTGCAACAAAGTTTTGGGAATCGTCCCACATTAAGGAATATAAATAATATTTATCTGTTGATATAATCATCATACACTTGATTGAATTTGATATAATCCTTAGTATGGATTTTCTTTCAGACCATGATGCCAAAATTTTTGTAAGAAGAAGGAGGTTACAATTCTCGATGATGATAAGGAGTACCTTATATTTAGAGAAGAAACGTCACCATATGATTCTTATCTAGATCCACCCTGAGTAGCTCTACTAAATTCAATTATTATGGAGGATGATAATGAAATAATTATGGGTGAGTATAAGAATGTTTGAATATATTACATACCGATTGTGCAAGAATATGTTGATATGTTTCCAGAGGATTTACCTGAACATCCTCAAAAATAAGAAATTGAGTTTTCCATTGATTTAATTCCTAGTTCAAGGCCCATATCAAAGACCCCTTATAGAATGGCCACTGTGGAATTAGTGGAACTAAAGAAAAAACTATAGGAATTGAGTAATAAGGGATTTATTTTCCCTAGCGTTTCTCCATGGGGAGCCCCTATCATTTTTGTCAGGAAGAAAGATAGATCTATGAGATTGTACATTCACTACAGGGAGATCAATACTATAAAAATAAAGAAAAAGTATCCCCTACCACACATTGATGATTTATTCGACCAAATTCATGGAGCTCAATATTTTTCAATGATTGACCTTTGATTTGGATATCATCAGTTATGTGTGAAGAAGGAATACATTCTAAAAAAAACATTCCAATCCTGGTATGGGCATTACGAGTTTACAATAATGACTTTTGTATTGACGAATGCACCCTCTGCCTTCATGGATCTAATGAATAGAGTTTTCAAGTAATATCAGGATGAATTTTTAGTGGTATTTATTGATGATATCTTGGTATACTCCAAAATCTAAGAAGATCATGAAAATCACTTGCACATTATTCTGAAGATTCATAGAAGAAATGAATTATATGGGGAGTTTACCAAGTGAAAATTATGGCTTCAAGAGATTTATTTTCTTAGACATATTGTCTCTAATATAGAATCTCTGTTGATCCATCAAAGAATAAGGCAATACAGGAATGGCCCACACCAATGGGTATAACTGAGGTATGCTGTTTTATTGGTTTAGCTGGTTATTATCGATGTTTCGTCCAGAAATTTTCCCGGTTGGCTAACCCATTAACCAAGCTCACACATAAATGGTTTAATTTTTTTGGAAAACAAAGTGTGAATAATGATTCGAAGAACTGAATAAAAGATTATTTAATGCTCTTATCTGGAATCTAACATCATGGAATGATGGGTTTGTTATTTATAGTGATTCTTCAAAGAATGGACTTGGTTGTGTCTTAATGAATAATGATAGATTTATTGCTTATGCATCATGATAGCTAAAAATTCATGTGCAAAACTATCCCACTCATGATCTTGAGTTAGCAGCTGTAATCTTCTCTCTGAAGATATAGAGACACTATATCTATGGTGAATATGTGATATTTATACTAATCACAAGATTTTGAAGTATATTTTCTCACAAAAAGAACTCAACATGAGGAAAAGACAATGGATTGAACTACTCAAGGATTATGATTGCACTATACACTACCACCTGGGGAAGGCAAAAAAGGTGGAAGATGCTTTGAGTAGAAAGGAACATGGAGTTTTTTACAAAATGAGTGTTGAAAGGGATCCTATTTTCATGGATCTACTAAATATGGATATGGGAATTACCATGGAAGGTGAAACCTGAATACTTTTTCAAATGGTTGACAAACCATCTTTACTAGAAAGAATAAAGAGTTCTCAAAATGATAATGAGGAGTTTCAAAAGAAGATTAAAGCTATATATGTTGGGAGATTGAGTGAATTTGTATATGAATATGGAATTTAGAAATTTGGTAAGAGACTTTGTGTTCCTGATAAAACTTATCTAAAAAGAGAATTTTCAGATGATGCTCATAGTTCCAATTTCTCTATAAACCATCGGAGCACAAAGATGTATAGATATTTGAAGGAACATTTTTGGTTGGACAACATGAAAAGAGAGATTTCTGATTTTGTGTCAAGTGTATGGTTTGCCAACAAGTGAAATCTGGAAGACAGCATCCTAGAGGATTCATGAAAACTCTTACCATACATGAGTGGAAATGGGATGATATTAAAATTGACTTTTCCATGGGGATACCAAAGACTTCTAGAAGGAATGATGCAATATGGGTCATTGTTGATCGTCTTAAGAAGTATGCACATTTTCTTGCTATAAGAGATGATTTACCTCTTGAATGTTAAGAAGGAATATATATTAATAAAGTTTTAATACTTCATGGAGTACCCCTATCAATCATTTTTTATCATGATCTCTGTTTAACATCATGATTCTGGAGAAGTCTTCAGAAATCCCTGGATACTAAACTTTGTTTGCGTACTGCCTACCACTCTCAAACTAATGGACAATCAGAATAGACTATTCAAACCTTAGAATACATGTTGAGATCTTTCTCACCTGACTTTCAAGGTATGTGGGATCAATATTTACCACTGGTAGAATTTTCCTATAACAATAGCTTCCATTCAAGTATTCATATGTCACCATATGTGTAAGAACCTGAGTTTTGAGCCTGTAAGACTTTGAAAATTTCTTAATGTTATTCCAGAGAAGGGTGTTCAGATGGCGTTTGATTCTGAGCCCTAGTGTGGCAGGAGTAAAATTTTAAGTGCGTTCACACTGGACACGAAAAATAAACAGAATAACTCCTAAATGGTTGCTTTGATGGGAAAATCTAGGGCACCGTTGAGTCTATAACATTCATTTTACCCTAGGAGGGGAGTAACTTCTGTGGGTGCGACCAAGGCGTGGCGGCTCCGGTGGATCGTGGTCGAAGCGACGGGCTACACCCTATGAGGTAGGCTCGTTTATTTTCATTTTTAATTTCCGAAATCTCTTCAAATGGAATTTCTAGCATAGAAATGTGGGTTTCCTATCGAGTGAATCCCATAGTTGCATAGGATTTGAACCGAGCTTTCTAATGCTCGTCTCAGATCAAAAAGCCAAGTCACGGGGCGCCCGGGGTGGCCCCAGGATGTTTTCCAACCAATTTTACCTATTTTCCGGTGGCTCCAACGGTTTCTAGTGGGCTTTAGGTAGTCCGGGATGGCAGCCGGTGCGGTGGGCGTCTACGACAGACCGACAAGGCAGCGGATGTCACCGGTGTGGACCACGACGGGGGTCGCGGCGCGCAATCACGAGTGGGAGACTGAGACCCAACTTTGGCGACTCTCCGCATGGGACAACGATCAACCACGAGGGCCTGTTGGTGCAGGTGGACCACATGGAAGCAGCTAGGCCGGCACTACGGGGTGGCCCAGGCCGGGTGGACTGGCTGGACCGGGCCGGTCCAGCCCTAAGGGGTTATCCCCCTTGTCTTCGGACGACGGTAACATTCACTACGGGTGTCGGTTTTGTGTGTCGTTTGTGTTAGCGCAATCTTCAGATCAATTCAGTGTTTTGAGATGGTCTTGGGTATTTTTAATTCCTAAGGAAAAGGCTCGGTGGCGCGACACACCATTAAGTATTGTTTAGTGCCTCAATGGGATTTTTCTTTCCGATGGCGCGAACACATCCAGAGTCCGTTTAAGGTGTCGTTAGTGGAATTTTGACCCTAGAGTCAAGACGAAGTTGTCCAAGGTGGTTTCAGGCATTGAAGTTGGAGTTGAGGTGTGGGCTCCACGGGCCATCTTTTAAGCTATGAGTAGCGTTTTCAGACTTTTTCATCAGACGTCCGTTCGGGGTGAATGATTAGTCTTTTTACCGTGTTTTTCTGAGAGCATCATGATCGTGCAGTTCGCCCGAACTATTTTGGGACCGAGGTGTGGGACCCATGAGACTTCGTATGCACATAAAGCGGTGTTGAATAAATTTTTCAATAAGAGTCCATTTCAAACGAGTAAATAGTATATCTCACATTTTTTTCTGTGAGGATTGCAACGGTGTAATCAATTTGGGCATGTGTAGCCTCTTTAGAGATCTCATTAAATGTAGAGACATGAAACGGCATTAGTTGGAGGTTCCTTTGACACAGTATAAACCAACGCACGATAGTGAGGTTAGTGATACCCAGAGATGGTTCGGGCGATGCGATGTTATCAAACCAGTTTAGGGTTAACCCTCTATCGGGGCTTGGCAGTGGGTTACCCACCGGCGTATCTGGGTTTACCATCCAACGGGGCTGGGTCGTGGGTTACCCTTTAACCTTAGGGTTTACCCTCAGGCGGGGCTGGGCAGTGGGTTACCCTTTGACCTTCGGGTTTACCCTCAAGTGGGGCTGGGTAGTGGGTTACCCATTAACATTTGGGTTTACCCTCTAGCAAGACTGGGCAGTGGGTTACCCGTTGACTTAGGGGTTTACCCTCTAGCGGGGTTGGGCAGTGGGTTACCCGACGACCTCTTAGAGTTTACCCTCTAGCTGAGATGTGCAGTGGGTTACCTGATGACTTCTTTCATACTCATCCCTTTCTATGTGGCTAGTCATTGACTTCTCTCTGTGATTACCGGAGTGGGACCCTTGGTTGTACGGTTTAGTGATGAGATAGTTTTGACGTGAATGAATTATGGGTATTAGTGATGGATATCCTTAGAACTGTTGGGGAGTTTTCCTGGGCTGATCTTGGAGATATAGATCACCTTACAAACTCGTTCAGGTTTCTTTTTGAGCATATATATATATACACCCTAATTTTGTTCCCACTCCTTGGGTTCAGTTAATCTCCTTCTAGAAGGGGTGAAAACACGCAGGGTATGCCATGTGATTTCCGTGTCTAGATCCTCTTGGGTGGGATGAGTCTACTTCCTTTCTTTTGTGGGGTTGAGCTGCACTCTCTCTATTGTACTCTTACACTGTTCTTTTTTCAATCTACTACTCATTGTTTTAGTACCTCCTTTGTTCCTCCCTTGAGCTTTCAGGGCATCCTACTGAGTACCTTTATACTCACCCCTTCTTGGGATTTGCCGACCCTTGGTGTTCCCTTGCAGACGATAGACAGGTTGATCAAGACTAAAGAGGAGTGTAGAGGACACCAGAGCTTGGGCTGCGTTTAGTGGTCGTAGCAGGACTTTCATGTGTGAGACTCACTAGCAGCTTACTTTTGTTTACCTATTGTCGGGTTGTGGCACCTTTCGGGTTGGGCGCATGTTTTTCCCTATTTTCTGTTCAGTTATCTTGTCAGTACTTTTCATCACTTTACATTTTCTATTTAGAAGTCGATGCATGACTATGGTTGGGTTATAGTTGCATTTTCTTTGGTTTTCTTTTTACTCTGCACTTATGCATTGAGTGGGTTGTGTGTACAGGTACTTAGGAAAATGCCTCTTTGATATTGTTACAACTTCGGTGCTTGTCACCAGCCCTTGGCCTATGGAGGTAGGCTTGGGGTAGTTGCAGCTCGAGAACAGTAGGGTCGGGCCATGACAAAATGGTATCAGAGGTGGTTCATTCCTTCGGGAATTTTTCAGACGTCCCAAAAAAGGATTTGGTTGGGATTTAGGGCAATATTGTTGATGTTTCTCGAGAGCGGATATTAGGCCAGGGATTCCAGTGATGGTATGTGTGGACGATGTATATATTCACCAGGACCTTGATAACCCACTTGTCGACTAGGCTTACTGAGACACTTGTTTCAAGTGACTTTGAAACATGCATCTGGTAGGATTGAGTCTTTAACTGTCCTTTTTGATTTAGCTCCCCTTTATTGTTACTGATATATATATATGTGCTCATCTGATCATGGTAATCCATGATAATTTTCAGGATGCCCCCAGGACAGCAGCCAACCAGGTTACACTCTCCAATTCGTGATGACGACCTGGCAAGCAATGAGGCGTCAGTTCAAGGAACCTCACGTGATCCCCTTCCACCCAGTGCTTCAAAAGTATCCCCTCAACCTGGAGAGCGGCAGTTAGTACTGGTAGCACAGGCCGCGGTTAAGCATAGGATGAGTGTGCTTCGAGACTTTCAGCATTAGTGACCGCAAAAGTTCCGTGGAGACCCGGATCCCCGGGTAGTGGAAGACTGGCTAGAGTTCGTGGGGAGACTTTTCAGGCAAGTACAAACACTAGTGGACCGGATGGTAGCCCTATCTTCCAACCTTTTCCTTGGGATGGCTGGGCGTTGGTGGGGGTTGGTTACGCAGACCCATGATGAGTCGTCTCTAACATGGGATAGCTTCCAATAGCTCTTCTGGGAGGATTACTCCCCCTATTGATGACACTCTATTCGGATTCAGGATCTTCTGGAGCTAAAGTAGGGGGGATGACCATGGCGTCGTACTCGGCTCGGTTTACTGATCTGACATGCTGCTTGTAGGATATGGTGCACGATAGTTACTTCTGAGAGTGGAAGTTTGAGCAGGGTCTTCGCAGGGAGATCCTTGATAGTGTAGTACCCCTGTGCGTCCCTACTTATTCCGGGGTGCAATATCGGGTGCTCGTGGAAGATAGATTCTTGGCTGAGGGATGCTAGCTGGTAGGGCCTAGCAGTGGCCGCTTCAGAGCAGAGTCTTTGGTAGTAGGCTTGCGGTAGAGAGCAGAGCCTCAATCGAGGAGACCATTCCGTGAGTAGACTTAGGGGTAGGGTTGTACACTGCAGTGGTGTCATAGAGAACTGGGGCAGTCAGGAGAGAGTTGGTTCTATAACTGTGACTGATGGGGTCACCTAGCACGGGACTGCCCGAACAGGTGTACCGAGCAGTCATGGCAGGCAGTGGGTGAACACCAGCGGCAGAGGCAGCGCCGTGACTAGGGATCTCCCAGGAGAGGATAGGGTGGTCCTCAAGGAGGCGGAGCAGGAAGAGTGACAGGACCTGGAGGTTCGGGACGACGTTTTGAGGTCCTTCCACCGCCACCATTAGGCGGCCCATGCCAGACTCAGGGAGCTGGCGGTAGGGATGTGGGTAGCTTCAGGTTATGGGTGTTCGTGACCCCCCCCCAGCACATGAGATGGTCTGAGGTAAGATTTTTGTATACATTAAGCTTTCTTCAGTATTAGTAGACATAGGCACCAGCCACTCTTTTATATCACTGCTTTTAGTATGGGAGTTGGAGGTTCCAGTAGAGGTGCTGACACCTTCTCTTAGCCTCGTGGTTCTTACGGAAACTGCCTCATTGGTGACATTTACTTGCAGATAGTGTGAACTGTCATTCAGAGGAGAGAGTTTCATGTGGTACCTACTCGTCATCACGATGGAACCTTATGATGTCATCTTGGGTATGGATTGGCTTTCCATGGTTCATGCCCAGATTGACTGTCGGCGCAAACTAGTCAGATGCGTCCATTTTGATGGGACAAGGTTCACCATCCTTGGTGAACGAGACCTCATGGAAGAGCAGACAGATACTCTGAGTAGGAGACCATGACCTTTTTCTCACCATTTGAAGAGCATGGCTCTCGGAGCAGCAAACACTATAGGCACCTGGATCCCTACTGTTGTAGAGGACTACATGGACGTCTTTCCCAAGGATGTCCCGGGACTACCTCTGAGGGGAGAGATGGAGTTCTGCATTGACTTGATACTGGGGACTGCCCCGATATCATTTGCAGAATATCAGATGACACCCACAGAGCTTCAGGAGCTATGACTTCAGTTGGAGGACCTTTTTGATAAGGGATTCATCCGGCCCAGTGTGTCCTCCTGGGCATCTCTGGTTTTTTTTGTGAAAAAAGAACATGGGAATCTGTGGATTTGTATATATTATCATTGCCTAAATCAGGCTACGATAAAGAACAATTACCCTTTTTCGAGGATCGAAGACCTCTTCGACCAGTTGAGAGGTGCAAAGTTGTTCTCTGAGATTGATCTTCGATCCATCTACCACCAGTTGCGGGTTCGTGAGGCTGACATCCCGAATTTGGCTTTCCATTGTTGTTATGGAAATTATAAGTTTCCGGTGATGCCCTTTGGCGTGACAAATTTCCCCGCCATTTTCATGGCTTTGATGAAACAGATCTTCCAGTAGTACTTGGACCAATTTGTGGGTGACTTTATTGACTACATACACATCTACTCTGCGATAGAATATGAGCACGTGGAGCATTTGAGGATGGTACTAGACTTACTCCAAGAGAACCAGCTATATGGGAAGCTCTCAAAGTGTCAGTTCTAGATTCATGAGTTTCACTTTCTGGGGCATGTCATTACAGAGCAGGGATTGGCCATAGATCCCGCAAAGATAGAGGTAGTGATTTCTTGGGAGCCACCTAAGAATGTGTCAGAGGTGCGGAGCTTCCTTGGTTTGGTAGGGTACTACAAGAGGTTTGTGGAAGATTTCTCCAGGATTGATGCCCCTTTGACCGCATCGACATGGAAGGGATGACCGTTCACCTGGACTGATGAGTTCCAGAAGGCCTTTGAGGAGTTGAGACAAAGGCTGACTATTGCTCTAGTGTTGAGGCTGCCAGAGGAGGGCGTTGAGTTTGTGGTGTACTTCGACGCTTTAGGAGCTGGGCTTGGGTGTGTGCTGATGCAGCAGCGGGCAGTGATTGCTTATGGGTCGAGGCAATTGAGGCCCCATGATCATAATTATGCAACTAATGATTTGGAGCTGGTAGATGTGGTCTTTTCCTTGAGGTTATGGAGAGACAACCCTCTGGGTGAGTGTTTTGTGGTCTACTCAGACCACCAGAGCCTCAAGTACATCTTCACTCAGAGAGATCTGAATCTATGGCAGACGTGCTGGCTAGAGTTTCTGCAGGACTATGATTTTGAGATACTCTACACTCCAAGGAAGGGAGATGTTTTAGTATATGCTCTTAGTAGGAAGTCTCAGGCTCGTTTAGTGTGGGAAGCTTAAGAGTACTTGGCTTCCCTATGACTGACCTTGGTGGAGAAGGAGGGTACATCTTTTCTATAGTCGATGGTGTTAATCCATTGCTCCTTGAGCATGTGAGAGAGTTTCAACTAGAGGATGTAAACAGAGAGGTACTGCGTGATCAGATATCCATGGGCGATGCACCCGATGGGTATTCTGAAGGAGATAATCATAGTATCTTATTCCAGGGGTGAGTTGTAGAACCAGTGGAGATGTGGGATGAGGTGGTGTGGGAGTTCCATACTTCTCCCTCAGCTATACATCCCGGTGTGGGGAAAATGAACAGATACCTTCAGTGGATGTTTTGGTGGTCTGGTATGAAGTGGAGCGTAGCTGAGTTCATTTCTTGGTGTCTTAACTATCAGCAGGTGAAGGCAGAGCATCAGGTTTCAGTATGGTTATTACAGCCCCTTGATATCCCAGAGTGGAAATGTGATGGTGTATTTATGGTCTTCGTCATAGGGATTCAATGCACATCTAAGGTCCATGATTCCATTTGGGTGATAGTGGACTGACTCATGAATTCGGTGCACTTATTTGCCATTCGAGAGCAGATCTTGGGGGACGGTCTAGGGTAGCTGTTTGTTCAGAAGATCGTCCGCCTTTATGGAGTACCCTCAATGATTGTCTCTGACCGTGACGCACGGTTTAAGTCGTGTTTGTTGCGAGGCCTGCAGGAGGCATTCAAGACTCAGCTGCAGATGAGTACAATTTTTCACCCCCAGACAGATGGTCAGATCGAGTGCACTATCCAGGTGTTGGAGGATATGCTCAGGGTATACATTTTAGACTTTGGCCTAGGGTGGGAGGATCAACTTCTCTTGGTAGAGTTTGCGTATAACAATACATAACACTATACTATTGCCATGGCACCTTTTGAGGCCCTCTACGGGAGACCATGCAGGTCACCGTTGTGCTGGACGGAGGTTGGAGAGACCTCCCTCGTGGGCCTAGAGTTGGTACGGGTGACGACGGAGAAGGTGCAGGTCATTCGTGAGCGGGTGAGGATGGCCTAGAGCAGACAGAAGTATTACGCAGACCGTCGTCATAGGCCTATGGAGTTCGATCAGGGGGACCATGTCTTTTTTAGAGTCTCTCCACAGTGTGGTACACAGAGGTTCAGCCAGGGATGCAAACTATCCCGAAGGTTCATTGGGACCTTTGAGATCGTGTGCAGGGTTGGTGAGGTTTCCAACCATCTTTCTCTACCCCCACAGCTGGAGAGGGTGCATGACGTCTTCCACGTGTCGCAGTTGAGGAAATATGTGCACTAACCCATGCACATTATCTACTGGAGAGAGTTGGACATTGAGTATTGATCCACCTTTGTGGAGCACCCAATGGCGATTGAGGACTGGCTGGAGTGGACACTACGTGGACGGACCATTCCTTTGGTTCGTGTGTTGTGGCAGCACGAAAGGGTGCAAGATATCACCTGGGAACGGGAGAGCCAAATGCGAGCCCAGTACCCCAAGTTGTTTTTCTAGTTTTGTTTTTCGAGGATGAAAAACATAAAGGAAGGAATGATTTAAGAACCCAGGTTTCGATCCTATAAGACTTTGAAATTTTCTTAATGTTATTCCAGAGTAGGGCATTTAGAGAGCATGTGATTCTGTACCCCGGTGTGGCCGGAATTAAATTTTAAGTGCTTTCACATTGGACATGCCAAATAAACAGAATAAATCCTAAACGGTTTCTCGGATGGGAAAACTGAGGGCACAGTTGAGTCTAGAGTGTGCCGTTTACCCTTAGTGGGGTGTAACTTTCACGGGTGCGACCCTTCTGTGGAAAACACCACCAAGGGAAATTTTGTAATTTAGCAGCCTCGGGTGTGAACTTTATAACGTCAGAATGGAGGCTTGGAATAAAATTTGGAGAACAACGGAGCACTCAAAATGTGTTTTTTTACCCTAGGAGCGGCTTAATCTTGACCCCGTCAGGAGTTTGGGTACGGGCCTATGGGTGTGAGTTTAAAAAAAATTAAATTTTTAATTTTTTTCTCTCCTACTTAATTACCAACCCATCCTCCTTCTTTCCCCTTTCCTCTCCCTAGTGTAATCCCTCTCAATAAGAATCAATACCCTCTCCCCACCTCTCCAAGGCACGGTGGCTCCAGCGGATCGTCGGTGAAGCGACGGGCTACACCCCCCGAGGTAGGCTCGTGTATTTTCGTTTTTAATTTATGAAACCAATTCAAATGAAATTTGTATCATAGAAATCCTATTTTACAATAAATAGAAGCTCATTATTGCATAGGATTTGATCCTAGATTTCTAACTCTCATCTCGGATCAAATATCTGAGTCCTAGGGCACCTGAGGTGGCCTCAAGATGTTTTCTGGCCAATTTTCCCTATTTTTCGGTGGCTCTAGGGGTTTTAGGTGGCCTTCAAGCGGTCCGGGATGACGGTCAGGATGGCGGGCTCCCAGGAGGTGGTGGCGCGGCTCCCAAGAGGTGGCACGATGTGGCTCCCAGGAGGTAGCGTAGCAGGTGTTGATGGAGGATAGGCATGGTGGGTGGAGGTCGCCGGTGCGGAGCGCGATGGGGGTCGCAGCGCGCGACCCCAAGCTAGAGACCGAGACCCACCTTCAGCAGGTCTCCGCACGGGACAGAGACCGGCCATGAGGGCCGGTTGCCACATGTGGACTGCAGGACAGCAATCGGGCCATGTGGAAGGGCCATGTGTCGGCACTGCGGGCCGACCCAGGTCGGCTGGACCAGTGGGACCGGGCCGGTCCAGCCCTAAGGGGTAAGCCCCTTGTCTTTAGACACCCATAACATTCACTACGTGTGTGGTTTTTGTGTGCCATATACGGCAGCACGATCCTCATATCGAGTCGTAGTTTTGAGATGGTCCCGGGGATTTTTAATTCCCGAGATGGGGGCTCAGTGGCATGACACACCGTTAAGTATTGTTTAGTGCCTCGCCGAGATTCTTCTTTCGGATGGCACGAAAACATCCAGAGTCCGTTTAAGGTGTCGTCAGCGGCATTGTGACCCCAGTGTCGAGATGATTTTTTCCATGGTGGTTTCAGCTGTGGAAGCCAGAGTTGAGGTGTGGGTCCACAGGCCTTCTTTTAAGCTGTGAGTGGTGTTTTGTGACTTTTTCATCAGACGTCCATTCAGGGTGAATGAGTAGTTGTTTCGGTGTGTTTTTTCGAGAGTATCATGATGGCACAGTTCACCCGACCTCTTTCGAGACCGCGGTGTGGGCTCCATGAGACACCGTATGGGCATAAAGCGGTTTTGAATATCTTTTTCGGCGGGATTCTGTTTCAAGCAAGTAAATAATCTATCTCGTGTTTTTTTCCCGTGAGGATTGAAACGGTGTAATTGGTTTGGGAATGCATAGCCTGATTCAGGATCTCATTAAATGTGGAAACATGAAAGGGCATTGTTTGGAGGTTCCTTTGATGCACTCTGAACCAACACACGATATCGATGTTAGTGACACCCCGAGATAGTTCGAGCGGTGCAGAGTTATAGGACCAGTTCAGGGTTTACCCTCCAATGGGGCTAAGCAGTGGGTTACCCATTGTCCTTAGGGGTACCCTCCAGCGGGGCTGGGCAGTGGATTACCCGTTGACCTTAGGTTTTACCCTCAAGCGGGGTTGGGTAGTGGGTTACCCGTTGACCTTAGGGTTTACCCTTCAACGGGGGTGGGTAGTGGGTTATCTGTTGACTTAGGGGTTTACCCAACATTGGGGCTGGGCAATGGGTTACCCGGCGACCTCTTAGAGTTTACCCTCCAGATGGGCTGGGCAGGGGGTTACCCGACAACTTCTTTCAGACTCAGCCCTTTCGATGTGTCTAGTCAATGACTTCTCCCCGTTATTACCAGAGCGGGACCCTTGGTTTTATGGTTTAGTAATGAGACATCTTTGATGTGCGAGACTGATGGGCATTAGTGATGTATATCCTTAAAACTATTGGCGAGTTTTCTTGGGATAAGATTGGATATATAGATCCCCTTACACACTCGTTCAGGTTTCTTGTTGAGCATATATATATATGTATACACCCTAATTTTTTTCCCACTCCTTGGGTTCAGTTACTCACTGTCTAGGAAGGGTGAAAACATGTGGGGTATGCCACGTGCTTTCTGTGTCTAGCTCCTCTTGGTTGGGATGAATATACTTCCTTTCTTTTGTTGGGTTGAGCTACACTCTCTCTATTGTACTCTTACACTGTTCTTTTTTCTGTCTACTGCTCACTGTTTTAGTACCTCCTTTGTTGCTCCCTCGAGCTTTCGAGGCATCCTACTAAGTATCATTAAACTCACCCCTGATTGGGATTTTCCCACTCTTGGTGTTCCCTTATAGAAGTACATGTTGATCGAGACTACGGAGGAGTGTAGAGGACACCAGATCTTGGGCTGTGTTCAGTGGTCAGAGTAGGACTTTCAGGTGTGAGACTCACCAACTGGTTACTTTTGTTTACCTATTGCCGAGTTGTGGCACCTTTCGGGTTGGGTGTGTGTTTTTCCCTCTTTTCTGTTCGATTATCTTGTCTGTACTTTTCAGCACTTTAATTTTTCTATTTAGAATTGGATGCATGAATGTGGTTGGGTTATAGTTGTTCGTTCTTTGGTTTACTTTTTACTCTACACTTCTTCATTGAGTGGGCTTTGTGTATAGGTACTTAGGAAAAGGCCTCCCTGAGATTGTTATGCCTTCGGCACTTGTTACTAGCCCCAGGCCTACGGAGGTGGGCATGGGGTAGTTGCGACTCGAGATCGGTAGGTTCGGGTCGTGACAATATGAAGCGTCATATGGAAAGAGATGTCACACACCAAATTTTTGGTATGATGTTGGTGAAAGAAAACTCGAATGCCCAAAACATGTTGAGGAAACAATGGAAAAACTGAATATTATCCAAACCCACATCAAAGTAGCTCAAAGTAGGCAGAAGATCTATGCCGATAACCGAAGGAAGGGTTTGGAATTTTAGGTAGGAGATCATGTTTTCTTGAAGGTATCTCCATGGAAGGGATTTATACGATTTGGTAAGAAGGTAAAATAAAGTCCCAGGTACATCAGACCTTTCGAAATTCTATAATGAATTAGGGCTGTAACTTACCGTTTGACAATGCCACCAAGTCTTTGAAAAGTTCACGATGTGTTCCACGTATCACTATTGAGAAAATACATGCATGACCCAACGCATGTACTCACCTATGAGGAAATTGAACTAGAACCTGATTCATTCTTTTGTGAATATCCTGTCAAGATTCTTGATACCAGAAAACAAGTGTTGAGAAACCGGAAGACTCATCTGGTAAAAGTTCTACAGAGAAACCATATGATGGAAGAGGCAACGTGGGAACCAGAGGAACTTATGTTGAAGAACCACCCGAATATTTTTGTACGGCAGTATTCTAGAAATTTTGGGGACGAAATTATTTGAAGGTGGGAAGAATGAAACACCCCAAGCTTCCATGGTATGTTTCCCTTGGAATAATGCAATAGCTTGCATTGTACGCAACATCAAGATTCTAACACACCGCGACCAATCAAACTAGCCGTTATGAATAGTAATACCCACTTTTTGATATATTCTATATTTTATTTTTCAAAATGGACTTAATTTTTGAATTCAGAATCTTGAAATTAGCTTAGGGTGAATTTTTGGTATTTTTCTGAAAGCTTTAAATTTTTGATGAATTGTAAAAACACTGTGTTATTGGTTAATACCAGATTTTTTTTAAATAATTATTTATTATATTTAAATTTATCTTAGGTCAAAATAGATACATAATACCTATATATGTTAATTTTAATTCGTTGGAGTCATTTTATAATAAGTTTAGATATATAAAAATTTTATTGAAATTTTTACCGTCTTTTACCCACCTCCTAGGAGCATTTGCAAATTTGTATAAAACATAATTTTACCGCTTCAGTGAGTTGAATTTTAAAAATCCGAGAGACATGGTTAATACCAGTAGGAAAAATATTGTTCAATTAGATGAAAATAATTTTTGGTGAATAGTAACTTTTGACTTTTATTTACCACACTTAAAAGTAAATAGAGTTATTAAGTGTAAAAATGATATCATAATTACCCTAACACAAGTCCTAATTCTGTTGGATAAGTATATTTAGATCAAAATAAACCTTAGGAATAAAATATGATCCTCTTTGGTCCACTTGGACTAGATTAGGGAATTTATTATTATTTTATTTAAAGAAGGGTTAAAAGAGTAAAATTCAAAGTTTAATAACTAAACCATTTTTAATATAGGGTTACACACAATATACATTAGACTGTAATTATTATTTATAAAGTTAAAAATATTTCCTACATAATGGTATTTTATTTATAATTTTTAGACATTATATAATTTAATTTATTTATGACACAATGATGATGTAATAATTACCTTATTAATGAAATATTAAAATAATTGATATTATAAATATCCAAATAAATGTAAATTGAGAAATTTGATGAATTCCACTTATTTTATTGGATAATATGACATGTTATGTTTGGTTAAATAAATTTTATTCTAAGTGATAATATTTTTATTGCCTTAAAAATAATCAAATACTAAATAGTGTCAAAATTGACGTAATTGGGTTTTTAAAACAAATATTATATTATTAATAGATATAATATTCTTAAAAATATAATGTTTCGCCAAAGAACATAGATAAGGTTACATATATTAATAATTAATCACATGGGGTTATTTTGGCTTATTATAGTAAGTTTATTAACCATATAATATAAAAATACAAAGAGACATGGTAAATGAAAAACTATTTAACTAAGAGTTGAATCTAAAAGATATGGTTAATATGTTGAACTAAACCTATCTAAAACCTATTGGTTGGGAGTTTTGCGACCCATCCCCACCTTAGCCTTTAAATAATTCTTTTCAGAGCCATTAGAAAATGAAAATGATTTTATAATAAAATAATATTTCAAGATTTTCCTAAAGATACCCTCACCTCTCTTATAAAAGGGAACTCCCCCTTATCTTAATTTCACACCTTCAAAGCATTTTTGATCTGCCCAAACCTGACCAAAATATCCTCCCAACTTTTCTCCCTTCATCCTAGAGGCCTTTTTTGGTCAAAAATCCAACCTAAGCAGCCCTTTTGATCAAATCAAAAGAAAGAACATGAAGAAGAGGTAAATATTTCATCACCTCTTTCAAGTTCTTTTCTTCTTCCGCTTCCTCTTTATTTGTTTTATCCATTATAAAATAATAACTCCAGTATATTATATATATTTTGATTTTATTATAAAAATGGTACAACAATATTCATTATTCTATCCATCCTGTAAATAGCAAAGTCACCATATGTGCGTGTGTACGGATTATTATCTCCACATCGTGGTGTAGTTTGTTATTCATACACTTCATTATTTGGATGTGTATAATAATGACTATAAATGTTGTAAATAATAAATATAACATGTTAATGATTCTTTATATATGATATAACATCCAATTACATATGATTTAGCCATCAATATATTCATATTGTTGCTCGTGCGTACGTACGGATTACGGTCCCCATGAACGTGATGAGATTCATTCCCCATCGTTATCATTCATGAATAATTTTCATTTTATGATTAAAAACAATTATTATGAACATAATATCATCTTGTATATGAATCAAATACATCCTATCCATAACAAACATGGCTTATGTAACCATGCATATAAAGGAATACAAATTAGTTAACACCCGAAACGATGGTAATACAAAAATATAATTAACAAAGAAATATTATAAGATCATATATGATATCATATTTATATATATAATGATGGTTAATGTGGATATTGGACTAGTATAATACCCATGACTATGTTTTATTATGACATTATTTAGTCGGCTCATATTCATTCCACAAAGTGTTGATGTTTATTATTGGTAAAGGCGGGTGTTTTGAATTATTCATCATGCCTAATGTTTATGATATCTTATGCTTTATTTCTTACCCTTACTGATCATTTGAGCTCACCCATTTCTTATGTTTCATTTTCCCAGGATATGAAGAAGTTATTTACGATTGACTTGCAGGCATAATCTAGGAGGCTTGGATGTTTCTAATGGAATAAATTAGTGTTGTATTTCTTTCCAAGATGTAATGTTGAACTTGTGTATGAATGTTATTTCAAATAATACTAAACTGATCAGTCTTTTTGGACGTGATTCCATGTATAATGCGAATTTTATTTAATAAAGAAATTAATCAAGGTAACTTGGGTTAGTGCATTACATTGGAGCCACTTGGGTGTGACAATGACAAGTTATAAGAATTAATTTAATGTAAAGAGAAATATAACATAAACATGTATCTTTTACTAAAACAATTTTAATTCAATTTATATTAGTGATATTTTCATATATAAATATTCATTAGAAATATAAATCTATTTAATATATGATGGTATTTAATTTTTAGTTTTTATATGTTAAATATGTAAATTTATTTATGACATAATATTGATGTAGTGTTTGGCTTATTAATAAAGGAATCAAATAAGTGATATTATTAATATTAAAATGAATTTAATTTGAATTTCTTAATTCTATATAGGAGTTTTATGGATTATTATGAAATATTATATTTTATTTAATTCCTTTTGTTTGGAGGAATCAAGTTTTATGAATTTCAAAAAAATCAATTACTAAATATTGTCAAAATTGACATAAATGAGTTTTTAAAACTAATACTATTTTTTAAAATGATATTATAATAGTAAAAATATAATATTAGGAAAAATAAAAAGGAAAGTGCTAAAAATTTAATAAATGATCAAATTGTGGTTCTTTTGGAATTTTATAAAAACTATATTAACCATGTAGTATAAAAATAACAGGAGGCATGGTAAGTGTTAAACTATTTAACTAAGGGTTTAATCTAAAATATATGGTCAATTTTATGGCCTAAACATGTATAAAACCTATTGGTTGAGTGTAATTATAACCATAATATATCTTATCCTCGAAATAAATCAATTTGGGGAAATTATAAACCAAAAATAATTTTATGATAAGTTAATATTTCATGTTTTTTTCTAAAGTTCCACTCACCTCTCTTATAAATGGGAACTTCTCCTTCTCTTTAATTAAAACCTCCAAATACCTTTGTCTCGTCCATAACCTGACCAATTCCTCTCCCAAAATACTTCATATAATTATAGAGGAAACACCTAGGGCATAAATGCATCCTATGGAGTCCTTTTGTGAAAATCAAAAGGAGACTTCCGAAAAGAGGTAATTGTTTTATCACCTCTTTCAAAGTTCATTTCTTCTTCTACTTATTCTTTATCAATTTTTTCCATACTAAAATAATAAATCCAATAAATTCCACAATATGATATGTTAATATAATTATGTTACAACCATATTCCTCCGTTTACCCATCCTATGAAAAACAATATCACCATGCGTACGTAGGTACGACTTACCATCTGACACCGTGGTGTAAATTGTTTTTCATGTACCTTTTATTTCTATGGGTATAACTATGAATATAATGTATTTAAATAATCAATAAAACATGATTTTGGTTTCTTAAAATTCATATTCCATCCAATTCCACACCATTTAACCATTATGGAAATGATAATGTCGCTCGTGCATATGTACAGCTTACCATCTCCACGACGCGATGAGACTCATCTTCCATGTTCACCATCGAAGAATGATAATAAGAATAAATATTACTAATAATTATGAAATATTTGACATAATAATCCTACTGGGATGATATATATACATATATTTCATCCACATACTTCCATATGATAAGAAAACGGAAACATCGTTCATGTGTACGTACGACATACCGTCTCCAGGAACGGTGTATTCCATTTCATATATCTATTTGTTGTATATACTTATATTTTGAATATATATGATATATAAATCCTATAATAAATTATTTAAGTATGTAAATCATGATCTATGTAATATGATCAAGAATAAAAAGTCAAAAAATGTACGATAAACAAAGCGATTATTACCCAAAATGTTGCGTTAACTTTGAATTGTTATTAAACATGTAATATAAAATCATAAAAGAGTAATATATGATACCATAAATATTATTATGATTCTGAAATAATTTAATGAGATTATTAAAAAAATTATATAGTATTTTATGATACATTTTGAGAGTATCATACCAAATGTGAGGGTTAATTCCTCAATATCATTTTTATTTGAGATTGTTTTTGTGTAATTATTTATTGGGAAATATTTATCATCCTTGTCTATGTTTCATAAAAATGTTTTCATAAGGAATATTTTATGGTTTTGTGGAAGGTAATCTTTAACTAGATCATCATTTTAATTGTTTTAAAGATTAAATTTTTTAAATCATTAAAATTAATATCCATATTTTCACAATGATTTTAAGGATTTATTTATATGGACATGATTGTTTTAAAATGTTAATTAATTTAGAAAGATTCAATGTGGTATGAGACACATTGATTGAAAAATATAATTTAAATGAATTAATTTATAAATTGTGAAACTTTTAAATGATTTCAAGAAAAAAAGGATATTTCTCTAAAAGAGTTTTACAGATTATTTTAATCTATGTGAAAATAAATTATTATATATTATTCTTGATTGAGGTTGATTTATTATAATAATATATTCCATATTGTATTGAATGAGTTATGATATGTTTGAATGCAGATGTGATATTTTTATACCATTCATGGTTTATGGTTAAAGTATAGAACCTTTTTATTCTAGTTCTAATATGAATGATTATGTTATGTTTCAACCTCTTCATACAAGGAAGGTATTAGACTTAGTAACTAATGGCCAGGGCCTACTATATCAGCCCAATGCATTGGTAGGTCTCATGAGATGAAATAGTGTCTTGGAATAAGGCCTTGATAGAATATTTGTGAATGTTATTGGCACAAGGCCTTGACATATTGGTTATGATATCCAGCATTATGTATTACCTCATTGTTAGATTAGTTATGGATTTTATATGTGATTATTTGACTCGTATAATATCAATGTCAATGTTTAAATGAAATTATTTGATTCATTAATGCCATATTTTGTTGAATATAATGTTTTAAAATTCTTTTGTTCTAATTTTGTACCTTACCTTAAATTTTTATGGTTATTTGTGACAGCTTGTGATATATTGTTTATCCTTACAGAGCATCTGATCTCACCCCTTTCTTATGTTTTATTTTCCTAGGATTCCAAGAAAGGTTTTATATTTGATATTCAAGGTTAATAAAGGGTAAGAATGGTGTTCTAAAAGGATTATCTATTCTATGTTTTATTTCATAAATTTTAATGTAAATCTCATCTATGTAATCTATTTTCCAAAACTGTTAAACTGCTCGGTCCTTTGAGACATGATTTCTTATAATTGTGCCAATGTATTAAAATAATTCACTAGCTCCAGGATACTAGGGTTAGGGTGTCACATTTATCATTAAATTTTTTATTTGAAACACAACCTTTACCTATTGTGGAAATGCACCTATGTTTCCTAAAACACTCCAAGAAGTATTCATTCATGGGATGACTAATGACCAGAGTAGTACAAGCAACATAAAGGAGATGGGGGATGAGTCTCAAGAAAAATATTTCAATAATAACTATTTCAGATATGGGGTTGATGAGGATGATATTTTTACTAGAAGAAATACAACAAAGTCTAAAATGAGTAAATAAAATCAATGGTAATTGGACAGTTTTGGAATAACTTAAAGGAGTAAAACTCTACAAAAAAACATCATTTTCAAAAGTAGAGCCTAAATCATTTAGAGAGGTTAACTAGGTTGAAAACTGGACCAAATATATGAATGATAAGATTTATTAGAATTAGAACAATATCACATGGGAAATTATTCCAAGTCTATAAGATAGATATGTTATCAGAACCAAGTGGGTGTTCTGTAATAAACTCATTGACTATGGAAAAGTGGCTCAAAACAAATAATGGATAGTGCAAAACTGGAATTCCGAGATCAATGGAATTTATATTTTTGATAAATATACTCCCAAATCCATGTTGGAAACTATTTTAATTTTCATGTATATTTAATTCCAAATTTAGTTTAAATTATAAAAAATGAATGTTAAATCTTTGCTCCTAAATGGATTTTTTAAGGGGGAATACATTGAGAAACTGGATGGGTTTATTATTGATGAAAATGAAAGAATGGTGTGCTAGTTAAATAATTATTTGTATATGATAAATAATTCACTGAGGTCCTAGTATTTATGTTTGTATAAATACCTAAGAAATATTTGTTTTATCAAGGTAGAGTTGATCACAACCTCTACATCATGAAAGAGAATGATCAAAGGACGTTGGTACTCATAGATGTCAAAGACATAATATTTTAGGGTTAGATAAAGCATAATTAAATTTTTTGGTGGATCATATGAGTTATGATATTGATATGTATACGATTGATGATTTAAACATTTATCTTGGGTTATAGGTGAATCAAGGAAATCATGTCACATTAATTTCTCAATAAACATATTAAAAAGGCGTTCCAAAGTAAATTTCAGTGGAATATTCCTAACCAATGACAACATCGACCACTATATAGATCAATTGTTTGAAATTTTACGATTTAAAAGATGTAGATGTCACAAAATATTAGTATTGGGAGCCTATTATACCTGAAAACAACAAGACCCTACATTGGGTTTGATATATTTCACTTCGCACAATACAAATGTTGTCCCAAGGAGAGCCACATGCTATCGGGGAAGACGATACAAAAATATACCTAAAAATAGTTGGGTTATTCTATTATAGGATAGTGTAACTGGAGTTTTTGAGATACACAAATGTGGGAAAAGAAGGTTAAGTGGATAATCAAGATAAATTAAAGATATTGAAAACCTGGATTTCATTCGAGCCTTGGTTTCTTTCTACTATTGAATCCTTCAATCCTTTGAATAGTAGGAGCCTTGATTCTAGCCTAGATTCGAGATTGGATTTGGTAATGAGGAGTGTTGGAAATATTTGGATTCCACAGAGAGCTTTGAATATCACAAACCGGTTCGTGATGGTTAAGATTCTAAAAATAGATCGGTACCATTGTATCAACACTTCCAAAAAGGCATTGATGAGGATAGATTTTATCAGTGCTATGTTAATAAGTGTAGATAAAAGAAATCCTTATCTATAATTTTTTAGTGATGATAAATCTTTATCTTTTTTAGTGCTAAAAAAGAGCTGATAAATATTCCTTTTATTTGTTCTTATTACTTAAGCACTGATAAATGATTTAAAATTCTAATTATAAAAAATTTATTTGTAAATATTTTTAATATATATATATATATAGTAAATATATTATTTATTTAAATACTTTTATTATAATTTTATAATTATTTAAATACATAATTATTTATTTCTAATTATATAAATACTTTTCTGAAAAATAAAATTTATATCATTATATATATTTAAATAATTATATATAATATTAGTTGCTTGCATGTTAAAAATTATTGAAACTGAATAATTAAAAATGAGTACATTTTAACAAAATTTAAAAAAATGAATATGTTTTATTAATTAAATGTAAATTATTAAAAAAATATGGAAATGTATAGAAATAAAGATGAATACATATTAAAAACATTAAAATATTTTAAATAATTAATATAAACTAAATAATATAAATTGAATAAATTACTAAGAAAATAAGATAAACTAAAAAATAAAAAACATATTAAAAATGAATAAATAATACCTAACATTAATAATATTAACAATAAATAAATAAAATTTACCGATTCAAAACATAATATATTAAATGTGTTATGTTATAATTAAATTCCAAAATAAAGACTAAAATTAATATAAATTACATAAATATTCAGTCTGTGTGGTTCTATATAAGATTTCATTAATGGCACAAATATTTGTGTGTGTGTGTTGTAAACAAAAATGCATAATTACGTATATATATGTTGAATCAATATAACACTTGTTTTATTAGTGATAAAAAAGCATTGATAATTGGTTCCCTTAACCAGTTCTTGTTTTCACACTGATAAAGGCAACCTTTATCATCACTTTTTGATAACACTGATATAGGGAAACATTGTTAAAGTCCAGTTTTATAGTAGTGATGATAGGTTAAGTTGATTCATGATATATTATATTTCAAAAATAAAACACATTCATAAATATATCATATAGTTATTAACTATATAATTATAAACATCCATGTGAAGTAGTTTTTAAAAATTAATTACACTAATATGAAGAGATTGTACTTTGTACTTATGCATGACTTATGTTTTAGTTTTCCATAAGAAGGAAATGATATATAAAAATTAATATAAAAACTTCTTAGTATTTTAAATATACTTTTGTAATTATGTCAATATGGTTATGTATTATTTGGAGTATGAATTAGAAGAATGAAACTTTAATAGGCAAGGTAAGAACATATAACTCTTCAATTGTTAACATCCTATTGATTACACCATAAGCCTTCATAAAGTGGTTTTTTTGTGAGATAAGAACCTATAATAAATAATCACTAATGTTTAAATGGTACTTTGTAAGGGCTTGGTCAAGTGAAATTTCTCAATAAGTGTGGAGAATAAAAGAGGAGAGGCTCCCCTTTATAAGTGAGGTGGGTGTAAAACTAGTAAATATTAAGAATATTAAAAATTTGATATACATTATTATGAAAAAGTCACACAAAATGGGATGAAAATAAAATATGGGATTATATAGCATTAAAATATATTCGAGAAGTACTATTTGAAGAAATGTTCACATTATTTTAATCCTCAAATCTTTAGTTTAACCACCTCATTATTCCTTTTTAACCCATACCATAGTAATATGTTTTTACCTTGGTAACTATTAATTATTTCCAAAAAATAATTTAAACTCATTATAAAATATTAATTATTGTTATTAAAATTATTTAATCCATTTTATAAAATTCAGTTCTTGTAATTGTCAAAAATGACTTTTTCATATATGTTTACAGAATGCAACGAAAAATTGTTTTTAGAAAAATGTTTTTTAAAGAATAAAAATGTTATTATACCAAAATAATGTATAATGTTTATTACTATGGAATTAAATTGATTATATTGAATAATATGATACTTATTTTAATTCAAAATAATACCAAAACTGAAATGAACCTTTTTAATACTTTATTAAAATAAAATAATCAAAAATAGTTTTTATTTGAAACAAAAATTTCTTATATTTATAAAATGGTGTACAAATATTTATAAATTCAGCATTATATCTTTAAATTAATTACATCAAAATTTTAATATAATTTTAGTATATAATTTTTTTAATAAACATCAGTGCAATTATTGTATCCTCGTAATGACATAAAAGTGATAATATTTGTAAATTCAGTATTTTTTACTATTCACCAAAAATAATTGATTTATAAAAAATATCAAATAATTTAACCTAAAATATTACAGAAAAAAATTATAAAATTAAAATAATTTCATCAAATTAAAATTAATAAATTTAGGAAATTAATTTTTAATCACAATAATTAATAATGTTATGTGAATTATACTATAATTTCTTTAGAATGAAAAGGTTGATTACCGAAATTGGAGTTCATTAGTTACATTATTACCCCGTTCAAAAATTACATCCATTAAATTTTCTTAATGTCACCGAATAAAAAAATGTACTTAGTTATTCACCATAACTTCTTTAGGATCCCATAGATATAAATCTATCTTATTATTTCTATAAAGTACCTTTACAAGTTAAGTCATTTAATTTTAGAACACTTATTCTCTATTATCATGAATCTAGATATGCTATTCATAAAAAGATAAATTAGGCTCAAATTAAATTTTATTTGTGGTGAGTACATGTGTTGCTTATGGAATATAATTCCTCAATGATGAGATATGGAACAGATAATTCACTTTTTAGATATTGGAATTCATTTCCAAATAGTAATCCATAGTATAAATTATTTTCAAAATATCAAAATACTTGATGTAGTGGGGAATTATTTTCCCTTTCTTTCCAAAACACAAAACACCATTCTATAGATATACCTTTATGAAAACATGATCCCCAACATTAAACACTATACCCTTCCTTGAGATATATTCATAACCCTTTTTATTACTTTGATATTCCTTGATATGATTTTGAATAGTTTTCACTTTCATAATTGGCTCCTCGATAGGTATTAAGCCTCAAAGCATCCTTTGGACAACATCATCCCAACAAGTTAGTGTATGATATATTTTCCCATTAAATTATTTATATGGTGAAATTTGAATATTTGAATCAAATATATTATTATATAAAAATTATTCTATAGATATACTAATCCAAAATAGATTAAAAGTCAAGTGAGAAAACCACTACATGAATTTTAATTTTGGAATAGTCCTTTTAGAATATCAATCTATCTGAGGGTGATAAGAAGTTCACAAATTTACCCCTTTATCAAGTTTCATATAAAGACTTTTCCATAATTTCAATTTAAATTATAGTTCATGATCAGATATAATCAAAATTGGTGCACTGTGATGTTTCACATATTCATTTATATCATGATATGTGAGGAGATCAAGAGGTAGATCCTCCCTTACAGAGATTAAATGTACATAATTGGTAAGATGATCAATAATAACCCATATTATATCATTTATTTTTGTTGTATTAGGATCTATAGTGAAACATTGCAATGTAATATTATCCCACTTCCACATAAGAATTGGGATAGGTTCTATGAATCCTTTAGGAAGTTATCTCTAAAATTTAACTTCTTTACAAAACAAGAATATTAATGAATAGTCAGAAATTTATATCATAATATTATCCAATAAAAAATATTTTCTTAATCTATTATACATATCAATGATACAAAGTTTAATAAAGAAATTTAATTTATGGGATTCATTAAGTAATAACATAATTAGATGAAGTATTCATGAATCACATAGCCTATTAAAAAATTTTGTCCCACTATCTTCATAAATAGAATCTTCTAGATTAAAATCAATCACTAGGTTAATTTTCATCTATAAAATCCAATCACCAGTCCCATCGTTTTATTTCTTCTATAGTAAGGAAATTTTTTCAATCATTTGGAAAATGATTATTGTCTCCCTTTCCAAAATTAATCTCATATCCAACATTACTAAATCCATGACTATAAAATATTTTTCAATCGCTATTTAATTTAGAACTCCATGATAATTTCAACTAAATGCTTCAACTACCTTATTTTATTTACTTGGGTGATAGTTTATTATGAAATTATAAACCTTGAGTGTCCTTATCCATCTCCTTATCTCATGTTGAGAATTGTTTTTTGAAAAAAAATATGTATTATACTTTTTCATCCCTAGATATCAAACATCTTCCACCACAGATATAATTCCTCCATATTTTCTAAAAAAAATTATTTCTTCAAACTCATGATTATCGGTTGGATAATTCTATCAATGGATATTTTACTTTTTGGGTCTATAATAAAAAAATCATTCATTTCGTATAAATACACATTATATATCTATAATTAATTTCTCACTTTATATCACAAAACTATAGCTTCTTGATGGTAATATAAATATTTATTCATTGACTAATATCCACTTAAGATAATCAAAATGTTCATTATATTTTTATAAGCATATGAACCTAGCCTATTTTCTTATTTTCAAATATATTTTTTAGCTAATCATGATTTATTCTAAACAATGAATCGGAATATATAAATTAATCTAAGGAAACTACATACCATGGTTTTTTGTTTTGGTACAAGTCATTCTCTAGCTACCATTTTATTTACTACATCAACTAATATTCATACCTAGACGCAATATTTATAAGAAACAAAACTCCCTAAATCCAAAATGCATTCATACTAATTTTACCGTATGACTTATATCCTATAAGAGTTTCAAGAATGATTCTAAAATATCTTTTAATCTCTTCATAACTATTAGAATACACCAATATATCATTAATATATAATAAAATGAAATAATCAACATAATCTTTGAATAATCTGTTCAATATATACATACAAGTCTAGGGTGAATTAGTTAATCTTAATGGTATTACTATAAACTCTTAATTTTCATACCATATGAAAAATATCAATTATTGAATATCATTAATCCTTAAATTAAACTGATTCTACCTATAATAATGATAAATATTTAAAAAATATTAATCCCATTAGAGTTGATCAAACAATCTATTAATGCGAAGAAGAGTATAATTATTCTTTATATAAATGGAATTTATTTTCTTATAATTGATGCACAGCTGCATAGACCAATCATCATTCATAACAAAAAATAATTAGGTCTCCCCAATGTGAAATGATATAGATCATTGATCCATTATTACACACATATTTCAGTTGTTTCTTCTATTTTATTTCTTCTATAGTTTATATTTATTTTTTGGATTTTTAGATATAAATTTTTTAGGAATGAATTTAATAGAAAACCTATCTTCATGATCAGATGAATTTCTAGGTAAGACATAATGAAATAGATTAATGTATTACTAAATAATTTGTGTATCTATTATTTCAAGGTTTCATTTTTAATACATAGGTTATGTCTCCTATTATTTTCCTAGAATTTAAATAAGAGAGATATTGGTGGTGGATATGGAAATAATGAAGAATAATAATACTCCCCTATAAAGATAAAAAATTACATATCTCTATCATGAATCATAATCACTTTTTATTAGAGATAAATGTTTACATTATGTTTGGTCGGAATAGATAAAGTAAGAAAAGAGGGGGTGAATTGTGTCTTTTCAAAAATCTTCCTCAATTTTTAATTTTGACCCCAACAATGATTTATATGGAAATAAAGTGTTACTTATACAAAAAAATATGTAGTGGATAAATAGAAATAAAGAATACAACTTTTCATAGCGGTTCAATGCACAATTATCCCTTATTCTACTCTACAAATCAATTCTCTCTGTGAGCTTCGTAAGTTTCACTAGAATGGTCCTCTTATCACAAAACCATGAATTCAAAACTGATTATAGACAATTAAAACCTTTACAACAAGACTAATAAAAAATCCTTCTGGTTTTATAACAAAGAACCACATATCCACAAATTAGATCGAGAAGTCGATACTCCACAACTGATTTTGTGCTGTTGAAACTCCAATAAATCAAAAGATTTATTTCAAAGGATCAAGTTTATCTTCACAGTTGCAACAACAATTAATTGAAATTTTATGGATGTTCTTATTTAGAAAATAGTATTTTCATGAATGGAATAGTTTGATGCAATATTTTTTGACATATGATATTCAATAAGGTAGAAACTAAACAATAGTAGTAAATTGAGGTTGAAATCTTCAGAACATTCAAGGAATAACCTATTTTGAAAATAATAGAGATTTGATCATTCATTTAATTAGTAGTGTAAAAGTTAATTTCAATAATGCAGTGGAATTTTTGAATCACTTCTCACACCCATATTTTTGAAGAGATTCTCTGAGGGAATATATAGAAAATATAGCTTGATTTGGTATTCTAAATCCAAAAGAATAGCATGATTGATCACTGAAATTTAAATTCAAATTGAATTTGGGATTCTTAAATTCCCTTAGAAATAGTAGTGATTTTCTCTAATGAATGTGGTTCTTTGAAACAATCACAATGATCCTTGATTCAGTCTTTAATTCTGACTTGATCATTGGAACAATCTTATATTGAAAACATGTCTTAAACATTTTGTTAGTGTAAACACAATGTAGGGTTGAACTACGTAGCATTGGGCTCCTTTATGTAGCTTAGGGTTCCTACCAACGTATAATTTCTTAACCATACTTCCCTCATTACGTAACTTAGGGTGAAAAATTATCATAGGGGTGATAATTCATATCATCGCCTTTTTAGCAAAATATCCCATATGTTTCTTTGGTTAACCATATATTCAACTTCCTAAATGTAGGGTTGATGAAGAGTAATACCAAATTACAATGTAGAGTTGCTGATCCATGCACTTTTTGATTCTCCAAAGGTAAGTATATTGATCCAAATGAAAACTTTTTTGCATAACATAGGGTTGATACCATACGTAAGCGTTAACTTTCTAGCGTAATGTAGGGATGATGAACCATACACTCATTTTTTGAATGGAGGATTTGAAATAATGTTTCCAGATTAATTCCCATAATGTTAAATTCCTTTAAATTGGATATAAATTCCTAAAAACTCACTCTAGAAAAATTCACTAGAAAACAGACAAGGGTATTTTTGATCATCAAAATCATCACAAATTATTGAGTATTGTTAAGACAATACATGCACAAAAATATACCACATTTTTATTATCAAAAAACCCATAAGAAAATTAAAAGAAAATGAAGTATTTGGAAACATAAAAAAATAGATATAGAAAATAATTTTATATTTTTATTTCAAATAATTATTTTGATAAAGTAAGATAGATACTTCAAAACCGGAGGGAGGGAAGAAAAAAGAGAAAAAATATTTTCAAATGAAATGTTCTGGTTTTCAAATATTCTCCCTCATCTCCCCCATACTCTTCATAGATATTATCTATAGATAGTATTCCTTACAAATATTCTAACCTTCCATAAATATTATCCCCCTTTTGTGATATCAAGAAGGCAGTTTGAAAGGATAAATGAAATAAACCACTATTACTGTTTCACTGGACTATTAATGAATAGTTTTTAAAAATTAATAAGAGAAATAAATTTAAGATTGGAAGATAAGTATTTAACATAAATAAAATAAATCTTAATAGTAGTAAGTATATTTAATTTAAAAATAAATTCAAATGTTTTGATAAATAGAGTACAACCCTCAGTAAATAAAGGGTATTCAAAATAAAGTTATATGTTTAGAATCGGTAGGGGTAGAGGGTGCCTTAGGAAGAGGAATGGAATGGATAACACCATTAATATCAATGATATTAAAAAATCACTATAAATGGTTTTTGAAGACTTTTGACCACTGTTTGGGATTATTCTTTGCATCATGACCAATACTTATAATCTCAACCAAACTACCCTCATAAACTCATTCATAGATTCTTAAGATTGATTGGATGAAGTCAAATTTTTTTAAAATGATTAACCACTAATCCCAACCATAATTCAATAGAAGTAATTTGACTAACCACATGCCTTTGATTTTATAACAGAACACTTAATAGAGTATTTTCATACAGAAGAGTGTGCATTCTATCATTGAAACCAGCCAACATTGAAGTAATATATTCAAATCATATGATCAGGAATGGTGGTGTCTATTGAGATGAGGTTGATTCTTTATTTATTTCCCTAAGATATTGAAATTATCTCCATATAGTCTGCTTAAACTCATCAAAAAACAACTTCTTGATAGATTCACCTTTTAAAAAATTGAACTCTCAAGAAAATTTGCTGATAAAATCTTGAAGGTCTCTAATAGAAATATATTTTCCCTGAATTTCCTTAGATGTAGATTCTGAGCCTTAAACTCATATCTTGGAGCTGATGAACTTTTAAACTCATCAAACATCTTGTTTTCAGCTTTAAATAGTTTTCTAAGAAAAATGTTTTGAGACTCCAACAAATTTAACTTTATAACTAAGGCTTCCAAATGAGAATTATAAGATTCAAGAGATTGAGTGCTAGGTTTAGGGATTTCTTCCATTTTATGAACTTCTATGAAGGCCAGAACTGGATATTCATTACCAACTGATCTATCTCTTAAATAAGATCCTCCAGCTACATCATAATAGGAACAAAAATAGATTGAGATTGAGTACCAGAAACATCTTCCCTGATATGTTCTTGACAGAGAGAATCTTGCTCAATATGCTCAACCACTAGAGCCTCATGCACAAATTCTCCTGGTTCTTTATCCATAGTCTATGGAATTTCAAAAATAATATTTATTTTTTATAAAATATTTTCTTCGAGCCTACATTTAGCCTCTTCATCGGGTGTTTATCTACCAAAATCCACCAAATTATTCATTATTTTCTCCCCCTAAGCAATTTTTATATGATTTTTCTATTATTATACACCAACAGCTAAGAGACAGTTATAATAATTTCCCCAAAAAATCCTAAATTTTTAATAGTCCCAACATTTAAGATGTTTATGTGATGACATGTTTTCCAAAAAAACACATTTACACTTTTTTCCTTTTATTCTTAGTAAAAATAAAATAATCCTTCCATAGGGATAATATCACATCTTGGCATCCTTGTGAAATAAATGATTTAGATACCTTATCATAAACTAATACAAATTACAATATACATGATTTAGAAACAAAAAACAAGATATACATGTCAGGATATAGGACTTCCTCAAGCTCAACAGTCCTTGGAAGAATTATAGATTGAATGTATTTTATCATAACTTTGTGATCATAAGTAATATATTTCATCAATACTTTTTTGATAGTTCTCATTCCAAATAATGAAAACAAAATTTCCTCATAAAAATGTTTTCCATTACCTATATTCCTTAAATCAAAATGAAACACTCTTTAATGGGGAATACATAACAACTTAGAAGTTTTCATAGAATAAAAAAAAATTCTACATCATTAATATTAGAGAAAATAGTATCTTCATCAAATATGAGATTAAACAAAAAATTTCTAAAAAATTCATTTACTTCAATGTCATGTACTATAGGAATGTATTCTTCTTTAAAATCATAATCTAGACCCTAAAATATTATTTCTTCCTTGACAAAAGTATTTATTGAATCTAAATATTCAAAATCAATTACCTTTCCATGGAGCATTTTAAGATCTTTCCCTGATGGATAAATTGAGGTTTCCAACTCAACGTCTTCATATCTTCAAGAGGTTTCTATCTCTAAAGGTTTTGAGATTGAAGAGATTAAAGGTTTATGGTTTTGATAAATGGGAATCAAAAGAATCTCAGTAAACCAAAAGGATGTGTAGAAAAGTAGAAAGAGAGTGGGAGAATGCAAACGGTTTTCTCACTCTGATTGAGAATGTGATATTTAATTTTTAATTTTGAAAAGACAAATAAAAAGACTTCAAAATGAAATTCTTTTCCAAAAATAAAAAAGTAATAGAATAAAAATAATTAAAATAATTTAAACATATTATGAAAAGTTTATTAAAATAAAAATAGAGAGTATAGAAAAAAAATTAATACAAATTTACATAAAACTAAATATTCCTAAATCCCCCTTAATAAAATCCAAAATTTAAATAGGATGTGGTTTAGTGAAAATAATAGCTAATTGATATTTGGTATTAAAAAATTGTAAAAATAAATCTTTTTTAAGGACATGATCTCTTGTAAAATTATGTCTTATATCAATGTTATTAGTCCTAGAATGACTTATAAGAAATTTTTATAATATTTATAGAACTATTATCATCACATAAAATTAGTATGAAATTAAAATTTAGTCCAAAATCTATTATGGTTTTTTCTTTAACAATACTTGTACACAAAAACTACTAGTGGGAACATATTCTGCCTCATCGGTTGATCGAGAAACAGAGTGTTATTTCATAATAAACCATGAAACTATATATTTTCCTAAAAAGTGATAGGTTCCTAATGTTTCTTTATATCTAATATACAGCCTCCAAATTCATCATTTCAATATGAAATTAAATTAAAATAGTAATTTTTGGGTTAATGAAGAGATTGAAAAAAAGTTACTTTTAAATATCTAAAAATTATTTTAATAGTTGTAATATGGGACTCTTTTGTATTTGATTGAAATCTAGAAAAAATATGTACAGAAAACATAATGACTAGTCTATTAAGAGTAAGATATAACAAATTTCCAATAATACCTATATATAACTTGTTGTCTACTAGTTTTACAACTTCATCCAAATCAAGTTTTATTTTGGTACACATAGGAGTTGTATATGTCTTGTTTTCTCAAGTACAAACTTTTTTATTAAATCAATAACATATTTACTTTGATTTAAAAAATTTCCAAAATCTATTTCATAAATTTGGAATCCTAAGAAGAAATTTATTTCTCATATCATACTCATTTTAAATTATTTTTTCAATAATTTGAAAAAACATTACAAATATTTTTACTAGTTGAACCAAAAATAATATCCTCAACATAAATTTGAACTAATAAAATATTAGAACAAACGATTTTAGGAAAAAGTGTTGGATCTTATAATCCAATAATAAATCCATTTTTTAGAAGAAAAGAACATAATATTTCGTACCAAGATCTAGGTGCTTGTTTAAGGCCATATAGAGATTTATTATGTTTACAAACAGAATTTGGTTTTCGAGTATTTCAAAAAAGTGGGTTGTTAATCATATATTTCTTCTATTTAATAACCATTTTCAAAAGGAAGACTTTTCATCCATATGATATAATTTAAAATTCATATGAGATTCATAAGCTAAAAGGATTATTTTGGATTATTGTCTAGATATAGGGGAAAATGTCTCATCAAAATCTATACCTTATTTCTAATTATATCCTTTAGATGCTAATATAGCATTATTTATGGTTATAATACCTTGATCATCCTATTTATTTCTAAAAACCACTTAGTTATTATAACTAGATAATTGGATGGTTTTTCTACAACTTCTCAAACTGTATTCCATTTAATAAGTTTTAGTTCTTCTTGTATTCCTAAAACCAACTCTCATATTTTATGGATTACTCTATAGAATTAGGTTCTATATAAGATAGAAAGGTTGAGAATTCATCTTAGTTTACTACATATCTTGTAGTTTTAATTATTTAATCTAGGTATCCTGTAATAGTTTCTATAGGAAGGTTGTTTGAAGTTTTAGAATAACTTAGAAAGACACTTTTAGGATATTCAATATCATTTTATACTAAACTAGAATGAATTTTATTAATATAATTTTCAAAATAATTTTTATGGGTTTCAAGTGTCATGTTGTCAAAAGAGTCAGTGACTTCATCTTCTTGATCTTTCTCTTTAATAAAATGGTCAGTTTCAATAAAATTCATATGAATTAATTCATAAAAAATCCTTGAATTTTTGTTAAACACTATATAATATTTATAGGTATCATAATATCTCAAAAATAATCCTTCATCATCTTTTGGATCGAAATTACCATGGTTTTCCATAGTATTCAAGATATAGACCTTGTATCTAAAAACTTTAATGTAATTTACTTTAGGATTTCTATTATTCCAAAGTTCATTGGGTGTTCTTTTGAAAATAGGCCTTATTAAAACTCTATTAATGATATAGCAGGCTATTCTTATAGCATCTATGCAAAAATAGGTAGGAAGACTATATTCATTTAGCATAGTCTAAGCCATTTCCTGAATATTTATATTTCTCCTTTTAACAAGTCCATTTTTTTGAAGTGTTTTTGGTGTTGAGAAAGTGTGATTAATACCTAGATTTGAGAAAAAATAATTGAAATATTGATTCTAAAATTATCCACCATGATCACTTATCTATGAAATTATTTTAAAACATTTTTTATATTGAATAATTTTACAGAAACATTTAGAAAATGTGAATACTTCACTTACGAGTTTTACAAAATAAACCCAAGTTAATCTAAAAAAATAATATACTAAAACATAGGTATATAATTTACCAGCCAAAATTTCTACTCTTGATGGTCTATAAAAATCGATAAGAAAAAGTTTCAAAGGTTTAGATGGAGAAATTTTGTTAATATATTTGAAAGAAGATTTGTGATGCTTTCCAATCTGGAATGCATCACAAAATCTGTCATTTTCAAAATTAAGAGTAGAAAAATTAAATACTAATTGTTTATTAGATAATTTATGTATAGAATATATATTACAGTATCTAATTAGTTTATGCCAAATCCATGATTCATTTTTCCTACCAGTTAAAAAATTCAACTTTTTTTTATAAAAAGAATTTAAGTCCAACTATAAATAATCTCATTTTGATGAGATCTAAATTTAATAAACTTTTATTTAAACAAAGAGTATGAATTGTTAGAAAAATCAACAAAAAATCAATCATCACAAAGTTGAGATATAATTATTAGATTTTTCTTTAACCCATGAACATACAGTACTTTGTGGATTGAGATAGTCTTTAGATCACCAACTGTTCCAAATACAACTATTTTTACATTTTATTTATCACCGAAAGTGACTAGTCCTCCATCCATTTGAGTCAGTATATGAAAGTCATTTGTGTCTCCACTCATATTCCTAGAACAAACACTATCCATATACCATTTTTATTTTCTTTTTATGTTACCTATTTCCTTCAATAGAAACTAAACAAATGTTTATTTTGGTACCCATATCTTCTTTGGCCCAACAATATTAGCGAGTAATGATTTGGGAATCCAAATGTTTTTTATTTTTCCATAATTTATATCACTAGCTTTAGAAAATATTTTATATAAAAAATATCTATTAATGAAACTAATTATATTATTTCGAAAATAAAATTTATTGGTGACATGACCATTTATTCCACAAAAATAACAAGTATCATTTTTTGAGTAATAAAAAAATAATTTTTATATAATTTTTATTTCTTTCCATTACTTCCTATTAAAAATAAATCTTTTTTAATGAATTTTCTTTAAGAATTTCATTTGTAATATATTCCTCTTTATTAAAAACAAGAGCATCACTCTTATAAGATTCTACTTTATCCTGCAGGTCTTCAATTTTATTTTCATTATTGATACTGTCTGATGTAGAGGAATCAAATTTTTCAAGTAACTCCTGATATTTTTTTATCATGGTATCACTTTCACCTAAAATCACATTATGAATTTTTTTCGATGATTTATGTTTCTTTACTAAGTAATCATGTTTTTATTATAGCATTGAACGTTAGGTATCTAGTTTATTATATGAGAAACTACTAGTCTTGGAATTAGAAGAGTAATATGTTTGTACCATTTCTTCTTCATCAATAAAGAACATATTAGCTTTAAGATTTTATTGATCCATCTCTAAATTAGAATTTTAAGGTCTTCTGGATTCTTCAGATATGCTCTATATAGATTTCACTGCCCTTTTTCATTTGTGTTCATAATCCGATTTTTTATGATATCTCTTTTTTGGCCTTTTTATTTTATCTTTTATTTGAGGACAATTAGGTCTGATATGACCCAACCTCTTTCATTCATATAGAATCAAACTTCTCTAGGTTTCTTTTCATCCTTCCAAAAATATTTTTCAAATCCTCCTTCCATCTTGTAAAATTTTCTAAACTTTCTAGCTAACTGATCCAGTTCCATTTCAGAATCTAAAGAATCTGATTTTTTCTATAATTTTTCTTCTGGATTTGTTTTTATGCTACGCTTCTAAGATGTCACTATAAAAGTTGTATTTTCCTTCTTCAATATAATATTATGATCATTTGCTTCATCCTACATTTCTTATTCCCACATCCTTAGTGTTACAGATAGTTCTTTAATTTTCAGATATTTGACAGGTGATTATTGGAAAATTGTAGCAGATATGCCATTCCATTTTGAGGGAAGTACTCTGGGTACTTATAGAGATTGATTAGATTGTTTAATGGGTTCTCCTAGGGTAGTAATATTATTGAAATTTTTTTAAAGCCTTCCATTCATCTATGTGATGCTTTCAGCATCAATCATTCTAAATGTGTCGAATATTAGCTTAGTTGCAGCATACCTCATCTATCATATATTGTTTGTTCCTCCATAAGAAACTGTGATGGATTTCCACATCTCATATGCAATTGGAAATTTTGATACATGATTAAACTCATCTGATCCAAGACCTCAGATAATTTCATTCATATATTTATAATTGATATCATATTCTTATTTTGTTTCAGCATCCCAAGTTTTTGGTTTTTTAGGAATTTTATATGGAGTAATGATGTATGAGTAGAATCTAAATCCAAGATTCATCAAATAGATAATCATTCATTATTTCCACCATCTACAATTTTTACCATTAAAGTACGTAGCACATACCATTGAAATTCCTTATCTAGTATTAGCCATTGACATCTTTGTATAGACCTTATACTTTTAGTATCAAATAGATTTATCCAAAATCCAACTTCTGATACCAATTGTAAGGTCAGAATATAAAAAAGTTACACAAGAGGGGATGAATTGTGTCTTTTTAAAATTATTCAACAATTCTGCCTTTAGACACCCACTGTGTTTTATACGGATTTGCAGTGTTCAATTCTGTAATAACAATATTTAGTGGATAAATAGAAATAAAGAACACAACTTTTTATAGTGGTTTTGGGAAATAAGATCACTTAGTCCACTCTACCAATCACTCTCTCTATGATCTTGGAAACTTTTACTAGAGTGGTCCTCTTATCACAAGACCATGTATTCACAACTGAGTGCGTGTAGTTGACACCTTTAAAATACGACAAATAAAAAAACCTTCTGGTTCTATAAAATAGGACTGAATATCCACCACATAGATCAATAAGTTTATACTCAACTAGAAATGAGTACTAGCAGTTGAAACTATAATAAATAAAAAATATTGATTTCAAAGGTTCCAGTTGATATTAACATTTGTAGTAGCAAGAAACAAAAAATTGATGGATCTTCTTCTTCAGAGAAGATTATCTTCATGAATGAAACAATATGAACCTATCCTTATTGAAAAATGATATCCAATAAGGTAGTAACTAAACAGTAGTAGTAACTCAAGGTTGATATATCTATAGTTTTCAAATCACATCATGTTTTTTAAATAATAGATATTTGGTCGTTCGTTGTAGTATCACTGTAAAAGATAATTTCAATAATGATGACTCGTATGTGAATTTCTTATCACACACATATTTTTAAAGAGATACTCTGAAGGAATATATAGAATAGATATCTTGCTTCGGTATTCCATATCCAAAATAATGGCATGATTGATCACAGAAGTTCAAATTCTTGTTAACCAGAGGAGTCGTAACTTCCTTTAGGAATAAGAGTGATTTTCTCTGATGAATATATTTCTTTGAAATAATGATAACAATCATTGAGTCGGTATTCAATTCTAAATACATCATTAGAGTAATCATCGATTGAAAACATAACTTAAAAACATCATCATTATAAACACAATGCAGGTTGAACTGTGTATTATAGGGTTCCTTCACATAGTATAGGGTTCCTACCAACATATGGTTCCTTAACCAAAATTTCATCTTCACATAATGTAGGGGAAAAGTAGCGTAGGGATAATAATCCAAATATTCACCTTTTTAGCATAATATCCTGAAGGAATCATTGATTAACTATACATTAAAATTCCTAAACATAGGGTCGATAAATAAGAATACCAACCTCAAACGTAGGGTTGCTGATCCATACGCTTGTTGATTCTCCAAACGTAGGGATGCCGATCCAAATGAAAACTGTGTAGAATGTAGGGTTGATTCCATACACAGGAATTAACATTCCTATGAAATATAGGAATGATGAACCATACACTCATTTTTAGAACATAGTGTTTGAAATAGTGTTTGTAGAGTAATCCCCATAATGTTAAATTCCTTTAACCCAGATATAAATTTCTAGAAAACTCACTCAAGATAACTTCATTAGAAAAAAAAGGGTATTTATGAGCATCAAAATCATAATAAATTTTTGAGTATTTCTGAGACCGTACATTCACAACACGTTATAATTTGAAAGGAAATCCATACCATGGATTATATCCCACTCAACCATAGGTATAATAACCATGTTTTAAAATAAGGTATGTTTATGAATCATAATTGGAATTGGATGACATATCAATGTCGTAATAAGATTTAAAATAGTATTATTTATTGAAAAATATCTTTATAAGGTTCTAGGTAAGTATTTAATATTCTTGGAATACATGAATATATAAACCAGATTGAAGAAATTGAACCAAGTAAATCGTTTTCAAAATTTTAGTTTAAAATCAAAGATAATTCCACCACATCTTTAGGAACATCAAATTTAGTTGTAGAAATCCCATAAGAAAATTCATCCCTTTGATGCCTCATCTTATATAGGTCCCCTTAAAAATTGGGAATTTTTTTTTGAATAATATAATATCTCCCTATAATTTAAGAACTATATGGAAGTGGTTTCCTTCTATCCCTTGCATTCATGAACCAGATGGTCCTTAAATCTACACTTAAAAAAACGCCCATTGTCATTTTGAATTTAATTGGATGTTTCTTCCCATAATTATCACATTGTATTATTCTCATCTATTATTTATTATTATTTGACACATATGTTTTCTTGGTTTTCATCCAAACATTACTTTCCTTTATTTCACTAAATGACATAAGACCTAGAAATTTATTTCTTTAACTTGATGGAATATGATACCACATCATCGTATGATCATAATATCTAATTGAATTATTTATTTTAAAGGTAAAACTTAATCCCATTAATTAAATGGTCAATCATGCTTTCCAAATTTTGTTTTTAGTTTTTTTAATGCCTTTTTAATATTACAAAACCATCCTTATATTTAGAAACACTTCCCTCTTTCATCTTCATTATTTGAGGTAATTCCTATCCATTTTATCTCATTTATCTTGAGGAAAATATTTCAAAAATAATATCACTTTAAAATTTATACATTCCATAATTCCCATTACATCATGTTTTTTGGTATTCTAGGCCCATAAATACTTTTGATTAAAATAACCATTTCAACAATATATTTAATGAATACCCTTTTCCCTTTCATTACATACTAAATCAAAAAATATATTTTCAAGGGACTTGATCTATTTCTTAGATATAAATGGATTAGTAGTTCTATTTAATTATATATAATGCTAACCCATAACGAGATCCTATAGAGGTGCATAATAATATGGAACAATAGGATTCTCTATATGGAAAATATTCCTTTTTATAAATTGGGTATGTTTCCCCAATATGGTTATTATCATCTTAGCACCAACACATGTTATAATGACTTTCTCATAAGATTAATCCATATATTGACTATGGGTGTTCATGTGATTTCCCTTTCATCAGCTATGAATCATCTATCAATAATTTAACATCAAAAACTATCTCATAACATCATGAATATTGATCTATAACAAAAAAATGAATAAAATGTTCTCAAATATTGAAAGAGAATATAATAATTCTCATGATAGGTATGTTCTTCTGAAATCCAGTTCCCAAGGGTTTGATAAATTAATCATTTATTCCCACAATAATGACCCCAACTGTAGTAAACTAGAGCCAACGTCCAATCTATTATATTGGCATAGATTCAAGGTAACCCAATATAAAAGATCTATCAATATAGATGTCTTGGGAGACTTGATAAAAACATAAATTTAATATTTAATTGAAAAAATAAACCATAACAAAAAAATTCTATTAGCCTTCAAGATCATTCAAAGATAAATACATTATATCTGGGAGATATCAAAATATGATAACATTTGATCATATATGCTCAGTATGGGAAATCATACAATAGAATCTATCATGAGTAGATAAGGCATTA
The DNA here is from genome assembly GCA_963277665.1 of Viscum album. Classification (NCBI taxonomy): domain Eukaryota; kingdom Viridiplantae; phylum Streptophyta; class Magnoliopsida; order Santalales; family Viscaceae; genus Viscum; species Viscum album. The sequence goes on from OY728129.1 coordinate 823,770,171, forward strand.
ACAATATGGTCCAGTGGGTAATAAATATATATGAAATTCACTAAAAAACCTTAGCATCAAATTGTAACACTGAAAAATATCATTATAATAATCAAATGGAGAATATAACTACAATATTAATTATTTAAATATGAGATGTTGTAAATCATGATCTTACTATTAAGGAATCATGTGAAATCATCATCAACCATATCATTAATTCATTTTTCTAAAAAAATCCAATTACTGGTTTGGTATACACTAAACACCAAACTACTTTCCCAAACTAATTAGGTCATGACACCTATTGATGAACTGAGGGTCAATATAAAATCAATCCCCATCCTCCACACACATATTTATAATTCATTAATAAAATATTAAATAAATTAGAAAATACAAAATAAATATTCCTTATTAATAAATTATTATCCATATTGAATCATGAATAAAAAAATATCTATATTTCCCTAGTAAATGAAATAATATTCATATTGATCTTCCTTCAACTAACACCATTTGTAATAATGGTATACAGTTAAAAAATATTATATGAAAAATATATCCATAATAGAAAATAATATGGATATGAAAGAGACATATAATTTCCAATGAATAATAGAGGGTGATTGAAAACATGATCAGAAGAAATTGAAAGATCAAAAAATAATGTACAATTCATAAATCAATAAATAATAATAGACTGTAATCAATTCATTATAGATACAAGTTTTAAACAAGGGATGTCATTTTTATAATTTAAAAAGAAAATTTAATTGAAACTCTAGAAAGAGCATTCCATAAAATATTTTTAACTTTATTCTAAAATTAAATATTTAAATAATTTTAAAATATAATTTCAATATTTTAATAAATATTTCCTTTCTATTTTTATATAAAAAATAAAATTTCATAGAATAATATAAAATTATTATTTTTGAAAATCCATGAAAATGTGTAAAGGAATATTCACAATGAATAATAGAAAGTTAGTCTGGTCAATTTTTATCATGAGAGATTATGGAAATATTCCAACTAAGTGGTCTCCCTTATCATATATCTATAAAATATGGAGAATTCTAAATTATTATTTTGACCGACTTATAGAAAACTCTAAGTGAGTTATTAGTAGAGGCAATATTGAATTCAAGAAGGATAACTGGACAGATGATCCTCTCTTTATACCAAGGTTCTTATTTCTTGTTATCACTATTATAGAGGCTTTAACCAACCGCTCCTACACTAATGTTGTTCTTAACAATTAATAATGAATAAAAAAATTATATTTGAATATTTTTTGAAAAAAAAACCTTTTCAATCCATCATCTGGTAAATTTAATTGCTCTAGGTTCAAGAAGATTCTACATATGGGTTGTGAGATTAAAAATATTAAGTTTATGCTTGGGTGAAAGTCATCCAAACTAATATAAATTTCCTCATTTGAAGAATTCAGAACATAGATTTTCAAACAGATGATATTGTTAGATAGAATGTTCATCAACTTGAGTCCAAATGAAAATCTTATGAGAATCCTAAAATTGAACTGGAGGCTCCGAAGTTCATTTAATTTGACTGGGAGACTTATTCATATTGTCCCTTGGTAGGTCTCTCACATCATGATCCCCATTTTTTGTATGGAGTGACCTCATCAGTGATTATCTTGAAGGTTATCTGGAAAAAATCCCTCTATTTTTTGGAAGAACATTTTTCTTTAAAGTATGATTTTGAAAGATTTCAGAAATCTCTTAATGTGGATCATCATAAAGAATCTTTTCCATTGGATTCCTCCCTACAGACTTTAGTTCTTTGACTCGCTCCCTTTATTGGTACATTTTTCAAGATTTATTCCATCCCTACAATCATATATGGACACCTTTTTTGGAATGTCAATGTTACTATTGGTGACCATTCTAGATTCTAGGTAAATAATTTGTGTTGGAAGGATCTTAGTTCTAGATACAAGAATAATGTCGACGACCCCTATTCTAAATGTTTTATGTTAGGTGAAGGGATATATAGGGATTATTAGGTTATGGAACTTATTGATTTCAATATTATCTTTATCAATATAAATTACACATAGCCTGAATACTTTGAAATTCATAATATTATTAACCACTATAAGTTATATAATATTTTTCTTTCTATTGTGGAATCAGAATTTATATCAGTGATCAATACTATTTTGGATCTATCCAACAACCCTTGTAAAATCATTAATTTAATTTGGTATTATAGAAATATTATTCATCTATATGTTATTATTACACACACTGGGATGGTGGGTAATTCAGAAAGATGATATACTTTCTTCCAAATGCGACTAGGTGAATAAGTTAATTCATTTTTAAAGCCTTGCCTCTCTTATAATGGATTGTATGGGCATTATCCATGGGGATTCACTCAGACATTATCATTTTAATCCACCACAATTCAATTTTTAAAGTTTTTTCATTGTAATAAAATTATTCAACTGTAAATAAGAATAAAATCTATTATAGTGTAAAAATACATTCATTAAGTATACATTAAAAAAATATTCCACTCAGGGTTTTTATAGAAACAGAAAAACAATTCATTCATAAAATACAATAAAAATTATTTTTTATCTCGATAATGAAAGTAAAAGGTATATAAAAGGGACCTTTAGTAATAAATAATTTATAACTAAAAATTTACCAAAACATTCTAAGAATAAATACATGGAAATCAAATATTCTTGACCTAAAATAATAATGAAGGTTGGTATTTCATAAAAACATCTCTTGGTAATTTATTACAAAATAGAGAAAAACATTTGGTTAAAATAATTTAACTCTATAAATAAACATAAGAGATGAAAATTTATAGGGTTTTAGAATAGAAATAGTATATAATACTTCAAATCTATATTTAAACATGAACAATCTTATATAAGAGTGGTATTTTTTTATAATACATTACATCTTTAATAAAATATGATTCAAAACCATATAAGAGATAAATTTTGAATTGAAACTTAATATATAATGAATAAAGATGAATAATGATACAATATGAAAATTTGGAATCATTTAATGTATTGAAATAAAATTTCATTCATAGTATGAAATATGTCTCAAGAGAGCTTAATTGAAACAAATAAACCTTACATAGGATTCCTACATGGTTAGATGAGTTATTTACTCCTAAAAATCAATTTAAATATATTAAAAACATCATTAAAAACCATTTCCTCAATATTTTATTTTTAAATGTCTTTTTATAATCATATAAATTTCATTCATTGTATATTTCGTACATCTGTTGACTACTTAAGGATGTTCAATAAATTTTTCCAAAATTACATCGAATATCGACCATGGATAATGGTGTTAGGAAATAGTTTCATTGTTAATCTTTTAAATAAATTCAAGAATATATTTTTTATTATGTTTTTACAATTTTAGAACTATCTAGGAAATTTGTTATTAGAAAAATGAATAATGTAACATCATAGTGATGGTAGTCTACAAGTATGCACGAGCGATAATATCATTTTCTAATGGATAGTAGGGTAAGTAGGTAGATGATATATTATATTTAAATAATAATAATTACTTTATACATAACATATAAATCCATTAATTACATATTTATCACTATCTATTTGAAGAGGTGAGGAAAAAATAATTAAACAGTTATGTGGAGATGGTAGTTAGTACGTACACATTATCAAGGTGATCATTTTCCTTAGGGTGGGAAAAAGAGAGCAAATGTATATAAAATTTTCATAAAACATGTCAGTATAAATATATATATATATATATATAATTTTTTAATTTTTTTATTGAAAAAATGGAGCTTTTTTAATAAGAAATGATCAATAAAAATCTCAGTAAGAACATATACCTCTCATTTGGGCAACCTCCATTATTTTACACCTTAATCCATCTTTAAGTTGTGTGTCAGTATGATAGAGACCTATAGGTTCTGTGGATGGATGTTTAGAAAGTATTTTGGATGTTAATGGTTGAGATAAGCTTCTCAATAATTTCAGACAAGATCAAATGAGGAGGTTCCTTTTAATAAGTGTGGTGGGTAACATGTGAATATTAAGAACATTAATATATAATAAATTCACTCTCATTAGAATGTTTCTAAAAAGTGGATAAATCTTGAATATGGGATGATATATAGTTGATATAGATTCCAATAATATTATTTATAAACATTTTAGGTTATTTTATCCCTTATTTAATTAGTTTAACCCCAAGTTAATCCTTTTTAACGATTACCGTAGTAATATGTTTCTCCTATGGTTACTATTAATTATGACTAATAAAATTTTCAGTTAATTATATAAAATTAATTATTATAATCATAATTATTGAATTAATTATAAGATATAAAATTCATAAAATTCTATTAAATTAATTATAATATCTATTCACAAAATGCAATGAAACCTCGTTTTTAAAAAAGTTTTTTTTAAGCATAAAAATGGTTTTTTATACCAAAAACACGTATAACATTTATTACCATGGAATTTATTTTATTATTTTATTTAAAATTATCTTAAATTTGTTTTAAAATCAATCCAAACCCTAAACTAATATAATTAATACTTGATTAAAAGAGAAGAATTAAAAATATATTTTCTTTGAATAAAAACATTTATTGGAATACCACATTGTTATTCATATATTTATAAGATCAAAATTATTATTTTGAAATGAATTATATTAATTAATATACATATATTTATTCAATAAAAAATTATAAACATTAAATTAATTATATTATTCTACTAATTTCATAAAAGTGATGGTATTTGTTAAATCAGTATTTTTCACTATTCACTTAAAAATCAATTATTTTTTATGAATTTAAAAAATCCAGGCATAGAAATTTTTTTATTGTCTAAATTAAAAAATAAAATACATTTATATAATTTAAATTATAAATTTTTTTAATTTAGGGTTTAATCTCATTCATGACTAGATTTGTGTGCATTATTCGAAATTTCTTTAAATAGAACGCTTACATACTATAATTGAACCTCGAGTGCTATAGTTTTGATACTAAAATATAATAGAAGTTAGTAAAAAAAATTAAATTTCTGGGAACATTTAACATTAGTATTTAGTGTTTTTTCCATGATACAATATGATTGTCATTAGTTAACTTCTTTATATTGTGTTCCATAGGTTGATTAGTCTATATTGCACTATAATAAAAATTTTTTGTTCATTTATTTATCTCATCCATCATGTGGTTACGTGGTATTTTGTATCATTATTTTACATTTATATTTTATTAAAAATGTTTTTAAAGATAATTTAATGGTATATTTCTATAAAATGGGTTCTAAATATGGGTTTATAATGGCTGTTTTTGTAAAATAAGGCTTTGGCCAAAGAAATTTTTTGATGGTGATTATCTTTGGTGAAATACAATAAAAAAGATAATTTGAAAACAAAAAAACATGTTATTATTGGTTTTTATGTGTTTATATTTTAAAAACCAATTTTTATTTTTATTGGAGGCTTGTATTGATGAAATTTACTACAAAATTAGTAACACAAACTCCTTGGTTCGCTACAATGGATCATGATTTCACTTACACTCTACTTACACCATTCAAAGTGTGAAACACTTTTGGTTTTTTTAGGTCCCTTGGATCTTATTTCCAATATGATGGGTAGTTTATGGTGATATTAAATATGGTATATAGATTTTGGTCATGATTCACATGGGTATTTTCATTCTAGTTTGGTTTTAAGTTTTTATTTTGGAGTGTCTTTGCATTGTCCTAAGTGGATCAGATAATATTGGGTTATTTTTTAATATGTTATTTTTCACTCTTGATTATTTAGACAATGGTATGTTTTATTTATTATTGTATCATAATATATTTTATTTCTTCTTTTCTCATGATTTATTTTATTTAGAGGATGAAATCGTTCCAGATTAATTATGATATGAGACCCTAGAAGTAGTAAATATCCTTGGGAATTCAGGAACACTCCGCATATATACCATGGGTTAGCTTGGGTGTAGCACCCCTGGTCTATACTCTTAAGATATATTTCTCTTAAAAAAATTCATTACACATTAACTTTGGTGTGAACTAAATACATCCAATATTACCCATCATTAATTACAATATCAATAACTAATATTTGGTCAATTACATTCAAATGGCATGATAGGTGTAGAGTCTTATAAAGTTGGTAAAATCATTTCACTTATAAATCTCATTTAATTTTCATAAAATGGAAATTTTTTATACTATATAATAAATTAAATAACCCATAAAACCACTTCAATGTACCATAAATAATTCATCACACATACTTATCTTCTAGAAAAAACATGTATAATAAATTACCTTATTACTTATTAAAAGCGAAACATAATAAGGGTAGTTTTATACACTATGTAGGGAAAAATATATTAGAATCTATTAATGTATAAACATGGAATGAATATAGTGGTTAGAAAAAAAATCAATTAATACTATATAACTGATCACATGAGATTGAAAAAACTATATGGTTAACAATATAAATATATAATTGGAAAAAATAACTAAATTTATGCTATTGGAATTGATAATTTCAAACATCTTGATCCTTACTATTGTCCCTAAGTTGAGAAATTATTTATTCTTCAAAGGCTGATGAAAATAGATCATTCTTTTCATCAAGGTTGTGACTAAGAAATCATGCTTTCTTTAGGCATGTATAAACCAAAATCACAAAAATTTTGACTAGTGAAATTCGCTGATGAATCGAGAGGCCATATAATAATGTACCCCACCTGTCATATCATTGTGTATAACGTATTCACCATATGAAAGGAATGAATATCAACACCATGTATAGTTTTCTGACCATTAGACTCAATAAACATATATATTGGGATATTATCATATAGAATGAAAATAATTCAACAGTAAATAAATTAACATAAGCCATCTAGAAAAATAAGGAGGGTAGTTAACAATAAATAATCAACATTTCTATGTAATAAAAATCATTATTAGAAGAAAAATTATACTAAATTTAAAAAAAAATTCAACAAACCTCTGTATGATATGGGGTGAAAACAATTCATTCAATGGAATGAAATAGGTAGTGTTAACATAAGAAATGAATTGGAAGAAAAATTATGTTTATAGCATAGGGTGTTTGAAAAGAAAATAGAAGTGATGGAATTTCACAAGTTTAATCACATAAAATAAAATATTATAATATGATTTAAAGGTAATATAGGACCAATATATTCACCATAAAATTAAAATATGTTGGGAATAAGAATCATTTCTCATTGAATTAATATTTAGAAGAAGAAAAACCATATCGTAATGGAAACATAAAAATAAAAAGAACATTAGAGGGATACCAAGAAATTAAAATTTAATTAAATGGAAGATATTACATAAACATAAAGTCAACAGGATAGTGAATAAACCAAATAAATTAAATGATGGTTCAGAATATCAAATATGTCCCATAAAATTGAAAATAGAGACAAATCACCCCTTCGTCTTTGGTGTCATTATAATTAGAAGCTCATGAAATAAAAAATTTGATATTGATTTTTTAAATCCATTATTTTTCATTAAAATTATAATGAATTTATATCCATTTCTAATATGTTCACTAAATAAATTAAAATGTGGTGAATTCAAAACATATATTAATGAATAAAAATTGAGATACAAACACCCTAACATTAATCATTACTTCGTAGATATTTTTTCTAACCTTATTTATATCAAAAATAACAATCTAAATCACTTATTTAAAACCCTTATTAATATATATATATAATTTCACACACTTCACTGATAGTTATTTATTATAAATATATCAATCAATTATTATCTATTTTTATTTTCAGGTACTAAAAATATTTCATTATCTATTTCATAAAAGTACCATTATGATAGGTTCAATTCATAATTATTGTATAAAAGATAAGATGTACTATGTATTAAAATATATAATAATCATCATGTTTTAATGATTCATCATATTTCACATTCATTTGGTGGTTGATAAAGGTACGGTTTTTGAAAATGGTAATTATAAAGAACTATTTTCTATATGTTTAATAATCGAAGGATGATATATCAATAAATATATTAAAGATTAGTAACCCCATTCAAGAATAATAAAAATCATAAATAAATTATTATTATTATATGATATTTTCATTATTTAATATTCTTTAGCCATAAATGATATAAAAAATACAACATTGTTCACATTCGTGGTAAAACTGAATGAAATGGGGGAATCTTATAAAGATTTTACAAGTAAGAACGAATTAATATATAATTATAATATAACCATTAATTTATTTTCAATATTTAAATATATAATTTACCTTAATTAAATTAATTATTATTACCATCATTTTATAGTAGTGATGAAAATCTAAATTTTTTATTTGTGGAAATGGCAGCCCGCTTGTATACCAGATTTATGTTTCCACTAATCAAAAATTTTGGTGGAATTAAGGTATATGATAAAGTATCAATAAAATATCAATAATTTAACATATAAAACATATCAATTTTTTAGATACACCATTTTACCCTCCTCAAGACAAAGTGATTAAAAATAAATAAAATAATTTTTTGGTGGTGGTAATTCACATGAATTCATGATCAATGTTGATATTTATTCTTAGTTGAAGAAAATGATATAATAGTTGTTACTAAACTAAAATTGTAACAATTTATTATATTTAAAATACTGTTGTCATTATATTATGGTGTCTAAAATGTTTTTGGAAGAGAATGATTAAGAATAAAATTCTAAGGAATAAAGAATACTCACATTGGGTGATTAAGAGTTCTATTTGAATTATCCTTATAAATTTAAGCCTTGGGATATATAATTATGAAAATAAGCTAATAAAACTATGAGATACATATAGGATAAAAAATTATAGAGTTTCAAGTGTAAATTCTGAGGTAAAATGTGGAAGGAATGGCTGTAATTGTTCTCCTTTTATAAGTTTAGAGAAGGGTAATTTTTGAAGTATCCATTACAATTCAATAATGGTATGTCACTATTCTAAGGTCAAAGGCTCCAAATTGGTAAATATTTAAGTAAAAGGTGATATGAGGCCTATAAATCCCTCCAATTAATTTTTAAATATGTTTTATTTATCTCTCAATCTTTTTAGATTGGATTTTTTAATCGACCATTTGTTATATTTACCATGGTAATTAATTTTTACAAAAGTAATTTACATTTAACACCTCAAAATAAAATGAGAATTATTACTTAATTTAGACCTGATGATTCTAAATATGACATAAATTTTATCAAATAATATTTCTATGTGTAACAAAAATTAATTTTTATAATAGTGTATTTCCTATGAAGAAACCTTTTAATAAAAAAATTGTGTTTTTTAATATTATAAATTTTATGTTGGTTAAAATTATCAAGGTTTTAAATTTTCATATTATGAATATGTTTATTATAAAATAAACAAAATTTATATTTTTTTCAATGAAATCCAAATTTTACTTTCTCCAAAATATCATTTAATCGAAACAAAATACCATAAAATATTTCATTTATTGTGAAATATTACATATTCTTACAAAATATAAATCATTGATTTTATAAATAAATTATAGTAATATGAAATGTATATTATTATTCCCTGAATAAATTTTTTATCATAAATAAATTTTTATATGTATAAAAGTTATACATAATTCATTATATGTCAATAAATGTTGTGTCTTTAGTAAAAATGGTATTTTTATAATTCTTTATACAAATAAAATATATCATAAAGAGTACAAAAATCTATTTTGTGATAATATTGTAATAATAAATTGAAAAATGGTGTCAATTTGGTCAAATTAATATTTGAAAATTTGAAAATCAAAAATATAAAATATAGTGAAAACTACATTAATAAGAAAATAACTTTTAAAATTTTATGCACTTACATTCTCATTTACTTTCCATTATTAATTATATAAGTGATCATCTATTATTCATATCAATAATATATTTATATATGATATATTTATCATCTTAAAATAAATTTCTTAAAATACATTTTTTGAAAGCTTACATTTCAAATGTATAAATAAGTCTTATTATTTAATTAGATTCTGAAATTAAAATTTATAATTTCTATTGTATTAATAATGAACTTTATTTTTTTAAATGTATTTTATAATTCAGTTACCTTTGTTTTTAATTGTCAATTATATACCTACATTTTAATGTATATATGCAATATTGTGCTCTTTTTTGGTTCAATGGCATTCATATCTTGTACAATTGAACATATTATGACTTATGTAAATATATAATTTCAAATATCAGGTTGTTAAGTTATCCTCCACCCAACATAAATAAATTACATCTTTGAAATTTTAGTAATCACATACCAATAAAATTATTTAAGGGTATAAATTAAGTAGGCATGATCCAAAATATATTTTTCAAATGATGTGTCTACCTTAATATCTCAGGTATGACTAGAAAGAACATATTTTCCCTATATATTATTAACCAGTTACTTCATCTTTAATTTAAAAAAAATTTCTCTGTAACCTCCATTTCCACACATGAAACATATTCTAATTTCTTTGAAGCATTTCGCTAGGTATTTCTTCCCACACATTTTCAATTTACGAAATTTATTTTTCTTTCATTCATTATATTTTTCACCTTTATTCTCATAAAACACAATAATTCTATTGTTTGCTGTGTTTCAGAATTCAACTATATTTTTTTGTTAATCATAATTCATGATATCTTTTTTGGTATAATAATATGGTTTATCCCTCCAGTTTATGTCCCATTTTATTTTTCATTGGGAAAATCTCAACATTACCCATAGAATCCATCATTAACATGATTATTTTGTTCTTCAACCATTTATAAAACCAAAAGAAGTAACAATTAGTGATGAAAAATTAACATCATAAGATAACTATTGTGATATAATTACATGAAAATTTACACCTTAAAACATATTACTATTGGTATCTATGTCATTCGCTTTTAGTTTAACCTGAATAACTATATTTTTAACCTGCATCATTATTGGTTAAACTTAGGTTACTTTTCTTTGGGTTCTATCATACAACACAACCTCATGTAAAAATTATATTTCCCAAATTACCCTAAATTTTATTAAAATATTATAAACAAAGGAATCATTGGAATCTATGCTCAAAAAATGCATTATTTCCACTATTAATAATATCATATACAAATTAATATATACAATAACATAGGAATATCAAGATTTTAATTTAAGATATCAATAATGATTATCCTATTATGTTCTCAAACAAGTATTTTTAAATCCTACATACTAGTTCATAAGATATATATAAATCATTGAATGTTTATCCCATAAGAGTGTCTAGAAAGGTATGTAGTCTTATTCCCACTCATTACGCATCGATTGAAGATTGGTTCAATGATTAACCAACCTTTTATGGGGATTAAACATATGTACATCTGTTCCACAACGGTATCCACTGACTAGTATCCAAAAAGGGATTTAGTTTTTAAGTGTCCCTAAACACCATACTTTTCCAGAAAAAAAGATATTTTCCTATATATAGACTAAACCTTTGGGTTTTCTCTAATCTTCTCTCACTCGAATCCTTAAAAAAATAAATTATCCAATAATAACTCATACAATACAAAAGGGTTACCTATACCTTTTGAATTATTATCATCTATAATTTAACAATGGTAGAATACATTTATTACTCGTAAATTTTCTTCAACAAATAACATAGTAATATGTAATGTTATATAAACTCACCTTTTATATGTACTATGATATTCTAGACCCATGCTCCATGGATGTAGTGATTATAAATGCCTTATTTACATATCAAATTTGAAATGAACTAATGTGACCCACTTATAATCATCGAAAATTAATCTAGCACTAAATAATATTGAATTACATACATTCAAAGTACCTTTTATGTTTTGAGATTTAGAGAGTAGGGAAAAAGATTCACTAAAAAATCCAATATCTTTCTAATAAAATGGAAATTTTTTCTACTATATAAGAAACTACATAATCAATAATATGTCTCCAACATTTCCTACAAAATTATCCACGCATGATAATCTTCTAGACATATCCTCTTTAGTAATTTTCTTCATTAGCTAGGGAAATAAAAGCCTAAGATGGGTGAAATCAAAATCTTATTAAGGGAAAATGTATTAAGAATATATCAAGGCATAAATATGGAATAAATAATATAGCTGTAAATAAATTAAAATAAAATAATTCCAAAAAACAGATCACTTCAACTTGAAACAAAGCCTTTGTTGACAATATATATATATATAAACACATGGAAAATGATCACTAAATCCACGGTAATGGAATGCATAATTCTATACATATTGTTATATACCATAAAGGCCTCTATGAAGATAATATTAATTTCATCAAGGAAATGACCAAGACAAAATTCTGGTCATCAAAGTGGTAACCAAGACCACATTCTTGAATTGGGTAGTGATACACTAAATAGCTAATTCTTTTGTCTCATGAAACAAACTGATGCATTGGGGGTATATAATACGGAGGCACACCCATCACTTTGCTAAGTATAAGGAAGTAACTATATGTATGAAATGAGTATAAATACCTTGTATAATAAAAATTCTATAGGATTTAATAATAATTCATATTTAGATAAAAAATATATAATGGAAATAATTTTCCAGTCAATAAATAAATGTAATCCATCCAATGAATGTAAGATTATGGTTAAACAATACCTAATAAACATTAATATGTAATTAATAGACATCCATATTTGAGTAAAGAATTTATTTATTTTCAATATTTACTAAATAACTTAATGTATGGAATCTTGAAGGACACATTTTAATTAATGGCAGAAAATATAGAGTATTCACAAAACAAAGGAGTTATAAAAAAATATTCTTATAAGAAATGAGGGTTTTAAAAGAAAAAGATTTTAGGGATTTTCCATGAGATTAATCCCCTAAAATAATATAGTATTATATTTTTTAGAAGTTAATATGTGGCCAATATATACAACATAAAATGGAAATGGGTTTTTAATAAAAATCATATGTCATTGAAGTAAAATTGGGATTCAAGAACCCTTATGGTAATAGTGATGTATATGTCAAAAGAACATAAAATGAATTCTATAAAATTAAAATATAATTAATTGAATTATATTAATTATACTTAAGTGAAATTTGGTAGTAAATACATTGTATAAAATAATTTATATTGTACAATATCGAACATATCTCTCAGAATTGAAAATAGAGACAATTAAACCTTCCTTAAAAAATTTTTTTGTTTTCAATCAGATGGTCGTGAGAGATATAGTGTGTGATGACTTTTCAGATCCCTTATATTTCTTGAAATTTATGATGAATTTAAATCCATGACAAAAATCACTATACACATGAATCAATTGGTGAATTTGAATCGCTTCTCAATGTGTCAAAATTTAGATGCAAACACCCTTACATTAATTCATGCTTAGTCAAAATGGTCTCTAACCTCATATATAACAAAAATAATTATGTTAATAACCCATTTCCTAATTTTTTTCTTTATAAACATTGATGAGAACTATTTATTAAAAATTTATTAGTTAGGTATAATTTATTATAATATTTAGGTTCTATTTTTTTGATTTTTTGTTGTGTACAAGAACCATGATGACATGGTCGATAATTAATAATTAGATAAATTTTCATTATAGCTAGATAATCTAGGATAATAGAATCCTGATTTTTTTTATTCATCTTATCCCATTTTCATTTACTGAATGATAATGGTATGATTTGGGAAAATGAAAATCATGAATAAACTATCTTTAGCATATTTAGTGATGAAAAGATGATATATTAATAAATATATTATATATAAATATCACCATTCAACAATAACAAAAAAAATATTGAATGAATTATTATTACATGATATTAAAATTTTATAGCATTCATTAATAATTCAAGATATACAAAATATAACATCATTTACTTAGGTGGTAAAACAAACCCAATTGAGAGATTGTAATAATGATTTTATGAGTAAGGAATGTTTCTTTATATAATTTTCATATAAAAATTATAGAAGTTTAAAAATTTAATAAATATCATTAAAACTCATTAAATTGATTTTTTAACCATCCATGTAATGTGTTTATTAGAAATTAAATTCATTGTTTATGGAGGTGGTACCATACACGCACATGAAATTAACATTTCAATTTCTCGGTGAATGGGGTGGAATAATGTTATATGGTAAATAATAATTAAAAATTAAAAATTATAAAATAGAAAACATATTCATTAAAAAACTATTTTTTACCAATTCATATAGGAAGTTATAAAAAATAAACCATGATCGATGTTGTTTTGTTTTTCGTAGTGGATTGAAAAGAATTAATAATGGTGGATCCATTAATGTAATAAAATTATCTTAAGATAATATTACTAGTATAATTATATTAGGATATCTATAATATGTTTTTAATATAAATATTAATAATAAAAGACTTACGAGTAACAAAATACTCATGTTGGGAGAATATGATTTCTCTTAAAACACTCTTTCGAAATGAAGGCCTTTTGTTAGTAACATGAATCCATTGTCTTATTAAGATGATATAGTATTTTAGGAGGATTAGTATTTTATATTTTTAAGAGGAAATTTTATATATTAATGTTTTTATGAATGAGTCAAAGTGTTTCCCATTTATAAGTGATGTGAATGGTAATTTTATGAGTACCCATTATATTTAAATAATATTATGTCTTTATTATAGGATTAAAGGCTCCAATAGTGGTAATTAATAAACTATTCTTATTCTATTATTTATAAATCCTCTATAATTAATATTAACACATGTTTATAGTATGTTTCAACCCTTTTACTCTAATATTTTTCACTTTCACCTGTTTTTGTTTTTACCATGGTAATTCGTATTTACCAATTTAAATTAATTTCAATAAAAAAACTATAATGTGATATATTAAATTATTTATACATACTAATTTTAAATATTTTATTCAATTTATCAAATTATATTTCTGTGTGTGATGAATTAAATTTTATATTAGTGTATTTCCAACATAAAAACCAATTTGTAAAAAATGTGTATTTTAAGCTTAAAATTTATGTGTCGGATAAAATTTAAAATATTTTAATGACCTATAATATAAATGGTTTTATTATAAAGTAAATAAATATTATTTGGAATTCAATTAAATCCAAAAAAAATTACTAAATTAATATTCAACTGAAATAAAAAAGTTAAAATAGTTTCTTTTATTGGGAAATATTACATATGATTATAAAATGTAAAACATATCTTTCAAAAACCATAACATTAATTTGAAATTCATATTTTTAATCCATAATTAAATTTTTTTGTAATGGAAAATATTTTATATGAATTTGAGTTATACTTACTTCTTTATATATCTATAAACGTAATGGATTTTGTAAAAAATGGATTTTTCAATATTAAACAATAATATATTATTTCAAAATAAAACAAAATTTCTTATTAATCAATTATTGATATTCTAAATAAAAAATGGGCCAATTACAGAAAAATAAAAATATAAAATTTTAAATAAAAAATATAATGAAATCATTTTTCATAGAATAATACCATTTTAAATTTTAATTATCTATATTCTCATTTATTAATTAGATTGGTGATAATATATTATTCATATAAACATTATATTTTCCCCCTAATATATTTAGTATCATAAAATTAAATGAAAAAAAAATTAAAAGGATAAATTTTAAAGTGAAAAATAGTCTTATTTGTAAATTATCTATACTAAATCAATTTTATCAAAATATTATTCTTAATAATGACCATTAATTTTATTTTTATATATATTTTATAATTCAGTTACCATTATTTTTACCCAAAAATTATATAATTACATTATAATGGATATATACCATTTCATGGTTCATTTTGGTTCTATGTTTCACATATCATAGGCTATCAAAAATATTAGGTTTTAAAGGAATATGTAATTTAAAATTTTAGGGTGTTATATTGGGACAATGGTTTATTGGTGTCCTGATTTTGATTGGGAAAATGTTTTATCATATGAATCTATTATTATTTGTGGTGAATCTAAGTAGAAATTAGTTTACGATAATCATCAGGATTCAAGTGCAGGGTATGGGGAAGTGCTTGGATAGATCTTATTCAAACTGAACAATAGGATTCCAAGGGTGAATGTGATTTTTTCTGGATTTTTAGTATTTTTTATTATTTTTAAATAACTATGACAAGTGATTATGGTATTTTGGTCCTTGATTATTATATTAGTGATTTATAGCTTTGTTTTGTGTTTATAGGTAAATGTGGAAAAAGAACCAAGGTTTCAAGGTTATCATTCATAGTCTAGTAACCCATGTGAAGAATCGGTATGTAACCATTCTAGAGTATGTCACATAGTTGGTGCATAGTTTTCCAACCCATGTGGCGCAACCATTCATTGTTCTATTCCTTCTATATAATTATTTTTTTACCAATCCTTTTTAAATGTATGTCAGTCGGTGTGTGATAGAAAAATAGTTGGGGTGAATTTTCTTTTAAAATTTGAAACAATTAAAGTGAGATAAAAATAAAAAAAGTAGGAATAATATGATTTAATATATAAAAATTTATTAATACTATATTAATTAAATTAATTAGATTATACCCTTATTAGACTGAGTAATATTGTCAAAAAAAGACTATTGGTATCATATTTCAATTAATTATATCTATTGAATACAAAAAAGATTTGATCAATGATGTGATAATATTGATTTTGAAATCACATGGATATAATAATGGCATATTAATGTAATTTTTTGAAAGAATTGTGAATATTGGAATATTTGAAAAAAGATTTCAGAAATGAGTTGAAGTGATCCCCTTGGTATCCTCTCATCAGAATAAGAGGTTTTACTTATGACACCATTTATTATAATTGAGATATAGACAATAATTCCTCTATCTCCTTTTCATGGTTGTTATAAAAAACTTTTCCCCCTCTTGTTTAAATCTATGTGAACCCACTTAAAATTTTTTAGTAGTCAATAAATGTATCCATCACTTTTGTTGAATTGACCACTAGTTGTAGAAGTTTTGGTGAGAAGAGAAGTATTTTCATGGCCCAAATCGATTAATTTTTTTTCTATTATCTCTTTATAAGGATATAAAATTGTATATGATAGATAGATATAAATAGATATGAGAGCATTTGAGGTAGAGAAATAAAATTTTCTTTATAAAAGTGGGATTAGAGAATATCACATCTATTCAACATTGGAATGATCGATAATATTTTTCAACACACATATATTGCATTCTAATTGTGCTTATGTCTTTCAATCCACCAAGGTCTTTTATATATGGCATCTAATGAATCTAATAAGCTTTTAAAATTATCCTAGAGTTATAGAAGATAGGGAATACCAAATTAAATCCTTTTTTGTATAAAAAATGCATCCACTAAGACAATTTTTTAATGCCTTTGGATACCAAGTAGCTTCTATGTAACACCCCAAGCTTCCACGGTACTATTCTCTTTGAATAATATAGTAGCGTGTGTTGTACGCAACATCGAGATTCTAAAACACTACGACCAATCAAAGTAGCTGTTATGAATAGTAATACCTACTCTTTGAAATTTTATACATTTTATCTTTAAAAATGGGCTCCATATTTGGAATCAGGATTTCCAAATTGTGTAAATAGGTAACTTTTATTTTTAGACATTTTGAATAATTACTTCGGTAAATATTTTATTTACCATGGTTAAAGGGTAAATCCGGTAAATAAGGGTAAAAAATAATATTATAATAATAATAAATTACCATAAAACGTGTCTTAACCCTATTGGTTGATACATTTACGACCATGGGAATCTTTGGGTCGATTTTGGGACCCCATGGATCCACTTGTAAGTGATAATGACACTTTATATTAATTAAGTTAAAGTAAATACAAAAATGACATAAGCCTATATCTTTTAGAAAAACAATTTTTATATAGGGATATATATGTTATATTTTCGACTATAAATATTCATTAGAAAGATAAAACGAATTACTATATAATGGTATTTTATGTATAATTTTTAGACATTAAATAATTTAATTTATTTATGACATAATGATGATGGAGTAATTACCTTATTAGTGAAATATTAAAATAATTGATATTATAAATACACAAATAAATCTAATTTGAGACTTTTAATGAATAAAACTAATTTTATAGGTTAATATGACATGTTAGGATTTATTTAATTAACTTTGTTCGAAGTAATCATTCAGTTATGATTTTCACCAAAATCAAATACCAAATAGGGTCAAAATTGACATAAAAGAGTTTTTAAAAAAAATATTATATTATTAATTGATATTAAATTCCTAAAAATCAAATGTTCGGCCAAAGGACTTGTATCATGATAGTAGTATCATTAATGGACCACTTGGGTGTCACACTGGGGTATATAGTAAGTTTATTAACTATATAATATAAAAAATACAAAGTGACATGGTAGGTGTCAAACTAATTAACCAAGAGTAAAAACTAAAAGATAAGGTTAATATAATGACCCAAACCTATCTAAAATCTATTGGTCGAAAGGATTTATACCCATACCCACTTTAGTCTTTTAATAATCCATTTTGGATCCATTATAAACCGAATATGAATTTATTATAAAATAATACTTTAAGTTTTTCCTAAAGATCCCCTCCTCCCCCTTATAAAAGGACACCACTTCTAACCAAGTCCTCACAACTATCAAGCCTTTTGGCTCATAAAAACTCTGCCCAATTAATCTCCCCACATCCCTCTCCTCCTCTTAGAAGCCTTACCTTAGGAAGGAGGCACTTCAAGAGTCATTTTTGATTCAAACCAAAGAGAGTTTCCCAAATTAAAGGTAACGATTTCTCTTACCTTATTTTATTTTATTTTACTTCTCCAACCCCTAAACTCTTCTTATTATTTTCTTTTTAACAAAAACAGTATCCTAAATATACTAGGATATTGTTATGATAAGTATTCTAACTACACTTACACACACCTCTATCTAATGGGTGAAGAACATAATGTTTCTGTGGATGGAAACCAAACGCCTCACGAAACGATGATTGTTCAATTATCTCCTACCGCCTCTCATGGTGGCCATTATGATGGAACTATAATTAAATATGATATTAATTATACTTATTTTATATATAATATTCTGTAATTCCATTTTATATCATACCATTATTCATTTCATATTGTATATATATACGATAATTTCATTTGAGGAAGTGCGGACTACCTCCCCCTCAATGTGATATAACTCATTTATACCATAAATGGAACATATAAAGGATGGTATCAAAAAACTTAAGTAAAAAATATAAGATATTATATTATACTGGAATAATAATATACCTATGTATTATTTTATTTTATTCCTTTTAAAATGAAAAATGAAATGGAAGTAGCGTTCCTGCGTACGTACAAACTACCGTCTCCACGAACGCGATGAGATTCATTCCCCATCATATCCATTCAAGTCTATTTATCATTTTATGATTAAAAAAATATAAGGATATTATATTATTCTGGATATGTATAATATACAACCTATCCATAAAAACACAACTTATGTAACAAAGCATATAAAATAAAACGAGTAAGTTAACACCCAAAATGACGAAAATACTAAGATATTATTAACAAAGAAATGTTAAAAAATCATATATGATATCATATTAATGTATATTATTATTATATAATTTAATAACAATCATTTAACCATTATATATTAGGTTAACCTACCCTCGAAAAAGGAAAATTACAAGTTAAAGGGTTTTCATCTCACTCCTTATTCCCGTGAGATTTATGCCTTATTGCCACCATTACCATTTGTGTCATGTATGTACTACCCATAATTGTATTCTTTGTGTAATACAGTTTAATTTATGTGTATTTACATATTAATAATATGATACCTCTTTCATGTGGTATATGTTTCGTATGTTACCAAATTGGTAAGGGTTAATTCCTTAATCTCATTATTATCTGAGATTTTTTATGTGAAAGTATTTACTGGGACATTTTTATCATCCATGTCAATTTCTCATAAAAATGATTTCAAAATGAGTATTTTAAAGATTTTTGAAAGGTACTATTTATCAAGATCAGAATTTTAAATGTTTTAAATATTTATCTTTCTAAATCTTTTTAATTAATGTCCATTTTTTCAAAATGATTTTTAGGATTTATTTATATGGACATGAATGTTTTGAAATATTAATTATTTTCAAATGTTTCAAAGTGGTATGGGACACTTTGATTCAAAAATATCTTTTAAATTACTTCCTTTATGAATGTGTGAATTTTAAATTATTTTACAAAAAGTATATTTCTCTCAAAAAGTTTTACTCATTATTTTCAACTATGTCAGCATCCTTTACTAGATATTATTTTTAATTAAGGTTGATGTATTATAATACAATATTTCATATTGTATTGAATGAGTTATGATATGTTTGACTGTGGATGTTCTATTTTTGTACCATTCATGGTTTATGGTTAAAGTATTGACATTTCGTATGTTAGTTCTAATATGAATTTTTATGTTATGTTTCAACCTTTTCATATGAGGAATGTATTGGACATAGTAAGTGATGGGAGGAGCCCGCTATAGATCCTCAATGCATTGGTAGGTATCATGAGACAACTAGACGTGGAATTGGTCGAGTCCCTTTCCCAATTTGATATATGGTTTTGGCTGAGGCCTTAATCATTTTTAGATGTCTTGGTCGAGGCCTTGACAAAATGTTTTAAAATGTCTAGAATTATACATTCCCTCATTATGAAAATAATATTGATGTTTCATGTGGTTATTTGACTAGTATAATATCCATGTGAATAATTAAATGGAATTATTTCATTTTATTTTTTCCATATTATGCTGAAGTTCAAGTTTAAACGGCTTTTGTTTTAGTTATACATTTCCTTAAATGTTTATGCTTATTTATGAAAGTTTCCACTGTATTTTTATCCTTTCTGAGAATCTGAGCTCACCCCTTTCTATGTTTTATTTTTCCCAGGATTCCACGAATTGTATTGTGATTGATATGTAGGGTTAATCCAAGGGAATAATTGCATTCATAAAGGATTATTTATGTTGTTTTGTATGTTATAAAGTGTAATGTAACATTCATGCATGTAATCTATTTTCCAAGACTTCTAAATCGATCAGTCCTACAGGACTTGATTCCTTGTAATCATGCTAATGTATTAAAATAATGCACCAGCTCTGGGTAACTGGGGTCGGGGAGTTATAGTTCGTATCATAGGAAGTTTAGAAATAACCCTGCAAACTATATTTAGATAAACTCTGGTTATAGAACATCACCCTAAGATAGACTTTGAGGATTAGTATAGAAGAACTTCCTAGAATTTTGGTATTGTATAGATTTTGTGAGTTTTCCAAGCAATACATCCGTGTCGGGATATGATCAGGTATAGGCAGCACTGGCATAGATGTACCTAGGGGTAAAACCCCAAAACACCGCTTTGAGCTAGACTTGAATGGAAACTAGTGCACGACAACGGGCCTTACTGCACTCTTGGTTACGACACTCCCAGGGGATATTCTTAGGATAATTTTCATTTTCTTTACAAACCATTATGAAGGGATTATGAGTATATACTTACTCAAAAAAACATTTTTATGATTATGGATTATATCCATAAATATTTTAATTTATGTTAAGTGTTTTACAAGTTCGGGATTAGGTATTTCTATTCATAAACTAATCTAGTTTATGCCATTTTTTAGAAATGGCGCTCAGTAGAAGGAATGAGGACTCCAGTAATACACATGATCCAAAGATTAAGAAGGATCATATCTTTCATGGTCCTAAGACAGAATTTATAAGAGAAATAGTCTCCCACGTATTATCATCATATGAATAAATAGTACCATGTATTGATAAAATAAGTAAATAATTCTTGGAGTCATATGGATTTGAAGGGAAGCCAGAGAAGAAAAGGATGGTAGAGAGAAGGATAGATAAAGGGAAGAAGGTAAAGAAGGATTTTCCCATATGTGATAACTATGTAAATAATCACCTTGAAAAATGATTGAAGGTAATGGGAGTATGTTATAAGTGTGGAGAAAAAGGGCACCAAGTACGTGACTGCAAGTGTAAGAAAAAGATTTAAAATGTACAATGCCTCATCTACAAAGAGTTTGGACACTACGGGAACCAATGTCCCAGTCATCAGACTGTGCCGCAAATGATGCTATTGGATAATAATCAAGTTATAATACTACCACAAATGAAAATGAATCACTAGAGTTCTTATATTGTAATTTTTGAATTATTTAATTTAAGTTTTATATCAATGATGTTGTGGAAATAAATAAGGATTGTAATGCAGTACTATTTCATTGAGGATTTGAGAATTTGTGGTACTAAAAAAAGTGACTATACAACAAGTTAAACTTTTTTGAAATTATATGGTTGAAGGAAAGATAAACCTTAATATGGTCCTAATATTGAGGTACTGATTTTGGAATAAGATATGGTTGATTTGGGTAAATTATATTGGATATTCTTGAATACCTGGAAACTGATTAATGATTTTTCATTGTTGGAGTTTACAAAATTTTTGATAGAAGGATTATATCCATTATTAAATAAATACTAAGGGAGCTTTAATGTAATAAATATAGTTTTATTCTAATTCATGATATTACCATGTTTTAAAATAATACATAGTGAAGGTGTTCACATGTTATTACATGGAAAAAAGGATCTTCATTGTGTTTAACTTCCTTATAAATTTTGGACTGTGAGATTGGATAGTAGTATTTTGGATAAGTCTAAAGGTTTGAATAGATTAAGTTTGAAAGGTTATTTTTTGATTTTTATAAAAGGACAACACGTAGAGCGTGTGACAACCCATCGCGTCGGACAAAGCTGCAGGAATCGAACCCACAACCATAGTGCGATTGGGATTTATCGCCTACCACTGGACTATGTCAAGTCCCTGGATTGTATAATGTAGTTTTTTTAATGGTTCTGATATGTGAATTATACATTTATTATATTTGTAACCCAATACGATTAGGATAAGTATAGTATTTTTGAGTTGTATTATGTTTTGTAGTGAAAGATGAGTTTGTGGTAGAAAGTTATTCATGGATAAAACTCTAATTATAAAGTAAGTATATCTCCTTATGATCTTAGCCAATCTCATAAATAAAATCCTAAACATTAAGAAAAGGAAATTAGAACAAAAATGTTCTCCTAGATGGTACCTTAGATCATCACAAATCTATGGCTTTGGGATTATTGGCCTTTTCATAGCCATGTTCTCTACCACTCTCCATCATATATTGGTCATTATATTTCTATTCCATATCCATATTTTCCTACATGGAACCCTAGTATATGTTATTTTCTGTAACCTTCATACTTAACACTCTTTATTTTAAATAGAGGCCTCATTGATACACTTGTAAGTGATAATGAAACTTTATATTAATTAAGTTAAAGTAAATAGAAAAATGACATAAGCCTATATCGTTTAGAAAAACAATTTTTACATAGGGTTATATATGTTATATTTTCGACTATAAATATTAATTAGGAAGATAAACAGAATTCCTACTTAATGGTATTTTATTTATAATTTTTAGACATTAAATAAATTAATTTATTAATGACACAATGATGATGCAGTAATTACCTTATTAGTGAAATATTAAAATAATTGATATTATAAATACCCAAATAAATATAATTTGAGACTTTTAATGAATTAAACGAATTTTATAGGTTAATATGACATGTTAGGATTTATTTAATTAACTTTTTTCGATGTAATATTTCTGTAATGAGTTTTACAAAAATCAAATACCTAATAGTGTCAAAATTGACATAAAAGAGTTTTTTTAAAAAATATTATATAATTAATTGATATTATATTCTTAAAAATATGAGGTTTGGAAAAATGACTTGTATCATGATAGGTGTATCATTAATGGACCAATTTGTGGTCTCTTGGAGGTATATAGTCAGTTTATTAACTATATAATATAAAAATACAAAGTGACAATGTAAGTGTCAAACTAATTAACCAAGAGTTAAAACTAAATGATAATGTTAATATAATGACCCAACCAATATAAAATCTATTGGTTGAAAGGATTTAGACCCATCCCCAGCTTAGTATTTGAATAATACACTTTGGAGCCATTAGAAACCGAATATGAATTTAGTATAGAATAATACTTAAGTTTTTTCTAAAGAGCCCCTCCTCCCCCTTATAAAAGGACACCACTTCTATCAAATTCCTCACACCTCTCAAGCCTTTTGGCTCATCGAAACTCTGCCAACTTAAGCTCCCTACATCTCTCTCCTTCTCTTAGAAGCCTTAACTTAGGCATAAGTCACTTAAAGAGTCCTTTTTGGTTCAAACCAAAGAGATTTAACCAAATTAAAGGTAACGATTTCTCTTAGCTTCTTTTATTTTATTTTACTTCTCCAACCCCTAAAATCTTCTTATTCATTTATTTTGTTACAAAACCAGTATCCTAAATATACTATTATATTGTTATGAGAAGTATTTTAACTACACTTACACACACCTCCATCTAATGGGTGAAGAACATAATGTTTCTGTGGATGGAAACCAAACGCCTCACGAAACGATGATTGTTCAATTATCTCATACCGCCTCTCATATTGGCCATTATGGTGGAACTATAATTAAATATGATATTAATTATATTTATTATATATATAAGCTTCTGTAATTCCATTTTATAGCATACCATTATTCGTTTCATGTTGTATATATATACGATAATTTCATTTGAGGAAGTGCGGACTACCGCCCCCTCAATGTGATATGACTCATTTATACCATACATGGAACATATAAAGAATGGTATTAATGAACTTAAGTAACAAATATAAGATATTATATTATACTGTAATAATAATATACCTATTTATTATTTGTTTTTGATTTATTTTAAAATGAAAAATGAAATAGAAGTAGCGTTCGTGCGTACGTACAGACTACCGTCTCCACTAACACTGTAACACCCGAGACTTTTATGTTATATAAATCATCAAAGGAATCTTTTTCTACACAACACTTTCTTGGCTTGCTTTGCACGCAATCACGACCTTCCTCGATAGCTTGCATCCTACGCAATACCGAGTTTCACTAAACAACAATATGCTATTAAAACTAGCCGTTATGAATAGTAATAACCACTTTTTGAAATTTTATAAATTTTATTTTTCAAAATGGACTTCATTTTTGGACTCAGAATATCGAAATTAGCCTAGGGTGAAATTTTGGTATTTTTCTGAAAACTTTCAATTTTTGATGAATAGTGAAACCACTAAGTGGTAGGTTAAAAACTGAATTTTGCATAAAACATAATTTTACCGCTTCTGTGAATGGAATTTCAAAAATTCGACAGACACGGTTGATATCAGTAAGTAAAATGTGGTTCAATGAGATAAAAATAATTTTTTGGTGAATAGTAACT
Source organism: Viscum album (assembly GCA_963277665.1). Taxonomy (NCBI): domain Eukaryota; kingdom Viridiplantae; phylum Streptophyta; class Magnoliopsida; order Santalales; family Viscaceae; genus Viscum; species Viscum album. The sequence goes on from OY728129.1 coordinate 823,795,760, forward strand.
TTTTACTATTTTTACCGCAGTTAATAGTAAATAGGGTAACTAAGGGTAAATATGATATTAATATTACCCTAACACATGTCCTAATTCTATTGGACAAGTGTAATTCGACCAAAAACAAACTTAGGAATAAAATATGACCATTTAGGCCCACTTGGATTAGATTAGGACATTTATTATTAATTTATTTAAAGAAGGGTTAAAATAGTTAAAATTAAAGTTTAATAAGTAAATCATTTTTAATATGGGGTTATACATAAGATAAATTCGATTGTAAATATTAATTAGAAAGATAAAAAGATTTCCTACATGATGGTATTTTATTTGTAATTTTTAGACATCAAATAATTTAATTTATTTATGACACAAAGATGATGCAGTAATTATCTTATTAATGAAATATTGACATAATTGATAATATAAATACCAAAATAAAGGTAATTTAAGACTTTTTATGAATTCCACTAATTTTCTAGGTTACTATGATATATTAGTGTTGATTTAATCAACTTGGTTCGAACATATAATTCTGTTATGACTTTCACAAAAATCATATATCAAATAGTGTCAAAATTGACACAAAATAGTTTTTAAATCAAATATTATATTATTAATTGTTATTTTATTCATAAAAATATAAGGTTCGGCCAAATTACTCAGATAAGGATATAGATATTAATAATAAACAATTTGGGGTTCGTTTGGCATGTTATAGTAAGTTTATTAACAATATAGTGAAAGAAAACAAAAAGACATGGTAAAAGTTAAATTATTTAACTTAGAGTTAAATCTAATTGATAAGGTTAAAATAATACCCTAAAATTGTCTAAATCCTATTGGTTGATAGGATTTCTACCCATCCCCACTTTAGCTTCGAAATAAGACCCTTTGGAACCATTATAAACCGATTTTGACTTTAATATAAAATAATATTTTGAGATATTCCTAAGGTGCCCCTCTCCTCCCTTATAAAAGGGCACCTCCTCCCCCTCCTCCTCACACCAATTTGAGCCCTCAAGCTCGGCCAACCCCTGCCATTTTCTCCTCTACACTTCCCTAGAATAATCCTAGAGGTCCTGGTCTTCTTCAAATACCAATCTTAGTTCCCTAAGTGGAGGATTCAAAGAGGCATTCCAAAGAAGAGGTAATATCCATTACCGATTCAATTTCTTTCTTCTTCAACTTATTCTTCATTAGTTGTTTCATGATAAAGTAATAACATTAGTATTACTTACATACTGATATGTTATTATAAATATGAAACAACCCTAATTCACCTTCTATCCATCCTACGGAAAAATGAAATCACCGCGCGTGCGTACGTACGGAATACCGTCTCCACGCCGTGGTGTAATCTATTTTTCCACCATCACTTTACAAGGATGGGTATAATGGTGTAATGAGTAACTATTTATGATTATTATAAAGTAATATTGATACTGAAATAATATATATATACTCCAATACAGTTCCACGATCATAGGAACGATATCATCACACGTGCGTACGTACGGAATACCGTCTCCACGATGTGATGCGACTCGTTCTACATAATCATCGTTACATAGTAATTATATAAATGAATTGAATGAATAAATATGATATATGTTACACTAATACCATTCTGGATATAAGGTATCTATAACCTTAAAATAAGAATAAGAATGTATTCGGCAAAACACGCATAAGAACAAAAGGCAATAAAGACCCGAGTAACAAGTAACAATGAAATATTACTAACAAGAAGCTAAGAATATGACCATATATGATATCATATCAATATCTATGATTCTGGAATAAGTCAATAACATTATTTAAACCATTATACAGGAGCTTCGGACACGTACAAATCAAATCAGACCTAAGGTAAGGGAAATATCACAATCTCATTTTTATCCGAGATTGTTTTTACTTTGGTAATTACTGGGGTGTATTTTATCATCCACATCCATGTTTCCTCAATATGTAATATTATTTACATCCACCTACAATTGTTTAAATCCAATTTCACCCTTCGGTGAGTTTTTAGTAAAAGATATGAAAGGAATCTTTTATCGTTTTTCATACGAGGTACTTTTTTACTTTTCCGACAAAAGTACGTTTTTTTAACTTATACGGCATGAATGGATTTTTAAAACATTATTTCCAAGAAGCTTCCTTTACAAGTCTTCAAGTTTATTTTTAATCAACTTCTTTTATTTTAAAGTTGTATGACATGTTAATAAAGGAAAAATGTTTTTGAAGAAGAAAGGATATTTTCCTCAAGAATGGAGTTCAAGTGTTTTATCAAAATTATTTTCCATCTAAGATAATAAAGGGTTCTATTTTTATTCCTATTATTACATTGATTTGATTATGTTGTGATGGAATTATTTTTATGAATTCCTTTATCTTATATGAATTGTTTTATGATGTCATGTTGTTTAAGAATCCCATTTTTATTACGTGAGTTACGCTATGATGTATGGTTTATGATTTTGTGGCACACATAAGAAAGGATCCATTATAAGATGGGTGGGACCTATATCTCCCTCCAATGCATTGGGTAAAGATTTTATATCTCATGAGATAGACATGGCTGGAACGGAAGGTTATTTCGGTTCAGTGATACAGGACTGAAACGAGGAGTGAACTCGGTTCAGAAAGGGACCTTGTACACTAAGATAGTCTTGGAAATGAGTCATGACTAACAAGAAATGATTTTCTATGATTATGTGTGCATGCCACAAAGTTTCAAGTTTTATGTTTTGATTATGGGGATCTCATTTTCACTTCTATGATTTATTCCATGTTAAGATATTATGGTCTCTTTTGCAGGTTTTGATTTTCAAAAAGATATGATATGATTTTTATTTCCTTTATTTGCCCTTGCTGAGCATTTGAGCTCACCCTTTTATGTTTTCTTTTCCCCAGGTCAGGAAGATGGATATTAAGTAGAATATGCTAAAAGGGACCCTAGATATGATGAAATAAATGGGAGACATTGTAGAAGATTTATGAACCAGTTGTTTATGTTTCCCAGTTTCTAAAGACACTATACCTATACGGTCCTTTGTGGTTTTTTCATATGTTGTAATAAGTGTGCTTCAATTTTTAAGTATTAACAATATATGTAAAGTATGGGTTGTTATAGTTGGTATCAGAGGCAAAGGAGGTAGGAATGTATCCGATCCTTGGGAACTCTCACATGTGAGCGTTGGACGAAGCATGGCTCTCCGCCCAAGGGCTTAATGAGGAAATGGCTGCCACTGGGGATGGTGGTGTGTCCCGCCCTGGGGGTGTAGCCGCCCATGGAGTGCCCTGATAGGTATCAATTATAGTCCACTGGAAGTAATTCCAGACCGTTATAGTTGGTATCAGAGGAAAGGTATAGTCAACCTTTGGAAACTAGGATGTGAAAGCCTTAGTAAGAACCCTAAGGATAAGTCTAAGCATAGAACACAATCTTAGTGTTTTAGAAATGGCCTTGAATAACCTAGGATAAGACCTTAAGCATGAAAATTTTATTCTTGAATTATGTGGTTTTCCTATTATAATTAGTGTTGCCCACACTATTCTTCGTGGTTTTAGTCAATGGCTGGAACCCGAAGGAACTGTGTTAATGAGGAATGCGATGGGCAATGCAATGATTGTCCCCCTGAGCAACCAAACGATATGGGAGCTGGAATGCAAAATCTTGTAGCCATTCTCACACAACTTTGTCAAGCAATGAATCATTCAGGACTTCCAAACGAGCAAAGGAAGGAGCAAAATTTTGTTGAATCCTTCATGAGGCAGCGTCCACATTCTTTCAGTGGGTCTACTGATCCATTAGTTGCTGAACAATGGATTAGTACTACTGAAAAGATATTTTCAGTTCTTCAATGTTCTGAACATGATAAAGTCATCATAGCTGTGTATCGTTTGGAAGGAGATGTTGATCAATGGTGGAATCTTATTAAGAATACGAGGCAAAGGGATGAAATTGAGTTTATGGAATGGGACGAGTTCAAGAACTTATTTTTCAATAAGTACTTCCCTCGTATTCTCCGAACAAAGATGGAGAAAGAGTTTCTTGAACTGAAGCAAATGGATGATGAATCTCTTGGTACCTATGAAGAAAATTTTACAAGACTTGCAAGGTACGCTTCTGGTATTATTATCCAACCTGAGAGTAAGATCGATCGATTCTTTAGTGGCTTAAAACCAAGTCTTCGAAGGGTGTTAGCCATAAGGGACTTCAATAGCTACGAGGAAATCGTTCGATGTGATCTCAAAGTCGAGATGGAGATTGGAATAACCCATCAGTCACATGGGTTTGATAAGAAGAGGAAGATGGAATTCAAAGAAAAATCTAAAGAGCACACGGAAAAGAAGATGAGCTTTTCCTTATGCTCAAAGTGTGGAAAGAAACATGGAGGGAGTTGTCTTAAAGGGACAAGTAAATGTTTTAAATGTGGAAAGGAAGGTCATCGGGCATTTGAATGCCGTGATAATGGGAAGAAGATGTCTAATGACGCAAACAAAGGAAGGGATACACAGAATGAACCTACTACACTTCAATGTTTCAAGTGCAAGGAGATGGGGCATTACGCCAATCAATGCCCAAATCCAAGGGTTGACGATGATGGTCGACGTCAACAAAATCTTAAGGCTAAAGACAAAGGAAAGTCACATGCAATTTCTATCAGCGATGTGGAGTACGATAACGAAGTGGTGAAAGGTACACTTACCATCCACTCTAAAGTAGCAAATGTTTTATTTGATTCTGGATCCACCCACTCTTTTATTTCTAAAGAATTTTCTAAGGGTATCACCATATTACCTCAACAATTAGATGTTGAGTTAGCTGTGACAACACCTAATGGCACAACAGTCGCATCAAAAGTTTATAATTCTTCTCCGATCGAAGTTTGTGGGAAAGTGCTTCCTGCAAATCTTGTGATCCTTCCTTTAGTGGAATTTGATGTGATTCTTGGCATGGATTGGCTTTCTCTACATGGAGATCATATCAATTTCCAAAGAAGGGAAGTCACATTTCATATTCCAGATCAATCTACGATTTTATACCAATGCAAGGATGAACATAACCTTCCAGTGGAAATTTCTTCCATCTTATGGGTATTGATTCCACTAAATGAAGGTTATTTATCTCAAATGGTTGGTGAGAAACTCATGATTAAGAATATGCCCATTGTAAGGGAGTTTGATGATGTCTTTCCGGAGGAATTACCGGGTCTTCCACCAAATCGTGAAGTTGAGTTTTCAATAGAACTCGTACCGGGTGCTTTGCCTATTTCAAAGACACCTTATAGAATGGCCCCAATTGAGTTGCAGGAATTGAAGAAGCAACTCCAAGAGAATCTTGATAAGGGATTCATACGCCCTAGTGCGTCACATTGGGGAGCACCTGTTCTATTTGTTAAGAAGAAAGATGGATCAGTGAGACTCTTCATTGATTATCGAGAACTTAACAAGATCACTATCAAGAACAAATATCCTCTCCCACGCATTGATGACTTATTTGACCAACTACGCGGAGCTCAATACATTTCTAAGATTGATCTTCGTTCAGGGTATCATCAATTAAGGGTCAAAAGGGAGGATATACCAAAGACAGCTTTCCGTACAAGGTATGGACACTATGAATTTATAGTGATGCCATTTTGTCTTACTAATGCCCCTACTATCTTCATGGATCTAATGAATAGAGTCTTTAGAGACTATCTTGATCAATTTGTGGTAGTCTTTATAGACGATATTCTTGTCTATTCAAAGAGCAAGGAAGAGCATGAAGATCACTTGAGAATTATATTGAAGACCCTGAGAAAGGAGAAGCTTTATGCCAAATTTACCAAGTGTGAATTTTGGCTTCAAAAAGTTGCATTTTTTGGTCACATAATCTCAAAAGAGGGGATATCTGTGGATCCAGCAGAAACAGAGGTTATCGAAATATGGTCGAGACCAACAACAGTAACTGAGATCCGAAGTTTTCTTGGTTTGGCTGGATATTATCGACGTTTTGTAAAGGATTTCTCATGATTATCTAATCCACTCACCAAGTTGACTCGGAAAGAAGTTAAGTTTGTCTGGACGGAAGAATGTGAAGAGAATTTCAAGGAGTTGAAAAGAAGGTTATCTAGTGCACCTGTGCTCACACTGCCTTGTAGTGGAGAAAGGTTTGTGATCTACAGTGATGCATCCAAGAAGGGATTGGGGTGTGTTCTTATGAAAAATGATATGGTGATAGCTTATGCCTCACGACAGTTGAAAATCCATGAGCAAAATTACCCAACACATGATTTGGAGTTGGCTGCGGTAATCTTTGCATTAAAGATTTGGAGGCATTACCTTTATGGTGAAAGGTGTGATTTTTATACTGATCATAAAAGTTTAAAGTATATTTTCACACAAAAGGAGTTGAATATGCATCAAAGAAGATGGTTGGAGCAGATTAAGGATTATGACTGCTCAATCCATTACCACCCTAGGAAAGCAAACAAGGTGGCAGATGCATTAAGTCGACAAGACCATGCTAGTTTATCCATGATGAGGATCACAAAAGATCCAATATTTATGGATTTACAAAGGATGGATCTTGGAATTATAATGGAAGGGGAAAAATATTATCTTTCTCAAATGAATGTTCAACCATCTATACATGTGAAGATTAAAGAGGCATATAAAGAAGATGTCGAGTTACAAAAGAAGGTGAGAAATGTTCCTGAATTCAACCTTGATTATGATGGGATAATAAAGTTCAGGAATCGGGTTTGTGTTCCTTCCATCCCCGAATTAAAGAAGGAGCTGCTGGATGAGGCTCATAGTTCTTCATTCTCTATTCATCCTAGAAGCACGAAGATGTATAGGGACCTGAAAGAGTACTTCTGGTGGGATGGCATGAAAAGAGATGTTGCTGAATATGTCTCTCGATGCTTGGTTTGTCAACAAGTTAAAGCTGAGAGACAGAAGTCTAAGGGGATGTTACAACCATTACCCATACCCGAATGGAAATGGGAAAACATCACTATGGACTTTGTCACAGGACTTCCTAAAACATCCAAAGGCAATAATGCTATCTGGGTCATAGTTGATCGTCTTACAAAGTCTGCACACTTTATTCCTATTAGAGAGGATTTCTCTCTAGATCATCTTTCCAGGATATATGTAAAGGAAGTGGTAATATTGTATGGAGTACCACTTTCTATTATATCTGATCGGGATCTGAGATTTACCTCGATGTTCTGGCGAAGTCTTCAGCATACTCTGGATACAGAGTTGAGTTTCAGCACTGCTTATCATCCCCAGACAGACGGTCAGTCTGAGAGAACAATTCAAACCCTAGAAGATATGTTGAGAGCTTGCTCTATGGATTTCAAAGGAGTTTGGGATCAACACCTACCTTTGGTGGAATTTTCTTATAATAATAGCTTTCACTCCAGTATTCAGATGGCTCCTTATGAAGCTCTCTATGGAAAGAAATGCAGGACTCCAACTTGCTGGGATGGAGTTGGGGAAAGAAAGCTATTAGGACCTGATCTCGTTGATGAAAAGGCAGAAAAGGTCAGATCTATTCAACAACACATAAGCACAGCTCAGAGTCGATAGAAAAGTTATTCCGACAACCGAAGAAAAGACCTAGAGTTTGAAGTGGGTGATAAAGTGTTCTTACGAATATCTCCCTGGAAGAGGGTTATGAGATTTGGAAAGAAGGGGAAGTTGAGCCCTAGATATATCGGTACTTTCGAAATACTGGATCGTGTTGGGAAGGTAGCTTACCGATTGGCGCTTCCACCGAATCTCTCTCAAGTTCACGATGTGTTCCATGTATCTCTCCTGAGAAAGTACATACCAGATCCTTCACATGTACTCAGCTCAGAAGTTGTACCGCTGGAGCAAGATCTTTCTTATGAAGAACAGCCGATAGAGATTCTGGATCGTAGCGAAAAAGTCCTACGAAACAAGACCACTCGATTGGTGAAAGTTTTATGGAGGAACCACCAACTTGAAGAAGCTACATGGGAGCTTGAGGATATGATGAGGGAGAAGTATCCTCATCTGTTTGTTACAAAGTGAAAAATTTCGAGGGAGAAATTCTTTTTAAGGGGGGTAGAATGTAACACCCGAGACTTTTATGTTATATAAATCATCAAAGGAATCTTTTTCTACACAACACTTGCTTGGATTGCTTTTCACGCAATCGCGACCTTCCTCGATAGCTTGCGTCGTACGCAATACCGAGTTTCACTAAACAACAATATGCTATTAAAACTAGCCGTTATGAATAGTAATAACAACTTTTTGAAATTTTATAAATTTTATTTTTCAAAATGGACTTCATTTTTGGACTCAGAATATCGAAATTAGCCTCGGGTGAAATTTTGGTATTTTTCTGAAAACTTTCAATTTTTGATGAATAGTGAAACCACTAAGTGGTAGGTTAAAAACTGAATTTTGCATAAAACTTAATTTTACCGCTTCTGTGAATGGAATTTCAAAAATCCAACAGACACGGTTGATATCAGTAAGTAAAATGTGGTTCAATGAGATAAAAATAATTTTTTGGTGAATAGTAACTTTTTACTATTTTTACCGCTGTTAATAGTAAATAGGGAAACTAAGGGTAAATATGATATTAATATTACCCTAACACATGTCCTAATTCTATTGGACAAGTGTAATTCGACCAAAAACAAACTTAGGAATAAAATATGACCATTTAGGACCACTTGGATTAGATTAGGACATTTATTATTAATTTATTTAAAGAAGGGTTAAAATAGTTAAAATTAAAGTTTAATAAGTAAATCATTTTTAATATGGGGTTATACATAAGATAAATTCGATTGTAAATATTCATTAGAAATATAAAAAGATTTCCTACATGATGGTATTTTATTTGTAATTTTTAGACATCAAATAATTTAATTTATTTATGACACAAAGATGATGCAGTAATTATCTTATTAAGGAAATATTAACATAATTGATAATATAAATACCAAAATAAATGTAATTTAAGACTTTTTATGAATTCCACTAATTTTCTAGGTTACTATGATATATCATTGTTGATTTAATCAACTTGTTTAGAACATATAATTCTGTTATGACTGTCACAAAAATCATATATCAAATAGTGTCAAAATTGACACAAAATAGTTTTTAAATCAAATATTATATTATTAATTGTTATTTTATTCCTAAAAATCTAAGGTTCGGCCAAATGACTTAGATAAGGATATATATATTAATAATAAACAATTTGGGGTTCGTTTGGCATGTTATAGTAAGTGTATTAACCATATAGTGAAAGAAAACAAAAAGACATGGTAAAAGTTAAATTATTTAACTTAGAGTTAAATCTAATTGATAAGGTTAAAATAATACCCTAAACTTGTCTAAATCCTATTGGTTGATAGGATTTCGACCCATACCCACTTTAGCTTCAAAATACGACCCTTTGGAACCATTATAAACCGATGTTGACTTTAATATAAAATAATATTTTGAGATATTCCTAAGGTGCCCCTCTCCTCCCTTATAAAAGGGCACCTCCTCCCCCTCCTCCTCACACCAATTTGAGCACTCAAGCTCGGCCAACCCCTGCCATTTTCTCCTCTCCACTTCCCTAGAATAATCCTAGAGGTCCTGGTATTCTTCAAAGACCAATATTAGTTCCCTAAGTGGAGGATTCAAAGAGGCGTTCCAAAGAAGAGGTAATATCCATTACCGATCTTTTCAATTACTTTCTTCTTCATCTTCTTCTTCTTTAGTTGTTTCATGATAAAGTAATAACATCAGTATTACTTACATACTGATATGTTATTATAAATATGAAACAACCCTAATTCACCTTCTATCCATCCTACGGAAAAATGAAATCACCGCGCGTGCGTACGTACGGAATACCGTCTCCACGCCGTGGTGTAATCTATTTTTCCACCATCACTTTACAAGGATTGGTATAATGGTGTAATGAGTAACTATTTATGATTATTATAAAGTAATATTGATACTGAAATAATATATATATACTCCAATACAGTTCCACGATCATAGGAACGATATCATCACTCGTGCGTACGTACGGAATACCGTCTCCACGATGTGATGCGACTCGTTCTACATATTCATCGTTACATAGTAATTATATAAATGAATTGAATGAATAAATATGATATTTTTTACACTAATACCATTATGTATATAAGGTATCTATAACCTTAAAAGAAGAATAAGAATGTATTCTGCAAAACATGCATAAGAACAAAAGGCAATAAAGACCCGAGTAACAAGTAACAATGAAATATTACTAACAAGAAGCTAAGAATATGACCATATATGATATCATATGAATATGTATGATTCTGTAATAAGTCAATAACATTATTTAAACCATTATACAGGAGCTTAGGACACGTACAAAGCAAATCGGACCTAAGGTAAGGGAAATATCACAATCTCATTTTTATCTGAGATTGTTTTTACTTTGGTAATTACTGGGGTGTATTTTATCATCCACATCCATGTTTCCTCAATATGTAATATTATTTACATCCACCTACAATTTTTTAAATCCAATTTCACCCTTAGGTGAGTTTTTAGTAAAAGATATGAAAGGAATCTTTTATCGTTTTTCGTACGTGGTACTTTTTGACTTTTCCGACAAAAGTACGTTTTTTTAACTTATACGGCATGAATGGATTTTTAAAACATTATTTCCAAGAAGCTTCCTTTACAAGTCTTCAAGTTTATTTTTAATCAACTTCTTTTAGTTTAAAGTTTTATGACATGTTAAGAAAGGAAAAATGTTTTTGAAGAAGAAAGGATATTTTCCTCAAGAATGGAGTTCAAGTGTTTTATCAAAATTATTTTCCATATAAGATAATAAAGGGTTCTGCTTTTATCCCTATTATTACATTGATTTGATTATGTTGTGATGGAATTATTTTTATGAATTCCTTTATATTATATTAATTGTTTTATGATGTCATGTTGTTTAAGAATCCCATTTTTATTACGTGAGTTACGCTATGATGTATGGTTTATGATTATGTGGCACACATAAGAAAGGATTCATTATAAGATGGGTGGGACCTATATCTCCCTCTAATGCATTGGGTAAAGATTTAATATCTCATGAGATAGACATGGCTGGAACGGAAGGTTATTTCGGTTCAGTGATACAGGACTGAAACGAGGAGTGAACTCGGTTCAGAAAGGGACTTTGTCCACTAAGATAGTCTTGGCAATGAGTCATGACTAACAAGAAATGATTTTCCATGATTATGTGTGCATGCCACAAAGTTTCAAGTTTTATGTTATGATTATGGGGATCTCATTTTCACTTCTCTGATTTATTCCATGTTAAGATATTATGATCTCTTTGGCAGGTTTTGATTTTCAAAAAGATATGATATGATTTTTATTTCCTTTATTTGCCCTTGCTGAGCATTTGAGCTCCCCATTTTATGTTTTCTTTTCCCCAGGTCAGGAAGATAGATATTAAGTAGATTATACTAAAAGGGACCCTAGATATGATGAAATAAATGGGAGACACTGTAGAAGATTTATGAACCAGTTGTTTATGTTTCCCAGTTTCTAAAGACACTATACTTATACGGTCCTTTGTGGTTTTGTCATATGTTGTAATAAGTGTGCTTCAATTTTGAAGTATTAACAATGTATGTAAAGTATGGGTCGTTATAAACACGATGAGATTCATTCCCCATCATATCCATTCAAGTATATTTATCATTTTATGAATAAAAATAATGTTTAATGATTTTATATCATTCTGGATATGTATAAGATACAACCTATCCATAAAGAACATGGCTTATGTAACAAAACATATAAAATAAAACGAGTAAGTTAACACCCGAAACAACGATAATACTAAGATATTATTAACAAAGCAATGTTAAAAGATCATATATGATATCATATTAATGTTAATTATTCTTATATAATTTAATAAAAATCATTTAACCATTATAGAAGAGGTTAACCTACCCTTGAAAAAGTAAAATTACAAGGTATGGGGTTTTCATCTCACTCCTTATTCCCATGAGATTTATGCCTTATTGCCACCATTACCTTTTGTGTGGTGTATGTACTTCCCATAATTGTATTCTTTGAGTAATACACTTTAATTTATGAGTATTTACATATTAATAGTATGATACCTCTTTCATGTGGTGTATCTTTAGTATGTTATCAAATTGGTAAGGGTTAATTCCTCAATCTCATTATTATCCGAGATTGTTTATGTGAAAGTATTTACTGGGACATTTTTATCATCCATGTCAATTTTTCATAAAAATGATTTCAAAATGAGTATTTTAAAGATTTGTGAAAGTTACTCTTTATCAATATCAGAATTTTAAATGTTTTAAAGATTTATGTTTCTAAATATTTTTAATTAATGTCCATGTTTTCAAAATGATTTTAAGGATTTATTTATATGGACATGAATGTTTTGAAATAATAATTCTTTTCAAAAGTTTCAAAGTGGTATGGGACACTTTGATTCAAAAATATCTTTTAAATTACTTCCTTTATAAATTTGTTACTTTTAAACGATTTTACAAAAATCATATTTCTCTCAAAAAGTTTTACCCATCATTTTCAACTATGTCAGCATCCTTCAGTGTATATTATTTTTTATTGAGTTTGATTTATTATAATAAAATATTCCATATTGTATTGAATGAGTTATGATATGTTTGACTATGGATGTTCTATTTTTATACCATTCATGGTTTATGGTTAAAGTATTGATATTTCGTATGCTAGTTCTAATATGAATGTTTATTTTTGTTTCAACCTTTTCATATGAGGAATGTATTGGACATAGTAAGTGACGGGTGGAGCCCGCTATAGCTCCTCGATGCATCAGTAGGTCTTATGAGACAACTACATGTGGAATTGTCTGAGGCCTTAATCATTTTTAGACATCTTGGCCAAGTCCTTAACAAAATATTTTAGAATGTCTGGCATTATACATTCCCTTATTATGAAAATAATATTGATGGTTCATGTGGTCATTCGACTAGTAGAATATCTATGTGAATAATTAAATAGCATTATTTAATTTTTTTTGCTATATTATGCTGAAGTTAAAGTTTAAAAGATTTTTTTAGTTACACATTGCCTTAAATGTTTATGCTTATTTATGAAAGTTTCCGCTATATTGTTATCCTTACTGAGCATCTGAGCTCACCCCTTTCTATGTTTTATTTTTCCCAGGATTCCACAAAGTGTATTGTGATTGATATTTTGGGTTAAGCCAAGGGAATAATGGCATTCATAAAGGAATATTTATGTTGTTTTGTATGTTATAAAGTAAAATTTAGCATTCATGTATGTAATCTATTTTCCAAGACTGCTAAATCGATCGGTCCTTCGAGACTTGATTCCTTGTAATCTTGCCAATGTATTAAAATAATGCACCAAGAATGGGTAACTGGGGTCGGTGAGTTACATTCTACCAATGGGATGATGTGATTCTAGGAGGTTCGCTGCTTTTATGAAACCTACACTTATGAGCTGCTATAGGATAACGGCTAGCCGGGGCCTTCTAGAGGATCTAGGATGACTGAAATGTTTCACTGGAAGGCTAGTACTCCTCCCCTATTAGCCGGGGGACTTCCAGGAGGTTTTTCCATAAGTCCTTATGGCACCAGTGGGCTGGTTCCCTAAATAAACAAGCCAGTTTATCCAACATATCATCAAACACCACTTTTTCCCATCTAAACATTCTGTAAGACTTCATTATGTATTTAAATTTTATTCCATAATATCACCACTTCCTTTATGAATTAAATTTATTCTTCTAATTTGTTCAATAATATTCATCCAAAGTCTTTGAATTCCATCACTTAGACCTCTAAAAGCGTAACCTCATATTCAAATTTCATAAATATGAATCACATAAATGAAACCATTAGATACCGAGAAGAGTGTTTTTGATAAATAAAACATAACGAGAGAGTTCAAAAATATTCCTTTTTATAATCACAAATACTTAACATAAATGGTTATTTCATGGGTAAATAAATAGTGAAAAATATAATAATATATTTTAGATATGAATGTATACAATATATCACACAATATATTAAATATTCTCAAGAATAAGTATATATCACATCAACCCATAAAACTACAAAAATATCGCCAATTATATATTAGAAATTTTTTCCACCAATATATTAGTCATTTTATCCCCTTTTTTTATTATCAAAAAGAAAAAAGAAATGGAAAATTATAAATAAGTGATATATAAAAGACAACCTTGAAAGACAAAAAAGTTAAGATAATAGAGATATACAATACTATAACCACCTAAATTATTATAACAATCATAAAAATCCATGTTTAGATAATAATGAATGTGAAACATAAAAAATTTATAAAAGGGAAATAAATAATTCACAAGATAAGGAATATAGATATAAAATTGAATTACAAAATACTCTATATCTCAAATTATAAGTAAATTCAAAGAAACCTTCAAAAAAATTTAAAAAATAAAATGAAAAGGATAAGAGTGATTCATTAGATTTTAAAAAGATAAAATATATGAATTGAATAAGGAATTTGAAACAAAAAAATTGAAAAGAATATTTAAAAATAAAATGAAAAATATAATAAAACATTAATTCATATATAAACATAAAAATAATAAAGAAGAAAATTGAATTCAAATAACAATCTTCTTTTATTTAAGGAATATTATCCATTCAAAAATAATACATACCTTAAAATTCAATACAAATTAGTGAGGTAAATCCAATAGATAATAAGAGAGGAAATATCTAAATTTATGTTCATAAGGGATTAATTATTGCACAATAATCACTATCTGTCCATGAAGAAATAGAACCATCTAATATTTAATAGATAAGGATCCACCTTTATTGGTTTGGTTATCGAGGAAATAGAAACATATCTATAAAATAGAGTAAGAGAATAATAGTAATGTCGATAATTTCAAGAGAAACCAATCAAATATATATATATATATATATATGATTTCAATAGAAAATTTATAGGTCAAGAACCTTAATTGGTAAGAATAAAATATTAATGAAAGATTAATACAACACTACTCCCCCAACGTAAAATAGTTAGAGAAAAAAATTGAAATAAAACACTTTCATTCTTGATGGATTATATATTTAAATATGGATGGTATATTTTTATTAATAATCAACAAAAAATATGTCATATGATTTCAAGTGGATTTTCCCTACAAAATCTTAAATATAAGTGTCATTTGGTACAAAGAGTTTGGGTCCAAATATTTTACCTAAATGAGATTCAGATACCCAAACATGCTTAGTAAAATAATTATTATTAGTGATTTAAGAAGAAACATGAATAAATTTAGGTATCCAAGTCAATTTTTATTTCAATGGTAGTCATAAATAATATTTCAAAAATTTTAATAATTATTTTCAAAATTTGTTTTGGGAACAAGACTTTGAAAAGGTATTTTTGTAGAGTAAATATATTAATTTGAAAAAATAGTTCTTGATTCAAATTTAGTGTAGCATTGAGAAACCAGAACAATTTTAACATATTGATCACCATGGGTGGATCTAGAGAGATTATTTTTAATATATTTGATATTTGATTCAAATTTTTGAACATTAGGATGATCTTTTAATTTCAAAACAAATTATTCCTTTTCATTAAAATGTTTTTCATTATCATTAAGGTGTTAATCCTTTACATTTATAATAAGAATAAATTTTATTTTATTTTCGTAGTAAAAATAGAAGAGTTTGAAATTATTATTTCAACACTCTTATTTTGATTGTTCCAATTCATCATAATTTAGTTTTCTTGACTTGAAAAATAAATAGGAAGAATAAGAAGATGAGGTTATAGAATATAAAGGATAAGTTAAATAACTGGATTCATCATTTAACTAATGATTCTTCATATAGAAATTATGATTTTAATTACTTGATGAGTATATGGAGGTTGAGTCCATGGAGTCATCCCTAGTGATCTAGGTATAGGCATTAAGGGTTTTTTCTTTTGAGTTCTCTTTTATATTATTTTATAAACAGGTCAATTTAGATTTATGTGAACCTCTCTCTTCTATTTAAATCAAATCACTTCATATACATTAATTTAATTTTACCATTGGATGTAGAGATTTCACCTATTATTATTTATTAATTTGTTTAATTTTTTGGCAAGATAATACACTTATAGATTACTTTTATATAGGAAATAATCATCAATGAATTTGAATTTAATAGTTATTTTCACTTATTTAGCATCATTAACATATTTAACTTATTTTTTAGAATTATTTTTTTTTAATTTCAAACATCATGAGGATTATAATTAGTTCATAAAGATTAATATTTTTGATATCTTTAAATTATTTTATTTTTGCCAAATTTTGTTAACATGATCTTATAAAGACCAAAGTAATTTTATTTAATAATGTTTATATAGATAAATCACCACAAAGAGGAATTAAAACATTAAAAATGTTATTAAAGAGTGTAAAATTTTCAAAAATAGATTCATGTCTTTTCATAATAAATCTTTCAACGTCTTTTATATTAAAACCATGCATAGTTTCTTTAACTTTTTCCAAGCCTTCATGAGTAATCTATATAATTTTTAAATTACATGGTTTTATTAGCATGTAGAAATTATATTGTTTACATTTGGGTCAAGATATAAATAAATATAATTCAATGATTTTATACCCAATTCAAAAGATACAAAATTTTTGGTATTTCTATCAAACATTGAGTTCAATTTTATGTGTTTAACCATGCATAACAATTTTTCAAACAATATATTTGATGATTCTTTGTAAAATTGACATGTGATTTGTCCAATAAGTGTAATTGGTTCCAAAAAAGAAAGAAGGATCAATATAATCTGTATAATACATCATATAATCATACATTGAAACTTGATATGGTTTAAATAAAAATAAATGTAATTTTTGAAAACTAATAATTTTTAAGAAAAAAACAAATACAACCTTCAAATTCCATCACATGGTATATTAAAAACAAGATTTTGTATACAAATATCAGAAATTAGAATCACTTATATGAAAACATAAGATCAAAAATTTATTATTATTAATCATGAAAACATCATGATAGAGAAAGTTACAATAACAATCACAATGGTTCTTACTATTATTGTGATATTAAATATTGGATTTTTAATACAATTGACAGCGTTTTATTTGATGTTAAAGTTTTTTTCTAGGTTAATTATTTTGTGTTTATATGTGTGTTTTATAAAATCAATAAATTTATGGATTAAATAGGAGACATTATAAATTATTTTTCAAATGTTTTTAAACTTCTTGTGATTTTAATTTTTTTCTTTAAAAACAATTTTCCAAGGTAATTTATTTGAAAATGAAATACAAAATTTTTTTTTGGGAAACATGTTTTTATGGATTGAAATTGTTTTAACAGAGTAAGAAATTTCATGGGGTGGTTTTCTTATAAAAATAATTTTATAGTGTTTGTGAAAGGATTTTGATACCCATGTAATGTTTTAAAAGTATATGATTATAATAATAAATTAGATTGATAATTTTAATGAAATTATTTTTTTTTTGAAAGTTTTAGCTTTTGGATACACTGGTTTTATGAATGGTGTATTTTTAGAACATTCAAATAAGATGATTTATATTAATGGTTGGATTTTTTAAGGAAATTTGGATTGTGAAAAGGGGGTTTTAAAAATATATTTTGGTTTATTATGGAAATGTCTGACTTGGTTTGGGAAACACTAACGGATCAAGTTTCTATTTCAGAGGATATATATCATGCTTCATATAAATTACTTAAATATATGATTTAAGATTTTCCTTAAAGTATTAACATTAGTTTGATTGTATTTTTTTCATATTTATAGATCTTTTACTTGGTTACTCTACAAGGACTCAAAATAGAGTGGTTGATTAAAAATATCATATGTACTTGAATAATTTTTTTGGATCTCTTGATAAACTGTCCTTTGTTATATAGTGTTTAAATCCCTATTATAGTATTTAAGTGGTTGTAGATAGAAGGGATAAATCTTAATTCTCTAATTCCATTAATATATTTTATTTGAAAACTTTTAAAATTGTCTTTTGTATCCCCTTGGGACACCTTAGATGTTTTTTAAGTCAAATAATTTTAATGGAAGGTCTTGAGTATGACCTAGTTTTTGGTAAATTATATGACCACATGGACCATCTTAAAAAGATTTTATGATGATAATATATTTTGATGTCATGTGTACCTTATTAAATGGGTGGTTTTTTAATATGGATTTGTACGGTGTATAAGATGTTTTTTAGGATGATTTCATAATGGTTTATCATGGGAGACTATAGGGTCAAAACATAGGTGACATTAATTTTTTTTTTAGTTTAAGTGGTTGAGCACTAGGTGGGTATAGTTTTATTTATTTTTGGAACCCCATGAGGCAGTGTAATGGAAGTGAGGACTTTGTATACAAATTTTTTATGGTGACCATAGTCTATAACTCATGTTTATTCTTAATAATTCATGTTTGTTGTTTTTTATTCATAGGTTTTTGAGGTTGATATACATCATGGATATTTTTGGTAGTTTTTTGTTTTATAGTTATTGAGTCTTTTTGGATTCATATTTTTCTTGTGTGTTAGAGTTGGTTATATGAAATTTGATCATGGAATATGTAATTGAGTAATTACTGAAAATTAATTCTTGTTATTGGTGTTTGATCACATAGTGTGGTCTCCTTTGGCTCTCCGTTTAGAGGAATTCTAAATGGTTATGAGACCTACACTGAGTGTCAATTCTTCTTAGAATTTCACTTCTTGGATATAATTTATTCTTCTTGGAAATGATTGTAAATTTTTTAGAATTTATCTATTTATTTATATAAATTTTTTGTTTGGTGGTTTCTAAATTTAGAAATTTATGTTTTTTTCACCACTATAACAACCTATCTCATAGGGAAAGAAATTTTGTTTTATATTTATAGTACAACCATTTTTACTAATGAATCTATGGGGGAAGAAAGTGGCATTATGAATTAATTTTAAAAATATGTTTCACTATAGATATAGTTATATTATATATTTTATAGTAATTTAAATTCATATATATTGGGGGACTTATTTTTTATATTTTCTATTGTTTTTACATCCACTATATTGTTCCTGCATGATCAGCTCATAGTTATACTAACTATAATGATGACCCTTATAAAGAATACCTAGTGGCATAATGTTATGTATATATGGTTTAGCACAACGCATGCAGGTACCCCTATACAAGAGTGGTTTTTATTTTATTGTTTTGTATGAAACAATATTATGCATGGTGTTGACGTGGATCTCTAAACAACTTTTTTATTATGTTTTTATAATTAAAAATTTATTCCCTGTAACATGAGTAATGAAATTTGAATTATTATTTCACTCGATATGAAATAAATATAATTGTTTTTTTTATTTACTAGTTTGAAATTCATATTTTTTTTGTATTTTATAATGATATTTCAGAGAAAAATACATAAAAATATGAGTTGATATCTTATATGTTGTATGTTTATTTCTAGTATACTTTTTAAAATATATCAAGGTATTATAAAAACCATGGATATTAAATTTCTATGAAAAATGTATACTTCTCAAATATATAGGAAAAATGGATTGAAAATAACTCCACAATCAACCACAATATCAGATGTAATGATTATAAGACTATAAACCATGTGAATCAAGAAAAACATATCTATGTATGGAATTTTATATAGGTAAGGATTCAATTAACCATAAAAATAAATAATATTATATTTAAATTTTATAAAACTCATAGATTGACCAAACATTTATTTTGATCGATCAAAAGGGTAATGGATCGACCACATTAGTATTGATTGCCGGAATGAGTAATGGCTTGGATGTATGAGTAATGATACACCGCTTGAGTAAGGATCAAATTCATGAGTCATGGAATGACCAAATGGATAATAATTGACCTTATGAGAAAACAATTTCTGGAACATCCCAATATTTTAAAATAAAACCCACATTCAATATCATATAAGATATACAATACTGAAATTAAACGAACTAGGAAATATTTTTATTTATATATGATCGTTCTAACTTTTATATTTAAATTTAATGTATGAATATGATTAAACACAATATTAAATATATATAATTTTATTAATAAATAAAATTTTATTTATTAATTCTTAGTAAATATGTTTTTAATTTTCAGAAAGGCATTCTTTTCTTCAAAAATACGTTTTCATCTAAAATTGTTTTCCTTATTATTTCTAGGATAACATTATAATAAATTTATGGAACTTTAATAAATTTTATTTTTTAAATAAGATATAATTTTCTAAAAATACATGTCAATATTATATTATAGTTAATATTTAGGATTTGTCCTAAAAATATTGATTTTCAAGAGAATAGTGAAAACTACTGATTTTTATTAAAAACTATATTTTTTATTCAAGAATTTATGAAGATGCATATTTTCATTGTTTCAAATAATAATTCATTCTATTATATCATTAATAATCTAATTAATTTCATGAGAATCACTTTCATGGTTAAATTTGGTATAAAAATGTTTTTATACATATAAATGATATTTACAAAAACTATTTTCTGTTCATTTTTTGTTTTAATGTAAAATTAATTTCATATAATTATAAAAATTAAATCATGTAAATAGATCATATATGTGGAATACTGATGTATAAATTTATTAAATAGTCCCCCCTTATTTTTTTTCTTTATAAATAGTAACCATAGTAAACAACAATTACACGGGTATGGGTAAAACTGGTAATTAAAGTAAAAAATAATATGATAAGGACTAAAAATTATTTTAACACTATCCTTTATCATATTATATTATTTTACTTCATCTGTGTCTATACATGTTTCAAAAATATAGAAACATGGTTCCATATTCCTTTAATTTTGACCTTTCTAATATTTAAGAAAAATATAAGTCCAAAAGAGTCACTTTCTATATTTTAATATCTATTATATTTTTTGACAAGAAAAAAATTAAATTATATTCCTTTAAAAAAGTTTATTTTAAATATAAATTTATTTTTTACCATGATAACTTATTTTATAATTTTTAGTGATGAAATAATTAACATAAATTCTTACACAACACCAATATAGTATTTATTACAATAATAAAAAATAGAATAAATGATTATGAAAATATGAAAAGTAATATTATTTGAATGAACTGTTATATTCCATGAATTTTTCTGAAAAAATTTATATCATTGGGTATTATATATAAATTAGTTTGTCTATGTTTGGTTTTCAACATCAAATTAACAGAATAGTTCTAGAAATGGAAATACTAATATATTGTAATCTTTTATAATTAAATGATTTAAACTTCATAAAATTAATTAATTCATCCATTTGATTGGTATATGGATTAAAATTTCATCCATTTTCCATTTATGGGATTTTATTTTCTTTTATATTATCTATTATTCCCACTAATGAGAAAAAAACATTGTTATCGTTGAAATCTTCAAAAGGGATAACGATAGTGTTAAAAAAAGATAAGGGTAAAAGAATCACCTTAAATTTTAAAATTTTAATTATATGATATTATTTACACTAATATTCATATTATATTATATTCATATCATTTGTAACCATTTTTACATCAAAATTAATTTATATTAAATTAATACTTTACTAAATTCCATGACTGCCTCTCCCCTCCGTTATAAAAGCATTCCTCCTCTCTTATTTTATTCACAATTAAAAATAAATTTGGTTCGGAAAATCTCCACCCAAATTCATTATTAAAATAAATCCACATATCTTTTATGAATTGGTATAATTAAAAAAACATCCTAGGATGTATTATGTTGTAAACCTAAATAGGTTTTCGAAGAAGATATATAGTACTTAACCAAGTGTTTTCAATTTATTTCGTCTTCTACCTTATTGAAATATTATTAAAAAATTATTAAATAATAAAACTAGTATATTACGTATATTTATATATTATTATTCTAATGTAATAATCTATATCCATATCCCCATCTCTAAAATGGGGAACGAAAACATCATTCTTGCATATATATAGACTACCACTACCACGAATCGATGTGTTTCATTGTCCATCACTACCTCCCATAGATGGGTATAATAATTTATTAAATTTATATAAATGGTATTAATTACATATTTATAATTTTTTTAAAATAATATATCTAATATTTTGTTACCATTCTATTCTTTGAAAAATGATAATGTTGTTCATGCATACGTATGGACTACCACCTCCACAAAGGTATGTGATTGATTTTTCATCACCAACTCACATGGTTGATGTATATAATTTTACATAAATGAATTATTTTTTTATTAATTATATAATGAACATTATTATAAGATAATATAATATTTACCTTCTTTCTATCATGATCTTTGAAAATAGACACAATAGTCAAGCGTATGTAAGGCATGCTTTCTCCACGATTGTATTGTAATTCATTTTTCAAAACCATATTTCATGGATTGTTTTAAATATATAAATTATTTATAAAATATATTATTATAGTATCATTATTATTTAAGATATTATGGAATAATTACCTCATTTACCATGTTCTACCTTCCAATGTAATTTTGGACATTTAAGCATAATATAATCAAAACACATAGTGTGAACTTAATTGATTACACAATTGAATATAACATAGTATTAAATAAAATTAATGAGATGATAAAATTCAATAAAGTTTGAAAGAAAGTAAATAATTAACATATATTTTTTATTTAGGAATATAAAGAAATTATGAGGTGATTCAAACTCATAATAACAAAAACTTTACATTAAAATCCCATTTAAAAAGTTTTAAATATTTATTTTCTAAATATTTTTATCCCATGTTAGTATTATTAAAAATAACTTTTACTTATTTTTATATGGACATAAATGAGTTATAATAAAAAAAATTATGTCTATTTTGAATTTATTTTAATGGTTTTAAAAAGGAAATATGTTACATATTTTATAAAGAACATTTTGAATTTCTTTACGAAAGAGAAATTAAATATTCTATTCTAACATAAAGAGTGTAAACATCATTTACACCTCCATAACTATTATTTTATTTTATTTATTTTACATGATTCTATGTTTTATTCAAATAAAAACCCACATTCCCTTTATTTATGTTTGTTTTAGTTTCATTTGTTTTAAAATTAAATTGATATATCAATAACTAAAAATGTTTTAGTGATGGGTTAAAAATGCTATTTTATAGGTTTGATGATGAAATGAAATATTTTATGTGTTTTAGGCATTTTATATTCCTTGGATATTGTTTATGATTGGGTGAGTCTGATGTTTCTGTCTAATCCACTAGGAAATTATTATATTATTTAGAGAATTATATAGGATGTAAGTTGTATAGTTATTAAAATTTTACAGGATATTGTAAGGGTTTTATAAATATGATGTCCCAAGGAACCTATATTACTTTTCTATACATAATAATGATTTTTCATTGAAATTGTATGATTTCAAAACATAATATAATGATATTTTATTTTAAAGGAAATATTATGCACATTTAGGGTAAAAAATACTCTTACGAAAATTATTTTCCTGGGTTCCCGTTTTTTTATGGAACCCTCAAATTTATTATTTTTTCTTTATGATTTATTATTATACTTCTAATGGAAAAAGTTGGTAGTAAAAGTGATTTCATATGTAAACAAAATATTATCTAAGATCAATTATTTTTGTTAATAGAAAAATCTATTTCATATTGTCATGGTTGAAAAATATACTAATTGGTTTCTTTATTTTTATATTTACATTAATTAGATTTTTGTGATCATTCCTAATTTTAATTATTTTCACAGTGTTTAAGATTGAGTATGAAAAAATAAGAAGTTGAGTTTAAATTCATGATGATTTTCTATAAATTTAAATCATATTTCATTATAAAAGATTTATATTATATAATAATATTGTTATTGAGTGGAATATTCCACTTTATAATATATGGGTTTTTTATTCAAGTTTTATTTAGTAATTCTATAAAACTATAAATTGAAATGATTCTCAAAATGAAAAGACACGAATTATTTTATAAAGATTCAATTTGCATATTACTTATAGTTGGGTCCCTAAAGTAGATATATGAGAAATGATTTAGATAAATTTAGAGGTTTTGATCTTATTTAAGAAAATATTAAAATTCATATATAACCAAAATGTTTAATATATTAAGGATAACTATATTAATTTTGATAAAATAGAAAGATATGAATAAAGTATTCAATGGTTAAAAATATCTTATTATATAACCTCCACATAGGATAATTTATATTGTTTGATTTTATATACTCATACTAATCTTTTTTTAGTAAATGTATAAAACCTGTAGGAAGTAAACTAACAATAGAAGTGAAAAAATAAAATGGTTATCTAAATGGGAAAATGAATGGACTGAGATATGTCGTGAAAAATTTTGTGGTTATGTTTAACAAACTATCATGATTTATTATTAAAACCTTTAACCTAGGTGAGTTTCCTTACTCAGAAAACTATTAAAAAATGGAGTTCCATGGATAGTACTAATATTTTTATTATAATGGTAAAAATATTCCATGTTATATGTGACAAGAATGGGGGAATAAGGACCTAGGTAAATGTCAAAAAATAATAGAAAGATGTTTTTTTATGTTTTAAATTAGATAATAAAGAAATAATCTTTCAAGGAAAAAAGGATGGGTTTATTTAACACCTTGAAGGGGGTGTATCTAATGGGAATGTTACATTATTATGGAAATCATTATTTCTAAATAGTTTCCAATATGTTCATTCATAGAACTGAAAACATCCAATGGTTCCGTATATATAGGGACCTTCCTTTCGATGGCAGTAATTCGTTAGGGATTTTGACTCATAATGCTTAAGAACTCGCATTGGTCAGCAGGATGGGAGGTCGGGCTCATCAAACCTTTTTGGGAAGAATTATTACCTACTCTGGGACTCTCTTATAGATTTAATATATGTTCATGAATCCTTCATTAATTCCCAATTATGATGTGGGTTTTCCCAAATTTAGAAATCAATTATTAGCATATGTGGAATTCAAAATCATCCATATATATTCAAGATTCCTCATTAATAGATATATTTGTATATATCTAAGGTTTTCTGTTGATGGTATCCTCTTATATACAACTTAGATATTATTTGGTCATCATTAAGATGATGCTGGTTTTCTAGCCACAGAGTGGGACACTATGTAATTTATGGTTATCTAGGTAGAAAAATGTCACTCTGGAATTTATCATCATCCAGGGAGACGGAAGTTGTTATGATGTTGGGATCAAACTCATAAATATTCTTACAATGTATTCATGTTAAAGGAATCAAAAGCCACATAGTTTAGTTCTACTTAATGGGGAACATCATGCCTTTTAAGTTCATTTAATGAGGAGCTAACCATGCAATTTAATGTCATGTGGCAAGGAGTTCTAGGCAGAAGGTACCTAGTCAATGTTTGGTGTGAGACTTATATTGAAACAGACCAAGGAACTTGGAAGGGATATGGGTTTCCCAGTTCAATTAGAACCTACTCGGGCTGTGGCCTAAAATAATGGGTTTGGTTTAGGATGTTGTCTTTAAACCTCTAGGTGGATTCCTATGTATCCCATTTATATGGGAATAAAAACTCACGTAGTTCTTCTATGAAGACCCATTCCTATAGATGCCCTCAAGGGTATGTCTTGTAGGGGAGTATGGCCCTTTGAAATGATATTTTGGGGTTACTCATGAGAAGGGTATCAACTTTTAAGGGACCATGATGGATATTTTCTCTCATGGTAATCTGGGGGATTCACTTGGGGTTTTCACCTCAGGAATATTCCTGAATAAATGGAATTTTGAATGGGTATTATTTGTAATGAGGATTAACATTGATCTTGGGCCCTAAGTGGGATTCATATGTATCCCAGTTATGGAGAGAATCAGATTTCTCATAGTTAATTCGGTTTGGGGATTAAACCTAGGAGGAGGCCCATTTAGGGGAGGAATGATTTATCATTTTATGTATGATATGATATAGTGATCAAGCCTTGAAAAGGATTCCTACGTATCCCTGTTATAGTGGGAATCATATTTAACTTAGTTCATCGCTACAGGTGGATTGTGTGGATGTTTTGATCGGTAAAAACATCTAAGATCATGTGAGTCATGCTTTTTTTGATAACTAAGAGGATGTGAAAAATTCAACTGACCACACACTCTGATCTATTTGTTGTTTCATGAGTGTTAGAGAAGATTGTGGGTTTACTTCAAAGCAGGATTCCCATTTGAGTTTTAGTTGGGGTAGACTTCTAAGGAGGATTCCCATTTGAGGTTTGGTTAAGGCTTACCCCTATGGATGATTCTGATTTGAGGTTTGGTTAGGGATTAATCTTAAGGAGGATTCCACTTTATTTGATTCAATCTGGAATAGGATTCAGGTGGTGAGTATTCAATAGTTTCTAGGGGGGTTTATCGACTCAAGTTACTCAAGGAATCCAAGAGGAGAATCTAAACTCATAACGTGGGAATGGAACTACGTGGATTATGTTGACTTGAGCCATTTGTAGGGATTGAATAACAGTATCTCAAATCATGGTATACTAATGGTGGATGCTAAGGAATTTGAAGGCTCAACCCAAAATAACATCAACTCGACACAAAAATCTCACAGTTCGATACACCATTTTTCATAGGGCTCGGTGATGGATGCGAAGGGACCGACCCATAGGGTCGGTAGTGCATATAAATAGTTCTCACAAGTAGGGTTGTAGGGGAAAAACCACTTTGGTATGGACCAGTGATTTCGTGTAGGTGGGTTAACCAAGTGAGTCTCCCAAGTGGTTTGTTTAGGTGTTTCTCATAGGTACATCATGTAGGTGGGTCTCCCAGGTCTACTTCACCTAGGGCTGCATCACCCAGGTGCATCACCCAGGTGGGTTGCCAACGTGTGCATCCCCCAGGTGGGTTTCCCAAGTGTGAGTATAGAGCCTCTCCCTAGTTAGGTCAGACCACTATAGTTGTCCCATGTAGTGATGGACTACATGGTAAAAGAAGATGTGTGATGGGATCCCTCTTTTAGATTCTCCAGTCGGGACTTCGATCTTCCTTAGAAAATTTGATGTGGAGGGTCTATTTATAAACCCTGGTGGACCTGCATGGATGGGAATGTACCCATGGACTTGTATGGATGGCTTGTATGGATTGGCCTGCATGGATGAGCCTACATGGATGGTCTGTGTGGTGACACCATTTCCTTAAACAAAAAATCTTCTTTAGAGTTCCATAAATGTTAATATGTAAGTATGTTTGGGAACCAAGAAAATCCAAATCTAATCTCTTGAATATATCTACACTTTGTGACATGGTTAATACACTAAATAATATTGTAAGATACTCAGAAATTTCAATTTGATTTTTCAACACATTTTTATCATTGATCCTGGAAATCCACATCCAACTCCAAGAGAGGGGGGCATTTTTCTTATCCATCATTATGAAGCAATATCATGGAAAATGAAAATCCAAACATGAATTTTTTAGTAATGTTTTAAACTCACATTTCACAGTGTCTATAAAATCCCTCCACCCAATAGAATTAGATTAATTCGGTTTGAAAACAATCTGGTTCTAAGGTAACTATAGGTTACTTTGACAAATTCGAACATCATTTTGGGGGTTGTGGATCTACTTAATGTTTGGAAGGATTATCTATTTCTTCCTAATCCATGGGTACAAGCTATAATAGTTCAACTATTTCTAGGGTCATGTGGATAACAATAAAACCATTGTGCCTTCTGACTTTTTATTACTTAATATTTCCTAAACTGTACAAATTGTAGGTCTTGTGAGCTGAAACTTGACTTTTGTCCAGAGTTCCCTTTGTCAGTTTTCAACATGGTGAGTACTACGTATCTTTTTGTGGGTAGTTTAAATTAATGCATGTCAGAATGATAAATCATGTATTTTAGGTTGAACATCTTTGACCATGAATTATGAGATGATAACCCAAACAAGGCTTGATGAATGGAAAGGTCCTAATTTTCGTTAAATATTTCCAAGGGGAATATCAATCCATGATTATGTGGTTCCTGAATCTAAAACTTCTTATTTGATAATATATGAGGTCTCTCCTGAAAAAAAGTTACCGCTGGTAGAAAACCCTGCTATAAGGGCAATTTTATACAAGGCCTACTAAGGAATGTACAACATCATCAGGTATTGGTATCCTTAGGCATTCCTGTTATGTGGAAAACTTACGCAAGGCAAATTGGGGGAATGTACTTTATATTTAGTTAAATTATTTTTCAGGAATTATATAATTATTCTGCTGATGAACAAATAAAATTTAATATTTGGATGTCCCAAGACCACGGTGGGTGTCTTTAACATGTAAAGATGTCTGAGAATAAAGGAATCATCCATACTGACACATGCCATGAATTGGAAACCACTCCAACACGAATTTTATGGGTGAAGGATGGTATATTTTTTCATAAAGGGGATTTATGATATTTTTTGTGTGGTTTAAAGTCATGCAGTAAGGAAATTAGGGGGTTTTATAGTTTAAAGTCATGCAGCAAGGACATTAGGGGGCTGTGTAGTTTAAATTCATGCATTAATTACATTATGGGGCTATGAAATTTAAAGTCATGTAGTAAGGAAATAATGTTGTGCAGTTTGAATTCATGCAGTAAGGACATTATTCTATACACTTTAAAGTCATGAAGAAAGGACATTATTGGGGCTATAATTTAATTTCTTTAGCTTTCACCTAAGGTTTCAAGATTCTATGATTCTTGGTAATCTATCTGGAAATGTGATACTATGTTTAGGTATTGAAGGAGAAATATCTATGCTATGATTTGGGGATTTCGGAATCCCATGGGTGGTATGGGAAAATGGATTATTATGTAAGACTGGGTCTCTCCCAAGAACAAATATACCACTGATTGAAAACCCTGTTAAGAGGGATATTTTATGAAAGGCCATATGGGGAACATACTGAATTTTCAATAATGGAATCATAAATCTAACATGCCTATTATGTGGGAAACTTTAAGCAAGGAGAACTAGGACATGTACTCCATAGTCAGGTAAAGGAGCTCTCAAGAATTCTAACATTCTATCGTTAAAATCCAATGAATGTTTATGGATATTCATATTTTCTCAAGCACATAGTTTGATTTTTGGATAATGTACCTTACTATCTAAGGGGTAATTAAAGTCAAAATTTTCAAAGAATCAGGTAAATGGATTCTCTATATTGTTCTGACCCAATATTAAGAAATATGGTGCCTGATTTTTTAGGTCATATGACAAGGACCATAATATTATAGAAATAATGGATGATATATGGTCAAATGGTCAAAATTTATTCTAGTATTCTTTGAAAAAGTGAAGGGGGAAGGTGTAAACCAGGGTCTTTGGGACTTTTATGTAAGGAGAAAGGATATGGGACAAATATACAAGGGATATCCATTGATTTAAAAGTTCTATTATACCATCTTCAATGCTTAGATGGAGATAATAAAATTATCCAAAGAATGAAGTTACCACTGGTTTAAAACCCCATTATGGGGGATATTTTATGAAAATCCATCTAGGGTGCGTACTACATAGTCATAAAGTAGAATCCTTAGGAAGGAAGGTCCATTATGTGGGTGAATTATGCAATGAAAACTAAGGAAAATACTACATAGTTAGGTAAAGGAGCTCTCAGGTATCATACATTCTACCGCAACAAGATAAGTATAGATAATGAAGATTGGAAAGTATTCAATATTATGTGTATTAAATGTTAAAGGGGAAATGTATGATACAAATGTAAGTATTTGGACCAATATTGGCTATGAATTTGGATTCCCTTGTATAGATACAACTCGTATGTAGAATGAGGACATCTCTTGTTTCCTTGGTGGGATCTCTAAGGAGAGGTCCAAAATTAAAATATCTTGCAAGGATTTTTATTCTGTTTGTAGGAGAGGGTAAAATTGTTTTACCCTATGGATGGGACTCATATTTAATAATTTTTCTTCACTATGTATCTCAAGGGGATGATAATCAATCCAAACATGGTTCTAGAAGTACTGTACCATTTTAAGTCATGCGGTGAGGATGTTGGTCGTGCAGTTTATCATCTTATAGAATGGAAATGGTCGATTTTGATATGAAAAATAATAGTGTGGTCAAACTAGGGTGTTGGACCAATGCATCACTACGTATCTTGTTGAGGAAAGAATCAAGCAATATATAGTTCTAACAGATACGGGTTCACGTGTAAAGTGAGAATTTGTACTAAATCTTCCCATCTAAATATGACTAGTAAACATAAGAGTAGGGGGTTTTCTATGTTTTGGTGTTGGTGGTCCTAGTATGGAAGATACAAATGTCACTACATATCTCAATGGGATGAGAATAAATAAACATGTAGTTCTTAAATAAATTTCCCTCACCCTGACTAAATTCATCAGTGGAGGATAATGGGGGGTTCTTTGGATATGGGTTTATACATAAGATGACAAATCATGTTGAATATCCTCACATAGATCTACCTCATACATGGGAGAAAAGATGCATTATTTTCATCATGTTTTTACTGGGTCTAATATTTTGAGTGTGGGTGTCACTATGTATCTCATATGAGTGAGAGTCAAATCACATGTATTTTTTGAAGAAGTTCCCTATGAATGTCTGATTTATACATAAGGAGTGGGGGATTTAAATTATGGTTGGACCATGGGATATGACACAAGTTTCACTAATTATATCAATAAAATAAGAATCAAGCCACACATTTCTCATTAAATTCTATGCATCTTAACATCATACAATAAGGATGAAGTTGAACTGACGTGAAGTGATGGAAATATTGTGGTTGGTCCCAAAAATGAAAGTCTATGCATCACAATGTATCACATATGGGTCAGAGTCAAGCCTCATGTGGTCTTTAACATGATCTCTGTGTACATTTGATTCCTACAGAAGAAGTAAGGGTGATTTATAATATCTTCATGGTTGGACCCAGGATTGGAGATCCGACCGTCACTAAATATCTCAATAGGATTAGAATCAAGCCACACATGGTTCGTGAATGTCTTCCCACACTAATCTTACTTTGATGTGGGAAACGGGACTTTTGATAAGTTCCATAATAATTTTTTTACCCAATTATAAAGTCCTGGAATGGTTCTCTGTGTTGATTAGGTTCATGTATGGGGAATAGAAAGGGGAATTTTCTTTTCCAAAATCATGGTTGGACTTGGGATTGGAAATCTAGGCATCACAATGTATCATGTTGGGGAAAGAATCAAGTCACATGTAGTTCTTAAAAATTATACCTATGCAAGTTTGATTCACACACATAGTGGGTGTAGGGACTTTTTTTAAAACATTGTGACCAGACCCAAGATAGGAGATTTGGGTTTCACTAGGTATCTTACTCATGAAAGAATCAAGACACACATAGTTCATGAAGAATTATCCCACACTAATTGAGGTTTTATGTTAGGAAAGGGGATTTAATATCTTTTAGATATTTTCCAGAATAATGGTTGGGATCAAGACACAAGATTTTATGAGAATAAATCCATATAAACTAGAATAATTGTTAGTATAGATTCAGTTTATGTACAAGGAATATAGAAATTGGTTCTTTATGGTTGCATATAGACCCGAGATTAGAGATCTCGGAATCACTATGTATCTCATTGAAATTATAATCAAGCCACACATATTTTTTTGTGAAATTTGTATTTTATCATTATGCAGTGAGGATATGATTTCACCTGATGTGAATGAAACATTGCAGATGGACCTATGAAAGAAAATATAGGTGTCACTATGTATATTATTGGGGATAGAATCAAGCCACATGTTGTTCTTGAAAGTTATTCCCTATGAAGGTCTTATCCAAATAAAGAGATAAATGGGCCTCCAGTGACTCTAGGGAGTGTAAATGAGTTGATTGAAGTTTACACATGGAAGATACTCATATTTTGAGGGACCAAAAACAGTGTACACTCATGGTACCTTGAGGATTTTTTATCATCAATTAAGGGAAACGTTAACCATATAGTTTAATTTCATGTGGTGAGTACAAAAGGTGTTGTGCAATTTAACATCTTGCATATAAGATGAACTATATGTGGTTACACAATGTAATTCTTTATGAACCTTTCATTGGTTAGAGTTTTAGTGAGCTCTCTATCCATTGAGAATAAGGAATAATCTCCATTAGAGTGGAATATATATATATATATATATGTAGCAAGGTCCCTCCCTCTTTGGATTAAGCTTCAGAGGCTTCTTTCCTGGTATCATCAAAGTCCAAAAGACCAATACCAATTCTCCTTAGAGGAGTGAATGAAGAAGGACCTTCTGGTTAAAGGCCTATGATATCTTGTTCTAATAGACCCCTAGTTAATGCAAGGTGTGAAATCCATTTTTGTCTAGTTGAACCATCTCATGTATTCATTTCTAGGATTTCTCATCTATGGATAGTCGGTCACAAATGCCCATATGAAGCAGTGAAAAATTAACATCAATGGGAAATAATTCTTCTATTTTTTACACCAAGGATTATGGGGTTTCTCTTGTATTATTAATGTTTGTAGTTTGGTAATCTCACAAGTCATGCAATAGATTTCCAGGCCAAGATTTCTTATCTTTATCCACCATCTTTTGGAGTATATTTGAAATGTTCTTGTTATAATCCTATATATTTCCTTTGGTCGCTTCATGATAGCGCTATCAATGGTTGAATTTTATATTATATTCCTGATATAGATTATCCACCTCAGAAGAACAGAAATTGGTGCCATTGTCTGTCAAAATGGTATGAGGGACACAACATATGGCAATGATGTTAGCTTCAAAAAAACTAACAATGATTTTGGATCCAAATTATTTGAGAGGTATTGAATCAACCCATTTGGAGAAGAAATCAATGGAAGTAAGGATATACTTTAACTACTTAGTTTTCATTGGAGGATATGGTCAAACAATATCCATTCCCCATGTGGAAAATGGCCAGGAGTATTTAGTTTTATGTAGTAGCTTCGAGGGTTTATTGATGAAATTGGAATACAATTGGTAGGGATGACACATCTTGGAGAATTCTGTGAAATCCTATGTCATATTAGGCCAAAAGTATCCAAGCCTTCCTATTTGATCAGAAATACTATAACCTAATTGGTGGTCACCACAACCTCTTACATTTACTTCATCCATAACAGCTATAGTCTCTTCTCCATTAACATATATGATAAGAAATCCATCAAATCCTCTCTTTTAGAGGACTTTATGGTGATTTGGTCCATCATAAAGAGTAAAATTATCCACTCACCACCAGATATGCTCTCTTCTAACCCTGTATGGTGGGAGTATTCCATCTTGGATATACTCTATGATAGATGTCATCGATCCCATGGTAGGGTTATATGGCTTGGGAATGTGACTAATTTCATTGATCTATTATACTCTTATCTAAACAAAAGGTGAAAACATTCGATGATGGTAAATGTTAATGATTGGATTGTCCCAATTTGGATCTTCCAAAGCTTTAGCTGCATTTTCCTGAGAATTTTTCAATTGCAGGACATGAGTAAATGTTGGATCAGAGGGAAATTCTTACTCTAACCCTAAAAAATAATCACACAGGGGAATTATATCTTCTCTTATTATGTAATAATCCATGTAGATATATTTTATTATCAATTATTAATCACCCTAAACCTATAGCTGGTTCAGTAGTACTTGGAGTTCCAATTCCAGGCCTGTAATGAGAGCTTGATATTCTACCTCATTATTAGTACCACCTTCTGGTAACAGGAAGGATTATGGAAACACTGCCTTTTCTAGGGAGATAAACACAACTCCCAATGATGCATGCCTATCGTGGGGCATAGAAAATAATATTTTAATTACCGAATTATAGTAAATTAGTTTATCATAGGTAATCTCATGAAAAGGATTTCACATAAAACAGGGTTGTCACGTTTTAATGGTTTTCAAAAAGAAATTAGTTTTAATTGAATTTGAATAAAAGGATAGCAATTAGAATCTTGAATTTATTGGTTTAAAAACATATGAGAGAGATAGGGATCGAGGAGAGTTTTTCTAGACCTAGTGTTGTGCTATCATGTTTTCTAAATTTGTCCCCTTTTTCTTTCCTTAACTAATAATAGAGAGATTGATCTATCGAGTCCTCTCTCTCCCTTGGCCAGATGGTTATGATGAGAATGTTCCTAACAAAAACCATATATTATTCTATCCTCCATTCAATTTTTTAGGATTTTAGATGGATTTCTTGATTAATTAGTGAAACCCCTAACTAGGAATTGTTGTTCCCTAATAAACAAATATTCCACATGCAATCATACACACATGTTGACTACCATCAAGCATTCACCACCTGACCCTAACCTATTCTACTGTATACATATTAGAACTGGGTGGAGGGAGATGTGATCATCGACCAAATAAATTTAATATTAAATGAATTAAAACATGAAACAAACACATTCATAATTTAAAACATAATTTATAATTGAAACTAGATGTAGAAATAAGAAGGGATATTATTAATTTGAATCAAGAGAACTCAAGAAAGTCATTGGTACAGCCTCTCCCCTTCCCAATAACTCAAGGAAACTACCCCTCCATGGACGTAGGAAGTGAGATGACTTGAGATAGGGGATAAATTGTAGAG
This sequence comes from Viscum album, assembly GCA_963277665.1. Lineage (NCBI taxonomy): Eukaryota > Viridiplantae > Streptophyta > Magnoliopsida > Santalales > Viscaceae > Viscum > Viscum album. Next base: position 823,830,557 of record OY728129.1, read on the forward strand.
AAAATAAAATAAATTAAAGAAATTAAATAACGCTAAAGGGGTATTCCTCGAGTGTCCTTCGCTTCCCCTCTCCCTAGTGTGTCTTGAAAGGGTGGTTGTAGGTCAGTATTTTTAGTCCTTATCATCTAAAACCCACAGCCGAATGAATTTTATTTTATTTTTCTTCACATTTCCATGTACACAATGTGTACATGGGTTACACGTCATGTTCCCCAAATCTGATTTTTCCTCCACCACATTAAATTTGTGGATGCTACTTTGAATTTATGACTATGGTCACGTCAGGTACTATAGACTCACAACATGTACTTGTATTTCACAACATGAACCTTCATCATGACTTTACCAGCTTAGATCTACCTCATCTAATGAAGTCACGAAGTGTACTCATGGTACACGATGTTTGACTACGTTTTTTCCGATTTCCAGCTTCTATTTAATCTCAAAAAATTTCATTTTCATGGCGCTTCGCTTCGCTCATTGAATGAAGGGTCTTTTGGCTCATATTTCCTTCCCTTTTTGATCCTTCTTCATAAATCAATATTTTCTACCATAAAACATAACAAAAATCTAATTGTTCCAAAATTGGAAAGATTCATCATTTAATTACACAAATTACCACCTAAAATTTATGAATGAAATATTATTGTCACCCAACCCAAATTATTTATGATTAGGGTCATCCCTTATCTTTCTCGTGGGACTCCTGAAAGCACCGTCAAAATACAACTCCCATGTTTGGGGGGATATCCAGAATAGGGAATATATCTTCATCATGTTTTCTAGAATTTAATGACATCTCTTTTGCAGATGGGTTCTTAGTGAGGAAGTCTTATAATTCTTGGCCTTTCAATGATTTTTGATTCATAAACTATATATCAAACTGCTACAGGATAACTACCCATCTTGGTAGACGTCCTATTAGCATATGATATCTAGGATAAAATTGATTGGGTTATTTCAAGAAAATAAGTGAATACCATGGTGTTGTAGGTAGTTTCTTAGCTTCTGAACTACAGATATTAACACAGAAAATTACTTCTCAATATCTAAATATCAAGTCTCTATGTCGATCATGGTTTAACTGAGATATTAAAGGATGTTTTCATTCCCATAATCATTGTTTCATGCGAGGAAATCACCCAATGATTTCTCTAAGGTTGTAACATATATAATGAGCAGCTTTTCATAAATGTGTGGAATCAATACTGGTGGGATCAAAGGGTATTTATTAAGGTAATCAAATGCTTCTTGACATTATTTGGTCCACTGATAAATATCCCCCTTCTTCATCAATTTTTTGAAGGTTAAACACTTTCCTGTGAGATTGGTTATGAAGTAGAAAATTTATTCGAACTATCGTTAAAATCCTCTTAACTCTTTCATGTTTCTAGGAGGTGACATGCGAAGGATAGATTTAGCCTTCTCATGATCAACTTCAATTCCACAATGGCATACAAAAAAGTCAAGAAGTTTTCTTAAGGTTACCCCAAAAAAAATTCAAGGGGTTCATCTTCATATTATATTGTCGAGTCTTACTAAATATGGTTTCTATGACATCTAGGTGATCAGAGTTTTGTATTGATTTGATCACTAGATCATTAACATAAAACTTGACGAACCTTTCCAAGAAGGGTTTGCATTTGTGATGCATATCACATTGGTATATAGCACTAGTTTTCTTCATGAAAAATGGAATTACCCAATAGAAGAATATTCCTTCAGGTGCTCTGAAGGATGTGGCTTCTTCATATTCTGGGGCCATAAAAATTTCATTGTACCTATAGTAGCCATACTTGAAGGAGAGGGCTTCATAACCAATCATTGCATCAATCAATAGTTCTATAATTGGAAATAGGAAGTCATATTTAGGATAATTTCAGTTGAGATCTCTGAAATAAATGAAAATTTTGATTTTACTATTATTATTTATCAAAGGGAAAATATTTTCTATCCATTTCAAGTATTTCACCTCTTGGATAAAATAATCCTTGCTACTTTTGTCCACCTCAGCCTCAATCTTGGAGTCATGATTCGGGTGTGTCCTTCTAGATAATTTCGTATATCCCTGACGATCTTCTTGAAAACCCTAGTGATGTGTGGCCACTTTGGGTTCAAGGCATGGAATCTTGGTGTAATTATAGGAAAAGACATCATGATTCCTCTTTTGCAAGGAAGTGTAATAATACTTTTCTTTAAGATCCAAGGATATACTAATTAGATTAGGGAATGGATCTTCATTTATACCCAAATTTATTTCTCTGAGTTCATCTACATTTGGGGATATTCCATCCTCGTATGCTGGAGGGGAATCCTTGAGATATTCTTATTATTACTTGTGTTCCACTGTCTGTGCTTCTTCCTCGAGAATAGATGATAAAAAAAGTTCCTAATAGGGAAGAGGTGAGTTTCCATTTGTAAATTCAGAGGATGAGGAAATCATTTCGGGCTCACTTGCTAGAATATCATCTTCTTAGAGTCCTAAAGGGGAAACAAGGGATTGATAATGAGTCTCTTCACTTTCTCCTATAAGAATGACGACTTATTGCAATTCAGCTGGAAAAAATAGGATTTTTTTTAAGCTCAGGGCACAGAATGAAGACATTTTCATTCTTGATTTCATTATCATTTGGAGGGTTGATAACTTCATTAGCATAGTTGGAATCATTTTTCATGATTAACATTATGGAAGCTATGAAACGAATTTGTGAATTCTAGACCACAATTTAAATTTGATTAATAGTAAGAACATAATATTCACTGAGCTACATGAAAGGGTTAGATGGGATTATCTAAAAACCTTTTGGGGCATTGATTTAGGTGGCATCATTAGCCATTGATTCATTCATTTCATTGTGATAGAACCATGCATCGATTTATTGTGTCTTTCATGATTTGAAAAGGGTCTTATCACCATATAATGTCCTAATTTGAACATTGAGAGAATATTTAATACATTGGTGGTATGATGAAGGAATGTTTGCATGCTGATGAAGCCAAGGTATTCCTAGTATAACATTGAAATTTATGTCCTTCCAGACCACTATGGACCCTGAGTCAGACACAAGATCTTTGAACTGAGTCTTGACTGTAATATCACTGAGAGGTTCTTTTACATTATAGTCAAAACCATATAACATCAAAGTGGAGGGATACAAATGATATTCCTTAAGACCAAATTGATGAAGTGTTCGAACTGGGATGAGGTTGACACTTGAGCCATTGTCAATAAAGGATTGTCAGACATCATTGTCATTTAACATAGTGGATATATAAAAGGGTCTGACATGTCCTTATATGACAACATCGTTATCTTGGTCGGTGAAGGAAATAACTGCATGTAATTTTTTAGGGTCATTCTACGCACAATAAACATCAGCATTAGCGAACTCAACTTCAAATTCATGAGGACTTGACAATGCCTCAATGAGTGCTTCCCAGAGGACTTTTGATAAAATCAATGCATCTAGGATTGATAAAATAGCCAGTACATGGGATAGTTACTTCAAGACATCATATTTTTTATCCAAATATTGGTGCTTTTCAGAATAAAGATTTTATTTTGCAGGCACCTTATGAGATGATGTACCTGATATGGATGTACCATCTATTGGGGAAGGAACTCAAAGTTCTCCAACTCATGGTGGATTAGACTGGCTATGTCTTCCCACCTACCGAGGAGGTGTTGGAATATCCTATAACTGGTCTTCTAAGACAATTATGTTCAGGAAGACCCTTTCATGTGTGGAGGAAGAAATCCTTTGTTCATGTTGATCATGATAGACAGATTTTCCATGAGTTTCATCCATGTAGATGGATCGAGAAGGGGTTGGGTGGAAGTAGTGGCTTCTAGAAGAACCATTCCTTCCCCTATATTATCAACCCTAAAAACTCTTCCCCCATTTCCCCAATCAAGTGCAGTGAAACTGTGCTCATAATTAGAATCATCATTTGAGTATGGATTTTTTAAGTGAATAAAATTAAAAAAACCAAATATCAACTCCTCATATGATGAAGATTTTCTCTGGGGGTCAACTCTTATTGTACTATTTAAAAAGGTAGTTACCATGATTTTGAGATGGTCGGTATGAAATTTTCTAAGGTCAAGGAAAAATGTGGCCTTGATATTATCTCATATTATTTGGATTACTATTTTTCCTTCTAGTTGTGTCACTTCTTTGAGGATAGGAATTTAGAGTACTGGGATTTTGATGAAGTTGGCTTCATTGTCGAGGAAGCAGCATGAGGCATAGATGGATGTTTCAACTATGTTTGTAGAATGCAATGAGTCAGATTGCTTTTTTTCTAAACATCCAATCATAAAACTTATGCACATTCTTTCTTTTAACATATTTTCACTCGCCTTCCCTCTCTCAATCGATAACAGTAACATATGCCACCTGGGATAGTGAATTTTTCAGTTTCACTTTCCTGGAATCCACCATATTTTATAAGAGGTCCTTGAAAACAAAAACTTTTGGATGGGAATCCCAAATATTTTATAGAAGGGGGAAAAGTTTGGGAGATCCTTGTCACCTTCATTTTTAGGGTTCATGGGCTTTGGAAACTGGACTAAATTGTTTTCCATAGCTGAGATTAAGTAGTTAGAGAATTATTAATTCTAAGTGGAATATACCTTTTTTTGAATCCTCAAACTATCTTCGCCTCTAACCTCTTTGATCATCTTAAAGAGGTAGTCTTTTCTATTGATTCTCAAGAGGCAAGGCCCTATATTATGATGTAGGATTTGAGGTAAAAGTTGGTACAGGGTCCTGATTAAGTGTAACTATAGTGGTCTATGCATTTCTTGTTTTCCCTCCTTGAGCGGATGGGATTACTCGAGACTTAGCGTTGGTCTCTGTGATGGATTTTTTCAACTTTTAGCAATTGCAACCAGATCTCAAAACCCTATTATGTATTTCATATGTATTAATGGTGTGAAAAACTCATCACATAGATTTTATACACATATAATAATCTTTTTATCTTGAATGAGTGGTATATTCAAGGAGTAAGTCAAACCTCTCCACTGATCAATGAAGTCTAAGACTCTTTCATTCTCCCTTTTCTTGCAGTTTGTGAGATCAAAGACTATAGACTTTTGTAGCATGGATCTAAAATGTAAGAGGAACTTCTAGTAGACATATTCCCATCCAGGGATTTATTGAGACTATAAACTTGTGTACCATACAAATTTTGACCACTGCAATGATTTCACATAGCATCTTAGTTTCACTGCTTCTTGTTGTTCAGGTGTCCCCTTCATGGGATCACAATGAGAGAAAAATGCCTCAAGTGATGCTCTGGATCTTCTGAATCTTGAAAGTGATAAATTTAGAATTTCTAAAATTTGGAAGAGGGTGGTAGGATCTACCCATTTGGAATAAGCCATATTTTTCTGGATGTATTGGAGTACACCATCCTTAAATAGCTTCAAATAAATTCGTTAATGACTCAATGGTGTTCATAAGAATTCAAGGAATGTCCGATTGAGATAGGACTTGAATAGGTGAAACGAGTGGAGGCTGAATGGGTGTGATGGCTTGCATGACCACTATCTATGGCACTGATGGTATCTTTCATGGGTAACCAGTAGGGTAAGACCTATAAGGATGTGCCTGACAATTTTTTCCCTGTGTACACAATGGAGGGAATTCTTGATCTACTATTGTGGGATTAAAATATATTGGTGGTTGATGTCAAAATTTGAGAATATATTCCCTATATGATTTAGTTTCTTCAAAAAACTCTCTTTACTGAGGTGTGCCAACTGGAAGTATGAGTTGAGGGTCTACCTATGGAGAATATCTTGTAGGAAGACTGCCTCTGAGTAAATCTACATTGAGTCCTCTCAACTCTCTAATTTCCTCCTGTTGCTGAGAAAATATTTTCTTCTAGTAAAATGGATTTGTCTTCTCTAGGGGGGAATGTGAGATATGATATTTTCCAAACTTTTTCTTCTATTAGGTTCCTTTTAATGAGGTATATTTGGATTATTTGAGAGGATACCCCAATTTTTTGTGAGCCTCTGGTTTCAGGTATGCACACCTTCTGTATTAATTTTGTTGTGGACCATCTCAACAACAAAAACTTCTTCTCCTGAATCCTCTAAATTGGGATCATGTTCTATAGGGTATTCAATGATGGAATTGATGACATTCACATATGCATAGTTAATCATAGGCACTATGTTGGAATTTCTGCAAGATCACATTCTTATGCACCCTCCACAAGACCATATCCATTTTTTCATTCATTCCTCATGGGTTGTTTAATGAACAGTTTCTTAACGTGAATCCACAAAGATTTTATTCAATCACTTTACATGTGATTGCATAAAATCACAATATGGGACAAATTTAGAGGATTAACTCGGTGGAATATTCCCTAATTAGAAGAAAATTTATTCTCGTTGTGGAGGGCATTGTTGGGGTGAAAATTCCCCAACATTGAAGGATGGGGATATTTTAATTTTAACTTCACAACACATCAGGATGGGTTAGTTGATCTAAAGGGTTGGGTTAAAAAGGACCACATCCCTATAGGTTGGGGTGGTTCTTGAACATCTATGGATAATATTACCACATATACTATTCTAATTTTAAGGATTGTGGTTCGAACGTTGGTTTGGTATGTTATTTAGAACTCACTTAAATTGCATATTTTAGAAGACCACTAATCTATTTCTAACATTTCCTCAATCTGATGGTTGACGTCCTCTAAATGGGACACTTTTTCAATGTTCTCATATGCTTGACACGGAAGTGTCTCAAAAGCTTTCTCTCTTCTATCCTAACATCAATGATAGTTGGTCGAGGCCTATTCTTGATGATCATATATCCATTCATGAATAGATTCCATATATTTTAGTTGACCTGGGGAAATTACATTGTATGAGGCCACCTTTGGTGGTATTTTCTGTCTTAGGAGAACAGTGAAATTTAATTCTCCATGTATAACCCATCCTCTTATACTAAATTCATATGGGGTATCTATGATCAGATTTCACAACCTCATTAATAAATTGAGGCATGTGTGTTGAAGGGATCCCTTCTGTTTCTCAATATTTGGTTATCGGGAAACTAGGAGAGATGAAATGTCAATTTGGTACTACAAACCTTCTATTACCTTGACATGATTTTGATACTAATCATAAGGTAATACCTTTTATTTTACTTAACAAAGATTTTTCCATATGTTGAGGCATATTTCATGCATACAATATTCCCCCAACGTATCTATAATGCTATATTGAGTGGTGGATAGAGGTCATAACTTGATTGGTATGTCATCTTTACCTATCTTTTTCCTCATGTTTAGAATATCTTCTTCGTATTTCACTAGAGTTTCCTCATGTTGGTCTGACCAGAGTGGATTCTTCCCTATTTGTTATCACAAGAAATGGGATTGGATGAGATTTCCTTTACTATGTTGGAAGGAAAATGACCCAAGGGATGTTTAGAGAATTACCATAACCTTGAGTTGTCTTCTATTTAAGAAACAATTTCACCTACCAGTGACAAGGAATCATACATGACTGACCTTGTATTTTTAAGTGAATAATGAAAATATGGCTTTCTCATCACGACATTTTCAATTTGAAAAAAAAAAATTAACAACATGAATCACTACAAGGGAGAGAACTTTCACAGTGATCACCATCATGGGTAGGGCCAGCATAGTGGATTACAAGAAGGGAAAGACCCTCTTTCTCCTTGGTCTCCTGGACATATAAAGGGTTGTCATGGCTCCCATCAAAAGATGAAATCTCAAGATCAACCTAATTGTTTACTTGAAGTATTCCTTCATGGGGAAGTGTCCTATGAGGACCTTCAGAATTACTTATACTGCTTATGTAATTTGGTAATGGGAGGGTAATATCTTAAGACTCAATAGATAAACATATGATGGCTTCATGAAATCTATAATTAAGCTGAGCCAGATATAAGATTAGATTTTGATTCTCTAACCATGCCTGATGAGATTTTTTCTGGGACATCTTCGTACAAAAATTTGGAGCCACTTTTTTGTAGAAGTGGTCATCATGGGAAGGTGTTTTTTCCTTTTTTGGAATGTCCATTTTACTAGGCCGATAACCTACCATTGGATGAATGCATTTTCTTGATATTTTTTTCATATGTTATGGGGGGTTTTCCCCATGACCCTCTTGGATGAGAGTAGAGATATGTATATGCTTCATAGTGTTATGCTGATTAGCCACCCCATTTGTAGGGATACAGTTATGTGTCTATCCATTAGGAACTATTGTCGTCAATATTATGATATCATGTCAAGTTTGTATGATGTGGAAAGGGATAAGCATCTACCCATTTAACACTCCCAATATATGATTAGTGACATCAGTGACCAGAATTGGGATATATTTCTATTCCATATTTGGTGTAGGTGTATTTCCCTTTTCATGTACTTACTTCCCTATCATTGCATACTAATAGTACTCATGGGTAGAGAGATGAGACTTCCCTCTGTTAGTAATCTGATCCTTCTGACTTAATTCTCCATGTGATACCAAACGAGACTGCTAGAAATACTGATAAATGTTGGCAGTTGTATGTGCCTACTCGCTATTTTCTTCCAAACATGGTCGATGATCTTCTTTGAGTGTTTCCAAACAAGTCTACTGGTAGTTCTGGTGGGTGCATGCAGGTGTATGTTCCAGCTTACAAATCACTGCTGTATTTGGTTGGTGGGTTTCTTTAAATGCTTCCAAGAAAGTATAATGGATGGTTGTGTGAAGGAAGATGAGTTTATGTTCTCGCTCACTATTTTCCCCCAAACTGAGTTGATGGGATTATTTGGAGGGGGAAAAGGTATGAAACTACTCCATATTGGTAGGTTTTCATCCCCAAAAGACCGTCTTGTGTGCTCAGATATGAGGGACTTATGCCGAATAGTCATAGGTGACACCCTCATCATGTTGAGGTTTCACGACAATGTAGAATTCTCTATGGAGATTGTTGGAAGGATCCCTTGATAAGTACCCTTGTGTTTTTAGGGTGAGGTCATAGGTGGTCTCCCGATCCACCTCCATGAAATATGGGAGGGAAAGATCATTAAGTTCTGAGGATCACATACTAAAATTTTTTAAGATGACAGATGATGTCATTTGCTTTAGGACCATCAGTCGTCATTGACTGAACTGTTGGTGGTGTTGGTTGAGTTGGAGGGCCCATCATGTAGCCTCTAAGTTCTAGATTGTACTATTTTGATGGTACACTTAGACCAGTGCATTAGAGAACCAGCATTCAAGACACTAAATTGGTGATGAAGTCCTTCATGTAGATAAGGATCCATCCTGAGTATCAGTTGGGGTGTTCATAGGTGAAAACACGAAATAATCTATTGGGATGAAGGGAGTTCTTGGAAGGAGGTACTTGAGAATATATAACATATATAATCAAGAAAACCCTGTTAAATTAACATATTTTTGGATGAACACATGCGTGATTAATTTCCCTATCCGTCCCTTATTTCCTTTGAGAGGAAGGGGGATAACAGGTAGGTGACATTATCATATTGGTTAAGGTTACACGTTGGGTTCACCATTTTTTGTTTTCAACTGAAATGGGACTTCATTGAGGAAATCATTATTTCTGAATGGTTTCCAACAAGTTTGTTCATGGAACTGGAAACACCCAATGGTTCTATATCCATAGGGACCTTTTTTTCCAAAGGTCGGCACTCGTTAGGGATTTTGACCCCCGATGCTTAAGAACTTACATTAGTTGATATGATGTGAGGTTAGGCTTATCACACCATTTGGGGGGGAATTATTTCCTACTCTGGGAATCTCTCATAGATTTAATAAATGTTCATGAATCCTTCTTTAATTCCCATGTATGATGTGGGTCATCCCAAATTAAGAAATAAATTATTAGCATATGTGGAATTTATAATCATCCATATGTATTTGAGGTCCTTAATCAATGGAGATATATGTTAGAATATGAGGTTCTTCATTGACGGTATCCTCTTATATACTACTTAGAGATTCTTTGGTAGTTATTATGATGATATGGGTTTTCAATCCACATAGTGCAGCACCCTGGAATTTATATTCGTCTAGGTAGATTAATTACACTCTGAAATTTAGCATCATCTAGGGATAAAAAAACATATTATGATGTTGGGATAAATCCCATAAATGAGATTCCTATGTATCCTTGTGAAAGGAATCATAACCCATGTAGGATGGTTCCACTTAATGGGGAACATCATACCTTCTTAAGGTTGTGTAATGAGGACCCAACTGTAAAATTTAATGTCATTTGGCAAGGATTTCTTGGTGGAATGTGCCTAGTCATTTTTTGGTGTGGGACGTATGTGGAAACATCCCAAGGAACTTCAAAAGGATATGAGTTTCCATGTTCAATTTAACCTTGCAGAGTATGTGCCCAAAAGAACTGGTTTGATTTAGGATGTTGGGTTTGAACATCTATGAGGCTTCCTATGTATCTCTTTTAGATGAGAATCAAAGCTCGCGTAGTTCATTGGTGAAGACCTAGGACTATGGAAGCCCTTAAGGGTATCTCTCATAGGGGAGTATGACTCTTTGAGATGATAGGTTGGGTTTACTCCTGAGAAGGGTATCCCCCATGAAGGTTTGATTAAGGATATTTTCACTCATAGTGATCTGGGGGCTTAACATGGGGTTTACTCCTGAGGAGGATACCCAGATTAAGGGAACTAAGACTAGGGCTTATTACTAAAGAGAATTCCCATTGAACTCAAGCCCCAAATATCCTTCCTATATATCCTAGTTATGACAGGAATCAGATTTCTTGTAGTTCATTCCATTTGGGGATTACACCTAGAAGGAATCCCATTGAGGGGGCATGATTTCTCATTTCATGGATAAGATGATATAAATCTAGGTCCTTGAGAAGGCTTCCTATTTATCCCATTTATGGTGGGAATCAGAGTTCTCATAATATATTACAATTGGAGGATTGTGTGGATATTGTGACCATTACAAACCTCTATGCTCACTTGAGTCATGCTTGGTGTGAGAAATAAAAGGATGTTAAAGATTAAACAAACCACACACTCTACTCTCTTTTCTAATGTAAAAGTGATGGAGAGGATTGGGGTCTTACATGTTAATAGGATTCCCATTTAAGGTTTGGTTGGGGCTTACTCTTAAGAAGGATACCCATTTGAGGTTTGGTTGGGGATTACTCTTAAGGAGGATTCCCATTGAGCTAGTTCAACCTGACATAGGATTCATAGTATGAGGTTTTAGTGGTTTCTTGAGGATTTTATCAACTCATGTTACTCAAGGAATCCAAGGGGATAATATGAACTCGTAACACGGGAAAGGAACCAATGGGAGTATATGGACTCAAAGAATTTTTAGGGAGTGTAGAATAGTATCTCCAATCATGGTATTCCAAGGGTTTATGTTGAGGCCTTAGAAGGATCAACCCAAAATATCGTTGACCCTACCCAAAAATATCATAGTGAGACACACAATTTTTCATGGGGGTCAGGGATGGAAGTGAAGGGACTATCCCAGAAGTGATCCTAAGCAGGGGTGTGGGGGTGCATCCCCCACTGTATGGACCAGTGGGCTTGTGTAAGTGGGTTAACCAAGTGGGTTTCCTAAGTGGTTTTCATAGGTGTTTCATATAGGTACTTTGCATAGGTAGTTCACCCAGGTCTACTTCACCCAGGTGCTTCACCCAAGTGGGTCTCTATGTGTGGGTCACCCAAGTGGGTTTCCTAGGTACTAGGATGGAGCCTCTCCCTAGTGTGAGTGGACCATTATAGTTCACCCATGTAGTAATGAACTACTTTGGTGAGGTAGTTTCACTAAGGGACCCCTCTCCTTGATTTCTAATTCAAGAGTTCAGTCATCCATAGAAAATTTTATGTGGAGGGGTATATTTATACACCCTGGTGGACCTGTGTGGATGGCCCTATGTAGATGGGCCTGTGCGGATAGCCTACACAGATGGCCTGTGTGGATTTTTTTTGTATGGATGGCCTGTATTAATGCCCTATGTGAATGTTCCTTTGTATATGGGAATGCGTGGATTGCCTGCATGGATGGCATGTGTGGATGGCCATCGTGGTGACACCATTTCCTATATAAAAGTATTTCGTCTTTCGAGTGCCATGACTTTTAATTCGTATGTCTGTTTGGGCTCTATGACAAGCCAAATCAAAGCTCTCTAAGAGTTATAAACTTCTTGACGTGGTCAATACACGAAATATTCATTCTATAAACTTTTAAATTTCATTTTTATTCGTGAAAACCTTTTTATCATCGATCTTGTAAATTCACATCCTACTCCGGGAGAGGGGGTTCTTTTCAATTATCCTACATTGTAGAGATGTATCATGGAAAATGGAAATCCAACCATGAATTTTAGAGAAAATTGGATGAAACCTATTTCATAGTGTCTATAGGGGTAAAGTTATTCCCAAAGTATCAATTGAATGGTTTAGATTTGGAGAGTATGGGAATTATGAAAATGAATTTTCTATGGTGAGATATCAAGATGGGTATCATCAAGGTCATACATAAAATGGTTGAAAAATTCATAATGTTATTGAGTTGAGGATGATGAAACTATAAATGACATATCAAAATTTATGGATTGTATTTTTACATATGTTTTTTTTGATGAAACATATGAAATTATTAATATTTTTGACTGTATAAAGGATGTTGTAAGGAATAATATGGAAAAAGGGTTATTAGATTTTGAATAAAATTGAATGACTAAGGTTTCTATATATGGGGGTTCTAGAGTTATGATGTAGTCATATATTTATGGATGATAATAAGATTAAAATAATTAATACCCTTTGGTGTTTTTTGTCATTGGATTACTTTAGGAGACATTAATTAATTTCAGATGGATGATTTTGTACATGTAACCATAAAGTATAACATGTGAAAATAATTTTTAGGAATAATTCCCTTTTCATTTTATTGAAATATGTTTGAAGGAATTGATAACCTTTATAGTGTATATGATCATTGATTATTAAATTCAAGTTGAGGTCATTTTTCATATTTCTAGATACATTACAAGAATTAAATTGATCAGTTTTAGTAAAAAAGGGTGTCTTATAGGTCAGGTGACAACCCATCACATCTGGCATGGAAGCAGGGCTTAAATATACAACAAAAGGGAGAGAAGGGTGAAATTCCTACCATTTTCCTACATGATGTCTTAGTTAGTATGAAATTAAATAGAAAATTGAGATACAAAGATTATACTAATATTGGGAACATTTTTTATCATATATATTACCATGGTAATGAAAAGTGATTTTTTGATTAAGTGGTTAATTTTATTTTAGAAGAAGATAACTATATTTTTTGGTAACATTATATGACTTAGGTAAACTGTGTCTTATGGGATTTTTTTATGATTGATAGTTGATTTTTTTTTTGGAATCATATATAATTTTATTTTGGATTTACAATGGATTGGGTTGAAATGTCTCCCAATTCGGAACTCACCCACGTGGCTAGAAAGGGTTGGTTATGAGACCTCAATTGTGCCTCCCTATATACTAGAGGCTACCGACTAGAGTAGGGGTGTAATAAATATTATGGGGAGAATATAACCCATGGGTGAAGAGTTACAACATAGTGAAAATAAACATTTAATAGTAATAACTAAATATTAGAGTGAATGAACAATGGAAGTAATAAAATGCATAAGAAAACCAATAATAGAACCCAATTGAATAATCTTGTAAAAAAAAAAGAATAATGTTATGGAATTTAAGAATGTATGTAAATTTCATGAAAGAATTAATACAAAAAAAAAAGACTTGAAGACTTAAATAAATAATCAAATTTCCTCGGTTCTAAACACCATGTCAGTCCCATTTCCAAAATTCAGCCCATCCTGTAAAAAAAATTAAACAACAAGGTCATTTTCCCTTTTCCAAACCTGTATCCATGTAATTTGTATACGTACAAAACAGAAAACTAAATCGGGTGTGATTATGATTCATTATGAGGATACCATCATGTCTAACAAATGAGTCTGATCATTTGTGTATGAAACAATTCAATAAGCGGATGTATTAATTAATTAAATAATTAAATTAACAACACATCAAATAACATCAGCACCTTACTAGAATGTCTATTAGAATGTCTCACAACCATGTCAACCATAACCTTATAACTAAGGTATAAATTACACATGTCTTGTTCAAACCAGTTATATAATCATTTTATCATTTAAGGAGGGATGAACCTGGTATATAATCATTTCAATATGTGTTGCTGGGTATAGCCCGCTATATCATCATTTTAGAATGTTTCAATAGGAATATCATGTTATATCATCATTTTAGCATTTTTCACTAAGAATACCCTACTATAGATGCATTTCAGAATGTTTCATTGGGAACAACCCGCTATATAAAGAGTTTCATCACCCATCACTCTTGGAAAGACTCCCATTATGCCTCTACTAATGTCATATGACTCAATTAATCTACAATGAAATTTCCTTCATCCAATGTATAAGTCATGTCAAAGTCGAAATAATACAAATACTATAACCAAAACCACTTCTAAAGGTTCAAGTCCTACTTTGAAAATATGTACTTGAGGCTCTTTGGGGTCATGTATACCCCAAACCTCTCACCCAAGAGAAAATTCCTCTAACATCTTATGGAATTTACCATTGTTTATAACTCCAAATCAAGAGTAGGGTAATTCCTCTCATGTGGTATTAGATCCTTGGAGTCATAAGCAATAACTCAATCCTCCTAGATCATAACAACTCTAGATCTAACTCTAGACGAGTCACAGTACCTGGTACATTCTTTACCCGGCATGGGTAAATTGAGGATAGGTGTTGGGGTCACCCTGTCTTTTTGCACCAAAAAATATCTCTCACAAAAATCATACCATACAAAATTATCCCCCATCTTGGACATCCCTAACAATGGTTCTTCTAAATAGTTGGGTACATGATAATGCACGAATAAAATCCTTCTCAACCCATAAACACCTAAATATTAAATAAATATTGGGATTACTCACAAGATACCATGTTTGTAACCATATCTTGGTCAACATACATTCCTTTCTACGAGGTGAGATGGACTAATAAGTGCACATTATCAATGAAGAAACTACATTTGGTTGTCTTTACATAAATATTATTCTCTCTCAATATATGTAGGATGATTTTAATATGTTGGGAATTCTTGTGTTCTGTCTGAGATTACAGTAAGATGTCAATTACAAAAACAACCAAAAAGTTTTCCAAAAAATAATGAAATGACTGATTCATCAAGTCCATGAATACCACCATTGAGTTAGTCAAAACCATACGACATAAAAAATAACTCATACAAGACATAAATGCTCTTAAAAGTAGTATGAGGTATGTGAAATAGTATCAAACTCAAATGATGGTATCATGATGTCAAATCAATAAAAGAGAACATCTTATCACCTCTTATATAATATAAGATATTGATGATGTACATAAGATGTTAAAAGTTCTTGATCATCATCTAGTTAAATATCTAACAATCCACACACAAGCACAAAGTCCCATTATCCTTCTTGTAAAAGTGAACTGGATAACCCTAAGGATATGTACTAGGACCAATGAAACCTTTACTTTTCAGATCTCAAAATGAACATTCAACTCTCAATGCTCTGATGGTGACATTCTAAAATGAGGGATACAAATTAGATCCTCTCCCGACACCAAATCAGTCATAAACTTGATCTCTCACTTGGGTGGTAATTCATAGAAATCATCTGAAAAATCCATCATGAAAATGTTCTACTGTTAGATTAAAATAATCTTGATGTATTCCAACATTATCTTGAGAATGACTAGTTATCTATGATTCGAGGCAATCCAATATACACTAAATTAGTACAACATGACCATCCTGAAGATCCCACTCACACTGGGGAGAATAGTTGCCTCCTTCTGGAGATAGAAATGTATATCTCCCCCAATAACAGTTGATATGATACTAGTATAGAACTAACCAATTCATGGTAAGTATAAATTTAATCCTATATTTTCTCACATGAATAATTCCAAAAAAAAGAAATGATAACCACCCATCTCTAGGTAACATTCCATGCAACATTTGATATTCTCTCACTGAACTCCCAAATGTGTTTCAATGGTAAAAACTCAATCCAAGATTTACACATAAAAACTGAAAATATTTTCAAAAGGAGTGGATAAGAAGGAATGTGATGATCCTATATAAAAGCACAAGAAATGATAGATGATATAATAATTTTACCTCTAACAGTAGAGGGTCCTACATCAACATTAGCTGGAGAAGTCTAAATAACATGCATATAACCATCCCCTCTACCATGGGCTCCAGCCTAACTCCCCTGATATATACCCTCTACCTAGTACTACCATTCTTGTATTGGTTTTCCATGTACCTTGTCTCAACCACAACATTATGTGGAACTTTAGCTACCTATTTTCATATGATTAGCTAACTTCATCCTACAATATAGTGCATTTCCTTTTCCCATTCCACTTTTATATTTTTTTATTCCCCTATAAAACCTTGGTAGGTGGCCCAATATTCCATAAGCATGAAACCCCAATGTGAGGCATGAACACTAATGCCATTTCTATCCCATCTTTCCACACTGATGACACTGCAACAAAAAAATGACCTGAGATGGATACCTACTACCTTAACTTCTATGAATTCTACTAACATGGAGAAATATTTCCTAGGGACGACTTTTTCCACTAATAGAAGAGTTCACAGTTTTCCCACAGAAACAACCTATATGTTCCTTAGGGCCTCTCATAGATTACCTTCTATGATGAGTTCCAGATTCATCACTCTTCTAAAATTGATCAGACGGAACATGTTCACCTATAACATGATCGCATAGCGAAGACCATACTAAAATCATCTCACCTGATAGTTCTCATCAGCTACCATGGATGGAACAAAGCACTATAAGTTTTTTGAAATATTTAGCATATCCAAGAACGAACATTCCATCTTGTTTAAAGTGAATAAAGATGTAGTCCTTCTCATCCCTCGACAACATGGGATAAATATAGATCAAGAACTTCATCTCGATTTCCTTCCACGATAGCTCTTCTTGATTCTTTTTCAACTCCATATTATACCACCAACCCTTTGATGGTCCATGAATCAAATAAACAAAAAGCTTCAACCCCATATTTATGGGTGTCTCTAGATGCTTAAATATTGTCTAGACTTCCTCGATCCAGAACATAGTTTCTTAGGGTCCTCCCTCCCCAGTGCAGGTTGGTGGATACTAAAGTTGAAACTCTATCATCAGCTAAGATATCGAAGGTACAGTGTAAAGAGTATATTATTCCATAGATTGTATGAAACTCACAAATTAATGGGGATAATGAAGATTAATTTGATCCCTAAGAACAGCAGGAAGCTTTGGTTCAACTACCATAAGAGATTTCTGATTACCACACTCCTGAAACACAACTCTTAAATGATAAGGAGTAATTTTTCTATAAGACAAACACACTATTTAGAACCCAGACAATAATAAAGTTAGCCTCAATAAGTGTCAACAACATAGAACCACTAACTTCTAGTCTCTCTAAACATGGATTACGCTTTTTTTAAAATTACATAAAATTTTATTTATTTCATTTATCGTATATAATAGGTATATCATATCAAAATTCAATAGGAATGTATATATCACATGCAATAAATATATCCATATCATTAACAATGCATTACCAATTATATCCCCATATGCCAATCAGGATTCATGAATACTCATATCATGTCATACCTAGCCATGAGTATAAATATAAAGAACCAATAGCATATTGAAATAATAATATCACACTACATTCAAATCACTCAGGGTGAAATAACATCACCTATAATAAGAAAAAATTATGAACAACAATCCACACATCGACACTCAAATATTCCCCCAAACATGGGTTAGCTACTCCAATGAAGAATCTCATTACCAAGTCATAACACATCCTCATATCTTTTCTACCTTTCTCAAATTGTAAATAAATAGAAAAGAAACTTACTCTAATACCACTTTGTAACATCTTCCAATCTAGCACTCTCTCACAAGTCCAGAATGGGTTGGTTATAAGACCTAAAGTGTGTCTCCCAATATGATTGAGGTTATTGACTAGTAGTGGGATTTTGATAAGTATAATGGGGAGAATATACCCCAAAGTTATAGAGTTATGTTGTGGTGGAAATAAACATATAATTTTAATTATAAATAAATATCATTCTGTGGAAATAATGGAATCAACACAATAAAACGAAAATCCAAAAATAGAATCCAACTGAATAACACAATAAATAATAAATGAATAATTTACTTACATTATGGAATGAAACTAAATTTCATGAAATATGTAATATGAATAAAATACTAGTAGACTCAAATAAATATTCAAAATTCCCCTATCTCAAACCCCATGTTGGTTGGATCTCTAAACTCTAACCCATCCACCAAGAAACAATCAACTGAAAGGTAATTTTCCCTTATCCAATCCATCATCCATGTTATCTTTTTGGATACTAAAAAACAAACCAAATATGGCATGAGTATAACTTAGTAGTCCAACTACATAATGTATAAAGATAACTAGTATGATTATAAGTGCATGAAATTATGAAATAAAATAGTGTATTAATTAATTAAATAATTAAATTAAAACACATCAACCTGCTTTATCACCTTTCCATAATTTATCTGATAAAATGATATTTTTATCACAATTTCCGTTAACCGTGTTAAATAAACATCCACATGGATCTATTTTCACTGAGAAAATGAGATATATTCAAGGAAAATTAGAAACAATGCTTTGTGGAGGTTCCTATCCTATTATAGATAAGGATCACAACCTTGAACCAACTCCTTCCACTATGAATTATATGTCAAACTTTCAAGAAAAAGAATTTTGATGTTTCTCTAAATTATCTGAAGATATATTCATTTGAATTTTTCAAACATGGGTATCTTAAATAATGTATCATGAATATCATGGTGTATTGTCTTTGTGATTTTGGATTACTGATTACAAAAAATAACCATACAATATTCCTCAATTAATCTTAAAGTTTTAATCATCACTCAAAAGTGGAATAACCACTCAAAAAATGTTTTCCTGAAAAGAAAATATTGAATGTGTATCGTTCAATTGAAAAAGATCGATCATAAAAATTTCAATCATTGGTTATGATGTTTGGGGAAAATATTGGTCACTAATGATTTTTGATCATCGAAAGGATGGAGTCTAGTATCCCTATATTTGGGAGGAAGGAGATGACTACATAGATGATCAGAGATCATTATATCACCTCTTATTGAATAGGAATGATATGTTCATTTTTTTAATCATAAAATAGTAAACTACCAGATAAGTCCAACATCAATTTTATAAATGTGCTTTTACCCACTTTATTTTCTAAATGGCGGAATCAGTGCTCGAAGATGACTATGGTGGAATAGAACCCACAAAAACAATACATAGGAATAGTTATTGTACCAAGGGGATTCTATCCCAACCTATGAATGCCTTCGGGCATGCACTTTTTTGAGCTTAAATACAGGCCCTCTCTCACCATAGACTGCTCATGAAGTCACTCACACCTTCAACTTCCTATGTGTTTTGAGGCTCTAGATGATGTCCCTTGGGCATGGATGACCCAAAATTCCTACATATGACTTGTCTTATGTTTTCATAGGATTCAATGTATGGTTGTCTAATTTTTTATATAAGCCTATAAAATTACTTAGTAAAAACGAAGTATGGAATGGAGTCAAACTTATAATGCATGACCACCACTTCATCAAAATATCTCCATGCAAATAATCAATTTAATTATCATCATTAATTCATATTCTTCTTCTATTTTTGGAATATGCATTCCAAAGAACTATTAAAAATCCAAATCATCATTATTCTTATCTTATTCTTCTATTTTGTAATGGTTGATGAATAATATGAGATTTAAATATGATGAATGTTGTGATCAACAGAATTGAACCAATTAAAACAGATAAGGGAAATGAAACTATAATCAAGAATGGGATCATTACAAATTATTTATAACTAATATAAGAAATTAAAATAATTACCTTGGTAGAATTAATTCTTCATTGATGGATCTGAAAATAGTTATACATTGTACCATTGTTGTGTTATAGGAATCAAGAGAAGATTCCCTCTAGTGGTGATCCACACAAGTTCCACAAATATTAAAATGTCTCCATAAGAATCTCTAGGTTCTAGCAAGAAATATCCAATCACTTGCTTTATTCCACTTTGATGACCACAAGAATCTCTTCAAATGCATTATCCTTGATCTCTATAGACTCGAGAGTGGGAGGTGTAAGAAGATCATTCATCATTCTTGGGAACATTCTTAGAGAAGTCTTATCTCAAGGGCCTCAAGAGGATTCTCTGTATTCATTTTGTATAATAAATGAATTGGTTCTCTCTTAAAAAAATAATATAATTGGGTTTAAATACCACTAGTTATTAGAAATAAATAATTACATATGTGACCTTTAGTTTTTATTTAATCCCTTAAGGAACCCCATGTCTTAAATAATAATATTATTATTTTCTGGACATGCACTTAACTTGTGAATAAAATTAAATAATATTTAATCAAATAGTATTTAATATATATTAATTGTCATTGGAACTAAAAACTCAATTCGCCATTCCTCCATAATATTTATTATACCTAGAATATTGATTATTTATTAAATAAATAAATTTTACTACATTATTCTCCAATAAATAAATAAATACAGTATTCAATAAATAGAAAATAAATATTTATTAAATCTTCAGCTCACATATTTTTCTCTCAAAAATAACTTGTGATATAAATTATATGATAAAGAATACATGAATACTTATTATACCAAGTGTGGGAATATTTTTTTCCAAATTTTCAAATAATAAATAATAATATATTATTTAATAGAGATTTTGGATACACTTAGTCTTTGACCCACTAGGACTCTTTCTGAATGGAATTAGGAGAAACATCATAATGTATAAGGTTAGTGACTAGCAACATGACAAGGAACTCATAGGGATGAAATTTAATGTCAAAATGACATAATACCTCATACAAACACCTATTTTGTAATTTAATCCCATTATCATGATATATCTAATCAAGAAGGTTTCACACTGGTTCCATTAACCAATGTGATCAATGACCCTTTATTTGACTTTCTAGAAATTAAACTTCCCTATAGAACACAATTTACATTGATTAATTTTGGATATATCATTTCTATTAAAGGTACTGAGATATCAAAATTCATGAAAGAACAGAAGGGAAAAATACTTTCATGTATTATCCATTAATGAAATATTACCCATGATGCACCCAATGCATCCTACATCTCCGTGAACATATTTCATCACAGTTTTACTAAATACATCAATGGACAAAACTTATATTACTCATTAATAATAATATTAAATTAAAAGGATCAATACACACATCCACATAGAGGTATATCCAATAACACCTATAAATGTGTATTTCCTACTGGAAGGTCTCATTCTCATAATATCATGCACTTGATATTACCAAGGGTGTATACCATAATAAGGTGCCTCCAAATATTATTTGTCTCCACCCCTAATAGCATATATCATTTGATTCCCTCAAATGATATCATATAGATATAGAACAGAAATTTTAGAATAACATCATCACACTTATGGGTTCTTATAATAGCAGTGAACTACTATGACCTTTCAGTGTGACAACTACTCATAGAACAATATCACATACTATGTTACATGTATTAATAATAATTATGTGTTAACAAGTTTATTAATATTAAAAAAATTAATACATGTTATCATAAAGTAAACATAAGTTGGTTCTATGGAACCAACTCCAATATAAATTCAGTTACACTATAGAAAACTACTAACAACCTTCAATATTCTATATCTAAAATGGTACTCATTCTTTTATTGACATATTTCTTTATTAAATGGTTCCACCATGTTTTCCTCCATGGTTACTCAGCTTACTTCAACTTCACCCCTCCAAAAAATAACTCAATAGGTGATTATTTCTATAACTTCCCTACACTTTTACACATATTATTACATTGTTTTAATAATAATTATCCTTAAAATACAAACCAAGGATCATAAATTATAGTGTCTTTGGAATATTAGATACAAAATTAGAAAGTGTGAAACCAAAAAAATATATCTTTTATTAAATCACCACAAAGATATCATAACATCCATTTATCTCTAACATATGTATATGATAACCTGGGTAATAAATGACCCAAAAGATGAGCTAAAAATCCAGTTAAAGAAATAATCCTAAGAATAAATCATATAACATGGGTTATATGGCATAACATTATGAAATTAAAATGAACTGAACATGGATAAACATAAGTAATCATAACATATAGAACATGGGATCATGAAAACATGGAATCATAGAAACTTGGAAACAATATAAAACATGAGAAAAGCATGATCTAAGGCTAAATAATAATACCATTTCACATGGAGGAGCATGAGTTAAGGTTAATAACCAAGACCATTTCACATGGAGGAGCATGAGTCATGGATAACCACCAAGACCATTGCACTTGACGCCTCATGAGACTAAACATTACCCAATAAATCATAGTGAAATATGGGTGAAACCATCATAACATGCTCATGAATATGTGTTCTACATGAAAATTCATACATAAGGAATCAAAAATAAATAAAAGGGTTACCTATGGAAAGAATTGGGTATCAAAATCATATCA
This sequence comes from Viscum album, assembly GCA_963277665.1. Taxonomy (NCBI): domain Eukaryota; kingdom Viridiplantae; phylum Streptophyta; class Magnoliopsida; order Santalales; family Viscaceae; genus Viscum; species Viscum album. Next base: position 823,853,385 of record OY728129.1, read on the forward strand.
AAATGCGTAAAAAATGGAATATCATTGTGGTTTCATTTAATGAATGTATTTAAATATTAAATGGACATTAATAAGGTAAAATATGCATATTTCATGATAATTTATGTCAAACATAAGTGAAATCATTTAAAAAAATAGTGTTTAAGAACATTTTGAAATAAAACATTATAGTGCGATTTAAGTAAAATATTAATGATTATTTAAAATGGAAATGGTATAACTGATTCCATAAAACCAAAAATGTTCCAAAGTTATTTTTTCCTGATAAAATGATTTATTTTTTAAAAAATAATGGTGTTTTAAAATAGATTATGGAGATCACATGAAAATGGGTAAAAAATCGAAATGTTCCCTTTAATCGGGTTTACTTATCAAGAAGAATTGAGAAGAGAACCCTTTTAAAAAATGTAAATCCCAAAATAAAATATGAACATATATAGAAATTGATTTTGTAAAAAAAAAAGGAATTTATAAGAATTATATAAAAATATTTTAGAGTTGTAAAGGGGTAAATATATAGAAAGTGTAACCCGAAGGAAAAAATGGTGGTTCATATTGAATCAGTTTCCTTTTGTATGAAATTATTCTGCACTTTATCTTAATGTCATGGATATTCAAATTTAATATATTAATTAGTTAAATAATAACCTTTTGAACATTTATTTTATTTATTATAATTTTATTATGGTCATTTATGGACTTTTTTATGAGTTATAAGATACAATTTCATTGTTTGGGAGTGTTCATTTCTGTGGTTTTCATGATCGGTTCACTTGTATACGTGTATGGAAGATCATCTAAAATGATAAAAGTTGTCCAGAATTGGAATTATATGTTATTAATGAAAATAAATAATATTAAATGATCTTATATATCATTTTATTTCTATATGTGAGGATGATTCATTAGATAAAATGTTAATGAAAACCATTTAGATTATTTTAACATTTTTTAGATCATCAAGAACTAGTTTTGTTTTATTAAATAATGTTATGTATATGAACTTGTTATATAACATTAAATTATTTGAAATAAAAATACTATAACATTTTTTAACTATAAAAATGGTTTTATTACCAGACTTGAAGGCAGTAATGGATATTTAAAACTCATCCTCCTTTAATGGGATAAATCAACACATCATGAACGATGTTTTCATTTAAAAAAAGGATTGGGGAAAGGAATGATTATGGGTTGTTATATCAACAAAATAACATTATAGTATATAAAATATATTTTAGTTATCATGTCACATTTATAAGGGGAGGTTATGAGAGTAAAATAAAAGAAACGAAATTGAAAAGAAATTAAAAGAAATAGAAAGAGGTTTTTACTTCTTTAATTATTCCCCTTGAGAATCTCCTTGAGGCACATGAGTTTGGACTTTTATAGAGAATAAATGATCATAGAAATGGTGGATACACTTGGAATGATTATTGGGAAAAAATTGTACAATCATCAAGGATTTAGAGGTGTGAGGAGAAGAGGTCATGAGGGGTGGTATTTATAGTGGGGGAGAGGGATGTTTTTTGATTATTTTATTCATTATTTTAATATTTTGGATCAATCTATGAATAGTTTCAAACATATCACTAAATATATTAAATTAATAATGTTATTATTTTATTAAGGTGATTATATCAAAAATTAATTAATGAACAATGTATTTAACTTATAATGTATATATACCGTAAATTATAGTATTTTACTATTCACCAAAAATTCAACTATTTTAGAAAAATTCCAAAAAAATCACCCTAAAAATTTATCAATTTTTATAATTAAAAAATTGACTTCATTTTAAGAAAATATTTTTCTAGATATGAAAATTTTAATTTTTAATTAAAATCCTCATTTATTCAAAAAATATCAATTTCAAAATTATAAATGATTTTATAACACTTTGAAAAATTAATTTTGGTATCATAAAATTAGATATAACCATACAATAAAATAATATTAATTATGTATCCATTTAATTAAACTAAATTTTCTTTAAAGTTATTAAATTATTTTTAAAATTGTAAATAAACATTTATGTTTCATAAAATACCATCACTTAATTTATCATTTTTAAAAAAATTATTTACTTATATGATGTTAAAAATATATCATATTTTAATTTCTAAGATACCCAAATTTTATCTATATTCATAGGTGAGTTTACTATTCCACTAGCAATATTAATATTCTTATGGGACATATTACTATTCTATAGGCCACGATACTAGTGCATGGGTTTGGGTTAGTTATTTTTTTATAAATATTTCTTATTTCATAAATTATTAATTTATAAAGTTTTTATTGCATTTTTAAGTGATGTTATTTGATTTATACTATATAACATAATTATAAGAAGATAAATTTCGTTGTTATAATTTTCGGGTTGTAACATTTTTCCACGCTTAAGAAATTTCTCCTTGAAATTTCGTTTTAAAAACTAATGGGAAAACTTGTGAGGGTACTTATCATTTCTTCCTTCGGTTCCAATGTATCCTATTAATTCTTATGATTCATCCATAGTACTTTGACATGGTGATTGATCATTTTTCATAGAACTTTATCTCAACATTCTAAGATATTCACTAGTTTCTCCATATAAGAGAGATCATTTTTTATCTATACCACTTCTGAATTAAGTACATTTGAGGGGTCTAGTATGTACTTCCTCAATAGGAATATATGGAATACATCATGTACATGAGACATGGTTGGTGAAATTTCTAGTCGATTGGCCAGAGCTCTGACATGATCAAGGATCTCAAAGGGGTCGATGTACCTAGGTCTCAACATTTTTCCCCAAATCTCATGATCCTCTTCCATAGGGATATGCTAAGGAATACTGTATCTCCAACCATAAACTCTATGCCTCATCAATGATTGTATGCATATATCTTCTATAGACTTTGAGCTTCCTAGATATTCTATTGAATTGTTTTCACCTTTTCTACCATTTCTTTTACCATTTCATGTCCTATCGTCTTATGTTCATCGACATTATCCCAACATGCCAACATTCTATAGTTTTACTCATAAAAGTTTTTATATGGATCCATTTCTATTCTCAATTGGAAACTATTATTGTAGGGAACTCAACCATAGGAAGGTGTTGGTTCCATCCTCCATTGAAGTCTATAGAACATGCTCTGAACATGTATTCTAGTGTCTGAAAATTCTGATTATATTGGCCATCATTTACAGGATGATTAGTCACACTAAATTTCATCTCAATGATCAGAGAATGTTAGAGTATTTTCTAGAATATGGAGGTAAACTGTGGATCTCTATCAGATACAATCTATAGTTGTACTCCATGATGTATCACCACTTCATTGATGTATATCCATAAAAGTTGATCAAGTGATAAGACCTCTCAAATTTTTATAAAGTGAGATATCCTTGTAAGATAATCAAAAACAACCAATATTGAATTATTCCCTTTGGATGTCTTTGGATGTCCAGTGAAAATGTCCATAGTGATTTTCTCCCATTTACATGTTGGTATGGGTAATGGTTTCATCATACCCTTATAATTTTTCCTACAGTCCTTCACTTATTGATAAACCAAGCAAATTAATGTATATTCAGTGATATCCTTATTCAAAATGTCCCACCAATAGTGCTCTCTATGAACTCGATACATCATTGTACTACATGGGTGAATAGAGAATGTTTAGCTATGTGCGTCATTCAGAATATCTTTATTTATCTATTGATTGGATGGTACACATAATCCTGACCCAAATATCATGACACCTTCCTCATCCATTTTGAAATCTATAGATTTTAAATTTATACTATCTTTCACCTTTTTCTGAATTTTCTTAACATTTCATTGATAATCATTTATTTTCTCTGTAAGGGATGGTTGAGAAACCATTTGAGAAAGGATTGATGTTGTTCCTTACATAAAATTTCTCATGTCCATCCATTGTAAGTCTAATAAGATTGTTTCTTTATCAGTCCTCATCATTGATAATAATGCATGATCCATTCTACTTAGAGCATCTCCAACCTTATTATATTTACTATGATGGAAGTGGATTGAGTATTTATAATCTTTGATGAGATATAACCATCTTTATTGGCGCATATTAATCTCCTTCTATGTGAATATATATTTTTAGGATCTTATAATCAATATATAACTCACACTTCTGCCTATAGAGATATTGTTGCCAGATTTTCAACACGATGATCACAATCGCTAACTCCAGATCATTTATGGCGTAGTTTTGATCGTGAACATATTCTCCTGTAACTACTCCTTTAATTCTTCCAATTCAGAAGTGTACATTTTATAAGGTGTCTTTAATTTTTGTTGAGATCCAATAATATGTTCAGTTGAGAACTCAAATTCATTATCATGAAGAAGACCAAGAAACTCTTCAGGGAACACATCAGTGTAGTCCCACACAATGGGTATGTCTTCGAGCAATATTATTTCCTTTGTATCAATCATTTTAGATAGATATACATTCTCATAAAGAAATCATATTGAAAATTGAGATGATGATTCCGAGGGAGATTCATCCTCATCCTTACAGTTATAAAAATTTGACGATGTTTCGAGATATGAATAGTTATCTCCCTTTTCTTGTAGTGGATTTTGGCATTGTTAAAATATTTCCAACCCATTCCCAATATAGAATCAAACTCTAGGAAATGAAGTGATACAATATTTTCAATGATGTTCAATCCACAAAAATTATCCAAAAAGGAGTTATATAAATTAAATTTAGTAATACCCCCATTTTGTGTCCTCATAGATAACTTAACCTATATATTTTGAGTTCATGTTTGAATAGTTATACTAAACTTGTATGATATGAATGAATATATATATATATATAATCCAATAGTATGTTTGATATTATTTAATTAATAACTAGAATACTTATCACAACCTAATTGTCATGATTCACCTCATTAGTAGTAATATAATCTTCCCTTCCTTGATACCTTAGAGGTTTTTGTTGTTGATTCACCCCAACAACCATGGGTTTAAGGAAATGGTTTACATAATGCCCATGTTCCTTCCTATTGAAACACTGCACCACAGGCTGATTGTTAGTTTAAAACTTCCTTTCTTCTTCCAAATTATTGGGATTCTTCATACTCATTAGGTAGTTATTATCTATATTTCCCATTCATCCTCATTTGAAGCATTTTTTATTCCCTTTAGGCAGTTCCCAAGATGATTATTCCCACAATTTTTACTTATGGTTTATTGAGTTCTCATTAAATTATGGGATTTATTTATGATCCTACCATATGAAACTCCATTTTCCACTTTTTACCTTTGGGCCAATGTCACCACTGAGATTCTATGATCTTAATTTCAACCATAAGGGCACAATAGATAATATACTCATAACTATCAAAGTATCAAATCATGAACACATTTCATAAACATGGATTTAATACACTAAATAATTTTTCCACATTTCTTTTGGTCTTCATAAAAAATGTTAGAGGTGTATCCTGAAATCCTTGTGATGTTTTCCTTGTATTCCCTGATAGACTTGTCTTCCTTCTACTTCAGTTAGAGGAATTCCCTTTCAAGTTTGAGAAAATATTTATTAAAAAATAATTTTATGAATTCCCCCTAATCCATTGAATCAATTTTATCCTTGGACTTTGTGTTATTTATCAGGGTCCACCACTGATCATCTTCCCCTCAAAATGATATACCACCAACAAAAATTTCACTTCTTCTAGGTAATGAAGGATAGAGGATATATTCTCAATGGATTTGATCCATTTTCTTGTGAGGATGAGATTAAATATCCACTAAACATAGGAAGCCTTTGATGCAAAAATGGTTCAAACACATATTTCTATATCTTAGGATAAGCATGGTGTTTCACATGATTCAAGTTATTATTCATAACATGACCAAGATAAGAATGTATTGTCATTATTTTTTTACCACATTTTCCCATCATATTTTCCCTTTCATTAGGAAATTCATCACATTTCCTATAATATCGATTATGTTCATGAGTTCTCCTATATCAATCTATTGAGTAAGAAATTAAATTACCATTATAGGTGTTTGAATACTTAGATAATAAGAATATAAAAATAAAATTTTGAACATAAAAGGAAAAACATGTAAATAAAATCTCTTCCTAACTTGTGATTCCCTTTATTTTAATCTTGGTTATCAATGGTGTTAGAATTTTTTCTAGGATTTTTATTAAAGTGCTCTAGTTTTATTATCCAAAAATAACTAAAACTAGATCTTATACCACCTATAACAGCCCTAGACGTTGACATATATTATTACATGGTTTTGAGCAGAATTATCCTTCAAATATAAAAAAATATAAAAATGTATAGTGTCTTCAAAATATTAGATACGTAATTAGAAAGCATGAAACCAAAATAAAAAAAATATTTCATTTAATATCCATAAAGATATCCTAACATCCTTTTAGCTCTTACATCAATTTAGGATAACCTGGGGAGTATATTAAAAATGGGATAATCTAAAAATCCTAATATGGAAACATGAATAAGAATAAAGCATAGCACATGGGTGAGAAGTCATATCATGATGATATAAAAAGGCATGGAACATGAATAAACATATAGAATAATTATATAAAAAACAACATATCATGTAATCATGGAATCATAGAAATTTGGAAACAACATAAAACATAACATAGTCATTAAAAAAGGATAACTACTAAGTCAATTGCACATGGTGGATCATGACTCATGGTTAACCACCAAGACCATTTCACATGGAGGGGCATGTGTCAATTCTAAGCACCAAAACCATTACATATGAATTCTCGTGAGAGTAAACATTACCCAATGAATCGTAGAACTATCTGGGAACACCCATTATAACATGATCATGAATATGCGTGCAACATAATTATTCATTAATAAAGAACCAAAGATAAACATAAGGGTTATACATGGTAAGAATTGGGTATCCTAATCATGTCAAAAGGAATAGGAAAATAGAATATCATAATTGCATCCATTGAAGAATGGATTTAAATAAAACATGGAAATTATTAAGAGAAAATATGAATATATCATTATAAGTTATGTCAAAAATAAATGAAAACATGTAAAATGTATTTAAGAAACTTTATTAATAAAACATTTTAGTGTGGTTTAAAGAAAGTATTAAATATTATTCAAAATGAAAAAGGTATAAGTGTTTTTATATGAAGATAAATTAAAAAAAGATATTTGTTTAATGATAAAATATTTTATTTCAAAAAAATAATGGTGTCTTAAAACACATTATGGGGAGAACTTGAAAATGGGTAATATATCAGGATGCTCCCTTTAATGGAGCTTTCTTATCGGGTTGAATTGAGAAGAGAAACTTCTTAAAACATGTATATACCCAAAATATATGGATTACATGAAATGCATACATGATTTTAGAAGCTAAAAAGAAATTTGTACTAATTATATATAAATAATTAATACTTATATAGGGAAAAATAGGGAGGAAACATAACTCGAAGGAAAAAATGGAGGTTCTGAAATAATCCCTTACCTTATGTATAAAATTGTTCTACAATAGATATTAATGTCATAGAAAATCAAATCAAATTAATTAATTAATTAATTAAAAACCTTTTAAACATTTATTTTTATTATAATTTTATTATGTTCATTTATTTCTTTTTTGATGAGTTGTAATATAGAATTTCATCATTCGAAGGTGTTTGTTTCCATTGTTTTCATGATCGGTTCGCTCGTATTTGTGTAAGGATGATCATGTAAAATGATAATAGTTTTCTAGAATTAAAATTATATATTATGTTGGGAAAAAATCTCTAAAGGTATAATTGCAGCATTTTTGGGTTTCTTGTGTTTGTTGACAATGCAGATTTTGAGGGTGAATTGTCAAGTTCCAGAGATGTTGTGAACAATCCATGTTGACAAAGAACCATGACAAAGTAATAGAATATCTGGAGGTGGTACAAAAGAACAGAAATAAGGTGGTTCCATTTTCTAGTATTTCCAAATTTTTGGGGTCCAAAATTTGGAGTTTGGTGAGCATCGTGAAAATTGGATATCCTTGAAGATCTCATCAAAATATGACAAAGGTGTGAATTTTGAGAAGATGGGATTCATGGATTGTATTTCATGAAGAAATGAAAAATGATGATGGTGATATTTCACGATTATGATAAGCTTCGTGAATAGAAGCATTGAAGAGAATTACGATGGTGAAGGGAATTACGAGTGGAGCTTCGCAGCGAAGGCACGAAGTAAATAACGGAACGCTCCATGATAACGATGTGCTCCGTGATCGGAAAATTTCCATGGTGCTTCAATATTTTGATAGAATTTTGGAAAAAACTTCGAAGCTTTGCAACATGAGCTGATGTGGCATTGACTTCGTGTGGAATGATCAAGGGTCATTGAAATTTCCTATAAATAGACATCAACCCCCTTGAGAAAAGTAGAGAGAGTTTTCAAAGAAAATATTTTTCTCTCAACTCGCGAAGGTGGTTCATGAAGGAAGTGTTCTTCCTGAAAGGATAGAGCTTCGTGGCAACTATTCTAGCTCCAAAAAAGTTGGGTGCTCTGCGTTGGCTTAGTGAGCTTCACGAAGAAATTTTCTATGCGATGACTTGAGCTCTGCAACGTCCTGGGAATTGAAAAGGCATGAGCTTTGTGACGGTCTGATCTCTACAAAAGTAGTGTTCTCTGTGAGGCGGGAGCTCTACGAAGGTGCGTGCTTCGCAAAAAGGTAGGGACTTCATGAAGACTTATTTTAGCTTCACAAGATTGGGAGCCTCGTAAAGTAGGGTGAATTACAAAGGTATTTACAAAGAAATTGCCCAGTGTTCAGGGGAAAGGGGCATTCATCAGTGGATGAAATTTGGACTTCTATAGAGCATCTACATATAGTGGAGGATGCATTCATTAGTGGTAATGAAGAGACCTAAAGGTCTATAAACTGTGAGTGGATATTCTGAAGAAGCAATGATCTCACTTAAGTTGAGAGAGAAGTGAGTTCTCAAATTATGAGTGGTTGTAAACTAGGAGGGATAGTGAGTCCTCTTTGAACTTGTAAACAGTAGTGTGCTTATAGTGTAATTGGTACATCGACACACTGTCAGTGTATGCTCCTTAGATGTAGCCCAGTGAGGGTGAACCAAGTTAAAATTGATGTGTCATGTGCATGATTTAGGGTTTTTTATACACTATAATGAGAAGGAGAGAGAATAGGGTTTTGTCTAATGGAAAAACAGCATCAGAAAGGGTAATTGTTTTTAATTTATCATACCCTGATTCACTCTCCTCTCATGGTATCTAGCCTAGTGGACCTAAAAATTTGTATCAAAGGGAAAGGTTGATATCAGTGTTTCTCTCTCAAATGGAGGTCACCAATCACAAAGGGATTCTGATCTTCGACGGGAACAATTTCCAGCTATGGAAGAATCAGATGCAACACTACTTCTAATCTTTGGGAATGGATATGTTCACAGTAGCAATGTCTGGCATAACAGCCGATATTAATAGTGGTGCATTATCTGAAGCTGAGCATAGATAATTGGATGTTGATTCCAAGGTAATTAATTCTTTAGGGGGAGCCATATCCAATTCCATTTATACGAAGGTGATTTCATGAAAAAAATCACATGCCATGTGGGAAAATTACTGAATATATATGGAGGAGATATAAAGATTTGATAGGCAAAGCTGCAAGTGTTGTGGAACTAGTATGAATATCTGAGAATGAACCCAAATGAGTCTGTCGATGCATTATTTGACATGGTAAATGTTGTAGTGGAAGACATGTGAGGTCTTGGAGAAGTTATTGAAGAAATAAATATTGTAAAGTGCATCTTGAGGAAACTTCCACCTTAGTTCAATCCAAAAGTTTTGGTTTTGGAAGATAAATACCCAAAAGATATGACATTGTATAAAATGTACTGCACCCTTGTTTAATATGAAATATGATATTATTATAATGATGTTGTGGAAAAAGGGAAGTCCAAAGAGGTGGAATTCAAGGCCATGAAGAACCTCACCATTGAATATTCTCAGGAAGAAGAAGAGAGAGATGAGGTGATGTCATTCCTCTCCTCAAACCTTCAAAGAGGAAAAGGAATGTTTAAAGGGAAACTTCCACTTGCTTGTTTTCGATACAGAAAGGTTTGACATATTGCGGCAAGATGCCCCAAAAAGTTCCCAGAGGATGATGATATCAATGAAATTGTAATTCCCCAGAAGAATTATTCGGCCTATGTGAAAGGGAAGAAATAGTTCAAGAGAAATTTCTTTAAGAAAATGTTCCTTCTTTCAAAATAATGTGACAGTTCAGATGAGTCTAAGGTTGAGGAGGTTGAAGTGATAGAGAACTGTAGAGATCTGAGAGAAAATGATATTGTGACCGTTATCGGTAGTTCTCAGAAGATGAATGAAACTGAAGCTGATGAAGAAGAAGAAAAAGTTAAGGGAATAGTTGATATGCAAGATGAGTTAGAGGATTCTCTTGAGGAGATACATGTTTAGAGATCCAAGACAAATAAATCTAACAAATTTGTTCTTGATGCCAAACTCTATATGCAGCAATAGGAAGAAGAGAAGTATGAGTTGATGAATGAAATTGAGAAACTCAATTCATCAACACCAGAGGACATAAAATTGATTAGTGAATATAAAATCAAGATTTAATAATAGAAAAGGGAGATCGATGGCTTGAATAACACAAAGAAAGATCAAATCAAGTGTATTGAAGAACCTAAAGGAGAGGTTGTCGATTTGTGGAAAAAGGATGGGGATCAAGAAAAACTCTTGACTCCTATTAGGATATCAGGAACGAGGATCACTCAAAAAACTAAGAAGCTGAAAGTGGAGAATAGTGGTTCAGCAGAAAGGAATCGTCAATTATGTTTAGATTCTAAGACCGATAGGGGGGCTTGATTGAAAATAGAAATCTTTGAAAACTGAAGTCAAACCACAAGAACCCATTCCTAGATTAAAGGTAGATTTGGTCACAAAGCAGAATTAGAATATTTAGACATCCTTGGGGAAAAATAGCAGTGAAGAAGTGACACGAAGTAATGAACCTTATATCAGGTGTTATTTTTGTGGAAAGAAGGGACATTCACAGTACGTGTGTCCCATATCCAAGAGATATCAAAGGGAATAATAATAGAGGTGGTAGTCAAATAGAGAACACTTCTCTAGAACATGCTATGAAGGACACTGTTTTTGGTGCAGAGGATTTGGGCACATGGCTAGGTACTGTACTTCAACCCTATAGAGGAATCTGCTGAAGCGGAATTAAAATGTTCGCAAGTATCAAATCAATGAACCAACAAGTCAGTTGAAAATGATAAATATATTTGTAGCTTTTCATGATGAAGTCGGACCATCATACTCTGAGACAGATCAGAAGTCTCAATCCATGTTGAGTGTATAGGGAATAATATGTACCAAAAATAAAAATATTGAGAAGGTAGTGGTGGCTGAAATTTCTATTAAAGCATCAGATCGCTCTTGTTTGTGGATCCTAGATAGCAGTTGCACATATCACATGACAGGTAATAAGGATCTTGTTACAGACATAAAATATGACAATGAAGGAGTTGTCATGTTTGGAAATGATGAAGGCCTAAAGATTATTGGCTCAGGAAAGGCAAATTTTGTGGGGGAGAGATGAGACGTGCAGATGTGTTAGTAGTAGAAGGCCTTAGTCACAATTTTCTCAATGCCAGTCAACTATGTGACGTAGGAAATTCTTTAAGGTTTAATAAGAAGGTTTGTATCGTAAAAAGAAGAGACGTTCAGTGGTTTTAGAGGGAAAAAGAACAAAGGGGAATCTCTACCTGATAAGTGGAGAAGAAGATATGTGCTTTCTATCCAGAGAGGATGAAAAAAGTTGTGGCATAAATGACTTGGTCATTTATGCCTACCATCCCTAGAAGATCTGGTAATGTGTGATGCAGCAAGAGACCTCCCTAATCTATCATGTGATCATACTCACACGTATGATGCATTCCAACAAGGGAAGCTCATGAGAATGATGTACAAGGAAAAGGAAAACAAGTCAACAAGAGTGCTCGAATTGGTGCATGTTGATGTTTGTGGGCCTATCACACCAAGAGAAATTGACAGAAATAGGTACTATATTCTATTCATTGATGACTATAGTAGAATGGCATGGGTATTTGTTATTTCCCACAAGTCCTATGTGTTCAGCTGCTTAAAACAGTACTGGAGGGAGTGCGAAAGGATGCTTGGATAGAAAATTCTGAAGTTTCGTACTGATAATGGTATGGAATTCACAAACAATCTAGTGGAAGACTATCTCGAGAAAATGGGATAAGGCATCAAGTTTCTTCAGTGAGAACACCACAATAGAATGGAGTGCTTGAATGGAGAAATCAGATTATCAACATCATGGCCAGAACGGTTCTCATAGAAAAATATCTACCGGAGAAATTTTGGAAAGAAGCAGTTTTGTGATTTTTCTACATTTTTAATAGGGCTCTGTTGAGTCTGATGGAAGGAAAGACTCTTTATGAGATGTGGTATGGAAAGAAGACAACAGTGAAATACTTTTGAATATTTAGAAGCAATTGCTTTATCCTCAACATGGAAAAACATAGGAAATATTAGTCACGAGGAGATAAGGGTATATTCCTAGGCTACTTAAGAAAAGACAATGCATACAAATGCTTTAACAAAAGGATAGTAAATGTAGTTGAGAGAAATGATCTCACTGTAGTAGAGAATGATTAGATTATCCAACAGCATATTGAAAAATTTCTTGATGAAAGTGATGAGGAGGAAAGCAATGAAGGGGGAACAGAAGTGGATGATGTTGATTTAGAAGAAGAAACTGATGATGATAATGAGGAAATAAAATTCGTATCTACACAAAATCCAAGGAGTTGATCTGAAATTGATAGGAAAAATATCATTGGTGATCAGTCAGCTCCAGTTTAGTCAAGGAGAATGAAATCACTATAGAAGAAATCTTTTTTATCTCAGGTTGAGCCTAAGTTCTTCGCTGATTTAGTTGAAGATGAAAAGTGGATTTAGGAAATGAATGAAGATATTGATCAAATCAAGAAAAATCAGACGTGGGAGATTGTTTCGAGGACAGCAGATAAAAATGTCCTCATAACTAAATGGGTATATCATAACAAGATGAATGAAGATGGCACAATGATTCAAAACAAAGAATGACTAGTGTGAAAAGGATACTCCCAGATAGAGGGAATAAATATTGATGAGACATTTTCACGAGTTGCGAGACTATAGACAATAAGATTATTACTACCCATTGCAGTGAAACGGAACTTCAAAGTCTTCCAAATGGATGTAAAATCTTCATTTTTGAATGGGGTTCTGGAGGATGAAGTTTATATCGTGCATCCAGATGCTTTTCTCATTCATGAGGATGAGAACAAGGTTTGCAGACTGAAGAAGGAATTGTATGGACTGAAACACGCACCAAGAGCATGGTACTCAAGACTTGATTAGTACTTAAAGAAGCTTGGTTTCTAGCATGGGGGAGTTTATTACAATCCCTATTTCAACAACAATAGTAATAGAAGGATGATGATCCTGGTTTATATCGGCGACATACTATTTGGTGGATCAGATGAAGCTTAGTGCAAACAGTTTTCTGAATTCATGAAAAGTGAGTTCTAAATGTCAATGATTGGAGAGCTAACGTTTTTCCTTGGTTTATAGGTGACACAAGGAAGGAATGGAACATTTATTTCTCAATCCAAATATGTCAAGGAGGTTTTGAGAAGATTTTGAATGGAAAATTAGAAGGATATGAATACTCCAGTTTCTACCCAGATGAAACTAACCAAAGACGAGGATGGTAAGGCAGTTAATATCACAGAATATAGGTAAACCATTTGATGTCTATTGTAATTAACTGTGACAAGGCCTGACATTGTATTCACCACATTCCAAGAAACGTGATATCAAATTAATCCTAAAGAAATCCACATTCTGGCAGTGAAAATAATACTTCGGTATATCAATGGAACGGTGGATTTCAGTTTGATATATAGTAAAAAATATTAGTCAGAGTTGTTGGGATATACTGATGCAGATTGAGTCGGTTCAGCGGATGACAGGAAATCAACGTCAAGAGATGATTTCTATCTTGGTGGCTTTTGTGTTTATTGGATAAGCAAGAAGCAAGATTTCATTTCATTGAGCACTGCAGAAGTTGATTAATTGCCACCACTAAATCATGCACATAGTTATTGTGGAAGAAGCAGCATCTTAATGATATGGGTATTGAAGTGAAATATCCTATAGAAATCCAGTGCGATAACTCAAGTGTTACAAATGTTAGAAAAAATCTCTTCTATCACTCAAGGAAAAAGAACATTGAGATAAAGTATCATTTCATCAATGATAAGGTTGATCAGGGAATTGTGAAGTTGGAGTACGTGCCTACAGAACTACAAGGTGTAGATATTTTAACAGAGAAGATTTTGAGAGGCATCGACTGGCTCTGGGAGTCCAGTCAGATCCCCGCACTTGAAAAAGTGTGGTTGTGGATCCCCCCCCCCTCCTCGAGGTATGATGTGTTTTTCACTACTGTGATAATATTTTTTCTTTTTAATGTCTTCGACCACATAGGATTTCCCTTTTGGGTTCGCTTACAAAGGGGGAGAAATAGTGACTCCCCAAGGGGGGAGAAACTGTCGCTAATGAAGGGATAAAATTTCTTTTTCAAAGACAAGGGGAGAAGCTGATAGTTGGAGAGATGATATAGAAGGAGAGAAATGATATTGTGGGAGTAAGAGTATAAAATATGATGATTCTAGAAGTGATTGATCAATGAATATATATCATGACAGATGAGGATCATGATAAAAGAAGAACAATGATGTTGGAATGTTGTGAGAAGGTTTCCAGTTATCACCAATTGTTATCAGTATGGTATCAACATTTGGAATCAGTTTGGAAATTGGTATCAGTTGTGTGTCAACAGTTTATGGTATAAATGAAGTGATTCATTGATGATCTTTTTATTTAATCTTGTTTCTCACGATGAGCATTGCTAATTTCGTCTTAGAGTATGTGGTGAGTGAATCTTTGGTCACTATCTAACTCACAAGAGGTGAAGGATGGTTGATGATGGAAGGAGATTTAAAGAGGTATCAAAGTACAAAGAATAATTATGAGAAGTATTGTCAACAAACCCAAAGGGAGAGATTGTTCGGAAAAAATCCCTGAAGGTATCATTGCAGTATTTTGGGTTGCTTTTGTTTGTTGACAATGCATATTTTGAGGGTGAATTATCGAGTTCTAGAGATGTTATAAGCAATCCATGTTGACAAATAACCATGAAAAAGGAATAGAAGATCTGAAGGTAGTACAATGATGATGGTGATTCTTCGTGAAGACATGAAAAAATGATGATGGTGATTCTTCGTGATTACGAGAAGCTTTGCGAACAGAAGCACTGAAGAGAATTATGGCGGTGAAGGGAATTGCGAGTGGAGATTCAAAGTGAAGGAACGAAGTAAATGACAGAACACTCTGCGATTACGACGAGATCTGTGATAAGAAAATTTTCATGGAGCTTCATGATTTTGATAGAATTTCAGCGTAAACTTCAGAGCTTCGCAACTTGAGCTGACGTGAAGTTGAATTTATGCAGAAAGTTCTAGGGTCAGTGAAATTTCCTATAAACAGACCTCGACCCCCTCGAGTGAATTAGAGAAAGTTTTCAAAGAAAATATTTTGATCTCGGCTCGCGAAGGTGGTTTGCGAAGGCAGTGTTCTTTGCAAAAGGAAGGAGCTTTGAGGAATCTATTCTAACTCCGCGAAAGTTAGATGCTCCACGTTTCCTTAGTGAGCTTCACAAAGGAAGTATCTCTGTGATGACTTGAGATTCGCGATGGCCTAGGCTTTGTCAAGTCTTGAGCTTTGTGATGGTCTGAGCTCCGCGAAAGTCGTGTGCTCTTTGAGGCAGGAGCTCTGCGAAGGTGTGTGCTTCGTGAAAAGGAAGGGACTTCACAAAGGCCTATTTGAGCCTTGAGAAATTGGGAGCCTCGCGAAGTAGGGTTCTTTGTAAAGGTATTTCCAAAGTAATTTCCCAGTGTTTAGGGAAAAGGGGGTATTCATCAGTGGATGAAATTTGGACTTCAATAGACCATCTACATACGGTGGAGGATGCATTCATTAGTGGTAATTAAGAGACCTACAGGTCTATAAACTATGATTGGATCTTCTGAATAATTAGTGAGCTCACTTAAGTTAAGAGAGAAGTGAGTTATCAAATTGTGAGTGGTTTTAAACCCAGAGGGACAGTGACTCCGCATCGAACTCGTAAACAGTACTGCGCTTATATTGGAATTGGTACTTCGGGACACCGTTGGTGTATGCTCCTTGGATGTAGCCCAGTGAGGGTGATCCAAGTAAAAATTGTGGTGTCTTGTGCATGCTTTAAGGTTTTTATACACTGCAATAAGAAGGAGAGAGAATAAGTTTTTGTCTAAAATCAAAACAAGATCAGAAAGGGCAGTTGTTTTTAGTTTATCATACCCTGATTCCCCCCCTCTCAGGGTATCTATCCGAGTAGACCTAACATATTATTAACGAAATTAGAAAACATTAAATGGTATCATATATCATTTTTGAAGATGTGATTATGATTTATTAGATAAAATACTAATGATAACCATTTATATTATTTTGTCATTTTTTCGAACATCACAAACTAGTTTTAAATTATTTAATAATATTATGTGTGATGTGACCCACGCTTACAGGGAGGCCAATCAGGTCGCTGATGCTTTATCAAAGAAGGCCATTGATGAGTCATGCTCGGAATGGTCTTTTGTTTCTCCCGAGTTTTGTGTGCGCTTTGTTGAGGACGACGCGGGTGGGAAGTTGTTCTCCCGTCTTTGCAAACCCCCCTTCTGATGCTTGTCTTTGAACGTTATTTTATTTAATAAATTTTGGTAGGGGTGGATCTCTGATTCACTCCTGGGCCTTTTGGTTATTATGTGTATATATATATAGGTTTCAGAACATTAAATAAGATATAATAAAAATAATATAATCTTTTTTACCCATATAAATGGTTTTATGACCTGACTTTAATAATGTAATGGTGATTTTAAAATCGTCGTCCTTGAATGCGATAAATCAACACATCACGGATGTTGTTTTCATTTTTTGAACAAAAGGTAACGGGGAAAGAAATGATGATGGGTTGATCCATAAGGACAATAAAATTACAGTATATAAAATATACTAGAGTTATTATTTCACTTGTATAAGGGGATGTTAGTATGGTAAAACAAAGAAAATAAATTAAAATAAAACAAAATTTGTTTTGCATCTTGAATTCTTCTCCTTAAGAACCTCCTTAAGGCACTTGAGTTTGGTATTTTATGGAGACCAAAGGATCTGGGATGTGGGGGAGATACTTGGGAATTATATTGAGTAGAATTGTTAAATTCTTCAAGTCTTTAAAGGTGTGTGGAGAATAGGTGGTGAGGAGTGGTATTTATAGTGGAGAAGAGGGGTGTTTTTTGATTATTTTATTCACTATTTTATTATTTTGGCTCAAGACTATGAATAGTTTGAAACATATCATTAAATAAATTAAATAAATAAGGGGAGTTAGATATTATGTTGATTACATCATTAATTAATTAATTAATTTTTTATTTAACTTATAATGTATATATATTGTAAATTATAATATTTTACTATTCACAAAAAATTCAACTATTTTAGAAAAATACCAAAAATTCAACCTAACCGTTTTTCAATGATTAGAATTCAAAAATCTACTCCATTTTATTAAAATAGTTTTCTAAATGTGAAAATTTTAATTTTTAATTTAAATCATCGTTTATTTAAATAATACTACATTTAAAATTATAACTCATTTTATAAAACATTGAAAAATTAATTTTGGTCTCATAAAATTATATTATAATTATAAGATAAAAAATATTAATTTATGAATCCATTATATGAAAATAAATGTTATTTTATGTTATTAAATTATTTTTAAAATTGTAAATAAACATTTATGTTTCATAAAAATACCAACACTTAATTTATCATTTTTAAAATATTTTTTTACTTATATAAAGATAAAATTATATCATATTTTCGTTTATATGATTCCCCAATTTTAATTAGACCTTCATAGGTGATGTTACTATTCTATTGGTTGGATTACTATTCCTAAGGGTCATATTACTATTTCAAATGTCATGTTACTATTTCATTAGTTTAGATTCCTTACTTTTTTGTAAATACTTCTTTT
Source organism: Viscum album (assembly GCA_963277665.1). NCBI lineage: Eukaryota > Viridiplantae > Streptophyta > Magnoliopsida > Santalales > Viscaceae > Viscum > Viscum album. The sequence goes on from OY728129.1 coordinate 823,871,665, forward strand.
TTCATCCCTTTTTCACTTATAAATTTTTTATTGTGATATATAAGAGATTTTATGTGATTTATACTATATACTATAATTTTAAGAACATAAATTGTATTAATAGAATTTTGGGTCGTTGAACTTCTGGAGTATATTATTTGTCTGATAGTGTGACCTAGGATCCTTTGGAAGAGACACTATTGTAGTATTATAACAATAAAATGTGATAGGGTCTTTACTACTAGGTACCACATCAAGATATTTGAAAAAGTTTCATATCCAAGCATCTTATGTGGCTACATCAGAAGCTTCACTATACTTGGAATCCAATGTAGAATCAGTGACAACTAGTTTCTTTAAATTCTTTTATCTAATAGATCCTTCATTGAGACAAAAACCATATCCTGACAATGACTTTAGATCATTCAGATATGTTTGAAAAGTATCATATATATAACCCCTAATGGACATCTCCTTATATTAACAATACACCAAGAAAATATCCTTAGTTATTCATAGATACATCAAGATATCATTAAAAAACATTATTGTTCACTTAGATATACTTGATATTTTCCTACCATGATCAATGAAAAGTAAAACCCAATGTATAGTGCATAACATGGCTCGCATGATTTATCCTATCAATGAAGTGTAAGGAAGGTGACGATAAAGGGTTTGACAGCAAGGGTGCGGCTCGAGCTTCGTCGGAGGCATGGGATGAACTCAGTTATGTCTTGCGGTTTTCAATGTTTGTAGTTTGAAATGGTGATGTTATAATGTGGCGGTTAGGTCTGGTATATTCTCACTTGTGGTTTTTCGCCAGCGATTTAGATGATGTTGATGATGTAGTGATGTCGGGGGCGCGTCTCGAGGTGGATCGTCATTCAAGAAACCTCTATCTTCATGACTGTGATGATGGTTTCTGATATTTTGAATTTTGAATCCAGATGGTTTGTTGGTTCAGGGTCTGTTTGGATACTAGAAACCCATAAACTAGTTTTTAAGAAAATTAAAAAAAATGGATTGCAGGTAGGCTGTTGTGTCTGAGGATGCATTTTGTTAGAAATATGTAAAACCATGTGACATTGGAACCAATACCCTATTAGATTATTACATATTAAATCTATTTAGTATCTAGTCAATATATGTACTTTGAATTTTTCTAATAATCCTCTTGTATCTATCATGAATTATCTTGACCCCAAGAATATAGGTTGTACACCGAATTTCTTCTTGGAGAAATGCTTTTTAACTATTATTTAACATACTGTAACACTGTAATTGTTAGGTCCAAAATGGGCCTAGATACCCTAATAGGGGGGGGGGGTGAATCAGGGAATGCATATTCTATTCCAAAATTCTTCCTACCCTACTAGATTTTGACCACTATATAATAAGGGTCACTTTGTTTTATATTACGTTGTTAACATTTATCTTTTTCTTTTCCTTATTTATCTAATAATTATTCTTTGGATTCAATGTAGGGATGAAAGTAGGGTGACATAGATATTTTTATTTAGTTCACCCTCACTAGGATACGTCCAAGGATCATACAATGACATTGTGCCACTGTAACAAATCCACTAAATCTCACTGCCAATTTACAATGTTTGGGATAGATCACTTATATGCCCAGGATCCCTGCCTTTACAATGATTAGGGTCAGCTCACTGCTTTCCCAAGGGACACTTCCTATTTATCTCTCTCTAGATTATTTCTGGTAGAAAGGATGAACTTCTTCCTCTTCCACTACTCAATTCACTTTGAAGGGATCCACTCACAGTTTATCGACTTGTAGGTCCATTCATCATCTCTAATGAAATTTGCATCATTAACTATTGATAGATGCTTTGTTGACATTCCACTTTCATCCACTGAGGAATGAAACATTACCGAAGTATTACTGGGAAACCTCAAATCTTCTGTGCTACCCTTACTGTGTCTTGTGTATAACATTATTGACTTGAGTTTAAGATTCCACTTTTGTTGTGAAACACCCCTTGCACACAACTTTAATATTTCGTGCAACTCAAATCTTATGTGCAACTTTCTTAGCATGCAAGCAACTAAAAATATTTCATGAAACTCCCATTGTGTGAAATTATTACATGATCCGTTGCTCGTATTTTCTCTAAGTGATGAGCAATATCGAATGAGGGGGGTCACCTATTATTTATAGGTGTTTCTAACACTTGCGTGGAAGATTCAACTTTTGTCTTGCAAGTTCCTCTTCGAGCATGCAAAACCCGGTTTGGCGTCGCATTGCGCATGAAAGTTTCTTTCTAGCAACCTGATCTTTCACGCCAATTTCCAAATCTTTTTTGCACATCATGCCTCTGTCAATTATTGATGTTCTTCTCCAAAAACATTCCTTGAACACAATTTTCCGTCGTGCAACTCCATATTTCGTGCACATATTCAAATATTTTAAATGCAACATGCCTTTTCCATTTTCAACATTCTGACCCTGAAACATGCCTTGCAGGCAAGTTTCCAAACCACCCTAGATCTTTCATGCAACTTCCTTTTCCAAAAACATATTTCCCCATTTTGTGATTTTGAGGCCCAAAAATTTGTCAAACACTGGAAAATGGTGCTACCATGTATCTTTTATTTTTGTACCACCTACAGATCTTCTGTTCCTTTTTCATGGTTCTTTGTTAACACAAGTTTTCAACAATATCTCTTGAGTCCAAAAAATCACCATGCAAACCCATTTTTAAAAAACAATGGACGTTCTGGTCTACTCTATCAACAAACACAACATGGAGGTCTACTTTGTCAACAAACACAATCACCTGAAAAATGATTCAATGATACCTTGAGGGATTTTTTACCAATAATAATGTCATTTAAAATAAGTAATATGTCATCAATACATAAAAAAGGATAATGACTGCATTCCAACTAAAATTATTATAAACCAATGTAACACATTCATTTTTAATGAAACTTGATTATTTTAGAGCTTCATCAGATCTAATATTCCATGACTGGGATGCTTTCTTCAATCCATAAATGGATCTCTATAACTTGAAACATTATTTGGAATCACTTGGAGTCACAAACCCTTATGGTTTTTTCATATAGACATCTTCCTTAAGGATCCCATTAAAGAAACTAGTTTTGACATCCATCTACCAATTTTTAGAGTCATGGTAAGCTACTATAGAAAGTATATTTATGATGTATCTAAATGTAGAAACTGGTGTAAATGTTTCAATATATTCAATTCCTTGAAATTTTTTAAACCCTTTTGCCACTATACAATATTTATAGGTACTTTCTTTATCTTCCATGTCTATTTTTCTCTTGAATACACATCTTCACCTCATGAGCTATACATTAACTGGAACATTGACTAGAACCCTAAATTTGTTCTAATATATGAAATTCATTTCAAAAGTCATGTCTTTTTACCATCGATCAAACTTTGAGCTCTTTACTTCCTATTTATAGTATATATGCCCATCATTGCCAGCTAAAAATGATTCACCATATTTGATTAATAAGAAACCATATCGCTCTAGTTCCCTTACATGTCATGATCACTAATGTAATACTTGTGCTTCAGGAACTAATTTTTTCAAAGAGAACTATTGAATCTGTTCCACTACCAAATCTTCTGTATCTTGAGCATCAACTTCGTCAAAGTTAATCATTCTCCCACTATCCACTTTGGACATGAACACTCTCTCAAGAAATATGACTTTTCTGGTGTTATTTAATTTCTCCTCTGATGTGTTGTATAGGTAGTATCCATTTGTTTACTTATGATACCCTATAAAGATACACTTCTTTCCCCAGGGTGATATTTTATTAACTGAGTAGGCCATAAAAAATTCCCCACAACCCCATTCATGTGTATATGACAAAAAGTGTTTCTTTCCACTTCATAACTCGAAAAGAATTCTATTTTATACTTTATTTAGTAATCGTTTTAACGTATATGCATCATTTTGTAACACATATCCTCAAAAGGATAATGGAAGATCTATATGACTCATCATAAACATTCCCTATCTAAAAGGTTATGGATCCACCATTCTCTAACACCATTACATTGTGGTGTGTATGGTGGAGTGAGTTGAGATAGAATCCAAAACTCCCATACAATGTCAATGAACTCTTGGTTAAGATATTTACCACCTTGATCTGATCAAAGATTCTGAATATTCTTAACAATTTGATTCTCTACTTCACTCTTTAATTACTTTAATATATTAAAAGACTTGGGCTTGTATCTTATCAATTAGACATAAACATATCCTCTCAATTCATTAGTAAATGTTATGAAGTAATAATACCCACCTCTAGCTTCTATTGAAAATGGTCAACAGACATCAGTGTGTACCAATCATAGAATCTTTATAGATTTTTCACCCTATCCATCAAATAGTGGTTTGGTTAGTTTTCCTTGTAAACATGCATTCCATCTTTCAAGTGGTTAAGCTATGAAGAGTCTAAATAACCATATTGATCAAAATTTATCAAATTATCATTGTTTACATGACCATGATACTGATTCCATAGTTGGGTGTTATATGGGTCATGTGAACATGATTCTTTATCAATTTCCAATATTTGGTATTCATAATTTAATACATAAACACTATTATTTAATTATGACGCACCATAACATATGTTTTCTTCATAAATTAAATATATTTTTTCTCTAGACATGAAAATAAAACCATCTGCATCCATGCATGATACATAAATGTTTTTCCAAGTAACCCTAGGTATATAATAATAATCTATTAGAACCAAGATCGTATCTATTTGGAATGAAATGTGTTTTTACCAATTAATATAAAAGCCAAACTCACACCATTAGAATATATAAAATACACCTCTCCTTTATAAAATATTCAGCATATACTTCATTCCTTTATTTGGATACAGATTTCATAACTGATAGTTCTACCTAATACCAAATGTGTTGATATTGAAATATTAAACTTGATAAAAAATTAACCATTAGCTTCTCCTTGCTTTTGGGTGTAGTTCCTCTTTGATTGGCCTTGATTTTCTCATGTAAAACATAATGCCTCCTTTTCCTTTAATTGCCTATAGATCTTCCTATTCTAAAATGGAGAGAGATCATGATCTTTATAATATTTTTGAGTATTTTTCCACTTCTCCTCATTATTCATTTTATTATTCACCTGAAGGACCAAGAGTTATTCATGCCTCGTTTCCTTATCCATTTGGTCTATCAAGGTAGGAAGTTCTTGAATACCCTTTTCATTCTTGATTATATTTTTATTAGAAATAAAACTAGAGAAGGTATTGGTCACTGATGAAAGTGTGAGATCTGTGCACAACTCATTATGGAATTTAATCCCTAATATGTATATTAATTCAATGTAGACAATAAGATTGACTATACGAGGCCCATCTGACATAGACACTCTAATCATAGTTATAAACAAATCATTTGAAATCATGTATCTCTCTTATCTCATCATATCTTGATTAAGACATTGAAGGTGAGACATCATTATATATGAATCTATATACTCATGTTTCTTGAAAATATCATTATTCTTAGATGATATCATGAAACACTAAACCTTTTTCAAATCATTCAAATTATTCTCATAGAGATTTAACTCCTCGTCACTAGCCTCATTAGTAGACACATCAGGAATTGGTTCTTCTATCACATATAATTTCATTTAATGGAAAAGGATAATGCGTAAGAAACTTTTCCACTCATAGAAATATTTGTTAGTGAGAAGGTTATCCTTACCATGAATGGATCACATTAATATTTTTGAATTCGTTTTATTACTACATCTACAAATAAGGTGAGAAATATTTTAGTACTATATCTAATAAAATTTCAACAAATAAATAAATATTATATTTATTAATCTCCCACTACATTATCGAAACCCAATATCTCTCACCATTAACTTCATAATATCCTATTTCTTTGAAATTATAGTGGTAAGGATCCAAATTCCATTTCTCATTACCCCAACAATGGTTGTTCAAGAAACTTGGGTGGTTTTAAGTATGAATTTAAAATTCCTACTATATTAACTCATAGTTCCTTGATCTATTGAGAGGACTCCCCAATACTAAAATCATTAAATTGAATTTCATTAGCTCTTTCCTCTCAGTCACAACATGTCTCACCTTGTAAGTAAACCCTTACTGTGAACTAAGAAAATTTAACTCAAAACATGATATTAGAATTCCTCAATAATTCAAATCAACCCAACTTTGGATGGTCAATCACTTTTAACTATGGTTTTTTTAACTGAATTAGTGGAATGAAATACCGACATAATATATATCATCTTGTGATTTTATCCTTTTATTCATAAATTTCATTTTTTTATCTTTATTAAATTAAAGTGAATATTAAGTATATTTACCTAAGTGATTAATTGTTTCTTAGATAATATTAATGTATAAGATATTTTATTTCTATTCTATCTTGAATGCTTGTTAATTCATTAATTCATGTGATCATGAAAACAAATTCATAATGAACTTACCATGCAACATGACAGAAATAAAATAATAACGACTTATGATCATGAGCTTTTACTAAGGGTTAGTATATCTAGAGGATGATAAAATAACTATCTACCTATGGAAAACACCTTGAACAAATTATTGTTTGTGTTTCAGCTTTCCACTTATCCACCATTGTATCTATCTTGGATTTGTTTCACCTCAACTCCAAACTTCAACCACCTCTAAAACATGGGATAACCATCCATTTCATATGATTTAACTCACCTGGAGGTTTGGGAAATGAGGGTTTTATATAAAAGAAACCATTATCACGTAGGTCCTTATATAATGATAACAGAGATGACATGCATGAAAACAATTTAAATAAATAATAAATTAAATGAAACAAATCCCATACAATGGTATTATTCTAATATAGTCATCATCCATTATCATGAAAAAATTAAACATTTATTAAAATTAATATTCATTTCTAATAGATTTTATTTAAAATAAATTATTCTCATATCAATTAATTAACTTATTTTATTAAAAAATTATTTTAAGTTATTTTTCATCTGAATTTCCTTGAGATTCTCATCCATATTAATTTTATATAAATTAAAAAAAAAATTAAAATTAATTGTTTACATAAATTTACATTAGATGCAACACAATGAATTCATATTGAATACACCCACCAAGTATTATACTCTTATACTATTACATCTTGTGACATATGGAATAAACGAATTATCATGTACTTTCAGGACATGAACTATCAACTTAACGATTACACAAAGTATATGATTTTTCAGTCGTGTGTTATGATACAATGCACATATAGTAATAACTATAATATCAATCAAACATGATATATAGATGTAAAATCTATGTAAAAATTAATTAAACATATATATATTTATTTATATATTTAAAACAATCACATAGCGTATCCTATCAAAAAAATGAACACATTCTTGATAAGATTTACATAGTATAATAAATTATTTTTAATTTTATGTAATTTCGTATAAGTACACTCCATATACAAGACATCTATATGTCATGTACCATTCTCACTATCTATCTGCAACACAGGCCTAGGGACTTAGTGTGTAAATTGTTCCACAAAAATTATTAGAGTACATAGCGTGTAGATGGGCTACACAACATGTGGTTTCTGAGTTTGATGGTCACCATTCATTTAGGATTTTCTAGAATATTCATGGCCCTTCTACCACTATAGTATTACACATTGTTTATGTGTGCTATATGGAATGTAACCCAGATTACCATGCACCTGGCTTTCATGTTCAATACATGGTGTATAATTAAATGCACCACATGTATTCAATTTTCACGACTTGAATTAATTTTGAATTAATTTTTTGTTCATTAAGCACTATTACATGGAATTTAGCTTAGGGTTTCACGATGTGGACTCTAGTATTATCCGGAAAAAATACCTAACACCTCCGGATAAGAACTTTGATTTTATTTCATTCATAAAATTAATCAATTTGATTATATTTGTGATAAAATAAAGAGTAATAAGAGGATCTCACAATTTGGATTGATAAATGATTAATCATGAATTGAAAACTAAATGAAAAATGTGTAAACTAGTCAATGATCTTATAAATAATTATAAATAATTATGTGACCCCTCTAATATCACCCATATCTTCTAGGCATAAGAGAAGCAGGTGATGTGTCATTCCCATGTTTTCTTTTTTTTCTTGATTAATGATTAATCCAGGATTTACACGATGATGAATTCCATAATCAATGTCATTGAATAAAATAAAATAGAAAAGTTGTATAAAGTAATAACAAAACATAGGATCATCACATATTATTTATAATTATTTTAAGTAATTAAATTAATTACATTGTGAGAATTATTTATTCATTCATGTATATGAAAAAAGATCTATGTTGTACCATCATTCTGTTGTGGGAATCAAGAGAATATTCCCCCTAGAGGTGATCCACATGTATTCCAAAAATCTCTAGACATCACCATTGTAATCTCTATGTTCTAGTAGGGAAGATCCTACCACTTGTTTCATTCACCTTTGATCACCAAGAGAATCACTTCCAAAGAATGATTCTTGATCTCTCTAGACTCAAGAGTGGGAGGTGAAGGAAGATCATAGTTTTTTTTGGTAGATTTATTGGAGAAGGTATCTCTCAAGGCCTTTGAGAGGGTTCTATGTATTTTTTGGCACAATAATCTAATTGGTTATCTCCTTAAAAATAATATAACTGTGTTCAAATACTACTAGGGTTTAGATATAAATATTTTCTGAAGTTCTTTTTAATATTTATTTAATCCCCTATGGAACCCCTTGTATAAGATAATATTATTATTATTATTTTCTTAACATTTCATTAACAAGATAATTAAATTAAATAATATTTAATCATATTATATTCAATATATATTATTTCTCATCAGGCCTAAAAACTAGTCCTCCATTCCTCCCCAATATTTTTTGTTCCTTGAATAATGACTATTTATTTAATAAATAAATATCAGTAATTATTATACAATAAATAAATAAATATTATATTCACTAAATGGGAAAAAATATTTATCAAATATTCTTCTCAAATAATATTCTCTCAAATAGCTGCTGATGGGATATATTTGACCAATAATACATGAATAATTATCAAAAAACATTTGGGAATAATATTTATTCAACTTCTTAAATAATAAATAATAATATATTATTTAATTGAGATTCTGGATACACTTAGTGTGTAACCCTCCAGGTCTTTTTCTACGTGGAATTTTGAAAAGTTGGCTAAAATCCAAGGATAACATCTAGTAACATGCTAAGGCACCCATTGATAATGAATTTAATGACGCAATGACATAATACCTCATATGGATGCCTACTGTGTAACATAATACCTTTTTCACAATATCTCTAATCAACTAGGTTCCACACTAGTGCCATTAACCTATGTTCTTGATGTCTATTTCATTGAATTTTCAGAAATCAAACATTCTAATTAAACACCGTCGACATTGATTTTTTTTAGATATATCATTTACATAAAAGGGCCTAGGATATAAACTTATATTAAAGATCTTAAAGGACAAAAAAAATTATTGTATTGTACATTAATGAAATTCTACTCATGACGCATCAAATGTATCTTCATCATCATGAAAATATATCATCATTATTTTCATCAAAAGATCATTATACATGACTTGTAATAATCATTAATAATAATCTTAATGTCTAATGACAAATACAAATTTCCATAGATAGGAACATCAAATGACACATATAAATGTGTATTTTCTATTCCCATGTCTCATTCTAATAATATCTTACAAAAGATTTTACCAAGGGAATACACCATGAGAACGTGCCTCAAAGTACTATGAGTATCCAACCCTCATAGCCTCTATCATTTGTGTCCCTATAATCATATCATCTAGATATAGAACATATATTTAGGAATACTATCAGGGAGCTTTTGTGTTCTTATAATAGTGGGGAACTTATATAACCTTTCACTATGACAACTACTATTTGGACATTATCACATTCTATGTTACTCAGAAGAACAATCATGTTGTGATATAGACTTTATTAATATTCAAAATAATGAATACATGTTATCATAAAGTATATAAAAGTTGGTTTTATGGAACCAAATTTAACAGTTATGGCCTTTGATTTCAATATATTCCTTATTTAAGGTTGGATTAGGATTCTATGTATAGTGGGCCAATGCATTACATAATCCCCTAAAAGTACTTAGTCAAAACCAAGTATAGGATGGAATCAAATTTCAAATGCATTGCCACCTATTATTCAAGATATCCCCATGAAATTAATCATTTTCATGATCACCTTTAATTCATCATCTTCTTCTCTTTTTGGAATATATATTCCAATAAACATTTAATAATCTGAATGATACTTCTTCCCATCTTTTTCATTATTATAAACAATTTTTCACCATTAATGAAACTTATTAGAACTTAGAACTATTTCAACTAGAATCATAATTTGTAAAGTGATTTATGTACATAATAAGGTTAAGATATTATCGTTACTCAACAAAAGAAAACACCTCAAGAAATATCTTACAACCAACATCTTCAAAACAGTTTCATCAAACATGGTCCCAATAATCTCCCCCTTTGGATTTTGTTATCATCTCGGGAACATAAATCAGTAAAACAATTATACTCTTGAAATTTATTTTTTATATAGTAATTATAATCCTAAATAAGATAAATCCATATAGGAAACAAGAATCATTGAACAATAATACCTTTTTTATAAGAAGTGATTAAAATAAATTGTTTCATATACCTCTTAATAAACCTATCTTCTCCACTTCACAAAAAAATCCAATAAGAACAACTTTACATACATTCAATTAAAAAAATGTTTAAATAGTTAAAATACAAAAAAAAATCCCAGTATACCCCTCTAAATAACTATTCCTAAACACGTGATTTATCTTGATAGGTGAAACATATACCAATATACATATTTATGTTACATACATTTTTATACCCCTTGAAAACACTATAAAAATAAAAGATACAAAGGGTGAATTAACACATAACATATCCTTGAAGAGGGTGAGTATGTAAAACCCATGTTCAACACCAACTTATGAAATGAATCCTTTGATAATAGGTTGGGGAAAATATCAGCAACTTTCTTTATTTTTGGGTAAAATTCCATCTTCAGTTCGTTATTCTACACGTTATCTTTAATAAATTGATATATGGTAACAATACTCCTAGAATGATAATGTTTCACTAGATTTTGAGGGATATTTATAACACATTTATTATCACATCCCAATAGAAGGGTAAAATTCAAGTCAATAAAATTATCTTCGAATTGTGTCTTCATCCACATAATTTGACTTATAGCTTGAGGGATAGAATCATTCTCATCATATGTTGTACTAAGAGTCATTGAATTTTTTTATTTTTATTCCAACTAACACATACTTATCCTAATAAAAACACTCCATAAGATGTAAATTTTCTATTATCTAAACTTCCTTCAAAATGTGTATTTCTATATCCAATTAAATCAATATTTCATATGTTGTCATATTTTATCCCGAAATTAGTTATGACTTCGATATATCTGAAAAATCATTTTCCATCTATGAGAAGGGATTATTTAGAGTACAATGATACCTAGAACAAAATTTTATATAATACACTATATATAGTCAACAATATGTGATAAATAATATAATTACAATAATTTTTGTAAACTCTTTAGCATATACCTATTTTCCATCACCATGTTTTGAAAATTTCGTTCCCACTAATTTTATTTAGGAAAATATATTTGAATCTTCCATACCAAACTTATTTAGAAGTTACATAGAAATTTTCTATTGATATTGGAAAATATATTTCCTCATTAGAGAGATTTGTAATCCAGTAAAATATTTTATTTCTCCAAGAATGGACATCTAAAAATTATTCTTTATCTCCTTAATAAACTTCTCACAAGTTTCATTATCATTTACTACATATATGATTTCATCATTGTAAATAATTACAATGAGAGTGATCTCCAGATTTTTTTAATGTAAAGATTAGTATCAACCCTTACTTTATTAAATTTCTTCTTTCTTATGCAGTTATCCAATATGGAATACTAAGATCATCGAACTTTCATCATGCCATAGAAAGCCTTATTCAAATTGCATTAAAAACTTTCATATCTCCAGTCCTGAAGCCAAATGGTTATTCATTATAAACATATTTATTTAGATCTCCATTAAGAAAATCTAGATTGAAATCCATTTCCAAAAATGTTATATCTTCATTGAGGATCAATATAATGAAATATTCTGATAGTTTCTAATCTTGGTATGAGATCAATGGTACCATCAAAGTCAATGCCTTCAATTTGTGAGTAATATTTTCAAAAAATTCATGCCTTGTTTATTATCACTTTATCTTCCTCATTCAACTTTTTTGGGAACACACACTTTTTAACAATAAAATTATTATTGTTTGGTTTAAGCACAAGTTCCCTAGTATTATTATTTTAAATCTAACCATGATCTTCATTCATATCATTAACCCACTAATGATTCTATAAAAATAATCAATATATTTTGTATCAACATTTTAATATAATGTACTATGTGAAACTAACCTTTATGTTCTTCAAGTTTGAACCTATTTTCGTTGGTCATCAATAATATCTTGAAATTACACCTGTTTCCTTAGCCTAGGATGGGATGAATGAATTTTTTCATCTTCACATGATATTTATAAGTAAGAATACACCTTTAAAGAAGCTTAAACATTATTATTATCATTAATATCATTTTCACATTCCGCAACTAAAACTACCTCATATCCTTTCTCAAACACATCTGTATCTGTTTATGGAAATTTAATATTAACATGTTTAAGAAATTTAACTTCTATAGAATCATCCATTCTTTATATTTATTTATTATAACAACTGTATCATCTACCATTATGTGGGTTTCCAAGAAATATTTCACCAATACCTCTATGATAAAACATCCCAAGATTGGTCCACTTGATTTTATAATGAAAGGATTGTTACATACATTTATGTGTTTTAAACTTGGGGATTCTTTGTAATACATCCCATAAGGATTCATATTAGATACCAGTCTATAAAAACATCAATGATGAACATAAACTACTTCTCAAATATCTTACCTCCAAAAATATCAAGAATTATCATTCTCAATAAACATTTTTCATGAAATCTTCACCAAACTTATATTTCTTCTTTCTGGGAAACTATTATATTGTGGTGTGTATGGTAAACTAAATGAATTTAGGATATACTCTTTTTCAAAATAATCACTGAATTATAATATTTTATAATGACTACAATATTAGTTCGAATCTTCTTCAAAAATTATCTGTGTTTTTTGCACTTATCTTGTAACTCTTCAAAATTTTTAGATCATATGATCTATGTTTTAAGAACATAATACAAGAAATTTTAGTAAAGTAATAAATGAAACAATTAATGTTATTATCTCCATTTTTTGGCTTCTTACTCATTATCCCACAAATTTCAAAGTGAATCATATCCAATGGAGGAGTAGAATGTATTTCAATAATCTTAAGAATAATGTTTGTAATATTCCCTTTCTAGAATATCGAACTATTATAATATCTCATTTTATGTAATTTCAGAAATTTCATGAATAAATTTTATCCTTTTTAGATTTATCATATTTATATAACACATATTACCCAAAAATTTATTCCATTGTTGATATCAGTCCATCACGCTAAAATAGCACGAACCTTTTTTAGTACAAATTGGGGAAAAGTTTTTCATTGTTTGTTGGACTATTGTAAAACATTTCCCATGTTCAATTATATTAACAACCAAAGCATATTTACTAGAAAAAACATTTTTAATTTCATCAAAAAATTGAAATACTCAAAAAATTGTGTTTCATCCCATAAAAACAAGGAAATTTTGGATCTTAATATACCTCCCTGATGATGGATCATCCAACACCATTGATTCTAAGTGAATAATTATTTCCATAATTCAGTGTACCTTATTTATAATCTTTAAAATTCATTAAAAACATAAAGTATCCTATCATGTGTGTATAATACCCACTATCTATAATCTAGTACCATTCTCATTTTGTTACTTTGAGAGAAGTTTCAACAACTAAGGATTTTTGTCCTTAATTTTTTCCTTCATTTCGTGAATTTTTGGATATTCATTGTATAATGTTTCTTGTGATGTTATCATAAAAATAAATCCATTTCCAAGATGACAATTCAGATAAAATCTTTCACAAATAGTTTCCAAGTGTTGAAATTTATTTTAAATATTCAGACTAACTCTCTCACGTTAGCTCATTTGACTAGGTTTACTCACTCTCAAACATTTTTTTCGAACTTATAATGGATTATTTATAATTTAAATTATTAAATAATCAGATATATATTGACTAACAAAATCCTCCACAATTATAGTAGTAACCATATAAATTATATTTCCCACTGTATCTATCATGTTATCCAGATTTGTGTACATTATTTTCATCAAAAATATTATTTATAACATTGTAACTTTTTTTTCACCAAATTTTGGTCATTTCATGAAATTTTATTCTTCAATTTATATTTATTCTCTACTCAAAAATAATATCTCGAAACATTTTATTCAATATTAAAAAACATATAATATTCTAGTTGTAATATCTAGTTGTTTTGATGATATACATAATCTTTGTATTCTGAATTTTATTATTGTAATCTACATATTTTTTAGGTATTCAATTCTGTGATATTTCACTAACTTTATAACTAATTGTTGGATGATTTTAATCCCTTTCCCAATTATAAAAATCTTTTTTGAGAAATCTCTAACCCTTCCCCCTTATCATTAAACTTTTCTTCATACTTAATATTGAAATTCTTCTTTTCATTAACAAAATTTTATCAATCAATAAATATCACTTAGAAACTATATATTTTATGAAGATAATATTATCAATTATTTTTCTGAATGATTTCCCTTTTTCATCTTCTTGTTATCCCTTTCGAATTTTCTTATTTTAGTAATATATTCTTTTAACTCTCTTTTTATCATAAACTCTATCTAAGTATCTTATTATTCGAAGACACTAATTTTATCACTAGTGATTTTTTCATCACTGGACTTTTTAGCTAGAATTTTTTCAATGAAATTATCAATAAAGTTAAATGATTCTTCTTCATTTTTATCATCTTCATCAAACAAAGACAGATATTTTATCTGTCTATATTTAGAGAACTTCTTATTCACTCCCTTATTATTGGATATGGATTTGTATACCTTCTTCATGAAAGATATTCCTAATTTTCACTCATATTCATCACTTTTATCATCTTCTGTTCATTGAAAAAAAATCATTAAAATTTCTAATAGCTTCATAATTGAAACACTTTATAGGTAACTTTCCTTTATATTTTTAGTACCTTTTTAAATATTTTTAAAAAACAAAGACATAATTACATGAAAAACAAAAATAACCTCATATTTAGTTTTATATTCAACATATTATTAATTGATAACTTCCATATACTTTCCTTATTTGGTAGGTTTGAAATAAATTTCTTGATAAAACTTTTCTTTTTTCTTCATAGCCTCTTCTATTATCATCTCAAACATAGTGAGAGTGTTGAGAAAATCATATAGAGATATAATATTAGGATCTCTATCTTATATAGATTAAATTTTGTAATCAACGTTATGAGCAAGAACTCAATGAATCTTTTCAACAATAATATTTTCTTCTAAATTCTCAACAAGACATATTCTATTGATTTCAATTTTATTTTCCCCTCTAAAGAAGTCACTCATAATTCATTATCACCCATCTTATTATTTTAATACATCATCCTCCATATTTGTAACACATATTTCTTCAACTTTTTGTTTCCTTAATTGTTTTTATTTAATTTATCCCCAATTCTATTGTATATTTCAATTCCTTTAACTATAGAAAACTCAATTTTCAATAGTGAGGATTGTATAAAATTTTTGGATCAACCATCATTCAATAAGGTTTTATTTTCAGTATCTTCTAGTGTAACACGTTTATTATGAGGAGGTAACCCATCTTTAATAACTTCATGAACTTTATAACCAATGGATTTAAGGTAAGGAAAAAACTTATATTACCCAATATAATAATTCTTGTCATCAAATAAATTAATCCCCTGATTTCTTAATGAGATTTGGGAATCCATAGAATCTTCCAATTTAAATAAACATTAAAAAATAGTTAGTGAAATGAAAATCCCTTATGGTACCACTTAAATTGCGTAAATGGGGTCTTTGTGATCAATGAGAGGGGTAGGGGATAAATCTGTGATCCCTTTTATATTTATTCCCTAAGAAAAGACCTTCTACTCCTATTAAAGAGAAGTGAATTCACTAGAAAACATGTACACAATAACAGCCATAAGAATGTGATTATTTACATGGTTCACTAAAAAATATGAGTATCCATTACATGGTATGGTTTGGAAATGATCTGAACCAAAAAAACCAAAATAAATAAATCATTTACATGTTGTTATAAAATGTATGATATACCCTTACACATGTCATACTCTTTAATAAAATAATAGTCCAGGTGCTCCTCGAACAATTAAGTGTTGTAAAAAAGATTTTTTCGAAAAATATAGAATCTTAACTAATATAATTATATAAGTTTTCATGGTGTTTCTTTTATTTCCTTACACATTCTTTTTAATAAATTTCTACTTTATTCATTCAATTTCTTAACTAGAAGCAGTTAAGAACTTCCTTTACACTAATAAATTCATTAAACCTATCTATAAAATTTATATATTTTTGTTTTTTAATTTATTTTATCTGTATATTGGTTCATCACATGTGCACGTGATTGATGATTATAAAGAAGTTCTTTAATATCCATGTAGGTATGCACACATTCATGATCTGACCAAGCTTCCTTCTTTGAATAACTAAGTGTACTAATGTTTATACTATATACACAAACTTCTTTTACTGTGTATGAAATTATCAAGTACTGAACAAACACTTATCCATTATTCATCATGAAATATGATGTATATGATTATTAAGTTCATAATATAATTATCCATAACCTTTTTGAAAGGTATTTTCACCGTTTCATAAGAGGATATTAAAGAACCCAATGACTTTTCATAAGGGTTTGATCCTTCATGTAACTGGTTATTCATTTTTAGCATCAAGTGTGAAACACAAGTTGAAGGCCTTCAGATCTTCTTCATCATAACCTAAGAGGATCACAAATATTATTCTTCATGAAACAAAATTCTACACTAGTCTTTTTTCACTAAGAAAACAAGATCTCTTCATACACTATTGGAATATGCTGTTGGTCAAGGGTGCACACTTTTTATAGGCAAGGATTACTACCTTTCACTTAATCATTAAACTAATTTTAATTTTGTTCCAAACCTCCATGGAAAAAACCATTTGAATACCACCTTAATGAGTCAAAGATATCATCATTTGAATTATTTAAATGCAGGTATCTCAAATAATGTATGCCAAATATCATGGTGTATTTTCTTTAAAACCTCATCTTTTCCTATTCAAAAACCATCAAACCTTACTAGATTAATCTGAGAATTCTCATATTCACATGGAAGTGAAAAAACCTTGAACAAATATTTTCATCAAAATTGAATCATCCCCACATATCGATCTATGGAAAAAGATCGGTCATACATGTTTCAATATCTATAAATGATTTTGGGTGTACAATTTGATCACAAATGTTGGTCGTTCACCAAAGCTAGTAGATCATTGATTCTATCTATAAATTTTTAATTCTGAGAATAGAAACTTGTGGGGCATTTTTCACATAGATTATCATAACATTCTTATCTATTCCTTATTATCTAAGTGATGTTATCATCAATCTAATATGGGCTTGGGAGATCGAACCCACATTCACAATTCAAATACATGTTCATCATCCCTAAATACATATGGAAAACCCTATGACTGCCTTTGGGTGTGCTATATTTAGGCCTTAAACACAAGCCCTCATGCACTGTAGTATTCCAATTTAGGTGCTCATGCCTTCATCTACCATTATTCCAGGTGGATCTAGCTAACATAAATTGGTCATGGTTGACCTACTAGTCTTATATAATACTTGGTTGGGGTTTTATTAGGCTTCCATGTATTTTTATCCAATTTTTAATATAATCCCATAAAACTACTTTGTAAAAACCTTATATGGAATGGAATTAAACTTGAAATTCATGGCTAGATCTTCTTCAAAATATCTTCATGCAAATAATCATTTCCATGATCACCTTTAATTAATCCCCATATTCTATTTTGGGAATATAAATTCTAAATAACTCCTCATCATCTAAATCATCATTTTTTACATATTTTTCATTAATATAAACAATGTCTCACCAATGACACAAGTGTGTTGAACTTAAAACCAAATCCAAAATCACCAGAGTTTGTAATGTGGTTTATAAACTTAACAAGGTTATGAAATTTTATTTTATCAATAAAATTCAACACCTCAAGAAATATCTTACTAATAATATATTCAAAATAGTTCCATCAAACTTATTCCAAGCATTATTTTCAGAATTTGATAATGAGATATAGAATCTCAGACAACTCAATGAGGAACTATTCAAGGAAAATATTCATGTTGGGTATCACATTCAAAAAAATCATATAAACCTCCTAATACACATTTGGAGATATTTAATCTTCCCACAATAGTAAAATTTGAGCATCAGGACAATTATACGTTGAGAACTAGTATACAAATTGAGGAATTTTAGGATGATCATGACATTCCTCTATTATATTGATAGTATCTACATTATAAGGGTGATCATCTGGTCCTAGATTATACCAAGAATCCGAGTAATATGAAAGAAGGTCCACCTCAATAAGCCTTCCCCACTATATATAGACTAAAGATTCTCTAGGAAGCAATACCTATAGAACTCCATAACACCATTGAACTCCTAGATTATCTAATGGAATCTATAGAGGGGTGGTGCACCCCCATACAACCCAAAAATAATTTTTATCCTAAATGGGTAGATGGAAATTTTCCCCTACCCAAATTAGGCAATCTTATCTTCTCATGCTTTGATGGAATATGATATCGTAAACAATGTATCACACACTTCATATCCTAGTGCAGCCTGATGATGGGTCCTTGAGACTTGTAAGAGGTGGCCAAGTTGAGATGTTTTGTACAAACTCTTTTAGGGAGAGCCTTCAACTGGTATATAAACATTATGGAAGGATCAATCAGGGGTTGAGAGGACCTTTATTGTTAATTTCATTATCATTTCAAATCAACATTAAGGAAAATGATGATTTTCATCCTCAAAACTTTCAAACATCACAAAAATTATAGTGATCCTATCATCATCTATGGATGGAATGGTATAATATTTTCACTTAATAACCCTCTCTTACAAGAGAAATTTTTAGAACTTTTTGTTGAGAATATTCAAGATGCGCTAGAAACACCTTTGATCCCGATGAAGTATCCTAGGTGATTTCATTAGTTTCCAAAGATAACACAAAACATAGAATATTCCATTTTGAAAACTCAGTCTAAATCTCTTCCCACACCCATGACACAGGGAAAAAATTCTAGTATAATATGGAGGGATATTGCTACCCTCAAACAATTATCATTTCCCATTCAGGCTCCTAAGAGGAACATGAATCATCCATCACCTTCATTTTATCATTAACATAAACAAAAATTTCCCGCATCCATATTCAAAAATAGATTTTGGTCTTCCGTGATTTGAAAAATCGATGGAAAAAAGTGTATTCATTACAAAATGAACAATTCACTGGTGATTTCCTTGCTGACATGTAAAAATACCTTACCATGCTACTAAAGCCCTGGAAATCCAATTCGGTAGAACTCAATAACCATCATAACTACTTTATTTTTCATATTTGAATGTTTCTCACAATCCAGGAATACATTATCTTTAAATACATTCTCCAATTCATGGTTGATTTTAGATAGGTGATAAGGGAAAGGGACGAGCATAGGTGACCTGTGTAACCAACACCCAGCCAGAAGAAGATGGTCACTAGCAAGAAGTTCCATCAAGTCATAGATAAATGTTCAATAACTTCATGACTCAAAAGATAATGTAATGATCTCATAACACTATTAGAGTGTAGCTTTGTAAACTAGTAACAATCCCAACACATAGGAAGGAATCAATGTATATTCATCTAAGAGGTGGACATAATTGTTAGAAATAAGAAAAAACACATGATTAAGAGTCACATTTAACTCCCAGATGAAACATGACACATTTAGATTTAGTTACTTCAACATTTAGAAAATGGGAACTACCCCCCAAATGAAACCCTCATCGGATGAAGATATCATATTTTTAAGATAATATAGTTTACTTAACATACTCCTTATTCAATGATGAATATGAACTTATGTATGAGTTCTCCATACTTGATAGGGGGAACAAAGGATGAGGAAAAAATATGAGGGTAAATGGGATGATGTGGGCATGGATGAACATAGTATTTAGGCCACATCCTCACAGAATACATTTATACATCAGAAACCATGGGAGTCTGCTTCATTAATCATGAAAACATCTTGATGATAACTTAGTTATCTTTAGTGGTCTTTCAAACCAAATCATTTTAAATCAAAGAATGGAGGGGGTGAGGTTATAAAATCATTTGAAACAAAGGTTTTGGTCAAAACATCCTACACCATCTACAATGGATTCTATCTTAAGGTCCACCTAAGAATTGAGCCCATATACCTCAAACAAGATAGCTTATAATCTACACGATAAGGAGAAAACCCAACATAGGAAAGAAAATACTTTATCATAGAAATATGTCATTATAAAAAATGTTGTGGTAGTCCTAGACAAACATGCAACCCTATATTCTCTCCATATTTCAAAATAACTTGGATAAAAATCCATTGAAGTCCTCCAGACACCATAGGAGTTTGAGATGGAACTTGTTATATTTGAGGTTTACTGAGTAGAGAATGCACCAACTGAATTTCTTATCACCATATCATTCCCATAAACAGACCATGAAGAAGTTATCCATGGACATTTCAAACCACTATAAGTATCAAGAAAACTCAATAATGTTGATTCATGAAGGTCTCTAGTTGATAATCGTTCTAGGATTAAACCAATACTAATTGGTATCCTCTAATTCTTGGGATATAGAAAAGAGTACATTTCACCATATTATCTAACCAATCACAAATATAATAATAGAGATAAAAGGACCCTCAGAAAGATCAAGTTCAAATATCACTTTGGGTATCTCACATCTAATGTTGAGTTCATGATTATCCAATAATAAAAAATATAAAAATTTCCTAATCAGAAGGCATTGGCTTCATATCCATGTGGTGGTATTGTAAAATTTTCATCAATGCTTGAAATACCCCATCAGTAGAAAGTTTATTAGTGTACATGGTGATAGTTTCTCCAAATAGTCTTTCAAATTTATATACACAGAGCAATTCTTCTATAGTAGGGAAGGAAAACTACCAATGATGGATGATGATATGCATATTTCCACTCAAAATGACTTGATATGTACCACAAACAATCCCTATATAATGCATGAAACTTACTATATACTTCCCACAAACCTATTCAAGGTAGTAGATTCTATCCCAGTAAGTTTTTATGAACAAAAAAATCCATTAGCTCATGTCCATGTGATACCGACCACATTAGTTGAAGATGATTTTTCAATGGAAAATAAAAAAAATCCCAATCAGTATAGGAGAATTCCCTTTTTTTAATTATATTAAATTGAAAATAATCCCAATATACTCATTGAAATTTTTTATTTTCATATCTCTCCTCCCCTCAGTTGTAGCATAAAGGAAGTCAAGAATCCCTAAAATATATCTACATTGACTCTAGAAGTTCATTATGTCAATGTCTCTTTCCCATAGACTATCTCATCTCAACAAGAATAAATATTCCCTCGAATTTTACACCTTTATTTAGGATTCCCTCATGGGATCATATATAGAAAAAGAATATAATAACCTCAAGAACACTCATCCTACATTTGAGTAAGGCGTCTCCACCATAATCGATGAGCTCAGGTAGGTGAATCTGGGAAATAAAAAAGTCCCATAACCAATCCTAATTACTGCCATCATGCCTCTTGAAGAGTATGAGATATAAAATTCATTTATAAAGAATCATTGATATGTGTTCTATTATAATTATATAGAGATTCTTGGGTTGAACCCCTATGTGGATACTTATCACCTAGTCTTTCCCAATGAACATCAAGATTTTAATATGGAAACTTGGAGAATTCACCCCTATCATGCTACTAATGTAGAAAACAAAGTGGAAAAATTGATCAATGTTATATTTTTGTGATAGGTGAAGAATCAAAAATGGATTTAAAATATCATCCCCATCATGAAAAATAATTGGGATATTAAGGTCTTCATTGATTTTTGAGAATATAATCAACACTTCCTGAAGTTTGATTTCCCATTACTTATCGTAGAAATTTTGATTTGTGTAACTAATGGATTCCAATCCCTTTAATTTATAAAATTTTATTCAGGTTATAATCAGATAAATATGAACCCTTATGATGAGAAAGTTACTTCATTCAGAACACCTCAGGGATTCTATTTCTACTATGCCATGCCTTTGGATACAATAACTCAAATGATATTTACCAACATACCATGCATCATATCTTTAAACCCTTATTAGGATGAATAGAACAACTTTATGTAGAATATCTGGTAGTGAAATCTTGATTGTGATGTGATCTCCTCATAAACATTCAAACAATCTTCTGTAAATTATAGCAGCATAGTGGATGATAAATCCTTTGATGTTTTATTTTAGAGTAACATTACAGAAATTATATGGATTTGTGTTACACCTCCATGACAATGAGGTTGATATATAAATGACTTGTGAAATCCTCAAAAATGTCACTATCTTGGAATCTTAAATAACAGAGGAGGATCCATGGACACCTAGCTTCTTTTCGGAATGTTATATCCAAAATGGATGGTAAATCCCACACCTTCACTATATTAACGAATAAGGGAGTCACTTAATGATGGGATGAAGATTTCTAATATGGTGTTGAGAATCTCAAGAAGTTCCTAATACATCCACAGGTTGTGATTCTTCTAGTATAAATAAACCCACTTATCCTCTATGTGGATTCTCTGGAATGATTTCTTGGTGCTCTCATCACCCAAAAAAATAAAGTGGGGAATGAAAAAAACCTCTATAGACTTAGTAAAATAATTATTTATACTTATTTAAATATTGAAAATAAATTTCTTTCACTTATCTATATCGCTAAATTGTAGAGGCATTACTTGTAGCATGACGATAACCACTTGGTCTCTTTATCAACCCACTCAAGAAAATTCTTGGACACCATATATTAATCAGAAATTTCCCTGAATGGGTATAGATCCTATAATAGTGAGACATCCAATTCATGTCACAGAAGGAAGTTAAGGGGAAGGACCTAGATGATTTTATTAAAGCACATCCCTCCCCAAAAAGAATTCCATTAGACACCAAACATCTATATAAAGATGTTTGTTATTCACATGAAACTCCCTGGTCATGGGAGATGTATTGTAAAGGTGCTTACTGAATTACTATTGGAAAGAGAATAGAAGACCCAATGTTTAATCGGGTTGGTCTAGGGATTGTGTTTAGTTCCCTAGGAAAATTAATTGTTCACTATTCCTTATCATTATCTATCGATTTTTCTAATAATGAGGTAGAATACCCATCCCTCATCGATGGCTTGGATATGAACCTATAGCAATAGATAGCCTACCTAAATTTTAAAGGGGATTCAGATCTGGTAATCTAATAGATAAATGGAGATTATTCAATCAAGAAGGAAGAATTGGAAAATATCATTAGTTATGTTAATGGATAGAGGTTGGAATTCTCTTTTAAATAGACATTTCATCATATCCCTCAATTATAAATTGATCACATCAATTCATTGTCTAATGCAGCTATAGTACTAGATAATCTGTATCAAGCTGAATTAGTTTCCCACGTCACTCACTAAAGGATGCTCTCAAAAATCACAGTATGTGACATTTAGGAAATCAATCAGTTCAACAATACCCCCAAGCATGATGAGCTGACATCTAATCCTGGATGGATGGATCCAATAATAGATTACCTCTAATATGGGACCCTATCATTAGATCGATCCCAAATGAAACATACTTTATGTTGAGAATAAAATATCACCCTTCGATATGGAAAAAATAAGAAAAAAATGTATCTATAAATGAGGGTTTGATGGATTCCTTATTAGATGCATTGTAGAAGGATATATTTTCATTATCATGGAAGAATTCCATTCTGGCTTCTAAGATGCTCCCCAATCTCAAACTAGAATCTCCCCCAAGAATATGAGGCTTGTATATTACTATAAATAAATGATGCATGACTTCATCAAATTAACCAGAAGGTGTCACACATGTCAAATCCATGAATACTTAATCCATAAACCCCCATATTTTTATAGACACATAAGTATTTATGAATGTTTTTATATAGGTAATGGACAATGTGGGTCTATATCCCCCAGCTACATCCAAGTATTGTAAGTATATTCTTGCTGCTATAGTCGTAAATATTTTATGAGGCTATACCATTTAAGTAATTTAGGACGAAGAATATCATTCACTTCATAAATTATAATATTATGATAATATCTTGTGTCCCTCACGTGATATTGGTAGAAAATAACTCCAATTTATTTTCCTCTGATATGAATATGAATTATCTGTTGGAACCAAGGTTGTTCATTGCTAAAAATAATGTTTGGTTTTTGTTTATTTCCAATCTACACTAGGTTGATCAAGGATTGAGCTTTCTATCATCAATCCTTATATAGAAGACTGTGGAGTTTTCAATGAAAGGGATCATACAGTTCAAGAAGGCAATAGCATTGAAGGTTTCCTCGCTTCCCAGTGTTTCCCAAAATTTTGGGTCCAAATATTTGAGAATGGAAAAAATTGAATTTGTAAAAGGGAGTTACGTGAATGATTAAAGGTGGTTTGGAATCTTGTGCACAAATAATTTTTCAGGATCATTGCATCAAAATATGTAAGAGGAAAAAATTGAGTGGAAGATTAAAGAATGTGTGTGAAATACAAGTTTGCGCGGAAGAGCCTTACGCACCCAATGAGACTTTAAAAGGGGTTTTGTGCACACGAAGAGAATATTGCACACACTGATAAAGATTTGTCATAATATTGTGAAAAACTTCATCTAGCCCTATAAATAGGTAGCTACCCCCACTCAGGACTAAGAATTTTTCAAGTAATATCGGGTTCCTCTATCGTGTGAAAGACTTGCGCATGGAAGAGAACGAGAGATCAAATCTTTTGTGTAAAGAATTTCTTTAGTCTTTAAAGGCCAAGAGAATATTTTTGTGTAGTTGTGTGAAAGATTATAGGTATGCAGAAAATAATATTTGTGTGAAATAAATCTTGCGAGACAACCCCAAATCTTACATGCAAGAACCGGCATTCTACGCAAGTGTAGTATTGAGGTTATAACAGTTTCTGGATATCTAGTTTGTTCAATCTGTTATTTCAAGTGCATAAATTATAGACTTCAATGAAAGAAGTGTCTCATGTTGGATAGATACAAAGATTTTAATTCCAACCTATTTAAGAGTCCTTCATGTCGATAAACTAAGTAAGACTTCTCCAAGGGCAGTGAGCAAGGGGAGTCTACATAAGTCATCTCAGGGATATAGTGATCTATCCATAAATTATTTTAAAGGTAGTGTTCCTAGAACATAGTGACTCTGACTATACTTCTTTATTCCACAGCTAGTAAAGATTAGTGGATTTTGGTATGATCAAAACACTTTCGGCATATTCTCCGTGGACGTATTCTTTAGAGTTGAGATAATTAAAAATGTTATGATGTCTTTATACATTTGAATGTTTTATTGTTTCTTGAATCCATCATACAAGTTTAATGAGTTCCTACCGATGTGGGAATAATATCTATCACATTAAAAGAAAATGTTGACACCCTAATCCCCCCACACTCCCAGTGTGTCCCCGAGTCCTACAAGTGGTATCATAGGGAGGTTAATGGTGTTAAATCTGTCTTTTTTCTATCACGGTGAATACAATTAATGTTAGGGGTGAACCCCTCTTTGATGGACGAAACTTTCAGATATGGAAGAATATGATGAGATCTCAAGCAAGATCTCTTGGAATGGAAGTAATTTTGTTACTGCCCAAGGAAGACAAGTGACTAATCCTACAGGGATGTCTGTAACTAATTCAGATAGAAAAATTATTGATCCAGATTCTAAAGAAAATAATTCCCTCACTGTTTCTCTTTTTGATCAGATCTATCTGAAGGTGGTGAGTTTCACCTCAGGAATGTCAACATTGGAAAAACATGAAAATATTTATTAAGGAGATAGTAAAGTTAAGGATTTAATACTTGAAATTTTTAACAATAGGTTTGATTATCTATAGATGCATCCTAATGAAAATGAAAATTGATTCTTCAATCAAATTACTGAAGTTGTAGAAGCAATTAGAGGGATAAGAAAAGATATCAAAGACATTGAAATTATGAAGAATATGTTGAGAAGGATTCCACCTCTCTATAATCCAAAATTTTCTACCCATGATGAAAGGTAATTGTCTAAACTTTCTCTGGATAATCTGTTATGTTTCTTGGTCATCTATGAATTTAGATTCAATCTAGATAATGCAACGACATGTGTTGGCAAGGAAATGGAGTTCAAATCCATGGAAAACTTAATATTTTAATAGATAATGTTAATAAATACAATGAGTATGATTAATTCCTTTCCATATTTTCAAAGAATTTAAAGATACAAAAAGGTATATTTGAAGGGGAGATATCCTTGGCATGTTTTTGTTGTAGTAGATTTGGGAATATTGCTTCTCAGTGCTCCAGGAAGTTTGATGTTGATGAAGGTGAAGTTGTAAACTCGTAGAAGCCTTAGAAAAGGTTTCCTAAAAATGAAAAATACAAATGTAGAAAGAAACTATATAAAAGGTCTTTTGTCTGTGAAGAAGATGTTGATCATAATGAATTCTTTGAGGAAGAGAACCTAATTTTATCTCTTGAAACCAAGAATCTTTGATGCATACCATTGAGGAGTAAAAACCCTAAAAAAATAAATATAGAGATCATAAATTGAGTGTTGATTCTAATCTAAAGCTACAAAATAAGGATTCACTTGTTAATCTTGAAAATAAATATAACAGATAGAAAAAGTGGAGAGCATTTGTAGAAGAATAATTAGAATATTTTGATTAAATTGTCACTAAAATTGAATGATTGGAAGAAGTAGTAAAATCACAATAAGAAAACATAGAAATCACATAAGATGTAGTGGGACTGAAGATGAGATTTGAATAACAGTAAAAGGTCACCAATGACCTCACCTCCTGACTGGAATAGAAGTCTAAGAGTGTTGAGGGTCTGAAAGAATAAGTATTTACTCTTAGGAGTAAACATGAAAAAGAATCAATTTTAAAAGAAACCAAGAATAAAATACATTTTGGAAGTTTTTAAAATGTTGAGCTAATAAGGAGAGAAAAATATGGTTCTAAAAGAGTTGATAATATTTTTAATAATCAAAGACCAACAATCATAGAGAACAGTGGAATTGGTTGTGATGCCAAAAAATAAAATGTTGCCAATAAAGTGGGATGGATTAAAGGAAATCTAAAATTTGTACATTTTGAAGAGTCACCTAAAGTGATGAAAAATAATCTCTCAATTAAAACTGAAAGAATAACTAAAATCGATCCTCATGTATTCAGAAATGATAAGTAGACAAAATATTTTCCTCTGGAAGGAGACTTGAGGAGGAATTGAAATGATAATAAATTTCCACTTATGAAGTGTCAATTCTGTGACTATTTGGGCCATAAAATGTCATATTGCGAAGATTCAAGATGCTATTTGAATGGGTATTATCTAAGAGTTCAAAAAATAACAACAAATTCATATCCAAATTCATAGAGAATAAATTATTTCCATGTATATTGTTTTTAGTGTTTAACCTTGGACCATAAATATGTGTATTTTATGAAGAGGAATGACAAGATAAATTCATTCAAAAATCAGAGATAGGTCAATATTTTCCAATCAAATGGTGTTGCTATGAAAAATAGGTTTTCTTCATTGGAGGAAGATTATGAATATTAAGAAACCATGCATGATGAAAATATATCTGAAAGGCCATCCAAATCCTCCATTCAATCTAATATTTCATGGAAGTAAAAGAGGAAAAATGAAAAATCCAACCTGGCATAAGAATCTCTCAAATCTAAAAATAACAACAAAAAATGGATTCTTGATAGTCGGTGCTCCTATTAAAAAATGTTATGAAAAAGGTTGATGGAATAGTAAGGTTTGGTAATGATGGTTCTCTAAAGTTCAAAGGAAGTGGAAGTAATAAACTATTAATGGAGATTTGAAGAAAACTAAAGTTCTTTATGTGGATGATTTTTTTCACAATCTCCTTAGTGTGAGTAAAATATATGACTCAGGGCTTATTGTGACATTCAATAAAAAAGGTTTCACTATAAATGGAAAGACATGTAACTCTCTCATGAAAGGTTGCAAAATAGATGGCAACTTATACCAGGTTGATAGCAAAGAGAATATTGGCTACCAAACTATTGAAGAAGAAAATGAGTTGTAGCACTGAAGGTTGGGTCACATTAATAAACAAGACATGGAAAAGATATCTAAGCTAAATATCATCATGGGTATCCCCAATCTGAAACATGAATGGTAAAATACTTTTGATTCCTGTATACGAGGAAAGTTGGTCTGTAGTTCATATCGGACAAAGAAGAAAAGGGAATCAAATATTCTTGATCTCACCCATACAGATGTATTTGAACTGTAAAATGTTGTTGGAACTCATGGATAAAGGTAATTTTTTCTTTTTAATGATGACTATAGTAAAATAGTATGTGATGGTTATACATAGGAAATGAAAATTTCTTGATTGCATGAAAACTTTTCGCTGAATCACTAAGAATGATACTGGATAGAAAATCAAAGTCCTGTAATCTAAATATGGAGGAGAATACACATCCATTGAGTTTGAAAATTATCGGGAGAAGGATGGAATACAACATCAGTTGGATGCTGTAAGAACCCCATATCAAAATGGATTTGTTGAGCACAAGAATCAACAGGTGAACAATATAGAAAAATGATGTTGATTGAGAGTCGTATCCCTCGACATTTCTCAAAAGTGGTTGTTCAATCAGTAATGTATATTCAAAATTAAACAAGTCTATATATAGGATAATCCAAGACATCATATGAGTTATGGAATGAAAGGAACCCATCTTTTAAAGATTTCTTTGTTTTTGGAAGTAAATTTTTTATCATAAACAAATAAGAAAATCAGGGAATGTATGGTGATGTGGCTGATGATGGAATATTTCACGAATATTCAATGAATAGAAATGCCAACAAGTGTTTAAATAAGTAGCTCATAAAATTTTG
Organism: Viscum album; assembly: GCA_963277665.1. Lineage (NCBI taxonomy): Eukaryota > Viridiplantae > Streptophyta > Magnoliopsida > Santalales > Viscaceae > Viscum > Viscum album. The sequence continues at coordinate 823,901,282 of OY728129.1, forward strand.
GGAAATAAGTGATGTTATGATATTTGATAATAAGACCACAAATACCATAAGGGGATCTTATGTTGATGTTATTGAAGTTGCAAAAGATAGTGTACATGGATCAGATTCAAAGTAATAAGTAGATGAATGTGTGTAAAACATTTACAGGTAAAAAAATGATGTAGATTCGGATGAAGAATTAGAATAAAAAGCTTTGGCTGAATAAAATCATCCTAAACCTCATAGGAGAAATTGAAGAGCATAAATTGATCAATCCAATATCAATGGTGATTGGTCAGCTACCTCCCATAAAACGCGAATGAGGAATAATGCACAATATTTATTCCTTTCAGTTATGGAACCATCCTCATTTAAAGAATATTCAAAGGATGAATCATGGGTTAATGCCATGAATGTAGAGTTGGATCAAATTGACAAGAACCAAACATGGGATCTAATCAAGAGAACCAAATGTCACAATGTGATTGGTAAAAAGTGGATTTTTAAGAATAAATAAGATGAACATGGTAATTTTATAAAAAATAAGGCATGATTGGGGTGTAAAGGATACTCACAGATTGAAGGTATTGATGTTGAAGAAATATTTTCTCTAGTGGAGAGACAGGAGTTAATCAAGATTCTATTTTCTAAGGAAATTTAACATAGGATATAAAGTCTATTACATTGACATCAAAACAATATTATTAAATGGTGTTCTGGAAGAATAAATATATATCGAACAACCAGTGGGGTTTCAAATTGGAAATTATGAAATGAAGGTTTTTAGATTGAAAAATTCTATTTATGGTCCAAAGCAGGCACCACAAGCTTATTTTTATCATCTTTATTCCTATCTAAAAAAGATTGAATTTAGAATAGGAAGTTTCGACCACAACCTATATGTAAAAAATTCAAAGGAAGATCAATTTATGGTGTTTGTGAACATGGATGATATTATATTTTTAGAAAGTAGGTAGAGATCCATGGATGAATTTTCTAATCACATGAAATTTGAATTTGAAATTTCGATAATTGGTGAACTCACATATTTCTTAGGGTTTCAAGTGATTCATAAGAAATACTTCATTTTTACCTCTCATGAAAAGTATGCAGGAGAGTTTCTGAAGAAATTCAATATGTATGACTCCCAACCAATGATGACTTTGATTGTGGTTGGAACAAAACTGGGAAAACATGAATATGGGACATCTATAGATCCCACAATATATAGGATAATCATTGGAATCTTACTATATATGACAACAACACAGCCAAATATTTTTTTTTCAACAAGATTGGTGGCCCACTTTCAGCGTAATTTGAAATAATAACATATGGCGGCAGTGAAAATAATCATTAGGTATATTCAAGGGACGTAAAAATACGGATTATACTTTGATTTAGGAATAAATAGTGAACTATCATCATTTTCTGATGCTAACTGGGTTGGAGATCGGGTGGAACGAAATTCCATAAGTGGTGGATCATTATTTATTGGAAAGATATGTTTGGGTAGGTTAAGTAAGAAACAAGAAAGCACTTCTCTCAGTATAGCTGGACCTGAGTGTATCATTGGTACAAATTCATTCACTTAGTTATTGTGGATGAAGCAACAACTGGAGGATATTGGTGATGAAGTGAAACCTCCAATGGTTATTCATTGTGATAAAAATAGAAGGATTGATCTCACAAAGAATCTTGTTTAGAATTATCATATGAAGAGTATTGAAATCAGATATCACTTCATCAAGGAAAAAATTGAACTAGTTGCGGTTAAACTGGATCATGTGGGAACTGATGATCAAGTGGCTGATATTCTGACCAAGACACTGACAAGGGCTGTGATTGAGCAAAATCTATTGAACCTCGGTGTTCAACCACCTCCCAGCGCATGATAAGGTCATGAAATTTCTTTTCCCCCCATTTATTTTTACCAATTTAATCTATTTGTGGAAATGATACAGGTTTATAGGTGATATACGATCCAAGGGGAGTATTTTCTTGAGCTCTACAAGTCAATATATTTTTCTCTAGGTTTATTCCCAATTGGGGATAATGGGTAAATTCATTGGCTCAAAGGAGGAAATTCAATCGGTCAAAGGAGTAGAATAAAATTTATTTCTGGTTACAGGACATATGGAAAATAGAGAAAAACAAAAATGCTACAATGGTGGAGGAAAAGAGGAGAATGTGAATGGAGAAAAAAAATATAGTGTTATGAAGAAATAGTCAAAGCTTTCATTCGAACACACAATAACACAATTCGTGTATTCTAACTTTTTTATAAACTAATAATTGATCACATATATTTAGAGTGTTAACTGATTTTATTTTTTCATATCAGGTTTTGATAGTAGTTGGTGTTATACTAAATTTATGCAAAGATTTCAAACAAACGCAGAGGGGGAGATTGTTGAAACCAAGGATGTTTATTGCTGAAAATGGAGTTTGGTTAGTGTTTGTAGTAAATTCACACTAGTTTGATCAAGGTTATAGTTTTTTTTTCAATATTTATATGTAATAGTAGTTATTTTGAAATGAAATGGATCATATAGTTCAAGTATGCAACAATATTGAAGGTGGCATCGTTTCCTAGTGTTTTCCAAATTTTTGGGTCCAAAAATTAGAGAATGGAGAAAAGTGAATTTGAAAAAATGGAGTTGTGTGAAATATTAAAGTTGGTTTGGAATCTTGAGTTCAAGGCTTATTTAGGGATCATTGTATCAAAATATGGCAATGAAAAGGTGTGTGAAAGATTAAAGAATGTGTGTGAAAGACAAGGTTGTCTGGAAGAACCTTACGGGCACAATGTGATGTCAAAAGGGTTTTTGCGTGCATGGATAGAATATTTCATGCACCAATGAAGACGTGTTAGAATCTTACATGCAGGGTGATCTATGTCAATAAATAGACAGCTACCCCCACTCAGGACTAAGAATTTTTCAAGTAATATCAATTTACTCTGACGTATGAAAGCATTGAATGTGGAGTAGAAGTAGAGATAAAATCTTATGTTGAAAGAATTTTTTTAGTCTTTAAAGACCAAGTGAAATTTTTGGCATTGTTTTACAAAAGATTAGAGGTTTGATGAAAATAATAGTTTCATAAAAAACATCTGGCGCAATAGCCCCAAATCTTGCACTGAAGAATATATGTTGTGCACAAGTGTGGTATTGATCATTTAATAGATTCTGGATATCTAGTTTGTTCAATCAGTTCTTTAAAATGCATCAATTCAGGACTTCAATGCAATCAGTGTATCGTTCTGGATATAGACAAATACATCAATTCTAACATGTTGAACAGACCTTCAAGTCGATAAACTGAGTAAAACTTTTCCAATGACAGTGAGCTAGGGGGAATCAATGGAAGTGAATTGAGGGATGAAGTGATCTATCCTTGAATTATTGTAAAGGTAGTGTACCTGTCACATAGTGACTATGGAAAAACTTATATATTCCATAGCTAGTGAAAATTAGTTGATTTTGGTATGACCAACACAATGTCGGTGTATGCTCATTAGACGTATCCCTTAGTGGTGAACCAAGTAAAAGTGTTGTATTGTCTTTATGCATGTGAATGTTTGATTACTTCTTGAACCCATCATATAGGTTTAATGAGTTCCTACAATCGTGGGAACAAGATCTGTCACATTAAAAGAAATGGTTGACATCTTGATTCACCCCTCCCATCCCAGGATGTCTCCGGTTCCTAAATAATTAGGAGTATAACATTAAGTCCAACGACTCAACCCACTATCATGCAATGGATAATTGATAGATAGATCCATTCAATAAGAAATTATCAAATATACTCTATAAAATGGTGGACAGGGATAAAAAATATTTCCAGAAAAGTTCCTTTATGCTCTATGGACCTACCGTACTACCACATACACTTCTAGAAAATAAAACCCCATATATTTTGGTTTATGGGATAGAGGTAGTTTTTCCCATCGATGTCCATTTTCCCTCTCTCTGAATAGATATATTTGATAAACATTCAGTTGATGAACTATCAAAGAAGTGGTTGGATTTGTTATAATGACTTGATGAGAAAATTTTGCATACACTCCAATGCCTCAAAGATCATTATAAATTGATAGCATGAGACTTCAATAGGAATGCTCACCTCCATTCATTCCTCCAATGTGAACTGTTATTAGTTCTCATAATTATGATGATACGAGGTAAGAAACCTCCAATGATGGAACCTAATTGGGAAATTCCTTACACTAAACATAAGTTATTTTATAATATATATTACTAATTGTACACTATAAATGGGGCTCACATCACACCCCCGACCAATTAGAAATATCACAACAAGTACATTGGAAAGATTCCAATTAGATATCTAGGACCTACGGGAAGGACATTAAACTGCATTACCTTTTATGAATTTACCGCATAATGTTAAATTGTATATATCATGTCCTATCGTATGACGTTAAACTACAAGGAGGAAATTAATTAATTTTAAATTCTCTTTAAATGAGATATATTTATATAAAAGAATGAAGTTTTCAAATTCCTAAGTGTGATTCAGATCTATATAATAAAATTTTCCATTCATGAAATACATTTTCATTTATTCTTATTATCACAGTATACGTAGTGATACCCAGATCTCCGTTCTTATGTCCATTAGAAAAATAAAATGACCCCACCAAAATATATATATATTTTATACCTACATAGGGATTTTTACACACTAATACATATGTGTATATTGATTCATGTTTCTATAAGATACGTACAGACACCCAAATCTGGAATCATGTGTGAAGCTAAAATTTAAATAGAAAAAACATTCCTCCTCTCTATGTATAGGTCATACCTATAGGGAATTTTTCATATCAATAAATATATTTGGATTGATTCCTATTTATAAAATAAAAAAATTGACACATAGATCTCAAATCATAGTTCTTTCCTTAATATAAATATAAAAAACATTATCCCTCCCTGCATATAGGTTATACCTACACAAGAAATTTCCCATTCATGAACTACATATCAGTTGATCCCTATTTCCAGGGGCTATGTAGAGATTAACAAATCCAATATATTTGACCTATCTACAAAACATATAAAAATGAAAACCTCTATGAAAATGTGATATCCCTATGCATAGAACTTTTTCAATAACTATTTTTGTCTTTATTCATGTTACTATAGCATACATAATGATGCCTGAATCACCAATTTTGTATCCAACTGCAAAAATAAAGAGAAAAATAACCCCACTCCTCATCTATATATGGGTTAGACATATTTAGGTAATTTTATTTTTCAAAAATACACATGTCTTGATTACTATTATCATTGGATACATAGTGATTCCTATATCCCATACCATGGTCCCCACTGCAAAAATGATAGAAATTACCTCTCCCATATGGGAACTTGATTTGTGGAGGTAATTTACCATGAAATAAATATGTGTGTCTTTATTGATATCACCAAAGGATACTAAGTGATTCCCAAAATATCAAATACTAGGTCTAGCTACAATAAAAAAGGAAAAGAGAGAATGAAATTCCTTCCTCTCAGCATATAGGTCATTAATATGTAGGGAGAATTCTCTAAAACTACGTGTGGATTGATTATTGTTTCAAAAGTATATTTATTGATGCATAGATCATACATTATAGGACTAAAAATGATTTTATATCACACCCAATCATATCCTTCAATGATATTTGTATCTGTGTGAAGATTATAGTCCATATTAAAATGTGAACACCCAATAAATTCCCTATCATGAACTCTAACATGGATCAATCTATTATCGAGTTATACCTTATTTTTCATAAATATTTTAACTCATGTGATCTTAGGGAACCTTGGAAGTCTCTCTGACCGATGTGATCAAGGTGTGTTCTATCAAACTATAGAGAACAATGGCATACTCGCATAATGTTAATCATCATGACAACGTCTTAGTCTCATGACTTTAAACTAAAGGACAAGAGGTATTCATGACAAAAATATAGCCCTCCTAGATAATAGTGTACTCAATAATTACAAGTTTTATCCCATATCCTTGAAAATGTGTTCAATACACTTGTTCATAGCTTCTAGGACACTCAAACCCTTCTTAAATTTTATGTTTCTTATGGAACTGCTTGATATCTTTGATGTATAAGTTCATACAAACCAATTAATTGTGTGGATATCGTTATCCTATAACACCATGGACCTTGAACCCACATACTCTTGGTTCTTCCCAGTATCAAATCGGTAATAAGGACTAGATAATCAAAAATGTCCCAACTAGGATTTGCTGGTGAATAACACAACATCCTAGAGATTTGGATTAAATGGAATTATATAATTACCAATGGTTGACCTACAACAATATATCCTCATATCCTAATGAATAAAATATTATTAGGTTATTATTCAAACTTTCCATAACCTAACTATTCAAGGGTGTTTGGGTAACCAAGATGTTACTCATCATTACATTGTACCTGTTGTCAAAGAAAAATTATGACATTGTATTCGTGTACCCTTTCATTCATGGGTATATATATCCTATGAAGACCTAACTTCCTTAAGCTTCAAAATCCCTTTAGACATCCTCCTTTAACACTATAAAAACTTCATGTCCCCCATTTTATGCCTAAATTTATAGACACATTAATTTTATATTCTCTGAGAATTTCATGGAATATTGGTAATGGGGACTAGCCAATCTAGAAGAGTCACCGCTATGATTCACTGGTGAATAAAACAATTTCCAAGATATTATGCCTAGGGGATGTTTTAGTTCCTGAAGGGTCCATCTAGGATTCACTGGTGAATAAGACAATGCTTAATAGCTTGTGCCTAGAGGATTTTTTTCCTTGGAGGAAAGATCCCCCTTAAATAAGTGAGTTATTTCTCAAATGATGTGGTATTAATCCCACTATTCATCAGATGATCATCCTACATATATACATATAAATAAATGATTAATTTCATCTATTTTCCCTTCATCTAAGGGGGATAAATAATTAATCAATAATCTAAGACTTAATATTAAAATTCATTAAGGAATGACTATAAACCACATATATGTGTCTTGACTACAGTTACCACATGATATATAGTGACTCTCGAGTATCTAATACTAGGTCTAGTTGTGACACAATGATAAAATGACAGTTCCCCACATATGATATTGATATATGTGGGGATTCAGTTTCATAACTATTTATTTCATGATTATTACTACCATAAGATACATAGTGATTCCCTGATAAAAAATATTAGGCCCAACCACAATATAAAAGGAAAATTCTCATTCTTGTGTATGGGTCATACTTGTATGGGGAATTTTCCATTAAGAACTATGTTTTTCTTGAGTCTCATTCCACATAGATACGTAGTGATTCATGAATATCACCTTCAGGATAAACCACGAGTCATTCCTTATATGATAATTATATCCATGCAGAAGCCTTTTCACCTGAGCATTCTATGCCTAAGAGTAATGGTTCCCTCCTTCCCTATACAATAGTTTAATATGTGAATGGGAGTTATTTTTAAGAACTACATCTATCTTGATTCCTACACTCATAAGATACATATTTATGCCCATGTTTCTAGTCCGGGGTCCAGCTATGTTGAGAAGAAATAAAGACCCCCTTCTCTTGAATAAGGATCAGACTAACATAAGGAATTATCTAATAAGAAAAACTTATAAATTTATTCCTATACGATGTGGTAGATAGTGATTCTTGGATCCTCCATTTCAATCCTAGATTTTAATTATCATCACTCCCCACCATGTCCCTTATTGAGAACCAAATTTATATAGTGATTCCCACTCGTACCAAAATGTGAAAGCTTTAAAATATTCCTTATCATGGACTCTCGAAAGGCTCAATCGAATGTCCAATTATACTTTATTTCTCAACATAATCTTGACTCATGTAAGCTTAGGGAAACTGCAAAGCTGAGCTGGTAAGTAAAATCTAGGTTTGTTTTATCCAATGAGAGGGAAAACATATTAGTTGGATAACGAAAAAATTCATGACAATATTATTTTTGTATGAAATTAAATTACTTGAAAAAAAAATTCACATGTAACAAATCACCCCTTCGGATTATTGAGTACTCAATGATAAATGTTTTTATCCCTTTACCTCAAAATATGATCAATACGCATTAGAGTAACCTTTTGGGTTCTCGAACCTTTTTGTATATTATATAATCTAACAAAAAACATTATATATTCGATATATTCATTGAAACCACATGTTCCTTGAGTGGATATCCTTCTCTAGAACACCATGAATCTTGAGCTCCCATGATCTTGGTTTATCATGGTAGAAAATTGGTGATATTGTCTGATTAATCCAAAGAAAACCCACTAGGATTCATTGGTGAATAATGAAACACCTTGGTGGTTACTCTCTGTAGATGTACTGGTCCAAAAAGTGAGGCCCCCTTAAATCCCTGAGATATTGTCTTAAATACCTATGATACCAGCTCTCTTCCATTACTAATGGTTGGATCATACATTCATCTCTTAACTCTTGGTTGACTCAAACATTCTTATCTTGTAATTTATACTTCCCATAACATAACTATTCAACTGGATTTAAATAACCTCGATGTTATACATTTGGGAACCATGCCCATTTATAATGAAATAGAATGACATTGTATTCTTGTACCCTTTTATCATAGGGTTTGGATGTCATATAAAAACAAAATTTCCCTTATTAAGTATTTCCTCTCTATGACAACATCATAATAACATATTGTTACACTGTATAAAAACTTCCTAGTCACATGATTTCAAACTGTACAACAACATCCTAGTAACATGACATTAAACTAAAAGTCATATGGTACTTCCTGTCAGACATAAAATTTATTATATATGTACATAATATCCATAAATTGGTGCAAGATATTAGTTTTTCACCTCCATGATATAATAGAATATAGAAATTACCTTTACCTATATATTTTATCGATCTATATAAAGGACCCCTTATCCAACTATGATGTTGAGGCTTATTGAGGGAAGATAAAGAAGTTCCCCCTCATTGCATAAAATCTACATACATATATGAAGTATCTTTATGTAATAACTACATGTGGCTTGATTCATGACCAATCAAGACATATAGTGATTCCCAAGTATATTACCCTAGGACTAGCTTCAGGTTTTCCACTATCACCACCTCCTGAGGTGCTTGATCTATATTTAATGGTGCCAACCTCTATGGGTCATAATAATGTAAAAAAGCCACGATCAATGAAAGAAACTCAAAAAAATTAGATTCCTTCTCCTCATGGATACCATTGAAAATAATATATCATGCACCCAAAAAGTAGTGGTTGATATCCCTTTTAGGGAAAAAATGCCCCACTCCTCTAAATATGAGTCAGAACCACCATTGATATTTGAATACACTTAACCAGTGAAATATTTCCTTAAGAATTTTTTAAAAAATTTCATATTGTTTCTTACAACCTTACCACATGACATTAAACTTAAATTGAAACATACTCACTAAATAATGCTAAACTGCATGAAAGATTCATCCTCACCATATGACATTAAACTCTATAAACTATCTTCCATCATCATTCCTTATTAAAGGATAACAAGAGCTCGACACTTGTCAAACAACGTCTGGGGTGCTTATATCATCTTTCTAATAACATCAATCCATAAACCCTACATCATATCTTTAGTACCTTTGATTATCAGAAACAATTAATTTCCCTTGTAAAATAACACCTAGCTTCAAGGGACCCTTTTTTTTTACAATTCATGTAGGAATCTGGCACCTACATATGAGCTCCCACCCTGTTGACTAAATGTTTCCTTTCCATGAAAAAAGGGATTATGGTCATTGTTAGCTCTAAAATTATCATAGTGGACCTCAAAACCATAGAGATTATTGTCCTTTCCATAAATATGATCAGGATGAAAATTCATAAAGCTAAGTCCAAGTAAAACTCTTTTATCCTATTTCTAAACTCTTCATCTAAAAAGCTTATGAAAAAGATAGAGCCAAAAAAATCATAAAGTTTATAGGGCCCATCTTGTTGCCCTAGTAAAAGTTTATCCATGCCCACTAGACACCCTATTCTAGGATAGAGTTATAGTAATGATTTTTATTATCTCTTCACTATGATAATGTAATCATTAGGTGGAAGCATAATTTTTAGGGTGCTAGATCACTTCTTGGATATTACATTTTCTATAAATCACCTTCATATATTTGAAGTATGAGCTCATACTATCCAATTCATTATATAGATACACTTGACTTGGAACCCAATATCCAGGAGTTATTTCTCCTAGTTCTTCCCAATAGTGTGTTCGTAATAGGGACTTACTACTTTGAGGGGACCCCATTCGAATACACTATTTAAGGACACAATTCCTCATAGCTTATTCTTAGTGTGTGTCTTCGTACCTAAGGAAAGGTTCCCCTGAAATCATTATTTTATTGTCTGATAAAAATGTTATACTAGTTTCCACCATTACTAATGGTCAACCTATATCCACCAACCCCATTATCAATTGACTCTGATATTCCAAGACCATGATTCATAATCCAAACAACCAGTCTATTCCTGTGGATTCTATATCAATGAATGTTATGTCGTTATGTATTTTACCCATTCTCAAACCAGGGATGTAATATCCCATTCTTGAACCTTTTTATGGACCACACCACATGACCAAAAACCACATAGTGTAGGGACTAAGCATTTAAAAAATAAATATAATTACCCCTAGGGTTCTATAACCTTCATTGGATAGTCTTTCACACATACTCTACTTCACTTTCCAAGGGTTTGAATCTTCAGAAATCTCCCACAACCCTTGGAAAAGAGTGAGGACTCCCTTTTGACCATGTATGAGTTATATATATAAGGACCATAAATCCATCATCTATAGGTACATCCTCATTATAGGAAATGAATTCAAATCCTCATAAGTCATGATAACATGATAGTAGATCCCAATACCTCAGAGAGCTTTGCGATCATCCCAAATATGCTTGACCCATTCCATCACCCCTGGTCCAAACCCTAGGAAATGTTATTTACACAACCCATTTTCAAACAATCCATGTTTAGTTTTCCCCCTTATAATTATCCCACCATACATTAAACCACATATCGGAAATGATGGAGGGCATTCAGACCCTTAATTAATACTCATACTTCATTATCATTGTAATTATATGGGGTGCCAGAACCAATCATGAGTACCCCTCTTTCATCATCTCAATAAATATGTGGAGTTTCTAAACCCATTATAAATAACCAACCTTTACCAATTATATTTTAAGAATAAATGGATCGAGATGAAATATCCTAAACTATAGCAATATATGGTCTAATATTGAGGACCCTAAACTATAGAAATAGATAGTAAAAGATATAATACTAAAAAATACAACAATATAAGTTCCAGGACACTCAAACTTAATTTATAGAATCTTATAGGTCTAGAAGGACCTATGGAAAACAACTGAATTAAAGAGACATAATTATTTATCTGATGAAAATCTGAAAAGGGTATACACGGAAAAAGTTGAGTATCTTCTCATCAGACATGCACTTTGTGTGATCCATGAATATATAAGCATTAAATAAATGGAAAATCCACAAAACAATTTGGCTAAATACTCACAAAGGGTTGCCTAAGAAAAATCAATGTCCCCACCCACTAAGCTTCACCCATATGAATATTAGGAAACAATTTGGGCTAAAAAAGATACAAATCATATAGTGACCATTATTTTCCTCTACAAAACTAATATATGATCGATATGTCCATTGATGTAGGAAAATTTTAGAACACTTTCCCTATGGGACATATTTATCCAAGTTAGCCTTTTGGACCAGTTGATGTTGGAATAGCTGGAACAGATACGCCATTGAGTATTCTTATGCTATTAAATATTTATAGGAGGTTCTCATGGAAATATTATTGAGAATCAAGCATTTCAGTTCAAAATTTTTTTTTCAACGATATTATAAAAATATTATGTTAATGACAATATATGTGATATCGAGTTGATGAAATTCAATGAAATTGATAAATGAATACGAGATTGAAAGTAATATGAAAATTTCAAAAGTTTTGTTCATTGATAATGTCAAAAATAGTGAGTAATATAAACATTAAAGAGTCTCTTCAATGGATTCACAAAGTGTAAAATATTTATATGTTCATTGCTAGGTCATAATAAAATCAGGCCAACTAATATTTCTAAAAAATCCAGAGTTTGGAAAGAGGTGTCAATTTATCACTAAAATATCATCCACTCTATTATTCTTCCATCGCCAATAGATGGTGAGTCAGAATAAAAGTGTAAAACTTTTCACCCCCCACCCCTTCTTATTGATCATTAATAAAATTATTCTATCAAAATATAACATGTTGTGTGAGATATACACAAATAATTTTCTATAATATGTGTAGTCAAATAATCTATATGGGCATGAAATTGAGAGGCTTTCTAATATCTATGTTTTTAATCCTCTAAATAATCTTTTATTTATTAGACTAGAGAAGTATTTTAATAAATTATATACAAGGACCCATAGTTATTGGAAAAATATTTCCGATAAATTAAAATCTATAGAATGATATCATATAAATTTTTAAGAGTCAAAAACACTGGCTCACAAATCACAAAAGAGTTAGTGATGGAATTAATCTTTGTCAAATATATTTATTAAGTGAGTCTCAATAATTGAGGTATAGATTTTAAACAAAATTAGCCTTTTTGTACTAATATCCCAATTATTAATTGAGGGAGAAAATGTGAAGGAATAATGGTATATGGGCTTTGTTTAGATATCAAATCCAATAAAAGGAGGAATGGTCATGGTGAAACAAAATAAAGAGAGGAAGTATTGTGTGTTCTCCCCCAACTGGTGCATCCTCTATCACTAGTACCAAAGCAGAGGCTTCCTTAAAAAACCATGCCATATTGATAGAATTCTTGTCACTATGGTGAGATCACTTCCATGCGGTCTCCCTCAAGTCCTTAATCAACTCCATCACTACCATGGACATGATTCTTGGGAAATAACACGGCATGTCTACATAAATAGCTAATCGATTCAATTTACCAACTAGGTAAGCTTCCACCAAAGATTGGTTATAGTCTCGAGATAGAAAATTATGTGAATTGAAAGGTGGAAGAATGATTTTAGTATTTTTAACTTCACCAACCAATATATTTGATAATTGGTGAATTAGTCCAGAATGCAGTTCTCCCTCTGTGTCAGCTGAGGGGATCGCTAAAACCCTTTGAGTGATGAAACACTTAAGAGAAAATCAGTATTGTGTATATGGATCGCAAATGATTATCTCGTATACATTATCAATAAGAACCACATTCCAAAGAGATAAATTATAAGATTTCTTTCCAAGGGAAATATTTCCATTATAAATAATAATCCCAATAAGTGTTAGGTATGTCTTGAAGTTGGAAATATTTTTTCATCTCAATATCTCAATGACCTCACCAGTACCCAATGGTATTTCCTCAACCCCAGATATGTTTAGCGTCCAAGTTAGAAATAGTGTATGGGTAATTTTTCTAACATTAAGATATTTGTAACACAAAAAATTATATCCTATACAACCAAATAAAAATTGATAAGGTCCTATGATCTGGTAAGGGATACTACCTAGTTGAAAATGGAAAAAATTTTAATATTGGAGAGAGAGGTTTGGAACCACTACATTGAGGGGGCCTCCCACTTCTAGTTGTGCTACCATTACTGATTCACTAACACAAATTCCCAACCATGCATCCCCTATTGTGTAGGAATAACCATTTACAAACATTTCTAAATATCCCACTAATCAAAGACTTGTGGATACCTCCGGTCTCACCTGGTGGACCCATGAGGAATATTTTCAAGCATCCGTAATTTCCAAATAAATTCATGTGATGAATCAAACATGTTAATAAGGGAATAGTTGAGGGAATATGGAAGTTAGATGAGTCCCTATTTGATGAGGGAATACATTAATCCAATTTTTGAAATAAATAATCAAACATAAGCTTATATCTTTCTTTAACCTCTCCTCTGCAATGACAATCATGTCTCATTCCAATGTTGGTGTTTGATCAAGGTAATTAAAAATATTTACAAAATAAATTAATACATCATACATTTCACCGAGGGGACGTAGTCCCCTAAGATGATATATAACCCCAAATCAAATTCCAACTTCCCCATGGGTTAGATGAAAAGAGTTGGTACAATGAAACCAAAGACTAATCAGCTATGTGAGTAATTTTGATTAACGGTAAACTAAAAAATGATAAAAATGTGTTTATTCATAAATAAGGATGCCATGTAATTGATCCATGAATTGTATAAATCCCTGCCTAACCCTTAATGTACTTACCAATTCTTCAGAAAAGTTACCAACATGGCACAAAACCCACATTGAAATCTAGAAAAAAAATTGTTTTATAGGGAAGTGTCAAGTATTATTGAGTTACACAGATAAATATTTTGATGATAAATACCATGAGAATCAATAAATAGATGTGAATTATTAAATATATATGGTATCACCTAGAAATATTTAATAATTAACTGATTATCCTAATAAAAAACATTTTGATTATAATCAAGACATTGTGATAGCCAGTGAGACCGAATATTATATTTGGGAGATGGAATGATGGTGTCATCCAAAAGGAATAATCCATATAAAGATAGACATTTCAATAAAAGATATTTTTGAATCTCAGTTAGAATAATCCCCTTTAAAATATCATTGCTGGGAAGTACCTAGTACTAAAATTCAATATTACGGTTACAAGAAATTATAGCTCCCTGATTGATGATATCAAGGGATTTATGTGAACTAGAAGCCATATATTTAAGTTTATGAAGCATACATGAGATGGGGTGTAATATTAAAAGAGGAATAACTTAAAATAAATTTTATATTGGGGTTGTGTTAGCCAGTCATGAGACTCATTCCAATACGCGTCATTGTGTGACTCTTCATTAATGCAGCAGATCATGTGACCATAGGAATTTCAAATGAAAAAGAAAATTTTATAGCTTCAGTAGATTATGTGAATCATGCGGATATACATTGTGTAAAAATATTCATGGAATGGCCCAAAAAAATTTGTTGATTAGTTACAAATCTTATTTCATCAGTCAGTGGGAAAATTAAATCGTGTGAAGAGGTTAGGTGATAAGATCACATGATTGGGACTCACAAATGGTTCTCATGATGGGGTTACGTGAAGTGTCCATGAAAATCAATAAAATGTTAAATGTAGTCATGAGTTCTATGCAGATTTGGGTCACAAGAGAAGTGGTCGGCCTCCAATTTCCCTATTTATAGGGAACCTTGCAGATGGAGAAAATAATCTAGAAGACCAATCAATATTTAAAATACCAACTAGTGGAATACCAAAAGACCCAAGAAGGAATTTACATCCTCAAAACCAATCCATTATTCCTTGAAACCTCACTTATTATGGGGGTCATTTTTTGATGCTCACTAAATCAGAAACAGAAATTTTATGATCGAATAAATACGCAAAGCATAGTTTTTATTTTCTCTAAAAATGGAATGAAATATCAACAAGGTTGAATGGGGATTAGAAAAGTGGGTAATATGAATTATATTAACATATTATCATCACATGAATGGATTATGATATTCACATGATAATTTCATGATCATGAAATTCCACTCAGATAATCCCTCTTGATCTCATGAAATATTATAGATAAGTCACCCTGAGGATGAGAATCCCCATGAGATAGCCCAAATGATCTTGGGTCATCCCTTGGATGATTATTTTTTATCATGAAACATGATAGCTGAAAAATATTTTAAAATAACCTAGTCCATTTATAAACTAAAGTCTAAAAGGTTTGGAGGCTTCATGTTAATCATGTCACACTGATATTCATGAGTATAGATAATATAGTGTGTTTGATTAGTCTATTGATCATGATAAATTCCTAGGTACATGTTATCCTCATCATGTGAATTCCACTGGGTATGTCACCATAATCAGGTGAAAGATTTAAGACATGTCTCTTTGATCATGTGACACCATGATGGAAAATCAATGAGTGAAAGAAATTGGAATTAGAAAATAAAATATAAAAAATAAGGTACCCTTACATGAAGAATGTTTATGTTGTTTCTCATGAAAAGGGGTTGTGATATTCATGTAATTAGAATATTGATCATACGAAGTCCCTTAGATATGTCATCTTAATATTCTAAAAGACCCTTTACAGGTCAAATCAATCGTGAAGAAATCTATATGATATGTTTGTTTAATAATTTGATTCCTGAATAGACAACTGATAGGAAAAAGATGTAATTTTTATAAAATAAAAGATGAAAATGTGGAGGCTTCTTACTAAGAGTGTTATATTGTTTTTACATGATGTCCTTATATGATTCATGTAATCTATTAATGATCATGTGAAGCCCCTTGGAAAGGTATCCCTTGATCATTAAGAGGAACCTTTTATAGGAATCCTGCTCTTACAATGACTCCAAGACATGTTAGATAAATATTGTGAAGTTTGTTCAACATTTCTATTTGATTATGTCAAATAAATTTATCAATCCATGGGTTCAATATATATAGTAATGATAGAAGGATCATATGGTCACTTTTTTTACATGATGCAAAGATGATTTTAGGGATGAGACGTGGCTTGATCATTTGAAACCCGAGACGTGATTCTACCTCCCCTAACTCAGTCCTGTGTATATGATTTAAGTGTGATGAAAAGCAACATAGATACAGGGTGGTGATGCCTATAGACCCCCCTATCATAAAAAACACAAAAACTGGGGAGGAGATTATGGAATGGATTTTCTTGAGTGGAGAACCACATAATCACAATATTCATCGACCTAGTAGGATTAGGGAATAACTTAAGGGATTGTGTGATATATTTATGTAATTCATGTTTGCACCCCATTGATCATGTGAAGAAATTTTGTAAAGTCAAAAGGATCATGTGAAGGAGTTTTTTTATGATAACTTGATCACAATATGCCTCAATAGGTCAACACCTAATGTACGTTGAGGCATATATATCACAAAGGGTATGAACTAAGGATTCTTCATGTGAAACTGGACACACAGTTATTTTATTATGAACATGTCATGTTCTTAATATGATATTTTCATAGAATATGGGATCAACTTTGTCTAGGTCATCCTAGTTACAAAAATTATTCCATTAATTCCAGTAATATCATGTGATAACCTCTAAAAATGTTATCCTGGTCATGTGAAGTCCTCATGACAAGTCATCCAAATCATGTGAAGTTCTTTGGACATATCATCCAGGTCACACAAAGAACCTTGTACAATTCAACCTTGGTCAAGAGATATCCCTTAGATATTTCTGGTAGACACTCTATAAATTCCATGAAGTCACACCAAATATATTACCCAGGTCATCCGATAAACTCTATATATGTCAGGTAGTTCATGTTGTAGTCTTCAGGAATTCCAGGAAGACACTCCATATAAGTCAGGCTGACACCCCAAACATTTCAGGAAGACAACCATGGACATGTCAGCTTTTTCCATCATTAATACTTGGGCATGTCCTCTCAAAACATGTGAACCACAACCCATGAGTCTTTGGTCGATCATTACCCCTATTTATGATAAGTTTCAATAATATATGAGATCTACGAACTCATGAAACCTTATTCATGTTATGGGATATTAGGCCACCCAAGCATGCCCAACCGACCTCTAATGTTTATTACCCTCTATCCTTCAGAGGGTAAGAGCTGAATATGTTTAATTGGAATCCACCTTATTGTAATTAGCATGATATTTATTATAACCCACCCCTTATGGGTCTACCATTTTATCTCCTCCATCAATGGATTTGGGAAGTTACCCAAACTATGGGGAATCTAAGTCTTATCCAAATAAGATATATAGGATGCCTTCATAAGGACTAATATCTAATGGTAACCCACCTTGGTGTATATTCCTCCATATCCCAAATACCCAAGATAATGGGACTCAAATCATCCCATGTGATTGTCATCTGTCCTTGTATATCAGTAGATGATAAAGAGACTTATACACGGGAATCTTCTTAAGTATAAGCCCAAACCATTCCCTCAAGCACCCTAAACCCACCAGTAGATTAGGGATGATATTAATCTACAATGACTATGATTCCTATCCAAATAGGATATGTAAGAAAACTTCCAAATTATAGTGCTCCATATTAAACACTCTATCATCTCCACCCCTGTGCATAAGTTTTCCATCCATACAAAGCGCATTCAATTACTTTCTATCCCTTGTTTCTCACACCGAGCATGGATCACATGGGGTTAGGAACTTACAAAAATCATATCACTATAATCATAAAATTAACCCAACAAGGTAAACATCACTATATAATCTTCATCTAATGACACGATAAAAATACCTCATTACATGGGAATCCACATTGGTGTAAGTCTATAAGGAATTCTCATGTTAATAAACACTTGGGAAATAACAGTCATGAGTGTTAATTATTCATCTCCACCCATCAGTGGGATGAATTAAGATAAAACTATGATGACACTAATTCATATTATAACTAAAATATATAGGACACCTTCTTAAGGCCTAATATTTAAACCCAATTCCTAGGTTCCCTCACATATTTCCTTATCGCATGGTGTTAAACTGCATAGTATAGTCATGTTACATAACCTCAATCTATGTAAAATAAACTATGTGGGTTTTGATTAATTTTCTCATCAGATACACATGATGCCACATATAGGTTCAATACCACTCTCAAATCACAAGTCACCTTCTTGGACAATATTGAACACCAGAGTGCCTGGCCATGTGGCTTTAAAACAAAAGCAGTGACTCATTTCCATGGGATGATTGAAACCATATAGAGTAACATTGATATATTCAGATGGAGTTAATATTAGAACCATGTTTTCATATAGAGATATTAAACAAAAGAATTTTTTTTAGGGTAACCATTCAAACATTGTGATTTGGGAGAGATACATAATCATATATTAAATCTATAAGAGAGTCCCAGTGTCAGTAATAATTCCCCCCAAAAGGGTGTGATGATCCTAACCTCCCATCCTATTGAAAATTTTGAGTTACTAATTTTCATTGGGTTTTAAGCCCAGAATTATCACCAACCTTTTGAATGCATACTCGGATTCATCATAGTAGTGGGAGTCATTGAGTGTTTTTGCAGATAAACCCTTCCGACATTATTGATTGTTAAAATATACTAATCCCCTCACAATCAAATTTCTGACAAGAATATTTGGTGAAATATCTCGATAATAATATGAGTAATTATTTATAATTATTATACTAATATTTTTTTATATTAATGGAAAACCCTTAATTATTCATTTCTATCTACTTAAAAAAACAAAAGAACATTGTTAGTGTGTTGTGTGAACTACCGCCTCCAGGAAGTGAGGTCATTAATTTTTTAAAAATGATTTTAATGGATGGAATTAATGGTGTTAAGGATGTATAAATAATGTATTTATATATATATATATATCATATAAGTATAATTCATAAATGTCAATTTAATATCCACCCTCACCCCCAGTCATGCATTGAAAAACAGGAATTTTAATCATGCATATATTATTAAATAATCTTATACATTATATAAAAATATTAAAATATAGTTAAACTCATAATAAAAAAGTAATAATATCAATATGATTATTTTTTAGTGGTATTATGTTATAAGAAACACCTCATTGATCATACTTTCCAATCTAGTTAAAGCATTACCATGTTTGGGTATGTTTAACCACCTACATGAACAATGCTTTAAAATCCAATTATGGATGACTATAGAAACATTAAAACTAATATTATTATAATATATTATGAAAATAATGATTATTATATGGTTTGAAAAATATTATATTAATTATTAAAGTAGTATTAAAGTAGTATTTTCATTCTTTAAAATCACTAAAATAAGACAACACTGATTCCATTTTCATGCAGCATAACTAAAGCTCTTATGGAATGATATTAGATATTTTTAAATAAATGTAAGTATTATATTACATTATCATAAATGATAAAACTTATCATAAATGAAATGTTAATTATATCAATATTATAAAGAGTACACAAATGGTTAATGATATTAACACACGATGTTGAAAAGTGATTATATAAGTTTAAACACCTAAAGAGAATTGTTATTAAGGAGGGGTATAAATAGAAATTAATATGAGTAAGTTTCTAAAATTGGTAATTAAGATGCTTATATTTATGATATAGGATTTTAAATAACATCTACTTAATGTAAAGGGTAAATGTATTAAACATGTTAACTCAAAATCTATTCATTGAGTTATTAAATTTTCTTATATAACATCATTTTCCAAGACCTTTGATTTTAAATGATTATCTCTTTTTATTTTTTGGGAAAACATGATTTGTAAACAAATTAATTTTCATAAAATTCTTTATTTTCATTTTCTTAAAACAAAGGAAACTTTTTAAAAGAGACTCAAAACTATAACTTTTTTATCGATGATTTAAAAATGTTTTCAAAAATATCCTCTCATGATTTAGTTTTTATTATCCTAAAATGACATAAGATGTGGTTTTTTAAGTTTAATTTTGTAATGAATCAATTTTTATATGATATTATGATATCCATGATTACTTAATTTCAGGTTATTAGAAACCCCATTTTTACATTGGTTCATTATGATATGTTTACGATTGATTTTAAGTGGCACACATATGTATGAATGATAATGGGTGGGGTCCTATATCGCCTTCTGAAAAAAAATATAATATTCTATATCCTGATATATTCAGTTGTGTAAATAATGAGTTCTTTCATATAGGTGTGGTCATGTTGTGTTTTTTCACATATTCAGGCATTAAAATAATGAGTTTTGTCACATTGGTTGGGGCATAATGAGTTTTCTTACAAAAGCTTCTCAATGTTGTAGTTGTGAAAGATTATCTTTTTTATCAAGTTATGACACCTTTATATGTTATTTATCATATCATTCCATGATAAAAGATTTATTTCTTTACCATGAAATTTCATGTTTTCATAATTATTACTTTTCAAGTATTCTTCACTTGTATGTCATGTTCACATATTATATGACTTATCTTTTACACTTCCTTAAATATCATTTTATGACATTATATTAATCTAACATGTTTTGTTATTTTCATCTATAGTTTTATGATCATGCATTACTAAATTGTTTTCTACCCTGTGTTCTCATCTTTGTTTATTTAATATTCATCTATGATGTGATATTCCCTTACTGGTGATTTTATCTCACCCCTTTCTAATACTTCAAATAATCATTTTATAAATATGATTATGTCTTATGAGATTTTATTAAAGGTCCTAGAGTAGGAATATTATAGAGAAATTTTTTCAATTGTGATAAAATAATATGTTTATGTTACAAATTTATGTGAAATTGTACCTTTTGATCTTTTGGTTATATGAATACTTAATGGAAGTGTTATTTAAATCATTGGATTGTTATTATATTTATGTCACATTAAGACAAGTCACTATAATTGGAGTCACACATGGTATAGACTTATTGAAGATTATTTTAGTTATTTGAAGATATTATATTAGTTAGATTTGGTAATAGGGTTATAAAACCATAGTGAAAACCCTATAAATGAGTTTGATTATATGATGATTTCAAAAGATATTGGTAAAGTATTGAGTAGATTGTTTTTTGTAAAACTAAATATATATCAAGATATTACATGTTAATATCGGATCTAGAATATATATAGCTCACTATAATAACCCTATAAAGGGTGTGTTGGGTATTAACTCAATATTCACATGGTGCATAAAAAAGGGGTATTATTCCAAAATTGGTTTGGTACTCCTGAGGGATATGCTTTTCTAGATCATATTCTATTTATAAACCACTATGAAGGATTTATTTCTAAGTCCATTTTAGAGAATATGTTGAGGAGTGTATGATCATCTAATATAAAGTAACCTAGTTCAAACTAAGATTAACATAGTTTAAACTAAAATAACAGTTGGCCAATATAATAATGTAAAAGTAAAATAATTTAAAGGTTTAATTAATTTTATGATTATGAAATTTCACATGTATCTTTAAAAATTTTTCATCCTTGTAAACCCTTTTAGATGTTCTAAATTTTGTAAATAAAATAACCTTGTCTGTGATGGAATATACAATGATTAGCTCAATGATCAACCCTTCAGTGTTGTAGAAAGAGTGAGAAACATAAATATTATGTAAAACCAGCTATTATATAATATGTTTTACAATCCAAAAATATTTGAAGTCCGAAACATACCAAATAATATAAATATGGAGTCACATGAATGATCATGTAATAGTGATTATGAAAGAATAAATTTTCGAATTCATATATGAAAAATGTTGGAAGAAACACCATGGTGATTACCTTAAGGGGACTATAAGATACATTTATTTTGGAATTAGGGGTCATTGAGAATCAAACTATCTTAGAAAGTTTAAGTGTTCTATGAATGTTACAAAAAGAAGAGGAACTCATCATATGGAACCATTAAAATTCCAATGACTCATGTGTTTAGAACTCATGCATTATCCAAGGAAATGATATAGTCCAAGGATTGAAAAATATGGATAAAATATATATCCTTAAAGGATTTAAGAACCTCTCCAATGATTATTAATGAAGTGGATAGTGGTATTTAGGTTTCACTTACCCTCTACCACAAATTATTGGATGCACTCTAGTTCTATCAGCACTATTGTATCTAGGGTTTTTCTAAACAAATAATGTATCCACACTCAATGGTTTTTATTTTAAGGAAATAATTTAATGGTATTATTTTTATGTTTTTAGAAATAAATATTTTAAAAATTATAATGTCCTACTTTAAATTATTTTCATTTTTCAAAATAGAATGGCTATATTCACTTAAATCCACAATAATTTATACAATATAAATAAACACATTCTAAATAAAAAATGATCATCTTTTAGTATAAGGACAATTATGAATAATAAATGAAGAGAAATAAATCCTTCACATGGGCCTTCATATCTCGTTATGGGATGCATTTCCTTGAAATGGTTAGGAAAATTAGTTTTTTCTGGTAATCTAGATGATATTGTGGATCATATGTCATTATAGATAATTAATTGAGACATGTTAATATCTTCTCCACCATTACCCATTCCTCCATGTGAATGATAATTAAATTACGAGGATACAATTTATCTTATGTGAATACAATGTAATAATCGGAGATTTTGGATCATTTAAAAATACATAAAATGTCCTATAACTTGTTTCACATGCTACACCTAACGTAAAAAATTCACAACATATTATATGTTTTCTTTTAAACTAATAAATTAAAAAAGAAAATGAATTTATATTTAAAAAAAGTAAAATTTATTTTTAATTCAAAATTAATTTTCTTTATTAGTATGTATTTTTTTATTTTTCTAAAATAATCATTTTTATTTGAATAATGACAATACTTAATTTATTAATGTCATAATTTTTATGAAATTAATTTTTTATATGAATAAATTGAATGTTTTTTAATCCTTTTAATCTAAAATTATATATTAGAAATTATAATAAGAAAATTATAATAAATTTTGAATTTATAATTTCATTCCCAAGAATTTGAAAATTTATGTGGAGTTTTAATTAAAAAAATTGGCTATTTTGTTTAATTAATTAGAACATTATGGAATAATGTTTTTGATTTATTTTATAGTTAAATAAATACTCATTGAATAATAATAATTATATTAAATTCATTATAATCAATATAATTTATAATTTATTCCTAATCATAAATCATTTAACTTTAAAACTACTTTTTCTAAAAACTGTTTTTTTACACATTACATGTGCTAATATTACGATTAATTTTCAAACAATTATAAAGTTAATTTCATTAAAATAATCTTATATTTGAAGTATTATTTTTCATATTATTTAATATGTCCAATTTCATTTTTGGGTAAAAAATTTCGATTTTTAGGATTAATTATATTTACCATGATAATAGTGAAAAAATAATTTTAAAATTACTGTTTTATTAAAAACAAGGAATTTATATCATACCAATTAAATTGAAATACTTTAAATAATTAATTTAATACGGAATATAAATACATAGATATTTTTTTATTTTTTAAATGGAATCATTGGGTGTGTCTTTTTCAAACCCCCCACACAAGGGAACCCCCTCTCTGTAAAGAGGTCACTCTGGAGAGAGCTCCAATTAGGAATGAGTCATTTCTAACTAAGATAGTAGAGCATCCTGGTGGGTAACAACCTGGGTGGTGATAGATAATCACAAAACTCTATCAACACAGGTTGGTTGTGCCTCATTTTAACCTCCATATAAGGGACTGGGTGACCCAACAAGACAAGTGGATCTAGGGGGAAGGAGAAATTCTTCCAAGAGAAGACACTCAAGAATTGAACCCTGAACCTCCCATAGAATAACATTAGTATACTTTTAACCATCACCATCGTTCCTCTAACTATGCACGAGTATAAATTCATAAATAAATATATTTAAAATCATTTTATTATTTAGAAATTGATAATAATATTAAGTATTCATAATAGTAAAAATTTCATTTTAAAATATGTTTTTCTACACATTATTTTTTTAATTTAAAAGTTATTTTTATAATATTTTGAAATTTAATTGATGTAAAATTTAGTTCTATCACACCCAAATTTGGTTAAATGTTATATTTTATATATTTATTAAAACATAATATCACTTAGTTAAAAAAAATTACCTAGTTTTAATGTAAAATATTAGAATGTAAAAAAAATTGTAAATACCTTGTGGCATGTTTAAAACATGTATGGAGACACTTGGTTGAGCCTTTCTCAACCCAACCATACCTTACACTATAATTATTCCCATTTTAGACCATTGATCCTTGAATAGTGTCATTGAATATTTTAAAAATGGTTAATGTTTCAAAAAGTACCCATTCTCTGCCCTTATAAAATGAAAAAACTTCCACTCTTCAAAGCTAAACTTTATCTTTGAGTTTATAACACCAAGAGATATTATGGTAGATTTATCTTCAAAATAACTTAATATCATAGATATCTTGCAATAAATTAAAAATTGAGTCTAAATGAACCATAATTGAATATAACTTAGTATTTAACTTATAGTTATGAATAGAAATAACAATATTTTGAAAATTATTTTTATTAAAGTTATTATACAGATTGAAAATAAATTTTCTTCAAAAATAGATTTTATTACCTATTGTGAGAAAATATTAAAAATAATTACTACCACTTTTATATTTTTATTCTATAACATTGAGATAATATTTTAAATATTAATTTTAAAATTATCATAGAATAATTTTTTGAAAACATTATGAAAGATTTATTTTTTGATGAAAAGTGAAAATACATTTTTTATTGAAAATTATCATTCCTTTTCAATTACATAGAGTCGAATTCTATTTTAGATTAGTTTTAAAATTTCTATAGTTCCTTTTGATTAAAAAAATTGAATAAATGTTCATGGATTCAACATTATACATGAATTTGGTATAACAACATTTTTATACTTAAAAGGTATGTTTTTAGAAAACCGGTTTTCATCGCCCTTCACTAGTTTGATTTAAATTAATCAATGCTACTTTTGTGAATTTAGTTTGAAAAAAAATTATTTAATATTTTTAGTTAGGATGACCACATTATATAAATATGAACTATTTACTTTTATTCAATATGAATAGTAACATTGATATATATTTGTCAGCCCGGCAAGGGTAAGATAATTAAAACAAGGTTAACACTTTGGGATAATGATTTCAAACTTATATAATTGTCTCCCTTATACTATTGGATGAGTAGAGTTATATGATTCTCACCAAAAACTAGAAAATATTTACACTTGGATCAATGATTTCTTTCATGTCGACCTTTATATTATTTTAATAACAGAATAAATACAAAAAATACATTCTCTCGACTCTAATATCTCTAATATTATTTAACATGGGTAAAAGGTGGTTATGTTTGGTTTTAATTGTCTATTTGAAATATTAATTTTTTTATCAAGGTAACTATTTTCTATTTCTTAGTGACTGATTAATTATCTTAATTGATTATCCAACTCCGACATGGTATTTATTCAAATAAAAAATGATATTGAAAATATTAAAAGTAATTCAATGTTCTTATATTATTGTGTTCAATTATTTTTATATTTTTGTAAAGACCCGTAAAATTCAAGGGAAATTTTTTCTTAATTTTCTTTAGAATTTTACAAGAGCGCGGTTTCAGATAGCACCCGATTCCGAGGCCCGAAGTGCCCGGAATCGTTTTCCGAAGTTTGGCTCGGGTACGTTCAGTGAACGAACGAGCGGGAATTCCTAACTTTTGAACCGGTGCTCGGAATTGAAATCTGAGGGCACCGATGAACTCGCAGCGCCGATATTCGCTTAAAGAGACCTTTTCGGGAGTTGCGTTTGTTGCGGGACGAAAGTTAGTTTTTGGGAGAATTATAAAAAAGTTGAATAAAAAAATTGTGGAATTCTTTTTATTTGACTTTTGTAGGTTAACTCCTCTCAAAGGGAGTTAGGGGTGGGACCCACACCCACTTAACCTCCCTTGAGAGGATTATGTGTGGTGGGACCCACACGAACCTAAACCTCTCATCTTCCCCCTTAAACTCCCCTCTCTCCCTCTTAAATGTTTGTTAACTTAACATCTAATTAATTACACATGACATGTATAATTAATTAAGTGTTATGTTTTTGATTTTTAAGTTTTGAATTCCTTGGCTTGGTAAATAAAATAAGGAGGAACCTTATTTTATTTGGTTAGTTTTGTTTAGCCAACTTTTGAGGATTTTTGAGAGCTCCTCCTCCTTCTTCTTCAACTTGACGAAGAACGCTCAACTTGACGAAGAACGCTCAACTTGACGAAGAACGCTCAAGTTCCGACGATGAACGCCGCTCCTCTCTTCTTCGTCTTTTGTGTCAACGAGAGGGAACGCCACTTCCTCCTCGGACTCCCTTTGTCGGCATACGAAGATTCGCCAACGACGTATCTCATCGGACGCACCTCTTCGTCATCGGATTTGACGAACGACTACCGCGACGTTGTTTTCCGCAGGACGTTGACAAATCTTCGAACCTATACCCAAGGTAGGGGTTGTTGATTTTTTGTTTAATTATTTTTATTCTTGATCATGGATCTAGCATGTCTAACGTGAGGCTTTTAAATATTTTAAGTTGCGTTATTATTTAACGTGAGGGGGGCCGGACCGCATGAACACGGCCGAACCCCCCTCCATCGTTCTTGTTGATTTACCTTGCGGGTGGAAAAAAGGTGGCATGGTGTCGTCGCACCACGTGGTTAATCGTGCGTTTATTTTACACGACGTCGTCGCGCGCGCACCATGGAAGAAACATCTTGAACGCGACGCCGTCGCGCCGCGTTGAAAGAAATCAAGGCACGGCGGAGGGGCGCGGTGTCGTCGCACCGCGCCGGACGACGAACACCGTGACCGGTTCCGGGCCGCGGCGGAACGAGGAGACCGGCGGCCGGGCCGCCGGCGTCGGAAGCCGAAAAGGGGACCGGATTTTTTCCGGTCCCGTTGGAGAAAACCGCCAGGCCAGCTGGCCGGCCGGATGGTCAAACCCGGGGGAAATTAATCCCTCGGCCAGCTCCAAAAACCCCCCCTCATTTAAGAGGGGGGCGGTCACCATGAGGGGGGGGGGGGCAGGAGGCCCCCCGGTTTTCTTCAAGCCGGCCCCCATGTGGGGGCCGTTTTTTTTTTAAGGGCGCGGCATATAGCCACGCCGCCTCCCAATCAAGCGGGGGGCTTGAATCCCCCCCGCGCGCTGCCTCCGTGCGGAGCCACGCTGCCGCACCGCCGGCCGGCCGGCTGGGCCGGGTCGGACCCGGGTCGGGTCGACCCGGTTCGGGCCGACCCAAGGGGGGGGGGTCGGGCCGGACCCCCCCGTTTCGGATCAGTTTCGGTCTTTTGGCTATAACTTGAGCCACGGACGTCCGATTGACGAACCGTATTCGGAAACGCGATCCTTGGATCGAGACGGTCGTTTCGGTATATCGCACTCAAGGTTTCGGATTACTTTGAGTTCGGCCGGGTTGGTTCGTTCACGAAACCAACCGGGCCTTCGGAGCGGAAACGCTCATATCTTGAGCTACGGACGTCCGATTGACGTGTCGTCAGCCGCGTTGTGTTCCTCTTAGCGAGACGGATCTTTTGGCATACTCCGCCCGAGGTTTGGACACAGGTGGAGTACGGTCGGGTTGGTTTTGCCTTAAAAACCAACCGGGCCCCGAGGACGAAAATGCCAATAACTCTCAGACCGGGCGTCCGATCGACGCGTCGTCTGTTGCGTTGAGTTCCTGTTGACGATACGGAACTTTTGGATACATCAACTCTGGACTTCGTGACAGTTGATGTATCAGCCTCTCGGCTCGTGGAGCGGACCCTCCGAACGAGCTTGCTGTGTGCGGGAACCCTAGTGCTGGCTGCGACTGTGACTGCTACTACTGCTACTACTGCTACTGTGACTGCGACGACGACAGTACAGAGATCCTGTGTGGATTCGACGACGACGACTTCAGCACTCAGCGATCCTACGTGGATCAGTGCTACAGGTCCTGTGTGGGCCCGATCCTGTGTGGGTCTTTGCGCTCAGCGGTCCTGTGTGAACCAGCGCCTACAGGTCCTACGTGGGCCCGATCCTATGTGGGTCTTTTGCGGGGGTTAGTTACCTATCGATCCTTCGTGGGTCCGATGACTTAGATGGATCAGAGATCATCTTTATCGTCCCTTGAAGAAGTATACCTGTGTGAGCTGAATCCTGTTGCTTTCCTGTGTGGATTGTGTTGTGCAATCCTGTGTGGATTACGTTTTACTTTCCTGTGTGGAATACGTTTACTTTCCTGTGTGGACTGAGTTGTACTTGGGCTCGGAGGTTGGAGCGTATTTGAAATTGATGACTTAGGTATATGTATGGGCATATACCTAAGCAGTGTTGGTTGTTACTTCGTGATTGTACCTTTCTTCGTGGTTTATCCTTTGTGGATTTGAGAGACCTTCAGGGGTCTCGGGGTCCCTACTGAGTAGCTTATACTCACCCCTGCACGGGCTTTGCCCGCACTACGTTGTCTTGGTTGCAGACGACGGACAGCGTTGACCTTAGCTGAGGCTTGCAGAGCGGGACGGTACCCAGAGGTGGACCACTGGGCGGGACGTGCACGGAGCGGACGGCGGGACCCGTGGAGCAGAGGAGCTATCTCTACCCACCCTTCAGGTTGGATTTCCAGTGGACAGCTCGGTGTAGCGGCTTTTACTTTTCAGTTGCTATTTTCCCTTTTCGAGTTGTACTTTACTTTCAGTTTGGGTTTGTATACAGGCCCATTTACTTTTCCGCACTTTCAGTTGTACTCTGCTTTTGTTTAGTGTTTACTTTCCGCTTGCTTACTCTGTGGTGTTTGTTTACTTTTCAAAGGCAATGCCTTCCCTTTTTACCGGGATTTACGCCTTGGTGCTAGTCGCCAGCCCCTGGCCTATAGAAGGCGGGCTTGGGGTAGTCACGACACGGACCCCGAGGGCGGGTCGTGACAAATTGGTATCAAAGGAGTTCGGTTCTACCGCGAACTCTGATCTTTTCTATGTGAAGCAATAATGTTTAGCGTATTGAGTGTGGTAATCAGTCCAGGGAGTCCAGTGTTGGTGCGGCGGCCGACGTATCCGTACACCAGGACCCTGACTTCTGATTTCCTACTTAATGCACGAAAACATTGATTGCGTGTGTTTTTCAAAGTTTTCTTTGTGATTACTTATATCAGCTCACCAGGTATACTGTTCTGACCGTGGCGCACCTGTTTTCTTTTCAGGATGGACCCACGACGGCAGCCAGCTAGGGTTCCGAGAGTCGAGCGTGACGACAGCCCACCGAGCGACGAGGCCTCGGTGCAGGGCCCTTTGTCAGCAGTGGCACCGGCGGTAGCTCTACCCGCCGAGCCCCCGATGCTTCCAGTAGCAGCCGCTGACAATGCACGTCGCCTCAGCACACTGCATGAGTTTCAGCGCCAGCGACCACCCAGGTTTCGTGGGGAGACGGATCCCCAGGCAGCAGAGGACTGGCTGGAGGCAGTGGTTCGAGTGTTTAGGCTAGTGAGGACACCAGCAGACCTCATGGTGATCCTCGCTGCGAGCCTACTACACGCAGCAGCAGGACGATGGTGGAGCTTGATGCTCCAGGTGCACGATGAGGCATCTCTACTTTGGACGGACTTTGAGAGCCTCTTCCGCTCGGAGTTCGTCCCAGCCACTCTTCGTGCGGTGCGTATCCAGGAGCTTCTACAGCTGCGGCAGGGCAGCATGATGGTCGCTCAGTACTCGGCGAGATTTACCGATCTCTCGCGCTACTCGACCGACATGGTACGGAACCCATTCTTCTGGGGCCGGACCTTCGAGCAGGGTTTGAGACACGAGATTAGGGCATCGCTGATCTCCCTCAGCATACCGACTCAGACAGGAGTACTGGAGCGGGCCCTTCTGATCGAGAGCTTCCTTGCCGAGTCTACACCAGCACAGAGACCCACCGCAGGGCGGCACGTGGCAGAGTCATCTGCAGCAGGCAGTCGATGGATGACTCAGGGGTCCAGACAGACCAGACCTTCGGGCAGACGACCTCAGGACACTGGCTCAGCAGTTCGGGGCACACAGCGCGGAGCCAGTCTTTCGAGAGGCAGACAGTGCTACTCGTGCGGCGGGAAGGGCCCCATGGCTCGTGACTGCCCGACCCGCCGTGCCGAGGAGCAGCAGACGGTTGAGGGACCACCGAGGCAGAGGCAGAGGGTCGACCGTGGCGGTCCGCAGGGAGGAGGCGGACGAGGCAGAGGAGCTGGACGAGCAGCCGGTGGTGGGCGACGCTTTGAGGCTCTTCCACCACCACCACCAGGAGGTCCACCCCGACCACAGGGAGCTGGCGGGCAGAGACAGGCACAGCTCCAGGCAGCAGAGGCCTACGACCACGGCGCACCCGAGATGATTCGAGGTACTATTTGTGTCTATTCCACCCTTGCTGCAGTTCTTATAGACACAGGAGCGAGTCACTCTTTCATAGCCGCTGCCCTTGTTCGGAGCTCGGAGATTCCGACAGAGCCGTTGGCTCGATCCTTACGGCTAGAGACTCCTACGGGAGCAGACTTGACGATTACGCACTGGTGCCGGCAGTGTGAGCTTACTCTAGGAGGCGAGAGCTTCGGCTGGGATCTTCTTGTAGAAGCGTCGAGGCCTTACGACGTCATCTTGGGCATGGATTGGCTATCTACGGTCCATGCACAGATTGACTGTTTTAGGCGCAAGGTGCAATGTGTACGCACCGACGGGAGCAGGTTCACCTTCACCGGCGAGAAGGGAGCCTTAGCAGCACAGGATGGACTTCCGCGGAGGAGAGGACAGCCCATCACTCATCAGTTGGCTAGCCTTATCCTTGGAGAAGTTGACGTGCGGGGTCCTGGTTTTCCTGCAGTGGTGGATCAGTTTGCGGACGTTTTTCCCGACGACGTTCCAGGGCTACCTCCTCGCAGAGAGGTAGACTTTTATATTGACTTGTACCCCGGGACAGCCCCGATATCCACTCCAGCATATCGGATGGCCCCCTCCGAGCTTCGAGAGCTACGAGTATAGTTGGAGGACTTGCAGGGCAAGGGGTTCATCCGACCCAGTGTTTCACCCTGGGCTTCCCCGATATTGTTCGCCAAGAAGGCGGACGGGAGCTTGCGACTTTGTGTTGACTATCGTCGCCTGAACCAGGTGACAGTGAGGAACAAGTATCCGCTACCGAGGATTGATGACCTCTTTGATCAGCTCAAGGGAGCACGGTGGTTCTCGATGATAGACCTCATGTTAGGTTATCATCAGCTCAGAGTCAGAGACGAGGATGTGCAGAAGACAGCCTTCAGATGTCGGTATGGCCACTATGAGTTCTTGGTTATGCCATTCGGTGTAACCAATGCTCCAGCAGTGTTCATGGCTCTCATGAACAGGATCTTTCAGCCATACCTCGATCGGTTTGTCGTGGTCTTCATCGACGACATTCTGATTTACTCTACGACAGAGGAGGAGCACGCCTATCACTTGCGAGTTGTACTAGACACACTCCGAGAGCACCAGCTTTATGGTAAGCTCTCGAAGATCTAGTTCTGGATACGTGAGGTCCACTTCTTGGGACACGTTATCTCTGAGGTGGGAGTTGTAGTGGATCCCGCGAAGATTGAGGCTGTGTTAGCTTGGGAGCCACCCAGGAGCGTGACTGAGGTTCGGAGTTTCTTGGGACTAGCTGGATACTATCGGAGATTCGTGCCAGACTTCTCTAGAGTTGCGGCATCACTCACAGCTTTGACGAAGAAGGGGAAACCCTTCGTGTGGTCTGACAGATGTCAGTAGAGCTTCCAGGAGCTGAGACAGAGATTGACTAGCGCACCTATCTTGAGGTTGCCCGAGGAGGGAGTAGGGTACGTAGTCTACTGCGATGCATCAGGGACCGGACTCGGATGTGTTCTGATGCAGGATCGGGTAGTGATCGCCTATGGATCACGACAATTGAGGCCGCATGAGCAGAACTACGCTACCCATGACCTGGAGTTAGCAGCAGTGGTCTTCGCTCTGAAGACATGGCGGCACTATCTGATGGGCGAGCGCTTTACAGTCTTTTCCGATCATCAGAGTCTCAGGTATATCTTCTCGCAGAAGGACCTGAACCTGAGACAACGTCGATGGCTTGAGTTCCTCCAGGACTATGACTTTGAGATAGTCTATACTCCTGGGAAGGGGAACGTAGTAGCTGATGCCCTCAGCAGGAGGATGGGCATTCAGTTACTTGAGGAGGCGACGGAGCAGCTAGCCTCTTTGCAGATATCCTTCGTGGATAGAGATGGAGCAGCCTTCCTTCAGTCTCTCACAGTCACTCCTCCACTACTGCAGCGGGTCAGGTAGGCACAGCGTGAGGACGCTGACTGTGAGACACGGCGTGCACAGATATCCTCGGGACAGGCACCTGATGGTTTCTCCCTTGGAGCATAGCACGACATCCTTTTCAGAGGACGTACCATGGTACCAGTCGCTTTGCGAGAGGAAGTGCTGAGAGAGTTTCACACTTCTCCTTTGGCGGTACATCCTGGAGTGGCGAAGATGTACAAGGACCTCAGACGACAGCACTGGTGGCCGGGCATCGAGAAGGCAGTAGCAGAGTTCGTTTCTCGATGCCTCACCTGCCAGCAGGTGAAGGCAGAGCATCAGGTACCAGCAGGCTTGGTACAGCCCTTGGAGGTTCCGGAGTGGAAGTGGGACGGCATATCTATGGACTTCGTGACTGGACTTCCACGCACTTCCAGAGGTCACGACTCCATCTGGGTGATTGTTGACCGACTCACCAAGTCGGCACACTTCTTACCCATCAGAGAGCAGGGCTCAGTAGAGAGCTTGGGACGTCTTTACGTTCGGGAGATTGTGCGGCTCCACGGTGTACCATCATCTATCGTCTCCGATCGAGATGATCGCTTTACTTCCCGGCTTTGGAAGGGGTTATAGGAGGCGTTCGGTATGCAGCTACGTCTGAGCACAGCCTTTCACCCTCAGACGGATGGTCAAACGGAGAGGACCATTCAGACTCTCGAGGACATGCTCCGCGCATGTGTCCTCGACTTTGGTCGTAGCTGGGAGGACCACCTACCCTTGGTGGAGTTTGCGTACAACAACAGCTACCACTCCACCATCGGGATGGCACCGTACGAGGCGTTGTACGGCCGACCATGTAGATCTCCTTTGTGCTGGACAGACCCTGGGGAGTCAGCACTTGTGGGACCGGAGATGGTCCAGGCCACGACAGAGAAGGTCCAGGTCATCCAGGAGCGGATGAGGACAGCTCAGAGCCGGCAGAAGTCATACGCTGACAGGAGGCGGAGGCCACTGGAGTTCGAGGATGGCGACCACGTGTTCTTGCGGGTCTCACCTCGACGTGGTATTCGGAGATTTGGCCGAGGCGGCAAGTTATCTCCGCGCTTCATCGGACCCTTCTAGGTCCTCAGCAGGATTGGTGAGGTGGCTTATCGCCTGGCTCTACCACCTCAGTTGCACCGGGTGCACGACGTCTTCCACGTGTCTCAGCTGAGGAGATACGTGCACGACCCGACGCACATCATTGATCATGGGGAGCTTGACGTTGACGATGGGGCGATTTTTACGGAGGTCCCGGTGGAGATAGAGGATCGACAGGAGCGGGTCCTGCGTGGGCGATTGATTCCTCTTGTGCGCATCAGATGGCAGCACGGGAATCTCCAGGAGAGCACATGGGAGCGGGAGGCTCAGATGCGTGCTCAGTACCCTCATTTGTTTCCCTATTTTTTTATGTATCTTTACGGGGACGTAAAGCCCTGAGGTGGGAGTAATGTAAAGACCCGTAAAATTCAAGGGAAATTTTTTCTTAATTTTCTTTAGAATTTTACAAGAGCGCGGTTTCAGAGGGCACCTGATTCCGAGGCCCGGAGTGCCCGGAATCGTTTTCCGAAGTTTGGCTCGGGTACGTTCAGTGAACGAACGAGCGGGAATTCCTAACTTTTGAACCGGTGCTCAGAATTGAAATCTGAGGGCACCGATGAACTCGCAGCGCCGATATTCGCTTAAAGAGACCTTTTCAGGAGTTGCGTTTGTTGCGGGATGAAATTTAGTTTTTGGGAGAATTATAAAAAAGTTGAATAAAAAAATTGTGGAATTCTTTTTATTTGACTTTTGTAGGTTAACTCCTCTCAAAGGGAGTTAGGGGTGGGACCCACACCCAATTAACCTCCCTTGAAAGGATTATGTGTGGTGGGACCCACACGAACCTAAACCTCTCATCTTCCCCCTTAAACTCCCCTCTCTCCCTCTTAAATGTTTGTTAACTTAACATCTAATTAATTACACATGACATGTATAATTAATTAAGTGTTATGTTTTTGATTTTTAAGTTTTGAATTCCTTGTCTTGGTAAATAAAATAAGGAGGAACCTTATTTTATTTGGTTAGTTTTGTTTAGCCAACTTGTGAAGATTTTTGAGAGCTCCTCCTCCTTCTTCTTCAACTTGACGAAGAACGCTCAACTTGACGAAGAACACTCAACTTGACGAAGAACGCTCAAGTTCCGACGAAGAACGCCGCTCCTCTCTTCTTCGTCTTCCGTGTCAACGAGAGGGAACGCCGCTTCCTCCTCGGACTCCCTTCTTCGGCATACGAAGATTCGCCAACGACGTATCTCATCGGACGCACCTCTACGTCATCGGATTTGACGAACGACTACCGCGACGCCCGACCTCCGCGACGTTGTTTTCCGCGGGACGTTGACAAATCTTCGAACCTATACCCAAGGTAGGGGTTGTTGATTTTTTGTTTAATTATTTTTATTCTTGATCGTGGATCTAGCATGTCTAACGTGAGGCTTTTAAATATTTTAAGTTGCATTATTATTTAACGTGAGGGGGGCCGGACCGCATGAACACGGCCGAACCCCCCTCCATCGTTCTTGTTGATTTACCTTGCGGGTGGAAACAAGGTGGCGTGGTGCCGTCGCACCACGCGGTTAATCGTGCGTTTATTTTACGCGACGCCGTCGCGCGCGCACCATGGAAGAAACATCTTGAATGTGACGTCGTCGCGCCACGTTGAAAGAAATCAAGGCACGGCGGAGGGGCGCGGTGTCGTCGCACCGCGCCGGACGACGAACACTGCGGCCGGTTCCGGGCCGCGGCGGAACGAGGAGACCGGCGGTCGGGCCACCGGCGTCGGAAGCCAAAAAGGGGACCGGATTTTTTCCGGTCCCGTTGGAGAAAATCGGCCGGCCAGCTGGCCGACCGGATGGTCAAACCCGGGGGAAATTAATCCCCCGGCCAGCTCCAAAAACCCCCCCCTCATTTAAGAGGGGGGCGGTTACCATGAGAGGGGGGGGGGGCAGGAGGCCCCCCCGGTTTTCTTCAAGCCGGCCCCCACGTGGGGGCCGTTTTTTTTAAAGGGCGCGGCATATAGCCGCGCCACCTCCCAATCAAGCGGGGGGCTTGATTCCCCCCCCCCCCCCGCGCGCTGCCTCCGTGCGGCGCCGCCCCGCCGCGCCGCCGGCCAGCGGGCCGACCGGGCCGGGTCGGACCCGGTTCGGGTCGACCCGGTTCGGGCCGACCCAAGGGGGGGGGTCGGGCCGGGTCGGCCCAGACCCCGACCCCCCGTTTCGGATCAGTTTCAGTCTTTTGGCCATAAATTGAGCCACGGACCTCCGATTGACGAACCGTCTACGGCAACGCGATCCTTGGATCGAGACGGTCGTTTCGGTATATCGCACTCAAGTTTTCGGATTACTTTGAGTTCGGCCGGGTTTGTTCGTTCACGAAACCAACCGGGCCTTCGGAGCGGAAACGCTCATATCTTGAGCTACGGACGTCCGATTGACGTGCCGTCAGCCGCGTTGTGTTCCTCTTAGTGAGACGGATCTTTTGGCATACTCCGCCCGAGGTTTGTACGTAGGTGGAGTACGGTCGGGTTGGTTTTGCCTTAAAAACCAACCGGGCCCCGGGGACGAAAATGCCAATAACTCTCAGACCGGGCGTCCGATCGACACGCCGTCTGTTGCGTTGAGTTCCTGTTGACGATACGGAACTTTTGGATACATCAACTCTGTACTTCGTGACAGTTGATGTATCAGCCTCTCGGCTCGTGGAGCGGACCCTCCAAACGAGCTTGCTGTGTGCGGGAACCCTAGTGCTGGCTGCGACTGTGACTGCTAGTACTGCTACTACTGCTACTGTGACTGCGACGACGACAGTACAGAGATCCTGTGTGGATTCGACGACGACGACTTCAGCACTCAGCGATCCTACGTGGATCAGTGCTACAGGTCCTGTGTGGGCCCGATCCTGTGTGGGTCTGATCCTGTGTGGGTCTTTGCGCTCAGCGGTCTTGTGTGAACCAGCGCCTACAGGTCCTACGTGGGCCCGATCCTGTGTGGGTCTTTTGCGGGGGTTAGTTACCTATCGATCCTTCGTGGGTCCGATGACTTAGATGGATCAGAGATCATCTTTATCGTCCTTTGAAGAAATATACCTGTGTGAGCTGAATCCTGTTGCTTTCCTGTGTGGATTGTGTTGTGCAATCCTGTGTGGATTACGTTTTACTTTCCTGTGTGGAATACGTTTACTTTCCTGTGTGGACTGAGTTGTACTTGGGCTCGGAGGTTGGAGCGTATTTGAAATTGATGACTTAGGTATATGTATGGGCATATACCTAAGCAGTGTCGGTTGTTACTTCGTGATTGTACCTTTCTTCGTGGTTTATCCTTTGTGGATTTGAGAGACCTTCAGGGGTCTCGGGGTCCCTACTGAGTAGCTTATACTCACCCCTGCATGGGCTTTGCCTGCACTACATTGTGTTGGTTGCAGACGACGGACAGCGTTGACCATAGCTGAGGCTTGTAGAGCGGGACGGTACCCGGAGGTGGACCACTGGGCGGGACGTGCACGGAGCGGACGGCGGGACCCGTGGAGCAGAGGAGCTATCTGTACCCACCCTTCAGGTGGGATTTCCAGTGGACATCTCGGTGTAGCGGCTTTTACTTTTCAGTTGCTATTTTCCCTTTTCGAGTTGTACTTTACTTTCAGTTTGGGTTTGTATACAGGCCCATTTACTTTTCCGCACTTTCAGTTGTACTCTGCTTTTGTTTAGTGTTTACTTTCCGCTTGCTTACTCTGTGGTGTTTGTTTACTTTTCAAAGGCAATGCCTTCCCTTTTTACCGGGATTTACGCCTTGGTGCTAGTCGCCAGCCCCTGGCCTATGGAAGGCGGGCTTGGGGTAGTCACGGCACGGACCCCGAGGGCGGGTCGTGACAATTTTAATATAGAATATTTGTGATTTTTGAAATATTTATATTCAAATTCCATTTCTATAATGATGAATATAAAGTCAAAGTAAATGAATAGATCCAAAAATGACAATAATGATATTTTATAACAAATTTTATTTTATTAGATGATTTAAAATTCATAAAAATAATATATTTGTCTAAGTGAATGGGATATAGTATAAAATATAAACCATGGACCATTTAGAGGTCGCCTATTAATTTATAATAAGATTTATGTCACTTAAAAAGTAAATAACTTTGGTATTGTGTTATTTTCTAAAGGGTTAATGGTGATTGAAACTAAGAGATAAGGGTTAAAACATCATCTAAACTTGTATAAATATTATCAGATGAGATTATTTACAATTATATTCAATATATTTTTTAATTATAACAATTTTGAGCCACTTGATAATGAAAATTAATTTATATTAATATAATAATTTATGCATTTCCAAGACATCTTGATAATTATAATTGGGAAAATACATAAAATAATACATTATAAGATTCTTTTCTTACATCATATATATTATTCCCTTTCCAAAATACCATATTTTCAAGGATTAAGGTATACACCTAAAGAGATTTCTCAGTGAAGAGGTATAACTCTAAACTGAGTGTATTCAATTTCATTTGTTCTCATACCTCCTATAAACAAATTATATCCATTATTAAATAATTAATTTAGTATATTAAATAATATTAATTGTTATTAGGAAAATGAGACACACATTACCCACTTCTGTTCCATCATATGGGAAAAGAAAGCATCGCTCATCCATACATGTCGACTACCACCTTTAAGAAGTGATGTGTTTATTTTTTTCATCACCATTACATCTTTATGGTTACAATGATGTAATTAATTAATATATCTGATATATATGATTTAATAATGATTATGGAAATTCTAATCCTTCATTAGCTATATTATTTTCAATCCATTCAAAAATGTTAACAATGTTCAAACATATATACAGTCTACTGTCCCTATAAACAGTGCAATTAACTTTTCTATCTCTAGATTTTATATATGAATATACATATAATGCATATGTAAGATAATTTTATCATGATGAATATTATAGATAATATAGGATGGTAATAAAATTATAAGGACTGGAACTTCTTAACAAAAACTTATATGAAAAAAGTGATAGTTAACACTCAGAAATGATGATTTTAATAATAAATTATTAATTAAAGGGTGTTGAAATTGTATTGGCATGGCTCTAGAAGGCCTAGATCCAATGTTTTTTATCAATTAAATTTTCATGATTATACAGAATAAAATCACAATGGACTGATCAGTTTAGTAGTATTTGTAAACAAGATACATACATGAGTCTTTTACTACTAATTAATACACTAATTACAACATAATTTTTTTCTACATTACTTCAAGAATAACTTTATTCTCTATAGTTTATCCCTGAATATATTTTTTAGTATGGTTCTTGGATTTTGGGGGAAAACAAACATAATAAGTGTGAGTTCAAATACTCAGTAAGGGAAAATAAAATGGAATAAATAATGAATCAATGAGAATAATAATTATAGCATTGTAAATAATTGAACCCACATGCCATATAATCAATAAACTGATAAGGAAGTGCATAAACAATATGTAAAGGTAATAACTAGAAACAAATTCCATTCAAATAACTAGATAAGAAAAAATAAATCTATAAAGGTAAGAAACAGAAACACATTACATTTAATCAATGAACTAAAAATGAAATTTATCCATATATATGTTGACAAAAAATTTCAAAGATTAATAATAATTGAAACTAAATGAAGGAAATTTTTAATTATTGGATGTCATGCCTAAGTCACATGAAAACTTATACCGTCAAGAACTTTCACAAGATGGTATAAAACTACCAATGGAAACCCATTTAATTTTCGCAACTAATTTTTCTCATAACAATCCATCGATGCATCAAGGAGTTATATAAATTTTTGTCTCCACATATCATTACTAGTCCTAATCATTTCTCATATCAAATAAAAAAATATGTCTGATCAAATATATGTATTTAATAAAAATATTGAAATATTAATATTTCCCTAAATAATCAAATAACTATCAAAGTAGACATCATCTATAAAATGGTATACATTTTAGGAAATAGTAATATCCATGATTAATGAAATGGAAAGTTTTGGGGAAATTCAATGTTGAGTGATCCTAAGAGATTGAATATTTCAAGGGGACTAAAAAATAAATACAGGAAAGTGAATGTGAATATTATCCTTGGAAAACTCAATCATAAAAAATCTAAAGGAATAATAAGGATGGTAAGAATAAAATATATCCCAAGTGGAGTAAGATAGAGGGTTGTTGTCATTGATGAATAGAAATAAAAAGATATTTTAGTAACATTCTTGAGGAAAATATCCTTTATTTTGAAAACCAATTTAAAAACCTTTTTTTAAATCACTTTTAAAAAAACATTTTCATTAACAAGTAACCTTTTAAAAAACAAAACGTAAACATCAAATAAATGATGGTGAGTAAATCTTTAATTACCATTCAAGGTATAAAGAAAATTCTTTTTACAAGGTAAAAAGGCTAGAAAATTCCTTTTTTATAAAGAGACAGGGAGATTCCTTTAAAAACATTGGTAAATTAATAAATAGAAAAAATTATTTACTAAATCAAGTTAAAAACATTTTTCTAAACCTTTTTAGAAAATTGGGTTTATAAAAGAAAACATGTTCTCCGACTAATAGAGTATTAAATATGGATTTTCTTAAAAATATTTTCTAAAACATTTTGAGTACCAAAGAGTGGGAAAATAGTATTATTAATTAATAATGGTCATGAATAAATAGAGGAGAATAAAATTAAATTATTTATTAGACATTAATCAAATAATTTCCAATGATGGAAATTTAAGTGTAAACAAACATGAATAAAATGAGATTGTAAAGTAAACCCTTTATAATATTAAAATATTAGAGTGAGAATCAATCAATGTGTAGATTATGTGTATCAGCTTTAAATCCACATATATAAGAGGAAATACATCAATAGATAGTAAAATTTATTATACAAATTATTATAGAATCTTAACAATAATAAGGAAGTAATAGAACACAATGAAAAGAAATTGGGATACGAAATTATTTTCTATTTGGTAACTTTTAACTAAAATCCCATTATATAAAATAATTCAAATTCAAACTAAAAATATCAAGAAGAATTTTGAATCATGATATTATATAAAAATAGTGGCATTATGTGCACCATATATACGAAATTAGGTGAAAAAAACAGATTAATTATTTAAATAGAAAGTTAAAAATCACAAAAGGAAGTGATATCACCAAGATAATAGTTAAAAACTTTGTTGATGAGAATAATCATTAAACATTACAAAGTGTCCCATATCACTTTGAATTTTTTGAATCATAATCTCCATGAAGGAATAATGTTACATGAAAAGTAGAATATCATGAGAATAAATAGTTTCATGATATAACACGTAAAAAGGTATTATATACACCATATAAAATATACTAGGTGCATAACAACAAATAAGTCTCAATGGAATGTAAATTGAGATCAAATACCTTACCTTTAGTTACCTTTTAAGTGAACATCATTTAACTTACTATATAATGAACTTAAGTTAATTATATACTTTCTTCAGAACCCTTTACATTTTTATAATTACTTTTATTTCACTTATTACCATGTTTTATTCAACTACTTAATAAATTAAGTTTACCCCAGTTGTTTTGATCAAATTCATTTTATGTGTCAAAAACAACTCTGTAAGGTCAACTATGGTAAAAGGGGTTATCATATAATATTTCCAGAATTATTATCATGAAATAATTATAATATTTATATTTTAATTATACTTTTAAAAAAATCATTAAATATTGTTTTCAAAAATGAATCAACGTTATAATCATGGAGAGGGTTGGTCGTACATACGCATGAGTAATGTTCTCATTTTTAAATGAACATTATGGAAAGGAGTTAAGTGGCATTATATCTTTAAATAATGATAATTAAATCATAAATTACATATTATTTAATCATATATACTTATATATTGAATTATTTTCATGTAAAAGTAATCACATCATGTCAAGGATGCAGTAGCCCACTCATCTACAAATGATGTTATCACTTTTTAATGTTTGTGTAAGGGTAATAAATAAAATTATATATATATATATATTATTTACATAAAATTAATTATGTAATTTATATCATATAAAATTATTCTATGTAACATGTTTTAATTAAATTAATCCAATATACATTCCATGTATTGTGTGAATGAATCACATCACTTTTAGGAGGCGATAGTCCACACTTCCACAAATGATGATATCGTATTCTCACAAAATGGTGTGCATAAATATATGTGTTATAGAAGAAATAAAAAAGTATAAATATATTAAAAATATAATATTTAACATATATAAATAGATGTTACATCATAATTACCACCATGATAGGAGGTAGACGAAAAATTAAAAATCATTGTTTCGTGAGGCGATAGTTCGTCGTTCACATAAATATTATGTTTGTTACCCATTATATGGGAGTGGTTTTAAGTGTAGTCTGAATCCTTATCATAACAAAATTATATGACATTTATGATACTATTTTTTCATACAAATTTGGAATAATTAGTATTTATGGATTATATAATAGAAATAAATCTAAAAAGATTGAGGAAGTTTGTTACCTCTTATTCGGGTAACTCCATTTGGATTGAACCAAAAGGATTACTTGGTTTTATTTATGCCAATGGTGGGATAATAGAGTGAGGGGAGGTATTATTATAATCTAGTTTTGGTAGATATTGGTTTATTAAAAGTGTCCTAAGAGTTGTGAGTAAGGAGGAGTAGAGGAGACCTTTTATTGTAGAGGAGTGGCACTCTTGTAATATTTTGACAAAGGAATTCCATACACATTTTGAAAATTTAATGTGGATATCATAATGGTAAAAATTAGATAAAATTGTTTATAGGGTTTAAATATGTCCATAAAATGGATCTTTTAAAAGTTTATATGTCATTTGGGGCCATAATATTAATGTCTAGTCCCTTAATAAGCTTAATTTTACCTTAATCATTGTAATTAATTTTAATTAATTTCACTAATAGTTTTGGTAAAAAAAACTAATTAAAACTTATTATAAATTATAAATTATGATTATTGAAAATATTTAATCCATTTTCCCAAATTACAGTTACATAAGTGGAAAAAATTAATTTAAATTTAATCCCGCAGATGGGATGATAATGCAGGGATTTAAAGTAAAATTTCAGAAAGATTGCT
The DNA here is from genome assembly GCA_963277665.1 of Viscum album. Taxonomy (NCBI): domain Eukaryota; kingdom Viridiplantae; phylum Streptophyta; class Magnoliopsida; order Santalales; family Viscaceae; genus Viscum; species Viscum album. The sequence goes on from OY728129.1 coordinate 823,944,584, forward strand.
ATGTTTTTTCAGTCAATTTTAAAGTGAAACTGATTCCAATGACCTAAATTGTTTTAATTTTTAAAAAATTTGTCTAATTAAACTTTAATACTAATTTAAATTTCAATTTAACTATATAAATAAATTTTATAAAAAAAAATTGAACTAAAATTCAATATTTTTTAATATTCGTTAAAAATGAAACATAACAAAAAAATACCAAAAAATCACCCAATCATAAATATTATGTTTTTATTTAAATTATAAAGTTTATTTTGACATATAATATTTATAAATGTGTCAAAATAGGATTTAAGATAGACTCTCCACTAAAAGGCTGTAAAAGTGCCATAATAAAAATATACTATTTTATGCATGAAATTAGGTTTGTTCTTATCTTATGGTTATAAAATAAATTGGATGAATATAAAAGTTATTATATAAAATATAATATATATATATATATTACGTTAATATCACTCACTAATTTTAATTAATTTAATTTATTACGGTAAGACATCATTGTGAGCATAAAAATAGTTTTCTATAAAATATTCCCTTTATTTTCAATAGGCTCTTTTATTCATATATAGTTAATTTGTAACCAATGAATTAGTTATTTAAACCATATATTTTCATAAGTTAATTAATATTATTCATAACAACTAGTTTATTATATCTTATGATATTAAATAATAATATTTTAATAATAAATTGGTGTTTGGTTAAAACTAGATCTTTCATGTAAAGAAATATATTGAAGAAATTGTTATTGCGTATGTCACACACTAACATAGTATCACATGCATTGAAAACAATATGATATATTTATTTTATTTAAAATTGTAAATTTATTATAAATAATTTGGATATTATATTCCCTTATATGCTTGGTGTTTTTTGTCACACATTCTATTAAATACAATGTTCCTACTTTAGATTTTAGGGGATTTACATTCTCCCACCTTAATTAAAATTATTCCTTAGAATTTAAATTCAATATTGGTAATATATTGTTTTATATTCCCTATGTTTGAAATCCCACATTGGGAGAAGAGTTTGTAAAACATCCTTTTCAAAAAGAGATAATGTGAATTAAAAAGGTCACATGAAATAGCATATAACTAGGTCTTTAAGTATGAGAACATTAGTGGAAAGTAGAGATATTTACTTTTATGAAAAACATAAATATTTATAGAGAATGACTAAGGAAATCAATAACAAATACGTGAAGGATCAACAGATTTTAGGTCCTCAAATCCGTACATCTATGATGATTTAGAAAACCATCTATTCAAAAAAAATTAAGGTATTAGGACCACATTTTTTAGGATCCTTTTCATCATGTTGAGAAATTACTTTACTGCCTAAGAATATAAGGATATTTACCTGCATGATACATTTTAATTTCATATGAACCATTCCATATTTTGTTTGGTCTTCAATCATATTCCAATTCAACCCTTAATTAAGGAAATGGATATCCAAAAATTAACATTTATTCTTAAAGAACTAAAATAAACATTTAAAGGGTCATAAGGCCCATAAAAGAGTGAAAAGTAAAACTATTTGTCTCTAACTATTCTCCAAAGTGAATATGGTTAATAAATTAATCTATAAACATAAAAAGTTACATTATTCATTTATCATTAAAATTTATTCATCATGTTTTTGAACTAAAAACAATGAATTATTAACTGGGGCATTGCATAGGTCTATGGTTAGCATGAAACCCTTATCGTCCTCCGGTCAGGGGTTCAAGTCCCACGACCTTGCTGGATTTTATTGGTTGTCACTTGTCTTACAGTTTGTCATTTTCTAAAACCATATTAATGTAATTTCAAAAATAAATATGATGTACATCCTTGAAATAAGGTTATTCACTAAATAACCTTTTTACAAAGGTTTTCAATACAACCTTATACATAATTACCTCATATGTTTTATTTTATCACAGGTCCTTCCATGGTCAAATTTTTATTTATAAAATAATTTCTTGGATTTCTAAATCATGACCCCATATTTTCAATCTAAAACACCTTAGGATTAACATATGTTATTCACTGTCAAAATCATTCATAGTGGTTTTCATAGAAAATGTGAATTATCCTAAGAATATCCCCTAGGAGTGTCAAACTAGGTGTGAAGTAATGCCTGTTTTCATGTACCAGGTTATGTTGAGTCAGGCTTGACACACCTTGTTAAATTTTTTACTCCTAGGTACATCTCTTTCAGAACAATGTCTAGTTGTAGAATCTAGATATGGATATACTACTATAAAGACCAACATAATCTCTACTTTACCAAAATTCTATGTTTTTCTTCTATGCTTTTCCTCAAATTCAACCTTAAGGTTATGTTCTCTAATCTGTGTTTTATTAAATCTAGTTCCAATGTTGTTATTAAACATCCATTGAAACCAACTATAGTTAATCGACTCGAGAAGGCCAAAATTAGGTTTCTACGATCAATTACATTGAAATTATTACAAGGAATAAAATTCCGAATGAAAAATAAGTTTAGTAGTGTTGGTAAATTAGATAAATACATGAGCCTTGTATTATAAATGAATACACTAATTATAATATAATTTTTTCTAAACAACTTTGAGGATAACTTTATTTCATCTAGTATACCCCTTAATATCTTTTATAGTACGCTTCCTAGATTCCTAGAGAAAGGAAACATAATAAGGGTGATCCCAAATGATCAGTAAGGGAAAAATTCATCTGAAGAAATAACAAATCGATGAGAATAACAATTATGACATTGTAAATAACTGAACTCACATTCCATATAATCAATAATCTGATAAGTAAGTGCATAAATGATATGTCAAGGTAATCACTACAAACAAAATCCATTCGAATAACTAGATAAAGAAAAATAAATATGGAGTTGTAAGAAACTGAAACACATTTAATTTAATCAACGAACTGAAAATTAAATGTTTCCCTAGATATGTTGATGAAAATATCATTTATTAATAATAACTAAAACTATATAAGGGAAATTCATAATTATTGTACATCAGGTCAAATGCACATTAAAACATATACTGTAAATACCTTTCACAAGATAGTTCAAAAATAGAGAAAGAAACCCATTTAATTTTCATAACTCATTTGTCTCATGAGAACCTATTGATGCATCAAGGAGCTATATAATGTTTGGGCTCCACCAATTATTACCAATCTAAATAATTCCACATATTTAATATCCAAAATAAATTATATACCTTGTCAATATATATTTATTGAATAAAAAATATAGAATTATCAATATTTACCCAAATACTCAAATAACTAACAATGTAGACACCATATGTAAAATGGTATACAGTTTACATAATATTAATAATGATGATAAATGAAATGGAAAATTTATTGGAAATTAAATGTTCAATGATCATAAGAGATTGAATATTTAAAGGGGACTAACAAATAAATCTAGGGAGTGAATATGAATACTATCCTTGGCTAAATAAATCATAAAACATCAAGAGGAATAATGAGGATGGTATCAATAAAATATATCCCAAGTTGATTAAAATAAAAGGTTATTGACTTTAATGAATATAAATAAAAGGATGTTTTAAAAACATTATTAAGGAAAATATCATTTGTTTTGAAAAAAATTTGAAAAACCTTTTCTTTGAATTTTTTTTTGAAAAAAATCGTTAAAAAGAAACATTTTAAGCATCCCAAGGAAACATCAAATAAATGATTGTGAGTAAATTTGTACTTGTACTATGAGGTAAAAAACATTTCTTTTTCACGGTAAAAATGTTAGAAAAAAGCCTTCTTTGAAAAGTGCCAAGGAGATTATTTAGGAAAAAAATTTAAAATAAAAAAGGGTAAAAATTATTTATTAAATCATGTGAAAAACATTTTTAGAAACTGTTTTATAAAATTGGGTTTTAGAAAAAACAAGTTCTCTAACTAAAGATAGAAATAATGTCATGTTCTCTTAAAAACATTTTCTAAAACATTTTGAGTACAAAGGAGTGGGAATATGTTACTATTAATTAATAAAGGTCATAAATAACTAGAGGAGAATAAATTTAAATAGTTTATTAGTAATTGATCAAAATAATTTCATCAAATGGAAATTTAATTTTAAAGAAATCTTGAAAAAAATTAGATTGTAATGTAATCTCATGAAAATATTATAATGTTGGAGTGAGAACCAATCAATGAGTAGATTATGTGTATCAACTATAAATCCACATATAAAATAGAAAATATATAAATATATATTCAAAGTCAATATAAACATGATCATAGAATATTAACAACAATGAAGGATTAATATAACCAAATAAAAATAAATTTTCTTATGATATGTTTTTCCAATTGGTAACTTTTAACTCAAATACCCTTGGATGAAATAATTAAAATTAAAACTAAAAATATCATGAATAATTATTTAATCATTACATTATAAACAAAATAGGAATTATGGGCATTTTATATAAGAAATTACGTGAAAAAAATTAAATTTATTATTTTAAGAAACAGTTAACAATCACAAAAGTAAGTGAGATTACAAAGATACTCATTAAAGACATTCTTGAGGAGAATAATCTTTAAACATTTCAAAGTGCCCCTTACCACTTTGAGAAATTGTAGTCATAATATCCATGAAGGAATAATATTAAATGAAAATTATAATATCCTGAGAATAATTATTTTCATGATATAACATGTCAAAGGACATTATATACACCATATAAAAGAAACTAGGTGCATAATAACAAATAACTCTCAATGGAATGTAAATTAAGATAAAATCTCTTACCTTGTGTTTCCTTTCAGGTGAACAAACATTAACTTACTATACAATAAACTTATGATAATTATATACTTGATTCATAACCTTTTTCATGTTTATCATTAATTTAATTTCACTTTTGACCATGTTTTATACCACTACCAAATCAATTAAGTTTATGTCAGGTGTTTTGACAAAATATGATTTATGTGTCAAAAATTACTTTTCTAAGCCAACTATCATCAAAGGGTTCATTATATAACAGATATTAAATAATAATTATCACATAATTATCATATTTATACATCAATTATAATTTTAAATTAATCATTACTTATGGTTATGAAAAATTAATCAATGTTACAATCATGGAGACGGTAGGTCGTATGTATTCATGAGTAACATTCTAAATTTTAAATAATCATTATAGAAAGGAGGTAAATAAAATTATATCTCTATTTAATTATCATTATATAATAAATACCATATTATTTAATTATATATACTTATATATAGAATTATTTTGATGTAAAATGAAACAAATCATGTCTAGGAGGCGGTACCCACATGTCCACGAACAAAGTTATCACTTTTGAAGTGTGTGAAAGGGTAATAAAGAAAATGATATATACATATATATATATATATATGTTATTTAAATAAATTTTTTTTTTTAATATCATATATATATTTTATATGTAAATTTTTTTAATTTAAATCATCCTTTGTATATTATATTCATCGTGTGAACGAATCACATCACTTTTAGGAGGCGGTAGTACACACTTCCACAAACGTTATTATCATATTCCCACAATATGGAGTTCATAAATACATGTGTTATAAAAGAATTATAGAAGTATAAAGGCATTTTAAATATCATATTTAACATATATAAACATAGTTTCTTTCATAATGAACACCATGAGATGTGGTAACAGAAGAATAAACAATCATCATTTTATGAGGTCTTGTTCGCAGTTCACATAAACAGTATGTTCGTTACACATTAAATGGGATTGTGTATAAGTTTAGTTCATACCCTTATCATAAGAACATCCTAGAATATTTATTATACTTATTTTTATATAATCATGGAATAAGATGAGTTTATGGAGTGTATAATGGAAATAAATCTAAAAATCTTGAGGAAGTTTCTTACCGCTTATTTGGGTAACTTCTTTTAGTTTTCTCCAAAGGGATTATATGTATTTATTTATACATAAGGTGATTATTATAGGTTTAGGGGAGGTATTTTTAGGATATAATTGGGAATATCTTGGTTAATAAAAAGTTTCTTGAGAGGTGTGAGTAAGTGGGAGGAGAGGAGGCCTTTTTATATTGGAGGAGTAGTGGCACTCTTGTAATATTTTGACAAAGGAATTCCATACACGTTTTCACATTGAAATTGAATCCCATAATGTTCCAATTTCATGAAAAGCGGGTATAAGGTCGAAATATGGTCATAAAATGTCTCTTGTAATGGTTTCTAGGACATTTGGTCCCTTACTATTAATGTTTATTCCCTTAATAAGCTTAATTTTTCCTTAATAGTTGTAATTAATTTTAATTACATTCACTATTTTTATTGGAAAAATACTAAGTATACCTTATTATGCATTATAAATTATTATGATTGTAATGTCCCTGATTCAGGTGTCACAAAATGGGTGCCCCGAACCCGGTTTGTCACATGACCTCAAGTGCATTTCCCCAAACGCTAGAGGTTGCCGACTAGCAGCGAGGGCCAAGGACTGATAGTAGGGAAACAATGCCCTCATTTTTCAAAGTGTATAGTAGTGTAAATAAATATAAACATACAAAAGCGGAAGAAATAAACAATATACACTTGAAATGGATAACAGAACTGAAGTAAAAGATAACCAATAGTCATATATACGATGATGCAATATGTCTCTAATTCTAAGAAACAAGCCAAAAATAATACAATGCAATCTAATACCATACAGCACAAGGTAAAAGTACAACAAAACAAAACAAAAGCTGTGCAACAGGAACCCAGTAGCATCGCAAGCCTAAGCTCGGTCCCATGCTCTCCTAGTCCTCTGAAATAATCATGTACCTGTATAGGGACCCTTTACCTTATTGACACCTGCAACAATATAATCTATTTAGGCCCTTGACATGACCCAAACAGGGTGTGAGAAATAAATCCCAGTAGGCAACCACCAATGGCTTGTGCCCAACTGTCAGTGAAAATGTCCAACAACAGTGTGCAATAATTAAATGGAGTAACTAGGAAGTACTCAAAAGTAACCATTCCTACCAATTACATTACCATTTTAATAATTATTTAACAATTCAATATAATTGAATTACGAGTTTCCCAAGACCCGACATCGACTAAAAATCTCTCATACCAGTTCCATATAAAAAACCACAACAGGATATCTAATAAGTAAAAGATAATAATAATATTACCAAGTCTATGCTTTAGCTTGGTAGGTACAACCTATGAAAATCACCACAATGAATATTCAAAGTAAACATTGTCTTAAGGCATGTAGGTCCTTACCCTAGGGAAAGAAAAAATGAATCCCTCAGGTGACCTCCCTCAAGAATAATGAATATTGTTCTCAGGCATACAAGATTTCACCCTCAGGCACTAAAGCTACTGCCCACAGGCATAAGTAATGTTCCCCTCAGGATAAACGAAACACCGCCCTCATGCTAAACAAAACACTTCCATTAGGCATTCTATAGGAAAAGAAAGTAACCAGGCTAAGCCCAATGCATAAGAAAGAAATTTATATATATTTCCTCTCATGAAAACTCAAAACATGTTATCATCATGGCATACCCACATGTATCCTGGACAAATGGATAAACAAGGGAACTGCACCCTCAGGGTGGCCCTGGATCAAAGCAACGATCCCAAATAGTAGTTTATACTTATTCATTAGATTACCTATGCAATTCTAGGTATATTAACAGTCAATGCCTCACCCATATGACACCCTGAACATGGTATCGTGGCACAACGGTAAACAAAATCAACTCAAAAGTTGGAATTAAACAAAAGACCACCTACCACGATCTCCTCAGATCGATATATGTGAAAGGAGCCTCCCGAAAAAACCAAGAACGATGTATATCTGAGATAGAATATTACCTATTCAAACCCAAATAACTTCTCTTATGGAAATAATTGGAAGGAAAAACTCAATGAGAGTGAATATCTTACCCACGTGGTCCAAACGAGATCGACGACGGAGGAATCAGAGTCCCAGTGAGCATTCGGGAGATTCTCTAAATCTCGGCCTCCTCCTCCTTCACTAGAGGCTACTCTCCTCCGCCTTACTATTCATCTACCGACTGATTACATGGCGTGTACTATCCTTTTTAATTATTCACCTGGCAGCTACTCTCCACTGCCTTACTTTTCATCTGCCGACTGATTACACGACGTGTATTACTAATTACACGGTGTGTAGTTAGTTTTTTTCACCCTTAATCACCGACAAGTCTACACGCCCTGTATTCTCATCCCACACATCCAAAGTACATGGTGTATGAAAATTACACGGTGTGTACCCATAAATTTGGGATTTTTCCCAAATTTCCCTTGTTTTCTCAAAAACACTTAATGAAAAGGAAAAGAAGAAACTCATACCTCAAGAATAAGAACTGTGTTATTACAAACTTCCCCCCTTAAACCAATTCATCCCTAAATTTCCCTTCCAAGGGTGGTAAAGATAAAGCTTAGAACAATTCTGGCCATTGAGCACGTATGTCAGTCTCCCGCTCCAAGGTTTCTTTATGTACACGGCCATGCTACCATAGCACCCGTACGAGAGGAATTGACCAGCCTCAGAGAACCTCTGTGCTCCTATCAACAATACGAATTGGATTCTCCTCAAAGGATGCATCAACATAAAGTTCAACCTCCTCGGGCTGAAAAATGTGAGACGGGTCTGAGTGATAACGGCTCAGTTGAGATACGAGGAAGGCACCGTGCATGGCCCGGTACCTCTATTGTAACTGTAACCGATAGGAAATCGGCCCGAATCTCCCCAGAATGTCAAACGGCCCTACATACCTCGGTGAAAGTTTACCCTGTCTCCTGATCCACCTGTGTCCCAACCTCGGTGAAAAACGTAAGAAAACCTGATCCCCGACCACAAACTCCAAGGGTCATCTCCAGTGATCAGCATAAGATTTCTGATGAGACTGTATAGTAACCATCCGCTTCTGAATCAACTAGACCTCCTCTAAAGTCTCCTACATGAAACGTGGTCCCTGTAAAGCTACCTCACCTGCCTCCAACCAGCACAAGGGTGATTGGTATGGCCTAATTATAAATCCTCATAAGGTGTCATCTCAATAGTTTCTTAAAAACTATAATTGTTGGAAAACTCGACCAGGGGTATGTAATTCTCCCAAGAGCCCCAAATTCCAGGATGCATGCCCGCAGCATTTACTCTAGCACCTGTATTGTACACTCTGACTAGCCATCGTTCTGAGGGTGGTAAGTTGTACTCAGAAGCACCTGTGTACCCAGTACCCTCTGAAAACCCTGCTAGAAACAAGACGTAAAACAGGCATACCTATTTGAAAATATATAATGAGGGACCCCATGAATACGTATTACCTCTCAGATATACAACCTCTTGATCTCATCAACACCAAATGTCTCATTGATTGGAAAAAAAGTGAGCTACCTTCATAAGTCTGTCCATAAAAACCCATACGACATCATTACTTTGAGGTGAACTCGGAAACCCGGTCACTAATTTCATTGCGACATCAACCCATTTCAACTCTGGAATGGGTAACTGTTGTAATAGTCTAGTTGGCTTCTGATGCAATTCCTTCACCTGCAGACAGGTGGAACATCTCGTAACAAAACCAGCCACCTCTCTTTTCATACCTGGCCACCAATATCGATGCCTCAACTCACGATACATTTTGGTAACTCTTGGATGCACTGTCCAAGATGAAGCATGAAATTCCCACATCAACTCCTCGCATATATCCCCTGGAACCCATACATGTCCATGGATATACAGTACCTCGTCATCGACTATCATCAAAACAGGTGGAGGGTCCTCACTTGCCACCGATTCCTGTAGAACTAGGCCTTATAAATATTATAGTTGTCTCATCCTCACTCTATCTAGGAGGGTGTAAGTCACATCTAAGGATGAATTATAGGTTCTCCCATGACTATTGTGCACCTCCAAATGCATCTTAGAGAACAAATCCATAAGTTTCCACTCACCACTAGCCTCATGTACTGCCTGTATCTGAGTCCACCTACTCAGTGCATCAGCTACTGTGTTACCCTTACCAGGTGTATATGAAAGCTCAAAGTAGAAGGAATTTAGGTATTCAACCCACCTTCACTATCTCAAATTCAAGTCATGCTGGGTAAAAATTTATTTAAGACTTTTTTGGTCCGTAAATACCACAAAATGTTCCCCCAAGAGATAATGTCTCCAACAGCGTAACGCATGAACAACTACAGCCAACTCGAGATCATGTGTCGGGTAATTCCTCTCAGGTGCCCTCAAATACTGAGACCCGTATGCAACTACTAAATCTCCCTACATCAACACTACTCCTATCCCAATACCTAATGCATCATAATAAACTGTATAGATCTTCCCTTGCTCTAGAAGTATCCAGACTGGTGCTGATGTCAACCTTCCCTTCAACTCTTGAAAGGCTGTCTCGCAAGCTTTTGACCAACAGAACTTTATACCCTTCTTAGTCAAACCCATCAAAAGTACTACCAAGTGGGAGAAGTCTTTTATAAATCACCTATAGTAATCATCCATCCCCAAGAAACTCTGTATTTCAAACACGTTCTTAGGATGCAACCAAAAAACTACTGCTCTCACTTTCTCTAGGTCTACTACAACTCCGGCCTCTGAGATAATATGACCCAGGAAGTGTATCTAGTCTATCCAAAAGTGGAACTTCGAGATATTAGAATATAACGGATTCTCTCTCAATGTACTTAGTACGATCTCAAGATGGGTGGCATGGTCGTGTCGTGTGTGAGAGTACACGAAGATATTTACTATGAAGACTACCACAAAATAATCTAGATATGGATTGAACACACGATTCATCAGAGCCATGAAAACTACTAGCAAATTTGTGAGTCCGAACAACATGACTATGTACTCGAAGAGACCATATCTACTTCAAAAGGATGTAAGCGGTATGTACGATGGTATAACGTGAAAATGATGATATCAGGATCTCGAATCAATCTTCTAGAACACTTGTGCTCCTCGAATTTGATCAAAAAGATCATCAATACCCTTTAAGGGATATCGGTTCTTAACCATCAACTGGTTTAGTTTCTGATAATCCACACAGATTCTGAGAGTAATGTCTTCCTTCTTTGCAAACTACATAGGAGAACCCCAAGGAGAAGTATTGGGCCTGATGAAACCCTTTGCTTGTAACTCCTTTAACTGCCTCTTGAGCTTCTGCAATTCTAGGGTAATGATTTTATAAGGAGGGATAGACACCGGTGTCACTCCTGGAAAAAGCTCAATAGAGAAATCCACCTCTCGCTCTGAAGGTAGACATGAAAAGTCGTCTGGGAAGACATCCCTGAAACAGTTAACCACTGGAGGGAAATCCTTCTGAAAAGTTCCCTGGTCATCCAAATATAAACTCACAACCTGGGTTGTCACTCCACCTCGACCACAATGCTCGGGTCCAGCTTGGCTCTTCTGGACATCCCAATCACCCTGGTATAGAAACTCTCCACCCTCTAGTGATGTGAAACTCACCCTATGACAATAGCAATCTACAAAGGCTTGAAAGGGTACCAAACAGTCCATCCCGAGAATGACGTCATAGCCCATAATCTCTAAGACAAAGATGTCCCATAGAAAGTGACACCCACCAACCTCTAGGGGGAACTCCTTGCACTAACACACACATTCCATTCTAATTCCCAACGAAGTGTCTAGCGTCATGATATCAGAAGAAGAAACACAGGGCCCAAGGATCTCTACAATAGGCACCAATATAAAGCTATGCATAGCACCAGTATTGGAAAGTACAAAAGACAAAACAAAAGAAACTTGAATAGTACCTATGATACTGGAAGGTCCGGGATCCTGTTTCTGTTGGTTCTGTTGTACTGCATATTTTTTCCCAGTGTCACGGCCCTGCGACACAGCCTAGCTATCCTAAGCTGACCCGCCCTGCTGTCTCTGAGATCCTGGTGTCTGGCTACCACGACCGTAACGACCACCTCGACCTGAACATCCTGATGTATTCCAATTCCCTAAATGGTAAGAAGCTGTTGGCCCTACTCATGCATGCAGAGTCTGCACAGAACCCCTCTCACTAGTCACCGGTGGAAACGCCCTACGAAAATGCTGAAGATGACCCATCCTGCCGCAAGCTCGGCACTCCACTGGGTCACGTGGACTCTGAGGTCTCTTGTGCCCCTCTTTACCACACTGGTAGCACATTACCGGGCCACCTGAATAATTCTTCTAGCTGGTACTGCCACCATGAGAGAAATCCATTTTTCCCTTCCTTTTTCAGGTAGAAAATAGTACCAGAGACCAGTGTTGAACTGACATGGTCCGCACCACTAGCTTCCCACAAGTTTCACTCAGTAATCAACGCCTGGTTCACAATATCATGAAATGTAGGAAACCTGAAAACATTCACCAGTGCTCAGCTGTCATATCGAAGATCATCCTCAAAACATCTAGCCCTCAACATCTCATCACCCACCCCAATAGGTGCAAAATGCTATAGCTCGGTGAAGTGGGTAGAATAGTCCATCACTAACATAGCACCATGTTCTAGATTCATGAACTCTCAAGCTTGATCTGCCTTTTGCATCTCCGAAAAGAAAAATTCATAGAAGACTGCCTGAAAAATCTTCCCACGCACTGTCTCAGTGATGCTCAGTCTAGGTGGTAACATCCCACCATATCTTGGAAGAATCACGTAGCATATAAGAATCAAGCTTGACCCTCCTCCCAGGAGGCGTCTCCAGATGCTCAAAGATCTTATTCAAAGAATCCATCCATGACTCCGCAGCCTATGGTCCGCCATCCCATGAAAACGTAGGTGGATTATGCTGCTGGAATATACATTTCATCTCTGCAATAGAAGTGGAAACCGGAAGTTCTCCTTGGAAGATCTTCACGAACCACATGAAGTATTCACGGAACTGTGCATCTGCACCTGCATCTAGTACAATGGATAGCGCCACATATGTCTCTGCTGGAGGATCCATTGGTAGCCCATGACCTACCATCACTGGAATATAATCGTCGCCACTATCTTGGCCAATATCATGTGGTCTTCTCGGCGGCATGAACCTATAAGGTCAAACGCACGCCTCAGTATAATTTACTGTCGATGTTTCTTTGTCCAGTTAAAAGTGACATGAAAAGCGAAATAAAACCACAAGAACTGGAAAAAAGAGACTACACGGTGTGTATAAGGTCTACACAGTATGTACCCTTAAGCCCTTATTTGGTTGTGTTCTAATGTCGGCCTGGGCGTATCTCAACCCTCAGTGCACGGCGTTTTACACCCACACACGGCATGTACACCACCCTATCTCCCCATCCACATGGCCAAGTTCACACAGTCTCTCACCGGTCTAGACTACACGGTGTTTCCCATAGGTACACGGTGTGTACTAGATGAGCTTCACCGACCTGTGTTGTTCATGACACAGATGGGTACACAACTCACACTACAAGGCGTGTTCCATATGGACACGGTGTGTACCAGAAGAGGTAATACTGAACCATGTTGTTATCTACATGTTCGGATCCCCAGATTAAACTACACAGCGTGTTCGGATTTGATACGGTGTGTATAAGATAAGATTCCTAAATCAGTGTTTTTAGTCACACGGGCGGACACAGGGTCATTCCTACACGGTGTGTATAACTGGTACACGGCGTGTTCCACAAGAACTTACCTATCTCGTGTTTCTGCCCACATGGCCTATGACACGGTTAGATACTATACGGAGTGTACATAAGGAACAGGGTGTGTTCTTAAAAAAATTTCATTTCTTACCAAACAGAAGAGTACATGGAAGGTAGTCAGAACTACATGGCACGTATTCTGGGTTTTTCCGGATAGTACGCCTCAGAAACTACTCTGGAGTCCCTTTTTCTTTTAACTTCAAGAGTCGGTATTCCAAATTCTGATCTATGGGGGGCCATACTTCTCACAAACCAAAGTTTAGCACCGGACCTTTCCCATTATAGTACAAAATGCATCAAAAAGGATGGGTCATGATCCGCTAAATTCCGATCCAAGAGAGCCCATACTACTCTGGAACCAAATTTTAGCGTCCATAAACCCAACTCAAACATTTACCAATACCCTATCAGTAGCAGGAATATCTATCAAGGTACCTATCACAACAGCATGTATTTTATAGCACAAAATCTATCACAACCACATGCAATTTCTAATGCACCTACATGGCATGTAACTATGCATGGCATGTGATTCTAACATGTGCCTAAATGATGCATGAGATGGCATACCCTCATCTCATCAAGTTACTACTAAATAGAACCCAAGTATAAAATATAAACAACACACCACAAGTGCGTCACCCAATGGTGAAAATGAAATCAACTGTAAAAGTGAAAAATAAGAAAAATTGCAACACAAGGTAAATTGGATTTTTCCTATACACAGGTTAGCTACTTCCGGGAAAAGATTATTAACAAGTACCTATTCCATCTTATCCTTGGCTATAAGATCCAAACAGTAAGTCAAGAAGAAAAGAACCTTCTCTGATACCACTTCGTAACAACGTGGATTTGGGTGTCACACAACGGGTTCCCCGAACCTGGTTGGTCACATGACCGCAATCGCATTTCCCTAAAATCCAGAGGTTTCTGACTAGTAGAGAGGGCCTAGGACTGATAGTGGGGAAACTATTCCCTCATTTTTCAAATTGTAGCGTATCAAAAATAAATATAAACATACAAAAGCGGAAGCAGTAAACAATGTACACCTGAAATGGACAACAGAACTGAAGTAAAAGATAACCAACAGTCATATATATGATGATGAAATATGTCTCTATTTCTAAGAAAACAGCCAAAAAAATACACTGCAATATAATACAATACAACACAAGGTAAAAGTACAGCAAAACAAAACCAAAGCAGTGCAACAGGAACCCAACAGCATCACAAGCCTAAGCTTGGTCCTATGCTCTCCTAGTCCTCTGCAACAATCATGTACCTATGTAGGGACCCTTACCCTTATCGACACCTGGAGCAATATAATCTCTTTGGGATCAATACATGACCCAAACAGGGTGTGAGAAATAAATCCCAGTAGGTAACCACCAAAGGCCAGTTCCCAACTATTAGTGAAAATGTGAAACAACAGTGTGCAATAATGAAATACAGTAACTAGGAAGTACTCAAAAGTAACAATTCCTACCAATTACATTACCATTTTAATAATTATTTAACAATTCAATATAATTGAATTATGAGTTTCCTGAGACTCGGCCTCGACTGAAAATCTCTCATACCAGTGCCACAACAGAAACTACAATAAGTTTTCTAACAAGTAAAAGATAATAATAATACCAAGCATGTGCTTTAGCTTGGCAGGTACAACCTAAGAAAATAACCATAGTGGATATTAAAAGTAAACATTGTCCTCAGGCATGATAGTCCTTACCCTCAGGTAAGCAAAAAAGAATCCATCGGGTGACTGCCCTTAAGCATAATGAATATTTACCTCAGGCATATGAGATTTCTCCATCAGGCACGGAAGCTACTGCCAACAGGCATAAGGAATGTTGCCCTCGGACTAAACGAAACACTACCCTCAGGCTAAAAAACACTGGCCTCAGGCATTCCATAGGAAAATAAAGTAACTAGGTCGATCCCAATGCATAAGAAAACAATTTATATATATTTCCTTTCAAGACAAATCAAAACATGCTGTCATCATGGAATAACCACGAGTATCCTATAAAACCTGCTAAACAAGGGAACCACACCGTCGGTGTGTCCCTGGATCAAAGAAACGATCCTAAACAGAAGTTTATACTTATTCATTAGATTACATATGCAATTCTAGGTATCTTAACAATCAAGGCCTTATCCATACGACAACCCGAACATGGGCGTGTGGCACAAAGGTACACAAAATCAACTCGATAGTTGGAATTAAACACAAGACCACCTTCCTTGATCTCCTCTAATCAATATACATGAAAGGAGCCTCCCTAAACAACCAATAACGACGTAGATCTGAGATAGAAGATTACTCATTCTGACCCAAATAACTTCCCTTAGGGAAAAAATTGGAAGGAAAGACTCAAGGAGAGGGAAGACCTTACCCGTGCGGTCCAAACGAGATCGACGAAGGAGGAATCGGAGTCCCGATGAGCGTTCAGGAGCTTCTCCAAGTCTCGGCCTCCTCTCTCAGTGCTCCTATTGAGTTTTCTGCCTCCTCTTCTGAATGAGGAGGTTACTTCTAGTTTTTAATGAAAAAAAATAACTACACGGCGTGTACTATTTTTTTATATGTTCACTAGCAGGCACTCTCCACTGCCTTAATTTTTATCTTTTGACTGATTACACAGCATGTTTTACTAAGTACGTGGTGTGTATTATCCTTTTTAACTATTCATCTGGCGGCTACTCTCCATCGCCTTACTGTTCATCTGTCGACTGATTACATGGTGTGTATTACTAAGTACACAGCGTGTACTTAGTTTTTTTTCACCCTTAATCACTGATAATCATTTAAGCCCTGTATTCTCATCCCACACGACCAAAGTACTCAGCATGTGAAAAAAGTACACGACGTGTACCCATAAATTTGGGATTTTTCCCACATTTCCCTTGTTTTCTGAAAATACTTAAGGAAAAGGAAAAGAAGAAACTCATACCTCAAGAATAATAACCAGGTTCTTAAAATGATTACAAATTTGGAATTCATTTTTCCAAATTCCAATCACAGAAGTGGAAAAAAATTAATTTAAATTTAATCCTGTAGACGGGACGACAAATTGGGTTTTTAAAGAAAAAATGTCTGAAAGTATTATATGTTGTTATAGTTAAATTCAAATTGATATTTATTCCAACTAAATTAATTGAATTAATTGATAAAAATTATATATAATTAAACTTTAAAAAATTAAAATAAAATTTTTCCTCATAAATTAAGGAGATAAAAATTATTTTGGATCTAAAATTCAGTATTTTTCACAATTCATTAAAAATGAAACTTAACGGAAAAATAACACAAAATTAAAACAAACCTAATTTTTATGTTTTTAATTCAAAGATTAAGTTTATTTATATATATAAGATTCATAAAAGTTCAAAAATTAGATTTAAAATAGGTTCTCCATTAAAAGGTGATAAAAGTGAATTAATAAAATATAGTATTTTATGCATAAAATTGAGTTTATTCTTATATTATGCTTATTAAATCAATTGGTTGAATATAAAAAATATTTTATAAAATATTTAATATATATATTAAATTAATATCACTCACTAATTGTAATTAATTTAATTTATTAGGGTAAAATAGCTTTGTGAGCATAAAATTAAGTTTATATAAAATATTCCATTTATTTTTAATTAACTATTAAATTCCTTTAAAATTAATTTTTAACCAATGAATTAGTTAATTAAACCATATATTCTCATAATTATTTTAATAATATACATAATGGCTATTCTATTATATTTTATCATATTAAATAATAATATTTTAATAATTTATTATTGTTCAGTTAAAACTTGGTCTTTCGTGTAACGTAAGACATTGAAGAAACTCATTATTGTGTATGTCTCATACAAACTCAGTATCACGTGAGTTGAAATATTTATGATATATTTAATTAATTTAAAATATTAAATATATTATAAATACTTGGGATATTATATTCCCTTACGCACTTGGTGTTGTGAATCATACACACTATTGAATACATGTTTCTAGTTTAGATTTTTCAGGTGTTACCTAAATGTAATAATTGGATAATATAAATATTATAAGTATGTATACGGTTCTAATATATAATTATAATTAATTTAAATTTATCATACATGAGACAAAAATATCATACAAGACAATTCAGGTATCATATAAGGATTTATTTCACAATCTCATCATTACTCAGGATTATTTAAGTCAAAGTCTCTTTGATGGAATTATTTTACCTTCTATATTAAATCCAATAAATTTTATTCGTATATAGTAATTTCTAAAAATTTCTTGTTTTCATTTCATTTTTTCACTTTAATTACTCAAGAGATCAAAATAATCTATTTAAGGAAAATTGACTTTGTTTTCTATTTGGTCATGAATCATTTCCTTCCATGTCCCTATTTTCATTAAAATGTTTATAGGAATATTTTTATTATTCTATAATTTTGAATAGATGAAATTATTACCATTGATTTAATTTCTATATAAAAATTTAAAATGAATCATTTATTCAATTTCTGAATGATACACTTTTCGATTTTTACCTAAATTGTGAAAGAAACTTTTGTTTTAATGTAAACATCATGAAAAAAAATTCCCACCATCATGAACACTCAATATTTGAATCTTCATTTACATGTTTCCATAGTTATTTTCAAATAAAACATTTTCCTAATATTATGGAAATTGCTAGTTTTGAAAAGTGGTTTTCAATTTTAAAAGGGAATTTTCCTCAAGAATGTATTTAGTGGTAGATTCAGCATCCCCAAACACACCATGGCCATAAATAAACAACACATGGTAGATTCAGCATCCCCAAACACACCATGCATTTACTAATCCAAAATATCATGCTAAGTGACCAATTAAATATAAATATGTACTATCACACCCAACATATTCAAAATAAAGATATAACAGTTGATACCAACAAAAATATAGTATAAAGGATCAACTTTATAGGACACACAATAGTAACATTTCAATTATAACTGTATACCTCTCCTTTTCACCTCTTCATCTATACGCATGGAATGATTATAAATTCACCAAAAAATAGAATTAAATTTATTAAAAATACCTCTACACCAAGATTTCCTAGAGAAAGAACCTATATTATGAGGCACATGAAAACTTATATGCAGATCCTCCATCTTGAAATAATCAGACATCAAAGGAGTGAAAATACATTGATCATCCTCCTCAAAGAAGAAAACATCTTCAAATTGATCTATTAGATCATTGCTAAGAACCTCCTAGAAAAATCATGGATGAACATTATCCTCAAAAATAGAATAGTTGGGAATCATGAATCCAGGATAACATATAAGATTTCTAACCTACATAACTTTCCAGAAACCAACCTCACCCCTCCCAACAATTAATCTCATCTAGTCATATAGGATTGGAAAATGATCTAACAATCATCACTATATATCTAAAGTCATATAATGAAACAAATAGTTTGTAGCATCACTATAATGATATTTTGATGACATGAATCTATCACAAATATTTATACCCACCAAAGACCTCCCAAGAAATAATTCCTTGAAAGAAGGATAGAGATTTCTCAACATTATTCAGATTAATTCCACCCTCATCAAATGGTTAATCAAATCTATCACATAACACCCAGTGACACTTCCATTCATCATGAGAGTCCCCTATAAATTCTTATGACACCCTTTCAATAGACCAAAAAACCTATTTGGGGGCCTGAATAATGGAAATAACATGCATGGGAATAGAAGATAGTACACTATTAAATAGAGTAATATGACCACCATATGATAGGAATGTGCTTTTCTAGTTTTCAACTAGACCCAGTATGCAACTCTCCAAATCCTAAAAATTATGAATCATGTATCTTCCATGAGTGAAGGGAGAACCAAAATAATCCATTGTTAAATTCCTCCAAACCATTCCCAACCCCTCCTCAATCCTTTGAAATATTTGACCTGAAAGGGTTTTGGAGAGGTATTTGCTTCTCTTAACATTGTTGATCACAGAACCACTTTATTTACCATATTTCCATAATTACCTCTAAAAGGTAATGCATTCTCCTCTTAAAGATATAAAATTATATTTATGATTAACACATATAATGCAATAATGGAGAGAAAGAGGAAAATATGATCACCTTTATTAATTCAATTATTATACTTGAAATACCAAAATTTTGTTCCCTTGATGGCCAAAAAAAACAAGGGAGATGAATAAAAATTAACAAAAATATCATAAAAAGACAAAGAGAAACTAGAATACCTCATTTCCATTATAATAAAATTCCACTAAACTATATAATATTCTTTATCAATGTCACCTTAACTATGATATTGGAACCAATCCTTTTTTTTGAAATCTATTCAACCATATCTTTTTCAAGGACAATATCCCCAGAAAAGATCATTTTCTTGATAAATCCATGTTGTTATTTACAAATAAGTTTGGGGATCAATAATGAATGCCCATTTTTAATGATGGTGTTCATGACTTTATAAAGAAAATTACATAGAGAAATAGGTTGATATATCTCAAAGTAAATAGTTTATTTCTTCATTGAAATGAGAAAAATGGTTCTGGAACTGGATATTCTATGATAAAACATCCCAATTAAAATTTCCTTAACAATATCAATGAGGTTTTACTAAAATATATCACATAATGAAGTATAAAAAACACCTTTAAAATTTGTTTATTTTGGAGAAATACTATGATTCTAGTAAAACACCTCCCCTCTAATTTCATCTTCCCTCCAACTATTTAAGAGTTCCTTTTTATTGGAATCATTGACCATCCAAGGAATGTGATTGTAAAAAGAATCTATATCACTACCTATTAGATGCCTCCTGATATGATCTAAAATAGGGACTCTAAGATATCATTCAAATAAGTAACTACACAATTTATAATCACATCCATGTCACTAGAAAAATAACAATCCTCAAAATTCAAACTTCAATTCCCCATATACTCTCATTATTTAATAAATGCATGAAAAAAGCTCGTATTATGGTCTCCTTCCCATAGAAAATGAATCCTTGATCACTCCCTAGGTTTCTTTTTCACCTAAAATGGTTTTTTTGAGATAATATATTATTTAATAATGTGTAGGGAAAACACTTCATCATCTCATTCCTCCTCGAGGCTGATATCAATCTAGAAAATATCATTTTTTTCAATCTTCAATGCATTTCTACACATCTAGAAGATTACACTACAATATGATAAGATCCTCCATAATACATTTTATATTATTGTAAAATAGAACCCTTTAATAGATATGAATGGTAATATTCCATGATGTAGGAACCACATGAAGATAATAATCATCATTTATCCACCTACTCGCAAAATGAAACTGAAAACTCTTATCGCTAGTTTCCCTTATTTGGAATAATAAAGGGGCATAGTCTGAGAGGATTATAGGAATATGAGACACCCAAAAATATTAAAACAAGTATATACCCATCATGTTTATGAAATAGAAATCCAACCGACTCCATATACATTGACTTCCTATTTTATTATTACACCAAGAAAATTTTACACCATTGAAGTCCATATCAACTAGGTTATTACTGGATGGAAAGTAACTAAAATCTTGACTTTATTTTTGAGAATATATCCTACCTTTGTTATTTTCTTCATTATCCACTATGGTAATAAAATCACCCCCAATAAACCAAGAAATCGAACCTGGGTTGAAGTTAGAAATATGTTTCCAAATATACCCCCTTTCCAAAATATCACACTTAAAAT
Organism: Viscum album; assembly: GCA_963277665.1. Taxonomy (NCBI): domain Eukaryota; kingdom Viridiplantae; phylum Streptophyta; class Magnoliopsida; order Santalales; family Viscaceae; genus Viscum; species Viscum album. The sequence continues at coordinate 823,966,064 of OY728129.1, forward strand.
AAAAAAAGTGAGATAAATAAGGTGAAGTATTTGACAGTAACCAAAATGTTAATATGAATATTTTAGAAATTAACCTTAATAAATAAAAATAAACATTGGAAAATTATCTAGATATTATAATTAGAAGGATCGTCTTGTAAAATATTAGCACCACCAAACTTCTCACAAAAAATTTTGAATAGAATAAGTTTTCTATTTAAACATTAGAATAACAACAATATATAATTGGTTTGAAGAAAATACATTAGATATGAGTTGAAATTTGTATTTAGACCCTATTCTATGAGAATACCATATCAAAAAACAAATCATTGTAAAGGGTTTGATAAGTAATACCACCAAATAGGCTATCATACTTAACATAAATATGTTTAAGTCAATAATAATCTCTATATTATGACCTAGTAACTATTCCATTTAAAGAAGAAATTGTAAAATTTTATTCATTAAATAATGAACTATGAATATCAGGATCAAGATAACCCACACATTATTCTGATATCACCATAAAATAATTATAGGATGGATGAAAAGCATGACTTTCCATATAGAGTGGGGAAAACTAGACAACCAAAAAAACCTAGTGATTACCATTAACACCTGTACCTCATGGAGGAAAAAAGGAAATATAAGAAGAAGACATAGGATTAGATAAACCTATACCCATATGATGATGAAAATTCTCAAGGAACTTCTGAGATAGACTCCAAACCACCACTAGTGGAAGCACTTGACAACATAGGTTCCTATGAAGTAAAATCATCATCTGAAGTGGGAGAACCTTAGACCCCCCCCCCCCCCAGTTGGATCCAAAGGAACAATAAGAACCCCATGTTTTCTCCCAGTACAAAGAGTACCAAAAGTTAAAGGATCAATAAGATCTCCATGAACACATCTAGAAGAATGAACTAGAAGTCAGAGATCCATATTAATAAACCAATGGATCCTTCATATTAACTAGTTCTAGTTTATAAGGTGGGGAAGAGTAATGAAGTGGAATTGGCCCAACTAAAGAATATGAATCAACCAAAGGTAAGTGATCCATAAATGTATCCCCCTCAAACAGAACCACAAGAACACCTCCAAAAGAAATATAAATATAAATAATGGGAGAAAGAGATCCAACTATAGGATCCTTCTATTTAACCAAGATGAGGTTTTGAGGAGACATAGAGGAAGGGATCAGAAAAACCCCATCCAATTTTTTAGCTTTTCTTCCAGCCAAATTATGCCGAAAAAAATACAAATAATCACCTTAAAGTTAGAAAATAGTACAAAAACCAATATGATAATGAAATACATATTTTGAATCCAATCATAATAAGAACCTTCATGAAGCTTTAAATAAGATAGATGGGGTTTTGACAGATCAATCCACAAAAAATATATTTCAACAGGGAATTATCAATGAAATGGGAAGTATCATCAGTGTAATGAAAAATAACAAGAGATTCACCATTTCCCTTATGAAAAGATGGATTGTGAAAGGGTAGTGGGAGCCATGGAAGACTCACCCACACCACTATTGATGATATATCTCTACCAAAGTGACAATACAGTGTCTATATAAATAAAATAAACCGTATATTCCCAAATATGTTACCTTCCCTCACACAATCCTTCAAATAATCTTCATTAAAGAATAAATTAATGAATAAAGTATTCATATTGAGGGGAGAGACTTCAATAGGGGTAGAGAGACCCAATGAGGAAACCAAAATCTTTAATAACACCAGAGATGATCACACAACCCCAAATTTCGTAACTATAATCCACTGGTGGTAAGAAATGGTAGCATACAAATCTTCTAGAAATAATGAGAGAAAAGGAAATTAATCGACCACTAAGACCTTGGGTGAAGGAGACGAAGATTTCTAGAATAGAAAGAATTAGGGACCTAGAAGACCATGGACCAGAACTACAGAGATATTTATTTATGGATTACAAAGTAAATGAATATTGAATAAGGCCAGAATAAGAAGGTATGAGAAGATCTTGAAAATAAGAGGAAGGTAATAATAGTAGACCATCAGCAATAGTAGAATGAAACACTATAGGATAATTATGAACACCTTTTACTGAATCAATGGTTAAGAAAATAAAAAACAAGTGGCTTGCCATGCTCATAATTAGAATCCATTTTTTAAAAAGAGTTACATTCTCATACTAAGCATATGATCATACCTGTTTCTTATATTTCCTTTCCTTAGGATGTAAGTAAATGTATTATGATTGATATAAAATTATATTCTAGGAGGAACAATGATTTTATCAAAGAAAATACTATGTTTTATTTTATGTTTTTAAATTATAATGTGAGATTCAAGTAAGTATCTAGTTTACCAATACAACTAAACTATTAATTCCTTTTAGATGTGATTAGTTGCATCCAGTACCAATATAAAAAAGTAACAACTGACTCTAGGATTCTAGGATAAGGGACTTTATGGTTGGTATTAGAGTAATTTTAGTAGAAACCTGATCAGGTAAATTTACTAAACATTATATTATGGAACATAACCCTTTGGCGTTCTTTGAGAATATACTAAAAGAATCCATGCCAATAATTTTGTGATTATTTATGCATATATTTTTTATTTATGTAAAGTGTTTCACAAGTTTTTAAATTATACACTATCCATTCAATGGCCTGAAGGCCTTTAATTTTTTTATTATATGATAAAACCCCCTTTTAAGGGATGAAGGGGGGAAACCCAAGATGACTTCAAAGACATAGGACAAATCACACTCAAAAGAAGAAAGAGTAAAAGCAAAATGAAAAAACGGAACTACTCCTCCCTAGAATTTGATCATGATAAATCTCTCCCCCATTGCAAGGTTGATCAGCAAGCAAGTGTCTCAGTTCAAGCACATGCCTGATCCGATGGTTGACGCCATACCCTCTCAAAAAAAATCCAAAAAACTCTACAAAGATGAAACGCCATCTCTGAATCCTTCTCTGGAGCCTATTCGATGAAGTCAAGTCTAGTTTACCAAACTTCCCACCTTCAAAAATAAACCACCCAAACAAGTAGCTTCCACAATTCTAAATCATCCAACTCAGATCAAGAGATTCAACACTGAAAAAAAACCTTCAAACCAAACAACTTGCAACACCACCAAGCAGCCATCCTAAAAATGCCTCGTCGCCACCATAAAAACATATCATAGAGACCACAACACTCTAACCAAGGTACCCCTTCCAGAGCACGATGCAGACGACGGAACACAGCCCCTCGCCGTAGATTTGAAATGCATCCCCGTACTATGGGAAACCAAAATGATCCACACCGCATAGAAAAGGGTTGACGTAGAACCAGCAGAAGAAGGTCATGGCCCCAAAGGAAGACCAGAGCACACCCCCTACGCCACGAAAGGAAGTGATCGCCCCAGGCACCGCACCAGAACTTGACCCCGTGTCCCACTAAACTGTGACACTAGAGCCGCATCGTAGCTCGCCCTTAATGCTGCAAAATAAATGATCACATCCCCAATGCAACGGATCGGATGCCAATTCACCATAGAAATAGGGCCATGACCCTGAAGCACCAGATATGGAACTTCACCGCAGGAAGCCCGATCACAACCACAATGCACAGGAACGAAAACCCCTTCACTTCAGAGAAGGACCGCACCCTAACGCCGCAACGGGTCACGATCCCACAACGCGGAAGAGCCAGAATGCGACCCCAAAACCAAAGAGCACCCAGTCACCCTCATCGTGGCACGAAGGACCCCAAGACTCCAAAGGGACCATACTTATCTGAGGAAGAATAAATCTCCTCCCTTAAATCATGCCTAGAGAATACAAAGAGGAACCATAGTCCAAACGAAGTGGGAAAGATAGTTACAACAAAGAGGAACCCTAAGATGTTGCGCCCTTTACGGGATCATCCCATCCTAAATTATATTCTATGGTTCTTAATGTTATGATCTAATCTAGTATATTCCATTTTTTAGAAATGGAATATAGCTTACGGTATTGAAACCAAACCAATACACATAATATATATAGGGACTTACATCCTAGGAATGATAATGAAGTTGGATATGGAGATGGAGATTGAACTGAATAAATTATATCTATATTGGGGAAGCTGACTTAGTTTATAGTCAATAACAATTCATGTATGGATCATCCTGTTGATATGCAATGTGGTGAAACAATGTTAGGTCATTTCATGTCACAACAAACTCCATCATTCAATAGAACCACAAATCCATTTGTATCTTATCAATGGATAATTTCCGTAGAAAATATATTTCATTCAATGAGAAGTAATGAAAGGGGGAATGTTTTATTTTAATTTTTTCATCTCACAGGGGATGTGTATCAATGGGGGTCATTGATTCATATATCTATTGATTTAGAGGAAATAAAGATCATTTAGTGGAATTATGTTAATTTTATTTTCATGGATGAGAAATTCCTCATGAACAATGAGTGGATATAGAGAGACATTTCTTAAGTCTAAGAAAGAAGAAAGATGAAAAAATTTCAATGTATGAAGCTAACATTAAAAGTTTATCATAGCATGTTTTTGACTATATAATTATTCCAAAGAGTAAGATTGATAATTTATTTGATGGTCTTAAGATAATACTTGGAAGGGCACTACTATCCCAAGCATTGTCACTATATTATGATACAATATCGTGTTATTTCAAGAAAGATAAATAATAATCCAGCTTTCATGGCTTAAAATGAAAACAAGTTAATAATAGTATGATTGATAAAAAAATGGATAATGGGAAGAAAATAAAATGAAATTTTTCAACATGGGATACTTGTTAAAGGAAACACCTTATTAAATGCTTAGAAGGAAAATAATATTGCATAAATTGTGGAGAAAATTCCACCATGTTCCTAAATGGAATGACAAGGGAGAAATTATGAATGTTAATTACTTTAACTATAAAGAGATGGGTCACTATGCCAAAAAATTCCCCAAACATCAATGGAAAATTCCATAAAATATACCAATGGTAGAATTCCATGTTATTGAAATTATTATAGCCAATATAGAAGTTCTTTGCTATTTAGTGGAAGGTAAAATTATCACCCTCACTATGATAAAAATTGTTTTTATGTGATTCTATAAAATATTTTTATTCTTTTTATAGTTTAATTTGATGCAATTTTGGATATAGAATGTCTCTTAGTATAGATCTCATATCAATTCTCAAGGAAGGGAAGTTACATTTTATATTCTAAATCAACCCCCAATCATCTATCAGTGTGAGAATGAAATTGAATAACCAATGGAAGTTACTTCCATCGTATGGGTTTTCTTAATATTCATGAGGGGTATATATAAAAAATGGTTGAGGGAAACTAAACATTAAAAACGTGCCTATTATTTTTAGAATATGATGATGTATTTATGGAGGTATCACCTTATCTTATTCTACATTATAATGTTTAATTTTCAATAAATCTCATACACAGTGTAGTGAATATGTAAAAAACTCTATATAGAATAGAAATAATTGAGTTTGATGAATTAAGAAGAACCTCTAAGATAATATTGATAATGGATTCATTCAGAATAGTGATTCACCATGGATTGAACCTATTCTTTTTTAAAAAGAATGATGTTTCAATGAGTCATTGCACTGATTATTGGGAATATAACAAGATCATTATTAATAAAAAATATCATCCACCATATATCGATGATCTCTTTAATCAATTATGAGGCACCTTATATTTTCCCATGATTGATCTTTGATCTGGATATCATCAGCTAAAGATTAAGTAGTATATACTAAAGATAGCCTTCTCTATGAGGTATAATCGTTATGAATTTATAATAATTCCATTTGGAATTTCCAATTTTCCTACTAAATTCATGTATTTAATGAAAGATAAATTAGGGAATACCATGATCATTTTATTGGAGAATTTATAGGAGATATTATTATATATTTTAAGATTAAGGAAGATCATACAGAAAATTTGATAATTATGATGAAGTCACTGAAGAAGGATAAATTTTATGCTAAATTTACTAAGTGTGAATTTTGGATTCAGAAATTTTCAATATTCAGTAATATAATCTTATATGAGGGTTTATCGGTGGACCCTTCAAATAAGAAAGTTATTCATCAATGTATTAGACTGACCATTGTAATTGAGATCCGTAGTTTCCTTAGGTTTTATGGATACTATTTATTATTTTTAAAATATTTATTGTGACTCTCTAATATAAACACTATGTTTTCTTGAGAGGGGGTTAAGTTCTTATGGACAGATGAATGTAAATATAATTTAAAATAAATGAAAATAAGGTTAGTCGGTGTTCTTATTCTTACACTACCCTACTATAAATAAAGGTTTGTGAACTATTGGGATGCATAAAAGAATGGACTGAGATTATTCCGCATATAGAATAACATGATTATAGCATGTGCCTTTCTCCAATTAAAATTTCATAAGAAAAATTACATGAATCATAATTTGTAGTTGGTAATGGTAATCTTTCCATTGATGGTATTGAGAAATTAACTTCATGGTGAAAGCTGTAATATATAGACTGATCAAAAAATCATAAAGTATATATTTTTATAGAAATAGTTGAATATTTTCTAGAGGAGATAGTTATAGTTGGCCAAAGATTCTTATTTCTCAATACATTACAACCCTTAGAAGAATAACAATGTGGTATATGAATTGAGTTATAAAACCCATGATATTTTTTCTATGATGAGGGTTGAATGAGATCCAATATTTATTGATTTTCAGATGTTATATCCTGAAATCATGATGAAGGTGGATATATATTATATTTATTGTATTAATTTTCAATAATTCATCCATGAGAGGATTAATAAGGTATAGAAATAAGATATGGAATTATTGAAGAAGGTGATTAATTTTCATGAGTTCAACCATGACCATACCGAAATGATAAGGTTCAAGAACCCAATATGTGTCTCATAAATACTAGACGTGAAGAAGGAGCTATAAGATAAATATAATTTTTAAAAATCCCTATTTATCATGGATGAAAAAATATGTATAGATATCTAAAAGGGTATTTATGGGAGGATAACATGAAAACAGAAATTGTAGATTGTGTATCTCAGTGCTTGGAATTCTTGAAAATTAATGCTAATAGAAAATATTATATGGGGATGTTACAACCATTACCCATACCATAATGGAAATGGAAAATCATAACTATGAATTTTTTCATAAGAATCTGCAAAACATCTAAAGGTAATAATGTTTTTTGGGTTCTAATCTATCAATAGCCGAATATAGAACACTAAATTAGTGCTAGATATGATTTAACCCTTGATCAATATGATATAATATACATTGATTAAGTGGTACGGTTCCATGTATTACCAAATCCTATTATATTTGATCAAGATCAAATGCTTGCCTCAATATTTTATTTAATTCTTCAACAAGAATTGGATTCATAGATTTTTATCAGTATTTATTATCATCCTCATAATGAGGTTTATTTTTAATGAACTATTCAACCCCTAGAGGATATGATCAGGTCTTCTTTAATATATTTTAATTGTGGTTGTGATAAACATCTTTCTCTTGAAAAATACACTTATAACAACAAATTTTACTTAATAATTCATATGGATCCATCTAAAACCCTTAATGGAATGGAGTCTATAATTCCAACATAATGATACGAAGATTGATGAATAATATAATTTTGACTTAAGAAAGCTGAGGAAAATGAAAGGAATTTAAGATACATTTAGTATCACATTAGGGAAGCTTAGATTTGACCGAAATTTTATGTATAAAATCCTCAGAGAAATCAAGAATTTAAAAATATTGAGAGAAATTAAGGGAAATTTCTCCAGAGAATAATATTACAAGATTCATAAATAATATAAAACTTACCTTCATGTATATCGTCCCCTTCATGTTTCTTGATCGAATATGGATAGTATCTTATCACTTTACACTTACACTGAACCCCTATCAAGTTCATGATGTGTTTCATATAACTCTCTAGAAGAAGTATATACCTGATCATTAAAATTTATTTAAATCAAATGTTTTACCACTAAATCATGATCTTACCAATGAATAATAAGTGATAAAAATAATGGATCATAGAAAAAAATGGTTATGAAACAATACTTCTCACCAGGTTAATGATCTCTAAAAGAATCAAAAATTCGAAGAAACTACATGAGAACCTGAAGATATTATGAAACAGGGATATCCTAATTTCTTTGTATCATATTGATGTATTTTTTAGGATGAAATTCATTTTATGAGTCCTATAATTTAACACCCTGAGATTTTTGTGATATATTTCTCTTCAAAAAAATTCAATTTCTTCGATAGCTTGTAATACAAACTTCATCGTGCCTAAATGCACCATAATATGATATAACCAGGATGTTATGTTTTTGGTATTAATAGTAATAACATTATTTTGAAAAATATATTTATTAAATTCATTTTATTCTTTGAAAATATATTTTCTTCAAAAATGGTTTTATTGCTTATTGTTAGAAAATTCATCTTCTTTTCAAGTACTTATAAAGTAACATTGAATTTTGGATTAGTTTTAAATTTTCATTAGTTTTTTTATTAAAAAATTTAATATATGTTATTGAAAACAAAATTATACATTAATTTGGTATAAAAAATTATTATTAAAATATATTTTTCTGGAAAATCACTTTACATCACATTCCATAGGTTTAAATTCAAATTAAATTCCACTACTTCTATGAATTGGATTTGATAAAATTGATTCCAAATTTGGAATCAAGAGGATTTAAGGAAAATATATCACATTTTCTAACACATTCATTTATCCTATTGTATAATTATAGATTAACCATTTTCATCTAGATCTCGAAAATATGACCACTTGGTGCCATTGATCTTTTATATTGACATTTATATTAATTTAAGAAAATCATATATACAAAATGTTACTCTATGGATAATATTATATATATATATATATATTATTTTTTCCTAAGGATAAAAAGTTGTTATATTTGGTTTTAAATTTGTATTTTAAAGGTGATTTAATTTTTCTCTCATGGTAATTAATTTTAAATTTTTATTGATTGAATAATTAGCTTAAATTATTAATCAATGCTGACACAATACTTATTAAATTAAATGAAAAAATAAAATAAAGTATTTTAAAAAAAATTAAGTAATAAAATTTTGATATATTATTTATTTATATAGATTTTACAGATTAATATAACATATTTGTGATGTTTATAAATATTATATTCTAATTACATTTCTATCTTGATGAATTTAAAGTAAAAGTAAATAAATAGAGAAAAATGATATTAATGTAATTTTCTAATAAAAAATATTATATTAAATAATTTAAAATAAATAAAAAACCAATCATTATTCCATTTAATGGGATATGGATGGAAATATCAACCAACATAAATTTCTAGTTCAATAATCCTTTTATGGAAACATTATTGACCATTAAGAAGTAAAACATTTTGATATTATGGTAACTATAAAAAGGTTAAATGAGGGACTAAACTAAGAGATTGGGGTTAAAAATTACCTAATATTGTATAAATATTATTATATGAGATTATTTTTAATTTTATTTATCCTATATTTTCAATATTTAAATTTCTATCCAATTTATTATGAAAACTAATTTAAATTAACATAATAATTATTATCATTACAAGAGCGACCCTACCTTTACTTATAAAATGGAACTTCTTATCCTCTCTTCCTTGAAGATTTTAAGCATTCTATTTCATCCAATACCTACCATATTACATTCATATATTCCTTTTCCACATCATTGTGATTTTTTTCCTTCCAAAAGACCATCTCTCCCAGTAATAAGGTGTAATCCAAATAAGGTTTCTCAACGAAGAGGTACAACTCTTAACTTAGTACTTTCAATTTAATTTCTTCTTCTATGTTCTATAAATATATGGTATCTGTTATAAAATAATTAATTCAATTTCTTAAATATATTGAATTTTTATTATGAGAATGGAAAACCCATTGTACACCTTTATTCCATCATATAGGAAAAATACATTGCTCGTGCGTACATGTGGACTACCACCACCACGAAGTGATGCCTTTAGTTTTTCATATCCACTTCACATGATGGTAATAATGTTGTAGTTATTCAATATATATGATATATATGATATAATAATGATTATTTAAATTTAATTATTATTTAAATGTTTTCTTTTTATTTTTTGAAATGTGAAAATATCATTCCCGCATACGTATAGTCTATTTACTCTTGAATAGTGTAATTCAATTTCCAATCTCAAAAAATTTGAAAGAATCGAAATATTTTTATATATAATCTATATATATGATAATTATACCATGATAAACACTTTTGAGATGATTTTATCCTGAACAATTCACAAGAATTGGAACTATTGTACCAAAACCAGTATGAAAAAAGGGACAATTAACACTAGGAAATGATGATTCTAATAAATAATTATTAATAAAATGATATTAAAATGTAGTAACTGTATCATATATAATATTATATATATATAGTAATTATATATAATAATAATAAATCTAAATTTCTTATAGAGGTGGTTACAATCACATACAAATAAAGTCATACTTGATGTAATGATTTATTTCACAATCTCATCAATATAAACAATTGTTTAAGTCTAAGTATCAATAAGGGATTTATTCAACTTTTATATAATAAAACCAATAAATTTTATTCTTCTATAGTTACTATTGTAAAATACATGTTTCCTTTCATTTTCCTCTATTTATGTACTTAAGATATTAAAAGAATTTTTTTAAGGAAAAATGACATTGTTTTTTATTCAGCTGGGATTTTTTTTCTTCCTTGTCCATATTTTATTTGAATTTTATTATTATTATTAAATGATTTATTAAGACTTTGGTAACCATTTTTGACTTATATAAAAACAATTGGAAACTTCTTGTCATTTTCAAAATAAGATACTTGTTAATTTTTACTGAAATTTTGACAATAATATTTATTTTAACATATATAGCATGAACGGAATTTCCTTCCATAATGAATGCTAAATGATAGGAATAATAATTTAAATATTTTCATGGTTTTTTTAAATAAAATATTCACCAATTATTGTACAAATTTTTAGTTTTTAAAATTGATTTTAAAAGTAAATAGGGTATTTTCATCAAGAAATTTGTTAATGATCCTTTTATAGAATATTTATTCATCAACAAAAACAAAATATTATTTTACTTATGATAAACTAAGGATATGTTGTAAGGATACCACCATTGTTATTTATCAATGCATTTTTTTATCATTTTGACTAGGGGTAGTATTGACATCATGTATACTTGTTCTTTCTATTCAAACAATTCTTTATTATTACAAAATGTTGATTAATTTATATTACTTATTCATATGATGAGTGCATTGGAAATATTATGTGAAGGGTGGGGCCCAAAATAACATAGTTCCTCAATGAATTAGTGGGTCTCAGGAACAAAAAAGATTGAGTATTTTGACATGGCATTAACCATTTATGTAGTTGTTCTTGGAATGAGGTTCAGATGATAAGTTTTAGATGTTTGAAATTATTCATTCCATCATTTTTAAATCATATATTGATGTTCATGAGATTATTTTAACAGTTATTCCATTCAAGTGTACGTTTAGTGTTCAATTGATTTTTTATATAGAATTATTTTATCATAATTTTTATTTCCCAAATATTCATGTTGTATTTAATCTACGATAGGTTCTATTCTACACATTCTCTTACGGGGAATCTGAGTACACCCATTTCTTATGTTTCCTTTTCTTTGGATACCAGGAAGTGTATTATAATTTATTTTAAAGGATATTCAATAAGAAATAATAATTTTCTCATAGAAAATATTATGTTTTATTTAAATTTTATCAATTTTAATGTGAGATTAGAGAATTTATCTATTTCACTAAGATAACTAAACTATTTAATTATTTGGGATGCCATTACATATTTCTAGAACTAATGTAATAAAGTAAACACTGGATTTTGACCTCTTGGTACAAGGTCTTTATAGAGATACTGTTTGAAAATATGCTATTTTAATATCCCTAGAACGCCCTCACACAAACATAATCCCCTATCTACTCATAGTTATGCAAATCCCATCAATTTTAAGGGAAAATAGAATGAAAAATCAAGTCTCCAATGTAAGTATTATCTCATTCATAAGATTTTGTCCCAAATCTTAATACTCAAAATATATTATCACCATAATAATAAAATTAATTTAGTAGCACCGTTATAATAATTTTTTTATAATAATCATATAACCCATTTTTATTATTTCCATCCAATTAAAAAAACAAAAGAACATCATTAGTGTATTTTATAGACCATCACCTCCACAAAGAAATGTAAATTTTTTTCTACCACCTTTCATTTTTGGAATTAATGGTTTTAATGACATATAAATACTGAATTAATTGTTTAATTATAATTACATAATATCAATTTAATAACCCCCATCACCATATCTCATGCTTTGATAGAGGACAACTCTAACTGTGCTTATATACAGATTATCACCTCCCTGATGAATCATTTTTATTTTTCCATGTAGATTTTCATAAATTGAATAAAGATCATAAAATATTTTTCATAATCATAATTATATAAAAGATAATATCATTATGATTCATTTATAAAGATATTAATTAAAAATAAACACCTCCTTGACCATACTCGCTAATACAGTTAAAGCATTTTTATGTTTGGGTGTGTTTAAACACCTTCGTGAAAAATTAATTAATATCTATTTAAGGATGAATGTGGGAACATAAAAGATAAAATTACTATAATCTATTAATAAAATCGTGATTACCATATGGTTATAGAAATATTATATTATGTATTTAACTTATTACTACAATAATATTTTCTTTAGCTAAAATCAATGATATAATTCAACACTGATTCCATTTTCCCATAGCATAACTAAAACACTTATTCAATGATACAAGATATTTTTAGAAAAAATTAAGTTATATATTATAGTATCTTAAATGATATAACTTGGAATCAAATAATGGGTAATTATATTTTCACCACATATTCATGGGGTGTGGAAAATGAAATTTATTTCCCCTTAAGGGTGTAGTAGTAGGTATGACCAAAGTCATACCCCAAGAGTGGTGTTTTAAATAAAGATGTCATGAATGAAAAAAATAAATAAAAAACAAAAAATTTGAATGACCAACAAGCAATGGAATTTTCTTTTGAAGATCAATTTAGATGGTAGTGAATTGGTTTTAGTTTTGGAATCCCTTTGGTAATTCCATTGGGACCCCTTGGAAATAAACTTATTTATGGTTAATTAGTTTAGTGAATGGATAAATAATCATTTCTCATGTTCTATACTTGACCAAAAATTGGTTGATATTGAGAATAGTCCTCCCAATTTCCATGGTTGGACTATTCTCTTTCCAATTGTGAAAGGAACAGTGGATCACCGTTATATCACACCAGAAACTACAAATAAGTAATTGAGCAACCTAAGTACCCATACTATCCCCTTGTGTCTTCTGTAAGTTTAGAGAAATCACTATGAACTTCTATACCTAAAATTAGATCACCCAATTAGTGTGATATAATTAAATGAAGAGGGAGAATATTTTTTTAAACAATACAATTTAAGAATGTCCATATTTGAAACATAACGCGGTAACTTCCCATTAAAACCCTAAGTTCACAAATTGAAAACCTTTTAATAATTCAAAATGGGTAGAATAATTTTATATAAATAAGACTCCAGCATTACAATGGGTCACATCCCCTTCATATAATCATGGAAAGAATATAAATCTCCATTACACCCAAAATAATGGTTGTAGACAAGGCATAAGACATAATGGAAGTAGAAAGAAAATAATATAGTAAAAATAGAGTCTTTGTAGCAGTATTAGGTATTTCATTCCTCTATTCCTTGACTATATACATTCATTAGTGGGATTCCTTCTATTCTTCTAGTTAGTGAGAACCACCTTTAGGTTTCTTCATATATTCCTTAGATATTCCTCCATGATGGAATATCATAATTTAAATTTGAATATTTAAGATCTATGAGACTCAAGGTATAAATTTGGAAACACCCAAATTGAATGGATACTTTTAAATTATCCCATTGGAATTTTCTTTGGTATTCCCCCAACCCTCATCTCATGCATGGAGTGCATGGAGGGAGCTGATTGTGTGGAATTCGAGTACAAGGAAAAGTGATGTTGCAGTGAAAAGGGGGAAGAACTCAAATGGCATGGCAGTGGCCATCATATGTCATCTAACTATCACAGTGGTCGGATGAAAAATTAATCTTCATGGTGAACCGGTAGTGGGATTCTATTGGAATAGTAATGGTGAGCACTTACAGTACTCATAAAACCTCATATGGCCTTCAGAGTGGCCTGATGGTTAATACAGTTAAACTAGGGTTGAATGGAATCGGAGATAATTATACCATGTTCACAAGAAGTGGAGGATGAAGTAACTCTAGTGGTGGAAAATCATCTCAAAATGAGATCCTCCAGATTCCATGGTGGTTATCTGGTGGTTTGAAGGTGTAGGAGGTAGGTAGTGTGGTTATGGGTGGAAACTTCTCAACGGTGTCTCACAAGTCTCCTTCTGCTCAATAGTGGCTCATGAGTCACCATTGGAATCAACAGTGGATCACGATTCACTTTTGGCTTCAATGGTGGTTCATAGGAAACCATTGGCTTAAATGGTGTCTCATGACCCAAAGTTTCCAAATAGTGGATCATGGGGAACTATTGGCCTCAATGGTGGCTTGGGATTCATTATTGGGAAAAAGATTCTAATTATGGCTCTGGTGATCTTAGTGGAGTCAAGTACCATCACATTCCTTACTAGGGTGACTATTTATGTGTTACAATGATAGTGGAGAATACTCTTTATATGGCCTTATCAGTGGTCTGATGAGCATTAAATTGTATCATGTTAGTCACTAAGGGTATAGTAGATGATCCAAGGAGTCTGGGTGATTTGGTAGAGGTAGAAGACTCAACCCAAATCTTTGTTTACATTTTCTACATAGTTCTTTGGGAGTTTTAGAAGTGGATAGAGAGGATGAGTGATAAAGATAGGGATGTCATTATATCCAAGTGGGGCATAAGAAAAGTCTAACCTAGAGGAGCGTGTGCTTTTTTAAAGTTGAAAATTATTCAGAAAAATGACATTCTAGATTGAAAATGTGGTGTGGGGGAAAGCTTCTTTATAAAAAAAGTCATGTGGATCCCACCAAAATGAAGTTGTGTTAGAGCTGAAGGACTCCTTATTTCCACAATGCACCACCCTGTGCCAGATATTATCTCCTCCCATTTCTCCTTACCTTTCAACACCAGGGTTCTGCACCCAAATGTTGTGGCCTATATATTATTCTCCCATAGATTTCACCACCGCAGGCCCTACACAGGACTGACCCACCCTGGTGTGGGCAACCTACCATTCAAACTGGCCTTCCCTCGATTGATGCATGGTCGGTTGGGCCCCATGGTCCTGGTTATGTGGCATGTGGTCCTAAGGTTTATGGATAGCTTGAATTTCCCAATTTTTTACCTAAATAACATAAACACTTATATATTTTTTAAATAGAATCTAGAAAAATAAATTCCCAATTTCCACTCCTGAGAAATTGTTTAATTTTATATCATTTTAATTCCACACTTCAAATTACTTAAAATTTTATAAAACATTCAAATTCATGGGAATTTACATTACAATCCATTATAAAATAATTGAAAAACTTTTTAAAAATATATATTAAATTTTTATATGTTATATACCCCCACACTTAAACCGTGATTTTCCTCAAGAATTAAATATAAAAAAGGAATTCATAGGGTTTCATTATTACAAAGAATAAAATTCTAAATTAATAAAATTAAACAATTATCAAGGTCAGATAAAATTTTCAAATTCCACATAAAACATTAATAAAAATCCTTAATTTTCAAGAAACAATTAACTCAATCATTTTACACTTCCCATTTTGAAAATGATATAACTTATCCTTTAAATAATTCAAGTTCCTTAACTTATTATTATCAAACATTCTAAATAATCATTTACTTATCCTTTTAAATATTTTCAATCATCTCTCATGATAAAATTCATGTAGAGTTCAATTTGTAATAACTCAAACTTCCCCTAAAACTCAAAGTAACGGTCATGATCAAAAGAGAGAAAAATGAAAGGTTTTTTCACCCTCTTAAATCTTTTTCTATTTTTATACTTTTTTCAAAGAACATTTTTTCAATTTTCTTCCTTTTCAAATTTTATGCTTATAATAAACCTAAAATCCACCACCTAACTACATATTGTAAAAATAATAGGTCTAGTAATGGTGATTTTGTTTTCTAAAATCAGAACCCTTTTTTATTTTCTTGGTTATTTTTTTCCTTTTTATCTCTATTTTTTCTAAATTAGGAGGGGAAGAAATAAAGTACAATGTATGAATCGAAAACCTTTCTTAACACCCATAAATAAAACCCCCATATTTCTTCCTTAAAATGTATTTCATCTCTTCCACCATGAATCCCTTCACCCCCATGCTTTAACATTAAAATATCATGTAAATACTAAGAGGAGGGTATGAATGGATAAAAATGGCATTAAACATGTACCATACATGACATGGTCATTCATGGTCTCTATGGTATAAATAAGGATTTATGTAATGGTGGTATTTGGGATAAGGTATTTTCAAAATATTCCTTATTCATTTAAAATGTGTTTTTTTACAGTCATTAGTTTTGATAATTTCAAATGCATGTTTTGGTTGGTGACATTTCCCAAGATCACTCTAGAAATGTGCTCAATAGTAAATATGTTGAACTTGATCTAGAAATACTCTTGAGAATATGAAATATTATATTATACAATCACTCAAGTAAGGAAAAATAATAAAAAAACAATTCAAAGAAATTTAATAAATTCAAATCCTGAAAAAAAAAATCGGGAAATTTCATTTATAATAATTAACAAATCCCATAAAATCGTGAGCCCTTGGTTTAAGATCCATGTTTCATTTTAAGGATTCAATTATCCAATTTACTCATTAAATCTCATTATCATTGAAATAAAAAACACATAATCACAATATTCCTAAGAAACTAAAGTCTCTTAGATATGTTAAGTAAATCATAAATTCAAATGTGGGAATATAATTTTCACTTTAACATAGCTACTAGAATCTCTAGTTTATAATAGAATTTCAGAAGCATGTAGAAAGTGAAAAACATGAATAATGATTGAAGAAACTCTTTATTCTTATGTATTTTTTCTCTACTTCATCCTCGTATCATATTGTTTCATGTTGAATTCCTTCATTGTGGCCCTATAGAACAACTCATACTAGCACAACAACCATCCCATTAAATCTCAAGGGAAAAAGGGAAGTTGTGCCAAAATTATAAATCATGGGTTAATAGTAAAACTCAGGTTTCCTACTAGAAGTTCCTTTGGTTAATGTTGTTAGCTCAACCTAACTTCATGGTAAGGAATTGGTATATGGTTTGGAGAAGTTTAAGTTCCTCCACCGGTTCATGGGGTATATTCCCATGGCAATTTTTCAACCTATAACTATTGACAGTGAATGTTTTTCCTTGATATTCTCTCTTAATCTGAATTTCTCCTAAGGGATAGACATTAGTAACTATAAAATATCCATCACACCTACAATAATGATTACCAGAAATTATCTTTATTCAATAATTGTATAGTATGACTTGGTCTTCAAGTTGGAAGGTATTTTACAGGATCAGTTTGTCATGTACCACTTTGGTTCTCACCTTATAATTTCTTGATTTTATGAAATCTTATCTTATAAATTATTCCAGTTAATGTAGACGTATATTTCTCCATTTCTGATCACTCACTAAATTCAAATTCATCTTTTTAATAGCAGAGTATGCTTGGTCCTTCAGTTCTACTAGCAGATGAAAACTTCTCTAATAACGAATCTTATAGGGTCTCATACCTATAGGTGTCTTCTAGGATTTATGGTATTCCCATAATGTTTCTTCAAGTATTTATCTCTAATAATTTTTTAGGTTTAATTATTTTATCTATAATTCCTTTGTTCTACAAGTTTGTTACATCAGCTTGGATATTTATTTGAGGACGATATGGTGTAGAATTCTTGTGGTGCACCTCATACTTTTTAAGAATATAGTCCATCATACAGTTCCTAAAATGAGTCCCTTGGTCACTGATGATGGCCCTTGTACCTCCAAACCAACAAAATATGTTAATAATAAAAAAATTCACAAACAAACTTTGCTTCATCAATTTAGGTGGATTTCACTTTCACCCATTTATAGACATAATCCATAGTAATAAAATTGTAATAATTCCCAAAAAAACATGGGAAACTCCCTAATAAAATCAATGCCCCAAACATTAAGTATTTTAAAAAAAAAATTGGGTGTTTAGGAATCTCTTATCATTTTGAAGTATTTAAATAATATTGACACTTATCACATATTTTACCAAATTCATGACCACAATTAAATAAATATGGCTAATATAATTTAAATACCAATAATTTTTTCCATTCTTTAAATCCCAAAGTGGCCTCCATAAGAAAATTTATGACAAAATTTTAACTCATATTCTATTTCACTTACTATTAGGAATATATTTAGGACTTGAAGATTATATATTTTCTGCAGAAAAGGATCTTCCCAAATATAGAATATGTATTCATCTTCTTGTTTTTTCATTTGGTGATTATTATGGTGATAAGGTACCAGATAGGTGGAAAAATAATTCACTAGATCATCATATCGTGGTACTTCACCTTCCACTGTGTAGATTTTTTCATTGGGTATGTAAACGTTGATTGGGATCAGTTTTGTAATGTCTTTTTCAGTTTTTTTGGGAGTCTACTAAGGTGGTCATACACTAGGTTTTGAGCTCCCTTCTTGTCCTTTATTTCTAGGGTGAATTATTATAATAGTAGTGTCCATCTCACCAGCCTTGGTTTGGAATCACCCTTCTTCAGCATGTACCTAAGTGATACATGATAAGAAAATATAATAACATTAGTTACTAACAAATATGATCTAAATTTTTCCAATTTAAATATAAGAGTATGGAATTTTTTTCAGTATTTATTTAATTGATCTGAGTCTCATCTATGCTTATGTAAGTATATGTTATGACATTTGGTCTCCTTTCAATTATTTAGGATAGTAATTCTCATAAATCATTGTTCATGACATCACACATCAACTCAAATGGGTGCTCCCAGCCTGGGGGTTTCATAATTGGTGGGGTAACGATATTTTTCATCATGAAATCAAATTCATTTTCAACAATCATCATTAAAAACAAATCCAACTTATTTTTAAATTAACATGTAAAGGGGTAGAGAAATCTTATTAATGTTTTGGATGAATTTTATATAAAACCCCACATTCCCAAAAAATTATCTAATATGTTTAACACATGTGGTATATGGAAAATAACTAGTCACCTAAACTTTAAACTTATCCACCTAAATGCATTTGTTTGAAATAATATTCTCTAACACTATCCCTTTTACAACCATAAATTGGAACTTCTCGAAGTTCAAAACAAGTTTTTTCTCTATGCACATTTTTATAACACTTTCTATGTTCTCCAATTAGTGATCAAAAGAGTTTTCAAAAATAGTAATTTCATTCAAAATTATATCTAAGAAGTCATCCATGTGGTCTATGAAAATACCTACCATACACCAATGTAATGTACCTGGAGAATTACTCAAGCTCAAAGGAATCATCTTATAGGAAATGGTCCCAAAAGGGAACATGAAAGATGTATTATTGTTTTCTTATGGGGAAATGGGTGCCTCAAAATAACTAGTGAGTCCATACAAGAAATAGTAATGTGTCATGCATTCCAGCCTTTCTAGAATTTTCTATATGAATGCAATGTGGAAGTAATATTTTCAGGTAACAGGATTTCATTTTCATTAGTCAATGCATACCCTCTAATAGTTTTAGACACTCATTGGGATTAATTCATTGTTCAAGATTGTCATAATTATCAAACCAGTATTTTTCAGATCTACATAAATGGGTTTGACCCACTGTGAGTTACAAATTGGGTATATTATGTCGACTGTAAACATTTTTTTCAATCAATTTTTTAAAAACATCCATAATAGTGGGTTTTAGTATTTTATGGGGTTTTCTAACAGGTCTAGAGTCTTTATCTTAAATATTATATTAGAACAGACCGTGGGATTAATTTTATGGATGTCTCCAAGGATCCATCCTATGGCTTGATTATTTCTTTTTAAAAGGTCAATTAGAATTTTCTCTTTGTCTTAGGACATATTGTTAGCAATGATCACGAACAATTTTTCTTCTTCTAATAGATACACATATTTTATGGAACAAGGAAGAATATTTTATTTTATGATTGGGGGTTGTTCTAGATATGAGTTTAAATTCAAAAAATATTTTTCAAAATCTTAAATTTCCTTAATAAAAGGTATTATATCACATTCTTATTCCAAATTATCAAATAATAAAGATGTTATTTATTCTTGATCTGAATTTAAAAAATTTAGAGTATATACTTGATTCTTTTTGTTTTTATTAGAAAGTTTAACTCTTAAGGATAAAAATTCTATAATCATACCTAATTCTTGAAATGGATCAATACCTTATTTTTGGTTAATTGTAGAGAGTAGCAAATTTTTTGAAGGGATCCTATTGGAGTTAAGAATATTAAATTACACCTTAATATCTCTTAGCTCTATTGTGAGGGTTCCTTCATGTAAATTAATAATTTTCTTTTCCATTTTTATGAATGTATTTCCTAAAATGTTGGGTGAATTCCCTGAAGCTTTATCTTACTCCATTTTCCACACATTGAAATCTGCTAGAAAAATCATACTTTTCACACCCACTAGAACATCCTCCAAAACTCTATCTACGAATACAATGGATCTTTTTCTAGTTGAAAAACCCCTCTAGTGGGATTAATTTTCCATATTTCCACAGATAAAAAGACAGAGTTATAAATGACATTAATGAAAGCACCAAGATCACACAAGGAATTAACAAATTTTAAATAAATAAGAGTATAATAAATTGAGAATGTCATTGGGAATTTTTGGGAATGGTGGTGTGATCATGTATAAAACACTTCTCCTAGGGTTTATTATTTCATTCCCACCCATCTATATTCCCTTGGTGCAAATTTCATTGACGAATTTGGCATATTTCTGAATTTACCCTATAGATTCCAATAAGGGTATATTAATTTGAACTTTTGAAATGACTCTTGTATTTCATTTTGAAGTTTCTATCCCTCCATCTTTATGTATTATATAAATATGGTAGGGAATAGAAGGGGGTGTCTTTTTCTCCCTTATTTGTTTTTTCAATGTAGATTTTGGCATTTCCTTCAAAAATCATGTATTGGGTTCTTTCTCTTATTTCTTGTCTTCTTTAACGTGGAGTGTTTTTCTCTTCTAGAATCTCTCCAAAATTTATAGAATTTACAGAATCACTATATTATAGGTTATCATGGGTTTATATAGGTTATTTTTATTGTATCTCTTTACCGCTCCTTTATATGATCATTCTCACAATTTACTTTGGGTTGGGGATTGTAGAAGCTAGGAATTTTATTGGATTTTTGGATGGTTTTTCCATGAGTAACTAAAATTTATTTGAAAAATATTTTATTGTATTTTTTAGATCCTCCATATATATTTCTTACCTTAATTCCACATATGGGGAAATGGATAAGGTATTTTAAAAGGATTTTTTTTGAAAAGGTAGTGGCTGGTAGATTTATTGTTGGTAATTATACTTGTATGGTTGTCAGAAAAGGGGGTGGATTCTAGAATTGTTGTTAGAAAGGGGGTATAGTCTGAATTTGTAAGGACAAAATACCCTGTTGGTCTTTCCCTTAACTTCATTATTGGTTTTATTGAAACTATCTTGATTTGAAAGTTTCTGTGCATCTCTAAATCCCCTGCACCTTTGTGCACTGATTAGTGAAGTAATGGGGTGATGAATATAAATCACATACCTCAGGTAGAGAAGTTTGTTCGTTCAACTTTTTTAATACCATTGACCTCATAGATATTCTTAATTATTCAGTTTTGTTTATAATAAATGGTGATTAGGGAGAAGATTTTACCTCATAGTTTCCTCTTATGCCTATACCACTTGTTCCAAATTGTTGAGCATTCTGAGTAATCATCTCAATTAGGCTATAACATTCAATAGTTGATTTATCAATCAAGGATCATTCGAATGATACATCCAAGGGGGTTCTATAATTTTTAAGAGCCATTGGTAGAAGAATACAATGAAGTGATGGTCTTCCAAAGTTTGGGGAGGATAGCTTTCAGATAGCATTTTGAATCTTTCCAAATATTCATAGATTGTCTCTCTAGTAGCATGTATGATGGAATATATCTCTTTTATTATTACAGTTATTTAAGAGTATGGGGAGAATCTCTGCATGAAACCCCTTTAGAGATCATTCCATTCATGGATATCTCTAAGTTTTAGGTTTTACAACCATTTTCTAGAAACTCCCTCCAGTGAAAATGGGAACTCACTCAATATGACTTTTTCCTCCTTCACTACTCTTGTCTTGAATATTGAATAGTCATAGTTCAAATCCTAGATGTACTGGTTCATATTTTATCATTTAAGGCCATATAACTTGGGTAACAGAGGATTCCTAATGAATTTCAATTCAAAAACATTCTGTTGTACACGCATTTTCAATTGATTATTTTTACTAGAAAATATTGGGGGAAAAGATCCCTTAGGGTCTATTTTGGTTGAAGTTCCATGGATATTGGATCAAAGTAATCTCTTAATGTGACACTTGAGTCATTTAACATGATTTTCTTAATGTGGTTATCTAGGTAAATATTCTTATGCCTACCTATAAAATTATTCTCCATCATGGGGTCAATTTATAATATTTCCTTGTTGTAGGTACTAGTGAAGAAATTTTTGGGTTGTTTTAGACACCTACTCCCCAAAAATAGTGCTAAGAATTGAAACTACCTGATTCTAGGGTGTGGAAAAAGATATTTGTTTCCCCCGAAGGGTGTATTAGTATGTATGATCCATGTCATCTCCCAAAAGTGTTGTTTTGAATCAAGATGTCACGGATGAAAAAAATTAAATATCAAGAATTCAAATAACTAGAAAGAAAGGTACATGTATTGTGAAGTTCAGTATAGATAATAGTTACTCGGTTTTAGTTTTATCTTCCCTTATGTAATCCTATCATGGACCCTTTAAAATAGAATTTTTTATTTTAGTTAATTAGTTTAATAATTGGATAAATAATATTTTATCTTTTTCCAACCCAAATAAAAAATTTTATGATAGTGAGAATAGTTCTCTCAATTTCCTAGGTTGGAATATTTTCCTTCTAATTGTGAATGGCACAATGGATCTCCTCGATATTACCTAGGTAATTATGAATCATTAATTGAGTACCTTAAGTGCTTATATTATCCCACTATGTCTTCCCCATGTATTTATAAATCAAAAAGAACTTCTCTCCCTGAAACTAGATCACCCAATATGTGTGATCTGATACCAAGAAGAGGGAGAATAATTTTTTTTAATCAAAGTAATTTAATAATGTCCAGATTTGAAACAAAAAAAATATCATCAAATTAAAACTATTTGTTTGTAAATTTAAAATCATTTAATAACCCAAAAGAGACGGAATAATTTTATTGAACTTTTAATCCAACATTATAATGGGTCATCTCCCCTTCACCCAACAAAAGAAAGATTCTACCCCTACATTACATAGGAAACAATGGAGGCTGATGAGGTAAAAGACCCAATAGAAGAAAAAAATAAAATAAAATTGCAAAAAAACAAGTTTCCATAGCAGTTGGAAGTGTTTCTTTCTTTAGATCATCGACTATCTCATTTAAATAGTGGGAATCCTACCAGTTTTATAAGTTGTGAGGAATACATTCATTTTTCTACAAATATTCCCCGAATATTCCTATCTTTTAGAATATCTTCATTTCAATTTGAATTTTTAAGAACTGAGAGACTCGAGGTGTATATTTTGAAACACATGAACTGAATGGTTTCTTTTAAATTATCCTTGCGGATGTGGATTCAGATTTCCCCCTCACCTCATCTAATTTATGGAATTCATAGAGGGTTTTTATGTTTTGGAAGTGGAGTACAGGGATTTGTGATATTGTCACAGAATGGAAGAAGTGTTGGAATGTCATGTAATCATCCATCAGACCTCATATGGCCTTCATAGTGGTCGGATAAGCACTTATTATTTATAGAGAACCAGCTTTGGGATCATAGTGGAATGAAAATGGTGAGCAGTTACAGTTTTCATCAAAGATAATTTGTCCATCATAGTGTATAGATGAGTAATGTAGTTAAAATTGTGTTAAAGGGAATTACATAACATGACCATCTATTCACTATCAGCTGAAACCAAAGGTGATCCAATGGTGGAAAATGGGATCAAAATGAGTTTCTCATAGATCCATGGTGGTTTTCTGGTGGTTTTTAGGTCTAAGAGACAGATGGTGTTGTGAGCAGTGGAAATTTATCAATGCTGGATCTCAAGTCACCGTCATCTCAACAGTGCCTCTTGAGGCACCTTTGGTTACAATGGTGGCTCACACAACACTGTTCATTCTAACGGTGGATCATGTGACACTGTTCATTCCAACAGCGGCTCAAAATGCACTGTTGTCTTCCACAATGTATCACGAGGAATTGATGGCCTCAATAGTGGGTCACATGTCTCCTTTCATAAAAATCTACAATTGGGGATCATGAGTCACCATCGGGAAAACATTTCCAATGGTGGATCTAGAGAAATTAGTGGAGTCAAGCAGTGACACGTTCATTGTTGGTGTGGTAGTTGAAGTTCAGAAATGGCAGTGGATACACCTCCTCACTCGACCTTATCAATGGATAAATGAGACTTGAGTTTGATCATAGAGGTCTCTGAGTGTACAGGAGATGATCCATGGAATCTAGGTGCATCAAGAGTAGTGGAGGAATCTTACCTGAACTTTCTAGATATCATTTATGGAGTTCTATAGTAGTTAGGGTGCTAGAAAACAAGAACTATTGGCGGATATGGTGGATCCAAGTTGTCCGAGTGGGGTGCGGGAAAAGTTTGATTGAGGGTGCACGCATGTTTTTGAAAGTGAACATTACCCAAAAAAAATTTATCCTACATCAAAAATGCGGTGAGGAGTGCACTCCTTTATATGAAAATCTTCAAGGCTCCCACCGTAATGAAGAGATGTGGGAGCTAGAGAAATCTCTCCCACTACCATCCACCACATCATGCAAGTGATGATATCCCCCATCTCTCTATGGATTTTAGAACTATAGGATGGCCCCCTGGGTTATTTTCCAAATATGATTCACCTGTGGATTTCACCATTATAGGTCATACATGGGCCTAACCTCATAGTGCAGGCTACCGACCTTCATGTAGGCCTTCTGTTGGTTGCTCCATGGTCAAATGGGCCCCATTGGCCTAGCTAAATGGAATGTGGTATTGAGTTTGAGGAGTATACGAGAGGCCAATTTTTTTACATGAAATATATAAAAACTTAGAAAAGTTTTGAATATAATATTGAAAAATAAATTACCAATTTCCACTCATAATAAATTTATTCCTTTTAGATCATTTTAATTAGAGACTTCAAATTACCCATAATTTAATAAAACATTTAAATTCCTGAGAATTTTCATTAAAACCCATTATAAAATCATTGAATTTTTTTTTTTAAATATGCATGAATTTGTTTTTTTCAGATATCAACATTATGATGTGTGAAAAAATAGTTAAAAATATTAACACCAGGTGTTGAAAAGAAATTACAACAATTTAAATACATGAAGGGAATTTTTATTAAGGAGAATTATAAATAAAAGTAAATATAAATAAGGTTATAAAATAGGTAATTAAAATTTTCACCTTTATGATATAGGAGGTTAAACAACATCCGTGGAAAATCATCGGTAAAGGTAAGGGACATGATAACTCAAACTCCATTCTATGAATTATAATATTTTATTATAGAACATAATTTTCCAAGAATTAACATTTTAAATAATTTTATCTATTTATTTGTATGTAAATATAGTTTTAGAACAAAATCATTTTTCATGAAATATTTTCTTTTCATTTTCTTAAAATAATGGATACTTTTTAAAAAAATTGACTCATAACTATGAATTTTATATCACTGGTTTAAAAATGATTTCAAATAGAGACTTTCATGATTTTCTTTTCATTACCTCATAATATCCTATAAAGTGATGTTTTAAATTTTCTTATGTTATTAGTCATTTTGTAAATGATTTTTTTATATCCATGATTACTTAAGTTCATGTTATGGGGAAACTCATTATTTTTCCATGGGTTCATTAATATAAGTTTATAGTTGATTTTAAGTGGCCCATATATGTATGGATAATGATAGATGGGTTCATATATAACCCTCCAATGAAATTATATTATGTTGTATCTCATTAGTGAGTCTAGAATTGAAATAAGGATTTTTTTTCCACAATTATGCGTATAATGGGTTTGCTCACATTTTTAAGTGTGGACATAATGAGTTTGTTCACATAAGAATGGGAAAATTGAGTTTCCTCACCCGTGTTTTCCTATAATTATGATTATGAAATATTATAATGTTTATTAATTGTTTACACATTTTTATTTTGGTTATAAATTTATTCCATGATTCAAGATACATTTCATTATCACTAAATTCCATATTATCATGATTATTCGTTTTTATGTATTCCTTACTTTTATGAAAACTTCACATGTTATCTATTGTTTTCTTTCGTGCTTCCTTAATGATCCTATTATGATAGAATATTCCTCTAACATGTTTTATGATTTTTAATAAATGGTATTATGATAATTTTTTTTGATATTCATCTCTCCCTCATGTTATCTACTATGTTTATGATATATATTTGTCTGGGATATATTATTTCATTAATGAGCATCTGAGCTAGCCCATTTATTATGATTCCAATCCCCCAGGTTTGAAGATGATTATTCCATGTGAGATGTCTAGAAAATGTCCTATAGGATCATGATTATGGATAAATTCTTTCCATTTTAATAAAATAAGATATCTATATTGTAAATTTCCAAGACACTAATCCTTCTTGTCTTTGGGTTATAGGACTGCTTATGAGATATATTATTTAAATCATGGGATTATTGTATTGTTTTTATCAATTTAATATCGTATTAATAAAAATAATAGTCTTTATAATCAATAGTATTCATATATTATAGCGTAAGTGTTGAAACAAACAATACATTATTCTAAAATTCCCACACGCTTAGATATATAAACACATTTCCTTCAATATTTCTCCTCACATTCAAAATTAAACCACTCAATATATGTGAAATTACCTCCCTAAAATCCCATTCAAAATTGTCTATGTCCACTAGTGTGATCAAAATAATATCTTCTAAAATCATTAAGCTAAATCCAAAGGCGGCGGCTCGAATATCAAGATTGTGTTTAAAAATATTTTATTTCATTCCTATTTCAGAGAATTTTAAATTAAAATATTTCTTTACACCGCTTATTTTAATTTTATAGTTCCATTATAATTATAATTAAACAAGTTTAATCCATAAGGTATGATATATCACCTAAGAGAGATCATTGGTCCTCTTTAAATAAGTTGTTACTTAGTCAAACTATTAGTTTTAAAACAAAAGATTTTCATTTAAATCCTTTGGTTGAAAATTTTATAAAATTAAGAGATAAATAAAATTTACATTAAAATAGAGTATTTAATATAATTTAATTCTTCTACTTTAATTATAATTTAAACCAATATACTAGTTTTTTAATTCTATTTAAAAAATCATTCCACCCACATGTGGCAGTTTTATGCTACCTAAAAGAACAATGATATTTCATTATTAAAAAATATATATTTAATATAAATTAAAAAAATTGACTTTATGAATAAATATAATATAAAAAATAAATAAAATAATATATATCATTCTAGAATAATAAAATATACATGATAAAAAGGTAATTTAATTTAAATAATTAGAGTCATTTTTAACCGTAAAAAACTTGCCTACTGAGGATGATTCTAAAAATTTTAACTATTTAAAAACCTATTGAACTCTATAACTTATGTAATGATAAGATATATTATATATGATACATTTTGAACTTATGGAACAATTTTAAAATGACCTTTAACTCTTACCTCTATAAAAAATATTTTTTTAATATGAACAGAACAACAATAAAATGTTTGATGCTAATGATATTAATTTAATAAATGAGAAAACTTGATTAAAATGTTATAAAATAAATCCCAAAATATGAAAAAGGATCTAAATAAAGTAATTGTAAAATTATACATGACTATAAAATACTTTAGATGAGGTTTTGAATCATTCTGGGACTCAAGGTAAGGGTTTAATTCGGGCACTTTCTCATTTTTAAATTTATGTTCCCTATCATTATTTATCTCTATATCATCCTCGTTATTTTAATTTTTTATAATCTATGAATTAGTATACTACCTTTTTTATATCTATGTTAATGTCCATATAATTCAATTTCTATTATTTCTTTATGTCAATCCATATGAATCTAATAGGGGGGTCTTTTCCAATTTCTCTCCTGTATTCCTAATTTTTTTTTGTAATTACAATATTATAATGTTTATTTTATAAATATGATTTCATGTGGGAAAAAATAATATAAAATATATAGTTTTTTTCTTATTTTATGGAAACACTATTCTCTTTTTCCTTTGAAATAAAATTTTCCCATTTATGGTTTATTAAAAGACCTCAATTCCCTAATTTCTTCTTCATATTTTTTTTATTATTTCCCCTACACATTGAGATATATTTTAATGATTGATGATAATTTATTTTATAATAGAAGTCCAAGATTTCTTAATCCTTTATTTTTATGGGATCTTAAATGATACCTCAATGATTAAATATTTTTTGACCAAATATGTTACACATTACATTATCAATGGTTTATTTCATGTTTATGTATTATGTATGTTTATTTTCATTATCAAACACACACACACACACACACACACATATATATATATATATATATGTGATTTATTATGATGAAGTTTGAGAAGAAAATTATATATATTCCTAATCGATTGAATAATTATTTATATCTCATGAGATCAAAATGCATGGGCCATAATAAGTAAGCCTCGTCCATAAATTTATGTATGGGGAAGGTATAATTATCCTAGTCTATATTTTTATACACATGACATGTATAGTTATCATCTTCCATAATGGTATGATATATCAAAAAACAACCTTGAAATACGTTTATTATTTCATTCCTTACATTTTCATGACATTTTATGATTCTCTTATTTACCTTACTCCTATAATATTTTACTCTTATGATATGTTTTTTGTGTGATGATTCATGATCACTAATTTATTATTTCCATGATATATTTATTAACTCTCATGAAATATCACCCCATGTTTACTCTATCTATACACCCTTAATATAATTTCTGGCTCATAACTTTTTTTATTTATTTCACTATGTCATTCCTTGTAATAATAATAGTATGAATACATCTAAGATAAAATCATGAAGATAAAAGAATGATTATATAGTTGCCTTATTAATTTTTTTGGATGTAACTAGTTTCCAAAAGATATTGTAACTAAAGTTTTTTAGGTTTTTATAATTAATTTATGTCAAAAATGTTTTAATAATAAGTATATATGATATCGGTTGTCATAGTTAGCAATAGATAAAGGTGGGTTTATTTTTATGAATTATCTTAAGAAGTATAATTAAACAACATTTAAAGAAACCTATATAAAATAAAAAAAATTATATTATAAATAGAATGTTATATATATTTAATAATGGTGTAATAGGATATAAAATCTTATATATAATTTTCTATACTTATGTGATCATTTAGTTTTATTATTTACTATTATCATAATGTCCACCTTCTTATTAGTTGTTGATTTAAGGTGGAATCAAATGGATACAGGTACACTTATTATTCATTCATGAACATAATATTTCTTATTTGATTAAAGATCTATGAATTTGTTCATATCATGTATGTTATTTATAAATGTTCAAACACCAATACAAGATATAGAGGTAAAGCAAGTTGTGAAAATACATAATGTGGTAATAAATGATTATGGAATGATTATTTCTAAAAAAATAGTTATGCTCCCTTTTGTAGAATTTGCTGCTATATTGGGAATGGAAAAATTTATCCTTATAATGAGAAAATTTTAACTTCTTAGAGAGGTAAATCATGATTGATATCCCAAATAATCACATGACTCTATAAAATTGGAATGATAATTATGAAACTCTATTGGAAACTCATTATAAATATTAGATATTTTCCTTCTGAGGAAACATATCTTGCTCAAATGGTTGAGGTAAAGGAGAGGATTTTTCTTTAAATCCATTAGTATTATAAAGGAATATACAGATGTATTTTTTGAAGAGTTATTTAGTATAATTCCTGATTGGTTGGTTTATTTCTCTATAAATCTTATCCCTATAGAGATAACCATATCAAATAGTCATTAATTAATGCCCCCATTGAACTAAAAGAGTTAAAATAAGTGATTATAGTAACATTTTGAAGAGGGTTTCATATTCCCTGGTGATTTTATAATGGGTTCTCTAACCCTCTTTTCTATGAAGTACAGTTTAGAGAATCTATGAATTTATTATTATGGGATTAGAAATATCATTATGAGGAATAATTATACTCTACCATTGATGGATGACATGTTTAATAACCTATATGGGGATGAATATTTCTCATAGATTAATATTAAATCATGATATTATCTATTAAAATTAAATAAAGAGTATATTACAAAAACATACTTCCAAACAATATATGGAATCTTTGAGTTCAGAGTGAGGACATTGAGACTCACTAATTCTCTTATAATCATCATGGATTTTATGAATAAGGTATTTATAGATTGACATTATAAATTTTTGGTGGTATTTATAGATGATATTCTTATATATTTGAAATATAAGGAGGATCATGAAGAATAAAAAAATTGAATACATTTCAAAAAGAGAGTTTGCATGAAATTTACTCTAAATATAGATTCTAAATGAAGAAATTCACATTATTAGTGCATGTTATCACTATAGAAGAGCTATATTTTGACCCTTTAGAGACTAAAATTATTTATAAATAGAATATACCAAAACTAATAATGAATATCTATAGTTTCTTCATATTAGATGCATATTATGGAATTTTTGTGAAAAATGTTTCATCATTATCAAACCCACTGAACATGATAAATTGGAATTAAGTAATGTTTGTTTGGATTAATGAATCTAAATAGATAAACTAGTGAGGATTATAGTTAGAAAACCATTACTCACACTACAGTACACAAAAATTAGACTTTAGCGGTAGTTTATTAAATTGACGCTAAATGTTTTTTAAATAATTTAGCAGTGGTTTATTAAAACCCACTGATAAACCTTTTAATTTTTTCATAAACATGACACTTCTCCCATGACCTCCACCCACTTAAACCCCCATAATACCTACCATTCTTGAACCTTTCCACCCCTATTCGTCAGTCCCAACCCTCACTGCCCTTCACTGATTGTCCCGACCCTCACTCCCCCCACCCTCGCCACCCCTCATTGTTAGTCCCAAAATAGCCACTCGCCACCCCTATCCAATAGTTCTGATCAAGCACCTCTCCACCCCTCAATGTTAGTCGTGACATAGCCCCTCGCTGCCTATCTCGATTCGAGCTTCCAACACCCCCTCCCACAGAGGTTCTATTTGGATTTGTTATACATTAATTTATACATTATAGGTTGGTTCTCGAAGGAGTTGGGGGGGATATTGATTTTTTCGGGCTACTGATTCTTGATTATAATATATTTTTTTAGATGGAATGGGGTATAATTCACTACATTATTATTATTTTCCAAATTTATAGATTATTTGTATTCTTATGTTATTCAGTTTACATAAATCATTAGCTAATAAGAAGAGGTGGTTGGATGAGTAATATCAACTCTTATGGGTTATGTGGTTATGTATAATTAAATGGATATTGCATGAGAGAAATGGGTTTTACCTAACAATTATACTCAATAACAGTATATCTAATTAGTCATTCAACATTTATCCTCCTCAATTACACTAGTTCGGTTTTGTATTTTTTGAATATATTTTCTGTGAAAGAGTTTCAATTTCCTTATGTAGAGAGTGAGCAACGGATGTAGTCAAAAACATTTATTTCACTTTTTCTAAGGAACATTATATTGATGGTACCTGGTTCCTCATTATAGTTTCCCGATTATTAGAATTACTTTGATTTCATGAACTCATGTTTTCATATTTAGAGTGGTTCATTTCTCAGTTGAATGCCTCATTATCATGTCCCATGAAGTCTTGGTCATTCTCATCATAATTTTCAATTTTGTCATCAATTATGTTAATTGATTCATAATACACATCATTGATCATTTTGCAATCCTCATTAGAGTAGCAATGTTTCCCACGTAACACCCAACCATTAATTATCTCTCAGTTCACTTCCACTATCCACTAATAAGGTCAATGGTGTCTTCATCCATACCTAAAAAGGAAATTCAGGAAATTAAAAATAAATAAGATAAATAAAATCATAGATATACATAAAAGCGAGAAAATTCAAATAACACATCCTTAATCATCATCAATCCACCAATTCACTAAAAGAAAAAATGTTTTAAAATGTATCCATTAAATAAAAAAGAGTATCATGATAAAAGTTAACAGTTTTGAGAATCATTTTTGTCCTCTAATTAATTATTAAAAATGTATTGTGATGCTTTTTTCAATGATTTATTAAATTAATATTTTTATTAAAAATGGATTTCAACATGTATTTTTTCTATTGGGTTTCTTAATGGTTTTTAAATAAAAAATGTAACACTTTTACACATAATTTTCCTCATAACTCGAATTTATGGATTTAAATTATCCTTTTTAAAATGATTCATTATTGACCATATGTATTTATTTAGAAAAAACATATTTAACATATTATTATTTTTTAAAACTGCTATATATTAATCTGTTTTCCTATTTAATAATAGTTATGTGTTTTAATTTTTCCAATAATGTATAGGATCATTATGACAAATATGGATAAAAGATGAATCATATTTTCAAGAAACATGCCTCAGTATTCTAAGGGTCTAGAAGAGTTTTTTGATTTTTCGATTTTCAATCAATCTGTTGATGAGAAAATAAGATTTCTAGATCCTAAATGTAAATTTAGAAGATGTTTGAAGTGAGATAAATTTTATGAACACTTGATATTGAAGAAATTCCCTGCTATGTATTTCTGTTGGATTTGGAATGGAGAATTCAACTTTACAAAAAGGTTGAGCGCAGATGTCAATCCATATAATGGTCTCCCAATATCTTCAATAATGGAAAATGAAATGAAAAATGATATAAATGATGCATTCGGAATTGCAAGACAACAAAATCAATATCAAAACATATCAAAACAACCAGTTGAGGGAGCTACAAATAGCAATGTGAAAAGTGATGTTTTTGAGACTATAGGACAACTAGATCAAGATTGTAACATATCATTAGATCCTCATCTTGATTATATGGAGTCTAATGTAAGATAAAACTTTTTTGATAATACGTATGTGTTTCATGGTTTAGTTGACAATATAAAGAAATATTTTCATATATGATATTTGAAATATTGAAAACTTTCTTATCTATTGAAGTTGTACCATATCAAATGCCTATGTTGAATTAAAAATAAGGTGATGTTTATGATATTGTAATTGTTGTATAATGCATTTCTTGAAGCAAAGATCCCTGAGTATTTTCATGATATGAAAAAAGTTGTTAACAAGTTTGGTCTAAATTATACAAAAATAAATATGATTCCCAATGATTGTATGATTTATTGGGGATAGGATTATATCATACAGGATTGAAAAAAATGTTCTTCTAATAAATGGAAGTCATTGGGTGATGTTGGAAGTCAGAATAAATATAATACCATGAAGAAGAAGAATAAAATGAACACAACTACAAAGGTTTTTTTTAACTATCCTTTAAAGCCTCGATTGAAAAGATTATTCATGTCATTGAAACCCACCGAACACATGAAGTAGAATTATATAGATAATAACAACGATGGGTGAATACAACATCAAAGAGATTCAAAATTATGGAAGAAATTTCATTCACTATATCTAGATTTCTCATATAATCCTAGGAAAGTTTGATTTGGATTGGCTACCGATGGATTCAGTCCATTTGGGACTTTGAGTACTTGTTATATCATTTGGCTAGTTATTTTGATCCCTTACAGTCTATATTGATGAGTTTATCGGTAAGAAACTTCTTTTATCATTTTGATGATTATTCCTTGAAAAAAATCTCTAGAAATGATATTTATGTATACTTTCATCCTTTTATTAAAGAATAATAGGAGTTATAGAGAGACGGTGTTGAGACATATGATGCAACTTCTAGAACAATGTTCAAAATGAAAAATGATCTAATGTAGACTATTAGTGACTTCTATAGAATTGGAAATTTAGCTGGTTGGAACACTTACAAGGGTTTGGCTTTTCCATTTTTTAACTTTGATTTTAAGCCTGAAGGGCTACCTCACAATAGAAAATGTTATTTCTTATTTCAGAAAATATTTCTCGATACATCGCATATATTTAGGAGGAACAAGTCAAAATTCATTGGTTTCATTTATCGTAGACCTCCTCCAAAGTTTCAAACAGGTTTTAAAATATTGGGACAACTTTGAAATTTTGAAACAAAATTTGGGAAGGTGCATAATTTGAATGATAAAGGGAAACTATTCCAAAGTGCATCGTTAAGGGAAATCGATACGCATAAATGGAAGAAAAAAAGTATATTCTTAAAACATCCATATTGGAATTTCATTTGTTGCGGCATAATCTTGATATGGTGTATATTGAGAAGAATGTTTGTGATAATTTGATCTTTACATTTATTAATGAGCATGGAAATTTGAAGGATCATCTCAATGCTCAGAAACACTTACAATAAATGAACATAAAGCTTGATCTCTAGCCAGATTAGAATGGAAAGTATGCTTCAGAAATTTTTGAAATGAAAAATAGGGATAAAGATATATCCGTATGAATTTTAAAACATGTAAAGGTATCTAATGGGTATTCAAGTAACATATCAAGGTGTTTTCATTTAAAACATCATAGGTTTTGTGGATTGAAAATCCACAATTCATATATTTTGTTACAGTAGTTACTACCATTGGCATTGCGTACCTTATTACCTAAAAATGTAACTAATGTTATACTCTGATTCTACACATTTTTTAGACAAATATGTGAGAAAACTCTATATTCATTTGAGCTGGAAAACCATCAGGAGATATTTTTATTGTCACTTTTCCCAATGAATATGATCTGTCCTCCGTCATTTTTTATTTCATGATGCATTTAACTTTTCATTCGGTTGAGGAAGATAAATTAGGAGGCCCCATAAATTATTGGTGGATATATCCAACTGAAAGGTAATTTATTTATATGTTTTTAATTTCAGTAAAAAATTCATGGAACTTCATTAAATACATAATTATGTGTATTTTATTTTATATCTTAAATATATTGGTCATTTGAAATCATACATGAAATATAAAACTCAAACTAAAGGCTCTATTTCTGAAGGAAATTTGGCATAGTAGTGTCTTACCTTTTTTTCTAGATACTTGGATGATATTGAGAAAATATTTAATCTATTTTGATGTGTTGAAGACACATCGACTCAATACAAATACATGGGAACTCAAAAATATTTCATGAAATTCGACTATCAGTTGGGAAGAGATCAAATGTTACACTAATAGTGTTAACAATTTTACAAGAACATAGACATGTGTTGATGAATAGTGAAATTATAGATTCCATTTTTTGAATAGTTTAGGATTCAAACAAATAGATAAATGAGAGGAATAACATTAAATGAGAAAGATATAAAAAATCTGTTAATAAAGAGATTGTAGAATGTTTTCCACAATGTGTCAGTTCATAAATATTTAAATCAATACAGATATTAGGTTGACACATATATTTTGTAAATATAATAATGTTTATTAATTTTTTTAGATCCAGAATACTGATACTCAAGAAGAGTTTTTAGAATATTATAAACTTTATTGCTCGAGGTCCACTGAAACAAGCTAGAAAGTTCAACACTTAAAATGTGAATAGCTACAGATTCCATACAGTCGATAGGGAAGAGAGTTTGAAAACACATAATAGTAGAATATTTATGATTAATGAAGTGGGATACTATGGAAAGTTGACTAATATTATCGTACTAAAATAGCATAGGAATTTTTTATTTGTTTTATTCAAATGAAATTTAGTGGATATTATCAGGGGTGTTAAAAGATATTCTTTGAATTTAATTCTGTGAACCTCTCCCACATGATGGATGTTGGTGACTGTGAACTACATGATCTATATATCTTATCATTGTAATAAAAAATTGAATATTATATGAAATATGCCATGGATGAAGGGTGGACTGTACATGATCACATAAAACAAAACACCTGTATAATATGGGTGATGAAGTGGAATATTTGACCTGTGACATTGAATCCCAACAACAGCAAGAATCGAACTTATTTTTCCATCATGATATTGAAAATATTAGTCTTACATGGGAGTATGAAGTAGCTGAATTAATTATTAAGT
The DNA here is from genome assembly GCA_963277665.1 of Viscum album. Lineage (NCBI taxonomy): Eukaryota > Viridiplantae > Streptophyta > Magnoliopsida > Santalales > Viscaceae > Viscum > Viscum album. The sequence continues at coordinate 824,002,935 of OY728129.1, forward strand.
AGTAAATAGACATAATTGAAGGATAAAATGGTTGTATGGGTAATTATCGATTCATTTATCAACTTATTATGTCATTTTGTCAGTCATTCATTATAATTTTTGTGTATATTTTGTTTCTTAGTACTATGAATCTATTTTCATTTATATTTTTTTCTACAAGAATTTTTTTGAAATATATGTTCTGAACATAATTTTATTTGATTAAATGAAAGGAATTCCAAGGAGGAATCTTTATACTGATTGTAGTGGACTCTCAGTCGACATTCTATCGACCACACCAACATATGATGATACATCTATCTACCTTCCTATAGTATCGGATACACCATCTGCTTGCCCCCTACACCATCTCCCACACCCTTCATCAGTGTCACATCAACAGCTCAGTAGATGCCTTCCCATTCAGTATCCATAGCAGTGAGGGAGCAGGTCACCACTCCGAGTTCTTTATCGAGATAGTGGAGGGTGACTGTTATAGGTACAAATTTTAATATGAATAAATTTATTTCACTTTTTTTATACTACAAACTATTTTTTCATAAAATATGGAAACAATGCTACTATGGAGAAAAATATTAAAAGTCAATATGTATGGAATCTAACCGGAATAATGATTATTGTCCCATTTTATTCCTATGGGTTCTCCATAGATGATGTTGTGGGATTAATTTTCCAAATTTTAGGTCAGTTGGTGGTATGGACAGTTACACTTCCCATTATAAATAATGATTGGAGGAAAATGCCTTTATCTTGGAAAATTGAAGTTTTAATTCATAAATAAAGGTAATCTTAATACATTATGGTGTAATTGAATGTAATTATATTATTAAATTCTAATATTTTCAAAATTAATATTTATGTATAAATGTTTTTCCACTTTACTGTTGCCAATATGCTAGCACGAAAGTGTAAATCAAAAATTTTGGATAAGAAAAGAAATAATTTCAAATGGACATTATGAAATGAAGTCAATGATAATTCGTTGAGAGCCCAACAAATTTATGACAAGGTACCCAATGGGGTACCTGGAGAGCTATGGAAATTTTTCATTGATAGGCATTGTGAAGAGAAGCACATGGTATTTAAATATATATTATTATATTAATCTCATTGTACATATATAAATGTATATAAAAAGGATATGAAATTTCATAAATTACTATTAAATTACATTTTATTTATTTCATTATCATTCAAGGAATAATGCATCGATTCTGGCTAATAAAATAATTCCTCACACTATGGGGTCAAAGTGTTTTTCTAGAATCGATCAACTCTGGTAATCTTTCCATTAGTTTAAATATTTATAATAAAATATTATATTTTTAATGTACTAAATTATTGATTTATATTTTTTAATTCATTTAAAGATTTTAGGGAACCAATCATACTAAACAAAAGTGTGGTTAGATTTTCATAAAAAAATATGATGGGAGTTTTTTCAATGATCCCACCAAAAAAGTTGGGGTATGAATTAATTTTTCATTATAATAAATTATTATTAGTTGTCACTATGTTAATATATATTGCTTCTAATATGACTGATATTTTATTTATAGGTTAAAATTAAAAAACTATGGGATGATAATCTTATGCAACCCTACTCAGTCTCACTGGATAACCTGGTTGGTAAAGTCCTTGGGAAAGGGAATCCTAGTCAAGTAGCAGGGATGGGTTTGGGACCATTACCATCTGAGATCTTTGGTCAGCCACTAGGGATTGTAGCTTTATATACTATTGGTTCTAGTCACTCCCTACCAGAAGATGCTGAGAGAGATTTTGTTTCTTTGAAAAACAAAATTTAGGAATTGGGGGCCCAGATATCTGCTTTGCAAAAATCATTGATTGATTTATATCAGAAGATGATCGAATCTATCCCTGGTTTTATTTCATCAATGACTAGTGGTGAGTAGGTAAACTGAAAATTTTCAAAATCATTTAGTTTGTATAAATTTATTGGTTTAAAGTTTAAATATAAATATACAACATTATTTAATTTTCAATATAATTATCTTACAAGTGCCTATAGTAGGAAGTTGAGACGGAGATGGAGAGGGTGATGAGTAGTGTTCATCATAAGATAGTGATTAGTGGTTTTCTTGATGTTTCAATCAAATATGGAAAGAGTGGGTTTGTTCATGTATCATGTGTGTAACAACCCGAAATTTTGAATAAATCTTGTTTCCTAATTTTATGTGTTATTTTATTTTATTTTTATACTCAACAAAAATGTTTCATTTGATAACATGATTATAATTAAAATGAGACTGTTGGGTTTAGACAGTTATATGACCATTGGTCAATATGACCGCTGGAAACTAAACGTTTTGATAATTGTCTCTAAATACAAGTAATCTTGGTTAATTATTATAGAAAGAAGATTCGATGGCCTCACCCAGTAGTCTTGGACCGATCGAAGCCCATCTAATAGAACTTGGGAAGGAGGTAGCAACACTGGGCTTTTCTCTGGACCAAACTCAAGACGAACTTCATCGTGTGAAGCTAGAACGGAATCTGCTTTGCTAGAAGTTCAAACTGATAGAAATTACTACTCGTGCGATGTTAGTCGAGCCTCCCTCAGATTCTCTCACCTTAGCACACCTTACACTTAGGTCCTATGCTGGTGTGATAAGGGGCTATGTAAGGAGACCGTAACTACCTTGTGTAATCCTTTGTTTTAAATAAAAATTCGGATTTCTTCTTATGATGAATTTTATGAATTTTTAAATGACCGGATAAATATAGTATGCATATTTTTGATGAATTTTAGAAAAATTATATTTTAAAGATGTTTATTTAAACCTTAAATAATTAAAAATGTGTAATGATTTTCAAGAAATGGTCTTCTACAATTATGTTCAGTACGAAATTTAGAGTCTAATAAGATCAACTTGATTTTTGATGAATAGTAAATTATGAATAGTGATTTTATGATTAGGATTAGTAATGTGTCCAAATGGATTATTAATCTCACTTAAAGAAAGTATTAATATAATCTAGGCACCTTGATTAAGTAATGTGATTCAATAAAATGGTTAAATAACGGTTTCATAAATTATTATTCAAGTATTAGTTTTTCCGAGTGAATAGTGTTTTTTAATTAAAAATTAAATTAAAAATATTTTACTAAAATTATTTTTATAAAATGGATTTCATTTTTGAACTCAGAGCACCGATATTATGTTATGGTAATTTTTGGGGTTTTTTCTGAAAAAAATGAATTTTCGGTGAATAATGTATTTATTTAAAAAATAAATTAAAAATATTTAAAAAAATATTTTTATAAAATGGAGTTCATTTTTGAAATCAGAGCATTGATATTTGTTTAAGGTGAAATTTTGGGATTATTCTGAGAAAGTTGAATTTTCGATGAATAGTGAAAATACAGTTTTTAAGTTACGGGTGTTTAATGACATCATTAAATGGTGTATTAAGTTTTTAATAAATATGTTCGACTTATAAATAGTAAGATAAGGTATGAGGTGTCCCAAGTGGCCAATACCATGGGCAAATACCATGGTAAAGCCCATGGTTTTGCCAAAACCACTAATGAGGTGTCCCTTGGCCATTAATGCCTTCTCCCCTCACTTTCCCTATAAATACCAAGCCATCCTCTCATCCATTCGACTCACCACTCTCCCACAATGAAGTTATGGTCTCATTACCTCCCAAGGAGTCCTCCCAGGGTGTCCCCAATCCCTCAAGGTCCCAACCTTTGAGTTTTAAGGGTTACGTTTTAAGGTAAGGGATCCGATCTCTCTCTTTCTTTTCAAGAAATCTCTTTTATGTCATTTCATTTATGCTCCATGTTATTATGTTAAAGGGTGTTATTTTATACTCCTATTACTACCCTTTTCATGTTCACATAATGAGATATCCCCTCTTACTCTCATTATTTCGTTTTATGAAGTTTTAAGTGGCGTCGTTATGCTGCCGAAATTTTTGTAACGGATTCTTTCTCCCTTCTCTTTTTTTCAAGATCTATTTTCATGTAAAGTATTTCAAGTTACTTTTTATTATGTTGGGGTATGATCTCTAAATTTATCATACTGATATTTTATTATCATATGATGAGATACCCCATTCGATCTCTTCAATTCAGTATTTTGAAGTTTTAAGTGGCGTTGTTGGGCTGCAGAATTTTTAAGGGGTTCGTTCACCCTTCTCATTTTCAAGATCTATTTTCATGCCAAGTCTTTCAAGTTATTTTCTATTATGTTGGGGTATGATCTCTATATCTATCATACTGATCATTTATGTTCATATAATGAGAGACCCTATTTGATCTCGTCAATCCATTTTTGGAAGTTTTAAGTGACGCCGTTAGACTGTCGAATTCTCATAAGAGAAATCTTATTTTTTTGTCTTCCTTTCAAGTTCTTCGTTTCAAATGGTATATCATTAAAATTTCATTACCATGTTCTTAAATAATTTATATTTTGTTCCCCTACTATTTTATGTATCATTTTTGAGTGTGTGACCCATGTCCCCTCTCTTTCCAACTTTTTCTAAAACCATGTATCATAGACGTTATGCTGCATAGTTTCGTCTCAAAATGCCTCCCTCTTTATCTCAAAATTATTTTATGTTATTAAGTGAATACAAAAAGATCTTATTTATAAAGGGGTATTCACATATATATATAAGTGTTATATTTTAAATTCTGGTATTTACATACATGAGACCGGCTCTCCCCTTCCGTGGGTTTAAAGTGACGTAAAGATCATGTCTTTAAAACAGTTTTTAAAACGTTATGATTATGAAATGAAACCCATTTATTTTATGCTATATGGGTTATTTATGAAAATTTTTATGATGATATATGTGGCACACATGATAATAAAGACAAATATAAAGGTGCGCCCTGATAGCGCTCCAATGCATTGGGTAATGATGTAACCACTAGAGATTACAATTTTCACGATACCTTGGTGAATAACCTTGGTAATTTTTAAATGACACCTTGGGGATGGACCTTGGTGATATGTTCATGATTGTCTATGTTAAATTATGTATCCACATCTTCAAGTTATGAAAATTTTATTTTTGTTATGATATGCCTCATGATTTCATTCTCATGCCTTAAAGTTCTTTTCATGACCTTATTGAAGTATCTCAAGTTCACATGTCAAAATGTTTCTCTTGTTTCCCTTACTGGGCTTTCTGCTCACCCTTTCTTTTGATGTATGTCCCCAGGTTATGTGATGCAGTAATGAACCTTGGATGAACGTGAGGAGAAGCATTTCAAGTGTTTTAGAAGAATGTTTTATGTTTTCATGTTTAAAGTTCCTGGTTTCCAAGACACTAAACCTTAAAGATCCTCAGATTTTTAAAATGTAATGAAATTTTATGTGATAAAAAGGCAGGATGCTATAGTTGGTATCAAAAGAACGTTTAGTTATTTGTAGAAATTAGGATATTAAAACTTTAGGAAGAAGCCTATAGAAAAGTTAAAATATAGGAAATATTCCTGGTATTTTGGTGAGTATTGAGTAAGGGGTTGCCAAGAAAATATATCCCTGTCTGGATACGATCAGGTAGAGGTGGCTCTGGCACAGATGTACATAGGGGTAAAACCCAAAAACACCGCTTTTATCTAGACTCGAACGGGAACTGGTACACGACAACGGGCCTTACTGCACTCTTGGTTACGACACTCCCGGGGGATATGCTTTGGTAAATTCATAAGCTTAGTATGAACCATTGTTAAAGGAACAAAGATAAAATAAAATAAATATTCACATTAGAATATATGATCATGGATAACCTAGATGGGAACCTAGGGGATCACAAGTTAGGGTATACTTTTCTTCTACAAGTTATCCTTATATGCTTTCGGTTCCTTTTCGTGATTATTGGCTAAGTATTTAAGCCCCTAATTATGGTTTCTTTTCTTAGTTAATGGCGGGAAATGGAAGAACATGTCCCAACAACCAATGTGATAGGAAATGCGATGATTATCATATTAATATGACAGGGATGATTAGGGGATTAAATATGATTATTATTTTGGAAAACGTTCACTATTTTGGGGACCCTATATGATCGAGGTAAATAGATTACTACGGTATTTTCATTGAGGGGTAAAGTTGACTTATATTTTGAATAATCGATGAATTTAAGGTGGACTTATAGTAATTTAGGTTACTTATGGAAATGATTAACCTATCTTGGGTAAAATATGTTTAGATTAGCTACTTTTGTTCTAAGATGTTAGGAGTGGTTGATGTTGTTTGGAGATGAACAATGAAGTTTATTTTGGAAGACTATGTTATCAAATCCTTCTTGTATTTGGGTTTCAATATTAGCTTGGTTTATTTTGAGGAATCTTAATGACCTTTATTTATGGAATGGTCAATGATGAACTATGGGTAGTACCATGGAACTTTCAAGATTTAAAAGTAGTTTCCATTCCTATGGGATTCTTTCTTTTTGAAGAGTTGTTTTACCTTACCCTTTCTGTTTTTGGGATAATGTTTAAAGATAGAAGAAATAGATAGTTAATCTTTTGTGGATTATGTGGTTCTCTAGAAGATGATTCTTGTGTTTTGATGAGACCAACTAGTTTTGAATGCTCATAGTTTGGAGAAAAGATTAGTTTTGGGTAGAAACTTATTAAAGGATGAAACTCTACATGGAGATAGGTATATTTTCTTATGTTTTTGTTTTATGTTGTAAATGAATTCCTCAAAATTATGAAAAGGAACGTAAAACAAAAACTTTGTTTGTTTACGTTTCCTACTAGGTAATCAAAGACCGTTTACACACATCATAAGTTTGGGATTTTATTATGGTTAACTTTCTCCTAATCATGTTCTCTATCACTCTACCCCAGAACTTGACCCTTTGTTTTTCTTCCATGTCCATGTTTTCCTACATGGAATCCTAGTGTGGGTTAACTTGGGTGACCTTTGTACTTCCCTTTCTTTCTTTTAAAGTAATAATTTTACTGACTCCTTTTCCGATGTGGGACTTATAATGAAATTTCAAAACCCAATTTTAAAAATTACGAGGACGCAATTTCTTAAGGGGGGAAGAATGTAACGACCCGAAATTTTGAATAAATCTTCTTTCCTAATTTTATGTGTTATTTTATTTTATTTTTATACTCAACAAAAATGTTTCATTTGATAACATGATTATAATTAAAATGAGACCACTGGGTTTAGATGGTTATATGACCATTGGTCAATATGACCACTGGAAACTAAACGTTTTGATTATTGTCTCTAAATACAAGTAATCTTGGTTAATTATTATAGAAAGAAGATTTGATGGCCTCACCCAGTAGTCTTGGACCGATCGAAGCCCATCTAACAGAACTTGGGAAGGAGGTAGCACCACTGGGCTTTGCTCTGGACCAAACCCAAGTCGAACTTCATCGTGTGAAGCTATAACGAAATCGCCTTTGCGAGAAGTTAAAACTGATAGAAATTACTACTCGTGCGATGTTAGCCGAGCCTCCCTCAGATTCTCTCACCTTAGCACACCTTACACTTAGGTCATATGCTGGTGTGATAAGGGGCTATGTAAGGAGACCGTAACTGCCTTGTGTAATCCTTTATTTTAAATAAAAATTGGGATTTCTTCTTATGATGAAGTTTATGAATTTTTAAATGACCAGATAAATATAGTATGCATATTTTTGATGAATTTTAGAAAAAGGATATTTTAAAAATGTTTATGTAAACCATAAATAATTAAAAATGTGTAATGATTTTCAAGAAATGGTCTTCTACAATTATTTTCAGTACGAAATTTAGAGTCTAATAAGATCAACTTGATTTTTGATGAATAGTAAATTATGAATAGTGATTTTATGATTAGGATTAGTAATGTGTCAAAATGGATTAGTAATCTCACTTAAAGAAAGTATTAATATAATCTAGGCACCTTGATTAAGTAATGTGATTCAATAAAATGGTTAAATAACGGTTTCATAAATTATTATTCAAGTATTAGTTTTTTCGAGTGAATAGTGTTTTTTAATTAAAAATTAAATTAAAAATATTTAAAAAAATTATTTTTATAAAATGGATTTCATTTTTGAACTCAGAGCACCGATATTATGTTATGGTAATTTTTGGGGTTTTTTCTGAAAAAAATGAATTTTCAGTGAATAGTGTATTTATTTAAAAAATAAATTAAAAATATTTAGAAAATTATTTTTATAAAATGGAGTTCATTTTTGAAATCAGAGCATTGATATTTTTTTAAGGTGAAATTTTTGGATTATTCTGAGAAAGTTGAATTTTCGATGAATAGTGAAAATACAGTTTTTAAGTTACGGGTGTTTAATGACATCATTAAATGATGTATTAAGTTTGTAATAAATATGTTCGACTTATGAATAGTAAGATAAGGTATGAGGTGTCCCAAGTGGCCAATACCATGGGAAAATACCATGGGCAAGCCCATGGTTTTTCCAAAACCACTAATGAGGTGTCCCTTGGCCATTAATGCCTTGTCCCCTCACTTTCCCTATAAATACCAAGCCATCCTCTCATCCATTAGACTCCCCACTCTCCCACAAGGAAGTTCTAGTCTCATTACCTCCCAAGGAGTCCTCCCAAGGTGCCCCCAGGCCCTCAAGGTCCCAACCTTTGAGTTTTAAGAGTTACGTTTTAAGGTAAGGGATCTGATCTCTCTCTTTCTTTTCAAGAAATCTCTTTTATGTAATTTCTTTTATGCTCCATGTTCTTATGTTAAAGAGTGTTCTTTTATACTCCTATTACAGCCCTTTTCATGTTCACATAATGATAGATCCCCTCTTACTCTCATTATTTTGTTTTATGATGTTTTAAGTGGCGCCGTTAGGCTGCCAAAATATTTGTAACGGATTCTTTCTCCCTTCTCATTTTTTCAAGATCTATTTTCATGTAAAGTATTTCAAGTTCCTTTTTATTATGTTGGGGTATTATCTCTAAATTTATCATACTTATATTTTATGATCATATGATGAGGGGCCCCATTTGATCTCTTCAATTCGGTATTTTGAAGTTTTAAGTGGCACCGTTAGGCTGCCGAATTTTTAAGGGGTTCTTTCACCCTTCTCATTTTCAAGATCTATTTTCATGCCAAGTCTTTCAAGTTCCTTTTTATTATGTTGTGGTATGATCTCTATATCTATCATACTGATCATTTATGTTCATATGATGAGATACCCTATTTGATCTCTTCAATCCATTTTTGGAAGTTTTAAGTGACGCCATTAGACTGCCGAATTCTCATAAGAGAAATCTTATTTTTTTGTCTTCCTTTCAAGTTCTTCATTTCAAATGGTATATCATTCAAATTTAATTACCATGTTCTTAAATACTTTATATTTTGTTCCCCTACTGTTTTATATATCATTTTTGAGTGGGTGACCCATGTCCCCTCTCTTTCCAACTTTTTCTAAAACCATGTATCATAGACGTTATGCTGCATAGTTTCGTCTCAAAATGCCTCCCTCTTTATCTCAAAATTATTTTATGTTATTAAGTGAATACAAAAAGATATTATTTATAAAGGGGTATTCACATATATATAAAATTATTATATTTTAAATTCTGGGATTTATATACATGAGACCCGCTCTCCCCTTCCGTGGGTTTAAAGTGACGTAAAGATCATGTCTTTAAAACAGTTTTTAAAATGTTATGATTATGAAATGAAACCCATTTATTTTATGCTATATGGGTTATTTATGAAATTTTTGATGATGATATATGTGTCTCACATGATAATAAAGGAAAATTTAAGGGTGCACCCTGATAGCGCTCCAATGCATTTGGTAATGATGTAACCACTAGAGATTACAATTTTCACGATACCTTGGTGAATAACCTTGGTAATTTTCAAATGACACCTTGGGGATGGACCTTGGTGATATGTTCATGATTGTCTATGTTAAATGATGTACCCACATCTTCAAGTTATGAAAATTTTATTTTTTTTATGATATGCCTCATGATTTCATTCTCATGCCTTAAAGTTCTTTTCATGACCTTATTGAAGTATCTCAAGTTCACATGTAAAAATGTTTCTCTTGTTTCCCTTACTGGGATTTTTTCTCACCCTTTCTTTTGATGTATGTCCCCAGGTTATGTGATGCTGTAATGAACCTAGTATGAACATGAGGAGAATCCTTTAAAGTGTTTTAGAGGAATGTTTTATGTTTTCATGTTTAAAGTTCCTGGTTTCCAAGACACTAAACCTTAAAGATCCTCGGATTTGTAAAATGTAATGAAATTTTATGTGATAAAAAGGCGGGATGATATAATGTGTGGAATATATTATTCACCTAACATTTTCAAGACATATCATTTTCATGATTTCCCATGTTTAAAGAGGATAAAAACCTTTTAGGGTTATAGGGATAGTCATCCATTCCTATAAATATAGGATTAAATATGATTAAAATAATTACCTTGAAATGGTCTTAATGATATTTAGTGAAAACTATATTATATTTTATTTTAACATCAGAAAACATCCTTTCCCTAATCCAGTATAGTAATACCTAAGTGACATATTTTTCTTTTTGAAATCCCACAAGGTAAAGTTCAATCATTATGGTTATAAATTTTCTCCCGATTTCTAAATTTTCATGCATGATTTTTTTACTTGAAGCCTATATATGTGCATGTTTCTTATTCATGTTATTGTTCCTTATAGCATGTAGGCCCCAAACCCCTTTAATAATTTAGGTTCTATCATCCCCTTAAGTTGTATCAACTCATTATTTAACATCAAAAAGTTTATATCATTATTCATGATGCATATCCTTATTCATTATTCCTCTCAAATCCTTCCATGGACACTCATATTCCCATGGAATCTAATGGTTTCACCCATCTAATATCTCTCCCTTACACCACCCTTCTATTTTTACACCCACAAGTATCATTCTAGTTATCACCCTACAGTCCAACCATTTACTCTCCCTTCAAAAATCAAAATTTTAAACCTGACTCCTACCTTATTTGTTCAATTTTAGATCAAAGGTATATGATTATTGATATGTTTAACTATTTTAAAAACTATTTATTATTTTATGATTTTTAATTAGTTTTTAGTTGTTCACTTATTATATTTTGTTATAATTCATGGTTTTTAAATGTATTTTTCTTGATAATGGGTATTATTTTGGATTCAAATTATGGTTTTCTTTTAGTTTTTTAATATAAATAATTACTTTCACAAATCTATACAACATAATCAATATAAATTTATAATTTTTTATATAGATATTTTGTTCTATTTATACTTTTATATATAATTTTTAATACTTATATATACATTGATAAATTAAAGAATACATTGTATTATACATATATAATTTTTTTGTAAATTTTTTAGCCCAAATTCTGTAATGAAGATTGTTGAGACCTTGTTGGAAGGAGTGAGGATAAGATAAATTGGATATAATTGGTATGTTTTATTTTTTTGTCAACATATAAATCATGTGTAAAATTATATTTTTCATGGTTCTTTATTTTATGTGAAGTTTGTTCCATGGTTTTTGGAATGATGTGAAGAACTTGAAGGAATCTGAAGATTTGAATGTGAATATTAACTTATTTAATTTGTTGTTGTTATTTAATATATTTATAAACACTAATGTGAAGAGAATATAGAGACTACATATACGTTGAATAGACAATATGTATAGATTATCCATATGAGAGAAAATATAAAAAATAATAGAGGTTAATAAGTGATTAATATTGTGTGCATGTATTGTTCATGAAAAGTGGATAAATGATTTTATACTATTCAAGAAAAAAAGAATAATAATAATGAACCACAATCGATAAATTTATATCAGTCCAATTATGGATATGTTCAACACTCATAGAGGGGTTAATCAATATTTATGACTTTTCATCCAATTGAAAACATTTTAAACCCTATCCTTTTATCTCTACACTTATTAAGGTGAAAGGATATCTCATTCTATCTTCTCAACAACATATTTTCTTATAAAAAAATTAAACACACACCAACATAAGTGTCACATCATATTTACGAGGTTAATCTCTCAAAATGAGAAGTAAAATCCTTTGTGTGATATGTATTCCTCCGATATTACACAACCCACTATTATCAACCTATAGGTACAAGTGAGAAAGTTTTATCCTTGAACTTATTTTATATGTTTCTTGAGTCTCTTTTAGTGCATCCCGCACTCTTTAAACGTCTCAAGGGGTCTTTATACTACTATCCTAATAGTTTAAATAGAGTTTTATAATAATAATAATAATTCTTTCACTAGTATAGACTATGTATTTCCATTGATATTCTAAATTCTTATTTTCCTTATATAATTTCATAATAGAAACAAACTTATTTGGTTATTATGCAAAACACATGAAAAAAATATTCTTATTATTATTCTTTACAAGAAAAACTAGAAGGGTTTCTTATTAATCTTACACAGTAGTAGCAATACCTTCTTCTCAATTGAATTTTAATTTAGAATTCAAATTCAAGATTACAAATTATCTCAATCATTTCATAACTTATATTGATTCTTTTCAAACTAATAGATCATATTAGACCCCATAGTCACTATTTATGATGTTAAATGGCTTTATAGATTGATTATGAGAGGATATTGAGTCAAAAATAGAAAAAATTTATTAGATCCACTCGAAATTGGAATTATCCTTTTTAACACACTTCGAACCATGATGTGTTGAAACCTATTTTGGTACATCTTCACAAAATAATGATTGGATTTTTCCCTTGTAAAAGTTATTAAATGGAATAGATAAATGGAATTTGGTTGTTTTTAAATAGTTTTTAGGTGTTTTACATGTTTTCTAAAATTAAAATTGTGTTTTTAATTGAGAAAAATGCTTATTTTTTGGGTTTTAATCCAAATATAGTTTTAATAGCGGGTTTACCTTTTTGTGTGTTTTCCTTATTTTAGAGGTGTGATGTGGTTTTATAATGTGAAATACAGTTCCCCTTCACACATTTAGTTATTATTATATTTTAAGTGTTTACACCTTAGGTTATATGTTCTCTTCATATGTTTTTCATTCAGGGTACCGGGGTTGTAGAATCTATAGCTGGTTTTTATTTGTAAATCAACATATAGTAGCGGTTTAAATCACCACTAAATATTGTATATTTTTTAGCAGTGGTTTTAACCACCACTATATATTGATAGTTTTTATAATTTTTTGTTAAAAACACCACTAAAAATGATTCATTTTTATTTAGAAGTGGTTTTATTGTCTTTAGTGGTGGTTTCCATGAATGAAAAAAGCAAATATTTAACGGTGATTTTAACCGCCGATAAATCCTTACAATATTTTCCCACTTAAAATAGCCACTAAAACCAATAAAACTGCCACTAAATATGGTGTCTATGAAAATTCACAAAAACCTCATCTATATGGAAGAAACTTCTATTTATTCGATGCTGACACCAGTTTTAGTGGCTGTTTTATGAAACCATCACAGAACCTTATCGTGGTGGTTTAAACCACCACTATTCGATGATTTTCTTGTACTGATATCCTCATGTGGGGAAGGATTTATGATATAAAATGATGCTTTAGGGAAGTTATTTAGTTTTATACTCATTCAAAATGATAAAATGGTTTCCAATTCTATAATAAAATTGATGGTACATTTTAATGATTACCCAACTCTTGATCTATAGTTGGTAGAGGCAATATTTTCCCTGAAAATTTTGTGGGGTTGTGACTATGAGAAAAACTATAAAATATATAATTGTAAAAAAATGTTTACATTCAATAATAAGTATACCAACATACTCCAATGAATATGGATATAGATGATTAAAATCCATAACTTATCAATCCATTACAATCCTGAAAAAGTAAACAAATGGGTAGATGATCTTCGATGAAATTATCTTACAACCCTATCCATTATGAGTATTCAAAGGGATCAAATATTCTTAAACTTATAAAATATTGATATCAAAATAATATTGGAATTTAATTCATCATACCTTTATCAAATTATTAATTTACTATCTACATTGTAAAATATTAAAGTGGTGTAAAAAGATAAAGTGTAGATACAAAAAAAACTAGAAACAATATATAATGATAAAATATTAGAGTTAAACACTGGTAAAAATGGATTTATAAGATATGGGACATGATTATATATACCATTTTATCTTAAAATAAAAAGTTATCTATTAGATAATTCTCATAGCTCAATATTATCGAACAACATGGGAAGCAGAATGGTGTATAGAGATATCTGAGAGAACTTCTGGTGGGATAATATGAAGAAGCACAACTCTAAATATATGTCCAAGTGACTAATATGAAAACAATTTAAGGTATAATGATAGAAATATAATGGGATGATGCATAAATTACCCATACTAACTTAGGAATTAGATAATATCATTGTAGATTTTTTTTAATTATTCAAAATATATCAAATGGAAATAATAACTTATGGGTTTTGGTAGTTAATATTATAAATATATCCCACCTTATTTATATTCAGTAAGACTTTTCACTTTATCATATTTCCAGGACATATATTAGATAAGTGGTGACGCTACATGGAACACCATTATCAATTGTAACTAAAAAAGATTCATGGTTAATATAAAAGGTTTGTAGGATCCTTTATATGGAATTGAACAAGAATTTGATCTTTAGTACAAAATATCATCCTAAAAATAATTTCAACATGAAAGGGAAATTTAAACTATAGAGGACATGATTAAAGTTTTCTATATATAATTTAATGGAGATTGGGATCAATACCATTGGTCCACTACTCATAAAATAATAAATTTCACTTAAGAATTTAGAGAGATCTTTATAAATCCCATTATGAGAAGAAATATAGAAATCAATCCTACTAGGGTGTATTTAGTTCATGAAACCTTTATGGACAAGAACTAGTAGAAGGGAATATAGAGATAGATTAATCTATTCAATGAAGATGTACCAGTCAAACTACATGGGACAAGGATTCATAGGAGGATTGAGGGTAGGCGCATCCACTAGAGCAGAGATAAATGGAATTGGAAGAATGAGAGGGTATGGTTTTTCCATCAGTATCGGTCCTATGAAGATTTTTATAGGACAGCTAGTCGACCAACCCTACGAAGGTGGAGTGTTGATATCATGACATATGTTGGGGAGGAGCAGTTCCAAGTTTTCGTGTCTGGGTGATTCTCTCTAATACCTACGGGTCATGTAACTATCTCTAAGACTTTTGGGCCATGTAATGGTTCCACCTCACCCCTTGAAAGGTGGATTATCAAAATAATAAAAAAACGAAGGGCTTCGAGTCATTCCGACCGATAGTTTTTTATAAGATTTACATTGATAATAATAAATGAAAGATATATTTTAGGATTGGGAACAAATTATTTCTCATAATATCTACATAAAATAGTGTTATAAGGTATCTTAAGAACATAACGTTAATTTTTTGGAATATATACCCCTTTTATATCCATGATCTTGGTGAAGATATAGCGGATAAAAATTTCATTCCACTAAAATTGTCCCAGCTATATGATATGTTCTACGTATTGGTGTTTAGGAAGTACGTACCATACCCCTCATATATACTAAACCAAAATGTTTTATATTTGGAGCATGGTATATTTTATGAATAGAATCTTGTAGAAATATTGGATTATTTAGATAAAGTGCTACGAAACAAGTACACTCATCTTATCAAAATACTATGAGGGAATCAAATTTACAAAGAGGAAAAATGGGAACTCGGGGATGTGATGAAATTAAAATATCCCCAGTTATTTATATCATAGGGGTTCAGTTGAAATCTTGAGGATAGAATGTCTGAATCATGTAAGAATGTTGCGATACATAATTTTCATATATGAAAAATTGTTCTCTACAATATATGTGAAATATAAATCATAAATAAGAGAAACATATTTTTATTATATAAATAAAATATATTAAATACAAAGCATGAATATTATATTTATAATAATAAATAATATAATTGGGAAATAAAAATGTAAATAATAAAACTAGAACATGATATAAAAATATGTTTTAGCCCCCAAATAATAACGTGGATGAAAAAACAATATAAATATAAATCAAACTACTAGAAATGATTTTGGTTATTTGAAATATAAATAATTTTAACACAAAAATGAATGAATGAATAATGAAGGATTTTTTGAATAGATAGATGAAAATAGTAAAATACCTAAAATATTTGGATTTACAAAATAAATTTATATATTTTAATTTTGTAAAAAAATTAAATCAGGTGACTTAAAATAGAAATATGTACACATTTTAATAATTTATATTTTAACTTATTTAGTGACATATTATTTTAAAAAAAAAATTATATTTTGAAACATAATTAGTTTAAAATATTTATAAAAATAAAATTACAAATAACATAATAAATAAGAAATGATAATAAATGAGAATGTGATCACTCATAACAAATAAAATATCATTTATTTGAGAAAAAATTAATTTTTCATATTTTATATGAATTCATTTAAAATTGATATTTATGATTTATAAAAAATTATATTTGAAAAGTCGACTTCATTTTTTGGAATATAAAAATTGAAATTATCTTCGTGTGATTTTTTGGGATTTTTTTTGAAAAAATTTATATTTCAATGACTATTAAAAATATTTTTCTTATGAATACCATAATATTTATGATATAAATATAACATAAAAATTTATAATACATTTTTTATGACTTGAAATTTACTATGGACTAAAATAATTCAATGAAAAATAAAAAATCGAATTTGTAATCCAATATTTTAACTTTTGAAATATATGTTTTATTTTTTTTATAAAAACCCATTTTTGATCTTTCTGATTTAATTAGTCATTTCCAAGAAGCCATACATATCCAAATAACTCTTTACAATACCATTATCATGTCCATATGTCCCCTTAGGTTTCCAAAATCCCTCCTTTGAAGGCATTATGTTCATTCCAACATGAGGATATTCAAACATCAATGTAAGGTTTTCATACAACTTTCTCCTTTCTTATTTCTTATTATTTTTCCTAAAAATAACTGAAAACACTTCATATTTTTATTTTAGGATTTCATTATCTTTTTAATAGAATCCTTTTTGATCCATTAATGATGATAGATCACATATTATTTCTCAATGAACACTTTTAATAAGTTGTTTTTATATCAAACTACATGTTTTAAAAGACACATTTTTTCATTTCAATACTCCACTTACACATTTTATTAAATAAATTATCAATAAAAAATACTTGAAATTAGTGGATTTAATATATTTTAATGTTTTTAAGAAACACTAATATAAACTTGTTTCTCTGATTTTTACCCCTATTTAAAACAACATTTCACCTATGGTAGTTTTACAATACCTAATGAAACAAAGATATTTTATTTTTCAAATATTTATTTAATTTATATAAATAAAAATTGACTTCATGATTGAATATAACATAAAAAATAAATAACATAATTCTTGTGATCTACACTTTCTTATAATTTAAACTTCATTTTCTGACTTGGTGATTTCTATCAAACACCCTCTTTCTTTGATATTCGCTTTCTCGTGATGAAGACTAGTTTACCATAACATTAGCGATTATATCACATCTTATTAATGGTGTTTTGAAACATGAAAATATGTCCATTCATCATCCCAATCAATTTAATTCTTCATATATATAATCTAAAATTTCACTTTTAATCTATAGAATTCATAAATTTTTAATAAGTATAGATTTTACTCTCTATATAGGGATATCATTTCATATGAATTCGAATTCATACTATTTCTATTGATGTTATAGACGCTCATACTTTTTCAAGATTCATATGAATCCAAATGCTTATGTGTTCCATTAAATTTGTGTTAAATCCATTGAAAAGATATACACTACTCCTGAAGTCATATGAAATTCAACTCAAAATGTTAAGAAATCCATAAAGTCATTATAACCCAGTGTAGACTTATAAAAGTAGATAATTCCTAAATTTTTCTTCAAAATTCATATAAAATGAAATCCAAAATCGTAATCATGGGACTTTATCAATTTTTTTCAGTAATTCTTGACATCATCAATATTGAACGAAAATCTATTTAGGATAACTCCACACATTTCAAATCACATGGAAACACTTAAAAACTTTTTTGTAAATTATAAAACATTCTCAAACACTTCATTATTATTATTAATAACTCTTATAGTATAGTAATTATAATGTATGATTATTTTTATGATCTTCACAACAATTGAATTCACCCATTAATAACATCATCTAATTGTTGTTATCAAAAATTACTACATCCATCAATATTAACACTGAAGATTTTTTTCACATTTTTAATAGATTTTTACATTAAATCATAGCTCTAAAATCTCCCCATATAACAATGTTAAAGATCACTTTCCTAAACTGATATGGAAAGAACTTGATCACTTTAATCATCACCTTAAATTATTTAACATGTATATGATCTCAAAAATCATCTAATTTATGAATTGTTTTCCTAGAACATATCAATCCATATTTTCAATGTTAGAATTATGTCTTTATATTTCCCAACATGTAATATAATCTCTTTCACTTTTACAATGGTGTAAGCTCACTCAATTACCTAATATTTAATCACATTGACTTTTACATTTTTATAATATACATTTATAAAAAATCAACCATTATCATCCAAATCTAGTTGGTCACTTCAAAGTCCCCGTTTATTTTAATATCAAAACCTAATTTTATCGAATGTTAATATTACTCTTATACCCTAAATTGATAATAAATAAAAAAGAGAGAGGGTTTGTACCTAATTAATGTATGGATGGGTTTTTACCCATCCATATCTTTATGGACCATATTTTACCAGTAATTTCACTAATGCATCTAAATAACATTTTAGAGTACATTGATATCATAAATTTGGCTACCAATGTGCTATTAGTGAATGACCCTAAGTCAATATGGGAAAACCCAATGTAGAAAAAAAGAGTTCATAATATAGACCCAAATATAGTTTAAAAGATATCATTATTTGATATCAATATTTTATATCACTTTTCAAATACTACGAAATAATATTTTAAAGAATTTTTCTGATGATTCACTCAAATTAGAAAAAAAATATTAGAAACATTCATTTTCATGTTACTTCTCTCCCCACATTTTAAAAAATCAATATCCATTGATAAAATGATTAAACGTAATAAAAATTGATTTGGAGAGTGAAATTCATACCTTATCTTCTAATTTGAAATGGTTTTCCAGATTCCATATTAACCAACAAACAAAAAAATTAGTAGCTTGATCTCTGTTGGTATCCCCCTGAAGATATTCTCGCTGAGTTTCTCCACCTTATAAATTTTCCTCCAGAAATAATCACTAATAAAACATGATACTAAATATTTAATAATAATAATTGAAAATGATTATAATATAAAATAATATCCATATTGGTTGATTCAATTAGATATATTGACAAAACTATATACAATAGATTTGTTTCTTGTTTCACCTTAAATTTTATATTTCAAAATGCACTCTTTACAAATTGAACATATTTTAGATTCTAACAGCTTTTTAGTTGTCACACTGGAGTAGTTACTTCTTTCTAAACCCTGTAGAAATTTTTATGACAGCTATAATGTTTCTAATTTCTTTAGGATTTCTTCCTTTTCACTTTCCTATCATCCTCTATAACATCCTAGGATATCAAAATATATATTCCCATTAAATTCAATAACATTCTTCATGTACTAAATTGAAAATTATTATAAATTAATAAATTATGTTTTCCACCATTAAAATATTTTTATGTATCAATATATAATCTTATATAATCAAATTCTTCAATTATAAGTCTTTAGAAAATAGTATTAAAATCACATAATGATTAAAAACACTTTCGGTTAATAAAAGTTTTTTATCTGTATATTGAGTGTTTTAAATTAAATTTTAAATATATTATTTTTTAGAAATAAAACAAATTACTTTATTTTAAATTTTAGATTACTAAAATAGGCTTAGTAATAATTTTTGTGATTTTTCTAAAATATTTAATTTTTTGGTGAATAGTGAATAATACTCACCTTTTCTTATTTTATTGATAATTTTGATGTTTTAGGATTAAATATTTATAAAAAAAATTTATTTAAAATTATTTATATTTATATTTAATAAATCATGTTTAGAAACCCATGATTAACATTTTGGAACATAAATGGTATTTTATTATAAATGTTTTACCTGATATATTATTTTTTTAATTTGAAATTACATTTTTTATTTTCAGAAATTGAATTAGATTAAATAGAGGGTGAAATTGTATTGTTCAGACGTATTTTTGAATGGAAGGGGACTCTTATATTTTTAGTAATAATTTAAATATAATGATTAAGATTTAATTAATAATAATTAATTCTTAAGTGATTAAACTAATGTGGCACGAATTTTCCAAAGTTTACTTAAGCTTTATATCTTATAGAAACACTTTTTTAGGATTGAAATTCATACCCATATATATTTCCAACCATAACACGCCTAAATCACCTATCATTCATGCATTTCTTTCTAACCCCTTACATAATAATTTTTTCACCAAATATTCCCTTTTATTCACTTATAAAAGGATACCATTTCACCCCTTCCATGGTTGACCTTCCATTTTAATTACTCTTGAAACACCACCATAATTAACTCTAATATAATTCATTTACATGAAAACAATCCCATGGTCACCATAAGATAGCCTAACCCCTCTATCTTCAACATGACTTTCAAGAGAAAGTTTAAGTCTCAACAAAGGTATTACATATTTCTTTACCTATAATTATTATTATTTATTTCTTCCACCACCTATAATATATTATATCCATGATTGTATGATAACATCATAATTAATTATATATTGGTATTTTTTTCTACAAATGTAATATCACTTTTATTCCTACCTCTAAGATAATTAAAAAAATAAAAATAGTATCATGTGTATGTGTGGACTACCACCTCCATGCACAAAGTCTTCTACTTTTCTTAATCAATTTTCATGGTGGTTTCAAAATATTTTTTTACTGGATAAATATTTTATTTTTATTATTATTATGATTCTTAATCATTTTTACTCTTTATCTCCATCCATTTTTATAATAATAAAAAATTTCGATTGTATGCATGTGCGGTTTACTCCCTACACATATCGACACATTTTGTTCTCTGTTACTTCCCATCATAGATGAATTAAAAAAATTATATTTATGTATTAAAATTTTTTAAAAACTATTTATATTTTTGTGTTTTGGAATATATTTTAAAAATAAACTTAACCATGTTCAACATGCTAATATATTCACATAAAAATCAACTGAACCGCTTCTAGTCTCTGATATAATTGGAAAAGATTTAATAAATGAAAAACTTATACTAATGAACATACCCTTGTAAAATAATTAAATTAGAATTAGGTTATTATTATGGTTTTTAATTAACTTAATTTAATTATATATAATGTTAAGTAAAAGTGAAGAGTTCTTCCAGCTTAAAGGTAAGGGATATTTCGTACTCCCCTGATAACTTACCAGTTGCACTTTATATTTATTTTATCCATTGTCTAATTTTTTTTCAAATGTGTGCATTATAATGTTATATATATGTATCTTACATATATATCTATATTATTATCCCTGCCATTTTCTGGTTTATATATGTTTCTAGTTCTTCTAAAATCCATACTTTTACGTAAACTCGATTTAAGGGAATTTTAAATTTCTTATTTCACATAAACCATCACCCGCTTAAAATAATATTAAAACATTATTAGATTTTAAAATTACTATTTATTTTATTTAGAATCATCTAGGTTCAATTAATAATTTAATGAAAATTTATGATAACTTTTTTCTAAAATGTTCATTGCTTATTTAGAAAAGAATTACCAAAGTTGTTGTTTTTATTCTCACTTATCCAAACCTTCTCATGGTTTTTTCTTTTATGGGATTTCATGATAAAAAAAAATTGTTCTTATATGATAGGAATGTCCAAAAAATTCCTCCTCCTCATGGGAATCCTTATGTTATATCTTTCATATAAGCTTTGAGAAAGGATCATGAAGCCCAGGTCTTTCTTATGGGTTTTTACCATGTTTATAACATATGTATGGTTTATTTTTTCTAAGGTGGAACACTTATATATGATCTTAATTATTTTATGTGTAGATCCAGAATTATATATCCCTCTAATTCATTGGATAATTTTTCTATCTCATGAGATATCATGGTGTGTGGGCAGTAACCCTATCCCACAATATTGTTTTGGCAGTTATCCTAGCCCACTATTTTATCTTAACAATGCAAGGGACCTTGATATATTCTTATGATTTCATGTTTATGGTGTTTTTACATTCCTATGATTCTATGTTCTAATGATATGATCATGTTTACTATATGATCTTATGTTATCATTTATTTATTCCATGATTCCATGTTTATGATCATTCTCGTTATGATATCATGTTATGCCTCCCATGTTCTGCTCATTTATGAGGTTAATTACTTTACTAGGAATTCTAGATATCCCTTTTACTTATGAATTTCCCTCAGGTTATCCAAAGTAGATTTAAGAGGACCTAAGTGATTTTAGAGAACTCTAAGCAGATTAAATAAATACAACAATGTCATGTTTATAGATTATGAATTTTAAGTGTCTAATCATCCAAATACAATCAAACCTAAATCCTCAACTTATGTTTGTTGTAAACTATGATTAAAGTTATTAAATAATAGTTTTTTTGTGGCCTTAAATTATGGTTTTTTCTACATTATTTTCTACATTATTTTTGTGTTTTTATCCATAAATTATACCTTAATTAGTTAATTTTAATTAATTTATTATGTTATACTTTAATTAGTAATTTAAAAATATTTTGATCGTAATATTTTTTTAAGTTAAAATTATACATTTTATGAATAGAATTATTCGATTATTTCATGGATTTATTTTTTTTATTTTTTTTGTCATATTCCTATGTTATGTATTTTAAATATATATTTTTTGTTTCTGTTGTTAACATGTTAATTAATTAATTTAAGTTTCAGTGAATTTTTAATTTCATTGTTTTAAATGACTTAATTAATTTTAATTTTATTTCACCTTTTAATATTTTTTTATTATTTATTTTATTTTACTAATTATTCTATTAGTAAATGTTTTTTAAATATTTTAAATTTTAATTTTTAAAGTGTAATTTAATCATTTTTATTTATTATTTTTAAATTTGTCTTTAATGAGGGAATTAGTAGTTTTGATGATTTTGTTTTATTTAAATATTTCATTTAATTTATTATTATTATAGTTTGGAACTTTTGATCCATGTAGATAATTTTTTATTAAGTCCTGGATTGACAGAAGGAAAAAATGAAAGTTTATTTTTTCCATATTTTAATCAACTGTGATTTTGGAATTTTTTAAAAATGTACATTACACAAATGGAATAGGAAAGAAGATATTGTGCCTTATTAAAATCAACCATGAGTGTTAAATTTAAATAGTTGTCCCCTATATTGAGAGATGAAAATTTAAAAAAGGAAATTTCAATCAACCTTACCTGAAGAATATCGATTGTAAAAAAATTGTATCCACTGGATAAGTAATTATGATTGATTATGGATTTTAGGATTAAACCTCCCACTAAATCATTAGATTTAATATAAGCTCTATAAATGATGATTTCTCATGGTTGGAACCATAAATCCAATTATTGAACTACTCAAATCAGTTCATATATGCTAACCAGGTCAAGTGTATGGATGGAAGTGGGTTCTGATTGATTTAAAGAAAATCAATGTCGATGAACCAGGACATAGAACCACTAAATATTTGGACACCTCCATCAGTGATTAAATTTTAAAAGTAGAAGAAAATGAGATCAAAATGAGATTTAAGACCTGGTTTTTTGAATTTGATGGGTTTGTAGAAAGGGTACAGCTAGATATGAAGATGGAATCTCTTCTACACTAACCTTCAGAAATCAAAATGTGAAATCCAATAAAGATGAGATCTCTTGTGATTGTAAATTTTCTAGATCATAAAATTATGAAACTCTAATATGAAGCGAGATTTTTATCCACCGCCATTTGAAACTAATATCGTCTGAGCTACCACTATGTTTCTGATGCTTTGTGTTGAGCTCAGATCTGAGGCTAACTCATTCCAAGGTTATAGAATATGATCCAGATTTTGGAACACTTAATAAAACCCTTTATCTATCATATCTAAAAAAGTTAATAACTAAATACATTGTTAAAGATGAAAACATCTCCCAAGATACAACTATTTGAAGCCCCTCCTCATCGCTAATGTGAAGAATACATGAAGTCCACTAGGGATGAATTCAAAATAAAGATTGGATGAATTTTAAGATAATAAATATTTGAATCTGCATCGTCATAAGATTGATATTTGTTTATTTATTTTTTTGAAAATAGGCTTCATAAGGATGTCCTGAGATACTAGGTTGGATTTCATGTCTTAGAAGTAGATTTGACTGAAAAAACCTCACTTTTTTATGGATTATTGAAGATCTATATTTTTTTAAGTCGAGAATACATTCTCAAATTGATACCTCAAATAAGTTAGTTGTTAAAGAATTATGGGTGCAAGGATGGGTTTGGAGATGATGGATAACATTTTAATTTTTTTAACTAGATCTGATGCTGATAAATAATGATCGGGATTTATGTGTTTTCAATTGATCAGTGAAGTCAAAGCTCACCCGACATGATGTGAGATTAATTATGTTTGATATATTTTTTATGTTTTGGAATTTTTAATATCATTTGAGGATGGAACGGGATGACACTATTATCAATATATGATTTGACGATAGTATTTTGAAATTGTTTTTTTATAAACTGATCTTAAATATAACAAGGGGACTTTTAATATCGGTTTTTTTCAAAACCGATGTTAAAAGGTCTTCACTATTTTTTTAAATTTATATTTTCATAAAAACTAACATGAAATGTTATAAAAATTATTTTAAATGTCGTTTTTAATGAAAAATAATGTTAAAAGTTATATCAAATATTTTTTGAAGTCAATTTTAATAAAACGAATGTTAATGAATAAATAACTAACATTGGGTTTTTTGAAAACCTATGTTAAAACTCATTTAAAAAAACTCTTTATCATTGGTTTTCAAAATAAAAATCGTGAAAAGATCTATGGATAATATAACAACTTCCCTAAGACTTATTTTTTCTCTCTCAAAACCTCTCTCTCGACTGACTCTCAATATATGGCGGCACCTGATGGCTTCGATGACCCTCTATAAGCTTCGATTTTCAATTTTCATTCAACTTGTATTTTCTCTCTCTTGATTATTCCATTATTCTTTTTTATTTAATTTTATTGAGCTCTTTAGATGGACCAAAAACCGTTATATGAGGTTTTTATTGGTTATTCTTTACTTATTTTTTGTTGTTTTTTATTCAATCTTGTAAAATTCACTCTGTTTCCATCGACTTTGATTAAGATTATATGAACTCAAGATGTATTATTCATTATGGATCTCCAAAAATTTTATATTTTTTAAATTTTAAGAATAAATAATGTATAATTATTTTTTAATATTATTGTTGGTAAGTTATTATATTTTTTTATGTTTAACTATTTGTTATGATAATTGTTTGTTATAATAATTATTTCTAATATATTTTTCATAAATGTTTAAATAATTAGTTGAAAGTTATTTATATATAAATATTTATATAATTATTCAAACAATTATTCATATAAACTATTTATGATAATTTTTTAATTTATTTTTATATAATTTTTTATATAATATTTTTTATAATTGTTTCTATAATTTTTTGGAATTTAAGAGAAATTTTTCATAATTGTTTATAAGTTATTTATTATGTTTAATTTTTTGTTATGATACATGTTTAGAATATAAAATATATATAATTTTTGGTTATTACAATTATTTTTTATGATAATTGTTTTAGCTATTATATGCTTCTATGTTTTATAAATTATGTATAAGTGTTTTAAAGTTATTTTTTATTTTTGAAGATAAATAATGTAAATTTTTTTGAAGATGAATTATGTGTAATTATTTGGAGAAATATTATGTATAAATGTTTGTTATTTTTTAATATAAATTATGTATAATATTTTTTTTAATCAATATGTATAATTGTTTGTTAGGATCATATGGTTATAAATAATTTATTTTTTTGATTATATATTTTTATGTTTAAAAATTATCTTTTTTTAGAAATTTATAAATTTTTATAGGATTTAATCTATATAAATTTTATATTTTGACCTTAGGTATTTAAAGGATCATAATTGGATAAATTTAAAAAGTACCATTGATGAATGTGAAAAAGGAGTTGATGATTTCTTGGAATTTTCTAAAATCAATTTTCAAAAAAGATTTCATTTTCTGTAGGTGTCTGAAGAGTTTGAATATGATAAAGTAAAATTCCATTGAAATCAAGGATTATATAATTTTATATGGTTTTATCGATAATTATAAATGTTGGATCCGACATGGTGAAAGAATAAAAAATTAAACATCTAATGTTGATGAAAATAATTTGAATAATATTGAGGATCATATTAAAGAATTAATTCATGATGTAGGCATTGAAACCATTGAGAAAACAACAACTATCGAATGATTTTATAGATATTATGAGAAGATATAATTATCAGGTTACACTAAATATAAAAATTTATTACTAGTTCTAATATTAGTTAACTTGAATGCAATAAATGGGTGGAGTGATAAAATTTATATGAGTTTCTTGAAATATTAAAAGATCTACTTCCAGAAGGTAATGGGCCTCTAGATTCAAATTATGATGAAAAATAAATATTATTCACAATGGGATTTGGGTATAAAAAGATATATGTTTTTTGCAATGATTGTGTATTGTATAGGAAGGAATAATAATGTTTATCAAAATGTCATAAATATGGTACATAAAACTGTAATATAGATGAAAACTTAAACTCTGATTTATTCTTAGGTGTGGATATCAAAATTCTTTCTAAAACAATTTGGTACCTTCCAATAATTCATTCCAAAAATTCCTATAATTCGATATTGATTCTTTCTAAGTTACTAGAATCAAACCTCATGATAAATAAATTTTTTACCTTCCATTAATTCTTTTTTTGAAGTGTCTATTTGAAAATTAAATTTATTTAAAAAGGGTAAGGTGTAATATAGATTATCCCATATTTTATGGTAACATACATCACAATGATGAATCGCCATAGTAGAAATGATTTTATAAATAGTATCATAATTTTGGAAGTGGACTTAGAAATATAAAAATGGGTAATTGCATAGATGGAGTGAATCTATATCAGGTCCTCATAAGACAACATAGTTCATGACATATTTATTTGGTAGTTTACAACATTCCCCCATAGATATGTATGAAGAAAAAATATAGTATGATGACCTTGGTGATTTTTTTACCAAAATAGCTGGTAAATGATATTGATGTGTATCATTCACCATTTTTTATGATTTAAAACTTCTATGGGAGACAAGTGTTATAATATTTTATGCATGCATGAAAGAGTAGTTTATTTTACATATTATGATAATGATAACTATAAAAAACCTTCCTGCATATGGAAACTTATCTGGATAAATTGTTAAGGTACATAAATCATGTAACATTTTGAAGAAGATACTTCATATTATCAAGTGCAGAATGGAAGAAGGAAATTGTACATGGGACATTGAATATTATTTTCAATTGATCATCATTATCATATATTGAAATATAATTTAATGGTTTATGGGAATATAATCTTCCCTCAGAACATTTTTCATTTGAATAATATTATGATAAGGTGAAATATATTTGTTACAAATTTGTAAAAAAGGAAGTTATGGTCATAAAAAATATATAGATGAAATAGTCTATATTTTTTAAACTACCGTATTTGTTATTTTTAGAGATAAAATATAACATTGATGTTATGTGTGCTGATAAAAACATATGTAAATGTTGGAATATAAATTTTTTATGCATAAATGGATGTAATAAAAAATTTATTTTATACTATATTAGACTAGATATCTATGAGAATATGTTTAGATTTATCTCCCACTATGAAAGGAAACAAAACATATTTACCTCTATATTTTCACACATTATTCAAGAGTGAGAAAATGAATTTATTTCAATGTCATTGTGGTATAATAGTACCCAGTGCATATTATTTAAATGTGAAATATTTAGTTTCTTTTAATGATTTTAAATTTATGGGTATGAAATCTCATGACTTTACTTTATTGATACAATAACTTTTATCGATCGCCTGGTGTGGTTTATTACCAACACCAGTTAGAAAGACTATCTTCTATTTATGAACTTTTTTCAAATCCATCCGTAAAAAATCCATTGATCCAAATTTGGTATATGTGTAAATATAATGAAGATTATATTATAATATATCTACTAGAAATGTATTTCCCACCAATATTTTTTATATAATGGTTTATTTAGGGATACATATGGTGTGTGAGATATGAATATGTGATATTATTTATTTGTATTGGATGTATCCATTTGAAAGGTATATGAAAAGTTTGAGTGAAATGCTAAAAAAAATTCAACATAGGCCTCTATTGTTCAAAAATATATATATAAGTGGTTATTTATTTTTCTACTAATTATTAGTATGAATTTGAGCATATTGGCCTCCTTATATCTCTATATAAGATATTTGATAGTGAATATAGAGAGATTCTTATCATAAAAGTAAATTTATTTCCATGTGATGAACTGATGTAAGAAAATTTATACATTTTGAACAAAAAAGGTGAGATTCAACCATATATATCATCACATATTTCCTAATTAAAGGTAAGATATCCAAAATAAATGAAAAGTGGTTAATTATTGTCCATAAAAATTCATTTTTTTCATAGTTTAAACAAAAACACATTACAAATATATTTACATCAAAAAATTAGAATGGTTGGTAGGGGGACATATATTAATGTAGCTAGTGGTCTAGTTTTGGTATTAATGGGTATACTTTTAACACCAAAAATCATAATGATAAGTGTAAAATTCTAGATAATGGGGTAATGGTTTCTAATGAAAAATTGTATATTTTTGTGAAAAATATAAAAATCCAACTATTTCATCAAATACATATCTTTTACTTCTTGAAGATATGTGGGAAATTCATTATACTAAATTTTGAGTCACGGTGTTTACGAGTAACTAGGATGATAGTAAGAGTGGTGTGGAACATGATGATAATAGGTTTACACTAGTTTATTTGAAAATATTTAGTTGAAAAGAGGAACTATTTATCAAGGAAATATATGAAAAGAAAATATTTTATAACATTGATCCATCAAATTATCAGTGTTCCATTATTTTGTAAGGGGAAAGAATTCATTTTGGTGATAAAAAATATGATTATATTTTGAATTTATATGAGTCTTATTTTTCTGTTATGTGATTTTTTGATGATAACCATTGCTATAATGTAGACATAGTCTTTGATGTATAAAATGATCGTGCTGGAGGGATATGCGAAAACACTAAATTACACTTCTAATTATTCTAGTAACTATTAATATTTTATTTATTTTTTCAAATTTAAATGTGTAAAGACTCTATTATGTTTTAATTATTGGAATTTTAATTATATATATTGATTAATTAAATGATTTGTTTTTTAAGTTATATATTCAATAATTGTGGTTAAACATTTTTTAATTGAAAAAATCGACAGACATCATTTTTTATTGGTTAGATTTACTCATATAAAAACACCTTTTAACTATTATAATTAAATTTATAAATGATTCTATTATTATAGAATTAATTTTTATATTTAATAGTTTATCTGGTATATTGTTTGGTTATGAATCATGCAATCAATATTTTTTTTGAAACTACCCATGTGTAACATTATTTTTTAATTAATTTTTTTTAACCATTTTTTTTAAATATACACTTATCTAATAATATGTAGTTACACATAATTGAAATACCTTTTTCTATTTTAATTAAAAACATAGAGTGAGAGTAAAATTTAACAAGATATATGTTTTTTTTCTATATTGTTAATTACTAATATTATAATTAATTAACGAAAGAAAATATTTAATTTTACCAAAAATAACTACAGGACTACTGAAGAGACTCATATGGAGGAGTATTCTTCTTCCCCTATAGAGAAATTGATTTTAGAGTTGGTAGATGTGTAATTACACATTTACCAAAATAATTACTTTCTCATGGAGACCATATAATAAAAATTAATTTTGATTATAAAAATAACTCAACTGTCCCAAATGGAATGCAGTTTAGTAGTTATATTTCTATATAATATTGTTGCAGGAATATAATTTTATATACTGATTTGATTTCCATCGACAAGGTGGTGAAAGATATTATATGGGATTCAATCATAGTAAAATATTAATTGATTTATTTTTATCTCATTTTTTGAATATTATATATTTTAAATGACTAATATTTAATTTATTCAATTATAGATGAAATTAAATTTTGAATAAACTAAATAAATTATGAACAGAAATATATATATTTGGTGGTGGTTCAATAGAGAGATTTTAAAACATAATTGATAAAAAAAATTGTCTTTTGGGGAATTTACAAAACGAAAACTTGTTCCCCAAGTATAGGTTTTTAGATACAGATACATGGAATAAATTCATCCCTAGTCAACATGATGATGCATTTATGGTATGAAAACTATATTTTATTATAAAATTTTGTATATATTACCTGATTACTTATTAGATTTTTTTATATATAATTGGACACAAAGAGATCTCATTATGTTATCCAGTTATATAATGTTTACCCTTATACTTTATCATGTAGATGGTATAATTTATTGATAAATAAAATGATTGCTAAAAAAGTTTGGTGCATGAAGAGCTCGATCTAGTAGTGAATCAGAAGAGGTCTAGTTAGTTCCACCATCTCCCCTAGTGTCCATGAAAAATGAAAAATATAGTAATGTAAAAAATGAATATTATCTTATAAATAAAACTAAGTGTGTAGTTGACATAATCGTAGAAATTTAATTTTTATTTTCTATGAATATTTTTATTCTTTTAATTAAAAACACTAATATACCATTTTGTTTTTTCATTAAATATGGCCTTTCAGAGAAAGAGATACAGGAGAATTTTATCCCTCAAGGTAGGATGAGAATCCTAGCTACTACTTTAGGAAATAAAGAACAACTCAACTGCGTAAAATGATATGTGGTGGGTTTCAATATGAGGTAAGTTCTTGTTTATTAAATATAAAATCAAGAGATAAAAAATATTATTTAAAAGATAAGTCGAATGACTTAAAACATTAAATGGGTGATCAAATTCAACCATAATTGTTGGATATGATTGAACAATTGATGATACAATCATAGCTATTATAGATTTCCCATTAGTCCAACTAACATCCTCCACCTCTTCATTCCAAACCAACCTTATTTTTTGAGTTGTGTACAAGATATCCCCATGTATGTATTATAACGTACAAAGTCATATATATTTTTGGGGATTTTTTGCATCACCATCCTATGAATTTGGGCCAGGAAATAATATTAGTGTATGATATTATTGATCCAATAACTCTATTTACATTTCCTACCATGTAGGTTACTAGAGTTAGAGATTGGGTTGGTCATTTTTTACATTGACTGGATAGCCTTCTTCATCATCTGATATACGATGAATACATTATTTTTAAATATTATTTACATTTGATTGAATATTACTTACATTGTTTTATGTTATTTAATTAATATAAGAGTATCTAATATCAAAATAATTGGTACCGAAGAAACAAAAGGTTCTAGAACCAACATCAAATATTTTTGATATTTTTTATAGGATGAAAATTTTCCCAAAAACTTTTTTTCATTGGATAATATTTATGAGTTTCAGATGACATCTGATATATATGGAATATTCTATACATTAATAATATTCAAAAAATATCATGGATTTGGTTATTTTTATTTAGTTCAGAATTCATTGGTTGTGGTTTTTTTCCATTTAATTAAAATTCTATTTCAGTTTTTCTTCCTTTAAATAAAGATGATTTCAATTGGCTTTCTATATTACTTCCTTAATTAGGTTTCTTCACTCTCTTATTATTAAAAATTATACAACTAGTTTTTTTGGTCTTATATATCCATAATTCATTTCAACAATAGTGTAATATGTGAATACTTATAATATAGTTACAAATACATTTGAGAGATAATCATATACAAAGATTATGTGATGTTTTTTTTCATTCACTGGTGGGTAAAAACACTAATATAGTTATGAACTAATATTAATTATATTTTCATTAATTTTGAAAAAAATTATTATAGAGGTCATTATATCTTTAGTGTATTTCTCCACAATGAATGCACATAATATTGGTTTTTATATTTATTAGGAGGTGTTCGTAAAAATTTTATAAACTAGTTAGATGAGTAAGTTTTATTCTTTTTTATAAGTTCTTTATCTTTAATAATTTTTGTTTATATAGGTTTTTTAGTTATTATAAATGAAAATAAATGTCATAGAAAAATTTTAACAAAGTTCACTCGTTGATACAGTATCCAAATACAATCCAATACATGGAATTGATGATAAATATATTTTATATTAGATAATATTTTGTTTCAATTTTATATATAAATGTATATGTTGTTTTTTTTCAAGTTAATGTTTTATGACTACACTGTCACCATCAAAAAGGAAGGGTGGAATGTGGTTATTATGTTTTAAGATTCATGTATGATATAATCACAACTGGATCAAATGATTAATTTTATAAGGATAATTATATTAATTATTTTACATTTTATATCAAAATATTCTATTTTTTGAACTTATAACAATCATTTTTATTAAAAAAATTCAATGATGTCGAGTCGTATATGAATAATGAACTTACCCATCTTTGCAGTTTGTTTACAGATTATTTCTTATGTATTTTTGTGATTTAAATTTTCATGTATGATCTTATTAATTAATGTTAAAATGAGTATTTATATATCATTTTCTATTGTAATATGGTATATTTGATTATTTTTATTGGGTTGTTATCTATTTCATAAATGGTTATGGATTTATTCATTGGGAAGTTGTATCAACCTAATGATCTATATGTAATGCTTCAAGGGAAACTAAATATCACCTATGAAACTTTAGAAAAAATTTCATAAACATTGAATACATGATAAGATAAAACATAATTATTGAATAACTATACTCCAGGAAACATCAAGTAATTAATTTTGATTCATTTTTATTAAATGAATTTTTCTAAATCCATTTTTTGATAAATGACATCATACTTCTTGTTTTACTTTCACTTACATGAAATTTTGTTTTTTGTGTATTTTTGTAAATGTAACTCTCGATTTATTTTTTATATAAAAATACTATGTTTTTAATTTTATGACATTCATTTTTATTATAGATTTATAATGATGTTGAGTCATATAAAAATGAAAAACTTACCCATCTTTTATGCTTATTTGTAAATTATTTATTAAGTATAGTCAACAGTCAGATTATAAGGTGCGTCTCTTTAATTTAAAGTTTAAAAAATTAGTAATTAGAAAATCATTTTTTCTTAATGTTTTTATATTATGTTTGTTTTTAAAGGTTTATTTTTTTAAACAATTTGTTTATGTTTGGATAAATTTTAAATTATT
This sequence comes from Viscum album, assembly GCA_963277665.1. Lineage (NCBI taxonomy): Eukaryota > Viridiplantae > Streptophyta > Magnoliopsida > Santalales > Viscaceae > Viscum > Viscum album. The sequence continues at coordinate 824,036,682 of OY728129.1, forward strand.
AGGTATGTATATTGTAATTCAAGTTTAAAAAATGAGTATTTATACAATCTTTATTTCCTAAAAGTCTATATATTCTATTTGTTTTTATAGACTTCATATGTTTCAGGTTTTTATATTTTAATTATTTTTAATTAAATGAGTATTTTGACTAACTATTTTATGATTTTAATTGGTATATTGTGTTTTATTTTACAGGATTATTATTTTTTTAAGTTTGATTATTAGGAGGAGTACAAAAATATTATAGAAAATTATTAAATAAGTAAATTTTATTCTTTTTTATAAGATCTTTATTCTAAACAATTTATTATTACATGATTTGATAAATTATATTTGAAATTGACACATGTCATGGAAAAGGTTTAACAGTGATCAATTGTCAATACAGAATCCAAATAAAATCATCTACATTCAATTATTGGTAAATATATTTTATATTAGATAATATATTTTTTTGTATTATATATTTGTGTGTGTTTTTTTATTTTCTAGCTAATGTTTCAAAAATTTAGTATCATAATCAAAAAGAAAGGGTGAAATATAGTTATTTTTATTTTAAGATTCATGTTTTAGATAATCACAAATAGGATGACGAATAAATTTTATAAGGTTGGTTTTATTAATTATATTAGGTTGTATATCAAAATAATCTATTTTTTATTCATATAACTTTCATTGTTATTATAGATTTTCAATCAATCTGAGTCATAAATAAATGAATAAATTACTAATCGTAATGATATTATCTTTCCCAACCAGATCTGCCCTCATAAATTACAATTGTATACTGTCAACATTTAATATTCCCATGGATTGATGGATTTTTAATGTTTAGCGCATTTCAGGTTCTTATTATTACTTCAACTTGGAAGTTTATCATTCAGATATTCAAAAGCATCATCTTGGTGTTTAAATTCTGTCTTCTTCTTCATCTTTGTAAGAATTATACCCTTATAGTTCCATCTCCACCTATCATAATTCACTAATTATTTGACTCTTTTTCTTGATAATCTTATGTTAAATTTATATCCTTTCAGTTAAAATGTTATTTTTTTTCAAGTTATGTAGAATCCTATAGTGATGTAGTACTAAGTATATCAATTTATTCTCTCATTTTAAATATTTTTCATTTTAATCCTTAATTTTTTTTGTTTCCCCTTTGATCAATAGGGATCAAATATTCAAGAATCTTCTCCCCATATATATATATATATATATTCTTTTTTAGATAATAAGTGGTATCATTCATCCCTTTTCATAGAAAACTCATATTAGATCTTTTATGGTCCATTTGATTTATTTTCCCAAAATTTAAAATTTCCTAAACAATTTCATGACTTATATTTTTCTCAATTTTTACTTCTATGATAGAAATAACCTTATATATTAAATAACTGGTAATCTTTTCAATTAATTTGATAAACAGGCTAAGGATGATATCATTTTTGAAAATTTATGTTTACACAATTTCTTTTATTTAAATGATAAGAGGATATTTTCTTTGAACATTTTTTCTATGATAAAATTATTTATATTTATTACATTGTTTCAGAAGAGTTTTGAACATTGTATCCTTATAAATACTCTTTTTGTTGTGTCTTTTGACTAATTTCACTATTTTGATTTTACGGGCTTTCATTTGATTTGATCTGAAATCAATGAGTTATAGTTCCAAGATATTACATTTTTATTATATAAATGAAGGGGATAAAGATATAGAAATGGTATGTTTGCATATGAAAAATCATAAAACATAGTTACTTAGACATCAATCAAGTCTTGTCTTGATATATTCTAGTATGAGTCATTAAATTGAAATCAAAATGTTCCATCATTAGTTTTCATTCATTTTTTTCAATTAATTTTCTTTATCCATCAATAGAATGAATTCATTTGTTTAATATTCATTTTATTTATCTTGTTAAGGACCTAATTTTATATGGTATATTTCATGTGGTTCTATTATGCATATCCAATCCTCATTTTGATGTTTCATTCATTTATATTTATGTACTATTTCAAATAAAACAATTTATAAATAGCTTTCTGATTCAGTAAAACATTAGATACTTGAGCCAGTTAAGGGTAAGTCATTAAACCTTGACCTCTATAAAATCTAGTGTTATGCTATATAATTTACAATTGTGATGATTGTAGGCTATTTCACTACATAATATAGGAGTTGTTGAATTGAATTTTTCCACTATGTATAAATTCAAAAAAAATATAACATATATCTGATTTGACTATGGGTTTTCAACCATTTCTTTAGTTTTAATCAATTACATTCCTGGATCATTTTCTTCCATTGACACTCATGTACTAATCACATTTCCTTTAGAAATCTCACCTCATCATCGTTACAGTATCCTCATTAAAAATTAAATACAAATGTAAGGTTACATTATTCTCATTTATAATTCTTATTCATTTCATTATTTAGGACTATTTATCAACATATAACATTGATGAATGGTAAATGTATCTTCCTTTACATGGGTCTACAATTTAATTTTTGATCATTTTTAATGTTAAAACTGGATTCATAAAATTCATATATAGATATATTTGTTAACATAAACTTAAATGAATTCTAGGGATTCCTTGAAACTGAGCATGAAATTAACTTTTTAATTAAAATACATTTTTACATTTTTGTGATACATATTAATTAAAACATAATTATTATTTTCTTCCCTAAAATGTTTAGATTATTGTACATTTTCAAAAATATTTTGTAATTTTTTTACATTTCTCTTTTTGCTGGTTATATTTTTTTGGGGGGTGGAAATTATTATGAACTATTATATCAATACATTCTGAATATGTAGGAAGTTACATAATTGATATTTGGAGATGATGGAATTTTCATAATTATATTTTTGGATCAATACATGAAATATAACAGGAATAATCTTCTTTTTACTTATTGGTTTTTTTTTATAATACATGTTTTATTTTGTTACATTCTAACATACAATATTTTCATTTTTTGGTATATATTAAAGAAAACATAGTTTAATAGATATATCAAAATATATTTAAAAATAATCCATTAATAATCCTAAAATTAAAATGTAATTATTTTCATTAATTTGGGAAAATAACTAGAAGTCATGCCTGTAGTGTATCCTGGAAATTCACTCAATGATTTGGGGCCCCATACTATATTCATGGGGAAGATGTATTAATATAATGTTCTATAAGGAATGATTTAATGATAAAAAATTATGAATAAATTATAAATTATTAGGTATGGGGCTTTTTATTATTGTTTAGAAAAATATTATTAGGATAATATTTTTCTGATTTAATTTGTAAAATTTTTTATTTTAACAAATTTACTCTATATTTTTTATGGTGGTTATCTACTATATATGTTGTTTTATAGGTTTCTATTTCTTGGGGAATGTAATTTTTTTTATTCATTTTTATTAAAATTAATTTTCTACAACAATTTTTCTTTTAACTTATGTGTAATAAAAATAATTATTCTTTTAGTGTCATTTTTTACAAAATAAATCAATGTTTAAGGTTTTAAGTGAATTTCCCATGTTAAATTTCAACATTGATTTTACCAAAAAAAATGTGGAAATTTCCATGTGATTATTTCCATGCCATTTTTATAGTAAAATAAATATGAAATTATATTTTCAAAATCATTTTAAAAAGAGAATTGATATTAAAATATCACTTAAATTCACTTTTAGTTAATGATTAGACATCGGTTTTTTAAAATCCATCTCAAAACATTTATTTTAAATTAATCATATATACATTTTAGTTAAAAACATATGTTAAAGATTACAAAAATAGATACAGAAATATGTATTTCCACTACTATTATTTTCAAGAATAAAAAGTTAGTTGGATCAAAGTAATTTTATAAAGATGAAGAAATATGAGTCATGTAACATCGAATTTGAGATATTAATAAACTGGAAGAAGGAATTATAATGTGACTAATTTAGAGTCACATGTTTTTTAGAGTTTGTTAATTCATGAAGAACGATTCAAGACATCTATATGTCTAGAAGCATTTTTAAACAGATCACATATGGGTTTTTCATGGTTGTTATAAGTGTTTAGTTCAATTCACATAAAGAAAATATTGAAAAAATATAGTGGAGGCATATTAATTTATTTGGAGAAACCTGAGTTAAATCATTGTATGGTGTTGGTGATGAACATGAAAGGAATTGAAAATAAATTCTGATGGGAGTGAGAGATAGTTGGAGCTACAAACTTTATGACAGGGACAAGATTCATTGTCACACACCTGATGGCACTTTCTAACACAATCACTCTAAAAAATAGAGAATGTGGTCATTCTGGAAGCATGAGCTCGATCTACAACATGACAAGAAATTTATGATAGAGTGGGAGGACATGAAATTCAACTCAGCAGAGAATTTTTTTATTTATTTTCTATTTATTTTCATGGAATATCAACTTTATTAGTATTTTGGTTTGTCCTAAAAATTATCAAACATTCACTATTTGAAATTAAAGAATTAATTTTATTTAGTTTTGTTTAATTAATCATTTCTTACTCATTTTACTTCTTTATCATTTCAATTGATTTTTCATTTATTTAAATATAAAAATTATGTTACTATTTTTTACTCAAAGTAATAAGAGGAAAAGAGTGAATGTAGGATTTATTGAACAATTATTCTATGAATTAAAATCGAGATATTGAATCATAGAACTAGTTTGATGATCTTTCACATATAGACGAGAAGTAAATTTTTGTTTGATAATTTTTTTTCAAAATATATTGATTCATTGTTTTAAGAGATTCATCATTTCATCAAATATATTCAATTTAATTGTCTCTAATATATTCTTGCATTCCCCTACTCACTATAATTATTTTGACTTAACTACTCTAAAACTTTTTCCTTATTTCATTAAAAATCCTCACACACTATAACAATAATTTTCACCATTTTTTCATTTTTGATATTTGATAAAAAAAACTATCTTAGAACATATCAACCTCCCCCCATGTGGGTTGACCCTACTGGTCATTGTCTTAGGGTGTGTTATGAGATATAAATTGTATTTTGAGTGATGTATTAATGAATGTTCCATGATGAAAGTTTTTCACCATTTTTGGGGAAGGTGTGGTGAGTGTATTTCGGTTATTAAAATATAAAAATAATTATATAAATGAAAACAGTTTAAAAAAATAAAAAAAATAAAAAAACATCTTTTTATCACTACTTAATGGTGTGGAAACCTTAGATTTTTTAGTCTCTATGTGCATTTGGTTATTTTTTTTCCTTTTCTATTGTGGTTTGTCTCTTTTTTCTATAAAAAATAAGTTGGTTTGTGATTTATAATGGACTATTTAGGGTTTTGAATAAAAAATTTAAATCTTATTTTGTTCTTTGTCACTGATATAGACAAACTATGTGGTAGTGTGTTTATAAACAACCATGTCCTTTTAATCATTATAAAGAAACATTGTAATTTTATGAACCCAAATCAAATGACCAGTCCATATTGAAAGAAGTGATTTTAATATTTCTTTTTAAGTATGAACAATTTGATGAATAAGCACAAATTGTAAATTCACAAACTAAAAAATGGTAATTTGGTTAAGTCATTAAAGAAAAACAAAAATTTGAAATGATTTGAAATCAATAAAATGAAATATTTGAACTTGGGATTACAAAATTTTATTAAAGTGATGAAGAAGAACTATGTTTTGATCCTAAACTTGATAGAGATGAAATTTTAAATAGATGTCTCCAATGAATTCAAGAGGATTCTAAGGATCAATAAGAAGAATACTCCATTTTCATTTTTCCACATGACTCTTAGTTTAAAGTAAAAACCACTAGATTTTATGAAATTGAATATGTTGAAGAGAAATTTAAAATAATCAACTCACATTATATAGAATTTAATTCATCAAAATATAAGGATTCCTAAATGGAGAATGAGTTTAATGATTTTGAGAGTACAATTTAATTTGAAAAGGAATACAATATATTGTCCCATCCCAGATGCCATAATCTATGTCACCATAAGACCTCATGAACACCTCCTCATATTCAATAGGTTTCTGACTACATGTGTGGGTATAATGTGGAACTATGAGGATACTATAACCCCATGTCATAGTTCATAACCAAAGAAAAAACCAAACATCATACACATTAAAGAATTCATAAGAATAAATAGAGTGAAATAAAAGCATGGTGCAATAAAATGAAATATAGTAGAGGCCAGAACAGACATTCCATACATACAACAATAATATCCCACGGGGTTGATCACATATAAAAAATAAATAACTGAAAAATAAATAAATCAGGACCTACGACCAGCTCCAGGCCATAGCACATACCTGGTCTCCAATACCCCGTCAAGCTAATCATGTCCGACCAGTCGACTCCACACAAGGATCTCGCTCAGTCACGAACTTTAGGCCTCCACCCTTTCCATCATGCATCCATTATCAAACTAAAATTAGATATAAGGTATACACATACACCAAGGTGTATGTACATGGGGTGATAAATAAATCCCAATAGGCCACCTCCAATATTGAACCTGTAATTTCTACCATAAGTGTCTTCTCATGAAATATGATTATCCTAGACGAAACATAAATTAAAAATAAAATAAAAAACAATTATCGATCCTAAGGTCCAAGACATAGATCAACCAACCTAATTTAGATAATGTTAGGGTTTCTATGAGCACATATCAATGACCTTGAAACCTAAATAACCAGTGGGATCCATATCTATAGCAGTTGTAACCAAATCTAAAAATTCCAGGAACCCATCCTATGATAGTCCTATCATCTGGGATACTAATCTAATCATAACCTACCATATCATCATGCCCAAAATAAAATCTCATACTTGGAACCATTACACATTTATACCAGTTACCCCACAAAATTAAAACCAAGCCAAGACCATAAGTCTACCATCTATCACATTTATCATAAAGAAAATTCCTTGAGAATTAATCCAAAACGAAACCATATATCTAAACCATCAACAAAAATACTAAACATCATTATATCAATCCCTTCACACAAAACATAAAAGTACTTCCCAGAACCACTTTATATGAACCACCTATCATATCATCAGGCGTGCCTAGAGCATCATTCTGGCCCATCCCAAGGAGAAGGAGTGTTAGTCTGACATCCTATTCCACATGGCATGACATCATCACCCAGAGCATAATTTTGTCACTATAACCGTGAAATATACTATCAGGGTCTAGAGCCTCAGTCTAACACCATATCTATAGTATACCACCTATGCCTAGAACATGAATATATCACCAAACCACATACATTTCATGTCAATTCCATTATACTCCAGTATAAAACAACGTTCTTGGAACATCGGTTCAGAACTCTAGACCTAACAAACTATCGATACTAAGGCAGAGAATCATGTCCAAAAAACTCAATCATGGATATCTAGAATTAAACCTATGGATCATTTTTTCAACCCTCTTAGTCATCGCATCCCATACCAATAACTGGGTTTCATACCATGGAAACCCAACAATATCAAAATATCCCCACAATCATGATACAATTCTAAATCTCAACAAAAAAAAGATAAAAATGAATGTCTAAACATCCATATAATCTATCAAAAACTCATCCCCATCAGCTCAAAAAATTCCCTAGTTCCCAAGGGAACACCCATAACCAAACTATTTAAGCACGCACACCCTCTTAGGTTTGTCCTATCAATCGGCCACACACTTATTTCTCTAGATCCACACATAAACAGAGGCATCCCCCTTTGGATCCTCAAATATCCCAATGTCACATCATGTGTAAAATACCCTATGAAGGGTTTCTCTATCTCATACAAGACTTAGGACAATCCCATAAAAAACAACTTCAAGCATCCCTTAGTGGCATCTAACCGATCCCCGATCAATAATGTTCCATCAAGTAATCCAATTGAAACCCAATTCCATTTGGATTTCTCAATTTTTGACTATGTAATTAAATGATCACATGATTAGAAATGATCCCAAAAGGGGAATACCTAAGATCCCCTCATACTCAACTCATCACCATAATGAAACCCCACTGCAACTACAATCCTATAATGTAAAACAATCCCAAAGTCTCCATCCACCCTAATCTCAAAACATAGGATCTAAAACTTAAACTCTCTAACCTCGAGAAACTTGTCCAGATACATAGTGATAAACCAATATCTACCCATAGATACTACTCAATATCATATTCTAGGATCCATCTAAGGAACATCAACCAAATTACATTGAATACTCGGTCCCGGATAATCACCTAGATCACAACCCTTACAAAGGCCTCCTATACCACAACCCAATCCACTTGAGGATTCAAAATCCAAACCCCAAGGAAATCATCCTGATAAACTATAATGGTCCAAAACACTATCTAGAAAACCTGTATATTCCAAAAAAATCCCACCATTGTGATCTACATGGAAAAACACTCAGAATGGACTGCTCACAAGTTCAATTAGGTCATTGAGCCACAAACACCAAAAACCCATAAAAGGGTAAAAAAGAGAGTATCACACGGTTTGTATGCTCGATTAAATGTAATTTTCTCCAATAACTCCACATTGTCGTGCACTCCAGGAGAACTTGGTGTGTAAAACCCAAGAACGTGGTGTGTAAGTTAGGTAAATGGTGTGTACCCTACATGGGGGTACGTACCTATGTACCTCACATGGACTTTCCATGTTCTCCTATCTAGATGTGTACTCAAACATGGTGTGTCACCCACACAGAATATGGTCATGTACCCTACATGACCATGTCCCCCCGACATGGTTTATATGTTCATTTACTCAGCCACATGCCAAGTGAAACTACACAAAGTGTACTTCTAAATATATGTTGTATAATCAACTTCTTCTATTCTTCCCTAAAAAATAAGATCCCACAGAATTTATTCTTAAAACCATATGTCATTCATTCAAATCTTCCAAACCAAAAACCCCTATGAACCTTCTAAACCCCCTATTTTACCCCAAATAAGAATAGATCGACCCCCATGAGGTACTTATAAGTCATAATAGGATTATAAAACATGAAAAACAATGTTTGAATCAAGGAATAAAAAAAATAATAGGATAACTCATGGAAAAAATCTGAATATTTGGGTCTAAATTTTCTCTCGGAAACTGTTGCACCTTGATTGGGTCCAAAACTACACTATAGAGGAAGTCCAGTATAATCCCCTTCTCCACCCCCCCTATTTCATATATTGTTCACAAGGTAGGTTCCCCACCCCCCCCCCCTTAATATGTGTTGGGACCCCAAAATGGGGGGCACATTTATTTAATTAATTAATTTAATTAATTAATTTTCAATTTAAAGAACCATCTCAAGTCTTAATACACAAAGAAGGTGTATACCTCACCTAGGAAAAAATATATGTTCTAGACTCAACCATAGAGTCAAAATCTCAATCCTATTATCCTTTTAAAATATATCACCACCTGAACATGCATGAATAATTTAATATCAAAATTATTGAATATTAAATATTTCACTAAAACTCAAATGGCTTTGAATTCCACCAAACACCTATCATAGAGTAAAATCTCTATTTTGGGACCAATAGAGTTGTCATAAAAATTATCTGAGATCTCCTTCTAGGGGAAAATGGACATTTAAAAACTCTTAATCCCCTGAATAAAAAATTCAAAAAAAAAATTAAAATTTAAAAACATAGGAAAACTAGAGTCTATACAACCTCCTGACCATAAACCTTCTCATCCTTGATAATATTTAGTGGTACTACAACCACACATTCTAACAAAAATTTTCCATAAATGCATACTCACCTCAATGTCTTTTACTCTAAGACTCCATCCAAATTCGACTACATAACTCTTAATATAAGGTGTACAATACACCAAAGGACAAGCCATCACCTTCCACAATCAATAAACCATCAGGACAGGGTATAATTGCACATGTACATCCTTATATATCGAATCATCATTTAAAACTCATCAACAAACTGAATGTTCTCCCCACCATGGAAATCAACCCACATCAATTGATTTCAATCCAGGATTCTTCCCATTTTTTAAATCAACTTTCAAAACACATCCTCATCGATCCATCATCCTTCTTGATACATTCCTCACAAAAATCTCAATCCTACCCACATAAGGGTCACACCACCACACCTAATATAGTACTCCCCATAAAATGAGTATCATTACTATCACCAAACAACCCAATTCTCTTTCCACACCCCATTCCCCAATCACCACATAACATTGTAATTGGACATGCCATCTCACCTAAACAAGAGAAAAAAAATAAAACCTCTGCAATCTTTTATTATTAGAATCCAAGAACGATAAACATTGTATTCATTGATATGTGATCTTCCCCATGGACCTCACCCACATAAAGATGATGGTGTGCTCCCCACTATACAGATTCAAAAACACTGCTCCATGAGCACATCCTCCAGGAAGTCCCTTATCATCCCAAAGAAACAAATTTATAGCATATCATGAATCCAGTTCTCTATTAAAATACTCATGATGATGTCAATATATTGTTTATGATCGACAAAAGTCTATGAGTGTACTAAGATGTTTTTGATGAATACCACAACCACCACATCCATTCTAGAGCATCAGAGTTCCATCCCAAGTCCTTAGGTCACTATGTCGAGAAGACTCTCATCACACCCACAATGATTCTAATCCCAATCATGGTTTCTTTCCTTACTCAAGCACCTTAGACATATAATCCTATAATATCTGATCCATAATCTAGTGATACAACACTTCAATAATGCTCTCATCTCCAAGATCCCTCAATAAATAAAACCATTACACACCTTTGTGTAACACAACCATAAACCCGATTCAACTCCAGCATGTCACATCTCATGAAAACTCAACTCATAAGCCTTAACCACGCAACTCAAACACTTTATGTCTCCTGATCCAACTCAAATCCACTGTGCTTAACTCTCCGGCACAACCAATTCCAAGAATCAAATACGAAATTAACCTTCCCCTATCATAACCAACAATAGGTCTAAAAAACTATTACACAAGTTTACCTTCTTGAAAACAAAATTAATCCAATGATTTAAACCCTCAAAAAAATCACCCTTTGTGCGGCATTTTCAAGATTCTAAAGCATCCATCATTACATCAAGTACCTAAAAATAAATCATAACTTAGTCAACCCCTCTCATAGGTAACCCTCAAGGTAAAATGTCTCTTAATATCAAATCTATAGTCACATCAAAAGGCCACTAGGCTCTTATATCTATCCTTATTGGTCAAGTCGCACATCAATTCACTAGGTCCAACCACCTAAGTATAAGCCAAATCATAGAATTATGAAACTAATGGGTAATAGGCATGCATCCATTCCATCATCCTAAGGAATTAACAAGTCAATGAACCCTCCTCTATGGTCTCACGCCTCAAAGGTGTTATATACTTAACAACTTCCCACAACTTGGGTGTCCATCCTCTTCGAGCATATGTACATCAGACAGCTCCATAGAGGTCTTAGACATGCAACTAACCTCAAATGAAACCATCCACATGGGACCCAGAGTCTTACACTTATACCATACCGACCAACCAGGGGCACTACACCAACAGTATAAAAGGACCACACTACCTTCCTCATAGTTGATCATCTTACCATAGATCCACAAACCTACCATCAGAAGGAAATCCATAACATCACACACTAGCATGACTATAAAAATTGGATCCTATATTCCTATAATAATGCATGAGATGCCTCTAGATTATACAGTCCATGAGTAAAAACCAAGTCACATGCCTCTTTGAATGGTCTAAGCACCAAAAGTCCATCATAAACCATCAAATATAAACAACATGTGCATAGATCAAAGAGAAAATCATATACAACAGTATCATCACAAACCATAATAGCAATCCCAGTCCCTAGTAAACTAGACTTCCTACTGGACCAATTTTTTTCCATGCACCAGATCGGTATCCATTTCAAGCTCTGACACATTCCTATATCTCCTATCTGCAAAACACCAAATAGTGAAACAACAGGAAAGTAACCCCTATGATACCACATTGTTACATGCTAACCTATATTCCACTAAAATGGCACCCTAATATGGATACAATAAGAACTCAAGAATGCCTAATCATATTCCAGAGTATTCTGACTATAAGTGGGGGGTCTAAGGTGGAATTATAAGGATAATACACCCATATCATAGTTCACAACCAAAAGAAAATAACTAAACACCATAAACATAAGATAATGACGAAGAATAAATAATCTAAAATAAATGAATGATGTAATAAAATGATATAAGGTAGAGGCATGAATAGCCATTCCATATATAAAACAAAAATATCCCATTAAGGTGTCTATAATCACGTCTCATTGACCTTGAAAAATAAATAACTTTCTGGATCGATATCCATGGCAGCTGCAACCAAAAATGAAAATTTTGGGGACCCATCCTATAATAGTTTTTCATTATAGATACTAATCTAATTCATCCCCTTACATGTCCTAAAGAACAAAAAATTATCTCTTACATGGAACCTTGACACATCTATCCAAGTTACCACACAAAAGCACTATCAATCCTAGACCATAAGTATTATATCTATCACATGTATCATAAAAAATTCATTGAGCTTCAGTCCAAACTGAAACCATATTTCCAAATCATCAATACCGATACTGAGCATCATTCTATCAAACCCATAACAAAATATAAAGGTACTTCCCATAACATCCATACAACCACTAACTATACATAGCATTGGTGGTACCTAGATCATTAGTCTGGCCTAGACCAAGGATAATGAGGGTCATTCAAACATCCTATTCCAAATGGCATTCCATCATCACCCAGAGCATTACTCAGGAACTCTAACCATGATCCATAGACTCAATCTGGAACCATATCCATTGTATTTATCATACTCCTAGAACATCAACTATAGTCAATAGTATCAAAAAATGTACCCATAACCTCACTCCATAACTCTAGACATAAAAAATCATCCATACTGATATGGATCATATTTTCCAACAAATACAATTATTGATATCTGGAATGATAAATATGGATCATCTTTCTAAATATCACAATCATATTATCCCTTACCAATAATTGGGTTCTAAAATTTGGAAACCCAAACATATCCAAATAGTGAAATGTTCATGATCCAAGTATTAACCTAAATAAATAAAATGATAACAAGGACTACAAAAATCTTCATCTCAGCCATCAACAACTTAGCCCCATTGGCTCATAAATCTCCTCAGATCCTAAGGGAACACCTATAACCAATCTATACAAGTACATGAACTCTATTAATTTATTTTGAATAATTAGGCATTTACTTCTCCCTCTATATCCACACATAAATATAGGCATACCTCTATTTATCCTCGAATATCCCAAAGCAACAAACTTTTGTAAAATACCCTATGAAGGGTTTCTCTATCTTATAGAAGACTCAAGCCAATCCCATCATAATAAACATCCTCAAGCAGACATCAGTGGACTCAAAATGATACCCATTCAAATAAATTTCATAAAGGAATCAAAAATTAAACCCATGACACATAACATTTTCAACTCATCACCCCAATAGAATCCTATCATAACCGCAATCCTATGATTTCTACCAATACCAAAGGCTCCAAACACCATGATCCTCAATCATATGATCTAAACCTTAACTTATTTGACCTTGAGAAACTAGTCCTGATATGCAGGGACAAACCAAGATCTCCCTAGAGATACTACTCAATCCCATATTCCATTATTAATGTAATGAACCTCATGAAAACTTCATGGCATGATCAAACCAGGACTACCACTGAGCTCACAACCCTCACTCGGGCCTCCTAGTTCAAAACCCAACATAATGAAGGATTATGAATCCAAACATCAAAGAAATACTCCTACTAAACTATCATGGTCCAAAATAACTTCCAAATGAGATTTATATTCCAAAAGGATCCCACCATTACATTCTATGTGTAAAAACACTCATAATGGACTAATCACAAGTCCAATTATGTCTTAGAGTTATAATCTCCCAAAACACCTCAAAGGGTAAAAAAAGATAATCACACAGCATGTATGCTCGAATATATGGTGTGTTCTCCCATATCCCCACATGGGAGGGTGTTCCAGGTGATCTTGGCATATAAAACCAACGTATATTGTGGGTATGTTTGCTACACATAATGTGTTAGAGTTGGTTCCCTAGAACCAACTTCTGTGTACATTATGATAACATGTATTCATATTTTTTAATATTAATAAATGTATTATCACATCATGGATGTTATTCTATGTAACATAATATGTGATAATTTCATATGAGTAGATTTCACACTAATAGATCATAACAGTTCCCTACTATGACACTATTTTTAAATATATGTTCTAAATATAGATAATATCATTTTAGGGATGAAAATGATGCAATATATCATGTGTGGAGACTCATATGTATTTGAGGAACCTTCTCATAGTATACACCATTGGTCATATCCAATGTATGATATTATCAGAATAAGACCCCCTAGTAGAAAATCCATATTTATATGTGTCATTGGATGTTCTAATCTATGGATGTGTGTATTGGTCCTTGCAATTTAATATTATTATTAATGAGTATAATTAGTCATGTACATTGATATATTAAAGATAACCATGACAACATACATTCACGTCAAGGTATGATAAGTTGGGTGCATCATAAGTAAAAGTGCATAAATGAATAATGTGAGAAAGGATTGTTTTCCCTACTGTTCTTTAATAGAAGTTGATATCTAAATCACTTTTATAGAAATTATATAGATTAAATAAATCCATGACCATGGTGTTTTATAATCAAGTTCAATTTCCAAGAAGTCAAAGAAAGAGACATTGAGCACATAAGTTGATGACACCAACATGAAACCTCCTTTATTAGAGATATTATGATAAAGGGGTTATATTATATAGTAATTGACCGCATGAGTTATTATGTCATTGTGGCATTAAATTATTTATATATGGGTCACTTTTCATGTTTCTAGATTCTAAACCTAGACTTTAGGCTGCTTAACCTGATGCCACTAAGAAAGAGACCTAAAGGTTTACACACAAAGTGTATCCCAAATCTCTGTTAAATAATATATTATTATTTATTATTTAGTAAGTTTAATAAATATAATTTCCACGCATGGTTTAATAATTATTCATATTTCTTTGATCACTTGTATTCTGTCACCAGTTATTTGATAGAATATAATGTGAGTAGAATATTTACTATTTACTATTTAGTGAATATAATATTTATTTATTTATTGGAAAATAATTCATTGATATTTATTTAAAAAATAAATAATTATTATTCAAGCCTTGATAAATATTATGGAGGAATGGAATATTGGGTTTAATGGTCTAGATAAAAATAATATATATTGAATATTATTTAAAAAAATAATATTTAATTTTAATTCAAAAGTTAAGCGCATGTCAAGAAATAATTTTATTATTATTATAGACATGGGGTTCTATTATGGATTAAATAAATAATTAGGGGCACCCATGTAGTTATTTATTTCTCACCCTAGTGATATATAAACCCAATTATATTATTTTATAAGAGATCCAATTCCTTTGTTTGGTTGTAAACAACAGATTTGGATAATCCTTCCAAGCCCTAGAGGGCTCTCTTCCCAAATAATGATTCTAATAATAGATATTGAACTTCCTCCACCTCCAACACTCATTTATATAGTGATGCATGAGAATGCTTTGGAAGTGATTCACATAGAAATCAAAGGTGAACAACACAAGTAAAAGGATTTTTCATGCTAGCAGGAAGACATTACTATGACGATGTTCTGAGATTTGTGGAACACGTGTGGATCAATGATAGAGGTAATTTTATCTTTATTCCTACAATGCAACAAAAGAAAAACACATATTTTTTATTTGATCCATAAATTAAGAAATAATTTGAATAAGTTAATTATTTAATTAATTAAATTAATTATAAATAATTTATGATGATCCTCTCTCTGGTTCTAGCTATTTATCTGTTGTCTATTTTATTTGATTCAATTCCATTAATCATGAAATTTTGTGTTGTGTTAATCTTATATTGATCATAAATCATGACATCAAGAAAATCTGGGCATAACCCATTATACACTTTCACTACACCTAGAACATTCAAGTGGTATCAAAGGGTTCACATAATTAGTTATAACTATTTAAAGATCGAAGATAGATTTATGCATTTTTCATTTAGTTTTCAATTCAAGTTTAATCATTATTTTAATCTAAATTTTAATATATTCTTTTTTATCCATAATTTCTCATAGATATAATAAAAATTACTGATTTTATGAATGAAATAAAATTAAATAACTCATCCAGAGGTGCTGAGGATCCCATCCAGATAACATAGAAGTACACACCATGTAACTGGAGTTACATGTCGTGTACTTGTGTTCAATGAACAAAGAATTAATTATGAATTAATTAAAATAGTGTGAATTGATTATAAGTGGTTTATTTAATATCTTTCACCATGTGTTGACTAGGTCAACCTGGTGCGCATTCAGCTAGAGTACACATCGTTTATCCCATGTACACGGTGTGTAGTCCTTTAAGTCGTAGATGAGACATGTATTACTATACACGACCTACCTAAATGGTGAACATGTAATTCAGAGACCACACACCATGTATCCCATTGTACACGTCATGTAATACATTTTTTATAAGGAACGATTTACACACGGAGTCCCTAGGCATGATCCTTGGATAGATGGTGAGAGACATACCTGCCATGTAACTCACCTGTACACATCATGTACTTACACCAAATTACACAAAATTAAAATTAATTTATTATATTGTATAAACACTATCAACATGTACTTTTGTGTGGTCATTAAGTTGATAGAACACTCCATGTGATGGTTTTTAATACATATTTGTGTGTGTGTGTGTGTTTAATTAATTTCTATATAATTATTAGATATACATATAATGTTTGATTCATATGAAATATATTACTCTATGTGAATTAGATCATAACACATTATAGAAAAAACTCACAATTCTTGTAATCATTAAGTTGATTGTACATGCCATGAATGTATGTGATAATTTATGTATTTTATATATCAAAAAAGGTGAAATCTATATGAGTATAATACATGATGGGTGGATTTTGATGGGTATTCACCATGTTGGCTCCAAGGTACTTTTATGTACATGATTAATTTTAAATAAATTTATTTAATTTGTTTAAAATCATGATGGATGAGAATCTCAAGGAAAATAAAATGATAATTAAGATAAAATAATTGATTAATTAAAGAAGATAATTAATTTATTCGAGCATGATTTATCTTAAATAAGAGTGATTAAGAATTGAATGATAATTTTATTAAATTAGGAATTCATTTCAAGCATGTGGGTGATCATTAGAATATACAATACCTCTTTATGTGATTGTATTCATTTAATTTATTATTAAATTAAAATTATTGGTTGGCATGTCTTCTCTCCTCTTATTATGTATGGGCCTATATTCCCTTAGTTTTTTTTATATAAACCCTTTTCTCTCATATGATCGTGAGTAAAATCATATGTAATGGATGGAGATCCCAAGCTAGTGGAGGTGGTTCAAGTTTGGATCTGAGATGAAACCAACCCAGGAGAGAGACCTCAGTGGATAGGTGGAAAGCTGTAATACGAACCTTAATTGGTTTATAGTGATTTTACCTAGATCAATAGTTGGTTTATCATCTACTAGATAAACTAACCATTAGTATATCATAATGATCATACAAGTTTATCATTTTATTTATATCAAGTTTCATGGTTATTTCATTATGGATGTTTGGTCGTGATCACATGAATTAATGAATTAATGAGCATGCAAGGTTGAACTAAAATAAATTTTCTTATGTGTAAATATTATCTAAGACACTATAAATCACTATTGTAAATCAACATAATATTAATAATCATGTAATATATATAATACTTTTCAATTTACACATAAAATGATAAAATCCCTCTATTATATATACTAAGTCGATATAGCCTTCCACTAATTATGTTAAAGTCAAACCACAGTTTAAAGTGATTGACCAACCAATTTTGGGATGATTTCAATTATAATGGAATTATAACATGAATTTTTGGGTTGAATTAACTTAGTTTACATCAAGGGTTGATTTCCAAATCATTACTAGCTATAACTAAGATGAAAAGGTTTAGGAAATCAAATTTAAGTATTTCAAGATTGGGGGTCCACTCAGTATATTAAAGAACTATGAGTTAATATTTTTGAAATTTGGAATTCATACCTAAAACCATTCAAATTTCTTTACCAACAGTAGGGAAATGATAAGTGGAATATGGATCATTTCCACTGTAATGTTCAAGAAAAAGGATGTTTCAAATCCAATGGTAAGGGATATTGGGATTCAATAAAATAGTGTGAGATTAATAAATAAAATATTAATTTATTTTTTTAAATTTTATCAGATAAAGTAATAA
This sequence comes from Viscum album, assembly GCA_963277665.1. Taxonomy (NCBI): domain Eukaryota; kingdom Viridiplantae; phylum Streptophyta; class Magnoliopsida; order Santalales; family Viscaceae; genus Viscum; species Viscum album. Next base: position 824,055,268 of record OY728129.1, read on the forward strand.
AATTATTCTAATCTTATTTTTTAGAAATATAATGAAAATGACTTAAAACATATCACTATGATCCATACTTGAGAAGGATAACCTTCTCACCAGGACAAATTTATAAGAGTGGCAAAGGCGCTTACGTGTTATCCTTCGCATTGAAATGAAATTTTATGGGCCAAAAGAACATATTCTTGATGTACCTTGTAATAAAGAAAGTGATGAAGAGTTATCAATCTATAAAAAATATTTTAATGATTCCACGGATGTTTAATGATTCATGCTATCATCCATGACAAATAAGATTTTGAAGCAACATGATGACATGGATGCATATAGCATGATGTATCACCTTTGGGATCTCTATCAAGAGAAGGAGAGACAAGAGAGATATGATATCTCTAATGATTTATTCATAATTAATATTATAGACTTTATACCAGATGGGCCTCATGTATTCAAGTTTATTGGACACATTGAATGCTTATACATCTTAGGGATTAAATTACCAGATGATTTGTGTACAGATATCATACTTTCATCACTTACCAACACCTTCTCCAGTTTTATTATTAATTACAATATTAGAAATAATGGGAAGAGGCTTTTAAAACTTCTTAATTTGATTTTATGAGTGGATAATGACATGAGGCATGATAAATTCATTTTTCTTGTAGTGAATAAGAAAATAAATAACATGGTAAAGGGGATCATGACTCATCATAAGTCTAAATATCCCAATCACCATCCTTCCAAGAAGAAGAAGATCTAGAGGTAGGGAAAGGAAAAGGTTGCAGTATATTTTTTGAGTGGAAAGATAGGCCACTAGAAGAGGAAATTCACCCAGAAGTAAGTGGAATCTAAAGGTTCATTCATTATAGAGTGTAATTTTTCAATATATACACATTGGGTATTATATACAAATTTTGGTGCTCAAATATATATCCAAATAAAGGAACCAAGTAGATTCAGAAATATTTCTAGATGAGAGGTGGATTTGAGAGATAAAAATTGTGTGAGGTTGGATACCTTATCCATTAGTGACTACCACCTTTCATTTTCAATGGGAATGATTTTGGTTTTAAAAGATTTTTTTAGGTACCAATGGTTACCAAGAACCTAATTTATATATCATTCATAGATGCGGATGGTTTTACTTTCATGTTTGGAAAAAAACTTGTTTTGTTTATAAGGAAAAAATATGTTATAGTATGGAAAAATTAAATAATGGAATTCAAATATTAAATTATGAAAAACAATTATTGTAAATTGATAATGAATAATGTTTACATGACTCATATAGCACCCATATATGGGACCATCATCATGTTGATGTAAATGAGAAGAATTTTACAAAGCTCTATCAAGATGGTTATTTAGAATCATCTAATCTAAAACTAATTGAAATTTGTCATAATTTTTTAAAATGAAAAATGAAAAAACCGTCATTTCGTGTATAGGGTGAAAGTTCCATAAAACATAAAGGATTGGTACACACTGATATGTATAGACCATTTCTCGTAGAAGCTAGAGGTGTTTATTCTTACTTTATAGCCTTTACTCGGAACTTAAGTAGATATGGTTAGGTCTACTTGATCGGGTATAGTATGAGTGCTTTGAGAAATTTTTGGAATTTAATAATGAAGTATAGAATAAACTTAGAAAGAAGATAAAGAAACTTCGATCGAATCAAGGTGGTGAATATCTTAACCAAGAGGTTGTCAAATTATAATGAGAGTTTGGGATTATCTATCAACTCATTACTCCTTATACACTACATTGGAATGGTGTTAGTGAAGGGAGGAACCATACCATGTTAGACATGGAAAGGTCAATAATGGGTTATGCAGATCTTCCATTATGCTTTTAGGTATATGCATTACAAATTTTGACATACACATTAGACTGAGTACCAACTAAAGTAGAAAATGGAATTCCATTTGAGTTATTGAGTGGAAAGAAACTGATTTTTTCATATAAACATTTATGGTGTTGTGAGGCATTTTTTATGGCCTTCTCAAGAAACAAACTAGCACCATATGGCACAAAAATTTTTTAGGGTATCCCAGGGAAAAAAATAGATACTACATGTAAAACCCCTTAGAAAAGAAAGTGACTATCACAAAAGAATTTTTATTTCTTGAGAGGGATAAAATCCTCAAAAATAAAATTTTTAATAAGATTGATTTTGATAGAGTTGATGCTCAAGATGCGTAAAAGTTGGTATAGGAACAAGTTATATAGGAACTAATGGAAAAAGTGGTTCCTAAAACACAAGTACTACATAGAAGCACAAGATAGGTAAGTTAACTAGAGAGATATGATTTTCTAGTCATCAAAGATGGTGACTCATTATTAGATAAAAATGATGAACATTTATCCTGTAAATAGGCAGTAGAAAGCTCAAAAGCTTCAAAATGGAAAGAAGTCACGAATTCATAAATGGATTTCACGTATTAGAACCAAGTTTGGGTTCTGTTTGATGCTCCAGTTGATTTAAATCTCATTGGTTGTAAATGGGTATTCAAGATAAAACTAGACATGTAAGTTAAATTAAATATCTATAAAGTAGGTCTAGTGGAAAATGGTTTAAACAATGTCAAGGAATTTAATATGATTAAACCTTTTCATCAGCTCTATGTTAAATTCTATCAAAATTACACTTGCTATATCAGTTTACCATGACTATGAGATTTGGAAGATGGATTTCAAAACTGGAATACTTAATGGAAACCTTCAGAATGATGTCTATATGACACAACCAAAAGGGTTTGTGACTCCAAGTGATGCCAAACGATTTTCAAGTTGTATAGATCCATTTATGGATTGAAGCAAGAGTCTAGATCATGGAACATTAGATTAAATGAAGCTATAAATTAATTTTGTTTCATTAAGAATGAATGTGATCAATATATTTACAATAGGTTTAGTTATATTATAATAATTACCCTTATAGTATATATTGGTGAAATATTACTTATTAAAAATGACATACCAGTCTTACAATCTATTAAGGACTAGTTAAATAAGTGCTTCTCTATGAAGGACTTGATAGAAATAGCCTATATTCTAGGGATCAAGAACATTCATGATAGATCCAAGAGTCTTCTTGGACCAAGTCAAAGTAAAATTATTGATGAGATGTTAAATAGATTTAGTATTAAACAATGCAATAGGTTATTGGTTCCAATTTCACATCATTAACATCTTTCGAAGAAAATGTCTCATCATACCCAATAAGAGAAAGTGATAATGTGTAATATATCATATGCTTCTGCGATAGGATGAATCATGTGTGCTATTTTATATACTAGAATTTATGTTTAATATATATTAATAATGGTATGTAGACATCAAGACGATACAGGAGAACAACATTGGTATACTTTTAAGTATATCCTTAAGTATCTGAGAAGAACTAAGGATATGTTCTTGGTGTATGGAGGAGATGAGGAGCTGGTCATCAGGGGTTATACTGATGCTGGGTTATGGATAGATCATAATGATCTAAATCTGTAGTCAAGATATGTTTTCTATCTCAACAGAGGATCTTTGACATAAAAGAGTTCAAATAATATAGTTTTCACTGATTTTACATTGGATTCTGAGTATATAATGGCTTCTGATGCATCCAAGGATGTTGTTTTGATATGAAACTTTTTCCAAGATATTTATGTGGTACCTAATACTAAATACCATATCACATTGTATTGTGATAATATTATAGCATTGGCACTTGAAAAAGAGCCAGGGTCACACCAATAGACAAACCATTTACTCTGAAAGTATCGCCTATTGAGGTATTTTTATTAGAGGGGTGATGTTGCAGTAAGAAAAGTACCCATGAAGATAATTTGGTAGACCCCATGACTAAAGGCTTGTCTCAACCAAATCTTGATTATCATGTGACAGCTATTAGAATAAAGGTTGTTAGCAGTTGTATCTAGAGAAAGTGGGTGAATATTGGATTTAGTTCCCTAGAACCAACTTTTGTGTTCTTTATGATAACATGTATTCATAGTTTTGAATATTAATAAACTTATTATCACATCAAGATATTTCTTATACATAACATAATATATGAAAATGTCCTAAGAGTAGTTGTCGCACTAAAATGTCGTAGCAGTTCCACACTATGATGATAACTCAAAAGTTCTATGAAACTATTCTTAAATATATATTATATAGAAGGATGATATAATTTATGGGTCAAAAATGATACAATTTATCATGGGTAGAGACTTATAGGACTTTTAGGAACCTTATCATGGTGTACTCCCTTGGTAATATCCATCGTAGGATATTATGAGAATGAGACCCACCAATAGAAAATTCACATTTATATGTGTCATTGGATGTTCTTATCTGTAGACTTGTGTATTGATCCTTAGACTTTAAGATTATTATTAGTGATTTTTATTAGTCTCTTAATTTTATTTATTGTTGAAAACCATGACAACATATTTTCACGATAAGTTTGGATACATTGGGTGAAACACTGGTAACATTGCATTAACGAATAATATGAGAAAGGATTTTTTACCTTCTATTCTTTAATAGAAGTTGATATATCAATCCCTTTGATGGAAATAATATAGTCTAAATATATCCATGTTCACAGTTTTCTATAGGGAATTTTAATTTTTGAGAATTCAAAGAAAGATACATCGAGCACATAGGTTGACAATAATAGTATGCAACCATCTTGATTAGAGATATCATGATTAAGGGATTATATTACAAAATAAGCATATGTATGAGGTATTATGTCATAGGGACATTAACATATTTCTCTTTGGGTGTCTTGGCATGTTGATATATTCTAACCATGTACTTTAGGTTGTTTCTCCTAATTCCACTGAGAAAGACGCCTAGAGGGTCACACGCTAAGTGTACCATAAATTTCTATTAAATAATATATTATTATTTATTATTTAAAAACTTGAATTAATATTATTCCCACATAAGGTTTAATAATTATTCATGTTTTATTGATGACATGTATTCAGTCACCAGTTATTCAAGAGTACATAATGTGAGAGAAATTTATAATAGTTACTATTTATTGAAAATATATTCATTTATTTATTGAATAATAATGTAGTTATATTTATATAATAAATAAACAGTCATTATTCCTGGCCTGATTAATATTATAGAGGAATGGACGACTGAGCTTAATTTTCCGAAGATAAATGAAATCTATTAATCATTATTTGAATAAAAAATATTTAATTTTTACCCTCAAGTTAAGAACATGTCAAGAAATGATAATATTATTATTATAAACATGGGGTTCCATAAGGGATTAAATAAATAATAAGGGGAACTTGTGAAATTTTTTATTTCTAAATCTAGTAATATATAAACTCAATTTTATTATTTTACAAAATATACAATTCAATTGGTTGGTTGTGAACAAAAGATGTAGAGAATCATGTCATGCCCTAGAGAGATCCATTCTCAAATAACTCTCCCAAGAATAGAAATCATTCATCATCCACCTCCCACTATCAAGTCTAGAGAGATCAAGGAGAACACTTTGGAAACAATTCTCATGGAAATAAAAGGTAAAAAACTCAAGAGAAAGGATCTACTATGCTAGTATCCAAATATTCCTATAAGAAAATTTGGAGATTTTAGAACATGATTGGATCACTACTAGAGGGAATATGCTCTTGATTCATATAACACAATTAAGAAACTATGTAGATCTATTTTTAGATCCATCAATGAATAAATAATTCCAATAGTTTAATTCATTAAATAATTAAATTAATTCTAAATAATATTTTTTTGATTATATCTCTGGTTCCAGTGTTTTTTCCATTGCCTATTTTCTTTGAATCAATTTTTTTTATCATAATTTTTATCTTTGTTTAAATATAGGATAGATCATCAATGATTACAAAAGGAAAAGTTGGTCATGAACCATCACATGCTACCACTATGCTCGAAACCTTCAACGTGTATCCTAAATGGGGTACCTATCCTTGTACCTCACATGGCTTGGAAATGTACCTCTATTTGGTCATGTACTGACACATGGTGTGTCACCAATGTGGGTTTTAGATATATACCCTACATAGAAATGTCCCACCTACATGGGCCATCTGGCCATGTACTCAACCACATGTCAAGTGAAAATACATGGATTTTCCTCTAGATTACATGAAATATAGTCATCTTCTTCTCTTATTACATGAATAGAAGTAGAAAACGATGTGTGTTCTTAAAACAACACATCCATCCATCCAAATAAAATTTTTTATTAAAGAGTGAAACAATACAACAAGACAAACTAGGGGGTCTATAGTAATGAAAACCAAGGGAATCCCCTCTGATCAAGTTTACGCATTCCGTCTTTAAGCTGTTAAGCTGAAAAAGACAAATATTGGTAGACCTATGATCAGACACGGATGCCAAAAAATCTGCAACCTTGTTCCCTTCGCGGTAGGTGTGGGAAACTTGAATATTGTGTCAAAGAATCCCAAGGCATTTCCTGACACTATAGGCTATAGACCAAGGTATTGAACAATTACCTTTCAAAAAATCATGTAGAATCAAGGATTCCACCTCCACCTCAGAAATGACCACATTCTCCTAGATGCATACAGAAATCCCAGTGAGAAGGGCCTCGGCCTCAGCCTGGATAGCGGTACTGATGTCAAAGGAGGAAGAGAAGGCCAGCACCACACCTCCCCATGTTCCTCTCACAACACCCCCTCCTGACAAAACCCCTATGAACCAATCAAAACCCATGTTTTCCCCAAAATAAGCACATATTAGATCTAATGGGGATCTTATCAATCATAATAGGGTTATAAAACTTGAAAACAATTAACCTATGAGGATCGGGGTATAAAACTCAAAAATCGGCCTACCTCGTGGCATAAACACCCAAGATTTGTGTCCAAATCGGCTCCGGAAATCTATTAAACCTCGATCTGGTCTAGATATATTCCATGGATGATGTTCGGTAGCATACACTTCTCCTACCCCTCCTATTATGTCCATCAAATGCAAGTGACGTTCCCTCCCCCTCCTTCTTTACACAGAAACCCCAAAATGGGTAAGCGTAATAATTTTAAAAAAATAATTTAATTAATTATTTTGTTAGTTTCACATTAAATTTCCCATCCTACGTCCCATTACATGATCTATGTTTATACCTCTCCTAGAAAAAACCCCTAATTCCAAACTCAACTATGCATTCAGAATCTCAATCTGATGACCCATTAAAAAGATATCACCAAAACTTGAACGCCTCAGAATTCTACCAAACTCGCATCCTAGGGTAAATTCCCTATTATGGGACCAAAGGAGTGTCCAGAAAAATAATCTTCTATCACATAATATGGTAAAATAAAAAATTTACCCCACTTAAGACCCCAAATAAAAAATTAAAAATTTTCTGCTCAAAATTCAAAACTCAAAAAAAACCCAGGCCTTTACATGCCTCATCATTTTCATGGTTCCTAGGATTGAAAAGGTTTGTCGTTATACGATATTTGATAGTGTGGTTTCTCATATTGGGTCTTTTTGAAGAATAGAAATTAAAATTTAAAATTCCTTCAATTTTTTTGTTAAAATAACAAGAAACAAACATGATTTGGATGTTAGGGATCGTTTTGAAGAAACTTTTAAATGTAATTATCTATTTTTTTAAATCATAGAACTAATTTTCAATGTAAAAAAAATAAAAGTATAAAAGCCCAAAAATTTTGAGTCAATTTTTGATGAAGATAATGAGGAAGTAGTGTTTTAATTGAAAACTTATGAAGAACATTAATCAATCGATACACACATTGATGATGAGCCTCTCCTAGAATTAAATAATAAATGAGAATAAAATTTCAACCAACTTGGTAAGGATGATCTTAATTTTCAATTTTCATGTTATATTTTAAATAGAAATAAAATAAAATTCTCCTTCCTTAAGGTTATAAAAGAAATCCCAAAATTAAATTTATTTTTATTTGGGGATGATATTTTTGAACTTTAACCAAAAATTATAATTGATTACACAATTTTTAAACTTTATAGAGTTTATTTTTCTAAATTATTAGTTATTTGTTGTGAGATTATATTTGTGGTTTATTTTGATGAAAATCAGAACATGAAAAATTGGAACTTGTATAATTTATAGATGAGATTAATTTGGACCTTCCATATATTTCACTGGTGTCCTCAACTAATTTGGATATTGGCATTCACTTTGGAGCTAAAAATAAATTATAAGTAGAATATTTGATGATTTTTAATGATTCAAAAACTGATTAGAACAATTTTTAAAAACTTATTCCTAAATATATTTTTGAGAATTCATACCTACGAACCCATGTTTTAATTAATTATGAGTTTTTAAGTAGAGGTTGGAGATTCTAGGAACATATCTCCCCCTAGGATTAGTCTAATTATTTTTTTCTCTTCTTTGAGGTTTAAAATTCTATAATTCGAGAATAATTATATAAGTGGATGAAAACCAGTTTCTGACTAATAAATGGTGTTTCTAGGTGTATTTCCTAGTACTTAAGACGGTATTTTCATTTTTTGGATGTTTTTTTTCCAAAATAAATAAATTTCCACTTAAAAAGGGCATAGAATATGTGATGGTTCCTAATTAGGAAACAACATCCTTCTAGGGGATATGTTTAGTTTCTAGGAAATTTGATATGGGGACTATAAATCTAGAACTACATGGGAGGCATCCATTGATTGAATAATTTCTTTTATTTTATTTTATTTTATTTTATTTGAATGAAATGCCTCAATTTGTTATCTTTTTATCATTTGTCTAATCTTCTGCTCTCCTAGACTGGTCTAAGGCCTCACTCCCTCTATATCCTTTTTCTTAGATTCATAATTTTATTTTCAAGGATTTTAATACATGGTTGATCAGTTATTAAAATTGTTTATATATACTCCTTCTCACTAAAATTTTTTTACCTTACCTATTTAACACTTCTTCCTCACCTCATTCACAATATTCTCACACTATCATAATTATTTTCACCATTTATTAGTCCCATTTTTAATGGAAATGATAAAAAATGAATCCCAAAAAAATATCAACCTCCATTATTATAGTTCAACCCTTCTCGTCATTGTCCTAGTGTATAGTAGGATATATAAATTTTAGCTTTACCATCATGTCAATGATTTCACTGTGATTACTGTTTAAGGATTGGGTCTCTATATTTAGTAACAAGTATGGTCTAGTTATTTTTGGAGATTAAAATAAATTAATATCATTAAAATCTCTAGTGATAAACCTAAGTATAGTACAATATCCTTAAAATTTGGTAAAGTATCGATAATTTGGTTTTCATGGAAATTAAATCCTATATGGATATTGGTAAGTGGATATATATTTGTCACAAAAGAAACTAGGGGTAATAACCCCAAAAAAATAGCCATCTATATATCAGTTTTCATTCTAGTGCATAGTGAATCCACCTTTACTTCACACTTGGAGAGAAACTCCTAGGGTATATTCTTTGACAAATTCATATTCTATTTTAAAACCATTATAATAGAGTTAAACGTATTTTATAAGTATTCAGGGTTATAGAACCAAATTAGAAGATTAACTTTGAAAACCTAGATTAAAACTTATAGATTCAAAAGTTAGGCTTTTCCCATCATTTATGTGTTATTCCTAAATTTATTTATTACCTTGTTAACATTAATTAAATTACTCTCGTCCCTATATTTCCTTCATGTTTAGAATTTTTTTATTGGAGTAATCATGTTAACAATATGTGAAATGGAGAATTTAATGGTTTACTGGATGAAATGCCTAACATGCTAGGAATGGGATATGAGAACATCATGGTTGTACTATCATAACTGAATCATGTTATAAATAATAACATGAATATCATGGATCACCCACAAAGAGATAAAGTAGTTGTTGACTCATTTACATGCTAAAGGACTCTAATTTTTATTGATTCTACAGATCCCATAATCATTGAACAATTGATTAACTCTGTCAAAATGATATTCTATATCCTTTAATGTTAAGAATAAGAGAATGTTATATTGGTTGTTTATCTCCTTGATGGAGAGGCTAATAATTGGTGAACACTAATAAATAATATAAAGAGTATAGAAGACATATAATCTATGAAGTGGATTGAATTAAAGAGTATTTTTATCAATAAGTATTTTTCATGCACTCCCTATATTAAAATAAATTGGAATTTTCTTGCAGTAATGAAAAATAAGATGAATCTACTGGTTATTATGACATGGACTACATAAGACATTCCTGGTATTCCTTTTACCTTCTCATGATCCCTAGAATAAAGATTGACCATTTACCTAGTGGATTGAAGCATAAAATTTTACAAAAAATTATTTTTTAGGACTTTGATAGTTATAAAAAAATTGATATTCCCCCAAAGTGGCTATGGAAATGGATGATTCCTATTAGATCAGAGATACGAACAGAAAAATAAATATTAACCATAAAGGATAACTTGATAAAAAAATTATGGTAAGAAAGTCCAATATCTTAACTATTGAAGGTGTGGGAAGAATAACCCTAGAAACTATCTCAAGGGGACTAAGAATTTATTAAAGTGTAGAATAGAGAGGTATATATATAACACATGATGAAGTGAGAGGAAAAATATCACTAATGTTATCAAAGAAAAATATTTCCATATAAATCCTCAGCCTAAATTCATTTTTTTTTCAACAGAAAGGAACAAATTAATTATTAAAAATCAATGTGATAAACCAACATTTTTTTAGGATAACCAACGAAAACAAACTCTGAGTCTCAAAGAGAAAGGGTGGGCTTATGTTATCGCTACTACGGAAGTTGAGCAAGGAAATTATATGGGTATAGGTACTCTTGTAATTCATTAAAGAATATAGAATATACAATATTATTCTTTTTCTACTCATTATTATATATCAAGAAATTTTATGGAAACTATTCAAACATCACTGCAAAACATTGAGGTTAAATGTTCGATGAAAATCATTGTGGAAAAGATTATTTCATCTCAAGAAGAAAACTATTTTTCTCTATTTAATGAATCTCCCTGTTTTCCTTATCATAATTAATTTTTTAGAATTTGATATTATATTGGGAATGGATTGGTTGTAATTATATATAACTCACATCAAATTTTGAGAAAATTAAATCGCATTTCAAGTAAACATAATTTTTTCACCTCTGTGATTTGAATTTTGAAAAACTAAGATACACGGTTGCATTCAGTAAGATATTTAGAGTCTTATAAGAAAAACATAATTTTTGGTGAATAGTAACATACCCTTATGAATAGTGAGATTCCCTTATTAATAGTAATTAATATAAAATCATATAAAAAAATAAACTTCACCCATGAATGTATAAATACAATTTAGACATCTTAAAGGTGAAAAAATGATCATAGTATAAGTATTGATATTTTTGTATGACGTAAATATTTAAATTAAAATTTTTTGATTAATTAAATAATTTTAAATGGAAATATATTTTCATAAAATTTAATCATGAATTGTTACTTTATTGTCTTATTATTATAAGATAAATTTATAGGACCTTTATTAATTTCTCAAGATCTTATAAAACGAGTTATAGTTTTAAAGTGGTTTTTTTGGAATAAATTATGTTTTTATTTAAAAATTAAATTAAAAATATTTAGAAAATTATTTTCAAAAAAAGTAGTTAATTTTTTAATTCTACACGTTGAAAAAATTTTATGGGGAATTTTTGGTATTTTTCTAAAATACTTGAACTTTTCATGAATAGTAAAAATACAATTTTTGAGTTTTCGGTAGTTTAATGACATCATAATGACATAATATAACATCCCAGGTAAATAAAGAATATGAAATTTTCATTTTTATTAATATTTGTGAATAAAATGTTAATATTACTTTAAAGGGAATGCTATGTTCGATGGCGTACCCAATACGCAACAACGAGTTTCTTTGAAATCTTACATTGCACACTAATAATATAATATTATTATTTTAAATGGTAGTTAACGCCTAACTGTTGTAATGGCGGTAATGAACAGAACTAACTACAAAATGATTATATATGCTTGTTAAATATTTTTTTACATTTATCCAATAAAAGTTAGAGGCTTAAAATAAGAAAATAATTCGATTCTAAGCATAAATATTCTAATGTTATTTAAAAGGTCGATTAACCGCCTTTTGATGGCGAACCATTTTTAAATATACCTTTTTAAAATTTTATAAGTTATATTTGACAAACTAAAATCCTTATTTATAATCAAGACATCAAAATTTACTTTGTGTAATTTTTTTTTATTTTTCCGATAAAGTTCATTTTTTAATGAATAGCAAAAAATGCTGTAATTTTATTCAAAACCTCCTTTTAATCTAATTTATTTATATGGTTAGATTATATTTTTAATTGGTTTTAAAGTGTAGTTAAAATATATTTTTACCATTTAATCCAATTTTGGACATTGGAATTAATTTCACTTTTAAATTGGACATAAACAAGTGTCAATCTTTTGATATATATTGTTTCTTAAAAATACGCTATTTGTTTTGACAACAGGAATTAATTATTAAATTAATTAATGAGACTTATATGTTTTGAATTTTTTAAAATATAAATCATTTTTGAATTCGGAATATCAAGTATATCTTAGGGTGAGTTTTTGGTATTTTTCTGAAAAACATCAATTTTTGATGAATAGTGAAACCATTAAGTGGTAGTTAAAAAACTGATTTTTCGTTTAAATGAAACTTTACCAATTTTGTGAATTGAATTTCAAAAATCCTACATACATGGTTGTCATTATTAAGTAAAATTTTGTTCAATGGGATGAAAATAATTTTTGGGGAATAGTAACTTTTAAGTTTTATTAATCGCGATTGAAGGTAATTAGTGTAATTTAAGGTAAATATAATATTATAATAATATAAAACTCCATTTACACTTGTACTACAATTATTGGATGAGTCAGGTTCGACCATTACAATCCATTGGTCGATTTTGGGGATCCCATGGAGCCACTTGGATAAGATAATGACATTAATAACTTTTATTTAGAGTAAAAATAAAAATATCACAAACATGTATTATTTTACTAAAACAATTTTTACATGGGGTTATATAAGTTATCTTTTTTACTATAAATATTCATTGGAAATATAAAAATATTTCATATATAATTTTAATTTCTTTATAATTTTTATACATCAAATAAATAAAATTATTTATGACACAATGGTGATGCAGTGTTTATGTCATTAATGAATAAATTAAATAAATAAGAATATAAATTTTGAAATAATATCCAACATTTGTCCAAATATTATTGGATGATTTTATTTAGAACATGTGACACCTTATCTTAGACTTTAATGATTTTTGGATCTTTAGAAACCGAATGTCATTTTATAATAAAATAATAGTTTCAGGATTTCCAAAAGAGCCCCTCTTCTCCCTTATAAAAAGACCCCACTTCCTACACAAATCTCACACTTCTCAAGCCCTTTGGATCGTCCAACCTCTACTAAAATAATCTCCCAATATCCTTATATTCATCATAGAATCCTTACCTTAGGCATAAATCTCTTCAAGAAACCCTTTTGGTTCAAACCAAGAGGAGTTACCCGATTTAAAGGTAGTGTCTTCACTTATGTTCTTTTATTTTATTTTAATTCTCCAACCCCCTAAACTCTTTTTATTCCTTTATTTTGTAAAAAACAAGTATCTTCAATATACTATTAAGTTTTTATAATAAGTATCTGAGCTACAGTTACACACACCTTTGTCTAATGGTTAAAGAACATACTGTTTATGTGGATGGCGAATTACTGCCTCACAAAACGATGATTGTTCAATATTCTTTTAACACCTATCATGGTGGCCATTAAGATGACACTATTTTTATATATTATATATATATTATGTTTATGTATACTTTTTGATTCTTTATTTTTCTTTTTATATCAGACCTTTATGGTTTCCATTATGGGTAAACACGATAATCTCATTAGAGGAAGTGCATACTACCACCCCCTCAAATTGATATGACTCGTTAATACCATATTTGGTACGTATAAAGGATGTATTTAATGATATTATATATGATAATATACTGGAATTATTATATAACTATTTATCATTATGTTTTAATTCCATTAAATATGAAATAGAAATTGAAGTAGTGTTCATGTGTACGTACGGCTTACCGTCTCCATGAACGGTGCATTTCATTTCTTACCTCTAAATGATATGTACTATTTTAAATGCATGTATATACTGGATATATCAGATATATATGATATCTACATCATGAATATAATTCTGGAGATAATGGATATTTTACCACATGAACAACTTGTAATTATAAGAAGTTTATTTTTGACTCAAGTACCAAGGATCAACAAAACAACTGTTATTAACTTAAATGATTACATAATGTTCATAACATGGTAATAAGTGATATAAAAGGAATAATGAAATTTAAAAGGTTCTTAATCAAGTATAAATTAACTATAGTTTATTATTCTGGAGATTAAAGAACGATCAAGTCAAGTCGGACACGAGGTGAGGGATCCTGCCTCTCTCTTTCTTTTCATGTATTCTACTTTATGTCATTTATTTTAAGCTAAATGTTCTTATGTTGGGGATGTTAATTTATATTCATCCTACTATAATTTTTATGTTAATATGTTGAGAGTCCCCCTCTTTCCCTCATCAATTCATTTTAATAAGTTTTAAGTGGCGTCGTTAGGCTGCCGAATTTTCATAAGGGATTTCTTATCTCACTTTTAATTCTGTGAGATTTCTATTGTTCGCCACTTATTTATTGCATGTGGTTTATTTTTTACTGTTTTTTGATATATATATATATATATATATATATATATCATTATATTCATGGTATTCTGTGATTCATTTGGTTCTTATTATCTTTTGGTCATACGACTCGATTGATTACCACAAGGTAAGGAGTTTTTATCTCAATTTTTGTTCCCGTGATATTCATGCAACATTTTCCACTATTTCCTTTTGTGTGGTATATGTACTACCCATGATTGTATTATTTGTGTAATATAATTTAATTTATGGGTATTTACATCTTCATTTTATTATCCTTCTTTCATGTGGTATATGTTTTGTAAGTTACCAAATCGATAAGGGAACCTTTCACCCTCCTCTATTTTAAAAGGCTTATTTTTGTTATGTCTTTTAATTCACATATTTTTATGTTGGGATATGTTCTTATATATCCTTATTACTGTAAATTTGATTTCCAAGTGATGATATACCCTTTTCTCTCTCATTAACTCAGTTACCTAATTTTAAAGTGACGTCGTTAGGTTGTCGAATTTTTACAGGGGAACTTCTTAACCCAATTTTGATTCTTTGGGTTAAAATTGTACTTATTGAATATGTCATCCTATGAATATTTGTGAATGACCTCTGAAGGTTTTACACTTAATATCCACTTGTATTGGGTGTATTTATATTTATCACACATAATTATGTAATTGATTTATCCTTAATTTGAGGATATCGTCTTTGTGAGGGACTTCGTCTCAATCTCCTTTAATTGAGTCATATTTTGTTTTATACACAACTTCCTTTTAAAAGGTGTATAAATCCCTTTTAATTTTACTTTTATTCAAAAGGAATATTTTCTCTAAGAAGAGTTTTACTAAACGACAAAAAGTATGTTTCTTTTTAACATACATGGTGACAATGACCTTTTCACTATCGCGAGTACTATTTGATCTTTGGCTTCCTTAACAAGACGTAACATTTTTATAAGAAAATAAATACCATATACTCTTTTACATATTTTGGTATTGAAAATGTTTTTCATAAAGGATTATTTTATGTCAATGTATTTAAATGATATATTTTGATTGAACTGTGGAAATGTTATCATTCCTTTATATTGGTTTTATGTGTTATGATTTTGTAATGGTACTTGGACATTTGACGGTTGGTTACATGATAAACCAAATGACGGGTGGTTCTGTGAATACCAGGACAGGTGGTTATGTTATAAACTCTAATGCATTGGATATGGAAGTCAGATGTATGGCTATTCCATTTAGTGATATATGTGGAAGTCGACCGTATGGTTATTCCATTTAAGTATGTTTATGTACCAAGTTACCTTTATATGTTATGTGTTATTTATATGGGTTTTATGGTAATATTTTCGTTACGAAAGGGTAATTAATGATCTTTTATTCAGTGAAGCGTATTTACTACTTCATAAAGGTGATAAGGTTTAATTATGATAATGTATTCATGGTTTACCTGTTGTTTTGAAAAACTAACTATTTTCCTTCTTTGTGTATCCCTTATTGAGTTTTTTATTCTCATACCAAGTTTTTGAATTGTTTTTCACAGGACATAATGTGGAATATGGTCAAGTATGGGATCAAGGAAAAGTCATGCTATCTTAAACATGGAACTGGATATGACTCTTTTTTTTAGAGTTCATGTTTTGTAAAAAATGGAAACTGTGTAGAAGTGTCTACTTTGTAATCTTTTGAGATGTAATAGTTATGTCCTAATTATCTAAAACTCTAAACCTGACAAGATTATTAATGTGAATTATTCATTTAATTCAATATTATGTAAGGTTTTAAGGTCGGGTCCTTATAGTTGGTATCATAGATTGGTTTAGATAACTTTTGAGATTAGGGTATTCTTTAAGCATAAGTGTCATTACCATAATGGTTACGATTTCAGAAAGAGTCATAGTTTTTTTAGATAAATTGAATGAGTTTAAGATAACATGAATAATTATATCTTAGTATTATATGATTATTTTACTGATATACTCACACTGACCTTTTTGGTTTTAGTAAATGGATGGATCTAGCAGGCACCAAAGTAATAGTGGATGTGAAGAAAACTGTGACGGTTTTCTGAACAAGTGACTAAATGATATGGGATCTCCAATGAGAACTCTTGTGATCTCCAATGATAACTCTTGTGATTATTCTTAACCAAATTTATGGAGTCATTATTGACCACCTGAACCTTAGTTATTTTTATAAGACATCATATATGCAAGAAACAAATCCCTATGAAAGTTCAGGTAATAATCATAAAGGTAAGTATGTTTAAAAACCTAGGTGTCAAAGATGTGGAAAGAAACACACAGGAAAATGTTTCAAAGGGATATAAAGATGCTTTAGATGTGGAAATGAAGGTCATAAATCAAGAACCTGCCATGGAAAAAGGAAGCATCTAGTTGACTCTAGGAAAGGGAAAGAAGGTCTTTCTGAATTATCAATTGAATGTTTTAAATGTGGTGGGTATGGTCATTATGCAAACACATGTCCTACGAAGAAGTTTTGGGAATGGTATCACCAGGATCGTACAAATATTCATTTACCAATTCCTAATTCCATTCCGATTGAGGATGAAGAAACTGACAATGACCAATGAAAGGTATGGATTATTTCTTATCATATGTTTTCCTATTATTGAATCTTAGGATATGATTCATGGTTTTGTTTTTAGGAAATAATTATTTCAGAATAAGTTGGAAAGGAAT
This sequence comes from Viscum album, assembly GCA_963277665.1. Taxonomy (NCBI): domain Eukaryota; kingdom Viridiplantae; phylum Streptophyta; class Magnoliopsida; order Santalales; family Viscaceae; genus Viscum; species Viscum album. Next base: position 824,072,796 of record OY728129.1, read on the forward strand.
GGTTAATGGATCATGAATAATTTTGAATGAGTAAGAAGTCAACGTATAAGGGATTCAAGAGTTATGGTAGATTTTAGGATGGTAAAATTCTTAAAAGTATTAAGGATCTTTTGATGATGAGATCACATTAGAAGAATTTTTATAGTATGTGTAACCCTGATGTTTGATATATCAAAATTTTATTCAAGGATTAATTATCTTTTATTTTGTAGATATAGTTATAAAGAACAATTTTGGGTTTATATGATCCTTGAATTTGAGGCAATTACCGGTTAATACATTTTGGGATGCAAAATGAAAGTTATTAAATATCCTTCATGGTTAAATTATGTTATGGTTATTTTTGATGAATTTATCTCTTTTTGGTAATTTTATAAAATTATATAGTTTTTGAAAAAGGACAACAGGAAGACCGTGTGACAACCCATTGCGTAGGACGAAGTTGTGGGAATCGAACCCACAACCAAAGTGAAACTGGTATTTATCACCTACCACTGGACTACGTGAAGTCCCTGGTTAGTATGACAAATTATTTTCAGTTAGATTATTTTATTAATCAATAGTAACTTGATTTTGGGTTATCTATGGATATGATTGACCTATCATAGAGGATATGTGATTAGGTTAATTCCTTTTCAATACGAGGCTTTAATAGTAACTAATGTTATTTGGAGATGAATGTTAAGATTTATCTTGGAAGATTATATGATTAAATCCTTCTTAGATTTGGGTTTCAATATTAGATTGGTTTACTTTGAAGAATTTTATGGACAACTATTTATTGAATGGTCTTTGATGAATTTTGGGTTTTGTTGGAAAAATTTTAGAGATTAAGAGTAGTTTTTCTTTTTGTAAAATATTATCCTTTTTGGGATTATGTGATCTTGAACTAACCATTTTAGTTTTGGTTAAGATAAAAAGAATTGGGAAATATATAGTTTTTTTGGATTAGGTGATTCTATAGAAGTTGATTATATCAGTCTTAATGTGAACAAGTCATCCTAAATACTCATCTTTTGGAGAAAATATGAGTCTGTGTTAGAAATCTAGTAAGAGATGAAAGTCTACATGAAAAGTAAGTATGTTTCCTTGTGTTTTAGTTAAGCTCATAAATAAATTACTCAATGAAATATAACTTAAAACAAAAACAATGTTTGTTAAATTTTCCTACTAGGGAATCAAATACCATTTAACCCATCATAAGTTTGTGATTTCCTGGTGGTTAACATTCTCCTAGACATGTTTTCTATCACTCTCCATCAGAACTTGGTGGTTTGTTTTTTTTCCTCCATATCCATGTTTTCATTGAATCCTAGTATATGTTGTCTCTAGTGACCTTTGTACTTCTCTTTCTTTCTTTTAAGGTGATAGTTTAATTGACTCCTTTTCCGATGTGGGGGGGCTTTCAATAAGGTTTTCGTGCCCAATTTTAAAATTGTGAGGATGCAATTACCAAAAGGGGGGAAAGATGTAACATCCCACATAAATAAAGAATATGAAATTTTCATGTTTATTAATATTTGTGAATAAAATTTTAATATTACGTTAAAGGTAATTCTATGTTCGATGGCGTACATAATACGCAACAACTAGTTTCTTTGAAATATTATGTTGCACGCTAATAATATAATAATATTATTATAAATGGTAGTTAACGCCTAGCCGTTGTAATAGAGAGAATGAATAGAAATAAATAAAAAATGATTATATATTATTGTTAAATATTTTTTTACATTTATCCAATAAAAGTTAGTGGATTAAAAGAAGAAAAGAATTCGATTTTAAGCATAAATATTCTAATGTTATTTAAAAGGTCGATTAACTGCCTTTTGATGGAGAACCCTTTTTAAATATACCTTTTAACAATTTTATATGTTATATTTGAAAAACTAAAATCCTTCTTTATAATCAAGACATCAAAATTTACTTTGTGTAATTTTTTGTTATTTTTCTCATAAAGTTCATTTTTTAATGAATAGTGAAAATGATGTAATTTAATTCAAAACCTCCATTTTATCTAATTTATTTATATGGTTAGATTATATTTTTAGTTGGGTTTAAATTGTAGTTAAAATATATTTTTATCATTTAATACAATGGTGGACATTGGAATTAATTTCACTTTGAAATTGGACATAAAGAAGTGTCAATCTTTTGAAATATATTGTTTCTTAAAAACACACTATTTGTTTTGACAACAGGAATTAATTATTAAATTAATTAATGAGACTTATATGTTTTGAATTTTGTAAAATATACATCATTTTTGAATTCGGAATATCAAATATAGCTTAGGGTGATTTTTTGGTATTTTTCTGAAAAGCTTCAATTTTTGATGAATAGTGAAACCACTAAGTGGTAGTTAAAAAACTGATTTTTCGTTTAAACGAAACTTTACCGCTTCTATGAATTGAATTTAAAAAATCCAATATGCATGGTTGTCATTATTAAGTAAAATTTTCTTCAATGGGAAGAAAATAATTTTTTGTGAATAGTAACTTTTAAGTTTTATTAAACACGATTAAAGGTAATTAGTGTAATTTAAGTTAAATATAATGTTATAATAATATGAAACTCCCTTTAAAATTTTCCTAAACTTATTGGATGTGTCATGGACGAACATTAAAATCCATGTGTTGATTTTGGGGACCCCATGTAGCCACTTGTGTAAGATAATGACATTAATACATTTTATTTAAAGTAAAAATAAAAATGTCACAAACATGTATTATTTTACTAAAATAATTTTTACATAGAGTTATATAAGTTATATTTTTGACTATAAATATTCATTAGAAATATATAAAGATTTCCTATATCATGTTAATTTTTTTATAATTTTTAGACATCAAATAAATAAAATTATTTATGACACAATGGTGATATTGTGTTTATGTCATTAATGAATAAATTAAATAAATAAGAAGATAAAGTTTAAAATAATATCCAACACCTGTCTAAATCTTATTGGATGATTTTATTTCGAACATGGGACACCTTATCTTAGACTTTAATAATTTTTGGAGCTTTATAAACCTAATTTCATTTTATAATAAAATAATAGTTTCAAGATTTCCAAAAGAGCCCCTCCTCTCCCTTATAAAAAGACCCCACTTCCTACCCAACTCTCACACTTCTAAAGCCCTTTGGCTCATCCATCCTCTACTCAAATAAGCTCCCATTATCCCTATATTCATCCTAGAAGCATTACCTTAGGTATAAATCTCTTCAAGAAACCCTTTTGGTTCAAACCAAGAAGAGTTACCTGATTTAAAGGTAATGTCTTCACTTATGTTCTGTTGTTTTATTTTGATTCTCCAACCCCCTAAACTCTTTTTATTCCTTTATTTTATAACAAAACCAGTATATTCAATATACTGGGATGTTGTTATACTAATTATTCGAGCTACACTTACACACACCTTCGTCTAATGGTTAAAGAACATACTGTTTCTGTGGATGGTGGCCATTAAGATGACACTATTTTTTATATGATACATATATTATGTTTATATTTAATTTATTCTTCTGTATTTTTCTTTTATATCATACCTTTATGGTTTCCATTATGGGTAAACATGATAACATCTTTAGAGTAAGTGTGGACTACCGCCCCCTCAAAGTCATATGACTTATTAATACCATATGTGGTACGTATAAAGGATGTAGTTAATGATATTATATATGATAATATACTATAATTATGATATAACTATGTATCATTATGTTTTAATTCCATTAAATGTGAAATATAAATGGAATTAGCGTTCATGCGTACGTACGGCTTATAGTCTCCATGAACGGTGCATTTCATATCTTACCTCTAAATGATATGTACTATCGTAAATGCATGTATATACTGGATATATCTTATATATATGATATCTACATCATGAATATAATTCTAGAGATAATGGATATTTTACCACATGAACAACTTGTAATTATAAGAAGTTTATTTTTGACTCAAGTACCAAGGATCGACAAAACAACGGTTATTAACTTAAATGATTACATAATGTTCATAACATGGTAATAAGCAATATAAAAGGAATAATTAACTTGAAAAGGTTCTTAATCAAGTATAAATTAACTCTAGTTTATTATTCATGAGATTAAATAACGATCGAGTCAAGTCGGACATGAGGTAAAGGATCCTACCTCTCTTATTCTTTTCATGTATTCTACTTTATGTCATTTATTTTAAGCTCCATGTTATTATGTGGAGGATGTTATTTTTTATTCATCCTACTTTCCTTTTTATGTTCATATGGTTAGAGACCCCCTCTTTCCCTCATCAATTCATTTTAAGAAGTTTTAAGTGGCGTCGTTAGGCTTCCAAATTTTCATAAGGGATTTCTTATCTCACTTTTTATTCTGTGAGATATCTATTATTCGCCACTTATTTATTGCATGTGGTGTATTGTGTACTGCATTTTGATATATATATTATCATTCTATTCATGGTATTCTGTGATTCATTTGGTTCTTATTATCTTTTGGTCATATGACTCGATTGATTACCACGAGGTAAAGAGTTTTTATCTCACTTTTTGTTCCTGTGATATTCATACAACATTTGCCACTATTTCCTTTTTGTGGTGTATATACTACCCATGATTGTATTATTTGTGTAATATAATTTATTTTATGGGTATTTACATCTTCATTGTATTATCATTATTTCTTGTGGTATATGTTTCGTAAGTTACCAAATCGATAAGAGAACCTTCCACCCTCCTCTCTTTTAAAAGGCTTCTTTTTGTTATGTCTTTTAATTCACATCTTATTATGTTAGGATATGATCTTATATATCCTTATTGCTATAAATTTTACATCCCAGTGATGTGATACCCTTTTCTCTCTCATCAACTCAGTTACCGAATTTTAAAGTGACGTCTTTAGGTTATTGAATTTTTATAGGGGAACTTTTTAACCCAATTTCGATTCTTTGGGTTCAACTTGTACTTATTGAATATGTTATCCTATGAATATGTGTGAATGACCTCTGATTGATTAACACTTAACATCCACTTGTATTTGGTGTATTTTTATTTGTCACACATAATTATGTAATTGATTTATCCTTAATCTGACGATATCGTCTTTGTAAGGGACTCTGTCTCAATATTCTTTCATTGAGGCATATTTTGTATTATACACAACTTCCTTTTATAAGGTATATAAACCCCTTTGACTTTTACTTTTATTCAAAAGTAATCTTTTATCTATGAATCATTTTACTAAGTGACAAAAAGTATATTTCTTTTTAACGTACGTGGTGACAACGACCTTTCCGCCACCGCGAGTACTATTTGATCTTTGGCTTTCTCAACAAGTCGTAACATTTTTATAAGAAAATAAATACCATATACTCATTTACGTATTTTGGTATTGAAAATGGTTTTCATGAAGGATTATTTTATGTCAATTTATTTAAATGAAATATTGTTATTGAACAGTGGAAATGTTATCATTCCTTTATATTGGTTTTATGTGGTATGATTTTGTAATGGTACTTGGACATTTGATGAGTGGTTACATAATAAACCAAATGACGGGTGGTTACATTATAACCTCCAATGCATTGGGTATGGAAGTCAGTCGTATGGCTATTCCATTTAGTGATATGTGTGGAAGTTGACCGTATGGTTATTCCATTTAAGTATGTTTATATCCCAAGTTACCTTTATATGTTATCTGTTCTTTATATGGGTTTTATGGTAATCTTTTGGTTACAAAAGGGTAAGTAGTGATCTTTTATTCAATGAAGAGTATTTACTACTTCATAAAGGTGGGAAGTTTTACTTATGATAATGTATTCATGGTTTACCTGTTGTTTTGAAAAACTAACAGTTTCCCTTCTTTGTGTATCCCTTACTGAGTTTTTTATGCTCATCCCAAGTTTTTGAAATATTTTTCATAGGACATAATGTGGAATAGGGTCAAGGATGGGATCAAGGAAAAGTCATGTTGTCTTAAACATGGAACTTGACATGACTCTTTTTTTTATAGTTCATGTTTTTTAAAAATGGAAAATGTGTAGAAGTGTCTACTTTGTAATCTTTTGAGATTTAATAGTTATGTCCTAAATCTCTAAAACTCTAAACTTGAAAAGATCTTCAATGTGAATTATTCATTTAATTCAATATTATGTATGGTTTTAAGGTCAGGTCCTTGTACATAATCATTAAAATAAAAGTATAGTGTAATTGTTTACTGTAAGATATGACATGAGGTGTCCCAACTGGCAAAAACCATGGTCAAACACCATCGTAAATCCCATGGTTTAGCAAAAACCATTAATAAGGTGTTCCATTGAAATTATATAAAAAACTCCCTCTCTTTTTCTATAAATACCCACTCATCCATCTATTTTTTTTCATTAAAAATTCCTCATCCTAGAATATCTGTTGGTTTTACCTCCCTAGGAGTCCTCCCAAGGTGTCATTAATCCCCCAAGGTCCCAACCCTCAAGTTCTGGGAGTTACTCTACAAGGTAAGGGAACCTTTCACCCTCCTCTTTTAGTCAACACTTCTTTTATGTTATCTCTTTAAATTTCCATTACCATATGATGGAGTTTGATATTATGTATTCATATTATAGTCCTTTTTATGTCCATATGATGTGATACCCTTTTTCTTTCATCAATTCATTTTATAAAATTTTAACCGACGTAGTTAGGCTGTTGAATTTTCATAAGGGGTCTCTCAAATTTTCTTTTATTTTCAAGTTCAAATATTTTATTTTTATCTCCCCACATCCTCTATCAAATGACCATGATAACTCTAGAATCATATATATACTATAATTATATCATGTGAATGGAATAAACATCATCAATATTCTTACTCCCTCATTTTTATTTTTATAAACGAAATCAACGTCCATGAGGTTCCAATTTATAACCTTCGTGGATGACGATGTTTCATTCTTCAATTTATCCTTCATTACTAGTCATTAAACCATTTTTATGGTTTAAATAGACTATAATATATTTATTATAACCTAATTAATATTCAGGAACCTGCATATGTTCATATTATTAATTTTTATGGCAAAACTAGTTCATAATAATCCAAATACCGCCAAATAATCGAAGTGGTTGTCATCTAATGATTCGTAATCATTCCTTGTAACCAAATGATAGAAATGATGATTAAAAATTATGTATGTTCATAAATAATATTTAATTTAAATTCTGAATATTTAAAACCATTCTACATGAACCCCATTACTTAAAAACAAGTTAACCAATTATGAAAATCAAGAAAATAAACACTCTGGAATGATGAAATTCGATATTATAACTTATAAATAAGGGAATAGATGAACTAAATAGAATTATGATAAACTAAATAAATTTCTAATAGGTTATTAATTAAGTTATTAATGAGTATAATTTAATATTATAGGACCTTAAGTTCAATAGAGGATCACATTTAGACTTAAGGTAAGGGTTTCTTCATCTCACTTCCATTTTTGTGGGATTTTCCATATTCACTATTAATACGTGTGTCTAGGGTATGTACACTTCCCATAGATGTAACATATCATGAATATATTTATTTTTATGTTATTCAATGTATCATTTTAATATTATTAATTTTGTGTAATAAGAATCTTTTGATTATAAAGTGGTAAGGGTTTTCCACTCGAACTTCCATTTTCATTCGGATTACTTTCATTGTCTAATTGCCTCAATGAAATTCTTATGTATTATTATTTACTCCTAATAAATTATTTTTGAGTTTTTTATATATATTTACCAACCATAATAATTCATTATTTTATGGTTATTTACACGTTTTAAAAGGAACTTTAAAAATTATTTCTGAAATACAATCCCAATTCAAGGGATCATTTCGAATTGTTACCCATTTTCAAGTGTACACCAGAATCTGTTTTAAGCCACCATTATTTTTATAAAACCATTCATATTATAATGGAAAATTATCTTTGAAAATTTATGTATTTAATATAAAAAACATGTCTTTCCACTTTAAAATTCTCTCTAATACTTTCCTTAAAATGCTCTAAAATGATTTAGTTCTAAAGAATACTAAGAACTCTTTTTACATGATTTCACTTAAATGGGACATAATTTATTCCTAAAATATAATTTCAATGTCCTAGTATTTTATTTTCTGGGATATTCATTTTTATAAACTGATTTCTTGGAAAATACAATGTATTTTCCAAAATAACTCTTCTTTCCAAAGTAAAAAATATTTTTCCCATCTCACTTTATCTTTTATGATATATATTCCTTGTTCACCACTTACTTATTACATGTGGTGTATATAATTCCCTTTGGTATATCATATCAAGATCATCCTTATTCACATGATATTCTAAGTTATTATGATCTGAATGTTTCAAGTTGGTATGGGAAACCTTGTAATATTTAAGGGTTATTTCCTCAAGGATTTTTCAATGGTCTCATTTAAATGTATCTTCATCTATGTCAACGTCCTTTATTGATTCTTATGTATTATTGGGTTTAATCATTTATTATGTCATCTACCATATTTTATTGAATGTTTTATGACTAATTTTATTATGGATGATCTTTCCTAAAACAATTCACCATATTACTCGGAACGGTTAGTGTTTTATGTTTAATGATTGGAGAAAGTTAGTTACATGTAATATGATAGTTTCAATATGATTTTGTGTGTTTTTTATGTTCACCCAATTCATATGAGGAATGAATTGGACTTATTATTTGAAGGTTGGGGCCCTATATAGCCCCTCGATGCATTGGTAGGTCTCATGAGGCAAATAGATATGGAATTGGCTAAGTCCTTTCCAAATATGGTATATGGTTTTGGATGAGGCCTTTATCATTTTTAGACGTCTTAGATGAGGCCTTGACAAAATGTTTCAGAATGTCTATCATATGAACTTCCCTAATTATGAAGCTAGTAATTAAAAGTTCATGTAGTTATTCGACTAGTAGAATACCCATGATTATGTTTTATTGTGGAATTACTTTGTCAGCTCATATTCCTTCCATAATGTGTTTAACTTTATGATTTATAATGGAATGTGTTTTAAATTATTCACATTGCCTAATGTTTATGTTTATGTTATCTTTATTTGTATATCTTACTCTTACTGAGCGTTTGATCTCACCCCTTTATTATGTTTCATTTTCCAAGGATAAAAAGAATTTAGTTATCAGTGACTTACAGGTATAATCTAGTAGTCTTGGATGTTTCTAATGGAATAAATTAGTGTTGTATTTCCCTTCATGATGTAATTTTAAACTTATATATATATCTTGTTTCCAAAATCTACTAAACCACTTGGTCCTCCGGGATGCATATTCCCTATTTATATGAAAATATAATAAAATAAGGCTTCAGGACTAGGAAACTAGGGTCAGGTCCTTACAGTTGGTATCAAAGGAAGTTGAGTATCAAACTTGGAAACTATATTATAAAATGTAGATTAGTGAACAAAGCCCTAAGGTAGTATTTGAGGAAAAACAGACAAGAATTTCCCAGAATCATGGTAAGGAAAAGATTATGTGGATATTTTTAGCAAATAAATCCCTATCTAGACACAAAATGGTAGAGGTGGCTTTGGCACAGATGTACCTAGGAATGAAAACTCCGAAAAGGAGTTTCGGGCTTGACTCGGGGTATCCTGGTACATGACAATGGGCCTTGCTACACTCTTAGTATGGAAACTCCCAGGCGATATGCTTAGGATAATTCACATTTTATTTACCTACCATTATGAAGGATTTATGCCCCCAAAGTAACCAAAGTATATGGTTCTAGTATTTATGATGCATAAATTTATGATATATATTATACCATATTTAGAGTCATAAAGAGTTCATAAAGTTACCATATAATATATAATATGGAATTTATTGGAAATAGCGCCTAAAAGAAGAAATGATAACTTCACTGATGTAAGAGATGTGGAGATTAATAAGGATGATATCTTTGATGGTATTAATCCATAATTTCAAAGGAATATTTTCTCCTACATATCCTCATCATATGATGAAATAGTATCGTCCGTTGACAAGGTATTTAAAGAATTATCTGAGTCTTATTTCTTTGAAGTGAAACAAAAGAATAATAGGATGGAAGGGAAAAACATGGATAAAGGGAAGAATAGAAATATGTATTTTATCACATGTGATAATTGTGGAAGTAAACACCTTGTTATATGCTTGAGAGGAAAATGAGTTTGCTATAAGTGTGGGGAAAAAGGACACCATGCACATAATTACAAGACAAGGAAAGAATTTACCTATATTTGATGCTTCAACTACAAGGAGATGAGAAACTATGCGAATCAATGTCCCAATAATCATGGGAATATACCCCAAATGATGATTTTGGATAATGATCAAGTTATGATACTACTGTAGATGAAGTAAAATGATTAATAGTCCAAGTTAAGAATCATTCCATTTGAATATTTTGTTAGTATTGTACTCATTGTAAGAATTATGAGATTTATAAGTGTTGTACTGCAGTACTATTTCATTAAAGAATTGAGTTCATATGGTGAATGGTACAAAGGAAAAGTGATTCAGTATAAAGATAATATTTTTATGAAAAAAAACATAATTGAGGGAAATACAATCCTTGATATATATTTGTTGTTAAGATAATGATGAAGAAATGATTAATTCAAATAAGTATTGACTACCTTGGAACTGATTATTGACTTATCGAGAAGTGTTCTATGCTATCATCTATAGAGTTTACAACACTTTTTGATTTAATGAATATATCCAATAACATGTATCTTACATAATGAATATAGAGGAATGAATGTTTCCAATATGGTTTTATGGTAATTCAAGTTATTACCATATTTCAAGAGGATACATGATGATGTAATTCACATGTTTGGAATCTAAATTCTAGATAAACTTCTTGTTGATTAAGGATTAATGATAATTTCATCTTGGAAATTTAAAGGCCTTCATTATATTGTGTTGAATAATTATATTTTGCAATGTTTAACCATTTACAAAATGGTTTAAATTGATCATTGTTTGGGTTTTAGAGTTTAATGTCTCTACATGATAGTTTGGTTATTCTTCCTTGACCATTTTTTCCAACTAGAATGTGTTATATTGTAGTAACTGATGCTTTTACCTGTCCTCTTATTATTAAAATATATTAACTATATTCTTGATTTTGTTTTCCCACAAGATAATTTTCAAGTATCAACCATTAAATTTCGAAGTTAAATTTCAAATTTCAAGGATGAATTTTTTGTAAGGAGGGGATAATGTAACACCCCAAGAATTTAAAAACAGATTTATTGTAGAATGCATGAAACACCGAGTCTCTAAAAGACACCACTTTGTTATAACCTAGTTAAGTAAAAATAAATTTTTCACCTCTGGGATTTGAATTTTGAAAAAAGGACATACACAGTTGCGTTTAATAATATATTTAGAGTTTGATAAGACAAATTTAATTTTTGGTGAATAGTAACATATCCTTATGAATAGTGACATACCATTATGAATAGTAATGAATATTAATGAATATTAAATCATATAAAAAATAGAAACTTCACTCATGAATGAATAAATACAATTTAGACATCTTAAAAGTGAAAAACGATCATAGTATAAGTATGGGTATTTTTGCGTGACATAAATATTTAAATTACAATTTTTTGATTAATTTAATAATTTAAAGTGGAAATTTATTTTCATAAAATTTAATCACAAATTGTTACTTTATTGTCTTATGATTATAATATAATTTTATAGGACCTTTATTAATTTCTCAAGGTCATATAAAATGAGTTATAGTTTTAAAGTGGTTTTTTTGGAATAAATTATGATTTTATTTAAAAATTAAATTAAAAATATTTGGAAAATTATTTTCAAAAAAAGGATTTAATTTTTTAATTTTACATGTCAAAAAATGGTTAGGGTGAATTTTTGGTATTTTTCTAAAATACATGATTTTTTCGTGAATAATAAAAATATAGTTTTGAGTTTTCGGTAGTTTAATGACATCATAATGACATAATAATTAAAATAAAAGGATGGTAGACTTGTTTACAGTAAAATATGACATGAGGTGTCCCATTTGGATAAAACCATGGGAAAATAACATGGTCAAGCTCATGGTTTTTGAAACACCACTAATGAGGTGTCCGTTTAAAATTATTAAAAAAACTCCCTCTCTTTTTCTATAAATACTCACTCATCCATTTGTTTTCATTAATTAAAAATAAATCATCCTATAATATATGGTTATTTTACCTCCCTATGAGTCCTCCCAAGGTTTCCTTAATCCCCCAAGGTCCCAACCCTCAAGTTCTAGGAGTTACTCTACAAGGTAAGTGAATCTTTCACCCTCCTCTTTTAGTCAACACTTATTTTATGTTATCTATTTGAATTTCTATTATCATATGTTGGGGTTTGATATTATGTGTTCATATTAATTTAATTTTTATGCCAATATGATTATATATCCTTTTGATCTCATCAATTCAATTTATGAAATTTTAAGCGACGTCGTTAGGCTACCGAATTTTCATAAGGGATCTCTCAAATTTTCTTTTATTTTCAAGTTCATCTCTTTTATTTTTATCTCCTCACCTATTCTATCAAAATTACCATGATAACTCTATTATCATATATATATTGTAATTATATCATGTGAATGGAATAAACACCATCAATATTCTTACTCCCTCCCTTTTATTTTTATAAAAGAAATCAACGTCCATGAGGTTCTAATTTATAACCTTCGTGGATGATGAAGTTACGTTCTTCAATTTATCCTACATTACAATTCATGATACCATTTTTATTGTTTAACCAGACTATAATATATATATATATATATATATAATTACCTAATTAATATTCAGTAACCAGTATATGTACATATTATTAATTTTTATGACAAAACTAGTTCATAATAATCTAAATATCACAAAATAATCAAAGTGGTTTTCATCTAATGATTCATCCTCATTACATGTAACCCAATGATAGAAATAATGATTAAAAATTATGTATGTTCATAAATAATATTTAATTTTAATTCCGGATATTTATACCATTACACATGAACTTCATTACTTAAAAACAAGTGAACCGATTATGAAAATCAAGAAAATGAACACTCTAAAACGACGTAACTCGGTATTATAACTTATCAATAAAGACATAAATGAACTAAAAAGAATTATTATAAATTAAATAAATGTATAATAAGTTCCTAATTAAGTTATTAATTAGTATAATTTTATATTCCAGGACCTTAAGTTCACGAGTGGAACACATTCGGACATAAGGTAAAGGTTTCTTCATCTCACTTCCATTTTTGTGAGATTTTCCATATTCACTACCAATACTTGTGTATAGTGTATGTACACATCCCATTGATGTAACATATTATGAATATATTTATTTTTAGGGTATTCAACCTGCCATTTTAATATTATTAATTTTTGGGCATACAAATCCTTTGATTACAATGTGGTACGGGTTTTCCACCCGAACTTCCATTTTCATTCAGGTTGATTTCATTGTCTAATTACCTATATGAAATTATTATGTATTATTATGTAATCCTCATAAATTCTATGTAAGTGATTTATATATTTTTACCAACCAGAATACTTCCTTATTTTATGGGTAGTTTCATGTTTTAAAAGGAACTTTCAAAATTATTTCTGAAATACAAACCCGATTCAAGGGATCTTTTCGAATTGTTACTCATTTTCAAGTGTACAAAAGAATATATTTGAATATACCATTATTTTTATAAAAAAATAATATTATCATTAAAAATTATTTTGGATCATATATGGATTTAACAAAAAAACAGGTCTTTCCACTTTAAAATTCTCTCTAATACTTTCCTTAAAATTCTCTAAAATGATTTAGTTCTAATGAATCTTAAGAACTCTTTTTACATGATTTCACTTCAATGGGACATCATTTATGCCAAAAATATAATTTCAATGTACTATTATTTTATTTTTTAGGATATTAATTTTTACAAACTGATATCATGGAAAATACAATGTATTTTCCAAAATAACTCTTCCTTCCAAAGTAAAAAAGGATTTTTATCATCTCACTTTATCTTTTTTGAGATATATTCCTTATATTCCACTTACTTCTTACATGTGGTGTATTTAATTACCTTTGTTATATCATATAAAGAGTATCTTTATTCTCATGATATTCTAAGGGATTATTATTTTAATGTTTTAAGGTGGTATGGGACACTTTGGAATGTTTAAGGATTATTTCCCCAAGGATTTTTAAATGGTATCATATAAAAGTATCTTCATCTATGTCAAAGAATTTTATTTATTCTTATATATTATTGGGTTTAATAATTTATTATTCCATATACCATATTTTATTGAATTTTTTATGATTAATTTTATTCTGAATGATCTATACTAAAACAATTCACCATATTACTTGGAATGGTTAGTGTTTTATGTTTAATGATTGGGGAAAGTTAGTTAAATTTCATATGATAGTTTCAATATTAATGTGTATGTTTCTTATCTTCACCCCATTCATATGAGGAATTCATTGGACTTATTATATGATGGGTGGAGCCCGCTATATCCCCTCGATGCATCAGTAGGTCTCATGAGACAAATAAAGTTGGAATTGGTCGTGAACTTTCCCAATATGATATATGGTTTTGGATGAGGCCTTAATCATTTTTAGACATCTTGGTTGAGGCCTTGAAAAAATGTTTCATAATGTCTGGAATATGAAATTCCCTCATTATGACGCTAGTAATTCAAATTTCATGTGGTTATTTGACTAGTATAATACCCATTATTGTGATTTATTATGGCATTACTTACTCAGCTCATATTCCTGCCATATTGTGTTCAAGTTTATTATTTATAAAGGCTGGTGTTTTCAATTATTCACCTTGCGTAATGTTTTTGTTTATGTTATATTCCGTTGAATTTCTTACCCTTACTGATAATTTGAGTCCACCCCTTTCTTATGTTTCATTTTCCCATGATATGAAGAAGTTAGTTATGAGTGACTTGCACACATAATCTAGGAGGCTTGGATGTTTCTAATGGAATTAATTAGTGTTGTATTTCCCTTCATGATGTAATGTTAAACTTATATATGTATCTTGTTTCCCAAATCTACTAAACTTAATGGTCCTTCGGGATTCATATTTCTTGTTTATATGACAATGTAATAAAATAAGGCACCGGCTCTTGGAAACTAGGGTCGGGTCCTTACAGTTGGTATCAAAGGAAGTTAAGTAGCAAACATGGAAACTAAATTGGAAAATATAGATTAGGGAACAAATCCCTAAGGTATTATTTGAGGAAAAACATACAAGAACTTCCAAGAATAATGGTAAGGAATAGATTATGTGGATATTTCTAGCAAATACATCCCTTCTTGGATACAAAGAGGTAGAGGTAGCTCTCGCACAGATGTACCTAGGAGTGAAGACTCCAACAAGGAGTTTCGGTCTTGACACGGGGTATCCGGGTACATGAAAATGGGCCTTGTTTCACACTTGTTATTGACACTATTCGGGGATATGATTACCCACCATTATGAAGGATTTATGCCTCCAAATTAACCACAGTATATGGTTTTAATATTTATGATGCATAAATTTATTCTATGTGTTATACCATGTTTAGAGTCATAAAGAGTTCATAATTTTACCAGATAATATATAATATGGAATTGATTAGAAATGGTTCTTAAAATAAGAAATGATAACTTCACAAATTCACAAGATGCGAAGAGTAAGAAGGATCATATCTCTGGTGGTCTTAATCCATCATTTCAAAGGAATATTGTCTCTCAAGTATCGTCATCATGTGAGGAAATAGTATCATGTATTGACAAGGTTTGTAAAGACTTCTCTGAGTCCTATGGCTTTGAATGGAAGAAAAAGATGAAGATGATGGTATGGAAAAACATGGATAAAGGGGATAATAGAAAGATGTATTCTCCCACAAGTGATAATTGTGGAAGGAAACACCTTGGTATATGCTTGAGAGGAAAATGAGTTTGCTTCAAGTGTGGGCAAAAAGGACACCATGCTCATAATTGTAAGACAAGGAAATAAATTCCCTATATTCAATGCTTCAACTTCTATGAGATGGGACACTATATGAATCAATGTCCCAGGAGTCAAGCAAATATACCCCAAATAATGATTTTGGATAATGATCAAGTTATGATACCACCGCAGATGAAGTAGAATGATTAATATTCTGAGTTAAGAATCATGTTAATTGAATATTTTGTCAGAATTGTATTGTTTGTAAGAATTGTGAGATTTATAAGGATTGTAATGTAGTACTATTTCATTAAGTATTTGAGTTCATATGGTTAATGGTACAAAGAAAAAGTGATTGAGTATAAAGATTATATTTTTATGAGAAAAAAACATAATTGAGGGAAAGACAACCCTTGATATATATCTACTGTTGAGATAATGATGAATAAATTATTGATTCAAATAAGTATTGACTACCTTGGAACTAATTATTGACTTGTCGAGAAGTGATCTATGCTATCATCTATGGAGTTTACAACACTTTTGGATTCAAGTAATATATCCAATAACATGTATCTTACTTAAGGAATACAGAGGAATGCAGATTTCTGATATGGTTTTTATGGTAATTCAAGTTGTTACTATATTTCAAGAGGATACGTGATGATGTTTTTCACATGTTTGGAATGTGAATTTTAGAGTTTCTTCTTGTTGATTAATGGTTAATGATAATTTAATATTGGAAATTTAGAGGCCTTCATTATAATGTGTTTAATAATTATATTTTGGAATTTTTAACCATTTATGAAATTGTTTAAGTTGATCATTGTATGGGTTTTAGAGTTTAATGTCGTAACATAATGGTTTAGTTATTCTTACTTGACCATTTTTTTCAATTAGAATGTGTTGTTTTGTTGTAATTAATGATTTTACATTTCCTCTTATTAATAGAATATTTTAACTATATTCCTGATGTGGTTTTTCCACAAGGGAATTTTCAAGTATCAACTATTAACTTTAGAAGTTCTATTTCAAATTTAGAGGATGAAATTTTTGTAATGATGGGATAATGTATCACCCAAAGAATTTAAAAATAGATTTATTATAGAATTCATGAAACACTAGGTCTCTAAAAACACCACTTTGTTATAAACTAGTCAAGTAAACATAATTTTTCAACTTTTGTTATTTGAATTTTGAAAAATTGACATACACAGATTGCATTCTATAATACATTTAGAGTCTGATAAGACAAACTTAATTTTTGGTGAATAGTAAAATACCCTTATGAATAGTGACATACACTTATGAATATTAATGAATATTAATGAAAATTAATGAATATTAAATCATATAAAAAATATAAACATCACCCATGAATGTATAAATACAATTTAGACATCTTAAAATTTAAGAAATGATCGTAGTATAAGTATTGGTATTTTTGTATGACATAAATATTTAAATTGTAATTTTATGATTAATTTAATAATTTAAAATGGAAATTTATTTTCATAAAATTTAATCACAAATTTTTAAATTATATTCTTATGATTATAAGATAATTTTATAGGACCTTAATTAATTTCTCAAGGTCTTATAAAACGAGTTATAGTTTTAAAGTTATTTTTTTGGAATAAATTATGATTTTATTTAAAAATTAAATTAAAAATATTT
Source organism: Viscum album (assembly GCA_963277665.1). Classification (NCBI taxonomy): domain Eukaryota; kingdom Viridiplantae; phylum Streptophyta; class Magnoliopsida; order Santalales; family Viscaceae; genus Viscum; species Viscum album. Next base: position 824,090,511 of record OY728129.1, read on the forward strand.
AGAAACTTATTTTCAAAAAAATTAGTTAATTTTTTAATTATACGCATCAAAAAATGGTTAGGGTTAATTTTTGGGATTTTTCTAATATACTTGAATTTTTGTGAATAGTAAAAATACAGTTTTGAGTTTTCGGTAGTTTAAGGACATCATAATGAAATAATAATTATAATAAAAGGCTGGTAGACTTTTTTATAGTAACATATGATATTATTTTTCCCAAGTGACTAAAACCATGGTCAAATACCATGTTAAATCCCATGGTTTGTCAAAAACCACTAATGAGGTGTCCCTATAAAATTATTAAAAAACTCCCTCTCTTTTTCTATAAATACCCACTCATCCATTCGTTTTATTTCATTAAAAATTCCTCATCCTAGAATATCTAGTGTTTTTACCTCCCTAGGATTCTTCCTAAGATGTCCTTAAGCCCCCAAGGTCCTAACCCTCAAGTTCTAGGAGTTACTCTACAAGGTAAGGGAACCTTTCACCTCCTCTTTTAGTCAACACTTCTATTATGTTATATCTTAAAATTCCCATTATAACATGTTATGGTTTTATATTATTTATTCATATAACTTTTATTTTTATTTAAATAAAGTTATATACCCTTTTTCTCTCATAAATTCATTTTATGAAATTTTAAGCAACGACGTTAGGCTGCCGAATTTTCATAAGGGATCTCTCAAATTTTCTTTTATTTTCAAGTTCATCTATTTTATTTTTCTCTCCTAGCCTCCTATATAAAAATGATCATGATAAATTTATTATCATCTATATACTGTAATTATATCTTGTGAATGGAATAAACATCATCAACATTCTTACTCCCTCCGTTTTATTTTTATAAACAAAATCAATATCCATGAGGTTCCAATTTATAACCTTCGTGGACGACGAAGTTTCGTTCTTAAATTTATCCTTCATCACTAGCCATGAAACCATTTTTATGGTTTAAAAATACTATAATATATGTATTATAACCTAATTAATATTTATTAACCATTATATTTACATATTATTAATTTTTATGACAAAACTAGTTCATAATAATCCAAATACCGCCAAAATAATCGAAGTGGTTGTCATATAATGTTTCATCCTCATTCAATGTAACCAAATGATATAAATGACCTTTAATAATTATTTATATTCATAAATAATATTTAATTTCCATTCTAGATATTTGAAACCATTCCATGTGAACTCTATTACTTAAAAACAAGTGAACCAATTATGAAAATCAAGAAAATGAACACTATGGAACGACGAAATTCGATATTATAACTTATAAATAAATACATAAACAAACTAAATAGAATTATGATAAACTAAATTCATGTCTAATAGGTTATAAATTAAGTTATTAATGAGTATAATTTCATATTCCAGGACCTTATTTTCAGGAGCGTAACACATTCGGACTTAAGGTAAGGGTTTCTTCATCTCACTTCCATTTTTGTGAGATTTTCTATATTCACTACTAATACTTGTGTATAGTGTATGTACACTGACCATTGATGTAAAATATCATTAATATCTTTATTTTCATGGTAATAAATATTTCATTTAAATATTATTAATTTTGGGGCATACGAATTGTTTGATTACAAAGTGGTAAGGGTTTTCCACCCGAACGTCCATTTTCATTTGGGTAACTTTCATTGTCTAATTACCTCTATAAAATTCTTATGTATTTTTATGTACTCATCATAAATTCTGTGTGAGTGTTTTAAATATTTTTACCAACCATAATACTTCCTTATTTTATGGGTAGTTACACATTTTAAAAGGAAATTTAAAAATTATTTCTGAAATACAAACATGATTCAAGGGATGTTTTCGAATTATTACCCGTTTTCAAGTGTACACCAGAATCTGTTTTAAGCCATCATTATTTTTTTAACACTAATATTTTCATGAAAAATTATCTTTTATCATTTCTGGATTTAACATAACAAATTTTTCTTTCCACTTTAAAATTCTCTCTAATACTTTCCCTAAAATTCTCTAAAATGATTTAGTTCTAAAGAATCTTAAGAACTCTTTTTACATGATTTCACTTTAGTGGGACGTCATTTATGCCTAAAATATAATTTCAATGTCCTAGTATTTTATTTTATGGGATATTAATTTTTAAAAACTTATTTCATGTAAAATACAAATTATTTTCCAAAATAACTCCTCTTCCCAATGTTAAAAGGATTTTTCTCATATCACTTTATATTTTATGAGATATATTCCATGTTCATCACTTACTTATTACATGTGGTGTATGTAATTCCATTTGGTATATAATATCAAGAGTATCCTTATTCTCATGATATTCAAAGGGATTATGATTTGAATATTTCGAGGTGGCATGGGACACTTTGGAATGTTTAAGGATTCTTTCCTCAAGGATTTTTCAAAGGCCTCATTTAAAAGTATATTCATCTATGTCAACGTCCTTTGTTGATTCTTATGAATTATTGGGTTTAATAATTTATTATGTCATCTAAATTAATTTATTTAATGGTTTATGAATAATTTTATAATGGATGATCTATCCTAAAACCATTCACCATATTACTCAGAATGGTTAGTGTTTTATGTTTAATGATTGGGGAAAGTCAGTTACATTTCCTATGATAGTTTCAATATGAATGTGTATGGTGATTATGTTCACCCCATTCATATGAGGAATGCATTGTACTTATTATGTGATAGTTGGGGCCTGTTAGAGACCCCCAATGCATCGTTAGGTCTCATGAGACAAATAGATGTGGAATTGGTTGAGGCCTTTCCCAATATGTTATATGGTTTTGGACAAGGCCTTAATCATTTTTAGACGTCTTGGCCGAGGACTTGCCAAAATGTTTCAAACTTTCCATCATATGAACTTCCCTAATTATGAATCTTGTAATTTATAGTTCTTATGATTATTCGACTAGTATAATACCCATGATTATATTTTATTATGGCATTACTTACTCAGCTCATATTCCTTCCATAATGTGTTCAAGTTTATTATTTATAAAGGCGTGTGTTTTCAATTATTAACCTTGACTAATGTTTATGTTTATGTTATCTGCCACTATATTTCTTACTCTAACTTAGCGTTGGAGCTCACCCCTTTCTTATGTTTCATTTTCACTGGATATGAAGAAGTTAGTTATGAGTGACTTGTAGGAATAATCTAGGAGGCTTGGATGTTTCTAATGGAATAAATTAGTGTTGTATTTCCCTCCATGATGTAATGTTAAACTTATATATGTATCTTTTTTCCAAAAGCTACTAAACTACTTGGTCCTTTGGTATTTATATTCCATGTTTATATTCCAATGTAATAAAATAAGGCACTGGCTCTGGGTAACTGGGGTCAAGTCCTTACATCAGTGTTCTCCATCCACCCAAGAAAAATTACTATGTATAGTGATATCTGAGAAAAATATTGATGGAACAATATGAATTATATTTTTATGGAATATACATCTAAGTTCCTAGTGTGTTAACAAGTGATTTTTGAGATAAAAATGTTCAAAGTGATGATACAACCATTTCTCATACTTATATTATAATGGGAGAACATCATGTGTATATTGTTTATGGTTTTTCTAAACACATCAAATGATAACAATACTATATGGGTTTTTGTGGATCATCTTATTAAGACTTATCAGTTCATTTCCATCCAAGAGTACTTCTTACTTGATCAACATATAGAAATATATATTGGATAATTGGTCAGGTTACATGGGAAAAAACTATTGGTTGTATCTAATTGAGATTTGAGGTTCACCTAAATTGTTTGGAAGAGACATCATCATTCTATGAACATAGATTCAAAATTTAGTACAACGTATCATCCCCAAACAGTTGGAAAATATTAATGAACTATAAATACACTTGAGGATATGTTGAGAAATTTATCTATAGAAATCAAAGTATGATGGGACCAACATCTTATGTTAGTCAAATTCTCTTACAAAAATAGTTTTCAATCCAACTGCCAAATGACCCCGTTGAAGACCTATATGGGAATTTATTTAGAAAACCAATTTTTTAGGATTATTTATGTGAAAGGATGTTACTAGGACATGATATTGTTAAATAAATGGTAGAAAATATCAATATTAATATGTAAAACATAAAATCAGTGTAGAGTTGACAGAAGAGTTATGTAGAAAACCATCAATTGGGACTTTAGTTTGAGGTTAGTGATAAATTGTTTCACTAAATATATCCATTGAATAGAGAGGAGATGTTTCAAAATTATGTGAAGCTATTTTCAAGTTTCATTGAGCCTTATCAGATCCTTAATCACATAGGATTTTTGGAATATCTACTAGAGTTCCCTGTGAACCTAACCAATGTACATGATGTGTTAATCATATCACTCTTAAGGAAGTACATATGTAACACCCCAAGCTTCTATGGTGCTTTTCCCTTTAAAAAATGCAATAGCTTTCATTATACGCAACATCTAGATTCTAACACACTGCGACAAATCAAACTAGCCGTTATGAATATTAATACCCACTTTTTGAGATTTTATAAATTTCATTTTTCAAAATGGACTTCATTTTGGAATTCATAATATCAAAATTACCTTAGAGTCAATTTTTTGTGTTTTTCTGAAAACTTTCAATTTTTGATTAATATTGAAAAACATTGCGTTATTGGTTAAAACCATCTTTTTATTTAAATAATTAGTAATTTTATTTAAATTTATTTTATGTCAAAATTGAAACATAATTCCTATATAACTTCAATTTAATTCATTGAAGTCATTTTATAATAAGTTTAGATATATAAAAATTTTATTGAACTTTTTACGGTCTTTTACCCACCTCCTGGGGGCATTTGAAAATTTGCATAAAGCTTAATTTTACCATTTATATCAGTTGAATTACAAAAATCCAAGGGACACGGTTAATATGAGTAAGTAAAATTTAGTTTAATAAGATGAAAATAATTATAGTTGAATAGTAACTTTTGACTTTTATTTACCACGGTTAAAAGTAAAAATGGTAATTAAGGGAAAAATGATATCATAATTACCCTAACACATTTCCTAATTCTATTTTATAATTATAAATTGACAAAAAAACCTTAGGAATAAAATATGATACTATTTTTTCCACTTGTATTAGATGAGGACATTTATTATTATTTTATTTAAAGAAGAGTTAAAAGAGTTAAATTCAAAGTGGAATAACTAACCCATTTTTAATATATGGTTACACACTATATAAATTCAACTATAAATTTTTATTATAAATCTAAAAATATTTCCTACATTATTTTATTTTATTTATAATTTTTAGACATTATATAATTTAATTTATTTATGACACAATGATGATGCAGTGATTACCTTATTGATGAAATATTAATATAATTGATATTATAAATATCCAAATAAATGTAAATTGAGACTTATAATGAATTAAACTAATTTTATAGGTTAATATGACATGTTAGGGTTGGTTAAATAAATTTTATTCTAAGTGATAAAGTTTTTATGGCTTTCAAAAAAATCAAAAACTAAATAGTGTCAAAATTGACATAATTGAGTTTTTTTAAAAATTATTATATTATTAATTGATATAATATTCTTAAAAATATAAGGTTAGAACAAAGGAAAAAAGATAAGATTATATATACTAATAAGGAACCACACGGGGTTAGCGTGTCTTTTTATGGTATGTCTATTAACCATATAATATAAAATTACAAAGAGACGTGGTAAATGACAAACTATTTAACTAAGAGTTAAATCTAAAAGATAAGGTTAATATGATGAACTAAAGTTGTATAAAACCTATTGGTTGAGATTTTTTTAACCTATACCCATCTTATCCTTTAAATAATTCATTTTGGATCCATTATAAACCGAAAATTATTTTATTATAAAATAATATTTCAAACTTTTCCTAAAGTGACCCTCACCTCTCTTATAAAAGGGAACTTCCCCTTATCTTAATTTCACACCTCCAAAGAATTTTATCTCGGCAAAAAACTACTCATATATCCTCCCAACTTTCCTACATTAATCCTAGAGGCCTTACTTTGGTCATAAATCCAACCTATGTAGCCATTTTGATCAAATCAAAAGGAAAAACCTGAAGAAGAGGTAAATATTTTATCACCTCTTTCAAGTTCTTTTCTTCTTCCACTTCCTCTTTATTTGTTGTTTACATTATAAAATAATAACTCAAGTATCTTCTATAAACTATTATGTTATTATAAAAATTTTAAAACCATATTCATTATTCTATCCATCCTATAAATGACAGTCTCCATACGTACGTACGTACGGATTACCGTCTCCACGTCGTGGTGTAGTTTGTTATTCAAACACTTCATTATTTGTATGGGTATAATAATGAGTATAACTGAAGTAAATAAAAAATATAACATGTTAATGATTATTTATATATGATATAACATCCAATTACATATTATTTATCTGTCAATATAATGATATTGTCGCTCGTGCATACGTACGGATTACCGTCACCACGAACGTGATGAGATTCATTCCCCATCGTAATCATTCAAGAATAATTTTTATTTTATGATTAAAAATAATGTTTATGAACATAATATCATTCTTTATATGAATCAAATAAATCCTATCCATAACAAACATAGCTTACATAACTAATCATATAAAGGAAAATGAATCAGTTAACACCCGAAACGATGATACTACTAAAATATTATTAAAAAAGCAATATTGTAAGATCATATATGATATCATATTTATGTATATAGTTATTTTATAATTTAATAAAAATGTTTTAAATATTATACATGAGGTTAACATACCATCTACTAAGGAAAAGTACAAGGTAAGGGTTAATTTCACAATCTCTTTATTATCCGAGGTTATTTTTACGTAAGAATCTACTGGGACCTCTTTATAATCCACATCCATGTTTTCTTAAAAATATATTTCAAAACATTTTTACTATTTAATATACTATGGGTTAAAGTCATTTATATCCTTATTTGAAATTATATTTTTTGAAACTAATCTTTCTGTCGTTTTCTAAATAAGGTACTTTATGACCTTTTCGACAAAAATAAGGTAAGAATGTTTTTTTAACTTATACAGTGGGTGCAGCTATTTTTTGTCATTATAACATCATTAAAGCTTCCCTTCCAAGATTATAATAATATTTTCAAAATAAATTTTTTCTTTTATAATTATGTGACTCTTAAATGGTTTCAAAATATAAAGAGGTATCAAATAGTTTTCATTTCATCTATGTCAATATCCTTTGATGGATTTTAAACTTGTTTGAAGTTGATTTATTATGATACAAATATTCCACATTGTATTGAATGTTTTGTGATATATTTTACTGTGGATGTGTTATTTTTATACCATTAATGGTTTATGGTTAATGTGTTGACATTTAATATGCTAGTTTTAATATGAATGTTTATGTTATGTTTCAACCATTTCATATGAGGAATGTATTGGACTTAGTATGTGACGGGTGGAGCCTGATATAGATCCTCAGTGCATCGGTAGGTCTCATGAGACAATTAGATGTGGAATTGGTCGAGGCCTTTCCCATTTTGATATGTGGTTTTGGCTGAGATCTTAATAATTTTTAGACTTCTTGGATGAGGCCTTGACAAAATGTTTCAGAATGTCTGGCATTATACATTCCCTCATTATGGATATAATAATGATGGTTCATGTGGTTATTCGACTAGTAGAATACCCATGACTATGTTTTATTATGGAATTATTTACTCATCTCATATTCCTGCCATAAAGTGTTCATGTTTATTATTTGTAAAGGCGTGTGTTTTGAATTATTCATCATGCCTAGTGTTAATGTTATATTCCACTGTATTTCTTACCCTTACTGAGCATTTGAGCTAACCCCTTTCTTATGTTTCATTTTCCTAGGATATGAAGAAGTTATTTATGACTGAATTTCAGGCAAAATCTATGAGGCTTGGATGTTTCTAATGGAATAAATTAGTGTTGTATTTCTTTCCAAGTTGTAATTTTGAACTTATGTATGTATCTTGTTTACAATAATACTAAATTGATCGGTATTCCAGGACATGATTCCTTGTATCATGCCAATGTTTTGAAATAAATCACTAACTTTGAGTAACTAGGGTCGGGGCATTAAAGTTGGTATCAGAGGAAGTTTAGTACAAACCTTGGAAACTGAATTTAGAAAAACTCTAATTAGAGAACATTACCCTAAGATAGACTTTGAGGATTAGTATAGAAGAACTTCCTAGAATTTTGGTACTGTAGATATTTTGTGATTTTTCCATGAAATACATCCCTGTCTGGATACGATCAGGTAGAGGTGGATCTGAAACAGATGTACCTAGGGTTAAAACCCAAAAACAACACTTTGAGTTAGACACGGATGGGAACTAGTGCACGACAATTGGACTTACTGCACTCTTGGTTATGACACTCCTGGGGGATATGCATAGGATAATTCTCATTTTATTTACAAACCATTATGATCGATATATGAGTACATACCTCCTCAAAGAAAACATTTTTATGATTATGGATTATATCCATAAACTGTTCAATTTAAGTTAAGTTTTTTACAAGTTCGAAATTATGTATTTCAGTTCCAAAAATAATCTATTGTATGCCATTGTTTAAAAATGGTTCCTAGTGGAAGGAATGGAAATTGCATAAATGTACGTAATCCATTTAGGGATTTCCCTCCTGCTCAAGATATTTATAACGGAGCTGGTGATGCAACTAGTTCTGATCATCTTATCACTATACTGGGACAACTCTCACAGGTTATGAATAATAACCATACCCGTATGGAGCACCCTGATCCACAATGTAGAGGATAAATGTTAGATCTCTTCATGAGGAAACAACCACCAACATTCAATGGGTATATACATCCATTTATATCTGAACAGTGGAAAAGTTCCTTAGAGAAAATATTTAATGCTTTGGGGAGTAGCGAAAGGGAAAAATATTTCATTGTAGTTTATCGCCTCACCGAAGATGTAGATCAATAGTGGTCATTAATTAAAAACACAAAGGAGGATGAATAATTATAATGTATGAAATATAGGGAGTTTAAAGATCTTTTCTTAGAAAAATACTTTCCTCGCGACCATGAAGCGGATATGGAAAGGCAGTTTCTGAGTCTGAGACAAAAGGAGGATGAGAAAGTCGCAAAGTATGAAGATAACTTTACAAGGTTATAAAGGGATATTTCAGATTATATACATAACCCAAAAAGTAATATTGATCATTTATTTGATGTGTTAAAATGATTTCTCCGTTGAGAATTAGTCTCACAATCATTCTTAATGTATAAAGATATTGTCTCATGTGCTATCAAGATAGAAAATGAATTCTCTTAGTCTTATGAATTTAAAGAAAATAAACAGGAGAAGAGATATTCTAAACACTCTGGGAAAGTAAATAAGGAAACATGGAAGAAGGTAAGAGTTTAATTTCTACCCTGTAATAATTGTGGAAGGAAGCACCCTGGTGCCTGTATAAAAGGAAAAGGAGTATGCTACAAATGTGGACAGAAAGGCCATCATGATTTTGATTGTAAGGGGAAGAAAGAATTTACTAATGTTCAATGATACAATTTCAGGGAGATGGGACATTATTAAAATTAATTTCCTAAGTGTTAGGTAAACTTACCACAAAAATGAAAAGGGATCAAAGCCAAGCTTATGAGATCACTGTTGCTGAGGTTAAAGCTCTGAAAGACGTGGTGGTAGGTAATTTAATGGTTTCCTCAAGTTTAGACAATGATTTATTTGATTATGGATCATCATATTGTTTCATATCTTCCCAATTTGCTAATAAAATTAGATATTTCCAATTTTATTTAACAAGGATGTTGTCAGTCAAAACTTCTAAGAGAAGTATCATTGCAATAAAGTTTTGTGAATCAGTCCCCATTAAGGCATATAAACGATATTTATCTGCTAATATAATTTCCATACCCATGATTGAATTTGATATAATCCTTGGTATGGATTGTCTTTTGGACTACGATGCAAAAAATCATTGTAAGAAGAAGGAGGTTACAATTCTCGATGATGATAAGGAGTACCTTATCTTTAGAGCAGAAACGTCACCATCTGATTATTAAATAGATCCACCCCCAGTAGCTCTACTAAATTATTAGGGAGGATGAGAATGAAATAATTATGGGTGAGGAAAAGAGTGTTCGAATAGAGGCGTACCCATTGTGCAAGAATATTTTGATGTGTTTCAAGAGGATTTACCTGGACATCCTCCAGGACGAGAAATTGAGTTTTCCGTTCATTTAATTCTTGGTTCAAGGCCCATATTGAAGATCCCTTATAGAATGGTCAGCGTGGAATTAGTGGAACTAAATAAACAACTAACGGAATTGAGTATTAAGGGATTTATTCACCCTAATGTTTCTCCATGGGGAGCCCCTGTCCTTTTTGTTTAAGAAGAAAGACAGATCTATGAGGTTGTTCATTGACTACAGGGAGATCAATGCTATAACAATAAAGAACAAGTATCCTTTACCCCTCATTGATGATTTATTTGACCAACTTCATGGAGCTCACCTAGCATCGCGGGCGGGGATACTTGATGAACGCTGTCAAGGAGATCCCCTTGAATGAAATCGGGTATACTCACCCACCAAAAAAAGAATCCAACTTTCAAGAATCAGATGAAGAGGCGTATTCTCTAGTCTGGACCCTGGTTCCCTTTGAATCTAGCAATTGGTTGGTCTTAGTGAATGGCTTGATCCGTATCGAGGAATGATTCATCGGAGGCGAGTAAGATAACTGACTACTTCTAGCCCGAAACTGGAAAGGTCAAATCTCCCACTTCGTCCAATTCCTTTTCATCAAGTCCGTCAGCAGCCTTTCTCTCTTCCGACCTATCAAGGTAACAACTTGGCTGGCCGCCCGAACAAGACCCCAGTCGTCATACCAGCATCTGATCCTCCAATTCCAAATTCCCCAAGCCTCGAGGGAACAGACCTATGAAATCCTTTTGCTAGGGACTGACTTTGTTTGATAGCTTCACTTCACAAGTTGTGAATTTTATCATTTACTAAAAACTGCTAGCGTTGACAAGAGATGAGCTAAAGAGGTGTCCGGGCAGTTGACCATACCCTACCACATAGAGACAGCAAGTTAAGCTCTTTCTGTATGAGTGAACGGTGAAACATGAAAACTCTTCTTTCCTTTCCCCGCCCGGGTATGGATCTGGAGCCTTCTCTAAATTGTTTGGCCTTCAATTTGCTCTCTACAGTGAGTCACCCGGATAATAGGATAAGGGAAAAGATCTGTAATAAAGTAAACTGCTGGATCTTGGTATGGGTCTAATAGTCATAGGTTGATATGCTGTTAGCTCTAGCGGAGATAGGTATGGAAGCTAAATGGGGTATATATCCAGGTATGCATCTAGATAAGGAACTGAACCTCACGCCATAAACGGAATCCCTATCATGAGCACGAGCATAATCTACTGGATCTACTGGGTCTATTGTACAGGGAAAGCCATCACTTGTCTCTATCTCTTGATATGGAAGGTATACTACTACCACTTCTACCGCTTCTAGATCAACAAATTGACCTTCAATCTGGATATCATTATTTGTGTGTGAATAAAGGATACATTCCGAAAACAGTATTTCAAACCAGGTACGGGCATTATGAGTTTACAGTAATGCCTTTTGGATTGACTAATGCACCCTTTGTCTTCATGGATCTAATGAATAGAGTTTTCAAGGAATATCTTGATGAATTTGTAGTGATATTTGTTGATGATATCTAGGTATACTCCAAAATCTATGAATATCATGAAAATCACTTGATCATTATACTAAAGACTCTTAGAAGAAATGAATTATATGGGAAGTTTAGCAAGTTTGAATTCTAGCTTCAGGAGATTTCTTTTCTTGGCCATATTATCTCTAAGGATGGAATCTCTATTGATCCTTCAAAGACCAAGGCAATCCAAGAATGGACAGCACCGACGAGTATAACTTAGGTACGTAGTTTTATTGGTTTAGTAGGTTATTATCTACGTTTCATCCAGAATATTGACCAGTTGGCTAACCCATTAACCAAGATCACACATAAAGGGGTTAAATTTGTTTTTACAAAAGAGTGTAAAGAATGTTTTGAAGAACTGAAGAGAAGATTAGTAAATTCTATTATCTTAAATCTACCATCAGGGAAATATGGGTTTGTTATTTATAGTGATGCTTCAAAGAAAGGACTTGGTTGTGTCCTTATGCAAAATGATAGAGTTATTTCCTATGCATCACGACAGCTAAAAATTCATGAGAAAAACTATCCCACTCATGATCTAGAGTTAGCAGCTCTAATATTTACTCTGAAGATATGGAGACACTATCTCTATGGTAAAAATGTGATATTTATACTAATCACAAGAGTTTGAAGTATATTTTCTTATAGAAATAAATCAACATGAGGCAAAGATGGTGGCTTGAACTACTCAAGGATTATGATTTCAATATACACTACCAACTATAGAAGGTAAATAAGGTGGAAGATGCTTTGAGTAAATAGGACCATAGGGTTTTGAACAAGATTATAGTTGAAAGGGGTCCTATTTTCATGAATCTAGTAAAGATAGATATGGGAATAAACATGGAATTAGAAACATCAATACTTTTTCAAATGGTTGCCAAACCATCTTTACTGGAAAGGATAAAGAGTTCTCAGACTGATGATGAGGATTTTCAAAAGAATATTAAAACTGTAAATGATAGGAGATTGAGTGAAATCGTATATGAAGATGGAATTTTGAAATTTGGGAAGAGACTTTGTGTTCCTGATATACCTAATCTAAAAATGGAATTGTTGGATAATTCTCATAGCTCTAATTTCTCTATACACCATGGGAGCACCAAGATGTATAGATATTTGAAGGAACCTTTTTGGTGGGACAACATGAAAAGAGAGATTTCTGATTTTGTATCAAGATGTATGGTTTTCCAAGAAGTGAAAGCCGGAAGACAACATCTTATAGGAGTCATGAAACCTCTTCCCTTAACTGAGTGGAAATGGGATGATATTACCATGGAATTTTTCATGAGGCTACCAAAGACTTCTAGAAGGAATGATGCAATATGGGTCATTGTTGATCATCAAAACAAGTCAGCACATTTTCTTGCTATAAGAGAATATTTACATCTTGAAAGTTTAGCAAGAATATATATTAATGAAGTTTTAAGACTTCAGGGAGTACCCCTATTGATTGTTTCTAATCGTGATCCCCATTTTACATCAAGATTATGGAAAAGTATTCAGAATGCACTGGATGCTGAACTTCGTTTGAGCACTGCCTACCACCCTCAAATTGATGGACAATCAGAACGGACTATTCAATTATTAGAAGACATGTTAAGATCTTGCTCACTTGACTTTCAAGGTATGTGGGATCAATATTTACCACTGGTAGAATTTTCCTATAACAATAGCTTTCATTCAAGTATTCAGATGGAACCATATAAAGCGTTATATGGAAAGAGATGTCGCACACCAACTTGTTGGGATGATGTTGGTGAAAGAAAACTCGTAGGCCCAGAACTTGTTGAGGAAACAATGTAAAAAGTGAATATTATCCAAACCCACATCAAATCAGCTCAAATTAGACAAAAGAACTATATCGATAACCAAAGGAAGGATTTGGAATTTCAGGTAGGAGATCAAGTTTTCTTGAAGGTATCTCCATGTAAGGGAGTTGTACGATTTGGTAATAAGGGTAAATTAAGTCCCAGGTACATCTGACCTTTCTAAATTCTAGAATGAATTGGGGTTGTAGCTTACCATTTTGTAATGCCACTAAGTCTCTCCAAATTTCACGATGTATTCCATGTATCACTGTTGAGAAAATACATACTTAACCCAATGCATGTACTCACCTATGAGGAAATTAAACTAGAACATGATTTGTCTTATTGTGAAGAGCCTGTTAAGATTCTTGATACTAGAGAACAAGTGTTGAGAAACCAGACGACTCGTCTAGTAAAAGTTCTATGGAGAAACCATAAGATGGAAGAGGCAACGTGGGAACCAGAGGAACTTATGATGAAGAACCACCCGAATCTTTTTTTGCGGTAGTATTCTAGAAATTTTGAGGATCAAATTATTTTAAGGATGGAAGAATGTAACACCCCAAGCATCCATGGTACGTTTCCCTTTGAATAATGTGATATCTTGCATTTACGCAACATCGAGATTCTAACATACTACAACCAATCAAACTAGCTGTTATGAATATTAATACCCATTTTTTGAGATTTTATAAATTTTATTTTTCAAAATGGACTTTATTTTTGAATTCTTAATATCTAAATTAACTTAGGGTGAATTTTTTGTATTTTTCTGAAAACTTTCAATTTTTGATGAATAGTGAAAAACACTGCGTTATTGGTTAAAACCGGCTTTTTATTTAAATAATTATCTATTTTATTTAAATTTATTTTATGTCAAAATAGATACATAATACCTATATAAGTTCAATGTAATTAATTGGAGTCATTTTATAATAATTTTAGATATATAAAAATTTTATTGAACTTTTTACCGTCTTTTCCCCACCTCTTAAGAGCATTTGCAAATTTGCATAAAACTTAATTTTAACGCTTCTTTGAGTTGAATTTAAAAAATCTAAGAAACAAGGTTAATATTAGTAAGTAAAATTTGGTTCAATAAGATGAAAATATTTTTTGGTGGATAGTAACTTTTGACTTTTATTTACCACGGTTAAAAGTAAATAGGGTAATTAAGGGTAAAAATAATATCATAATTACCATAACACATGTACTAATTCTATTGGATAAGTATAATTCGACCAAATTTACCTTATGAATAAAATATGATCCTCTTTGGTCCACATGGATTAGATGAAGACATTTATTATTATTTTATTTAAAGAAGAGTTAAAAGAGTTAAATTCAAATTGTAATAACTAAACCATTTTTAATATAGGGTTACACATAATATAAATTTGACTATAAATAATAATTATAAATATAAAACTTTTTCCTACATAATGGTATTTTATTTATAATTTTTAGACATTTTAAAATTTAATTTATTTATGACACAATGATGATGCAGTAATTACCATATTAATGAAATATTAAAATAATTGATATTATAAATATCCAAATAAATGTATATTGAGACTAATGATGAATTACACTAATTTTCTAGGTTAATATTATATTTTAGGGTTGGTTAAATAAATTTTATTCGAATTGATAAAGTTTTTATGGCTTTCAAAAAAATCAAATACTAAATAGTGTCAAAATTGACATAATTGAGTTTTTAAAACAAATATTATATTATTAATGAAAATAATATTCCTAAAAATCTAAAGTTCTGCCAAAAAACTTAGATAAGATTGTATAAATTAATGATGAACCACATGGGGTTCTATTGGCTTGTTATAGTAAGTTTATTAACCATATAATATAAAAATATAAAGAGACATGGTAAATGAAAAACTATTCTACTAAGAGTTAAATCTAAAATATAAGGTTAATATGATAACATAAACCTGTATAAAACCTATTAGTTGAGAGGTTTTAGACCCATACCCACCTTATCCTTTAAATAATTCATTTTTGAGACTTTAGAAACCGAAAATATTTTTATTATAAAATAACATTTCAAGCTTTTCCTAAAGTGACCCTCACCTCTCTTATAAAAGGGAACTTACCCTTCTCTTAATTTCACACCTCCAAAGCCTTTTATCTCAGACAAACCCTACCCAAATTTCCTCCCAAATTTCCTCCCTTAATCCTAGAGGCCTTACTTTGGTCAGAAATCCAACATAAAGATCCCTTTTGATCAAATAAAAATGAAGAACCTGAAGAAACGGTAAATATTTCATCACCTCTTTCAAGTTATTTTCTTCTTCCACTTCCTCTTTATTTTCTGTTTCCATTATAAAATAATAAATCCAGTATATTATATATACTGTGATGTTATTATAAAAACATTAAAACCATATTCATTATTCTATTCATCCTATAAATGACAAAGTCACCATATGTGCGTAGGTACGGATTACCGTCTCCACATCGTGGTGTAGTTTGTTATTCAAAAATTTAATTATTTGGATGGGTATAATAATGAGTATAACTTATGTAAATAATAAATATAACATGTTAATTATTCTTTATATATGATATACCATCCAATTACATACGATTTCTTCATCAATATAATGATATTGTCGCTCGTCCGTATGTATGGATTATCGTCTCCACGAACGCGATGAGATTCATTCCCCATCGTAATAATTCAAGAATAATTTTCATTTTATGATTATATTTTTGAACATAATATAATTATTTATATGAATCAAATACATCATATCCATAATAAACATGGCTAATGTATCCAATCATATAAAGGAAAATGAATCAGTTAACACCCGAAACGATGATACTACTAAAACATTATTAACAAAGCAATATTGTAAGATCATATATGATATCATATTTATGTATATAGTTCTTTTATAAATTAATAAAAATGTTTTAACTATTATAAAAGAGGTTAAAATACCATCTACTAAGGAAAAGTACAAGTTAAGGGTTAGTTTCACAATCTCTTTATCATCCGGGTTTGTTTTTACGTAAGGATCTACTGGGACCTCTTTATCATCCGCATCCATGTTTTCTTAAAAATGTATTTCAAAATTTTTTTAGTATTTACTAGACTATGGGTTAAATTCATTTATACCCTTATTTGAACTTATATGTTTTTAAAGGAATCTTTCCGTCATTTTCCAAAAAAGGTACTTTATGACCTTTTCGATAAAAATTGAGGTAAGAATATTGTTTTAACTTATACGGTGGGTGTGGCTATTTTCCGCCGTTATAAAATCATTGAAGCTTACCTTACAAGATTATAAGAATATTTTCAAAATAAATATTTTCTTTTATAATTATGTGACTTTTAAATGGTTTCAAAATAGAAAGAGGTATTTCTTTCAAATAGTTTTCATTTCATCTATGTCAACATCCTTTGATGGATTTTAAACTTGTCTGAAGTTGATTTATTATGATAAAAATATTCTATATTGTATTGAAGGTTTTGTGTTATGTTTGACTATGTATGTGTTGTTTTTATATCATTCATGGTTTATAGTTAAAGTATTGACATTTTGTATGCTATTTTTAATACGAATGTTTATGTTATTTTTCAACCATTTCATATGAGGAATGTATTGGACTTAGTATGTGACAAGGGGAGCCCGCTATAGCTCTGCGGTGCATCGGTAGGTCTTATGAGACAATTAGATGTGGAATTTTCTAGGGCCTTTCCCATTTTGATATATGGTTCTGGACGAGGCCTTAATCATTTTTAGACGTCTTGGCCGAGGCCTTGACAAAATGTTTCAGAATGTTCGACTTTATACATTCCCTCATTATGAAAATAATAATAATGGTTCATGTGGTTATTTGACTAGTAGAATATCCATGACTACGTTCAATTATGGAATTATTTACTCAACTCATATTCCTGCCATAAAGTGTTCATGTTTATTATTTGTAAAGGCATGTGTTTTGAATTATTCAACATGCCTAATTTTTATGTTATATTCTGTTGTATTGCATACCCTTACTAAGCATTTGAGATCACCCCTTTATTATGTTTTATTTTCCCAGGATATGAAGAAGTTATTTATTAGTGACTTGAAGGCATAATCTAGCAGGCTTGGATGTTTCTAATGTAATAAATTAGTGTTTTATTTCTTTTCAAGTTGTAATGTTGAACTTATGTATGTATCTTGTTTCAAATAATAATAAACTGATCATTCTTTTGGGACATTATTACTTGATCAAGACAATGTTATGTAATAAAACACCGACTCTGGGTAACTGGGGTTGGGGCATTACAACATACCATACCCCTCACATGTACTAATTCTATAGGTGGTGCAACTGTATAATGATCTCTCTCATGAGGAGAAGCTGGTGAAGATGTTGGACCCAAAAGACAATGTTTTTTGAAACAATATAAATCAACCTATCAATATACTTTTGGTGAAAAATACGTTTGGAAAGGAAAAATGGGAACCAGAAGATCCCATTAAACAAAAATATCCTCATTTTTCACCTTAGTTTTTATAATGAAATCTCTAGGGAAAACTTTTTGGGGATAGAATATAAAACCTAAGATTTTAGTATATATATTTCCTTTAAATTCTATAACTTTCTTCAGACAGACTAAAATGAAAATTATTATGTGTTAATAATTTATGTTTACCTCCTTTAAACAATTATTCGGTATCCATATTTGATCTAATATATTCAAAATATTCAATTGAAATGTTTATATAAAATTGTATTAAAAATAATTAATGGTTAAAAATATTTTTCATTAATAAAAGTGTTTTATATATATATTGTGTATTTTCAGTTAAAAGGTAAATAAATAATTTTTTAGAAATATAATTAGATATATTTTATTTTATTTTAAAATTTATAATAATAAAATTATATTCGTATAATTTTTTTTCATTTTTCAAAAATATTTAATTTTATGCTAAATATATAAAAATACTGGCCTTTGATAATTTTATCACTAATTTAAATATTTTAAACTTAAATATTTTTGAAACCCTTTATCACTATATATATATATATATTTAATAAATCAATTTTATAAACCCATGATTAACATTTTTGATCATAAGCGATATTTTGTTATAAAAGTTGTTTTTGATATATTATATATCTTAATTTAAAAGTAAATTATCTCTTCTATAGAAATTGATTTAGATTAAATGGTGGATAAATTAGGATTTATCACATCACATTTTTGTGGTAGGTATCTCATTTTTATTTAGTAAAAAAATAATTACTATGATTAATATTTAATTAGGAAGAATTAATTTTTAAGAGAGTAAACTAATGTGCTAGGAATTTCTCAAAATTTTCATGACCTTTAGCCCATCTATAAACCATTTTTTAGCCTATAAATGCATTACCATGTGTATAAAAATCCTTACCATATCTAACTTACATAACTTCCATTCACCTCCATTCTTACCTCATACTAAACATTCTTTTCCAAGGAAAGTTCCATTTTCTTTACTTACAAAAGGAGAACACTTATACTACTTCAATACATGACCACCAATTAAAATTAATTTTTAAAATATAACTTAATTACCTATAATAGATTTTAAAATAAATCAATCCCCTAGTCACCATAGGACATCATAACTCCTTAATTTTCAATAATACTTTCATGAAAATAATCAATGTCTCGATGAAGGTATCATATATTTCTTAACCTTTATTTCTTATTCCTTTTTTAAAATACCACCTATAACATCTTCTATCCATGATATGATGATAACATTAGTTTAAATTTTATACTGTAATATTTTTATACTAATGGAACATCCATTTTAAATCTTCCTCCAAAACTATTTAAAAAATAAAAATTTCATCATGTGTATGTGAAGACTTATGCCTCCATGAATGACTTGTGTTAATATTATTAATCATGTTTCTTATTGAGTTAGAATTTTGATTTTTAATTAATAAATATTTTATTTATATCTTCATTATTATTCTAAAATGATAAATCATTTCTAATTTCTACCTCCCTTATGTTTAATAGAAATTAATATTGTCAACCGTCTGTACATGCAGATTACTACCTCCACGTAGCAACAAGTTTTATTTCCCATTACCTCCAATAAATGATGAATTTAAAAAAATGATGTATAAAAATTATATTTACCACACTATTAATATTATGAAAAATAATAATCTATTTTAGAAATAATCTCAATTACGGTCAACATGCCAACTGATTCACGTAAAAATCAACTGAACCACCTCTAGTAACCTTTATAAGTGGAAATATAATAAAAATGAACAAATTATGACATTAAATAGAACATAAAAATAATGATAAATTATTAAGTATATTTTTAAGGTTTTTAAATGAACATAATTTAATTATACCTGAATTTAATTACAAGTTCAGAACACTTTGGGACATAAAGGTAGGGGATCTTCTGTACTCCCCTCATAACATACCATTTATGATTTATCTTTATTTTCTCCCTTATATGACAAATTATCCTCAAATACATTATTATTTTTGTATATTTTTATCTTTCATATATACTCATTTTAATATATCTTCCACTTCTGGTGTTATACATGTTTTATGTTCCTTCTAAATACCCAATTTTAATGAAACCTAGTCTAAATGGATTTTAAAATTATTATTTCTCATCAACCATTACCCCCTTAAAATATTTTTAAACCCTTAATAGATTATAAAATTTATATTTATTTTATGTATAACCCACTAGGTTCAATTATGAAAATCCACTTTTATTTATTTTTTATAAAACTCTTCTCTCTAAAAGTTACATTATTTATTTTGAAAAGCATCACCAATGTGGTTAGTTTTTAGGCTTACTTATTAAAACATACTGATTGATTTTTCTACCATGGGACTCTATAGATAATAATTATATTCCTTTTATATTTGAATTTTAAAATTAATAAAATCCCTTCTTCTCATGGAAATCCTTATGTAATATCTTTCAGAAATTCTTTGAGTCAAGATCATGAAACTTAGTTCTTTCTCATTGGTTTTTATATTTTTTACATCTTATGTATGGTTTATTCTCCCTCATATGGAAAACATACGTATTATTATTATTATTATTTTATTGGTGTTAGTAGAATTATATATCCCTCCAATTCATTGGGTAATGTTTCTATCCCATGATATATCATGGTGTGTGGGTAATGAGCATAGCCAACTATGGTGCATGGGAATTTAGCATAGCCAACTATGTTATGATAATGAGGTATTATGTAAGAACCCAGGTTTTTAGAACGGGTCAAAATCCCGACCCTGTTTAAATTTTTGACTTGTTTCTGAGGAAACTAGATTAAATGGGAAGGTTATGGAAATTTTCAGACTACACGCCATGTACTTTAAGTACATGCTGTGTACGTGAAGGCGGGTGATCGGCCATGTGCTCGATGAGTACATGTCATGTAATGACCGTGTAGTGGTTTCTTACTACATGGCGTGTAGTTTTGAACAGGCCGTGTAAACCCCGACCGTGTGAGGCTAATATATGGTGTGTAGGCCATTGGCCGGGTAGAACCAGGGCCACGCCATGTTCCCTTGGACACGCCGTGTAGTCTAGCCGTGTATGAGGGATATACATGGCGTGTGGGTATGTCAGCGAGGAAGATAAGAGGAACCCAGTACACTCCGGTTACCCAGAGGTACACACCGGGTACTCATGTCGGCAGGTTCGGAAAGTAAGTCGGCAGAATTAATCCACCTTATGAACAGTTAAATGACCAATATATAGCGTGTGCTCAAAAAGTACATGTCGTGTACTTTCTTTTTTTGTGCTAAAATGGGAAGTAGCCTCGTTTTGAGGCAGAACACACCATCCTCCACCTGGACATGCGAACCAGGCCGGTCGAACCCCGTTTCTCCTCCTGATCATCCGTCTGAGACCCGTTTCGACTTCTGATTAGTGAGTTGGAACCCCCTCGGTAAGGCCTCGATTCCTCTTTGGCCATTTTGTCTGATTTTTGTTCTAGAACAAGTTATATCCCTTTGATTAGTTTTGAATCTTTTGTACATTTACCGTGTTTTAGACCGAAATGGCGGGTGTTACTGGAGGAGTAGCATCGTGCGAGTCTTAGGTAGGTAGTGCATACCTCATTTTGTTTTTTCGTATTTGTTTGGGTGACGCGGCCTTCGGTGCATTTTCAGGTATTTTTAGTGGGACCCGTTTTATCTGCTTTTTCATACAGAATTGTTTATGGGACCTCTGGGATGCTTTTGGGTATGCCCGGTTACCAGTTTGCGTGAGCAGGGCCGGGTGAGGGGTCATTGCTCGTCGGGGCATTTTGGCTGGGGAACGCCAAAATGGTTTTAATTGATATATTATTTTTATAAACTGTTTAGTTTTTTTTTTTAAGCCTTTTATAATTGTTGGAGGCATTTAATACCTCTTTGTTGGAATGGGACAGCACCTGGTATAGTGAAATCTGACTGTTTAGTTGGTTTTTCTTGGTTATTTTTTTTTGTTTAACTATGTTATATATGAGATTGTTGAATTTCATCTGCTGGACCCTTTGGGGTTATGTTGGGCTTGGCCCGGTTACGTTTGGGTGATGCTGATCACAAGTTGGGGCTTTTCCCGGGTTACTTTGGATGGTTTTGACCATGGGATTGGGCGTCATGGACGTCGGCTTGAGGCAGTACGACTGTCAGGTTGGGCATGGCCCGGGATACTAGGGTGGCGATGCCATCGGACTTGAGCGACATGGTCACAGGGACATGAGGTGTCAGACGTATTTGTGTCTTAGGACTATTTTGGTGATTACCGCTCACTGGGACTTTGATTAGTGCGCACATAAAGATACTCCGTGATAAGGTGGTTTTGACCACTCGTGTGGGTAGAGGTTCCCGTAGTTGTAGTTAGGTATTTTGGTTGGGGGTGCTTGCCGTAGAAAGTCGCGTGCGAGTTGAGGAGCCTTCAGGAGATGGGCGTGCCTTCGGGACGTCGGTACTTGAGACACAAGGTGTCAGGAGGCACATGGTGCTGGGTTACTATTTGTGGGCGTGCCTTCGGGACTTCGGTACTTGAGACACGAGGTGTCAGGAGGCACTTGGTGCCGAGTTAATATTTGGGGCGTGCCTTCGGGACATCGGTACTTGAGACACAAGGTGTCAGGTGGCACATGGTGTCGGGTTACACGATAGAGATTCCGGTGTTGGCTGAAGCAGGTGACACTCCATGGTGGTGGTTGAGCACCAGTGGAGTTTGTGTTTATTTGTGCATTGTACTGTTTACTTCTTTCCTTAGAAATGCATGACTACTTAAACACATATATTTGGTATGCACCATTGGGTGGTATCTTACTGAGATTTGTCTCACACCCTGCACGGGCCCTTCAGGACGCGTGCAGACTTTATGGATTTACGTGCAGGAAAGAGGCCAGCTTCAGGAGCTGGGTTACGTTAGTTTTTGCATGGAGATGGTATGGACCTTGAGGTCATGCTTAGCTAGGGTTTAATTTGTTCTGTTTACTTTTCTGTATCAGCATGCTTACTTGTTGTAGCTTCTATTGGTTGGCCATTAGCGCCCTTTTTATACTCAGTTATGTATGACTTGATTTGGATGCATTCTTGGTTGTTTACAGTAGTTGTTGTAGTTGATTGCTGGAATTTTGTTCTGTTTATTGTCTGCTACACTTGTTTCCTATATTTCTTCTGTCGTTTATTGCTATTGGATATGCTTTCTCTCTGCACGTCTGGTTCGAGTCTGCTGAGTCTTTCTTTCTGCTACATCTTTACTATTATACTCAGACCATTACCCTTACTATGATCCTCTGAGAGGGTATAGCCTCCCCACTATACCTATTCAGACCCTCGCTGCTAGTCGATAGCCTTTGGCGTTCAGGGTAGGTGCGCCTAAGGTAGTGACACCCGACCCGTTCGGCACTGTTCAGGTGGTTGGCCGGGTACGGGACGTTACAAAGTGGTATCAGAGGAGTTCGTGACAGGGATTTAGTAGTAGCGTATGACTAGATACTAATGAGTTTGAGACTTCTCTTTTTATTTCTGCTGGTTTTACTATTTGGGATATGGTAGACTGGAGATAGGTTGTTGTTACTGGAACTGGGTTTCTAGCTTGTTCTTGGGTGCCTGCAGCCCCAGGTATGAAGGATGGACCAAGATGCCATGGGTGGGAATTGCTATTTTCTTTTTTCTCAGAATACAGTTTATATGATTTCCACCTCGGTGGCTCACTTGATGTGTGATGTTCTTGATTGTGATATGTGACCCTTGACCCGGTATGGTAAGGGAGAATTGGACCTTGGCCTGGTATAGCAAGGCTAGTTGTTGGCTTTTGATAGGCACATTTTTAGGGTATTTCAATTTCATAATTTCACGTATGCTTTGTGAAGTGATAATTCCATGTGAATGAAATATCAATTACCATGATTTATATGCTTTAACATGTCATTTGGTTAAATTCCTAATAGAATTGCTAGTTGTTTCAATGTGTATGCCATGATTTATTTTTGTAGAATTGCATGTTGCAGGATTTTGAGTCTGGCTCTTATGAGAGTAGACAGGTACTATGGTTGAGGCAGTGTGACTGTCGGGATTGGGCGACTCGGTCATCGGTTTGAGGAAACGTGAGTTGTTGGGATGGGCATGGACTGAGGTAAATTTGATACTTGGCTCTATTAAGGGCGGGTAAGGAGGCCATGAGGCCAGGATGCCGTGGGGAATGGGTTGCAGTGAGGGGGAGTAAGGGTAGTTGTTATGCACTGCCTTTTACTACTTTCCTTATCTGTATAGAATATATTGTTATATATATATGGGTTGTCTGAACATTTATGGTATTCAGCGGTTTACTCCTTCACGGCTCGATGGAGCGACAGGCAGGAGAGGACATAGTGCCGCAGGATCAGGGTCAGAATTCGGTACAGGCAGAGCACGAGCCACAGGTATAGGCTCAGGGACAGGATCAGGTTCAGGATCCAGTACAGGCAGGACAGCAGCCGGGTTTGGCATCGTTCAGGTCGTGGCTTGACGAGCAGCTCTGGGCGAGCCTGGTACGCGTCTTGTAGGGGATTGACATAGGTACGCAGGGTACAGAGCCTTCTATGGTGTATCTGATACGAGAGTTCCAGTCGCAGCACCCACCGCTTTTTTAGGGTGAGGGTGGTCTGCAGGCGGCTGAGAACTGGATAGAGATCATGCAGATGATCTTCTAATAGCTTGAGACGCCTCCAGGGTGGAGGGTCAAGCTGGATACATACATGCTGAGAGGACTGGAAAAGCGTTGGTGGGACGTACAGGTTCAGGCTCGTAGGCATGAGGGACTGGCATATAAGGACTTCGAGTACAGGTTCTTTGAGCATTTCTATCCGGAGACGCTGAGGGCAGAGAGAGCTCAAGAGTTCTTGATTCTTTAGCAGGGAGACACGTCCGTCATGGACTATGTAGCTACCTTCACAGAGTTGTCATGCTTTTCACCTAGTATGGTGAGCGATGACGCAGCTAGAGTGAGGCGCTTCGAGGATGGATTACGACACGCCATTCGGGTTTAAGTGAACATTTTCAGGATGGGTTCTTTCTCCGAGGTGGTGAATCAGGCGCTTATAGTAGAGGGAAACGAGAGGGAGAAATATCGCTTGGGCAGGGTGACAGCTTCAGGTGATGGTTTGGACAGCAGGAAACGAGGACGAGACGAGTTCCAGCAAGGAAGTCAGGCCAGGGATTCAGCTAGACCACCTCGTGGGAGTTCTTCGGTGATTTGCTTCCAGTGTGGATATCCAAGACATGTTCGGGCGCAGTGTGATAGGACTCCAAAGGAGTGCTGGGCATGTGGAAAAGATGGGCATCTGGAGAGGATTTGCAGACAGCCTTCTCAGATAGCCAGCAGACAGGGACCAGGAAAGACTGCAGCATCTGGAGTTGGTTTAGGTTCGGTACCCAGAGAGGGTAGTCGAGGTTCAGTTGTGCATGGATGTCATGACAGAGACGGTGGGACCCAGCTGAGGGGTCAGTGGCTAATGACTGGAGCAGTATTGTAGGGGAGTTAGGTGTCAGGCAGCCATGTTTCAGGCCAGGTGCACGCTGTGGAGCTGCCAGAGGCTGAGCAGGATGGTGAGCCGATGACAATTAGAGGTACACCACGGTGTGACCGTGATCTCCATGTTTCCTTTTTGGAATGACCTGTAGAGGTATGTCTGTTTTGAGTGCACGAGGTGCACAGGATATTTGTGGAATTACTAAATTCTAGTCAGTGGGTTGGCACCATATCAGGTGCATGATATATATATAAATATGTATGAGATGTGTGGCATCGGGGCATCGTGGATGCGGGTTACTTGAGGTGCTAGTCACAAGGACCTCGTGGAGGCGGACACCGATGCGATGCAGGATACTTTGGGTGTCGAAAGCGACACAGGAGCACCAATGAGGTGCAGGGGTAACGATGCGTCACGGGAGGATTTTACTTCTGGAAAATAGGTTAGTAAACCCTGTTTGTTGTACGTTTTGTTGGGTTGATACCGGGTAAGTAAATTCCTAAGGTGGGTAGCCCCCTTGAGGAATTTAGCCGGAACCTTTGAGACCGGGGTAGTACAGGTTGTTTAACCAGGATGGCCATGGTCGGTGCCATCTCCTGGTTTCGTTTGGTAGCTCGGGGACGAGCTACGTTAAGGTGGGGAGTCTGTAAGAACCCGGGTTTTTAGAATGGGTCAAAATCCCGACCCTGTTGAAATTTTTGACTTGTTTTCGAGGAAACTGGATTAAATGGGAAGGTTCTGAAAATTTCCAGACTACACGTCGTGTACTTTAAGTACACGTCGTGTACGTGAAGGCGGGTGACCAGCCATGTGCTCGCTGAGTACATGTCGTACAATGACCGTGTAGTAGTTTCTTACTAAACGGCGTGTATTTTTGAATACGCCGTGTAACCCCTGACCGTGTGAGGCCAATACAAGGCGTGTATGCTGTTGGTTGGGTAGAACCATGGCCACGCCGTGTTCCCTTGGACACACCGTGTAGTCTAGCCGTGTATGAGGGATATACATGGTGTGTGGGTATGTCGGTGAGGAAGAGAAGAGAAACCCAGTACATGCCGTGTACCCAGAGGTACACACCATGTACTCATGTCGACAGGTTCGGAAAGTAAGTCGACGGAATTAATCTGCCTTATGAATAGTTAAATGACCAATAAACGGTGTGTATTCCAAAAGTACACGCCGTGTACTTTCTTTTTTGTGCTAAAATGGGCAGTAGCCTCATTTTGAGGCAGAACACATCATCCTCCGCCCGGATACGCGAACCAGGCCGGTCGAACCCCATTTCTCCTCCCGATCGTCCGTCCGAGACCCATTTTGACTTCTGATTAGTATGTTGGAACCCCCTCGGTAAGGCCTCAATTCCTCTTTGGACGTTTTGTCTGATTTTTGTTCTAGAACGAGTTATATCCCTTTGAGAAGTTTTGAATCTTTTGTAGATTTACAGTGTTTTGGACCGAATTGGTCGGTGTTACCGGAGGAGTAACATCATGCGAGTCTCAGGTAGGTGGTGCATACCTCATTTTGTGTTTTCATAGTTGTTTGGGTGATGTGGCCTTTGGCGCATTTTCAGGTATTTTGAGTGGGACCCGTTTTATCATTTTTTCATACAGAATTCTTTATGGGACCTCTGGGATGATTTTGGGTATGTCCGGTTACCAGTTTGCGCGAGCAGGGCCGGGTGAGGGGTCGTTGCTCATCGGGGCATTTTGGTCGGGGAACACCAAAATGGTTTTAATTGATATATGATTGTTATAAACTGTTTAGATTATTTTTTTTAAGCCTGTTATAATTTTTGGAGGCATTTAAGACCTCTGTGCTGGAATGGGACAGCACCTGGTATAGTGCAATTTGATTGTTTTGTTGGTTTTGCCTGGTTATGTTTTTTGTTTAACTATGTTATATATGTGATTGTTGAATTGCATCTACTGGACCCTTTGGGGTTGTGTTGGTCTTGACCCGGTTACGTTTGGGTGATGCTGATCACAGGTTGGGGATTTGGCCGGGTTACTTTGGGTGGTTTTGACCACGGGATTGGGCATCATGGACGTCATCTTGAGGCAATACAACTGTCAGGTTGGGCATGGCCCAGGATACTAGGGTGGCGATTCCATCGGACTTGAGCGACATGGTCGCAGGGACACGAGGTGTCAGATGTATTGGTGTCTTAGGACTATTTTGGTGATTACCGCTCACCGGGACTTTGAGTAGTGTGCACACAGAGATACTCTGTGATGAGGTGGTTTTGACCACTCATGTGGGTAGAGGCCCCCATAGTTGTGGTTAGGTATTTTTGTTGGGGGTTCTTGCCATAGAAATCCACGCGGGAGGTGAGGAGCCTTCAGGAGATGGGCATGCCTTCGGGACGTCGGTACTTGAGACACGAGGTGTCAGGAGGCACATTGTGCCGGGTTACTATTTGTGGGAGTGCCTTCGGGACGTCGGTACTTGAGACACGAGGTGTCAAGAGGCACTTGGTGCCATGTTACTATTTGGGGTGTGCCTTCGGGATATTGGTACTTGATACACGAGGTGTCAGGTGGCACATGGTGTCAGGTTACAAGATAGAGATTCCGGCATTGGCCGAAGCAGGTGACACTCCATGGTGGCGGTTGAGCACTAGTGGAGTTTGTGTTTATTTGTGCATTGTACTATTTACTTATTTCCTTGGAAATTCATGACTGCTTAAACACATATATTTGGTACGCACCATTGGGTGGTATCCTACTGAGATTTGTCTCACATCCTGTACGGGCCCTTCGGGACGCGTGCAGACTTTATGGATTTACGTGCAGGAAAGAGGCCATCTTCAGGAGCTAAGTTACGTTAGTTTTTGCGTGGAGATGGTATGGACCTTGTGGTCATGCCTAGATGGGGTTTACTTTGTTCTATTTACTTTTTTGTATCAGCATGCTTACTTATTGTAGCTTCTGTTGGTTAGTCATTGGCTCCCTTTTTATACTCAGTTATGTATGACTTGCTTTGGATGCATTCTTGGTTGTTTACAGTAGTTTTTGCAGTTGATTGATGGCATGTTGTTCTGTTTACTGTCTGCTGCAGTTGTTTCCTATATTGATTCCGATGTTTATTGCTATTGGATATGCTTCCGCTCTGTGGGTCTGGTTCAAGTCTGCTGACTCTTTCTTTCCGTTGCATCTTTACTGTTATACTTGGACCAGTACCTATACTATGATCCTCCGAGAGGGTATAGCCTCCCCACTATACCTATTCAGACCCTCGCTCCTAGTCGGTAGCCTTTGGCATTCAGGGGAGGTGTTCCTAAGGTAGTGACACCTGACCCGTTCGGCACTGTTCGGGTGGCTAGCTGGGTACGGGACGTTACATATTAAGCCTCAAATTAGGATTATAGTTTCATGTTTATGGTGTTTCCAAATTCTTATGATTACATGTTCTTATGATATGATCATATTTACTCTAATATTTTTCTAACATTTCTTTATACCAGGATTCCATTCTTATGATCATTCTCTTTAAGATATAATGTTATGCCTCCCATGTTATGAACATTTATCATGTTTATTCCCTTAATAGGATTTATAGATCATTCTATTCCTTATATATTTCCCCAATTTTATCATATACAAACTTATACGGACCTATGGGAGTTAGGATCACTCTAGGTAGATTAAATAAAGATAACGATTTCATATTTTAATATGGTGTATATATAATTCTAATCCTATAATGATACTTGACACTAGATCCTTGAATTTTTTTTGTAAACCATGTTAAAATTTATTATATAATTTGTGCTTAAATCATGGGTCATCATAGGTTTACATTAAGGAAACATTGTTTTTTTCTTCGATATATTTTTACTTGGATGCAAATTTTTTCTTCACTTGAGAAACAAGATATCTCTAGTTTTTTTAATTACTCCTTTTTTTAGCCTTTTTCTAACTCATCAGAAAATATAAAAAATATTATATCTTCTCATTATAATTTGTATTCATAGGTGTGGATTATAGAAACTGAAATGAAAATTGAAACTACTTGTTCTTTTCATTTTTTCACTATTTAGTTCCTTTTGATGAAGTATCCATGTCATATATATAACATCTTTATGACCAACCAAAATTCAATTACATACTCTCTATTTTTGGGTTTTTAGTTTCCTTTATTAGTAATCCTATAATCCTCATAGTCAATTATTTTTTCCACCATACTAATTTGAAGTGCCTTGGGTTCGGATACTCCACCGTGAATGGGGGGATGAATCAACGGATATTGATTATTAAATTTTCTTCAAAATTAAACAAAACTCAATATCCTATTAAATAATGATTCACTCAATTATATATTCTCAACCTCATTAATTTCTATATAATATTATGAAATAATGAACATGATTATTTTTACAAGGTTTGGACCTTCATGGGAACCTACTACTTATCCTAGTTGGTTAGTCTATATAACCACAAATTCTTCATTATATGAAACAAAATTATACAAGAATTTAGTGTTATCACATAAGCATACTTTTATAGTTTACATTCATATCAAACAATAAAATTTCAAACTACTTCTATATAGAATATACAACCTTAATGAGAAATATCTTCTTGAGAATTTAGTTACTTCATAAACATTATAATTAAATCTTCCTCACTGAGCCTTCATAAATATCAAAGAAAACATTCTCAATTCCTATAGATCTAATTTAGTACTTTTTTTAAATCATAGACTCGACTGATTTCAAGGAATTCTCAAGATCCACTAGTTTTGTAAGATTATATTTGAACAAAGTATTTAGTGTCTCTCTAAAACTCTATCTATTTTTCATAATATTTTTTATATCTATAAATTTTCCATTTTATTCTTTTAAAATAACTGATTTTGAGGAAACTAAGAGACCGAAAATTATTTTAATTCTCAAAACACATTTTCTAGCTTATAAATTTTTGTTATTATCTCAAAACAATAATAAAACATGTTATTGTAAATTAAATAAACTATTAACATTTAAAACATGCACCATTATCTCATAAATATTCTTCACTTTTAATAACTACATTTTTATAGAAAAATACCACTTCCACCCATCTTGTTTCTCAACAACTCATAAAATATTTATTTTAGAATCTTCTCCAACATTGATCAATATTATGAATAATTAAAAAATATATAATTTTCAGTTCCAAGAATACCTATATTCCTCCTCCCCTAATAAACAATGTAGATATCTAACTTCTTTAACCTACTTGTATAACACAATATATTTTGAAAATACCTCACCCAAAAATACACTTACATTGGTAAAATAACAATAATTATTCCATATCTAGAGTCCAATTATTATTTTCACACTAAAAAAGAAAATCATCATAATAAAAACTATCAATATTTAATTCCAAGAGATTCTACATAGGTAATAATAACATTGTTCCATATAAAAAAAATTATTTAAACAATATTGAGAAAAAATTATGAGGATTAATCACCTTTTTTACATATCATGGTAAATAACATGAGCCACATTTCAGATGTAAAATTTTACACTTTGATTGCACCTTATGAATAATTGGATCTTGTTTCTTTAGGAAATAAAAAGTCTAAAAACTAATATTTTCACCTACAAGACTAACATAAAAAATCTCTATGTATGTTACCAACTATGAGGCAAATCAACTGTGTAATGATATAACACCTTCAAGATAGCTCATGTGAATCAACCACATGAATATTTAACTAACCACATGGATATACTGTAATACTTTAGAAGTACCATGAGGCAGATCACTGATCGTATGGAAAAATAATTGATCAGCTGCATGAATAATTGATCAACCACATGATCAGTTGATCTATCGCATGACCAAATGATTTACCATATGATGAACTAATCAACCACATGAAAACTAGTATATAACATGGTCAACTAATCAATTACATGATCATCTGATTAACCGCATGACCAACAAATTATCCACATGACCAACTAATCAACCACAGGACCAGACTGTGGTAAAAATATGTAAATATTAATTTAAGCATATAATTTATTTGGAATAATTTCAAGAGATTAGGAATCAAATAAAAAACATTAAAAACACATTAAAAAATCTTAGTTACCTTCACTTAATATCATCTAAAATTTACAATAAATTGTAACAATCAACAACACCAATCCAAGAAAACATTAATCTCAACCAATTGGATTTATTTGTAACTTAGCTCTTTTAAATATTCTCAAATATATTTAAAACTTTTCAACATTCATGAAAATTCTTAAATCACATCCCATCTCTAAAGAGAATTTTTTTTCACCACAAAACTGAATAAGGTTTTGTTTTTTAGATAATTTCAACCATATGTGTTGCCAATAGATTGTGGATAAGTGACTTAGATGAAATCACCCTTGATTCATTCATATAAACCCAATTTCATAGGATCCTAATATATTAATATGTATATATTTATATAACCAAGTACTTAATAATCTATTTTCAACCAGAATTCTCCCCCCACTGGTTAATAGTTGAATCAATATTTTTTCCCCATTATAATCAAAATACAAAGCAAAGTGGGGGAGGTAAATCCAAATAACATTAAGTGAGAGTAAGTGTTAGATAATATCATTTCAACCTAATCATTTAAATCCTCTCTATTTCCATAGTTTGGGGGAATATATATGCAAGTATATTCTTAGTTGAAATATATTCCAGGTTGATATATCCATATTACACTCTTTATTTGATGAAATGAAATCTAATTTCATTGTGTTTGGATCTCAAAAATTTCACTTGATTCTTTGATAAATATATGGAACTATTTTTATCAAAATTTATTTTAATTGACCTCTATATTTCAACCCACAAATTTGATAACCAAAAAACCATCCAAAAAACCAATATACATGCATGAGTAATTTCCATATAATATATCTCATCTATATTGAGTGACACTATGTTCTACTTATTACTATACTAGAATACACAGAGCTCACCAATGGAGAAACCCTCACTTGATGTGGATCTTTTATCTTTACAATC
Organism: Viscum album; assembly: GCA_963277665.1. Lineage (NCBI taxonomy): Eukaryota > Viridiplantae > Streptophyta > Magnoliopsida > Santalales > Viscaceae > Viscum > Viscum album. The sequence goes on from OY728129.1 coordinate 824,123,152, forward strand.
ACTTACCAAATATGCATCAGGGAATCATAACAATTTTTAATTTGTACTAAACTTATATAACATCCAATAGGTCATTATTCCCTTCATATATCCCAAAGAACTCTTTTCAACAAGAATACATGCCTCTTTTGGGTCACTTTGGAAATGTGCACGTGATGCCACTCCATAGGTTATGTTAGGATTAGAGGCTATAAAATATAAAATTCTACCAATGATTCTTCTAAACTTTATTTAATCAAAAACTTTTACATTATTATCTTTATTAATATTTATTCCAAACAAAATTGTAGTTGAAAATATTCAAGATTATTTTATACCTAAATTTTTCAAAAAAAACATCTAACTTCATTTTCTTAGGATAGAAATATATAATTGTAATGTGGATCAATCTATATTCCAAGAGAGTTTATCAAATATACTAGTAAAGATATCTCAAACCGTTCTTAAATCTTCTTAATAAACTCCTCAACATGAATCAAATTTTCACAAGAAATTATTATTTCATTGACATACACTACTATAGTTAATGAACTTCTCAGATTTTCATTAACATAAAAATTTCTATCTAATTTCCCTTTTCTGAACTCAATTTTTCTTGAGAATATATCATTTTTTAATACTAGGTTGCGGGATATTGTTTTAAGATATATAATAACTATTTAATCCTATAAACCATTATTCCATCAAGATCAAGTTAGAAGACATCAAGTATTTATATAAACACATATTCTTCAAGGTCACCATTCAGAAAAGATGATATCACATAAATTTTATATAATTTATAATTTTTTTGTGTATCTATAGAAAAAAAATTATTTTGGTTTCTAAAATTTAAAATAGTTTAAAGTTTAATTAAAAATATCCAATTTCTATTTGAGTATAACCCTTGAAAACAAGTTCATCATTATTTCCTATTACAACACCTTTCTGATTCATTATATTTCTAAAAATATATTTCTTTCCAAATAAATTATTAAATTTTAGACTTGGGAAAATATACTATGTTTATTTTTTATTTTTCTTATTCAATTCATCATTAATATATTATACCCATTTAGTGTGGTCAATATTTTTATCCATTTTTCTTAGTTTAACCTTTGAAAAGTGTGCTCTCTAATTTACTATTAGCAGTCCTTCTATTGTCTGAATAGAAGATCCTTATTCACTAATAATGTTCTCATCATCAACATATCTTTTTAAGATCAAGAACTAATTTCTAACATATTTCATAGCCACTTATTTATAATATATTGCTATAACTCAACACCATTAAAAGATACTCCATTATTATATTATTTTATAACTTATGGGTATGAAGTTTGAATTATATTTCATATTAATTTTCAAAATCTATTTTAACATGTTGGATTAATTTTCACTAGTTTTCAATAATCATGAAATCTGGATATTACATAAGTTTTTGAAAATATTTATTCCAACACATGTACCCACTACCATTAGAAAAGTACCTGATAAAGATCCTTTCATATGATCTCTCCTCAAAATTTTCTAGATTTCTACTCTTGATATTTAATAACCATAGACTTATAAACATTTTTATGTAATTAATAAATGGTTTATTTTTATACAAAAATTAAAAAAGGATTGAAAGGAATCTTGGGTATCAAAATACTTTAATTATATATGTATAAAATAGTACACACAACCTCTCTCCAAAAAACCAAAAATACTTTGAAATTTTATTTTTATATAATATTATACTACCCATATCCACAACATCATATTCTTCCTCTATATAACCTCATTCAGTCTTGGAGTATATGGAGTGCTTAATTGATTCTTGATTCCATTTTTATAAATAAAACATTCAAATGAATCTCTTATAAACTCCTCAAATTGATTAGATATGCATTAATTTATGTGAAACCCCAATTATTTTTCAACATGTATCCTAAAATATTTGAACATATCAACTTCTTATAATTTTTTATTGAAGAATATCACATTGGTCAATTTGGTGAAATCATCAATGAATTTAATGAAATATAAATCACATCTTGTTGATTTTGTTTCTCACAAGACCATATAAATCAGTTTGAATATGTTCCATTAGCTCGGTAGATAGAATCTAAACATTCTTATGAGATTTATAAATCATCTCCTTGACATATTTCACACACATCATCATGTTCTATATTCAACTTAGGAATATCTATCACAACATCATGCTTCAAAATTTCACACAGAATCCTTTAACTCAAATTTCTAGGACTCCCTTTCGGAATCATACATTAGTCCTTAACAATCATATAATAATAAATTATAGGATCTCTTAATAAAAACAAATTTTCATTAGTTCTCCTTCCTTGAAAAATGATCTTTTTATCCTTCAATACATTAATGGACCTAGATTCATTTTAAAAAAATAATATCATGGACATTATCCTAGAGTTGAATAATACATAAGAGATATTCTATATCCCTTAAAAATCTAAATACTCAATTGATTTCATGTTATTATGATTAACTTAAACTGATCCAATACCCAATAATTTTAAAGATAAATCATTACTAAATTTAATTGATCCGCCTTTATGGTTTTCAATATTATTCAAAATCCTTAAATAATTAGTCATATTAGAGGAGCAGCCCCTGTTAAGAATCCATGATCTTATTCTACATGAATTTAATGAAACCTCATAATTTTATTTTATCACATCCTTGGGTTTTATAAATTCCTTATCATTTTATGTATAAAAATCTTTTATAGGATGTTTTTCATAAACTTCTATATACTATGACCCTACCTCTAAAACCTATCATGTAATACCCTACCTATAGAAACCTGGTGCTGGTGGATATTTTACAAAATTCGTAGAAAATACAATGGATCGCATCTTGAATGATTGGATAGCTTATTAATCTTTGGAGGATAGATACAAACATTATTCTCACATTACATCAAAAAACATTAAATACAACTAAAAATTATAGTGAGAACATTTAAATTTAATATATTAAATCCTTATAATCATTCATAGATCCCTTATTGGTATCCTAGGGAAAGTAAAACTTAATAAAGGGTGATCTAATATTCTTTGTAAGGTAAATCATATAATAGAAGCTATTATAGCATAAATAATTCTTGAATAATATGTAAGTGATAAAAAATTATAAAATATTCTGTAAAACATATATCATCAAGGCAGATTATATCCATTAATGAAATAATAACATAAATAATCACGTAGATAAAAATAAATAGTTTTATAATTATTGAATGTATAATGGTGGACATCATAATCTTACTATCAAGGCCTTATGTTATGAAATCATACATAAATAGATAAGGCATACACCAAATACCCAAAATAGTTTTCCTCATGAGACCTACTGATGCATCGATGTTTTAAAAAAGTTCATCCTATCACATACTAATTTCAATAAATTCATAACATGAAATAAATGAATAATCATTCAATACATGATCAATATAAACATTTTTTTAATATAAACATTGGTATTGAGAAACTAACATATGAAATGTTAATATTTTCCCCAGTTAATAAATAGAACAACATGATCATAATCCATCCAGAGAAATATGGTGGTTAATATCATTATATTATATCCTAAGTAATGAATAATATTCATCAAAGGATGTTGAAAAATATTTAAATACTTTTAAAAGATCACTAAGACACTTTTTGTGGAAAAGACCTATTTCTTTTTTAAACCATTTATTAAAAATCAAAAAAATTATAGAATATTGGGAAATTGTTTTTCAATGAAAATAACTATGAAAACTTATAATGTAATCTATAAGGGAAATAATAGTAATGAAAATATTAAAACTTTATTATGTATTAAGTGTTAAAACAAGTATTTTTCTCACACCTTCAGTAAAAAATTCCTTATTCGGAATATGAAAAAATATTTATTTAAATAATTTTTATAGAAATTAAAAAATGTTTAAAACTAAAATTAATAAATTAGTTTAGAATATTAAAAAATCTTGAAATAATTTTCATGAAATTATGGATATGGAAGAAAAATATTCTCGATCGAATAGAAAACAAATTTGAGATTCCTTAAAAATATTCTTATAAATATTTTAGTACAAATAATGAAAAAAATGAATGGAAAACAAGTAATCACTATAAATAAATATATTAGAATAAAATATATGTGTTTTAATAAATAATTATCTTATGTTAAACCCAATGTAATATTGAATATAAAAATCCTGAATATAGATGAGATTGTGATATAAACTCTTTCCTTAAGTAAAAATTTTCTCGTACGTGATTTTCACCTCATATATAATAAATTTAGATTAATTATACTTATTTACCATAATAATTTTAGTAATATTAATATAATTTATGATCCCATTATAACCCTTCAACACCCATTAATTAATAATTATTTATAAAAATCGTTGTTTTTTAATGTGAACTATTTAATTTTTCATGTAACTTTTAGTTCGGTCATTTTGATCCTTTCATATTTTTCGTAGTTACATAATCAAAAAAATGATAATAATGATATAAATATAATATATATTCATTATATAAATATTTAAAATCATCAATGAATGTTGTTTAAGAAAAATAAATTACATCACTTCACAAAGGTGGTAGACCTCATGTACGCACGAGCGACGATATCATTTTTAAACTGGTGGAAGGGGAACAATTTAAATGATATAAAATACCTCAAGAATCATAATTATTTCATAAATATAATATATATTCTTTAGTTATATATTTATAACCATCCTAGTAATGTCTTTTTGAAAAATGAATTACACTTCTCTGTGGAGATGGTGGGTCATATATACACACTAGCGATATTTTCATTTTTCAAAGGATGGAAAAGTGGTGAAAATTGTTTTAACATAATCATAATAACATCTCATTATAAATATGAATATATATTAAATAATTTTTAATTATTACAACATAATTAGATAAACTATATTAAGAAATTAGAAAGATTAGGCAAAGGAGATTAACTATTCTTTGAGAGAAATCCTTTGCATTAAAATTTTAGTCAAATTACAATTATCCTAAGGGAAGAATAAAATATCAAGATATGAATATAATGCATCTAGGATAGTTTTTGGGTATGTTTTGGATGATAAATATGGCTCAATATTTATGAATAAATGTGAATAAAAAATTACCTTATATAAGTGAGGGGATGGACACACATGGAATAACTTAAAAAAATAAATAATATAAGGTCACTTTTCATGATAATGCTTTCCCAAATGGATATTAAATTTTAGTTTTGATAATATAGGGGAAAATATATTAAAAAATAAGATGTAGTTAATTTTAACTTTAATTTTTTGACTTATCTCTTCATTTAATCCAATAGTAAACTATTTTTAACCCTAACCAAGGTAATAAATTTTTATCATTTTTAGTATTGATTATAATCAAAATTTATTTTTACCATATTAAATAATGTTAATTATTACTATCCCAAAAATATGGAATCTAATTTAAAAAATTCACTTATTGAATTGTAAGAACATAATTTTAATTTTATTGTGAAAAATGCACTGAAAACTATTTTTAGAATACTTTTTTAAGTATAAAAAATATTTTACTAAAAACTATAGTATAATGATGATTTAAATAAAATTAATTATATTGTGTTAAATAAAAGAAGTATAAATTTTGTTTCACACCAGACAAAAAAATGATTTTATTATATACTTGATTAAAAGAGAAGAAAAAAAAATATTTGAACAAAAACAATATATAGATTTGAAAAAATTTGACCATATATTTCTAAGTTCAACATTATATTTTTTTATAAATTATAATAATTATTATTTATATATTTATTCTATAAAAACGAATTTAATCTTTTATGTAATTCTTGAATCATTATATTTTCATAAAGTTGAACACTTTTGTAAAATTGGTATTTTTTAATAATTACCCAAAAATAAACTATTTCTAAAAAATATAAAAAAATAACCCTTATCTAATTTTTATATGATAAAATATAAAAATGAAATTGATTTTATATAATTAAGTTTATAAAAAAATTAATATATATTTTAATCATATTCTTTAATAATGTTATGTGCATTGTGTTGTTGTTTCTCTATAAAGAAAATCATAAAATAATTGAAGCTTCGGTGTAACATTATTCCCTCCATAAAAAACTTTCATCGTTGAAATTTCTAGAATGTCACCACATGAATATATGTGGGTTTTTATTCATCATAAACTCTTTATGTTACCACATCTTCTCTTCTATTATATGATTTCTATAAAGTATTGTTACCAACTGAGTTATCTGAATCCTCAACACATATTCTCTAGTTTCGAGAATTTTGATTGTGTCTCCACAGTAAGATAAATTTGGTTAAATTATATTTCCTTATATGTGAGAATAGGCATTAGGTCTGTAATTTACTTTCTCAATAAATGGATATAGATTTCATCATAAACTTTAGTGATGCTATGTAGAAAATAAAAATCATAAGCAACATATCTTTTTCATTCTATAATTTCAAAATGCCCAAGTACATATGACTTAGTTAACCTTTATTTAAGAATCCTATAACATGATTCCATGGATATTCCTTCAATAAAACAATATCTACGTCTTAAATTTCTAAATTATTACTTCAGTTATAGGGAAAACATTTTTGACTACATTAAACTTCTTTAACGTGATTCTAAATAGTGTTTACTTTCACCATCAGCCCCTAAACATGATTTATAACAATAATATTACTTCAAAAAATTCATCCTAATAAGTTAGAGTATAACACATGTTTCATTCAATTCCTCATATGGTGGTTCTAAACATTTTTAAAATGATAGTTCGTGCTAAGATGTAGCTCGATGTTGAGATCCTTCTAATGACTCCCCCTTAATTTTGATATAAATTGTTGATCATGAAAATATGTAATTGAAAGTAGTGAACGATGAAGTATCACAACTCATTCATATAAAGATACATGATTTAATTTAAAGGTAGATTTTACCATATAAATAGGAAATGTGTGTACTTGGTAAGGGGATCAACAATACGCCATATAACATCACTCTTTCTAAGAGTATTTTGAAATCTGGTGACAAAATCCATAGTAATATCATCTCGTTTACACATTGGAATATGTATATACTTAATGAGTCAATTTTTATTTTTTCTCTAAAATTTTACCTATTGATATACAAAGCATCTTAGTACATAGTCTATAATTTTTTATTTCATATTATCCCACCAAAAATGTTTTGCCAAACCCTGATACATTTTGGGGATATTTTTTTTATAGAGAAATTTAATATTTGTGATTCATCAAATAATTATCATTTTAACCTATTCATGGAAGGAAAAAATATCCTCTTTTCAAATTCTAATTTAACATCTTCATAGTTTAAGTCTACCAACTTACCATAATTCAAAACTTCAATTTTATTTTGAATATTCTTATCATCAAGTTAAGAACATTTTTCTTTACCTAATAATGATGGTTTGTATATCATTTAGAATAGATGAAATATTTTCCTTTCCTTAATGATTAACATTTCCATATTTACTAGGTCCATGTATATATGATCTTTTATAATCTTGATTTCAGTCAAACTCCATGATCATTCCCACTCAATGAATCATCCGCCTTATTTTTCTTCTTATTGGGGTAGTGTATTGAGAAATAATAATCCTTGAGTATTTATAACAATTTCCCTGGAATAACTTTATGTATTTTTATGATAATATGTATTTCAAAATTTAATGATACTTTTCTATTTCAAATATTTTACCTTAAATATAATTCCTCCATATCTTCATTGAAAATATTATAGTTTCTAACTCAAGATCATGGGTTGAAAAATTATGTTCATGAATCTTTAACTACATTGATGTAAAGGAAAAAACTCTATCGTTATGTATATAAACACATACAATTCCTTTATTTGATGCATAACTACATTTCACAAATCCATATCTTCCTAATGAGAAATTTAATATTATTGTATTAACTGATATTTTTTTATTTATTAAAATAATTCTTTACATTCTAATGGAAATATTTACTTAACCTTATTACATGTCAACTTTATTAAAGGGTTATCTGATCAATAAATATTTTTAAAAAATCATCTATATTAACCCAAAAATACACAGAGACTGCATACCTTAGTTATATTCATTTGAATTGGACATTCCATCAATGCATTTTAATTTGAAGGGTCAGCTGAAATTCTATACTTAGGGACAATATATCCAATATAATGAAATTCATAAATCAAAAAATATGAATTCGATAAATTTTCCATATTAAAACTTTTCTATAAGAGACATAAGAATGATTTACAAATAAATTTTATTCTCATCATAGATTTTATATCATATGAAATTGTTGAGACAATATTCGAATAATATGTTTATTAGATCCATAAAAATATAGGGATTATTTTTCAATCCAAAGGGTATTACTGTATGTTTTTATTTTCCATACCTCGTATGAAATTTCATATTTGGAATATCTTCCTTCTCTACTTATATATGATGATACCACAAATGAACATAAATCTTTGAAAAAATATTATACTTATTGAAGTTGATACAATATTTCATCAATTTTGGGAAGATGAAACTTATTCTTTATAGTAATTCCATTTATTCTATATAATAGATACATAAAAACATAGACCCATCTTTCTTATTAAAAAAAAGAATACGGGATCACCATGGTGAAACACTATGGAATATAAATCCATTATCATAAAACTCTTGTGGTTGTTTCTTCAGTTCCACTAATTCTACTATGTCCATCCTATAATGAGTCTTAAATATAGGATTTTCATCAGGGATAAAATTAATGGAAAAATAAAATACACAATAAAGTGGGTGTCTGGGTATTTATTTAGGAAACACATCAATTTACTCCTTTAAAATAAGTGTATCCCCTATTTTATAGATTCCTTTCACGTTCATAGGTCATGTTAATTCTTCTTCTATAACAATTTCATTATAGAGATATATTTCATGTGGATTCATACGTGATTCAAATGATGTAGTCTCCCTTGTGAAGATAAGGGATTCCATATCTCTGTTACAATTCATAATCTCATTCTATCGGAAATAAATTTTCACATTATAATTTGAAATCCAATCCATACCAAGGATTATATCAATGCCAACCATATGTATAATAATAAAGTTTTCAAATATAGTAAGTCTATGTGTCATAATGGGGACTGACTGACATATCAATTTATAGTAAGATTTCAACTAGTATTCTTCATTGAAAACTCCCTTCCTAAGGTGTTATAGATATATATAATTTTCTATTCCAATATGGAAGATATAAAAGGTTGTTTATAACCAAAATCAAATAAATCAGTAGCTAAATTTGAGGCTATAATCAATGTACCTTCCACTACATCTTTTTTAATTTCAACTTCGTGTGCGGTGATCATATAACCTTGAGTTAAAATCAAGGTTTTTCATAGATATAAATAGATTATTTATTGTTTTTTTTCAATCCATAGTGGGTTGATCAAGTAGTGTGCAAGATAAGTAATATTACCATGAAATAAGCTTTAGTGTTGATGTTGGGATCATTTCCCAATGTTTGCCAAATTTTTAGAGCACAAAATCAAAAGGATAAAAAATATTTGAAAAATAATGGACTTCTATGAATAACAATTTTCAATTATGTAAAAGGTGTAGATTTTATAATGATATAATTTTCACAAATATGTGGAGATTCGTGATGGAATATGGCATGTATTGTTCAAAGGTTTGAATCTCTGTGAATGACATTTTAAGAAGAATGGTTGAGGTGTTATGGGAAGATGGTAATCTATGTGACTACAATAAGATTCAAAAATGGTCTAATTTTACTAATATTTCATAAATAAAATAAGTATCACAAACATGTATGCATAGGTTTGCGAAAAAGCTGAGGTGATCTTGGTAGATTTTCTAAAGTGGTGTTTCCAATAAATATAAGACAACACACCATTTTTTGCATGAAGAGAATTTTTAAAATGTTTGAAATGAACTGATTTCATGAAGGTGCTTCATGAAGGTTTTTTTTAATCTTGAACTCTTCATGAACTCAATATTAATGAAAATTATGGTTAATAACTAATTTAAACTTAAGAATTTTGAGAAAGGGATTTTAATGAAGACTGGGTGATTTATGAAGGTTTTGGGTGTCATAAAGGCTAGGATCTCCATGAAGGTATGGATCTCTGAAAAAGTATTTTGTTTCATGAAAGGTAAAACATATTTAAAATATAAAGGCGGTTTTTGGAAGGCTTTGATATTTCTGAGCCATTGTTTTGAAAATCCTATTTTAGTGAAGATTTCTTTCAATTACATTAATTTAGGACTATGGTGAAAGTAGAGTCTCATTCTAATTAGGGAAAAAGGATTAAATTCAAATTATATTAATGAAACATTCAAAAAAAATAAAAAAGAATAATACTTCACCCAATGAAGTGGTAAAGGGTAATTCAATGGAAGTGATCCAAGGGAGGTAGCATGTTTCCCCTAAATGTCTTGTAAAGTCAGTGTGCCTGGTATGGAGTGATCATGTATGAAAAATTATAATCCACATTAACTTGTGAAGCTGAGTGGACTTAGTTATGAGTGAAGCACTATTTTTTTTTTCTCCATTGACTATCACTTAGTAGTGAACCATATAAAAATATTGTGTTGTGTTTCTATTTCTACATCTGGGCTCTTGATAACTTCATGATTCCATCAGAAAGGTTTAATAGTTGCTTACCACCATGGGAAAAAGATCTATCTCATCTGGAGAAAATGTCGATACCCTAATTCACACCTCCCCTATCATGGTATTTTATGGTCCTAAAAGGGGCATCGTAGAGAATAGGCTATTTGTGTTAAATATGTCATATTTTTTTGGAAAATTTAGTGAATGTTAGGGGAGTTTTATTTTTTTATGTATGAAACCTTCAAATTTGGAATAATATAATGAGATATCATCTGATACCTATTGTAATGGAGGCTCTATATTCCAAAAATAAATTGATTTAATCTAGTAATGAGATAGGTTATTCATTGACTGAAATAGATAAGAAAATTGATTAATATAGATACTAAATCTCAAAATTATTATACTGCAACACTATCTGATCAAATCTATTTGAAGGTGATGAGTTTCTATTGATGATTTTCTCAGCAGTCTGGTGGATTATGAATTTTTGAGTCAAACTGAAAGGGATAAAAAATTCATTAAACCATAAAAATAAAATTTAAATCTATGAAAAAACAAGTAATTTCAAAAGTTATTGATGGTGGGGATGAGATGATGATGAACTTATCTCTATTTTTTAAAAAAATTCAAGAGTGGAAAAGGGAGATCTGAAGGAATCCTTATTTTGGATTATTTTCAGTGTGGTAAAGTATAGAACATTGCTTCTCAGTGTTCAGAAAGATTCGATGATGTAAAGAGTGAATCATAAATTATGATAAGGCCTCAAAAGTGGTTACTATAAAAGGGAAACATCAAATGATGAATGAAATAACAGATAAAGGGATTATTCTATAAATAGGAACAAGATAATATTGAATTTTTTGAGGATATTGAATCAGAGTTTTAATATGATATTAGATTTTCTATGATGGGTATATTTTAATAGGTAGAACATATAGAAGATGAAAAAAATAAATCGAATGGTGTTGTTGATATCAAGGAGAAACTTGAGAGTGATCTTGATGAGCTCGACATTCAATGAAATAAAAACATAAATGTGATAACTTTTTTGAAAATTTCATCGGTGTATGTGAATCAACTTGAATCATAGATTGATGGACTATATAAAGAGCCAAAAGAACATTTAACAATTCTTAAAAGATTTAAAGAGTTCATGGAGTTCAAAATTAGGATTCAATATCATGAAAAATTCATCCATGACCTTACACCAAGGAGAAAGAAATGGCAAAGATAGTTGGGGGTCTTGAAGAGTAAAGTGGAAATTGAATCAAAATCAAGGGAAAAAATAAAGAAATTATAGTTTGGAAGGTTTTCAGATGTAGAGATTTTAGAAAGAGCTAAATGTGGCTCAAAGGGAGTATAGAAATCATTGAATGATAAAAAGATTTACTTTTATAGGAAAAGTGGAATTTTTTGTTGTTGGTCGGAGTAGGAAACTCAAAAGGTTGGTGAATTGAGTTCCTATGAAAATTTCTTTCTAAAATGATAATTTAAAAACTCCCCAATATTCAAAATAAATATAGGACAATTAACCAAAATAATAGATTTAAAAAAGATGTTATTCTTTTAAAAATTTCTAAATGATTGAATAGTCATCAATTAAAACAATATGGATTACTATTTTAACATTTGAAAATAGTCTAATAAATCAAATTCTAAAATAAACACTATATAAGATTAACTATCAAAGAAAAGTTAAGTTTTTTTAAATAATTACAAAGATAATGAAAAAAAATTGAAAACCAAAAAAAAAAGAAGTAAACAAGATGTTTAGTCTCAAACTGATACCAAATCCTCTCCACTTGGTGATCACCTTCCACCAGATAGTTTAAATTTAATAAATTTGATCCACACACTGGATCAAGGTATACAACAGTACACAAACTTTCCAGGTCAACTATACCTCTTCCATAGTTTTTGGGGGAGTGAAAAATAAACCAAATATATAGGACACGTAGGGACCTCTTCCACTTTTATTTTTGGAAATTTAAAGTATGAAAATATAAGTTTGTGAAGATATCTATGTATATTATTATTTATCACAGGAGTCAATGTGTGTTTAAAAAAAGAGACACACACACGACTTAAAATGTAAATAATATGAAAAGTTAGAGCAATGTAATGAGAATAGGGTTTATAATTCTCTGTGTGATGTTCTATGTGGCTTTTGGACTCTTACAGAATGATAGAAGTGAAGCTAGAGTCATATTCCAAAAACAGATAGCAAAATAGAGAGTCGTTTTTTCAACTGTCTTCTGTTCTTAGTGGGCATCGAAGAGTTATTTACTTCTAAGTTGTTTCTATATATATTTTCGGTATTTTGGTTCATAGTAGTATATTTTTGTATGCACAGTAGCATCTCTTGTATTTTTCTCAATGGTGAACAAACATTCTTTCCCAGGTCATATATTTACTGCTCTCTTTATTGATAATCCATGTATTCCATTTATCCAGATAAGAAGCATGTTCTCTGGTACCTCATGCCTCATACTAGTCTTTGAGAACATTAAATGTTTTCTACAAAATATATAAAATATCATTAATATAATAAGTAGTACTAATTTAAATAAATATGACCATTAGAGAAAATTTTGAATTTAAGAGAAATATCATCGGTGACTAAATTTGTTTGCAGGTTATACTATCGGTGACTCATGTTGTCGGTGAATCAGGTTTTCAGTGAGTCATACTATTGGTATCTCATTCTATCAGTATATTATTTCTTCTAGTAGATCAAACTATCGGTGTACCAAACTATCAGTAGGTCAACCTTGCATCAGTCAATCAATATATCAATAGATGATGTGTCGGTAGCTTAATTGCTGGTAAGTGATAATTAGAAAAATTCTGAGTGTCATTTTGTCACTCTATCGGTAGGTCGAGCGTATGTAGGGTAGACTTTGGTAGCTCAGACTTTTTTTGGTGGATCATCTTATCAGTAGATTAGGTCATTGGTAGATTATATATCAGTGAGTCAGGTTTCAGGGACTTGTCTATCAGTTGTAAAAACATTGGTGACTTTTTTATCAGTTGGATAAACATTGGTGACTCATCCTTATAGGTAACTTAGACTCATCGGTGACTTATAATTAACCAAAATCTGTAATTCAATCTTATGATGTTAACACTAATAGCAGAATATAAATTATAAATAAACATGATTAAACACAATGTATCTTAATAAATCATAATTAGCATAGTTAATCATGATTTGTGAGCATTAAAATTAGAGGAGGCCAACATTTATAATGAAAAAACATCAATATATAAATGGGATGAGACAAAGTAAAGGGAAGTAGAAAATGGACATACTACAAAGGTTCCGGATGTCCTAACCAAAATAGCATCAAAAAAATAGTAAAGAGAGATGAAAATATTCCTTAATTTTATATAGGGGATCTCTGGTCAAATTCATATTCAAAATAAGGGGACATATAGAGGAATGTAAATGAGAATATATTTCCTGTTATAAAATGCCAACTATATTTCTTTTTGTACCATACCATGTATTAATATAAAGATGCAAGGAGCTATCTAGATGGGGAAGAACCTGACAGTCAACAAAAGAGAATAATGACATATCTTTCATCATATAGAGGAAATAATTACTATGGATATTGTTTTCAATGTTCTAAATTTTTTCATAAATCTATTCATTGCAGGTAGAGGAAAGGAGGGGACAATAAATATAGAACTCTGACGAATTCAATACTGATCAAACAAGACTAATTTCCCTTGAAAATATGTATTCTCATTTGAAATAATAATATTATTTTGATTCATCCTTTCAAATTGAAAATAGATTACAGAGACTATATTTTTTTCTCTATATAATAAGGTATCTCATGGAAAGAAAATAAGAATATTGAGAAATCCAACCTGGAAGAACTCACTCTCAATGATTAAAATAACAATTGAACCTGGATTCATAATAGTGTATTCTCATGAAAAATGATAGTAAATTCATATTAGTTTAAAAATTATAGGAAAAGATCTTTTGTAACTATGAGATTTAGAAAATATGGTACCTTAAAGATCAAAGGTAGCAAAAATACATAATTAGAAAATGATGAGCTAATAAATAAATATGTTCTCTACATGGATAGCTTGTATCAAAATACTATGAGTGTGACTTGGTGACTCGGGACTGGTAGCGACATTTAATCAGAAGGGGTACACCATCAAAGTAAATATAGGTAGTTATCTTATGTAAGGTTTCAAGACAAATAGTAATTTATACAAGGTATATTATAATGAAAAACATTTTTATTAACAATTGAAGAGGAAAACACCTTTTGGAACTATAGGTTGGGTCATATTAATCAATGAAGAATGGAGAACATATCTAGTATAAATGATTTTATCAACATTCTCAATCTGAATCATGATTTATAGAAGGAATGTGATGCTTTATTTTCAAGGAAATATAGTTCAGAATTCATATTAGAAGAATAAAAAAATGGCATCAAATCTACTTGATCTTTTGGACACAAATGTGTGTGGTCCAATGAATGTGGATGGTACATATTGAGAGAGTTAATTAATTATTTTTATTTATTATTATAGTAGAATGGAATCTGTGATGATTACATAGTGTAAAAAAGAATTTCTTAACTTCATGAATAGTTATCTCTAAAAATTTGATTATGAAATTGGTCACATAATCAAGATATTACGATCTGAAGTGAACAGAATAAAAATCCAATGAATTTGAAAATTAACTCAAAACATGTTGGATTACCATGAGGTTTATTCATTTTTAAAAACTCAAAAAAATGGGTTTTATGAATGTAGAAATATATATGTGAATAATATATCAAGAACTATACCGATTGAGAGTTGTGTTTCTCATCATTACTAGAAATAGGTTTTTTAAGTTGTGGTGTACACTAAAATAATGAACATAGATATTTATAGGAGAATAAAGGATGTTATATGAGATATTAAATGGATGTAATCCCATACTAAATAATTTTTATGTTTTTGGAAGAAAATTTTTTATCCAAAACAAAGAATGAAATCAAGGAATGTATGGTTATACTACTGATAAGGGTATGTTCCTTGGATACTCAATGAGGAGTAAAGACTAAAAATTCTACTATAATCATCTTAGAAATATTATGGAGATCAACGATGTAAATATCCTTGAAGAAAAAACTATGAGTAGCTCAGGGAGATCATATGTTGATATGATTGATGATGATGAAGAAAGATGAATAGGGATAGATTCATATATAGAAATTGTGGAAGGATTTACCAAAATTAGGGTGCACAAAATGTTGGTGATTCAGAAGTAGAATAAGAAGAGAAAACCATTATTTAATAAACTCAAAAATAACCTCATATTATAAATATAATAGTAGAAGTTTATCAACCCAAAATTATTGGGGATTGGACTACTCCAACAAAAATGAGGAGAATGGGGAATGAAGCACACTTCCCCACATGTTATTTGTGGAACCATCCTCTTTTAAAGAAGAAATAAAGGGAGAATCATGGGTTAATTCTATGAATAAATAAATAGATAAAATTTAAATAAAATAGACTTATAATATTTTTAAGATATATTAAAACACAATGTTATTGTAACAAAGTGTATTTTCAAAATAAAATTCGATAAGCATGGAAATTTTTTCAGAAATAAGGAATTCATTGTGTGTAATTTATATACGCAGATTGAAGGCATTCATGAGGAAGAAAAAATTTATCTAGTAGCTAGACTAGAGACAATTAGGCTCTTCCTTGAAATGGAAATTCAATAAGGGTACAAATTGTATCATATGGGTATAAAAATATCATTATTAAACGGTGTCCTTTAAGAAGAATTATAAATTAAGTTTCCAGTGGGATTTACGATTTTAAATGATGAAATAATGGTATGTATATTAAATAATTCTATTTATAGTCTAAATAAGTAACTATAAGAATGGTATTATAGAATGAAATATTATATGAAGAGGTTGTAATTTAAAATAGGAGTATTTGACCATAATCTCTATGTGAGTAATTCATGGGAAGATCAATTTATAGTACTTGTGTATGTGGATGGTGTTATATTTGGTAAAAGTCGGAAAGGGTCAGTGAAAACATTTTCTAACTACATGAAATATCAATTTTACATGTCTATTATTAGTGAACTCACATACATTTTTTTAGATTTAGTTGATTCAATAGAAGTAATACACTTTCATTTATCAGGAAAAGTTTTTAATATAGCTTCTAAAGAAATCCATCATGCATGACTCCAAACCAATGTCAACTCTGATTATGGTTTGGAAAAAACTTTTGAATCACAAAGATAGGAAATATATGGATTCCAACTTTTACAGGAGGATCATTAGAAAATTATTATATATGACTAAAACATAACCAGATGTCATCTTTTCAACAAGTTTAGTGGCTCTCTTCCAATGAAATCTGAAGGGAGATCATTTTACATCCGTTAAAAGAATAATGAGGTATATTCATGGTACTTTAAATTTTATCTTATACTTAACAGTAGGAAAAGATATTAAATAATCATTATTTTTAGATGTTTATTGTTATAGTGATATTTTAGATTGAATTCCCACAAGTGGGGGTACATTCTCCATTAGAAACAAATGTGTAGGCTAGTTGAGTAAGAAATAAGAAAACAATTCTCGAAGTAGGGTAGAAGCATAATATAACATTGTATGCACTCATCTATTTTCAATGAAGAAATAACTTATAGATATTGGTTATGAGGTGAAATAATCTATGGTTATACACTTTTGAAACAAGAGTGCAATTGATCTTATGAAAAATATGGTTAAACAATCACCTACCAAATATATTGATATCGGATATCACTTCATCAAAGAAAAATTTGAACAAGGTGTGATTAAAATGTATAATTTTTGAACTAATTATCAAACGGATAACATTCTGACTAGGAATTTCACAACACCATTGTTTTATAAACATTGGTTGAACCATGGTGTTCATCCACCTCCCAGTGCTTGAGGAGGTTGCAGTTTTCTCCCCTCTCCCCATACATGTTTACTATTTTAATCTATTTGTGTATGTGATGCATTCTACAGGGGTTATATGATCTAGGGGAACTATTTATTTTCCTCATAAGGTCACAATAAAAGTTCTTTTGGTTTATTTATAATAGGGTAGATAAGTAAAATTCAATGATTATAGGTTTGTAAGATTGGTCAATGGTCTATAAAGGAATGAAATTAAATTTTTTCACTCTATGTTTTATATAACATGCTTTAATCATGTATATATATAGTGATTGATAAGTTATATCATGCTTATCAGGTTTCTACTCAAGGCGAGTGCTTTATTGAATTTACCTAGAGATTTCCAACAAAGCCAACAGGGGAGATTGTTGGAACCAAGATTTTTTACAGTTGGAAATAGATTATTTTGAGTTTTTTTAAATCCATAGTGTTTTGATCAAGTATTGTTTTGAATCCCCATGAATGAGGTTTCATGAAGAATAGTTGTGGAAATATGGGAAGGTAGTGATCTACACGACTACAAGAAGCTTCATAAATAGAATAATTCCTCTCACCTTTCACAAAGAAAAGGAGAATTGTGAATAGAAATGTAGATGTTTATAAAAATACATGGTGATCCTAAGAAAATCACGAAATAAGTGTTTCCTATAAATAGTTGACCACATGCCATTTTATAAATGCATATAATTTTTTAAAAGGGAAAAATGATCTTATTTTCTAATGGTTCTTTGTGACTGTATTTTTTTAAAAATAAGAAATCTTCATGAACTCAAGCTTCATAAAGGGTATGGTTAATAACTAATTGACACTTATGGATTTTAGGGAAGGGAGTTTCACAAAGACAAAGGAACTTTGTGAAGGTTTAGGATTTTGTAAAAGTTGTGAACTTTTAAAAGGTTGGGATCTTTGTGAAAGTATATGGGTTTGTGAAAGATTAATATTCTTTGAAATAGAAGGGGTGTTTTCTGAAGGATATGAACTTTGAGAAAATTAGTGTTGAAATTTTTTTTAGTGGATAGTGATTTTAAGTAAATTAGTTTAGGACCATGGTCCAAAAAGGGTATCATGTTAATAAAGGACAAATACTTATATGACAAATCTATTATTGTGACCTTCAAGTCAATAAAATTATTAAGACTTTACCCAGGGCAATGAGAAAGGTGTATTTGACAGAAGTGATTTGTGGGAGGCAGTGTGTTATCTCTAAAAGTTAGGAAGTGTTCCTAGTATGGAGTGACTGATTCTGAAAAATTATAATCCATAATACCTAGTGAAGCTTAGTGGATTTAAGGATAATTGATGCACTATCAGCGTATACTCCTCGTACTATCCCTTAGTGGTGAACCAAGTAAAAGTGATGTAATTTTTTTATATTTCTACATCTAGGTGATTGATAACTACATGATTTAATCAGACAGGTTCAATAGGATCCCACAAATATGGGGACAATATATGTCTCATTTGAAGAAAAAATTGACACCCTGATTCACCCCTCACCTCTCAAGGTGTTATAGGGTCTCACATATTGTCCATCCTCCCCTGGTTTTTCTAAATCCAATTTCCTTAATTCTTGTGGAATTCATTAAAATACTACCCTAAATCCTTACAATTGAAGCATTGAACATTGGATTCTTCTGTATTACACTTTCAATCATGGCCCTAGTGTCATTTCTCTCCACATATAGAGCAAACTCTCATTCCCTTTATGAGTATTATAGCATGTTTCTTTCCACATTTATTATAACTTGTGAATTACACCCTTCCCTTATTCAATTTTTTCATATTACCTTTTCCAGAGTTCTTAATTTCCCACTTCTTTTATTCTTTCCCTAAAAAACATAATACTTGAATAATTATTTCTCTATCTTGATAAAACATTATGTTGAATCCCCAAATTTTAAAAATGGATAAGATATAAATACCCTTTGAAGTCTATTATTTATCCCATAAAATAAATAACCAATATTACTCCATGTATTAAGTATAAAATATAATATTTTAGTTCCTAACTATATAATATTATCTTTATATTCAATAACATTTTGTACTTCCATTTTCCTTATATTAATGAATTATCTTTATATATTTGTTCATTTATCTTGAGGAAGGTATTTTTCAAAGAATATATCCTTAAAATTATTACGCAATATAATATTCCATTCCTTTAACTTATTTTTATTCTTGATTAGTGACTATAACTAATCAGAATCTCATTTAAGATGATAAAATGCAATGATAACTTTATCTCTTTCACTAATTCCCAAAGTAATAAATGTATTCCATAAGTGAACAGTTCATTCCTCAAATAAAATTAGATTAGTATTCCAATTGAATTATAGATTTTTCTTTAACATGAAGTTATCCAAAAATGTTTCACCATGTTGGGGATCAATAGGTTTCTCTATTCAGGAAAGGTTACTATTTACAACCTAAGTTAGCTACCCCAATATAGTTATAATTATTCACCTCTATCTCTAAATCTATATCCATCTTCATTATATTTACTTAGAATAAAATACATACATGGATTACGTTTAATGATATGGTTTTTATTCCTTCCTCTATGTTAAATTTCAAAAAAATGGAATATACTAAATTATCTCAATATAATATGAATTTTAAATCAAATCATATCATTCTAAATATAGTGTAACACTTATCATAAATATAAAATTTATTCATAGATAATTTCATAATCATAAACATAATATCATTGGGAAAATCTACAAATCATAAACATATTTTCAATTATTTCATAATGATTTGTAAAGATCCTAAAAATCAATAAAATCATATCCCCAAGGTGAGTCCACAATGGTGTGTAATATTAGGCCCACTCATCATGCATTGGTGAAGATCATGTAAATACACAATCCACACCTCTATGAGTTATTACCATTAAGTGCATTTTTTCTACAATAGAATCCACATTCTAGAATCTAGACCAGGATATATTTTCTAGGAAAACCATACAATATCTACTTTACTAAAACATTATGAGATTATTCTATACTTAAACATATCCTCATAGTATATCATAGGGTCTTGTTCTCTAAATTATGCTTTGATAAATCTAGTTTCCAATGTTTATATAAACCTCATTGGATACCAACTGTAACATTTAGACTCCAGTATTCCTGATGAAGTGGTTATTTTACAACATTAGAACAAAATACAAAAGATCCCATTCTGAATGATTGAAAATTTTATTTGTAATGGTAGACTATATACATACATGATTATCACATTATATCAAAAACATGAAATAAGACATAAAAATTATAGTGATGATATTATTAATTATTCTAAAAAATCCTTAAAATAATTCATATATCCCTTATTAGTATCCTAGGGAATGAAAAAAAAAATAAAGGGTGAGCTCAAAGTCTTAGTATGAGAAAGCATACAACATAATCTACCATATGATAAATAAAGAATGAATAATATGGAAGAGATAAAAAATAATCAAATATTCCATAAATTATATCACAAAAACTATATTATATATATGGATGAAATAACAACATAAATAATCATATGGATAAAAATAAATAATTTCATAATGATAGAATGCATAATGTCAGACATCAAAATCTTACAATAAAGGCCTCATGTAAATACATCATACATAAATAGGAAAGGTTTACACTAAATACCAAGACTAACATGTCTCATGAGACCTACCAACACATCATGGGCTATAATGAGCCTGTTATATCACATATTAGATCTAATTCATTCATCATAAGAAATAAATTAATAAAAAATCAATATAGAATCAATATAGCCATTCAAATTGGAAAACTAGCATATGAAATGTTAATATTCTGTTCAGTTAATAAATATAAAAACATGATCATAATCTATCTGGAGTAATATAGTGGATGGTAACATTATATTATATCCCCAGTAAAGTATAAGATTCATTAAAGGATGTTGAAATAGATGAAAATAATTTTAAAAGATCACTGGAATGTTTCTTAATCATAATACACTTTTCATTTAGAAATCACTTATTTAAAATCATAAAATTTCCATAATATTAAGAAAATAATTTTATTTTAAAATAACCCTGAAACATAAAATTTAATCTTTATGTAAAATAATAGTGATTAGGATGGGAAATATTTTTAATGCGGTAAACATTAAAACAATCATTTCAATCACACAATTGGTAAAAAGATCCATATTCAGAAACCAATAATAATATTCATTTTATATATTTTATAGAAATTAAAACATGAATAAAAAAGAAATTAATCAATCATCTAACAATATAAATAACATTATTTAAAATATTTAATATAAAATACCATCATGGAAGAAAACTATTCTTGAATGAATAGAAAACAAAGTTAGTTTCCCTTAAAACATTATTTTCAAAATTTGAGTACATAGAGAGAGTAAAATGAAAGTAAAATGTGTAATAACAAAAAATAACCACAATAGATTAAAATATATGGCATGTAATATAGAAATATCATAAATTAAGGACAATATAGGGTCATATATAAATAATCTTGAATAAGTATGATATTTTGAAATAAACCATTACCTAAAGTTCCAATCTCCTCATATATCCTTTTAACCTCATATAAGATAAATTTAGATTTATTAAATTTATATCATATAATCATATAAAAACTTATAATATCATATATGATCCAATATTAACATTTCAACACCCTTATATTAAAAATTATTTATTAAAATCATTGATATAACTTTAATTTAAGGTGTTTCCACATCCATTTTTAAGGATTTAATGTATATTTAATTGTGATTTGTCTATTTTTGGTTAATTATTTTTCCTTTTTATTTTAGTTGTTTAATTGTTAACTTTATGAATTTTATGACTAATTTATGTTTTATATGTTTAAAACATAATAATTGTTTAATTTATTGTTTATTATTTACCATTAAAGTTTCTTTTAAAATTTTAATTTTAATTGTCATTGTTTTATTTCATTTTTTATTCAATAAATTAAATATTTAATTGATTCTTAATTTAATTTATAATTTAAATATTTTAATTAATTGATAAATTTTAATTTTAAGTTATAATTACATTCCTTATAAATTTTAATCATCATATTATTTTTAATTAATTACATAAATCATTTAATGTAACTTAATTTTATTAAAGTTTTTTTTAGTTAGTTATTTTGTAAATTTGAATTTATATATATTTATTTATTTATTTATTTGTATTTATATTAATTTATTTATGTGTATTCAATTTTTTTTAATTTACTTTATGTTCTTTTCCAATTTAAAGTTGCATCAGGTAAATGTAGCCAATACCCAGGTTGTTTATATAGTTGATTATTACATAACCAATTTCAGTGTAAGAAATACATAGCCAATTTTTTTAATAATTTCACATATTCAAATAGCTAGAAACTATGTGGACAATTTTTTCTAAACTTCACATACCCAATTCACTAGATAGTGGAATTATCCCACTACCCACATACTCAAATTGAAAAATGAAATCATGTATTGTTAGAGCCACTTGAGGACAAATGGTCCAAAGTCACAAAATATGAATCGAGAAATTACTGAAATGTGAATTCAGGAATAGGGGATTTGAATCCATTAGAAAAAGTGTTTTTGGTATTTTCATATTTGTGATGAAAATATTGTTGAGACTTCACTTTTACTCGTAAGTTTCATGAATAACATGAACAAGGCCTAGCTCAGTGATGATTGAATGAACCTTTTCTCAAAACTAAATACATCTGAGTTTAAAGAAACATTTTAATTTTGGGATGATGAATAATGAATGATCTAAAAGTGATGAATTCACTTATATTGATGTGTCATCGAAAGAAATGATCTAAAGGCTGAATCATTTTTCCCTTTCAACATTATGCTCAAGTGAAGATCTATGACACAGAGATGATAAATTGGAAGAAGAGTGTACCATAGAATTTAATCCCATGATGAAACCATTATGCATGCCAAATACTTATGAACTGAAGGATGAATATGATCTTGATACTTTACCATTAATGGTCTATTCCTTTCACATATTTGGATACTTAAAGGTTGAAAAAAGAAGAATCGATGGATCTTATAGATGAATATGTGGTACCTGAGGCTGACCTCGATGTTTCCTTTAGGACCTAAAACAAGAACCTATGATGGGTCAAGGAATAACTTTCTCAATCAATAATAGAGAAATCATAGGCTAACTAATCATTATTGTAAGAATAAAACATGATATTGATTTACTCAGCTTTATTTTTGGTTGACTTTCTATTAGATTGGTTGAAAATAGAGACGGGGCTCAAGTTCCTAAATTTTCAAACCATGGATCAATCATGAGTGTGTTCCATTAGTTTTATGAAATAAATTTAGAGTTGAAACCATCATTTTTCCAAGACCTTTTCTACTATAGGTCTCCCCCAATTCAATCTAGGATTTTTGAGTTTGTGTTTTAGTAGGAGAAGGCCTCTTACTGAGCTCTTAATTTTTTGTTTGCTAAAATTTAGTGATTGTAATTTTAGTAATGATTTATCCAAATAGGTATTGTTTTTATTGGAATTGAAACATGAATTTTTCATATATTCTTTGGATTTTTCATTCAGTCTACTAGGGAACCTAAATTTTAGATGGAAGTTATCTCATGTCACATAGAGAGGATGCAGAACATTGAAGTTTCCAAGTGGAGAGTTTTTATGTCTGTTAGTTTTGTTAATGTTTTCTTATTTCCATCTTCAAATAGGGACCTTGAACCCTAACTTAACAGGGCCCCACATTCTATATTTTTATTGTTTCTATCTCTCATTCCTCTCTTGTTTTTCTTCCTTATTTTTTTTAACATTGAGTTTTTTAAAAAACAGACTATCTTGTAAAATCTTATCACTTTGTGTGTGTGATCTCCTACCTCCAAACGTGGTGGTATAATTTATGGAGCTAGATATAAGAGGTGAAGCTTAAAGTTTCATGGTGACTAAATATCTTTTATATTGTCGATTTTTTTCTTCAATCTTGGTATATTGAGTATTTGAAGTGATTAGATGTGATTTCACACTCATTCACTATAATAGTTTGTTGAGGTTAAGTGTTTTAGATTTAAATATCTTGGTCAATGATAGGTAGTATAGATACTTTAATTTTATTTCATAATTTTACTTCTTCATTTCATTATGTATCCATTACAATAGAATTTTTAATTAAGAAATATTTTGATTGTAATATTGTTTTTTCCTTAATTGTATATTTTTAAATGTTAAAAACATTGGGTGATATTGTTTTTGTTGACAATTATTTCTTCAAACATTCATTATTGGAATAATCTTTGAAGTGGAGAGCTTAATGGGTCAACCTTCTACTGGATTAAATTCTTAGAGTGGTAGAATAATATAGTCATATATTCTATTGTGCAATCAATTAATTTTCCAACAATGAAGCAATTTTTTTAATCAATACTGTTCAAATTTCCCTTCATAACTCATATTTTTTTATTGACTTTTGTTTTTATCACACTTATTTTATTTTTTTTATTCCTTATTTATTTTTTTCCCATTTTCGTCTCTTGTTTATTCATTACTACTATTTCATGTTTTCTTTTACTAATTTAAAAATTGTTAAAAACATAATGATATTTTATAATAGCCATCGAGATACACTACTTCATTTAGTATAAACATGTGGATAGTTATAATGCTATATCTAGAGATAATTATATATGTATCTTTGATAGTTCAAATTATAGGATATCAAAACGTTTTCACCATTTCTAGTGAGGCACGTTTATATTTTTGATTTTTCTCCATTAATTTAATTATTACTACTGCCAACATTGATCATCATCATCAACATTACTATTTTTATTCCAAAAGGGGGAGAATACAAAGGGGGGAAAGACTAAGGAGGCCAGAAATAATGGAGGCTGAGGACATCACCCCGGATCAACTTCACCCCCTTAGGCTTAAATTGAGAAACATTAGACAAACACATGACCGGATCACCGGGGGATGCTAGAGAGGCCAAGTGATCTGTCACTTTGTTCCCCTCTCTCCAAGTGTGGGTGACACTAGTGCTTATGTCAATAAGGGATTCTCATTTCCTAATGGTATGGATTATTGACCATGGTATGTTACCTTTGTCATAAAGGGCATAGTGAATTATCATGGAGTTGATCTCCACTTGCGAAATGTAAACTTCCCTCTGCCTGGAAATGGTGATGCCCATAAAGATAGAATTATCTAGTTACTATTTTTTTTTACTTCTTCTTTTTTGTTTTTTGTTTCTTTATTACATTTCTTATATTTTTTTTGTAGGAAAATAAGTAGGGAGTACTTTCCATTATGATTCAAGCTATATCGAGTAAAATCTTTGACAACTTGAAACTCATATGGTGTATCTTTATACACTTAAATTTAAAAGGGTTTAAATTCTAATTATATTTTAAAAATTATGTGTAGGGAGGGTAATCATTTTTTATGCTATTCTTAAAGTTTTTATTATTTAAATAAATATCAAACATGATGCAAAAATGAATTTTTTGAAAATATTTTATGATTTAAA
This sequence comes from Viscum album, assembly GCA_963277665.1. Classification (NCBI taxonomy): domain Eukaryota; kingdom Viridiplantae; phylum Streptophyta; class Magnoliopsida; order Santalales; family Viscaceae; genus Viscum; species Viscum album. The sequence goes on from OY728129.1 coordinate 824,149,375, forward strand.
TAAAAAATAATTTCATGTAAATTTTAATGTCTATGTTGTAGTGTATTGTGATCATAATTTCGCATCTTTTCAAAGAATAAATTCAATGATTTTTTAAAATATCAATAGGATATACTTGTTGAAATAAACTTAAATCAAACCCACTAAAATATTACTCTGGTGTTCTTATTTTTGAATTTTAAATTCTTTATTTTAACACTTATTATTTTAAATTTATAGGTTTTTGAAATGGAAATTCATAGGAAATTATTGAAGTTAAAAAGGGGAGGTTTCTATTGTTTATACTTAAGTGTTAAATCTTCAAACTAGGGGAGTTAAAATTAAAATTATAATACTTTTATTCTACTCTTGAGAAGAAAATTGATGCTTGCTCTATAGAGCATAATAAATTAATATAGAGATTATATTTAAGTTATTTTTTATGATAAATTTATTTTATAAAACATGTTGGTCGCTAGTTTTGTTTTGAATACTTTAAAGGATAAATTTTTTCTTTTCATGCTCCTCTTGGTGACTTATTTACTGGTTTTTTTATTCAAAGTATAGCATGCATCTAACTCTAAAAACTTTTATTAGGGTGTTTGATTTGTTATGTAGTAACTAGAAGGTATTATTATTAATGTTTTTATGGTTCTGTATTTGTGGAAAATTATTTTTGAACTATTTTGTAATATTATGCATGAATCATTCACTACTAAATTGAGAATTATTTTGAACGTTAACTATTGAACATCACCTTCCACCTTGCATAAATCATTAGGGACATTGTTGAGTTTATGTGTCAGGGAGGTTTATTTTAATGTTCTAATCTACGATTCATTAATATCCCATAAAAACCCTTCAAATTTTTATATGTTTTTTGTTATTAAAAATTACTTATGAATTTTAATTTGGTGAAATATTTTCTCAAATTTTAGGGTTATGAATCCACTTTGAGGAGGTTAGTCTTTATTACCTATTGGATTTTATTATATAAATAATTTTTCCCATCATATTTTAAAAAATGGATTTCATTAAAATGTTGGGACAATTTCATACAATTATTATTTACATTGAAATTTTTAATTTCAATTTAACTCATAAGATATGTTCATAATAGGATTATGAAATGAAAATCCCTATCCAGGTTAAACTCATTCATTTATTCTTTTCATTATTTATTCATCAAACTATTGGATGAGTTATTTATTCCACCAATACATTTTCACTCCACCTTATCCAATGGTTAGTCTATTTATTGCGTCGTCATAAATTATACGAGTTTTTTCACCTGGAGGAAAAGTGAAGTTTGGACTTTCAGTTGGATAAAAATTGAGGTTTTTTAAATTCTATTTAAAATTTCAATTTAAATAATTTTTTAAATAGTAATCAATTATTCACTGAAGAAATTTTATTTTGGGGGGAATTCATATTTAACAATTTATATAATCCATGAGAGGAAGTCATTATAAAAAATAATTCAAAGTAGCATTTCATATTTTTCATTTTGAGTTTTTTTTCAAACCATTGAATATGAAAAAAGGTTTATTGAGGAAAAGTATCTTCTTAGGCGTGAGGGAAGTTCATGTGGCCTTAAATTCATGTGTTTCAACATCCATTTTTGGAAATTTAGTGTATAATTAATGGCGATTTGTGTCTATTTTTAGTTATTTCTGATGTTTTGTTACTTTGGTTGTGTAATTGTAAATTTAAAATATTTTATTATTAGTTTATGTTTTTTATTTTTAAAATATAATAAGTGTAAATTTTTTGTTCAATATTTAATTGTGAAGTTTCTTATAAAATATTAATTATAATGGTCATTATTTTATTTTATTGTTTTTTCAATAAATTAAATAGTTAATTAAAGTTTAATTTAATTTAAAATTTAAAATTTTTAATGATTTAATAATTTGTAATTTTATTTTACAATTACATTATTTTTTAATTTTAAACATCATTTTGTTTTTAATTAATTATATAAATCATTTGATGTAACTTAATTTTATTGAATTTTATTTTATTTTTTTAATTAGTTATTTTGTAAATAGGAGTATTTATATATATATATATATTCATAACTATTCTATTTGTTTTTAATTTTTTTATTATTTTTTCACGTTTGAAGTTACAACAGGATCATATAAAGAACACTCAAGCTACCCATATAGCTGATTACTTAATAACCAATTTCAGTGCTAGAAACATGTATCCAATTTTTCCAATACATTCACATACCCAAATATCCTTCACCTGTGTATCCAATTATGTCCATACTTCATGTACCCAATTTTCTATGTAGGGGAATTATCCTGATACCCAAATATATTAATTAAAAAATGAACCCATGTACTATTATCGAAGCATGAGGACAATTGATATGAAGACATTGAAGATGTATCAAGACCATGCTGAGATGTGGATCAAGAAAGAGGGAAACTAGAACCATCTATAATCACGGTTTGTAGATTTTTAAATATGCAATGAACAGATCACCAAATGCTTCTTCTAACTAAAAGATTTGCGAAGAAGGATAATAAGGTCGATCTCATTAAAGATTGAATGAACCACTATTCAAATCAAAAAAAAATATGAGTTTGAAGAAAAGTTTTCATTTTGGGATTTTAAATCTGGAATGAACCTAAGAAGATGAATATACTACTATGAAAGTGACACCAATTGAAATCATCTAAATCACAAATCGATTTTTCTCTTAGATATTATGCCTAAGTGAAGATTTATGGCACTGAGATGACGAACCTGAAGCCTAGTGTACTAGAGAATTTGAACTCATGATGATTCCACTAAACTTGCTGAAGATAATCGTGTTGGATTTATACCCATGTGGGTTTAAAAAAGAAGATAATCATTTTTTTTAACTACAAAAATTTCCTTCAATTTTTTTATATTCATGTGGTCTTCAGAAATATTTTTTATATATTTTTTGAATGAGGCATGGATTTCCCAAATGGTAATTTAAAAATAAATAGGAACTGATTTTAAAATGTGGGATACACAGCAAAAAATATATAGGAGCATATGCTCAAGAGATAATAAATTCATGGGTGATGGTTTTCAAGCATGAACGGTAGTGATTAACAATAAATTAGGTTGTGAAACAAGGTGCTACAACGACACTACATGTTCATTTTTTATCTATTTTGAGTAAAACAATATCTTTAGATAATTATTAGATATGTGTTAGAGGCATATTAGGGTGTTCCTTTTCACTCAGTATTTCTATATTCTATTTTCAATTCAAGTTCTGAGATTCTACTTGGATTATGTGAACTCTCTAATAATTATTGGATTTTCTCAGAATTTACCAATGGTTTTCTAATCACCTGTATTGGAGGATTTTTCCAAATTATATATCTGTGTTGGTATTTATTTTATAATTTTAAAACTATTCTCCATTTTTATTAGAAATTATAAAAAATTATTTTTTTGAAACTGTGTTTTTATTTTGGTGATAATCCACTTTCTCCCCATCAACTAGCATCATAGGTATTTATACATGTCTCTTATTGACTGGATATGGGTGATTAACACAATGGTATTTCTACCCACATTTAACTATTCAATGGGAAAATTATTTTTCTGTATGTCAGCAATGAGTTAAATATATTTTTTCTGTGATAAGATAGTGAAGGCACTGAATAAAAAATCAGATTAACTATAGATAATGAGAGATAGTGATTGGAAGGATTTTAGAGAGTTTGAAACAAGTATGATTCTGATGTAATTAAATGATAACACTCGGCATAAAGTGAAGAATCTAAAATTTTAGGGGGATATTTGGATGAATCTTGGAAGTAGGTATAAATTTAAATCCTGCAGTAATCATTTATATCTGAAAAATGATTGAATCAATTGAAAATACAAGAGAATGGATATTTAGGTAACCATATGGATGAGTTAACCAAAATTATGAATAATATGTCTTCATTGGTATTCATGATTGATGATAAAGCTAATGAGGTACATGTTGAAATGGAAGAAGAAGACACAACATTTCTAATTTTAGGTTCATTGCATGATTCATATAATAATCTCATCACCACATTATTATTTGGGAAAGACACACTGAAGTTGGATGATGTGATTTCAATTTTTTTATGAACAAGACTCGATGAAAGAAAAATGATGGGGAATCATCAGGTAATAGTGTTATTCAAGCAATAATAGATGGATGTGATAATCAAAGAGTTTAGTTGAAGATAAGAAGAAAATACAAGTTATTATTTTGTGATACGGAGGGTCATGTGTAGAGAAACTACTATTCTTTGAAAAAAATTAAGGAAGAAAATAAGGAACATGACATAGACTATGAGGATACTAGTGTAAGTCTTACATAGGGTGAGGGTGATTTAATTTTATTTGGAATTGATTATCATGGGTCAAATATGTACAAAAATGGGTGGTTGATCATCATGCATTTTTCGAAGACCATAAACTAAGATGAAGATGGTTTGGAATCCAAATAATGGCAGTTCAGATGTTTTGGATCTTACAATGAATGAATTTTCTTATTAGAGTGCCACTTGTTAAGAAATAATTAAAATAAAAAATTGGGGTGATGCACTAATAGTTTCAAACTTCTCATAGGATGTTGAGAAGAGGGGTAAATTAATTCCAATAGGTGCTTCATATTTTGTGAAGATTATAGTTATGGGGGATCCAAGTGTTGGTTAGTATGTTTCACTAGGATAGAGTATACATAGGTATGATAAAAACATAGAAATTTGGATTTATTTTACAGGGGGAATTCAGGTTTCTCTTAGATATGCAAAATAGGGATGTCATATATTCTACAAATGATGATTATTGGTGTGATACCAACTAACTTAGGATCCAAATGAGTTTTTTGGATTTCATATCCATCTTTTACCGGATGAAGGGGGTATTTTTGGCATTTAAAACATATGGGTTTAAAAAGAAGATAATTGTTTTCTTAATTTAAAAATGGCCTTCCATTTTATTTGCTCGCTTGATCTTCAGAAATGTTTTTTTATATATTTTTAATAATAGGTGGGATTAATTGAGAGGCATTTAAAAGGAAATCAGCATTGGCTCTAAAACATGGGATATGCAGTTGAGAAGATATAGGATCATGCACCCAATAGATACAAAATTCATGGGTGATAGTTTTTAGAGAGTGGGTAGTAGAGAGAAGTGGAAAATTGGGTTCTACAGGGAGGTGCTACATGAAAACATGTGTTTTGTTTTGATCTATGAAGGGTGATGCCTTATCATGAGACTATTATCCGAGATGCATTAGAGGTGTATCCTAGTGTGGTTTTTCACCCAATTTTTCTATACTATATTTTCATTTCATTTTTTTTTCTTCTATAGGGATTATGTATCCTATCCTATAATCAGTTTATTTTATCAATGTTTCTCTATTGTTTTTTATTCCTCCTCATTGGAGGTTTTTCTAATATAATTTTTTCCCTATTTATTTTATTATTTCTATTCTTTGTTATCATTAGTGATTTCCAAAATTTATTTTTCAAAATTGATTTCTTATTCTATTGATGATTTTATTCCTCCCCAATATAATGAACTAAATTATGAAATAGATCTCTATGCTTCATCATGAAGGGTTTATTTTTTTCACTAGTAGGGATTTATGAATGTAAAACCAAGAACAATCAATGGATCTTGAAGGAAAATATGAGATACCTAAGGCTAAAATCATTATTTCATTTCAGAATTTAAACCAAAACCTTTGATGGGTCGAGGTCTAAGTTTCTCAATCATGAATTAATCATTGGGAGGCAAAGCAATCAGTACCAGAATCCAAAACCTTGAAGAAAATTTTTCAATCTTGATTTTCAGTTGATTTTCTATTGTGATGGTTGAAAATGAAGATGGGGGGTCAATCTCTCAAATATTTGGACAATGGGATCATTTAATAGTGCATTCCATTATTTTGATAAAATGAAGTGATGAGTTGAATCCATCATTTTTTCAAGACTTTTTTTACTCTAGGTCACCCCTATGTCAATATGGGATGTGTGGGTTTATATTTTTGTGGGAGAAGGCCCCTCAGAGCTTACAGATTTGTGTTTGTTGAAATTTAATGATTGTAATTTTAGTAATGATTCCTCAATAATGGTATTGTTATAATTGACACTAACATTTGGATATTTCATAGAATCTATGGATTTTTCATTAAATTTACCACAGATCCTAAATTTTCTAAGGAATTTATCTCGTATCACATGAGGAGGTTACAAAATAATGAATTTTATATAGAGAGATTTATGGTTTTTGGAAATTTTTGTTAGTGTTTTTTTATTTTCACCTTTAAATATATCCCCTAACCCCTAAGTTATGGGGACCCATACATTATATATTTATTTTATTTATCTATATCTTATCAATATTCTTCTTCTTATTATTTTTTTAACTTTTTTTCATAAGTAAATTTTTTGATTTATTATGTCTTGTCGCTCTGTGTGCATGATCTCATATCTCTGAACTTGGAGGGATAATTTATGGAGCTAGATTAAATAGGTAAAGGTTGAAGCATCTTAGAAAAAAAAATATCTTTTTAATCATTTATTTTTTCTTAATTCCTGTAAAATTTAAAACATGAAGTGAGTATATTTAACCACACATTCATTCACAAGACTAGGTTTTGATGTTTTTTTATTTAAATATCTAGGTCCCTCATAGGAAGTAGAGAGAAAATAATTTTTTGGATTTATTTTACTTCTTTATGTCATCATTTCTCCATTATAATATAATTTTTCAAAAAGAAATATTATAATTGTAAAATTGTTTATCCCTCAAGTTTTCATTTGAAAATGTGAGAAACATTCAATGAGATTGTTTTTTTACACTTATTTATTCAAAAATTCACAGTTGGATGAATCTTGGAATGGGTGATCTACAATATTTATCCTTCCACTAGATTAAACTCTTTGCGGGGGAGAATAATCTAGCCATTTTTTCTACTGTGTAATTAGTTAATTTTACATTAAAAAATAAACTCTTTTATACCATACAAGTGAAATTTACCACCAGAAGTAGTATTGTTCTTTCTCACTTTTCTTTTCTTCTTTATTATTTTGTTTTTTCCTTGTCTATTTCTTTCATTCTCATTTTTATCTCTTGTTCCTTCATTACCACTATTTCATGTTTTCTTTTACTGTTATGAAAATATTTAAAAGGAAAAAAAGTTTTAGAAGATTCATTGAGATGAACACACTACTTCCTTAGGAAAAACCTTGAGGTTGTCCATTATTCTATATTTAGGGAGAATTATTAATTTTTTCTTTATAGTTCATATGAAAAGAAATTAATCACCCTTTTCGAGTGTTAACTATTTTATTTTTCATGTAAATTTCTATTCAGTAGATTTGGTCCATGTATATTTATCATTTTCCCATCATATATAGATTTTTAATCATGATATAAATATCATATATATTCTCTATATACATAATTAGAATCATAAATGAAATGAGGGCATGAAAAATGAATCGCATCGCTTTGTTGAGGTGGTAGTCCACATATACGAACAAGCGATGATATCATTTTTTAATGGGTAGAAGGGTGAGAAGGTAAATGATAATTATATTAAAATAATCATATTTATCTCTTAAATATCTTATATATTAATTATTTTGATCAATATAACCATCCATATCATTTGTTCATGAAAAATGAATGACACCCCCTATGTGGAGACAGTAGACCATATGTACACACAAACGATGTTTTCATTTTCTATAGGTTGTAAAATAGGTGGAAATAGTATTAACATAATCATATTAACATATAATTATATTTTTTATTATGGATTAATTATTTTAGGATGCTTAAAAAATATATAGATGATGTTAAAAAAGAAATAAACTTTGAAAGAGTTGGTAAATACAATTATCTCTTCTTCGACACACCTCCTTTGGATTACACCGTAATAATTCATAGGATCATATTAAGAGAAGAAAAAAATATTATGAATGAATATAATTAAGAGAGTAAGGTTTTTGGTAAGTTTTTTTATGATCTATATGGTTCAATGACTGTCAATAATTTTTGAGATGATATGCCCTTTAATAAGTGAGGGGAGGGACACAAATGGAATTAATTAAATGATTTAAATAATATATTGTCATGCTCTTCTTAAAGATGATCCAAAAGGCCTGGATATCTGATTTTATATAATATAGGGTTGAAATACATTCATACAATAAAATTTATACAAATTTATGTGGAATTTTAACCCTTATCTCTTAGTTTAACCCCCGATAAACCATTTTTAACCCTAATAGTTATAGGAAATTTATACTATTTTTATTATTCATTTAGAAAAAAAATTAAGTGAAACATATTACCTCATATTTTTTATTCAAAATCACATTATGTAATACATTTTAAAATATTCAATTTGTAATAGAGGTAGAAATTAATTTTAAAATAAGTGTGTAAAAAAGCATCAAAACCCGTTTTAAAGAAAATGTTTATTTTCTGTATAAAAAAATATTTTACAGTAAGATAAGGAATAATATTATTTCCAAAGGAATTAAATTGATTATATTAAATCATAGAAGGATTATTATTCTCTAAAATTATACTAAAACATAATGCAATCTTGAATATACTTTGTTAAGAGTGAAGAACTGAAAAAGTTTTTTTGAACAAAAATGTTACTTAAATTTACAAAAAGATCATAAAATATTTTTGAGATCAACATTATATTTTTATATGAGTCAAATATCTTATAAAATATTTATTTAGTCTATCAAAAAGGCTTTATAATATTTAAATTTATTCTTATATCATTATAATCTCATAAAATAGATAATTTTTTTAAATAGGAATTTTCACTATTCACCCAAAAATCATTTATTTATGTGAAATCTAAAAAATTCACACTATGTAAATTCTGAAATAATTAATTAAAAATAAAATTTATTCCATAAAATTTAATTTTTAAATATTTTTAATTAATTTTTTGATTATATTCTTTAATAATGTTATGTACATTTTGTATTTGTTTCTGTAAAAGAAAATCTTACTATAACTGAAGCTCGGGTGTTACATACCACAAAATTTATGAAGCCACTAAAATATTTTATAATCTATAAATATTTATATTTTTTTATATATTTTTTTCATATATAAGGATCTAATTTATTCTCTTACAGATAATTATACTTGAATTTCCTTGGTTCATAAAGATCCTACTTGTACTACTGTCAATAATTTTGTTCTTTTCATACTTTTGATACTGAATTTGAATAAATTTTGGAGTAAAATAGCATCCAAAGTTACCCCATTATTCTATTAAAATTGGTGAATAATTATAACAACTTTCTTGTCCAAATTTTGACCATTTTTTTAATTTGAACATGAATTATTAGTGAAATTAGAATAAAAAGCATATTTAATAGGTAAATATTTAACATGATCATGTGAAAAAATTCCCTAAGCTAATTAAGAGTATTTATTCATGACTTATATATATTTTTTAAAATCCACATTTAATATATTCAGATTGTTATCAACTTCAAGAAACATGTAATGTGTCTTAGAAAATTATTCTTCTTTTGAATAAACATTATCTTTACAATATTTTATAATCTTCTCATGTTTAGAAGATCTCAAATGGAATTTTATGATATCATTGGAAAGGAAATCATATTAATTTTCAAACTAATTCCTCCCTTTATTTATTTTCATGTTTTATTTTACCATATTTTTCTTTTCTTTCTTGAGAAAGGTATTTTTCTCAAGACATGCTTTAACAACATCCTTTAATATATTTTCTATATCACTTGGTTTTGAATCATCTTCCTCACTATATGAAGTGTCAAACCCTTTCTCAAAAAGATCGATATAATATGTAAATTTATCTCTAGATTAAATGTATAATTTAATGATAGATGAGTGATTAAATCCATTAAATTTTGTTCTTTAGGTTTCTTCCCTTTCTTCTAGAGTATTTCTTATTACTTCTTCTAGTTTTTCATGTTAATTTTAAACTTTTGTTTCATCTCTTTTTTAAGGTTTCTCATCATCTTTAAATTTTCAATCTGGTTCCTTCTTCTTAGGAAAATTAATGAAAAAATTGAGCAATTTCATTACACATATAGAATCTAAGCGAAAACCTTAATTTAACCTTGTTATTTGTTTTCTTGAATCTCTTTGAATTAAGAACAATAATTCATTGATAGTCTCGATCATTATTTTTATTTTCATAGTCACTTGAATCTTTATTATAACATGTTATTTGTTTTTTAGTTTTCTTATAGCCTAAAACACAATGTAAACTTTTTCTAAAAGGTTGGAATTTTTTTCACTTCATAATCTATGAGAGTATCTTAAAATAAATCCACGGTAATATCCACTTTATCTTTTATAGATAATATCTTATGATCAAAACTATCCAGAAAATTCTTTTTGAGTTTATAAATTATTGTATAGTCTTCAAGTTTTTCACTAAACCCCTTGATTTTCATAACAACACTATTTAACTGAGTAAAATAATTATCAATATTCTCTTATTTATATCTCTTGATGTCTTAAAATCACATATAAAAATCTATATTTAGGGTCCTTGACTTTTACATTGCCTTCATATAGACTTTACATATTTTCCCAGATTCTTTGGACTAGTGAAGTCCCATCAATTTTTTATGGATTTTTTCTAAGGGGGACAAAATTAAATAATCTTTTATCTTTACATCATTCTCCATAATTCCTTTATCTACTATAATCATTGGATAATTCTCAGCAATGTATGGAAAACAAAAAACTATAGCATATCTATCCTCTAGACCAATATATAAAAGATATGAAAAAAAATTATTCTTCCAACTATGATAATTTTTACCATCAAAAATAGGCACACTCTAAATTTTCAAAAAAAAATAGATTTCCCATTCATATCACTTTATTGAATCTAATAGTGGGACCTTTCTCTAATACCAATTGAAGTATCTCGGATAAAATTACTCCACTGGGAAGATGATGGGGGATGAATCAGTAGAGACTAGTATTTATAATTAATTCTTAATTAAATCAATATTTATAACCTGTTAAAGTTCAATTAACTCAATTTTAGTTTATTAACTTCAATATTTTATGAAGAACATAATGAAATAAGGAATATGTGATTTTTTATAATGTTTAGAGCATTCATGGGAACCTAATCCTTGCCATGGTTGGTTATTCTACCCATACATGGATTCATACCTATAAGAAACAACCTTTTACAAGATTAAAGTGTTAAAATAGAGTCACATTATGCCAGTCCAGATTCACGTTGAGTAGTACATATTCACACTAACTTTATACAGAAAATGTAACTATAATGAGAAAGATATTATGTATATTTATATTGGTTTAATAACAATATAAGAATATAAACCATGAAAATCCTTTAATAATATAAAACAACAACTACACACTTCAAGTTTATCTAATGTAAAACTATTTCTCAATATTAGACTCATATGATCTCACTTAATTATTGAGATCCACTGGATATAAAAGATAATCTATGATCTTTGACTCCACGACCCCTCTATGGATATCACTATTTTTCTAAATAATGTCGATATTCCAAAAATTCCACTTTATTTTATCAAAAATGTCTCATTTTAGGGAAATATAAAATCCAATAATAAACTTGATTCCATAAAATCATTTTCCAGATCAATATTCTTGATTCTTATCTTTATAGAATAATATTTCATGATCTATCTCATTTCAATTTCCAATTAGGCTTGAAAAATTACACTTCAATATCCTTAATATTATTTACTTATAATAACTGCATGTCTATAGAAAAATAGAAATTCAAACCTTCTTGTTTCTTAACAGATCAAAAATATAATTCTATAATATTCTCTAATATTGATAAATATTGGGAATAATTCAAAAGTAATGAATTTTTTAATTAATAATCCTCATATTCTTCCTCGTTTTTTTAAAAAAATTACCTTCTTCAACCTACTTACATAACACATCAAAATTTGAAAATAACTCACAAAAAAATCACTCATCCATTCATAAGGTAGTAAGAATCAAGGGATATCCAGATATCGGTGATTATTTAAAGTAAAAATAGAAAATCATCATAAAAAAAACTTTACAGATTTGATATAAAAATATTTTTTATAAATATAAATAGTGTTTACCTATATAGAAACATTTTAGATAAATCATCTCAAAAAAATAAAAAAATGTGCAAATTAATCATCATTTTTTAAATCTCAAATGAAAAAAACTTGGATAACATTTTATATTAGATGTTTTACACTATGAAGATAACCTTTAGCACATTATATTTTGTTTCTTTAGAATAAAAAATTCTAGAAACTCCTATATTATCCCATTATACTCACATGAAAATATATGAATACATGATTGGTTGTGAGGAATATTGACTATGTGAAGTTAATTAACCTCAAGATTGTCCTCATTAATCAAATGCATGAAAAAAAAATACTAATTGTATAGATCTAATATAGGATTTTCAATAAAAATTGAGGTGCATCACTCATTGTATGAAAAAAAAATTGGCTGACAATGTGACTAAATTATTGACTTTGTGTCAAACTAATCGACCACATGACCAATTGATTAACCACATGACCAACTGGTTTACCACATGACCAAAAAAATGACTGTATGACCAACTGGTCAACCAGATGAACATTTTATTGACTTCATTTCCAAATAATTTACCTCAGGAACAACTAATCAACCACATGACCAAACTAGTATATAAATATAGAAATATAAATATAAGAATAAAATTGATTCAGAATATTTTTGAGCTGTCTAGAATAAGATAAAATTCATTTAAAAATACTTTTAACACATCTTAGTTACCTTCATTGATTCTCATAAATTATTTAAAACAAATTCAAACAATTAATAAACACCAATCCTATAGCACTTTGCAATCTTCTTATATATCTCATTGATTGATTTCATATTTGATTCCATATTAATCCCATTTTCATTATAAATATTTATGTCTATTTTTCAATGGTCTATAATGTAGAATTTACTACCAAAATTATTCTCTTTAATAACATGACATCTTTCTCATCCACTATCACTAGATTCTAGATAGTATATTTCTTATAAAAATTATACAATTCATTATTTCCCATTGAATAATTGTTTATATTTATATCTTTCCTTTTCATATACAACTATAGAAAACTATTCACATCAGTATATGGGTTATGGTAGATTGGAACATGAAATTTTTATCCATATATATGTATATAAACATTTAAATATTCACATGTGTTATCAAGTGAATCAAATATATTTTTACAAGATGGTTTTTTATTTCTATATGATAACTATTTCAAACCAGCATGTTTCTTCTCATATTTTTCTATTATTTACCCTTATTTAAGATGTATTTATTATATATACATTAACATATGATTCCAACACTCCATTTCCTTGAGTAAAAACCACTAGAAGAACCAAAATATTATAATAAACCTCATTATTTTTTTTATTTGATGGAGTATGTCTAGATTAACAACATTTTGATCTTTAGAAATATTTAATATCTTTTTGGGATTTTTTAGGAAGAATTCTCACTATACATATTCTACCAACCAACTTTGATAATTTTTTGGGTTTTTTAGTATTTATGTTCATACAAATATTCATGTAATTTGAGTTTTGTCTATCATTTCTAGAAAAAGAAAATTTAGGACACACAACTTGATCAGGGTAGTGGGATGCCTTTCATTGTGAGAATGAGTTGTATTTTTTTATATGTTCTCATGTTCTATATACCAATAGTATGAGTCAATTTTTCAGAAAAATACAACTATGATACCTAAGTGGTAGCACCATTCTTCTGAGTTCTTTTAGAAGATTCAGCTTTTATTATTTCTAGATTGTTTAGTTTAATTTTTAGTTCCAAAAATATCTTATTGAGACAGTTTTTACCATCCTTAATTGATCCAATCATGCCTTAATAATCACTTGTTAAATTATATATTATATCCTTGTACACTTTATTTTTCTCCTATAACATATTGTCCATATCCATTATCCTATTACTTTTTATTTCTATTTCTATGAATTTAACACACATAGTGACTCTATAAAGCTTCTCAAATTCATGGATCACTTCTTTAATAAAAACTTTCTAAAAGGATTATATTTAAAACTCTTCATCATACATTTCAAGTCTTTCATTTCACTATGACGCTATTTTATCCTTTTATTTAAGTGATCTTGATAAAGTGTTAGATTTACAAACATACTTAGACAATGTATCTTCTATGGAATTAGCTTCTTGTTCAATCTAGAGATTTTTTCCTATATCCCATTAATATATGAAATATTTAATGTGACAAATTATTGCGTAAACATATCAATAAAACTCTTCAATTGAGAGTATAAACCAAAAATTTATTTAATATTTTTTAATTTTTTATATTCAAAAAATTATGAACATTCTTTTCCAGAGGAATACCGTTAAATATATTTGTAAGAACCCTAAAAATAATAAGTAAATTCATGTAATGGTAGATAATCTAATATTATTGATATTTTCTATACTTATTAGCATATTCTCACCTCCTTTTTCACTATCTTATTTGAGATTTTAGATTCTAAAATAATAGTCTTAGACATTTCTCTATTCATATGAGTCTTTTGTCTAAAGAATTATAATATTCACTTTGTAATCTTATGAAAAAATAATAAGGAAATAAAATTTATTTGGATCAAATAATAGGTAAACCTATGATCTAAGGCCACTTGAAATGTATAGTAGATCAAATGTATACACCTGATAGGGGGTTAAATCTGGTGTTTTATTTTTAATAAAATTGTAATTTTCCTTGTAAATTTTACCCTTTTTAATTTTTACCCCTCCTACCTATTTTCCTTTTAATGAATCTAATTTAAGATTTAAAAAATAAGAAACAACCAAAAGTAATGAAATTAGAGAAATAAATATTTCACATAGTATTTTTATACGGTTTGACTCAAAGTCTTAATTCATTCCATTAATGGTTATTCACCCAGATCAATGAACCTATACAGTAATAAGTGTCAACTTAGAATGGGTTTGTTTCATCTCACACATAAAATTACCATCATATCACTAGAATTTTCTTTACATATCTACAATGGAAATGTTATAACATCTTTTCACTTAGGTCATAGAGTTTCACTATGATCTCCTAGTATACCCTAAGTTGTAAAAGTTATGTGGGTTAACACTATGTACATGTATGTTTTATCTTTTAAATACTTCTTTAAGTAGTCCACTTATCATATTGATGATATACCAAAATATATAAAATAGATCTGATCATTTTCATAG
Source organism: Viscum album (assembly GCA_963277665.1). Classification (NCBI taxonomy): domain Eukaryota; kingdom Viridiplantae; phylum Streptophyta; class Magnoliopsida; order Santalales; family Viscaceae; genus Viscum; species Viscum album. Next base: position 824,164,694 of record OY728129.1, read on the forward strand.
TAGAGTATTTGAATACAACAGGTTATTTAGGAATAATACATGCAACTCTGTCTCCACCTGGTGCTTAGCTTTCGATGTCTTTATAACCTACTCATCATAATTTCTCCACTCAAATCAAGTTATTGTGACCTTCACAAATATATAATATCCTAAAACATTACAAATATTGAAACCAATAACTAGAAATAGTATAAAAGTTGGTTTCTAACTTATCATCTTTATCTCAAGATTCTACTGCAATGGCTATCACTAGACCCTCTTCCTCATTCAGCTTCGATACCCAAATGATCAACCCTTTAGTTCAATATTAGGTCATTCTTCTTATTTTTCATTGATAGTTCACTAGTTCGTCTCCCTCATCTTCAGTTATTGGTTATCAATCCTTGAACATGTGTACTCTCATATTCATTTTATTTTTATATATGGGACACCAACAATAATATTCTATATTTTTGGGATGTAGAAAATCCCAACAAAATAGGTCCCCACTATCTCATTAAATATTTGTCACATTTTTTCACATGATATGTTTTCCATAATTATAATTTTCTTTTTATCTCCTCAACCATTATCAATTTTTTATTTATAAGTGTGTCATATATTTTTTCACTTTATTAAAACTATTAATCAAAAAAAATCAAGATATTTTCTAAAAGTTCAAATTTTTCCTTATGCTCTACTCAAAATATCTCCAGTAAAATGATTTATTCCTCCTTTTATAGGGTTGAATAAAAAACACACAGTATTCACATTTTGGGTTTGGATAATATTCATTTAATAGGGGTGAAGATTATAAAATTCCCTATATTCCAACTTAAATAATTATTTTTAGAACAGCCTATAGAACTTTTATTCTCAAAAAAATATTCATTTATCATTTCACTTAAATAGTGTTTTACTTCATTATCTTCAAATGTTATAATCACACAAAAGATTATTTATAGATAATCTCTACAAAAAGGACTTCAGTCACTTGAAAACACAATTGTAACTCATCTAAATAAATTTTGGCATCAATCAAAATATTTGTTGTGGTTTTTTTAATATACAATTTCATATTTTTTATCCTCACATTTATTTTTTCTTTCCAAAATTTGATAAATCTAGATTCTCACTTTAAGTATGAAAAATAAATCTCATAAATTCATCATGGTCTCATATTCATATTTTTACAAACATTTATCTTGGATTAAAATATTTTTTGATATTTATATAAATAGAAATCAATTTCATCATCTTCTAAATTTTTTTCCTGCAAAATTAAACTTTTATAGAATCTCCATTTTTAGAAATGAAAAATTCTCTAAAACTCCACCTTTATTTGACATTCAATTTCTCTACATGATGATTAGTTTCCAATAAATTTAGTGTTTTTATCACATATTATTTTTTATGTTTTTATCCAGGAAATATTATTCCAATAATTATCCAAATAAATTTATTTTTTAGCTATAAAATCTATAATTTCACTATTAAATATAAAATTATCAAATTTTCACTAAGTATTGAAGTCACACACAACACATTGATATAATTATATATGAATTAAAAGTCATAATATTTCCATATAAGTCATATACACTCATCCTTTGTCCAAATTTTATTAAAAATATAAGTATTGTGAATTCCCACAAAGGCATATGAAATCCATTAAAATGTTATAAAAAACTCTTTAAGTTAATTGATATTACACTCCTTAACTTGTGAAATCATCTGAAGTCATATGAAACCATTGAAGTCTTAAGAAAATAGAAAATTATTACGTTGTACTTATAATGTCACATAAAATGAAATAAAAATTCATATGCTTAGTACATTGTCAGTTTGATAAATCTATTCAGTTTTTTAAGATCTTTTCAAACTCAAAATTTAATCTCTTTAGCTTATCTCCTTCTATTTATAATCAATTGGGAATACTTAATAAATTAAAAAAACCCTTATATAAGGTTGATTACATCATCCCTCATAGAAAACAATTCTAGGATAGAGATTATAATAAACATTTAAATAAGTTCATTACCCTTGTGACCTTTCCCTCCCCCAAAAATAAAAACAACCTAAGAACCAATGATGCAGCGAGAAAATATAAAACTTTTCCAAACACTTCAAGGCCATTCCCAAAACCTCTTACAGCATATTAATAAACATGTTAGATTACTTTCATGAGTATAACTATACTCGAATTAATACTCCAAAAATATCATACTAGTGTTGTTATCAAAAATTATAGAAGCTAATAAGAGTAACACTCAAGATATATTTTTCAAATTTCTATCATATTTTAACATTCAATCACAGTTTTACAATGACCACATGTATCTATATTCAATATCACTTCTCTAAATTGTTATATAAAAATATTTATCGCTTTAATGAACTAGTTTCATTTTTTATCAATAATATACACTCAATAATCATTTGATGTGTTATTTTATGTCCTATAACCTATATAATTAGATGTTCAAAGGAAACAAAACCTCTTTCATTTACCCAAAAAGTATGGTAACCCCACACTTTGTCTTATGGGTGGAATACCACTCCATAACCCAATATTTAATCACATTTAATTTCACATTTTCACAATATTCATTGATTAATAATACAACTGTTACCTTATAAATATATTTGTGAACATCACATTATATTTTTTTCATTAAGTGAGACCTTATGAAGCTTATATGCAATGATTTTGTAGTTTATCTCTCTCTTTCCAAATTTTTTATGTTATTATAATCTTATGATGGTTATTTTCCCTTTATGATTCAAAATAGAACCCAACATATATAAATATAAAATATATTCATTTATTTCTAGTTTTATTTAAACTCTATGATTTTATCACTTTTAATGACGGTTTTTTCCATTTTATAAAAGTTCAATAAAAGGGTTTGATTTCATAATTTGTTTATGATTTGTTTTTATGATTTTTGATTCAAATTAAGATCTACTTCATGATCAATGATATTTTATTAAATAATGGTGTTCCAAGATTCCTTAATCCATTATTTCATGGAATCTTATATGATATCTCGATGGTTAAATATTTATTGATTCATTATATTACCCATTACATTGTCATGGGTTTCCTTCATGTATATGTTTTATGTATGTTTCTATGTGGAACACGTATGCATGAAGTATTATGATTAAGGGAGAGATCAAAATTATACTTCCTCCAAAAAATTTCGTAATGATTTGTTTCTAACAATATCACCATGCATGGGCTAGGAGAAGTAATCCTTTCTCATTCTATTATGAATGATCTTAGAATAGTCAATATCATCTATCATGTTATACATAGGTAAAATGCAGTTATCCTCACATATTATGTTATGATGTATTGGAAGTCAAACTTGAACTATGTTTATGGTGAAATTACTTATATTTGTTTAAAAGTTTATGATTAACATATACACCGTACTCTTATTATATTGGAATCATATACCATATTTTTATGTGATGGTTTATGATCACTACATAATTTTTTTCATTATATTATTATTGAATATAATGATATATGACCCCATTTTTACTCTATTCTTAAACCCTTATTAGACTTTAATTCTCACCCCATCATTTATGTGTATCCTCAGGTTGTACCATGCTTTAATAAGAGTATTATTACCTCAGAGATCAAATCATGAAGATATAAAAAAAGATTATATAGTTGTCTTATAAATGTTTTATGATGTACAAAATTTACCATATCTACTGGACCCCTTGATTTTTTTTTGAATTTTTATATGGTTTTTATGTTTAAAATGATGCAATAATATATATAAAAGGTGTATATCATTGTATATAACAACTAAACTAAGTAAGTTTAGGTGTTGCAGTGTCCTAGTTAGCACAGAATGACCCATCATGTTTGTTTTTTTATCTTTTATTATAATATTATTTACTCATAACATGTTTAAATTGATATATCATGAAATATATTAGGGCCCCCCTTGGTGGTTCACTATGTATATTAATTTATCACACCTAAAATGTGAATATTGGTTAATATAGAGACCTTATGCATAATATATCAGTCAAAGCATTAGTTATATATATATTGGGATATAGTTTCTAAATAGGGTTAGAGATGGGACTAGTTGATAATCTAATTTTATGGTAGAGACTCTTTGTATATTTTTTCCATTTTTTTATTTTATACATTATTTCCCCAAAATTAATTTTTATGTAGGAGATGTTTGGTCATCATAATTTTTTTTATTATACCATCGAAGTATGTATATTTTAATATGTTTTGGCATAGTTATAATTAAATATGAATAATATCATATTCACTTATAGATGTTAATTATATTATTTATTTATCATTATATTTATATGATACCAAGACTGTGGTCTCCCCAACATTTATTATAGACTCTCTACACTAGTTGTCAGTCTCTATCACATAAAGAGGTATTCAAAAGGATATAAAGAGATACCCATTTTATGCACTTTTTATGTGTGTAGGGAAATTTAGAAAAATACTACAAGGGATCCTATGATAAATTATTAATTTAAATCTATAAATACTGATTTCTTATCACAAAGATGTTAGGAACACTTTTTATAAGTACATATTGGGTTTCAAAAATCCTAATATCCACCACTATAAGACATAGGACTCCTCTTTAAAATCATTCTCTAATACCATTTTTGTGATGACACTACCCAAATACCCAAACCCCAATACTTGATTCAAATTCACCACATGTCCACATACAAATTCCCCATTTACTAAAGTTAGAAAACTAATGAAAATGAATAAAATATAATTGTTGGAAAATTATTTTATCTCAAAATAAAAAATGAACTTCATGTAATATAAATGAAATTTTATCTAAAATTCAAATATATTACTTTAAAAATAAATAATTTTATAGTAAACACGAAACCAAATGGAGTGTAGATAAAATAAACACTAATATTTATAACATAGCATTAACAACTAAAGTTGTAAATTCCTATCTTTTATGGATAGTACAACTCCTACTTTAACCCATGAACAAACATTTACATATCCACAAAATTTATAGCTCCTGAGATTTATTCCCAGTTAACAATATAGTATTTTCCTTAACCACATCATGGATTAATACATCTACACATACACTAATATGTTCAAGTAAGGGTTGATGGAGTAATTTTCTTATATCCAACAAACATTTTACTTTTGATTACAAATATATATATATATATATATTATCACATAATGGTTTTCCTCTATAAAAAATTAATGTGATAAATTACTTTGAATATTGATTGTATCAAACGGTTATAGGAAGATCCTCACTAAAATGATAACACAAATATTAGATGAGATTATTCTTAAATAAATATTTCACATGGGATGTATATATCAATATGATAGAACGAGTATGATGTTAGGCAATCCGGTGTTGTGAGATTGTAAATATTCAGACATCATCTAATGAATTTTATAATTATGGATCTCTAAGTAGGTATTTCATGAGTAAATATTCCTCTAATGGATATTAAAAATGTTTTATGTGCCATTGTATATTCCTATAAATGAATGAGTGTGTTATTCCTTATACTTGAGATCATTATTAATGTGAATCTGGAGTCATGCCCTTAGATTCATTGATTAAAGTTGTGATAAAATGCACTCATGGTGAATTCGTATGTATTAGGTGAAAACTAAGTAAATTACCATTAATTGAATGAACAATAAAGGATTTTACCATTTCAAATTAATAGAAGAAGACAAATTTGAACCATTTTATTGAAATGGAATTGTGTCATGAAATCCAAGGTTGGGGTAGTTTATAGATGACGTTATTTTGGAAATTCAAAGAAGATAAAGCAATCATACACGGTGATGATGCATATATGAATCTAACATGAAGATGAATTAATTGAAAATATATTATATTACATAATATAATTCATTGGATTTCTCTTATATTTTTTACATTAACTAATTTCTTTATTGGTGACTTGATGTGTTTCTGGTTTTTGAACTTTGACTTTAGGTAACTTTCCATATTTTCATTAAGAAGGGGTCCTTAAGGGTCATACAGTAAATATATCCATAATATCAGAATATTACATTAAATATAAGTATTTGAGTAAATTTAATCATTGGTTTTTCTAATAATATTTATTCCAATAAATCTTGATTGTAGAAACTTATTATTGTGATATTTGAGTAAAAATATGCATTTTTAAGTTTATCCCATGTTTAAATATTCAAAAGGTATTGAATTAATATTTATTTGGTTATATTAATATTATAATTAGTATTTATTTTAATGTATTAGTGTGTAACAAACCAACCCATATCACCTAGTCCTGTCAAGATTTTCACATGAGATAATGCATACCTCCTTTTATGTAAGAGGTTTTCGATGAGTGGAAATGGTTCAAATGGTTTCATAGGGATACTACACCCTTGGTAATATTAACAATACACCGTAATCAAGAAAAGTTTAAGTAAACACACCAAAACAACACTATAGAAAGTAAGAAAATAGCATCATGATGTGATGAATTACATCCAAGTCATATAATATAAACCAAAAGACCCCCAGTGTGGAAGATAAACCAAAGTATGAAAAATAATGAAAATGAACTTAAAATGATATAGGAATAATTTGGGGTCCATCACGTCATTATCTCCATCCTACAAAATCAACCTAATAAAATCCTTGATGTAAGTCCCTTCCATTTAGCTGGATTCTTAACCATGAAATTTTCATGTACATCAAGATGATTTTTTAGGGTGTGAATATAAACCCAGTTGGACACCACCTATGCATCCTTAACATAAAATTTACATCTATATAAAGGTGTATTACATGAGGGAAATAAATTCTAAAACATGAAACCAATCATTTTTTAGTCGATCTTGTACTAACCAAGCTTCCATGGGCCCTAGATGTACCTATTTCAGCTCCATGACAAAAGGAATATATCATATGTCATCACAATAAAATCATCCATCAAGGCCAAAAAATTGATCATATTAGGTCACATGGACAATAAATCCCTGGGTTAATCCACATGGTCATTGCAACCCTTGTATATCTTTAAGTCAGGACACAAGGTTATCATTCCCTTACCACTACTTGGTTATCCCATAAAGTGTTTGTACCCCATACTCTATCATGGATCATGAAACAGGGCCACCATACCCCTTTTGGAACTCTAGGTCCCACAATTTTCATTATTATACATCATTTTAGAATATAATCTCCCTCTAGGTTCTAACAAATTCATTATGATCCGCTTATCACTTTGAAATGAGATATAAACCTTCATAGGCCAATCATTTTCACACAATAGATAAATGCAAAAAAGGTCACAATTATATCACAAAATTCATATTTATCATGGGTCACACACACTAAATTAAATTCACAATAATTATATATCACACAATGGTTTTTAAGATATACACACATATAAATATATTCCAATAATGTGAATCACCTTTATATAAAGTCCATGTGTGGAAAGGATATACAACCTCAAGTGCACAGAAGAAAATTTCCAAGATTTGTCATTCAATCATGAATGAAATCCAACAATTATTAGAGAAAATATCAAATCATCACAAACATGATTATAGAATCATAATTCAATGATAATAATATTGCATCAACTTATAAGTAGATCAACATATCTAATGATATATTTCACTAATGATATATTTGTATCTATATAAGAGAATGGTGAAAATTTTATAGATATGACACTTATCCATAAATAAACTAATAATTAACCATTATATCATGATGGAATCTATATATTTATCCATCATAGATTAGATGTGTGATTAATCTCAATAGAAGGAGAGCATTTGGGATAAAATGAATGAAACTTTCCATTTAGGAGAAAATGGTCGATCTAAGATTGAAGCATTGAATAGAGGGGAAGGATATATCAAATTCCATAAAAATAGATATATTAGGGATATTATTGACAAACGAGGTTAAAACAACATGAAAGGGGTGTTAAAATGGTTCATTGGGGAAAAATTATGAGAGAACCCATAATGTATGGGTTTTTTGGGAACCGCTGGCAAGTTGGTCAGACTCTCCGGTGGCTGGTGGCTCCACTGGCCGATAGGTGGTTTCCAACAGGCTGGCTAGTAGCTCTAGAAATAATAATCAAGTAATGCCTCAACCACTATAAAGATGGTGTATTATTTATAAACTAGAAGGTGGAACCTAGTTTCTTCTTAGGTAATTACTTCCTCAACTTACTAGTTGATGGAACTATATTGGATATCTGGTGGCACACATGCTGCTCCATGTTTCTGGTTAATTCCCCTAGCTCCTTCAATTAAAATTACCGACATCCAAAATCCTCCCAGCATCAAAATTATTAAAAAACAAGTTAAGTTGAAAATAAAATGTAATATACATTTTAATTTTTAATATGTCACAAACCTCGCACTATAATGGCTTATCATCCTTGAGAAATGTCTCTATTTGTCTTAGATGATGATTGGGGCCATTTCACCCAAACATCTATCTCCCACTCTCAAATCACCTATTGGGTTAATCTATTCTACCACATAACATGAAAAAGTGGTACCATATTCCTCCTTAACACCTTCTCAATCTAGTTCACAATATGTATTGGTCACTCTACAAATGATGCATCTAGTTCTGTATCATCATCCTCATTATCTATCATAAACAAGGGTTTAGGCTTGTACCTATGAAGCTAATACACATGGAATAGGTTATTCATAATTTGATACCATGGATGAAGGTCTAATCAGTATTATACTATTCTTATATGCCTGATGATCTTTAATAGTCCCACAAACCGTGAAAAAAAATCCTTATTTCCACAATGGCCTCTTCCCAAACTGAGTTGACACCTATATGAAAACTATGCCACTTATAGTAAACTCTAATGGAAATCCCCACTAATTTTAATACAATAACTTCCTGATATGAGGGGTATCCAACCACTTCTAAATTAGAAAGACTCAATTAGAGGTCACATTCACCAATCTTAGCCTAATAATAGCTGTCTCACCAACCTTATGTCGACACAGAAGTGAATGAAATGAATGACCATAAAGAGAAATGAATGGTGCCATCTGAATTAAATATTGGAGTCTATTATTTTATGAAAAAACCACTAAATCTATATGATCATACCATTCTACACTAAAATATTCGAAACATTCCCAATAAATATCCTTTAAAATAAAGATCATTTGCTATGACTACCCATCATTGTTTTGATGATATAGTATACTCATCTTTAACTAATTCTACAGAATCTTCTATAATACTTTCTAAAAATGTGATGTGAAATTAGAATATCATTTTAATATAATGATCTTAGGAACTCTATGAAGCTTTACTATCTCTATATCATAGATTTTTTCCAACTATTTTATATAAGGTTTCTCTTTAATCATCATAAAATGTTCCACCATCATCATTCAAACCACATCCCAAACAAAATCTTGACCTCTCAATGTCCTTGTATATCTTGTAAAAAGGTTTATTATTACCTTATCCCACTTCCACACGTGCATGTGAATAACTGAAGAAAAAGGTCTGGTCATAGATACTCAACCTTAATACTTTGACAAGTAAGACAGTGAGAGACAAAACTAGTAATTTTCCTATTTATACCTAGCCACCAGAACTATCATATAATATCATAATACATTTTCAATAATATAGGGTTCACATCACATTATAAAGTATGAGATTCCATCATCATCTCATTCATTAGAGAAGCAAGAACCCCAACTCTCCCATGAAAATAGATCATGTCATCTATATATAAATACTATACTCAAACTAAGTCAGTCCATGCCACCCATGCTCATATAACTAAGCACTCAAAATCCAAATCTTGACTTTATTTTACCCTATCCACCAAGGTAGACACAATAACTATGATACGACATGTGATTATACCTTGATACTTGGTTTTATCCACAAATCATTAATCCAACAATCCCATCAATGTCCATTAACCCCTTATTTTTATGCCATGTCATAAGCACTATCAAATGGGAAAATTCAAGAATGAAATATTTTTAGTACCCATTCAGAACTCGAAATCTTCTGATCTTGAACACATTCGAAGGGCATTCCCAAGTCATCACCAGCACTATATTCTCTCGATCAACTGAGATTCTCACCTTAAAAACCTCATACCCACGTTAGTGAACCACTCGGATCCAAAAGTGACACTTCATATTCTTAAAATAATGATGAATCACTCAAATCATACTATAAAAAATCTCAATGTTCCTAGCATGCATCTATGGGGTTCATTACTATATCAATATATTTTCAATGAACACAATGATAAAGGATTAAAAATATTAGTGGAATATCTTATTCATTAGAGTCACAAACACTACTGTGTTATTTTTTTAACCCAAATGGAATGAACATATACTTATACCATGCATACATGATCCTAAACATGGCCTTACATATATCCTCATATTTGATATAAAGCTAGTGGTAGCTTGATAGAAAGACAATCTTGGAGAAACCCTAGGCTCCCCTCAACTAACCAAATAAAAAATTAATCCTCAGAAATAATTATCAATTATTCATTGTGAAATTATTTTTATTTCTTTTTTTTTATAAACATTTGAAGGTTTCTATATTCCCTCATAGTGGATAAAACTAGTGCATCCAAAGGGAAATTTCTCAGTCTAATAAATCCATTCACCTCTAAATCCTTATGTGGCACAATGTATTCATTTAACTCAATTAGTTCCATAATATATATATATACATTGATATAGGATTCACACCTTGTACAGGTTTTATCTAGAATTGAGTTCCTCTATCAAGATGAAGTCACGTGAAATACTATGGAAATACATCCTGGTAATAGTCCACAACTGCACAAAAAGTGGAGGTGGTACTTCCTGAACAACCACAAGATTCACACCCACTACCTACAATATAATAGATCTAATCTAGATCAGGTCTAGTCCCATTTTTCTAATCAAATTTCCCACTCACCAGTTAAAACAAACTTCTTGTACTTAGTCATTGTAATGGATACTCATCTCTTGTAATAGTCTATGTCCTCCAGATAATTTTTCAACCACTCCTTTTCAAAAATGATATCATATAAATTCATCTCTAAGGCCATAAAATGCAATAAATTTATATAACTAGTAAATTATAAATGAAACTATGTAATTCCTATGAGATGGTCTTCCTTCTTCCCCAAGGGTGTTTGAAGAGAAATAAATTAAAAAGATAACTTAATTAGAAATTCTAATCAATAAATGACTTTAGATGATATAAAATAATGGGAGGATCCTATATCAAATAATATATTAGAAATAATAAAGTTAATAAAAACCATACATCTAATTCTAGAGGATCCCTCTAGACTATAATCCAAAAATTGGTCAATGAAATACACTCTTCCTAAAATGGTCTCATAACTCCATCCATGAGACCCTTGGTTTGGTAGAGTCATTAACACCTAATGAAACTAGGATTCCTGCTAAGATTCCATGTCAGTCCCATAACTCATAGAACATATCTCCTTAGAACTTCTGTGAAAACCTATATACAGTGGTCATGAATTGAAACATTTTAGATTCCCCATCCTTCAACATCTATGACACTTTTTATAAGATTCAAATAAAAATATTTGATAGTTTCTTCTCTATATTCAATTGACTCACAAGGTGACACCTCCATCCCCAGAGGGTTCATAAAATGGAATTACCCACCTTGACCTCCTAATAGTAGTATTTCATGTCTGCTTATCTATAATATTCCTACTATAAAAAATTAAACCTATCGCATTGTTAGCATCCCTTCTCATTGGATCAATAATTTCTAAATGAAAACCTGTTACATTTTTCCCCTATGGACCCTTCGTGATCATCATGTCCTTGCGTAATACCACATGATATATCTCCTAGTCAATGATCTTAACTAGGTTCCTTAACTCTGTCCAATGTTTAATCTCAAATTTTTAAGCTTGATTACCTCATTCAAATATAATAGGGCCGCTAAGTAAATTAATTATGTGAAATGATTAGAATTATAAGACATCAACATTGTCCCTAACTGAATCTCTATAAACTCTTGAGATCAATATAACTCTAGAATATCTAGAAAATACTCCTCAAAAAATAGATCCATAATGTCCTCTAATGTCAAACCCTAAAGCCTCCTAGCCAAGTTTATGATTCCTAACAATTTCCTCATTAGTCCTAGAAGCATGAAAGAAACCAACATAACCCATCTATCCACTAGAGTCTTCGATACATTATATATTCCATTGATGATATCAATAAAATACTCAGTATCCTAGGGTCCTATTATACCCTAGATAGATAGGGGATTCTAGAGATAGAAATCTTGATAATAATTAACCATCATCCTATAAACTCCTCTACCCTGAAAAAATAACTATTTTAAATCCTTCATACGAAATAAGTTTCATTTCATGAACAACTAGAGTGACTGTGGGACCATGCTCTGCTACATCCTCTTGCATGTTTGGTGGTAGGATTAGAACCTCCTAATTTTAGGGGGCACATAGATATACTTCTATGATTGGTCCCATATGGATTTTCCTAGGAGTAATTATCTAAAATTCCAAATGAACATAAAGAAATGTTTATAAAAACTCACTGAATGTATTTACTCAAGTAGTTTATAGGTGCATATAAGGGATTTACACTAAACGATCCATCCTAGGAGGCTAATCGCATGCACATGGGGTGGTAAAAGGCATGTCAGTCTAAAATTATGAGAGTTCCATTAATGTTTGGGTTGTTTGGACATGACCAGTCAGCCAGTGGAACCCAAGTTCTTCTTAGGCTAATACCTCCTCCATTGGATAGTAGTTGTAACTGTGATGGGTGGAACTAGTAGCTCCAAGATTCAGGTTAGTTCCCCAATCTTCTTCAATTCTGATTCTCGGCTTCAAGAAGTCCCCAAAAAGCCTCAAAATACCGAAAAACAAGACCATAGTACACTAAAAATAAAGTATAACTACAATGTAATTTTATGGATTACACATAGAGAATATAATATCATATAGGTGGATATGGATTGAGTTTAATAATACAATGGAAAAGATATATTTTATTTAGTAACATTTTTATTAATATTAATTTATTTGTTTAATAAATTTTATTATAAACACATGTCATGAGATATAATTATAATAACAGTATTATATTTTTTTTATAGGGTTATAAAATAGAATAAATAATTTGATCAAGGTGTCTATGAGATTATCATTATTTTTTCCTAATTATATATTACAAAATATATAAATTTCCATTTGTTACATGTTGACACAATGGAGAAATATTTTCTATAATTATCTAAAACCCTCAATAAAAAATCATCCCTACCTACCTCTCAAAAACATAGAGTGAATAAGAGGAATGGTTACATTTGATGATGAATGGCCTGAAGAACATGAATCTTTCACACAAACACCTAAAGTTTCAATAATATTAAATGAGAATACATAGTGAATGTGTGGATACATCTAAAGGAATACTTTCTTAGATTCAGTAATTTTAGGAAAATGCAACAAGAAAGTTGATAAAATTTTGACCAAAAAGATTATCATGGATGAGGTAGTTATTGATATAAATTAGTTATAAATTTAATGTATACCATTTTTATGTAATATTTTATGGAGTAATCATTAAGTTATTCGGTTTTATTATATAATTTTGATGAAAAACCAAAATTATAAACCGGCCCAATTCTTCCATTATGCCCCAAAACATTCAAGTTATATCAGAGAAGTCACAATATAATTTATAATTATTTATAATTTATTTATCCATTTTTAGGTGTTTTTTTGGTCATTTTTAACATTTGGTTTTTGTACTATTTCTAATTTTTTAGATGATATATTAATACAATTTTGTATGACCAATAACGAGTTAAAAATGTACAAAGAACACTCAAAACCCTATTATAAATTGCCAAGGTCACTAGATAAACAACTTGATTACATGGTATGTAACCCCGGATAATATGCTATGTAACCATGGTCAATATAAATAAGTCCCAAAACATGTAAATCATGATGTTACATGTGTATCCCTATGACGCCTCATTATATTCTACATATTTACTATAATCATAGGATGTAGGTTGATAGGGACTACATGACATGTTATGGGAATCTACACATGGTGTAGCTCCATAAAAATTGCATGTTGGGTAATTTAAAACACATCACATGGGTCATTATGCAACATCATTACACGGTATGTATTGAGTACCATCCTGTATCATGGAAATACATGGACTATATAGAATTTTGTTGGAATGTACAAACCATGTTACACAAATCACTCACTAGGAATATTTTTAGTGATTATGGGTGACTTATGTAGTCAGTACAAAATATCAATAAATTATATAAAATTAATAATGATACAAGATGTGTAACCATGTGTTGCATGACATGTATTTCATATGTATTTTATTATTATTTTTAATGTACATTAATTGAATTTTGTTTGGTCATATAAACCAGATAGTCTATATAATTAGACCTTGTAGAACAATACACCATGTATTTCATGACATGATTTGTGGAGTTACATGCCCTATAGTATGCAATAAATGGTTTTTATTTCATGTTTTATATTAAATATCATTGTGTTGTTTAATGTTATACAGGACATACACATTGTGTATCCTACAAGTATATGTTCTATGCTTAATTATTTCAAATCTAATGTTAAATTTTATTCAATACTAAATGATCAAATTATTAAAGTATACCAAGGAAATGTAATAGAGAAAAATTTAAGATAAATAATTAATTTATTAATCTATTAATTAATTTATTAATTAAGGTTAATTTATCTTAAATAGAATGACTAAAAACAGAAAATCGAAATGATAAATGTGGTTATATTTTCATGTTGTGGATAATGAAGAACTTTAACTGACCAACATATGTTTTCAGTTTATTTATTTTTTTAATTATTTATTCTATATATTATTATGTAATAATTATTATCAAATTAAATGTGTTGATATGTGATCTTTCCTTTCCTTATTTCTTGTATATGGGCATGTTTTTCCTTGGATTATTTTATATATCTCTAAACCATTAATACCCTCACCCATGTTTGACTAAACATTTTTAAATGTTAGAGTTCACAAAGAGAAGAGATGGATCAACACCAGAGATATGATAAATTTAACCAAATAGATATGTGGGAGAATTTTTAATTCTAAAACTAGAGCCAAACTTTGTCACAAATAGTTATTTATCCAAGGTTTGAGGTTGTTTTATCACTTCTTAATAATCTAACAAGTAGATAAAAACTCATGATCATATCATAACATTATTTTATTTTGTTAGTACATGGTTATTTTTTATTGATGCTATGAAATTTTTATTTAGATGACTAAACATGATAATATAATACAAATAAATTAATAATTATCCTTAAATAAAATAAAATAAAGTCTATATGTTTGTTATATCAAATATAGTTGATTACTTATGTATGTTCCAAATATAAAAAATAACAGTGGGTAAAATAAGTCAACTTATACATGTATTACTTATGTATGTAAATTATTTTTTATCCATGGATAAATATTATATAAGTATCATCTAAAATTAATAAGCATCTGAAGTATAAAATAAATGATATTTATTTTTAAGTAAATATTTCACTCCACTAAATATTAAGTAACCAAAATTCTTTTTATCACCTCATTCAGAATACAATTAGAGTTTAATGTGTTGGTTATACCCTCATTTAAATAATATAAATTATACATAAGGGTTTACTTAACCATGTTAGTATCAAGAGTAGTTTTCTTATAAATACTTAGTGTAACTCAAATGAATCTGTGGAGGTATTATGAGTTCATGTTTTTAGGATTTGGGAGTATATCCGATAGATCAAGGAGCTACAAGAAGATGAAACTGGAAATAAAATACTATATAAATATCATCAAGTAATTTTATAAGGAATATATCTAGGTTATGATAAGTTAAATATTTGTCCTTGAAATTAAAATAAATGAGAAATTGTATATTCTATATCCAATGGTTAGGGTTTTGTGATTGGAAAAAATGATGTGAAACTTAATTAAATAATTTATTATGTCATAATTAGTAATCAAGATACTATTGTAACATTTTTATTTTATTTTATTTATATAATTTAAATCAACACCACACTATCATTGCATTCGATTATGGAGAAATATAATCTATTTTTTATTGTAAAAATATAATAACAGTTCATGCACTTTCACTTTTTACTAAGAAAAGAAAGGAAGGTTTATTTTCCAAATTACCTTATTCCCACTAAACCTTTAAAGGAGGAGAGAAAAATTTTTTATAATAACATTGATGGTAAATTTTATTTATAATAACTCATGTTATCATTATTTACTACTATGTTTCATAATATTTATAAAGATATGTATTCTTACTCCATGTTATCTCATCTTTGTTATCTCAAAAAGGATAAACCAAGACATGAGTGGAATGAAATATCCATGGTAATATTTATATGTAAGTTAGGGGAAAGAGTCCCAGTAAAACTTCATATAGTCATGATTATTTCTTATATGGAGTGTCTCTTGATTTAAGGATTCTATCTACCTAAGGAATTGTGAATAGAACACATCCACTCTCCACATCCTTTTAGGTTCATAAGTTTTATTTTCAATTTCAATATGATCAATATAGATAAGTCACTCTTGGATATTCTAACATTGATTATCTATTTGGATAAATACATAAATCATGATAAGCCTATTATTCTTATGGTGAACAAAAGTAATGTTAAGGAAATAATTTGTAGGATAGGTTTTAAGCTAAAGACAACATTAAAATGCCCTTCCATGTAGATAAATATCTTAATATAGGATAAAGAGTATGATATCATTTTCTTTATTGTGATAAGAAAGGCCACTAGAAAAAAACTATACTTTAGTAAAAAAAATGGAAATCTTTAAGTAACATCATTATAAAGTGTAATCTTTCAATTTCTGTAAATTGGTTATTAGATATAGATTGTGTTTCTCTCATTTATATCAAAATATACAAACAAAGTATATTTTGAAAGATTATTAAAGGTGAGGTAGATATTCGAGCTTCCAATTGAGAATGACTTTTTTTACTATCCAAAGGATACTACCATATCACATTGATTATTTTAATGGTTTTAGTTTTTAATTTATATTATTATGTTTCTAGTTTAACCAAGAATGTCGTTTTTATGACCTGTTTAGACCTAGATGGTATTATTTTTAAATTCATAAATAAAGGACTCTAATTTTATAAATATAGCATATGTTTTTCTTTTAGACACATAAATAAAGGTATTTATATAATAAAATATGAAATTAATTCGTGTAAATTTATAACAAAATACATTCAAAAGATACTCATTACACATAGTTGTGGTATCATTGGATTATTCATGTAAACTAGAAGTTTTAAATAGAATATATCAATAAGGGTGTTTAGATTATTTTGACTTAATACCCATATATATACATTATTCTTTTTTCTAAGGAAAATGATTAAATCACCATTTAATGGAAAGGGTGAGAGAGCCACAAATATTTTACTGGTGTGTGGGGACCATTTCTAGTAGATGCTAGAGGTAGACATTTATACTTCATTTATTTTAAATATTATTTTTTATTGATATGGATATATCTATATTATAGTATATGTATGATTCTAATATTATATTCAAGGACTATAAGAATGGATTATTGAATCATATTGAAAGTAAGATAAATATTCTCATCTTAGATAGAGGAAAGATATAGATTAATTAATCATTCATCGATTATCTAGAATTGTATATAATGAAATGTCATCTCACTTATATTTATAAACCTTATTATAATGGAATTATAAAAAGGAAAAATTTTAACATTTTAAATATGGAGATATCAATGATGAGTCATGAAAATATTCAATTATCATTTTAGGTATATGAATTGCAATCAGCTAGATACACACTGAACAATGTTCCAACCCAAGCAGTAATTGAAATATGATAGGAGTTATGGTATTGGAAGAAAGTCATTTTTTCACATATTCATGTATGAGGATGATAGGAACTTTTAAAGGATAATTATATAAA
This sequence comes from Viscum album, assembly GCA_963277665.1. NCBI lineage: Eukaryota > Viridiplantae > Streptophyta > Magnoliopsida > Santalales > Viscaceae > Viscum > Viscum album. Next base: position 824,182,806 of record OY728129.1, read on the forward strand.
TAATAATTCATCTATAGGAAGAATTTTTATCTTTATAGGATATCCTATAGAGATAAGAGGATATTATTTAAATGATTCCTCAGATAGAAAAATAAATCCTAGAAAAACATTTTATGTTTCTTGAAAGGGAGAATGTATCCAGAGAATATAGTAGGATAAATATAGACTTTGATGAAGTTGATTCTCAAGGTATGCAAGAGTCGGCATAAGAAAAATTTTCAAAAAGACATAGTGGAAGATGTTGTTCTAGAGCCACAAGTTTTGTGAAAGAGTACTAGAGAGGGTAGATAACTAGAGATATATTGTTTTATTTTCACAATGTATATTGACACATTATTAGTGGAAAATAATGGACATATATCCTATAAGGATATATAAAACATCTCATAATTTTATAATCTCAAAGAAGTTACAACATCTGAATTGGATTCCATATACCAAAATCAATTTTAGGTTTTAGAGATTCTCCAATTGATGTAAAAATTATTTCTTGAAAATAGGTATTCAAGGAGAAATTTGACATGGATGATAGGTTTAGTATTTATAAGGAATGATTGGTTGCTAAAGGTATCATTTTACATCATGGAATAAATTACAATGAAATATTTTCACTAGTTTCAATATTGAAATCTATTAGAACTTTACTTTCCATAGAATATTTCTATGATTATGAATTTTTCAAATGGATGTCCTGACCACCTTAATTATTAAAATATTATGGAATATTTTTATATGACACAATAATAAGGATTTGAAAAAATAATATTCCATAAGGTATAAAATATTTAGATATCAATTTATAGGTTAAAAATAATCAAATTCATGGAATATTATTTATGATGAATCCATAATAGAGTTTGTTTTTGAATTAGTGTGAGTCATGTGTCTACAAAATTTTTCATAGGAGGTCTATTGTTTTCCCAGTAATATATGTTTTTGATAAAATAATTATAAGAAATAAGATACTAGTATTTTAGCTAGTTAATATGTGATTGAATAAATCTTTCTCTATAAAATAATTAGGTGAAGCAGACTACATTATAGGGATCAATGTCCATCGATATAGATAGTTCAAGTTATATAGCATACATATTAGCAGTTAGATCGAACATATATTCTATGTTATATATTGGGATTGATGTTTCTTACCCCTTGAGCATGGTGAAAATATATCAAGAAGATCTGGGAGAACCACAGCATTCTATTATAAATAATATCCTAAAGTACCTTATGCATAAAAATGACATGTTCCTAGTTTTTTAAGGATGTGTGGAAATATTTGTGAGTGGATATGTTAGGACCCGAACCAATGGGGCTTGATCTAGAACTACCCCAAGCCTGCCTCCATAGGCCAGGGGCTGGAGACAATCCTCTAAAGGAATAAATAGTATGGGATGTATTTTCAAAATTTACCTACACATACACACCCAACCATATCAATATAGAAGTAGAGAGGAATAAATGAAAATGATGAAACATATAGAGTAAAAACCATGAATGTGAAACCTCTAAGGAATAAAAAGAGTACGACCATGTAAATTGAAAATTAAAAATAATAAAATACATCCCCAACCAAAAAGATGTCCCATATTGAAAAAAATATAAAGGTAAATTCTGAGAGAGCCCAGCTTTGAATCTTTAAGCTCCAACCACTGTATATGGTCAAATGCACCAGGTATCCCTATGATCCTATATAATCACCTCTGACCTATTTTCTATCTTCATAATATATGACATGTTTGGGAAAATCCCATGTAGGGGTGAGTATATAAATATATAGTATGTCACCCTAAAAGATAAAGGGGGAGTGGTAAGAGACATAATAGGAATAGACCACTCAACCCATACCAATAGAGTAAAAAAATACAACAACATGGATATATATATATATATTATCAATAAATTAATCCCAAGTGATAGGAAAATGGGATATCCATCTCATAGCCTATCCCATGAAAGAGCACTAATAATTCCAAGATTCCATCTATGATGCCCAACATATCACACATCTTCCCAGAAGAAACATACAAGTCAATCCACACCTCAAAACTGTGTTGAACATTCGAGGAGAAACATATCTAGGTATAGGACCCATTCCATGGTATAATATTAGGGTTCCACTCAATATATGGATAGAAGACCCATGCCCTATCCTAGTAGGGGGTTCCACTCTGATGGTCAAGGACCCATACACTGACTCTATAGGAGGGTTTCACTCAATAGTTGATAGAGGACCCATGACCTTTCCTAGTAGTAAGGTTCCACTCTAGTAATAGGTAGATGATCCATGCCCTACATAGCATGAGGGTTCCACTTTAGTAATCAGTAGTGGACCCATACCTAGACTAACTGGAGGGTTCTGTACTAGTAATCTGTAAAGGGCCCACGCCCAACCCAGCTGGGGGCTTACACTCTAGTAATCGATAGAGGATTCATTACCTACCTAGAATGAGGGTGCCAGTATAATATTAGAGGACCCATTCCCTAATGCAAAAGTAGTTTTCCACTCATATAGAAGATACAGGAAACTTTCCCTTCTATGTAGTAAGGTTCCAATCTAATGTCTCTAGTGATCCTTCCTGATCACTTCCATTATCGAGCATCACATAAATAGGTGTCAAACTTGTAATATCTCACAATATATATTAAAAGACACCAAGGAGGATACCATTAAATTCTATGTGAAAAAATACTCAGGATACTCTACTCACTAGCCAAATTGCAAGTACAAATGAACAAGATATAAGATGTAGAAGTTTAGTAAAAAGGAAAGAAGGGGTACACAATGTGTAAGGGGACCAACATGATGTGAGGTCTCACCATTATAACTAGTTGTGCCCCTTATTATACATGGATCACTTCCCATTTATCCTTACATAATGTGTAGAGGGACTTCACAATGTGCATCAACCATTTGGGGTCCCTCCCATGCTCATCGTCGTGTCTGTGTATGCTTACCCATGTCCATGTACTCCGATACACGGTGCATATTCCCATATGGGGTTTCTTACTATGTCTTGCATGCCATGTATTTGTACCATAATCATGTTCTAGTAAATGATGCATACCTTGTTGTTCTTATATCCATGTACTCACATAGTACATGGAGGTTTTCCAGAACTGAGTCACACAACATGTGGGGACACCACATGGTGTGTGATATTTAACTCACCTAAAACCCTACCCACTACAACCAAGGAACTACACACCATGTGTTCTTAAAACTACATGGATTGTAGTCAGATTTTTTGAAGAATCTAAGATCTGCGTCCAGAATTACAAATCCATGCCCGCCGCATCAAATCCCACCTCCAAGATTCCTAAAATCAAATGATAATCCTATTTTAATAATTTACAACAATTAGATAGCTAGAAAATAGATCTATGATTCATTCTTATGAATTAGTATGATCCAACACTGCTCGGGGTGCCTCCTACAACATGAAAAATCCCTCTTAAGATACCAAATCCAGGATGATATCATCCTCAACCTACAAATCCTATGAATCTATCCCTAATTATCCAAATCATTCATTGAACAAAAATCCACGATGAATCTTTGTGTCCAATTGGGATTAGGCCCACCTGTCAATGTCAAATCATGACCCTGTGGTCCAAAGATAACTAACCCAAAGTGTAGCAGTAGAAAATCACAATAATAATAGGTGAAAAAATCATTGTCCAAAAATTCTTGGCTAATAAACACAAATTACGATGTTCTAGGGTGATAAAACCAAATAATCAATTTAAAATCAGTACATACTGAAAAGGCTTGATTTAAATGTAGATCAAGGAAACAATGTGATTATTCTCAATATATTTAATATATTGGTGAAAATTCCACCAATTGATGAGTCTTTCCTCAACTTGGTTCAATTTTTTATGAAGAAAATGTTTTCCAATAAATAAGAGAAGTTTTTTCATTTTTTGTGCCTCGATTCATCTATATTAAGAATTTCATCATCATCTGATCCTAATTCTCCAATGAGTGGGTAGAAGAAAATCCTCTCAATAGTCCTAGGTTTATATGGATAACCCTAAGGATCCTCCATAAAAATGTTTAAATAGAGTTCATAGAATTAATTATTCTAATAATTTGATTAAATAAATCATTTAATTGATTCCCTAAATGTACATACAATGGTTGTTTTATCATAACTCCCTGAGCCATCCAATTTTAGGTCATTCCTAGGATGAACGTCATGTTTCAGACACAATCATGATATCATATTTTTAATTTGAGACTTCATTAAAGAGTTATATCATTTTCTTTAAGAAACTATGTGTGTATAAAATAAAATATGTTTGATATTTTTATAAAATTAATTCTGGGCACACTAGTCCATGGAATCACATGTCTTCTCATCACCTAACTCCAAAAACATTTATTAATATATTTAAATGTATTATAAGGAAAAGAATGGGTATCTAAATTATTCCACCATTCATTCCTTTCATCATTTAAAAGAAAAAATTAAACAAAAATCTCAGGATACTAAGTCGTTATCTAGCTCTCCCACTCCCAGGATATCTACTACATGATCTTATGCTAGCACAGCACACAAACCAAGGGAATGGTCCATCCACAAAGGTTCATCCCCTGTCAATTATTGATCGCTATAAGTTTCTCCACAAAAGTATCTCCATCCTCAATGTACATATCACCCTAGTAAATAACATTCATAGTTTCATGCACATATCTCCTCATATATGAAACATTGAAGACGTCTTGCACTCATTACAACACTTGGGGTAGGGAGAGGTGGTAATAAACCTCAAAAATTATCTAAAATATCTTGAACAGACCAATGGACCTTAGGGATATATTCCCCTTGAAAAAACCCATGCAATCCTCATTGTGGGGAGACTCTTAGGAAAATGTAGAGTGGTATTTATTATTATATACAAACTCTACCAAGGTCTAGTGATACTCAAATCTCTAGCCAAAGTATAACATGCAAGTGCTCATCATATCCTCTAGCACATGGATAGTGAACTCAGTCTTTCAAAATATCTAGGGGTGGAAGTTTGTACTCATCCTCATATGGGTCCTGAATTCCTCTTGCATGCCTCTCCACAATCGTGACATGAACCACGAATCATGGTTGGAGATAACAGTCAAGGTCACCCCATGAAGAATAACTATCTACCATATGTACAACTACCTAAAACACTGCATCGAATTCTCATCTTTGGTTGTAAGGAAGTGTGTTAACTTCATGAGTTGTTCAACTATCACCCAGATGATGTCATGGACTCTCACCGTCCACAGAAGGTCTATCACGATGTCCTTGGATATTCCATACCATTTACACTCTGGGATCTTAATAGGCTGCAAAAAACCTACCAAAACCTAGTACTCAGCCTTCACCTACTGACCAGTGAAGAACCGAGAGATGAACTCATCCATACTTTGTCTCATTTTGGCCCACCAAAACCGTTTTTGAAGGTATCTATACATCTTCTCCACAATGGTATTTACATACAAAGGATATTTATAGAACCCTCTCATCACATCCTCTCATATTGTGATTGGGACCACCGTCTATCCCTAGAAAAGGATGACATGATTTCCTCCATTAGAAAATACATCCGGTTAATCTATTGAGGATATCTAGTCACACATGACTTCTTAGTCGATGTCCCTCAACTGTTACTCTCTAAAATACTCGAGAATAAGAGGATTCAACACCATATACTTGAGAAAGGCTTCACTATCTTTCTCAATTAGGTTCATTTGTAAGGATTCCAACTTCTCAAATGCCTCCTCCACTAAGCAAGCCTATGAATTCCTATTAAGGGAATCTTCCACCAAGTTTCCCTTCCCTAGATTATATACTATCTCCAAGTTATAGTCCTACAGGAACTCTAATTAGTGCCTTTGTCACATGTTCAATTTTCTCTGTGGGAAGACATACCTAAGAATCTAATGGTCTGAGTAAATAATAAAGTGTTATCCTAGAATATAGTGCCTACACATCCTCATAGAAAAGATTATCATCGCCATCTCTATTTCTTGAGTCACGTAGTTCTTCCCATTGGGTCTCAACTTCTTTGACACATATGTGATAACTACCTCTCTCTATATCAACATGCAGTAGAGCCCAACTCCTAAGGTATAATAATACACTAAGTACTCAACACCCACCTTTGGTAGTCCCAAAACATGAGTAATCATAAGAATCAGCCTCAACTCCTTGAAGTCTCTTTGGCACTACTCATTCTAGGTAAACAGCTACCCTTTCATCACTAAGAGGGTCAAAGGGGATAAAATCCTAAATAATTATACCATAAAACTCTTATATTAGCCCACAAAGATAATAAAACTTTTCACCTATGAAATTCTCATGGGTGGATCCAAATAAAGAATTGATTTGATCTTATATAGGTCCATAGCTAATCCCTAATAATAGATGAAATGCCCCATAAAGTGTACCTAATGGATCCAAAAATGGATCTTTGAGATCTTAACATAAATATGGTGCTCCCAAAACAAATCTAGGACCATCCTAAAGTACTCCTCATGATTCTCCTCTAACATAGAGTATTTGAGTATGTCGTTAATGAAGGAAGCCAAAAATCAGTCCAAGTATGGTTGGAATGTATTGTTCATAAAAGACACAAACATGGTAGGAGAATTTGTCACACTAAAAGGAATCACAAGAAACTCATTGTGTCTATAGAGACATCGGAATATCAGATTCATAATATTGGCCACACGAACCCTTAACTGGGGGTAGATGGACCTGATATCGATCTTCAAGAACCATATTGTTCCTCACAAATAATCAAATTTGTCATAAATCCTTGTAAATGGGTACTTGTTCTTTGTTATGTCATATTTCAAGCATCAATAATCCACAAAAATATGTAATCTCCCATCCTCCTTTTTCATAAACAACACTGCAACTGCCAAGAGTGACACACTAGTTCTGATAAAACCCTTCTCTCGAAGGTCCTATAACTATATTCGTAGCTCCCAAAGCTTGGTAGGGTCTATATGATATTACACATAAGATATAAAAGTGGTAATGTGATACAAGTCAATGAAAAAAAACATCTACCTGCTTAGATGTAGTCCTGGAACATCCTCTGGGAGGACGTACATAAAATCCTCCATGAATGAAGGAATCCAGATGCCTAAAGATCCTACTACACTAAGGGATACAATCATCAACTAATGGGTAATGGGATTCAGCCTCCATCTCAAAAAACCCACTCACCCTATTAAGATATATCTCTTAACTATAAAGGAGAATATTTTCCCATCAGTATGAAGGCATCTAACTTGTCTACATTGATAGTTGATTTGGTCTCAGACCATAGAAAACCAATGCATACCCAATATCATATTATAGGGTTACATCATGAGGACTAAAAGGTCCCATGAGGACCTCTATCCACCAACTGATGAATCTCACTATCAGTAGATAAAATATATACAAGAATCATTTCTTGTAGGAACCTCAAGAAAAAGATGAAGGGATAAAGGATTGACTGGGAGCTCCAACTATCACACCAAGAGTAAATAGATTAAGGAATGACTTGAAGCTATTTATACTAATACTAAAAAATAGTATAATAAACATATATTTTATTTCTAATCATATCATGTGTCGATGGGTCATATGCCTCTATAGACTACAATGGTCTATGGACCTAGCCACTAGCTCCTTGAGCCTAAAGTGGGCCTCCTAGTGGTGGTGGTGGTGGAAAGACCTCATAAAATCTTCCACTACCCACAACTACTCCTCTTGGAGCCTCAAATGCTCATATTCTAGCTCTGACTCTCTCTAGGATCTAAAACAGACCTACGTAATGAGGTGACATCTTCCCTTGATTTCATAACCGTCTATTCCCTAGCCGGGGTTATACCTGAAGGAAAACACACTCCCTAACCTAGAACTCTAGAGGTCATCAATAGATATTGGAATAAGATTTTTGTCTATACTTGGCAGTATTCATACGATTTCTGATCAGATGAACCTGCTTTGAAGTATCCTGAATGATATGAGGACCCAGTAGGGATACCTCACCTACCTATAGCCAGTACAAGGGTGAATGGAATGACCTACCATATAAGGACTCAAAAGGAGGCATCTGAATTGTCACCTGGAATCAGTTATTATAGGCGAACTCACCAAGAGAGATATACTTTTCCCAAGAACTGCAAAAATCAAGGACACATGCTCGAATCATATCCTTTATAACCAATATTGTCTGTTATGATTGTCTATCGGTTTGAGGGTGAAAAGTTGTTCATAGAAGCACTTATGTTCCCATATCCTTCTTCAATACTTTACAGAATCATGATGTAAAATGAACATCCCTATCTAAAATGATAGTACAAGGGACCTAGTAGAGTCATATGATCTCACAAACATACAGTCTTCCCAAATCATCAACTGAGAAAGTCTCCCGAATAGAAATGAAGTGGGCTGATTTCGTTAGTCAGTCAATAACTACCCATATAGCCTCACTGCCCCTTGGTGACCTTGGTAAGTCGACTAAAAAATCCATAGCAACATCTTCTCATTTCCATTCCGAGACTGGAAGAATCTGTAACAATCCAGTAGCTCTCTGGTGTTCCACCTTCACCTACTGACAGGTGGAAAACCTATTGATAAAGCATATTATCTAAAGTCTCATTTCAGGCCACCAATACTAGCATCACATATCTCAACACATCTTCAAGATGCTTCTATGAACATCCCACTGAGAGGCATGGGACTCTTTCATAAACTCCTCTCTCATATTTGTAGGTACCCAGACACATCCATGGATACGCAGGATGTCATCACTGTTTATAGACCAATCTAAAGGTGGATTATCTCCGGATATACTCTCAAGGAGTACCAAGCCTTTAGGATATCTAAATAGTCTACCATTCACCTTATCAAGGAGGGAAGAGGTAACTAGAAAAGATGAGAGATAATACTTCTCATTACTATAATGAAATTATATATGTAGCTCAGAAAATAGGTCCATTAACTTCCATTCATCACTGGCTTCACATACGGCCTGTTTTTTGAGTTTTCCAACTCAGCGCATCTGCAAATACATTGCCCTTACCAGGCATATATGCAAGATCAAAATCAAAGTATTGTATATATTCGACCCATATCTATTTTTTGGGGTTCAATTCACACTAAGAAAATATATATTTAAGGATATTGTGGTTTTTTTACACCACAAAGTGCTCACCTAATAGATAGTGTCTCCAACAATGTAAGGCATGGACAACTGCTGATAGATCAAGTTCATGTGTTGGGTAATTACTCTCAAGCGGACTCTAATGTTGATATCTATATGCAATGACTATGTCTTCCTACATTAGCACTGCTCCTAGGACAATGACTGATGCATCATAGAATATGGTATAACTTACACTTGGCTCGGGAAGAATTAGAATATGTGCTGATACAATCCTACCTTTTAGCTCCTGAAAGTATTTCTTGCACGATTCTAACCAAAGTAACTTGACACCCTTATTTGTAAGGACATTAAGAGGTGATGTAAAATGTGAGAAATATTTAATGAAATTCCTATAATATCCAAACATCCATAAGAAACTCTGTATTTCAAACCTGTTATTGTGATGCTCCCAGGAAAATACAGTGCTAACCTTTTTTGGGTCAACAAATATACATGATTCTGAGATAATATGACCAAAGAAGTGAACTTTGTTCATCCAGAAGTGTCACTTAGAAATATTGGCATAAATTTGATGCTCTCTCGGTGTACTCAGAATGATATCAAGGTGTTTAGCATAGTCATTACAAGTATGATAATACGCTGAGATGTCATCCAAAAAGACCACAATAAAAGAATCCAAATAGGGGTGAAACACACTATTCATCAAATCCATGAAAATTACAGGTGCATTCATAAGACCGAATGTCATAACAAGGTACTCATACATATCATACCTACTATGAAAAAATGTACATGGTATGTCTGACAGCCTAACTCGCACCTGATGATAACCTGATATTAGTTCAATCTTAGAGATGGCCCTAGCTCCACAGAGTTGGTCGAATAGATCATCTATTCAAGGAAATGTATATCGGTTCTTGACCTTAATATAGTTCAACCTTCTATAATCTACACTTAAATGTAAGGTTCCATTCACCTTCTTGGAAAAAAGCATGGGTGAACCCCAAGAGGATGTACTGGTCTATATAAAACCTTTGGCCTCTAAATCCTCTAACTACTATTTGATCTCTTAAAGCTCTATAGGTTTCATCCTGTATGGAATAATGGACACTAGATCTTATCCTAGAACAAGATAAATTATAAACTCTACCACTCTCTCAGGAGGTAATCTAGAGAAATCATGGGGAAAGACATCCCTAAAACAATCCACTTCTGGAGGAAAATCAACTTGTTATAAACCCTGATCCTCTCTGAAGAAATTTTCAATCTGGTTGTTCACTCCACCTAGCCCATGATGCTCTGGTCTAGCTATACCATCTTGTAAATCCCACTCACCCTTATGTAGATAATTGTTTCCCTCTTGTGATGTAAAAGATACCCTATGGCGATATCAATCTACAAAATAATGATATTGAACCAACCAATCCATCCCAAGAATGAAATTGAATCTTATCATCTCAAGAATGAAGAGGTTCTATAAGAAAGGGTAACTTCTTAACTCAAGGGGGAAATACCTACACTGGCATATACCCTCTGTTCATACCCCTAACGATGTATCTAGGGTTTTATCGTAATATTGTATCTCTAGTACAAGAATTTCCACAATAGATACAGAGATAAAAGATTATGAAGAACCTATATCAAATAAATAAGATACTATAGTAGATTCTACAATAACAGTACATCGTACTGTAGATATTCCCATAACCTGATCCTCAAGTATCGGTTTTAGTGCATTCAATTGACCTGATCCACAACCCTTTGCAATAGATGGACTACCACGATCATAACTACTCCGTTGGTGTTGTTGGTGATCAGGGTTCTGGCTTCCATGGCCACGACCTCCACCTTAGCCAGTCCTACTAGTGTTATTCCAACTTCTCACCTGACATGGTGCAAAACAACCCACTCTTTAAGGTGGATCTGGCACATATCCTTTTCCACTCAAAGTTGGTGGAAAGGTCCTACAGAAATGCTAGAGATAAGCCATACGGCTGTAATCCTAAAACTCCATTGGGTATCTATCTCAATAATTCTTAAAGTTCCCCCATCATCTACACTAATGAAAAACATTAGAACTATCAAAATGGGAACTTTGGTAGTCACTTCCCTAATGATAAATCTCAATGGAATGCTTCTTTCTACCATAATAACTACTGGTCTGACGTGGAACTAGTCCTCTATGCCTAGTACTATTATCGTCCCTCAAGATTTTCTTAGTGATAAGAGCCTGATTGACTATTCTATAAAAGGTAGGTAGGAAAATGATATTCACCTATGTTTGGATTTCATACTATAGCCCATCCTCGAAACGTCTGGCATGAAAAAGCTCATCATTAGATAGAAGTAATGCAATACACTGTAACTCTGTGACCCATGATGAATATTCCATAACTGACCTAGAACCCAGTTTGAGATGCATAAATTATATGGCTCTATCAGCTCCCAACATTTGAGGAAAGAACTGATCATAGAAGGAGGTCTATAAATTAACCCATTACATGCCCTGATGACAACTAGCCTAGGTAATCAGATCCCATCACTGTTTGTTAGAATCCCGAAGCATGTATGTGGAAAGCTTGAACCTCTGCTTTAGTGGCATATCTAGATGCTCAAAGATAGATAGGGTGGATTCTAACCAAGTCTCAGTATCCTATGGACCGCCATCCCCTAATAAAGTAGGAGGATGTTGCTACTAGAACTCATGAGTTAGATCATCCATTGTAGGTGCAAGTCATGGAGCACCATGCATGGACTACATCAGATGTAGGAAACTATCACGAACATGCAGTTCCTAGATCAGGTACATCATGTAGTGCCTCGAGTGGCACTCTTGGAGTTAAGAGTGGTGGCTCAGAGCCCACCATGTTTGGAGCATGGTCATCACCACCTTCCTAGCATACTATACGAGGACGTCATGGCAACATTGGTCTATAAATGCCTACCACACACCTCAGAACAAGCTTAGGAAGAAAGATAGAATCACAAGAAGAATCTAAATGTAGGAAAACTCAAAACCCAAGGTATACTACTGTAACTACTTGTTTAGACGTCCAGGTATCAGTAAGTTCGCAATTATAAGTTTCATTTAATTTTATATTTAATTACCAGGTTCACTCCTTTACCTTTCATAAACATGACAATGTGGGATAAGGATGTGCAACCAATTCATTTTATACGTCATGATTTACTTGATATGGGATATTCATTCCCATTGAATCAATTCCCATACACCTTATCAATTAAAGTTACACCCATTTATTTATAGCATAATGGATCGACTCGGTAAATTACTCATCCCAACCCATGAGGGCCCATATACCTCAGGAATTGAGACAGGTAATCACTCAATCACAACAAAAGTTAATACATGAATAAGCTAAATATCATAGCACAACTCAATAATCACAGGCATATCAAGAAATGTAATTAGTGAAATACACATATATGGCATGGAAATATGCATGACATGTGAATTCTAGGAGCCTATAATGATGCAAGTAACAACACTCCTTGCCCTCATATAATTGGGCCAAGGATGAAAAAAATCCTCAAATAGAGTAATAATCAACAACACCACACAACATGTGTGTCACCCAATGGTGAAATAATATCAAATATAATAGGAAAAATAAAACAAAAAATATATTTCGAGTAATTTGGATTTTACCCTGATCCCTGGTCCGTGACGCCGAAGCACTGCTTATGACCAAGTCCCAAGAATTCCTAATATCATGACTATTTTTTCCAAATAGTAAATAAAGAAAAGAACATACCTCGGATACTACTTTATGACATACCGAACCTGGATACCACATAATAGGTGCCCCGAGCCCGATGGTCCACATAGCCTCAAGAGCATCTCCCCAAACACCAGAGGCTGCTGACTAGTAGCAAGGGTCTAGGGTGTGTTCATGGGGAGAATATTTCTTCATTACTAATGTGTAGCAAAACAGACAAATATAAACAGAAGTAAATAGTGTAAGTAATACAATTAAATGGGATTCATAATGGAAAATATATACAATAGTAATAATTACTGAAATAACTGGAATAACATACAATCATACAACAGATGATGATTATATGTTATGCCACTAGAAAACTGGAAAACGTGGATAAATTATATCAGGAATAACATGTTCCACAAAAGTATAAAGGAAATCAAAAGACTATCCCAAGCATCCTGAGCTCTAGCTCGATCATCATCTATCAAGATCCATCCTAAACAGTAAGCAATCAAGTGTTTGAAGTTGTATGCTTCTCTTTATCAACACCTGCATTCATGTAATCTACTACAGGTACCAAATAGTTCCTAGAGAGGGTGTGATATAAATCTCAATGGGCCATAACCATTGGTTTCTATAACATCTGGCCCATGTAATAGAAATGTAACAGTGTGAAAGCATGCATATATACAGTGAAGCAATACAATGTATCTAAATACCCAACTACCTTCTTCAACCCTCAGCTAGTGTCTGAATGTAACCATTCCATTAATTTATTATTACTAGTTTATAAATGAGTCACATGTTAACAATATTTAAGGCTCTAATTTGTGACAAGGCAACCTATAATGAAATTTAATAATGAAGTTCCAAATTAATAACCAAGGCAACGTAGACCTAAAGGGTAACCAACTCAGTAATAATTTTAGCCTAGCTAACATTAAGAGTGTAATCCAAGGAGAATATTCCAAGTAATTCAACAATAATATTCCTACCTAATCCAAGGTGATCATCCAAGGTAAAATGGGGCTAAGCAGATATAGGTCCCTATAAGCTGTAACCATGGAACCTACTTGTCAAGTATGGATCCAAGGAGTGTATCCAAGGCATCCTTTAATACTATGTGATGGATCCTATAGTGTCATATCGAGAATCCAAGAATATACAAGGATTGGGATTTAGGTGGGTCTCAACCTAATAAATTTGTATCTTTGAATCGAAATTGGGTTTCTGAGTGCTCATGGAATTCTCTGATAAGAATTCAAGGAGATCATAAGTCAGGACACTCCTATTTAATTATCAAGTCATGTAATATTTCATTTGGTTCAAGACTTTCCTTTAATTGTTTTGATAATTTCAAGTAGCATTCATCCTTTTAATCGAGTTATAATTAATCAATAATTCCATTTGGTTCAATCCTTTCCTTTCATTAGTGTGATAAGGACAAGTAGCATGAAACCTTTATTAATTTCATTTGAGGCATATTCAACTATTAAGGTTCATTCTACTACCTTCCATTAATGTGGTAAGGGGTGTTACGGACATGAAACCTATTAATCATTCACATTTAATAAAGTCAATTCATATACTTAGTATAGTTTCTAATTTCCCTGTCACATTTAATTATCAATTTGAATCACTTACCTTAGGTGGGTCAAGTGGAAGTGACATGTTACTTTCCATTCATCAATACATGATACAATAATCATTTATGATAAGGAGGCCTACCATTAGTGTGCTCAATCTCGATCATATTCGAACAATGGATCAAAAGTGTCAAAACACTAAAACCTCAATTATGGAATATCATCCTACATGGGATGGATGGATTTGTGGGTGTAACCCCAAATAAATAATAACATATATGGAAAGATAATAATAATACAATTCTAATGATTATAAACATGGAATATAAATTCAATAAACAACACCTAATAAAATCGGTGGTCCCCACATGACAATTACAAAATCAATGAACTTGAGGGATGAGTTATAGACCACCCACCTTAGGGTTGTACAATCCCTTTCCTCTGATATCAGCCTCTAATTCATCTTAGAACAGAATAGATCTAAGAAAAATGGAAAAACACTCACACCTTGATAACTAGGTCAATAGAAATAGAGGAGAAGAATGGCTAAAAAGGAATCAAGTACTTACTGTTGTGCATCCAATGTGACGAACGAAATCCCAATTGGATCCTAGATGAAGGAGATATTCCAATACCTAGCTTAGGGCTTCAAAGATCTCCAAAAGAAAATAAAAATATGCCAATCCTGCATAAATTTGGATTATGAAGAAGGATGAGGCTTAATTAGATCATTAATGGCTAAATTGTAAAATTACCCTATATTTACCCTATTCACAGTTTGTCTGCACGGTTTGAAAAACCATGTGCAAACCATGAACGGGGACCTAGGAAAGAGGGTCACTCACATGGTTAGGTCACACGGTTAGGTAAACCATGCATAAACTATATGGTAAGGCTCTGTCCAAAAACATGCCACCTTCATGGTTTGGTCTAACTGTGCAGTCTTCCCATATAGTTTACTATAAACCATGCGCCAGACCTTTTTACCAAAAAAAAACTGGGTTATGGGCTCTAAAAAATCCCCAGAAACCATCATTACCTTCACTAACTCCTTAGGCATCCAAAATAGATCCAAAATAAATAATTAGACAGCAATTTAAAGGATCCACACCTGAGTGAAAAATCGGGTTCTTACAATGTCGATATGGGTCCAACATAAATTTTGGGGAAAAAATAAGACCCCCTATATACCCTCGTGAACCTCCTAAAATTATAATTAACCAAGGGAAGCACATGGAACACCCACATTCTATTAAATTATTTTATACCCACACCAACCCTCCATTCATTCTAAACCATCCAATATATTAATCAAATAACATGATCATCATTGCATCGCATGAAATCGTGCATTATCTCCTCTTGAATGTTGATTATCCAGTCTATTGGTCATATGGTTATGGTAATTCCATGTCACATACCCTATGAAAAATACCATTTGATCCCTTTAACTGTATGATATGTCAATCATACAGCCCCAATAAACCTGGTCCGTATAGATATTTTGTGTTCTTTATAGGTCTATGTGGTATCCTTATATCTATTTGATAATTTCAATCAGACAGGCATACTTTTCACCTACCTCACTTTTCATTATCATATTTCTAGGTAAGAATATACATTATCCTAACTATCTGATCATATATTAGAATACTTCCATCATTATTCTATATCCTCTTGGTCTCATCATGGTTCTTCATAATCATAACACTAGACACAGTGAATGACTTTGTTTAAACATCCTCATTTTTCACTAAAATTCAGGGGGTGGTAAATCTTGATCCCCTAATTCCAGGTCGAGGCTTGGTTTCTCAAATTATGGCCACTAGGTGTCCCAAATTTTAGAGAGTTTGTGAATAATGTTGAAACGTATCTATTAAATACCTTTCAATGAATAACTATGATTGGAGTGATTCTAAAAGAGTTGGATTTTTCTCTTTGGGGTCTTTCCAATGTGGTAAATTAGGGTTTATAAATCAATAGAATGAAAATATTATAAATTGGTTCAAAAAACTTCCTCAAAATTGTCTATAAATTATCTTTAAATATGTTTGTAAGATTTTAAAGACTCATAATGAAGTGTATTTTTCTGAAATATAGATTATCATACATAAATATAAATCCTTGACTCAATCATATTATAAAAAATAGAGAAGTTGGTATCGAAAATAAAGAAGTTGGATAAATGAAATATAACTATTACCATGATCTAGTTATCCTCTAATGATGTATATATGGTGATTCTCGCTCAAATTTACCCAAGAGATGAAGGTAGAACGGTCCTTGTAGTCTAGCTTGGGTTGTCGAATCCACAGAGACCTAAGAAGTAACCTATAGACACGCACATTATATGGACTGTTTTCGGCTATGAAGTGGCCAACTTGGATTGATTTTAGATGAGTTTAGAGTATATCTAACATATTTAATTGAATTAAATTTAAAAGAATGAGTTGATCCTAGGTTATCGCTCGGGGTGGATTGGACGTATTTCCTTTTTAATGATTTCAATTTCTTATATTTGAGATGGGTTCATTTAAGGAGATAAAACAACATCATCACTTACTGGTTTAATTCATAAACCCTTTAATACTAATCACCTATACACTTGAAGGATCAAAGTTTTGAGCACTTCAAGGTAAAGGTTTGTATTATCACTTAAAGTGTGTGGCCTTAAATTCAACAAGGATGATGGAGTTTAAAAATCATCAAATAAAAATATCAATTAAAGAAGTGATTATACATTAATGAGGTGATAAATAACATCCAATCCAGCCCCTTGATACTCCCTTGGATCAACCCATAAGTGGTTTATCCCTCCATTTATCCCATAGTTTCAATGGAAGTAGAAAGTAGACTCATGAGGGAGGAAATGGAAAAGTAAAAAAACACAATAAAATAACAATCACTCCACCGTTGTGTGATAATCTCACAAGGTTTGGTATAAAAAAGTTCACACCTTTAACAAACAGTATAAAAGTGATAAGGAGAAGAACAGAATAACAAGATAAGAATAACTTTTATTAAGAAACAAGGATGATTTAAAACAACTTACATGTGGAAGATAAATTTGAGACAACAAAACCGCAGCATAACATTACAATGAAAGAAAGCTCAAATATTTTTAAATCCTCCGACACCACTGCCTTAAATAGGAATTTTTGAGCCCTTGGGTCGACCCTACAATAGTACAAGTCATCCCACTTGAGTATGGTAGGTCTAGGGTGGTGGAAGGTTTGTGGAAAGAAGACTTTCCACCCTTGACCCGAAAAGGCATTCAGCTTTCATGCACCGAACAGACGCGCTTGAAACACCTTCTAGATGACAGACTTTGGGAGGTCCATAGAAAAATTAAATTAATCTAAGGATTTCCCATAACATCCTGTAAAATCTCAGCCCAAAATGAGTTATGGTGTTTGAGATATGGTTTAATTAGTGGGATATTTTTCTGGGCCGCAGAATCTGGCCCAGAATTTTATCTCTAACTTGGGCCGCCTAAATGACCACCATGGAGGCCGAATTAGCATTAGCTATTGAAGAGTGATTTGTTAATATACATGTCTTCCAGAATACCACAAAATTTGGGATTAATTGGGCCTTAATGTTGGGCCCCACAGTCTCATCAGTGGGATGGTGTACAATCTTCCTTCTCTAGAATTACTTCCTTTCATCACAAAATATCCCCATCTTATTCCATGAATTCTCCATTGATCCCTGAATGAAACATTTTCATATTGGAGTGTAGATCAATTTCAAAAAATATAAAATTAAAATATTTATAATCATATGAATCATTGGGTACTTCAAATGATGTTCAAAAATGTACCACATAATAGTGCATTTTAAGAAGGTATTACGATCATAATGTGAAATGATGTTCAAAGTGTAAAATGCACTAAAATGGTGTTTATGAATAATAAATAACATGAATATTATATATATTAATAATGAATATTATCCTCATTTAGTGGCTAATCACACCCCCCAACTTTAGTTTTTCTAGTCCCGAGTAAAATATATCTCAACAATATGAAATTCGAATTCCCTTTTCCAAAAACATTTTAATACACAATGATCACCAAAAAACCTTATACCAAAAAATCATGAAACCCATCAAAATATTTTAATACAAGATAGTTTCATAAGAAGATCCTAATCCCAAGCCCATTCCTTTGTTCAAATTCATTGCCATATTTCATCCAATATCAATTAAGTATGAGGATGTGTTGTGCATCACAATAGACATGGGGGTTCATCTTTATTCAAGGGGGAAATTACGGAAGCGCTAGGTGGAATCACATTTCAATATTAAGATGAGTATTCTTTTTTTTGTATAATTTTTTTTTTTGTTTTTTTTTTGTTTTTTCAATTTTGCCATGGTAATTGAAATTGCACTCAAAAGAGTCAACCCCTATAGCGAGACTTTGCCGATGACTCCCAGGCTCAAAGACCTTAGGGCACCAAGTGAAGCCCACATACTCGGGCATCATCTCGAGTTAACTCAATCAAAAACAAATTCAAATTACCAAAAATAGAGATAAAATTACTAACTCTGGGCCAGACAACTATGGAGTCACGATCCCCAAGTGTTGAAAGCCATGCATTAGGTCATTTCATTGCTCTACGCACAAATTTTTTATTTATTTTTTTTTTATTTTTTGAATACTCATATTAAACTAAAATGATCACCAAACCTATGCTATTTATTTAGGGGACCCTATGAACTCAAACTAATACCCCACTATCCAAGGGACGTGCATTGTGATCTTTTTTTTATTTGGATGAAAATATAAATGATGAAATATCACATTGGACAGCCACACTTTCCAAAATCTATGCTCATGAAATTATACAAGGATTAAAATCAGAATCAGGGCATGCTAAATTATTTGATATTCAGTTTCAAAGTGTGCAATTTGTATTACCATGTTCAAATTTAAAGGAATTTTTCCTTCCATTTACATTTTTTTCAAATCATTCATTTTTTAACACAAAAGCATTTTTTTTATTTTATCTCCCCCCCCCCAACTTAAAACAACATTGTCCCCAGTGTTTAAAGAAAAGAAAATTTAGAAGGGGTAGAGGTAGAGAATGAAATTTCAAAAAGGAAATTGAAAATGAGGATCATGGAATGAAGTCACCTGGTGGTTGAAGTTGAAATTCTTACTGCTCCAAATTAGTCCTTTGATCTCTTGGGGGATGTAGGCACCTCCTTAATTGAACATGTATCACCCAAAATAGTACTTAAACAAAAAGAAGAACAAAACAGACAAAACAAAAAACACAACGACTTATTTAATTCCAAGTATCATCATTTTATGGTTTTTCTTGTTTTTCTGTTGTTTTTTTTTAATCAAAATAATGATACATTGTCTTATTTTAATTTTCTGGGTAAGGTATTACTCAGGGATCACACCGCGTGACACGGATGAATACGATGCTCCCCTTTCATAACCATCCATACTCATAATATAAGAACAGGTCAATAGTCTTTTTTTAAATATAAAAAATTATTAATTAATCCTATTTAAAATATAAAGTTTATTAAAACAAAAAAATGAAAGGAAACTTGAAAACCATGGGTTTCCTCCCATGCAGCGCTTTGTTTAACGTCGTTAGATCGACTTGAACTCCCCAACTTATCCAATACCAATTTTTAACATTTTAAGGACCCCATATTTCTCCATTTCCACTAGATTTATATTGATTATTTTTTTATAATTTTTGTTGTGTGAAAACCTATGTTCTAAAATGAGTGGTAAAATCCAAGGAATATCAAAAATGGTTGATCCAGTTTCCTCTGTAGTCTTTCCTAAGACATAAATGACCATTACAACTTTTTTGGTTTCAAGAGAAGAATGAGTTCCAATTGAAAGGTCATTATTATACCTTATGAAGGTATTATTTAGTGAGGAGGTAAGGACAATAATTTTGGGCTCGGTTTGGATAGGACATTTAGACACAAGTTGATATTTTGAATCCAACTCAGTTTCATTTTCCAAATTTCTCAACAAAATTGGTTCCTTTTGAATAGAAGATTCAACCACAAAATTGGAAAGATCAGTTTTTGGAATGGATATGGACTCAAAGTTTATGATTTCTCCCAATGGTGCAAAGTTTGGTGTTTTTGAAAATTCATCAATGGAGTTATACTTAGGAGACTCAATCCATGATGTCAAATTTCCCTCTTGTGAATACAAAAAATCAGTTTCCTCTTGATTTAAACACATATCAACAATTCCTTTATCCTCTTCATCTTCCCCAAATCCAAAGGTTTTCTCTTTAGTAAATTCATGAGAGGTTTGTGGGAAACTAGACACTTCACATAAGGTTATGGAAGGGATAGTTTGTGTAGGGATGGGTTCCTCACAAGTTTTAACGCTTTGTAGTTCTAACCTCAATGATGAAACCTCAAAATTCATTATCTCAATTTGTTGACATAGTTTTTCAAGTAATGGATGTGGATTAGGATGGATAAGGGGTTGAGATAGATGGTATATTCTGGGAGGATAACTATGTTGTTGGAATTCCATAGGAAGATGTTCAAATTGGCTTTGTGGGGATTGAAACTCATTATATGTTGAGATGTTTTGTGGATAATATGGGTAAAAACAATGTGTTTCATTAGGTTTTTGATGATCCCACAAGTAGGAATTAGGATGGTCATTGTACATCACACTTGGTGTAGAGTGATCAAAGTAAGGAGAGGTTCCCCATGTTTGGATTTGTTCAAAAGGGTTTTCCATTGGAATGAAATTTGTGATGAGATAAGATAAGAGAGATGAAAAAAAGGATTATAATGTCTAAGATAACTTACTTAGGTCCCCGGAAATGGCGCAAAAATTTGATTCTCGCTCAAATTTACCCAAGAGATGAAGGTAGAACGGTCCTTGTAGTCTAGCATGGGTTGTCGAATCCACAGAGACCTAAGAAGTAACCTATAGACACGCATATTCTATAGACTATTTTCAGCTATGAAGTGGAAAACTTGGATTGATTTTAGATGATTTTAGAGGATATATAACAGATTTAAGTGAATTCAATTTAAAAGAATGAGTTGATCCTAGGTTATTGCTTGGGGTGGATTAGATGTATTTCCTTTTTAATGATTTCAATTTCTTATATTTGAGATGGGTTCATTTAAGAAGATAAAACAACATCATCACTTACTGGTTTAATGCATACACCCTTTAATACTAATCACCTATACACTTTAAGGATCAAAGTTTTGAGCACTTCAAGGTAAAGGTTTGTATTAGCACTAAGTACGTGGCCTTAAATTCAACAAGGACGATGGAGTTTAAAAATCATCAAATAAAAATATCAATTAAATAAGTGAGTATACATTAATGAGGTGATAAATAACATCCAATCCAGCCCCTTTCTACTCCCTTGGATCAATCCATAAGTGGGTTAGCCCTCCATTGATCCCATGGTTTCAATGGAAGTGGAAAGTAGACTCATGAGGGAGGAAATGGAAAAGTAAAAAATGCAATAAAATAACAATCACTCCACCGTTGTGTGATAATATCACAAGGTTTGGTATGAAAAAGTTCACACCTTGAACCAACAGTATCAAATTGATAAGGATAAGAACATAATAATAATATAAGAATAACTTTTATTAAGAAACAATGATGATTTAAAACAACTTACATGTGGAAGATAAATTTGAGACAACAAAACCGAAGCATAACATTACAATAAAATAAAGCTCAAATATTTTTAAATACTCCAACACCATTGCCTTAAATAGGAATTTTTGAGCCCTTGGGTCGAGCTTCCAACAGTACAAGTCATCCCACTTGAGTATGGTAGGTATAGGGTGGTGGAAAGTTTGTTGAAAGAAGACTTTCCACCCTTGACCTGAAAAGGCATCCAGCTTTCATGCACCGAACAGAAGCGCTTGAAACACCTTCTAGATGACAGAATTTTTGTGGTCCATATAAGACTTAAATTAATCACATGATGTCCCCTAACATCCTGTAAAATCTCAGCCCAAAAGGAATTATGGTGTTCTAGATATGGTTTACTTGCTGGGATATTTTTCTGGGCCGTAGAATTTGGCCCAGAATTTTATCTCTAACTTGGGCCACCTAAATGACCACCATGGAGGCTGAATATGATTATCTCTTAAAGAGTGATTAGTTCCTATACATGTATTATAGAATCCCACAAAATTTGGGATTAATTGGGCCTGAATGTTGGGACCCACAGTCTCATCAGTGGGATGGTGTCCAATCTGCCTTCTCTAGAATTGCTTCCTTTCATCACAAAATATCTCCATCTTATTCCATGAATTATCCATTGATCCCTGAATGAAACATGTTAATATTGGAGTGTATATCAATTTCAAAAAATACCAAATTAAAATATGTATAATCAGATGAATCATTGGGTACTTCAAATGATGTTCAAAAATGTACCACATAATAGTGCATTTTAAGAAGGTATTACGATCATAATGTGAAATGATGTTCAAAGTGTAAAATGCACTAAAATGGTGTTTATGAATAATAAAGAACATGAATATTATATATATTAACAATGAATATTATACTCATTTAGTGGCTAATCATATGGTCTCTTGTGTCCTTCCCCTATATAGTGATTTCCGCCACCATCAACCATTTCTCTGCCTTCTATATCTTATAATATATGCTTATATATGGGTGAGGATTGGTTGAAAAATAATAAATAAATTAATATTTATTAATTTATTATATTAAAATCATTCCCATAGCTTCATGATGACCTAAAATCATATAAAAATTTAAAAAACACTTTCCCTAGAGTAAACATACCATTCTAAACCCAATAGAATTATCAATTTCCCTTATTTCCATGCATATCAGTTGATGTGGTGGATTATTGATCATGAAGCTAAAATATAGATGGTGGATTTGTATGGATACTAGAGTGGTTATGGTCATATTGACAACCAAGCATATTTAATTGGTATTTGGGAGAGAATCTATTCAATATGTGATTGTCGTACCTAGTAATTCATATGTATAATTTCACATTATATTTTAAATATTTTGTTAAATATATTCACATTTTATTTTTTAAAATTTATATTTAATTCATATTATGTAGGATATTGATGCATGTCACATAAATGTTCTTATTTTTCATGTATTTGTATCTTATAGTCTTGGCCAATCTTCCCCCCCTAGGTTCCCCTTGAATTTGGAAGAAAATGGACATGTTTTGGGTGGATAGAACTGGGTGCATGGTTTTTCTACACAGTTTACTAAACTTTGTACAGTGTCTATATCATTAAAAATATTTTATAATTATAATTTTCCCTTCCAGGCTTAACACTAATGCACCCCTTTCTTCCCCCATTCGACCATTAAAACCATAGAAGGCTCCCAATCTCCCTCAAGGTCATTTGGAACCTAATCTTGAAGGGATTTTGGGTGGTGGAACTTCAAGGATCATCAGGTAAGTGAATTCCTCTCTTGTTTCATTCAATTCCTTAGGTTTTCTTCCCTCCTCCTTGAATTTCAAAATATCCATAAAATAGGGCTTCATACCTAGGGTTTATTTTTGAGTTTCTTGGTTCAACATTCTTGGTTAGGGTTTGTTTTCTTTCCCTTGTGGTGTGGCGGTGGTTCAATTGAAGTTTCGCACAAAGATTTTGGGTTTTTGACATCTAAGGTAGGTGATTCCATGTGTAAGAATTCATTGATGAGTTATATTTTCTTTCTTGGAATTCATATCATGTTTCTTACCTATTGTGTGTGGTGTGAAAACTATTTTTGATATAATTGGTTAAGTGTTGCATTTAAAAGTTTCCTTTTTCTTGAGATTGTGTGTTTTTCATGTTTAACTCATGTGGTATCATTTTATGGAATTTTATAATATATGAAAATGGTTTATTAAATGTTTCTTGGGATGAAAATTATATTTTGGTATGGTATTGGGGTTCTTTTGTCTTTGAAAGTGGGTTTTGAAATGGATTTTGTGTGCAAATCCTTGTTTTACTTCTTGAAATTGTTTTACGAAAATTTTAAATGGTTTATTGAGTTACACAAAGGTTGAAAAACATGTTGGGTACTGTTTGGTGTGTGTGTGATTCAGAAATGGTATTTTTATATAAAAATTAAATTTTATAATATGTGGTACTTTTTTAGCACAAATAGGGATACCCATGTACCTAGGTGGGTAGACTATGACTAGTATTCTAGTGATCCAGTAGTGTTATTGTCCCTATTTAATTTAGAATTTTGATGATGAAAACACTAACTAAGATTTGAGGATGTTTGGGAATCACTATGACATTTGGGTTTCCCCTCATAGTGGATCATGCATGATAAGGATATTGTTTATGGTTACTTGTACATCAAGATACAATGTACCTAGGGCCCCACAGCTAGCTAGTTCCTAGGGGTGTTCCTATGATTAGTGCTCATTGGATATATGGTACTTACCATCGTAATATGGTGTGTTTTGTTGTAATATTTAGTAGCATGTGTGTTTTAATTAAAAGTTTACATTATCCAAAGTTTCCCTCTTGAAAATTTTTTTCATTTAAAGTTTCACCTTTTAGAAATTGTTACTATAATTTCTTGTTTATAAAAACTTACAAGCTTTTTGTATTAAAATTTCTATCACATGAAACCTTTTGGGTGGAATATTATTGGGATTAGCCTCACACCCTACTTACACCTTTGGGTTTAATTAGACTTGATAATGATTGATACAGGTAAGTTAAATATCCATGGAGACATTGTTTCAGGTTGCTAGATTCTATTCTAGGTGTGGTGTTGTGGGGAAGGCTTGGGGGTGGTGTCCTCTTATTGTGTGGTGGTTGTTGAGTCTGACTTGCTGCTCCTTTTGAGTTTTTTCCCTCTTGGGGTTTTGTTTAAAACTATGTAACTCAATTTTAAATTTTATTTAAGGATTGTTTGTTATGAATTTTTCAGATTTATTTTATTTATTATTTTTGATTGTTTAATGTTTCTAAACTCAGGTAAATCCTTCCCAAACCATTGTTTATGATACCCAGGTACTTTTTCCAGCCTGTGGGGATAGATTATGCCCTTAGGTCCTTACCATGGACTAGTTTGGGTGCCGGTTTGGATGGTGACCAGATATAGTTTGTAATAAAATGGTATCAAATCATGTTAATCTCTTTGGGTCATGTTATTTGGGATGATTCTGGTTAGATAGGAGTTAGGACTATCGGGGCTCGGAGTTATAGTTGCGAGTAGGGTGTCTGGACAGCACCTCTTGTGATAGACCTCAAGTCTCTATGGTATGTTGGTATTTTTTGTCTGAATTCTCTTATAGGTGGGATGTGTGGGTTGTAGACTGAATGTGGACATTGACTGGGGGTGAAGTAGTTGTTTATTTTATTATGGTGATGAGTTTTCTTTTTTTATATTTGATGTTGTTACTGAAATTTTGAAGAACTATTGTACTAATGTTTTCTTTTGTGACTATTGCTTTTTTTAGAAACATGTCTCCCTGAAGACCTCCCTTGCACCCATGGGAGGAAGCCAAAGATATTTCTTCCTCACTACTTGATCAGAGGCTGGTAGAAGATGTGGTTTGGGCTGTCCAAGCTCTAGGACAGGGAGCAGTTCCTAATCCTACTTCAGGTAGAGAATATGATTCTTTTACTAAGAAGGAAAAATCCTAGTAATTTTTCAAGAACAAACCCTAATTTCTGAGGTAGCTCGGAACATCAAGAAGTGGAGGAATGGATTGAGAATATAGAACACATGTTCAAATTCCATAACACACGTGATGAGGTTAGGGTGAAATGTGCCTCATTTTTTCTAGAGGGTCCTAGTCACAGGTGGTGGGAATCAGTGCTTCGATATGGGAAGCATGAGTAGATGAGATGGAAGGATTTAAAGACCATATTTAACAAGCAGTATTGCCCCGAGGTTCTGGCCTATTCTAGATCCGGAGAGTTCATGAATCCTTCCCAGGGAGACCGGTCAGTAATGGAATATACTAATCGTTTTTATGATCTAGTTATGTATTCTCCTAAGATTGTTTCTAATGAATCTATGAAAGCTCAGAATTTTGAGAAAGGTTTACGACCAGAAATTTAATCTTGGGTATTCTTGTTCAATATGGGAACCTATGATGAGGTGGTTGATCATGCTTTCATGGTTGATATTGATCAGAAAGGACGGTCTGGGTTTTCTGGAGTGGTTTCTACTGTGGGAAGTGGTAGATCATCTAAGAATAAAAGGAATTTAGGGGAGCAAGGGAAGGAGGGAGATGATATTTCAAAAAATCCTCCCATACAGTTTTCATCTGTGACATCTGATGCAAGGTTCTTCATGTGCCACTAGTAAAGGAGGAAAGGGCACACCCAACCTGCATGTACATATTCTCCAAGTCCTTGTTATCAGTGTAGATCTATGGTTCACTTGTAGTGATTTTTCAAGGTGGCATGGCCACTCTGGAGTAGGGACATATTTGTTGCTTCAAAGAGAGTTCTAGTTTAGTTAGAGCCATCAAGGATGGTGGTTTCTTGGTTTGGTGGCCATGGTGGCAGGGCCGGATCATCTTTTGGATAGATCTAGTTCTGGTAAAATCCACATGTGAGTGTCCATTCTCAGGTAGATACGAGGCATATTTATGTTATGAATCACGCACTAATGGGATCAGATGCAAGGCCTCCGATAGTTCGAGGTACCATTTTGATTTCATCTTCTTTAGCTATTATCCTATATTATATTGGTACTTATGTTTCTTTTATCTATAATTTTATTGTGAACCTACTGAATTTTCCAACTGAGTTGTTGTCTTTTGTAATAGAGTTGGTGATGCCTTTGGGTAAGAATAAGGAGCAAGGTTTCAGGTTCCCATCATGTGCACTTTTCATGCTAGGGGTTGAGATAGAGTGGGACCTCCTAGTATTGGATATGGACCTTTTCGATGTAATCCTTGGCATGTATTGGCTATTTCACTTTCAAGAACATATCAATTGTTATAAGCAGTGGGTGAGTTTCATGGCACCCGATGGGAGTCCTCGGGTTTTTCTTGGGGAATGGGATCCTCGGTCGAGTCATGCGGGACCTCCACTCCCAGATTTGGGAAACCTTATCTTCCAGTTATCATTTCTCATGATATAGGATTATGGTTTTTCTCCTAATGTTGGATTACCTCATGTAGGAGATGAGTTCCCTGAGGTATTTCCAGATAATTTTTCAGGCTTTCCCCCATAGCGATACGTGGAGTTCATGATTGATTTGGTATGGGGAACACAGTTGATATCTCTTACCTCGTATCATATGGGCCCCGTTAAGTTGAGGGAATTAAATATATAGTTGGATGATTTTGAATCCAAAGGATTTATTCGTTCGAGCATCTCTCCTTGGGCCACGCCTGTTCTTTTTGTGAAGAAGGCCAATAGATCCTTCCAATTGTGCATTAATTGTCAGAAGATGAATAAGGTAACCATCAAAAACAAATATCCTTTTCCCCAAATAGATGACTTGTTTGATCATTTTAAGGGAGAAAAGTGGTTTTCCAAGATAATCTTGTGTTCGGGTTACTACCAAGTCAGGGTGAGAGAGGCGGATATCCCAAAAATAGCTTTTTGAAGCAGGTACAATCACTTTGAGTACTTGGTCATTCCTTTCGAATTGGACAACGCTCCATAGGTTTTTATGGTGCTCATGAATAGGTTATACCACTAGTATCTGGACTCCTTCGTCGTGGTATTCATAGATGACATTCTGGTTTACTCTAGATCTAAGGAAGAGCATGAGCATCATTTGAGGATTGTATTGGGAACTCTGCGGGATCATCACCTTTATGAAAAGTTATCCAAGTGCACTATTTGGATCAGGAAAGTAAAGTTTCTGGGCCATGTCATCACAGAATAGGGGGTTTCGATGGACCCCAAGAAGATTAGTGTAGTTATGTCATGGGAGCATCTAAGGAATGTGTTCGAGATTAGGAGTTTCCTCGGCGTGGAAGGTTATTATAGGTGTTTTTTTTGGGATTTATCTCAGCTTACTTTGCCCATGACCATGCTCACCTAGAAAGAGGTGAAGTTTGAATGGTCCCAAGAATGTTAGGAATCCTTAGAGGAGTTCAAGAGACGTTTGAATACTTCCCCCATGTTGATCTTACCAAAATATGGAAAGCGCATTGTGGTGTATTGTAATGCTTCAGGTATAGGTCTCAGGTATGTGCTTATGCAGGGTTATCATGTGGTGTCGTATAGATATCACCAACTCTGACCACATGAAAGCAATTACCCAATCCATGACATAGATTTAGCATAGGTAATTCATGCTTTGATGACTTGGTGTCACTACCTCTTTATGGAGAATATTTTGGTCTACTCTGATCACAAGATCTTAGCCCACATCTTCTCACAAAAGGATCTTAATCTAAGGCAGCACCAATGGATCGAGTATTTGTAGGGGTTCAACTTTGATATCATCTATACCCCATGAAATGGAAATGTGTTGGCTGACACCTTGAGTAGAAAATTACTAGTGTAGGATTTGAGGAAGTCTAGTGATGAGTGGACTCTGATGGGGGCTCCTTTCCCAGATGCACTTGGAGACCAAGGAGCACAGTGGAGGTGTGCTATTGGAAATCATTCAGTTGAATCCTTATATTTTAGAGTTTATACAGTGGTAGAATCCAAATGATGAGGTATGTTAGTGGTTGACAAAGTTCCTTCATGGTGGGGATACATCTTCTGATTGGTCTTCGTCTCCTGAGGGCATTTTGTGCTTCAAAGGTCGTTCAGTGGTGTCATTGTCTCTGAGGAAGGTGGTGATGCAGGATAACCACCAATATAAATGGGCCATTCATCCTGGTGCTACCAAAATGTATTATGATGTTTTTTGGAAGTTCTAGTGTCCAAGTATGAGGCAGGATATAACTGATTTTGTATCAAGGTGTTATACATGTCAGCAGGTGAAAGCAGAGCACCAAAGGCCCTCTAGTTTTCTTCAGTCATTACCCATTCCTACCTAGAAGTGGGATGAGGTCACCATGGATTTCATTGTTGTATTACCTCTTACACCTCAAGATAAGAATTATATTTGGTTGGTGATTGATCATCTGACCAAATTATCCCACTTTTTTCCGATCAGAGATACAACCAAAGTTGATGATTTGGGCCGATTGTATATTCAGGAGGTGGTGAGGCTTCATGGTGTGTCATTATCATTTATCTAAGATATAGACCCCCATTTTACCTCTTGGTTTTTGGAAGGCCTTCAGAAGGCTTTAGTGTCATAGATTAAGATGACAACGGCATACCATCCTTGAACGGATGGCCAGATGGAGTGGGAAAACTAGATTCTGGAAGACATGCTCCATGCATGTGTCTTAGACTTTAGAGGTTCATGGGATATCCATTTGGGATTGGTTGAGTATTCTTATAATAACAGTTACCAATTATCGATTTGAATGGATCCTTTTGATGTTATCTATGGTCATCCTTATTGGTCCCCCTGTGTTGGGTTGAGGTAGGTGAGACCTTGTTGTTGGGGCTGAGCCTTGTGCAAGAGACGTCTGAGAAGGTCAATTTGATCCGGAAGTGGTTATTGATAGCTCAAAGTCACTAAAAATATTATGTTGACCAGTGGCATCAAGACCTTTAGTTCTCTAAGGGTGATCATATATTCTTGAAATTGGCCCCTCGTTTGGGCCATTGTCATTTGGGGAAGTAGGGAAAGCTAACGCCAAGGTATGTCCGACCTTTTGAGATCACTGAATGGATTTTAAAGGTGGAATACATGTTAGATTTTCCATCTCAGTTGACATATAATCATAATGTATTCCATGTTTCCCAATTGAATAAGTATAATTTGGATCCATCTCACAAGTTGAATTGGAAAGAGTTGGATATAGAGCCCGATTTATCAGTGTTTGAACGGCCAGTGCGAATAGTAGATTCCCAAGAGACGGTGATTTGGGTAAATTATATTCTATTGGTCCAAGTACTTTGTAAGTATGGGAATTAAATACATGAGACATGGGAGCATAATTCATTGGTTGAGCAAGATTACCCATTCTTGCTTTCTGATTAAGCTTTGGGTTGACTTTTTGGGGCGGATTGTTTTTCATAGTGGGGAGAATTGACACATCCATGTCCTTATTTTTAGGTATTTTTATCTTATATTATTAGCCTATCTTTCCCCCCTAGGTTACCCAATAATCCCCTTGAATTTGGAAGAAAATTTTCATGTTTTAGGTGGACATAATTGGGTGCACGGTTTGGCTACACGGTTTACTAAACCGTGCAGACAAATCGTGCACAATATCCAGCTCATTAAAAATATTTTGTAATTATAATTTTTCCCTTATGGTCTTAACCCTAATGTTCCCCTTTATTCCCCCATTCATCTATTACATCCATGGAAGGCTCCCAAGATCTCTCAAGGTCATTTGGAACACAATCTTGAAGGGGTTTTGGTGGTGAAACTTCAAGGATCATCAAGTAAGTGAATTCCTCTCTTCTTTCTTCCAATTCCTTAGGGTTCCTTACCTCCTCCATGAAGATCCAAATTTCCAGAAACTATTTATTCATACCTATGGTTTGTTTTTGAGTTTCTTGGTTCAATATTCTTGTTTAGGTTTCGTTTTCTTTTCTTTTTGGTGTGGCGGTGGTGCTGTTGAAGTTTCACACAAAGATTTGGGATTTATTACATATAAGGTAGGTGATTACATGTGTAAGAATTCTTTGATGAGTTATTTATGATTTATTTACATTCCTAGAATGTTTCTTACCTATTTTTTTGGTGTGAAAATTATTTCTGATAGAATTGGTTAAGTGTTTGATTTTAAAGTTGTATTTTTCTTGAAATTGTGTGTTTTTCAGGTGTAACTCATGTTGTATCATTTGAGGGAATTTTATAATATATGAAAATGATTTATTAAATGTTCCTATGGATTCAAATTATGTTTTTGTATGGTATTGGGGTGATTTTGGCCTTGAAAGTGGGTTTTGAAATGGATTTTATGTGAAAAGCCTTGTTTTACATCTTGAAATTGTTTTATGAAAATTTTAAATGGTTTATTGAGTTACACAAAGGGTAAAAAACATGTTGGGTAATTTTTGGTGTGTTTATGATTCATCAATGATATTTTTATATGCAAATGGAACTTTATAACAAGTAGAACTTGTTTAAGAACAAATAGGGTAACTCGTGTATCTAGGTAGGCAGACTAGGACTAGTATGCTAGTGATTCGGTAGTGGTATTGTCTCTATTTCACTAACAAGTTTGACGATGATGACACTAGCTAAACTTTTATGATGTTTGGGGACCACTAAGATATTGGGGTTTTCTTCCAAGTGGCTCATGCACTAGAAATATATTGGTTATGGTTACCTATACACTGAGATATGATATACCTAGGGCCTCACACCTAGCTAGTGCCTAGGGGTGTTCTGGTGATTAGTGATCATTGAATATATGGTACTTACCATTGACATACGGTGTGTTTTGTTGGAAAATTAAATATCATGTGTTTTTTCATTATTATTGTACATTATCTAAAGTTTCCCTTTTGAAAACGTTTTTCTTTTAAAGTTGCACCTTTTATAAATTATTACTTGCATTTCTTGTTTATAAAAACTTGCTATAATTTTGTCTTAAAATGTTTATCACATGGAATATTTTTGTTGGAATCCTATTGGTATTACGCTCACACCCTACTTACACCTTTGGGTATAAGTAGACTTTATAATATTTGATACGGGTATGGGAAAGGTCATTGGAGATGGTAGTTTGGGTTGTTATCTTCTCTTCTGGGTACGGTGTTATGGAGAAGGCTTGGGGGTGATGTCCCCTTGTCGTTTGGTGGTTCTTTAGTTGGAATTTCTAATCATTTTGAGTTGTGTCCCTCTTGGGGTTTTTTTTAAAACTATGCAACTCAATTCTGAATCTTATTTAAGGCTTTTTTGGTATGAATTTTTCAGATTTAGTTTATTTATTATTGTTGGTTATTTAATGTTTCTAAACATAGGTAAATCATTATCAAACCATTTTTTATGATTCCCAGGCACTTATGCCAGCCTGTGGGGATAGAGAATTCCCTTAAGACCTTGCCAAGGAATGGGTTAGGTACCATTTTGGATGGTGACCAGATATAGTTCATGACAATGTATGATAGCCAGTGAAAGGTTGTTTAGAGTTAATGCCTCTTTTGATTGTGTGGATACCTCAGTGTTGGTCACTAGAATATGGCCTAGTCGGGGAGGGTATGAGGATCTCACATATCAGTAATCTAAGATGTGATGAAATATATATCATATGAGGGCATTATTACTATAATAAAAAAATATCTTGAATAAAACACCAATAAATGACTCATTTTTTTCTAAATAAAAAGAAATTAAATTTTAACCAAACATGTTCAATGGAATAAATTCAAGGTTTCCTAAATAATATTTTAAATCAAGTAGATGTTTTATAACCATCATCAATTTAATTTCCTTAATGATTAATGGGATAAGTAAAGATTAGATTGAATCTCATTAGTTAAAATCCAATGAATTATTATTAATTGATGTTTTATATCATAATCTACTAAGTATGAGTAAACTATGTGATTAGGAAAATGAGAAAATTTAAAATAATAATACT
The DNA here is from genome assembly GCA_963277665.1 of Viscum album. NCBI lineage: Eukaryota > Viridiplantae > Streptophyta > Magnoliopsida > Santalales > Viscaceae > Viscum > Viscum album. Next base: position 824,215,870 of record OY728129.1, read on the forward strand.
TATAGTATAAAAATTTTAATGTATGAAAAATATGTTAATATGGGAGAAAGAACCAAGGAATATTTATTACAAATTTAAATCATACATATTTCATGTTATTTTAGTGTTAAGGTTTATAAAAAACATTAACCAAGAAGACATGGTCAAATTGACTAAATAAGAAGGATAAAAAATTCTATATAAGACTTTTTTATATGTATTTCTATGATAAATAGATAAATGAATGTTGTTTTTAAACCTTTTAAAGAGGTAAAATGGTTCAAAAAAGTTAAAAAAGAGTGGATTTTTTTTAAATATGATATAAGAGTTAATATATTTTGATTTGTGTTATCCTATGAGGAATTATTCAACCAAACACATTTTATATTTCATTATATTCATTGATTATTTTAAATGTATGAATGTTGTGATGTTTAAGGTGCATAATTTATAGGAATTTGTTATGTAAAAAATATTCTGAATATATTTATAAACTAAATATGGAATGTTTATCATGAATTAAGTAAAAAATTAAAAGAAATAAAATTCAATTTCATTAAATATTTTCCCAAAAAAATATGATAATACTCCATACACACCACAAAAAAATGAATTTACTAAAGAAAAAAATATATGTTTTTTGAAGATAGATAAATTTTCAGTGCCCGAACATAGAATTCTTGACTCAATATCTAATACAAGTATGTCATATGAGCTCAATCACACTTTCCCATCTATTGAATGTAGTAGACTAGCAGTTACTACCATGAAAAATATTATGAAGACTATTCCCTCACTAATATTTGTCACGATCAATAAAAAAATAAACAATACACAACACAGTAGAATAATAATATAACCATATAAATAAATACAAAATCAAGGAACCCTAAATTATATACATGATATATTCACATATATAGTATAAAATTTCTAGTTTGATCTATTTTAATCATAATATATACAAAAATAAACCCAAAATAAACAAAATACTACAAACATTTCATAAGTGGTTAATTATCTCATCTATAAACCCCATAATATTCTTCTTGAACAAAACCATATCATATACATGTCATAGAATCTCTATACTACTTGAAAAATAAATATAAAATTTGATTGTACAGTGATGTATGTATGTATGGTGTGATCACAAAACTCAGACAGGGGTTATTACTTGACCCCTAACACAATTATGTATAATTGTGTGTGCAAGAGAGGTGTATCAACCAATATAATATGTACCCAATTAATCTAATGACATGGATATAACATAATTAAAAATATTAATATAATAATATATACATATCATGTATAAACCTTATGCATTAGAATTTCTTCACTATTAACTTGGGTTATGAGTGATGTGATCAAATATTATTCCTTGGAGATATCATATAAATTTGGTCCCCAAACCCCTAGTGGAGATAAAAAATGATATCAAATCAATCTAGTCCTCAAATCCCCAATAGAGATTAATAATGTGAAAAAAATCAATCTTTCCCATATGGCTCTAGTGATTAAATATGATAAAATATTATCTGTAATTTTCCTTGGAAAATACTATGAAAACCCCCAAAAAATTTTTGCACTAGGACAAAGAAATATGTCTCCCAATTAAAAATGGCATGGTCATTGACACACTGGTCAAATTATAAATTTATATGCTTACTGACTACTAGATAACGATAATAAGGTTTAAACTACAGGAAAGGATGGGGAGTAAATCTAAGGGATGATGAAAGACATATTCTTCTAAAAATAGTGGAAAAGTGTGATGAATGATTATTTTTGTATTTTTGATTTATTAAAAGATAAATGGAAAGAAGTAGAAAATAAGAAAATGAAATAAGAAAGATATTTAGAAAAGAAAAGGATCATTATAGGAACCAAAAAGAAAATGAAGGGGTAATTTCAATTATTTTCTTTAAAAAAGTCTCTTCATTCATAGAAAATTAATTGAAAGTGAATCCTCACAAAATATTCGGTCAAACTCTCTCACTAGGAGAACAACCTACTGATGAATCATTCTTAGAGCATGCCACTTCATGAATCATCCAACAGTAATGAATTTGAAGAATCGTCATCATAATCAATATCTAAAAAATATTATGATGATAGAAAATTCAATAATAATAAGCACAACCAATTTTACAATGTGAATCAATATCACAGAAAGATTGAGATGTAGTAAAAATGATGTGAATAAGTAAAAATGAATCAAAAAAATTAATTCCCCAAATAAATGTTTAAAAGATCATTTCTAATTCAATAAGATCAAACAATAAAAAAGAAATAGAGATACAGTATAAGAAAAATGAAGGAGTGAAATGAATAATTTTCTCCTGCCACATCTTCAACTTTCACTCCTTGATAAAGTCCTACTTTCACTAGTAGAAAAAATAATGCATACTCTAAGTTTTGAAGCTCACTCTCTAGCCTTATCCAGAATGTCCGTAAAAATTGTTTGTACCTATTTTTCTTAAAAAACAACTTTTTATTTCCATAATAACTTTACTAACATATAGTAACACAATCACGGATTTAGATTTGTGACACACAAAAAAAGAGTGGAACAAATATTTTCTTCTATCACTACTGCTATGATTTTAATAAAAATTTTCAACAAACTTTTCCATAACCTAGAATTTAATTAATTGAATCCATCCATCAATCATTTTTTTAGTAATAATTATTTTTATTTTTATTTTTCAATTTAAACCAAGTTTTTGGCCCCCTATCAATATTCCACTCAACTAGCCTCTACACTGATCCAATCAACACCGTAAAAAATATCAAACTAGCCTTTTACATCCTTAACCAAATTCAATGTAGAGGACTAGGAATTTGGTTTTAAGAATTTTCTACTGGTAGTGATGAAAATATGATAACATTAAGACATTGTGTCTAATTAGTGGTGGGTACCATGATTCAAAAACACATATATGACATTCCAGAGTTTCAAGTACTCCCTTCTTCTTCAAAAAAATACAACAAGCACGCAATGGTAGTGAAAATAGGCACTCAATCGGAACTCAACCTAAAATGGTACTCCGGAGTCTAAAATTCCTTCATTCTTCCATAATGAAGCTTGATATGGGATATCATTCCAGTGATAATTCTTAGAAAAATTTCCTTCCTAGACATAGATCAGTATTAAACCCTTAAATCTCCATTCTTAATCCTTTGGCAAGATGGCACAATTATGTAGAAATTGTCATTTCATCTAATTTTGGAATTTTTTATACTCCCAGTTGAGTTGCTATCCCAATATATAGTGAAACTCAAGCTTTTGATATTATAAATATATATTCCTACTCTAGTTCATTAAAATATCATTTTCAATAGTGTCATCCTCATCTCGGTGCAAATCATCTTCATTCATGCCATTAACCAATGATTGAGAGTTCGTAGATGGGATTTATCTCCATTTCATTTGTCCAAGGACTGGGTTGGATTCAGATATTTCCCTACTCAATCTTCCTTGTTATGATCGGTCGGAGATATGGTCATGTATTCACCATGCCTTATCAATCTCGGCGTTTGGCTTCGTCCTCTTCATACTATAGACCCATTCGACTGGATTTGGTCCTCAAACCATCTCAATAGATTTTCTTCAACTTCCTCCATTTTAGTTGGCCTATGTTCATATCCTCTGATGTAAGAACCCAGTTTTTGCTTCTGAAGACTTTAGAATATTCTTGATGTTATTCCAGAGCAGCGCCTTCAGGCGGCGTGCGATTTTGAGCCCCGGAGTGTCCGGAATTAAATTTTCAGTGTGTTCACACTGGAAACGCCAAATAAATAGGATAACTCCTAAACGGTGATCTGGATCAGGGATCTGAGTGCACGGTTGGGTCCGTAATGGGGTGCTTACCCTAGGAACGACATAAAACATGTCAGTGCGGGATTTTTGGACCCCTCGCCCGCTCCCGGAACGTTAAACGGATAAATAAATAAATTTATTTATTCGTTTAATGGTTAAACTCAAGTATCTCTTAAACGGTGGCTCGGATTGGAAAACCGAGGGCACCGTTCAGTTCGTAATGTACCGTTTACTCTAGGAGAGGTATAAGTTTCACGGGCACGGGCCGTCTGTGAAAAATGGCCCTGGGGGCGTTTTCGTAATTTGGCGGCCTCGGGTGCTAAGTTTAATAAATTTCGAAAGAGGTCTCAGATTAAAATTCCAAGACCGCTGTTGTGCTCGGGAGGTGGTGTTTACCCTAGGGGGAGCTTAATCTTGACCGTGCCAAAGGGTTTGGACGCAGGTGTTTTAGGTGTCGGGACTTTTAATTAAAGAGTTTATTTATTTAAACTCTCCCCTCATCCCCTTCCTCCCCATTGAACCCCCTGGCGAAACCCTCTCCCCTCTCCTCCTCCATCTCCAGTGAGGTGCGGTGATGCCGGCAGATCGATGCGAAGCTCCGGGCAAAGCCCAGCGAGGTAGGAGGTTTTGGTTGTGTTTTAATTTCCGAACCTTATTTCAACCTCAATTATATGCATCGATTGTTGTTTGATCGTCGAATCAAATCCCATGAGCACGTAGTAGTTTTTATACTCTTCCTGACACATCCTTCAGATTTGAATTTTGAGTTCCGAGCTGCTCGCAGCGGTCCGGCAAAGGTTGCGGGAAATTCAGGAGTCTCTGGGTGTTTCCGCGGGTAGGCGCGGCGGCCGGCCATACCAGGCGGCGGCGCGGTGAGCCGGACGGCGGCGGAGCGGCTCTAGGCTGAGGCGGCGTCTCGGCAGCGGGGCAGCGCGGGCAGTCGACTGCTGGCATTGAGGCGGAGCGGCCGCGGAGGAGGCCGGCTGAGGGTGTCGGTCACGTTCGGCGGAGGAGGAAGGACCCGCGCCGCGCGGGTCTTCCTGGGGTCAACGAAGACCGGCTTCGGTCGGTCTGTTTCAGAGGCAAGGACCCGCCTCATGCGGGTCCTGCGTTGCGACGGAGACAGGCCATTTGGCCGGTCGGTTGAGGAGGGCCGGACTTGATCGGGTCCGGCAGTTTGAGGCAGGCCGCGGCCAGCGGGCCACGGAGGACTGGGCCGGACCCGCAACTCGGACCGGGCCGGCCGGGGTGGACCGGCCCGGTTAGGCCTCCTTGTATTCGGGGGGCCATATCTTTCAAACAGCGTGTCCGTTTGACGCGCCGTCTGCGGCGATGAGTTCGTATCGATGAGGCGCTCTTTTTAAGGTGAGTATCAGGATTTTTGGATTTTGTGCCCAAAGATGGGCAACCCGAGGAGCTTTAAATTAATAATAATAAATTATTATTTAGGTTGCGACAGACTTGGCTCATGAGCCGGACGTCCGTTTGATGTTCCATCAGAGGCGCTATGGTCCTTGAGTTGATACGGACCTTACAAAGTTGGTTTGGAACCTTTTTATGTGAGGTTTCATTGCTCAGGGGCACAAAACGTTTAATGCGGATAATTAATGAATTAATTAATTAATTAATTATTCTTCCGTCGGACCTAACTCCCGCTTGGGATGTCCGATTGACGCGCCATCAGCGGCAACATGATCCCAGTCCTCATGCGGACTTTTTGAGGATCTTTCCAAAGCGTTCGGGTTAGAGATGATTTGCGGGCCCCACGGGGCCTAGTTCGCACGTATTACGGTGAAACGCCACTTTTTCACCTGACATCCGTTTGGGGTGTTTGAGTACCCATTTCTGGATGTTTTTCCGAGGGGATTGCAATGGTGCAATCTGCCCGCTCTAATTCGGCATGATGGTGTGGGGCCCACGAGGGTCGTTTGGGCGTCGACGATGATTTTCCATCTCTTTCATCGGGCGACCATTTTGGACAAGTGAGTAGTTCACCTTGTGTGCTTTTTTGAGAGGATCGCAACGGTGTGATTCGTTCATTGTGTTTCAGGACTGGGTTGCGGGTCCCACGAAGCACCGCTCGTGTACGGTGCGCCGGAATGCACCTTTTTCTTCAGATATCCATTGCACTCAAGTGAGTAGTGATTTTGACGTGTTTTCCCGAGGGGATAGCAATGGTGTGATGCACCCAACTGTTTTCGGGGCCGAGGCTCGGGATCACGGGACGTCGTTCGGGCGTGAGGCGGTGTTGGTGACTTTTCCGTCAGATATCCGTTTGAGGTGAGTAAGTAGTCTATCTTGCATGTTTTTCTGTGAGGATTACAATGGTGTAATCTGTTCAGGTGGGTGGAGCCTTTTACGTGATCTTATTGAATGTGGAAATGTGAAAGGCGCTCTAATGGAGGTTCTTCTCGTCGTGTTTGCAGAGAACCCTTGGCGTGTGATCGCATTCACTCCCGTGTGAGTGAAGAGATGTGGTTGGCTGTACCTCAGCCGTTGAGGTGGCTGGTTGGAGATGTTACGTCATGCCTTCATGTTGACATCGGGTGCCATGTGCACGATAGCCCTTGGTCTGGAAATGAGGTATACTCTGGGAGTATATGGGAGCGCTTGGAGGTACATGTGGTTTGTACCCGAGTCTGTTTGTGCGCTTGGTTGGGGATTGAATTGGGGCAACACGTCGTGTGGTCCCCAGGTTCGTGTTGTGCTGATTTGCATACTTTTGACCTCTTGTGATGTAGAGGGTCCCTCGGTTCTCATTTGTTGACCAGCAAGGTTGAGTCCCCCCCCCCGTTCTGTGCTCGATGGTTTAGATCAGCAGGGTTGAGTGGTTTCCCCTGGTCTTGTTCCGAAGTCAGATGGTTGCGTGATACCCACTCCATGTTCGGTTGTCCAGTGTTGTACCATTCAGTAGGGATGGCCAGAGCAGTTCTGGGTTTACCCTACAGCGGGGCTGGGCAGTGGGTCACCCGTCGACTCATCTTAGGGTCTACCCTCCAGCGGGGCTGGGGAGTGGGTCACCTGTCGACTTCTCTTAGGGTCTACCCTCCAGCTGAGACTGGGCAGTGGGTCACCCAACGGCCTCTTAGGGTCTACCCTCCAGCAGAGACTGGGCAGTGGGTCACCCGACGGCCTCTTAGGGTCTACCCTCCAGTAGAGACTGGGCAGTGGGTTACCCGATGACCTCTTAGGTTCTACCCTCCAGCAGGGCTGGGTAGTGGGTCACCCGTCGTCTAGTTCCAGTTCTACCCTCCAACAAGGTTGGGTAGTGGGTCGTCTGTCGACTTATTCCAGGTCTACCCTCCAGCAAGGCTGGGCAGTGGGTCGCCTGTCGACTTATTCCAGGTCTACCCTCCAGCGGGGCTGGGCAGTGGGTTGCCTGATGATGTATTAAGGTCTACCCTCCAGCGAGGCTGGGCAGTGGGTCACCTGATGATGTATTAAGGTCTACCCTCCAGAGGGGCTGGGCAGTGGGTCGCCTGATGAGGTATTAAGGTTTACCCTCCAGCAGGGCTGAGCAGTTGGTCACCAGATATCTGGTTATGAATTACCCTCCAGCAGGGCTGGGCAGTGGGACACCTATTGGCATTCCAGGCGTAGTCCTTTTGACTAGGCTAGTTTGTGGCTTTCCTCCGTGATTACCGGAGCAGGACCCTTGGTTATACGGGTCAGTGTTGTGACAACTTTGACTTTGAGAATACCTCTCGACTGTAGGGCAGTGATGAGGTGTGATTTGACTTTCCCTAGAACTCTCAAGTACAAGGGGCACATTCCCCACCGAGACGCGTTCTTGTGATGCGATCTAAAACCGTGCAGGCGAGTCAGTGCCGCCCAAAGCGGATAGTGTCGAGGTGCGGTGATTGAGCCCCTTGGCTTGCGGTTCGGGGCAGACGTGCGGGATGCTGGGCGTCGATGGAGTTTACTCCTGGGACTGTTGGCGACTCACTTTTCTTGGGATGAGATACGGGATAGAGATCCCCTTACGACCTTGTTCGGGCTTCTTATTGAGCATATGTATTTGTATATACCTTGTTCTGGTACCCACTTCTTGGGTTTGGTTACTCTCCTTCTAGGTGAGGCGAAGATGCGCGGGGTATGCGACGTGCTTTCCGTGTCTAGATTCTCGTGGTTGGACAAGTCTACTCTCCTGCTATAGTTAGTGGAGACTCAAAAAGAAGTTCATCTTCTCACCATTTCTAGCTCCTTGTGTCTGGATGAGTCTACCTTCTTGCCTCTTGTTGGGTTGAGCTGGACTCTTTACTGTACTCCTTACTGCACTCTCGGTTGTACTCCTTTACTTTTCCCTATTCTCTCTACTACTCGCCCTTCAGTACCTCCTTTTTTTCTCCCTAATGCCTTCGGGGTATCCTACTGAGTATTTTTATACTCACCCCTGCTTGGGCTTTGCCCGTACTTGGTGTACCCTTGCAGACGACGGACAGGTTGGTCGTGACGTTAGAGGAGCTTAAGAGCCAGGAGCTTGGACCGCGTGCGGTGGTCGTAGTCGGGTTTCAGGTGGGAAACCCTTCCAGTGGTTTATTTTGTTTTACCTATTGCCGGGTTGTGGCACTTTTTGTTGGGCATGTGTTTTGCCCTTTTCTTTTCAGTTTACCTTCAACTTGTACTTTGTACTATTTAGAGGTCGATACACATCTGTGGTTTATATATTTATAGCAGTTTCCCTTTGCTTTTATTTTTTACTTTTCACTTTTGCATTGAGTGTACTACGTGTGTGTGTACAAGTACTTAGTCAAAGGCCTCCCCGAGTTGTTGTGCCTTCGGCGCTGGTCGCCAGCCCCGGGCCTATGGAGGCGGGCTTGGGGTAGTTACGGCTCGAGCCCGGGTTGGGTCGGGTTGTGAAAAAGTGGTATCAGAGGTGTTTCATTCCTTGGGACATTGTTCGGACGTCCCTAAAATAAAATTAAGTGGTTGGGATATAGGGAAACAATTTTAATGTGTCTCGAGAGCGGCTCTCAGGACAGGGAGTCCAGTGATGGTGCGGCAACCAACGTATCCATTCACCAGGACCTTGATAACCCGCTTGTCGACTCGGCATGCTGAGACACTTATTGCAGGGAGAATTTGGTTTGTGCATCACATAGGAATAAGTCTTGACTATCCTTCTTGAGTCATCTCCCCATTGTTGTTGTTATTGGTATATACATATATGCTCATCTGAACGCGATACTCCTTGATAATATTCAGGATGTCTCCATGAAGACATCCAGCTAGGATACCATCTTTGGTTTGTGATGACGACCCTGTGAGCTATGAGGCCATAGTCCAGGACCCATTATGTGAGCCCCTTTCTTCGGGTGGGCCGGTAGTAGCACCCCCACCTGTTGAACAGAAGACAGTTTCAGCAGAGCAGGCTGAGCTTGAGCGCAGGTTGAGCGCCCTCCGTGAGTTCCAGCGGTAGAGACCGCTGAGGTTTAGTGGTGAGCCAAACCCTCAGGCAGCAGAGGCTTGGCTCAAGGCAATGGTTCGCCTTTTCAGGCTTGTGCAGACACCGACAGATCAGAGAGTGGCTTTGGCAGCCAGCCTTCTTCGTGGATCATCTTGGCGTTGGTGGAGTCTGGTGACTCGGTTTCTAGACGAGTCATCGCTTTCGTGGGGCGACTTTCATTTGTTGTTTCGTTAGGAGTTTTTCCCCTCCTGCTTGCGCACTGTTCGGATTCAGGAGCTCCTTCAGTTTCAGCAGGGAGGGATGACGGTGGCTGAGTACGTGGCTAGTTTTATAGACCGTGCATGCTTTTACCTGGACTTGGTCCATGACGACAACCTCCGAACACGGATGTTCAAGAAGGGTCTCCGTAGATAGATTCGTGTTGTCATAGTACCCTTGTGAATTTCCACATATGTCGGGGTGCTAGAGCAGGCGCTGGTGACAGAGAGATTCCTGTCACGTTCAGGAGTTGGTGGTGGCAGCAGGCATGTTGGAGCCGAGACGTCTGCCGCAGCTAGTGGGCGTTGGCAACCAGAACCTCGGCGCAGGTGGATTTCTAACAACCAGACTCAGGGGCGTGGTCGTACACCACAGTGACGTCGGAGGGCACCAGTGCAGCCCAGAGAGAGTCGGTGCTATGCTTACGATGGGCGAGGTCACCTGGCACGAGACTGCCCGACCAGGCATGCGGAGAGCTTCGGGCAGGCAGCAGGTGCGCCACCACGATAGAGGCAGCGTCGTGATCAGAGTAGTACCCAGAGAGGTGGTGCTAGAAGAGGAGTGGGAGGAGTTGGTAATGGAGGAAGACCTTACGAGGTCTTCCCATCACCACTAGGCGGTCCACGTCAGGCTCCGGAAGCTGACGGTTGGGACCGCGGACAACTGCGAGCTTTAGATGTCTACTATCCTGCAGAGCATGAGGTGATAAGAGGTACGCTCTACAGCTCTTCTACCTTTTTGTAGTAGAATTGTTAGACTCTGTGTGTGAACTGCTTTCCTCCCTACTCCTTATTTGATGTGTTACTAGGGTAGCGTGGGGCGTCGGTGTAACCCTGTATTGGTATGATAAAAGGCGTAGGACCTTTTTTTCTTTAGTTGATGGTGATGACTCCATCGCTCTCCGAGTTTGTAAGAGAGTCTTGGTTGAGAGACATCGACTGTGAAATCTTGCGTAACAAGATATCCTTGGGTGTTTCACCATATGGATATTCTGAAGGAGGGAATCACCAGGCCATGTTCCAGGCGCGGGTAGTGATTCCAGTCGCGGCGTGCGACGTAAGGGTTCGGTCGGGGAGGTGAGCTACCCCCGAGAGCCTTTAGGCCGTTTGAAACTGTGCAAAGGGATGGTGAGGTTCCCTACCGCCTTGCCCTAACCCCAAAGTCTAGAGTGGGTGCATGATGTCTTCCGCGTGGATTACCTGAGAAGATGTGTGCATGCTCCTATGCACGACATCGGCAAGGGCCAACCTCGCGTGAAAAGATCAATCCTTTGGTCTGTGTGTGGTGGCGCAGAGCTGTGTGAGAGTTCTTCTGGGTACGGAAGATTCGGGTGTGGGCTTAGTACCCTATGTTGCTCCCTAGTTTTTCTTTTCGAGGATGAAAAGCTTGAAGGAGGGAATGATGTAAGAACCCAATTTTTTCTGCGGAAGACTTTGGAATATTCTTGATGTTATTCCAGAGCAGCGCCTTCAGGCAGCGTGCGATTCTGAGCCCCGAAGTGGCCGGAATTAAATTTTCAGTGCGTTCACACTAGAAACAAAAAACAAATGGGATAACTCCTAAACGGTGATTCGGATCATGAATCCGAGTGCACGGATGGGTCCGGAATTGGGTGTTCACCCTAGTAACGACATAAAAAATGTCGGCGCGGGATGTTTGGACTCCTCGCCCGCTCCCGGAACGTTAAACGGATAAATTAATTTATTTATTTATTCGTTTAATGGTTAAACTAGAGTATCTCTTAAACGGTGGCTCGGATTGGAAAAATGAGGGCATCGTTGATTTTGGAATGTACCGTTTACCCTAGGAGAGGTATAAGTTTCGCGGGCGCGGGCCTTCTGTGAAAAATGGACCTGGGGGCGTTTTCGTAATTTGGCGGCCTCGGGCACTAAGTTTACTAACTTTTGAACGGGGTATCGGATTAAAATTATGAGACTGTCGTTGTGCTCGGGAGGTGGTGTTTACCCTAGAGGGAGCTTAATCTTGATCGCGCCATAGGGTTTGGACGCGGGTGTTTTAGGGGTCGGGACTTTTAATTAAAGAGTTTATTTATTTAAACTCTCCCCTCCTCCCCTTCCTCCCCATTAAACCCCCTGGCGAAACCCTCTCCCCTATCCTCCTCCATCTCCAGTGAGGTGTGGTGATGCCGGCGGTTCGACGCGAAGCTCCGAGCGAAGCCCAGTGAGGTAGGAGGTTTTGGTTGCGTTTTAATTTTCGAACCTTATTTCAACCTCAATTATATGCATCGATTGTTGTTTGATCGTCGAATCAAATCCCATGAGCACGTTATAGTTTTTATGTTCTTCCCGACGCATCCTTAGGATTTGAATTCCGAGCTCCAAGCTGCCCGCAGCGGTCCGGAAAATGTTGCGGGAAATTCAGAAGTTTCTGGGTGTTTCTGCAGGTAGGCGCGGCGGCCGGCCATACCAGGCGGCGGTGCGGTGAGTCGGACGGCGGCGGAGCGGCTCCAGGCTGAGGCGGCGTCTCGGCAGCGGGGCAGCGTGGGCGGTCGGCGGCTGGCGTTGTGGTGGAGCGGCCGCGGAGGAGGCCGGCTGAGGGCGTCGGTCACGTTCGGTGGAGGAGGAAGGACCCGCGCCGCGCAGGTCTTCCTATGGTCAACGAAGACCGGCTTCGACCGGTCTGTTTCAGAGGAGGCAAGGACCCGCCTCATGCGGGTCCTGCGTTGCGACGGAGACGGGCCATTTGGTCGGTCAGTTGAGGAGGGACGGACCGGCTTGGGTCCGGCGGTTTGAGGCGGGCCGCGGTCAGCGGGCCGCGGCGGACTAGGCTGGACCCGCGGCTGGGCCGCGGGCCGGCGGCTCGGACCGGGCCGGCCGGGGTTGACCGGCCCGGTTAGGCCTCCTTGTATTCGGGGGGCCATATCTTTCAAACGGCGCGTCCGTTTGACGCTCCATCTGCGGCGATGAGTTCGTATCGACGACGCGTTCTCTTTAAGGTGAGTTTCAGGATTTTTAGATTCCATGCCCGAAGACGGGCAACCCAAGAAGCTTTAAATTAATAATAATAAATTATTATTTAGGTTGCGACAGACGTGGCTCGTGAGCCGGATGTCCGTTTGACGTGCCGTCGGAGGCGATATGGCCCTGGAGTTGAGACAGACCTTCCAAAGTTGGTTTGGAACCTTTGCTGTGAGGTTTCATTGCTCAGGGGCACGAAATGTTTAATGTGGATAATTAATGAATGAATGAATTATTTATTTATTCTTGCGTCGGACCTAACTCCCGCTTGGGATGTCCGATTGACACGCCGTCAGTGGCAACATGATCCCAGTCCTCGTCCGTACTTTTTGAGGAGCTTTCCAAAGTGTTTGGGTTGGAGATGAGGTGTGGGACCCACGGGGCCTAGTTCACACTTATTACGGTGAAACGCCACTTTTTCACCCGACATCTGTTTGGGGTGTTTGAGTACCCGTTTCTGAATGTTTTTCTGAGTGGATTGAAATGGTGCAATCTTCCCGCTCTAATTCGGCATGATGGTGCGGGGCCCACGAGGTCCATTTGGGCGTCGACGGTGATTTTCCATCTCTGTCACCGAACGACTGTTTTGGACAAGTGATTAGTCCGCCTTTTGTGCTTTTTCGAGAGGATCACAATGGTGTGATCCGTTTGTTGTGTTTCGGGACTGGGTTGCGGGTCCCATGAAGCACCGCTCGTGTGCAGTGCGCCGGAATGCACCTTTTTCTTCATATATCCGTTGCACTCAAGTGAGTAGTGCTTTTGAGGTGTTTTCCCGAGGGGATCGCAATGGTGCGATGCACCCGACTATTTTCGGGGTCGAGGCTCGGGATCACGAGACGTCGTTCGGGCGTGAGGTGGTGTTGGTGACTTTTCCGTCAGATATCCGTTTGAGGTGAGTAAGTAGTCTATCTCTCATGTTTTTTCGTGAGGATTACAATGGTGTAATATGTTTAGGCAGGTGGATCCTTTTACGTGATCTTATTGAATGTGGAAATGTGAAAGGCGCTCTGATGGCGGTTCTTCTCACCGTGTTTACAGAGAACCCTTGGTGTGTGATCGCGTGCACTTCTGTGTGAGTGAAGAGATGCAGTTGGTTGTGCCTCAGCTGTTGAGGTGGCTGGTTGGAGATGTTACGTCACACCTTCGCGTTGACGTCGGGTGTCGTGTGCACGATAGCCCTTAGGCTGGAAATGAGGTATACTCTGGGAGTATATGGGAGCGCTTGGAGGTACGTGTGGTTTGTACCTATGTTTGTTTGTGTGCTTGGTTGGGGATTGACTTGGGGCCACACGTTGTGTGGGCCCCAGGTGTGTGTTGTGCTGCTTTGCATACTTTTGACCTCTCGCGACGTAGAGGGTCCCTCGGTTCTCGTTTGTTGACCAGCGGGGTTGAGTCCCCCCCCCCCCGACTCTGTGCTCGATGGTTTAGATCAGCAGGGTTGAGTGGTTTCACCTAGTCTTGTTCCGGAGTCATATGGTTGCGCGATACTCACTCCGTGTTTGGTTGGCTAGTGTTGTACCATTCATTAGGGATGGCCAGAGCAGTTCTGAGTTTACCCTCCAGCGGGGCTGGGCACTGGGTCACCCGTCGACTCCTCCTAGGGTCTACCCTCCAGTGGGGTTGGGCAGTGGGTCACCCGTCAACTTATATTAGGGTCTACCCTCCAGCAGAGACTGGGTAGTGGGTCACCTGACAGCCTCTTAGGGTCTACCCTCCAGCAGAGACTGGGCAGTGGGTCACTCGACGACCTCTTAGGGTCTACCCTCCAGCAGGGCTGGGCAGTGGGTCGTCTGTCTTCTAGTTCCAGGTCTACCCTCTAACAAGGCTGGGCAGTGGGTCGTCTGTCAACTTATTCCAGGTCTACCCTCCAGCAAGGCTGGGCAGTGGGTCGCCTGTCGACTTATTCCAGGTCTACCCTCCAGCGGGGCTGGTCAGTGGGTCGTCTCATGATGTATTAAGGTCTACCCTCTAGTGGGGCTAGGCAGTGGGTCGCCTGATGATGTATTAAGGTCTACCCTCCAGCGGGGCTGGGCAGTGGTTCGCCTGATGAGGTATTAGGTTTTACCCTCCAGCAGGGCTGGGCAGTGGGTCACCCGATATCTGGTTATGAATTACCCTCCAGCAGGGCTGGGCAGTGGGACACATGTTGGCATTCCTGGCTCAGTCCTTTTGACTAGGCTAATCTGTGGCTTTCCTCTTTGATTACCGGAGCGGGACCCTTGGTTATACGGGTCAGTGTTGTGACGGCTTTGACTTTGAGAAGACCTCTCGACTGTAGGGCAGTGACAAGGTGTGGTTTGACTTTCCCTAGAACTCTCAAGTACAAGGGGCACATTCCCCATCGAGATGAGTTCTTGTGACATGATCTAAAACCATGTGGGTGAGTTAGTGCCGCCCAAAGCGCATAGTGTCGAGGTGCGGTGATTTATCCCCTTGTCTTGCGGTTCGGGGCAGACGTGCGAGATGCTGGGCGTCGATGGAGTTTACTCCTGGGACTGTTGGCGACTCACTTTTCTTGGGCTGAGCTATGGGATAGAGATCCCCTTACGACCTTGTTCGGGCTTCTTATTAAGCATATGTATTTGTATATACCTTGTTCTGGTACCCACTTCTTGGGTTTGGTTACTCTCCTTCCAGGTGAGGTGAAGACGTGCGGGGTATGCCACGTGCTTTCCGTGTCTAGCTTCTCGTGGTTGGAAGAGTCTACTCTCCTGTTATAGGTAGTGAAGACTCGACGAGAAGTTCATATTCTCACCATTTCCATCTCCTTGTGTCTGGAAGAGTCTACCTTCTTGCCTCTTGTTGGGTTGAGCTGGACTCTTTTCTGTACTCCTTACTACACTCTCAGTTGTACTCCTTTACTTTTCCCTGTTCTCTCTACTGCTCGCCCTTCGGTACCTCCTTTGTTGCTTCCTCGAGCCTTCGGGGTATCCTACTGAGTATTTTTATACTCACCCCTGCTTGGGCTTTGCCCGCACTTGGTGTGCCCTTGCAGACGACGGACATGTTGGTCGTGACGTCAGAGAAGCTTAGGAGCCGGGAACTTGGACCGCGTGCGGTGGTCGTAGTCGGGTTTCAGGTGGGGAACCCTTCCAGTGGTTTATTTTGTTTTACTTGTTGTCGGGTTGTGGCACTTTTGGTTGGGCACGTGTTTTGCCCTTTTCTTTTCAGTTTACCTCCAGCTTGTACTTTGTACTGTTTAGAGGTTGATGCACATCTGTGGTTTATATATTTATAGAAGTTTCCCTTTGATTTTCTTTTTACTCTGCACTTTTTCATTGAGTGTGTTGCGTGTGTGTGTGTACAGGTACTTAGGCAAAGGCCTTCCCGAGTTGTTGTGCCTTCGGCGCTGGTCGCCAGCCCCTGGCCTATGGAGGCGGGCTTGGAGTAGTTGCGGCTCGAGCCCGAGTTGGGTCGGGTCGTGACATCTGTGGTCATCTCCCTTGAGTTATGGTTGTAACGCTCCGACCCCAGTTACCCAGAGTCTGTGCATTATTACGTAACATTGGCATGATCACAAAAGATCAAGTCTCGAAAGAACGATTAGTTTAGTAGCCTTGGAAACACTAGATACATTCATAAATGTTACATTACATAATAAAGTGAAAAATCACAATAACATAGTCTCCATATTCCACACTCTTATCCCCTTCAGACTATCCTTTTAGGTCAGTCATAAAATATTTCTTCACATCCTAGGAAAATAAAACATATAAAGAGGTGAGCTCAGATGCTCAGTAAGGATAACAATACAGCGAAAACTTTCATAAATAAACATAAACATTTAAGGCAATTTATAACTAAAACAAAATCCTTTTAAATTTGAACTTCAGAATAATATGGAAAAAATAAAATGAAATAATGTCATTTACTTATTCACATGGATATTCTACTAGTCGAATAATCACATGCAATATCAATAACTACTTTTATAATGATGGAATGTATAATGCCAGACTGTCATAACCACGTAGCCAAGGCCTCGTGCCAAGACTACAAATAAGATTTTGTCAAGGCCTAGTGCCAAGACACTAGTTTGTATCATGAGACCTACCGATGCATCGAGGAGCTATAGCGAGCTCCACCCGTCACTTTTTAATTCCAATGCATTCCTCATATGAACAGGTTTAAACATATCATAAACCATAACATAATCGTATCACATAAAACATGCATAAAGGAAACATAGCATTTCCACATTTCAATCACAAGATATTAATACAACACATTGATATAATAAAAACACTTTCAAAACCATTTTCAATACCAAAATAAAATAAAAGTAAAACTTTGTGTTTATTTTTCATTTAAAAAAAATTATGTCTTGAAGAGGAAGTCGAAACTCAAATAATGGTCACAGCGGCGGAGAAGTCGTTGTCATCGCATACGTAAGACAAAACATTCCTTTTGTCGTTTGGTAAAAACTCTTTGTATAAAAATATTCCTTTTGAATAAAATTAAAATTCAAAGGGGTTTATACACCATTTAAAAGAAAGTTGTGTATAAAACAAAATATGCCTCAATGAAAGGAGATTGAGACGAAGTCCCTTACCTTGTGTCCGACTTGACTCGATCGTTCTTTAATATCCTGAATAATAAACTAGAGTTAATTTATAATTTCTTAAGAACCTTTTTCAAGTTCATTATTCATTTTATATCACTTATTACCATGTTATGAACATTATGTAATTATTTAAGTTAATAACGGTCATTTTTTTATCTTTAGTACTTGAGTTAAAAATAAACTTCTTATAATTACAAGTTGTTCATGTGGTGAAATATCCATTATATCCAGAATTATATTAATGATGTAGATATCATATATATCATACATATCTAGTATATACATGCATTTATAATATTACATAATATTTAGAGGTAAGAAATGAAATGCACCGTTCATGGAGACGGTAAGCCGTACGTACGCATGAACGCTACTTTCATTTCTATTTTGTATTTAATGGAATGAAATAATAATGATATAAAGGTATATTATAATTCTAGTATAATATCATATATAATATCATTTACTCCATCCTTTATACGTCTCACATTTGGCATTAACGATTCAAATCACTTTGAGGGGGCAGTAGTCCGCACTTCCTAAAATGAAATTATCGCGTTTACCCATAATGGAAATCATAAAGGTATGCCATAAATGAAAAATACAGAAGCATAAGGAAAAAATAAACATAATATATATCATATATAAATATAGTGACATCTTAATGTCCACCATGAGAGGTGTTAAAAGAATATTGAACAATCATCATTTCGTGAGGCAGTAATTCGCCACCCACAGAAACAGTATGTTCTTTAACCATTAGACGAAGGTGTGTGTAAGTGTAAATAAAATCCTTCTCATAAAAACATCCTATTATATTGAAGATACTGGTGTTGTTACAAAATAAAGGAATTAAAAGAGTTTAAGGGGTTGGAGAAGCAAAATAAAACAAAATAACATAAGAGAATACATTACCATAAAATCAGGTAACTCTTTTTGATTTGAGCCAAAAGCTTCCTTGGGAAGACTTCTGCCCAAAGTAAGGCTTCTAGGAGTAATATAGGGAAGTTGAGAGATTATTTGGGCAGATTTTGGATGATCCAAATGGCTTTGAAGGTGTGAATAAGGTGGTAGAGGTGGGGGCCTTTTATAAGAGGAGAGGAGGTGAACTCTTGGAAAGTCATGAAATGTTACATTATTATCAAATGTTTTTCAGATTTTAAAGGTCCCACAATGATATATTTCAAAGATAAGGTTATAAGGATTCGAAATATACTCATCCAATAGGTTTTTGACAAGTGTAAGTCTTAGATTTTACATTATCTTTTCATTTTATTTAAAAAGTTCATTAATGAGGTAATCATTGCATCATCATGGTGTGATAAATAAATTTATTTATTTAATGCCTAAAAATTATAAAAAAAATCACCATGATGTAGGAAATATTTTTAGCTTTCCAATGGATATTTATAGTTGAAAATATAACTTGTATAACCCCTTGTAAAAATTGTTTTAGTAAAACAATGCATGTTTGTGACATTTTTATTTTTACTTTAAATAAAAGGTATTAATGTCATGTGCCGCTTCGGCGGTGGCGTAGTGGTGAAGGAGAGGGGTACAACAACACCGTTCTTTGGGAGGTATGGGGTTCAAATCCTGGGAGTCAGCTTTCGGGGCGAACCTCTCCCCCGGGATCCACTCGCCTTGCCGGGTCACCCAGTTTCTGACTGGGTGGGAAAAATGAGGCACAACCCACCCGTGCTGACGGATTTCTTGACGAACCATCGCCGCCCGAGTTGTCACCCTCCGGGATGCTCTGCCATCTCAGCTGGAAACGGTTCATTCCCGGCTGGGGCTCTCTCCGGGGTGACCTCTTCGTGGGGAGGGGGGTTTCCTTGTGTGGAGGGTTCGAAAAGGCCACACAAGGGAATTCCCTTTTTAGAAAAGGAAGGTATTAATGTCATTTTCTTACCCAAGTGGCTCCATGGGGTCCCCAAGTTGACTCATGGATTGTCTTGGTCGGCCATGAATCATCCAATAAGGGTAGGACAAGTTTAAAGGTAATTTTATATTATTATAACATTATATTTACCTTAAATTACACTAATTACCTTTAATCGCGATTAATAAAACTTAAAAGTTACTATTCACCAAAAATTATTTTCATCTCATTGAACCACATTTTACTTCCTAATTACAACCATGTATGTCAGATTTTTGAAATTAAATTCACAGAAGCGGTAAAATTTCATTTAAACGAAAAATTAGTTTTTTAACTACTACTTAGTGGTTTCACTATTTATCAAAAATTGATGTTTTTCAGAAAAATACCAAAAATTCACACTAATCTATATTAGATATTCCTAATTCAAAAAGGATGTCTATTTTACAAAATTAAAAACATATAAGTTGAATTAATTAATTTAATAATTAATTCCCGTTGTCACAACAAATAGCGTGTTTTTAAGAAACAATATATATCAAAAGATTGACAATTGTTTATGTCCAATTTCAAAGTAAAATTAATTCTAATGACCACCATTGGATAAAACGGTTGAAATATATTCTAATTATACTTTAAAACCACTCAATCGTATAATTTATCACTATAAATTATTTTTATTAAAAAAGTTATTTTTAAGTATTTTTTTCCCTATTCATCTAAAATTGGAAGTTCTCAGAAAAATACCAAAAATTCAACTTAGTATAATTTTGATATTCCGAATACAAAAATGAAGTCCATTTTGAAATATAAAATTTATATAATTTCAAAAGGTGGGTATTACTATTCATAACAGCTATTTTGATTGGTCGCGGTGTGTTAGAATCTCGAACTTGCGTACAATGCAAGCTATTGCATTGTTGAAAGAGAAGTGTATCGTGGAAGCTTGGGGTGTTACAATGGTCATGTGGGCTCCATCGAATGCTTCATGATCATGCTCGGCTAGCTTAGTTGAAAGATATTTGGTCTGAATCATTTCT
Organism: Viscum album; assembly: GCA_963277665.1. Classification (NCBI taxonomy): domain Eukaryota; kingdom Viridiplantae; phylum Streptophyta; class Magnoliopsida; order Santalales; family Viscaceae; genus Viscum; species Viscum album. The sequence continues at coordinate 824,235,804 of OY728129.1, forward strand.
CCCCAAACATCTTTGGTTTTAGCTTCCTGCTTCTTTGATTCTGGTCATCTTTAACTACAAATCTCTAAATCTCGACTTGTAGCTTCTTCATCAGTGGATTCACATCACCGATTATTCGTATATGTGGCTCACATGGATGATTATTTCGATAAGTGAATGACTCTTCAAACCGACTATGTGAACCCTAATAGAAATTGGCTACGTAGTAATTGGCCATGTGATTTCCACTTGTACTTAGATATGTGTGTTATTTGTGAATAGGATACATCCCTTCATGTATCCCTTTCTGAATTTTCAATATAATAATAATGCTTCATCTAAAATAAAATTACTAGATTAATAATCGATAAAAAATAAGATATTATAATTTAATTTTTAAAATAATTAAACACAAAACTAAACATTTAAATTAAATAATTCACACTAAATATAATTTTGTTAAATCCAATGAAATAAATTTAATTAAAAATGACTTGATTAGAAAAATTAACTAATTAATTAATTAAAAAAATAAAGGAAATATAAAATTACAGAAGAAATGAATTATAATTTGATGATACTATTTACTAAATTATTTAAATAAATAAGTTTAAAAAATTAACCATCAATCAATTAATTAAAATATTAAAACCAAAATCAAAAGAGGATTATTATTAGATAAGTAAAAAATAATAATTAATAATCAAGGAAAAGATAAAAAATAAAAATTAAACGATTGATAAATATAAAAAAGACTAATAACCAATTTAAATAATGAAAAATTGATAATTTTTCCAATAAAGTAATAATAATTATTATAAAAACCATTAATTTTATAATTTATCTATAAATTAACCATAAATTGATAATTAACTAGATTAATGTCTTTTCAAGCATTAAATTCGCAATTTTACAATAAAATAGATGTGAAAAAAACATCAATTTAAGGTCACATCAAATTCCCTCACACTTGATATTACTTGTCTCAAAGTAATCCTCTAGTCTCATTCAATGTAAGAAAATGAATCTCAAAATGGAAAATTTGAAATGTCGCAAAGAATGTTTTTTCATATTTATTTTCCCTCATGGATTTTCTCAAGTATTAAATATGAATTCCCCATCGAATTAAATTTATTCAGTTCCAAATCGGTCAATGTTAACCAAAATGTTTTAATTTGAAAATTTTTTAAAGATAATTTAACAAACATCAATTTGTATCCAACTGAAAGTCCAAAAATCTCTTTATATCTAGGTGAAAAGACTCAAATAATTTAATAAACCATATTAAATAGATTAAACATTGGATGGGGTTGAATGAAAATTTATTGGTGCAATAGATAACCCATCCTAAAGTTTGATGAATAAATAATGAAAGAATGAGTTCACCCTGGATGAGGATTTTTACTACATAATCCATTTGGATGCCTACATTATGAGTTAAATTCAAATTAAAAAGTTCAATGTAAATAATAATCATATGACATTCTCCCAAGATATTAAAAAATCCATTTTTTCATGAGTACAAGAAAAAATATTTACTCAATTAAATCCATAAGTTAATAGAGATTAATCTCCTCAAAGCAGATTCTCAACCTTCAAATTTGAGAAAAAAATTCACCTAGTAATGAATTCCATAGTAATGCTTAAAAACATACGCACATGATCCTCAACCTAGTTGGTGAGGAATCTTAAGTGCATCTAGGCAACCCGGGATCAAATCCACACAGAGACATAATTTTCTGGGTACTGTAGCAGGTACTGTAGCGGGAACTGTGCAGTACTGCAGTAGGTACTGTAGCGGGTACTGCAGCAGGTACTGTAGCGGGTACTGCAGCAGGCACTGTTTGACACTGTAGTAGCCGGAAATTTGCCCTCGTTTGGGCCTTCGGGCCACCGATTTGGTCCCCAAGTCCTTTAAGGTCTTCGGGCCACCCAAGCCTTTGGGCCAGTAAGGCCTTCAGGCCACCTCATGGCCTTTGGGCCACCTTTAGTGCAGATGTAAACCAGACAACCTACAAGGAACTAGCTCTATAGGAGGATGAGCAATGAGCTTTCACCATAGCAGAAGCTACACGGATTGCAAGAATGAGAGGGTATGACACCTGCCATCGGGACAAGCCTATGCATGCATGGGATAGCCTAGCCGAACATCCATGCGAAGGTGAAGAGCTGATTTCACGATAAAGATACTGGGGAGGAGCAGTTCCAAGTAGTTAGTCTGAGTTGCATGGTATGTTTGAAGCCTACGGGCAATGAATTCCTCTAAGGCCTATGATCCATGTAATACTTACGCCTATAGGCATTATAAGGGTTCCAACTCACCCCTTGAAAGGTGTATTATCAAAATCAATAAAAAATGAAGGCCTTCAGGCCATTGGATGGATGGATGGATGCTTAAAAACATACAATTCAATAAAAAATTAAGGGTATTTGATCGACTCACTTTGAAGCACAATTTATCTCATATAAATACCCCACTCTCCCACTTAAAACTCATCTTAGCCCTCAATGTTAAATCTCAAGGTTAATGAGAATAATTAGACTTTTTTTCAAAATAGATTTTCAATTCTGTAGTTTAATGACATGTTTTATGGGTCAAATGAAATCAAAAAACATTCATGATTTACTCAATCAAAGTTTTACAAACAGATGAAAAAATTACATTCAATTTCTTTATGGTGTAACACACAAAAATTCAGTAAAGTTCAAACAGTACCATGTTGATCATTATGTACACAATAAAGAGGGTGTAAAAAGTTTGAAAAGTTTCTTTCAATTAGATTTTCAATAATATAAAAACATAATTCTAAACACGCAACAAGATAATCACATTCACTTAAGCTCAAACACCCAAGGGTATCACTCTCCCACGTGGAATTTCACACTGTGTGAATATTTGGAAATAATAAGGCTCACTTTTAGCTAACAAAATAATATGCAGCTGCTCAATAGTAATGAAGAATAGAATAATAGAAATGAAAAAAAAACTTAACAATCACTCCCCTGATTTCCAGAAGCTTTCATCAAATGAAGTACATTAAAAAACTGTCCATTTATTTTTGAATGTCATTCCTCTAGTTATTCAACTCTCAGTACAAGAGGTTGAATTTAGGATAGTTTATCCATTTTTTCCTAGAAAATAGCTCCTTTGAAAAATCAAGGTACATTTGATCACTTCTATTTTTTCTCTACAGAATTAATGTTATGGTCATCTATGTATTTTAATCGTTGAAAATAAAAAAAAATGAGACAATGAAAAGAGAGAAAAAATTATAGTGAAGCATCAATCCATATAGGAGTGCATGTGATCTGATCAATGAACACAATATAAGGACTTGAGAAATTTTATTCAAATCAAATAAAAGAAACAAAATAAATAAATAAAATTTTTATTAAAAAAATGCGTTACCTCCCATGCAGTGCTAGATTTTTAGTCACTAGTCAGACATTCCTAAAAACTTACCGTAGTCACTAGGTGGGTGTGGTTTCCTAAATAGGAACCACCACATGTTGAAAGACTATTTTTTTTTACAAAAATTGATATTTATGGGCATCCAAACCACTAAGGGAAAACCCGACTCCCTTTACAGTAGTAAAAATCCCTTAGAACCACCCTTTGACATAGCTAGACAACATAATGGCCTCTTCAGAATTTTTTCCAGAATTGATGAATTTCACACTTTTATTGAAGCAAATTCCTAACATGTGGTACTTCTAGGGGTTTGAAAATATTCCCAAAACAATCTTCCTCATGAGAGAACATTAAATCATCAAAAACAACATTTTACATGGTAGAGTTTTGAAGGAAATAATCAAGAATAGGTCCATCAAATTCTGTTTGAAAGAATTTTAGAGCTTTTGATGTCAATTTTAAATCCTATTCTACTTTTATCTTGTATTCAAGTTCGACTACCCAAATTTCAAGTTCATTATTCAATGGAGTGCTAATGTTTGAATAGAAATCAAAGATGTTTATTTCAACCACCACCAAAACAAACTCCACAACCAGTTGGGTGCACTCGTAATTTTCAGGTTTTAAAAGTGAGGGTTTGTCACCAACAACGAGATCAATTATCACAACCTCTTCAAAATCTAGTTTTTGAACAATTTGACCAATTTGATTGTCCAAATCATGAATTCTAGTTTCAATTGCATAAATAATTGCACAATTTAAGTACAAAAAATATTTGGTCTTTTTATCACTTTTTTCACAATTCAGTTTCAAACTCAATGTTATTTCTTTAAATTTACGAATTTCAACTTTGTTTAATTCAGAAAATGAGTTTATTTCATTGATCACCATTTCCAAAAGGTCAGCATTTAAATATTATAAAATAATAATTTATTCCTATCATTTATAAGAAATTCTTCACAAATTTCGCACAATTCTTCATCATAGCGATGCACAAACCCCCCTACGTGTTTGTCCAAATAAAATTGCTCCTCGTAATTAGATCCATTAAAAAACACTCTAATAGTGTTCGATCATAAAATCCAAGATCGGGGCATTGATCCAGAAATTCATTAAACCTATTCGATGCATCACAAAATCTCTCTTCATCTTCTTCAAGTTTGAAGGACAAATTTGAAGATAAAGCACTGAAAAGGTAGTTATCATAATCATTTTTTCACTGACTTAGGGTGACACAATCACCACTTTGGATCGGTGAAAACCAAAAAATGAGAGAACCGAATCTCGCACAGCCAACAACCATCAAACTCTGCAGTCACTGCAGCTATGTTTTTAACAAAACATTTCAACAAACTCTGGCATCACCCACCATGTCATTAATTGCTGCCAGCCAACAATCAACACTGCAAAACCGACCAGACCAGCCTCCTGCATCCTTATCAAAATTCAGTGGAGAGGCTCAGGCATTCAGTTTTATGCAATTGCTACTGGCAGTGATGACAACATGATAACATTGGTACACTGAGTCTAACTGGTGGTGTGCACCCCAATTCAAAAACACATCCGCAACATTCGAGATTTTCAAGGACTCCCTTCGCCTTCAACAAAAGCCAGCAACCACATAATGGAAGCGAACAGAGGCTCTCGATCGGAACACAGCCCCAAATGGTACTCCGGAATCTGCAATTCCGTCATACTTCCACAATAAAGCTTGATTCAGGATCTCATTCCAGCAATCCTTCTTAGAAAAATCATCTTCCTCGACACGTTTCAGCATCAAACCCTAAAATCCTCATTCCCAAGCCTTCAACAAGACGGCGTACCTAACATGTAAGCGGTATTCAGGATCTCAATTCTTTGGCTCTTCTGAATCTACATGCCAGCTCGAGTTCAATGAAATCTCAATTTCAACAGTTTCATCCTCAGCTCGGCGCAAATCAGCTTCGGTCGCACCATCAACCGGCGATAGTGAGTTCATCGACGGGAGTCGTCTTCATTTTAGTCGTCCGAGGAACAGATCGGATACAGAGGTTTCCCTGGTTGATCGTTCTTGTTAAGCTCGGTCGGAGATCTGGTCGCGTCTTCTCAATCTCGGCGTTTGGCTTCGTCTTCCCCAAACAGCTTCGGTTTCAGCTTCCCAAATCTCGGATTCCATCCGCCTTCACATTTAGATCTCTACAAGCTCGAATCGGAGCTTCATCATCCGTCTTCACATAATTAATCACAAAACTAAATATTTAAATTGAACAATTCAAACTAAATATAATTTTGTTAAAGCCAATAAAATAAATTTAATTAAACACAACTTGATTAGAATGATTAACTAATTAATTGGTTAACAAAATAAAGAAAAGATAAAATTATAGAAGAATTGAATTATAATTTAATGACATTATAAACTAAATTGTTTAAATAAATAAGTTTAAAAAATTAAAAAACAACTAATTAATTAAAATATTAAAACAAAAATCAAAAAGCGGATAATTATTAGATAAGAAAAGCACAAAATTAATTAATAATCAAGGACAAGATAAAAAAACAACAATTAAATAGTTGATAAATAAAAAAGGCTAATAAATAATTTAAAGAATGAAAAACTGACAATTTAATGAATAAAAAAAGAATTATAATTATAAAAACCATTAATTTAATAATTTCACTATAAATTAACCATAAACTGATAATGAACCAGATTAATGTCATTTCAAGCATTAAATGGCCAATTAAACAACAAAAGAGATGTGACGAAACTCATCAATTTAAGAACACACTACCGGTCAAAGTGTACTGTGGCCCTTGGTGAATGATTTTTATATCACAAACATAACGGTGGAGTTCTTAACCATCTTGCACTAACCGTCATGGCCAAGGTTAATCCCACTCTATTATCATATATCATATTTACCTATTTAATGAATTACAATCCAAACAAAAACGAAAATATCAACAGATCATGTATGAAAATAATCGATAAGGGTAATCAATGAGGGTCCACGTGAGTGAGAAATATCTAATAAAATACACAACAACTAGGGATTCAAAGAGGGCCCATCCAGTTGAAATACTGTTACTCAAAATCACATGCCTCTAATACCCACATTATATCGATGATTTTTACCTAATCATGCCCATTACATCCCCTAAAGATTTAACCCATTTACATAGAACATGATGCATACAACATGAGCATAGCAGTCAATAATAATATGACAATTCTATTATTCGATAAGAAATTATTGCATGATTTATCACATGGAATCATATTCATTAACCATGAATAATATTTCACATGAACCATATTTCAGGACATATCATGCTCTAATATTTAATATCAATCATTTACCACTTTTCTAGACATTCCAATAAGGAAACCATCATAAGATTGTAAATAAATGCATATTAGGCTCAATTATAATATGCCACAAGATTTTATCATTCCATAAAATATACCAAACAAATATATAGCTTGAAATTATTATTTAAACGATTCTCTGTAATCCAATCACCAGGTGATATATCAAATTCCTAATAAAATCACACATTTGGTCTATTCAAGAGGCTTAACATTTCTTTAAAATCCACATCATTTAAGAATAATATCATTATTTATTCATATACTGTTATCTATTGAAAATACCAATCAATTAAACCTAAAATTAATTGACCTTATGCTGAATGTTTCTTGATGTTATACAAGGGTACACTTAATGTTTTAGAAATCTCATTGCACTACTAGTCCCCTGTTGTTTATCCTAAGTTAATTTTTCCATATCTTGATACATAAACGGATCCCATTAAAACACTATTTACCCAATGAAGGATAACATCCACCTACCATGGCTTGTAAAACCCCCCTAGAAGAAATACCAGTCATTTATTCATGTCAATTTTAGATATATCAAGAAATCTACCACAAACCATCAAAATTGGGGTTTAGAACCAGGCACAAACTCAAGAGAGGATGATGTAGACTAAATAATAGGAATTATCAGTCTTTCCAAGTTAGTACTACCGCCCCTAGTAGACTAAAGATTCATTAAGGGAAAAAATTGATTGGGAAAGGAAGAAGTAGTGTGTTGGGACAAACCCCTTATGTATATATGAGAAATAGGTTCCATTTCAAAAAAAAAATCTTTTAAAAATCAAATTTCCTATTTTTTAATGAGATGTGTGGTTCCAGTGCATAGTTAGATAACCATACAAGATAGTAATATATGTTAACAACAAACTGTGCATTTTATATTTATGCTTCGTTTAATTATCATATGATAATTAACTGTCAAAAGTCTCTGTACTAACTCAAACCACATTAATATAGATAAAATACATGATAAACCACTTTTAGTTTGATCCAAACTCACCCTACATAGTTAAACTAGAAGGTCCATTATTCACAATGCTCTTCTTTACTAACCAAATGTTGGACCCGTGACGCTTCTGACAATGGATCATGATACTCTCCAACCCTTACACTCATGTCACCGGGCTCTTAACTGGGCCACTCATTTGGTCCTAATATCATGGATATCTCCCCTAGCCAGCTGGGGATTTATTTCACCTCCCAAGAGAATCGAACCCGGGGCTGACTGGAATTTAACCAACTGGGGTGCTTCTCTGGTAAGATTGTCAAACTACTGACTACCCGAGTAATCACATTACCCATCCATAATAGTATAACTTTCCCCTCACTGAATTCTCCCTACCAAAAATGTCTAGAAACCTCAACTAAAATTTATCATTGATAACCAAAACATAATTTGGAAGCTCTAGACTCACTAAATATAACTCCACTTGACTCTATATATATATTTCAAACACAAAACTTGATCACTAATAACAAAGGTTTGCCACTCAAGTACATCTATAATACTCTCTGTTCTATAGAAAGTATTTAAATATCACTCAATTACGAAACCAATGAGGTGATATCCACTATTGGTTTACACATATTCTTATTTCATTAACACCACTATATCTAATTCTTGACATAACAATAATTTTATCACTCAAAATCCAAGATCAATATGAACTAGTATACCTGCCCCTTAAGCCCCACTTTAACATTTAATGTTTTTATGGTACTTTGTGCCACCATTTCCTAGTATCGCAGACAATCATCCATCATATCCACAAACATTTAATGGATACATAACTCACACGGCTAGTATAATAAATCAATATATGAAAATAAATAATATTATAGTATCTCTCATTAATTTAAACATTTAGACCATACCTCAAAAGTCGATGAACTCCTATCACTGCTACTCAATACTCATGTTATTGAAGGATCATTTTTTCCATCACAAATTTTCGAAAAAACCATCATAAATTCCTCATCTTAACAAATTAGTGTTACTTATTCAATTCATTCAGCACTCAAATCAAATATGTACATTTATTCTACACTAATAACACTCCAATACACCACTTATCCTTGGTTTTGTAGGTAAAACCCTACCTCTCTAACTATTATATCCTTCATTACCCTGATACTCTTTGGTCTGGTTGTTTTTATACCCAATTATCACACTACTTTTAAAATTTAAAATAGTTAAGGAAACCTCCAATTCCATTTCTATTTCTTTTGCGACTACCTTCGTGTAGCTATCAAGATGGAATGTACCTTAATGTGCCCAAAATAGATCTCTGAGACCCTTCCCAATATAATTGGCCATTATAAATTTGTTCCCTTACTATATCTACATAATGTATAATAATTCATCAAACTAGTCTATGTATTCCTTCACTACCTACTCATGCTTCTAAACATCCACGTATTTTTGAAACATTCCTTGATATAGTATGTTTGGAAATATACTCTCATTAAAGAGTGAATGAAAACCTATCTAGAATAATTATTATATTTCATTTTTATGGTCCATGTTTGTCCACATTTGGTACTCTATAGTAAATTTTTTTGAAGCTGTTAATCCGATTCAAATTTTCATTGGTGTAACAATCCATTCAAACATATGGTGAATATTTTCTATCCAGATCTCCTTGTCATGAAATTCCAAACTATCACAAAATAGGTATAATCATATTTAGAACTCATGAATAACTATGATTTATATTACTTCTCCTTCTATGAATCCTTTATCAAAGGAAATTAATTTTTATAACAAACTTGTAAAAAACTATAAATCTATTGGGGTACTAACCCATGAGGTAATCTCTAATACCTCCTCTTGACACACATCTAGAAATTTCCATTTGAGTATCATTATATAAAAAACATTACCATCAATAAATTATCTCACAATGATCTATCTAACCATACAATATAATAAGTTAATACATACATGATACATTTCAAAAAATAATTATTCAATCACAACCATTTAACTCCACGTTTCCCAATACCACTTACAAGTTAAGTATAGGAGATTCTATTTTATAATGACCAATCGTTTCTTAATAATCCAATATTAATTAGTATATATACATCGATACGAAAATAATTAATTAATTTTAATACTCATACTAATAGATTATTCTAATTTAAAAAATCTTACTCATAGGGAAATAAAATACATACATCACGTTAAAAAATTCATAATCATCATCAAACACATCATATTAAGGATAATTATTGAGTCATTCTCACTATTTAATTTCATTTAATTATGTAGTTCTATATTTCATTCCAAACAAAATATTTACATGCTTAATATATCAACAATATCACATTTACATCACTTTCACAACAAATATAATTTATTGATCCTATCAATATAATTTAAAATTTCATAATCATGTTATAAAGAAATAATATATTTACCACTCAACATTATTTTAAATAAAATCATAAATAATAAATTCACATAGAACATTAATTTTTAAGTTAATAATTATTTTAAAATATCATTCATAAAATACTTTCCATACTTCACATGATTTTCAATATTCATAACTCACCTTTTGAAAGAAATGCCATTTTTTTGAATTAGCACGTGTTATACCATTCTACCAATATCAATCTTATCAAAAATCAATAAACTTTTCACTAAAAAATTTAAACTAATTAAATATAATTGATCGCTAAATAATTCATTATTTTGAGGCATACATATAAATTTTCACAATGGTATATTCTAAAGCAGCTAATTTCAATATGGCCCAATTAAATCATCATATTTCAGTCTCTTAATTCATCAATAATTTATCATTGGCGATATTTAATAGACAAAGAGTAGTCTACATTTATAATTTTCTCTAATTTAAATTGGATAATTCACTATTCATTACTCATTTAATTTATATTAAACATGAATTAATGACATGTAACTATCTAGTATTATCATAACATAGTCATAATAGATAATTTCATGATTATTGCATAGTCATACCAATAATAGAATCATTTGGTCCAATACATAGATATGTATCCAATTATATAGCTAGTCCTGGTTTATTAAATATATACTCATAACTATTTGAGAAAAGTATAATATTTATAAGTTGTAGTTAAATTAATATGTAATTAATTTAATCTTATGACCTAAGTAATTCCATATTAGTTAAAAACTTACACAAACATATAATAAATCACTTATATTCCATTCCACATGCCTAGTATAATACATGAACACAAACATCCATACAAACTATGAGCTAGGGAAATTAAATAAAATACCAAGTAAACCCCTAAATCCTAAATCATCAAACAATAATAAAAAATATACCCCATAATACGATTGAAACATGAATTTTCATTATACTTATACTATCCAAATATATTCATACCATACTTCCAATGTTTTGATGACCTTATATCTAGTCTAACAACATTAAAAACTCATTAAATCAAATAAAACAAGGGTTATGATAACATTTTGAAACACCACATATCATAATACCTAACCCTGCACTCAAGATAAGGATTCCCCATGACCTCAAGATAGACTACCTAAACCCTATAGGCTACAAACTAACAATGAGAACCTAATAAAATGTTTGGGATATTATTCCCTCGATAGGAATGACCATGATCAATAATAAACAAATAATAAAAACTAACCATTATAATGGAATAAAAATTTCACCCCAAGAATAAATAAAAAATCAAGAAACCCAAAATGAAAAACATGTTATGTCTACCCATGTAGTTATATAACATATTATTCGATATGTTAGAAAATACCTATTTAAAGAAATAAATTAAAAAAAATAAAAGACTTACAATGGTCATTAATTGGATATTTGACTCCATTATAAACCTAAAAACATATTACATGGATATAGAGACTTCTTGTGTCTAGAAGAGACTCCACATACTTTACTATGACATAAAAATAAAGTTTATCGATACCCCTTAGTGTGTGTGAAGGGATTGAGTATAAGTCTCATTAGAATGTCACCACTATAACCCCCAATAATCAATAAGTGTAATCATATATGTAAGAATGGGGTATCATACCTGATAATAATACCTAATTATCTAAATGAAATTATGATAACATGACCAATAAAAATAATTATCTAATATATAAACATCATAGATAATAATGTGCACATAATAATTAAGCTCCATGTGGATTTCAGGCTACCATTGAATGAAAAAAAACATGTATACTAATATAAAAGGATTTTAAGTGATTAATGAAGATCAAAAATCAATATTGCACTAAAAAATATTCTTTAGAACATTTTATTCTACACCATTGACCAAATTATCCTTGATAATAGTTCTACTAGTGACTTAAGAAAAAACAGAAAGTCCTGGTAATGTCACACTATTCCATTAACACTATAAAACAATGCATTGTGTCTTTTTTCCATTAGACCATCAACTATAGGTGTGTTATTACTCCAAGACTAGGTTTTTAATAGTTTATATTAACCTATAAGATCTATAAATATCATATAGATATGTTTTTAGACCCCTGGTGGAAATAAAAATGATATCAATTCAATATATTTATCATAACCTTTGTGGAAATCAATTAAATAAGTCAAAGTAGCCCAAATATATTTTGATAATGAAAAATATGTGAGTCACTTTCACCACTACCATTGTGTACATAACAAAATCCTCCGATCCCTCTAAACCCCCTTGCCTTGAGTAAGATTCTTCTTTGGTACACTGACCCATTCCCTTTGGTGAATTATTATCATATCATAATCATAACAATGGTCTTCCTAATCTATAAGCACTTACCTTTAAGTTCAAGGATAATTTAATTCACTTTTTATTTATTAAATTTATTCATTCAATTCATTGTGATCATGATACAGTCCCAAATATAAATAAAAAATTTCTTAAAATAATTAATATGGGAAACAAAATAGTTCCCAACCAAGTGACGAATATCTTAAGAAACCTAAACCCAATTGGTAAATCAATGATGTCCCAAGTAAGTAAAATAATCAACTACAATAATATGCCTTGAAGGACCCATTATCTTGGTGAATTCTAACCACCCAATACAATTTCATACCCACTTAATCTAACCCATTTACACAAAACATTATGAATACAAAATGAGTATATTAGTTAGTATTATATGATAATTATAGTATTCTACATGAAATCAATACATGATTCACAACAAGGAAAAAAATTCATTATACATATATAATAACTCTTAAGTACTAAACAGAATCATACATCATGTTCCAGTATTTAATATCAGTCATTTACCTATTATCATGACTAACGCATAAGGATACTATCTTATGCCATCCAATGATTTATTAATGACCAATCATAACATGCCATAAGCATTTAATAGTTTCATAACATATAATAGAAAATCCATAAAATATAATGATCATTTAAACCATTACTTTTTAAACTAATCATTATAAGATATATTAAATAGATAATAAAATCACACTTTGATATATTAAAGTGACCTTGAATTTATTTAAAATCCATGTAATTTGGTAACATCATCTTAAAATATGCATGAAATGGTTAGTAAACTCAATATATTTATCCTAAAATTAATGTAACATGTGAACAATGTTCCTTGGGTTCATACTAGGATACCCCTATAGTTTATAAATTTATGGACAAAAAGAGCCCCCTTAGGGCCCCTTGGTTTCTAGTTTCCAAAAACCTAATATATACACATAGGAAATCAAATAAATATTAACATAAAGAAGCATAATAATCACCTACCTAAACCATTTTATTGATATGGGGATAAATATTTCTCATTGAACCACCTCGATCTAAGATAAATAAAAAACATATCCTAAATTATTAAAATTAATGTTTAAAATAAAATACAAAATCAAGAGATGAAGTAGAAAATAAAATATGGCACTACCTTATCTATGATAAGGGTGGACCACCACATTTTATTGGATCAAATTTCCATTTAGGGATGAAATAATGAGAAAGAAAGGAAGAAATAGATCCTTGGGTTTTTCTTCAAGTATATAGATGATAAATATGTTCTGTTTCTAACAAATAATTATTTAAAAATAATAATTTTTTAATTTTTTTAATGGGATAAATAGTTCTGGTTCACAATTAAATAAAAATAAACTAACCACATAATAATCACTATCTATAATTAAATGATTATATAACCATAAGGGATAATAATTCACATAAAAAATGTTCATTTCATCTTTGTAATGTCCCAACCGACCTCACTTTGAACACTGACTAGAGAAATCCACCAAATAACCTCATTCATGTCTCCACGTATGCCCAAGGATATTGATTAACAATGAGGGTCTAAGATGGTGCCATGGAGAGAGAATAACCCATGTATCAGAGTGAAAAATAACAATTAAAGTAATTAATCGTTATCACAATAGTAAACATCTATCAGGATATATAGAAGAAAATAAATAAAAAATAATAATCAATAATAAAATATTTCCAAAGCATATAGTCATACAAAAAGACGGATCAACCACCAATATGATCACATATTCAGAATAAATAAAAGAAAGTAAATACAAGTCTCTATTTTATCTTTGATCCACACCTCATCCCAAACTCTTGACGTTGTTTGAGAAATCCTGCTAGACCATGCTAATACCAGGTATTGGACTAACTGGTTCCTATAAATTGTGTAGAGATACTTATGTAAACAAGTTCCATGTCTTCCTGAGAAATGTGTGAGTGAAAAACATGGTAGAGAACCACTAACATGGTCCCATATGTTACCATAAATGCAGTGAAATGTACAAGGGATGCTATCAGAATAAAAAAATAGGTAATAAAAATAAATAAAAAAACTACACATAATAAATGCTTTGGTCTGATGCTAGAATGTCTCTTAGAACATCACATCGACCATGCCAACCCATGTACTATGTACCATGCCATTTTTTATCCTTTTGTTTGTGACCATGATTAACCATATATAATTCTCCATTTTCATGGTGTCTCTGATCATGTCATGATGACCATGACTCATAATATAATAGATGCATGTTTCCATACTATATACAACAAGTACCATATACCTCCCCTATGGGAGTTTTCTCAACCAAGGGAATAAAAAAATAGTATCAAAAACCTAGATGTTCTTAGAATGACCTATCCCAGTATACTAGATCATCACCATCTCCATATCCATGGAATCATTTCTGATAGTAACTCAGACCTCCCCAATGGGATTTTTCTCATCCATATATCACATACTTCCCTTAAAAGTGTTTTATTATCCAAACATATCACATACCCGAAGTTAAAACATCTAGTATAACTTTTTTTTTGAAGTTTGACTCCCAACCTGGGAAGTCTATGGTGTCACGACCTCCCCAAGGGAGTTTTTCTTTCTATATGATATTCAAAACACCTCAACGAGAATTTTCCAAACACACACACACAGATACATATATATATATGTGTGTGTATGTATGTGTGTATGTATATATGTATGTATATGTGAGAATTTTCCAAACATACACACACACATACACACACACACATATATATGTATGTATGTATGTATATGTATATAGAAATGAATAAAATCAAAAAAATGTGAGGTAAATCCCATCACTAGTATGTTGGAAGAAAAAAAACACCCTCCCACAGGGGCCAACACATCACTAGGAACCCATCGGGGTCCCCTAAGTCTCATCATGACCTGTACACCTCATAATACCCCCTAAATTCCAAAATTTCTCTTGAGAAAATACCCACCATAAAGGTAATAGACTCAATAACATCCCCAATCCAAATCACTCCAGTAAAGATAAAATTCCCAACCTACCCATTCATATCATTATGGTATACCCCTCCCATGTCACCGTGTCGTAGTGGGGAAAGAACACCCCAAAGTCATCTCCCTATTCCTGAAGTCTCAAGGGAACCTCTTAGGTCTCACATTTCCAACACTTAGGCTATTAATCCAATCTTGTTATAAATTTATAATCGAATATCCCTAACATATATACCCTTAGAAACACTATATCATCCACACTAAATAACAACAAGTGCATGCTAACTGGAATCCATACATCACTAAAAACATCATGTTAATCAATGCCTCAAACATCGATGGATATGGAAAACTAGGTGGTACCAAGGTCCATTAGGGACATGAAACTTTATGCATCCCAATCGAATTCATTCTAGTTTGAGAGTGAAATTAATTTAATATAACCATTTGGTTAATTTAATTAACAATTCCATTAGCATAACAGGTCAACACCATGGTGGAGAGTCTATATACCAAAAGTATCACAACATTGTATTAATATCATAGGGCATGTATGCAAGACCACCTAACTTTAAAGAATCATCCCCTATTTTTTCTAGGGTTTGATAGCTCTGCCAAGGCCTATCTAATCTTGACCAAGCATGATGATGTACATTCCAATATTTTCTTAGCAACCAAACCTTTAGATCATGTCCAAAAATCCAAAAATAAACAACTGATCAAATTAAACATTTAACATTAATGAATCGATTAAAACAAATTGAAATAATTACCCAAAAACTCCCCTCATTGACACAATTCACCAAAACTAAAGCCAACATTTTGTAAGAGTTCCGCAGTAGACCCCTAACACCAAAATGGTCTAACCCCCTAACACATGTCACTAAAACCAAAACCAATTAAATTTAATTTATTTGAAAATACATAATAAATTAAGAAATGTGAAGTACCATTGTTGAAATGATTAACGTTGGAAGGTGGAAATTATCTTGGGAAATAATCTAAGAGGGTTGAATTAAATCCCCATCTTCTTTGGTTGATTCAGACATGTTCCAATGTAATTGGCACCGAACACTAAGATAAAGAAGAATAAAATAATAAATAAAGGGTGATAAGAAAAATGGAGGCCACCATAGTTGAATACATAATGTTAATCCCCACAAGAACACCTCAAGAGTGGCCCAAAATGAATAGGAACCAAAGATGATGAGGTAAGGTTCGACACTAACTTGTAAACTAAAAAAGCAAGTAAGGGGGTTCCCCGTAAAACAAAGGGGGTAATTTAGTATATTTACCCCTTTAAAACCCAATGACTTTTCAGTTTGGATCCACTAACTAGTCAATTTTCCACTGATCAGATGTTACTAGGACATTGGCTGGAAAGTGGTTACAATGGTCAACATAGATACTGTCTACAACCACTGGTGAGCCAATTACTACCAATAATAGGTCAGTGTTTTGCTAATGTAAAGACTACAGAAACTACCCTGGTCTCCCTAGTGGATCCCTATAGTCTAATGGATTATTCTTGAACTAAATTCATCATAAAAAAATATTTTGACATGTATAAACTCCTTTAATTTAATTTTTATTCATAGTTCTCAAAATTTCTCCTCCACTAAACTCAATGATTAGACTTCTCCTCACATTTTCATTCCCGTATGAATACAGTGTTGGATTTGATGAACTAGAACTAACTTATGTGTAATTTATTATAACCAATATTCATTATTTTGAATATAAATAAACAACATATCAAATCATGATTGTTCTTATGAGTAATGTAGTATGTGATAATTTCCTAAGAGTAGCTGTCGCACTGAAAGGTCATATCAGTTCCCCTCTATAATGAGAATCCAGAAGTTCCTCAATTGTATTCTTAAATATATGTTCTATAAACATATTAAACCACTTGATGGATATAAATGATAAAGACTATTAGGGTAGAGACCCCTATGAATTTAAGTCACATTCTCACGGTGTACGCCCTTGATAATATCCAGTGTAGGATATTATGAAAATGAGACCCACCAATAAAGAATCCACATTTATATATGTCATTCGTTCTTCCTACCCATGTATGTGTGTATTGATCCTTATACTAGAAGATTATTATTGATGATTATTATAAGTCTCGTACTTTGATGTATTGAAAAAATCCATTATAATATATGTTTGTGGCAAGGTAAGATATGTTGGGTGGATCATGAGTAATATTTCATTAATGAATAATGAGATAATGGATTTTTCCATAATTTATTTAATGTAAGTTGGTATATTAGGACCTTTTATGGAAATGATATAGCCTAAATAAATCAATGTCCATGGTGTTCTATAAGTGATTTTGATTTTTGTAAAGTCAAAAAGAGAGACATTGAGCACATATATTGACAGAACTAGTATGAAACATGATTGATTAGAGATATCATGATAAAGATTTTATATTACACAATAAGCATCCATTTTAGGTGTTATATAATTGAAACATTAACATCATTATCTATGAGTTCCTTGGCATGTTTCTAGACACTAAACTTGGAATTTAAGTTTATTCACCTAATTCCACTAAGAAAGAGGACTATATGGTTATGAACTAAGTGTATCCAGAATCTTAGTTAAATAATATATTATTATTTATTATTTAAAAAGTTGAATAAATATTATTCATGGAAATGGTTTAATAAATAATCATGTTTTATTGACTAAAAATATCATTTCACTAGTTATTTGAGAGAATATTATTTGAGTAGAATATTTAATATATATATATTCTCTATTTAGTGAACATAATATTTATTTACTTATTGGATAACAATGCAGTGACATTTATTTATTCAATAAATAGTCATTATTCAAGACCCAATAAATATTATGGAGGAATAGAATACTAAGTCTAATGGTCAAGTGAGAAATGATATATAAAGAAAATAATTTGAATAAATAATATTTAATCTAATTCATGAGTTTAGCACATTTCAATATATAATAAAAATATTATTATTATTATAGAAATAGAGTTTTTTAGGGATTATAGAAATACTAAGGGCACATGTGCAATTATTATTTTATAACCCTAGAATTATATAAAGTCAATTATATTATTTTCCTAATATAGCCAATGAAATTTTTGTTGTACACAATGAGATTTGAAGAGAATCCTCTCAATTCCCATAGATCTCCCTCTATAAGAACTCTCTCATGAATGGAGAACGATCCTCCTCCACCACTAATCTCATGTCTAGAGGGATTGAAGAGAACCCTTCCTTGAATCAGTTATTCTAGCAACCAAATGTTAATGAAGAAAGTGTTAGGATTTAGATAACACCCAGATATTCCAATGGAAACATCCATAGGTTCATGGTGCATATTTGGATCACTAATGGAAGTAATCCATTCTTGATTCTTATAATGAAATGATAGTATGACATAAATATGTTTTCAAATCCATCAATGAAGAAAGAATTTTATTTAATATAATTCTTTATTTTCTTAAATAAGTTATAAATAAAATATGATGATCCCTGAGCTTTGGTTCTGGTGTTTATCTATTTTCTACATTATTTAATTAAATTTAATTGATCGCGACATTTATCATCATGTAAATATAAAATTAATCATTGATCAAAAAAGGAAATATGAGTTGGGCATGCCCCATCACACACTTCCAATGTTCCCAGAACCTGAAAGTTCTATCAAATTAGTCACATAATTACTTATAATTATTTAATGATCAATGATTTATTTAAACATTTTTCATTAGTTTTTAATTATAATTTAATCATTATTTAAATAAAATTGTGATAACTACTTTATTCCTTTTTTATTTCTTGAAAATATAATCACATCTCTTAATTTTATAAATGAAATAAATTCAAAGATCTCATCCAGAGCTGGTGAGGAGTTTGGATGGACAACACAAGAGTTTATTCCATGTACCCTGACAGTACACATAGTGTACTAGTGTTTAATGCAACCTAAATTCATTCAAAATTAATTCAAGCCTTGTTTATTTATTACACGTGGTGAATTTGGTTACACATCATGTGTTGACTAGGCCATCCTGGCACACAGTTAGATAGAGTACACTCTATATAAATTCTATACACGACATGTAGTCCTTTTGTCACATACATGCCATGTATCCTCCTACACGGCCTAAATGACTGGTGACCCAATAACTCGAACACCACATGCCGTGTATCCCATATACATGTTGTGCACACCAATGTTTTATATGGAATAGTTACACATTGAGTCCCTATGCATGTTCCATGGATAGATGGTGAGAATA
The DNA here is from genome assembly GCA_963277665.1 of Viscum album. Classification (NCBI taxonomy): domain Eukaryota; kingdom Viridiplantae; phylum Streptophyta; class Magnoliopsida; order Santalales; family Viscaceae; genus Viscum; species Viscum album. The sequence goes on from OY728129.1 coordinate 824,255,626, forward strand.
ATACATGCTGCATGGATTCAATGTACATGTCGTGTACTTTTACCAAATTATTTTGAATTGAAAATTATTTTATTATACTATTCAAACCTTATCAACACGTGTTTTGTGAGGTCATTAAGTTTATAGTACATGCCATGTGATAGGTTATATATATATATATATATATCTAATTAATTTCTATATAATTTTCAGATCTACAAATCATGTATAAGTCATATCATAGTCATTACTCTAGATTCATTGCATCCTAACATGCTACGTAAATACCATGTGTTCCATGTGTTCATTAAGTTGATAGTTAATTCCATGGAATTACATAATAATACATGAATGTGACATGTCAGAATATTAAATAGTATATGATTATAATAAATGTTGTGTAGTTCAAACAGGTACTCACTATGTTTCCTCTAAGGTAAATTTTTTTCCACACAATTAATTTTAAATAAATAAATTTAATTTGTTTAAAATTATTATGGATGATAATCTTAAGAAAATTCGGTTGAGAATTAAGATAAAATTATTGATTAATTAAATAAGATAATTAATTAATTCAAGAATAAATTATCTTAAATAAGAATGGTTATAATTGAATTCTAATTAAATGTATAATTCACCACATGCATGTGGATGATCATGAGATTATACCAGAAATTTGTATTTGATTGGTTTCTTTTAATTTATTATTAAATTAAATTGTTGGTATGCATGTAATACCTCCTCTCATTATGTAAGGGCCTGCGTTCCCATGATATATTTTATGTAAACCCATTAACCTATCTTTTGGTTCCCCTCACCTATGTGTGAGTAAAATCATATTTAATGGATGGAGGTCCAATCTAGTTGAGGAGGTTCAAATATTGAGATGAGGAGAAACTAATCTATGACAGATACATGGGAGGATATGTGGACACCTACAACATGAACCATAAATGGTTCAAGGTTTTTTTCCACTAGGTTGACAATCAATCTATAATCCTCTAAATAAACTAACCATTAGTAAAATCTCATGGACATACCACTTTATTTTTTTTCAAGTTTTATGGTTATTTCATTATTGATATTTTGTCATGATCACGCGAACTAATTAATTACTAGGCATGCAAGATATAACTAAACTAAACTAACATATGTGTAAATATATCTAAGACATGGTTAGTCACTTATGTAAATCCACTTAATATTAACTAAGATGTAAATAAAGATAATAATTGGCAATTTATGCATAAAGATAAAATCCATCAATTATATATATTTAGTCAGTATGGACCCCACTACTTTAGTTAAAATTAAACCATAGTTCAAAGTGATTGACCATCCAAATTTGGGGTGATTTAAATTATCGAGGAATTATAACTTGAAGTTTTGGGTTGGATTAAATTAGTTCACATCAAGGGTTGACTGCCAAATCAGGGATTGGTGTAACTAAGAGACAAATGTTAAGGAAATCCAATTTAAGGATTTCAGGATAGGGGAGTTCACTCAACAGATTAAGGAACTATATATTAATGTATTTGGAATTTAGAGTGCCTACCTAAAACCCTTTAAATTTCTTAATCATACAAAGTCTATGTGATGATAAGGGGAATATGGATCCTTTCCACTAGAAAGTCTAACAAACAGGATATTCTGAAACCAATGTTGAGGGCTATTGGGTTTTGATAAAATAATGGCTGATTAATAAATATAATATTTTAGTTTGTTTAAATTTTACCAGATAAAGTGCTAAAAATCATATCATTTTATTTTTAGAAACAAAAATAAATGACTTTAATCATATCATTGTGATCCATACTTGATAAGGATAACCTTATCAATGGCATAAATTTCCATGAGTGGAAAATGCGCTTATGTGTAATCTTATTCCATGAAGGGAAATTTTATGTTTCGAAATAACCTATTCTTGATGCACCTGGTAAAGAGGCTAGTGATGAATATTTATCTCTCTATGATAAACATTTGACCACTTTCATAGATGTTCAGTGTTTCATGCTATCATCTACGACCAATGATATTTTAAAAGAACATGATGATATGGATGCACATAGCATGATGTCTCTTATTTGGGATCTCTATCAATATAAGGTGATAAAAAAGATATATGAGTCTCTAATGCTCTATTTATAACTAATATTGGAGATTCTACACCAATAGATTTAAATCCTATAGGGTGAAAATGGGTATTTAAGAGAAAATTGGACATGAAAGATAAAGTAAAAACCTATAAATCAAGGCTAGTTGCAAAAGGATTTACATAACATCAATTAATTGACTATGATGAATAATTTTCACTAGTTTCAATGTTTAAATCCATCATAATTATACTCAATATAGCATTTTACCATGAATATGAAATTTGGTAGATGGATTTTATAACAAAATTCCTTAATGGGAACCTTTAGGAAGATGTCTACATGATACAACCAGATGGGTTTGTGACTGTAGGTGATGAAAAAAGGATATGCAAGTTGAAAATATCCATTTATGGATTAAATCAAGAATCTAGTTCATGAAGAATTCGATTCAATGAAGCTATAAAAGAATATTTTTTCATTAAGAATGAATATAATCCATGTGTTTATAAGATTTTTAGTAGGATTATTTTTATCCTAGTAGTATATTTTGATGACATATTACTTATTACAAATAACATACAAATCTTATAGTCTATTAAGGATTATTTAAATAATTGTTTCTTCATGAAAGAATTAGGCGAAGTAGCATATATTCTAGAGATCAAGATCATTCATGATAGATTTAAGAGCCATCATGGACTAAATCAAAGTACATGCATTGACAAGATACTAAATAAAATCAGTATGGAACAATCCAATAGGGGGTTGGTTTTAGTGTCACATGGTATACATATTTTTAAGAAAATGTTTCCTCAGAAACAATAGGAGAATGGGATAATGAGTATGATCCCATATGATTAAGAAATAAGACCAGTCATGTATTCCATATTATGTTCTAGACATGATTTTGTGTATGCATTGAGTAAGGTAGGAAGATATGAATCTAATATAGGTGGAAAACATTGGTCTGCTGTTAAGTCTGTCATTAAGTATCTGAGAAAAATTAAGGATATTTTCTTAGTGTATGGAGGAGACAAGTAACTGGTCATCAGGGATTATAATGATGCTAGTTTTCAAACAAATTGGAATGATCTGAATTCATGGTTAGAAATTTTTTCTATCTCAAAGGAGTATATGTGATATGAAATAGTTCAAAGGATACAATTACCATTGATTATATAGTGGATAATGAGTATATAACATCTTATAATGAATCTAAGGAATCCCTTTGTATATGAATATTTTCTCAGGATCTTAATGTGGTACCTAGCAGTAAAGACCCTATCACATTGCATTGTGATAATACTGAAGTAGTGGCTCTTTTAAAAGGGCTAAGGTCACACCAACAGAAAAATCACATAATCTGTAAGTATCACATCTTGAAGATTTTTTCTCATAGGGGTGAAGTTGAATTAAGATAAGTTCTGAAATAATAAAACATGTTGGACCCCATGTATAAATTCATTTCTCAAAATAATTACAAGTATCATGTGAGAATTAGGGGACTAAAGGTTGTTAGTAGTTAGATCTAGTGCATGTGGTATTATGTTGGAGTTTATTCTCCAGAACCAACTAATGTGTTCTTTAGGATAACTTGTATTCATTTTTCTGAAAATTAATTAACTAATTATCATATAATGATTTTTATTATACATAACATAGTATGCAATACTTTCCTAAGAGTAGATGTCACACTGAAAGGTCATAACAGTTCCCCACTATGATGAGAACCCATAAGTTCCATGACAGTATTCTTAAATATATGTTATATAGCTGGATGAAATCATTTGAGGGATACAAATGATAAATTATATTAGGGGTGTAGAATCATATGAATTTGAGGAACCTTCTCATGGTTTACACCCTTGGTAATATCTAATGTAGGATATTATGAGAATGATACCCACTAGTAGGAAATCCATATTTATATGTGTAATTTGAGTTTCCTTTCTACAGATGTGTATATTGATCCTTATACTTTATTATTATTATTAATGATTATTAAAAGTCATATACTTTGATGTATTGATGAAAACCATGATGTCATATGTTCTCAGTGAGGTAGGATACATTGGGGGATTCACAAGTAATATTTCATTAATGAATAATGTGAGAAAGGAGTTATCACATCCATTATTTATCGGAAGTTGATATCTTATACCCTTTGACGGAAATTATATAGCCTAAAAAACTCCATGGACATCGGGTTCTATAGGAAAGTTTGATTACTGGAAAGAAAAAGAAATATAAATCAAGCACATAGGCTGATAACACCATCATTCAACCTTTTTGATTAGATATACCATGATAAATGAATTATATTACCCAATAAGCATATGTATGTGGTATTATGTTATTAAAACATTAAATTATTTCTCTATGGGTGTCTTGTCATGTTGTTAGATACTAACCTTGGACTTCAGGCATATTCACCCAATTCTATTGAGAAAGAATCCTAGAGGGTCCCACACTAAGTGTATCTAGAAACTCAATTAAATGATATATTATTGTTTATTATTTAACAAGTTGAATACATATTTTTTCCAAACATGGAGTAATAATTATTCATTATTTCTTGATCACATATATTCTTTCACCATTTATTTAAGAGAATATTATGTGAGCATAATATTTAATAAATATTTATTTTCAATTTAGTGAATATAATATTTATTTATTTATTGGAGAATAATATAGTGATATTTATTTATTAAATAAATATTCATTATTCAAGGCTCGATAAATATTATGGATTAATGGAAGTGTCACATTAATTATCCAATGAGAAATAATATATATTGAATATTATTTGAATAATTAATATTTAATTTATTTTTCATGTTTAACACATGTCAAGAAATAAAAATTATTATATTATTATTATATACATGGGGTTTCGTAGGGATTAAAAAAATAATAAGGGAACATGTTCAATTATTATTATCAAACTCTATCGGTATATAAACCCAATTATATTATTTTTCTTAATAAAACCAATTCATTTTTTATTATGCACAATGAGATACGGATAAAATCCTCTAAAATACCTAGAGACATCCCTATATAAGAACATTATCATGAATTAAGAGATACACTCCTCCAACACCACTCTAAAGTCTATAGATATCTAGAAGAACCCTTTTAAGAAGTGGTTCTTGGGGTAATCATAGGCAAATGATGAAAGCATTTAAATCTGCCATGATAGCACATGGAGATTCCTACAGTGATGTTATGAGATTTGTGGAACACGTGTGGATCACCACTGGAGGGACTACATTCTTGATTATTAATACATAATTAAAATATGATGTAGATAAATTTTATGTCCCTTAACAAAGAAATCATTTCTCACAAGTTAATTCTTTAATTTCTTAATTTAATTATAAATAACATGTGATGATCCTATGCTTGGTTTCACCGTTTATCTATTGTCTATATTATTTAATTCAATTCCATTGATCACAACATTTATTGGTCTATAAATCTCAAATTAATCATTGATCATGACAAAAATATGATATGATAATTCCTCATATAATACTTATATTGTGTTCATAACCTAAACACAAGATATTACAAACTCCTTATCATAACACTTCTCACCCCCAAGAAGTCCCAATTGTAATAAATTTTTATCTCCTGACCAACGTTGATCACCAATTCAATCTATCAACCCCATTATATTCATGAACACTCAAATCACATCTAATTTTCTATAAGAAATTCAAAATGTTGAAGTTACTAAATTCCAAGCCAATGCTCATAACCACCACTAAAACATCAGGATGGATCACGCCTGAGATGAAACCCCATATACTTAATACACCTTTTTATTGATTTATTACATAATGAAACACATAATACAAACCTATAAGATCAAAAGGCCTAGAATATTTGGGAATTTAGATATATAACATAATAACATGAATCATGGATAAAACCAAATTATTTAAAAACTCCACAATATTCCCTTAAAATTACATTTCTCTTCAAAAACCACATGGGATAACTTGGGGGAGTACATAAGAAATGTATGATCTAAAAATATTAGTAAATGAATAATAAAATAATAGAAAAAATTAATGTTGAACATGTGATTCAAGAGGTATATTAATGTAACATAAGAGAGGTATGAATCATAAAGATGAACATCAAAGTATGATATAATATGATAACATACAGGCAACATAGGAATGTTGAAACAACATAAAAAAGACACAATAAACATAATTTTAGGCTAACCAATGATACATCATATTGTAGTGTACTTAGGATAACCTCCCATGCACCATACATGGTATCTCATGAGATATAAATATTACCAAATGCATTTTAGGGCTATATAATTTTGGGTCCACCCATCACATTCATATCATGTCCATGCATAAGTCTACCACATAGATCATACAACATAAGGATGTATTTTATAACTCTTAATCCCATGAATAAGGAGTGTGGGTTATGTACATGGATATTCCCAGTCAGTGAAGGATCAATATACCTAGGTTAATACCCTTTAGTGGAAATGGGGATGAGTATTCACTATACAAATTATCTAATAAAGGTTCATGAATAATGAGGATAATGAGAGGATCCTTTACCATGAGATGATGATTTTAAAAGCATGGGGGGAGATTCATAAGATCTCGGGGGATTCATAAAAGGGATCTATATAAGTAAATTAAGAGTAAATTTATGATCCAATGGTTTTTATTGAAGAGTAATGCGAGGTTGGGTGGGTTTTGTAGGAAAATATAGAGTAATTATTTATTAATTTATAAATATTAGTTTTGGATTCTATATAATAAAATAATCAAAACCAAAAACCTTACCATAGATTGTTCCCATGGTTTATATGAAAGAGGAGTGGTTTTCAATATTTTATAATGATAAAAAAACTCATAAAAATAATACCCTTAGTGATGTGGATGTAAGACAAGTTCACTGAGAATTAACTTTAAAACCACAAAATATAATATAGGTTTTAGAGGATTCATTAAAGGTTTATAAAATTAATAAAATGAAATCAATAAAACATTATATTAAAGAGTAAATATAATTTTTTTTCATAGATACTCTTTATAGTATTTATTATTCCACTTTTTTTCTTTTAATATGTCATAATATATAGAGTATATTTATAACGTATTTAATTTTTTACAAAAAATTAGAATATCTTATAAAATTTTGAAAAATACACTGTTGGATAATTTTGATAATCTAACATCATAAAAAATATTTATTTTATCAACATTATTTTCTAAATATAAAAATTTACACTTCTAAATCAAAAATCCCCATTTAGTGAAAAATATTGGTTTTTATGATGATATTAGTTCCTAACAATAATAAAAACTACATTTGACTTCATAAAATTAAATTAACATTTATAATTAAATTAATATTATTTAATAATAATATTTTATTAAAATTAAATTCATTTAAAAAAATATTTCATTCATAAAAAAGTGCGTCTTGATTGAAATTATATATTTACCAAAATTACAATTTTTTGTTTTATTGTATCAAAATATATTTTTTATCCAACACATTATTTAATAATTTATAACGTAATAAAAAAAGTTAAATATAATCATTATTTTATTAAAAATTAAAATATAAAAATTCATACCATTAGTGTCCAAATACACAACGCCTAATTACACCAACACATTCCCTAAGGATATGGTGTGCGATGATGATACATTCTTGGCATGATTTGGTGAACATGGTTTGGGTCGCAATCTCAATAAGCTTTAACTTATCTTGTAATTTGTTTCACTCTTGCTTTAGTTTTTGAATATCATCTTTTTCTAGTTCAAGGTTAAAGCCATGTGACACCATCTCCTTTGGAATCTTCAATAAATGGGCTTCATAGGGTACAATCCTACTGGTTGAGGCCATAACTTCTTTTGTTTTTCTCGAATAGACATTATCATAACTGTTAATATATACTAATCCTAATGAACACTATATAATGGATATATTATCAATGGTTATGATGATTAATGGTTTTTTAAATTTGAAAGGATATAACATATAATGGAACTAAATAACCAATGTAGGGCATGTTTTTTCTATAAATTCATTAATTAATAAGGTGTTTATTCATTTGAAAAGGGGGTTTCATTTATAAAAAATTAGTTTGTCACATTATTACACCCCTTAAAAAATTTCCCCCTCAAAATTTTATTTCAAAAACTAAAAGAGATGAGGGTACTTTTGTTTCATCACCTCTTCAGGTTCCCATGTCACTTCCTCAAACTTTTGGTTCATCTATAGTACCTTGACCTGGTGAGTTTTCTTATTTTGTAGAAATTTGTCCCAATGATCTATTATCTTCACCAGCTAATCATCATATAAAATATAATTATCCAACGGTACCATCTCTATATTTAGGAAATGTTATGGGTTTGATATGTACGTCTTTAATATAGATACATAAAACACATCATGTACTTAATATAAGTTAGGTGAGAGTGCTAGTCAATAGTCCATAGCTCTGATGTGATCAAGGATCCCAAAGGGGATGATGTATCTTGGATCAAGCATTCCCTTCTTCCCAAACATCATGAATTTCATTCAAGATGGTATATAAAGGAACAATTTATCTCTAAAATCAAACTCTATATCACATCGACAATTATATGCACATCTTTTCTATCAACATTATATAGAATTCATATGACATTGAATGGTTTGAACTTTCACTATCATCTCTTAGACATGATCCAGTCCCAATATCTTTTTCTCTCCAAGTTCATCCTATCATGTCAGAGTCTAAAACCCCTTCCCATATAGTTCCTTATAATTTTCAATTTGAGTTATATAATTTAAACTATTATTATATGAGATCTACACTAGGGGAAGGTACTGATAAAAAAAATCCTTGGAAATCCATTGAACATGAATTTTTCATATCCTCTAGATATTTAATGGTTCTTTTAGACTGAACATCTATCTATGGTTGATAATAAGTATGAAACTCATCTCTATATCCAACACTTTCTAAATGATTCTCTAGAACCTTGAGGTAAAACTTCGATCTCGACCAAACACCATGGATAGAGGCACTCTATGTAGTCTTACCACATCCCCAATATATATCTTGTCAAGTTGGTCAAGATAGAAATATTCATTGATATCTATGAAATGAAATAAATTCTTATGGTGATTGACTACCACCTATATTTAATTATTGTCTTTAGATATCTTTGGGAGTCCTATGAAAAAATACATGGTTATGTTTTCCCATTTCCATATAGGTATGGTAAATGGTTATATAATATCCTTAGACTTTTATTATTTATCCTTGAATTGCTGGAAATCTAAGCATAACAATAAAAATTATAGAATCAACCACTTCATGTTATCCCACCATTAGTTTTCCTTCATATATCTAAACATATTAGTGCTTCCTAGATTAATAATTGAAGATGAGCTATGTAAATCATCTAGAAGATCCAATTTATACTCTAGTTTTAGTGGGACATATATATGAGTTCCAAAAAATATCACTCCATATTTGGAAAAGTTGAACTCCATAAAATTTTCAACTTTATTTTTTATAGAACCTCATCATTTCTCCAGGCCACCTTGATCATCACAAGAATGGATGGTTGAGCAGTTATTTGAGTAAGGTAAGATGGTGTTCCTTTTATAATTCCCATGTCCATCCTTTTCATGTCAAAAAATATTGGATCCCTTACATTCCTAATCATGGATAGGGTTGTGGTGTCCTTTCTACTCACGGAATCTACCACTTTTCATTCCATACTAGGATGGTAATGGATTAAGAAATCATAATCATTAATCTATTTTACTTGAGAATTTTTCAATCTGTATATATGTCACAATAATCTATGCAGAGATAATATCTCTAAATATTCCATGTAAATATAAACATATAAAATTCTAGATCACGTGTTGGGTAGTTATATTCACTAATATTTAATAGAAAAGAGGCATATACTATCACATTTTAATCTTGCATGTATACACAACCCAAGACATTTTTACACACATCATCATAGATCAAAAATACTTTCCCAGTGGTGGGTAAATTTAGTATAGGTGTATTTATTATCCTCCTCTTTAACAATTTAAATTTATACTCACATTCATTTATCTATATAAAATTGACTACCTTCCCAGATTGCTTGGTTAGTGGTCTTGTAAATCATGATAAGTTTCTCAAAAATTGACTATATTACACAAATAATCCATGTAAAATATGGATTTTCATCACATATGTTGGTTTGAGTTTGACTTAAATTACTTATGTTTTTGAAGGATCCACAAATATCCCTTTTTTGGTGATAAATTTCCATAGGAATATTACTTTTTCCATCAAAAACTCGAATTTACTATACATCATGTATGAATTTTTTTTCTACAGGATCCTAAATACATCATTAAAATTCTCCACATGTTCCTAATTTATTTTGAGTAGATAAGAATATCTTTTATACGGACCACCAAAAAATTTATTGAGGTTTTCCCAAAATACTCGATTCATCATTTCCATAAAGATATCTAGATCATTAGTGAGTCCAAATGGTATCATTATGAAATCATAGTGCCCAAACCTTATAAAAATGTATTCTTGGGGATATCCACCCTTTTCAAATTTACATGATAATATCCAGAAATAATATCTACCTTAGAGAATGATTGGACTCCACAAAGCTAGTTGAATAAGTAATCAATTTGTGGTAGAGGATACTTTATATTTATCATGATCTTATTGAGCTCACAATAATCAATGCACAGGTTAATTGACCCATCCTTCTTTAATAAAAATACCAATGCACAATATAGTGAAGTTCTTTGGAATATAAAACCTTTATCTAGATTCTCCTATAGTTACTTCTAATCTCTTGAAGTTAATTAGTTTCCATTTTACATAGAATTTTGGATATTAGAAAAGCCCTTGGTAAAATATCTATTGATAAATAAACCTCTAAGCATGTTGGTAGTCCATATAATTCTTCGAGATACACATCAATGACTTACCTTATAATGGAAATGACATTAAGGTTTATATTTTTCTTAGACTCAATCATTTGAGCTAGATACAATTTCTCACTAGGTAATAACATCCATGATTTAAATTATTACAAAAAAGTAGATTAATCCACATCCTCACACTTGTATAAAATCATATGATGATTTGTGATATGGAGTGTGGTTTCATTCACTTGAAAATTTCTATTAGATCTATAAATGTAAATACAATCCATACTAAGAATATATTCAAATTCATCTAAAGGAAGTATCATAATGTTTTTTTTGAAATTAAACCCATAAATTTTGATAGGGGATGAGTTATATTCTTTGGATTCAATGATTCACCTATTTTCTATATTTAATAATAACTTGAATTCCATGTTTTGATATGGTGTTTTAATAGTATTAAACATCAATGGTATGAAAGAATGTACAAAACAAAAATAAAATAGTATGTTTTCTAACCATGAATGAATAACTAGCATACCTATAACAAATTTTTTTTTGAGATCCGCCTTAGTAGTTGTGTTGGCATAAGCTCACCCTTTCTCTCTAGTCCTTAAGGAATGTTAGTGTCAGCTATCATCAGAAACCCTTGGATTAGTGTATTTATTCACATAGTTTCCTTGTTCATTTCAATTGAAAAATTGTAATATAGAATGTAGGTTGACTAGAGAATTCATTTCTTCCATCACTTTGTGGGGGTTCTCCCATCATCAAATACTATTCAGATTCCATTCCTTCCTACACCTAAGGAATTTCCATTTTCTCTTTCAAGAAATTTATGGGATTCTTCTTCACATACTTTTGTCAAGTGGGATGTTATACTTTCTTTTCCCATTATATTTCTCCATCATACTACTAGAATTAAAATCCATCCTCTAATTCTAATCTCTAGACCTTTGATACACTTAAGATTTATTGATCTCTATTTTTAATATGAGGGAAAATTATAAAATTTCTTTATAGTTGTCAAATCCTTGAATTTCCAAGGATTTTCATAGACTTTGATTTAACCCACAAAATAAGTGGTCAAATTTACTTTTTAGGGAGATGATAAAGCCAGAGTTTTATTATCCATGTCTTTTCAAGTTTTCCTATTACATCCTGATGGATTTTTCATTTTTTTTCATGAGGAAAATAAATTCCTTCTACATTTTCAATCAGAGAGTGTGTGGAAAATATTTTTCATATTTTTTTCTAGAATTTGTTCCACTCCATCTCTTAAATCTCCTACTCTGGGTTTGTATTTTTGATAAAAATCCAACATTGATTATATTATTCCACCATATGATAAACCACTAGCATGAATGTCTATTTTTTAGAGAATTTAAGGATAAAGAAGACATTTTCAATGACATTTTCCATTATTCTGTGATTAAGAGATCAAAATATTGTCTAAAATTCATTGTCCTTTGTAATATAAAGGTATCAATTGAAACTTAATCATTCTTAGGGGGTGTGAGTTTTCCCCTTGAATAAATTTTCTATTCTAAACTTGATTTAATTGGGAAATTATTGTAATTATGTTCCTAAATCATTCTACCATTGATTTGGGATTCTTGTTTGGGTAGTCATCACATTACCCCTCACATTGGTTGTTGACTTGGTTCCTCATATTTATTGCAATGGATTAATATAAATGGAAAATTAGGGATGAGAATTTTTAAACTATTAAACACATAAATGGGAAACCAAAAACATTAAAGTGATAACTAATAAATGATATATATTCTTTAACCTATGAATTTATATGCTTCAATCTAAGTTATCCATGATCTAAATCATAACATAAATTCTTATTTGATTTTTCATTACCTTAATAATGGTTCATAAGAATCTTGTGAATTTACCAAAGAATATAACCCAATAGTGACAAAATAGGTGTATAGTAAGACCTATTTGGTGTGAAATAGGTAAAAATAAAGTTAATCCCAATACACCTTTTTGGGCTTATTAACCCTAGGTATAACTATCCTTGAGCCACATTCACATATAGTTTTCAGACATGAATATATTTACATGGAAACCACTTATTGTATACTTTACCACAATTTACAAATGTTTTTATATGTTTAGTATTATCCCTATAAATTTTACTATGGTTTTATAATCCTAATCCACAAAAATCACCATACTTTCATCTGATACCTACTATGAAAACACATATCTTTAATACACCTTAATTTATGATTTATTACATAATGACACACATAATACATACCTAGAAAATTGAAATTCCATATGCCTTGGGGAAATTAGATTAATAACATAATAACATCAATCAGGGATATATATATGTTATTTAAAAACTCTACAACATGACCTTAAAATCCTATTTCTCTTCTAAAATGGTGTGGGATATCCTGGGGACGTACATATGAAAGGGGTGAGATATAAATCCCTATAAATGAATGAGAAAATAATAACATAAGGTAAAACAATACATGTGATTTAAGAGGTGTATCAAGGTAACATAAGAGAGGTGAGAATAATAAACATAAACATCGAAGCATGATATAAGATGATAACATAAAGGAAACATGAGAATTTGGAAACAACATAAAACATGACATCATAAAAATAAGTCAAGGCTAACCACTGAGACATCGTAACATAGTGTGCTTAGGATGACCTCACATGCACCATACAAGGTATATCATGAGATAAAAACATTACCCAATGCATTTAAGGACTATATAATCCTGGCCCCACCCATCACATTTATATCATTTCCATGCATAGGTGTACCACATAGATCATACAACACAATTATGTATTTAATTAATTTTAATCCCATGATTTAGGTGTGCGGCTTATATAAATAGAATCCCCCAAATGATTAAGTTTATGCATTTTTAGGTGAACATACTTGAGAGTAAATGGGTTTGAGTATTTAGTACATAAACTTTTGGCATGGAAAATCATAGGATAATTTCAGCAGTATAATGAGGGTATATAATGATTGATGGAAGGGTTTATTGAGAGTGAAAGTGGTCTCTCACCACTTAGAAATCTTAAGGATAATAATAGGGATATGTAAACACATATCCCTACAAGAAAAATTGTTAATAAAAAGGAATAAGATAAGAAATGTTACTTAATAAATAGGATAAGGATAGGATCCCTTACCTTGATAGGGAACTTATAAAATATTGGGAGGAGATTCTTAAGTGCTTAGGGGAACTGTGGTAGGCTCTAGATTGGTAAATTTAGATTAAATTCATGTTCTTTGGTTTTAGATTCTATATAATAAAATAATAAAAACAAAAAACATTCCCATGGGGTTTCCCTTGGTTTCATCCAGTTAGATTTTTTTTCTACTATATTTTATAAGGTTATGAACCAAACTTATTTAAATAATACCCTTGGTGATGTGGAGGTGACTCATATTCACATATAATTATATTTCAAATCATAAACTATAATATTAGGATTGAGGATTCCTTAATGATTTATAAAATTAATATAATAACTTCAAAACAAAATTATTTTAAAATGGGAAACATAATTTTTTTTCATGTATACTCTTTAGAGTATTTATTACTACAATTTTGGGATTTTATGATGTCATAATACATACCGTATATTTTTACTGTATTTATTTTTTATCCAAAAAAATGAACGTCTTAAAATATTATGTAATATTCACCATTTTCTAATTTAGATGTGATTATTTAAAAAATAATATTTATTTTATCGAAATAATTAACTACATATGAAAATTAATACTTAAATAAAAGATTCAATTTATTGAAAATTACATTTTTTATGACGATAATAGTTTTCGGCCCTTATAATATTTATATTTGACTTCATATACTTATATTATCATTTATATTTTAAGAAATATTACATTATAAGAATATTTTATTAAGATAAGATTGATTTCAAAAATTCATGAAATCATCAAAAAGAGTGTCTTGATTGAAACTATATATATCCCAAAAAAAATTTGTGTTTCATCATAGAAGAATAATTTTTTTATCAAAATAATTATTTAATAATTTATAAAGGAATAATAAAAAGGATAAATATATTTATTATTTTATTAAAAATAAAAATATACAAATTCATATTGTTAGGGTCTAGGTACATAACCCATTTTTACACTAGCATATTCTCTAAGGTTACGGTGCACGATGGTGATACTTTAATGGGGTGGTTTAATGAACATAGTTTAGGTTATGATCTTGATATTTTTGAACTTCTCTCATAAATGATTTTCTCATGATTTAGTTGTTTAATCTCATCTTGGGATTGGTAATGGGAAAATCCTAGTGATTCCATATCCTATGAAAGCTCCAATAAATGGGATTCATAAGGTATAATCCTACTGGTCGATTCCATCTCTACTTCTATCTGTATCTATTGGATGTTATCATAAACCTTAATATATACTAATATTAATGGTCTCTATACAATGACTATATTATAAAGGGTTATAATTCTTAATAGTCTTTTAATTATAATAGCATATATGGTATAATGGTATAAAATTACCAACGTAGTGCATCTGTTTTCTATTATATCATTACTTAATAAAGAATTTATTCATTTTAAAGGAAATTTCATTTATAAAACTTCGATTCATTACACCCAAGCCCATATTTCTTGAGACACAACCACATCATCTTCTAACTCATTATCCTGACCAAGGTGTTCTCCACTATAATCTTCATCCTATAACTAAAAATTCTAATGCTTTTGATCTTACTCCATTATAATTGCCTATTGTAACTCCATACCCAATTTCCAGCAATTCCATTAGCATAGTTCCCAACTCACTACACCCAAACATACATGAGAACACTGGTTAATTTTTTTGTACCCATCCTCATTTTCAAATATTGAAACAACCATGGGTCTCAATACCCCTATATATGGGCCCTAATCACACCAACATCCCTCCTAAATACCCAAAAACATAAAAATACACTCACAGAACATGATGTGACGATCTCGATGAAGTTTCTAGCTCACCACATTCCATCTCATGAAAAAGCACCGGTCGAACCTACTTTATCCATCCCTTCTTGAGAACCATATTCTCCTACTACTGATGCATTAACAAAATACCAAATAGTGATACCTTTAGGAAAAATATAACCCTATGAGGTTGCAATTACCTACACTAACATTAACACCAAACAACCCATGTGATCTCCTCAACTAGATAATCAGTCAACTAAACCTATGTCATGCTTTCTAAGAGAACCAAAACATTATAGATCCATCACATTCTGATCATTATAAATCATTAGAAGTCTGATGTCCAAACTCGAATCCTCCCTAATACCATACTAAAATTTATACCTATAATTCAATGAGTAATCTAGATATATTTTGGTTAATTAATTCATCAGCATCAGAATTCCAAAATGTTCATCTAATGATAGGTCACATACCTCTATAACCCTTCTTTCACGAGGGATATTACACCTATAACTAATATCATGCTCCCAATCACAAGAGAAACATTTTCATCAGAATAATAGAACAATGAATCGATATCTAAGGCACATATCATGAATTTCATTAAATAGAATGATATGAATTGTCCAACTTGCCCACACTTGATCACTAGCCAAAACATTAAACACTGAATGTTCCCAACTCATGGAAACATCGATTATAGCAAACAGAGAATTCTAGAAAAAGTAAGGGTAAAAACCTCATATATCCAATGGTTTACTACCCTACATGTGGCTATCCTTATAACACTCCCTGGGAATAATCTCAATAGGCTCCATTTCTAAAACATGAATGCCGCTCCTTTTGATCCACAATTATCTGCACTAGAAACATTTTACCTTACACCCCTTAGTGTTCTAATTCATTTATCAAATCTCCTATACCATGGAAGTTATTTTATTAGTTTTTAATACCTTGGTAATATAATACTCTAATAATATCATCAAAACCATTGTCCCTCATCCTTCACACTACCACTCAACCATTTTCCATTTGAAAACAACATACATATCTAACATCGTCTGCCTCAAGGCCATTCAAAAATAATGGGCATACAATCACCTACTACCCAATTTATCGATTCTATATAGTTTTACATTGCCACTAAGGTCCCATTAAAACAAAATCATATAAAATTCTCTTTCAACCTAATTATAAAACTGAATCACACTCCAGTGAGTTGTATGCCATCATGTTAGGATGAAACACCAAAATCACTGACCATGCGCCATGATATGTCATCTCGTCAAGACAACTACATGCTTACCCACTATCTTCCACCATTATAGTCATTAGTTTCAACCCATACTATCTCTAAACTATAAAAATTCATTCAAGACAGTAGTTTTATGCACCCGAATAATTCTTCCCTACAAAACCAGTCTCAAAAACATTGAACTCTATGAGCCTCACATCCCATAGAATTATCACCTTATGTGTTATTATCATAAAACCCCCATAGAATAAACATTCATATGCCACATAATCATTAGAACCTAGAATTTACCAATCCAAGCACTGAATCACCTACCCATTATTTCCATATTTAATGAAATCATAATCTCATACCGACCCCTCTGATGGGTCAATATCAATCATACAAGGCATTGTATCACTAAATTTTTAATCATATCTCAAGTTTCACTAAGGTCTCAAACATATCCCATAAACTAGGTATCACATATAAGTCACAACACACTAGACATCAACTGTGTTCCTATCTTGAAATCCCACAGTGGTATCACATAAAAACCATCATCACATGCCCAAAACCATTGGACACCAGGCACCAATTCTCACCAAGCATCCAACCATGAGAATTTACCTTAATAATAAAAAACAAAATTGTCACCAATTCCATAATAATCACATTATACTAGATCATATGTATCAAATTTAATACATCCACTAGCTTAGTTAAAATGAATTCCATTCCAATATATATGGGGGAAACCATATAGGTTGTTTCTGACACTGTAGACACCGGAAAAGTCCGTTACTCCTCAAACGAAGTTCCGGATGAGGAAAGAGAGGTCATATTTGGAGTCAGAAGCATGTTTCGGAAGGCCCGAAGGCCTTGCGCGAAATATTGGAGGCCCGCGCGCAATATTGGCTATGCGCACGCAATCCTTCCGGGATTCGTGCAATGGGGCGAGTCGGCATGTAATTTTCCGCACCCGACGTCCCTGCGCGACCCTATTGCGCGCCGGGCCTCGATTTCGCGCCCGCGCCGAATTGCGCGCCCACGAACCGAATTGCGCGCCCGGGGTTGCCTATAAATACAAGGTGACCCCCAACGTTTTGAAGGTTGCCAGAATTCGAAGACTCGCTCGTGCGCGCAATCCCACCCCCTCCGTGCGCAATGCCGATCTTCAGGTAACCTCCTTTATTTCGCGCAAACAAGCCTCGGGGTTCGCCTTCGCGCGCAACCCCTTTGGCTCCTTTCCTTTGACCAACTCCTCACCCAAAGGCCTTCGCACGCAAAAGAAGCCTCTTGCGCGCAATTGCCCCCCGGGTGCGCGCAATCTAGCCTGATTGCGCGCACCCCCCCTTACTCCGTGGCCATTCGTTAAAGAATGGGCCGTTGCCCCCGCGCGCTATCAGAGGCCCGGTGCGCGCAATCTCCATCTTCCGCGCGCAAAGCGCTGGCCCAATTGCGCGCCAGCCCGCCCAATTGTGTGCCGACCCGCGGTATTGCGCGCCAAGCTCCTCTTTTGCGCGCAAACCGCCAGGGTAGCCCCCTTTGACCCCCTGAGGGTACCCGCCTGCGTGGCGCCCGATGATCTTCATCCCGGGTGCCCGCACCGTACGTTGTCTTCCCGTGCGGCCCTCCAGGCTCGCGCGAAGTGACACGGACCCATCGGCGGCAACCATACGTCCGCGCTGCAAGACGTTAAACTTCCAAGCATCTACGTCCGCGCTGCAAGACGTTAAACTGCCAAGCATCTTCATCCAACATGACGTTAAACTGTACCACGTCCGAGCTACAAGACGTTAAACTGTTCAGCATTCGTTCGCACTACAAGATGGTAAACTGCCAAGCATCTTCGTCCTCAACACACGACGTTAAACTGTACTTTGTCCGGGAAGACGTTAAACCATCCGCTTCGTCCTCAACACACGACGTTAAACTGTACTTCGTCCGGCAAGATGTTAAACCGTCCGCTTCACCCGATCCCGTGCCTCGCACGCAGGGTCCCCCCCCGGTTTGGATGTGGCCCCCACCCGCTCGTCTCTGCAGGGATGTCGGGATTGCCCCTCTTTAGGGACGATTTATTGGAGTGGCCTTCGCCCACGGGGGTAGGGTATTACAAACCCCTAGTTTCTTGTGGGGGACTGCACATGTGTATCTCCATTGTGCTTCCCCACTGCCG
Source organism: Viscum album (assembly GCA_963277665.1). Taxonomy (NCBI): domain Eukaryota; kingdom Viridiplantae; phylum Streptophyta; class Magnoliopsida; order Santalales; family Viscaceae; genus Viscum; species Viscum album. The sequence goes on from OY728129.1 coordinate 824,275,058, forward strand.
AAGCCAGTAGAGGGCGTGACAGGGATCGAGGTATCTCACCTTCGGCCCAAGTCCCTCTTCAACTGAGCTTTGCCGCACTCAGGTGGCCTCAGTGCGTAAGTCCTGACAGAATGAACTACGTGGAATTTGATCCCTGTCTCCTAAACAGGGTACGTAGGAAGCCTCCCTGAGGTTCAAGCCCACCACCTGGTCATCCCGGTCGTATTCACGTCGGTTCGTCCATCAGTGGACCCCTCCCGGGTTCACATTCGCGTCGATTCACCTATGAATCCGCCCTTGTGGGGGACTGCACATGTGTATCTCCATTGTGCTTCCCCACTGCCGAAACCAGTAGAGGGCGTGACAGGGATCGAGGTCTCTCACCTTCGGCCCAAGTCCCTCTCCAACTGAGCTTTGCCACATATGGGCCTCCTTAGAGTGTAAGCCCCAAACACCAGCGTCCAGCATGACGTGAAACTGTGATCCACCCAGCCGTTTCATCCCCCTCTGTGCGAGGTGGTTCGGTTCAATCCTCCGCCCGGCAGCCTCGACCTCCTTGTGAGTCGGCTTGCCAACGTCCGACATAACGTTAAACTGTATATATGAACTACGCTGACTTTGATCCGCGCTAATGCGCGGTACGTAGGAAGCCTCTACGGGGTCCAAGATCTTCACTCCATCATCCATCCTGATCCTTACCCGGGCCGCCACATCCCGGTGGGGTCATGCCACTTCATTCCACTCCACTTCACTCGGGAAGCCGCCCATGTGCTGGACCCAGCGTCGGAGGTTCCCCGTAAGGGGTTCTGTCATCTGATCCACTCCTCGTGTTGATCAGTCTGATGTCGTCCCCGCTGGACGTTAAACTCGCGGCATACCCCATGTTAAACATGGGAAGCTAAGGAAAACCTCAGGTAATGCAGTTCCCCGCACCCAGCGCGGGATGCCTCAGGCCATCACGCCTTCGAGAAGCCCTATTAGGTACGGAAGGCAGACATGCAGAGCTGCAGTGTTAAGACACGCCCCCAACACCCAGAGCTACCCGGCCTCCTCACCGCAGGTTGCTGCCCCGACCAGACTCCTTGGAGCGTCTGGGCGGAAGCAGCGTAATTAACCGGTGTCCATGAAGATATGGTGCCGGGAACGAGATTCACGAACATTTTTAAATCTATGAGGGAGACCCGGATTAGGCGACGAGTTCCGAGGAGACGTCCACGGAAGGAGGAGCCGACATCCCATCATCCCGGTTTCAATCAAGGAGCAGACGTCCCTGAATAAGGGACGGATGCCGCCCGCCTTTGGAAAGTGGGACTGCGGGGCCACAAGCCGCGCTCCCATCCCCTCGGGTCGACGGGCACACGCGCGAACGCGTCCTGGCGGAACAGCGTCGGAACAGAAACCCGACGCACATCCACACCGAAACAGAAAATGGTGAACCCGACGTGAATCTCTTCTCCTCAATACGAGGACCGATAGCTTTCAGAGGTGTTGGAAGACTAGCATGTTGCCCGTCCAAGCATTCAGCACCGGGGCACGGAACCCGCCAGGGGCTGGGGAAGGGAAATCGGGCACTCCGTCTCACGACGTCGATGGCCTGGGTTCTCCCCACGGAAGGCGTCGTGGCACTAATGGTTGATTGTCGAGTCCTTTTCCTGTCAGTATTAATGGGTTCTTCTCCCTGTCTTCATGAATCAGGTCACCCGATCTAGTGCCCGATCGCCGCCCGCCCACTGGCGCAGGGGTAGGGGAAACACCGACGCGGCTACTCCGCGCGGTCCCGCCCGTTCCACAGCCGTCCCAGCAGCCGCAACTGCGGGGAAACCATTCCCTCTCTCCCCCTCGGAGGTCATCCAGAGAAGGGTGATCAACAACTTGGTGCGGAGATATGAGGAAGAGGGAGTCATCCCCACCAGGGACATGGCTCGCCTAGACCTCGAGGAAGCTGCACCCCGCCACCAACGCCGCCCCCGAGGGCCGCGCAGGGAGGCACCGCTGCCTACCTCGACGTCCAACCGCTTCGGGAGTTTATCCCCGGAACGCTCCGACAGCTCCTTCCCCTATGCGGATGAGGTGGAGGATGTCCGGGACCACCCTATCCGAGATTCGCTCCAGGGATCCGCGATAAGGGCTCCTGCCAGGCCACGTCGACACCGCCGCCAGGCTTCTCAAGTCGAAGAACGGACTCTCCACCTACCTGCGCCGCTAATCCTGAATCGTCTGTCCCGAAGCCAACGTCGGGAAAGAGCGGAAGAGGATGCCCACCTTGGGGCCCTAGCAACAGCGGCCGCGTTGGCCCAAGCCACTGCTGGCTCCAGTCACCAGGCCCCTGCGCATCCTGAGCAGGGGCACTTCTATGCCCGACCTAGATCGAGGCCCCGACCGCCCCAAAGGCAGGTTTGGTTGACTCTCCCGGTTGCCGGTACGGGCAATAGCCACCGCGGACCACCTCGCGGTAGCGCTATTCACCAGCAGGGTCTACTCTGTGTGGCCGATCCAAGAGGCATGGGTGATCCCACCTTCCGATCCTGGCCCGGAGGCCTGCCCAGAATCATCTCTCCCCGCGTCCCCTTTGATATCTGTCTCAGTGCTCCTCGCACCTTGGTTTCCAGTCCTCTTGGCCCCAGCACCAGTGCGGCCAGAGGACGCCAGGACAGAGATCAGCCATGCCTCGAAGAACCACCCAGGGGCAAGAAGGAGAGGCGTCGATGCCGAGGGAGGAATGTTAGGGAATTCCGGACAGAGATCCGACCGGTTCGTTTCTCTGATACAGAGGCGGAGTATGATTCGGCGACAGAGCCCTCCCCCCGATCCCGCCAGTCAAGGGCAGGGGTAGGAATGCGGCACGTCAGCCTCGTACTCCCCGAGAGCGAGATTGATGTGATCCCCGCTTCTCTCCGAAGGTATATCCGGAGTAGCGAGGGCCTGGTAGACCCCCAAGGATCAAGCTTGCGGTTGGTACCGGCCCCTCTAGAAGCGCCTTCTACCTCGATCGGAGAAGCCGGAGACCTTTTCTGGGGACCGACGGTCGAGCCACGATCTAGTGCACCCTCGGCGAGCACCGACGCTACGGCAGGATGTTCACTCGCCGGCCCGTCCTATCGTGATGTGGTAGCTGGGGCACCGCCACCCTCAGAGGGCGGCCCGGGATATGGAGGCCAATCGGCCTGCTCGCCGTATTCACCGCCGGCCAGCCCGCCGGCCCAGCGGCCCGCCTCGGCACCACTGCCGGTTCCCCGTCCATTCCCAGTCGCTGAAGGGGACCAAGAAGACCTGGGTCCCGAGTTTGAGTCGTGGAGCTTCTGGACCGTCCTTACATAGGGTCACTTCCCTGAGAAGTTTTGGCCAGTCACAGGACCAGACTTTGATGCACCAGAATCGCTCACCCCGGATGAGTTCGAATGCTTCCGCTGAACTCTCCAGGAGACTCACTCCCGTCTTCACCGCCTACAAATTCCATATCCCGGGAGTCAAGAGCACCTGGAGGATATTGGTGAGCAGTGCCGTCAAATTGACCTGGCCACGCTCCCCGCGGTTCGGCACCCCTGGTCATTTGGGCACCACGAGGCCCTCCTACAACGATGCGTTGAGTGTTTTCAAGTACTCCGCAAGGTTATCGAGGAAGCCACCCCCCACGTGTATATCCGTGGATGGGGGCAGTACGCTGCCCTACGCTTCAGTGCGATTCGCCGACAGCCCGATTCGCTAGGTGGCCCTGAGGGTACATCCCCAGGGACAGAAACGGTCAATATGGCTGACCTGTCGGGAGAGGGGAACGGCTTGGAACTTCTCGACGGGGGCTCTCCCCCCGAAGACAAGCCGTTGTTGGATCCATCGGTGAGAGTTACTCGTCACCAGAGGAACCTCCTGGGTCTCCCCACACCCACTAAAGCACTGACGTTGAGCTGAAACGTCAGCAAAGGTAAAGAGCACGGCGGGGCTATAAAGCCCGCCAACCCATCTGCCTCCATGCAGAGGGCAGAGGAGGATCCCGAAAAGGCCACGCTACATAAACAGCTCGCCGAGAAGAAGAAGCTAGTTGACCAGCTCCTCGCCGAGCGCGCTGCAGAGCGGCGGCCTGACTACGGTGATCCTAGGCCAGGACAGCAGGGACAGGAACAACCACTCCTCGACGAGACTCTCCCGGGCAACCGTGATTATGCCGTGTTTTCCGACAGGGGAGAGGCCATTGCCTATGGCAAGAGGGCGCGGTATGTTTCACCACACCCTCCCGAGCGGCGTGACTACCTGAGAGACCCCGCTCGGATTCCTCCCACTGCCCCAAGGGCCGCTCCGCCCGCCATCCCACGAGCTGCCGAGTTCGACTACCCGGTCGAAGACCCGATTGAAGAGCCATGCAATGAGCTCGTGGTTAGAGATCCTCGCCAGGACTGGAACCCATGTCCGGATGATCCGATGGCGGCACTCATCGCCCGCTTGGAAGCCTTGGAGACTCGGAAAGTGGCGATCCCACCGGACGGCAAGCCATACCCAGCATGGGTGGATGACATGCCGGCACCTCCGGGATTCGGGAACCCCACTTTCGCCCCCTTCAATGGGACTGGAGATCCACCACAGCATTTGGCCCATTTCAACTTGAGGTGCGGGCTTATGTTGGGAACTCCGGCGCAGCAGGAGGCCGCTAAGCTTCGCTGCTTTGTCCAGACGCTGTAAGGGCCAGCATTTGTCTAGTATAGCCAGCTCCCCGTCGGGTCTATAACTAGCTGGGAGGACCTTCGTAGAAATTTCCTCTACCAGTTCAGTTCCACGACCCGGAAGACGAGTATCACAGACCTCTTCAAGTGCAAGCAAAGGCCTGATGAGCGAGTCGCGGATTTCGTCGCCCGATGGAAGGGTCTCACGTATTCCCTTGACATGCCATTGACCCAGGAGCAGTTGCTGACAATGTGCGTCGGGAACGTCAAGACCGAGCTGGTCCCTTCCTTGATCACTCAGAATTACCCCGGAGGGTTTAGGGACTTCTCAGACAAAGATCAACGTCTTGAGGAAGCCCTGCAACAGGCCAGTCAGGCACACCCGCTGCCTCCTATGATCCCTGCAAGGAGAGTCAGCAGGGCTGAGCCCACTGTTGTTTCCCAGATAGAGGCCCCCAGGAAGTTGGAGCTGCTGCCGGTGAGGCCAGCTCCACAGCCTCACAGGAATCCGCCTCCACAGGCTCAGTTCCCGGCCCAGCAGCGGCAGCCCCAGAACCGGCCGGCCCCTCCGCGCAATGTACCGCCGCAACCCAGGTGAGATAATCGGGGTCCACCTCCTTGGCAGGCCCCTCCAGCCCCTCGTCAAGACCACGGTCCCAGGGCCCCACGATACCTAACTTACTCATTTCACGAGGATCAGGTCCCCGGTTATTTCCGAAGCGCCCTGGAGCAGAGGATTGTGCGACTTCCTGAGTGTTGGAGGCCAGAGGAGGCACATCTCACGGATAACCCCCACTACTGCCCTTACCATCGGGCCATGGGGCACACCATCCGGCGGTGCTACGTGTTTAAGGACTGGCTCCAAGACCAAATTAACAACAATGTAATCAGGTTGGGCCCGGCTCCAACACAAGTGGCGGGTGTGTTCGTGGGATCAGATGACGATAGTGGCGACGAGGACGAATGGAAGCTGGTCTCCGACCACGGATCCTAGAAGTATAATAACTGGATAGCCCGCAAGACGATCATTCGCGCCCATGGAATCATCCGTGTGCGCTTGAATCAGCCTCAGCCCCCAGAATCTGCGGGTGCTGCTCCGGCATCGTCGTCCCAGCCTGCCTCTTCCGAGAAGAGAAAACGGCGGCGGCGCAAGAAGGAAGAGCGTGCCCCGCCAGTTCTGCCACTATCCCGCACTCTCGGCGATTTCATGCCCCCGGAGATGGGGGTACCTCCTCGGATCCGCCCGGTGATGAATGATTCGTCCGATGACAGTGTTGGGTACGCTTCGGTTAATACCGTCGAGCTGGTAAATCCCTTTTCGGTTCCCGACGTTGAAGAACACCAGGTGGACCTCCCTAGTGTCCCCAGTCGTCGCCACCGTCGGAGGAACCGCAACAATAGGAGTCGCTGGGGCACGACAGTTGGTACCTCCAGCCAGGCCGTGCACGCCACTGAGACTAGGCAGCGGGCTCAAAACCGAGCTCAGCGCGCGCAGCCCCCCCATCCGGGGATGACGGATTCGCCTCCGCCACTGTTTGTGGTATGGGACCAGGCAGAACCGCCTCAGCCGCGTCGCGACCAGCTCCGTCCTGCCACGAGTCCATCCCGGCCTCCTGGCCCCAGTACGGTGACTACTTCCCGGGCTTCAACCAGTGAACAGCGAGATGCGCCAAGCACCAGTCGACCGCCGGTCCAACCGGCAAGGCCCGTCATGCCTCCAACCGCAGAGCAACCTCCTGCAACCAGGGGCTCGCGCTTGGCAAGAAAGTATGATGTCCTGAAGCATTTGTCTGACATCCCAGCAAGGCTCTCCATCCTTGAGGCTCTGCGCCTGTCACCTGAGATGCGCGAGGCGCTCGCTGAATCCCTGAAGAGCCCCCTCTAGTTTGAGACGGAGGTTGCGGCTGCAGAGGCCTTTCACACCGAAGCGATTGAGAACGCTGAATTTCAGGCAGTTATCTCGTTCTCTGGTAAGGATGAAGACCCTCCTATACAGGGGCACATTCGTCCGCTGTATGTTACTGGCCAGTTCAATGGCCTTGAAGTCTGGCGCTGTCTTGTCGACACGGGGTCTGGGATTAACCTGATTCCAACTCGGACGCTCCAGAGATTGGGGTTGTCTGAGGATGACTTGATTCCCTCCGACCTCAGGATCCAGGGGTACGACCGCACCGAGCAAACTCCGGTCGGCAAGATACATTTGAAGACCCAGTTCGGTGACCTGGTTGCCAACACCGAATTCATGGTAGTCTCTCAGGACATTGCGTATAACGCATTGATGGGCAGGCCATGGCTCCACCTTCATGCGGCGGTTCCCTCGTCATACCACCAATGCCTTAAATACTCCCTTAATGGTCGAGTAGGCGTGCTTCAGGGAGATGCCTCTCCTTTTGCCTCATGTGAAGCCCGCTATCTGGACGCGGACTATTACAAGAGCAAGGATAAGCAGATCCTGACAGGTGGGGTTGAGCCTGTCGCTGTTGGAAGTGATCCCTGGGCAAGTTTGGATGATGCTTACGTCCTCCCGATCCATCGGTTGGACGTAGCCATGGTCTCGACGGCCTGTGAGTCTCCTGATGAGATGACCGCGACCGCCCATGCTAGCACCAGCGGCCCAGCAGGATCTGGTAGCCCCAATGCAGTTTCCAACGCAGTCTCTCCCGTGGACAATCCCTCCCCGAGTGGAGAGGACGTGGAAGATGCACCCCCAGCCTTTGAGGAGGGCGTCTCCGCCATGGTCGATGAGTTAGTACAGGTGGACCTTGGAACCGAGGCAGATCCAAGACCCACATTGGTCAGTGTCGCCATGCCCTCTGAGGAGCGGAAGCAGTACGTGGACTTCCTCAGACAGCACCGTGATGTGTTCGCTTGGGGCTATGACGAGATGCCGGGGCTAGATCCTCAGGTAGCCGTCCACCGCCTTGGTCTCCCGGCGAACCATCGCGGGTTCAAGCAGCCTCCCAGGAAGATGCACCCATTCCACGGTGCCATGGTTGAGGCTAAAGTTGACAAGCTTATCAAAGCCAACTTCGTGAGGGAAGTTCAGTACCCCAGATGGCTGGCCAACATTGTGCCGGTCAGGAAGAAGAACGGGCAGATCAGAGTCTGTATCGACTTCCGCGATCTCAACCTCCACTGTCCGAAGGATGACTTTCCCCTTCCGGTGACAGAGCTGTTGATTGACGCCACGACAGGGTTCCAAGCCCTCTCCTTCATGGATGGATACTCCGGATACAACCAAATCCGGATGGCCCCTGAGGATGAGGAGTTCACTGCCTTCAGGGCCCCCCAAGGTATCTTTTGTTACCAGGTCATGCCCTTCGGCCTGAAGAATGCAGGTGCCACCTATCAATGGGAGATGCACCGCATATTCAATCCAATCCTCGGCACACTGGTGGAATGCTACGTCGACGACTTGGTGGTCAAATCGCGCCAGCGTCAGGACCATCTCAAAGATCTTGAGAAAGTGTTCGGCTTCCTCCGGTCTCGCTGCCTGAAGATGAACCCGTTGAAGTGTGCCTTCGGGGTCACCTCCGGGAAGTTTCTTGGCTTTGTGGTAAGATACCGGGGTATTGAGATCGACCCAGAGAAGATCAGGGCGATTAGCCAGATGCCTCCCCCAGGTAACATCCGGGAACTGCAAGGGTTCCAAGGCCACTTAGCCTATATACGCCGATTCATCGCGAATCTGGCCGGAAAGTGTAAGCCCTTTTCTCGGCTCATGAAGAAAGGTTGCACCTATGTATGGGATAAGGAGTGTCAGACCGCTTTCGAGGAAATTAAGCAGTACCTGCTTCAACCTCCGGTTCTGATGCCGCCTGTATCCGGGAAGTCGCTGGTCCTTTATGTGACTGCCCTGGAACGGTCCCTTGGTGCCCTTCTCGCCCAGAAGAACAACGAGGGAACAGAGAATAGCCTCTATTACCTCAGTCGCATGATCCTCGATGCGGAAGTTAGGTATTCCCCCATTGAGAAGAGCTGACTGGCGCTCGTATTTTCCGTACAGAAACTACGGCACTACTTGCAGCACCACGAGGTACAGTTGGTTTCTCGGGTAGACCCGTTGAAATATATCCTGAGCCGGCCTATGTTGACTGGCCGTCTAGCGCGGTGGGCTGTGATTCTCCCGCAGTTCGACATCAGGTATGTGTCTCAGAAGGCCATCAAAGGGCAAGCATTGGCAGACTTTCTGGCTGCTCACCCGACCTCCGCGGATCAGCCGTTGGATCTAGGCTTTCCTGATGAGGCCGTTCTCTCGGTCGATCATGCCAATCCATGCTGGCAGATGCACTTTGATGGTGCCTCCCAGAGCCCCACCGGTAGAAGACTCGATAATCCTAAGCTCAACAGAGTGGGCTTGGGTATCGTCTTCATTACCCCGGAGCAAGCCGTGCTACCATACTCTTTCCTGTTGTCAGAGGGCTGTACCAACAATGAGGCGGAATACCATGCCCTCATCACTGGCCTCGAGTTAGCTCTCGAGATCGACATGCCCCATCTGTGTGTGAAAGGGGACTCCGAGCTGGTCGTTAGGCAGATCAATGGCGACTATGTTGTCAGGAAGCCGAAACTTGTGCCATTGCTGGAGTGCACCCTCCTCCTGATGGCCCAGTTCCCTTCTCGGCTAGAAATTGTCCATATTCCCCGGTCGCAGAACGGTCGAGCAGATGCTTTGTCCAGCCTTGCTGCGTCACCCGCAGAGCCTGAACAGGGCAACCTGATCATCCGTGTAATGCACCGCAGGCTCATCGCTCCCGTTATCCCGGAGGGAGATCGCGGCCCGTCGGTAAGTAATCTCACCACGGTTTCCCCTGTGCTTAGAGCCCCGAGTACCAAAGATATGGCAGTCAAACCAGCCCCTGATTGGAGGATGCCTTTGGTTGAGTACCTCCAACATGGCATTCTCCCGTCGGATCGGGCCGAGCGCGCGCGAGTTCGACGCCGCGCATCGCAGTTTGTCCTCCAAAGCAGTCCCGGCCTGGAGCAGATCCTCTATAGACGCGGATTTGATGGTGTTCTCCTCCGTTGCCTTCAGGGAGTTGAGATCCCACGAGTCATTCAAGAGGTTCATGTGGTGCCCACCAGACTGGGCCGAAGCTGTCCCACCAGATTCGGAGGTTGGGATACTTCTGGCCCTCCATGATCCATGACTGCATCGAGTATGCCAGGAAGTGCCATGCGTGCCAGGTTCATGCGAACTTTGTGCATCGGCCGTCGGAGCCTCTCCATACCACCAGGTATTCTTGGCCCTTTGCAGTCTGGGGGCTGGACGTTGTGGGACCTTACGTGCCGGCGACGGCTCGCCAGTGCCGGTTCATTCTAACCGTCACAGACTTCTTCTCCAAATGGGCAGAGGCGATTCCGCTCAAAGAGGTCAAATCCTGTTCTATCGCTGACTTCGTGACCACCAACATCATTTATTGATTTGGAGTGCCTCACGCTATCCTCACGGATAACGGAGCCAATTTCCGAGTAGCCGAGTTGAAGAAGTTGTACGCCAAGTACAACATTCGCTCGAACCATACATCTCGCTATCATGCGCAGGCGAATGGACAGATTGAGGCGTTTAACAAAACCCTCTCTAACATTCTGCAAAATATGGTTGGTCAGAACAAGAAGAGTTGGCCGGACAAGCTCCCCAACTCCCTCTGGGCTTATCGGACGACGACTCGCAATTCCACCCAGATGACCCCTTATTCCCTGGTGTATGGAGCTGAGGCCGTCCTGCCCATCGAGATCCAGTTACCGTCCTTGCGCACTGCGGTCTACGACCAGCAAGCGCCGGACAGAGCTGCTGAAGCCCGTCTAGTCGATTTGGAAGCACTGGATGAGAATAGGCTTCGCGCTTTGCACAACTTGGAGAGACATCAAAGCAGAATGGCTCGAGCTTTCAATAAGAAGGTTCGCCTCCGCTCCTTCCTGCAGGGTGACCTAGTACTGGCCCTAAGAGCACCAATGATCCCTGGCAGGAAGCCGCCCAAGTTGGAGCCCAAGTGGGAGGGACCTTTTGTCGTCCACAAGGTCTACCCCAATGGGGGGTACTCACTAGCGACTATGGATGGTGAGCGTGTTACTCCTCCCACCAACGCTAGGTTCCTCAAGCAGTACTTTGCCTAAGTGCACTTCGTCCAACATGACGTTAAACTGTACTTCGTCCCGCATGACGTTAAACTGCACTTCGTCCTGCATGACGTTAAACTGCACATCATCCCGCATGACGTTAAACTGCACTCCGTCCTGCATGACGCTAAACTGCCCCACGTCCGAGCTACAAGACGTTAAACTGTTCAACATTCGTCCCGCATGACGTTAAACTGCACTCCGTCCTCCATGACGCTAAACTGCACCACGTCCGAGCTACAAGACATTAAACTGTTCAGCATTCGTCCCGCACGACGTTAAATTGCATTCGTCCGCGCTGCAAGATGTTAAACTGCCAAGCGTCCATCGCCCCGCACGATGTTAAACTGCATTCGTCCACACTGCAGGACGTTAAACTGCATGCTCCATCGTCCCACATGACTTTAAACTGCACTTCATCCCGCAAGACGTTAAACTGACTCTCAAGAACTACGTGTGGCTTGATTCCCATCCTTATGGGATACGTAGGACCGCCTGGACGCTTGTGTTCCAGGTCCAGCCCCGTCTCTTGGTTGATCACGGGGATCTGTCGTCCTTTGGTTTCTCTCAAGGTGAGTCCTCCTACCCTTTCCGGTGATCTGTTAGCATGTTTTGGGGTACTCCGGTCTATGACCTATAGTGTCGGATTCAATCCCAACAAGTCCTGTGTTACTTGTCGGGCCTCGCGCTTCCTCTTGTTTGGGCCTTCCTGGGCAACAAATCGATATGAATCCTGTGCTTGAGCGGTTGATGCTCGTTTGCTTGCCTCATCCTAGGCTGACACGATCGGATGTTGTGTTGCGAATATGGTCAGCGACATCCTTGATCGCCATGTCAACTCTTTCAGGCTCTGAACATTGGTTGCGCAGTCCTTATCACGCTCCGCCTCAGTGCGTTGTAGTGGAAACTCGACACTCTCTCTTCATACTGACCCTCAGTACACCTCAACACGTTAGGCAGGCCAACCAGGGTAATGGTGCCATTCGAGGCTCCCACGATATGAGCACCAATGATATATGCTGATGTCCTCCCTAAGGGCCATGTGTAGCTAGACCCTCGTCCCCATGAGGAGGAAGGAGTTGCCCGAACAATCGCGTTCTGGGCCCAGCATAGCTGGAGGCTAGCATCTCTGCCCCTCGGTTGATAGACATATGCAGGCCCCTATCCCAGGATCCTTCTCCTGGAATTGTGCGTGACCGCAGGGCTGGGATGTGTCCCCACCTCCACTGTGTCCGCCGTATCGCAATAAGCGGATTCCTCCATGGTCTGAGCCACACGACCTTAAACTGTGTTGCCTGGTCTTACCACACGACCGTAAATTGTGATCGTCTTGGCCGCCCGACGAGAAACGACACTGCATCGTGATGTTCTCCTCAGGGGACACTCACGTTGGGTGCTGGTTAATAACCACGCCATTTATCAAGGCCTTTCATGGCTTGATTATTGTGGCGACGCCAGCGATTTCTTAATCACAGGCATGTCGCTGCACAAAGAAACCCATCCACCTTTAAGGACAAACAAGAAATATCAAATACCGCTCCTTTTGGGTGCGAGGGCCAGACCCGCACCCCTCCCCGCGCTGGTGACCTATTGTGTTGCGCCGCGCTTCAAGAACTACGTGTGGCTTGATTCCCATCCTTATGGGATACGTAGGAACGCCCGGATGTTTGAAACTTCGGGTCCAGCCCCCCACCTCTTAAAAGATTCCCCCTTCTCTTGGGAATCCTCCGCCTTCGGGTCACCCTCAAGGCGTGTCCCTCGACCCCTTGCAGTGGTCCACCGGTGTCAAGAGTACTCTGGTCTATTGCCAGGAGGGTCAGGTTCAGCTTGGTCAGGTTCCTTCCACTTTTCAGGCTTCGTGCTCCCCTTCATTCGGACCCATCGCCTACGCCCTGGGTGGAACCCCCGTGAGCGGTCTGGATACAATGCCTCAGTGCTCTCCCACCGATTCGGGCTGGTGCCCCCAAGGGCCTTGGGCAGCGAATCGATATGAATCCTGTGCTTGATCGGTTGATGCTCGTTTGCTGCCTCATTCCATCAACGGTCAGTGCGATATTGATGCTTCTTTTCCGCCACGGTCGACAGTACTCCCATATCGTTACGCCGGTGCCCCCAGTCCTTGAGTGTATGGCCGCATGATTCACATTACGTTTTCCACCTCCCATTCTGACCAGGAAAAATCTCGGCACTCTTGACACTATCCCTCAGTGCATATTTACATATCCAGGGGATAGGACCACGAGGTGGCGTACTTTGAGGTTCTTATGGTCCGAGCTCTAAGACCTTAAACTAATATCTGCCCCTATGGTCCGAGCTCTACGACTTTAAACTAAGATCTCCCAAATCGGGGTTCTACGTCCCGCATGACGTTAAAACTGCACTCTCAGAACTACGTGTGGCTTGATCTCCAGCCTGATGGAGTACGTAGGAACGCCCGGGCATCTCAACTCGGGTCCAGCCTCAGGGATCGCTAAGTCCCGCCCCTCCTCGTCGCCGGTCGTCTGGCCTGGCTTCTGGTAGAGTGGTGCGGTTGTGATATTCTCCCTGATTCAGCTCGGGATGCCCCATTGCAATGATGGGAAGCGACAGTTTCCTCGTCAAAGAGGTTCTGTCTGAGAATTGGGGTGATTTACGGCCAGATTATTGCATCCGCCTAATACGCTTTCCCCGCGGTGGTGCAATTTTGGGAGTGTTAGATTATGTCCGAACAAATCACCACTTCGCCCCACGCTTCGCATGCTCTTTCGATTCGGATTTCCACCCTTGTGTCTGAAGGAACCCCCAAAGCGGTATTGATGATGACATGTGATCCGCCTCCTGCAATATGAATGATGACCTTCAGTCCGTCTATTGCAGTAGTATGGTAGATTGATCCATTGTCCGCTTGCCGTCTTGGGCATTTCCTGGAAGACTGACCGTCGTGTATTTCTGAATTCGGGACACGCGATTCACCCTTTCTCATTTCCCTATGTTCGGATAAAATCTGAACGCCCCTAGCGTTGTCCCGCTTGTGTGTCGGAACAAGTTGGGGGGATGGCACATTGATTAGGTCTGAGGTATCCCTTCCTAGGAATGACCTCCCTCTTTTCCTTAGAGATCCAGGCCCAATTGTGGATGCCTGAAGCTTGGTTAACGCTCCCGCAAGACAATGAATTGTGGTTGAGCACGTTAAGCCAAAAGATGCAGATAAATATGTTGATTCATAAAAATGGATCGAAGTATTGAGTAGCGGAAGAAAAATGTTCTGGGAATGGCAAAAACAAAGCCCCTAGGGATTAGCGTGCTGAATGGATCTTTCCAACGCCGCAACCCTTTGGATGGCAGCCTCCAAAGCTACTTCTCGCTCTCTGCATGCCCTCTCTTCGTCGGCGGTCGCAGCACGCAGTTCGTCGATCCTGGCTTGTGCACGCTCCCGCTCGACTTGAAGTGTGACCATCTGGTGGCCCGCCTCTGTCAGCTGTACCGGGGCGTCATCCAGCTGGGCCGTCAATTGCTCCACAAGCTCAGTGCACGCTGCGACGAAGGCCTCCTTCTCTGCCGCCTGCCCTTCGAGGCGCCGGACTTCCTGCTCCGCCACGAGGAGCGCCCGCGTGTTCTCCGACATGTCCCGACATTGTGCGACGTTAGTACGCCGGCGGCTCTCACGCATCTTTTCAGCCATGAAATCACGGACCGTCAGATGGAGGCGTCGAGCATCAGCTCCCCCGGCACACAAGAAGCGCATCCAGGTTTGAAGCGATCCCATGTGCCCCAGCCACTCCGATGAGGGTCGCTTGAGGAAGCACTGGATGCACTTCCACCCCCTGTGGCGCGTTGTCCGGCTCTCCTCGACCGCCTCCGCGTCCGAGTCATCCATCTCCTCGGGGTCGGCAGGCCGGTAGGCAGGGAAGGCAGCCAGCAGGTCTGCTGCAGGGTCCGCCCCTGGGATGTCCTCACAAGGGATAGGTTCCCCAACATCTGGGCGACCTTCTTCTCTCTCCCCAGCGGCGTTGACACCCTCGTCAGCCCCCGACCTCTCTCCGATGGCAGCACCGCCGGCGTCTGCTGCCCCCTGATCAGCAGTTGGTGGGGCCGGCTCGGTGTGAGAAGCCTGTTCCGGAGAAGGCGGCATGTCTGCCACTGGTCCACCCGTGGATGGCCCGGGTTCGACAGCCCGACGAGCCTCCAGTATTGAGATCACTGCGCAAGGCATGCCATGGTTAGTCACGGATCTTCAACGACAAGCACCAACAGTAAAGTAAGAAGACTTACGGGAATCCAGAGCGTCATCTTCCGCTGTCCCGACAGCCGCAAGAGCAATTGCAGCAGGGAACCCCTCAGCGCTTGTCAATTCAATGATGGGTGTCTGGCCCCCGCCCTATCCTGCTGGCGCCTCTCCTACTCCTACTGAGGATGCCTGACCAACATCCGTGCACTCCTGAGGAAGGTGAAGAAATGGGTTAGAAGCTGCATAAGAGAATGGATGAAGCAGGTTGAGTAGGGATAGAAGCGGACCTCGAGGATCTCAGTGATATCGATATTGTCAGAGCCGGCCACCTTGCCGCTCTCCCGCGGGCTCCCCGGATGGGACCTTCCCTTAGAGCCTTCATCCTCCCCCGTCTCCTCCTCTTACTCGGAGTCATCATTACTATCGCCTTCCTCCGGCGGCATCTGTTCTGGAGAAGGCTCTAGACTGAGCATCACCTTCACCAGAAGGGACGGCTCCGCACGCTGGCCACGTTGGCGCGCGTACTCGCCCATGGCCGTCAGATACGCATACCGCCGGTGGAAGTTCACCCTGTCGGCGACCTGAAGGCGCCCGACCTCTGGCAGATGGATTCCTTCTCTGGTTATCTTCTTCCAGATGGTTTCGGTCCCCAACGACTGTCGTAGGGTCATCCAGGCCGACCACAGCGCTGGGAAGACTGCATCGTGGGAGGGTTCGAGCAGACGCCTTATCTGCTTCCCGGGCCGCTCCCCGACCACCGCATGTGCCCCCTCTCTGGGCGCTGAAGCCGTGGCGGCAGTCTGCGATGTACCCGCCGCCGAAGTCCCTGCCCGCGCCGGCTCTGCTACTTGGCGTGCCTCCGTTCTCCCCCGCGTAACGGCGCCTCACCTCCTTCCTTGACGCCCGGTCTCCACACGGGTGACCTCGAGCCGCCGAACTGGCTTCCGTAGAAGCCCCTCGGGGTACGCGATGGCCCAATGTTCGGCGTACTCGGTTGCCAAGCCTGCATCGACCCCGGTAGGAGGGAGAGTGATGACATCGCCAGAGCCGAAAGCGGCGAACATTATCCACATCTGGAGAAGGACGCAAGGGTTCGTCTCCTCCCGGACAGCAGCGAATACCCTCTTCGGCATCCGTTGAAGGCACCCGAACTGCCTGGCGAACCGGGTTGGCACGTAGGGCTCGCAGATCACCTTCCCGTCGATCCGAGCCACGAGCACCCCACCCCGCATGCTTAGGAAGTATTCGTGCTGCTCCAGCAGACCCTGCCCATTGTCGATAATCTGGCCAACGAGAGTGGGGAACGGGCTGAAGTTGAAATTGGCGTGATTTCCAATCCGAATCCTCACGCCCTCCTCATTTAGGGTCATCGGAGCGACCCCCGCGATGTTCAGTAGGGAGAGTCGCAGGCCATTGCCCGGAGGAATGACGACGTTTGGAAACGTGTACCCACCGAGGTGAGCAGCCACCCAGCCGTGGAAGAATTGAAAGGGCCCACAGACCCTTCGTGGCGACCCCCCTTGCGAGATGCGTCCCAGGATGGCGTACAGCTTAGCCAGCACTGGGACCCCGAGGTTGAATCTTTTGTTGGCGGCCATGGCGCCCGCCATCACTAGTGTCGCCGGGCGGACGCCCATCCTCGCGTCCCGCACTGGCAGGAGCCACCCACTCAGAAAGGCGGCCAGGAACGCCGCGTACCGGACATTTGGGTCCCGGGCCTCGATGACGCGGTACCCCCATGAGCGGTAGTCTCCCGTCTCCAAGACCCGCCAGTACGACCCGTTCCGGCTCCTCTGAGCCGCGGTCGGGCACCGCTTCCCCCTGCCTGGCATCTTGACCACTGGGTCATGCTCCAAGAACTGGCTGAACCACTCCTTGTAGGCTATGTCCTTGTGGAAGTCCTTGACCTCGAGCCGCTGCGTAGCCAGGTCCAGTAGATGCCATGTCAGGATGGGAGTTCGTGACCTATCGCCCCAGGTGTTCCTCGGAGGCAGGAACTCATCGTATTGGTAACCCTCCAGCAGGATACCTCCAATGCAGTGGATGTCCCAGAGACCGATGCTGACCTCCTGGTTCACGCCCAAATTTACCCAAGAGAAGAAGGGTAGAACGATCCTTGTAGTGTAGCTTGGGTTGTCGATTCCACAGAGACCTAAGAAGATACCTAAGATACACAACATAAGGGATGGATTTTTGGCTATGAAGTGGCCAACTTGGATTGATTTTGGATGGGTTTTAAAGATATCTAAAAGATTTAAGTGGATTCAATTTAAAAGAATGAGTTGATCCTAGGTTATCACTCGGGGTGGATTGGACGTATTTTCTTTTTAATGATTTCAATTTCTTAAATTTGAGATGGGTTCATTTAAGGAGATAAAACAACATCATCACTTACTGGTTTAATGCCTACACCCTCTAATACTAATCACCTATACACTTGAAGGATCAAAGTTTTGATCACTTCAAGGTAAAGGATCGTATTAGTACTTGAAGTGTGTGGCCTTAAATTCAACAAGGACGATGGAGTTTAAAAATCATCAAATAAAAATCCCAATTAAAGAAGTGATTATACATTAATTAGGTGATAAATAACATCCAATCCAGCCCCTTGCTACTCCCTTGGATCAACCCATAAGTGGGTTAGCCCTCCATTGATTCCATGGTTTCAATGGAAGCGGAAAGTAGACTCATAAGGGAGGAAATGGAGAAGTAAAGAAAACAACAAAAATAAAATGATCACTCCACCGTTGTGTGAATAATTTCACAAGGGTTGGTGTGAATAAATTCACACCTTGATCCAACGGTATAAAAGTGATATTAAGAACAACAGAATAAGAGTAGAATAAGAACTTTTATTAAGAAACTAAAGTGAATTGAACAACTTACATGTGAAAGACAAAATTGAGGCAACAAAAATGCAGCATAACATTACAATTGAACAAAGAATCCAAGATCCTCAACTCCTTCACCACCACTGCCTTAAATAGGCATTTTGGGAGCCTTGGGTCGAGCCTTCAACAGTACAAGTCATCCCACTTGAGTATGGTAGGCCTAGGGTGGTGGAAAGTTTGTGGAATTTGGAATTTTCCACATTTGACCCGAGGTGGCAGCCAGATTTCATCCATCGAACAGACGCATTTGGATGACCTTCTAGATGGCCGAATCAGGGTGGGCCATAGAAGACGAAAATGGAGCTCCGGATGTCTGATAACCGCCTGTAAATTTGGGCCCATTTGGAGTTGTGTATTCCGAGATATGATCAAATTGGTGGACTGTTTTTCTGGGCCTCAGAATCTGGCCCAGAATTTTATCTCTAACTTGGGCCGCCTAAATGAGAAACATGGAGGCCGAATTAGCATTAACTCCTGAAGAGTGATTTGTTCCTGTACATGTCT
Source organism: Viscum album (assembly GCA_963277665.1). Taxonomy (NCBI): domain Eukaryota; kingdom Viridiplantae; phylum Streptophyta; class Magnoliopsida; order Santalales; family Viscaceae; genus Viscum; species Viscum album. The sequence goes on from OY728129.1 coordinate 824,293,411, forward strand.
TCTAGAATCCCACGACATTTGGGATTAATTGGGCCTGTATGTTGGGCCCCACAGTCTCATCAGTGGGCTGGTGTCCAATCTGCCTTCTCCAGAATTGCTTCTTTTCATTGCCAAATATCTCCATCATCCTCCATGAATTCTCCATTGATCCCTGAATCAAACATGTTCATATTTAAGTGTAGATCAATTTCCAAAAATATCAAATTAAAATATGTAAAATTCAATTCCTTAAATCAGATGAATCACTGGGTACTTTAAATGATGTTCAAAAATGTACCACATAATAGTGCATTTTAAGAAGGTATTACAATCATAATGTGAAATGGTGTTCAAAGTGTAAAATGCACTAAAATGGTGTTTATGAATAACAAAGAACATGAAAATTATGTATATTAACAATGAATATTAGCCTCATTTAGTGGCTAATCACCTCCCCATGGTGAAGATGGAAGGTGTTGGTATCCGGGGACCAGCGGGTGAACAGCTCCGGCCCGAGCTCGGGCTGCTGGTAGAAGTGGAACTGTGACGTCCACACCGCCTCAAACAGGCCGATGTACCACAGTTCCTCCACGAAGTGATCGCAGGTGTGGCGTACCCAGAATGCCCAGGCCCACTCACTGGTGAAATTGCCCCCAGACCGCAAGTCCCAGTCCTTCAGCCAGCCCCTGGTGTCGTCAGTGACACTCTGGAGATACATGCTAGAGTAGAGGGCTGGAGAGTTCTCCGCAGTAGGCTCACTCCCGGTAATGGTTCGCGTCCTCGGGTTCAGGACATAGACATCTAAGTGCCTGGTCTCCCTGGCAGGATGCCCGTTGTTGGTGATGTTGTAGCGGAGAAGCTCGTCCTCCCGAGTCACCCAGGTCCGTGGCGCATCAACCTCGAACCCCGGCACCAGAACCTCATCCAGGATGCCGTAGTTCCAGAGTGGCAGGTTGTCCGATAGCGGATACGTCTTCTGGGCCGGCGTCAGCAAATCGAACAAGGATTGATTGTTGGAAACAATCTCCTTGGCTCCGTAGTCCTCCTCGTTCGCCGCCATCTCAGCTCTGCGAATGGAGGCATCCCCCTCATTCACTTGATTCGCGGCCATCTCAGAAGCTCCGGGGGTCGTGTGGGTTAAGGGATGAGGCATGCGGAATCGAAGGAGGCTGGTAGAGAAATTTGGGAGTTGGCGCGCAATCCTAGTGGACGACGCGCAATTGGGAAGTCTGTCGCGTAAAACCCCGGGTGTTCGTGCAAAAACAAGCGGAAATCCGGATGGGTTTGCACGCCGAACGGGCGAATTTCGCACCGTCAATGGCAATTTCGCGCACGAGAGCTTGGAAGCTTATCGCGCGGAAAGCCTGTGTATGGCACGCGGAACCCAGGGCCCCTATTTATAGGCGAGGCCGGGTGTCCGCGCCGCGCGGAAAGCGCTTTGCGCGACCACGACAGCGAATTTCGCGCCCGACGCCCTTTTTGCGCGCCAAAGTCCCGCGCCACCCAGGACTTCGGCATTCCGGCGTCTCCCTCGGAACCCGATCGTTGCGACCTCTCGCCGATCAGCTTCCGAGGGGGGGCTTTTGTAGACGCCGGAAAATTCCGTTACTCCTCAAACGAAGTTCCGGATGAGGAAAGCGAGGTCATATTTGGAGTCAGAAGCATGTTTCGGAAGGCCCGAAGGCCTTGCGCGAAATATCGGAGGCCCGCGCGCAATATTGGCTATGCGCGCGCAATCCTTCCGGGATTCGCGCAATGGGGCGAGTCGGCGCGTAATTTTCCGCGCCCGACGTCCCTGCGCGACCCTATTGCACGCCGGGCCCCAAATTCGCGCCCGCGCCGAATTGCGCGCCCGCGAACCGAATTGCGCGCCCGGGGTTGCCTATAAATACAAGGCGACCCCCAAAGTTTTGAAGGTTGCCAGAATTCGAAGAGTCGCTCGTGCGCGCAATCCCACCCCCTCCGCGTGCAATGCCGATCTTCAGTTAACCTCCTTTATTTCGCGCAAGCAAGCCTCGGGGTTCGCCTTCGCGCGCAACCCCTTTGGCTCCTTTTCTTTGACCAACTCCTCACCCAAAGGCCTTCGCGCGCAAAAAAAGCCTCTTGCGCGCAATTGCCCCTGGGTGCGCGTAATCCAGCCCGATTGCGCGCACCCCCCCTTACTCCGTGGCCATTCGTTAAAGAATGGGCCGTTGCCCCTGCGCGCTATCAGAGGCCCGGTGCACGCAATCTCCATCTTCCGCGCTTAAAGCGCTGGCCCAATTGTGCTCCATCCCGCCCAATTGCATGCCGACCCGCGGTATTGCGCGCCAAGCTCCTCTTTTGCGCAAAAACCGCTAGGGTCGCCCCCTTTGACCCCCTGAGGGTACCCGCCTGCGTGGCGCCCGATGATCTTCATCCCGGGTGACCGCACCATACATTGTCTTCCCGTGCGGCCCTCCAGGCTCGCGCGAAGTGACACAGACCCATCGGCGATAACCATACGTCCGCGCTGCAAGACGTTAAACTGCCAAGCATCTACGTCCGCGCTGCAAGACGTTAAACTGCCAAGCATCTTCGTCCAACATGACGTTAAATTGTACCACGTCCGAGCTACAAGACGTTAAACTGTTCAGCATTCGTCCGCGCTACAAGACGGTAAACTGCCAAGCATCTTCGTCCTCAACACACGACGTTAAACTGTACTTCGTCTGGCAAGACGTTAAACCGTCCGCTTCGTCCTCAACACACGACGTTAAACTGTACTTCGTCCGGCAAGACGTTAAACCGTCCGCTTCACCTGATCCCGTGCCTCGCACGCAGGGTCCCCCCCCGGTTTGGATGTGGCCCCCACCCGCTCGTCTCTGCAGGGATGTCGGGATTGCCCCTCTTTAGGGACGATTTATTGGAGTGGCCTTCGCCCACGGGGGTAGGGTATTACAAACCCCTAGTTTCTTGTGGGGGACTGCACATGTGTATCTCCATTGTGCTTCCCCACTGCCGAAGCCAGTAGAGGGCGTGACAGGGATCGAGGTCTCTCACCTTCGGCCCAAGTCCCTCTTCAACTGAGCTTTTCCGCACTCAGGTGGCCTTAGTGCGTAAGTCCTGACAGAATGAACTACGTGGACTTTGATCCCTGTCTCCTAAACAGGGTACGTAGGAAGCCTCCCTGAGGTTCAAGCCCACCACCTGGTCATCCCGGTCGTATTCACGTCGGTTCGTCCATCAGTGGACCTCTCCCGGGTTCACATTCGCGTCGATTCACCTATGAATCCACCCTTGCGGGGGACTGCACATGTGTATCTCCATTGTGCTTCCCCACTGCCGAAGCCAGTAGAGGGCGTGACAGGGATCGAGGTCTCTCACCTTCGGCCCAAGTCCCTCTCCAACTGAGCTTTGCCGCATATGGGCCTCCTTAGAGTGTAATCCCCAAACACCAGCGTCCAGCATGACGTGAAACTGTGATCCACCCGGCCGTTCCATCCCCCTCTGTGCGAGGTGGTTCGGTTCAATCCTCCGCCCAGCAGCCTCGACCTCCTCGTGAGTCGGCTTGCCAACGTCCGACATGACGTTAAACTGTATATCCGAACTACGCTGACTTTGATCCGCGCTAACGCGCGGTACGTAGGAAGCCTCTACGGGGTCCAAGCTCTTCACTCCATCATCCATCCTGATCCTTACCCGGGCCGCCACATCCCGGTGGGGTCATGCCACTTCATTCCACTCCACTTCACTCGGGAATCCACCCATGTGCTGGCCCCAGCGTCGGAGGTTCCCCGCAAGGGGTTCTGTCATCTGATCCACTCCTCGTGTTGATCAGTCCGATGCCGTCCCCGCTGGACGTTAAACTCGCGAAATACCCCATGTTAAACATGGGAAGCTGAGGAAAACCTCAGGTAATGCAGTTCCCCGCACCCAGCGCGGGATGCCTTAGGCCATCACGCCTTCGAGAAGCCCTATTAGGGACGGAAGGCAGACATGCAGAGCCGCAGTGTTAAGACACGCCCCCAACACCCAGAGCTACCCGGCCTCCTCACCGCAGGTTGCTGCCCCGACCAGACTCCTTGGAGCGTCTGGGAGGATGCAGCGTAATTAACCGGTGTCCATGAAGATATGGCGTCAGGAACGAGATTCACGAACATTCTTAAATCTATGAGGGAGACCCGGATTAGGCGACGAGTTCCGAGGAGACGTCCACGGAAGGAGGAGCCGACATCCCATCATCCCGGTTTCGATCAAGGAGCAGACGTCCCTGAATAAGGGACGGATGCCGCCCGCCTTTGGAAAGCGGGACTGCGGGGCCACAAGCCGCGCTCCCATCCCCTCAGGTCGACGGGCGTACGCACGAACGCGTCCTGGAGGAACAGCGTCGGAACAGAAACCCGACGCACATCCGCACCGAAACAGACACTTTAGGTAACCAAACCCAAATACCAACACCCAAAATGGGTTCTTTAATGGGGAACCTAATTCCCATGTTGACCCATTAGTATCAATGTTCCACCTTTGAACATGCTATTACACCATTGTCTCCATCATCTAGTTCCTCATCATTGATCCACATTACCTTCCATCAGAAAGAAATACATATAATAGTCATCCTAATTAAGTATAGTGCCACTAAGTACTTAAATAAAATAATGTGGCATGATTATTTTCTAACACTTTAAACAAATAGCCCTCTTATAAGTAAAAAAATTCACATATAGGCACACATACCTTTCTTGTAGATCATACATCCCTAATCATAATGTATGGGATCACTACTAAAAATCATGGTTTTCCCAACAGTTTTATACCAACGGTTCAAAATAACCATTGGTATAAGTGATCTTTACCAACGGTTTTCATTAACCGTTGGTAATGATCTATAAAAATTGATTTTCCCAACAGTTTGATGAAACCGTTGGGAAATATTGGAAGAAAATTATTTTTCCCAACAGTTTCATCAAACCGTTGGAAAGATGAGAAATAAATAAGTTTTCCCAATAGTTTAATGAAACTGTTGGGAAAACTAAAAACCGTTGGGAAAGATTTCCCCCAAATACAGACCACCCGAACCCCCACTCAGCCCAATTGAAGACAGAACCTAATTGAGCTCCTAAATTCTTCTCGGCCGCGACACTCCTTCTAGCCAAGATCCATCTTCAATCAAACAAAATCTTATTTCACACTTCAAATTAGTAATTTTTACCTTAGTTTTAGCGTTATTCCTCTATTTTTTTGGTGTTTGATGTTTTGATTTAGGCTAAATTAGGGTTGGTGTCTACGGAACCCTTGGATTTGTTTTCTATTTTTTGTTCTACACTTTAAACATGATAAAGGGTTTGTTTAGTGGGGTGATATGATACTTTTTGTGGAATTTATTTTAGTTGAAAATTGGATTTTGATTTCGATGAATTTATGTTTCAATTTGATGTGGGGGATGGTGTGCAGATGGGGTGGGGGAGGATGTCGAGGGCTATCCAAGTGGGGTGGGGGAGGGGCTGTCTAGGTAGGGTGGGGAGGGGGCTGGGTTGTCCAAATGGGGTGGGGGTAGGGCTGTTTGGGGTGGGGGAGGGGTTGTCTAGGTAGGGTGGGGGAGGGGGATTTCTAGGTAGGGTGGGGGAGGGGGATGGGTTGTCCAAATGGGGTGGGGGTAGGGCTTTTTGGGGTGGGGGAGGGTGTGCAGGTGGGGTGGGGGAGGGTGTCCAGGCAGGGTTGTCCAAGTGGGGTGGGTAGGGTGTGCAGGTGGGGTGGCGGAGGGGCTGTCTAGGTAGCGTGGGGTGGGGGGGGGGGATGGGTTGTCCAAGTGGGGTGACGGTAGGGCTGTCCAGGTGGGGTGGGGGGGGGGTGGCTAGGTTTTACAAGTGGGTTGTGGGGGGTAGGGGTGTCGAGGTATAGTGGGGGGTGGGGCTGGGTTTTCCAAGTGGGGTGGGGGTAGGGCTATCCAAGTGGTGTGGGTGGGTTGGGGGTAGGGCTGTCTAAGTGGGGTGGAAACCCTAAATTCAATGTTTTAATTGGAGATTTGGTTTGTTTTATTAGGTATTAGGTGTATGAGGCATTCCCATTCCTATTATAGGTGGTTTTAATCAAAAGTTATGATGTTGGAACCATTTATGATGTTGTTGTCTCTATTTAATCTCATTTCCCCAAACTTAACATTAAATTCTATATCACATTTGGTTTCTATTTTTTTTAATTTCTAGTTAAGTTATTTGTGGTCGATGATTGTCTCATGTTAATTGTTTTCAATGGTTTGGCGTGGAAATTGGGCATTTAATGTGACTTTTCCAAATGGGGGTTCCTTGAGAATACTCCAAATATTTGTTAAAAATGATCAAAGGGATTTTATTATTTAAAATGGATTTCGAAAGATATTTCAAAAATGATTTAATCTTGATGAAAGTGTTTTATTAAAATGAGAATTTTTTTAATAAGGCTTGTGTAATGTATTTTGTTATAGTACACTTGTTATGTGACTATGTTTGGTATTAAGTAACACATGAGATAACTGGTGTGCGAGAATGTGTTGTGAAAGATATTCCATGGTTGGTTCAAGATTATATTTACATTTTGAGCCTATTAATGAGTTGTTTTAAAGATATTTTGAGATATTTACCTATTTAATCATTCTGTTTACACAGCGTATGCAACCTCTACCCTCATTTAATCAGTGAGCTCAAGTCATTAATTCAAGCCTTCATTCTCACTATCATGTAAGAAATTGAATGATGTAAACCCATCCTCACATGATTTCTTACCTTAGATAGTTTCCAACATATGAAATACGAGCTTTTGAATTCATCAGTTAACCAGGATCATATATTCCATTTCCCCTAAGATGACTGTACTAATATAACTTTAGGGTCAATTAAATATGGTTCTCATTGTACGATGTATATTATGTTTCCTTCTTGGCCAATACTCACTTTTATGAGGGTGGGGTGCTTTTCACTACCCATTCTGGCATGTGTATACATCCATAAAAATGTTAGATAAGTCACAAGTTTAATTCAGTAATGTTGTTATCATTGACATACTTTATTATTAATCTCAAATTTAAAAATAAATGTGTTTGTCTATACTCAATGAAATTAAATCTTTTTATAATCCATGAACAACCTATTAGTGTAGAAGCCTAAAATTTATTCACCCATGGGGTGCGCTTGACTTGGGGAAGTAATTGATTAATGAAAGGTATGGCCATAGAGGTGCCTATAATGAGTTATTGAACACGATTGAATGATTTGGGATGCCTATAACACATGATGGGACCTGAGGCATGTGCCTCTTATAGACCTAATGAAAATTAATATAAATAAATTTTAATTTAATTTATGAGTACTTGTTCTTTACATTATTTTAATAGTTCACTACATCGACTAGAAACTTCATCCCTTAATTGTTTACTTAAATGTATTTTCTATTAAAGTTCAATCCTATTGAATTTTTTATAACAAAATGACTTATATAAATTCTTTTTACAGAATGGACAGAAGTTGGATGTATGAAACCGATCGGATCTCAAGCGATTTTCAAAACAATTTGGAGATCTTTATAGATTTTTAATTTCACAATGCTTCAGATTGTGGTTTCATACACTGCCCATGTTCTAATTGTGTTGGTAGACCTTGGTTGAGCCGTAAATAAGTCAGCTACCACATAACCAAAAATAGTTTTCAAGCAAACTACTTTGTGTGGTATCAAAATGGGGATAAAATGAAATCTCAAATTTGTGATGATCGAAATAAAAGGAATGGAATGGAGAATTTGTTAGATGATCGATTTCCGTTTATTCGTCATCATGAAAAATAAAGTATTTCGACTCAAGAAGACTTCGATATAAGGGCAACTGATGCATCTAGTGAAAATGATGATATTGATAGGGTGAAAAAATTAAATGATGCTGCCATGACTCCAGTATATCGACAATGCGATAAAATGAAAAGGCTGGAATTTTTAATCCGATTGTTTCATGTGAAAACTATGTATGGGATTTATAATATAGAAATCGATTACATTCTTACCCTCTTGAAGGATTTACTTCCAGATGATGTAGATATTCCCTCGAACCACTATATAGCATGGAAGTTAGTTTCTGAACTTGGATTTTCAAGAAACAAAATTCATGATTTCCCAAAAGATTGCATTTTATTCTGGGAGGAAACCGCTGAACTAAATGATTGTATAAAATGTGGCACATCCCGCTGGAATTCAAAATCTGATGGAACACCATCCCGTATTCCACAGAAAGTAATGTGGCACTTTCCATTGATCCCCAGACTCCAGAATCTTTTTATGTTTGATGACATATCAATAAAAATGAGATGGCATGATACCGAGAGAAAGAAGACTAATGATGAGTTGGTTCATCCTCCATATGGATTTGTATGGCAGAGATTTGATGCTCGACATCCTGATTTTGCAGCTGACGTGCGTGATGTGAGTTTGGGTCTTTCATGCGACGGTTTTAATCTGTTTGGGCAGATGCTTACTTCGCACAACACATGGACAGTTTTTATACACATTTATAATCTTCCTCCATGGTTGTGTATGAAAAAACCTTTCACTTTCATGAGTATACTCATATCTAGTCCTTCTGATCCAGACATTGATATTGATGTATACATGAAACCTTTAATAAAAGAGTTGAAACTTCTTTGGGATGTGGGTGTGCGCACATACGATGCATGTTCGAAAGACATATTTCAGATGTGTGTTGCACTTATGTGGATGATCAATGATTTTCCGGCTTATGCAATGATGTCTGGATGGAGAACGAAGGGAAAACTTTCATGTCCAGTTTTTATGAAGAATACATGATCCAGAAGACTAAAACATCGATGTAGTTTTAGTTTTATGGGACATCGACAATTCTTTCCAAAGGATCATCCATATAGAATGAATCGTCGAAGATTTGATAATACCATAGAGACCAATGATCCACCTCAGCATATGTTTGGAACTGATGTGCTTAATGAATTGAAAGATTTCATTTTTTCGTTCGGGAAGGGTCAAATATAATCTGGAAAGAGAAAGAATGTTTCCACTAAAACCTATTACAATTGGAGGAATATGAGTATCTTTTTTGATTTTCCTTATTGGTCAACCAATTTGTTATATCATTAATTAGACGTAATGCATATTGAAAATAATATATGCGAAATGTTGCTTTAGATTCTTCTAAATGTCAAGGGGAAGACAAAATATGATTTACGATCTTGGCGTGACTTGGTGGATTGGGGAATCAGACCAGAATTGCATCCTGTGCGTATCAGTAAAAATTAATGGCAACTTCCATGTGCTTATTATGTGATGACACCTATGAAAAAAATAATTTCTGGAAGTATTAGAGACTATTAGAGTTCCTGTTGGATATTCAAGCAACATATCTAAATGGGTCAACAAAAGAGAGTTGAAGCTAAAATCTTTAAAGACTCATGATTATCACGTTCTACTGCATGAGTTGCTTCCAATAGCAATCTGTAATCTTTTGTCCAATAATGTAAGGGTGGATGTTATTCGGTTGTGCCATTTGTTTAGAGATCTTTGTGCTAAGAAGTTGTCCAATTCTTTCTTGCAAAAAATGTTGACAGATACCCCATTAATTTTGTGTGAGTTGGAGAAAATATTTCCTCCATAATTTTTCACATGCATGCTGCATCTCACTATCCATATTCCCACTGAAATACTTCTCGGAGGACCTATTTCTTTTCGTTGGATGTATCCAACTGAAAGAAATATGTTCACATTAAATTCTTATGTCCGAAACAGAAATCATCCCGAAGGTTCTATCATGAACATTTACTTGGCTCAAAAATGTATGGATTTGTGCTCGATGTATTTGTCTGATCTTACTAAAATATTGAACAGAACAATGAGAAATGAATAATAACAGTATGAGAAAATTGAACCCAGTTTTCCATCACTTCCTCAAACAGGAGGAATTCCTGGATCATATACATTAAAGACATTAATCCATGAAGAGCGGGAGATGACACATCGCACAGTTTTGTTCAACTGTGATTTGTTGGATGACTATATCAGGTAACTAAATTGATTATGTATATCTTACATATATATCTGTTAAACTATTTATATTTTTTTATCTACAGGGAACATAAAACATTGATAAATAGGAAGCATCATTCTTTATCTTTGAGAAGGAGAGAGAATCTGCATAGCAAAGAGTTTTCTGCTTGGTTAAAATTGAAGGTAAAAATATTATTGTTTAAAATAATTATATCAATATTTAATTAAGTTTAATAGTCATTTATATTGCAGGTATTGAGTTTTTCTACTGACTCTGTCTCTGAGGAAATAAGAGCTTTGTATTTTGGTCCTAATACCGTGGTTCGTGATTGTAAATAAATTGTTATCAATGGGTACAAATTTATTGTCACTGAACGAGAAAAGAACATGAGAACACAACATGATGGTGTTATGGTTACTACCATAACAGATTGTCATTCCAGTGCATCAGATAGTAGACCGCGATTTGAAAATATAGGTTATTATGGAGTTGTTGAGAAAATAATAATATTGGATTATTACTCTCATGGATGAGTCGCAATGATGAAATGTTGTTGGTTTGATTCGATGACGAGACATGTCACATTTATTGATGATTGTGGATTTTGAGTAATTAATATGACTCGTACTCTTACTACCGAAGAACCATATGTGTTGGCATTAATGGATAAACAAGTTTTTTATGTCAATGACCAACTTCGACCTGAATTTGGTGTCATAGTTAAAGTAATTCCAAGACATATTTTTGATAATGGCGATGATGGAATTGACACTATCCCTAGTGCCATTGGAACCAATCCATTTATTTATTTTGATGACTCTAATAGCTCAATTGTCAGAGTTTATTGTGAACCTGAAGTTGTGGTTGAAAATATATAGAATCATTCATCCATGTTCTCAATTATTTTGGTTTACCTTGAGTTGGGTTGTTAAGGTTGGTAATATTCAAATTGATTTAGTATTGATCACAAATATGTTTTAGCTGACTTGAATGTTATGTGAATTTTCAATGTTTATTGGTTGTAGTTTTATTTGAATTTCATTTTCTAATTTGGAATTGAACTGTATTCAAACCTAGTCAAGCAATATTTTTAACTTGGTGAACATTACAACTTGTATGATTTATTAAATCCATTAAAGCTCTTATAAAACAATTGATAGCTAAATTACCAATGAATCCCCCTATTCCCTCATATATTTAGTTTTTTGGGTTACACATTAGTTTCATTTTTCTAATTAATTACATATTTGTTTTCAAAAGTAGGAAATGTAACCAATTGAAGAGAGACGAAGGAAAAAAACGATGGAGGATAATCGTCGAATGGTGGAGTTGGGAATTCCATCATTAGTGCCTGCAGTGAGTACTTTATTTCAAATAGATATATTTAAAGAATATATAATGTCATGTGATTAATTTTTTTGTAAAAATTTTGTAGGATCCACCTATACGTCGATAGTTATTCAACAAGGATCCTAGTACTGGTCCTAGTACTCAGGCCGGTGGTACGAGGAGGGTTCGTACCAGAGGTGGAAGAGCAGTTGCACATACCCGACTAGACCCTGCCCCTCCCACTGACATGTGATCCTTCCCACATTCTGATCCCGATGTGTCATTAGGGACACATGGGATATTTAGGCCTCCCATGTTTTTGCTACCTTCTGCATTTTCTGGCCCATCATTTTCACATCCTATGATGATTCCCACTCCCCAGTCAGAATCCAATCAGAAATCTATCCCATCTTCTTTTCCTTCTACTTCTATCTCTCTGAGCTTCTATATTCCATCGTTTTCGACTCCTGTTCCACCACAGGGTGTTCCATCAGGTTTTGTGGATCCAGCGGCGCTCAACAATCAGACCGGCGCAGGTATATTTATAGAACCCTAACAATTTTTTATAGCAATATTAATTTTCATTATAACATGTTTTGATAAAATATTTGTTTTTATTTCATGACAGATATATCTACTGACAGGAGGCATGGGCGGGGGTGTACATGCATGCGTTCGGTGTGGAACTGCCACACATAGGTTATGGTGGATTATAATGAAGACAACCAAATGGTTGAGAAAACATGGAAGCAATGTCGGAGTTTTTTGGAGACGCTTGCCAAAATACTTCGACATCATTCCCGTCAGCCCGCTATCATGGAGAAATTTTCCACATGAGGTCAAGGATAGAGCTTGGGCAGAGATATGGGTAAAAAAATCTGTTCTATTTAATGCCATGAATTATTTTTTTATTTATATGAATTAATATTATATGTCAGCTTCGATTTAATTTTCCCGATGGTGATGGTGCACGACCGAAACGTCTAAAATATTTAGGTGAGATTTGGAGATCCTACAAGCATGAGTTGTATATTGGTTGGGTTGCTAGAGTTGGCACTGAGTTAGAGGCGGTACCAGTGGTGGATGATTGTCCTATAGAGTAGTATCGTCAGATGATTACTCATTGGACGAGTACCCAGTTTAAGGTATTAATTACATTTGAGGTATTTAAATAATAACTTTCATGTTTTTCATTAATACTATATGTTGCATTTTCGAATTTTATTTAGGAATAATATGGAAAAAATAAAAAGAACATTGATGCAAAAAAATACCTCCACACATTGGGACGCACTACGATGCCTGATCATGAGAGGAAGCAGGTATGACAATTGTTTATAAGTTTTCTTTACGACTTACACTTTCATTTGTTTCCTCAATTATTTAATAGTTTGCTAAAGTTTTCATATAAATTTAGTTTTCAATGTCATTGTAGAGGCAAATACAAAATATTGAAGGATGTGTGCCTCGAGAAAAATTGTTTTGCTCGAGTAGACAGAAAAAGGATGGAAGTGTCGTCGACGAAGCGACTTAGCAGCAGATTGTAAGTTTTAATCTGTTGATTTTATATTTTAATATCTATTTTGCAACTTAATGATATATTTATATTTGTAACAGGCTGCTTTAGAGGCCCTCGATGCCCAAGAACCAGACAATTTTTGGCCAACATATCACTTACATCAGGTGTTGGGAGAGGAGCATCCTGGCCGAGTACGCTGCCGACCTAGGATAGCCCCGACGAGGTATTGGCCCTCCTCAAGTATGAGATGTAGTTCCACCGAGCTGCAGCAAGTTAGGGCACAGACAGAACAGGCTGAGAAAAGGGCCACAGAGACGGCGGAACAGTCTGCTAGGGCAAACAATGCGTTTATGAAATTTATTGAAGTTCTACAACCAACACTTCCAGTAGAGGCCAACCCAGCTTTTGATGAATATATGTCATTGATACTTTCTATATATGGTGAACTAGGTGGTAGTTCTACTGGTGGTCAGGATGATGTATAGCTTGACGATGATTATGGAAAGGAGTCTGATGCGGAAGAGGAGGGAGAGGAGGAGGGCGAGGCGGGTGGCAAGGGCGAGGAGGAGGGCGAGGGCGAGGACAATGATGGGAATGAGGAAGAGGATGATGATGATGGTGATGATGGTGATGGTGATGTGGGAAAAATTGATCCATTACATTTTTGACTAATATTATTGAGATTTGATATTTAATCTATTCTAGTTGTTAGTTTAATCTATACTTTTAGTATAGTATTGGAGTTGAGTTATTTTTATATATTATCTATTTTTATAGATGTTGTTGTCTTTTAGTGGTTGTGTGTTTGGGAACCCCCCTCCTTCCTAGACCCTGGAAAAACCCCCACCATCCTCCTTGGACCCCGTATATCCCCCTAGACAGTCCCCCAGACAGCCCCCCCACCATCCTCCTTGGTCCCCGGACAGCACCCCGAACAACCCCCCCCCCCCCCCGAACAGCCCCCGGATAGCCCCCCACCCTCCTCCATGTACCCCGGACTGCCCCCCAGACAACCCCCCAGACATCCCCCCGGAAATCCCCCCACCCTCCTCCTTGGACCCCGGACAACCCCCCAAACACCCCCCAGACAGCCCCCCGCACAGCCCCCCACCCCCTCCTTGGTCCCCGGACAACCCCCCGGACACCCACCAGACAGCCCCCCAGACAGCCCCCCCGGATAGCCCCACCACCCTCCTTGATTTCATTTACTACTAGAAAATCTATAATATATATTTTATTTATTTTCATCATGATAATCAATGTAAATAACATTTACACATCTAATCAATATCATAGATTCTTGGTATGTTATAAAAGGGATGTATTCATTGGGCATGACATTGTTAGCTCTGAAATGTTTCATAGTATGATAAACTAAAATATAATTCGTACTAAGAATGATATAAAAATATTCTATATGAATGTTCACAAGATTTTAAGTAAATACCATTCCACTAATAGACACATGAGGATTCTCATAAATCATGTTTACCTTAATATTTCCACAAGGATTTTTAGTAAAAGTTTTATCTTCTATTAATTTTCTAATATTCTCATTTTAAATGTAAATTTTTCATAAATAAATTAATTTAAAGACCCATATTCAAATAGTGTATTTGAATAATGTGAATAAACAACTAACATACCACTCTAACTGTGTCTCTTTTGTTTAAAATGGACAGGATTATAAGTGAAAAAAACAATTGGCATACGGAAAACTGACCAAACACATTCGAATTCTATTGATAATTTATCACAATGATCCATGGGTCATATGTGACGTGTACGAGCCAACTCAGGCTCAATCCGAGGCAGGGTGTGGCTGGGATTAGTCTAAGTGGCTCCCTTTTGTTTAAAATGGACAACATTTTAAGTACATACAGAAAATAGACCAAACACATTAGGTTTCCGTTGAAACTTTAGGAGAAAGAACCATGGGTCATATGTGACGTGTACAAATCAACCTCACCTCAATATGAGACGCGGTGTGTCCATCACCACTCAAAGTTTCTGTCTTTTGTTTCAAAAGGACATCATTTTAAGTGAAAAACATCAACTGGCATACATAAAACTGACCAAACGCATTCGGATTGTGTCGATACTTTATCACAACGATCCATGGGTCATATGTGACATGTAAGAGTCAACCCCACATCAATACGAGGTACGGTGTGGCTGAAACCATTCAAAGTGTCTCTCTTTTGTTTAAAATGGACAGGATTATAAGTGAAAAGAACAACTGACATATGAAAAACCAACCAAACGCATTCGAAATGTGTTGATGCTTTAGGAAAACGATCCATGTGTCATGTGTGACGTGTATGAGTCAACCCTGCCTTAATCAGAGGCACGGTGTGGCCGGGATCACTCTAAGTGGCTCTCTTTTGTTTAAAATGGACAACATTTTAAGTACATACGGAAAACTGACCAAACGGATTCTGTTTGTGTTGATACTTTATCATAACGACCCATGGGTCATATGTGACATGTATGAATCAACTCCACCTCAATCGGAGACACGATGTGGCCGACACCACTCAAAGTGTCTGTCTTTTGTTTCAAAAGGACATCATTTTAAGTGAAAAACATCAACTGGCATACGGAAAACTGACCAAATGCATTCGGATTGTGTCAAAACTTTATAAAAATAATCCATGGGTCATATGTGATGTGTACGAGTCAACTATTCCTCAATCCGAGGCACGGTGTAGCCGAAACCATTCAAAGTTTCTCTCTTTTGTTTAAAATGGACATGATTATAAGTGAAAAGAACAACTGACATACAAAAAACTGACTAAACGCATTCGGATTCTATTGATAATTTATCACAACGATCCATGGGTCATATGTGATGTGTATGAGCCAACCCTACCTTAATCCGAGGCACGGTGTGGTCGGGATCACTCTAAGTGTCTCTCTTTTGTTTAAAATGGACAACATTTTAAGTACATGTGGAAAACCGACCAAACGAATTTGGTTTCCGTTGAAACTTTAGGAGAACGATCCATGGGTCATGTGTGACATGTACAAATCAACCCCCCCTAAATCTGAGACACGGTGTGGTTTTCATCACTCAAAGTGTCTATCTTTTGTTTCAAAATGACATCATTTTAAGTGAAAAACATCAACTGGCTTACAGAAAACCGACCAAACGCATTCGGATTGTGCCGATACTTTAGAACAATGATACATGGGTCATATGTGACATGTATGAGTCAACTCTGCCTCAATATGAGTCACGGTGTGTCCGACACCATTCAAAGTTTCTCTCTTTTGTTTAAAATGGACATGATTATAAGTGAAAATAACAACTGACATAAGAAAAACCGACCAAACGCATTCGAAATGTGTTGATGCTTTAGGAAAAAGATCCATGGGTCATATGTGATGTGTACAAGTCAACCCCGTCATAATTTGAGGCATGGTGTGGCCGATATCACTCTAAGTGTCTCTCTTTTGTTTAAAATGGACAACATTTTAAGTACATACGGAAAACTGACCAAACAGATTCTGATTGTGTTGATACTTTAGCACAATTATCCATGGGTCATATGTGACGTGTTGGAATCAACCCTGCCTCAATCAAGGATGCGGGGTGGCCGACACCACTCAAAGTGTTTGTCTTTTGTTTCAAAAGGACATCATTTTAAGTGAAAAAAATCAACTAGCACACAAAAAACCGACCAAACGCATTTGGATTGTGTCGATACTTTAGCAAAATGATCCATAGGTCATATGTGACGTGTAAGAGTCAACATCGTCTCAATCCGAGGCACGGTGTGGCCAAAAACATTCATAGTGTATCTCTTTTGTTTAAAATGGACAGGATTATAAGTCAAAAGAACAACTGACATACGAAAAACCGACCAAACGCATTCGTAATGTGTTGATGCTTTAGGAAAATGATCCATGGGTAATATGTGACATGTACAATTCAACCCCGCCTTAATCCGAGGCACGGTGTGGCTAGAATCACTCTAAGTGTCTCTCTTTTTTTTAAAATGGACAACATTTTAAGTACATATGGAAAACTGACCAAACAGATTCTGATTGTGTTGATTCTTTATCACAACGATCGATGGGTCATATGTGACGTGTATGAATCAACCCCGCCTTAATCGGAGATGCGGTGTGGCTGGCACCACTCAAAGTTTCTATCTTTTGTTTCAATAGGACATCATTTTAAGTGAAAAAAATCATCTGGCATAAGGAAAACTGACCAAACACATTCAAATTGTGTTGATACATTATAACAACTATACATGGGTCATTTGTAATGTGTATGAGTCAACCGCGCCTTAATCTGAGGCGCGGTGTGGCCGACACCATTCATAGTGTCTCTCTTTTGTTTAAAATAGATAGGATTATAAGTGAAAAGAACAACTAACATATGAAAAAAAGACCAAATTCATTCTAAATGTGTTGATGCTTTAGGAAAATGATCCATGGGTCATATGTGATGTGTACGAGTCAACCCTGCCTTAATCCGAGGCACGGTGTGGCTGGGATCACTCTAAGTGGCTCTCTTTTGTTTAAAATGGACAACATTTCAAGTACATACGGAAAACCGACCAAACACATTCAGTGTCTGTTGAAACTTTAGGATAACGATCCATGGGTCATATGTGATGTGTAAGAATCAACCCCGTATCAATCTGAGATGTGGTGTGGCCAACACCACTCAAAATGTCTATCTTTTGTTTCAAAAGGACATCATTCTAAGTGAAAAACATCAACTGGCATATGGAAAACTGACCAAATGCATTTGGATTGTGTCGATACTTTATCAAAACGATCCATGGGTCATATGTGACGTGTAAAAGTCAAACCCACCTCAATCCAAGGCGCGGTGTGGCCGACACTATTCAAAGTGTCTCTCTTTTGTTTAAAATGGACATGATTATAAGTGAAAAGAATAACTGACAGACGAAAAACCGACCAAACACATTCAAAATGTGTTGATGATTTAGTAAAATTATACATGGGTCATATGTGATGTGTATGAGCCAACTTTGCCTTAATTTGAGGCACGGTGTGGCCGGGACCACTCTAAGTGGCTCTCTTTTGTTTAAAATGGACAACATTTTAAGTACATACGGAAATCTAACCAAACGCATTCGGTTTCCATTGAAACTTTAGGAGAACGATCCATGGGTCATATGTGACATGTAAGAATCAACCCCGCCTCAATCTGAGATGCGGTGTGGCTGGAACCACTCAAAGTGTCTGTCTTTTTTTTCAAAAGGACACCATTTTAAGTGAAAAACATCAACTGGCATACGGAAAACCAACCAAATGCATTCGGATTGTGTCGATACTTTAGAAAAACAATCCATGGGTCATATGTGACGTGTACGAGTCAACCCTGCCTCAATCCGAGGTGCAGTGTGGCCAACACCATTCACAGTGTCTCTCTTTTGTTTAAAATGGACAGGATTATAAGTGAAAAGAACAACTGACATACGAAAAACTGACCAAATGCATTCAAAATGTGTTGATGCTTGAGGAAAATGATCCATGGTTCATATGTGACATGTACGAGTCAACTCCACCTTAATCTTAGGCATGGTGTGGCCGGGATCACTCTAAGTGTCTCTCTTTTGTTTAAAATAGACAACATTTTAAGTAAATACGGAAAACTGACCAAATGGATTCTAATTGTGTTGATACTTTAGAACAATGATCCATGGGTCATATTAGACGTGTAAAAATCAACCCTACCTCAATCTGAGACGTGGTGTGGCCGGAACCACTCAAAGTGTCTGTCTTTTGTTTCAAAAGGACATCATTTTAAGTGAAAAACATCAACTGGCATACAGAAAACTGACCAAATGAATTCGGATTGTGTTGATACTTCAGGAAAATTATTCATGGGTCATTTGAAACGTGTAAGAGTCAACCCCATTTAAATCCGAGACTCTGTGTGGTCGGCACCACTCTAACTGTGTCTCTTTTGTTTAAAATGGACAGGATTATAAGTGAAAAGAACAACTGACATACGAAAAACTGACCAAAAGCATTCATAATCTATTGATAATTTATCACAACGATCCATGGGTCATATGTGACGTGTAAGAGCCAACCCGGGCTCAATTCGAGTCGCGGTGTGGCCGAGATCAGTCTAAGTGTCTCTCTTTTGTTTAAAATGGACAACATTTTAAGTACATACGGAAAACCGACCAAACGCATTCGGTTTCCGTTTAAACTTTAGGAGAACGAAACATGGGTTATATGTGATGTGTATGAGTCAACCTCGCCTCAATCTGAGGTGTGGTGTGGCTGGCACCACTCAAAGTGTCTCTCTTTTGTTTAACATTGACTTAATTTTAAGTGAAAACAACAACTAGCATATGGAAAACTGACCAAATACATTCAGATTGTGTCGATACTTTAGAACAACAATACATAGGTCATTTGTGATGTGTACGAGTCAACCCCACCTCAATCCGAGGCGCGGTGTGGCCGACACCATTCAAAGTGTCTCTCTTTTGTTTAAAATGGACAGGATTATAAGTGAAAACAACAACTGACATACAAAAAACCGACCAAACACATTCAAAATGTGTTAATGCTTTAGAAAAATGATCCATGGGTCATATGTGACGTGTATGATTCAACCCCGCCTTAATCTAAGGTACGGTGTGGCCGGGATCACTCTAAGTGGCTCTCTTTTGTTTAAAATGGACAACATTTTAAGTACATATAGAAAACTGACCAAACGGATTTTGATTGTGTTGATACTTTAGCACAACGATCCATGGGTCATATGTGACATGTATGAATCAACCCCGCTTCAATATAAGATGCGGTGTGGCTGAAACCACTCAAAGTGTATGTCTTTTGTTTCAAAAGGACATCATTTTAAGTGAAAAACATCAACTGGCATACATAAAACTGATCAAATGCTTTCGTAATATGTTGATACTTTAGGAAAACGATCGATGGGTAATTTGTGATATGTACGAGTTAAACTCACCTCAATCCGAGGCACGGTGTGGCCGGTATCACTCCAGGGGTATGTATTTTGTTTAAAATGGACATCATTTCAGGAAAAAATATATGGTATACAAAAAACCGATCAAATTATGAATTGAATTCCAGATTCCACATATAATTGTCATCTAAATTTTAAATTTAATTCTAAATGAATTATGTATGTTTATAATTACGTTATGAATTCTAATTTAATTATGTATGTGTATAGTTCCAGGATGCATTATATGTTAAATGTGTATGAATTTGTTCTCTATATGTATGTGTTAGTTGGTTATTGCAGGTACAATAATTGTATATGTATGTGTTAGTTTATTGCAGGTACAATAATTGGATTGAAAATAAGATGGAATGCACAAAATGAGACCTGCTGTGTAAATTGCAGGCAGCTGTGCAATTTGCACAGCATAGGCTATGCCAACGGTTTCAAACCGTTGGCATAGTATCTCTAAGTTTTTTTACCAACGGTTCTATAAAACATTGGTAAAAACATTTCCCAATGGTTTATAAACCGTTGGGAAAGAGGAGAGTGCTTGGGCTTTCCCAACGGTTCAAGCCAAACTATTGGAAAAAACTATCCCAATGGTTTGGAACAACCGTTGGGATATGTTAATTTTTCCCCACCCTATCCCAACGGTTCACTGTAAACCGTTGTGAAAAGATTTCCCAATGGCTTACTTCCCTACAGTTTGCAGAACCATTGGTATAACATATACCAACGGTTCTGTAGCCTTTCCCAATGGTTCAGAACCATTGGGAAATACTGTATTTCCAGTAGTGGATGCCTTTTTTCCTTTATAGTCTAAAATCCTAATCTAGAACTTGTTTCTTTCCAACATTCTAAAATCCAAAAATAAAATAAATCATAAAACATTAATATCAAACCACATATGAACTATGCTAGGTGAAAATAAAAAATTACCATAATTAAACAAAATAAGAACATAAATCCCTAAGACATGGTAACTTGGACATCCATCAGGAAAGGTTCTTGAAATGAACTAGTTTAAGTTCCATCGAAAACCACAATACATTTATATATCTTATGCATACCATATTCCCAAACAATTAAAAAAAGGCCTTGAAACCACTTTGTAATATCTCGATATGGATTACTCTAAATAGAAACATGACTGCAATGCTATATAACCTTAAGAACACCTCCCCATACACCAGACATTCTCAACTAGTAGCAGGGGTTTATAATGGTACCATAAGGAGACAATATAATGTGTATCAGAGTGTTCAATTACATGAATATTATGCAATAATCATTATAATAGTAAAAATCTGTTGGGATACATTGAATAAAATAAATAAACAAAATACCAAAATAATAAAATGTTGAAGATGCTTACTATCATACAACAATACTGATCACCCATTAGGCCGATAATATATACATAATAAAAAAATAAAATAAATAAAAGGATCCAATATGACTCTAAACCATACCATATCAAAAAAATATTAACATTTTCTATGTTTTCTAGCTTGACCATGCTAATACTGGGTCTCAATACAACCTCTTCCAGAAATAAGTGTTTATCTGCTTAGGTACCCATGTTCTATGGCCACCCGAGCAGGGTGTGAGTACAAAAAATAATATAGAAACACCAAAATTGTCCTACAAATAATCAGTAATGTAGTGATATGTGCAAGTAACATGATCATAATAAATAAACAAATATTGAAAATAAATAACAATACTACCACAATACCTACTTTGACCCAATGTTTTAATGACTCTAATAACATCATCTAGACCATGAAAACATGTGTACCACATACCATACAATTTTTGATATATAGGTACATGACCATTATCAACCATACCATCTTCATAAAGTGCTAGAGTGTCTTTGACCACATCATGATGATCATGCCTCTGAATATAATAGACTCAGGTTTCCATGGTATATAGTACAAGTATCACAAACCTCCCATGTGGGAGTTTTTAAGCTAAAGGCACTACTCAAAAGCACCACATACTTGGGGAATGATCCAATAAATATCTATCCCGATACACTGTATCAACTATGGATTTATATCCAATTTACCCCCATCAATAGTAACACATACCTCTGCTATGGGAGTTTTCCAAGTTAGGTATCACAGAACACCCTTATGGGAGTTTTCTCAACCAAAAGCATCATAGTTCTAGAGATAACACACCCAATATAAATAACCATATATAGTCTCATAATCAAGGTAGGATTTTTTTTCATGACCTCCCCAAGGGATTTTTCTTTCCACTTTATATACACACCACTTCAATAGAAAATTTCCAAACATCTATATCACAAGTATACTAAAATGAATAAAAGGACAAACACCTAAGGGACAAACCATACCTTATCTATTTAAAGAACAAAAAAAAAACAAACCCACTAGGGTCAAAACATCATTAAGAACCCACCGGGGTTTTCTAGGCCTTATCATGGCCTAGCACCTCATAAGGGTCCCTTAATCCAAACATGTCTCTCAAAACAACACCTATCATAAGGGTGATGTAATTAAGTAAATCCTAAAAAAAACTCTATGTAATCCTAAATGACCAAACTATCCATTAATAGCATCATTAACTACCTTTCCCAGGTCACCAAGTCTTAGTGGGGAAATAACCCTCAAATCATCTCTCTGTTCTTGATGGTTTAAGGTAAACTCTTACACCTTACATAGACAAACCCTAGTCCATTCATCCTAGTACATCATAGATTTCTATCTAGAAGTCACTAAAGATCATATCCCTAGATTCTCTATGTAATTACCATGAAATACCCATGATTGTATGCTTATCAATTTCCATACATCACCAGACTCATCACGATGGTCAATGACTCAACTATCAATGACTGAGGCAAACCATCTAGTACCAAAGTCCATTGGGGCCTTGTAAATTTAAACATCCTAAATGATAACATTCCAGTTTTAGAGTAAAGTTAATTTTAATAAAAAAAATTAGTAAATTTAATTAATAATTATGTTAACCTACGAGGTCAATGACATGGTGGAGATACGACATATCACATGTAATATAACAATGAATGAATATAGAATGGAATGTACATAGGACCACCTACCATTAAGTAATATTTCCAAATTTATTTATAAGGTTTGGAATATCTTCTAAGGCCCATTGAAGATTGACCAAGCACGATGAGGTAAATTCCAAGCTTCCATCATCACCCAATCCCTTAAATCATACCAACAAGACCAAACATCAACAACTGATCAAATTCAATATTTAAAATTAATTAATCAATTAAACCAAATTGTTTTAATTACCCAAAACCTCACCACATCACCATGATACACCTGAACCAAATCCAAAAGCCTATGGGTGGTCCAAAATAGACCCCCAACACCAAATTAGAATAACCCTTTGACACACTTCAAAAAAACCAATATGAATTAAATTTAATTTAATTTTAAAAAAATTACTAAAATTTTCAACATGACATATCATTAATGAAATGATGAATAGAGGATAGAAAATATTATATCAAGATAATAAGTGATTTTCTATTCTTATTTATGTTCTATATTTATATCCTATATTTTTATGTGATTCCACATTAACAAGATATGTTTTTTTGGCTTATGATAATTTTCACATGACTCCAAACATCAATGCCTCATTTCATATATTATATCAAAATAATTATATCATGATTCCTTATTTATGATCTATGTTTTATCAGGTATGATCTCCTTATGTTATTTTCATGTCCCTTTATTTTGTTTGCATACCCACAAATTCATCTTATGCTCACTTATTATTTTCTATTGATATCTCTTATGTTCACCATTATCGAGCATCTAAGGTAACCCTTTCTTATGTTTCAATTTTAATAGTTTATACAAGAGAGTATTATGTAGGATATGTCTTTAAGGTTGTCACATGTGAAGAATATTTATGGGATATGGTGAATAATTTTTGTAAAATTATTTATTTATGTATCTAATATCCATATACACTAAACCTACAGGTTCTAAGAATGTAATTTAGTGTGAGATATAATGAATATTCATATAAAATGACATAGTATGTTTGTATGTTATGGTTGGTTCATATATATTGTTATCAAAGTAGTTTATTGTTATTTTTGGGGATTTTTTATGTTGAATAAGTGAAAATAACTTAAAACAAACTATATTCAACCAAAATTGATTTAAGATAATCCCAAAATTTCCTTGTTTGAAATAAAGGTATCATAATTTATGAAATATATGAATTTATTTTTTATCATATGACTACTTAATCTAGTTATTATTTCTAGATACTTACACTAACATTTTTAGTTTTAGAAAATGGTCGGAACCATGAGGAACTGAGTAAAAATTAAGTTTAATGAACAATGCAATATTTGTGCCAATGAGAAACCAAACAAGATAGTAGTGAGAGTGAAAAATAATATGTCTATTCTCACCCAAAATTCTCAAGATATAAATAATAATATTAACCTTAATAAACTCTAAAATATGATAGGTAATGAATAATTATTCATTGGTTCCTTTATGTGACAACATCAACTATCTAGCGGGTCTTTTGATCCATTAATTATCAAGTTTATGATCAACACAGTAGAAAATATATTTTTTATTCTCTATTTATTAGAGCTTAAAAAGTATTTTTTAGTTGTTTATCATTTGGTAGGTGAATAGTGTAAATATTTGACCCTAATCAAGAACATTAGAAAAAATAAATGAATTTACTCTATTGAAAGGGAGGAGTTTAAGATGATATTCTTCAATAAATATTTTACTTGAATAATTTAAACAAAATTAAGAGATAATTCCAAGAGAATAAGAAAATGATGATGAATACATTGGTATATATCAAGAATTATTCAATATACATTCAATTTATACTTATAGTTTTATTATTGACCAATAAAAAATGAACATTTCATTAATGTCTTAAAACTGACTATCTAAAAAGTGTTTAATATAAGAGACTTTGGTAGATATAACTAATTTTTTTAGTATGGTCTCAAAGTGGAAATGGAAATTTTAGACTCCCATTATTTTCTTTATTTTATGAAAAATAAGTAATAAATCTAATTTTATATAAATTAAAATTATAAAACAAATGGAGAAAATAAAATTTATCTTCATACATATTGAAAATATGAGAAAAAGTATGTGGGAATTTTTTTAAATGAAGTCTTAAATGATATAAGTGTGGAAGATAATACTATAATGTACATGAATATAAAAGAGATATGAAGAGGATAATTAATGAAATAGATGTAAAGAAATATAAAACTAATGTATCACCCACACTCCAATGCTTCATTTCAAAGGATTATGTAAATTATGCCAACCATTACACTAATACAAGGTTTAATGATGAAAATTGTAATTATAAAAATACAAAGACATAGAATAAATTAAAATTATATGAAATCACAACTGCAGATATGGGTCATGAAAACAAGGTGGTGAACGGTATACTCATCATTCACTCAAGAAAAAACTGTCTTCTTTGATTTTAGTTCCACCCACTCTTTTATATCTATAAAGTTTTCAAAGGGCATCACAAAACCACCCCAATTTTTAGATATTGAATTATTGGAAG
The DNA here is from genome assembly GCA_963277665.1 of Viscum album. NCBI lineage: Eukaryota > Viridiplantae > Streptophyta > Magnoliopsida > Santalales > Viscaceae > Viscum > Viscum album. Next base: position 824,318,809 of record OY728129.1, read on the forward strand.
ATACTCTATGAGTTATTAAGATTATATACCATGTTTATAACTACTCTGTGATATAAGTTTGTGGTAATGTTATTCCTATAAATCTGATCATTCTCCCTTCAATTTAATTTGATGTGATTTTGATTACGGATTGAACCTCTATATATAGATCACATATAGATTATTAGTATAGGACAATTTCATTTCATATCAAAAATCAACCCATGATCATCAATTAGTATAAGGTTGACTATAAACTCTTTATAGATATTAATTCCATTATATGAGTCTTAATATACATTCATGAGTGTTATTTAGATAAAATGGTTGGGAAGAAACTCACTATTGGGGATATATTTATGGTGAATAAATAAATTGATGTTTCTTAATATTATTTTCCCAGCTTTCCCCTAGATCATGAGGTTGAGTTTTCAATAGAACCCATACCTCGTATTATGAAAATATAAAATACTCTATATAAAATATCAACATTTGAATTAGAGTAATTGAAGAAGAGACTTATGGAGAATGCAGATAAGATTTATGTCCACCCATATTCTTCACCATGGGGTACACCATTTCACATTTTTAAGAAGAAAATGGTTTAATTCATGTTTACATTGAATATCAAGAATTTAGAAAGATCATGATAGAGAATAAGTATATTATATCCTATTTTGATGACCTATTCTATCATGTGTAAGGGGATTAATACTTCTAAAATGTTGACCATTGATTTGGATATCATCAATTATTTGTGAAAAGATATTAAATACCCAATATATCCATTCATACAATATATGGAAACTATGTATCCATAATTATTCCATTCAGACATACAAATTCCCATGATGCGATCATGCATCTAATTAATAGTGTCTTTAGATATTATGTCTATTAATATTTTAATATATTTATAGATTATTTTATCATATATTTAAAGATCATGTAAGATTATAAATATCATTTGAGGATATTTCTAAATACCTTTAAAAATGAGAAACTATCTTTTAAATTTTAAAAGTGTGAATTCCATAAATAAAACTTATCAATATTAGGTCATTTAACCATAAGAGATGGTATATATATATATATTTATATATTTAAATGTAAAATAAAATTAAATAATGGTCTAGATTAACCACTTTAATTGAGGTCCTTAGTTTTAGTATATTTTTTGGATACTATCAATGCATTATGAGAAATTTATCTCATCTATTAAACCCAATATATAAGGTAAACTATAAGGGAGACAAGGTTCTTTAGAATAATGAATATAAATAAAATTTCAAGGATCTTAATATAAGGTTATTAATTGAACTACATTATAATAGAGAAGTTTTTTGATATATAATGATGCATCCATGATGGGATTCATATGTTTCCTTGTGAAAAATGACATTGTGGTATCATATGCCTCATGTAAATTTTAGGCACATGAGAAAAATTAATCGATGTTTGATTTGGATCCATGGGAGGTAATATTTGAATTAAAGATATGGAGTCATTATATATATGGCATAAATGGAGATATATATAATTATCAAAACGTATTAAATTATATACATACATATAAGGGGTTTAACATCTTCCAAAGAAGATGGATTGAATTGATCAAGGACTATGAATGTAACATCCCCAAATGATAAAGGGTTAAATGACTAAATGATATGACTCATGTCAACAAGGTGCACCTTCCTTTTCGGGAGCCTACCTGGTTAGAACTCCACAGTTAAGCGTGCTTGGCCTGGAGTAGTGATCAGGATGGGTGACCTCCTGGGAAGTTCCCCAGGGTGTGTGTGAGTGAGGACAAAGCACACTGGAAAGGACATGTGTTAGCCTGTGGGGACTATCATTAGTCAGATGACCTGTTCGGGCATGTGGGTGGACCCTGGGGTGGGCCCCACATGTCTGCGGGGGCAACTGGTGGTACCTGGTGGGCCAGGACCCGACGGCCTTATTAAGGCGGGGTGTCTGTGCAGTCACCGGGGCCCGGTTGTCACAATGAATACTCAATGCATTACCACCCTAGGAAGGAAAACAAGGTGTTTGATATTTTTAGGATGATAAATAATAATTCCTTACACAATAGGTGGATTTTAAGAGACTCAATACCCATGGATTTGTAAAGGATATACCAAGGAATAACAAGGGAAGGGTAGAAATCCTGTCTTTCCCAAATATCTGATCAACTATCCATTTATATGAAGATAAAGGAGGTAAAAATGGATGATATGGAACTATATAAGATAGTATGGAATATTATGTAAACTAAACTTAATAATTATGGAATTTTAATACTTGGGAAATTAATATGTTTTCCTTTAAATACTAAAGTTTAAGAAGAATCTACTGGATAATGCACGCAGTGAAGGTTTCTGAGTAATATCTTAAGTGGTTGATCATGTTACCAAAAAAATTATTTCATAAATTTCTCTAGAATAATCTTGGGAATTAGATGAATATAAAACCTATAATCCAAGAATATGGGATCATCATATATTATTTATAATTAAATTTAAGATATTAATAATTAACTTTTTTTTATGAAATTATTTCACTATTGTTGAATTGTTTTACCTATACATGTTATATCATAATTGAATAAATGGATTCAAGTGTAGAATCATTCTATAGGTAAATAAAAATTCTCCATGAATATTATAATTTCTAGAATGGTACTCTAAGTACTAGCATAGATGTCCAAATTTCCTTATATTTTTTATTATTGACCACAACAAGAATCATTCCACCATGAAGGTATATCTATTATTCTCTAAATCCTTGAGAGGTTAGATGAGGATCATCACTCTCCTTTCTTGAGATTGTTTTTGAGAAACTCTAACTTGGGTTGAAATAATTTTCTAGAGAGAATCTATTATTAAAATCCATCTCTTTTTTGGACAACCATAAAAAATTTTATAATCAAGTATATATAGAGTTAGTATAGAATTTTTAGTTGATCAAATTCCATTAACCAATAACTTATTTTCTAGTGAAATCTATTTCTAATAATAACAATTATAATATTACTTTTTCAATTACATGTGAAACACCCATGGATAGTATAAATATCATTTATTTAAATGATATTTAGTATATAATTATTAGTGGACCCATGAATGGTCTATCCATCATCCTCAATATTTATCGAGCCTTTGAATAATAATATTTAATTAATAAATTAATATTAATGAATTATTCAATAAATAAATAATTTATTCACTAAATAGTTAATTAATATCTTTTTAATATTCAATTAACTAAATGAATAATTTTTTATACCTAGTAAATAAATAGGAGATAAATAAATATTTTTGTATTCACATAATTATTAATTACTTCATGAATAAATATTTATTTAATATTCAACTCAAATATATATTCTCCTGAATAACTGGTGACTAAATATTTTGGATCAACCCTCCTTGGTTAATTATTAAACCATATGATTAGAAAAATATTTATTCAAGATGTTAAATTAAAATAGAATTTTACTAAGGTTTTGGATACCTTTATTGTATGACCCTCTAGGCCTATCTCTCAATTAAATGAGACAAAAATTACATAAAGTACTGGATTAGTTTATAGAAACATGTCTTATCACCCATAGAGATTGAATTTATATATCATAATAAGAAAAACCACAATAAAATCATCACTATGTAATATAATAAATATATCTTGATATCTCTAATCAATAAGGTTTGATACTTCATATCATCAAAATTTGTTCTTGATTTACCTTTCATTAAATTTCATAAAATAAACACATCAATGTCACAACATAAAAATAAATTTTATTATATGGTTTCATTCTAGTAAAAAGGCCTATGATATCAACTTATATAATAGAAGGGGAAAATATATTCTTGACTTATTAATTAATGAATACCATTCATGACACAATCAATACATTCTACATTTCTATGATCATATCTCATCATGGTTTTTTCAATACAAACTATGTGACTCGTGATATGCACTAATATTAGCCTTAAAGTATAAGGATCATTACACACAAACACTCACATATAGGAATATAAAAGGAGACATATAATATATTTAATTCCAATGGGTTAGTATGATATCATTACCTTTTATTTTGGAGATAACCAAGGGAGAACATAATGAGAAGAACACTTAATGTCTTATGAGCCACTACCTCTAATAGCCTGTATCATTTATGTGCTATCAGATGATTCCATTCATCCATTGAACAAGAATTTAAAAATATTATCATATATTTTTAAGGTTCTCGACATATTGGGGAACTAATATGACATTTTAATGTGGCAGATACTCTAATAGAGTTACCAATTAGATGTCACACATATGAATAATTAACATGTGATATAATATTTTATAATATTTAATAACTTAAATATACTGGTAATATAAAAGTAGTGGGTTATAAGGAACCAACTTTAATAGGCTCCAACATTCACTTGATTTAACTACTAACTATCAAAATGGTTAGCCTCACAAGATAAAGATAATTATTTTAAGCTATGTCTATAGCTATTGGTCCCACCACATTTCTTTGGTTGTTTGTTTACTATGATGCAATCACTCTGAGAAAATATCTCAAGAGAAGATACCACTAAGTAAATATCATTTTTTCTTTATCACCCTTGACATATTAGATAATAAAATCATTAAAAGTTTATCATTGAATATTTATACTTTACTATATTGGAAAAAATTCAAAATCCTGAACAAATAATTTGTAAACTAACTTCTTAAGGTGCACCAAAAGCCATAATGTAGTCATTTATAATATGGTATGTACTGGTTGTAATTAGTTTTTCTATTTTTTATTACCTTATACTTACTTTGAATCTATATCAAACTAATCAAAAGTAAAACTAGTCTTATTTCCCTTTTATAATTAGTATTCATATATCTCTAATAATCATAAATTCTTCTAGTTTTACTTTATCAAGTATTATTGGATAATTTAACCACAATCATCAGTAATTCTATGTTATGTGTTTGATATTCACTTTCTATACAATAATAATAATCAATATCATATCAAAGTTCACATAATGTATTTTGATATGGATTTAAAAGTATTATTAGGAATATCTATTATATTCAACACAAGAATATCATGTAACACTGGAAATGATTCAAGGTAATTGTTCTATCTTTTAATTTTAATACCATTCCAATGCATGTAATCTAACTTAGAATATGAATTTTTTTATCTATTCTAGTATATCATATTCCCTAGATATGAATTTATACTTTAAATAATTATTGGAGGAACTCTTTTTATTTTTCATAAATAATCATAAGAGTAATATTTTTTTCAATATGTCTTCAAACATATCTATCTTGGAAAACCATAGCACCCCCACAATTTTTTTTAGAAATATAAGAATATATATTCATTAAAAATGAATATTATATAATTAATATTATTATTTTGGACCATAAATGGATTCTTGAAACTTTCATTCATTATATGCTTACTTAGATATAACCAATTGTTTAGGTTATGCCATGTAGTAATCTTAAATAATGCCTATTTCAATGAAAGTGTCTTTAAAATCCAATTCCTATTAAGATATTCTAGAATGTTTCTTGTGATAAGTAGAATTATAATGGATTTTAGCATGGTGTTAGGTATATGTTTTTTAAAAGAGTATATCTAGACATATATTAATATATTGAGATTTATTGGTATTAACTAGTAGAATCTCTGTTTTGTTTCTCATTAATTCCCAACAATGTTACTACATAAACTATAGAAACTACCACAATAGAGAAAAAAAATCCATTAGAAAATATAATCCATCTTAAATTCATTTGTGATTTTCAATCATACTTTATTTCCACATACTTCTCCCACTAGAATCTATTATTAATATTGAATAATATATCACCCACTATAGGGAATATAAAACCACCACAATATTTTTAACATTCCTACACAATATGTGTCTCTCAAAAAACAACTACCACTGAACCTAGTAGAGTTTTTATTCCTATGCCAACTACTATACATCCAGATCCCAGACTTCACTAAAATTAAGATTTATTCAACTGTCTCAAGAGATATGTCCTTCCATTATAAATGAATTATCCATTAAGATGCTTTATATCTTTGGGTTATTATTATATAGAGCCAAAATTGGATAATTAAACTAAATTCACTTTGTTTATCCTTGATGTGTGTTTCTAGGTAAATAGATTTCTAAAAATAGTTCCCATAAAACATATAATGATGTGAAATAATAGACTTACAACATATCATAATTTATATGATATCCATTAGTCAATCTAGGTTTCATATGGTTAGTTGTTATGCCATTATTTAGAAAACATGCATTGAAAGTAAATATAGAAGATTTGTGATACATATAAGACTACCCATTGATCTACCATGTACAAACACCATATTTATTATGTGTATAAGGTAATTTTAGTTTAAGAATACCTTAAATATATATTCAAATAATCAAGAAATACATGGTTAATATATAATATGACAATATTCTTTAAGGATCCAATATCTATTTACCATTTCCATTCAATACATATAATTTTACCATTCCTAATTTTTTAAAAAATCTCATAATTCATATATATTTACCTTTGTCTTCACCTTGTAATAGTTCATGATACCAATCCGAACTAACATTATAATATTTATGGATTACCTTTGTTTTGAAAGGTTTGTTTTTTCTAAAATATGATAAGTATGTTTGTCAGTATACATAGGGTTTTTTTGAGAGTTATTAACACTTTTTGGGTATAAACTTATCAAATATTTTTAGTTTTTATTGAAAAAATAATTATCATTCCACAATTGTTATTGAATCTTATATTTTATATTAATCATTTATTGTTGATTTTTATATAAGTTATTTAAGTGTTACTAAACTATAAAGAATATAGTACCATAAAAACATAAATTTCAAAATAATTAAGGACTTATTGTGTTTGAATGTTCAATAATAATTTTTTTGGTAACATTAAATAAAAGTGTAACTAAAATCAATATACTGGAAAATTTTATGTCATGAAACTCTCTATACTGACATATAAATCACCCATTCTCATCTATTGGTGTAATTAACCTCACTTATTGTAAATTTTCTTAAATATTTTACATTACATGAAGTTAAATAGAAATATTACATAAAATAATGAATATACCTAAATTATAATCCCTTATTTTCTTCTTTTCAATCTATTATAATTCCATTTAGTGGCCTTTTTTACATAGAAGAAGTAAATTTCTTCTTATTAACTACACCACCTATGCATCTTTTTTATTTTGAAAAATGTTACAAATGATCCATATAACTAGTAACCAACCTTCATAGTATTGGTATTTTCAGTATTTTGTTTTTATTAATTAATTATAATGGGTGAAAAACTATGTTACCACCAATGATTATCTATTCGATAAAGGGTAACCAAAATATTCTGAAGAGCCTTCTCCAGAAATTTTGTCCTATAGTCCTAAAAGAATATAAAGTATAGGGTGAAAAGGATAATAATATTATATTAATGGATAATTTATAATCCATATGAAATCCTATTTATATTACGTTATCAAATTAATTCATAAATTTTATGGCATGATCATTAGCTGGGTACCCATATTCTAGATTACACTGGAATAGTGTGGTGACAATGTAATTTATCTTAAGTCTCTTTTTATCCCACTCAATAGATAGAATATTATATATCATGGTACATGAATCCATGTATTTTATGTTTAATTTTCAAATCTATAGAAATTTATGAGAGTAAGATGAAAAAAACAATATAATAATTCTCCATGTATCTCTTGTCGACATCCTTTCTCTTCTAAGTCTACTAGATGAGATAAAAAACTAGGAATAGGGGAATCCAAGATATATTATAAATTAATTATAGTATTTTAGTTTATACATTTCTGTTTTATATTTGGAATTATGTTTTCATGAGGAAATAGACTTTGGCCATAAAAAAACTATGATCCCATGGTTATAATTTTCATTAAATAAAATCATATTTTATTACTTAATGTTGATTTCTGGAAGATAAGATGTAATAAATTTGATTAGTCTCTCACCATTTTATCAAAAAACCAATAGAAATCACTATTATTGTATGAATATCATATCACATGGATATTATAATATAAATATTTATATTACCCTTTTCACATCTTATATGGGTTCCTGTAAATATATTTTAAGGTATTTATGTATGAGACTCATTCCACCTCTATTAAATCACAAATCCATGATTTATTGAGTAGACTCCATAATCCTAAAATCCTAGACAAGGATTCACTAAATAATTTCCTACTAGTTGCACAAATTCTCATGGATTTAATTAAAACTTAGTGTTAACGAGGTTAAGTTGACCCAAAACACAAGATAAAACTCCATAATAAATGAAAGTACCGTCGGTCAGTCACTTTGAAAAATGATTTTATCTTAAATAGGGTATGATAAGTCTTTACCAACATAATAATTTTTTGAGGGATTTTTAATATTTATGCATAAATTTACCATTTTATCTTATTACAATACTTTTAATATTATTCGGATTTTACTTAAGAGACCAACCGTGTCTTGATAAAATTTACTCACAATCATTTTTTTAATTCCATATTGAATTAATGTTAATTAATTAATTTAATTATAATGTAAAATAATCCATAAATAAATCACCATGAAAATTATTTAAATAATATAAATAATTTATCACGGTCATTAAAATTTTCTAATGGTTGGTTATATATCAGATGGAAACCCAACCCTTGACTCTAGGGGAATAACTCCTAGAAGCATGTATAGTTTGAGTTTCATCATTACACCAATACTCTAATGTACCTCTTATGTTATTTTCAGTATAGTTTTGAACTTGGACCACATCTACTCATCTTGTATCTACATATATTACATATGTTTTACTTGAATGTTTGTAAGGGGAACTAATTGATTGATTATGGGGGATTTACATAAAAAGAAACCTTAGGAACATATAACCTTACATAATAAAGAATAGGAGATGATGTGCAGGTCATCATTTTAATTTAATAATAATAATTACAAAAATATTCAATTAAATAAAATTAAATTAAATCCAAATCATACACATGTCAGTCAAGCACATGATAATCCAAACATGTAGTGAATATGAAAATGTAAACTAGCTAAAATTAATCTATTTTCATTATTTATCAAGATAAAATTATTAAATTAATTAATTATATTATTAATTAATTCACTTATTTTATCTTAATTGTATATTCAAACATTCCTAGTGATAACCATCCACTATAATTTTAAACTAATTATGTAAATTGATTTTATTTTAAATTATTAATGTACATGGTGTATACTATGCGATAATATGACATGTACCTGTTTAAATATATAGTTCCATGATAATAGTGTACTACACATTCACACAACATGAATAATTTAGATGACATGTTAGGTATTACATGTCATGTATTGTGTCAAGTCGACTTAAAACTCTACATATTTAAGACACATGATCACATGTTAAAATACATAGTATGTACCCCTTTAAACGTGAGTGATAAATACATGACATATATGAAATATATGTGGATTATAATTCTAGATTAACTGTATACCAATATTAATTCATAATTTAGTATTATAAAAACCATATCACATGGAATACAAACAACTATAAGTCATGTATTTAGGTTTAAAATTATAGTTAATTTCAATTTCATTAATTAATTTATGAATGTAAAATTGGTATTTGAGGTGCACTTCATAAATAAGTCCTTATTACATGACATTTATAGTTTTTTTCACTCCTTGTAATAGCTTATGTGATATAATTCTTGGGAATAAATTTTTATTTTGGCCGTAGAATTAATGAGATACATGGTGCGTATGTCAGCAACATATCAAGTAACCTCTATGTTGCATGAACTTATATCACACACATCATGTAATAAATACATGAAGTGCCATTGATCACATAGATTATATAAATTTTTCTACTAATTCACATTGACTATAAAACATGTACACCAATTACAAACTGTGTTATATGACCTGAATAGCCCAAAGGAATTTTTTGGATAATCCCTTTTTTAAGTGGGTTGAGAGGGAACCCTTACATGGCCCGTAGGCCCAGTGATACAAGGCCCATACATGACCTGAAGGCCCAGAAGAACAATTCCCATTACATGACCTAAATTCCCAACCAAACAACATAAGAACTAACCCTCCCTAGTATCTACATCATTGAAGGCACCTAGCTCCCCACCTCGCATTGCTAATCGGCTAGCATTTCCCCATGCATAGCAGCATGGTGTCTACTACCGATAACAATTTCCATACCCTTTCATTCTTCCAATTCAGTTAGCTCTGCTATGGTGGCTTCTACTTGCTCTGAATCCTCTTCTAGGACCTATTATATGTGGTCTTCTTGGGATTCTCTATGGTCTTTTGTGGCTCGAAGTCCTGGTGGTCCAAAGGCCTTGGGTGGACTGAAGGCTTTATGGACCATAGGACCAAACTGGTGGCCCAAAGACCCAAAAGGATGAATAGTTCATACTATTACAGTACCAATATAGTAATTATCACAGTACCTACTATAGTAACCTGAAAATATTCCTCCACTAGGATTTGATCATGGGTTTCATGCAGGCTTATAGTGTGTGTTAACCACTCGACTACCACCCCAACTGCACATCGTGTAATATAGAAAACCATGTTTCATGGTGACCCGATCAATATGTAGTGTATTAATACACAATTTATCCCCTTTATCACTTGGTCTATCATTTATCATCCTACATTTAAATGTATGGTGAACCTCTATAGAATGTGTGTACCTTTCAGTTATATACTATGTAACCATGTCTTCTAGATAGAACATCTTTAACCAACCAATGGCATCTCCAATGGCTCTTCACCTATTCTTAATCTATTTTAGATCATATAAAAGTGAACTAACCTGTTATAATAGTTTTTTGGATTAATGAATAAGTAATACAGAAATAAAGAACTGATAACAAGTGAATATAACTGATCAAAGATCAATAAATAATTATAAATTGATATGTGATCTCTCTGATACCACTTTACATTTATGAGGTGCAATGGAAGAAGTCAGCCCCTTTCCAAATATTTTTTTCATAAAATTCCAAATACTTAGTATCAGAACCAGATGAATAGAAACCCTAGAATCCATAAAGATAGTGTAACACCCTAAAATTTCAAAATATGAACATCATATTCGATGACATGTATGAGATGTAACACCAAGCATATAAAGGAATATAACATCCCGATACTTTACAACATATTTAATATTTAAAATAATTTCATTAAATTATATACATTTCAATGCATAAAATTATTATTTTTAATTGAATTACATACAATAATTAGTTTCTTCGATATCTTGCAATGCAATATAGAGTTTTACAAACAACAATATACTATTAATATTATTATTTAATAAAATAATTATTACCTATATATTAGAATGGAAGGTATGAATATGATTAAATAACTTATGAAAATATATATTTTACATCAATTTATTGGTTATCTATTTATTACAAATAATAATAATAATCATTTAAAAGAAAACAAAATGTTTTCAAAAAAATTATATTTTCCAAAAAGATGGTTTAATCGCGCTTGGAACACATAACTCAAAATAAATTTTAAACATTTTAGAAAATATATATGTAAAAATAAACATAATATTTTAAAACAGAATACCAAAATTATCCTAGGGTATTTTTTTTTGTATTTTTCTGAGAAGTTTCATTTTTGATGAATAATGAAAATACTGAATTTTAATTGAAAACATCTTTTTATTCTAAATAACTTATAATATTAAATAATATTTTTAATTAGTTTTAAAGTAAAAATATTTCAACTATACATCTATTAATAAAATTTGTTTCATTGGAATAATTTTATATTTAATTTTGATATGAAAACAATGTGAACATTTTCACTTTTAAAACCCTCTTTTTCATCATGTTTGCAAGAATAATTTTTAATTGAATTTTACCACTTCTGTGAATTGAATTTGAAAAAAAAATATATTTTTAATAATTATTATTTATAATTTATAATTATGTAGACTTACTTTTTTACCAAAATGATTAGTGAAAACAGTTAAAAATAATTTCAGCGATTAAGGAGAAAATGAGTTCACTTAGTGGTTAAACTCAGAAAATAAGGCATAAAGATGACAAAAAAACTGTTCAAAACCCATTTTATGGAAATATTTATACCTTATTACTTATATTACCGATAATGGAACATTATTTGGGCCTATTTATTTGTAAAAAATGGTTGGAATTCACTCATTCTAAATAATTATAACTATGCCACTCATCCCACTTATCAAAGGGAGCCCAATATCCTCTCCATTTCACACCTTAAAACCACTTTGGATTGGAAAATATCTTCCCAAATAACTTAAAAAAAATCTCTCAAATAATCCCATATCCCTTAGTATTTTCATAGAGAATACCTTTTAATGTTTTAATACAAACCTAATGAGGATACTTGAAGAAAAGGTAATGTTATTCTAAAAGTGTTTTTTATTTTATTTCCTTTTCCACCTCATTTAATTATTATTATAACATGATTATATAATAACTTTAGTTTATTACATATACTAATATGTTTTTATGTTAAAGTTATGACATATAAATTCACATTCTTCCAAAAAATGGGTTATGAAATCATCATTTGTGTGTATGGTGGCCCTCACGAATTGATGTCATTCATTTTTTCATTACCACCTTTCACATATGGTAATAATAATTGATCTATAGTTTATATATAACATATATTATATTTATGATGTTAATATGATTATGTAATTACTATATCACACATATGATTATGCTTTCCATTTTGTGGGAGTAAGATATCGTCTCTTGTGTGTACGGTGGACTACAACCTCACGAAGTGATGTGATTATTTCACGCTTTACATGGAATGTATTGAGGATGGGTTTAATAAATATATGTGATGTATATGAAATAAATATTATACTTTAATATATATATATAATTTACTTTTATTTATTTCAATGATAAAACAAAATAGAAATAATGTTCATGTGTACGTACGACCTACCGTCTCTATGAACGATGTATTTTATTTCCTATCACTATTTTTTTTATTACTATAAATATTTATATAACTAATATATATGATATTTAAATCATGATTTAAATTATTCATATTATTTAATCACGATCTATGCAAGAGAAACAGAAAAATAATAAGTCAAAACTTACTTGAAAAACAAAGCAGTTATTACCTGAAATAATGAAAATAGTGAAATGTTACTAATAAATGGATTATAAAATGTTATAAAAGAATAATATATGATATATTTCATATTAATATGGTTTTTTATAATTTATTAAAATGTTTAACACCACTATATATGAGGTTAAAACAATTTTTACCAAAAGGAAAGCGTAAGGCAAGGAATTTTGTCCCAATTTCATTTTATCGAGGCATATTATAATATTATAAAACCAATTACTTTTATATGGTGTAAATAAATCCCCTTGAAATTTAATTTAATGAATAATGTATTATTAATTTTATTTTAATTACTAATTTTAATTATTTCATCTAAGGGTATTTGAATAAATTTTTTCCAAGTGGTACATAATTTCATAACTCAATTCCTTTTCATTGGGTTATATTACTTCCTTGTTATTGTTTATATTCTATGATTATGTGTATAATTAATTTTGACTATCTGTTTTTTTATTTAATTTTTTTTATGTGGATTTACTATTGATATACATAATCAATTCATTGATTAATTCTAATGACAACTTTATGATCATTTTAAGGGTTTATTTCATAATCTCATTCTAATCGAGATTGTTTATCATTGAATTTCAATTAATAGAAATTATATGATCATATCTTAATAAACCCTTAAATTTTATTCTCCTCATGGTTTTAAATATATTTTTCAAGTGATAGTGCCATTTTTTCACTCTAGGGTACTTGAAATGTTTTATGATTTTTTTAATAAAATATGACTTCATTTCTCTCTTCTGTCAAAATTCTGTTTTCTTAAAAAACCATGTTTTTTAAAAAAAAAATCAAAATTTTTTCTTTATCCTTTTCAAAATGGTTTATTAGAATAATTTTTTACCCATTTTTTATTTTTAAAATAGTTTTTTGAATTAATCTTCTTGTCACTTTCCGAACAAGGAACATTTCAAACCTTTTTACAATGTAAAATAAATGTAATTTTTTACCTTGTTAGAAATTACCTATAATTTCTTTGAATAATCCTTTAAAATTTTATAAAGATCATTCTAAAGAATTTTTTTTAAAGTGATATTCAAAAAAAATTCATTTTTTTCAAAATGAAAAGGATATTTTCTTTAAGAACAGTTTTAAAGATATTTTTAAGGGATATTTATTCATCAATGACAATAACCCTTTATTCTTACTCTGGTGGGTAAAATATATGTTGAAACCATCTTTATTATTTCGATAGATGGTTTGTGATCATTTTGACCAAGGATAGTATTGATATTCACTTCCTTGTTTCATCTTTGTGGTCATTAAATTTCCCTTAAATATCCATATTATTTATCATGGATATGATTATTTCCTAAACCATATACCATTTTTACATATGGTTCTTACTTTAAATGTTATTTGAATAACTGGTATAAATATTGATAAATCCATATTATTTACACAATATTGATATTTTATAAGGCACCTTGGTTAAGAATTAAATTGATTATTTTATATATGAGGAATTATTTGGACAAGAATGACATGGGTGGGACCCAGTTATAGATAGCCCCTCGATGCATCAGTATTCTCATGAGATGAATCAATTGGATTTCACTTGTATAATTGGTTTCTACCCATTAGTTTTGAACTATCTTGTAAAAGGTATTGATGGTAAAGTTTTGATGTACCTAGGAAACATAACATCTAATAAATAAACATTTCGTTCAATTAGTATTCAGTTATTACTATACAAATTATTTTTACTATGAAATTATCTATAGATTCATTTTATTATCAGGTCATTGATTAAATGGAACATGTTTTAGTTATTTACTTTTCCATATTGATTATTCCTTATCTATTTATGATAGTTGTGTTATTGATTAAATGAAATATATTTTAGGATATTTACCTTTCATAACTTTACAAACTTACTTCTCAGATTATTGATTTCATGGAATGTGCTTTCAGTTATTCACTTTTCCATATTTATTACACACTTCCTTCTCATTTTAATTATTTATTGGTAGGAGTGTTTAGTTTTTACCTTTCCATATTGATTATGATCATTGAATCATTATTTCATCCACTATACTTAACCATTACTAAGAAATTAATCTCACCCTTATTTGGTTTCCTTTCCCCAGGATTCAATAAAGTTTAATATAATAGATATCCAAGAATATGATTTAGGGAATAAAGTTATACCCAAAATAAAAAATATATATTATAATTTTTGTATTCATATTTAATGTAAGGATTTTGTATGAATCTAGTTTACCAAGACTAAAAAATTGATAAGTCCTTTGAGATTTGATTCCTTACATCTTATCACTAGTGAAAAAAACATTTTTTACGTTAGTTATTTTTTATTTTTTACATCAGTTTTTGGTTAACGTTATTGCAGGGTATGTTATAAATATTGTTTTTTATGTCGGTTATTTTAAAACTAATGAAAAAAATAGAAATCCAAATCCATTTTCACGTCGGTTTCTAAAAAATTGACGTGGGAAATGGTTCGAAGTCATGATTTATTACATCAATTTTTAAATTAATGATGTAATATGTTGTTTATTTTGTTGGTTATTAAATAATTGACGTAATAAAAAACCCCTCTAAAGCATTTTTCATATCAGTTGTTAGAAAACTAATGTGAAAAAAAAGTTTATTAGGTTAGTTATTTTCATAACTGACGTGATAAACCAGTCTACGAAGCAGTTTTTCACGTCTATTAAAAAATAACCGATGTAAAAACATATATACTATGTCAGTTATTAAATAACCAACGTAAAAAACCATTCCCATGTATTTATTAAGTCGGTTATAAAATAATTGATGTAAAAACCATTTTTTTTAACAAAACAGTTCAACCATTACAATGCGCTTCCAAAGAAGACCTGAAAGAAAACAGACCAAAACCACTGGATAGCCCCCCCTGGACACCCCCTACCCCCTTGGACACCCTCCCACCCCTGGAAACCCCCACCCCCCTGGACAGCCCCCACCCCCCTAAAAAAACCCTACCCATGGACACCCCCAACCCCTGGACACCCTACCCCTTGGACACCCTCCCACCCCCTGGACACCCCCACCCCCTGGACACCCTACCACACACTAAAGATCCCCCACCCCCCTGGACACCCCATATCCCCTTCGATAGCCCCACCCCCTGGACACCCCCACCCCCTGGAAAACCCACCCCCTAGATAGCCCCCACCCCCTGGACACCCTCCCACCCACTGGACACCACCCAACCCCACTGGACAACCCCCCACCCCCCGGACACCCCTACCCCCTTGGAAATCTCCCCCCACTCCCTGGACACCCCCACCCCTAGACATACCCCACCCCCTGAATACCCTCCCAACCACTGGACACCACCCCACCCAACTACCTCATCCCCCACCCCCCTGGACACCTCTACCCCTTAGACACCCACCCACCCCCTGGACAGCCCCCACCCACTGGACTCCACCCCACCCCACTAGATAGCCCCCCACCCCCCGAACACCCCCTACCAACCTAGACACCTTCCCACCCCCTGGACAGTCCCCTTCCCCTAGACACCCTCCCACCCACTATACACCACACCACCCCACTAGATATCCCCCCCACCCCTTGGACACTCGTCCACCCCCCTAGACACCCCCACCCCCTGAAATGCCCCCACCCCTGGACACCCCTGGACACCCACCCACCCTTCTGGACACCCGCCCACCCCCATGGACACCCCCACCCCCTGAACACCCTCCCACCCCTAGACACCCCCACCCCTGGACAGCCCCCACCCATCCACCCCCTGGACACCCCCACCCCCTAGAAACCCCCACCCCCTGGACACCCTCCCACCCACTGGACAACCCCCCACCCCCTGGATACCCCTGACCCCCTTGAACAACCCCCACCCCCTAGACACCCCACCCCCTAGATAGCCCCTCCCACCCCCTGGACACCCCCACCCCCTGGAACCCCCCACCCCCTGGACACCCTCTACCCCCTTGGACAGCCCCCACCCCCCTGGACACCCCACCCCCTGGACAGCCCCCACCCCCTGGACCCTCCCACCCCCATGGACAGCCCCCTACCACCTTGGACACACCCTACCCCTTGGACATCCCCTCCTAGACACCCCACCCCACATGAAACCATTACTATGCTCTGCCAAAGTATGAAACAAGTATAATCTGAACCAAAAGAAAACCAAAACCAGACCGGAATCCATACTATAAAAACATTAAAAGTAGACCAAAATAAGAAGAACTAGAGACAAATTAAACCTTCACATATATAACATTCAAAACTTACAATTTCAACTAAAAAAACCTAAATCCAACCAAAACAACTACCAAATACGCAATTATAATTAAAATATTAAAAATTACATTTTACACTACAAACAAACTAAAATCCAATCAAACCTGTAAAATAATTTGACCATTCCACTTGTAAGTGTTTGACCTCTTTAGAACTATTGGGTTGAGGGTAATAAAATATCTACAAATTAAAAGGATAGTAGTTAACATGTATAATGAATAAATCAAATGAAATATTATGGAAAAGTTTATAAGGAAATATTACCAGGTCAAACTTATCAAGTGTTCCAATTGTAATTATTTCATACATAAATCTTAAAATGTAATATTTTCATTCGATGACACCTTGTTGTTCATGAAAATTCTGTTTAAATGAGTGTCAATTTAAAATATCATTTTTATGTAATACATTTAAAATTACAAATTATAAATGGATATTTACCTTTACTTTTACATATTTGGTCTTGGCACTCCTTTTCTTTTTGTTTTTTCAAAAGTAGACCCATCCCCTGTTAGAAAATAATACGAATGAGATAAATTTAAAATTCATTATAATATAAACAACTATTAAGAAATTGAAACTTACTTTTCCAATATATTTTGAAAACTTCCCCGCACATCACCATGGACAGAGCATATCCAATAAAGTGTTTTCTCCCTTGGACAAAAACACCTAACATCCAATGATCATTGATATAAAAGAAAATTTAAGGTTAGTGGTTTTTTATGTTAAAAGATAATGAACACTTTTCTAGATATAAGTTTCATACCTCTCACAAAAAGTCATCATCCAACACTGCATGATTATATTCTGTTCAAATCTTTTAGCAATATAAAGTGTTCTTTGTTCCTCATCCAATACATGTCCTTCAGGGGAAATCAATTGCATGTCCATGAATCCATATACATTTTCCCGCTCATTATTCTCACACATGTTATAAAGATACCTAATATAAAACTACTATAAGTATACATTTTTAATTAATATAACGCAGGGAAAGGTGTTAAGACTTAAATGGAAAAAATATGCACCACATTGATGCCCAACTTATCTCTAGTAATAATCTCCATGATATAATTTTTCACAATCCCCACATTTATTGAACATTCACAAAAATGAGCTTCCATTGGAAACTCATAATGATCTGCCAACAAATTTGAATATCCTGACAATCTTTCAAGACTACTAGAATCTGTATCTGATGTCATAGCCATTTGTCATTGTTGTTGTCTATACCGTATTTCTTTACCTTTGAATTGTTCCTGTAAAAATAAATAGAAAAATATATTAGTTTTCAAATATTTAAACAACTTTAATAAAAAATAAAATAAAATATATAACATATATACCTCCATGGTAATGAGTCGTAGAAGTTTAGATGGCCAAACTAAAAAGTGGCTGATATTATGTCCAACTATTTTCACCTCATATGTAGGTAATGGTAGTCAATCTGATCTATCTATAATATCCTATACAGTGACCCTATGATGCTCTACCTCTAACTTTTGATGACAAACTATATCTATTAAACAATATACTATCCCATATGTAACTATATTATTGTGAGGATCATCAATATACAACTCACAGTAAGTAGGAAGCTGTGGTGAAGAAGTAGGATAACAAATGGGTTCTACTGGCTGAGGTGGGGGAGTGAGAGCTACTGGAGTAGGTGGAGGATAAATAATGGGGTCTGTAGGGAGAGGTGGAGGAGTGGGAGGTAAAGTCTGAAATTGTCTTTGCATGTCTGCAAACATATACTGTACCGACACTATAATCTTTTCCTCCATCATCGCATTAATATTAAAAACTTTAGCCTTCAAGGATTCTATTTTTTATAAACAGCCTCAATGGAAGAAGTTGAAGAATGTGGAAACACTTTTCTTACCGATACATTCATCGGATATCCTTCGGGCTTTCCCAATGCTGCAAATAAAATATCTTACCTCACAGTAGCTGTAAATACCCCCTATGATCTCTGCTTCTCAAGAGAATCATGTATTAATTAATTGAACATTCCTGTAATGATTCAAATTATATAAATAATATAATTAACTTAAATAAATAAAATAAATATCTTACAATCCTCTCAGCTATGATTCTTGATTCTTATGAAAGATATTATCCCTTTTTTCTCTTCTGAGCTCTCTTCTATTTTTCATGTCTAGATAGAGGAGATGGAGGGGCAACCTCTCCAGAGCTTGAAGACTCAGCTCTCAGTTTTTGTAATTTTTTCATCATCATTTGTTCTTCTAATAATGTATACCATCCTCGAGATAAACTATGAGGGTATACTTTTTTAGATTGGATCTTCTAATGAAATTTCCTTGTATGTTGTAAATTAAGAATAAGAAATTATTAACAAAACATTAATAAGATCATTTATATAAGAAAGATTATAAAATTTTACATTTCCCTTACCAAAAATGAATCTTTTCTTCTACTTTAAACAAATTTCCTTCATGTGTATTCATCTATGAAAGGATATATATGACATGGATTTTCATTATTCCTATGACCAAAAATTAAATCAGATGTGAGGGTTGATTTGAAATCCATCCATCTCCTGGAATCCATCGATATTTTTTTTTTCTTAACTCCTCCAGAGTTAGGAATATCAAATGTCATCTGATAAAGAAGAGGTAAAACATATTATACTAGAAACATTTAAATATTAATCAAACAATAGAAAAATATATTACCAAAATCTTCTCCCACAACATAGATATTATCACTTTGTACACACTTATCCAATCATCATACAAAATTCTCACTTTTCTTTTCCCTAAGTTGATACAAAACTCTTAAAATATTTTTCATTTGGACCTCTAGGAATATCATTCTCATAAAACTCCACTAGTATCCTCTGGTCCTGGCTATGGGCAAGTGATAATTTGGGTAAATGTATGCAGCCACATTTACCAACTCTTAAACTCTTCTTTGTCATTATGGGAGCACATGAGAAATATTGGGGAATATAAATAGGTGCATGTGAATGTTCCTCCCTAGAGGTATGATCATGATGCTCATCTCTAGAATCATGTGGTTGGTCAACTGATTGATCTGTCATTATCCATCAAATAAAAAAAAGAAAACATTAGTTCACAAATATACAAATTCAAATATTATGATACTAATGTAAACATAAAATGGAAAAATAACTAAGTTACATAATAATAAACATGGTAAATTTGGTAATCATGTTAAAAAATGGTAAAGATGGTAAACATGGTAAATATGGTAGTGTAATTTTCATTCAAGAAAATTAATAAATATATAAGTTACGTAAAGGTAAACTATGGTAAACATGGTAAAAATGGTAAACATAGTAAACATGGTAAAGATAGTAAAAATGGTAAACATGGTAAACGTGTTAAAGTAATTTTCATTCAACAAAATCAATAGATATATAAGTTATGTAATGGTAACCATGATAAACTAAACTAAACAAAATTAAAATAAACAAAATTTTCTACTTATTTGTTTTAATACGCATTTTAATAAAGAAAAAAATTTCAATATCTAACATTTTATGAAAATAATAAGTGTAAACAAGAAATAAACATATGTTACCTATAATATTAGCAATGTACAAATGGATTTTTTTCCCAAATTCCTTTGTCATGATCGTTCCTTATGGAACAAACCATGTATTCAACATGCTCATCATTATTTTCTGCTAATCTTTCCATGGAAGTAAGGATCTCACATAAATAAGAATCTTCATCAAGTTGATCCTCACCAACATATTGTTTTTTCCCTTGTAAAACAACAAACCACTGCATATCCTATTGATAAACTACATAGAAAATCTGTTTTTCATGTGCTTCCATTATAAAAGAATCTATTGTGTCTTCTAATCTATTCAGATTAACAACTGTCATTACAAATTCATCATGTCTAAAACTATTGTTACCAACAAACCATTTGATGTTAAAAATAAGAACTTTAATTTTAAATTAATCAACCTCCCATATTTCTTCAATGACTCCATAATATGCACTTGATGTATAAATTGGGTTTTTGTCTTTAGAACTCGAAAAATGCATTGCTTCTACAAACACCAATACACCACTATTCTGAACTGCACTTCTGTTGTACTAAGCTTTCATATGAAATGTATAGCCATTAATGGCATACCCAAACCATGTTATCACATTTAAACTTGGACCACCCACTAACCATCTTAATGTCTCTGATACATATGATCTACCGAGAAAGGTCTTTTCAAACCATAGTAATTTTTTTTTCTTGTTCTCATTCAAAATCCACATTTCATTCTTCTTTGGATGACATTCTTTCAACTCATTAATATGCAATTTGATATACAGTTGAGCATCAACTATGTTATTCAAGATGTATAATTCTACCTTCTTCATCTTTTCAGCTGACAACAATTTGAATTTCAAGCCACAAATCCCCCTACCCTCATTATTAACTCATTCATGGTGAGATGGAGGCAAACCTATTTACTCTATCACATCCAATTAGCTCATAAAAACTCCAAAACCTCCTCATAAATATACTTTTCAATAATGGAGGCTTCAGGTCGATATGGATTCCTAACATACCCCTTTAATATTTTCATATACCTTTCAAAAGGATACATCCAATAAAGATAAACTGGTCCACAAAGCTTTATTTCTTGAACCAGATAAACCATTAAATGCACCATTATATGAAAAAAAATATGGAGGAAAATACATTTACAATTGAAAAGGTATATAAATTGCATCATTTTCCAAAACTTTCAAAGCATTCACATCAATCACCTTATAACAAATTTAATTGAAAATAACACAACTTCATTATAGTCTTTCTGAAACAGATGGGCAATATTCCACGCAACGAAACTGGTATAAGTTGTTGCATCATGACGTGACAATCATGAGATTGCATGCCTATAAACTTCCTTTAAAGATACATTTTTTTTTACATTTTAAGAATAACCTTGTGGCACTTTTATATCATGAAGACATTGACAAAATATAATTTTCTCCCTCTTGGATAATGTATGACAAGCTGAGGGAAGAAATTTTCATCTTCCATTAGGATTGGGAGCTAACTCCAAACGTATTCATATTGATAGTAAGTCTAATCTTGCATTCAACCCATATTTTGTCTTTCCTTTAATATCTAACAATGTTCCAATCAAACTATCTCAGATATTATTCTCCACATGCATGGAATCAGTATTATGTTTCACTTCATGATATCTCCAATATGGTAGCCCAAAAAATATTGAACTTTTCTTCCAAATATGTCTATCATTACCATATTTATGCGTCTTTCCCAATGACACATCAAGGTTTTTCACCCTTTCAAAATACACATCAGGGGATAAAGTTTTTGGAGCAATATCAAAATCTTGTGAGCCATTGAATGCCTTTCTTAGTATTCTATAAGAGTGATCCATAGGCAAAAACTTTCGATGACCCATGTATACTGTTTTCCTCCCATGATGCAATTGAAAATATGAAGTCTGTTATTTGCAAATTGGATAAGATTTATGCCCCTTAACACTATATCTAGAGAAATTTCCATACACTGGGAAGTCATTTATAGTGAATATAAACACTTCATGAAGTTGAAAATATTCCATTTTATAAGAATCATACACTCTAATACCATCCTACCATAAAATTTTAAAATCATCAATCAATGATGACAAGAAAACATCAATATCATTTCCAGGTTACTTTAGACCAGAGATCATTATACTCAACATGACATATTTTTTGGTCATACAAACTTCAGGATAGAGGTTTCAAATTACCAATAAAACAGTACATGAACTATGTGTGCTACTGAGGGTTCGATATGGATTCATTCCATCTGTTCACAACCCAATTATGAGAATTCTAATTTCATTTCCAAATGTTGGATACTGCTCATCAATTTTCTTCCATTGTGAACAATTAGCTGGATGTTGTATTTTTCCATCACATATCTACTCATCAGCATTCCATCTTAACCTTTTGGCATCATGTGAATTAGAAAATAAACATTTCAAACAATGAATTATAGGAAGATACCAAAATACCTTGGCATGGATCTTTGTAATATCTACATCAGTCTGTGTTTTTTCTTTAAACTTATACCATGTTGTCCCACATTTAGGACACTTTGACAGAAATTCATATCCCTTCCTATATATCATACAATCATTCGGACATGCATGTATTTTCCTGTTTCCCAATCCAATTAAGCATAATATTTTCATATCCTGATAATGTTAATATCGAAGATCATTGTCTTTTAAAAGAATGTCTTTCAACAATTGAAGTAGCTTTGTAAATTTTTTTTCACTCCATCCATGTTTCACCTTTAGGTTAATAAATCTTAACATCGTCGAAAAAATCATAAAATCCATACAACCAGGATATAATGGTTTTTCAGAATCATCATATAGGCGTGAAACTGTCAGTTCTATCTCAATTTGTTCTTCTACAATATCACGAATCATTTATTCAATTCCATCTGAGTTACTATATTGAAAATTATAATCATCATTAGATTTGACATTCTGTCGAGTTTCACCATGCCAAATCCAAGGGCTATAACTCAGATTAAAACCATGACAAATCAGATGATCTTTGATGTCTCTAATTTTCAACTTCTTCATATTCAAACATTTCAGTCATGGACAGAAAAACATGTCACTACTTGGAACATTTCATTTAGAAAATTCCAAAAAGGAATCAACAACTTCCTCGTATTCATTATTCATTTGATGTGCCATAATACTACTTTGAATCATTATTACCTATAACAAATATCAAAATTATACATCTTTTTAAGATAATCCAATTTTTAATTTATATGAAAAATATCATAATTTGAACGTAAAATTTTTTTGAAATATAAAACAAATCTATGCGTATTTGAAAAATATATGCATGAAAATGATTTTAAAAAGAAAGTATTGTTATATATAACAGTTTTAAATTCATCTTGGATCCTTTCCTCTTAAGTTACACAAAGAATACATCCAGGTGCAACTGAATACCAAATTCACCCTTCTGTAAACAATAAATATGAAGTATAATTATTAAAATATGTATACATTCACTACTGAAAATTACACATAGCCCAATGATTTGAAACCATTGGGATAGACCCTAAAACCTCTGGGAAAGAATATCATAAGGGTTTCACACACTCTTGGCATGATGGTCGTTACAATAGCCCTATACTAACGGTTATACTGGAACCATTGGTATAGACTGCCTGAAGTTAATATATGCCAATGGTTTCAATGAAACAGTTGGGATATATATATACCAAGGGGGTTTCCAAGGGGGTGGGGGGATGTCCAGGGGGGTTCCAAGGGGTAGGGGTCTATCCAGGGTGTCCAAGGGGGTAGGGGGGTGTCTAGGGGGTGGGGGGCTGTCCAGGGGTGGGGGTGTCCATGCGGGTGGGGGGTGTCCAGGGTGTGGGGTGTCCAGGGGGTGGGGGAAGTCTAGGGGTGGGGGGGTGTCCATGGGGGTGGGGGTGTCCAGGGGGTGGGGGAGTAGTGTCCAGGGGTGAGGGGGCTGTCCAGCCCCCTACCCCATTGGACAACCCACTCACCCTATGGACACCACCCCCACCCCCTTGGAACCCCCCTGGACATCACCACCCCTGGATATCCCCCCACCCCCTAAACAGCCCCTTCCCCTTTGGACACCTCCCACCCCCCTATACACCCCACCCCTGGATACCCCTACCCACTTAGACATCCCACTCACCCCCTAGACACTACCCCCACCCCTGGACATCCCCACCACCTGGAAACCACCCTCACCCCTACCACCTTGGACACCCCTAGACCCCCACCCCATAGACACCCCCACCCCCCTAGACAACCCCCTCACCCCCTAGACACCACCCCCCACCCCCTGGACACCCCCATCCCCCTTAGAAATCCCCCCTCACCCCCCTTGGACACCACCCCCACCCCCTTGGACACCCCCTGGACACCACCACCCTCTTGGACAACCCCCCCACCTCCTGGACACCCCCACTGCTATGGACAGCCCCCACGCCCTGGAAAGCCCACTCACCCCCCTAGACACACCCACCCCCTGGACACCCCTACCCCCTTAGATAGCCCCCACCCCCTAAAAATCCCCCACACCTCTGGACACCCCCCACACCCCCTGGACACCCCCACCCCTAGATACCCCTACCCCCTGGACAACCCACTCACCCCCTAGACACCACCCCCACCCCCTGGACAACCTCCCACCCCCATGGACACCCCTACCCTCTTGGACACCCCCGGGAAACCCCTACCCCCTAGACACCCCACCCCACTAGACAACCACCTCACCCCCCTGGACACCACCCCACCCCCTTGTACACCCCCTGGACACCACCACCCCCTTGGATACCTCCCACCCCATGTACATCCCCCAACCCTCTGGATATCACCCACCCCCTGGACACCCCCACCCCCACCCCCTGGACACCCCTACCCCCTTGGATAGCCCCCTCACCCCTAGACACCCCCACCCCCTTGGACACCCCTAGACACCCCCACCCCCTTGGACACCCCTATCCCCTTGGACAGCCCCCACACCCCCTAGACACTACCCCCATCCCCTTGGACAACCCCTGGACACCCTGACCCCCTTGGACATCCCCCACCCCTTAAACACCCCCACCCCTCTGGACACCCCTCATCCCCTAGACACCCTCACCCCTGGATACCCCCTACCCCCTTGGACAGCCCACTCACCCCCCTAGACACCACCCAACCCCCCTGGACACCCACCCTAGACACCACCCCCACCCCTACCCACTTGGACACCCCCCTGGACACCCCCACCCCTTGGATACCCCCACCCCCTAGACAGCCCCCTCACCCCCTAGACACCACCCCCACCCCATGGGAACCCCAACCCCTTTAGAAAGCCCCCTCACCCCCATGTACACCACCCCCACCCCATTAGAATCCCCTTGGACAGCCCACTCACCCCTTTGGATAGACCCCACCCCTTTGGACAACCCCCACCCCCCAGACACCCCCTACCCCTTGGACAACCCACTCACCCCCCTGGACACCACCCCCACCCCTGGACACCCCTACCCCCTTGAACAACCCCCTCACACCCTAGATACCACCCCCACCTCCTTGGACACCCCTACCCCCTTAGACAACCCCTTCACCCCCTGGACACCACCCCCACCCCTTTGGACACCCCCACCCCCTTGGAAACCCCCCACCCACCTTAGACACCCCACCCCCCTGGATAGATCTCAATCCCCCTAGACACCACCCCTCACCCCCACCCCCTGGACACCCCATACTCCCCTTGGAAATCCCCCTCACCCCCTGGACACCACCCCCACCCCCTTAGACACACCCTGGACACCACCACCCCCTTGGACTGCCCCCACCCCCTAGAAATCCCCCCACCCCCTGGACACCCCCACCCCCTAGACACCCCACCCCCTAGAAACCCCCTACCCCCCTTGGAAATCCCCCTCACCCCCATAGACACCACTCCACACTTAGACACCCCTACCCCCTTGGAAACCCCCCTCACCCCCTGGACACCCCCACCCCCTTGGACACCCCTAGACACCACCACCCCCTTGGATAACCCCCCACCCCTGTACACCCCCCCTAGACACCCCTACCCCCATGGATAGCCCCTCACCCCCTAGACACCCCCACCCCCTGGAAACCCCTACCCCCTTGGACTACCCATCCCCCTCCCCCCCACACCCCCTGGACCCCCCCCCCCCACATGATAGAACACACAAAATTCATAAACTTGCATGATATAACTTCCATGATTTATTTTACCAGAAAAGAATTTAGCATGGTATAAAAGAACAATATGAAACTTACCATGATAGCAAGAACAAAGATAGAAAAATAACATCTCAAAAAATAAGTTTAGGGCATTGCAAAAAATAAAAAATGAAACCGAGCCGTGTGAGGCTTACTTGAGTGTTGAAAGTTGGCCTGATAGATCTGTCAATAATAATGATGATGAATGATGTTGGAAAAATGAGGCTGTAGGGAATGATTTTAAAGAATCCTTTCTAGGTTTTCCGCATGATAGAGACGAGTCACAGGTAGCCTGATCGATGAAAATAGAATGACTGAATGTGGGGCACGATAAATCATTTAAAATCTTTATCACGTCAGTTATTTAATAACTGCTGTGATAAACCGTTTTTTTATGTTTATAACTTCGGCTATTTAATAACTGATGTAGAAAATTATTTATCATGTCAGTGATTTTATAACCGCCGTTATTAATGGCACTTTATCACATCGGTTATTTTATAACCGACATGATAAATTGCCAAGATTTTCTTTATCATGTCGGTTATAAAATAACCAATGTGATAAAGATCCCAGATTCGATCTTTCACATCGGTTATAAAATAACCGACATGATCAATCTAATCTCAGCATTTTTTACATCGATTATAAAATAACTGACATAAAAATTTTATTTTCATCGATTTATCACATCGGTTAGTTTATAACCGATGTGATAAATCTATTTTTACAGCTTTGCACGTTGGTTATATAGAACTGACGTGTTAAATGTTTTTTCCACTAGTGTTTGAAAATGTAAATGTTTCAAACATTGACTCCCAGATTCTGGGGTCAGGGTATCTACTATTGGAATCAGAGTAGGTTAAGTATAAACCTTGGAAACTATATTTAAGAAAAAATATCTTAGGGAACATAACCTTAAGGTATAATTTGATGAAAATTATAGAATAACATCCTAAAGTTTTGGAAAGGTATATATTATGTGATTTTTCCTTGAAATACACCCCTTTATAAATACAACCAGTGGACTTGGTTCAAACATAGATATACCTAGAGGAAATAAATCTGAAAAGGGTGCATCAGTCTTGACTCAAGTGTAACCTGGTACATGACGATGGGCCTTACTACACATCTAGTTTGACACCCCTAAGTATATCCTTTGGATAATTTATATTTTCTTTATAAACCATCATGATGTATTTGAATAGATGATTTAAATAAATGACCTAGGATAAACCTTAGACCAAGGAAGGAACTATATTCAAATAAAATATTTATGTATAAGTGTTTAATACTTGAATTGTAGAAGTGTTTTTACCAATGGTATTTTAGAAATAAGATTTATGAAACA
This sequence comes from Viscum album, assembly GCA_963277665.1. Classification (NCBI taxonomy): domain Eukaryota; kingdom Viridiplantae; phylum Streptophyta; class Magnoliopsida; order Santalales; family Viscaceae; genus Viscum; species Viscum album. The sequence goes on from OY728129.1 coordinate 824,347,502, forward strand.
TCTAATGATCATGTTAAATTTTAAAAACATATATGAATTAATTATATTAATAGTTATGAATAAAATCATGGTTTAATGAGTTTAAGATTGAAAATATTTTTAATGAACCAGGAAAATATTTTAGGTTTTATGTAATGAGAGTATATCAATATTGAGAAAATTCTAGATAAATTTATAGAAAGTATATGTTTTAGAAGAAAATTTATTTAAGAAATAATGCCTTGTAATTTTATAGAAATATTTTTAGAGGTATTGATAACCTTTAGGGTCGATATGACTATTAATGAAATTTTAATAATAGTCATATTAGATTATTGTAATTTGAAACAAATGGGATTTTTTTGAAAACCATAGTAAAATGATTATTTAATTATTACTTTTAATTCAAAGACATCGATTATATTTTTTGGGCAAAATTATAGGAATTATATTAATATAGTTCTAAGAAAAGGAAAATAAGAATTCTTGGTGATAACCCATAACATATGGTAAGGTAGTAGGTCTTAAACCCATGGCCAAAGTATGATAAGGTTTTCTCACCTACCAATGGCCTATGTGATGTCCTGGTTAATGTTTCACTATTTTTTAGATAAAAAACATGACGAATAAATATTAATGATGAACCGGTAGTATTACTTTTTAGGTTTAGAGACTAATGTATTAACTATATTGGTTTTAGAAAATATTAAGATATAGATGGATTGATTTTTCACTCTCTGTGGATCTTATGAACCTTTAAAAGTTAAATTCAGTGCTTCGGGCATAAAAAACATTTTTGGATATTTATTTCTTGGAATAAGTGATGAATTTGATCGAATCACAAAAAAGGATGAAATTTTTAATATAAAATAAAAACATATCAAGTAACAATATTTCCTTATATTCTTAGATTATAAAATAATTCCTTATCTTTATAAAAATTACCTTGAAATACATTTTTATCCTATTACCACCATTTTTTATGATATTAATAACCTTTTTACACATATTAGATTTATATTTTTGAGACCCTAAACTTTACATTGATCATTTAATTGTTTTTATCAATGACTTAAATAAATCTCTTTAAATATTTTCACATTTCCCCTTTTCTATATCTTTACTTTACACAAATGTTTACCTACTTATAAACCCAGTTATATGTTATTCCATGTACTTCACTTTCTATATTGTTAAGAGGATGTTTTACTAACCCTCATCACGATGTGTGTTTTATATCAAATTAATATTCAAATATCAAAAACTATATTACCGATATAAAATTTAAATTGTGAAGACAAAATTCATTTTAGGTGGGGATAATGTAACACCCCAACATTTTAAAATATGAACATCATATTCAATAACATGTATGACACGTAACACTAAGAGTAGAAATGAATATAGCATACAAATACTTTATTATATATTTAATATTTAAAATAAATTCAATAAATTATATAGATTTAAATTAATTAAACACTGAGTTTATCTTGAATTACACACAACAATGATTTTCTTCAATATATTTCATTACACACAAGGTAGAGTTTTACTGAACAACAATATACTATTAATATTATTATTTAATATGATAGTTATTACATAGCCATTGGAATGGAAGTTATTAATAGGATTCACTAACTTATGAAAATATATATTTTACACACATTTATTGGTTATATATTGATTATAAATAATAATAATAATCATTTAAAAGAAAAATAAATGTTTTCGGAATATCTGCATTTTCCTAAAAGACAGTTTACATATGATTGTATCAGATAATTTAAAATTAATTTTCAATACTTATAGATAACTTTTAGGTAAAAATAAAAATTCTTTTAGAAATTGTAATACTGAAATTATATTAGAGAGTTTTTTGGTAATTTTATGAGAAGTTTCATTTTTTTTATAAATAGTGACAAATACTGAATTTTAATTGAAAACTACATTTTCTTATAAATAATTTATAATATTAAATCTTATTTTGAATTGGTTTTAAAGGCACAATAGATAAATTATGCATATATTAGTCTAATTATATTCATTGGAATCATTTTTATATTTAATTTTGATATAAAAACACTATGAACTTTTGAAAATGTTCACTTTAAAAACCCTCTTTATCACCCCATATACGAGGTTAATTTTAAATTGATTTTTTCCACTTATATGAATTAATTTTGGAAAAATGGATTCCATATTTATGAGAAGAATAATTTTTAATTTATAATGAGTTAAAAATAATTTTTTATCAAAATGATCAGTGAAAATTGTTAAAATTAATTACAACGATTAAAAAGAAACCAAGTTTACTTAGTTGTTTAACTTATAAAATAAGGTGTAAAAATAAAAAAATACCGGTATAAAACAAATTTTATAGCCATATTTATACCTTATCCATTTTATTATCGATAATGGATCATTATTTTTTCCTCGTTACTTGAAAAAAACATTCGTGGAATTCACATATTCAAACAAATACAAGTGTACACCTCACCACACTTATAAAAGGGAACCCCCTCTCCTCTCCACTTCACACCTTCAAACCAATTTATTTCTACCAATACTTGACCAAATAACATACCAAATAACATACCCTATTTCAAGGGACATTATTTTTGGAATAAATAAAACCTTTTAAGGTTTTAGTGAAAACCTAAGGAGGATACCTGAAGAAGAGGTAATGTTCTTCTAAAAGAGTTTTTCTTTTATTTACTTCTACACCTCCTTAAATTCATATTATACCATTATTATATAATAAAATCATTATTTTAAATATAATTATATGTATTTTTGTTATTTTTATGAGTTACATCTTCACACACTTCCATCAAACGGGTTACAAAATCATCATTGATGTGTACGATGGACTACGACCTCGTGAACCGAAGTTGTACATTTTTCTATTATCATATTTAGAGGTTGGGAACAATGATGGATTTATAGTTTATAATATATATATATATATATTATTTATTATTTTATTATGATTATCTATTTATTATATCACACATACCTTCATTATTTCTATTTTACGGGAATACGATATCATCTCTCGTGTATAGGGCGGACTACCGCCTCGTGAAGTGATGTGATTTGTTCAAACTTTACATGGAGTGTATTAAGGATGAGTTTAATAAAAATATGTGATATATATGATATAAAAATTATTCTATAATATATATATATATAATTTACTTTTCTTTCTTTCATTTGGATAAGAAAATGGAAATATAGTTCATGCATACGTACGACCTACCATCTCCATGAATGATGTATTTAATTTCTATTGGTCGGAGTGGATACTCAAGAGGGGGGGGGGGGGTTAATTGAGTTCCAATTAAAAATTTTGTTTAAATTTTTTGTATTAAAATCCCCCAATTTAAATAACAAGTTAAATTGTAGTGAATTTATAAAGATTGTAAATGTTCAATTAGTTTCCCAAAGATTGATTATTTCTCAGTTAACTTAATCTTAAGATTAAATTAGCTTTTGAAACTAACATACTAGTTCAAAATAATTAAAAACACTTTATAGTTAAACTATCAAAGTTACTTCAAAATAGACTTGAGTTTCAAAGTAAATAACAGTGGAATATTGAAAATAGTTTAAACAAAAAAAAGATGCACAACAGTGTTAACCAAGAGGTTCAGTCTCAAGCTAAGACTTAGTCCTCTCAAACAGTTCTATATAAACTATGATCCACACCCTGGATCGGGGTCTACAATAGTATACTTACTGTCCAGGTCCTCAGACCTCTACCACAGTTCTACGTGGGAAAACTAAACAATAACACACAGGCTATCCAGGTCACACTTGATCTCTAATACAGTTCTACATAGGATACACAAAGGTGTAAAAGAGTTTAGCGTGAGGATTTCAATATCCTCTAATTCATCTTAGGAGTCAGTGTGTGTCAAAAAATACAGAAGCACAGACTGCTCATAATGTAAAGAAAATGATGATCACAGCAGAGCGAGAATATAGAGATGAGTTTAGAATGCACTTGTGTGATGTCAATGCAGCTCTGGACTCCTTTATATTGAAGCAGATGAAGCTTTGAGTCCTTCTCTGGAATTTGTCTAAAAACCAAAGTTTCATGGTTTTGTTCATTCACTTCCAGTACAGGTGTTTAGATTGAATGAAAGATTATTCCTTGTAGTGCTTGAACCTCCTCTTTGAACTTCCGTTCTTGATGCGTATGAGTGTTCTTCGATTTCTTCGTGTGTTCTTCTCTAAATGTATGTATGTATCTCTTATTATTCTTTACGTATATGTCTCCGTGTATGACTCTGTATATCTTTTATAGTATCTCTATATTCCTTTTATTTCTCCTTTTTGTCTGGAAATGGGATTTATTACCTTTTATAGGTACAAGGTACGGTTCCCTGACATGCCAACAACCCACATTAATTAATAACAGTTGTATTAAAATCACAAAATATGACCGTTGGAAATTAAATTGAAAGACAAAAAAAATAGTTTAAGAAATGGCGTCATAGTAAGTCATAGAAATGGTGTCTACATCACATGGTGTCTAGGTTGATCATGGTGTCTGATTTTCATGGTGTCTCATGCTCACGATGTCTTGTTCATGGTGTCTTGTTCACGGTGTCTTGTTCACAGTGTATTGTTCATGGTGTCTGGCTTCATGGTGTCTGGCTTTACGGTTTCTGACTTTACGGTGTCTAGTTCACAGTGTCTTGTTCATGGTGTTTGGCTTCACGGTGTCCTCTTCATGGTGTCTGCTTCACGGTGTCTGACTTTATGGTGTCTGTCTTCACAGTGTCTGGCTTTACGGTGTCTGACTTTACGGTGTCTGCTTCATGGTGTCAAAAATACATAGCCAGTGGTAGACTCACGGTTTCTTAGACTTTTCAAAGTAATTGTGTGCATACTTAAATAAAGATGATAATATAAAGGATTATAATTAAACATTTTTTAAAGAAGGTATTTTGAGAGTAGATAAAAGATAGTATAAAGTAGGTAAATTAAAAATAGAGCAATTAAGATCTTGCAAGGTTCTTCTTAAATCATGATAAAACTTTAAACATAAATACACATGATTGGATATAATTTATAGAAGTTAACTAGGTTGAATAAGATCTGTAATCATTAACACATGATTAAATAAGATTTTCACATTATTAAATAAGATTTTTGATCATTAAAACATGATTAATGCATGAGGAGTCCAACAATCTCCCCCTTTTTGATGATCACAAATCATGGACAGATAAAATGTATATTGGATGCAACTATAGAGATAAAATCAATTATAGAGATAAAATGCTAACATATAGAAACTTCTCCTCCTTTTGGGATTATTAAAAAGATGAAATAAGAGAGTTTAAAAAGTGCACATTCCATTTATTGTAAACAAGGTTTAGTACAAAACAAAAGAGTAATACAAAAACAATAGTATCCCTATCAAAAATTAGTAACCACTATTCTTCTTCATGGACGGGCCTTATCTTTGCCTTTAGCAATAGTGGCAGAAGAGGAATTCATAGAAGAAGAGGCAGAGATAGAATAAGGCAGAGAAGTGGTGGATAAAGAGGGAAAAGGGAGACCTTCAAAGACTTAGGGAGACAAGGTAGGAGTAAGAGAAGATCTAGGTAATTGTTGATCAAGAATCACAGGACGGATCTGACTGAGTGCTTGTCAAACAGACATGGTGGTTGAGGCTAGAGCAGAGGAGAAGGTAGGAAGCCCAGGTCTGAGAGGTGTAGCCGCTGGAGCAACCATGGCTGTACTTTGGACATAAATATTGGGCCTCAGGAGTTTGATGAAATTTGTAATGATCTCTCCACCATATTGCATGTATTTCTCAAAATTTTCTTTGTTCTCCATAAAATTATCCAATAATCTAGTAAACTCTGTGAGCTTCTGGACTTGGTTCTTGAAATCTTGAGTCATAGGAGGAATCTACTGATTTTCTACAAGGTACTTGAAAAGGATTGTTATATCTATCTTGGGGAAAATTCTGTGGAAGTAGAAATCCACATTCTTAGTAATCTCTTTCTGAGCATCAGTAGCAATTTTGGAGTGTATTTGTACTAGGTCAAGAACTCTATCACTGTTTTTGACCACTTCAATTAAAGAAGTCATATTGAAACCACTGAATACATTCTGAAGCTCTTCTTTGATTGCAGTTCTGAGTAGATCACTGTCCAAGGAGGGTTTAGTGGATTGACCAGATGATTTGAAAGTTGTGGTTAGAGATTTAAGTTAATTCAACACTTTATGAAGAAATCCTGTGTACTCATCAGTGAGTTTACTGAGGTTGGAAACAAGCTCTTTCATTTCCTGCACAATTTTATTATTCCTTTCAGCAATATTTTCATCTAAAGATACTAGATAAGGTTGAATTTGAGACACACCAACTTGTGGGATTTGAGGAGCAGTAGGTTCTATAGGAGGAACAACAGATTCAGATCTCGAATGCAGCTCTCTCTGCATGTATTCAACCATACTTATAAGATTCTTTACTTCATTACTAAGTATCTTATTTTCAACCCACACTTCTTGAATTTCATGGAGAATCTTAGGTTTTATTTTCTAGATAATATTCTCCAATAATAGCAAGGAATCTCCCTCACTTAAATTTGTCACAGGAAGAGGTTGGGTATTTATGATTTTCTCAACTCCAGATAAGAGAGTAGAACCAAATTCCTTCAGATCATCCTTACTTACAAAGGATGGTTGTTCAGGTAGGGTTCAGAAGTAGGGACTGGTGCAGGCTCAGGTTCCTTCTCAGGTGAAAAATTAAAGGCTGATTTCAACTGAAATTGGGAAGAAATGTCAAGTCAGGTTGCTGTAACCTGCTGAGAATCATTCACATCATAGAAAATGGGAAATTTATACTGAGTGTCTACAGGACTTGACTCAGATAGATGTGAGGCTTCAACAGACTCAATATTTGGGGTTTTCTCCTCCTCAATAGGTGCTTCCTTCTCAGTACAGAGAGGCCTAGGATTTTGGTCTTAATCCACATACTCAGATCTGAGTTCCTCACTCATTTCTTGTCTATCCAATTGAAAAGCTAGCTCCATCCGTTCTTCAGCAGAAGGTATAATTTCTGAAACAGATTGTTCCACAGGAAGTTTCTCAAGATTGAACTCTTAAAAAATAGGTATCTCTTCCACTATAGGCTCTTCTTCCGTAGGCTCTTCCATGGTATGTTTTTCAGATTCTTTGGAAACTGATTCTGTTATAGATTCAGGTTGAATTTCCACATTTACAGCTTCCTTAGGAGCAAGGACTTCTTCTTCAAGAACTACATGAGGAACAATATTTCTATCTTCTTCAACAATAATAGGTTCCCTAGGTGGAAATTCAGCCTCTTCTTCCTCTTCTTCAGGATACTCAACAATCTCCTCTGGTTCCAAACCAGGATTAGAGATGTCTTTTGGTCTTGAGGGATAATCCACCGGATTAAATTTCTCATAAAGTTTATCATTGTCTTCCATCCATTCCTTTTTCCAAGGATTATAGTTTATCTTCATTATTTTGATAGTAGCTTTTGAGAGGCAGTAATCATAGTCCATAGTCACTTCCTCATTAGGTCCAACCACACCTTTTGCAAGAAGCAAGGCTGATATTAGCCGAGAGTAAAACAAAGAAGTTGACTTGGATGTTACTTTGATCAACTCACACATATGGTGAATGATATACTTTCACAGGTTTATCTTATGTCCATTTTTCATGAGGTGAATAAAAAACACATATTGATATTTTAACACAGCAAAATCACCTTTTCTTGGACTTACCAAATTCTATACAAACTTCAACAAAAGCCTTGTTTCTCCATCTAATTATGCAGCAATGACTCTCCTCTGAGTGTCATTTCCAGTTAGGGTTTTTAGAGCATCTTCTAGATCAAATAAATTGGTTGAAGGTGGAGGTCCTCTCTGATAATCCTCACATATGCCTTCATGAGGTATCTTAAGGCATGCAGCATATAACCACAAAGATAAAGAACATCTCTGGCCATTGACTCAGCTCCTCACAACAAAACTCTCACCAGAATCAAATGAGAACTGTACGTATTGGTAAAACTGAGCTACTAACCTAGGATAGATAGGCCTATCGTCCTTCGAGAACCATTCTAACCAGCCTTTTTGTTCTAACACTTTCAAAACTGGAGACTTACTAGTCAGAAGCCATTTGGGGAAAATCTCTTTCTCTGGTACAACAACGCAGTTTACCAGATTCGGATTTAAAGGTCTTTCGGGTGTTAGTTTAGGTTCAATCTTCTTCTTCTTCAAGCTGCGCTTCTCGGGTGTCAATGATGACAGACATTTCATTCTTGGAATACACTGATGGTTCGAGCGAGAGAAGGGTTCTAGGGATGAAGAAGGGTTTGAAAAGGGTAGGTAGAAGAAACCCCAGGTGATGAAGCGAGTGATACTTACTTTGTTTTGTCATTTAGGAATACCAAACGTTGCAAAACTAAAAATGCGGGAAGACAAAAAAGGTGAAAAGGATAATTACCATGATACAGATTCAAAAAATAATAATTTTCATGGTGAGACTGTGAGTGGTCATTATGGTGAGACAGTAGACAAGTTTCACGGTGAGACTATGAGTGAACTTTTCAGTGCATTTTACAGTGAGACAGTAAACATCAGACCGTAAGTACAAAATGCTAATGGTGAGACCATAAACATAACACATTACAGTGAGACAGTAAACATGAGAGATAATAACCGAGAAACTGTAATCATGAAATAATAAAGTATAACACAATAAGATATCAAATAGTAGGATTTGAAACAGTAACTAGTGAAGTATCTATTTGAGATTTATCATGCCCAGTTCATGTATGATGTAGTCTATTCTCTCAGAATTTAATGGTTTAGTGAATATATCAGTAAGTTGATATTCAGTACCAATGAATTCCAAAGTTATATCACCTTTTTGATAATGATATCTCAAAAAGTGATGTCTTACATCAATATGCTTTGTCCTAGAATGTGAAAAATGATTCTTTGAGATGTTAATAGCACTTGTGTTGTAATAATTTATAGGTACATGTCTGAATTGATATCCATAATCTAGTACTGTGTGTTTCATCCAAAAAATTTGTGCACAACAACCTCCAACAGCTATGTATTCTGCTTCTACAATAGATAATGCAATAGAATTTTGTTTCTTACTACACCATGATACCAGTGACTTACCTAAAAAGTGACATGTTCTAGAGGTGCCTTTTCCATCTAACTTACAGCCACCTAAGTCAGCATCAGAATAACTAACTAATTCAAATGATTGTCCTTTAGGATAAAATAGTCCTAGATTGGGTGTTTGCTTGAGGTATTTGAAAATTATCTTTATGTCATTTAAATAAGATTCCTTAGGGTTTTCTTGAAAATGAGCACACATACACACACTAAACATAATGTCAGGATGACTAGAAGTTAAGTAAAGTAAACTTCCAATCATTCCTATATAAGTGGTTTGATCAACATATTTTCTATCTTCATCAAGATCCAACTTACAAGTGGTACTCATGGTAGTGTCACTAATTTTATTTCTATCCAAACCAAAACGTTTTAGAAAATCCTTTGTATATTTACTTTTATTTAAAATAATACCATTTTCATTTTCAAAAACTTGAAATCCAAGAAAGTATTTGAGTTCTCCCCTTAAACTCATTTCAAATTTGTTTTACATCATTTTAGAAAAATCAACACATAAATAATTCTTTGAAGATCCAAAAATAATGTCATCTACATAGATTTGAACAACTAAAACATCATTAGAAGTTTGTTTTATAAAAAGAGTAGGATTAGCTATTCCTTTTGTAAATCCTTTGGAAATAAGAAAGGTACTCAGTATTTCATACCAAGGTCATGGAGATTTCATTAAACCATAAAAAGATTTTGATAATTTAAAAATATGATTTGGAAAATGAGGGTTTGTAAATATAGGTAATTGTTCAACAAAATCATCCTCAACTATATACCCATTTAATAATGCACTCTTAACATCCATTTGATATAGTTTGAAATTCACATGTTCTGCATAGGCAAGTAGGATTCTGATAGCTTCAAGTCTGGCTACTGGTGCAAAGGTCTTCTCATAGTCAATTCCTTCTTCTTGACTATAGCCTTGTGCAACTAGTCTAGCCTTGTTTCTAACTATGTTACCAGCTTCATCAACTTTATTCCTAAAAACCCATTTGGTGCCTATGGTTAAAGTGTTCTTAGGTCTTTCAACAAGTTTCCAAACTTTGTTCCTTTCAAATTGATTCAATTATTCTTGCATAACCATCACCCAAAATTCAGTATTGATTGCATCATTGATATTTTCAAGTTCAAGCTGTGACAGAAAATATTGATGTTCAACCTGGTTTCTCAAAGAAGCTCTAGTTTGTGTCCCTCTATCCAAATCTCCTACTAAAACATCTAAAGAATGATTTTTAATAGTCCTAGTTGGTCTAGAAAAATTAGGGCTAGAAATTTCAGTTTCATTTATTGGTTTGGGTTCTACAGAAGTAGGTTCTGAAAAATTTTCAAAACTGGTTGTCTTAACAACAGGTTAACTATTTTTGTTATTAAGGTATAGAAAGGACATATCTTCCTCAAGACTTTCAAGAGGGGTCTTAGGTTCATGTGGATCATTTTCATCAAATTTGATGTGTACAGATTCTTCTACACATTTGGTTCTCTTATTGAATACTCTATAGGCTTTACTTGTTGTAGTGTAACCTAGGAAAATTACTTCATCACTTTTGGAGGCAAATTTGTCAAGATTATATTTAGTGTTAAGGATAAAAACTTTGCAATCAAAAACTATAAATTAATTAACCTTAGGCTTCCTATTATTCCAAATTTCATAAGGGGTCTTTTTAAGAATTGGTCTAATCAAGTCTCTATTGATAATTTAACAAGATGTATTGAGAGATTCATCCCAAAAGTAAATAGGTAAGTCATATTTATTGAGAATTTTCCTAGTAATATCTTGAAGAGTCCTATTTCTTATTTCTAATACACCATTCTGTTGAGGTGTTCTAGAAGCAGAGAAGTTGTGACTATAACCATTATGTGAGCAATAAGATTCAAACTCCTGATTTTCAAACTCACGGCCATGATCACTTCTCACGGCCATGATCACTTCTCAAGGTCTTAATTATCAATATTCACTTCCTTTTTTTCATTTTTATGATCATTAATGTTTCCCAAAATATCCACATTACTTATCATGGATTTGATTATTTTTTAAACCGTATACCATTCTTATATACGATGTTTACTTTGAATTTTATTTGATTAACCATGAGAAATATTGATAAATCCATACTCTTTAATCAATACAGATATTTGATATGTCACATCAATTTTGAATTAAAATGATTATTTGATATATGAGGAATGCTTTGGATAGGTACAACATGGGTGGGTCATGGATATAGATAGCCCCTTGATACATCGATACACTCATACGATAAATAAGTTGGCTGGAATAAGTTAAATGGGTTTCTTCCCATTAGTTTTAAACCACATTATGAAACATTTTGATGGTAAAGGTTTCATATACATAGTAAACATGACATATAATAATTAATAATTTCCATAATTTAGTATCCATTTTTTACTATATAATAAAATTTCACTATGACGTTATCTCTATATTCATTTCATTATTAGTTCATTGATTAAATGTCTTGTGTTTTAGTTATTTAAAATTTCATATCAATTAAGCCTTATCGATTTATAATATTCATGTCATTGATTAAATGGAATGAGTTTTCAGTTATTTACCTTTCCATATTGTTTACACAATTCCTTCCTAGTTTATTAATTTCATGGAACGTGTGTTCAATTATTTACCTTGCCACATTTTTTACAAAAATCCTTATCACTTTATTAATTTAATGGCATGTGTGTTTAGTTATTTACCTTGACATATTGATTATTCTCATTGATTCATTATTGATTTTATTATACTTAACCCTTATTGATATAATTCATGAGAAATTATCTCTAGGTTTGAGAGAATTCTCTAGAGAGAATCCTTTATGCACAACCATATCCATTTTTAAATAACCCTAGAAAAATTATGTAACATGATATATATATAACTAGTTTGAGAATTAGTAATAGCTCAAAGTCTCTTAATAAATTTATTAATTCTCGATTAAACACATATATAATAATTATTATATTGTTATTATATTAATGACTGAAAAACTATGGATATTTTAATCATAAATTCATTAAATAAATTAATATTTATTTAAATAACATTTAGTATATCATTCTTGTTGGACCCATGGCTTGGTTAATCCATCGTCCTCAATATTTATCAAACCATTGAATAATGACAATGTATTTATAAAATAAATATCACTACATTATTCATTCACTAATTAAATAAATTTTTTATTCATTAAACCAAGAATAAATACTTATATAATATTCATGTAATCAAATAAATAATTATTTTATACCTTTTAAATAATCAAGAGATAAATAAATATTTTGTATTTATATAATTATTATCTACCTTGTGAATAAATTTTTATTTAATATTAAACTACATATATATTCTCTAAAATAACAAGTGTATTAATATTTATGATCAAATATCCTTAAATAATTATTAATCCATAATACATGAATAATATTTTTCAAACTATTAAATTTAAAGAGAATTTAACTGGGGTTCTAGATACATTTATCATGTGACCATCTATGCCTCTATCTTAGTGACATTATGAGAATCATACCTAAAGTCCTAGATTAGCATCTACAAATACACCCAAGCACCCATATTGATGGAATTTACATATTATAGTGACAAAAAAACAAATGAATGTTCATAGTGAAATATAATCCCTTTGGCATGATATCTCAAATAAGAAGGTTTCATACTTTGTGTTATCAACCAATGTTTGTGATTTCTCTTTTATTGTATTTATATAAATGAACATTTCAATGTCAAACCATGGATGTTGATTTTATTGAATGGTTACATTCTAATAAAAGGGCTAGATATATCATCTTCAATAAGTGGAAGGCATAATTTTTTTTCTCAAATTAGTTGTTTAATCATACCACTCATGGTGCACCAAATGTATCTTACCTCATTGCATGTATATGTCATCATGGTTTTCATCAATATATCATTTTACACAACTCAAGCTATGAAATAATAAAAATCAAAAAGTCTAAGTATTATTACACATCCTCATATAATTTAATATTCTATGGAACATATAACATGTGGAATTCCTGTGGTAAAATATGTTCCCATTAACTCCTCTCTTGGAGATAACCAAGGTTGAACTTAATGTGAAGAAGTATTGATGTCTAATGATACCTACCCCTGATAGCATGCATTATCAATGTCCCTTCAGATGATGTCATTTGGTCATAGAATAAGAATTTAAGAATATCATCTTAGAAATTCAATTTTATCATCAAAATGAGGAACTTTTATGACCATTCAATATGAAAGACACTCTAAGTGAAATATCACTTTGATGTCACACAGAAGAACAATTATTATGTGATAAAAAAATTATGAATATTAAATACCATAAATATACTTTTAATCTAAAAGTACTTTGTTCTGGTGAACCAAATCCAACATATATCTCATCATTCATTAACCATCCTAAAATAACTAGGATTTATTGAGATCTCAATTAGAATTTATGACATGAAAAAATAAATAGGGATATTGAAGAGTATATATCATGACTCTTGGTATACCATAAATTTAAGGTAAAATGAAAAATTATTAAGGGGATAGTGAAACCATTACCCATGCTTATTGAAAATGGGATAACGTCACCATGGATTTAATTATAGGTTTTCCTAACACCATTAAAGACCAAAATGTCATTTGGGTTATCATTGATGGCATTATGAATTCATTACATTTCATTTATTTTTGAGAGGATTTCTCACTTGATAAATCAGATAAGATATACATATGGGTAGTGGTAAATCTACATAAAATACCACTCTCCAGTGTATCAAATCATGATCAAAGGATTAAATTTAAGTTTAGTATAAGTCTACCACATTTATTGTGAATGGAATTAAGATTTATTATTAGTTATCATACTCATATTTATGGTCAATCTGAAGGAACAATTCAATCCCAATATAATATTCTATGACCACACTCAATGGATTTCAAAGAAGGTTGAGATAAACACCCTCCCCTGGTACAATTATCATATAATAACATATTCTATTATATTATTCAAATGGCACTTCATGAGGCTATTTATGGGAAGAGTTATAGAACATTAACATGTTGGGATGAAGTCCAAGACCATATGATTCTAGGACTGAATATTGTTTAATAAATATTAGAGGGGATTCAAACCATTCAATGATACATTAAGGATATAAAAATTTCATATAAAATCTATACTAATAATCGTCATTGAGATTTTTAATTTAAATTTGGAGAAAAAATAATTCATTTAAATATCACCATGGAATAGGTTTATAAGATACAGTAATATGGGAAAGTTGTTCTGTTTTTAAAATTTATTGAGGGTATAACCCTCTTTTATTATGAAAATAAAAAAAAACTTTTAAAAATGGTTTATAGGGATCCCAAAAAATGTCTTGAAATCCAAGGGGAACATATACATAAAAAACAAGACCTGAAGTCCGATACATGGTTTGAAGAACCTAGAGACTCATAGGACCAGAAAACGCCCCATGGGAAGAAGATGTCCCGAAGGCCTTAGAGGAAGAAAGCTTCATGAAAAGCACCAGAAAAAAATATCCCCCTACCAAAGAAACTACACCTTTACTTCCTATCAATAATCCTGCATCACCCCTTCCAAAATATGTGCTTTTTTGGTCTAGAACAAAGAGGTAGGACACTCTTCCACCCCACATTGTAGTGTGGGGTAAGATCCGAAGATAAGTTCTGGTGCAACTATCACTCTTTTGATCCTACCACCCAATGAAGTTGGCATGACCATGATATATCATTATCCTAATACTCCACATCAACTAACTTAAACACTATATATAAATACATGAGGTTGGATTCCCATCCCTCCCTCATAAAAATGAAGAAAGATATATAAATGATGGGTATCATCACACCCATCCCTCTATCGAGGTCTCACACCCATAGGAACTTGAGTGATGTGTTGAACCACCTTCAAAATGAACCAATACATTATTTAGGTATCATCATGTCACATGAAACATAAACATATCCTAGAGGCCCAGTGCCCAGAGGCCCAAAAAAACATGGCATGAAGGACCAAAGGGAACTGAAAATCCTAAACACCTAAACTGACTACCATGTGACATCCTAAGTCATTACCACCCCCTAACATCATACTATGTATATGAAACACCATTATAACTTCCTAAAGCTATGTAGTTGTCTTATATAAAATCTAGGGGTGATGTTATCTTCCCATATTCCTTCTAGAACTGAGTCTACACTGTCGACACCACCCAAATCCATAGACGCCGCATCCCCCCACCCTAAATCCCACATGTGTTGAAGTAAAAATTTTATCCTCAGTCAAAGAAACTCAATTTTCACTGCCTGACACCTCCCTAATTGTGTTGTCGAGCTCATCAAATTAGATGTTTATTTTTAACTAGAATTTCTGCAGTATAGCAATAACCCTAGGTCATCTCTTGAAGGAGCCTTAGATCATTAATTACTAAATGAGGTTCTAATTAAGAAACTAAAATGGGAATGGGGTTTTATAAAACTTGGGTTTTTTTATGAACAAAAATTGAAATTATATTACTACTGAGAGAAACCAGTTAGAGAAATCGTGATCAACCCAGGTAAGTGTCCCTTGATGCTCAATCCGTCATTTCTCTCAAGGGAAAGGGAAGGATCATTGATTCCTTGATTTTATATATACTGAAACCAGTAATGGTATGTGATTTCTTACTAGGTTACCACCTAGTATTTGATCGATCAATTATATTGATTATCGGCAACCGCTCAAAATCAACAAAATGAATCGATGTAAAAACAGAACTCATTCAGGAATCACATCAACAATGTGATGAGATGACCATCATTGATAAAAATATTCCACAAGAAAAGAACATGAATATTAATAGGTTTAAGATCATGGATTTTATCAACCGATGCAATCCATTTTCAAACTCATGAAAGGGAGGGGTGAGAAAAGAGGCAACCACACTCAAATCATCACAAGATCAGTGTTATGCATAGAAGCATGTGGATTCTTGTTCCTTTGTTTGTATTTGATCATACCAGAATAAACACAAATTTATAAGTTATAAATGAATAAAAATTTACAACAAACCTGGAAATCAATTACCTTATGAATATTACAAGTGTGGAGCTCGTGATTACAACAAGGAACACCCCCCAAATTGATCACTAAGAGGTTTAGAAGTACATGAGGTAGAAGAGAAATAAAATGGGTAAAAAGAGATCTAAAATTAGACTTAACTTCACCCATGATCTTTAAACATGAGATAATGAGGTGGAGGAGTGATTTTATGGACAAAAACGTCACACTTTCCACAAAAGAGGTAAAGTGCCTAAGGGACTAGGTCACTATTCAGGATAGAATTTTTAATCCTTCTTTATCTGGATAGTTTAATGACCAAAATGTGTTAAATTGACTTAAAATTCAGTGGATAGGTGAACCTTAGAGTTATCTATCCATTTAATGTGTACGTAGACCAATTGGATCTTTGAGGCCCGAGTTATGGCTTAAATATAGAAGGGTGGTCCAATCTGGCCCGCCCAGAATTTCTTCACATTGTGGGCCTATTTTGGGCCTCCAAATGGATGAATTGGGAATCATGATATTCTATAGAAATGTATACCACATTTTTTTTAAATCATATACCCATTTTTAGTCCAATTGGATGCGCATATTATCCACATTACAAATAATTTTCCAAATGCATGCTTGGGCTGTCGCGCGGCTTGGACCATTTTGCTTGAATTCCATCACGAGCTCTCCAAATCACCTCCTCCTACAATTTAAACACCAAAACAAATAAAATTGACCTATTAAATAGTGATAATAATTAATTAATTGGTTCAAATATAAAGTAAAAGTTATTATTATATTTGTAATATTCATTACAAATCCAGTTAAAAACAACAATGTAAGGGTGGATTTGAATAGTGAAATGCTATGTGATCACTCCCACATTTTCTACATCCATCACTGAAGCCACACCCAAATCACTTACACGAATGCCACCACCCTCCATCTATATAGATTCCACAATTAAGATATTGCCTCCACAAAGTCCAATTTCAATAGAAGAAGGAAATATGTTCATATCGACATTAGAAAAATATTATATAGAACATATATAACCATGATAACTAGATCATAGAGAGGGAAGGTACATCACTACGCCCAGATCAACCTGACTAGGAACTAAAACCATGAATTCCACTAGATAGGGAATCCTTAGACACATTGTCCCCTTAAAAACCCACGATTTCATGGTGATGGTATATTATTGACTTGTACTTCCATTGATCCTCTCTTAAGTGAATGATGTTTATCATGTACCACTTTTGATGTAGTAAATTCCCAACCCTTCAAATGAATTGAACTTAGAGGTAGTGTAATTGGAACATAATTTTTCTTACATGGAACAATATATAGAAATTTTGGATTTTAGGGATAAATTATTATAAAAAACACTCTCTAGGATAAATTTACATAGAGAAATAATATGTTTGTGGAAGAAATGTGGTAAACTATAGATGTATTAAGACAAATTTAACCTCATTTGTTTCATCAGTGTAACATAATTTGGAGGGTAAAATTATTTTAATGGGGTATAATGAAACACCATATAATTTTAATAAGTATTTACCTTTAAATAAATATTTTTTTTCAAAGATTATGATATACATGACACCAAACTAAAGTATAAAATGTTTTGTTATGGTAGAATATTACAATAAAAATTGCAATAAAGTATTAAATAACTAAATGAAACATAATTAGTAAAATTAATCAAGGAATGAAATCAAATGTAAATTAAAAAAAATATAATGTTAAAATTATCATCATCATGATCTACTATGAAGACAACACCATTCATGATAAATATCGAAAAAATAAAACATGTTAGAAATATTATAAACATTTTGAAAAAGATATAATATAATAGAATGAATGTTTTTAGAGATGTATGTAAACCATTACATATATGGTTATCAATTATATAATTGTTGGACTTATAGTAATTAGATATTTAACTATTTGATATATATTTTATCCAATAAGTTCATTGATGTGAAGTAATAATTTGTAAAAAATTAAAAATTATATATTTTACATATAATAAATAACTCTAGAATGAAATAAAAATTTAATAATTAATTAAAATTACTTACTATAAAAATATATTTTTTATTCAAAATACATCTTACATGTTATCAAATTATAAATTATAGAAATTATGTGGATTATCAAGAAGAGATTTATTCAAATCTAGATAGCCCCCAAATCTTGAAATAAAGGTTTTCAAATAACCAATATAGCATGAAATGGATTCAAAAGGGTGATAAAAATTACAGAGTTATCCAATGTCTCTATAAAGTAAATATAGATTTAAGGATAACCAATTAAATATGGATTAATGATACCCTATTCAAAAATAAAAATGATATTTCATGTGTTTTCATGGAATAATTCCAGAATATCTATAGGGAAAAAGGTGCTGGTAATATCCCTCAACTAGATAATATTCAATGATCTTCTATTGAAGACCATCAAAACTAAGCCTTAACCATGTATCTCCTTGAGTATGAACTAAAATAATCACTTTTTTTTAAATTTGGAAAATATCACAGGATAAGATGGTTTAAGTAATATGTTTTTTATGAACTACTAGGACATTAGTCACACAAATTTTACCAATGTTGTGAGAGAGTTATTCTTGTATGCATAAAAAATCATGGAATTAATTATTACATGATAATATTGATTTATAAAAAGTAACATTGAGATGAAATAAAATATTTCAGGCTAATAATAATTTGGAACACTATCCCAAATTTCATCTATTTTTTTTAAACGAGGCTTGGAAAGATAACTAGTTACTTCATCACTCTTAATTAGTTTGTATTTTTTCATGTCAGGAACATTAAAAATGTCCTTTTTCATTTAATTGGAATTAATTAGAGCCTTGAATAATAGATCAAAGTATGGAAACATTTGTTTAATGATTTATATATAAAAGATCTTCGACATAATAAATTTTAACTTCATTGTGTCTGTTATTGAGAGGTGTGAAGTCTCCAATGTCATTATTAAAATGGTTAATGTTATTATGAAAAGTGAAAAAAAATTTATTCTTATCAATGGATCTCCAAGAGAGTGTTTCTGAATTCCTCAAAGGTGTTAGGTATGAAGTCCCTATAAGGTCTCCAATATTAAATTAATGAATAATAATTAAGTAGATTTCTCAATGATCAGACATTTTCCAATTATTATGAATGAATAAATATTAAATGGAACTTTTTTATGTATTCACACCTTCTATATGTTGATCACATATTTTTATTTAGGGTAACCTCTAAAAAGACATTGAAATCAATTAAATAAATATTTTATCAATATAAATATTTTTAGGTAAATTTATAAGAAATTAAAATACTTTTTAGAAGTAAAATTATCTTCCAAGAAAAATATAATGGCTAGAATGCTTAGAGTTAAGAGAGGGTCCTTTCCCATTGAAAACATAGATTCCCCCTATTTCTGGGAAAAGTGAAGAACTACTATATTGGGAACATATATTTAAAAATTACTACCTATTTTGGTGGTTAGAATGGAAAAGGTCGGTCCCTTTGGGGGGTGTTATTTGGTCAACTTATTGATTACATCTATATTTATCTATAATTTATCTATGTATTGATAGTCTGTCAATATTTTTAAGAAGATTAAAAATACGATTACAAATTTCATATGGACTTTGAGTGTACATGAAAATAATAACTTTATTGTGTCATGGAAAGAGTACACCAATCCCTTTTATTTGGGAAGCATTGGAATCAAATATCTCAGGAAGTTTAATGAATCTCTCATCATCAAGTTTACATAAAACCTCATGACATTTGAGGATAAAGCCCGAGGGTTTCTGAAAAACTGATTCATACCAATGTAGAAGAGTGGATTTTCATTTTATATTTCATAAACTATATGGCCTGATATCTAACACTCATATCCTTGGACGATGATATTCTCAAAATGGATTGTTTTTATTCACTCAAATATAAACATTTTATGTAGAGTAAGGATGGAAGAACCTGTAAATGAACCTTTGGTGGTTCAAATAATCATATATAAAACATATATTGATGAAATTACTACATTTATTGATGTATTTTATGGATTTATTTTTCCTAAAGTCATTCTGAAAATTTATAACTATGTATTTGTTGATAAATATATACAGGTGTGGACTCTGAATGCTAATGGCTTCATGAATTCTAAAGAGTATTACTAGAGTAAGTGTGAACAAAAAATAAGTTTTCCTAAAGGGATTATGAAATTTATAAATCCTTTAACCACTCCCTAAAAATATATTATTCTATGAGAAATATGAAGAAAATGGATTCCCATTGATGATAAATAAGAGAGTAATTTTAGGAAATTCATTTTGGCATAGCCCTTATGTTTGAAGAAAACTGAAAATATTAAAAAAAACTTTTTTTACTTTTTCATCTGTGAATAAGCTCATGGAATAATTGAAGAATGTATTTTGAATCAAGTTGTTATAAGAGAATCAATTTACAACACCGATGGATTCCATCATCAATTATGTGTTGGGAATGTATTGTCTCAATAATACTATGTAATATATGTTGATTTTGATTCTCACAAATACCCTTGTTTATTTTATAATGAAGTTGTGTTAAGTATGTTTCAGGTTTATATATCATGATTTTATTTATATCTTTGATGGAATGAAAAGTTATGGGATGTGTTATGGAAACACTATTTATACCCTTTGTTCGGTATATGAACGTATGGATTATCATCCCTACACTACGCTAAATATTTTTAATATGGATCAACATCCCTAGGATGAATATTAAATGTATAAAATATCAAACATACATTGAAGTCTAGAATCACTATTCATACCCTACATTAGAAGATTAAATGTATGGTTAATCAATGCTATGTTTGGAATCTTTTGATGAAAGGATAAACATATAGATCATCATCTATACGTTACTTCTGTTCCATACACAATGTGCAAAGGAAAGTATGGTTAATGAACCAAACATTTGTAGGAAACCTATTCTATGTAAAGGAACCATACACTATGAAAATGAACCCTACACTACAAAAATTAACCCTAATCTACACAAAGTAACCTTGCGCTATAAAAAGGAACCCTATGCTACGCAATTAAACCCTATGTTTGACTATTTATCAGCAGAGTTTTATTGTTGTGATTTTATCCGAAATTCATGAAATGGTCTTGAACGATTTAAAGAATCATTCAATGATCATTTTAATTGATTAAAATAACTATATTTATCTAAGTAAACCACTCTATTATTAAGGAAAGTTACAACTCCCCTTGTCAATTCAGGTTTGAATATCTATATTCTATTAGGCGATTTTCTTAGATTTTGGATACTGTATCAAGATATCTACTATATATATTCTACTAGTGTATCTTTTAAAATTATGGTTGATATAACATTCACACATATGACTATAATCCTATTAATATCTTTTACACTACGACTGCAATGGATGATTGACTTTGAAGCTACACTTTGGAGACATACATATTTCAAACATCGTGTTGTTGTAAGATTACTACTTCTTGTTGATATTCATATCGAAGATAATTTTCAAACAAGATAACTTCATAATTATTATTTATTTAAGACTTTCATTTTTGAAGAATAAGATCCATCTAATGTCAGTTGCTGCTACAACTATGAAGATAAACCCAAACCATCATCAAATCAAACTCTTTTGATTTTGGAGTATCAACTACTCATACTCAGTTGTAGTTTAAGTATCATCTTCTTGCACTAAGATAGGGATAACCTGTTCCCTATAAAATAATAAGAAGGATCTATTTAGAATTGTTTTTAAAGGTGTCAACTGACTGCACTCAGTTTTGGATTTGAAGGTCTAGTAATAAGAACACATTTCTAGTGAAATTCACCAAGCTCGTAGAGAGAGCATTTGTGTAGTGAACTAGGGGATATTTGTGCCCCGAACCACTATAAAGTTTATGTGTTCATTATTTTTTTATCCACTATTCATACTCATTACAGAAGATAACACAACATATATGCATAAATATCTAAGATATTTAAAAACTAGAATATGTTGACATTTTCAAAAAGATGCAATTCACCCCCTATTGTGTTGTCATTGTATTATTTAGACCTAACAATTTAAATCAGAGGTGATATTTTTGGGATAAAGATATAGAAAGATGAAAAGAATAAGGTAAATATAAAGAAGATGTCAATGGATGATCCTAAAGAAGGAATGTATATAGTTCATTCTAAATACTTTAATGGTGAAAACTATGTATGTTTGAAATCACAAATGATTATCTATCTAAAGAATCATGGAGTCAAATTCTATTCTAAGATCATTACTCATTATGTGATTCCTAAAAAACTAGAGACTTGGACTGCTAAAACAAAAGCTGAATATGACATCAATTCAAAGGTAATGAATGTTATTATATATGGACTTAAAACTAATGAATTTAATTAAGTTTCACAATTCCCTACTTATTATGAATTGTGGAAAATTATTATAGTTCCTTATGAATGAATAGACAATATTAGATAGATGAGATATTCCCCAACAAAGCTAAAGTTTGAAACCTTTAGAATATTTCATGGTGAAATCATCAAACAAATTAATAGAAGGTTAAGAGATATTTTTAACAATATTACTGCCTTGGGTGATCCCCTAAATCAATTTGATCAAGAACTGAAAGTATTAAGAGTGATTTCTTCTAAATGGAATGGAATATCTGTGAATATCCGACAATCATCTCCTATCAAGAATTTAACTATGAAGAAACTGATTGGAACATTGATGATGTATGAATAATAAATTCAAGATGAAGCTGAATATCACAAGATTATAGTAAAAAGGGAAAATACTACTCTCAAAGTGACATCTCAGAATCATAACCGAAAAAAACAAGAAGTCAAAATAGACAAAAATTTAGACTCCTCAGTATCTGAAATAGAACCAACTCAATTATCCAGAAAATTTAGTAGATTTTACAAGAAGAAAAGAGTCCTTATAAAATACATTAAAAATGATGAAAAAGAACCTTGAGGGGTTTAATGTTATGAATGCAAACAATTGGGTCACATTAAACCTGATTGCCTCCAACTCAAAGATGAAAGAAGAAGGATAGAAAAAAATTATTAGAAGAATGATGATTATGAGTATAAAGGAAAAAGATCCATGAATACTTTGTGGAGTGTATCTAAATACTCCATCATCTATTCAAAATATGATTCAGATAAAGAGCCACAAAAACTGTAATCTGACATGTGATTTATGGATAAGGAAGAAGAAGTGGTACAATCCTATTACTTTTTTGATTCTGGAACTGGTAGTTGATAAAATTTTAAATTAGCTGCCTATTGTGTAATGTTAGAAGAAAAATATGATTCTTTATTAGAGAAACATAAATAATTGAAAAATATTCACAATGTTGTTTTAGGTGAAAGAGACACAATACTAAAACAACATTAAGAATTAAATGAAAATTTCAATTCATCTACATCACACTATATCGATCATGAGAAAAAGGATAAAAGAATTACAGGATGAAGTAGAATCTTATAAAATTTACGCTCTTATTTTTACTAATGGATAAAATAATCTCAATTATATTTTTGGAAAGAATACAATTAAAAAAATTGAAATAGTAAGCAAGGGTGAAAAATCAAAACTACACAAAAATTATTTTGTTCCCAATTCAAAAAATGATACCTTCTATTATTGTGGAATAAAAGGTCATTACATTAATAACTGTAACTTGATAAATCCTCAAATTAGTGCTATTAAATTATCTTACAAGAAAAAAAGTACACAAGAAAAAAAATATATATATATATGGTATATGGAAATTGGATAATACAATAACATGAGTGGAGACTCATCAAATTTCCATACATTGAATCATATGGATGGAGGTCTAGTCATTTTTTGTGATGATGCAAAAGAAAAAATTGTTGGAGTTGGAATTGTTGGAGATTTAGAGACTGTCTCAACAAAAAAAGTATTGTATATGCAAGGTCTAAAACACAAACTCATAAGTATTTCTCAAATTTGTGATGATGGATTTTATATTTATTTCTCAAACAATTCCTTCTTAGTTTTCAATGATAAAATGCTTAAATTTAGAGTACTAAGAATTGACAATGTTTATACTTTGGATTTAAATTTCCTCTGTAAACAGAAAGTGAATTGTTTATATTCTAAGACAAATGAGTCACGGATTTGGAATAGACTACTTGGAAATTGAAATATATATATTATTTACATAATTAATCTAATAAAAAATTAGTTTCTAATTTTTCTAGTCTTAAATTTGACAATGATAGATTATACAATGCATGTCAAATTGTAAAATAACAAAAATCATATTTGAAATATATTAACAAAATTGTTACATCTGAACCATTAGAACTTATCCATATGGATTTTTTTGACCATCAAGAGTATAAATTTTGGCTAGTAAATTATATTTCTATGTTTTAATTAATGATAATTATAGATTTAATTTTGGTATATTTTTTAAAACTCAAAAGTGAAGTATTTATTGTTTTTGAAAGTTTTGGTAAAATTGTTCAAAATGAAAAAGGTTTTAAAATAATTTAATTAAGAAGTGATCATTGTGGAGAATTTTAGAATCAAGAATTTAATTCTTTTTTTCCCAAACCTAGTAATTAAACACACCTTTTTTGCACCAAGAACACCTCAACAAAATGAAATTATTGGAAGAAGAAATAGAGCTATTCAAGAAATGGAAAGGACTATGTTGAATGAATACAGTCTTCCTACCTACTTTTGGGAATAATCTATAAGCACAACCTGCTATATCATGAATAGAGCTTTAATAAGACAATTTTTTAAAAGGACACCCTATGAATATTGGAATAATAGAAAATCTAAAGTAAAATACTTTAATGAACTTGGATGAAAGATTTATATCTTGAATATTAAGGACAACCTTGGTAAGTTTGATCCAAAATATTATAAAGGAGCATTTTTAAGATATTTTTTACCTATAAAGACTATAAAGTGTTTAATAAATATTCAAAGATTGTTGAAGAATCAGTTCATGTGAAGTTAGATGAAACCGACCCTTTTATTAAAGAGAAAGATCAAAGTGATGAAATTACTGATTCATTTGACAACATGAGACTTAAAATCCCTAAAAATTATTTTGAAAATGATATTAATAAAATTCAGTCCAATCCACAAAAACATGAAACCGAATAACCTAAAATTTTCTTGCCTATATAGTATAGAAACTTAAAGAACCATCCTTTAGAAACTATCATAGGAGACCAATAAACCAAAATTATAACTATAAGAAATGTAGGAAACATATCTGAATTCTCTGCCTTTCTATATTATTTAGAACCAAAATCTATTGAGAAAGAATTAGAATATGAGAGTTTGATGTTATAAAAGCAATAAGAGCTAAACCAATTCAGAAGAAATAAAGTTTTGGAATTAGTAGAAAGACTATCCAGTTATCCAGTAATAGGAACTAAGTGGGTCTTTTGAAATAAATAGGATGATCAAGGGACCATATCCATAAATAAAGATTGATTAGTAACAAAAGTATATAATCAAAAAGAAGGAATATATTATGATGAAATCTTTTCCCCTGTAGCTATATTAAAATCCATTAGAATAATTTTAGCTTATGTATCTCATATGAATATTAAATTATATGAGATGGGCATTAAATATTCCTTTTCAAATGGATATTTAATGGAGGATGTTTATGTTGAACAACCTCCTGATTTTGAAAACCCACATAAACCAAATTCTATTTTTAAACTTACTAAATCTCTCTATGGACTTAAACAAGTACCTAGAGCTTGGTATGAAATATTAAGTTATTTTATTTCGAAAAATAAATTTACAGTTGGATTAGAAGATCCAACCCTTTTTAAGAAAATTATTTTCTATAATATTTTGTTAATACAAATTTATTTTGATGATGTTATTTTCACTTCAACGAATAAAAATATTTGTAATTATTTTTTAAAACTAATGCAAAAGGAATTTGAAATGAGGATGACATGAGAATTGAATTTCTTTTTAGCATTTCAAATTTATCAAAAATATTTTATAAATATTTTAAATCAAAGTAAATATATTATTGATTTATGGAAAAATTTTGGACTTTAAAACAGTAAGACTTATACAACTCCTATGTGTAACAATATAAAACTTAATTTGAATGAATATTGAAAACCAGTTGACAACAAGTTATATAGAGGCATGATTTGTAGTTTATTATATCTTTCTACTAGAAGACCAGACATTATATTTTTTGTATGTTTATGTGCTATATTTCAATCAAATCCAAAATAATCCCATCTTACTAATTTTAAAAGAATATTTAGATATTTAAAAGGAACTATTTCTCAATCTCTTCTTTCCCTAAAACTTATTATTTTAATTTAATTTCATATTTAGATTCTGATTTTGGAGGTTATAGATTAGATAGAAAAATAACCTCTAGAACCTGTCACTTTTTAGGGAAATCTTTAGTATCATGGTTGATTAAGAAACAACACTCAGTTGCATTGTCAACAGTCGAGACAAAATATGTTTCTGTTGGAAGTTTTTGTGCACAAATATTGTGGATGAAAAACACACTACTGGACTTTGGAATAAATTTTAATAATATAAATATTTTATGTGATAATGCTAGGGCTATAAATATTTCAAAAACAATATATAAGTCATTCTAGGACTAATCATATTAATATTAGGTGACATTTTTTAAGAGATCATGTTCTTAATAAGGATATATCTTTATAATTTTTTAATAGTGAATATCAATAAGCTAATATTTTTACTAAACCACTTCCCAGTGAAAGTTTTTATTTTATTAAGGGGGAGATAAGAATATTTAATTTTTAATAAATTTTTATTAATTTATTTTATTCTTAATCTATCTATTTTTATTTCAAGTAAACTGTATATGTTGTATTTAATTATTTGTTGATCATTATTTTGATAGATTACATATTAATTAGTTTTTTTAAAAGGATTTAGTTTTAATTTATTTTTATTAATATTTTCAAATTAAAAAGTAATAATTACATTCTCAATCGGTATGAAAAAACTATCTGCCTTATTCTACTCTTCTCCTTCATGTCCCTTCAGTTTACAGAGCTTCTCTCTTTCCAGTTTATCGTAACACTAAAATTTATAACCTTCAATCGTGAAACCTACATAAATGGAAACATCAGGAAGACCTAAAGATACTGATTTGGGTGTGCCTACTCACCCACCAATGAAGTATCATAAACTTTTTCAAGGTAAATTGATAGACTTTGAGTATTTAAATGAGACAAATATTTCATTAATGGAAGCCATTAGATTTCAAGTTCTATATTTTTATTTTTCAAATGGTAATAATCATTTGATTTTTGACATATAAGTAAAATAGTTCTTTATACGTGATTATTTTAGTTTTGTAATCAATAAAGACTCTAGAATCTCTAAGATTCATGAAAATGAATTTTCTCTTTCTTTGGTGGACATAGCTAAGCTGTCGCGATGTCCCCATGAAGGGGATTTTAATTTTGACTTAAATAATATCAGTGATGAAAAAAATAAGTTAGAGGAAATTATGTTTTCTTTGTTTGGAACAAGATATATCAATAAAGTAATGACAAAGGATCTTAATCCTGGTAGAAAAGTTATAATGAAGTTTATTCAAACTGGAATTTTTTCTGATAAAAGTTGAGTTAGAAAAAGTCTTGTATACAGACATGTATGTTTTTTTTCTATTTATGAAAAAAATAGGTTAAATTTCTATCATTTTATGATAAGTTATATAATTCATTGTTTTCACAAAGTAGAAAAGATGGTCTTCTATCCATATGGACGAATTCTTTCATTTTTCTACTTAGAAAGGGAAAAATCAAAGGAATGTCTCTCGGATATAGATATCATCATGCCAACATTCTAAATTCTAGGACTATCAAAAAATTAATATATATCTAGAGAAACTTCTACAATAGTATTTTTCATTTTGGATTTGAACAATAAAAGAAGCTAATGACAAATTCACAATGGGAGTAAAGGATGATACCATGAGTTGGTTCTGTTAAACCAATGCCTCATAAAGAGGCTGAATCTAGACCTGAAGAGAACAATCTTATTCAAAGAATAAGTATATTAGTCAAAATTAATAAAGCTATAAATGAATCCACATATTTAGTTGATCATGAGGCTCAAGTGAATGAGGATATTGAGCAAGAGGCTCACAGAGAAGAACAACATAGGGAAGATGTTCCCGCCCCTGCAATCATTTCTCTCATTTCTCCTAATTCTATTATTGCAAAAAGGATCTTTATTGAGATACATATCATAAGTTCATGAGGAGCCAAATATGAATATGATAGAGGGTGGACACCCTTAAAGAGGTATTACTCTGGACTCTTATGACTCTTATGATGAAGCTATGATTTGAAAGTTCATGTGTTTAGAGAACTAAAACTTATCTTTGAGAGAAGATTTATAAGTTGGGAAGAATAAATTTGAAAACTCAATAGTTCTACATTTACAAGAGCTGAATTTGAGGAACTTCAAGCTCAATTAATATAAGTTCAAGAAAATTTGATTTCTGTGGAAGATCTTTAAGAGTTCATCATAACTTTAGGTAGAAAATTCAGATCATTGAAATATGAATATGTGAAGAAGTATGATTTTAATGAATAAAAGAATATGTTAGAAAGATAATTTAAATCTATTAAGCATAGTCATTAGGATTCAACCTCTACACCTCAACCCAATTATCTTGACTTGATAAGGATATTTGAAGTTATAACTACTATGGAGGATGGATTAAAAAACATGTTACACACTCTCTAGTGTGATAGTGTTCTATTGAATATTTTTTTGGATAATTAAAGAGATTTTATAAGTCTTCTGACATCAATTGAATCATGGTTAGGACTTATACTTCATAAAGTCAAATATAGATTAACAATCTTTGTTCAATCATAAAAAACAATGAATGAGTTTTTTAGGGTGAATTTGGTGGAAAGCTTTAAGACCATGAAAGATTCAAATAAGTATCTTTAGCAATGGATAGATCTCTTCAACAATCATTTTCAAAGTTTTTTTAGTGAAACTTCTTGAAATTCATAGTGTTTTTAAGATCATTACTCATCTGGATACAACTACTGCCCATGAAGATTCTGACCAAGACAACCATTCTAATCTAAACCCCCCATTTTGAAGAATTCTTAAGTTGACTATGGGATGTACACATAATTTTTCAAAACATTTGATCTGCATTTAACTTTTTCTTACTTTACATTTATATTTTGGGAATTTATATAGTTTTATACTTTTATTATTATTTTATTTGTGTTCAACTTAACACGGTCATATCACATATCTTATTTTTCTACCCAGTAGACTATAACATTCATTTATAGTTTAGTTCTATATTAACTATGGTTTATATCATTTTCTCTTTCAAACATTCTTTTTGATATCATAAAAAGGGGGAGAATATTTGAAAAAATATATATTTTTGGGAAAAATATTTTACATCCAAATAGTTCTGTGAAATCAAAATAATCTTGAGAAACTGTAATATTTTCTTTAAATGTGTTTACAAAATCCTATATTTTCTGTTAGTTATTTTATGGGTTTTGTGATCATCAAAAAGGGGGTGATTGTTGTGCATGAATTGTCTTAATAATAATCTCTAATATATATTGATTTTGATGATCACAAATACACTTGTTTGTTTTTTAATGAAGTTAAATTAAGTATGTTTCAGGTTTATATATCATTATTTTATTTATATCTTTGATGGAATGCAAATATATGAGATGTTTTATAGAAACATTGTTTATACCCTATGTTCAGTATATGAACGTATGAATCATTCTCCCTATACTACGCTAAATAGTTTTCATATACATTGAAATCCCTACACTGAATATTAAATGTATAGAATATCAACACTATATCAGAGTCTAGAATCACTATTCATACCCTATGTTATAATAATGAACGTTTGGTTAATCAATTCTAAGTTTGTAATCTTATTATGAAAGGATGGACATATGGATCATTATCCCAATGTTAATTTTGTTCCATACACTACATGCAATGGAAAATATGGTTAACAAACCATACATTGGTAGGAACCCTATGCTACTCAAAGGAACCCTATGCTATGCAAAGGCACCCTATGCTATGAAAAGGAACCCTACACTACACAAAGTAACCCTACACTACAAAAAGGAACCCTACGCTATGCGGTTGAACCCTACATTTGACTATTTATCAGTGGAGTTTTATTGCTATGATTTTATCCAAAATTCATGCAACGGTCTAACAGATTTAAAGACTAATTCAAATATCATTATAATTGATTAAAAGAACTACATTCATTAGAGTAAATCACTCCTATTATTAAGGGATGTTATGACTCCCCTGGTAAATTCAGGTTTGAATATCCGCATTCTATCATATGATTTTTGTGGATCTGGGATACCACATCAAGCTATCTGCTCTATATATTATACCAGTGTATCTTTTTCAAATTATAGCTAATATAACATTCACACATAAAACTTTATTCTTGTTAATATATTTTACATTAATACTGCAATGACTGTCGACTCTAAGGCTACACTTTGGAGACATACATATTTCAAACCTCGTGCTACTGTAAGATTACAGCTTCTTATTAATATTCATATTGAAGATCATTTTCAGCCAAGATCTCTTTATAATTATTCTTTCTTAAAGAATTTAATATCTGGAGAAGAATATCCATTTACTGTCATTTTTTGCTTCAACTATGAAGATCAACCCAATCCATCATTAAATAAAACTATTTTGATTTGGAGTATAAATTTCTCGTACTCTGTTATAGTTTAAGTATCATCCTCTTATACTAAGTTGTGGATAACTGGTTCCCTATAAAAGAACCATAAGGCTCTATTTATATTTGATTGTAAATGTGTCAACTACCTACACTCATTTGTGGATTTGAAGGTCTTATGATAAGATGACCTTTCTAGTGAAATTCACCAAGCTCATAGAGAGAGCATTGGTGGAGTGGACTAGGGGATCTTTTTACCCCGAACAACTATAAAATTTTTGTGTTCATTATTTATGTTTATCCACTATTCATACTCATTATAGAATAAAAAACTTCATATTATCATAAATAACTAAGATATTTACAAATCAGAATTTGTTGAGATTTTTAAAAAGACATAATTCACCCCCTCTTACTTTATCTTTGTATTATTCTGACCTAATAGTATGGCCTCAATGACCATATTTATAAATTTATTTCAGAATCTATCATGGTTACTAATGTCTTCATATGGAAAGTCATAAATAGATTTTATTTTGAAAATCATCATGCCTCACTCTATGTGATAATCAAATTGATCCATAGGGATTTACATGCTTCATTTGAAATTTGTGAAGGTTTAATGAGAAATTATATTTATTATTTCTCTACTTTTCACATTCTTAGTGTTCCTAGTAGGAATAAATAGGATCTTGTGATGAAATATTTTCAATGGATCCCACTAATTCCAAAATGGAAAAAATATTATGTATATGGGAAGAAATTTGGATCATAAGACCCTGTGGGCTATGGAGAAATTTTATGACACACTAAGTCATTTTCAATGGTTTATTCCATAATTACATAGGTAATATGTTTTTTCATTTGGTGGAGATTTGGGTAATGAATCATGTGATAATATATGTGGACAAATTTATATGTAAATTCATTCAGGTTGAGTATAAATCAATAATTGTTGTCCAAACATTATGAAGAAAAACAAGGAATGTACCTTGAATTGTCCTTCCACATTTTCTGGAATGACTATGTGATTCTAATGTTGTACATATAAATGTGACACACGTCTATAAATATGTACATCAAATAGAAGAAGAATTTTCAATGAGATTTATTACAGATGTTAGTTCGATGTGGTCCTTTTTTTATCCCAACTCCATTCTCATCTATTATTGTTTCAAATTCTAGAAGAGAATTTCATTCTTATTTTTCTAAATCCACATTGTAATATCATCTTAATAATTTTCAGTTTTATAATATTTTTCTATAGTTGGGAACACTCAGTCCTAATCATTTCTAATAATTATTATTGTTAGTGTAATTATTATTATTGTTGTTGTTGTCGTTGTTACTAGAATTGTTATTATTTAAGTTATAGTTTTTCTTAGTGGTAACCTCCCCATGATCATATATGAAATACTTGAGTTTAAATATTGGAAAGAGAGGATTTATGCTTTTAGTATAGAAGTGTTGTATCAATGATACTATTCATCCAATTTGGGCTTTGAAGCCATAAATTTGTGCCTTCAGGCTATAGGGACTCTGAGACATCAATTTCTTTAAGTTCACAGAGCCTTTGAGACATCATTAGTTTGAAGAAAGGGTCATGGAGGGACCAAGTGAATAGATTGACACATCAGGAATGTGAGGAAACATAGATACATTTAGGCACTGATGGATGGGAAACCTCAAAAGATGTATTTGTGTTCCAGAACCTATTAATCATCCTTCCATCCTCATGAATTTACAATATGTGAATATAGGTTCACTAAAACTTAAATATCTTCATAGTGGTAGAGTATGATGATGTGGTGTGACAATCATGCTTTGCAGTAGGGTTCCACAAAGACATCATCTTGTGGGAATCTCAAATTCATCACTTCAACCAGTTAGTAGGAAGGTTTATGAGAAGAATCATGAATTGGAAATATTGATTCTTTTCATTTGGGGGAAGAATCACACTTATTAATAGTGTGATTTCTTCAATTCCAATGCATACTTTTTCAACATTAAATTCTATAAAAATGGTTTTTTCAAGACTGGAGAAAATTATGACATCATTTATATAGGATGCTCAATTTTAAGGAAATAATCACTAGAAAGATTGGGAAAGAATGGAAAGAACTCTCTCTAAGGGAAGCATAAATAGTAGAAACATCTCAAACACAATGCAAGGTTTCCATGCCAAGTTAGCATGGGATATTTTTTAGGAGAAGACCCTTTAAGGAAGAACAATGTAGGAAGGGTATGAGATTGATATGGATAGGCAGAAAGGGAGACCTTCACCAATCTGACTTATGATTCAATCTCATATTGTGAATATCCTCTAGCACACCTGATGGATTGTGGTCATGCAATATCAATCTTTGGGAACATAATTGGACATGTATAAGGCTCAGATTTTTAGGCTGTCCCGTTCCGAATATCACCTTCATGAAATACTCGGCATACCCAATATTCATTTTAGTTATCCTGAACACATACTAGTGAAATATTTTTTGACATTATCATGTTTAATGAGGAATCATAGAGATGAATTTTTATCAGTTCCTCTTCAAGTGATTTTTCAAATAAATATTACCTCAAAGTGAGAGAAACATCCAAAAACTATGATGAATGGGGTGATGTTCTATGGTGAAAAGGAATTCCATCTAATTTGAACTTTATAGCATGAAGGGTTATGAACCATTTTCTCCCAACCGAGTAGAACATTCAGAGGTTGGGTGTGAGTTTGGATTGTAAATTCCAATTCTACAGGAACCCCTAGATCAAATCCATTAATCACCTCTTTTTTTAAGGTGCTTGGGAAAAATAGGTGTGGCATGTGTTCAAAATCTTCATAGGTTGGATGCTCGTGGGCTCATCAGGTGTAATATTTATCAACGAATGGTTCCAGGGGGTTGGTAATAACAGCTTAAAAAGAAAGGTGAGAGCAATGATTTTTTGTAGGATGTTGGTGCATCTGGAAGGAAAGGAATGAGGCTTGGAATAAGAGGCCTACATGCAGGGGATCAAACCTCATTATCAAAACCAAGATCACATTGATCAGTCTTTTACATCTGGGGAAACATTGGGAGGCTACTCCATCCCTTCAAATGATCCTCCAAGGCACAACCTCACCCAAAAATACTCCTAGGGTTACATAAGTAAAATGGGTTCACTGGTACCTGAATCACTTGGGTCTCAAGTTGAACACTGATGTCTCATGCAACATGGGTCTCATGTGGGGTGGGGGGATTGTTCGGGACTCAATGGGCTGAGTGGTTTTGACCTTATTTACCTTCCTTGGTAGTAGGGAATCCCTTATAGAAGAAGAAAAATCCATGCTCATCGGTCTCAAGCTATGATCTAAAAGAATCATCCACCTGGTAGATATGGAAACTGAAACTATGGTTTTTTTAATGCGTTGTGTGGTATTCGTCCCACTCCTTGGCAGATTGAATACATCATCTGAAAGCGCAAAAGGTTTGTGCACATGTTCATCGAGGTCAATCATACTTGGCATGAAGGGAATTAATCAACACACTTCATCACTTCTAATTCATGCCTAGACATGCAAACATGTTGTTTTATTGATCTCAGGTCCTTCCCCTCATAGGGGATGAAATTTTTGTGTGCTAACGCACTTGGTCTCCATTTCTTTAGACCCCATTGATCCTTAACTCACACTTCATTCCCTGGAATTCCTTTTATTAAAATTTACTATTTATCCTTTATAAAATAAAATAAAAATATTTTTCAAAATAATATTTGGATGAATTTTATATATTTTTTTAGAAATAGTTGATTTTTTAGGTGAATAGTGAAATATATCAATTATTTAAAAGTGGCATATTTATGATGCTATAAATAAATAAGTATAATTTTAATATTTAAGAAACATTTTTTCTAGATCAATAATATATTAAATAAGTTATATAATTTATATAAAAATATAATTTTGACATAGACATATATACTTAACATTTTGGAAATCTATGTAATATTTTTGTTCAAATAAAAAATATTTTAATTCGTTTTCTTCTAATTACAAATTTACAGGGATACATTATTTATTGGTTTTGTTTGAAATAAATAAGTCTCATTTTATTTAACATAATCCAATTAATTCCATTTTAATCATAATTAAACTTTAGTTTAATATGAATTCAATTTTATACTAAAAACAAGCATTTTTTCAAAACCGACTCTCTTTATGTTTTATGATCTTATAGTAAAAGTGATTTCTGCCACTTATGGGAATTTAATCATGTAAAATGGATTATATAATTTGAATTAGAACAATTATTATTATTTAACATGTTTAACTTAATATTTTTTCATAGTAAATAGTAACCATGGTAAATATTTACCACCGTAGTTAGGGTAAAAGGTGTTAAAATGGTTAAAAATAAAGTGATAAGTCGTTAAGGTAACACTAAACACTTTATTAAACCTTTTTGGTTGGTTGTATTTTTAAAATAACCTAATAATATTTAAATATATAAAAATTTGAATCCTCTTTCAAAATAAAATGACTTTATATTATTAAAATCATTTATGTAATTCCATGGGTGTCCATACCATCACTTATAAAATGGAACATATTTTCTTCCATTATTGAAAAAAATTGATCCCTATCGCACAACCAAAACCTACCCAAAAACCTTCATTGATTACTACCCTTCATTATTGAGCTCTTGGTTTTACCCTAAGACCATACAATGAATTCATGTGATGTAAGCCAATGGAGGTCTCTTAAATAATATGTTATTTCCTTACCTACCTAATTCAAACTTTATTTCTTATTATACATTATATAAATATGTTTTATCCCTCCTAAAATAATACACCTATAATCACCAATATATTGAGATATTTTTATGTGTATGTAAAACCATTTCCCAACTCTTTTACAACCAAAGGAAAATGAAAATACCGCTCATGTGTATGTATGACCTACAGTCTCCACATAACAACATAATTCATTTTTCATTTCTATTTTAATTAGATGTATATAAAGGTTTAATTAATGATATATATATATATGATTTTTTTGAAATAAATATTATTCCTTAAATATAGTATATTATCAACTTTATTACCCTTCCATCCATTAGAAAATGATAATGTCGCTCATGCATACATGTGGACTACCACCTCTATGAAGTGATGTGATTCATTATTATATTACCAGCATGAATGAATGATTCTAAAACTATATATAATGAATAAAAATTATATTCATTATATTATTAAGATTATGGAGATGAAGGAACCATTACATAACTCCTTTAACCATAGAAAATTTACTGAAGTAATTCTGAAAAAATTGACTCAACAAACTTAAAGTCGTCCAACATAAGAAAGAACTATTTAATGAATGGATTAAAATTTTATATAAAATGACCTTAACAGATGTAATAAATATGAAAAGGGTTCATAGGAAAGTATTTAATAAATTTTTAATTAATTATAAAGAAGTATCAAACTTATAAAACTACGTGAATTCCCAATGTAAAGGATTTCTATCAGAATCTCATTATATTCTAGGATTTTTTATGTTTAGATCTCATTTGGGAAGAATATATAATACTAATCTATTAAACCCATCCTATTTTATTTTTTATATAGTAATTATTTATTTTAGATTTTTATATTCCACTTCTTCTCTTTTTGTATCAACAAATAACAAGTAATATCTATGGGGCTTTCTTTGAAAAATCTTGTTTTGAAGTTTTATTTCCGACTATTTTTCTTCCATGTCCATAATCTCTATAAAATATTTTCTAAAGGTTTTTTATTATCATACAAATATTTATTAAATTCATTTTTACCTAATTTTGTATTTATATAAAATGGTTTAAAATGAATCTTATTTTCTTTTTCCAAATGAGGTACTTTTTACCAGTATTATGAACATAATCTTTATTTTAACATATACTATAGAAACATATTTTCCCACTATCATGACTACCCATTACATTAAATATTATTTTAAATTTCCATGGTTTTTTTCAAAGAAAATATTTTCACAATATTTTAAAACTTTTTATTTAAAATGAAATTATAACAAAAGGCTGTTATTTTCATAATGGAATGAACAAAACATTGAATAGAGGTTTATAACATCATTCATTAAAAACGTTACAAGGATGTCTTTTTAATTTATTTCTTATATTTTATTTTCTAAATTATTTTTTTTACTATAAACCTTTATTTATAATGATTTTATGTTATTTTATCAACTTATACTGATAATAGATTATATCTTATTTTGAGATCATTCACTTTATTTTAATCATGTTTTCTATCACTCTCCATTATTCATTGTACATGATTTTTCTGCTTTATGTACATATTTTGTAATATCATGGGTGAATTTAGAATCATTTCTATAACATTGATATGGTTTCAACTATATACAATTTCTATATATGTTATTCATTGAATTAATCTTATTAAGTAAGTTATTTCATTTACTAAGGAAATATTTAAGTATGATATTATCAATTAAATATAGATAATTATTGATTTATAATGAATTTTTATCATTTGTTTTTATTATTCAATATAAATGAAATTCATAGGACATGGAAGTTATGGGTGGGGCTTGGTTAGATATAGGACCTCGATGTAATGATAGATCTCATGAGACAAAATAGCCAACATTCCATATTAGATGTGAATTTGGTTTACCCCTACCCATTTATTAATAATGATGTATTATTTGAGATACATTGATGGTAAGATTCATGATATCTTGGTTGAGAGGATTTGATCATGAAAGTAAAAAATTATACATTTTCATTATTAACAATTCATTTTCCATTATCTATGTGATTGATATATTGATATTAACCATATATGTTTGTTGAAATCAAGCGGTTGATTGAATGGAATGTGTTTTGATTATCAACCATGCTATATTGATTATGAATTTTTTACATATGAAATCTTACACTACACATAAACCTTACTAATCTTATTAGACCTCCATTTATTTTTTCCCTTTACTTAGGATATGAAGAATGATATTATGAATTATTTAAAGGATTCAAGAATGTTTTTTATGCTATTGTTTTATATTTACAATATAATATGGGAATCATGTATGTATTTATTTTTCCAAGACTGCTAAACTAATTGATCCCGCATTGTGAGATCTATTGTATCATGTTCTAATGTAAAAAATGTAAATAATGGTTATGGGTTACTAGATTTGGGGTGTTACAGTTCATATTACAGAAAGTTTAGTAGGAATAATGGGAAATATATTTTAAATAAACATTAATAACATGATAATTATAATAAACCCTTTGGGTATTTGAGAACATTTACCATTATTGGGATTTTTATTTTATGGATTAATATTCACAATTATTATGAGCTAATTGTAAGGTCAGAATGTACAAAGTAACCCGAGAGGGGAGATAATTGTGTTTTTTTTAAATTACCTTTGAAAATTCATATTTTTTAATCCCTCTAAAAATTACTAAGATTTTCATTGTTGTCCTTATGTATGAATAATTTCAATGAATATTCAGAAGTAAAGAACACATATTTTTATAGTGGTTCAGGGTACAAAGATCCCCTAGACCACTACACCAATCACTCTCTCTGTGAGCATGGTGATTTCACTAGAGCAGGTCCTCTTATCCCAAGACCTTCAATCCACAACTGAGTGCAAGTAGTTTACACATTTAAAAATAATAATAAAACAAAAATTCTTCTGTTTCTATAAAAAAGAACCACTATCCACATCTTAGACCGAGAAGATGATACTCCACCACAACTAAGTATGAGCAGTCGAAACTCCAATCAATAGGAACTGATTCATAAAATAGTAAAATTGATCTTCACATTTTCAATAGTAAGAAACTGACAATTAATGGATATTCTTCTTCAGAAATGAATTTATTTGAGAAAGAATAGTATGAAGATATCCTTTTTGCACAATTATCTTCAATAAAATTGCAACAAAACGATGTTAAGAATGATCAATACTTTGAAAACTTCTCCTCTTTTGCAGATGATCAAGATCCGATCAATTATAATAGAAGCACTTTAAAATATTATCAGTATCAACAACTATTCACATATGTATACATTCATCTTCTCTTTTTTCTCATATCTATAAATAATAAATAGATCAAGTGATTTCCATTGATATTTCTAGATTCGAAATTCTTTCCTGATTAACCACGGGAATTCAAATCTTAAAAGAAACATCTATTAAGAATCAAAGCGGTTCTTTGAGAAAAAGGGTTCTTCAAAACATATCATAATAATCTTTGAATAAATCATTAACTCTGATTAAATCATTCAAGCTGATTTGAATAAGAAACTTGGCTTCACAGATCACTACCATTGAGAACACAGTGTAGGATTAAGTTTCGTAGCGTAGGGATGTCACTTACCATTCATCTTCCATACGTTCATCTGCATAATGTAGGGATTTAACATAGCATTCATCTTCCATACGTTCATCTGTGTAACTTAGGGATGTCACATAGCAGTAATATTCTATAAGTTCATCTGCGTAACGTAGGGTTAACAAACCATAATTTCAACGTTAGGTTTATGAACAGTATTTCCAGACTCCAACATAGGGTTGCTGATCGATACACGATATTCATAGCACAACATAGGGTTGATGATCCATACTCCCACTATTCACTGTGGCATAACGTAGGGATGGAAACAGTGTTTCCAGAGTAAATCCTGTAACGTTAGAGTTCCTTTGATATGTATAAAATTCCTGAAAAACTTACTCATAAAAACTACATTAGAAAACAAACAAGGTTATTTGTGAGCATCAAAATCATCATTGATTATAGAGTATTTTTTTGACAATACATGCCCAATAATCTCCTCCTTTTTGATGATCACAAAACCCATAAAATAATTTAGATATCTCCTTTCCAACTATCTCCCCATTTTATCTCCTTCTCTCCCTTTTTTTGATATCAAAAAGAATATTCAATAGAACAAATGATATGTATCATTTTAATATAGTACTAAAATATAAAGGAATATTTACTAAAAATATTAAGATAAATAAATATAGGATTGGAAGTTAAGACCTGAAAGTTAAGAAAATAATCACAACTTCAAATAAAAAATTATAAAATTATAACATCAATGAAATGTTTGAGTTTATGTATCATCCACAATCAGTAAAGAGAGGGTTAAAAAGAAGGGCTTTCATCAGGTTCTCCAGACACTGTGGGTTCAGAATGTGGGTGAGAAATGGCTTCTACTGCACTAGAAAGCTCTAAGATCTTCATCAACAGGCTCTGGAAGTGGTTTTTGAACACATCTATCCATTTTTGAAGAGATTCTTTGATTACAGGCCAACCTTTAAGTTTTAAACAAGATTGATCTTCATGAATTCATACATTCCCTCCTCTGACTAAATGAAGGAATTGAGCTTATCCTTAAGTTTAGTCACCACCAAGACTATCCATGAATCGTTTTAAGTGATCTGGATCACCAGATGTCTTTGATTGTCAAGCAGCACATTCAAAGGTGTAATGTCACATTGGAGAGTGTGTAGTCTATCATTAAAATCAGAAAATACTACTGTAATGGATTAAAATCTTTTAATAAGATCTAGAGAGGTTTGTTGAGGTGATGAAGAGACACCTGCACTGTCCTTAAGAGATTGAAATTCCCATACCACTATTTTCTTAAAATCGTCAAACTCGGATTTCTTCATAACTTCACCTTTTATATAATGTATCTCTCCAGATATCATCATTATGAATTCCTTAAGATCTCCCACTGAAATGAGATTTTCTTTGAACTGTTCCAAGTGATGCTTCTGAGCTTCAAATTCTGCTCTAGACACTGAGGTGAGTTTTTATTCCTCAAAAGTTTTCTTTTCTATTTATAATTGTTCCCTTAGAAAGGAATTTTGATCATCCAATAGCGGAATTCAGATTCCCTGCGCACTGGTTTCTGAATCAGATGATTCAGATTGTTCTTATGCTTGTTCAAAACCAACCACAGTTAGGCTTAGATCTCAATTATCTTTAGGACTTGTTCTCTGAATAGATTCACCCATGGGCAATGAATCTAGAATAATTATGGAAAGATCAGCAGGGTTTGGGACAAATTCCCTTGATTTCCATGAGTTTGAGCCTCTTGCTCAACCTCTTAATCGTGCTCACCTTGTTGAGCCTCAGGTTCTGGTACTTCTGACACTTAATCCACTATAACTGGTACAACAACTGATGTTCTTATTCACTTGAAATGAATTAATGATTATTTTTTTCTTGATCCACTGGCCTCCTCTAGCATCTGTCTTATAGATCCAACCAATGGAATCATTCTTTTCTCCCCTTGAGCAGTATCCAACAAATTTTTTTGTTCTTCAGCACCAACAGGTAATAAACTATTTCACTAATTGTTCCATACAAATCCCAACTTTTTTACCACCCCAACAGTCAAATTATTTGAATGGTGGAACCTCTGTGCAAAAAACATACTGTCCCGCTTTCCTTTTTTTCCTTAAAAGTAGAGAGAGAATTCTGCCATAGGGATAATATCCCATCTTTGATTCAGGATGACATCAATGTCTTAAATACCTCAGCATGAACCAACAGAAATTGAACTTGATGTTATTCAAAAATAAAAACATCACATACATATCCATATATAAAACTTTCTCTAGATTTTCCATCCTGGGTAGTATAGCTGACTTTATGAAATTCATCATAACTCACCTATCTAGAATTAGTTACTTGGACATGATATTCTTGATGGTTTGTGTTACGAATAATGAAAACATTATATCCTCTGAGGGATAATTACCATCACCAATAGTTTTTAAATCAAAATGGTACTCCCCCTCAAGGGGACAATGCAGTTCTTCTTCTATCTTGACTGAAGAGAAAGTGAATTATTTGTCATGAATTTTATAAATCACTGTATCTTCCTCAAAACTAAAACTAAAAGATGCATTTTTACTAAATTCTTTAACATCTAGATAATACAAAATCGGTGTATTGTCTTATCTAATGATAAACTATAGCCCTTGAAACATTATTTCTTTCTTTAGAGATATATTTTTCAAATCCAGATAGGTAAAATCAACTACCTTTCCTATAATAATTATTTTGGATTTGTTATACGGATAGAGAGAGAGATCCAACTCCGCATCGTCTGATCACACTGAGCTATCCATTTTCTTAAGGTTTATAGTTTGAAGGTTTGAATGTTTAGGGCTTGAAGGATTTGTGAGAGGATTTCGAGAGAGAGTTCTCAATTAACTAACAGGATGTGTAAGAGAGAATAATGAGGGTGAAACAATGAAAATGGTTTTCTCGCGCCGATTGAGATGATACTCATTATATTCAAAAATGTTTTATTTTATTACCTTTTTGAAAAAGAAAATTAATGTTACATATTCCAAAATAAATTAAACAAATAAATATCTAGATAGTTTTAAAGTCTATTAAGGCAAAAAACTAAACGAGCACTTACAAATAGAGTAATTGAAAGTAAATATTTAATTAAAATTAAATAATCCTAACTCCATCTTAATAACATAAAAACTTGCACTCGGAAGTGGTTTTTTGAAAATATCAGCTAATTGATATTTGGTATTTACAAATTTCAAATATATATCCTTTTTAAGGACATGATCTCTTAGAAAATGATGCCTTATATCAATGTTCTTAGTCCTTGAGTGACTTATAGGATTATTTGAAATATTTATAGCACTAATATTATCACATAAAATTGTTGTACTATGAAACCTTAGTCCAAAGTATAGTAGAGTGTTTTTCATCCACAACACATGTGCACAACTACTGCCTGCTGATACATGTTCTGTCTCTACTATTGACAAAGCAACTGAGTATTGTTTCTTACTTGACCATGATACTAAATATTTTCCTAAAAAACGACAGGTTCCTGATGTGCGTTTTCTATATAATCTACAACTACCAAAATCAGCATCTGAATATGAAATTAAATTAAAATCAGAAGTTTTTGGGTAAATAAGAGATTGAAAAATAGTTCCTTTTTGGTATCTAAAAATTATTTTAACAATAGTAAGATGGGATTCTTTAGGATTTGATTGAAATCTTACAAAAAGACATAATAAATATATAATGTCTAGCCTACTAGCAGTAAGATACAATAAACTACCAATCATACCTCTATATAACTTGTTATCCACTGGTTTTCCAGCTTCATCAAAATCAAGTTTTACATTAGTACACATAAGATTTGTATATGTATTACTGTTTTCAAGTCCATATTTTTTAGTAAATCAATAATGTATTTTCTTTGATTTAAAACATTTCCAAAATATTTTGGGTAAATTTGATGTCCTAAAAAGAAATTCAATTCTCTCATCATACTCATTTCAAATTATTTTTTGCATTAGATTTGAGAAATCATTACAAATATTTTTATTAATTAAACCAAAAAATACATCATCAACATATATTTGAACTAATAAAATATTAGAACAAACTATTTTCATAAAAAGTGTTGGGTTTTCCAGACCAATAGTAAATTCATTTTTCAAAAGAAAAGAACTTAATCTTTCATACCAAGCTCTAGGTTATTGTTTAAGGCCATAGAGATATTTAGTGAGTTTAAAAACATAATGTAGTTTTTTAGAATTTTAAAAACTAGGAGGTTTTTCAACATAGACTTACTCCATTAAATAAACATTTAAAAATGCAGATTTTACATCCATCTGATATAATTTAAAATCCATATGAGATGCATAGGATAAAATAATTATAATGTCTTCTAATCTAGCTACAGGAGAAAAGGTTTCATCATAATCTATACCTTTTTCATGATTGTATCATTTTCTATTAATCTAGAGTTCTTTCTAGTTATTATTCCTTGATCATCCTGTTTGTTTCTAAATACCCATTTAGTTCCAATAAATGGATAATTTAAAGGTCCTTTAACTAACTTTAAAACTTCATTCCTCTTAAACTGGTTTAGCTCTTCCTATATTTCTAAATTCCAACTTTCATCTTCTAAGGATTCTTCTATAGACTTAGGTTCTAATTGATATAGAAAGTCAGATAATTATTCTATGTTTCCTACACTTTTTCTAGTTCTT
Organism: Viscum album; assembly: GCA_963277665.1. NCBI lineage: Eukaryota > Viridiplantae > Streptophyta > Magnoliopsida > Santalales > Viscaceae > Viscum > Viscum album. The sequence continues at coordinate 824,391,662 of OY728129.1, forward strand.
ATTCCTATATCTAGGTCTCCTATTACAGTTTCTAAGGGATGATTCTTTTGGATTCTAGTTTGTCTAGGTAAAACAATAATTGGTTTAATAGTTTCATGTTTTTTTGAACTGGATAGAGTTCTATTATTTTAAAAATCATTTTTCAAGTTTTCTAGTCTCATGTTATCATTAGAGTCGTTAATTTCATCAGTTTGATCTTTCTCTTTATTGAAAGGGTCAGTTTCATCAAACGTCACATGAACTGATTCTTCAACAATCCTCGAATTTTTATTGAATACTCTATAAGATTTAGAGGTAGAAAAATATCCTAAAAATATTCCTTCTTCACATTTTGGATCAATCTTACCAAGATTATCCTTGGTATTCAGGATATACACTTACACTTTGCATCTAAAAACTTTAAAGTACTTTACTTTAGGATTTCTATTATTCCAAAGTTCATAGGGTGTGTTTTTTAAAATTGGTCTAATTAATACTCTATTCATTATATAGTAGGTTGTACTTATAGATTCTTCCCATAAGTAGGTAGGAAGATTGTATTCATTTAGCATAGTCCTGGATATTTCTTGAATATTTCTATTTCTTCTTTCAACAATTCCATTTTTTTGAGGTGTTCTTGGTGAAGAGTAGGTGTGTTTAATACTTAGATTTGAGAAAAAGGAATTGAATTATTGATTCTCAAATTCTCCACCATGATCACTTCTTAATGAAATTATTTTAAGACCCTTTTTTTTTGAATAATTTTGCAAAAACTTTCAAAAACAGTGAACACTTCACTTTTTAGTTTTAGAAATTAAACCCATGTAAATCTTGAATAATGATCAACTAAAACATATACATATAATTTACCATCAAAACTATCTATTCTGGATGGTCCCAAAAAATCCATATGAATAATTTATAAAGGTTTAGATGTAGTAATTTTTTTAATTGATTCGAAACAAGACTTGTGTTATTTTCCAATTTGACATGCATCACAAAATCTATCACTATCAAATTTATGACTAGAAAAATCAGAAAGTAATTGATTCTTTTATAATTTATGTAAATAATATATATTTCAATGTCTAAGTATTAAATGATAGATCCATGATTCAATTATCTTAGTAGTTAAACAATTTACTTTGTGTTTACATAAGGACTTTAAGTCCAGAGTATAAACATTATCAGTTCTGAGTGATCTACATTTAAGCAATTTATCTTTAAAAATAGAATAATAGTTGTTAGAAAAATAAAAAAAATAACCATCATCACATAGTTGAGATATACTTATCAAGTTGTGTTTTAATACTTGTACATAGAGTACTTTATTTATTGAGACAGCTTCTGGATCTCCAACAGTTCCAATTCCAATTATTTTACCTTTAGCATTATCACTAAATGTGACTAATCCTCCATCCTTTTGAGTTAATGTTTTAAAGTTATATGAATTCCCACACATATTCCTGGAGAATCCACTATCTATATACCATATTTCAGTTTGTCTTTTGTGACCTACTTCCTGCAAAGACATTCAAACAAAAGTTTGTTTTGGTACCCTTATTCTATTGGTTCCAGTAATGTTACCTAGAAAAGATCTGGGAATCCAGACTTTGTTTGTTTTTCTATAATAAATAGAATCATATAAAATTCTTAGAAAAAAGTCTTTTTTAAACCCACTTATTTGAGGTTTCCTTAAATAATAGTTTTTAGATATGTGACCTTTTATTCCACAGTAGTTGAAAATTATACCTTTTGTACTTGGAACAAAATAGTTCATATACAGTTTGGGTTTCTCACCTTTACTACCTATTCCATATCTTTCCTTTTTAATCACATTCTTTCCAAGAGTTTCATTTAGTAAATTTTCTCCTTTTGTAAAAACAAGGGCTGCATTTTTGTATGTCTCTACTTCTGTTTGTAGTGTTTTTATTTTGGTTTCATTATCTGTACAATTTGTGTTTGATGGGTTATATTTTTCAATTAACTCTTGATGTTGTTTTAGAAGAGTGTTTATTTCTCCTAAAACAACAGTGTGAATATTATTTAGTGATTTATGTTTTTTAAATAATTAATCATATTTCTCTTCCAACATGTTTCATTAGGCTGCAATTTTATCATTTGAGAAACTAGTACTATAATCAGAATCAGATGAGTAATAAGATTTTACCTAACCAGCTTCTGCCATAAAGAACATATTTGCTTTTAGATTCGATTTTTCCTTTTTTTGATTCAGACTTTGATGAGATGCTGGAGTATTCAGAAACACTCCAAGTAACTTTTACTGCTCTTTTCTCTTTTTTCTCATAATCATTTTTTTTAAATTTCTTTTTCTTTTTGTCCTTTAAATTGAGGACAGTCAGGTCTTATGTGACCCAAATTTTTGCATTCATAGAATCTGACTTCCTTTGGTTATTTTTCATCTTCATTGAAGGATTTTCTAAATCCCTTATTCTTTCTATAGAATTTACTAAATTTCCTGGCTAACTGATCTAATTCCACATCTGAATTAGATGAATCAGAACTTTCTGGTTTTCTCTTGATCTCTTGATTCATATTTCTGCTCTTCTTTTGGGATGATACTTTGAAATCAATATTTTCTCTTTTAACAATAAATTTATGATCTTCAACTTCTTCTTGAATTTCTTCTTCATACATCATCAGAGTCCCAATTAATTCTTCCATTGTCAAGTTTTTTATAGGAGATGATTGTCGAATAGCAGTTGATATTCCATTCCATCTCGTGGGTAGTAATCTTAGTAATTTCAAGGCTTGATTAGGTTGACTGATAGGCTCACCCAAGGATGTAACATTATTAAAAAAATTGGTCAACCTTCCATTCATCTGTGTAATTATTTCTCCATCATACATTCTAAAAGTATCAAATTTTAATTTCGTTGTTGCATATCTCATTTGTCTAACATTGTCAGTACCTTCACAGGCTTCTGCAATCATTTTCCACATTTCATAGGCTATTGGGAATTCCAATATATGGTTGAATTCGTCTAGTCCAAGACCATAAATAATAACACTCATTACTTTTTAATTCATATCATGATCTTTTTAAATAGTTTCTTACCAAGTCTCTAGTTTCTTAGGAATCTGGTAAGGGGGAGGGATTTTTGAATAGGATTTATATCCGAGATTACTTAGATATATAATCATCCTTGACTTCCAACATCCATAGTTTTCACCATTGAAATATGGAGCACACACCATTGAAATTCCTTCTCTAGGACCAGTCATTTCTATATTCCTTGTACAGATTTTATACTCTTTATCTTGCTATACCTTCATCAAAAAAAGGCTTCTTTTGATACCAATTTTTAGGTTAGAATGTACAAAGTAACATAAGAGGGGGTGAATTGTTTTTTTTAAATTACCTTTGACAATTCAGATTTTTAAATCCCTCTGAAAATTATGAAGATTTGGAGTGTTGTTCTTCTATATGAAGAAGTGAAATGAATATGCAGAAGTAAAGAACACAAATTTTTATAGTTGTTTGGGGCATAAATATCCCCTAGTCTACTTCACCAATCACTCTCTCTATAAGCATGGAGATTTCACTAGAACAGATCATCTTATCCCAAGAACTTCAATCCACAACTGAGTGCAAGTAGTTGACATCTTTACAAATAAGACTAAAATAAAAAGTCTTCTGGTTATGTAACAAAGAACCACTATCCACAGCTTAGACCGAGAGGATGATACTCCATGACAACTAAGTACGAGCAGTTGAAACTCCAATCAACAAGAATTGATTCGTAAAATAGTAAAATTGATCTTCACAGTTGAAACAGTAAGAAACTAACAATTGATGGATCTTCATCTTCATAAAGGAATTTCTTCGAGAAATAATAGTCTGAAGATATCCTTGTTGCACAATGGTCTTAAATAAAATTTCAACAAAATGGGGTTGAAAATGATCAGTACTTTGAAAACTTATCCTCCTTTGCAGATTATCAAGATCCAATCAACTATAATAGTAGCACTTTAAAATATTATCAGTATCAACAACTATTCGCATATGCATACATTCATCTTCGCTTTTTTCTCGACTCTGTAAAGAATAAATAGAGCAAGTGACTTCCATTGATACTTCCAGATCTGAAATTATTGCCTGATTAACCGCGGGAATTCAAATCTTAAACAGAAAATCCCTTAAGAATCGAAGTGGTTCTCTGAGAAAAAGGGTTCTTTGAAATAGATCATAAAAATATTTGAATTAGTCATTAACTCTGATTAAATTATTCAAGCTGATTTAAATAAGCAACACAGCTTCACAGATTACTACCGTTGAGAACACAATGTATGGTTAAGCTGCATAGCATAGGGATGTCACATACCATTCATCTTCCATATGTTCATCTACGTAACGTAGGTATGTCACGTAGCATTCATCTTCCATACATTCATATGCATAATGTTGGGATGTTGTGTACCATTCATCTTCCATATGTTCATCTGCGTAATGTAGGGAAGTCACATAGGGTTGACGAACCATACTTTCAATGTTAGGTTTATGAACAGTATTTCCAGATTCCAATGTAGGGTTGCTGATCCATACGCGATCTTCTTAGTATAGTGTAGAGATGATGATCTATACGTGCACTGTTCATTGCGGCGTAATGTAGGGATGGAAACAGTGTTTCCAGAGTAAATCCTGTAATGTTTGAGTTTCTTTGATATGAATAAAATTTATGAAAAAAATACTCATAAAAACTTCATTAGAAAACAAACAAGGGTATTTGTGATCATCAAAATCTTCGTTGATTATAGTGTATTATTGTGACAATACATTCCCAGCACTAATTTAGTGTGTTTCATTTTTTAGAGGTGGTAACATTAAAAAGGAAGGAAATCAACACCTTTTTCCAATATATGGATTTCCCTTTTGAGCAAGACAATATATTGGATAATGGAGTTTAGCAGATCAAAGAAATATTTCGGTAGATGACTCATGTCATGATGAATAACCTTACCCGTATAGGGTAAACTATTGTTCCATAACATAATTAACCTATGCTAGATTGCTTCATCATATTTTACTGGGACTACTAACCCTGGTAGCTAAACGATGGGCTAACTCCATAAAAAATGTATTTCTAGACTAAGGAGGAAATGAAAGGGAAATGTTTATTATGGAAATGTATTTTTTGAAGAGAGATACTGATCAATAGTGTTCATTTATTTATAACAATGAAGAGTTTGATGAGCTATAATGTATGGAATGGATAATTTTCAAATAGATATTATTCAGGAAATGATTTTCTCAATAATAATGAAATGAAATAGAGATGATGTTTCTCACTTTAAAGTAGAAGTAATAATAAAATATTACAGAGTATGGAGAAAACTTTATAAGCCTTTTTAAGCATGTCACTAACTAAAAATGTAATCTAGATACTTGGATTTATTATTTATTTGATGGGATTAACCTAAGTCTTTAAATGGAACTAATTTCTAAAATAATTTCATCATATGATGATATAATTTCAAGTGACATAAAGTTAGAGAAATAATTTTATAAGTTTCATATCATTAATCAAAATCATGAAAAGAAGAGGTCAGATGAGCACCAAGAAAAAATAAATTGTCAATGAAGGAGAAAGGGAAGATAATATTTCTAGCATGTGATAATTATGGAAAGAAATACCCAGGTACTTTCATAATGGGGCATGATTTTTTTTCAAGTGTGTAGAAAGGGGTCCTAAGTCTCTTGAATACATGGAAAAGAAATAATCCACCGTTATCTAGTTCTCCATCTATAAATATGTGGGGAATTATTAAAAAATAATTTCCTAAGAATCAAGGGTACCTCCTATAGAACAAGCTAATGGGATAAAGACAACATTATATGAATACTACTATTAAGGTTGTAGTTTTTAAATATATGGTGGTTGGAACATTGATTGTAACCTAAAATTTAGGTGATGATTTATTTGAATCTAGATCTTCACACACTTTTATATCATCTATGGTTGACAAGAAAACTAGATATTTCCTAAGCACCTTAAGTACGGATTTGTCAATAAAGACTCCTAATGAAAACAATATTTTAATATGGATGTATCAGTCTGATTCTATTATGACACATAGACTTTCATTATTTGAAAACTTGATAATTATACCTATGATTGACTTTAATATAATCCTAGATGTAGAATATATTTCAAATTATAATGTAAAATATGTATAAATAAGATAAATATATTATGATTCACGATGAAGATGTGAAATCCAGTGTATTATAGGGGAGACTAAATCATTTAAATCATGTATGTATCCACCTATATTATCTCTTATTAATAAAATTATTAGCGAAAAAGAGCATACATAGCCAATGAATGTGAATGGTATCCTTATAATAGAGGATGTACTAATTGTTCAAGAATACTATGATGTGTTTCCTGAAGAACTACTTATAAATCCACCTGAGTGTGAAGTTGAGTTTTCTATGGATATCATCCATGATACAAAACCTATATCTAAGAATCCCTACATGATAACCATAGTGGAATTAGTGGAACTGGATAAACAAAAACCTATATCTATGATTCCCTATAGTATGGCCAGAGTGGAATAAGTGGAACTAAAACAAAAACTATAGTAGTTGTTTAAAAAGGCATATATACACCCCAGCATTTCACCATGGGGCATCCCTGCTCTTTTTGTTAAGAAGAAAGACAGGTATATGATGTTATAAATAAATTACAGGGTAATTAATGAAATTATTATAAATAAAAAGTATCCTCTGCCCTAAATTAATGACTTGTTTGATCAACTACAAGGAGATCAATATTTTTCAATGATCCATCTTTGTTATGTGTATCATAATCAATAATTAAATAAGGAAGATATTATAAATATGGAATTTTAAATGATTTATGAAGGTTACAATTTTATTTTAATGCCCATTGGATTAATAAATGCACCCTCCCGTTTTATGGATCTGAGGAACAAAGTATTCGTGGATTATATTAATAATTTCATTTTTGTATTTATAGATGATATATTCATATACTATAAAATATATAATAAAAATAAGAGTCATTTTTGAATCATCATTAAGAATCCTAGAGAAATGGAGTTATATGTAAAATTTATAAAATGGGAATTTTGGCTCCATGAAGTTTCATTTCTTGGATATATTCTCTCTAAGGATAGAATATCAGTTGATACTTTATATGAAAAGGTAGTGATAGAATGTAAACTTCCAATGAATATAACCAAGAAACATAATTCCCTTTGATTATAATGCTACTATTGAAGATTTATTCAAAATACTACTCGATTTTGTAACTTGTTAACCAGGATGACACCTAAAGGGATTAAGTTCATATGTTCAGAAGAATGAAAATAATGTTTTTAATAATTCAAGATAATATTGGTTAATGAACCAGTATTAACTTTAACACCAGTAAGGTATAGATTTGTGATATATTTTTATGCATAAAAGAAGGGACTTGGGTGTGTACTTATGCAGAACTATATAGTTATTTTTGATGAATCATGGTAGATATATATTTATGAATACAATTTTCCAACATTTGATCTTGAGTTGGAAGTAATAATATTTTCAATGAATATTTGAAGGAATTAAATTTATAGTGATGAGTGTGAAATATATAGAGTCCACAAAATATTGAAATACATCTTCCTAAAGATAGAAATCAATATGAGATGAAGTTGATGGATAAAATTACTAAATTATTATTATATATCAATACACTAACACCCTGGGAAGAAATATAAGGTGGTTCATATATTAAGAAGGAACAGTCATGAAGTTTTAAATAAAATGAGGATTAAAAAACCTATATTAATAGAGAAAGTAAAGTTGGACGTAGGAATCATTAAGGATGGTGAAACAACACATCTATTCCAAATTATTTCCAAACCTTCCATGTTAGTGAAAATAAAAATTTCTCATCTTTATGATAATAATATTCAAAATAATATCAATGTTTTAAATGATGGGAAATTGGTAGACTTAATTTATTAAAATTTTATATTGAAATTTGGAAAGAGGCTATGTGTTCCATATGATACTGAGATAAAAAAGAATTGTCAAATGAATTTTAGAGTTTAAATTTTTTTATATACACCCTGGTTGTATAAAAATGTATCTGTATTTGAAGCATCATTTTTTATGGGATAAAATGAAATGGGAAAATACAAACAATGTTTCAAGAATCTTGGTTTATAAATAGAAAAAGGCTAAGAGAAAACATTCCAATGGGGTCATAAAACCTCTGCATATTCCTATCTATAAATGCTAAGATATTACTATGGACTTTATCACTAGAATACCAAATTCTTTGAGAAATAATGATTCTATGTGGGTTATTATTAATTATCTTACTATTTTTTACATTTTTCATCTTATGTAAAGATATACAAATTGGTCACCTCAAATGGTCTATATTAATGATTTTTTAGACATCATAATGGACTCAATTAATTTTATCTGACTATGACCCACAGTTTACATAAAAATTTTGGAAAAGTTTTAATAATTATATTGATTTTGAGGTCTATATCATGTGATTATTAAGGTAGGTGGGATCTGTATTTATATTTGTTAGTTTTTTTATAGTAATAGATTCATTAAAAAATTAAAATGGAACTAAATAAATTATTTTATAAGAACTGATATCATAAACCAACTTGTTGGGATGGAGTTGGTTAAATTATTCTTTTAATCCCATAACTTGTTGAAGATACAATGGTGAATGTTGTAACATTTTAGAGTCATATCAAGGCATCAAGAAATATGAAAAATACATATGTGGATAACTAAAGGAAGTATTAATAATTTCATGTAGGATATCATGTATTTATAAATGTATCTATATGTAAGGGTTTTATAAAGGTATCTATAAGTAAGGGTGTTATAAGGTAGGTATATCAGGCATTTTGAAATTTTTTAAATAATTATAGTGGTGGATTACCAATTGGAAATTCCACCCAACCTCTCAAAAGTTCATAATATGATCTATATATTTTTATTTAGGAAGTTAATTCAAGATACATTACATTTTCTCACCTATTAATAAATATAATTTGAACATGATATATTTAACAATGAAAATTCTATCTAGATACTTGAAACTGGAGAAAAGTGTTGCATAATAAGATGACTCAGTTAGTGGGGGTGATTGAGAGAAATCATAAAATAAAAGAGACAATGTAGGAACCTAAAGAAGTTATTATAATAAACTACCCACACTTATTCATAAGGTTACATTCTAAAAATTTTGAGGATGAAATTTTTTAAGGAGTGAAGAATGTAACACCCAGGATTCAATTATAGTAAGTAATATTTTATTTCTAAAAAAACTATAACATAATGCTCCTAGATTTATCTATGAATGTAATCAAAACCTAAATTTTAAAATTTTAAATTTAATTTTAATAAATTAATATCTTTTTTGAATTAATCATGTCAAAATTATCATATGATTCCTTTTTGAGATTTTTCATAATTAGTTGATTTTTAAGTGAATAGTGAAAAATATCAATTTTATAAAATTGTAACTATTACAAAATTAAATGATATAATAATGACTTGAAATTTTATGAAACCTTTTTTATTGAACAAAAATATATTAAATAATTAATATAAAAATATAATTTTTAATACTGAAATATATACTAATCAATTTTGAAATCTAAGAAATGTTTTTTTAAATAAAAATTGTTTTTTGTTCTTTTATTTTGATCAAGTATTTACAAGGATATATTCCATTTTAAATAAGTCTAGTTTGTTTTTTAATAGTCAAATTAATATTATTGTAATTAAAATTATACTTCATTTTTCTGTAAATTAATTTTGATGCTTAATAGAAACATTTTTCTAAAAATGGGTTTTGTTGCGATTTCCGAACGTATATTAAAAATTAATTATGCCATATCAAAGAGTTGATTCATGTAAAATGAAGTTAATATTTTGAATAAAAATAATCAATATTTTTTAATAAGTTCAACTAATTTTTTTTTCATAATGAACAGTACCCATGGTAAATATTTATCACTATAGTTAAGGGTAAAATGGGTTAAAAGGATAAAAATAAAGGGATGAGACTTATAGATAGCACAAAACATTATTAAACCTCATTGGTTGGTTTTATTTTTACCTTACCCTTATTATATTCTAATATATGATAATTTTGTGCCAAATTTAAAATAAGATGACTTTATATTAATAAAATCTTCTTAGTATTTCCATGTGTGTCCCTCCATTAAATTATAAAGGGAACCTATTCTTCTCCATTATTCATAAAAATTATTCCCTCTAGTTCATCCAATACCTATCCAAAAACCATCCTATCATGATTTCATTCTTTTTTGAGTTCCAGGTATTACCCTAAGACCATCCTCCGAAGGCTTAAGTATTAGGCCAAAGGATGTCTCTTAAAGAAGAGGTACTTACTTTATCCTCCTCTTTCAAAATTTATTTATTCTTATAATTAATATAAATATTTTTTATCCATCCTAAAATAATTAATCTAGTATAAAAAATATACTCATATGTCATTATGATTACATGATAACCATTTTAAACCTCATTATCTATGGAAAATGAAATCATTGCTTGTGGGTACATATGACCTACCGTCTCCACGTAGTAGTGTCATTTGTTTTTCATCATTGTTTTACTTGTATGGTTATACTGGTGATATTAATGAAATATATATAAAATGTATGACACCGTTATGATTTTATAAAAATAAAATATCATCTAATTTCTCACCCTTCTATCTATTGGAATAAAATAACGTCACTCGTGTATATGTGTCGATTAAGACCTTCATGAAGCTATGCGATTAATTATTATATTACCACCATACATGGATAATTATATAATTGTATATAATTAAAGATAAATATATTCAGGACATAACTAAGAATTTTGGTATGATATATCAATTACACAACTCCTTTAACCACGGATAATATACCAAAGTAATTTTGGAAAAATATACTCAATAATGTTAAAGTGATCAACATAAGAAACAACTATCCAGTGAATGGATTTAAAATGATTATAAAAGGACATTAAAAATGAAATATAGATTAAAAAATTTATAAATAAAATATTTAATGAATTATTATTCATTATATAGGATGATAAGACACATACAACTAAATAGAGATCCAAGGTAAGAGATTTCTATTACAATCCCATTTTATTTTGAGATTATTTATATACATATTTCATTTGGAAAAATTATATAATCCGAATATTTTAAACCCTATATATTTAATTTTACTCTATTTATGTTTGGGTTTACATGTTTATATTCTATTTATTATCTTATTGGATCAAGAATCAACAAGTAATTTACATGTAAGAGGATTTATTTTAAAAATATTATTTTAATGTTTTCTTTCAAACTCTTTTTTTCCATGACAATATTTTCATTAAAAAGTTTTCAATAATTTTTTTAATACTCTAAAAAGATATATTAAATTCTTTTTGAAACATTTTTTACTTTATATAAAAGGTTTAATAGGAATATTCTTATCATTTTACAAACAAGGTCCTTCCTACCAAATGTGTTAATTAAATATTTGTTTTAATGTACATTGCAAGACTGGATTTTCCTACCTTTATTACTATTGTTTACTTTGAAACATCATTTAAAATTTTCAATGGTATTTTTTTGAACTAAAATAGTTGTTATCATTGTAATTTAAAAATAAAATATTTTTATAAATATTTTTGAGAATTTTTATTTAATAATATATCAGAAGAAAAGAAAATTATTTTCTTAAATGAATTATTTTTTCGAAAAGTGATTCATAACTTTGTTCTTACACAAAGTTCAAAAGATGTTATTTTTAATATATTGATTACATTTTCTTTTCTAAAGGATTGGTTTTACTACAAAACTTGTGTAATGTCCCAGCTTTCTCTAAAGGTATAGATTGTTCATTTTTGGTTTCGTTTCCATTTTTTGACCCTATTAATAATGCCTAAAAGGTTCAATGAGGTATAGGGTGTGTTCAAGGATTTTTAAGAGCACAGATCCCCCAAATTGAAAGAGGTAATATAGGACACATGGTTAGTAAAAATCATACTACCTAGACCACACGATTTTTCTAAACTGTACCATTACAAACAATGGAGACCAGAGGGCCACACAGTTTGTCCAAAACTTTGTGAACCAAGGTGTACAACTATTTAGTGTTACATACATCATGGATAGAGAGGTTTCATACGGTTTGTGAACAGTTATATAAACCATGCACCAAACCATGCGCCCCTATAATTGAGGGTGAATTTATGATTTTTCCACTCTTAAATGATTTAAACCTTTCATTTATTTTTCCCCTATCATTATAGTGGTTCCTTCCTCCTCCCACACATGAATCCTATCATCTTCCTCCTCCTAGGTTTCATACTATCTTACTCGTTCCTCAACCAAATAGATCTCCTTCAAAAGAAATGAGAAGCTATAGGTGAAATCTTAAATCCTCTACCTTATATTTCAAGTTCTTCTTCCCATCCATTTTAATATCTCGATGAAAGATCATTTGGCCCATTTTAAAGGAATTTGACAGTTTCTCAGATATCTTGTGTTCTAGCTCAAATCAAAGGTTGGTGCTGGACAAGAGAAGCTCCATGAGTCAAAGGTTTCTCATCTAGTTTTTCCCCCATTTCCTTGAACATTATAATATGAACTGTTGGGAAGCAACCCAAAATCTTTTGGAATCACCTTTAATTTATCAAATCAAATTAAATTGAATTCCTTTACTAGCCATTGGAGACCCAAGATAGTGTAGAATAAACCCCTTGGGTTGATCATGTTGACTTATGCCACCCAAATGGGCATGTTACACCTTAGAGTCATATTTCCTCCTTTGTTTAGAAATGTCCTAACACCCCTTGCGGTGTGTTTTCATATAGCTAATTCTATGATCCTATTGATTTAATTTAATTCGAGTTTGAACCATGAGTTAAACCCCTATACAGCATGCCAAGATGAAATGGTTGAATTAAATTAATTTTAAAAGTTCCAAATAACTTTCACCTCATGTCAAAAATGGACCATTAAATGAAAAATTCTCTAACCAATATTCCAGCTAAGATATAATGGATCAAATTAGAAAAATATTTCCTATTACTAGATTTGTTATAAATTCCTTTATTTTTTAATGCTTTTACCTTAGTTTCAAGGGTCAAACAGGGGGTTCAGACTTAAGGACCCCTTGGATGGACTCTCGTGCCTTTCTATTAGAATTGTTAATTCCTTGGAAACATGCCAGGGGTGACACTAGCTATGTATGGGATGATATTTTTGAGTGTTATTACTTTTTATCTCTAGATGAGTGACATTGATTCCCTAGGGGTTACCCCTTGTATGGGCTTGATGGAATGATGATTGTACCATTCCATGAGAGAGACTCAAGGACCTATGTGTGACACTAGGTATGGACTCAAAGGTTATTTTTTTGACATTATCAAACAATTCCTGGAGTGACACATAGGAATTCATTCTTAGGTAACCTTGGACGGACTCCTTGGCATTGGAATTTTACCAATAACCTAGAGAGATACATGGAATTCCTTTAGTATAGTCCTCAAAAGGCTCAAAGAGACTCACAATATTATATAAAGTGGTTTTTCTTAAATTTAATTAAAAGTTAAATAAATTATTTTCAAATGAGAATTGATCCATGGGTTGTAGAAATGTATAGACATGTCCTAAAATCCTAATCAAAAGATTGGGGACAATCCATCTTCTCACATATTGTACCCCTCACTTTACCTTTACAGGATTCCTTGGTTTAGACTCACCAGTTTGGGCCAAAGTAGGTAAATTGGATGGGTGTCCAGGTGGAACCCACTTCAATGTATTTATTTATTTATTTATATTTTGAATCTATTAATTATAGTACATTGTTAATTTATTTATTTCATGAAATGGATTGATCTAGATACTATGGGTGGTGACCTACTGTGATTTTATCTCACACCCTTCTTAGGCCGCTCTTGGAACCCAAGTAGAATTTATGGTTATAGGTTTTGATAAAGAAAATAAGACAAATTTTGATGATTGATTTTCATTACTAGGATATATTTGAGAGCATAATATCAAGCCTATTCTAGAGATACTAGTTTTTATAGTTTTTGGATTTTTTTATATTTTTTAAGCATGTGTTATATTTTTGTATACACTACCCCTTGTATGATTTTATGTTTTACATGAAATGTCTGTTGGAGTTGGTGGCCTAGAACCAAATACTTTGTACTTTATTCATTAATAAATACCTTATCACATCTTTATTGTTCTTTTGCGTGAAAATGCATGTGATAATGTCCTAAGGATAGCTGTTACATTAAAGGGTCATAGCGGATCCCTGCTATGATGAGAACCCAAAAGTGCCATAACACTGTTCTTGAATATATGTTCTATGGCCGGATGATGTTATTTGAGGGACAAAAATAATACAGTCCATTATGGGTGAGGACTCATAAAACTTTGAGGCACCTTCTCATGGTGTGCGCCCTTGGTAATATCCAGGAGGATATTATGAGAACGAGACCCACCAGTAGGAAATCCACATTTCATAGTGTCATTGGATGTTCCTATTTGCGGATGTGTGTATTGGTCCTTAGAGTTTAAGATTATTATTAATAGGTATTAAAACTCATGCACTTAGATTTATTGATGAACACTGTGAAGACACACTGTTCGTAGTGAGGTAGGATACGTTGGGTGTGTCACGAGTAATACCGCATTAATAGATAATGCGAGAAAGTATTTGTCCCTTTTGTTCCACAACTAAAGTAGATATCTCAGGCCCTTTTATGGAATTGATATAGCCTAAGTAAATCCATGTCCATGGTAAGAAATGGGCAAGTTCAATTCCGAAAAGTCAAAGAAAGAATAATCGAGCACATGGGTTGATGGCACTAGCATGCAACCCGCTTGATTAGAGATATTGAGACAAAAGGATTATATTACACGGTAAGCGTTCATATGAGGTGAAACATCAATGCGGTGTCAACTTATTTCTCTTGGGTGCCTTGACCCATTGCTAGACAGTAATCTTGGACTTTAGGCAAGCCTGCATAATGCCAATGAGAAAGAGGCCTAAATGGTCACACACTAAGTGTGTCCATGTATCTCAGTTAAATATTAATTTAACAAGTTGAATAAATATTATTCCCGAATGTGGTTTAATAATTATTCAAGGATTCCTGATCACATTTATTTCGACACTAGTTATTCAAGAGAATATATTTTGGGCGAAATAATATATTTATTAGTGATTAATGCAGTTACATTTATTTCATAAATAAATAACCATTACTCAAGGAGTAATAGATGTGGTGGAGGAAATAAAGGAAAATAGAAAATAAAAGTACAGGTCATGTGTATTGAATATACATGTCGTGTATTAATGATTATATGGCGTGCAGTTTTTCTAGTCAGGACTTTCAGGAAATAATATTGTTTTGTTAAATGATATTTATTATAATCAGCATGGGAACATGTCAAAGAATTAATTATTCAACATGGGGTTTTCAATGAGAGTTAATGAAATAAATAAAATGCATAATGCATTTATTTATTGTCATAACTCTATAACCTCAAACCTGATTATAAATATCATCACAACCACAAGAATTTTCCCAATTGTTGTGCACAACAATTCTGGAGAGTTCTCTCAAGGCCGAAAGAACTCATTCCTCCAAGAATGCTCTCAAGACCGAGAGAGGTCCACCACCAATGGATCAAGGCGATCGAAGGCGGACATCGCAAGTGAAGTTTCTTCTGCGCTATCACCCAGAGATCCCTTTGGCGACATCTAGAGATACGTGGAGCATGTGTGGATCATTACTAGAGGAATCCTACACTTGGATTCTACGACGCAATGAAGGATCACACCGGAACGTGACCGAAGACATCAACAAAGAAATAATTACATCAATGTAATTCTTGACAATTAATTAAATTAATTATAACCAACATATGATGATCCTATCTCTATGGTTCTAGGACTCCCTCTTTTGTTTTTTGTTCTTTTTTCTATTTCGAAGATCTGGCATTTTACATTGTGACAGATCTCATATTGATCGTCTTTAATGACAAAATTAAAGTTGGGATCTCCCACCAACTCGCTTCCGCTATGCCTGGAACCTACAAGTGGTATCAGATTGGTCATATCGTTGATTATAATTATTTAGTTTTTTTTGGTGTTTTACACATTTAATAATTTAGTTGTTTTAATTCAAGTTAATCGTTCTTAAAAATCTGAATCTCGAGATCTATTACTCCCCTCTTGTTTCTTGTTCAACTTACAGAAACGAAATTTTCTTTTAATTTTGATTAAAATAAAATAGAGGAACTCATCCGAAGGTGCAAAATGCTCTTGGCCATACAACACCAGAATACATGGCGTTTATTTGGAAGTACATGTCGTGTAGTCTAGGTTCAATGTATTAACTAATCCGTCAAATCATGTTGTGTATTGGATCCTATCTAAGTCATTTATGACACCATGTATTGACCAGGAACAGGTGGCACATGGTTTCTCGATTACAAGCCATGTGGTCCAACTGAACACGGTGTGTAGTCCCTTCGGGTTAAGTTTGGACCGTGTACCCCGTACAGGGTTTGCCCAGTTAGAAACTGTGTAACATGGAAACTACACAGTGTTTGTCCCACTGAACACGTCGTGTACTCTGAAAATTTCTGAAGTACATCAACCTGCCATGTCCTTGGGCGTGTACTTCGGATGGATGGTGAAGAAAATTATACGTTGTGTACTCACACAAATTATGCAGATTTATTAAAATTTATTATTATATTATACAAAACCTTGAGGCGTGTACCATAGTGAAGGCGTAAATCTGAGGCACAACACGTGATAGGTGTTTTATATATATATGTCTTTAATTTAACATATGTGTATTGAACGAGAATTCACCGGGTTGCCTCCAAGGTACAATTTATGTACAAAGATAATTTTAAATGAATTTATTTGTTTAAAATTATGATGGATGAGAATCTCAAAGAAATTCAGAAAAGGGTTTAAGATAAAAGGATTTATTAATTAAAGATAATTAATTGATTTGAGCATGATTTATCTTAAACAAGAATGATTAAAGAATTAAATTCTAGTTTTATTTATGAATAAATATCTTTGCATGTATGGATGATCATGAGCTAGACCAAGACCTTTTTATGTGAATGGTTTCTTTAATTTATTTATTTAAATTAAATTTTTTGGCCTGTGAGCCTTCTCCTCATTAATATGTAGGGCCTGCGCTCCCAAGGATTCTTTTATATAAAAACCCCCTTTTTTACCCCTAAACTACATGTGAGATAAATACATATGTAATGGATGGAGCTCCCAAGCTAGTGGAGGCAGATCAAGTCAAGAGTCAGGGTGAAACCAATCCAAGGAGATACAAAGGTGGACAGGTGGAAAGCTATAAACACGAACCTGAAAGGTTCAAGGTGTTTCTCCCCTAGGTCTTAGGTTAGTTTATCAACAACTAGATAAACTAACCAATAGAACAAGCTCATGATTATACCATTTATTTTATTTCTGTCATTTTCATGGTTTATTTATTGTGGGTGTGTTATCACGATCACAAAATTAATGAATTAAACAAGCATGGAATATGGAACTAAAATAAAGATCAGATTATGTGTAAATATTATCTTAGACATGGTTAATCACTTAATTATATCCCAATTAATATTAACAAGAATTTAATCAAATATAATAAAATGGAAATTTACATATAAGGATAAAATCCCTCAAAGAAATATTAAGTCGGTATAGTCTTCCATAATCTTGGTTAGAATCAAACCATAGTTCAAAGTGCTTGACCAACCCTAGTTAGGGTGATTTCAATTATCGGGGAATTATAATTCAAGGTTTTGGGTTGAATTGACTTGGTTCGCATCAAGGGTTGACTTCCACAGTAGGACTTAGTGTGACCAAGAGGCAAAGGTTGAGGAAATCCAAAATAAAATGATTTCAGGATTGGGGAGTCTACTCAGCGGATCAAGGAGCTATGAGTTAATGTAGTTGGCATTTGGAATGCCTACCTAAAACCCTTCAAGTTACTTGACCAACCCTAGTTGGGGTAATGCGAAGGAAAATATGGATCCTTGCCACTAGAATATTCAGGCAACAGAATATTTTGAATTCAATGGTGAGGGCTATTGGATTTCGATAAAATAGTGGGAGACTAATAAGTATTAATTTATTCATTTGTCTCATTTTTATAATAAATTACTAAACCTTTTCTCATCTTAATTTGTAGAAATGTCAAGAAATTGAATTCAAACATATCATTGAAAACCATACTCGAGAAGGAAAACCTTCTCACCGACACCAATTTCCAAGAGTGGTAGAGGCGTTTACGCGTCATCCTTCTCCACGAAAGGAAATTGTATGTGTTGGAAGAGCCTATTCCAGTTGAACCTGGAAAGGAGTCCAGTGATGAGGAACCATCTATCTACATGAAACACATGGATGATGTCACAGATGTCCAGTGTTTCAAGATATCGGCCATGTTTAATGAGCTCTTGAAGCAACATGAAAACACGGACTCGTATAGCATGATGTCTCACATTAAGGATCTCTACCAAGAGAAGGCGAGACATGAGAGATATGAGATCTCTAATGATTTGTTTAAAACTAAGCTTGGAGATTCTGTGCCAGCTGGGCCTCATGTAGTCAAGCTTATTGGCTACATTGAATGCCTGGACAGCTTAGAGATTATGTTCCCGGATGATTTGTGTACAGATCTCATCCTATCATCACTACGCAAAACCTTCTCTAGCTTTATTGTCAATTATAACATGAGAAACAATGAGAAGAGTCTATTGGAACATTTGACCTTAATTCACCAGGTAGATAAGGACATGGGGCATGAAAAACCCATTGTCCTTATGGTGAATAAGAAAAGGAAGGACAAGGAAAAGGGGACAAAGACTTATAAATGGTCTAAAGACCCCGAGCGTCGTCCTTCCAAGAAGGGGAAGATCTAGAGTCAGGGCAAGGAATGGGAGACAATATGTTTTGCATGTGGCAAGCAAGGACACTAGAAGAGGAACTGCACCCAGAAGCATGGGGATGCTAAAGGTGCGTTTGTTATCGAGTGTAATCTTTCTATTTCTACACATTGGGTATTAGATACAGCTTTTGGGGCTAACATCTATATTCAAATATAGGAACCAAGTAGATTTATAAATATTTACATAATAGAGGTGGATCTTCAAGTTTCCAATAGCGCATGGCTAGCTGCGTTGGATATTGGCGATTACCACCTCTCATTGCCAACTAGAATGATTTTGGTTTTTCATAACTGTTATTATGTACCTAGTGTTACAAAGAACATAATTTCTGTATCCTTTTTGGATATGGATGGATTTATTTTCAAGTTTGGAAATAAGGGTTGTATCTTTTATAAGAACAATGTATGTTATGGTATGGCACATTTAAATAATGGTTTGTATGTATTAAATTACAAAAACCAAGTGTTGGAAATTGATAATGAAACAAACTCACATGACTCGTACATCACCCAGTTATGGCATCACCATCTCGATCATGTAAATGAGAAGCACTTGACAAAGCTCTGCTAAGATGGTTATTTAGACTCTACTAATCTAAAACCACTTGATAGATGTCATGCTTGTTTACAAGGTAAAATTACCAAGCCTCCTTTCAGTGGACATGGTGAAAGGGCCACAGAGCTTCTAGGATTGGTGCACACGGATGTATGTGGACCATTTCCAGTAGAAGCTAGAGGTTGATATTATTACTTCATTACTTTTACTGATGATTTGAGTAGATATGGCTATGTCTACTTAAAGAGGTATAAGTCAGAAGCCTTAGATAAATTTAAGGAATTCAATAATGAAGTAGACAATCATCTTGGTAAGAGGATAAAGAAACTTAGATTGGATCGAGGTGGAGAATATTTGAACCAAGAGTTCATCGATCTTCTACGGGAGTCTGGGATTCTATCTCATCTCACTCCTCCTTATACACCACAGTGGAACAGTGTTAGTGAAAGGAGGAACCGCACCTTTTTAGACATGTTAAGGTCCATGATGATTCATGCATATCTTCTATTATCCTTTTGGGGATATGCATTAAAAAATGCAGCATACACATTAAACTGAGTACCAACTAAGGAGGAAAATGAAATTCCATCTGAGTTATGGAATGGAAGGAAATCCACATTGTCGAACACATGTGTATGTGGATGTGAGGCATTTGTTAAGGCCTTATTAGGCAACAAACTAGCACCCCCGGGCATGAGGTGTATCTTTATAGGATATACCAAGGAAATGAAAGGATATTACCTATACAACCCTTCAGACAAGAAAGTGATTTTTGCCAGACAAGCTATCTTTCTTGAGAGGGAGCTCATACTCAAGATGGATAGTGGGAGTAAGATTTACTTCGACGAAGTTGATGCTCAAGATACATAAAAGTTGGTACAGGAACAAGTTCCACAGGTCCCCGTGGAAGAGGTTCCAGAAACACAAGTACTGCATAGGAGCTTAAGAGAGGTAAGGGACCCAGATAGATTTAGTTTCCTAGTCACTGAGGATGGTGAATCGTTATTGTTGGAAAATGATGAACCTCTCTTCTATAAGGAAGTAGTACAAAGCTCATAAGCTGCAAGATGGATAGAAGCTATGAATTCTGATATGGATTCCATGTATCAGAACCAAATCTGGGTTTTGGTCAATGAGCCAGTTGATGTAAAGCCTGTTGGATGCAAATGGGTATTCAAGAAAAAACTGGACATGGAAGGTCAAGTTAGAACCTATAAAGCAAGGTTAGTGGCTAAAGGATTCAAACAGCATCAAGGAATTGACTATGATGAAACCTTCTCGCCAGTTTCCATGTTTAAATCCATAAGAATCATACTTGCCATAGCAGCTTACCATGACTACAAAATTTTTCAAATGGATGTCAAAACAACATTCCTTAATTGGAACCTTCAGGAAGATGTCTATATGACACAACCAGAAGGGTTTTTGACACCAAGTGAATCCAAATAGGTTTGCAAGTTGTAGAAATCCATTTATGGATTAAAGAAAGCATTCAGGTCATGGAACATTTGATTTGATGAAGCCATAAAAGAATTTGGGTTCATTAAGAATGAATTTGAGCCATGTGTTTATAAGCGGTTTAATGGGAATGCGACTGTTATCCTAGTAGTATATGTTGACAATATATTGATTATTGTAATCGACATACCAGTCTTACAATCAGTTAAGGACTGGTTGAACAAGTGTTTCTCCATGAAGGACTTGGGTGAATCAGCCTAGATTCTAAGGATCAAGATCATTCGTGATAGATCCAAGAGGCTGGTTGGACTAAGTCAGAGTACATACATTGACCAGATACTAAAGAGATTCAGTATGGAACAATCCAAGAGGGGATTGGTTCTAGTTTCATATGGCCTACATCTTTCTAAGAAAATGTGTCCTCAGACACAACAAGAGAAAGATAGAATGAGTAAGATTCCATACGCTTCGGCTATAAGATCCATCATGTATACCATGTTATGTATTAGGATTGATGTTTCCTATGCACTAAGCATGGTAGGCAGATATCAAGAAGATCCAGGAGAACAACATTGGAATGCTATTAAGACTATCCTTAAGTATATGAGAAGAACTAAGGATATTTTCCTGGTGTATGGAGGAGATGAGGAGATTGTCATCAGAGGGTATGTTGATGCTGGTTTTCAGACAGATCAGAATGATCTGAAGTTGCAATCTGGATATGTTTTCTGTCTCAATAGAGGAGTTGTGAGCTGGAAAAGTTCAAAGCAGCCAGTTGTCGCCAATTCTACAGTAGAGTCCAAATATATAGCAGCTTCTGATGCAGCCAAGGAATCCATATAGATTCGGAACTTTATCCAGGAGCTTGATGTAGTGCCTAGCAGTAAATACCCTGTCACATTGTATTGTGATAATACTACAGCAGTGGCTCTTGCAAAAGAACCAAGGTCACATCAACGGATAAATCACATACTTCAGAAGTATCACCTCTTGAGGGATTTCTATCAGAGGGGTGAAGTTGTAGTGAGTAGAGTTTCCATGAAAGAGAATGTGGTGGACCCCATGACTAAAGGTCTATCTCAGTAGAAGCATGAATATCATGTGAGAGCTAGAGGTTAAAGGTTGTTAGCAGTTGGCTCTAGTCCAAGTGGGAGTCTTTTGGATTTGGTGGCCTAGAACCAACTACTTTGTACTTTATTCATTAATAAATACCTTATCACATCTTTATTGTTCTTCTGTGTGACAATGCATGTGATAATGTCTTAAGGACAGCTGTTGCATTAAAGGGTCATAGTGGATCCCTGCTATGATGAGAACCCAGAAGTGTCATAGCACTGTTCTTGAATATATGTTCTATGGCCGGATGATTTTATTTTAGGGACAAAAATAATATAGTCCATTAGGGGTGAGGACTCATAAAACTTTGAGGCACCTTCTCATGGTGTGCGCCCTTGGTAATATCTGGGAGGATATTATGAGAACGAGACCCGCCAGAAGGAAATCCACATTTCATAGTGTCATTGGATGTTCCTATCTACGGACGTGTGTATTGGTCCTTAGACTTTAATATTATTATTAATGGGTA
Source organism: Viscum album (assembly GCA_963277665.1). Lineage (NCBI taxonomy): Eukaryota > Viridiplantae > Streptophyta > Magnoliopsida > Santalales > Viscaceae > Viscum > Viscum album. The sequence goes on from OY728129.1 coordinate 824,414,294, forward strand.
TTACAACTCGCACACTTAGATATATTTACAAAAACTATGATGACACACTATTCACAGTGAGGTAGGATACATTGGGTGCGTCATGAGTAATACCGCATTAATCAATAATGCAAGAAAGGATTTTTCCTTTTTGTTCCATAATGGAATTAGATATCTCAGTCCCTTTGATGGAATTTATATAGCCTAAGTAAATCCATGGACATGGTAAGGAATGTGCAAGTTCAATTCCAGAAAGTCAAAGAAAGAATAATCAAGCACATGGGTTGATGGCACTAGCATGAAACTCGCTTGATTAGAGATATCGAGACAAAGGGATTATATTACATGGTAAGCGTTCGTATGAGGTTACACATCAATGCGGTGTCAACTTATTTCTATTGGGTGCCTTGACCCGTTTCTAGACAGTAATCTCGGACTTTAGGCAAGGCTGCCTAATGCCAACGAGAAAGAGGCCTATAGGGTCACACACTAAGTGTGTCCATGTATCTCAGTTAAATATTAATTTAACAAGTTGAATAAATATTATTCCCAATTGTGGTTTAATAATTATTCAAGGATGCCTACTCGGATTTATTTCGACACTAGTTATTCGAGAGAATATATTGTGGGCGAAATAATATATTTATTAGCGAGTAATGCAGTTACATTTATTTTAGAAATAAATAGACATTACTCAAGGACTAATAAATGTGGTGGAGGAAATAAAGGGAAATGGAAAATAAAAGTACACGATGTGTATATTGAATATACACGCCATGTAGTGTACACACCATGTATTAATGATTACACGGCGTGTAGTTTTTTCAGTCGGGATTTTGAATAAATAATATCGTTTTATTAAATGATATTTATTATAATCAGTGTGGGCACATGTCAAGGAATTAATCATTCGACATAGGGTTTTCAATGAGAGTTAATGAAATAAAAAAATGTGTAACGCATTTATTTATTGTCATAATTCTATAACCTTAAACCTGATTATAAATATCCTCACAACCCCAACACTTTTACCAATCGTTGTGAACAACAATTCTGGAGAGTTCTCTCAAGGCCGAAATAACTCATTCATCCAAGAACGCTCTCAAGACCGAGAGAGATCCACCACCACCGGATCAAGGCGATCGAAGGAAGACATCGCAAGTGAAGGTTCTTCTACACTAGCACTCGAAGATCCCTTCAGTGACATCCAGAGATACGTGGAGAACGTGTAACTACAACAAAAATTGAGTCTAGCGGTGGTTGTTTAGCGGCGGTTCTGGGAACCACCACTAAACCTTTTTTTAAAAATGGTTTCCCATCAGTTTATAATAAACCGCTGCGAAACATGTTTTTTTACAACACCGACCCTTCCCCCCCCCCACCCCGACCACACCTCGTGACCTCACTTCCACCGCGACCCAGGCCCCCCATGACCACGGCGACCCCGGCGACCCCGGCGACCCCACTTCCCCCGGCGACCCCTGCACCCCGTGACCCCGGCCATCCCGTGACCCCAGTGACCTCGCGACCCCGGCGACCCCGCTTCCCCCGGCCCCCCGCGACCTCGACGACCTATACGAACCCTAAGGTTTGAAATAAGTTTTTTTGAATATTTTTTAAACTCAATTTCATTTCCAACCCAGGTTGGGTTCTTCAAGAATCAAGTCATGATAGAGGTATTAAATTTAATTACAAATGATATTTAGGTTGTTTTATTAAATCTTGGGTAGTGGTGTTAGAGGTATTATAGTTTAGCCTTATAGGCTAGATAATCCAGTATATGTTCTGATAGTTGATTCATTCCTACGCAAGGACACTAATTATATATTGTCTAACATTAGTACTTATATCATTAATTATAGAATACTATTGAATCAGTGAAAGCATTATATAGTGATCAGGATTTGATTTATATTCTTTTTTTCATGTGATAAATGAACTACCATAGGATGCATAGTCTTGGAATTCCAATGATATATTCTAAATGATTTTCTTTATTCTATTTTGAACCTATTAGATTTTTTTATTCTTTTATATTTGATATTTTATCTTGTATAAAACTTTTATGTGAATTTATGACCTAAACACGAATAGGTTTACACCTATATAAGTGCCACTCTAGATTCATCATGAAGATGATGAAAAACTTTTCTAGGTAAATGAGTATGAGGGGCCTCTACTTATTTCCAAGTTAGGAATTTATCTCTATGTAGATTCAATTTCCAAGACTTAGATGATAATTTAAGATTATTTTTCACAAATCATCATAATAAATTCATGTATTCTAAAACATTTCCTTATATAAGTTTAGGTTTGTTAAATCACAATACCTACTTTCTTATCGATCTATATTCATCAGTTTTACTAGAAGGATATTTATTTTCTTACTCATTATAGGATAAAGATTTTAAGTGATGCCTTAATGATAAATATATGTGATATTGAAAACGTGTTTCAATATTATATTATAATGTTGTGACTTTTCGGGGATCACATGGAGATGTTTTGAGTTGTGAATATGGTTCTGTCTTTTTTTGGGAAATTTTATTGTGAGATAGTTCAACTAGGTTTATTTTGTATTTAAATTTTATTTGTATTTTCTTTCTCTATATGTTATCCAAATGAGATTATTTTTCATTAATATGTATAGTCTTGGATGAAAGCAATCACTTTAATTGAATATGTATCTTTGTATTTTTCATTAGTTTTTGAAATGGATAACCTATTTATTTATAAGGCCTACTTGACTATAATGAATTATGACACTTATGTATGCATTTCCTTATACTTTTGATACTCGATCATGGAGTCCATCAAACATGTTTTACTCAAGCATAGCATCCCTTTAATTTGCATAAATTTCTTTTGTGTGTTGAAGTGAATGGTATTGAATTAATTCAAACTTATTGTCGTGGATTGGATGAATATAATTCTTCCAAGTTCCCGAATATAATGTTTAGAGAGAATTCCTTCTGGGATCTATTTCCACCTATGTGATTCTAATTATTTTATTATGTTGTCCTGGATGATAGTACCAACACCCCACATTTCATCTCCAAATTCCCAACACGATTCTACTATGAAACTCCAAACACCAAGCCCAGACACATCAACTATTCTTCAAATACCCTAGTTTCATCTCCAAACCACATCAGCCGCATCTTGAACGCCATTTCTGATGTGGTCTCCACCTTACCACATCAATTTTTATGCAACAACACTAGTAAGTCCTTCTCTAAATGAATTATACCAAAGGCGCTCAATCCCACCCACCAATGCGCTATTATATCCCGACCACGATGCCTTAAAACTCAAGGAATAACAAAAATGTTCAATGCCCACACCGAAGTATGAATCTGAATCTTAGTTCAACTCCATGGTCAGATCCTCGATCTTCCCATTTAACCATAATTCTCCACTCATGAGCACTAACACATATATGATCCAAATCACCCTCAAGTCACACCACCACTCTTTTCTATGTGAATACACTAAAGAGAGGTCTAGGAATTCAATCCACACAAGTTTCGTAGAACCTCAAAACCTAATATCCCAAGTTATTTAATCATGAATTTCCATGAACACCACCACTTATCATGCCTCAAGACTATCATCCCTCACGTAGTTCTTATCACTCTAAATTAGCAATGTGTTGAGTTTTGTAAGCGACATAAGGTTTTACCTAAACATTATTTATAATAGATTTATTAGATATTAGATTTTTATATAAAGACTCTATAGAGAACTTAGGTTGGCATTATTCCAAATTAACAATGTGCTTTGGTTTTCATGGTAAATTAGCTACCACGTTGTTAGCACACTGTTTCTCTTTACCAAAGAAACTTCCCCTATCCCAAACACTAGAGGGTTCATATCTAACTCAGGGGATCATCTTTATTATATTATGTTTATGTAATCTTATACTATCAGATATATGAATATATTTCTCTATTTATTAGTAACTATGTGTTTTAAAAAAATTTATTATTGTGTAGACACATTGTGATATACATGGATAAAAGCTAGATCACATTACCAAGGAACACACCTTAGTATGTTAAGGGATTGAATGAGTTTTTAGATTTTTCATTTTCTAATCGATCTGTTGAAGGGAGAATAAAATGTCCATGTCCTAAATGTAAATTTAGAACATGGTTGAAGAGAGATGAAGTTTATGAACATTTAATACTGAAACAAATCCCTGGTCAATATTTATGTTGGATTTGGCATGGAGAATCGAACATTACAGAAAGATTGAGAACTGATGTTAATCCATAGAATGAGGTCCCAAGTTCATCGACAATGGAAAATGAAATGAAAAAAATCATAAATGATGCATTCAGCACTGCAAGACACCACTATCAGCATAAAAACATATTATAACAACCATAAGAGGGTGATACAAATTGCAACGTGACAGGTTATGTTTTTTAGACTGTAACACAGGCAGATCAAGATTGTAACATATCATTGGATCCTCCTATTGATTCTGTGGAGACAAATGTAAGAGAAAACTTCACTGAGGAAAATGTGTTTCATGGTTTAGTTGATGATAGAAATCAAGAGTTGTATAGTGGGTGTTTGAAATATTCAAAGATTTTATTTCTGCTTAAGTTGTACCATATCAAATGTCTATGTGGAATTACAAATAAGGAAATGTTCATGATATTGGAATTGATTCGTGATGCATTTCCTGAAGCAAAAATCCCAGAATCTTTTTATGATATGAAAAAAGTTGTTAACAAGCTTGGTCTGAATTATACAAAAATACATGTGTGTCCCAATGATTGTATGCTTTATTGGGGAGAGGATTCAAGTAGACAGAATTTCAAGAATTTTTCTTCTTCTAGATGGTAGGAAAAGGGTGATGTTGGAAGTCTGAAGGAACATAATTTCGTGGAGAAGAAGAAAAGGAACACACCTGCAAAGATTTTTCCTTACTTTCCTTTGAAGCCTCGATTGCAAAGATTATTCATGTCATCGAAAACTGTTGAATACATGAAGTGGCATTCTGTAGATAATAACAGTGATGGGTTAATGAGACATCCACATGATTCCCAATAGTGGAAGACATTTGATTCATTATATCTAGATTTCTCAGCTGATCCTAGGAATGTTCGATTGGGATTGGATGCCAACGAATTCAACCCATCTGGGACTTTGAGTACCAGTTATATCATTTGGCTAGTTGTTTTGATCCCTTATAATCAGCCTCCGTAGATGTGTATTCAACAAAAATATTTTATCCTTTTGATGATTATTCCTAGAAAACAAATCCCTGGAAATGATATTGATGTATACTTGCAGCCTTTTATTGAAGAATTGCAGGAGTTATGGAGCAACAGTGTTGAGACATTTGATGCTTCTTCTAAAACAATGTTCAAAATGCATACTGCATTAATGTGGACCATTAGTGACTTCCCTGGGCTTGGGAATTTATCTGGTTGGAACACTTACATGGGTTTGGATTTTCCCGTTTGTAACTTTTATTTTGAGCCCAAACGGCTACCTCACAGTAGAAAATGGTGCTTCTTGTGTCATCAAATATTTCTCAATGTATCTAATAGATTTCGGTTGAACAAATCAAATTTTAATGGTTCCATTGATCGTAGACCACCTCCAAAGTTTTTAACTGGTTCTGAAATATTTCCATAGCTTGAAAATGTTGAAACAAAATTTGGGAAGGTTCATCATTTGAATGATAGTGGAAAACGGGTCTGAAGTGCATCATCAAGCGAAATCGGAACACAATAATGGAAGAAAAAAAGTATATTCTTCAAACTTCCGTATTGGGAATTTAATTTGTTACTGCATAATCTTGATGTGATGCATATTGAGAAGAATGTATGTGACAATTTGATTTTCACATTTCTTAATGAGCATGGAAAGTCGAAGGATCATATCAATGCTCGCAAAGACTTTAAATCAATGAACATAAAACGTGATCTCTGGCCAGATGAGAATGAAAAGTATCCTATGACAATTTTTGCAATGAAAAATAGGGATCAAGATATATTCCTTCAAATTTTAAAGAATGTTAAGGTATCTGATGGGTATTAATGTAACATCATGAGGTGTTTTGACTTGAAGAATCATAAGTTACATGGATTGAAAAGTCAAGATTCACATATTTTGTTACAATAGTTACTACTATTGGCATTGTGTACATTATTACCTGAAAAAATTACTGTTGTTGTACTCCAATTATGCACATTTTTCAGACAACTATGTGAAAAATCTCTACATCCATTTCAGCTTGACAACCTCCAGGAGAGGTTTGTATTGACCCTTTGTGCAATGGAGATGATCTTTCCTCCGTCATTTTTACTGTAATGATGCATTTAACTGTGCATTTGGTTGAGGAAGCTAAATTAGGAGGCCCCTTTCATTATCGATGGATTTATCCAATTGAGAGGTACTTTATTTATATGTTTTTCAATTAAGAAAACATTTTTTGGTACTTAATTAAATGCATAATTATGTTTATTTTATTTCACAGATATCTTGGGCATTTGAAATCATACGTGAGAAATAAAGATCAACCAAAAGGCTCTATTGCTAAAGGATTTTTGACTGAGGAGTGTCTTACCTTTTTTTCTCGATACTTAGATGATATTGAGACAAGATTTAATCAGGTTGGACGTGTTGACAACACATCTACTCAATCTCAAATACATCAGAAATCCAAAATATTTCCTGCTATTGGCCGATCAGTTGGGAGGACCTCAAATGTGACACTGACTGAATTGGAATTATTACAGGCACATAGATATGTGATGCTAAATAGTGAAATTGCAGATCCATTTATTGAAGAGTTGAGGATAAAAACAAAGATAATAATGAGAGGCCGAACACGAAATGAGAAAGATATAACGAAATCTGTTAATAAAGATCTTGTAGAATGGTTTTCACGACGTGTAAGTTCATAAATATTGCAATAAATATGAATATTTGTTTGACAAATAAATTTTGTAAATCTAATAAATTATATTTCCTTTTTCAGATCATGAATACTGATACTAGAGCAGAGGTGTCAGAAGATTTGAAGTTTCTTACTAGAGGTCCTCTAAAACAAGTTAGGAAGTTCGACGCTTATAATGTGAATGGTTTTAGATTTCTTACAGTCGATTGAGAAGTGGGTTTGAAAACACATAATAGTGGTATATTTACATTTTCTAAAGTGGAATACTATAGAAAGCTGCATGATATTATTGAATTAAACTACCAAGGACATTTTTCTGTTGTTTTATTCAAATGAAAATGGGTCGATATTATGAGAGGTGTTAAAAGAGATTCCTTGCAATTTAATTCTGTGAACTTCTCTCGCTTGATGGATGTTGGTGATCATGAACTGCATGATCCATATATCTTAGCATCGTAAGAAAAAATGGTATATTATGTTAATTATTTTATCGATGAAGGGTGAAGTGTAGTTTCTCACGTAATACAAAGAGATTTGTATGATATGGGTGATGAAGTAGAAATTTGACCTTTAAAATTGAATTTAATCAACAACAGAAAGAAGAATTATTTTTCTATCATGATATTGAAAATATTAGTCTATCAAGGATGAATGAAGTTGATGAAGCAATGGATCATGAAACCGACATGATTGAAGGGGAAAATGATTGTATGTACGATTATTTATTTATTTAGCATCCACTTGTTTCATTTATGCAGTCATTCATTATCATTGTTATATATATTTTGTCTGTTAGTACTGGGCATATATTATCATTTTTAATTTTTTTTATGCATAATTTTTTTTGAAATATATATTATGAAATTTATTTTATTTGATTAAATGATAGGAATGCTAAGGAGGAAGCGGTACACTATTTCATCTAGTTCTGTGATAGATGATGATCCATCTGGCTTCCTCCCCACAACATCTGAGGCACTAGCTGCCTACACCCCTGCACCATCTCCCCCTGCACCATCTCTTACACCATCTGTGGATATCCCATTAGAGGATGAGTCATCGACTCCCCCTTTAGGAGCCTCAGTAGTGGGGCAACGACACGCCCCTTCCAGTTCATCACGGGCATACTGGAGTGTCACTGTCATAGGTACAAATTTTAATTGAATAAATTTATTGCATTTTGTTTATACTAATTGTTTGCTCATTGAAGATGAAAAAAATGAAACCGTGGAGAAAAACATAAAAAGTTCAGATGTTTGGAATATGACAGGTGAGAAGATAGTCGTTCTATTTGATTCTTATGGGGTCCCTACGGATGACGCTACGGGGTTACTTGGCCAGATTCTAGGCCCACTGGCAGCGGAGCCCATTTCCATTCCTATTTCTTATGATGATTGGATACATATGCCTCAAAGATGGAAAAATGAAGTTTTTTATTATCAAATAAAGTTAAATTTATAACATTATGGATTAATTGAATTTCATGTTACTAATATGTTCAAAATGAATTTTTGTATACAGATGTTCTACCACTTTATAGTTGCTGATGTGATAACACAGAAGTGGATGTTGAAAAATCTAGTTAGTAAATGGAAAGATTTCAAATGGAGATTGTGGTGTGATTTCAACGATACTTTGTTGACTGTGAAAAAAATGTATGAGAAGCTACCCAGTGGGGTACCGAAAGAACAGTGGAAATTTTTTGTTGACATACATCGTGATGAGAAGCAGATGGTATTGAAATATATATTATTATATTATCCTCATTTTACATTTATAAATGTATATGAAGATGACATGACATTGAATACATTATTATTAAATTGAATTTTATTTATTTCAGGATCTCCTAAGACAGAATGCATCAAACCGGGCTAAGAAAGTCATCCCTCACACTACGGGCTCAAAAAGCTTTTCTAGAAGCCAAACGACATTGGTAATCTCTTAATTAGTTTAAATATTTATAAGAAAATATTATATGTTTAATATATTGAATTGTTGATTTATCTTTTCTTAATGCAGTCACAGAGTTTAGGGCACGAATCATCCCGAACTAAATTGTGGTTAGATGTTCACAAGAAATCATATGGAAGTTTTGTTAATGAGCCTGCTAAAGAAGTTGGGGTATGAAATCAATTTTTTATTATAATAACTTATTATCAGTTTTTACCTTGTTAATATATATTGATATTTGATTTATAGGCAAAAATTAAAGAACTATGGGATGCCAATCCTGCGTAGTCCTACTCATTCTCCCAGGATGACCCGGTTTCTAAAGTCCTTGGGAAGGAGCATCCTGGTAGAGTGCGCGGGATGGGTTTGGGACCCGTACCATTTTAGGTTTTTAGTAGGCCACTAGGGATGGTAGCTGCATCTACTCCTGGATTTAGTCAGTCTATACCCGGAGATGCTCAGAAAGAGATTGTTTCTCTACGAAACACAGTTCACCAGCAGGGGGATCAGATATTTGCTTTGCACAAAGAGTTGACTGAAATACGTCATCATATGAGCAGATATGCCCCTGGTGGTAGTGCATCGACTGGTGGTATGCAGGTAAATCACAAAAAATCAAAATCATTTAGTTTTCTAACTTTCATTGGTTTTAAGTTTTAATATAAATATGCAACCGTATTTAATTTTCAATATAATGTTCTTACAGGTGACAGCATAAAGTAGAGATGAAGGTGGAGGAGAGGGTGACGATGCATCATCGGACTGTGAGTAGTTGTATTATTGATGTGTTGAACAAATATGGGAACAATTGGTTTGTATATGTAACATTTGTGGCACATAGTTGCCACCAAAAATTTTCATGTCCTAAAATTTCCTTGATTTCTCATGTTTCCTTTTATGCATTTTATTGATTTCTAATGTTTCTTTTTATGTCTTTATTTCTTGAGTGTGGTACAAATCATTCCATTTAGGCCTGTGTTTGAATTGGTAGTCGATATTTTGGATGACTAGGAGTTAAACCCATTGTTTATGTGTTGAAAAAATTGGGTCATTTCATAGTGATCAAGGGGATAGTGTTGTGGACACTTTGGTGAGGCCCTTGTAATTTGTCTTACTGGGAGGCCCTTGTGAGTGGTAATTGACCTACATGATAGGTTTTTTGTTTTTAATGTGTCTAGGTGTGACTTGTGGGTCATGCTAGTTTTGTGGGTATGAACTATGGATTCTCATCCCCGAGAAGCACCCAATAATATATCATGGCTCCCAAACCATCGATTGGTGTCTAATACCGCTCCTCATTCCCAATTTTGAACTAGATCAGATGAGTCTCCATCATCCATACATCATTCCCTAATACACTATCTTTTCTCCAAAACCCCATTTTATTCATTGAAACATAACTATAATATCTAATACAACACACTAGATATGGTCTCTACTTCATCGCATCTAGTAATATATAATAACACCATTCATTCCTCCCCTAGCTGAATTTTCCCAAAAATCGATCACCTACAAACACTAATTCATCACCACATCCCGATCACAATTCCTTAATTACCATAGGCATCAAAGCATCATCCAAATTCCTACACTAAAGTTTGAATCCAACACTTGGTGTGATTCCATGGTTGGGTCCTCAACCACCCACACCATCCATCATACTCTCACTATGATCACCGACACACCTCCTATCTAACTCGCTCTCAGATCACACCAAAATTTCATGTTGATCCCAATGTTGACACTTACACTCCACAACACTTCCTCTATGAAGCTCTAACTAGTAAAATAATTATCCACTGTATATGAATCCCAAGTATTTTATTCACTAAAAAACTAGATAAAATAACATCTGCCTGTAGACCAGTATACTATTTCCATATCAACCATCCACCAACTGGTCTTACCACACCCATGACCCTACCAAAATTAGGGTCACACATACACGGTCGATAATATTATCTCTATAGTATAAGTATTCTTATCATCACCCTATTAAACCAAAACAATTGATATCTATAACTCATATCCTTTCCATAACTGAATATAATGACTAGGCATAATTTTCTAGATCATATCTGAGTGTTATCACGAAACACTAATCGCCACACATTCCCATCTCACTAGGTTTATCATATTTAAAATTCATCAAAATTAATTTAAAATTAGGGTCACACCCTCTAATTTTCAATGGTGTGCTTCCCATCATATTAAATATCTTAAACCACTCCTTGAGTGCAATGTCTAATTGGTTTCCACATCACACGCATGTCACTCCTCTCAAGCCATACTTATCTCATCGCAAAAAAACACATGTCAAGGAACAATATTAGATCAACCATGACACCATACTCTAATCAATCATCAATTACACCTCTCACTATAGTGGGACACCTCCCATTCTCATGTAAAACCTTGTGTATCCATGCCTATAAGTAACTCATTAAACACCTCAGTCACTGCACTCCAAGGGTAACCCTATCCCCCCCATAGAAACTTAATAAATTCCTAAAAATATCCTATGATAAATCGTTACTAAGGGGAATTCATCACCATGCCTTCATCACTAAACCTCTTGGATTCCCCTAGAACTCAGACAATTCGAAATGGACTACACATGACCCAATAACTGACCCATAAACCAAGAAGGCTCCACGTGTAACTAGTACACACTTTCCCTTATGCATCAAGGATTTTCCAAAAATCCATGCTAGACCTCACACTCCTAATACCAAGGAAAAGTGAACCTCTTTAAGAACCCTATCATTAGTTATTACCCACCATCCTTCTCAAACTTATCAACCCAATATGTGTACACTCTTATACAGCCTGGTCTCACAACTAGACTCGTGATCCCATGATTTACATCCCATTAATGCTCAGATCATATGCTTAAATCACTGACCATGCTTCCTACACATGTCAATCTCATCTAATTGAAAGAACCTAGTGCTTCCTTTCCAACAGGCCTGAAGTATCTCACTCATGCCAAGTCCAACCACATGATAACCCACCACCTAGGCTTTGTTTCCAAAACCCAAAGCATATAACCATGTTATACCCATCCTAGACCTAACCATATAAGAACTCTATCAACCATATCATCAGGAACTGCACCCAAAATCAATAATGTTGGGCATCCAACTAATCTTACCCTCTAAACCCAAACCCGATACCAAAATCACTAAGAGTTATTTATATCTCAAAGGAATGAGACATTCTATATATACTTTCTTCTACCCTCTCAAGCATATCCAAAATCCCATGGAAACATGTTCCCATACCAAAACATCTCTTAGAAATACCTTACATGTACTGAACCATCATCAAGGAATCTAATTCCTAAACCATCCCACCATGGGTTCCTCTACATTCCTTGCCTAAAGGTATTTTATATTCATCACTAAAGATAATATCATTGTAATATCCACATGAAATTATATTATAAAAAAGATACCAGGGTTTATCTAAGTATAATTATACCAACTAGTTATATAGTAAAATTTATATATTAGTTTTTATTAACACTTTATATAACTTAACCCCTATCATTAGTGAAATCAATCACATACACATGTACATATGTCATGTGAATCCTAAATTCCAAATATGATGTGTGTAAACATGTTTCTTACCACTATGGTCCAAGATAAAAATTCATAAATATCAATCTCAAATACACACATAATAATTGAGTAAATATATCAAATTTAATAATGAAAACCAAGAACATAAAATCACAAAACCTCCATTAATCTAAAGTATAAAGTATTCGGTTCTAGGGAACCAAATTTAATAAACTCCCACTTGAACTAGTGAAAATCGCTAACTAATTATTTAGTTCTCACATGTTAAACATTTTTTTATTGAGTATGGATATACTAACTGAGCCTACCACATTTTAATTTTTAGGATTGTTTTTGCAACATGTATTTATTATGACATAGCTTATTGCGACTTTGCTGATTTGAAAAAACCCCTCAAATGGTAACATCCCTTAGTATCCACATTATTGTTCCAATGTCAGAAATATAACATCTTGGATAATAACATAGTAAAATCTTATCATAATAATAATAACACTCATACTATTGGTATAACTCAAAATTTGGAATAGTTTGTTGCTAAACTACTTCTTAAGCTACATTAGAATCCACAACTTACTCAATTATTGTAGATATGGTAGCCATAGGTTGTAATAAGTTTGTATTAAATGTTACCCCACTACAATATGGTATTTCTGGTTTGATTTGTTTTTCAGGGCAGTGGTGCAGCAGAAGAAATTTTTTTTATTTCTGGTCAGCTTTTAGAGGTGGTTTTAACTGCCGTGAAATGTACATTGGCGGCGGTTTAAACCGCCTCTAAACGGTGAAAACCACCGTGAAACTTAATTTTTTTTACCTTTCACGGTGGTTTTAACCGCCGCTACATAGTCACATCGTATCTGCCTCATTCCGAGGCGGTTCTCGTGACTTCAGTGGCCATAAAAACCACCGCTCAACTCAATAAAACCACCATGAAATGAGGCAGCTATGACACTTTCCTTAAAATGCCGTGAAATGGAAATAACCCCTGCTAATAGATTGGAAACGACGTATTAGGCGGTATTTTATATAAACCTCCACCAAACCATGTAGCGGTGGTTTAAACCGCTGCTACACGCAAAAATAACCACCGCTAAACGACATTTCTCTTGTAGTGTGTGGATCACCGCTAGAGGAATCCTACACTTGGATTCTATGATGCAATGACGGATCACACCAGATCGTGACTGGAGACATCAACGAAGAAAGAATTCCATCAAGTTAATTATTGACAATTAATTAAATTAATTATAACCAACATATGATGATCCTATCTCTATGGTTTCAGGACTCCCTCTTTTGTTTTTCATTCTTTGTTCTATTCCGAAGATCCGGTGTTTTACATCGTGATGGATCTCAGATTGATCGTCTTCAACGAAAAAATTAAAGTTGGGATCTCTTACCAACGCGCTTCCTCTCCACTCAGAACCTACAATTTCATCATCATCTATAGTATGAGTTATTATTATTATCTTGATTTTGCTTATTTTATTACATATCTTATAGGATTATGTATTTTGTTTCTGCTATTGTCTACTAGTTGTTACTGGTTCTGCTATTTCTAATTTCTTATTATTTGTAAATATTTTTATTCCTTACTCTAAACTATGAGGGAATCATCTCTACATGGACACACCCAAGTCCCTCACTACTAGTCGGTAGCCTCTGGAATTTGGGGAGTCATGCATGTTGTCTTGTGGCCCACCGTCTTGGGGAACCATTATGTGGCATCTGAGGAGGGATGCTAAAAACTGGAATCACATCTTCATTTTCCTTTTTTATTATTATTTGGGTTTATATAGGAGACTAGGATATTGGAATTTTGAAATGATACTATGGATTAACTAACCCACGTATAGGGGAAACCCAAATTACCTAGGATGGGTAAATTTTGTAATTGGTTGAACTATTATAGTTTCATAGATTTAACCATAGGGTGACACATGATTTTAATTGTTATTATCTTGATGGGATATCTATTATCATAGCCTAATGATATAAGGGTACATCGAATCATAAATCATCCTAGGAACTATAGGATTAAATTTTCATGCATTACGCCTTGCCAATTTTACTTTCTGCGTGCATTGCCTATATTTCATATGATTACTGCTTGGGACTAGCTTTTTATTCTTTATGTTCCTTGATTTAAATATATATAAATGTTCCAAATTTCCTTATAGTATTGATAAAAAACAATTTTCACTTACAGTGACTGCCTTTACCTAATTTGTTTTCCTACATAGGTTAAATAAGATGCCTTAAGAAGCCAATTGTGGCATGTTGAGCCATGGAATATCAGTCAAATGGTATGGAACATGTTGTGGTTAGGATTAAATAGACACCACCATACAATTTATAAGGATTATGGGCCCTCATAAATTAGATATGTTGAATCATATAATTCAACCACATAAAGGAAATTTAAATACATAGAGCAATTCAAATATTCAACCTTTAAAATGAAATGGTCACCTTATATGACAAATTAGAGACCTTGACACTAACCCGACCTTAGTAGTGGGAAGTAGGCAGTATCTCCTATAATCCTTCTATGAAATTTTATTATCACTCATACCTAACTTCAAGATTAGGAAGAGGGGTGTGTTTCATTAGTCAGATGGAATTTCACCTATCCTTTCTTTATTGATTTACATATATTTTATAAATCCTATTTGAGGTATGTGCTTATAATTTTAAGAGTTATTTCACCATGAAATCCCCGTGATGTATTCTAGGAAAGTGTAAATGAGCATACCCCAGAGGTTTTGGGACCTAATCCACCTGTGATACCTCATGTAGTGTGAAATGAGGGAGCTCCTCTAGATATTTATCGGGGTGCCAATGCCCAGTTTCGAGATAACTTCTTTTGATTCATGAAATCAGCGCAGGGTGATCCTTGAACTACCCCTTCTATGACTGTTGACACTCCTTTATGTCACAGATTCTAACGAATTAAAAGAGAAATACGTGGAACACAAAGTGATTCATCCTTTGAAGAAACATCAAAAATCGACAAAGGCATGAACAAGGATTGCTTTGAGCATGGGCCGCACAAGTTCCATTATGGTCACGCCGGTATACCTGTGTGCCACATTTTGGGCGTGCAAGTGACCTATGTGCCATATGTAATTTTTGCCCAGGGTCTTCAGCAACCTATAAATACCCCTTGTGGGCCCCCCATTTCAAGGACGAAAAATCCAGAAACTTAGATTTCAGCTCTCGGTGCCCTAGTCTCTTCTTGAAGTATTCTGAACACTTCTAAGGTAATTTCTTACCTATAATGGAAGATATAAAGAGGGGGAACAAGGTCTAAGTGTTGAAATTCATCAACACCTATGCACCTAAGTGTCTAACCCTTAAAGGAAATGGTCACACTTGTGCACCGCCTTATACCTTCAACAGAACCTGTGCGCCACCCTTTTGGAAGCCCTTAGGGATAATACTAAAGGTTTGAGCCAAGCCTCACTCAAGTATTACACTATGGTTTGTCCAGCGTGCAAGTACCCAAGTGTCACGCAGGTATACCTGCACGACTACCTCTTTTTGGGTGCCCCTCTTGTCCACTCATCTCTTTTCTTCGTATCTACATCTCCTCTTCAAGATTTAGCCTTCAGAATCCTCTTGAAAGCCATTTATGGCATGATTCCTTGGTTGGATTCCTTATCTGAAAGGAATTTTGTGGAACATCTCTCAAAACATAGTGATTTACATATCTTTATGTCACTAAGGTGAGAGATTTCATTCATTCAATCTCATCCTTTAAGATGAGAAGATCTTTAACATGGGTCTTCTTTTCAGAAGTAAACCCCAGTCATAATTCCCCTAACCTGGGCCTCCTTTTCAGGAGTAAGCCCCAATCCAAGTTCCCTAATTTGGGCATCCACCTTAGGAGTAAGTTCTAATAGTCCCCTAACTTGGGCCTTCTTTTTAGGAGTAAGCCCCAATCATAATTCCCCTAACCTGGGCCTCCTTTTCCAGGAGTAAGCCCCATTCCAAGTTCCCTAATTTGGGCATCCTCCTTAGGAGTAAGTCCCAATAGTCCCCTAACTTGGGCCATCTTTTCAGGAGTAAGCCCCAGTCATAATTCCCCTAACTTGGGCCTCCTTTTTAGGAGTAATCCCCTGTCCAAGTTCCCTAATTTGGGCATCCTCCTTAGGAGTAATCCCCAAGTTCCCAAATATGGGCATCCTCCTTAGGAGTAATCCCCAAATCCCAAATTTCCTTAAACTGGGCCTCCTTCTCAGGAGTAATCCCCAGTTCTCAAGTCCCTTTAACTTGGGCCTCCTTCTCAGGAATAAGCCCCAGTCATAATTTCTCTTAACCAATCTTAACTCCTTTTGATTTGGGCATCATCCTTAGGAGTAATCCCCAAGTCTCCTCCTAATTTGGACATCTTCCTCAGGAGTAAGCCCCAAGTTAGAGTATCCAAATATCCACAAAGCACATATACCTTTATGGACCTTGTTCCTAGGCTTCTTCTCTAAAGTAAGTCCCGATCTTTATCTATTTGGGCAATCATACACACATAAGCCCCATATCATTCCTTGTGGCCATATCTTTCATGGCACAAATTGTCAAGTTTACTGATACCTCTTGTTTATCACACCGATCATGAATCACGTGAGATTAGTGTGTAAAAGTAACCACAACACATCACTTTGAGCCATTAATAATACGTAATCCCCAAAATTCTTAACCGAACTATGTGGACTTTGATCTCTACCTTAAAAGTGGAGTACGTAGGAAGCCTTTCTGAGGTTCAAGCCCATCACCCATTAATTCTCATCTGTCCCATATGACGTTAAACTATATCTTAATTCCTGAACTACATGGGTTATGATTCCTTTTCTAACAAGGATACATAGGTAGCCCATCTACGGGTAAGATCTCAACTCTAAAATACTCCATGTCCTTATGAACGACAATAAACTTCAAGTGCCCTGCTGAGTGGCTTTAAAACCAGTATGGTTATCATAATGACCAAGAGAATGTTCCAAATGAGGCTACCACTAAAACATGATTCTCTTAGAAAACCAGGACCACCAGACCACTTGCATCATATGACAAGGAAATTCAGTCATTATTGTTCACCAAACAAAGAGACAAACAACTGAGCATGGAGCATTTATTAAAACTAGAAATTTAAAGCATAAAACAAAGAAAACCATGGGTTTCCTCCCATGAAGCTCTAGGTTTAAAGTCCCCAACCAGGCCTCATTCCCCTAAATATTTCTAACCATGATCATTCAATGGGAAAGAGGTTTCAATGGTGTGGACTTCACAATTGTCTAAGGAAACAGGATAAGGACTACTTGAGACATTTTCATCTTCAGCACCAATCGGAATTCTCTATAATTCATCTAGATCACTAAGAGGATTCATGTTGTCCAGCTCAACTGGGTCTCTAAAAATCAGTTCATTAGTGATTAAAAAGTTTTACAGTTGCCCATGAAAATCACTAATTTGATCAATAATACTTCCATATCTTCCACCACACTAAGAGTTTTTCTAAAACCCAAAAACAGAAGAGGAAACATCGAAAAAACCTTCAGCAAGTCCGAAAACATCATGCAACACTGACAACTCATAAATCTCCCATAAGAAGTTATCAAATTCATATTTCAACAGATTGTTCTCAATGTCCAAAGAGGACTCAAATGATGTGAATCATTCTAGTTCAGGTTTGAAATCATCACTCACAACATTAAACTTGAAAGGTAAGAAGATATTAAGAAATGCACTTGTTCATAATGGAAATCATCAAGTTTTTTAGAAGGGCTCAACCCAGAACTTTATCTAGCTTTAGGAACTCTTAGACAGTCAACTTCATAAGGGAAACTTTCATAAACAGTTTGAGACAGTGCAGGAAATTTTTTTGACTCACTCTCCATAATGGGTTCCAAAGAAAGAATTTTCTCATCAACAGGAGGGTGTGAGGAAAGAGAAGTATCCAAGGAAAAAATTTCAGTGGGTTGGGGAATTATTATCTCTGTGAACTCAAGAGGGAAATACCCATACTCAGCTCTAACCTCAATTTTGTAACATTGATTCATAGTAACATCTATCACATCAGAGCTAACCTCATGTGGGGGCCTTTCAAATCCCAAAATTTCCTCCACATCATCTAAATCTTGAAGGGTGATTTTACCTTTGGATACATCAATGATGGCTCCACCAGTAGCAAGGAAAGGTCTTCCTAAGATGACTGGAACCTTTTCATCACATTCCATATCAAGGATCAAGAAATCAGTGGGCAGTGTGATTTTTCCTACACTTACTAATAGGTCATCCACTCTCCTATAAGGGTGTGTGAGTGGCCTATCAGCAAGATGAATACAAACAAAAGTTGGTTGGATATCCTGAATACCCAGCTTTTTTAAACAAGGAGAAAGGCATAAGATTTATACTCACTCCTAAGTCACAGAGACAATTCAGTTCCCACTTCCTCTTATTTGGCACTGAATGATAAAGCCACAAGGGTCCTTTAGTTTTGGAGGAATATTTTTTTTGGAAAATTGCACTACACTCCACATTGATATCAATTTTATCCAACTTCCTCCAATCATTCTTGTTCTTTATAAACCTTTTTGTGAATGAAACGTATGAAGGGATTTTATCCAAGGCTTCTAAGAAAGGCATTTTGATAGTGCGGCTTCGAATTAGTTTCAAAAATCTAAGGTAATTAGGTTCATCACTTTGCTTCACTCTTTCAAGGAAGGAAATGGGAGGGGCATAATGTTTTAGAATAGGTAGTTTATTCACCTTCTCCTCAGACCCCACTTTATTCTTCACTTCCTTACTCAATTCCCACTTTATTTTCTTTGGTTCCTTAGCTTTCTCAGGTGTGGTTTGCACAATCTGCTCAATTTGGAACTCACTATCCAGATTTCCAGAATTGGGATTTTCTGGATTTTCATTTTCAATTTTAGCTTTAACATTATTTTCCTCTTTCTTAGCCATTTGAATCATTTGAAGTTCTAAATTTTGAATCTTATAATCTATGTTCGTCTTAAATAAGTTGATCTCACTCAACACTAGTTGCATAATCCCCCTTAACTCCCCTTGAGAATTAGAATATTCAGCCTCATATTGATTTTGGAAAATTTGTTTGGGTTGTGGGTGGAAAGTTAGGGCAATGGGCTGCTTTGTGACCCCTTGCTCACTCCATGATTGATTGGGATAACCTTGATATCCAGAGTAATATGGATTTGAGATTTGAGCATGAACACCTTGATTCCTAGCCCTATAATCGACAAACTGGGCACTCTCATCACATGAAATAGGGAGATCAAAGTGTGGAAAATATCTCTGAGTGTGACCAAACATCACACAGTGATAACACTGCTCCCTAAAGACCCTATCATCAATAACAGTAGCTTGAGGATTTGTATTATCCCTATGGATGACTCTCTTCCTAGTGCACTTGTGCTTATATTTTTTATCCAACTTATCAAAAAATTGTTTCAGCTCATCAGCAGTGGAATTAGAGAAATCAAATTTTCAATATTGATAAACTAAGTTCTGATTATAGGGGGTGAGGGAATTATAGAAAGTCTTTATGAGCAAATGGGGAGCTAATTGATGGTTTGGGATATGTCTAAGAAGACCTATGAACCTATCCCATGCGTCGTGAAAGAGTTATCCCTCATCCTGGACAAAGCCAGTGATCTTATACCTAACCTCAATGGTGGTGTTCCTGGGATAGAATTTAGATACAAAGGCATTGCACACCTCTTCCCAGGTTTCAAATATTTCCTCATCTAAATTTTGGAACCAAGTCATAGCCCTCCCCTTTAGATAGAATGAAAACAACCTCAACCTCAACTCCTCCTCACTAAGATCTCACATAGGAAACTGCTAGACAGAACCATAAAAATCTCTAATAAACTCGAACGAGTCCTCTGCTGGAAGACCATTAAATGATGGAAGTTGATAAAGATGAGACTGTTTGATCTCATAGCTCCTAGAACTAGGGGAAAATTTGATACATGATGGATTGCTTGGCATAGTAAGAACTTGAAACTCCCTAAGATTAGGTCTCTCTAGGGTAGGAACTAAGGGATGTGGCCCATTGAAATTTTGATTTCCATCAATATTATCCAAATTCTCCATTTTAATTTTCTTTTGTTTTCTAAGTGCAGAACAATGCTTGTTGATTTCTTGAATAGGCGTTTCAAGTTCGGACTTAGATGCTCTAGTGTGTATACAGTTTTAAAAATAAGATTTTCTTGAGATTTTTTTTGTACAGTTTTTAAGTTTTGTATATTTTTTTTATCTATTTTTGTTTTTTTTTTGTTTTTTTTTGTGTTTTTTTTAACTTGGTCGCACATGTCTTCCCTGGAAACGACACCAAAATTTGGTCGTGCATTCATTGATTACACACAAATTTAAAATTTATAAACCCTACAAACTACTAGTACTATGGTAAGAAGGGTGTCGAACCACATAAAAGGACTTATGTTGTGCTAGATCAAATTAAAACTAAAACAACAAAAAGATAAAATAGAACAATAATAAAAACTAAACGCAAACTGAAGGTTCTGGGCACAGCGGAAGCGCATGGGTGGATGTGACCACTTGGATTTTTGTCATTAACAACGATCAATTTGGGATTAATATGATGATAAACGCCAATCTCCATGGATCGAATCACAGAAATGGAAAAAGAAAAGGAAAGTACCAGAACCACAAAGTAGGATCATTACAGGTTGATTATAATTAATTTAATCAATTGAAAAGAAATACCTTTTGGGTGTTCTTTCTTCGTTGATGTTCTTGATCACGTTCCGATGTGATTTGTCATTGCGTCGTAGAAGCCAAGTGTAGACTTCCTCTAGCAGTGATCCACACGTGTACCTCGTATCTCAGGACATCGCCAAAGGAGTCTCTGGGTGCTAGCATGGAGAAACCTTTGCTTGTGTTGTCCGCCTTAGATCTTCTTGATCTGATGGAAGAGGATCTCTCTCAGTCTTGAGAGAATTCTTGGAGGAATAGGTTCTTTCAGCCTTGAAAGAATTATCCAGAATTGTTGTGCACAACGATTCTCTTTTGTGTGGGAAAAGAGTTGGGGTTGTGAGGATATTTATAATCGAGTTTGAGGTTATAGAGTTATGACAATAAATAAACGTGTTACGTGTTTCATTTATTTCATTAACTCTTATTGAAAAACCCATGTCAGATAATTAATTCCTTGACATGCGCTCACGCTGATTATAATAAATATCATTTAATAAAACAATATTATATCCTCAAAATCCTGACTGGAAAATCTACACGGCGTGTAATAATAAATACACGGCGTGTACTTTCAATGTACACAGCGTGTATATCTTGTTTTCATTTATTCATTTCCTTTCCAAAATTTAAACTACACGACGTGTATACTTAATAATACACGGCATGTACTTGTTTTGAAAATAAAACTACACGGCGTGTAATCATTGATACACGGCGTGTACTTGTTTTATTTATTCTTCCTCCAACATTAAAACGATTTAGGCTTCCTTGAATAATTATTAAACCACATACAGGAATAATCTTTATTCTACTTGAGATACTTGAATACACTTAATGTGTGACCCTCTAGGCCTCTTTCTCGTTGGCATTAGGCGGACTTTCCTAAAGTCCAAGATTACTGTCTAGAAACAGGTCAAGGAACCCAAGAGAAAGAAGTTGACGCCGCATTTATGTATCACCTCATACGAATGCTTACTGTGCAATTTAATCTCTTTGTCTCAATATCTCATCAAGAAGGTTTCATGGTAGTTTTATAAACCTATATGCTTGATCTGTCGTTCTTTGACTACCTGAAATAAACTCGTCGTTTACACCATGGCCATGGAATTTAATGCAACAGTTATATTTCAATCAAAGGGTTGAGATATCAACTTCCATAAATGGAAGGGACAAATCCTTCCTCGAATTATCCATTAACAACATGTCATTCATGATGCACCAAACGTACCCTACTTCCCGCCAACTGTCTGTGTGACAGTTTTCATCAGTAAATCTAAGTGCACGAGTCATGACATGAGTTAATAATAATCTTCCAGTCTAAGGATCATTACACACGCTCGTAGATAGCAATGTCCGTTGACACCAAGACATGCGGAATTTCTACTGGAGGGTCTGTTCCCATAATCTCCCATCTTGGATATTACCAAGTGAGAACTCCATGAGAGAGAGTCTCGTCTTCTTACGAGTACTCGCACATGACAGTCTGTATACTTTGTGTCCTATCATAGTCTTTCATCCAACCGTAGAACTTTATTTAAGAATATTGTTTTATAATTTAAAGGTTATTATCATAGCAGGGGTATGCCATGACCTTATCAATGCAACTAATATTCCAGGACATTATTATATTATAGTCATGCAGAACAATGAACAATATATAATAAGTTAACATTCATGTAATCAAAGTACAAAACAGTTGGTTCTCAGGACACCAACACTTAAAAACTCCCACTTGGACTAGATCCAACTGCATACGACTTTTAGTCCGCTAGACCTCACATGATGATCATGTTTTTGCTGAGTCAAGGATTTATTCAAGGGGTCATCCACGTTGTCCTCCGTGGAAATATTGTTCACTGCAACTTCACCTCTCTGAGAAAAATCCCTCAAGAGATGATACTTCCGAAGTATGTGCTTTGTTTGCTGATGTGACCTTGGATCTTTTGCAAGTGCCACCACTGCAGTATTATCACAATAGTTTGTGATAGGATCTTTACTGCTTGGTACTACATCAAGATCTTGGAGAAAGATTCACATCCATACTGCTTCTTTAGCTACCTAAGAAACTACGATATACTCGGATTCTGTTGTAGAATCTGCCACCACACTTTGCTTTGAACTCTTCCAGCTCACTGCACCTCCATTAAAATTGAATATGTATCCAGTCTGCGACTTCATGCTATCTTGATCAGTCTAGAAACTAGCATCTACATGTCCTCTGATGACTAGTTCCTCATCTCCTCCATAAACCAGGAACATATCCTTAGTACGCCTCAGATACTTAAGGATAGTCATGACTGCCATCCAATGGTGTTCTCCTAGATCATCTTGATATCTTCCTACCGCACTTAATGCGTAAGCAACATCTAGCCTCGTACATAGCATAGCATACATGACTGACCCAATCGCAGATGCGTAAGGGATCCTTGTCATTCTCTTTCTTTCCTCGTGTGTCTGAGGACATATTTTCTTGGAAATATGAATGCCATGTGACACTGGAAACAATCCCCTCTTGGACTGTTCCATACTGAATCTCTTTAGTATCTTGTCAATGTATGAACTTTGACTCAGGCCCAGCATTCTCTTGGATCTATCATGATAGATCTTGATCCCAAGAATATATGCTGCCTCACCCAAGTCTTTCATGGAGAATAATTTATGCAACCATGCCTTAACTGACTGTAAGATAGGTACTTCGTTTCCAATCAGTAATATTTCATCCACATATACAATTAAAAAAATGACTGCACTTCCACTAAACCTTTTGTAGACACAAGGCTCGCATTCATTCTTAACAAAGCCAAATTCCATCACAGCTTCATCAAAACGAATTTTCCATGACCTTGATGCTTGCTTTAATCCATAAATGGATTTCTGCAACTTGCATACCTTGTTGGCATCCTTCGGAGTCACAAACCATTCAGGTTGTGTCATGTAGACATCTTCCTGGAGGTTCCCATTAAGGAATTCTCTTTTGACATCCATTTTCCAAATTTCATAGTCATGGTAAGCAGCAATGGCCAATAGGATTATGATGGATTTCAGCATCGCAACTGGTGAAAAGGTTTCATCATAGTCAATTCCTTGACGTTGTCTAAAACCTTTTGCAACTAGTCGTTCCTTATAGGTGCTGACTTTCCCCTCCATGTCCAGTTTCTTCTTGAATACCCATTTATTACCAATAGGCTTCACATCAACTGGAGGATCTTCAAAAATCCAGACTTGGTTTTGGTACATGGAATCCATTTCAGAATTCATGGCTTCTTGCCACTTGGAAACATCTGTGCATTCAACTAATTCCTTGTGGGTAAGAGGATCATAATTCTCAACCAATAATGAGTCACCATCCTCGATGACAAGAAAACCATATCGTTCTGGTTCTCTCACCTCTCTCGTGCTCCTACATAGTTCTTGTGTCTCTGGAATAGATTGTTCTTCCACGAGGTTTGTGGAATCTGATCTTGTACCAAATCTTGTGTATCTTGAGCCTCAACTTCATCGAAGTCTATCTCGCTCCCACTATCTCTTTTGTAGATGTGCTCCCTCTCAAGGAATATGGCATGTCTTACTACTGTAACCTTTTTGTATGAGGGGTTTTATAGGTAATATCCCCTTGTTTCCTTGGGATATCCTATAAATATACACTTTGTGCCTCGAGGTGCAAGTTTGTTACCTGAAGAGGCCTTAACAAAATTCCGCTACCCCACACATGTAAATTTGATAACATGGCTTTGCGTCCACTCCATAACTCGTATGGAATACCATTTATCGATTTATTTAGTACTTGGTTTAGTATGTGTGCTGTTGTTTGTAATTCATATCCCCAAAAGGATAATGGAAGACTCGCATCACTCATCATTGATCTCACCATGTCCAACAGGGTGTGGTTTCTACTTTCACTTACACCATTCCACTGAGGTGTGTAAGGAGGAGTGAGTTGAGATAGAATCCTAAAATCCAGTAAGAAATCAATGAAGTCCTGATTAAGATATTCTCCTCCTCTGTCTGAGAGAAGTTTCTTAATCTTCTTACCAAGCTGGTTCTCAAATTCATTCTTGTATTCTTTGAACCGATCAAAAGAATCTGACTTATACCTCATTAAGTAAATATATACATATCTACTAAAATCATCAGTAAAAGTTATGAAGTATGAGAACCCACCCCTTTCTTCAAATGGAAATGGCCCACACACATCTCTGTGAACTAATTCTAGAAGCTCTTTATCCCTTTCACCTTTCCCACTAAATGGGTCTTTGGTCATTTTGCCTTGTAGACATGCATGACATACACCAAATGGTTTTAGTTCGAATGAATCTAAATACCCATCTTGATGTAATTTTGTCAAACGTTTCTCATTGACATGACCTAACCGGTGATTCCAAAGTTGGGTGTGGTATGAGTCATGTGAATTGAATTTGTCATCGATTTCCATTACCTGGTTTGTGTAGTCTGACACAAAAAGCCCGTTAAATAAATGTGTCCTACCAAAACAAATGTTATCTTTATGAAAGTGGAAACATCTACTTCCAAACTTGAATATGAATCCATCAGTATCTAATATGGATATAGAAATAATTTTTTTGGTTACATAGGGTACATAATAACATCCTTTCAAAACCAAGACCATCCCAATAGGCAATGTGAGATGGTAGTCTCTGACAGCTACAGTAGTGAGTCTGGCTCCGTTCGCTGCTCGTAGATCTACCTCCCCTCGATCAATATTCTTGAATCTACTTGGTTCCTATATTTGGATACGTATGTGAGAACCACTAGCTGTATCTAATACCCAATTTGTAGAAATAGATAGATTGCATTCGATGACAAACGCACCTGAATCTTCCCCTTGATTCCTTGGCTGGGTGCAGTTTTTCTTCCAGTGGCCCTTCTTGCCACATGTGAAACAAAAAACATAATGTTCCCTTGCCTCCCCTTTGATCTTCCTTTTCTTGGAAGGCCTTGAATAAGATTTGGGCTTAAATCTATTTTCCTTCCATTTCCTTTTATTCACCATGAGGACAGAAGGCTTTTCACGCTTCATGGCATTGTCCACTTGGAGAATGAGGATAAGAATATCAGACAGAGACTTCTCAATGTTGTTCATGTTGAAGTTCACAACAAAGTTTGAGAAGCTCTAGGGAAGTGATGCAAGAATGAGATCGGTACCGAGTTCTTCAGGGAGTTTAAACCCTAGAACATCCAAGTGCTCAATGTAGCCAATGAGCTTGACTACATGAGGCCCGGATGGGGCACCCTCTCTAAGATTACTCTAAAATAGATCCTTGGAGATCTCAAACCTTTCATGTCTTGCTCTCTCCTGGTATAGACCATGGAGGTGCTCGAGCATGATATAGGAATCCATGTATTCATGAGAATTCATGAGCTCACTAGACATTGATTACAGCATCAAACATTGAACATCGAGTGCATCGCTCAAATTTTGATCATAGACCAGAAAATATTCATCACTCACCCCTTGGGCAGGCGGATCAGGAAGTGAGGACTCCAGCACGCAAAACTTTCATTCATGGCGTAGGATAACCCGAAGGTACCTAAACCATTACTGAAAGTTACTACTGGTGAGGATATTGTCTTTATCCAGAATTGATCGCAGAGAAAATGTGGTTGACGAGTTTGTCATATTGATTCTACAATTTAAAAAGAGCAGGTTTATCAGTACTTTTTTATTACATTTTATGAAAAATAATAAATGAATTTATTAATTCTCCCATTATTTTATCAAGTCCCAATGTCCCTCACCATTGAACTCAGAATTTCCAGTTGCTTTGACATTCTAGTGGCAAGGATCCATATTCCCCTTCGCATAACCCCAATAAGGGTTGGTTAAGCTATTTGAAGGTATTTAGGTAGGCAGGTCTTTACCAACTATGAGCTTACAGTTCCTTGATCTGTTGAGTGGACTCCCCAATCCTAAAATCCTGACTTGGATTTCCTCAACTCTTGCCTCCGATATTACACCAAGTCCACCAAGGGATACTCCTCTTGATGTAATATGGTTAAGTCAACCTGAAACCTTTCATAAGGGCTTACTTTATAAAAGTAAGTGTCCCAACAAGGGTTGGTCAAAAACATAGTTTTATTGAGTCTTGCCCTTAATCAAGAAACGAAAGGCTTGGTCTGACTTAATATGGTATTGAGGTATTTTAATCCTTTATGCATAGTTTCTCATTATCACATGCTTGTTAATATTAAGTGATGCGTTCTTAAGTGATTAACCATGTTCCGATAATGTTTACGCATAGTCTGGTTTTTATTTTATTCCATATTTTCATGCTTGTTCATTTTATTAACTATGTGATCGCGACAAGACATACATAATAAATAAACCATGAAATCAGACAGAAAATAAAATAATATGATCATGATCTTCTACTGGTTATCTTATCTAGCGGTTTGATAAGCTGACCCTGACCTAGGAAAAAACACCTTGAACCGATGGGTTGTGTTTTGAAGCTCCCACATGTCCACCTTTGTATCTTCTTAGGTTGGTTTCGCCTCAGCTTTGGGTTTTGAACCCTCTCCACTGGCTTGGGAGATCCTTCATTACATGGGTTTACATTAAAGAAATCATGGGCACGCAGGCCCTACATTTTTTGGAAGAAGGCTCACAGGCCAACAAATTTAAATGAAACCATACACGCATACAAAGGGTCTTTGGTCTATCTCATGATCATCCATAGAATGCAACAACATTTATGCATATTCAAAATTCAAATTCTTTTAATCATTCTATTAATTAATAAAATTTTCACTTAAATTCAATTAATAATGATCTTATAATTAATCAATTCTTTATCTTAAATTCCTTTCTGAATTTCCTTGAGATTCTTCTCATCCATATTCCTTGTACATGTCTTTGTACTTTTGGAGGAAACCTGGTGAAATTCCATTTATGGAAAGTACACGGCGTGTAGTTCATATTTACATAGCGTGTATTTCTTTTCACCCTTTATCCAAAGTACACGCCGGGGGATTTGGCGTGTTTTCTCTACTTTGGAATTTTTGGAGTACATGGCGTTTAGATAAATCATACATGGCGTTTACTTCCTTGTTACGCGGGAACCGGCATGGCGATCCTGTGTACGTGGTACGTGGCTTCTCCTTTGTACACGGTTTCACTTGGTCCGGATTGGACTACACGACATTTTGCTCTAACATACACGTCGTGTATTCCGTTTCCCACGCGCCGTTTAATTCTTGTCAACATGGGGTGTTAAATGCTTAGGTGTAATCAATTCACACAGCGTGGTTTGGAGGACCATTACCGGTTCGTTGAACCTAAGTACACGGCGTGTAGTTTTCATTACACACCATGTATTCCCGTGTTGTACAGACAGAAAGAGCGGATCCTCCGGATGAGATCCTCATTTTTATTTTAATCAAAATTAAAATTAAAACGGTCGTTTCTGTGATATGAATCAAGAAACGAAGGAGGAAGAACAGATCTCGTTTATTCAGATTTGTAGAACGATTTATTTTGAATTGAATCAAATATAAATGCGTAAATTATCAATGAAAATTAAATAACTATAATCAATGTTGTAACCTCCCTCTGATACCATTTGAAGGTTTCGGGCGCAGCGGAAGCGCGTGGGTGGATGTTCCCACTTGGCTTTTTTTTCATAAACAATGATCAATCTAGGATCAACACGACGATAAACGCCAGTCTCCACGGATCGAATCATAGAAATGGAAAAATAAAAATAAAGTCTTCGAACCACAAAGTAGGATCATTACAGGTTGATTATAATTAATTTAATCAATTGAAAAGAAATATCGTTTGGGTGTTCTTTCTTCGTTGATGTTCTTGATCACGTTCTGATGTGATTCGTCATTGCGTCGCAGAAGCCAGGTGTAGACTTCCTCTAGCGGTGATCCACATGTGTACCTCGTATCTCGGGATGTTGCCAAAGGAGTATCTGGGTGCTAGTGTGGAGAAACCTTTTCTTGCATTGTCCGCCTTATATCATCTTGATCTGATGGATGAGGATCTCTCTCGGTCTTGAGAGCGTTCTTGGAGGAAGAGGTTCTTTCGGCCTTGAAAGAATTCTCCAAAATTGTTGTGCACAACGATTCTCTTGTGTGTGGGAAAAGAGTTGGGGTTGTGAGGATATTTATAATCGAGTTTGAGGTTGTAGAGTTATGACAATAAATAAACGCATTACGCGTTTCATTGATTTCATTAACTCTTATTGAAAACCCCATGTCAAATAATTAATTCCTTGACATGCTCTCACGCTGATTATAATAAATATCATTTAATAAAACAATATTATATCCTCAAAATCCTGACTGGAAAAACTACACGGCGTGTAATAATAAATACACAGCATGTACTTGTTTTTCAATGAAAACTACACGGCGTGTACATTTAATGTACACGGCGTGTATATCTTGTTTTCATTTATTCATTTCCTTTCCAAAATGAAAACTACACGATGTGTATATTTAATAATACATGGCATGTAATTGTCTTAACAATAAAACTACACGACGTGTAATCATTGATACACGACGTGTACTTGTTTTATTTTATTATTCCTCCAATATTAAAACGATTTAGGCTTCCTTGAAAAATTATTAAACCGCGTACGGGAATAATCTTTATTCTACGTGAGATACTTGAATACACATAGTGTGTGACCCTCTAGGCCTCTTTCTCATTGGCATTAGGCGGGCTTGCCTAAAGTCTAAGATTACTGTCTAGCAATGGGTAAAGGCACCCAAGAGAAAGAAGTTGACGCCGCATTGACATATCACCGCATACGAACTCTTACTGCGTCATTTAATCTCTTTGTCTCAATATCTCATCAAGCAGGTTTCACGGTAGTGTCATAAACCTATATGTTTGATCTTTCGTTCTTTGACTACCTGAAATAAACTCGTCGTTTACACTATGGCCATGGAATTTAATGCAACGGTTCTATTTCAATCAAAGGGACGAGATATCAACTTTCATAAATGGAAGGGACAAATCCTTTCTCGACTTATCCATTAACAACATGTCATTCGCGACGCACCCAACGTACCCTACATCCCGCCAACTGTCTGTGTGACAGTTTTCTTCAGTAAATCTAAGTGCGCGAATCATGACATGAGTTAATAATAATCTTCCAGTCTAAGGACCATTACACACGCTCATAGATAGCAATGTCCGATGACACCAAGACATACAGAATTTCTACTGGTGGGTATGTTCTCATAATCTCCCATCTTGGAGATTACCAAGTGCGAACTCCATGAGAGAGAGTCTCGTCTTCTTACGAGTACTCTCACATGACAGTGTGTATACTATGTGTCCTATTATAGTATGTCATTCAACCGTAGAACTTTATTTAAGAATATTGTTATAGAATTTCAAGGTTCTCATCATAGCGGGGATCTTCCATGACCTTATCAATGCAACAAACATTCCAGGACGTTATTATATTATAGTCATGCAGAACAATGAACAGTATATAATAAGTGAGCATTCATGTAATCAAAGTAAAAAACAGTTGGTTCTCAGGACACCAACCCTTACACAAATAGTGAAACAAACACTGATAGTGGGTGTGAAAATGAAGGTGAAATGGTGAAATATATGGCTTGAACAGAGAACAAATAGTAATGATGATTTTAGGGTCCTTGGGCTACTTTGAATTGATTAAAAAGATATTCTCCCCTTCTGATTGGTTTAATTAAATTACTTAGTGCATAAAGAAATGGTGTTAATCCACTGAGTTTCCACTTTAGTGGATCAACACAACTCGATTAACTTCCTTGAGTCTCGATCTTTCGATCTTGACCCTTGGATAAATTTGCTTAAATTGGAGAAGAGATGCATTAACGTTTTTCCAATTCTTGGTACTTCTCTCAATGATCCACGATGAAATGATTCACTACCACACCCATCAGTCGTTAGGTAATGTAAAATGATACTCAAAATAAATAGAAGAGAAAACCGAGAAATGAAATTGCACTGAGCAATCAAACTAACAAAACATCATGGATAGATTGATGATCAATTCTCTACAGCCTGATTCCCCTAATCTCTTTAACTACACATTAAAACAGTAAAACGGATAGAAAGAGATAATGAATTCAGAAACATCTCCCTCGAGATTGCTCCTCTCTCCAGCAACTGCTTCGATGCTGATCTCCTACTCAATGTCGGTCTGCCTCTGTTTTGGTGATCATATGGATTGGGGGTTGATCAGATGGAAGAATGGATGTTCGCCCCTCAGAATGAGGTTCTAGAATGCTCCCCCTCCACACTCTCACCCCTACAGAATTAGTTTCTGGAATTCTCCCCCTCTGCTCTCTCTGGATAGATCGTGGAATGTCCCACGTCCTGCCCTAGAATCCACTCTTTTTCTCCTACCCATGATGAATGATAATCACCCATTAATCAAAGTCTTTGGGATCTCATCTGAAGTGTTCCCTGACCTCCACGTGGAGCTTTCACAGTTCCACGTCTCCCACGCTGCTCACTGGAGCAGTTGATCCTAACTGAATGATGAGTGCATGCGCAACGAGCCACAATCCTCTCTCTGCAAAAAAATGCACGTGAGTGAGAGAATGCAACTACTATATAAAAGAACTTTATATTATCTCGCTACTTAAAAAAATGCTTATTAATATATATATATATATATATACTTTATAATATCTAATATTATTATTACTAATATATGTTTTAATAACTATTATATTTATTTAATATTTACTTATTATAAAACAAAAGTAATTAATAATATATATATATATATGTGTGTGTGTGTGTGTGTGTGAATCTATTTATTATATGTTATGTATATTGTATATTGTATTACATATATTATGATGTTATTATAATAATTGGTTTAATATTATAATTATAATAAAGAAAAAAATGATGAATTGGGGGAAGGGTTTCGGCGCAGATAGAAAAGTGGGGAAATAGGGTGACGTCTCCACGCGGGGTAGGAGAATAGGGTGAGGGATAGAGGCGAGGCCAGGGTGCGGGCTTCAGCGGCAAAGCAGGGAGGCGGTTCGTGTATGGAGGAGTGGGTGGCAAAAGGCGTCGTAGCTGTGCGGAGGTCTTCAGGTAGGAGACACTGGGGGTTGCGGGGTTTGCGGCACTTTCAGAAGGTTCATGACAAGCAGGGAAGGTGAGGCTAGAGGTGGGTAGGTCATGCGCAGGGAGAGGAGAAACCGGGATTTTTTTTAAATACATTTTTCTTAAAAAATATTTCTGAAAAACGGCCTAGGTCAATTTTTTTTTAAAAAATACGCTACAAAGGCGGCATCTGCGATGCCGCCTTTGCTCCCCCGCACCGCCTTTGGCCCGGATCGATGACATGGCAAAGGCGGCTGGGGGGAGGCCGCCTTTCGCCTCAGGGTAAGGCGAAAGGCGGCATCGCGGAAGCCACCTTTGGCCATACGCAGAGGCGAAAGGCGGCTTCCGCGATGCCGCCTTCGCCTGAACTCCTTATAAAAGGGCGGCCACCCCCCCCCCCCCTCTCCTCACTTGCTCATTGCATTCCTCACTTCATCTCTCCAAATTTCTCTCTCTCTCTCTAAAAAATTCTTTTGATGTGCGAGATTTTACGAAGCTTCATTTAGAGGTATGTTTCTTTATTTAATTTAATGTTTTTATTTAATTAATTTAATTTTGTTTAGTTTTAAATCTTTCATTTGTTAAGCAGTTTAGGTAGTTCTTAATATTTTGTTATTTAGTTTTTGTAATTAGTTATATATAGTTTTAAATAATTACTGTTAGGTAGCATAGATTAAGTATAGATTAACTTAAGATTAAGTATTTAGAAATTTTGGTAGCTTAAAGATTATGTGGTTATCTACGCAATTAAATTCCTGTCTGGATACAAACAAGTGGATGTGGCTCTAGCACAGATGTACATAGGGGTAAAACCCGAAAACACCGCTTCGAGCTAGACTCGAATGGGAACTGGTGCACGATAACGGGCCTTGCTGCATCCTGGTTTGACACTCCCGGGGAATATGCTTAAGATGATTCATATTTTCTTTATAAACTACTAAAATTTCTAAGAGAAGAAAAAGAAAATCAGTATATCCATCAATGATAAATGATAAATATAATTTTATAGAATGAAATAAGGACATAAGAATTAACGAATTAAAGTTATTATTAGTTAATTATAAAATAATAGAATAATTAATGATTAGTTGTTATTAGTTAATTTTAGAATAATTAATAAATAACATAGGATTAAAACATGAATTCATATAATGATTAGCTAACGATACTAATGATCAGTATATTTATCAATGATAAATGATAAATATAATGTTATAAAATCAAATAAGGACATAAGAATTAACAAATTAAAGTTATTATTAGTTAATTATAGAATAATAGAATAATTAATGATTAGTTATTATTAGTTAATTTTAGAATAATTAATAAATAACATAGGATTAAAACATGAATTCATATAATGATTAGCTAAGGATACTAATGAACATATAAAGTGAAATGAAGAAGAACAAAAAAACTAAATAAAAAGGCGCTCTAAAATTACATTCTAATAAATATCATATGGTCAAACATCAGTAGCATAGTTTATGGTATAGAAAGGTGCAATAAAATTACATTATAATAAACATCATATCGTCAAACATAATTGTTAATATTTTGTTACACTATCATAATTTTGATGAAAGAAATATTTTTGACGTAGAGAGCCATGTTTGCCTGTGTGTACTGTTATGGGGAGATTATTCAAACTGAGCAAGGAGCTTCTTACAGTACACAACCAATTACGGTGGTTAGTACAGTTGATTGTGTTACCATAAGTGACCTTCAAGAGAGAATTCATGTTTCCTTAAATCTGGGACCCGATCAAGAGATAATGTCTATGAGCTATAGACATTTGCAATTTCCAACAACACTGTGGCATATAGCTTGTCCATTGGTTGCTGATGCGCAGTGGGTCCAAGCAATTAATTTATTTTCTCAACGGTTAGATGGTACCATGATGGAGTTATACGTTGTTGTTGCTACTGTACAACAACAACGTCCACTTGTACAAAGACGTAGAAATACAAGAGTGGTTGAAGACAGTCTACCCCATGACATTGAGCCTATTCCAAATGATGCAGCAGAAGAGGACAACCTAGATGATCTTCCGGATATACATGTCAATCCGACTTCTGATGAGGAGTTTTGTAATGATGGATCAGATGGCGACAACAGTGCTAATGAGGAGGGACCAACAGAAGATAGAGAGGAGGTTTTGAGAAATGCAATTGTTGTACATCAACCTCGGTCAATAAATCATCCACCATTATTTTCATCTTGGTCAGAAGCAATGACACGCGTGCCTGAATTCTATAATACTTTTCTCACACCGACAACTAAGTTCCCTGGAGTTGTACCAGATAGGTTTAGTGAGGTGGACAAAACCTTATATATTGGAAGGAATTTTCCCAGTAAAGATGCCTTAAAAAGCACGTTAAAGAGATTTCATATTGAGAGAAACTTCAACTATGTAGTTCACGAATCATGCCAGAGTAAATATGTTATACAGTGCGTGAAGTATGGGGATGATTGTAGATTTCGCTTAAGGGCTATTCCAGACATTACATTTGAAGGTTGGAGAATCTCAAGGATTGAGGCGGCTCATACTTGCGTTCAGCCAAGTCTCACACAAGATCATACTTCATTGGATGCAGAATTTGTGTCATCTATTGTTGTTGAGATGATTAGGACATGCCAAGATGTTCCAATATTCGTTGTGCAAGAGAGGATTCTATAGACATTCGGTTATAATATTTCCTATAATAAGGTATGGATGGCGAAACAGAAGGCAATTGTGAAGGTATATGGTGATTGGGATGACTCATATCGAGTATTGCCGCAATTGCTAGCCATACTGAGGCATCATAACCAAGTTGTCTTCCATATGGATACAAACGAACATGTGTCTCCTGATAATCGACTTGATCCATCTCGTGTTCAATTTCATCGGTTGTTCTGGGCATTCCTTCCTTGTATCTCTGCATTTCGTTTTTGCAAACAATTTATTCAGATTGATGGAACATTTCTGTATGGAAAATACAAGGGCGTATTGTTGATTGCGGCAACCCAAGATAGAAACCGTTCATCTCTTCCGCTTGCCTTTGCCATTGTAGAGAAAGAAAACTATGAATCATGGAGTTGGTTTCTGGCATGTATCAGCAACCATTTCACCAACATTCAGGGAGTTTGTTTGATATCTGATCGCCATCGAGCAATTAATGAGGCAATAATTAATATTTATATTACTAATTAACTAATTAATGAATAGCTATAATTAATATTTATATTACTAATTAACTAATTAATAATTACTAATTACTTATTAATAATTATTAATTACTAATTACTAATTATAATGAATAATTATAATAAATATTTATATTACTAATTAGCTAATTAATAACTAATAATTACTAATTAATTAGTTATAATTATTAATTGTATTTCTAATTAACTAAATATTTATTATATATGTAATAATTATATTACTAATTAATTATTATATAATTAATGATAATATTACTAATTAACTAATTAATTATGACATATTTAATTATTAATAATTACTAATTAATAATTAAAAATTATAATGAATAAATGTAATTAAAAATTATATTACTAATTTACTAATTAATTGTTATATAATTAATAATTATATAACTAATGAACTAACTAACTATTATATAATTAATTATTAATAATTAATAATTAATAATTATAATGACTAATTATAATTAATATTTATATTACTAATTAACTAATTAATAATTACTAATTACTAATTACTAATTACTAATTACTAATTACTAATTACTAATTACTAATTACTAATTACTAATAATTAGTAAGTGAAACTGAAAGCTTATAAATTATTTTTTATCATCATTTTTTATGATTTTTTTTTGTTTTCAACTATTTTTTATATGTTTAATCCATGTTTTAAGTTTCATTTCTATTGTCCTTATAGTTTATATTTTATAGTCTTTTAAAGTCACGTACTTGAAAAATTTTAAGTTTCAAGTATGCGGTTTTGAAAGCTTATAAATTACTTTTCATCAACATTTTTTTGGAAATTTCTTTTGTTTTCAACTATTTATTATATGTTTAACCAATGTTTAAAGTTTCAATTATATTCGTTTTATAGTTTATATTTTACAGTCTTTCAAATTCACGTACTTGAAACATTTTTAAGTTTCAGGTAGGCGGTTTTGAAAGGTTATAGATTATTTTTCATTAACATTTTTTTGGAAATTGCTTTTGTTTTAAACTATTTTTTATATGATTAATCCATTTTTTAAGTTTCATTTATATTGGTCTTCTATTTTATGTTTTATGGTCTTTCAAAGTCACGTACTTGAAAAATTTTAAGTTTCAAGTATGCGATTTTGAAAGCTTATAAATTACTTTTCATCAACATTTTTTTGGAAATTTCATTTGTTTTCAACTATTTATTATATGTTTAATCAATTTTTAAAGTTTTAATTATATTCGTTTTATAGTTTATATTTTACAGTCTTTCAAATTCACTTATTTGAAACATTTTTAAGTTTCAAGTAGGCGGTTTTGAAAGGTTATAGATTATTTTTCATCAACATTTTTGAGGAAATTCTTTTTGTTTTCAACTATTTATTATATGTTTAATCAATGTTTAAAATTTCATTTATATTGGCCTTATAGTTTATATTTTATTGTATTTCAAAGTCACATACTTGTAACAGAATCTCACATCGGAAATGCAGAATGTACTGCACAGTAAAGGTAGAACCTGAATCCCACATCGAAAATGGAGAATGATTTTCAGGGCAAACCCTCTTATAAAAGGGAGGCCTGGGTAAGAGTTTCTGTCAGAATCCAGAATGCTGTAATGGTTGTAGCGCTGGATCTTTAATAGCAGAGAAATTCTGCTGAATTTTTTTGTTTTGTTTATATATATATATATATATATAAACAAAACAAAACAAAATAAAAAAAATAAAAAAAAATTTCAAAAAAAATATTTTTTTAGGAGAAAGGCGGCATCGCGGATGCCGCATTGCCCCCGAAATGCAAAGGCGGCATCCCGGATGCCGCCTTTAAGGTGCATTTTTAAATTTTTTTTTGCCGGAAGCGTTTTATGGAAAATATTTTTTAAAAAAAACGTAAAAAAAAATCCGGAGAAACCGCAACGAGGGATAGAGGGAGGCATTAATCAATTAATCAATTAAATTAAAAATAAAAGAATTAAAAACTAAATAAATAAAACAAAATTAAAGAATAAAAATAATTAAGCATTATTTAAAAGAAAGAATTTATTTGTCTTAAAAATTATAAAGATATTAATTAAATAAAAAATCAAAATAATTACAGTTACTTGCTTAAATTATTTAACCAATTAATTAACTAAAGAACTCATTAAAATAAAGAATAAAATTATTAATTGAATAATATTAAAATGTTAAAACTAATTAAATTCTTAAAATAATTAAAAACCAATTATTTATTTACAAATTACCAATAAAGAATTAATTAATTAAATTAATGAATTAATAAACTAACTGGAATTAAAAATTGTAAAAATAAATGAATAAATAAATAAAATTCAAATTCCCAGGACTAATTTAATTTAATAATTATTTAAAAAGACAATAATTAATACTAAAAACATATGATTTAAACTAAAATTGATTATTTTACACAATAAAGTACAAAATCACAACAATTATCAATTATTTAATAAAAAACAACATTTTGGTATAAAAAAGGTCAGTAAAACTACAAAAAGGGATGAGCAAAGGGTGTTAAAAATGATATGCATCAATAACTCCAAGATTAGTAAAAAAATCATATTTTCATCGGATCCCTATAGAATCTGAACCTTGTTATGATCAACATATCATTACGAACTCAAAGTGAGCCCGATGTTCCTTCTCTTCTAAAAAATTCTTCATAGACCACTGTACTTTCTTATATATTTTGAATTTGATATTATGAATATGATGGTTAGTCCAATTTTCAAATTTTACAAAGTTAATTTATTTCTTTATTGTTGAAAACAAAAGACAACAATTTCTTAACAAACTCCTTTTAACTTTCAAAAATAACTTCTCCAGCCAACTTGGTCAAACAAAATCCCCCTTTGGATTTTTTTGTCAACCAAAATTCATAAATCACTGAACTTTGTAACCTCAAGATATGTAGTACTTTTCAACAATTCTAAGCCAACTTGTGCTAACTCATTATAGGAAACAATAATTATTGACAGTAGAGACATGTTGTCCAAAAGTCATGAATATGAAATACCTTCAAATTTCTTTATAACTTTCCATCACTTCTTCCACTTTCCTGTAAGAAAAAGATTCCTTCAAACACTCCAATTTTTTTTTAAAGTAGTTCACACACTTACATATTGGACTCACAGCTTACCCACAACTCCCCCTATTTACATGCTTCCTTAAAAGGTTTAGCACTTAATAATGGATTGATTTATAAAACAATTCTCCCCATTTGACAACACTATCCAAAGACAATATGAGAGAGGGGATAGTAACACATACCTCAACCTTGGTGAGAAAGATTTTGTATTCCCATGTTCAACCTCAATTTATAAAAATATTCCTTTGGTAATGGTATTGTGAAAAAGTCAGTAACATGTTTTGATGTAGGAACATACTCCAACTTCAAATCATTCTTCTCAAGATACTATTTGACAAAATTATATTTGATATCAATATATTGTGAATGATAATTTTATACTAGATTCTTCATAAGGCTTATTTCATTTTGATTATCACAACCCAAGAGAAAGGGTAACTTCACTTCAACAATTAAATCTTCCAACTATGTCTTCATCCACATAAGTTGGGTAGTAAGTTGAGTGGAAACAACATACTCAAATCTATCCATAATAAAAATTAATGAATTATATTTCTTTTTATGCCAACTAACACAAATTTTCCCTATAAATAAAACTCTACCAGATGTGGATCTTATATCATCAACATTTCCTTCCCAATCAGTATCTTAATACTCAAACAAGTCACTAATTTCTGAGCTATCATACCAAATTCTGAAAAAAAAAATTGACTTTGATATATCTAAGAATTATTTTTCCATTAAATAGATGTCATTCTTTTGGAGGACTCTGAAATCCTACACATAAGGTAACAACATAAAAAATTTCAGGTCCTGAGGTAGTTAAATAAAAAAACTTCCAATCAGCTTCTGAAACTCTTTTGAGTCAACTACCTTGCCATCCCCATCTTTAGAAAACTTGGCTTCGACTGAAATCCGTGTGGAAAATGGTTTCTAATTTTCCATGCTAAACTTCTTAAAAATTTCCTTAGAATAATTTTCTTCAGAAATAAAAAAGTGTTTCTTATTTTTTGAAATTTTTAAACCAATAAAGTATTTAATTTCACCCATCATGAAAATCTCAAATAACCTTTTCATCTATTTAAAAAATCATGCACAAGTTCTTTCATCATTCCCAACAAAGATAATGTCATCAATATAAACAGTTCTGATGAGGAAAAACTCCTAACTTTATTTGATGTCAAGATTGTTATCAACTCTTCCTTTCTTGAAACTCATTATCCAAAAAATTATCCAATTTGGAATACCATACCCTGAGAGCTTGTTTTATCCCATAAAAGGCTTTCTTAAACTTGCACACATAACTTTCATTTTTTTCAACAAAAAATCCACATGGTTGTTCAATATAAACTTCTTCATCAAGATTCCCATTCTGAAATGTGCACTTCACATCCATCTGCAAAATTTTATAACTTCATTGTGCAGTAATAGCAAGAAAGATTCTAATTATTTCTAACCTTGCCACTGGAGAAAAATTCTCCTCAAATTCAATGACTTTAATTTATGAGTAACATTTTTACACTAATATTGCTTTGTTTCTTATCACTTCACCATATTCATTCATCTTGTTCCAAAAAAACCCATTTTGTAACAATAATTTTTTTTTATCTAGCTTGGGTACTAGTTCCCATGTATAATTATTTTCTATCCGATCAAGTTCTTCACTCATGGCTTGAACCCATTCTGGATTCTCAAAATTTCTATTCACATGTTTTATCTCAAATTTTGAATATAAGGAATTATGTGAAATAGAATTTTATGCTCTTATTGTTTGAACCCTTTAATGTTGATTACCAATAATGTTTTGAAATTCCACTTATTAATCCAAGTTTGAGTTTTTTGATATTATTTCTCATCACTTGAAATAGTTGAGTTTTATTCTTCTTATTGAGTAGGATTACCATTTTTTACATCCTTATCATAATTTGTAACAAGAATTCTTTCACCATGTTCATATTTCTTATCTGCATGAGTCTGTTTTTCATCATACTATACATTTTCAATAACTTTTACATCAAAATAGTTAACTAATATTCCTGACTATTTATTGAAGCGTCTATATACTCTTCCTTCTGTAGCATATCTATAAAAAAATACTTCACATATTTGCTCAAATTTTTAAAGGTTTACACCTTTCTTATTTATGATGCATGGGCTCCCAAAAACTCTTAAGTGTTTCAAACTTACAGTTTTCCATTAAACCTTTCATATAGAGTCATGTATAATCTTGATCTATAAATACATTGGTTTTAAATATACATAGCAGTGATCATGGATTTTCTCCAAAAGTAATGAGAGAGACCACGTTAAAGAAAAATAGCTCATCCCATTTCAACCAAACTTCTATTATTCCTTTAAGAAAAATTGTTTCACTAAGGAGTGTATGGTGAGTTGAACACATGTTGAATTCCTTTCTTCTCAAGATAAATTTCAAATTATTCATTCATTTACTCACCACCATTATTTGTACTCAACTTCTATACTGAATAATCATATTACTTCTCATCTTTCCTCCTGAGACTTTTAAACATTTTCAGAGAATCAGACTTATGTTTTATAAACATGACATAAGTAATGTGAGTAAAGTCATCAATCAAAGTAATTAAGTACTTATATCCAAGATTTGATTTTTTTTCTCATTATCCCACAAATATCAGAACAAATAAGTTCTAGGGGTCGTTTTGAACAAACGATAAATTTCTTATACATAGAATTTGTAATCTTTCCTTTTTGAAAAATTATGCAATATAAATATCTTCTTCTTGTTATATCAATAATTCTATGGACATGGTATCACTTTAATAGATTTCTCATGTTTCTATAACATATGTTCCCTAACCTTTTATTTCATAGCTGATTTTCTTCTACCATGCCCAAGAATCAATAGTTTGGTATTTCACCAACTTGGAACAAGTTTCCTTTTGTGTGTTGGACTCTTGTGTCTATATTTCCATATTTTTTTCTTTTCACAATAAAATCATATTTTATGAATATAAAAAATTATTTTATTTATCAAAAAAGTTATAAAAAACTTATCAAGTTGTGTTTCGGCTTATCAACAAACAACGCCTGTTAAGATTTCAACTTTTCTTCCCCAATGATGGTTAACCTGATACCTCTAATTCTGAGTGATTCATCATTTTAAAATGTCACAATTACTTCTTTAAAGTATTTCAAATTCTTTTAAAATTTTAAGTCTTCATTCATATGAGAAGAACACCTATATAATATCCAAGGTCATTATGCTTTTGTAACTTTGAGAGAAGTCTCAACAACAAGAGCCTTTTCTTTCCCTTTGTCTTTCTTCACAATTGAATTCTAAGAATTGTTAATAATATTTTGTTGTGATGGTAAAAAAACAATATATCCTTTTGTAAGGTGTCTAGTTCATTCACATCTTTTACAAATAGTTTCTAGGGGATGGAACCTATTTTTAACTTTTACACCAACCTTCTAATATTTCTTCAAAACGTCCTTCTCCGAATTCTTACTTTGAGGGGATTGACTCCCCCTCAAGCTTCGCATAATATAATTTTTAGAGGATTTTTAGTGTTTTTGATTAAACCAACAAATGTTTGTTATATGTATAAATCCACCTGAATACTAGCAACATCCATATAAAGAATATTTGCCTCTGAAACTTCCATACTGCCTAGAGTTGTGCACATTTTTCTCAGCAACCTTCTTATCTTCTTTATTAGAACTTTTTTGACAACCAACCTTTCTCTTATCAACCGTAATATTATTTTTTAGATCATTTTTATTTTCATATTTATTGGAACAAAAATTAATATAATTTTTTATGACTCATAATTTTTAGAAACTTATGACTTCTCTACTTTGTTAGTTTTGGCCACATATATAACTTTCCTATATTTCTTCATCTTATAAACATTTATAGATTTCTTCTCAACCTTGTAAGGTAACATTTATTAATCCTTATCAGGTTAATCCTTATGAAAACTTTCACCAACTTTAGAGATAGAATTATCAAAACTTTTAACTATCTGTTTAGATTTATAATTTTTTTTTGAACAAGTTCCACCACATATCTTTTTATTTCAGCTTAACTTTGAGATGTTCCTTACAATTATCTTCTTTATTAACAGATTTCTTCAAATCATCAATCTCTTCTAGTGACTTAACATTCTCATCAAGAAAATATTCTTGATTTTTTGTTGATGAATTTTTATTTTTCAACTTCCTGATCTCTTTCTCAAGCCTTCCAATCTTCCTCATACATTCTTTCAATTATTCTTTCAGATAAAAATCTAATTGAGTTTCTTATTATACAGAAATACTACTTCTGAACTCTTCATTATTAACTATTTCAATGAATTTATTCTCTCCATCCTTATCAATAAAATTTTGGGATTTAGATTCACTATCTTATTCTTCATCATCTTTATAAAAAAACTTCTTCTTTTGAATTTTAATAATTTTTTATCTTTCCCTTTTGAAAGGGATTTAGCCTCATCATCAAGTTTCTTCCATGATCTTCTATACCTTATTTAATCTTTATTGTTATCATATTCTATATTTCTTCAAGGAAAATTTGTAGTAAAATTCCCAATAACTCCACATTTAAATCATTTAAAGCGAATTTTACCATTATACATTTCTGCACATCATTTCAAATTTTTAGAAAACAAGGATAAAAATTTATCAATATTTTTAAATATACCTCATTTTTGGAATTAGAGTCGGCTACTTAATCTTCCTTAGGAACCTTCACAGAATTACCGTACTTAAAAGCCTTGAAGAACCTTTATAAATGATTTTTTTCTTTTATATCTTTCTCCCTCCTCATATCATAAGTATGGAGAGTAATAGGAAAATCATCTAGAGATAATGTTTCTGGATCTCTATATTTTAATGAGGAAACTTTGGCATCAAACTTATCATGAATAATTCTCAAGATCTTTTCAACAATAGTAGAATCTTCCAACTTTTCACCAAGATATCTAACAGTGCTGACAATGTCATTCACCCTAGTAAAGAATTCACCAACAAATTCATATTCACCCATATTGATATCTTCATACTTAAGCATCTAGATTTGTATCTTGGACTTATTAATTTTTTTATTGCCTTCATAAATGTTCCCCA
This sequence comes from Viscum album, assembly GCA_963277665.1. Lineage (NCBI taxonomy): Eukaryota > Viridiplantae > Streptophyta > Magnoliopsida > Santalales > Viscaceae > Viscum > Viscum album. Next base: position 824,457,975 of record OY728129.1, read on the forward strand.
TCTTATCCTAGATAAATTTAGCAGTGCCCACACCCTTCACTCTTAAAAATCACTTTTAGAAAGGAATGAGAGAAAATATTTCATAGTTCTTCCATCATTCTCATGATTTTTCTTTTCAAAATATGTAATAGGAAAATTTTCATCAATGGGAGGAAATCCATATGTTTCATCTTCAAGAATATTATACCTAATAGACATAAGATAAGAAAACATTTTATCTTTCCAAATATGATATTTCTTACCATAGAAGACCAAAATCCCCTTACTATTCACACAATTCAGATCCTCCATCACAATTTTTCTTTCAAAGCCTCAGCAAAGAGTAAATGAAGGGAACCTTCAGATCTGATACCACTTGAAAGTGCCCAATCATGATCCAAGTATTATTGATAGGGGTACGGGTGAATCAATGATATCTTTTTCTTTTAAGTTTTTTTTCTTTCGAAACAAAATTCACCTCTTATTAAAGAGTTGTTACCTTACTAAAAGTAAAATAATCACACATCCATAGGACCAAAATAATTTACAAGGTTCACTACTCAACAAGAGTAGAAACATCATTGCTATGGTATATAAATAATCTGATACCACACAATCTACTAGAAAAAAAACATTTTGTGTGGATACAATGAGTAGGATATTCCCTTACACTTTTGTAGAACTATGTTCAATAAAACAGTTCATGTGCTTCAAAAAGAACAAAATAATGCAATAAAATTTTGTATAACAAGTTAAGAAACATGTTACTATGCTTCCTTTTCAACTTTCACAAATAATATCTTCAAAAAAATTCTTCACTTTCTTACCTTGTAGTAAGCATGAACTTCTTATGTACTTTGTAATAAAACTCAATCCAATTTCGCAATATGATTCTCCAGTTTGATTACTCAATAAGGAAATATGATTGTATCGAAATACCACTGAAACAATTCTGAACCAATTGGGTCTGAGTCTAGAAATCCTAGTTTGGTTTCCCAGTCTGATCTGGAAAGTATAATTATGATATTGTCTCTTCACCTTTCCATATTCTATCCAGTAAAATTCCCCAAGAAATCACAATTTAGAAACTTATTATCTCTACAAAATTTCACTGCTCCATCTTATCTCTTCAATAGTACATCTATTATAAAGTAAAAAGTACTTCCACTATTTATAGGTGGTCCAAAAGAGGTTTAAGAGGCATTCAAAAAAATATTCCCGCTCAACCAAATTTCCAAAAACATAAAATTCTCTTGAATTTCAGGTTCATATTTGACTTATTTATCACTTCTTAACTCTTCTCATTTCTTCTTTAACCTTCTCTAATCTTCTCACAACTTCATATAACTTCAATCTTTATAACTATTCTTCAGTCTGATTTCAATTTCCATTATGATTTCTTCATTATGATGAAGATACCGGATTACTCATTACATTGCACTACTCCAAGTGAAACGTATGAAAACCATTCTTCAAACTTATTCAATCTCTTATATGAACTCCCTTGAAAACACTTCGAATATCTTTAAGTAATTATCATTTTATTATTATCTTAGACCAATGATATTATGCCCATTGATGTTTATCAGTGTTAGACTGACTTTGATGAATCATTTTCTATTTTTCTCTATTGGATCGGTGTCACCTACAGTATAATGATCAGCACCACATAGAGTCTAATGAATCCTGAACCATTTAATAAAAACTCTTGAAAAAAAAATCAGAGTTCTTCTTTTCACTCTTGATCCAATTTAAAAACATACCAGAGAGACAAACCAATTCAACCTGATGAGAAATTTTGACTTCATTATTTATCGGTCTCTGACTTTCTTCATCATAATTAGTACCAAAAACTTTCAACTTCCTTTTTCTTTTTCATTAGTCCCACAAACTTCCCAATGGAAGCAATATTTCCTATGATGACTGGTGTCAGCATATTTATCTTTAGAAACTTCACTTCCTTTTTGAATATGATACACATCAACTTATTTCATTGAAGATATAAATATTTTAGATTACTGGTCTAAGTGAAAACCAGCATCTTCATCTTATTACATTTCCAAAAAACTCCACAACCTTCAAACAATTCTGTATTTAGTGTCTTCACACCAATGAAATGATACTGAAAAGGTTTGTCTTCACAAAATTCCTTCTTCTATAAACATCAGATTGTTTCATGATTTCCACATGACTTTTGGTAACTTTTAAGATCATATTCAATATCTTTTGACTTTCATTAGAAATTATTATAACTTCTCATCCTTTCCAACCAAACCTCAATATGATTGGAATCATCTTTCCTTTCCCTTTCCTTTATCAATATTTCATCATAAGTTTTATATAATACTTATGATTAATGATAAATCTAAGATCAGTAAAGATTTTTCAGGTTTTTATCGGATCCATGAAGACTTTGAAACTTATTATGATCAACATATCATTCCGGACTCAAAGTGAGTTTGATGCTCCTTCTCTTCCAGAAAACTTCTACACAAACCATTGTAATTTCTTATATATTTTGAGTATGATCATTTGAATGTGATGGTTAGTCTGATTGTAAACATTTACAAAGAGAATTAATTAATTTATTATTGACAATAAAAGACAACACATTCTTTACAAACTTATTTCAACTTCCAAAAACAACTTATACGACCAAATTGGTCTTAAAAAATTCTAAATAGGGTTTATGGGACCTAATAACTAACTTATTTTTTTATGTAAGGTTTTATACACAGAACACCTTCTTCACACAATATAGTGAGATAATGTTAAAATAACACTGGTTCATAGAATATTTTAATCATCATGTAGTCATGAAGGTGCAATCAGTGCATGAAAACATGGAACTCTTCTTCTTCACACAAATCTATATGTGGATCTCCTCTATTTATATAGACTGGGAGGCTTGTGGAACAGTCTTTTTCCTCACATAAGAGAATCATGGATATAATTTTTTTTTCAAAAAAAATATACCTCTCTTATAAATTACAAGCATCATCATCTTTTCTTGGAATCAAAGATTTGGTATTTATAAATGAGGATCATTTCCTCTCTTTCATTCATTCACCGAATCAAATCCCCAAAAAATACGTTTTATCATGGATATTATTAAAACCCCAAATATCTCATTATTTTATTCTTCAAATGTGGGTTTTGTGATGTCAATAAACACATCACATTTTATTATGTGATGTGGATCTCTTCTTTCATGATTAAGTGAACATGAAGAAAAAAATAAACGCATCCCCTTTCATAGCTCAAACTTTTTCTGTGCATATCGAATGCATGAACAACCTATGAAACTTCATGTACATTCATCCAAACCATATTATTGAGTTATCATATGCATGAAATGCATATCATGCAATGCATATCATGCATGCATGAAGGTTAATGCCTTAATCATCTCAAAATATGAAGATCAAAATGATCATAACAGCCTTAAGATTGATTGATGGATGTTTGTTAATTAAATATAATGAATAGTAACATCGTTATCCACCCGGAGGTTGTATATGAAATATTGTGGTGATCATATGTCTGAGATCACTTAGATTGGAAGGCGAATGAAATGTCCATATTTTTTTAATATGGATGAATATTATACCACTTTCCCATGTCCCACATTAGTTATTCAAGTGGTCTAATTCCCCCATATATTATAGTGTGTCACTGCTGTTTCGATCCAAAACATCAAGGTTGACACCCAGACACACTTTCACCCATGACCTTCACGTTCTATGCCACACCATTTCATGGTCCACCTAGGAACCCTCTAGTGTGCCATGTGTGCCTCTGTGGGTGCTATGCATCCACCTAATTATACCTCTATGTGCTCCTTGTGGGTGTTATGATCCCTCACATGTAGCCATGGGATGTACAGGGTGACTGAATCCCATGTTGTTTACCCCTTGGGTCATACATATATGTTAAATGTGGTCCTTGGTTGGCTTGTGGTTAGCCATATTTTTTTCTCAATAATTAGAATAAATCCAAGTAAAATATTCCATAAATTCCAAACCAAGTTCTAAAATAAGTCATGAAATATATGATACCTCATGAATTTATAATTCATGCACTCTTTAAAATGAATTTATAAAAACATTATTCTTCCCTCATTACAAATAAATTTTTGCATGGACTTCAATAAAACTCATACAATAATATTGCATGTTCTATACTTCTTCATTATTGTAAAACATGTGTCACCATTGACACAAGTCTTTGACATAAATATCAATTCAATAATCATCAGAATTATAAACTAAAAGTCTTCAAATATGTTTCCTAAAATTTTAAGGCTTGAGGGATTCACTTCGTTTCTTATTCATTCCATCATCCAAGCTATATAATCTTTCATATCAAGATTTGATATCTGGGATACTTAATTTCCAACAACTTATTTTTTTCTGACTTCTTCAATATATTGACAACAATGAAATGTTTCTATTTCATTGACCATTACTGGAAACTAATAAAAACCATTTAAAACAAATACAACTCATACATAGAGTGGTATCTTCAAAAAACTCATGCCCAAAATTTTTAAAACTAAATTAAAAGGTTACTTTAATAAAGATTTTTTATATATATTTATTTCAATTAATTAATGAATTGGTAAAATTTAGTTATAGATTGATTTTAATGTAATGTGACTTTCATTTAATTTATAATAAATCAATTTAATTAATAAAAAATATCTAAATTAATAATTTTAAATCACATAAAATTTATGCTTAAAAACAAGATTATCTTAAATAATGTTTATAAACATTAAGTGCAATTAATTTAAAATTAAATTTTATTAATCAAATTATTTTAAATTGATAAAATTAATATCATATATAGTATTTTAATACTCAAATTAATTTATAATATAAATATTAATAAATAATATTTTAATTACTTAACATGGGTGAAAGTAAAAGTTACATTGGAAAAAGTACATTCGGATAAAGAGAAAATTAAAAGTAAAATCCCCTAAATCACTCATGGTTGTCTCCAAAATGAATGTATGGGAGTATTTTTTAAGTTACTACATCTCAAAATCATATTTTCAAAATATTAATTACCGTGACCTTGAATAGTATAAATAAATAATTTAATAATTTAATGTAATTCTAAAACTTCCCTTTCCTTCAATTATAAAAGGACACACTTACACCCCTTATTTACACACCCTTTGCTTTCGATTACTTGGTGAAACTTTACCCATGTTTTTACCCTAGAACAATATACCATGAACTATATTTTAGAACCAAGTCCTGTTATAGCTGGCAGCTAGAAATAGAGTCTAGATTGTGTTTGTTGTCAATACACATTGGGTTGATCAAGGATTTTTCAAGAAAAGTGTTTTTATGATGAAGATGGATTGAGTGTTGAAGGTGGAATTGTTTCCTAGTGTATTCCATATTTTTCGGTCTAAAATTTGGAGGATGAAGAAAGTTGTTTTTGGAAATGGAAGTTACGTACAAGGATAAAGGTGGATTTAAATGTTGTACGAAAGTGAAGTTTTGGGATCAAAACAACAAAATTCAAGAAAAGAAAGAAACATGCGCAAGATTTGTAATTGCATGAAATATGAGTTTGCATGAAACAAGAAATATACATGCCATGGAAGGCACTCAAGACTCTTACACACCAAATATGTCATCAAAACAAGAGTTGTGCACATAGTGGAAGGCACGTAAGGAACTTGCACACATGGATATTTGTGTCTATAAATAGGTGGCCAGCCCCTTCATTAAAAGGACCTTTTCCAATAAAAATATGGAATCTCTTCTACATGAAAGGGCCATGTGTAGAAGAGTTACACATAGTAAAACATGTGCGCAGACTGTAACTTTTGATTATCAAAAATAAGTAAAACTCATAGTCTGGCTGCACTAAAGATACGGTTTTTGTAAAAGATATCTTTCTCAACAAATACAAAAGTTTCATGAAATTATAGGTGTTGCGTAAAAGTATTTGAGTTGTGTGACTAGCAGGTTTTGAATATTCGGTTTGATTAATCAATTCTCTCAAATGCATCAACTTAGGACTATGGTGAAAGAAAAGTCTCATGCTAATCATGAACAAATACTTAAATTCCAATATACTAACGAAACCTTCAAGTCCTTAAACTGAGTAAGGCATCACCCAAGGATGTGGGATAGGGGGAGTCAATGGAAGTGTTATGAGGGAGGCAGTGTACTATCCCTAAAATCTTGTAAAGGCAGTGTGCTGAAATAGAGTGACTGTTTTAGTGTTTCTATATTCCAAAACTAGTTATGATTAGTGGATTTAGATATAACTAACACACTGTCAGTGTATTATCCTTATATTATCCCTTAGTGGTTAACCAAGTAAAACTATTGTGTTGTATCTCTACATGTGAATGTTTTATTACTACATGATTCCATCAGACATGTTTAATAATTTCCTACCAACATGGGAACAATATCTATCACTTTAAAAAGTAATTTTGACACCTTGATTCACCCATATCCTCTCAGGTTGTTCCAGGTTCTAACACCATAGATTTTTTCCATCCTTAATTAGCCTAATCCTTTGATTTCCATGGATAATTACAAGGAAAATCTAAGTCTCTAGTGTGAGTGTTTTTTCATTAGTCTTTATTTTTTTAATTTTTTTCTCATTCTTATCTTACCTAACCCATTAATTTAATGGATTTAGTATAATTTTTACACATAAATTTCATTATATTTACTTAAAAATAATTATTCATCCCCATACATCCACCAAGAAAAACATAATCATCGATCGTGTGTTTTTTCATACTACCACCTCCATGAAATGATGTGGTTTTTTTCATCACCACCATTCATGGATGGTACCAAGAATAAATGTGATGAATAAAAATATTTTTTATGTATCAATTATAACTCTGAAATTATTAATAATTTTTTATACCTCCCTATCATTTTATGGGAAAGTAAAGTGTTGTTTGTCTGTATGTATAGACTACCACTTCCACATCAATGACACATTTCATTTTCCATTATTGCCTAACATGGATGAATTTCAAAAAATATATAAAAAATATATTTATAAATATATTTCTTTTCTAGAGGTTGTGAATTAATTTTTATGTTAAACTTAACCTTGGTAAACATATCAATAGAATCACGTAAAAAATCAACCAAACCACCTCAGGTAACCGATAATAGAAAAAAATTAATAAATGAATAACTTATGAAAATAATTATACACTAGAAAACAAATGATAGATGAATAAGGTTCTTATTATGTTCTCAATAAACTTAATTTAATTATACATGAATTTAAGTAAAAGTGTGGAACACTTTCAAAAATAATGGTAAGGTATCTTCTATACTCCCATCATAACTTTTCTTTTATGATTTCTCTTATTTTTATCCCATTTATGCCAAATAATTCTCATATACCTATTATATTTTTTTATATATTTCTCTTGTATGTATATATATTTTATTATCCCTTACATTAATGGGGTTATACATGTTTTATGTTTCATTAAAAATACCCACTTTTAAGGAAACCATACTTAAGTGGATTTTCAAAATTATTATTTCACATAAAACACAAATTTTTTAAAAAATTAATAGATTTTAAAATTACTCTTTAATTTATTTATAACCCTTCATGTTTAATTTTTATTTTAAATAAAAACTTCCATCTTGTTTCTCTAAAATTTCATTTTCTTATTTTTCAGAAAGCATCACCAAAGTGGTTTGTTTTTTCTTACTTATTCGAACCTTCTCATGAATTTTTATACCATGGGACTAAATGATAAAGAATTATTTTAATTTGAAATTTAAATCTCCAAATAAATTTAATTCATTCTTCTATTGGGAGTTAACCTTGGATTATCCTTATTTTTTCATGTTTTATGTAGTTTTCATAGTTCTTATGATACCATGCTCTTGTGATATGACCATATTTACTATGTGCTCTTATGTTTTCATTTCCTTGTTCCTTGATTCCATGATTATGATCATTATCTTTATGGTATCATGTTATAAATCCCATGTTATGATCATTTATCCTTTTTATTCCCTAAATGGTATTTCTAGCTCACCCTTTTCCTTATGTATTTTCACAGGTTATCATATATGGTATTAAGAGGACCTATGGGAGTTAGGATCACTCTAATGATATTTAGTAAATAAAATTATGTTATGTTTTAAGATGCCTTATTTATGTTTATAATCCTCAAAATACACTAAACCCTATATCCTTGGCTTGTATTTGTTGTTAGTTATGTTAAAAGTTATGAAATAATATGTGTTTTCAGTTTGGGTCACTGTAGTTGGTATCATAGAAAGGTCTAGTTATTTTTGGATATTAGTATTAGAGAAAATTAGTGAAAACCCTAAGGATAAGCCTAATCATAAGATAATATATAAGTCTTGGTAAGGTAGATATTATGTGTTTTTCCTAGCAATACATCTCTATCTGGATAATACAAGTGGATGTAGTTCTAACACATATGCATCTTGGGGTAATAACCATGAAAATATTTGGTCAATTGTATCTCATCCATCATTTTTTGGATAGAATTATGTTGTTCTAACATATCTTAGTTGTTTATATGTTTGTATGGTTTTTAAAATACCTACTTATTTACTAACACCATTATATTAAGCATTTTTGAATTTTATGACTAGCTATTCATACGGATTATAAGATATTTTATGTATAAATTCTAAAGGAATTTATCATACTTGAGTACAAAGTTATTCACTTTAGGCATGCTGTAATTTAGCTTATTATCAAAGGAATTAATCTTATACTAAAATTTTATCTTATGCGTAACATAATTATCTTACGTAGAAACTCAATGTCTACACTATATTTTTAGTATGTTCTAAATTACTTCATTTTACAGAAGACTATCATAGCAAGGTTATCTTACTATGTAAAAAAATATTCTTATAGAGAAATTAAATTATCTTATGCATGTTCATGTTCATAAATATTACTCATATAGAAAACAAATGATGTCTTTTATCTTATGAAAAGGACATTCATAAAATAATTTATCTTATGAACATCAAAGGTGTCAATGGAATTTGATTATCATACAATGGTAAGATTTTATATTATGAAGAGTAATTATCCTATGTAACACATAATTCAAATATCTTCATTGTTTTATCTTACAAATATTCTATATAAATTGTCTTATGAGAACTGTATAAGATGATAATCTAAGCAAGATCAAGCCACCTTACATATTTTCATGTTAAAACTATTATCATTGGTATAATATCTCAATAAGTCAATTAATTATTTTAAGTGAATCATAAAATAATTCATCTAGATAAGGAAATATCAATTTTGATAAAGAATATTTTCCTAATAATGGAAAGATCCGATAAAGAAGTTTTATTCCATCTCTTCAATAGAGGTTCATTCCATATTTAGAAAAGAAGGGCATGTGTTATTAAGAACTTGTGTCTTCAAATTTTCAAAAGGATTATTCATTTTACCATTATGATTAATGAAATTTATTAAGTTAAAATTCAAAATATAAGATGTAAATAGAAGTTTTTTTCACTACATGAATAAGGGAATTGTGTATGAGAAAGAAACAATACATACTTCAAAAAATATAAAAATAAAAAATACATGAAGATACTATAAATTTTTTGTGCTTATAAAATCATTATTTTCTATAAAATAACTTCCATAGATGAACCTATAATAATATCCTCTTATATATATGTTTATTGACCATATGTCAGTTTTTACTTGAAACTATGTGTTGCACTGTTTTCCAAACTTCATTTATTTATCTCTATTTATATTGTCACATAGATTGATTGAGTGTTTTAAGACCATGGATAGGTCTTGTAAAGGGATTTCCTAGTTGAAATCTCTTGTACCTCTATAATAAGTAATATTTTCTTGCACTTAGTTAGGGATCCCTTGAAAAAAGGGTTGATATAGTGAAACTCACCAAACTCATGGAGTACAGTGTTGGTGGAGTGGACTATTGGATTTCTTTTCCTTGAACCACTTTACATATCTAGTGTTTGATCTTTTTCCTTCTATATCTTAATTTCTGATTCTTTATTTTATTAAGTAAAGGTCAAAAATATATATACCTTGATGAGGGTGGTTTAAAAGTAAAAAAAATCAAGAACTCAATTCACCCCTCTTGATTATTTGTATATTCATTATCAGGACAAAAATTGGTATCAATTCTTGGGACTTTTGAGTACTCAACTTTCAAATTTTTAAGTAAAAAGATCATCTTAAAATAAATACTACTGCTGACAATAGGGAAGGTATGTCTATGGTAAGATAACCTTTCTTTAATAGTGAAAATTATGGTTCATGGAAGGAATGAATGATTTTATATTTAAAAAACCTTGGTCTAAAGGTTTACTTAAATAGGTAAAACCTTATTAAATTCCCAAGACACAACTAGATACATGGGATGTTAGCAATGAAACTAGTTAATATTTAAACTCCAAATCAATGAACATTATTATTTGTGGACTAAGACCATATGAGTTTAACTAAATATCACAATGTAAAACTAATCATGAAATGTGGACTACTATATCAGTATCATAATAAGGAACAAAAAGTGTGAGAAATATTTGGTATAATACTAAAAAGATAATATTTGAGACCTTTAGAATGCTGGAAGGATAAAGCATCACTCAACTAAATGGAATACTCACTAAGATTGTGAATAATGTTTCTAATTTATGAACACCAATTATTCAGTTGGATCAATCCCTAAAAGTTCTATGAATTCTACTACCTAGATGGAGTGGAATCTAGGATGCCACTATACAATCACTAGAGGTCAATAATTGTAAAATAAAATATCACATTTGATCTCTTATGATGTATGAGGATGATATAGAATCTAAAGATGGATAGAAAAAATTGGTTAAGAAGGAAAACATAGCATTGAAGGATTATAATTATAAAGATGAAAAGAAAAACAAGAGTATACAAATTTCTAAATCATCTAGAGAATAAATCACCTTAAGCAATTCAGGATCAAATAATTAACTTTCATAGCTTGCAATAAAGTTAAAAAAATCTATAATAAGAGAAGGGGTTTTAGAAAACCTTTAAATAGGTAAAAAAACCATGAGGGGAAATCTAAACAAATTAGATTCTATGAGTGTAAAAAAAATATAGGGTATATCAAGCATGACTACACTCAACTTTAATAGAATAAGAAGTATGATAAAAAGTATTTTAAGAAAGGTGGATGCAATAAGAAATCCAAGAAGACCATGAAATACACATGGAGTGCTGCTAAAGATTCTAGTGACACTACATACTCATATTCAGAATAAAATGTATCTAATAAAATGGAAAATATGTGTTTTACAGCACATTCGGATGAGGTACACACTTATTATTCCTATGAGTAGGATTCTAAATCAGAAAATGAATACTGCTCATATGAAGAATTAAATGAATATTGTACCATGTTGGAAACTAAGTATGAAAGCCTTAAAAATAAAATAAAATCCCCCAAAAATTCTTACAAAGATGTTTTTAATGAATAGTATGACTTAAATAAATAAATTTTAGATTTTAAAAGAATGTTATAAAATTTTACTACATCATGTATTAAATCAAGTAAAACAATTAAAAGTTTATATATAGAAGTTTAAGATCTTAAATATTTTTCAAGCATTTTTACTAAGGGGAAGGACTTATTAAATATAATTGTTAATGAAAACCAAACCAAAAGATTGAAATAAGGTATAGGAATCAAGGGTGAAAACCCCAAGATTTATAAAAATTATTTTATACCAAGTTCTAGAAGTAAAACTATGTCTGGTATTAATTTGTTTCATTATGGAATAAATGGTCATTTTACACATGACTGCTATTTAAGAAATCCTAAAATTTGTGGAATAGAAAAGGTTGTTATTTCTATAAAATTATCTTATTCCAATTTTAGTTTTTAAAAATTAAAACATATTTGGGTTCCCAAATATTTTTTAGCTAACATCCCTATAAATAAGAGTATTTGGTTACCAAAAAATATTATTGTCTGATTTTTCATTGTAGGGAACTAGCCATACAAACAAAAAAGAAAAATTGTTTATTGATAATGGATTTTCAAGGAACATGAGTGGATATTTCTCTAACTTCAACTCACTATCCAAGATTGATAACAACTATGTCACATTTGGTGATAATTCAAAAAGAAAGATAGTTGGAATTAGATTTATTATAAACCCACAATCTATCCTCATCAACAAATTACTCTATTTTGAAGTATTAAATAAAACCCTAATAATTATTTATCAACTTTTTGATGATGGTTATTTGGTTTATTTTTCTAACAATGCCTTCTCAGTATTTAAGGAAAAATATATTAAGTTTATAGCACCAAGAATAGATAATGTCTATACTCTAGATATTAATTCTTCATATAGGAAGAATATAAATTATTTAAAAGTTGAAATTAACGAATCTTTGATTTGGAATAGAATACTTAGAAATTTCAATATTTAATTTTTGAAAAATTTAAATAAAGTAATTTTATTTTCAATTTTTCTAATCTTAAATTGGATAAAAAACTATATTGTGTATGTCAAATGGGAATGCAACACAACGTATCATTTAAACCAGTTAAAAAAATTTCCACTTCTAAACCCCCAGAACTTATCTATATAGATCTGTTTAGACCTAATAAAAAAGAAATACTTGATGTAAAATGTAAAAACTTGGATTTTCCATGTCAATTTTTTTTAATTATATGGAACTATTCCAAGGCTGCGAAATCTGACGGTGTTTGATTCTGATGCCAGGTGTGCCTGGAATATAATTTTAAACTTTATTAAGGTATGTTCAGTAAAGGTGCGAGTGGGAAATCCTAACTTTTGAACATGCACTTAGAATTGAAATTTGAGGGCACTATTGAACTCACAGTGCTGAGATTCGCTTAAGGGAGCCTTAACCTTGACCACTGTGTGTTGAGAGAGGAAGCTGTTTTTTGCGATTTTTGTGGACGATTAATAAAATAAATCTAATTTAATTTAAATATATTCCACCTCTCTTTTAGGTTTTGGTGGTGGGGACCACAAGGGGTGGTCTGGAATTTAATTCAGGACATCAAATTCCCGGTTACACAAAATGTGTAACCACCCTACATGCAATTAAGGAGGTTCATTAATTGCACCAATTAATGAACATCTCTAAATTATGTGTTGTAAAGATAACTCCCCTCCTCTCTATTTTTTTTGAATTCATTGGAAACAGAGTGGTGTTTTTGGAGAGGAGGATTTTGAAGGAGCCTCTTGATGAAGAACAGATCCATCAAGAAAAAACCAAATATCGTCGTTTGAGTGGCATCGTTGGAGGATTGCTTCGAGATCGACGAACACTGACCAATATTCAAACGCAGGATGCTCTCCAACGACTCACGAGGTAGGGTTTTGTCTTGTCTAAATTTCAAGAGTTGTTGAATCAATTATCTTCTCCCTTGTTAAGATGTTAACGTGGAGGGCGTAGGCCAAACAAATAAGGCTCAGTCCCTCCACCACTTTTTTTATCATTGTGTTCTACACGGGTGAATTTTTGGGTTGGATAGAACCCATATCTGAGGGTCAAGCAGCAAAGGAGACAACCCGGGAAGCCCATTGGTTCGATCGGATGGAAAAACGGACAACCGGAGCTCACCCGATGGCCCACAGAAGACTGCATGCACGACACCGGTGTGGCGACACCGGCGACTGGCGCAGGAAGGCGATGGCGGTGGCCGGCATCAGCTGGCCACAGTGGTGGTGACGCACCGTCTTGCACTATAGGAGGAGGTCGTGACGGTCAGCAGGGGGCCGACACAGGCCGGCCGCAGAGATGGTGTCAGCGCGCCGTCGCGCGCTGCAGGAGGAGGAGGCCGCAACATTTCAGCCGTGGTAATTGAGCAGGGCGGCCGGCACCGGCTGGCTATAGAGGCAGAACGTCACGTCATCACGCACCGTTGAAGGTGGTCATGGCTCGAAGCTGTGGCAGAGGCAGGGACCCGCTCCCTATGGGTCTCGCGGGTGACCAAGCGGCGCCCCGTGGCATCGCCACTCCAAATCATGAACAGCTTAGCCATTTTAGAGAAAGTGGGGGACGTGCCCCCCCCCCCCCTCGTGTCAGTTGCAGCAGGCCCCGCACCCTCCTCCAAGCTGGGCTTTTCCCTCTATTGGGTTGGGCTTCACCCCTTGCAGGCTGGGCCAGGCCTACTTGTCGGTCGAGCCGCACCTCCCTGCGGGCCGGGCCGCGCCCCCTACGGGCCGGGCCGGGCCCCCTACGGGCCGAGCCGCGCCCCCTACAGGCCGAGCCTCGCCCCCTACGGGCCGAGCCGCGCCCCCTACGGGCCGAGACGCTCCCCCTATGGGACAATCCGTGCCCCCTGCGAGCCGGGCCACACCCCCTACAGACTGGGCTGCGCCCCCTGCGGGCAGGGCCGCACCCCCTGCGGGCCGAGCCGCGCCCCCATGCAGGCGGGGCCGTGCCCCCCAGCGGGTTGGGCCGAACTGCGGCCCAGCCTAACTGGGCCGGCCCAGGTTGGTTTGGGTCGGGCCGGGTTGGACCTGGGCCGGGTCGGTTCGACTCAAACTCGGTCGGGTCAGTCTAGACTAGGTCGGGCTGGGTCAGACTGACCGGGTCGGACCAGCTCAGACCCCTCCAGGCCCAGTTTTGTTTAAAATGCCATAAATTGAAATCCAAACGTCTGTTTGATGAACCGTCTATGGAACTGGGATCCTTGGAGCGAGACGGTCCTTTGGGTATACTCCACATAACTTTTGGAGAAATTTGGAGTATGGTGGGGTTGGATCAAACCCGAATCTAACTGGGCCCTCAGTACTAAAACACTTATAACTCACAGGAAAGACGTTTGATTGACGCATTGTCTATCGCATTGGAACCCTTTAGACATGGTGGACCTATGGGTTACTCTTTTATGGAGCTTAGTGGAGGTCAAGGTATGACCGATATCTTGAGGATAATATTCTATAGAACACGAGCACACCGGGTGCGGGGAATCCAGTGGCTAGCTGTCTTTGAAGTAGTGACCATGTGTGGATCAACATCATAGCGACCCTGTGTGGATCAACATCGTAGCTACCTGATGAGGACCAGCTTTAGAGTGGCCCTTTGAGGTTCATCACCTAGCGACCCTGTGTGGATCAGCATTCTATTGACCCTATGTGGATCAACATTCCAGTGACCCTGTGTGGATCAATATTCTAGCAACCCTGTGTGGATCATAAGTAGCATGATCCGATAAGGACCAGCTTTATAGTTTCCCATCATGGAACAACTACTTACATCCAATATTAGATCAATAATAGAATAACTTCTTTGTGGATCAGTTGTGGAACTTCTAAATAGAATAAGATGATATAGATTAAGACTAATCATCTATATTCCTGATCTATGAGTTGTATACGTGGTGGAGTTGACTATTGCTTCACGCTTTGCGATTGAGGTCTTACTTTCTGTTTTTTCCTTTGTGGAACTCTAAGAGAACTTTGGGGGTCTCAGGATCCCTACTGAGTATTGTTATACTCACCACTTCACGGGATTCTCCCGTACCTTTTTGTTTCTTGTGTAGACGATGGAAATCTTTGACCGAGGTTTGGGATCCAGGATTGAATGGTTCTCAGAGGTGGACCTTTAGACGTGATGTGCCGCAGTGACGAACGACTGTGAGTTGTACCTACCCTTTAAGTAGGAACCTTGGTGGATGATTCTGGGATCTGTTTTTTTGTTGTTGTTGTAATTTTCAATTGGGCTTGTATTTCGGCCCCCTTTTACTTTCAGTACAAATATTTTTACTACTAATCATTGGGCAATTGTTGCCACCATCCCCACTAGCAGATAGTGCACACCGAATGAGCGTGTTGTATGAGTTTCAGCGACAAAGGCCTCAGAGGTTCTGAGGCGAGACAGATCCATAGGCGGCTGAGGACTGGTTGGAGGTTGTGGCCAAAGTTTTTCACCTGGTTAGGAAACCAGCTGACCAGATGGTGATCCTAGATTCCAGTATTTTCTAGGGAGCAGCAGGGAGATGGTGAAGCCTGACGCTCCAGATACATGATGAGGCGACCCTCACCTAGGAATATTTCTAGGGCCTCTTCAGGGTAGAGTTCGTTCCAGAAACTCTACGCTATGTGCATATACAGAAGCTGCTACACTTACAATAGGGCATCTTGACCACAGCCCAGTACTCGTCAAGGTTCACCAACCTCTCGCGCTACTCTACCGATATGTTGTGGGACCTTTTCTTCAGGGTTCGGACCTTCAATCAGAGACTCTGATGGGAGATCAGAGCTTTGATGGTATCTCTCAGCATCCCGAAGTTTACTAGAGTACTAGAGAGAGCACTCTTGGTGGAGAGCTTCCTTGCTGAGCATACACTGACAGCGAGACCCACCCTCGGGCGATACGTAGTAGAGTCATATGCGGCAGGTAGTAGGCAGATGAAAAAGAGGTCCAAGTAGACTAGACCTTCTGGTGGATGACCCCGGGACATAGGGTCATAGGCGCGAGGCTCACAAGGTTGAGCAGGATAGCATAGGAGTATATTGTGCTTCACATGTGGCGGGCAGGGTCACATGGCTCGCAACTGCCCGACAAGCCATACTGATGATCAGAATATGGTTGAGGGACCGCCAAGGCATAGGTAGAGATTCGAGCGGGGAGGTATGTGTGAATCAGACTAATATGGAAGAGGAGATGGTCATGCAACAGTTGGTGGGCGGCGATTTGAGGTTCTACTGCCACCACCTCCAGGTGGTCCACCCCGACCACATGGAGCAGGTGGACAGGGATAAGATTAGCTCCAGATAGTTGAGGCCTATGACCATGGCTCTCTAGAGATTTTTTGAGGCACAATACATGTCTACTCCACCTTAGCTGTAGTACTTATAGACATAGGTTCTAGTCACTCTTTCATTGTCATGACCCTCATTCAGGTCTCAGAGATTACGGTGGAGTCGTTGGCTCGATCCTTACATCTAGAGACTCCTACAAGAGGGTATTCGATGATTACACACTGGTTCTGGTAGTATGAGCTTACTCTAGGAGGCAAGAGCTTCAGTTGGGATCTTCTAGTAGTGGCGTCGAGGCCTTATGACATCATCTTAGGTATGGAATGGTTATCTATAGTCTATTCTCATATTGACTGCATTTGGTTCAAAATGTGGTTTGTCCGTGAGGATGGGACCAAGTTTTACTTCATCGGCAAGAAGGGAACCTTTGTAGCATAAGATGGACTTGACAAGAGGGGGGTTTAGCCGATCACACATCAGTTGGATAGCCTTACCCTTGGAGCAGTTGATGTTGAGAGTCTGATCTATCCTGTAGTGGTGGACTAGTATACTGATGTCTTCCTTGATGATGTTCCGAGACTACCTCATCGCAGAGAGGTGGACTTCTACATCGAACCGTACCCCAATATGGAACTGATATCTACACCATCATATTGGATGGATCCCGTGGAGATTTGTGGGTTATGGGTATAGCTGGAGGACTTGCAGAGGAAGGGGTTCATAAGGCCTAGTGTTTCTCTGCGGGAAGCCCTGATTTTGTTCGCCAAGAAGGCAGATGGGAGTTTGAGGCTCTATTTGGATTATTGGTGCCTGAAACAGGTGACCATGAAGAACAAGTATCCACTTCCGAGTATTGATGATCTCTTCAATAATCTAAAGGGAGATCGTTGGTTTTAAAAGATAGACCTCATATCAGGCTATCATCAGCTCAGGGTATGAGATGAGGATGTGCAGAACACAGCCTTCAAAGGTCAGTATGTCCACTATGAGTTCTTGGTTATTCCATTCGGCATGACCAACACCCATACAGTGTTCATGGGACTCATGAACAGGATCTTACAGCCATACCTCGATTTCTTTATGGTGGTCTTTATTGACGACATCTTGGTGTACTCAACAACGGAGGAGCATGCCTATCATCTGAATATAGTTCTGGAAACACTCTGAGAGATCCAAAATTATGGTAAGCTCTCAAAGTGCCAGTTTTAGATATGGGAGGTCCACTTTCTGGGACAGATTATCTCAGAGGCTGGAGTTGCAGTGGATCCGGAGAAGATAGAGGTTGTGCTTGCTTGGGATCCACCCAGGAGTGTGACCAAAGTGTAGAGTTTCTTGAGGTTGGATGGGTAATAGTGGAGATTATTACCTTACTTTTCCAGAGTTAAGACACCCTTATCATCTTTGAAAAATAAGGGATAACCCTTTGTGTGGACAGAGAGATGTAAGTAGAGTTTTCAGGAGCTGAGGCAAAGACTAACGAGTGCCCCCATCTTGAGGCTACCAGAATAAGGCATTGGGTATGTAGTCTACTGCGATGCATCAGAGACTTGACTTGGATGTGTCCTGATGTAGGAGTGAGCAGTGATCGCTTGTGGTTTATGACAGCTAATATAGTGTGAGCAGAACTATGCTACCGATGACCTGGAGTTAGCAGTAGTGGTCTTTGACTTGAAGATGTGGTGATACTACTTGATGGGTGAACATTTTACGGTCTACTCTAATCACAAGATTCTAAGGTATATCTTCTCACATAAGGACCTAAACATGAGAAAACAGTGATGGCTAGAGTTACTCTAGGACTATTACTTTGAGATAGTCTATACTCCTAGGAAGGGGAACGTGGTAGCAGACGCACTCGTTAGGAGGTCCGGTCTATAGTTGCTGAGTGAGGTGATAGAGCAGCTAGCCACGTTGTAAATATATTTCGTGGATAGAGATTGAGCAGCTTACCTCCAGTCTCTGACAGTCACTCCCCCACTCTTTCAACGAGTTAGGGAGGCGCAAATTGGGGACATTAACTGCGAGGCTCGATGTGATCAGATATCCTCAAGACATGCACCTCATGGATTTTCTAAAGGTGGGGATCATGTCATCCTCTTTATAGAATGAAGTATGGTACCAGTGGCGTTATGGGAGGAGGTGTTGAGGGAGTTTTATATGCCCCCTCTGGTGGTACATCCTGGTGTGGAAAAGATGTACTAGGACCTCCGACATCAGCACTAGTGGCCAGGGATGAAGAAAGCAGTGGCAGAGTTTGTTTCACGATGCCTCACTTGTCAGCAAGTGAAGGCTGAGCATCAGGTTCCAGCAGGCATAGCGCAACCACTAGAGGTGCCGGAGTGGAAGTGGGATGGAATTTCCATGAATTTCATGACAGGGATACCACATACATCTAGGGGGAAGATTCTATCTGGGTGATCATTGACCGACTCACCAAGTCGGCCCACTTCCTACCCATATGAGAGTAGGGATCAGTAGAGGGATTGGGAAGCCTCTACATACAAGAGATTATATAGCTTCATGGGGTGCCATCGGTGATCATCACTGATCGTGATGCACATTTTACATCCCGGTTGTGGAAGGGATTAAAGGAGGTATTTAGGACTCAGCTACATTTGAGCACTACCTTTCATCTTCAGATGGATGGTCAGATGGAGAAGACCATTCAGACACTGGAGGACATGATTTTTTCTTGCGTCCTAGATTTTGGCCATATTTGGGAGGATCACTTTCCCTTGGTGAGTTTTTCATACAACAACAGTTATCACTCCACCATCGGTATGGCACCATTTAAGTCCTTTTACGGTCGACCATGCAGATCACCTATATGTTGGATAGACCCAGGGGAGTCAGCACTTATGGGTTCAGAGTTGGTACGGGATACCACTGAGAAGGTTTATATCATCCAAGAATGGATGAAGACTGCACATAGCAGGCCAAAGTCTTATGCTGATAGGAGATGGAGACCTTTGGAGTTAGAGGAGGGAGACCATGTCTTCCTATGGGTCCCACCTCGATGAGGTTTGCAGAGATTTGACTGGGGCGGCAAGCTATCTCCGAGGTTCATCAGACCCTTTATAATTCTCAATAGAGTTGGGGAGGTGGCTTATTGCCTAGATCTTCCCCCACAAATGCATCAGGTGCATGACGTTTTCCATGTGTCGCAGCTGAGGAAGTATGTGCATGATCCATCACACGTTATCAACTAAGGCGAGCTGGACATTGATGATGGGGTGACTTTTACGAAGGTTCCAGTGGAGATCGATGATCGACAGAAGCGGTTCCTTTGTGGATGATTAATATCTCTGGTGCGCCTTTGCTAGCAGCTCGGAAACCTCCAAGAGAGCACATGGGAGCGGGAGGCTCAGATTTGTGCTCAGTACCCCCATTTGTTTCCTTAGTCTATATTGTGGATTTGGGGGACAAAAATCCCTAAGGTGGGGAGAATGTAAAGACCCGTATTTTCTATGTAATTTTTTTTAATTATATAGAACTATTCTGAGGCTATGAAATCTGACGGTGTTTGGTTCTGATGCCTGGTGTGCCCAGAACGAAATTTTAAACTTTCTTAAGGTACATTCAGTAAACGTGCGAGTGAGAAATCCTAACTTTTGTACTGGTTCTTGGAATTGAAATCTGAGGGCACCGTTGAAATCGCAGCACCGGGATTTTCTTAAGGGAGGCTTAACCTCGACCGTAGTGGGTTGATAGAGGAAGTTGGCTTTTTCAGTTTTCATGGAGGATTAATAAAATAAAACTAATTTATTTTAAATATCTTCCACCTCAATTTTAGGTTTTAGTGGAGGGGACCACAAGGGGTGGTTGGGAATTTAATGCAGGACATTGAATGCCTAGTTACACAAAATGTGTAACCACCCTACATGCAATTAAGGAGCTTCATTAATTGCACCGATTAATGAACTTCTATTAATTATGTGTCGTAAAGATAACTCCCCTCCTCATTTTTTTGAATTTGTTGGAAAAGGAGTGGTGTTTTTGGAGAGGATGATTTTGAAGGATCCTCTTGGCAAAGAACAAATACATTAAGTAATAAATGAAGATCATCGTTTGAGCAACATCGTTGGAGGCTTGCTTCGGGATTGACGAACATCGACCCTTCTTCAAATACGAGACGCTCTCCAATGACTCACGAGTTAGGGTTTTTTCTAGTTTAAATATCAAGAGTTATTGAATCAATAATATTCTCCATTGTTAGGATGTTAACGTGGAGGGAACGGGCCAAATGAATAAGGCTCGATCCCTCCGCCACTTGTTTTATCATTGCATCCAACGCGGGTGAATTTTCGGGTTGGACGGAACCCAAATATAAGGGTCAAGCAGCGCAGGAGATGACCAGGGAAGCCTGTAGGTGCGATCGAATGGAAAAACGGACCACCAGAGCTCACCCGGTGGCCCATGGAAGACCACCGGTGCGGCGAAACAGGCGACCGGTGCCGACAGGCGATGGCGGCAGCCGGCATGAGTCGGCCATGGCAGCGGCGGTGTGTCATCGCGCGTTGTAAGATGGGGCCGTGACACTAGGCAACAACAGTCAGCAGGCGGACGACACCGGCTAACCGTAGAGATGGTGGCAGAGTTCCATCATGCGCTATAGGAGGAGGAGGTCATGGCCTATCAACCACAGTGGTTGATCAGGGTGGCTGGAACCAGCTGGCCGCAGAGGCGGAGCGGCGCGCCATCGCGCGCCGCTGAAGGTAGCCGCGACTCGAAGCCACAACGAAGGTAGGGGCCCACTACCTGCGGGTCCCACAGGTGACCAGACGGTGCCATGTGGTTCCACCGCTCCAAATCCCAAATGGATAAGCCATTCGGGAAAAAGGGCAGGACGTTTCCCCCCCGTGTCAGCTAGGACAGGCCCCGCGCCCTCCTGCGGGCAGGATCGCTCCCCCCCTGCGGGCTGAGTCGCACCTCCCGACGGGTTGAGTCGCACCCCCCCTGCGGGCTGTGATGCGCCCCCCTATGGGCCGACCTAGGCTAGTTTGGGCTGGGCTGGGTCAAACCCGGGCCGGGTTGGGTCGACCCGAACCGGGTCAGACCGGACCCGGACCCATCTATACCCAGTTTCGCTTAAAATTCCATAACTTGAAATCCAGACGTCTGTTTGATGAACCATCTGCATCGCTAGGATCCTTGGAGTTTGAAGGTCCTTTTGGTATACTCCACTCAAATTTTGGAGAAATTTGGAGTATGGCATAGTTGGATCGAACCTAAATCCAACCGGGCCCTCGGTACTAAAACGCTTATAACTCACAAGCCAGGCGTCCGATTGACGTGCCGTTTGTCGCGTTGGAACCCTTATGACATGGAGGTCCTTTGGGCTAATCCTTTGTGGAGATAAGTGGTGGTTGAGGTATTACCGATATCTTGAGGAGAAGATTCTACGAAACACAAGTGCACCGGGTGCGGGGAATCCTGTGGATAGCTTTCTTTGAAGTAACGACCATGTGTGGATCAACATCATAGCCACCCTATGTGGATCAGCATCGTAGCTACCCAATGAGTACCAATTTTAGAGAGGCCCGTCAAGGTTCATCACCTAGCGACCCTATGTGGATCAGCATTTCAGCGACCCTATGTGGATCAGCATTCTAGCGACCCTATGTGGATCAACATTCTAGCGACCCTGTGTGGATCAATAGTTGAATGACCAGATGAGGACCAACCTTATAGTGGACCGTCATGGAACAACGACTTACATCCAAGAGTGGATCGATAATATAACAACTTATTTTTGGATCAGTTGTGGAACTTCTAAATGGAATAATATGATATAGCTTAAGAATAATCATCTATATTCCTGATCTCTGAGTTGCATACCTAGTGTAGGCTGACTATTGATTCATGCTTTGTGATTGAGGTCTTTCTTTGTGATTTTTCCTTTGTGGAAATCTAGGAGGCCTTCGAGGTTCTCAGACTCCCTACTGAGTAAGGTTATACTCACTCCTGCATGGGCTTCGCCTGCACCTTGCTGTGTCTTTTGTAGAGGACAGACAGCTTTGACCGAGGTTTGGGAGCCAAGACTGAATGGTGCTCAGAGGTGGACCTTTAGACGTGACATTCCATAGTGATGATCGACCGTGATCTATACCTACCCATCAGGTAGAAACCTTGGAAGACGATTCCAGGAGCTATTTTTATGTTTCTGTTGTACATTTCAGTTGGGCTTGTATTCCAAACCCCTTTTACTTTCACTACACATCTTTTTACTATTGAATTTTTACTACGTGGGTTGTGCTCATTGTATTCTTGGACTGTGTGTTTGTAGGTTTAAAGGAAATACCTTCCATTTTTGTAGGTATATGTCTTTCGGTGCTAGTCGCCAACCCCTAGCCTATGGAAGAAGGGATTGGGGTAGTCACAGCATGGGCCCCAAGGGATGGGTTGTGACATAAAATCATTTGTTTATGTTTTAGTTGATGATTTTTCAAGGTTCACTTGGGTTTATTTTTTGATACATAAAATTGAAGGTTATTCTATATTTATTAATTTATGTAAACTCACGAAAAATAAAAAAGATTTCAAAATTTTTTCTTTAATAAGTGACCATATAGGGGAATTTTAGAATCATGAACTAAATTCATTTTTCTCAAAGTATGGTATTAGACACTATTTTTCTACCCCCATGACACCTTAACAGAATGGTGTTGTTGAAAGGATGAATAATACATTATAATAAATTTCTAAAGCAATGTTATGTGAATATAAAGTCCCTGCTCATTTTTAGGTTGAAGCTATAAATATAGAATTTTATGTCATTAACAGATTTCTAACAAATCTTATATTAAAGAAAACACCCTATTAGTTGTTGAATAATATAAATCCAAAGGTAGGATAATTTAAATTATTTGAATGAAAGTTTTATATTCTAAACACAAAGGATAATATTGTTAAATTTGATCCAAAAGATGATGAATAGATCTTTCTAGGTTATTCTACTACATACAAATCTTATTGATTTTCAAAAAAAAATCAAGGATTGTTAAAGAATAAACTCCTATGAAATTTGATTAAAGTGATCCTTTTGATCACAATATGACTCAAGTTGATGATGTAAATGATTCTATTAAATACATGAGATATGAACCTATCTTCAACAATAAAAATGATGATGAATTGTATCTTGATTTTGGTGAACCAAATCCTAAAAGGGTAGATACCGGTGAACCATAAAGTGTGTTATCCATAAAACATAAAAATCTTAAGGACTATCCTCAAGAAATAGTTATAGGAATATTAAATGTGGGAGTTATGACTATAATTTTTTTTGGAAATATTGTAAAATTCTCTACCTTTTTATCTCATATAGAACTTAGAACTATAAAATAAGCCTTAGCTGATGAGAGATGGGCTATAGTAATGAAATAAGAGTTAAAACAAGTTCAAGAGGAATAATGTATGAGAATTAGTTGATATACCCTCTGAAAATCCTATTATTGGAACTAAATGGGTATTCAAGAACAAAGAGTACGATCATGGTGTGATTACTAAAAATAAATCTATATTAGTTTCAAAAGGTTATAATCAAGAATAAGGAATCGATTATGAAGAGACCTTTTATCCTATTGTTAGGTTTGAAGTAATTATAATCTTTCTAGCATATGCATCACATATAAATTTTAAATTATATCATATGGATGTTAAATCTATATTTCTAAATAAATTTTCAATGGGGGAAGTTGCTATTAAACTACCTTCTGGTTTTAAAGACCCACTTTTTCAAAATTATTATTTTTAACTTACAAAAGATCTTTATGGACTTAAAAAAGAACCTAGATAATGGTATAAAATATTAATATCTTTTATTTTATCAAATGGTTTTAATTTGGGACTAGTATAACCCACTCTTTTCAAGAAAACATTATTAAAAAAATTTATTTTTGAAAATATATTTTGATGATGTTATTATTGGGTAAACAAATTAAAAATTATATAATAAATTTTTAAAACTCATGAAAAACTAATTTCACATGAGTATAATGGGTGAGTTAAACTACTTCCTTGGATTTAAAATTTATTAAAAAAATTTGTAAATGCTTTAAACCAAAGAAAATACATACTTTATTTACTTAAAAAGTTTGGGCTTGAAAACAGTAAGACTTATTCAGCTTCAATGAATTCAATTATTAAACTTTATTTGTATTAGATTGAAAAACTAGTATACAATAATTTGTATAGAGTAATAATTGGGATATTGCTTTATATTACTGTAAGTAGGCCAGACATTATTTTTTTAGTGTGGATTTGTTCTTGATTTCAATTCAATCCAAAATAATCTCATTTAATAGCTTCTAAAAGAATTTTAAGATTTTTAAAAATAACTATTTCTCTTTTTATAATTTTTTAAAAAAAACTTCTGACTATAATTTAACTTCATACTCAGATGATAACTTTAGTGGCTGTGGACAAGATAAGAAAATAACCTCATGAACCTGTCATTTTCTAGGTAAATATTTGGTATCATGCTCAAGTAAAAAAACTCTTTATTGCATTATCAAGTGTCAAAAATAGATATATTGTAGCTGGAAGTTTCTTTTCATGGGTGTTGTGGATGAAAAAAACCCTAACGGATTTTGGATTAAATTTTAATCATGTTCCAATAAGATGTGATAGCACAAGTACTATCAAAATTCAATAGAATCCAATAAACCATTCTATAACAAATAACATTGATTTAAGGCATCATTTCTTAAGATATCATGGACAAAAAGATGATATCAATTTGGATTTTCTTTTGTAAAAAAATAAATTATAATGTGTTTTTAACAAACCATTTCCTTCTAACATATTTGATTTTATTAAGTATGAATTAGATTTATTTAATTTCAATTAGTTTTTCTTTTTATATTTGTTTCATATTCTTTCTGCATGGGTAATTTATTTATAGTAAATTTTTATTTACTTAACTCCATTTGAAAAATAGAACAACCATTTTTAATATTAGTCACATCCTAATATGACACATATTCTAAAAAGGTCATGGTTACATTTTTTTACCTAGAGTGTCCCTTAAATTAACACAAACAATAGAGGGAAAATCAGTCCTATGTATGAAACCCTTGAAAACCATAGATCCCTTGTCTCCATATTCTATAACCCTTTATAACCTAATACTTAAATCCTTAAAACCTACTTAGATAATGGTAAAAACTAAGGGGATAGATAGTGAATTTTTGAGTAGTTCCAATCACTCAAGGTTCATAAGAAAAGCGTTGTGTAGAAAATCAATTCATTTAGCTAGCTTGAAGTAACTAAAATGTTTATCAAGAAAGTTATCAATCACCATAGATAAGAATATGTGTTTGATGAGAAAAAAAAGAATTTATTATTTTAGAAATAAGTTCAAGTGTTTTATGAAATTTTGATGCTTCACTTGAGAGATCTTGAGGATTTCATAACTACAAACATAAATTAGAAGGATTTCTTGATATCTTCAACAGTAATAGATGAAGTGTTTTAGTTCCCTCATAAAGTTAATTATAATTTTAACACATCCCTAACTATTTTTTATGATTTTAGTCCACCATAATTTATGATGTCTCCATTTGGAACACCTAATGTAAATAAGAAACCTGTTAAATATTTGGAACCAGAAAGAAAAGTTCTTGTGAAGTTTACCCAATCTGTAATTACCCAACAGAATGGTGAGTTTGAGAAAATGTTATTTCTAGATGTTACGTCATTGTATCTTTTCATGATATAAAATCATATGAACTTGGAATTATATGTAATGAATTAGATGTTCTAAATCTAGAATAAATTGGTAAATTTTTATCCATTTGGAAGAATATTAACACTGATTTTCATTAAAGCTTATGTCCATCTAAATGAAACTATCATTACTCATTGTCATGGTCTAAAAAATTTAAGTATATATTATTACAGTATAGTTTATTTTACTAGATCTCTTATATGAGTAAGTTATTTCCAATTGGTACAGAACATGAGGAGGAATTAGACCTTGATAGTGTTCAAGGGGAGACATCTTGTGCAGTTGTTTCTGAAGTACCTACAAAAGTTACTGTAAATGTACCAAATCTTCTAGAATATCATGTCAAAAGTGTGGATGTGGGAGATATTTTAGACAGTGAGACTATTTACTATAGACGCTGAAGAGTTTGAGTGGTTATATTGGTGGAAATTTAAACTGTGGAGGATGAAATTCTCAATGTTCATTCATAACCACATCAAATGATGGACACCCCAGCTCTTACTGTAGTTCAGCTATCTATTTTACTAGATCATGTATCTCAAGAAATCCTATATGAATATCTTACTAAGACTATGAATATCGGTCAATAAAATTCCATCTCCAATGTGTCTAGAGAAATCCCTCTTTTTTGGATATCTCTACCTACTATTTCCATTTAAAAGGTTAGAATATAAGCTACTAGTTTTATCAATTGGAATACCATTGGTGGTGATGAAGGAGAAGAAGATTATGACGATGAAGATACTTTTCTAGTAGCTAAAAGAAAACTGATATTAGAATCTAGTGTACCATATCACTTAAAATAATTACATCAAGTTAATGAAAATAAACAAGTTGATGAAAACCATATTTAGATGAATTTTGAAGTGTATAAGTGCACCAAGATTTGTTTTTTCCAATTCATTCACATCATACTAGTTTTGATATTCTTATAGTAGAGCCAGATGTTGTTGATGAACAAGCTTGTGCAAGCTATTATGAGATGATGACTGAAGTAAATTTTTTGAAAAATCAATTGATCGAGTCCCGAGTATAGGTAAGGACTCTTTGTGAACAAGTATTTTCCAAAAATGATTTTTATGAGTTAAAGGTGTTGATTCAATTGGCCATGGAGAATGTTTTGAGAGAATCAACTGGAAAATACTCATGCTAAATATCATTGAATCAGACTGAGATAGAATCAAATCTAGAAGTTGTGTCTCATGAATAGACATATTGATAGTCGATGTAGCCTCAATGAATTGTGAACTCTTGTACATGGATATGTTTCAAGATCTTCAACATAGTTTGAATGTTGAAATTCGATGTGTTCCAATAATCACATGGAGTACCATAAAAAATATCAATCAATATCAGAAGTATATCAAATATTTTCTTAAAAATAGAGTGAAAGCAATTCAGGATACTTCAATTAAAATAGAAAAAGATATGAATTTCATTATTACTAGGTTAGGAAAAATTTATGGGTCTTTTGTGAATATATTTTTAGTGGTGGAAGATAAGTTTACCTATTTTCATCTATTGGTTATAAGTAACATGATGTAAAACTCTTCTTCAAATAAAGAATATGCTTTTACTGAGTCCAAAGAGCATTGGATTGACCCTAAGAGTAAAGAAGTTTTGGTTTCACCATAAATATCTACCCCTGCTACCAGTACAGTAGATCTTTTTGAAAACCAGTTTGAACTCTTGAAAAAGTTAAACCATAATTTTGAAAAAATAGATATTTTCATAACTATTTTAGAAAATATTTATCAAAATACAAATAATATATTCATAAATCTGTTAGATTACTAAAAAAATGACATGGCCGAGAAAATTTACATGTGTGTGTATGGAATGTATCATCTTTGAGGTATAATTTTTTTAGAAACCCCCATCTTTGATCAACATGACACCACATCTCAATGGTTTAAAGAGATATTCAATACCACCAAGATCTACTTATTATTTTGAAAGGGAATATCTGAGAGTGGCCTTTTTGAACCCTCCACACCCAGAACCCCCCTCCCCACAAAGAGGTCACTTAGAGAAGCCTCATCCAGGAAGCAACCATTTCTAACCAAGATGGAAGAGAGTCCCATGGGGTAATAGTACAATTAGTAATAGTTCGACACAGAAATCCATCAGCCAGGTGGGATGAACCCTTCTTCCCACTCGATGAGACACTGGGTGACCCAGAAAGGCGAGCAGAGCATGAGAGTAAAAAATTCCCCCAAGAGAGTTATCCTAGGAATAGAACCTCGTACCTCAACGAACATCGTGGTTATTGTCCTTAACCTTGCACCACTAAACCACTGTCAAAGCGGCATGATCCCACCGATATCTATTCTAGGTATAATCTCATTTTTTCTGAAAAACTTCTATTATATTTTCCCACCGCTTCCTCTAGTATACATTTCACACCTATAGATCACTTTGACATGTCCAGAGCTCAGAAATATTTTATCATTATCCAATCCAACTCATTGAGGATCACTCCAAGTGATAGGATGGGCCTTAGAGGATCTTTTCTCACCCTAGATACTATTATTGGAGAGATTGCATATTCCCCTCTACCTACCTCTTCCTTACCATTTGTTCAACCCCAATATTTTAAAATGCCTCCTTCAAAAAATCATTATGAACCACAATACTAACTTGTTTTCTTAATTGGGATGTTTATCTATTCATGGTGTCTTAAAAAATTAAATGGTTTCTTATATACTTCTTGATTATTTTTTTGTGATATTATTATTTATTCTAATTTATTATTTTCATTATCATATATTTATCTTTTATTTTTTATTCCTATTATTACTTTTTACCTTCTCATTTATTTCAATTCAATCATAGATTCCATTTGTTCTCACATTCCAAATATTTACACGTATTCTTATTCCATATTGAAAGTGTTCTAATTACCTCATTCTTTTTAATATAACAAAAGGTAGAGAATAAGTAAGCCTTACCATTGTTCATGCTAACATTTATCCTGAACTTAGTTTGTGGATGAAAGGAACAAAACATTTTACAAAGTTTATTTTTATGATATTTTTCAAATAAAAAATTTCTGTTGATTATGTATGGATTTTGTGATGATAAAAAATGGGGAGATTATTGGATAGACTTGTGTTATTCCAACATATATCAGTTTTTTCTATCTTTTTATGATTATAAAAATATCTATTTATTTACTAACAATTTTATCATAAGTGTTTCATAATTTTAAAACTAGTTATTCATATGGATTATAAGTTATTTATTGTATAAATTCTAAAGGAATTTATTATAAACAAGTAAAAATATATCAAATTTTTTCATACGGGAATTTAGATAATTCTTAAAGGAATTTATCTTATACTGAAAGTTTATCTTATGTGTAATATAATTATATTATGTGGAAACATAGTATCTCCACTAGATTTTTAGTTTGTACTAAAGTAATTTATCTCACAGAATTCCAGTGTAGAAAGGGTATTTTACTGTGAAAGTAAATCATATTACAAAGAATGTAAACAACACCGTTCTTTGGGAGGTTCAGGGTTCGAATCCTGGGAGTCCACTTTAGGGGAGAGCCTCTCCCCCGGGATCCATCCGTCTTTCCAGGTTTCCTGGTATCCTCTGGGCGGGAAAAATGAGGCGTGGCCCAACTGCTGGCGGATCGCTTGACGGACCATCGTTGTCGGGCCGTCACCCTCCGGGACGCTCTGCCATCTCAGCTGGCAACGGCTCCTTCCCCGGCTGAGGCATAAAAAGACCTCTTTGTGGGGGAGGTGGGTTTCCATGTGGGGAGGGTTCGAAAAGGACACACATGGGAATTCCCTTTTCTAAAAAAAATCTGAGGAAGTCATGGAACTTTATTATCATAAAGCAATAATATTTTATCTTATGAATATGAATTATCCTACACAATGTGGAAGATAAATATCTGTAGTGTTTTATTTTACAACGCTACTCTATAAATCATCTTATAAAAACATTAATATCAGATGATTATCTTATTAAAATCAAGCCATATTATAGACTATCATGGTAATAATCTTATCATTGGTATAATCTCTTGATAATTCAATTCATCTTTTAAGTGCATTATAAAAAAAATATTCTAAATAAGGAAAGATCAATTTAAAAAAATTATATTTTTTCTAAGAATTAAAAGATCTAATAATTATTTTTTCTATCATCTCTTCCATAGAGGTTCATTCCATATTTTAAAAATAAAGACATATTCAATTAAGAACCTATATCTTAAAATTTTCAAAGGGATTATTCACTCAACCATTATGATTATCAAAATTTATTAAGTTTAAATTAAAAAGAAAACATATAATTATAATAGTTTTATACTACACGAATAAGGTAAGTGTACATAATAACGAAATGATACATGATTCAAAAAATCTAAAAATATGCAAAACTTGGAGATTCTCTACATTTGTTGCGATTACATGATCATTATTTTCAATCAACTAACTTCCATAGTTGAACCTAGAGGAATTTCATATTCTATGGATGTTTCTTTATCATGTGTCAGATTCTTCTTGCAATTGAGTGCTTAAATATTTTACAAACATCATTTATTCAACTAAATTTATATTTTCACCCAGTGTGATTGAGTGTGTTAAGATCACGGATAGGTATTATAATGGGAGATCCTAGTTGAAAGTTATTAGAACTTTGTAAGGAGTAACAGTTACTTTTAATCAGTTGGGGAGCCCCTATAAAAAGGGATGATATAGTGAAAATCACCAAAATCATTGAGTAGAGTGTTAGCGGAGTGAAATTGGGGATTTTTATTCCCCAAACCAAAATAAATATCTTATGTTTGATCTTTTTTACTTCTATATCTTAATTTTTTCTTCTTGTTTTTATTAAGAAAATATTGGAACCTATATAGCTTTATGAAGTTATTTTTTAAGTATATATAGTTTTAAAGAACTCAATTCACCCCATCTTGAGTCACTGTACAGCCATTCTCAGGACAACATCATTCTAGTGCATAGTGAATGAGCTCTTATAATGAACCAGTTTTAACAATCTCAAGGGACATTCTTATATTAATTAATATTCTCTATAAAAACCTCTATGAAAGATTTAATTATATTATATAGAATTTAATAATTATTTAGTGTTAGAAAACCTAGTTAGAAGATATCCATGAATAACCTAGATTGAGACTTAGATATTCATAAGTTAATATTTTCCCTTCATTTATGAGTTACTCCTTCTAAGTTTATGGTTTACCTTGTAGAAATTTATTAATCTAACTATTATCATCCCTAACTTTCCTTTACGTTAGAAAATGGTTGGAAGTAGGAGGAATCAAGTTAATGATATGTGTAATGAGCAATGTGATGACTTCCCTAATGAAATAACTAACATGATGGGAATGGGAGATGATAACTTTATATATGTACTGGAAAAACTAAATCATGTTATGAATAACAATATAAATTTCATAGAACACCCTTCAAGTGAGAAAAATGTAGTTGAGACATTTATGTGACAGATGCCTCCAACATTCAATGGATCTACTAGTCTCATAATCATTGAAAAATGGACTAACTCTATTGAAATGATATTATATGTCCTTAAATGATATGAAAAATATAAGATTGTACTATCCATTTATCACCTTGAGAGATAAGATGACTAATGGTGGGAACTGATCAAGAATACAAATAGTAGGGAATACATAGAATCCATGGAGTGGGATGAATTTAATAGGATGTTTATCAATAAGTATTTCCCACACAATCTCCATTTTAAAAAGTAGAGTGGGTTTCTTGCACTCAATAAAAAGGGATATGAATCTATTAGATTTTATGAGGTGAACATAATGAGACTTTCACATTATTCTTTTGGCCTTGTCATGAGTCCTAAAATAATGATTGACTGTTTATCTATTGCTTTGAATCTTAGACTTTGACAAGAATTGTTGGTTCATGAATTTGATAGTTATGAAGAAATAGTCTGATGTGACCTTAATGTGGATATAGAAATGGGTGATTATCAGGGTACTGGAAATAAGAAAACGAGAGTGGAGATTAATCCTTGGGAATCTCTAGGTAATATTTATGATGGTAAGAAGTCCCATCATCCTACCTATTGAAGGTGTGGTAAGAAACATTTTGGAAATTGTATCAAGCGGACCAGGAAGTGATTCAAGTGTGGAAAGGAAAGGTGTGTAGCTAACACATGTCAAAGTGATAGGAAAAATCCCACTAATGTGATTGAAAAAAAAATCCAAATCAATCCTCAGCCTACTGTCTAGTGTTACAACTACAAGGAATATAATCATTGTGAAAATCAATGCACTAAGTCAAGGGTTGTTGAATCTAACCAATGAAAACAACCTCTAAGTCCAAGAGAGAAAGGGAGGGATTATTTTATCACTACTAAAAAGGTTTAAAACACAATTATTTGGCAATAAGTATACCGATAATTCATTAGAGAATAGAGAGTATACTCTTTAATTCTGCTTCTACATGTTCTTCCATGTCATTCAATTTTTTTAAAACTCTTCAAACATCACTAAAAACATAGAATTTAAATTATCTATGTAAAAGGTTTATGAATTAGTAATTTCATCTAAAGCACATAAATATCCCCTAGTGGTTATCTATGGGATAAATCTCCCATTGTAACTTGTAATAATTATTTTAATAGAAGTTGATGTTATACTTGGAATGGACTAGAAGTCATTATATAGATCTCACATCAACTTTCGGAAAAGGGAAATCATATTCCATATCTGGAATTATCCTCTAATTCTATATAAGTGTGTAAGGTTGAGGATGAATATTCTTTTAAATCTTCTCTAGAGGCATGAATATTGTTTCCTTATAAGCTATCTTATCTATGTCAAATGATTAATAAAGGGAGGGTCACTCTTGAATATATGCCCATTGCAAGGAGTATATTGATGTATTTCTCAAAGAGTTCCTCAAAATTCCTCCTAATCGAGAGGTTTAATTCTCAATTGAACTTATACCTTGATATTTTTTGATATCCAAGACTCTATTTAGAATGGACCCCATTGGACTGGAAGAATTAAATAATAAATTATAAGAACATATGAAAATGGGTTTTATGCACCCAAGTGTTTCACTATGGGGAGTACCGGTTCTATTTTTCAAAAATAATGATGGGTTTATGCATCTTTATATTTATTATAATGAACTCAAAAATATCATGATAAAGAATAAGTATCTTTTTCCATAGATTGATGACTTATTCAATCAGTTTCACGGTGCTCAATAATTCTCCAAAGTGGACCTTTGATCAAGATATCATCAGATAAAGGTAAAGAAAGGGGATATTCATAATACCACATTTTTTCATGGTACAATAACTATGAGTTCATATTCATGCCACTCAAACTCAAAAATTCTCTAGAAATATTTATGGACTTAGTGAATATATTTTTTAGATATTACCACAAAAAATTTATAGCAGTCTTTATAGATGATATTTTTATATACTCCAAAAGTAAGGAGGAACATGAGGAGAATTTGGGTACTGTTCTTGAGACATTAAGGAAGTATAATTTATATGAAAAGTATAGTAAATGTGAGTTTTTTATGGAGAAAGTGTCATTCTTGGGGAATGTTATCAATAAATAAGGGATATTTATGGACCATTCTAAGAAAATGGAAATTGAGGAGTTTCCTAGAACAAAATATATAATAGAGATCAAAAGTCTCCTTGGAATATATGGGTATTACCAATGATTTGTGAGAAACCTCTCACAATTATCGAACCTTCTAACCAAGATAACTTGAAATGGAGTAAAGTTTTTTTGGACCAATGAATGTGAATAGAGATTCAAGGAATTGGAAAAGAAAATACACCAGTACATACATTACCCACAAGTAGATAACTTTTTATGGTATACAGTGATGCCTCAAAGAATGGTTTAGGATATTTACTAATGAAAAATGATAAAGTGGTAGTCTATACCACATGGTAGTTGAAATTTCATGAGAAGAACTATCCATTTCATGATATAGAGTTGGCTACAATGATCTTTACACTAAAGATTTCTCTAATTATCTCTATGGGGGAGTGTGAAATATATGTGGATCATAAGAGCTTCAAATATATATTCACATAGAATGAGGTTATTATGTACCAGAGAAGATAGTTAGAGCTAATCATAGAATTAATGCTCGATCCAATACCATATGGGAAAGGTAAATAAAGTGGAAGATTATTTAAGTAGAAAATATTTTATAACCTTATCTATGATGAGGATTGAGAAGGATCTGATCTTCTTGTACATATTAATAATAGAGATGGGGATAAAGAAAAAGGGAACACCATTATACCATTCTCAGATGATTTCTCAGCCATCGCTACTTTAGAATATTAAGAAATATCAAAAGTATGATGTGTAAATATAGAAGAAGTTGAAATATATAAGAAAAGGTAAATCCTTAGATTTAAAAATTTATGAAGGATTTATAAGATTTGGTTCATTACTATGTGTGCCATCAAATCCTGAAAAAAATATAAATTGAATGATACACATAGCTCGACCTTATCCATCCACCCAGGGATCATTAATATGTATTGAGATCTACAAGAGCACTATTGGTGGAACAATATAAAGATAGAGATCATGGAATATACATGACAGTTTCTAGTGTGTCAGTAAGAGAATACTTATAAGAAAAAAGTCTAAAGGGATTATGCAACCATTTCTCGTACCTACATGGAAATGGGAAAACATCACTATGGATTTTGTCATGGGTCTTCCAAAGGAATTAAAAGAGAATAATGATATATGGGTTATGGTGTACTATATTACAAACACTTCTCACTTTATTTCATTCAATCGGATTTCTCACTTGATCACCTTGAAAGGATATACATTATATAAGTGGTGAAGCTTCATGGAACACCACTATCAATTGTATCTGATCGAGATCTAAGGTTTACTTAAAAGTTCTATAAGATTCTTCAACATTATCTAAACATGGAGTTGAACTTCATTATGAAATATCATCCCCATAACGATGGAAAATATTAATGGACTATCCAGAAACTTGAAGATATGTTGAGCTATTTATCTATAGACTTTAAAGGAGGTCTGGATCAGTATATTCCTCTAATCGAGTTCTCATAAAACAATAGCTTCCACTCAAGAATCCAAATGGACCCATATGAATACCTCTATGGGAAGAGATGTTAAACACCTATATGTTAGTATTAATTAGTAAAAATAAAGTTTCTAGGACTTGAGATGGTCTGAATAAATGGTATAAAAGTTCAAGACCATTCAATAATACATCAAAGTATAATAAAGATGACAGAAGTGTTAAGATAATAATCGTCTATGAGATAATAGTTCAAGGTTGGTGATAATTTATTTCTCAAAATATCTCCATGGAAGATATTCATGAGGTTTGAGAATAAATTTAAGCTAATTTTGAGATACATTATCCACTATAAGATCCTTGATGGAATTAGAGATGAGGAATATCGACTAGTGCTCCCTGTGAACCTACCCAAAGTAAATAATTTGTTCCATGTATCCCTCTTGAGAAATTATATACCAAACCCATCACATGTACTAAATCCAGAGGTGAAACAATTAAAGGATTGTCTCACTTAGGAGTAGGATCCGGTGAAGATCTTGAACCTTAGAGACAAAGTTCTAAGTAACAAGACAACTCACATTGTCAAAGTACTTCAGAGAAATCACATGAATGGAGAGGAAACCTAGGAACCTGAAGAGACCATGAAATAGATGTACCCTAATTTTTTTCACCTTAGTATATTTAATAAAATTCTTATGGGTAAAATTTGTATGGGGTGAAGAATATAACTCTCTAAGATTCAAGTATATATATTTTCATTTAAAAAATTCTAAGTGTGATATCTTTCTTCGCACGTACTAAATTGAAGGTCGGATGTATTAGTAAATAAAATTAATAATCCTTAAAATATCATTATGATAACATATAATATATCTATATATGATATAAAATATTAAAAATATTTGAATTAGAAAATTGGTATTAGAAACACATAATATTTAATATAGCCATTATTAATAAAAGTATTTTATCTTTATATTTTGTATTTTATAATAAAATATAAAAATATAATTTTTAGAAATATAATTAAATAAAATAAAATTTATTTTTTCATTTATAATATTAAAATTTTCTTAGTATTATTTTTTGATCATTTTCTTAAAATATTATTTTTTAGTCAAAATGTGTTTTTTATAAAAAAAATGTTTAACTATTAATAAATAAGAATGTCCTAGAAGGTAAGAAAACCATTTCATTGATCAAATATGAAATTAAGGAATAAAATTATGAATTTTAAAATATTATTCTAACTTATAAAACTCATGCCCAACATTTTTTAAAATAATATAAAATGTTACTTTAATAAAGAAAAATGTTTTTATGTATTTCATTTAAAATAATTAATATTTTTATAAAATTAGTTTATTTCTTGATTTTAATTCCACATAACCTTAATTTTAATTCTAATAAATCAATTTATGTCATAAAAATTATTAACATTGATAATTTTAACTCACACATAAATTTTATGCTTAAAAACTCTTTTTAAGTACTAAGCACATTTATTTTTAAAGTAACATATATTAAACATATTATTTTTAATCGATAAAATTAATATCATATATAGTATTATAATACTCAAAATAATTGGTAAGATCAATATTAATAAATCATATTTTAATTAATTATCATGGGTGAAAGTAAAATTTACCTTGGAAAAAGTACACTTTGGTAAATTGAAAAGTAAAATAAAAATACACTAAATAACTCATGCTTTTCTACAAAATGATTTTATGGGAGGATTTTATACCTTAACATTTACCACACTCCATATTTTAAAAATATGGTATTCCTTGACCATGAATAGTGTAAATAAGTAATTCAATAAGTTATGGTAATTCCAAAACTACCATTTCTTTCACTTATAAAAGGATACACTTACACCCCTTCTTTACACACCCTTTAATTAAAATTACTTGTTTAAAATATTCCAATTTTTTAATCCTATAACCCTATTCTATTAATAATATCCTTTGGACACCATTATTTATCCTAAACCTTTCATTTCCAAGGATAATTCCAAAGAAAATCTAATTCCCCGACGTTAGTTTTTCTTTTTCTTAGTCTTTATTTTTATTTTTTTATTATCCTTGTATTCCCAAACCCATTTAATAAAATGTATTCATTATAATTTATTTATTAAAGTTTCACTATATTTATTTGACAAAAATTATTCATCCACATGTATCCACTAAGAAAAACATAGCATCGATCATTTTTTTGTGCGAACTACCACCTCTATGAAGAGATGTGGTTTATTTTTTTCTTCACTGCCTTCATGGGTGGTATGATCGATGAACATGATAAATAAATATTTTTTTATGTATCAATTATAACTTATAAATTATTTATCTTTTTTTCTACCTCCATCCCATTTTATGGAAAAGGAAAGTGTTGTATGTGTGTATGTGAGGACTACCGCCTCCACATCAACAACACATTTTGTTTTCCATTATCTCCTAACATGTATGAATTTAAAATATTTTTTAAATATAAAAATTATATTTATAACTCTATTTATTTCTAGAAATTTTGAATTGATTTTTAAGATAAACTTAATCATGGTTTCTATGTCAATAAATTCATCTAAAAATCAACCAAAACACCTTAGGTAAATGACAAGAGAAGAAAATATTTAATAAATAAATAACTTATGACAATAAATAGACCCAATTAAACTAATTATAGATGGATAAGTTTATCATTAAGGTTTTTAATAAACTTAATTTAATTATATGGGAAGTTGAGCTTTCGGACATAATGGTAAGGGATCTTCAATACTCCCCGTGAAACTTTCTAGTTACACTTTCTCTTTATTTTTCTTCCATTTATGAAAACTTATTCTCATGTACTTATTATATTTTTATATATATATCCCTTACATTTATACCAATTTTAATATCCCTTATATTTATGGGGTTATACATGTTTTAACTTTCCTTCAAAATACCCACTTTTTAGGAAACCTAATTTAATGGGATTTTAAAAATAATTATTTTACAACAACCACCACACCCTTAAAATATTTTTAAAACATGAATAGATTTTAAAATTAATATTTAATTTATATATAACCCTTTAAGTTCAATTTTAATTTTAAAGTAAAACTACAATCTAATTTCTCCAAAATATCAATTTCTTTTTTAAAAAAAGAATCACCAAAGTGGTTTGTTTTTTCATTCTTACTTATAACAACCTTATATTGGATTTTTATAAAATGTTAATACATGATCAAGACTTATGTTTCTTTTATATTTGAATGTACAAATCAATTTAATCCCCTATTCTCTTAGAAATCCTTATGTTATAACTTTCAGATATTCTTTGAGATGAGATCATGAAACCCAATTATTTCTCATGGGTTTTTACCATGTATGTGACTTATATATGATTTATTTTCCTCATGTGGAACACATATGTATGATATTAATTATGTGATAAGTGTATAAGAATTATATAGCCCTATAATGTAATAGTTATTCTTTCCATCTCATGAGATATCATGGTGTGTGGGCAGTGATCCAAGCCAACTATGTTGTGTGGGAATTTATCCTAGCCAATTATATTATGTTAAAAAGGAATGGAGCCTTGAATTGTGCTTATGATGTCATGTTTTATATAGTTTTTACATTTTCTACAATGTTGTGCTCTTATGATATGATCATGTTTACTCTGTCCTCTTATGTTTTCATTTAATTATTCCTTTATTCCATACTTATAGTCCTTCTATTTATAATATAATGTTATTCCACCCTTATTATGATCCTTTATCATGTTTATTCACTTACTGGACTTTCTAGATCACACTTTTCCTTATGTATTTACCTAGGTTATCTTATGCAGTATTAAGAGGGCCTATGGGAATTAGGATAACTCTAAAGAGATTAAATAAAGACAATGATTTTATGTTTTAATATTTTGTATCTATATATCTAATCCTCCAAAGAAACTAGACCCAATATACTTGGATATTATTTGTTATAATCTATGTCAAAGGTTATGAAATAATTTGTTTTAGGTTTGGGTAGTGATATGTTTCCAAAAAGTACACTTCGTGTATCCAGGTTCATTTCACCGGGATGAGCTATAAATTCATTCTAAAACATCATGAAATTAAAGGCACACAACATCATGACACATTGCATGTTAACCAGGAAAAACTAGAATATGGCTTACTATAATTCAAGCATTTCACTGGCAGACACACCTTCTATTCCATGAGTTTTTATGAAGTAAACCATGTAATAAAATACATGTTTTATACTTATTATACGTCTTGTGGGATTATAAGTCATGAAATTTAGATCTCAATCAATGTTAAACTACTATACACATCATGTACTTCATAAATGTACATGAAAAAATGCATGCCAAGTACCTAGGAATGTATCAAAGAGAAATGATGAGTAAAATACATGGTGTGTGACTAGATTGTGCACATCATGTATCCCTTACTTGTTTACACAGAATAGAAAAAATTAATTAATTACATAATTAAACCCAATCAACATATCTCTATGTTTAATTTAATGACAATACACACCATGTGATAGCTTTATAGTATATTAAATTATTAATTAATTTCTGTGTAAAGTTTGGAACTACATGTCATGTGTGTCACTTACACATTGTACACTCTATATGAATTAAAATCAATACACACTATGTAATTAAATGCATGTTCATGTGTAATTTATTAACAGTACATGTAGTGTATACTACATGACATGTGAGTGCATGGTACATGATAAAGACTATACTAGGTAGTTTGGATAGGTACACATCCTGTTGCCTCAAATTACATTTCATGGACTTAATTAATTTAAAATAAAATTAATTTGTTTAAAATTATAGTGGATGGGAATCTATAGGACTATTTATATGGTTATTAAGATAAATGATTTAATGAATTTATTTATTTATTCATTCATGTAATTTATATTAATAAAGAATGATAAAAATGAATACTAACTCATTATTTTAAATTCATATTCATTTCATGTATGTGACTGATCATGATATTGATAGACTAATTCCTATTTTGTATTTAGTTTAATTTAATTTAATGGGTTTTATTATTGTTAGATTAAAATTATGGAATACATTTCATCCTTACCACCTTTATTATGTAGGACCTACATATGCATAGTTTTTTATGTAAACCCCTCAACCATTTGAATGGTTCCTCTCACTAGCATGTGAGTAAGTATATTTAAAGAATGGAGATCCAAGGATCATATGTAGATTAGGACTAGATATGAGGTGAAATAAACCTAGAAGATACAATGGTTGATGGTGGAATACTAAAACTTGAGCCAAGACTGGCTCAAAGAGTAAATTCCCCTAGGTTCATAGGTTGATTTATTTTCCTCTCCATAGATTTATTTTTGTAAATCTCATGATCAAGTAATTTAATTTATTTTAGTCCTTTCTATTTTCATGGTTAATTTTATGGATGCTTTATCATGATCACATAAATTAATTAATTAACGAGCATTCAAGATGGAATTAAAAATAAATTAGATTATGTGTAAATTAATTTTATCAAAAACCTAGTTAATTAATTATATAAAATACCCATAAAATTAAAAATACATGTTTAAACATGATAAAAAAAATACCTCAATAAAATAATTAGTTATAATAAGCCTTTAATTACTTGATTAAGAATGGAAATATAGAACTATGTGTTGATCTAACACTCATCGGGGCACATAATTTTATCTGGGAGTTATTATGAAGGTTTTGGGTCGACTTAAATAAATAGGAATCAAGAGAATTATTTATCTCTAAATTTTTTGTTATTTGGAAATAAGTCTTGGGGAAATATGATTCATGATTTAGGATTGGTGATTTGACATAATGAATCAAGGAACTACAACCCAAAAGTTGGAAAGACCACCTACCAAAATGTCTTTAAGTAATTTACTAGGCCTTCACTTGAGTTATGAGAAGGGAAATATGGATTCTTACCACTAGAATGTTTTCACATCAATACATTCTAATTCCAATGTTGATGGATATTGATACTAGATAAAATAGTGGGAGACTAATGATTAAATTTAATTATTTCATCTCATGAATTTTGGTAATCAAAATAAATTACTTATTTATTATTTTATATTATTGTATTAAAATGAAAATTTCATCAACCACGTTATCCCTATGATCAGCTTTAGAGAAAGATAATATCCTTACTGATAGTAAATTCTAGGAATGGTGTAATCACTTGTGCATTGTATTATATCATGAAAATAAAATTTATGTTCTAAAAACTATGGTTCTTGATCCACCTTTTATGGAGGTGAGTAGGGAAGATATCATTATCTATGAAAAACACTTATATGATACACTAGTTGTCTATTTTTTATTCTTTCATACATGTATGACAAGCTCATGAAAGCTTATTATAGAATGGATGCATATATCATGCTCAAGCATCTCTATGATCTTTATCAGGAGAGAGTTATACATATTTTGTTTGAGATCTCTAAGGAACTATTCACATGAAATCTTGGATAAGGAATGTCAACTAGACCTCATATAGTCAAAATGATTGGATATATTGAGTGTTTAAAAATTATAGGGTTTAGATTTCCTAAAAAATTGTGTGTATATCTAATTCTTTCCTTACTCAAATATTCTTTAGATTTATTTTCAATTTTAATATGAACAATGTTGAGAAATATCTCTCAGGTCTCCTTACTATGATTCTCTATATTGATAAGGACATGAAG
Organism: Viscum album; assembly: GCA_963277665.1. Lineage (NCBI taxonomy): Eukaryota > Viridiplantae > Streptophyta > Magnoliopsida > Santalales > Viscaceae > Viscum > Viscum album. Next base: position 824,500,309 of record OY728129.1, read on the forward strand.
AAAAAAATATTTATACTCTTATGGTGAACAAGAGAAAGGTAAAAAATGAAAATACATAAGAATAACACCAAGTCTAATGATTCTTAAAAACATCCATCCAAGATAAGGAAGATCAAGTAGAAAGAAAGGGAATATGATTTTTTCTATTTTATATGTAGAAATAAGATTCACTGAAATAAAAATTTCACCATGTCAAAGAAGCAATAGGAAGTTTTAGGTGTGTTTTTTATCGAGTGTAATATATATATTTCTATAAATTTAGAATTATATGCAACATGTGGTTCTCACATTTGTATCCAATTATAGGCACCAAGTGGATTTATAAGAGTTTAATGAGGTGAGGTGGATCTATGAGTTTTTTATGGGGTTAATCCCACTATAGTATCTATTAGAGACCACCAACTCACATTTCCAAGAAGATTGCTCTTAGTTATAAAGAAATGTTATTATGTGTCATTAGTAACCAAAAAATTATTTTCAGGTCTAGTATATACACATATGGTTTTATTTTAAAATTTGGGAATAAAATTTTCTTCTTTTATAAAGAAAACATATATTGAGGAATAACACACCTTAATAATGGTCTTTATTTGTTATATTACACAAAACAATAAATAACAATAGATAATGAATATGGTTTTCATGAATCATATCACACCCAACTATAAAATCACTGGATAGGTTATATAAAAGAAAAGTGGTAGAATAAATTATACCAGATGTATATTTAGATTATTTTTAACTAAAACCACTTGGCATATGTCATGCTTGTTTGTAAGGAAAATTTACCAAAGCTCTATTTAGTGGAAAAGGTTAAAGTTCCACATAACTTATTAAATTAGTTCATACTTATGTGTGTGGACCTTTTCTAGATGAAGCAAGGGGTGGATACTCATACTTCATAAATTTTACTGGTTAATTTAGAAGATATGTATATGAATACTTAATGAGGTTTAAGTTGGATTGATCTGATAAATTTAAGGAATAAAATAATAAAGTTGAGAATAATCTTGGTAATAAAATAAAGAAACTATTATCAGAATGTGGAAGAGAATATCTTAACTAAGAGTTTATTGATTATTTATGGAATTTTTTGATATTATTCTAACTCACTCCTCCTTATATGCCATAATGTAATGGTGTGAGTGAAAGAAGGAAAAATACCTTACTAAAAATGGTGAGGTTAATGATGAGTCATGAAAGTCTTCCATTGTCCTTTTTGGGATACACATTTTAGATAGTGGCCTGTAAACTAAACCAAGTGACAACTAGAGAGAAAGATAGTATTCCATATGAACTGTGATGTGGAATGAAAACCATGTTGCCTAACTTATTTTCATGGGGATTTAAAGTATTTGTTAAGGTCTCTCCAACTAAAAAAATTACACCCAAAGGCACAAAGTGTATCTTTATATTATACCCTAAAAAAAGACGGAGGTATTACCTATATGACTGCTTAGATAAAAAGGTGATACTTATCAAGAAACACCATACTTCTTGGGAGGGAACACATTTCTAAAAGATATAGTGAGATAAATATAGACTTTGAAGAAGTCATGGATCAAGATAAACATGATTTTCCATGTGAAAATATTCTAAAAAGTCCCATGGAAGAGGATATTCTAAAGACACAAGCACCATATAGGAGTGTAGGAGAGGTTAGATAACAAAAAAGATATGGTTTTCTAGTCATTGAGGATGATGGAACATTATTAGTTGATAATAATGAACTTGTAAACTACAAGGAAGAAGTAAGAGGCATATAAGATTCCAAATTAAAAGAATCCATGAATTCTAAAATGGATTACATGTTCGAAAACCATGTATGTATTTTGATAAATCCTCAAATTGATGTAAATATCATTGGTTGTAAATGGGTATTCAGGAAGAGACTAGACATGGATGGATAAGTCAGTACCTAGAAGGAATTATTGGTTGAAAAGGGTTTAAATAGTATCATGGAATAGACTATGATGAAAAATTTTCTCTAGTTTCTATGTTTAAATAAATCATAATTCTACTTTCCATAGTATCTTACCATGACTATGAGATTTGGAATATAGATGTCAAAACTGATTTCTCTTATGAAAACTGTCAGGAAGATGTCTATATTACAAAACAAAAATGGTATATGACCCCAAATAATTCCAATAGGGTATGTAAGTTATAGAGATACATTTATGGATTAAACTAAGAATCCAAGTCATGGATCATTCACTTTGATGAATCTATAAAAGAATTTAGTTTCAAAAAAGAAAAAATGTGAGCCTTATATATGAAAATGGTTTATTGGGAGTGATATAATTTTCTTGATAGTATATGTTGATGACATACTACTTATTGGAAATGAGATACGAGCCTTACAATCCATTAAGACTTAATTAAACACTAACTTCTCCATGGAATTATTAGGTAAAACATCATATACTCTGGGGATCAAGATCCATCATGATAGATCCAAGAGTTACTTAGACCAAGTCAAGGCACATATATTGAAAATATATTAAATATATTTAGTATGGAAAAATCCAAGATGGGATTGTTTCATATGTCACATGGCATACATATTTCCAAGAAAATGTTTCCTTAGACACATGAGGAGAGAAATATAATGATAAGAATATCGTATACATCTACGATTAGGTCAGTGATGTATATTATGATATATATCGGGCTAGATGTTGCCTACACCTAGAGCATGGTAGAAAAATAGTAAGCTGATTTGGGAGACCAACATTATATGGTAGTCAAAACTATCTTTAAGTATCTAAGGTGAGATAAAGATATGTTACAAGTTTATAGAGGAGATAAAAAGTCAGTCATTAGGGGATATATATATATATGGTAGTTTCCAAATTGATAAATAAAATCTAAAATCACATTCAAGATATATATGTACTCTCAATGGAGGTGTTGTGATCTAGAAGATCTCAAAGAAAGTTTTGGTCACTGATTTTATAGTAGATTATAAGTACCACTATTACAAAAAATGGGCTTTATTAGCACTCAAAACGGGCTTCAAAAGTGCTAAAAAAAACACTATAAAGCTCAGCACTGATAAAGGGGGGGTCCCCTTTATCAGTGCTTTTTTAGCACTATTAAAGGTAGACTTTATCATCTCTAAAAAAAGTGCTGATAAAGGACACCTTTATCAGCGCTAAAAGAGTGCTAATAAAGGGATCTTTTATTAGTGCTAAAAAGGAGCTAATAAAGGATACCTTTATCAACACTAAAAAAGCGCTAATAAATACCCTGCCTACTGTAATATAAAAATCTACAGCAGCACACCCAAACAAGACCTACAAAAAAATCAGCATATCAACAAGTATACCTATACAAAATTAACACATAATTCATAAGGTAATTTCAGCAAGTACGCCCATACAACAAGTATACCCATAAACCATTAACACATAATTCATAAATTATTTAAATTCATAAAGAATTCAATTCAGAATTCAAGGGGTTGGGGGAGGTTCAGGGGTTTGGGGTGGTTGTCCAAGGGGGTGGGGGTGTCCAGGTGGGTGGGGGTGTCCGAGGGGGTGGGGGTGTCTGGGGGGATGGGGGTGTCCAAGGGGATAGGGTTGTCCAAGGGGGGTGGGGTGGTGTCCATGGGGGTGGTGGGGGCTGTCCATGGGGGTGGGTTGTCCAGGGGGTGGAGGTGTCCAGGTGGTGGAGTGGTGTCGAGGAGGGGTGGGGGCATCCAGGGGGTGGGGGGGGAATCCAGGGGGATGGTGGGGTGTCCAAGGGGGTGGGGGGGCTATCAATGGGGGTTTCTAGGGGGTGAGGTGGTGTCCACGGTGTTGGGGGGTCTTTCTAGGGGGTGTGGGTGTCCAAGGGGTGGGGTGGTGTTCAGGGGGTGGGGGCAGTCTAGGGGGTTGGTGGGGCTGTCCAAGGGGGGTGGGGTGGTGTCCAGGGGGTGGGGGTGGATGTCCAAGGGGGTGGGGATGTCTAGGGGGTGGGGGTGTCTAGGGGTGGGGTGGTGTCTAGGAGGGGTGGGGGTGTCGTCCAGGGGGTTGGGGGGTGCCAGGGGGTGGGGGGTTTGGGGAGGGGGGCTGTCCATGGTGGGGGGTTGTCCATGGGGGTGTCTAGGGGGGTGGGGTGGTGTCTAGAGGGTTGGAGGGATTTCCAGGGGGTGGGGGTGTCCAGAGGGGTGGGGGTGTCCAAGGGGTGGGGTGGTGTCCAGGGGGTGGGGTGGGGCTGTCCAAGGGGGGTGGGGTGGTGTCCAGGGGGTGGGGTGGCTGTCCAAGGGGGTGGGGTGTCTAGGGGGTGGGGGTGTCCAGGTGGCGGGGTGGTGTCTAGGAGGGGTGGGGGTGTCGTCTAGGGGGTTGGTGGGTGTCCAGGGGTTGAGGGTGTCCTAGGGGTGGGGGTTGTCCATGGGGGTGTCTGGGGGGTGGGGTGGTGTCTAGGGGGTTGGGGGGGATTTCTAGGGGGTTGGGTGTCCAGAGGGGTGGGGGTGTCAAGGGGGTGGGGTGGTGTCCAGGGGGGTGGTGGCAGGTCCAGGGTGTTGGTGGGGCTATCCAAGGGGGGTGGGGTGGTGTCTAGGGGGTGGGGGTCCAGGTGGTGGGGTGGTGTCTAGGAGGGGTGGGGGTGTCATCCAGGGGTTGGTGGGTGTCCAGGGGCTGGGGGTGTCTAGGGGGTGGGGGTGTCTAGGGGGTTGGGGGGCTTTCTAGGGGGTGGGGGTGTCCAGAGGGGTGGGGGTGTCCAGAGGGTGGGGTGGTTTCCATAGGGTGGGGGGTCTAGGGGGTTGGTGGGGCTGTCCAAGGGGGGTGGGTGGTTTCCAGGGGGTTTGGTGTGGATTTCCATGGGGGTGGGGGTGTCTAGGGGGAGTGGGGGTTTCCAAGGGTTGGGGGCGTCCAGGGGGTTGGGGGTGTCCATTTTAAACAAAATAGAGACACTTTAAGTGATATCGGCAACACCGTGCCTCGGATTGAGATGGGGTTGACTCATACATGTCAAAAATGACCCATGGATCATTTCCCTAAGGTATCAACACAATACTAATGCATTTGGTTGGATTTCCATACGTCAGTTGTTGTTTTCACTTAAAATTCTGCCCATTTTAAAAAAGAGAGATACATTGAGTGATACCGGATGTATCATCCCTCAGATTGAGGCAGGGTTGACTCTCACACATCATAAATGACCCATGTATCATTCCCATAAAGTATCAACACAATCCTAATGCGTTTGGTCAGATCTATGTACGTCAGTTTTTGTTTTCAATTAAAATTTTTTCCATTTTAAACAAAAGAGAGACACTTTGAGTGATATCTGCTACACTGTGACTCATATTGAGGAGGGGTTGACTCTTACACATCACAAATGACCCATGAATTGTTCTCCTAAAGTATCAACATAATTAGAATCTGTTTAGTCAAATTTCCATACGTCATTTGTTGTTTTCACTTAAAACTCTGTCCATTTTAAACAAAAGAGAGACACTTTGAGTGATACCGGCCACACCGTGCCTCAGATTGAGACGGGGTTGACTTTTACACATCAAAAGTGAAAATTTTATTGTTTCCCTAAAGAATAAACATAATATGAATGTGTTTGGTTGGATTTTCATACGTCAGTTGATGTTTTCACTTAAAATTTTGTCCATTTTAAACAAAAGAGAGACTTTGAGTGATATTAGCCACACCGTGCCTCGGATTGAGGTGGGGTTGACTCTTACATGTCACAAATTACCCATGGATCATTCCACTAAAGTATCAACATAATCTTAATGTGTTTGGTCAGATTTCCATACATTATTTTTTGTTTTCACTTAAAATTCTGTCCAATTAAAACAAAAGAGAGACACTTTGAGTCATATCGGCCACACTGTGCCTCATATTGAGGCGGGATTGACTTGTAAACATCAAAACTGACCCATGGATCATTACCCTAAAGCATCAACACAATACTAATGTGTGTGATCAGATTTTTGTATGTCAGTTCTTGTTTTCACTTAAAATTATGTCCATTTTAAACAAAAGAGAGACACTTTGAGTGATATCGGCCACACCGTGCCTCAGATTGAGGCAGGGTTGACTCGTACACATATAAAATGACCCATGTATAGTTCTCCTAAAGTATAAACACAATTATAATGTGTTTGGTCATATTTCTATATGTCAGTAGTTGTTTTCACTTAAAATTGTGTCCATTTTAAACAAAAGAGAGACTTTGAGTGATACCGACCACACCGTACCTCGGATTGAGACGAGGTTGACTCTTAAACGTCAAAAATGACCCATGGATCATTCTCCTAAAGTATAAACACAATAAAAATGTGTTTGGTCAGATTTCCGTATGTCAGTTGTTGTTTTCACTTAAAATTCTGTCCATTTTAAACAAAAGAGAGACACTTTGAGTGATACCGGTCACACCGTGGCTCGGATTGAGGCGTGGTTGACTCTTACACATCCAAAATGACCCATGTATCATTCCCCTAAAGTATCAACACAATCAGAATGCGTTTATTCATATTTATGTATGTCAGTTGTTGTTTTCACTTAAAATTCTGTATATTTTAAACAAAAGAGAGACACTTTGAGTGATACCAGCCACAATGTGCCTCATATTGGGGTGGGGTTTACTTTTATACATTACAAATGACCCATGGATATTTACCCTAAAGGATAAACACAATAAAAAGGCATTTGGTTGGATTTTCGTACGTCAATTATTGTTTTCACTTAAAATTTTGTCCATTTTAAAGAAAAGAAAGACACTTTGAGTGATACCAGTCAAATAGTGCCTCAGATTGAGGCAAGGTTGACTCTTACATGTCACAAATGACTCATGGATCATTCCCATAAAGTATCAACATAATCCAAATTCATTTTGTCAGATTTCCGTACATCAGTTATTTTTTTCACTTAAAAATTCTGTCCATTTTAAACAAAAGAGAGACTTTGAGTGATACCGGCCACACTGTGCCTCAGATTGAGGCGTGGTTGACTTATACACATCAAAAATGACCCATGGATCGTTACCCTAAAGTATCAACACAATCTGAATGTTTTTTTTCAAATATGAAGGTATTTTTGAGATTTTACTGTTTTTTCTTATCCAAAGCCCAAAGAAAAGTGGTTCATCATTATTACATGTTCCTAGTGCATTTCATCTATTAAAATGGGAAAATTAATTTTTAGAGAATGGATGTTTTATTTAATAAAAATTAAATTTTTCCTACAAAAATTTATATACAACAATGTTTCATATTTTGATCCCCTTAACCCCTCTCAAAAATGACCACCAATTGTACATGTCCCCAAGTCAGATCTTCATGCTATTTGTGTACAATATTCTATCAGGTATTTGGCCCACTCATTTCTGAAGAAATATATATTGTCTTGTGAGTATGAGTCTTTTCGATATTCATAGTAGTACTACAAAATATATAAATAAATAATTAATAAATAATTTAAATTAAACAGTAGTTGTTTTTGAAAATACCTCTTTAGGGATGCTAGTTTGTTGATGAAAAATGATCTCTTTCATAAATTTACAAACATAATAGCCGCAATCAATATCGTTTGTTTGTTTTGGACACTGTAAAAAAATTTATCATTAGGAGAATAAGTAATTGTGTTGATATGTGTTTGGATAGTGAAATTTTGTTATATATACCCTAATATTTGTCCAAACATAGTACTTGCTCGCCTCCTTATACTTATCCCATATCCTTATTCCTTTTTTAGATGATAATGATACACCACCCTATCATAAAAAAAATCCTCAGTAAAAGATAATATAAATTATATTACTTGATGTTTAGACCTAAAACGTAGGATGTAGTGTCTTACATATTCACAAACTCCATCATGTGTGGTCGGTTTGTTGGATATCCTTGCATTGAATCTAGAAAATAAATCTTTGGAGTATCCAAGTTCACCGTAATTAGCAGCCAATGTTGCCTAAAAACACAAAAAGGAATAAGTAATAAAAGAAGTAAAAATATAATTGATATGCTTTAATCGTAGAGTTTTACCCCTACATGGTTGGTATTAGGAAGATTCTATCGTCTGTAATCTTGCTTTCAAATGTTTTCAGCAAGTTGTTCACTATTTCATCCTTTTTTGATGGCTCTAATTTCATTAGTTATGTTGATGTGGTATGAGGACTAACGAGTCCGAATTTTGGATCATGGGAAAATTCCTTCAAATTTTTTTCATATATACATCTGTCAACAATATAAAATTCATTTAGTCATAATTTTCACATTATATCAGTTTTTAGAAAATAAATTCATGAAAACATACCTCATATATAAATTTACAACTGTGAGGCCTAGCCAACCGTATTCAAGGATCTCATTTACATTTTCAGTAGTAACAAAATCTTGAATTTCCACTCCGTATATATTCTTTTCAAAAACCACTATATGACTACTACCACCTCTTATCTTCATATCCACATGAGTCTTCAATGCTAGTAAATGTGGATAGAGAACAGGTGGTGTTATTGTGATTTCAGTAGCTCTTTTGGATCAGTTGGTTGATCCTTTAGATGCTTTTGAGCCGATGTTTCTTGTCACCCCTTCCCTTTCTCCATCTATAATAACATTCATTTTTTCAAAAACCTTTTTCATTAATTGTTAAAGGTTTATATTGAAAAAAATAGAAATAAATACCTCTTTGTCTGCATGTACTCTTACAAGTTGTGATGGTCATGCAATGAATGTCCCAATAGCCTTTCAGATCGTATGAATATCACCGTCATCAAGTGGAATAGGTAGCTCTACATTTGGATCATGAGCTACAGTAATCATTACTTTCAGATGATCTTTTGGAAGTGGTATATTATGCATCTTGTCATCTGAGATGTTCAACACCGTAGCCCTCGCTACAAGGTGATAGGTGGGTGTTGATAGATATAAATCACAGTCACTATCACCATGTAAAAGATCAGTATAGGAAAAGTATCAGTGTTTTTCTAATTCACATTTCATGGGAATAATTATTAGAATATTGATTACCATAGCTAAGATAGTTCTTTGAGGGGAATGGCTCACCTAAAAGCTGGTGGGGGTGGGGTGGGATCTTCACACACTGGTTGTTACTGAGTTGTGTCTTCTCCTTGCTTCCCACCCATAAAAGTTTCTAGCAACTCTCCTTTCCATTGAAATCATTCTTAAATAGTTGATAGTCTTTCTCTCAATTGTTTCATTTTTTCATCTCTATCATCCGTTTGTTTTTTTGTTCTCATAATATACTCGGAGTGTCACCCCAAACCCCGCACCTCTGACACGACCGTAATGTTCTGGACGCTTCAAAGCCAACAATAATAGGTCTGAATCTGCTACAGGAGTAGCTAATTCCTATGACTGTCGAATATAGAAAAATAACTAATTATTTTTATGTAATATAAATTTAAAACAAATTTTTTTTATCGTGTCATACTTACACATATTCCTTACACTTTTTGTGTGTTTTCATCTACTAGCTTCCCTTCCTTATTCACACGTGCCTCCTTCCATAGCACATGACGTGGGATGGAAGGGTCTTTGGTTTTAGACTCATCAATCTACATATAAATATAGAAAGATAATTATGATGTTGTTTCTTGGCACCTAACAATATTTCTGTAAATTTAAAATACGTACCATTTTCTTTTCTAGTGAAGCGTACCCCATCCTTTCTTTGCGATAGGGGTATGTTGGTTTTGATGCACGTTCCTTATTTTTAGTACCGAGTTGTTGTTTCATAAATGAAATATTGACAATCAAAGTGATGAATACCTGTATCCTCAAACAATGTATTATCAGCCACAATGTACCTGAAACTTCTCATCCCCACGACAACCAATAAATGCATTCCATGCTTCTTGGTATATCAGGTGAGCGTAGAAAAGGGGTGGGTGTGGGTTTATTTTACCTTTGGAATCTTTCAGGTGAAATTTTGTTAAAATAGTGTGAAAACATCGATGACACCTTCCTGCAAGCCTTAGTACATAATTCTTGTGTGAATAATCTACTATAAATGTACTCTGTAAGAGATTGAGAAGAGTAAGACATTGTTTTATTATTTTATTTTCTAGTAAATTAAAGAAATAACATCATAATGTTACCATAATTTATTTCCAGATCATAGCCTTCATCTCAGACACAACATGGTGCCATGAATCTATGTCAATCGGCACGTGTTACCGAGTGACAATTCCAGTGTAACTACTAAACATAGACCTGTTGGGATTCACATGTTGGCCTCATGCATTCCATCAGACATCAAATTTGACGCCTTTTCTTTTTTTCCTTAAGAACTTTGGCTAACACCATCAAACTATGACACACCTGTGTTTTCTATGGCGTTGGTCCTTCATCCCCATCCATTTCATCAATATCAACATCATCTATATGTTCATCTGAAATGATAGCAATGTCATGTGCTTATGATTGTTGGACCTCAACACTAGAAGCAGCAACAGGTTTAGAAACTTGTTGTTGCTCTGCACTGTGAGCAGCCATAGCAGTAGCAGCAGCAACAACAACAACAGCTTGAGTGACCTGTTCAACCTCAAGGTTAGGAGTACCATAACATGCATAAGTCATTATCTGCAAAAGTGGTTGAAAAGTTAATTTAGATTACATAAATTCAGTAATGATAAGATAATAACATGAGATAACAAGATCTATATTACAAAAAAAATATAACCTGTTTATTGAACTCTCTTTATTTTTTTCAAAGTCTGAAGGGATTTGAAACCTCTATCGATTATCCAAATCCCTTCATTGTGGTCTCCTCTAATATATAAAATATCATCTACATTGGGATCACTGCGAAATGATTGCGACGTACCACTGAAAGGATCATCCTCAACTGAATTTTCATCAGACCCTTCAGTAGTTTTGGACTATAACATAACAATCGACCACTTTCGGTTTGTGGGATCTGGAACATAAAATACTTGTACCGCTTGTGATGCCATTATAAACTATTCATCTTTATACCCTTCTTTAATAGAATCAACTTTCACAAATCCCAATTCATATATTTTAACACCAATATTGTTATCAACCCATTTTCATTGAGAAATCGGAAATTGGAATGTCATATAATACAAATCCCATATTTGTTTGATAATGCCAAAGTATGACATATTTTTATAAATTGGATTTCTGTCTTTACTACCAAAAACATGCATCACTTCAACCACAAGTGTAAATACACTATTTTTCATGGTATTATCTTCATCATGTTCATCTGCATAGAATGTATAACCATTAAATATATAACCATTGTAAGATAATACATACACACTTGGTCCGGTGGCTATCCATTGAAGTCGTTCTAAAATTGAATTCGGATTTTATCTAACTCCTTAAAAATATGGTCCTGAAACCATCCTATAAACTGGTGATTATGTGTATTTGATATCCATTTTTCAGCCCTTGATGGATTCAACTGCCTAATAATTTCTTTGTGGGTTTAAATATATAAAGAAACCTCCCAACTGTTATACGAAACATAAATGTGGGCCTGCTCCTGATCTGTAATATTGATTGTCACAATATTTCTTCCAGAAATTCCCTCACCCTCAATGCGTCCTGTGTGACGAGATTTTGGGAGACCAATGCTTTCCACATCAGATAGTTATTCGTTATAGAATTCAATGGCTTCCTCAAAAATATATTTCTCCACTATACAACCATCTGGCTGAATTCGATTTTTGAAATACCCTTTCAAAATATCCATATACCATTCAACGGGGTATATCCATCTATAGTGCACAGGACCACAAATTTGAATCTCTCTCACCAAGTGAAGCATCAAATGAACCATCATATCAACGAATGGTGGCAGGAAGAACATTTCTAATTCACATAATATGATGACAATTTCTCTTTCCATAGATGGCAATTTCATTGGGTCTAAAACTTTGCTACATATAGTTTTGAAAAAGAAACAAAGTTTGGTTAACGTAGGACGAACATTCTTGGGAAAAATGAAACGTAAAGCTATAGGAATTAAATCTTGCATCAAAACATGGTAGTCATGTGATTCCAAACCTTTTAACTTCAAATAATTAATTGACACAATGTTCTTGATATTTTATGAATACCCCTCTGGATCCTTTACATCATTGAAGAAGTTGCAAAAATGATATCTATACTCCCTGGAAAGAGTGTAAGCAACTGGAGGAAGAAACATTCGATTCTCACCCTTCACAGGAGCCAAATCTTCTCGTATTCCCATGTCAACCATGTCCAACCTTTCCTTAATTCCATCCTTTGTATTTTCAGGGGAATTTAGCAATGTTCTGATAACACTGTCACATACATTTTTTTCCATATGCATCACATCAAGAAATTGTCTGACGTACAAAAAATTCTAATATGGTAATTAAAAAAAACTAATCTATTTTTCCAACTGATTTTCGTAAGGTTTTTTGAAAATGGTTTACCAAAAACAATGTTCACATCTTTTACTTTCTCAAATAGCTGATCATATGTTAGTGGAGATGGTGTTGTGCATTGTTCTGAACTTCCATTGAATGATGTCGTCCAAGATCGGTACTTATTTCGATGAGGTAGAAATCCACGATGACCTAGAAACACAGTTTTCGATGAATGTTTCAACCTAATTAGTTTTGTATCTTCTTTTCACAAGGGACACACTTGAGTTATTTTAATGCTATAGCCTAACAAATTTCCATAAGTATGGAAATCATTTATCATCCCATACAACAACGCTCTCAACGTGAATTATTCACTTTTATAAGCATCACAAAATATAACACCTTAATCCCACAATAACTTCAAATCCTCGATAAAAGGAGACAAATAAACATCAATATCATTACCTGGGTGTTTTTTTCCTAATATAATCATAGATAACATGATAAATTTTGGCTTCATGCATAACCAGGGTGGCAAGTTATAATTTACCAACATAACAGGCCATGTACTGTGAGTGCTGGTTTGAGAACCAAAAGGATTCACTCCATCTGTAGATAATGTAGAAAAAAGGTTTCTCGGCTCTTTTCCAAATTCAGAATACTCATGATCAATTATCTTCCATTGAGGAGAGTCATCCAGGTGATGTAATTTCCCATCTTTATTTCTTTTATCTGCATGCCACGATAATTGTCTTGTAGTTTCTTCACTTCCATATAGACACCTAAACCTTGGAATGATTATAAAGTACCATAAAACTTTCATAGGATTGGATTCATTTTTCTTGTATCGAGAAGCACCCCAGTTTATGAATTCTGTAAGTGATTTGTTCTCCTTGAGAAATAGTATATAGTCTTTTAGGAAGACATGTATTCTTTCAGAAATCATACCCATCGAGCGTAGTATTTTTTTAGCTTCATATGTCCGGTTTGGGAGCTCATTATCTTATGGGAGCATATCATTCAAGAGAGAAAGTAGTTCCGTAAAAATAACATCACTCCATCTGTTGCCTGATTTCAATTTATATAACTTTAGTACAGCTGAAAATGTTGTATATTTATTGCAACCAACATGCAATGGCATCTTTGCATAACTCTTTAACTTTTCAAACAATTTTGGGCAATCACAAAGTTCATCTTTAACTGTCCTTGTCATTTTCTCAATACGATCTTCATCATCATTGACATCTGTAATCACATCCTTCATATGGTCTTCTTCATTATCCATATTTGTATTCATATTTTATGATCCATAAAATGCATTTTTATCCCAGCTAGTAGCTACATTCACTTTTTCTCCATGTTTATTCCAACATTTATAACTCTGATCTATTCTGTGACATATCAAATGTTCTTCCAACTCCTCTGGAGTAATTATTCTAGAATAAAAACAACATAAACACGGACAAAAGATTTGAGAAGAATCCTTTGCGTGATCCTTTGCAAACTTGATGAACTTTTTCACTCCATTCTCATACTCTATTGTCAAATGATTAGCATCCATCCAATATTTATTCATCTCCGTCCTATTTGGATCTCAAATATTAGTATTTATGATTCAAATACACAAAACAAGACTTCCAAATATAGTAGAAAAGAACCAATTCCTTATAAAAATAGAGATTAATAGAGCCTACCATATACCTAGAAAATAATTGAAAAAATTAGGAAAATAGTTTCTTGTACCTATTTATAATAGTACTATAAGAAAATTATAACAAACATAGACCGTACCTCCAAACACTCCTAGAGCCTCCTAGTAAAAAGACTCTAGTGACTATAACTATCAGAGATTCTAACCAGTAACTTCCCAATATAGGAGTGGTCCACTTAGGGGTAGTATTAGTAGAATCAAACCAAAGTTCCATCCACCTCATTATGCTCCCCGATCTCCTCCATAACTTTAGTGTTGTATAGACCTCCTTTCTTTAGTTCTTTCCTCTACCTAGGATATTCGTCGATTGCCTCTCTGACTATAGAAAGAATGTTAAGAAAATGAAATGTGATATGTTTATACCCATTATAATCATATTAAATTCCTTAGAGTAATGGGCTATCCTTGAGGTACCTATGAATGACAGTGCCTCCTGAGATGAGACTTGCATCACACACCTACTGTGGGTGGGTGATGCTAACCCTACATCCCAGAAGATCACTTCCTTAAAAGATTATGATATCAACTCAAACCATAGGCATAATCATAGAACACTAATATAGAAATCCAAAGTTTAGTATTACATGTTGAATTCCCCCAAACCACTAGAGGTCGGTCTATAAATTTGTTGGGAAAAAATCCCTCAAGGTAACTTTGCAGTATTTTTGGGTAGATTGTGTTTGTTGACAAAACAGGTTTTTATGGATATTTGTCGAGTTCCCAAGAAGTTGTTGACAATCCTTGTTGACAAAGAACTATGACAAAGGAAAGGACAATCTGAAGGCGGTACAAAAGAGCAGTACAAGTTGGTGCCGTTTCCCAGTGTTTACCAAATTTTTGGGGTCCAAAATTTGGAATTTGGTGAGCATCGCGAAAATAGGATTTCCATGAAGATCATAATTTAATATGGCAAAGGCATGAATTTCACAAAGATAGGATGCATGATTTGGAAATCACGAAGACCAGAAGAATGGAGGCGGTGATGCTTCACGATTACGTCAAGCTTCACGAACGGAAGAGGCTGAAGCGCATCGCGGCGGTGAAGGGCTTTGCGAGGGAGCTTCGCAGCGAAGGCGCGAAGGAATGTTGACGGTGATGCTTCGCGATTACGTCAAGCTCCGTGAACGGAAAATTTCCGTGGTGCTTCGTGATTTGGACAGAATTCCGGCGGAAACTTCGGAGCTTCGTGATTTGAGATGACGTGGCATTGACTTCGCACGGAAAGTTTGAGGGTCATTGGAATCGCCTATAAATAGAGGCCGACCCCCTCGAGAGAAGTAGAGATAATTTTCAGAGAAATTCCTTTGCTCTCGATTTTCGAAGGTGGTTCGCGGAGCCAGTGTGCTTCGCGAAAGAGGAGCTTCACGGCAGCTATTGTAGCTCCGTGAAACCTTCGAGCTCCGCGTTGGCTTACTAAGCTTCGCGAGGGTCGTTGCTTTGCGACGGCTTGAGCATCGCGAGAGTGCTTTGCGAGAGTGCTTCGTGAGAGAGCTTCGCGAAAAGGTAGGAGCATCGCGAAGGCTTGTTTGAGCTTCGTGAAATTGGGAGCCTCGCGAAGTAGGGTGCTTTGCGAAGGTGTTTCCAAAGGTAGTTTCCCAGTGGTCAGAGGCAAAGTGTTATTCATCAGTGGGTGAAATTTGGATATTAACAGATCATCCATCATCAGTTAAGGATGCGTGCATTCATGCAAATGAAGAGACCTACAAGTCTATAAACTGTGAGTGAATCCCTTCACAGAGCAGTGAGCTTAGGAAGAGGAAGAAGGTGATCCTCTCCACTGGCAGTGAGCCAGAGAGAGAGAAACAGGGAGTGACCCTTGGGAAATCAGTGAGCTAACCCTAAACATTGTAAAGGCAGTGAGCCTGGGCATAGAAGTGATCTAGCGCAAACATTGTATCCACAGCTAGTGAAGTTTAGTGGAATTGGTACGACCGCCAACTTGTCGGCGTATGCTCTTTGGACGTAGCCCTTTGCGGTGAACCAAGTAAAATTGTTGTGTCCTGTACATACTTTACTTTCTGTTTACTTTGTGCAACAGGAAAGAGAGAGAAGAGTGTTTTTCTTAACAGCGAAACAAGATCAGAAAGGGCGTTAATTTTAAATTAGTCATACCCTGATTCACCCCCCCTCTCAGGGTATTCAACCTTGTGAACCTAACAATTGGTATCAGAGGGAAAGGTTGACAGTCGTTCTTCTCTCAAATGGAGGTTACTAATCATAGAGATATTCTGATCTTCGACGGATGTAATTTTCAGATATGGAAGAATCGAATGCCACACTATTTCCGATCTTTGGGAATGGATGTGTTTTCAGCAGCTATGCATGGTATCACAGCTGATATTACTAGTGGTGCATTATCAGAAGCTGAGCACAAAGACTTGGATGCTGATTCCAAAGCAATAAATTCCTTAGGGGGAGCCCTCTCTAATCCCATCTATACAAAGTTGATGTCATGAAAAACGTCACATGCCATGTGGGAAAAGCTTTTAAATATATATGAAGGGGATACAAAGGTCAGAGAGGCAAAGCTGCAGGTGTTGTGGAACAAGTATGAAGATCTGAGAATGAACTCGAATGAGTCTATTGATGCATTCTTTGACAGAGTAAATGCAGTGGTAGAAGACATGCGGGGTCTTGGAGAAATTATCGAAGATATAAAAAATTTGAAGAGCATATTGAGAAAACTTCCACCTCAGTTCAATCCGAAAGTTTCTGTTTTGGAAGATAAAGACCCAAAAGAACTGACATTGGATAACCTGCACAACACTCTTGTTGCATATGAAATGAGAAACGATGATAACAAGACTGTGGAAAAGGTGAAATCCAAAGAGGTGGCATTCAAGGCTATGAAGAAACTCACCATTGAATATTCTAATGAAGAAGAAGAGACAGATGAGGTGATGGCATTCCTTTATTCAAATCTACAAAGAGGAAGAGGAAAGTTTAAAGGTAAACTTCCACTAGCATGCTTTCGATGTGGAAAGGTTGGTCATCTTGCGGCAAGATGCCCCAAGAAATTTCAAGATAACGATGATGATGATGATGAAGATGAAATTCACAAGAAGAAATCTTCAGCCTATGTGAAAGGGAAGAAGCAGTTCAAGAGAAATTTTTTCAAGAGGAAGAATCTTCTTTCACAAGAAATAGACAGTTCAGATGAGTCTGAGGATGAAGAGGTTGAGGAGTTTGAAAATTTTAAAGATCATAGACAAAATTTTATGGTAGCGGTCATCGGTAGTTCTCAGGAAAAGAAAGAAACTGACGTTGGATAAGAGGAAGAAGAAGTTGAAGGAAGAGTTGATATGGAAGCCGAATTGGAAGCATCTCTTGAAGAGATAGATGTTTAGAGAGCCAAAAAAAGAAATCCAATAAAGTGGTTCATGATGCCAAACTCTATATGCAACAACAGGATGAAGAAAAGTCAGAACTGTTAGAAGAAATTGAAAGACTAAAATCCTCAACACCAGAGATCTCAGAAAATATTGTTGAGCATAAGCTTAAAATTGAGGAACAAAAGAAGGAAATTGATTGTTTGACTAACAAAAGAAAGGAGCAGGTCAGACGTATCAAAGAGCTTGAAGAAGAAGTGGTCAGTCTGCGACGAAAAATGAAGGATCAAGAAAAACTCTTGACCCCCAATGTGATATCAGAAAAGCAGGCCATTCAGAAGACAGAGAAGATGAAAGAGGAGGCTCATAGTTCAGCAGGAGTGAAGCAACAAGAAAGTTCAAATGCTAAGGTTGATTCAGGGCTTGATAAGAAACAAAAATCAGTGGCAGTTAATGTCAGACCGCAAGCACCCGTCCCGAAATTGAAGGTTGATTTGGGCACAAAACAGAATCAGAATATTCATAGATCCAAAAGGAAAAATCGTAGTGCTGAAGTATCATGAAGGAATGTATCCTATATCAGGTGTTATTTCTGTGGGAAAATGGGACATTCACAGTATGTGTGTTCCATAGCCAAGAGATATCGAAGGGAACAAGAACAGAAATGGCAGCCAAACAGTGAACGGTTTTCCAGAACATATTTCGAAGGACACTATTTTTGGTGCGGAGGATTTGGGCACATGGATAGGTATTGTACTTCGACCATTCAGAGAAATGTTCCAAATCATAATCAAAACTTTCGCAAGTAGCAGATCAATAAATTGATAGGTGAGTTAAAAATTTAGAATAGATTTGCGGCTTTGCAAGATGAGGTTGGTCCATCATACTCTGAGAAATAACAGAAGACTCCATCCATGCCGAGTGTGAAAGAAAAAGTATGGACCAAGAAGAATAAAAATGAGAAGGCTGTGGTGGCGGAGATTGCCCTTAAAGAATCAGATCGATCTGGTGTTTGGATCCTTGATAGTGGTTGCACATCCCACAAGATGGGTAATAAGGATCTTGTTACAGGCATCAAATATGACAAAGAAGGAGTTGTCAAATTTGGAAATGATGAAGGCCTGAAGATTATTGGCTCAGGGAAATCCAAGTTTGGGGGAAAAGAGATGAGACATGCTGATGTCTTGGAAGTAGAGGGTCTCAGTCATAACTTACTCAGTGTCAGTCAACTATGTGACTCTGGGCACTCTATCCGATTTACCGAGAAGATGTGTGTTGTGAAAGGAAAAGATAGAGCAACTGTTCTACATGGAAAAAGGTCAAAGGGAAATCTCTACCTTGTAGGTGGGTAAGAAGATACATGTCTTTTATCCAGAGAGGAAGAAAACCAGCTGTGGCATAAGCGACTTGGTCATCTATACCAACCATCTATGGAGGATCTCATAAAGTGTGATGCTGGTAGAGACCTTCCCAAGCTATCACGTGATCGTACTCATACGTGTGATGCTTGCTAACAAGGGAAGATCATCAGAAATACATACAGGCCAAAGGAACAGAAATCAACTAGAGTGATCGAACAGGTTCATGCTGATGTATGTGGACCTATCTCACCATGAGCTATAAATGGGCAAAGGTACTATGTCCTTTTCATTGATGACTATAGTAGAATGGTCTGGGTTTTCATCATTACCCATAATACAGAGGTGTTCAGTTGCATAAATCAGTATAGGAGGGAATCAGAAAAGATGTTTGGGCAGAAAATTCTAAAGTTTTGTACTGATAACGGTACATAATTCACAAACAGTCAAGTTGAAAACTATCTCGAGAAACATGGGATAAGGCATCAAGTTTCATCTGTAAGAACTCCCCAACAGAATGGAGTGGTTGAAAGGATAAATCGGATCATCAACAACATGGATAGAACATTGCTTATTGATAAAGACCTGCCATATAAATTTTGGAAGGAAGCAGTTTTGACATCGGTCTATGTTTCGAACAGGTCTCTGTTGTGTCCGAAGCAAGGGAAGACTCTGTATGAACTGTGGTATGGAAAGAAGCCAACGCTAAAATACTTTTGAATCCTTGGAAGTAAGTGTTTCATTCTCAACAAAGAAAATCACAGGAAGTTTGAGGCATGAGGAGATGAGGGGATATTCCTTGGCTACTCAGGGAAAAGCAAAGCATATAAATTTTTCAACAAAAGGCTGGGAAAAATCATTGAGAGCAATGATGCCACTATAGTTGAAAATGAACAGAATACTCAACGATCCAGTGAACAGTTCCTGGATGAAATTGATGATGAGGTAAGCAACCTAGGGGGAGCAGAAGTGGAAAAAGCTGACTCAGAAGAAGATACTGATGATGACGAAGAAAGTGTCAAGTCTGTGTCTGCGAGGAAGCCAAAGAGTAGAGCTGAAATCGATAGGCAGAATATCATTGGTGATCAAATAGCTCCAGTTTAGACTCGAAGAATTAAATCATTACAACAAACATCATTTTTGTCTCAAGTGAAGCCGAAATGTTTTTCCGATGCATCTGAAGATGAAAACTGGGTTCAGGCTATGAATGAAGAGCTTGATCAGATTGAGAAGAACCGGACATGGGAGATTGTTTCGAGACCAGCAGACAAGAATGTCATTGGGACTAAATGGGTTTATCGCAACAATATGAATGAATATGGCACAGTGATTCAGAACAAAGCATGACTAGTATGCAAGGGATACTCCCAGATAGAGGGAATAGATGTTGATGAGACATTTTCACCGTTTCTAAGGCTGGAGACAATCAGATTATTTTTTTCCATAGCAGTGCAAAGAAAGTTCAAATTGTTCCAGATGGATATCAAATCTGCATTCTTGAATGGTGTTCTGGAAGATGAGGTTTATATTGAGAAGCCATATGTTTTTCTCATTCATGAGGATGAGAACAAAGTTTGCAGGCTAAAGAAGGCATTGTATAGGCTGAAATAAGCACCAAGGGCATAGTACTCAAGGCTTGATCAGTACTTGAAGAAGCTTGGTTTTCAGCGTGGAGGAGTTGATTACAATCTCTATTTCAGTAATGATAGTAATCAAAGGATGATGGTGTTGGTTTATGTCGATGACATAATATTTGGCGGATCAGATGAAGCTCAGTGCAAACAGTTTTCCGAATTCATGAAAAATGAGTTTGAAATGTCAATGATTGGGGAGATAACGTTTTTCCTTGGTCTACAGGTGACACAAGGAAGGAATGGAACATTCATTTCTCAATCTAAATATGCCAAGGAGGTCCTGAGAAGGTTTGGAATGGAAAATTCCAAAGAGATGAAGACTCTGGTTGCCACCCGGATGAAATTATCGAAAGATGAAGATGGAAAGGCAGTTAATATCACAGAATACAGGCAAATTATTGGAAGTTTGTTGTACTTGACTGCAACAAGGCCTGATATTGTTTTCGCCACATGCCAAGCAGCAAGATATCAGTGCGATACCAAGGAAAGCTACATGCTTTCAGTGAAAAAGAATACTTCAGTATATCCAGGGAACAGTGGATTTCGGCTTGACATATACTGATAAATCTCAGACAGAGTTATTGGGCTATACTGATGAATACTGGTCCGGTTCAGCGGATGATAAGAAATCAATGTCAGGTGGTGCTTTCTATCTTGGTGGATTGTGTATTTCTTGGCTATGCAAGAAGAAAGATTGCATTTCATTGAGAACCACAGAAGCTGAGTAAATTGCGGCCACTCGAGCATGCACACAGTTATTGTGGATGAAGCAGCAGCTTGAAGATATGGGAGTTGAAGTGAAGTCTTCGATCAGAATACAGTGCGACAACTCAAGTGCTATAAATTTTAGCAAAAATCACGTCCATCATTCAAGGACAAAGCACATTGAGATTAAGTATCATTTTATCAAGGAGAAGGTTGAGCAGGGAATCGTGAAGTTGGAGTACGTGCCTACAGAGCTATAGGTTGCAGACATTCTGACAAAGGCCTTACCCAAGGAAGCTTTTGAGATGCATCGACTGGCTCTGGGAGTTCAGTCAATTCCTCGCACTTGAAATAGTGTGGATGTGGGAATCCCCCTCTCTCCCCAAGGTATGATGTGTTTTTACCTAATGGGATGATATGTGTTCTCTACTATGTTGCAGACTGCAAAGGCATGACCTTTGGGTTCGTTGACAAAGGGGGAGAAAATAGTGATTGTTCAAGGGGTAGACAGTGTGGCTATTTGAGAAATCATGACAGATGCGGGGAGAAGCTGACCAGTGGAGCATCCAGATAGGGGGAGAAATGAGAAAGGGGGAGATTTTTAAATCTGACGATGCTAGAAGTGATCGATCAAAGAATAGATATCACGACAGCTGAGGATCGTGATAAAAGCAGAACAGTGGTGTTGGAAAGGTGAGAGAAGGTTTCCAGCTATCATCAATTGGGATCAGTGTGGTTCAACAATTGGTATCAATTTATGAATTGGTATCATGTTGGAATCGACAATTGGTCTTTGACATGAAGTGATTCATTGATGAACTTTTCATACTACTCTTGTTTCTCACGCCGAGCATTGCTCATGTGGGCTTAGAGTACGTGTTAAGTGAATCCTTGAATGCTATCAGAATCGCAAGAGGCGAATGGTGGTAGCAACTGGAAGAAGACTCAGTGAGGTATCAAAGTGCAGAAAATCATTCTGAGCAGAGCTGTGAAGAGTTGTCAACAAACCCAAAGGGGGAGATTGTTGGGCAAAAATCCCTCAAGGTAACTTTGCAGTATTTTTGGGTTGATTGTGTTTGTTGACAAAAGAGGTTTTCATGGATATTTGTCGAGTTCCCAAGAATTTTTTGACAATCCTTGTTGACAAAGAACGATGACAAAGTAAAGGACAATCTGGAGGCGGTACAAAAGAGCAGTACAAGGTGGCACCGTTTCCCAGTGTTTGCCAAATTTTTGGGGTCCAAAATTTGGAATTTAGTGAGCATCGCGAAAATAGAATTTCCATGAAGATCATAATTTAATATGGCAAAGGCATGAATTTCGTAAAGATATGATGCATGGTTTGGAAATCGCGAAGACCAGAAGAATGGAGGCGGTGATGCTTCGCGATTACGTCAAGCTTCGCGAACGGAAGAGGCTGAAGCGCATCGCGTCAGTGAAGGGATTTGCGAGGGAGCTTCGCGGCGAAGGCGCGAAGGAATGTTGATGGTGATGCTTTGCGATTACGTCAAGCTCCGTGAACAGAAAATTGTCATGGTGCTTCGCGATTTGGACAGAATTCCGGCGGAAACTTCAGAGCTTCGCGATTTGAGATGACGTGGCGTTTACTTTGCGCGGAAAGTTCGAGGGTCAGTGGAATCGCCTATAAATAGAGGCCTACCCCCTCGAGAGAAGTAGAGAGAATTTTCAGAGAAAATACTTTGCTCTCGATTTGCGAAGGTGGTTCGCGGAGCCAGTGTGCTTCGCAAAAGAGGAGCTTCGCGGCGGCTATTGTAGCTCCACGAAACCTTCGAGCTCTGTGTTGGCTTACTAAGCTTCATGAGGGTCGTTTCTTTGCGACGACTTGAGCATCGCGAGAGTGCTTCACGAGATTGCTTCGCGAGAGAGCTTCGCGAAAAGGTAGGAGCATCGCGAAGGCTTGTTTGAGCTTAGCGAAATTGGGAGCCTCGCGAAGTAGGGTGCTTTGCGAAGGTGTTTCCAAAGGTAGTTGCCCAGTGGTCAAAGGCAAAGTGATATTCATCAGTGGATGAAATTTGGACATTAACAGAACATCCATCATCAGTTAAGGATGCGTGCATTCATGAAAATGAAGAGACCTACAGGTCTATAAACTGTGAGTGAATCCCTTCACAGAGCAGTGAGCTTAGGAAGAGGAAGAAGGTGATCCTCTCCACTGGCAGTGAGCCAGAGAGAGAGAAACAGGGAGTGACCCTTGGGAAAGCAGTGAGTTGACCATAAACATTGTAAAGGCAGTGAGCCTGGGCATAGAAGTGATCTAGCCCAAACATTGTATCCACAGCTAGTGAAGTTTAGTGGAATTGGTACGACCGACAACTTGTCGGCGTATGCTCCTTGGACGTAGCCCTTTGCGGTGAACCAAGTAAAATTGGTGTGTCATGTGCATGCTTTACTTTCTGTTTACTTTGTGCAACAAGAAAGAGAGAGAAGAGTGTTTTTCTTAACAGTGAAACAAGATCAGAAAGGGCGTTAATTTTAAATTAGTCATACCCTGATTCACCCCCCCTCTCAGGGTATTCAGACTTGTGGACCTAACAGAATTGATCAACATAAATTAATTGATTTAATAAAAAGGGCTGAAATACAATCCAACCAAGTGTAATACATTTACAATCTCTTGAGAATAAATTCACCCCCCATCACATAATCGGGTTCTCCATAATGTAGGTGTACTTAACCAAAATCAGTTGTCCTGACACACCAAGGGTAGTTATTTACTATAGCAGTCTCCATTCAAAATAACAATCTTGATACCAATAATAGGTATCAGGGAAGAATCACTATCCACCCAATGAAGTGCACGGTGTCTCCCCATTTTCAAGAAAAAACCTTCTAGACTAGCACCTAGGAACAACTGGTCATAGAGGTTCACTAAGTTGACACCACCCTAAAATTATCCTTTACATAAAAGAAATATGTGTAGAATTTACTATTGATAGAATTCAAGAAACATCCCACAATCCTAAAAAGAACTAACCGCCCAAATACAACTGCTCACATGTTCATACCACTATCTAAACCCAAAGTATACGCTTAAATTCCAGAAGAAAACTACATAACAATGTGCTAGATTATCACCTTTCCAAAAACCAAGATGGAAAGACTTATACAAAACCATTTATTATAATTGATAATCACTTTAAACAATTATAAATATGTTTTGTCAAGATGAACCCCAAGTTCAGTCAAACATAGCCTTATACACAATCAATTGTGATCAGTTGTGATCACTTTTCAATAAGTGATGTCAAACATAAACTATGTAACCTATAAACACTTATACAAATTAATTTTTCATAAATGGTGTCACACACTTTTTTGTAACTGTAAAAAAAACCTACATAAATGATAGACAACTAAGAACAGACACTAAGTATATGGAAATCGGCTAGATAGATACAGACGAGGAGGAAGAAAACTGAAGAAAACACTACGAGAGAGATCCCACCCAAACCGAAACCAAGTCCAAGTCTCACATCCAATTCCTACTCAATTTTCCCTAAATCTCCAATGCTCTATCCTCCGTATATAACAACCCCCATGAGGCCCATCCCAAAGTAGAACCTTCCCCATAAACACAATCATAAATAGAACCTTCTCCATAATACCAATCATCAGCACATCATGACACCCACAAAGTGTAACCAATTAATAATGAGGCAGGTACTATCAAAACTCTTCTTTTTCATGAAGGCGCTTACAAAAATACCACTTTCCCCAGTATGGATACACCCACCAGAAGGATGAGGAAAAAACTCAACATTAATAGAATATTCATGTATAATAAAGTCTAGCTTGAGGATGCATAAGAATATCAAACCCTCATACAAATGAAACTTGGTGAAAAATAAATTCTAGTTCCAAACATCATAAGGACCCATGGGGAATAATAAAAAATTCATACTTTAGTTTAAATCATCTACTAACCAAGTATAAGAATCCACTACGTGTGTGATTTTGTGATATAGATTGTTAGAACTCTATGTTAGTTAGCATCTAATCCAAGGGTGGTGATCATGGGGAAGAATCCAAACATCACCCTAATGAAAACTACTCTCACAAAACCTATCCATAAAAAATAAACCTAAAAGGACAAGTGGGAGACTTACCTAGAGTAGGACGCACCCACGATAGAGGGATAGAATAAGCGTCGAGCGGTCAGGGAGCCTTATGTGCTACGTCGGGAGGGGAAGGCACGACCGCGAGGGGGAGGTGCACAGGAGGAGCCGCCACCATTGAGAAATGGAGGAGTATGGTTTGCAGGGAGTCCAATAAAGAGTAGGAAGTAGGGTTTAAGAGGAGTAGTATCCGAAGAAGGGGTTTGAGGGGGAGGATAAGGAGTAGGGATAGTGGCAGAGCTCCGGCAAAGAGAAGATCGCGGGGGGGGAGAGTTGTCGCAGGGGTACAGCACCGCGAGGGCTTGAGGGTGAAATAAACAGAGGATATAGTGCACCAAATTTTATAAAATATGGGACTACGGTTTTATCAGCACTAAAAAAATGCTGATAAAGGGTTCCTTTATCAGTGCTAAAATTTTAGTGCTGATAAAGGAACCCTTTATCAGTGCTTTTTTAATGCTGATAAAGTCATTCTTTATTTGAACTTTTTTAGCGCTTATAAAGCATACTCTTTATAAGCGCTAAGAAAAAAGTGCTGATAAAGAATGACTTTATCGGTGCTAAAATTTTAGCGCTAATAAAGGGTTCCTTTATCAGCTCTTTTGTCATAGCGCTGATAAAAGGTGGCGCTTCCCTTGCCCATTTTTTTGTAGTGGTGTATATTACAGCTTATAATATAGATAAATAAGCGGTTTGGATATAATATTTCTACCAATATCTTGAGGTGGTTACTAGTACTAAAAATATTACCACACTATACTGTGATAATACTAAAGTGGTGGCTATTGTGAAGGATCCAAGGTCATATCAGTGGATGAAGAACATACTTTAGAAGTATCATCTCTTGAGGGATTTTTCTCAAAGATTTTATGTCACAATAAGAATATTTTCCACTGATGAAAACATGGAAGACTCATTGAAAAAATACATATCCCTTCATAATCATTAACATCATGTCATATCCCGCAGTCTAAATGTCATTTATAATTGGATCTATCCCAAGTTGTATTTTTTAGAGTTTTTTCCATAGAACCAACTACATTTATATATTCAAATATGTGAATATAAATTAATACCTTATCATATATTTATTTTTATTATATGTAGAATTAATTTGATATTGTACTAGAGTATCTTTCGCATTAAAAAGGTCGTAAAAGTTCCCTATTGTGATGAGAACCTTGAAATTCTGTGATGATAATCTTAAACTTATGTTTTGCAGTCAGATAAAATTATATGATGGGACACATAGGATGTTGACTATCAATTGAATGTACTCATAAGAGGATAATACTTCATCTCATGAAGTACACACTTGGTAATCTTCAAGACATAGTATTATAATAACAAACCTTCCAGTAGAAATTCCACATGTTTACATGCCATTGGATATTCTAATCTATAAACATGTCTAATGATCCTTAGAATTTAAGATAATAAATATCATGAGTTATGTACTTAGATGTGTTTTTCTAAATTATGATGAAATATTTTCACGATGAAGTTGGGTATGTTGGATGCATAATGAGTGATATCTTATTAATTAATAATTTGATTGAGGATTTTTCTCTTCCATCTTTATGGAAGTTGATATCTTGTCCCTTTGATTAAAATGGAAATTTCATATTAAATTCCATGGATACAGTAATGGATGGGTTCATTTTAGTAATTCAAATAAAGACATATCAATCATATAGGTTGATGAACCGAGTATGCAACCTTCTTGATGAGATATCGAGACAAAGAGATTATATTTCATAGTGAATATTTTTATGGTTCTCATCATTGTGACATTAAATTTTTCCTCTATGATTTCCATTACATGTTTCTTAACACTATTATTGGTCTTTAGGTAATCTTTCTTAATGCTACTGGGGAAGTTTCCTAGAGGGTCACATGTTTAGTTTTTTCACTGATCTCAATTAAAGTCTGTTTAAATTTAATTATTGGAATAAATATTATTCTCCAGGCTGAGGAATAGTATTTATTCATGATTTATTGATTTCATATATTTAGTCATTATTTTATGTGATTTGAATATTAAAATAATTATTAATTTGTTAGACCGTGAATATTATATTTATTATTTATCAAATAAATAATATTTATTATTCCAAGTTTATTAAATGTCAAGAAAGGTGTACAGGACAATCCATGGAAATCGATAATGAAAATGATATACTAAAAATCATTTAAATTAATATTAATTAATTTATTGATATTTATATTATCTATGAGACATGTGTATGTCAAAGAAATAGTAGTCGTGTTGTTGTTGTTATTATTATTATTATTAGATGTGGGGTTTTCTAAGGATTAAGTGATTGTTTAAGGGCCTTTGTGAAATTACCAATACTCCAAACCTATCTCTACATATACCCAATTATATAATTTTTGTTTGAGTGTAGAAATAATTTGGTTGTGCATAATGATTTACTCTCTAGATAATTCTCTCTATAAAGAATTTATCTAGGGTTTCTCTCAAGCTCGAGAGAATCTCTTTTACCTTCCTTCTCCTCTCAAGAATGGGAGACCTATAATCAATCCTTCAAACTTAAATAATTTTTTGGTGATCAAAGGGAGGAAAAAAGATGATATATTCCAACATATGACTAGAATGGATGTTCCAACACTCAATATTTTTATCAAAGAAAGTACTTAAGACTGAGGTAATTTTTTTATAAATTTAACAGGAAAGATCTTCTATCTTGTTCTAGGATTTTTTAATGATTCTTCATATATAATAAGGATACACATTGTTTTTCAATATTTTATTTTGTTTTATTCATTAGATATAATGAAAAACCATCATTAGGCATGGGCTTGACCAACTTCTATTGTGCCCAAAACCTTCAAAAACCAAACATCAAATATTTTTATTATTATTGTTATTATTGTTATTATTTATTTGATGTGCATAAAACTCACATATGATTTAAATAAAATTTATTAAATAAATTAATTAATAATTTTTAAATGATATTTAAAATATATCATTTCAAATTGACTCTTAACTCGATCCATCAATCATCCTCAATATTTTTCAAATCTTAAATAATAACTATTTATTTAAATAAATAAATAAAATTTTATTATTAAATAAATAAATAAATATTATATTCGCTAAACTATTAAATAAATATTTATTTAATATTCATGTAACAAAATAAATAATTATTTTTTACCTTGAAAATAAATAAATGATAAATGAAAATTATATATTTATGTAACTAAATAAATAATTACCTTATGAATAAATATTTATTTATGATACAACTCACATATATATTATTGTGAATAAATAGTCATTAAATTAATGTGATCAATAAAACATGAATAATTATTAAAGCAAAAATTGGGAATAATTTTTATTCAAATTTTTAGATTCAAATAGAATTTAACTAAGATTTTGGATGCACTTAGTGTGTGATCCTATAAGCCACTTTCTCAATGGAATTATATTAACTCGCCTAAATTTCAATATCAGTGTTTAACAAAACATTAAGGAACCCATAGAAAAATTGGTTAAAGTTGACATGAAAACATCATTCTACAAATTATTATCATGTAATATAATATCTTTGTCTCAATTTCTCATCAAACAGCTTACATGACTTGTGTCATCAATCTATATGCTTGATTTATCTTTCTTCGACTTTCAGAAATGAACAATTCAATATACTACCATGACTATGGATTTATTAGATGATTTAATTTCAATCAAAGGTCCAAAGATTTCTACTTTCATCAACTCATAAAAAAATCCTATTTTGATTTATTTATTATTTTCATATCACTCATAACACATCCAACATATCCTAACTCACTATGATCATATTTCATCATGGTTTTCATCAATACATCTAATTACATGACTCATGATATGAATTAATAATAATATAAAGTCTAAGGACTAATAAACACATTTGTAGATAAGAATACCCAATGTCACATACAACATATTAAATTTCTACATGTAGTTCTATTCTCGTAACTACCTCTCTTAGAGATTACCAAGTGTAAACTTCATGGGAAGAAGTTGCAATTTATTATGATCCCCCTACACCTGATATCTTATATCATCTATTTTTTGTTAGATATATTTCATCTGGCTATAAAACATATGTTTAAGAATATTTTCATAACACTTCAAGGTTTTCATCATAGAAGGGAACTACTATGACCTTTATATATGACAGATAATATTTGTAAATTATCACATTAATGTTATAAATAAGATTAATCATCATGTGATATGATATTTATTAATATTTAGGACATTGAATATATTAGTAATCAAAAGTAAAAAACTCATCTGGTTCTATGGAACCAACTCTGACAATCCCTCTAGGTATGGGTGTTGAACCTTATATCCCTAAACGGCATTGATCCTTATCCTTTTCCTTAGTGGTGACATAGTATTTTGGTGAGTTCATGCGTTCTAGTTGGGATAGAGGGGTGACTTATTGTGGGGTTTTTTCATTCAAATGTGTTGGTGTTTTACCCTATTTTTTCCCTTCTCATTGGTTTTTTCCTTATTATTAAATGGAATCTATTTGTATCATGTCTCATTCTAAAATCTGTAGCCCCTTATTGTTCTTATAGTCCTATGAGTTTTTCCCCTAGATCTTCCCTCTTGTTGTTCCTCATTTTTCTCTCTCTGGTATACTCTTAGGGTAACTACTTGATAGGTTCATTTAAGGTAATATTCTAGAGAAAATAGTATGTTTTGAAATTTAGAGACCTTGGATGAAGAAAATAAATATGGAATTGAGATGGTGGTGAAATTAGTTTTAAAGATTAGTCTATGCTCTGGTGTTTTTCTGGGAGGTGGGTAGTGTTTCGGCCTTTTGTTTTTTAGCTTAGTTGACTATGTGGAGTCGGTACACAATGATGACTATAGTGAATATAGTGGAGATGATGGTGCTTTATGGAAATGATGAATTGGTTTTCCAAAGGATAACCCTTGGCGGTGATATTTTCTAGCAGATGATATAGTTGGCATGTCATGTTGCACATCTTCAGGAGGATTGTAGATCAGGATCATGATATAAGGCATTGATGCGCTTCACTAGGGGAACCGTGACACTTTCTATACCTGGTCTTGGGATAATTGGTTGGTTTGATCCCTTTTTAATTATTTTCTATTGGGGAATGGTTTTTTAGTTGCAATGTGGAAGTAACTATTGGCCTGACTTGTAGTTATCACTCTACCTTTGTCGTATCATAACGTTTCTATCAATATTGGGTAGATTTTGTGTTTTTTATAGGTTTCTCGAGGGGTAAAGGGACTAATTAATAGTCTGGAGTGAGTGTGGACTTAGACTTATAGCTAGAAGAGATATAGGTAGTCCACCAGCTAGCGGATGAGGGCCACTGTCCAGTTGGTGTGATGTTGATAATAAGATAATACTATAGGAAATCCACCAAGTAGATTATGAGACCCACCATTTGGTTTTTTTAATTTTCATTTTTTGTTCATCCTATAGTAATCCCATCATCTATCCACTAAGACCCACTATTAAGCTGGTGAGGTTTCCCAGGGAATAGGAAATCTTCATGGCACCACCACCTAACTAGTAGCATCGCTAGATACGAGGTCCACTAGGGGATTATATGTATTTTTTTTTCGAAACACCCTTTTTATTATTTTATTACCCACCCTTAACCTTGAATCAACTCATGAAAACCCATATGTCCTTCTTGGTCAATTTTGACTTCTCTAATCTCAATTCTTGGTGGATATAAGTGTCATTCATCACGGTAGTTACTGATCGGTAAGTCTCTTATTCTTCTTGATATTTTTTCACAACTCGTCCTTCGGGGCCCGTGCCATGACTACCCCAAGCCCACCCTCCATAGGCCAGGGGCTGGTGACTAGCACCGAAAGGCGTATTCCCTAAAACGGGAAGGCATTGCCTTTAAACCTGTACAAACACACGGTCTGAGAACACAACAATAAGCAACTGTGAAGTAAACTACTATAGTAAAAGGAGTGTTGAATGTAAAAGGGGCTGGAATACAAGCCCAACTAAAAGTACGAGTACAACTGAAAAGTACGAATAAAATTGAAAGGAACAATACAACTGAAAAAGGGAAAACAACTACTAAGTCTTCCTATGAGGATCCTACCTAAAGGGTAGGTACAGATCGCCTCCTCAGCACTCCACGTACACCTGTCTCCTCCACATACCGCCTAGTCCTGGATCCCTCAAACCTCAGCACATCCGCTCTTCGTATGCACAAGACACAACAAGGTGCAAACATAGCCCGTGCAGGGATGAGTATAATGATACTCAGTATAGACCCTGAGACCCCTAAAGGTCTCTCAGAATTCTACAAGGAAAACCACAAAGCATGATCTCAATCACAAAGTACAAAGCAATAGACACAGGTCAATTATATTCTCAGCTCAAACTAGGTATATAACTCAGATAAATAGGATTATTATGCTGACCCACATAGGATTACTATGAAAGCTGATATGGAACCATGGATTATCTAGGCCTAGGAACAAGTAACATTCCCAATCACAACTCCAAACACCTCAGCTGCTGGAAAAATACTCCTCTAAAGAGTACAGTGGGCCTGCCGAGTCACACATAGGTGCTTCCCACTAACCTTGGACTACTGAGGTACTCCTCTTGTCAAGTACTATGGGTCTTCCGCGTCACACAAAGGTGCTCTCCACTATGGGTCTGCCACGTCACATAGAGGTGATCCCCCTCATGTCCTCCTGAGGTACTCCTCCTATCGATTACCATGGGTCTTCTATGTCACACAAAGGCGCTCCCCACCGTGGGTCTTCTACGTCACCCATAGGCTCTCCCCACTGGGCCATCCAGTCACTCCGAGTCGAAAGGTCAACAGTCGTTAAGTCTCAGCCGGACGCAGGGTTCCGTACGTGGTGCACTTGGGAGAACCGCTCCCTAAGCCATCGGTCATATTTAAAAAGGCACTAATTCGTGCAACGAAGTAACCTAATGATATGTCATGTCATAAGGGTTCCAACGCAATAGACAGCACGCCAATCGGACATCTGGTTTGTGCGTTATTGGCATTTCAGTGCCGAGGGATCGGTTAGATTCGGGTGCGATCCAACCCGGCCATACTCCAAGTTTCTCCAAAACTCTCATAGAGTAAGTCAAAAGTACATTCCCACTCCAAGGATCATGAGTCTTCAGACAGTTCATCAAAAGTACATCTGATTTAGAAGTTAGGGCATGTTTTCTATAAATGGTCGGTACTGGGTCAGGGTTCGGTCCTCCTCAGTCGAACCGGCCCAACCCGATTCGACATGGGCTGACTCAGGTCAACCTGGATCGACACGGCCTGAATCAGGTCTGACCTGACCAGGTTCAACCTGGCCCGCTGGGCTCGACCCGACCCGGCTGGTCCGCGGGTCAGTCGGTGGGCCGCGGGTCGGCCAGCTGGGTCGTGGGTCGGCCAACTGGGCGGCAGGTTGGTCTGCTAGGCTGACTCGGCGGTGCCACCTGCCTGGCGGCATGGGACACCAGGGATACCTGTACACGACGTGTCTAGGTAGGGCTGACGTGGTGTGGAGCCACGTCGCTGGGTCAACCCGTGGGGGTTGACCCAATGCGGCACCACATGGCGTCACGGGTCCTTTGTGTCGTGGCCAATGGGCCGCGACTTAGCCATCAGGTGCGCACCTTATCCGTTGACCTCCAGTCGATCTGGTGTCCCCTGCTCCTGCAGTGTCCAACGTAGGATGCGGCCTTGCTGCCACGTGATCGCGTCACCGAGTGCGCACCCCATCCCTCGCGGTTCCGTCGCGGCTGGCCAATGTGCCGACCGACCCCTCAAGCGGTGCGCGACGACATGTCGTACCGTCACCCACGGCCGGCCAGTGTGCTAGCCACCTTCCTCCAGTCATCGTGATTGACGATTCGCGACCTCCATTGTTCATCGGCGGTGTGTGACGACACACCGCACCTCCTCCGTGGTCGTTTGGTGTCGGCCGCTCTGATGACCGCTGCAGCTTTGTGTCATGGCCTCCTCTTACAACATGCATCAATGCGCTATCCCCAAGGTATCCTATCTATATCGCCATGTCGTCGGTGTTCCATGGAGGTGAAAAAATAGGAAAAGTAGCGGAGAGTTTGGCTTGGGTTCGTTAGGCCCACACCCTCTATGTTAGCTCACAAACATGAGGGGTTTAAGGGTTTAATAATCAATTTTATTAAACAACAATCAAAAACCCCACAATGTTACCCCGTAACAACCTCCCGTAAGAACGAATAAATTGAGGATCAACCCGTTAGTAGTTTGGTCCGCGTTCTTTATATTATACAAGAATGGGGAAGAGGAAAATATTTAAAAGCATAAACAAATAAACTCCCTATATCGTAACCTGTTGGAGAGCGCCTGCGGCTTGAAGGTGGGTTGGTGTTCTTTGTTCCAGCAACAGGTTCCCAATGATGTCGCTCGTATGTCATCCTCCAATTCATGGTTCGATGTCACCCGTCACCCCCCGCTGGGATCGGCTCTGTCTCTTAAGGGTCCAGTGTCGCGGTGCTCCTTCAGCACTTCGTTGCTTGGAGAAGTTGTGCCAGTACCTTCCCATAAGCTTCATATATATAGGATAGGGGGAGGGTAAGTAACGACGTTGGAGTTTAATGCGTATCATTAATTAGGAAGCTTCCTAATTCGCCAATGACGTCGTTACTTAGGATTGGTGGTTCAAGCCATTTATTTTCTTGACACATTGCTAACCTCACCCCTTTGCTTGTCCATTGGTGGATATGAAATAAAATAATAAAATTATTTCATTTCTTTTCTTTTAAAAAGTCACAAAACTTAACTTTTTCTCTAGACCTACTGCGGTCAATGTAAAGCCTCCCTTAAGCGAATTCTGATGATGCAGATTCAATAGTGCCCACTGATTTTTAATCCGAGCACTGGTTCAAAAGTTATAAAACACCGCTCATGCTTTTACTGAATGTACCCAAAAACAAGTTCAGAAAAGTATTAACAGACACCCTCGACCCATGCTGGTTGAGGTTAGGCTCTACCTAAGGGAAAAATGACCCAAATAACTCAACGGTACTCTCATATTTTTAATCCGAGTTACCATTTAGAAGTTATGAATTTTATAATAAAATAATTTTCACTTAATTATTTTATTTACGGTCAAAAACTAACTTTCACTGGTGGTCTGTGCCGGCCAATGTTAGTATCATCCTAAGGAAAGAATACCCTCACGAGTTCAGCGGTGGTCTCGTATTTTCAATCTGATTTACCATTCGTGAGTTATAAGAATTTGAAAAATAAAATAATTTTATTTAATTATTTTATTTACGGTTATGACATTTTCAGGTTTTCTCATAGGAGGCCTACACCGACTAAACTTAAGTCGCACCCAGGGTAAACCCGCCATCTTGAATGCAACGGTGCCATCATATTTCTGATCCGGGCAACCGTTTAAGATTTATTCCACTTTTTATGGAAAACTGCTTAGGCACGCTAATTAAAGCTTAAGAAAACTTTGACGGGTCATTCCAGGCACTCCGGGCCTCGGAATCACGCGCCGTTATATTTCACGGTCTCGAAACAATTCCATGTAAAAAAATTACATGGAAAAAATACAGGTCTTTACATTCTCATAACCTTAGGGATTTTCTTCCCTGAAATCCACAATATAGACTAAGGAAACAAAAGGGGTACTGAGCACGAATCTGAGCCTCCCGCTCCCATGTGCTCTCCTGGAGGTTCCTGTGTTGCTAGAGAACGTGCACCAGAGGTATCGACTTCCCACGAAGGACCCACTATTGTTGATCCTAAATCTCTACTGGAACCTCCGTAAACATCTAACCATCATCTAAGTCTAGCTCACCATGGTCGATGACGTGAGATGGGTCATGTTAGGACCAAAAGGGCCTAATTACCCTGAGAGGGGGGGTGAATCAGGGTATGGATATTCTATTTTCAAAATTATTTTTTCCCCACTGGATTTTGACCTCTATATTATAAGGGTCACTTTGTTTGCTCTTATGTGCTTATTTTGATCACTTCTTTTTATCTTTATTTGATGGTTATGCTTTAGATGCAGTGCAGGGACGCAACCAGGCAGACATAGAGATTTTTACTTGGTTCACCCTCACTGGGCTACGTCCAAGGAGCATACAACAACGATTTGCCGCTATACCAAATCCACTAAAGCACACTGCCAATAATGTTCGGCCTAGATCACTTCTATGCCTAGGACCACTGCCTTTACAATGTTTAGGGTTAGCTCACTACTTTCCCAAGGGTCACTCCCTATTCCTCTCTCTCTGGCTCACTGCCGATTGAAAGGATAACCTTCTTCCTCTTCCTCTACTCACTACACTTGGACGGGATCCACTCACAGTTTATTGACCTATAGGTCTCTTCACTTTCATGAATATATGCATCATCAACTGTTGATAGATGCTCTATTGAAGTCCAAATTTCATCCAATGATGAATACCCCTTTGCCTCTAAACACTAGGAAATTCATTTGGAAATACCTTTGTAAATCACCCTACTTCACGAGGCTACCAATTTTGTGAAGCTCAAACAAACCTTCACGAAGCTCCTACATTTTCACGAAGCACTCTCAAGAATCACTCTCGCAAAGCACTCTCGCGAATCTCAAGTCTTCGCAGAGAGACTTCCCTTGTGAAGCTCACTGGGCCAACGTAGAGTTCGCAACTTTTGCGGAGCTAGAATATCTGTCGTGAAGCTCTTCTTTGGCAAAGCACACTGCCTTCGCGAACCACCTTCGTGAGCCAAGAGCAAAAATATTTTCTCTGAAAATTCTCTCTACTTCTCCCAATGGGGTCGAGGTGTATTTATAGGCGATTCCACCGACCCTTGAACGTTCCTTGTGAAGTCAACACCACATCATATCAAATCGCGAAGCTCCAAAGTTCCCGCCGAAATTCTCTCAAAATCACAAAGCACCACGGAAATTTTTTGATCGCGGAGCTCGTCGTAATCACGGAGCATTCTATCATTTACTTCGCACCTTCTCCATGAAGCTCCCTCACAATTCCCTTCGCCGCCGTGATGCTCTTTAGTGCTTTTATTCACTAAGCTCATCGTAATTGTGAAGCATCACCGTCAAAATTCCTATGGTCTTCGCGAAATCCAATCCATGAAGCCTATCTTCACGAAATTCATGCCTTTTCCATATTTAAATTAGATTTTCAAGGATATCGACTTTTCGCGATACTCACCAAACTCCAAATTTTGGACCCCAAAAATTTGGAAAATACTAGAAAATGACACCACCTTCTATATGTTATTTTTGTACCACCTCCAGATCATCCATTCCTTTGTCATGGTTCTTTGTTAACATGGATTTTCAACAACAATGCTGGAACTTGACAATTCACTATAGAAACCTACATTTTCAATAAACACAATCAACCCAAAAATGGTGCAATGTTACCTTGAGGGATTTTTTCCCAACAATATCCCCCTTTGGGTTTGTTGACAACTCTTCTCAAAATGATTTTCTGTATGTTGATACCTCACTGAGACTCCATCCTTCACCTCTTGTGATTCAGATAGCGACCAGAGATTCACTCACCACATACTCTAAGCCCACATGAGCAATGCTCGTCATGAGAAACAAGAGTAGTATGAAAAGTTCATCAATGAATCACTTCATTTTAGACACCATCTGTTGAAACCCAATGGATACCAATTTCTAAACTGATACCAATTGTTGATACCAATCGGATACCAATTGTCAAACTGATACCAATTTTTGATCATTGTAACCCTTCTCACACCATTCCAACATCACTCTTCTACTTTTATCACGAAACTTAGCTATCGTGATATCTAATCTTTGATTGATCACTTCTAGCATCATCAGATTTAAAATGCTCCCCTATCTCATTGCTATCCCCCTATCTCGATTCTCCACCTGTCAGCTTCTCCATGTGTCTTTTACTAAGACATTTCTCCATTTCTTAGCCATAATCTCTCCCCCTTGAGAAGTCACTATTTCTACCCCTTTGTCAACGAACCCAAAGGTCACCCCTTTGCAGTCTGAAACATTGGAAATAACATATATTAGTGCATTAGAGAAAAACATGCAATATCTCGGGGAGAGGGGGGTCTCACATCCACAATTTTTCAAGTGCAGGGAGTCGACTGAACTCCCAGAGCCAGTAGATGCCTCTCAAAAGATTCCTTGGGTAAGGCCTTTGTCAGAATGTCTGCAACCTGTAACTCTGTAGGCACATACTCCAACATCACAATTCCCTGCTCAACCTTCTCCTTGATAAATTGATACTTTATCTCAATGTGCTTTGTCCTTGAGTGATGGATGGGATTTTTTCTGAGATTTATATCACTTGATTTATCACACTGGATTCCAATCAGAGACTTCACTTCAATGCCCATATCATCAAGCTGCAGATTCATCCACAATAATTGTGTGCATGGTTGAGTGGCCTCAATATACTCAGCTTCTACGGTGCTCAATGAAATTAAATATTGCTTCTTTCTTAGCCAAGAAATACAGTCTACCAAGATAGAATGCACCTCTTAACGTTGATTTCCTGTCATCCGCTGAACCGGACCAATCTGCATCAGTATATCCCAATAACTCTGTTTGAGATATTCCATTATACATCAAACCAAAATCCATCGTGCCCTTGATATACTGAAGTATTCTTTTCACTGCAAGCATGTGGATTTACTTAGTATTACTCTGATATCTCACTGCTTGGCATGTGGAAAAAATAATGTCAGGACTTTTCGCAGTTAGGTACAATAGACTTCTAATGATTTTCCTATACTCTATGATATTAACTTCCTTGTCATCCTCATCTTTGGACAGTTTCATTCAGGTAGCAACCAGATTCTTCATCTCCTTGTAATTTTCCATTCCAAATCTTCTCAAAACCTCCTTATCATATCCGAATGTAGAAATTAATGTTCCATGCTCTCGGTGCTTGTTTTAGTCCATATAACCCCTTCTTCAGCTGACAAACCTTGTTCTCATCCTCATTAATGAGAAAACCATATAGCTTCTCAATATACACATCTTTCTCTAGAACCCCATTCAAAAATTCTGATTTTACATCCTTCTGAAAAACTTTGAACTTCTATTGCACTGCAATGGCTAGGAATAATCTGATTTTCTCTAGGCTTGAAACTGGTGCAAAAGTCTCATCAATATATGTTCCCTCTATTCTGGGAGTATTCTTTTCACACTATTCGTGCTTTTTTTCGAGTCACTATTCCATCTTCATTCATCTTGTTGCAATAGACCCATTTAGTCCTGATGACATTTTTATCTGCTGGCCTCGAAACAATCTCGCATGTCTGATTTTTTTTTTCTGAATCAGCATTAGCCACTTCTTCTCCACATGTGTTTCTTTCCTCCCCATCACTTTCATTAGTAAATTTCTCAATGTTTCATTTTTCAGTGGCATCATTTATTTCAACTACTTTTATGAGCTTTGTGTTGAAACATTGTGGATATCCTCTCAAAACTTCTTAGTATCCTGAAAACAGTCAGCTGATACCAGAATGTTAGAGCAAAATAGATAAGCATGAGATGCATGATTATTGCTGCTTCTCCCGCAATATGTCATCTCTTGATAGACAACACCTGAGCTGGATCATCCACTTATTTCTTTGATGGGTCTTGCATCTGATTATGATATTGAATTCTCCCCTTATGCTAAGAAACACATACTTTGGTTAGGACCACTATTTAGACCCATAACCATTCTTCTCCACCTGCATCATTTATACCGATCTGGAACTCATCTTTGAGCCATTAACAAAATCTCTAATCCTACTGAGTTGAAACTTGGTGTAGGAAACAAGTTATAAAGTTAATAACACAATCACTTCCTAATGTGCTCTATTTCTCCCTTTATTATTAAAATGTGGTACTTGATTTTGAGTCAATTGAAACTCCAAAGCATATCAATTCTCCACTTTTCATCTTTAGATGCCACTTCCCCTTGGATCGTATCTCCCTAAAACCTGAAACGCGAATCATCAGTTAATAGCATTTATATACATAGGGAGAGGGGGTTTATTTCTGGAATCCTCAAGGTGAGGATTGTGGTTGATCCTAATGGGTCAACCCATTGATTCTTTATTGCAGGGCATCACACTCCTTCCTTGCTTCTTCTAGTTGCCAAGCCAAATTAAACTGCTCTGTCCATATGACTAAGCATTCATCACCCACATGTTGAGACTTTTTCTGATATGTAGATTATGCAGGCCTATCCTTTCTCAACATTTGGGGTTTAAACCCACTGGTATACATTTCCTTCTTTGGTGTTCCACCAATATGAAACCCCCCCTGATTCCTTCTCTGAGTAGGAATATCTCTGCTTGTCATCTTCCCTTGCTTCTTCCTCCATTGAAGGGATCTTCCCCTTTCCTACAATTCTCTTCATGGCACACAACGTGTGAATTTTTCAATACATTATTTGTTAATATTTCTTTTATCAGATATCTGAGTCACCACGCTGTTTTGTGATGGTGGTGATTCATTCACTAAATGTACATTCTTCTTTCTCATAGCTGTAGAATCTCCTCCCTTTTTCTTCCAGATTTTTCATGTTCTTTTTGAGTGATCTGTTGTGAGTATGACATAGGAGGTCACTGATACACATTTCATTCAGCTCCATGTGATTCCACTGAGTCTCTTAGCCTATTCTTCAACTTACCACTTTTTCTCCTAGTTCATAATTTCTTATTATGCATCACTGGAGTCAAGAATCTTTTTTCTAGTTCCTTTTCCTTCTCTGATTTCTTCTTACTGCAATATCATGAAAAATGTTCATGATTAGAACATATGAAACATCTTCCATTAAAAGCATACCTCATTTCGTTATCTCTCAGCCGAGATATTGATGCAGCTTGAGTTCTTCCTCTGATATTGAGATCCTCAGCTTCCTGACACATATTCATGGTGTGTCCCATTCTTCCACAGTAATAGCATATAATTAATGCTTTACTTAGAGAGACTCTTCTCTCTGATTTCTCATGATGCTTCTTCTTATTCTCTGATTTATTATAGTTTTTGTTTTTACAACATGAAATGTATTCATGAGCCTCTGAACAAAATCTTGATGTGTGGTCATGAATCCTGCAGAAATAGCACATGTTGTCACTACTTCTTGTAACTATCCTTTTATTCATGTCTCTAGCACCTACAAGATTTCCTTCACTTATGGAACTATTCACGGCTCTCTTTCTGTCATGCATATAAGTGGTATTATCATATCCAATTCCAGATTTTCCCAAAATGGATGGCCTTTGGGATGATACAATACTTTCATGCTTCTTCTCTAAAGTATCATATTTAGCTTTCATTTCATCATCACCCACTGAAGGATAATCAAATAGCAAGTGCAAGGAATAATTTAACTTGGGATTGTCTTTGGAGTTAGATTTTTCCATTTCTTTCTTGACTGATTCTATCTCTTTCTCCAGTTTATAAATCTTTTTATCTCTTGATTCAAGTTGAGCATTGAGTTATTTTTTGAGATTCTTCCTACTACTCATCTCAACTTCCAATTCACATGTCAGCTTATTTACCATTTCAATTTTCTCCTTTACTTTCAATTTTTCTTGAGAAACAAAATCAGAACAGCATGAATTCTCTTGTTGTAGCCTTTGATTCTTTTGAAGTAGTTATGATAGCTGTGTAGTTAGATCATCATATCTGGATTTCAAATTTTGAATCTCATCTAAGTTCAGATTCTTTCCCTTGACATCAAATTTTTATTTTTCTATCTTTTTATATCTCTTTCGCAGTTCTTCATCTTCAGAATCATTCTTCTCCCTCATATCAGTATCTACATCAATAAGCCTTTGATTCAAACCTCTTATCCTTTTTATCTCAGTTTTTAGTGATTGGATCTGAATATCTTTAGATTTAATTTCATTAGTGAATTTCTGATCCAATTCTTTCTCTTTGTGGACAACTTCAACTTTTCAATTTCAGGTAGTTTCTTCATCATCAGTAGTTTCAACATCACTTGGCATGTCAGGTTCTTCACTAATTCCTTCAGCATCATTGAATGAGTAAGTATTTTCACTATATGATTCATCCAAATCATTATTTTTCTCACTACATGATTCCTTTAACTGAATCACACTCTTTCCATTGACACTTCCACACTGAGGAATTTCAAAATACTTCTGCTTCTTCTTTGATGTTTTTCCCTTTACCATGGAACACCATGATAAGAGAAGACTGATAACCACACAAATCAACTACACCAAGTGAGATCAAAAAAATATGATAAAAGCAACCTTCCCTCTGATACTAATTTTTAGGAAAAAAGGGGCCTAGTTACCCTGATAGGGGGGTGAATCAGGGTATGGATATTCTATTTTCAAAATTCTTCTTTCCCCACTGGATCTTGACCTCTATATTATAAGGGTCACTTTTTTTCTCTTATTTTTTTTGTTGATCACTTATTTTTATCTTTATCTCATGGTTATACTTTAGATGCAATGCAGGGACGCAACCAGGTAGACACAGAGATTTGTACTTGGTTCACCCTCACTGGGCTATGTCCAAGGAGAATACAACAGCGATGTTCTGCTGTACCAAATCCACTAAAGATCACTGCCAATAATGTTTGGGCTAGATCACTTCTATACCCAGGCTCACTGCCTTTACAATGTTTAGAGTTATCTCACTTCTTTCCCAATGGTCACTCCCTATTCCTCTCTCTCTGGCTCACTGATGATTGAAAGGATAACCTTTTTCCTATTCCTTTTCTCACTGTACTTGGAAGGGATCCACTCACAGTTTATAGACATGTAGGTCTCTTCACTTGCATGAATATATGCATCCTCAACTGTTGATAGATGCTCTATTGAAGTCCAAATTTCATCCACTGATGAATACCCCTTTGCCTCTGAACACTTGGCAATTCCTTTGGAAATACCTTCACAAAGAACCCTACTTCGTGAGGCTCCCAATTTCATAAAGCTCAAACAAGACTTCTCGAAGCTTTTTCATTTTCGTGAAGCACTCTCGTGAAGCACTCTCGCGAAGCTCAAGTCGTCGCAGAGTGAATTCCCTCAAAAATCTCACCGATCCAATGAGGAGCTTGCAACATTCATGGAGCTATAATAGCTGCTACGAAGCTCTTCTTTCGTGAAGCACAC
This sequence comes from Viscum album, assembly GCA_963277665.1. Classification (NCBI taxonomy): domain Eukaryota; kingdom Viridiplantae; phylum Streptophyta; class Magnoliopsida; order Santalales; family Viscaceae; genus Viscum; species Viscum album. Next base: position 824,542,669 of record OY728129.1, read on the forward strand.
TACCATTGCGAACCACCTTCGTGAGCCGAGAGAAAAAATATTTTCTTTGAAAATTCTCTCTACTTCTCCCGAGGGGGTCGAGGTGTATTTATAGGCGATTCCACTAAACCTTTAACCTTCCTCGCGAAGTCAACGCCACGTCATTTCAAATCGTGAAGCTCTAACGTTCCCGCCGAAATTCTCTCAAAATCGCGAAGCACCATGGAAATTTTCCAATCATAGAGATTTTCATAATCGCAGACCATTCTGTCATTTACTTCGCGCCTTCACCGCGAAGCTCCCTCGCAATACCCTTCGACGCTGCAATGCTCTTCAGTGCTTCCGTTCGTGAAGCTCATCGTAATTGTGAAACATCACCATCAACATTCTTCTGGTCTTCGCGAAATCCAATCCATGAGGCCTCTCTTTGCAAAATTCGTGCCTTTTCCATATTTAAATTTGATTTTCAAGGAAATCCACTTTTCGCGATGCTCACCAAAATCCAAATTTTGGAACCCAAAAATTTGGAAAATACTAGAAAACAGCACCAATTCTATCTATTCTTTATGTACCGCCTCTAGATCATCCATTTCTTTGTCATGGTTCTTTGTCAACATGGATTGTCAACAACATCGCTAGAACTTGACAATTAACCATCGAAACATGCTTTGTCAACAAACACAATCAACCCAAAAATGGTACAATGTTACCTTGAGGGACTTTTTCCCAATAGGTCGTGCACGTATCTCCTCAGCTGGGATACATGGAAGATGTCATACACCCTCTCCAACTGTGGTGGAAGTGCCAAGTGGTATGCCATCTCGCCTAACCTCTGAAGTATTAGAAATGGCTCGATAAACCTCAGAGATAACTTACCACCTCGGCCAAATCTCTGTAGTCCCCGTTGAGGAGAGACTCGCAAGAAAATGTGGTCCCCCTCCTAGAACTCCAGAGGTCTCCATATCTTGTCAGCATGTAAATTATGTATGCTATATGTAGTCTTAATATGCTCCTAGATGGTTTGTACCTTCTCAGTGGTATCCCGTACCAACTCTGGACCCATAAGTGTTGAATCCCCTAGGTCTATCCAGAATAGTGGTGATCTGCAATGTTGATCGTATAGGGCCTCGAATGGTGTCATACCGATGGTGGAGTGATAATTGTTGTTGTATGTGAACTCCACCAAGGGCAAGTGATCCTCCCAACTATGGATATAAACTAGGACGCATGCACATAGCATGTCCTCTAGTGTCTGTATGGTCTGCTCTGTCTGACCATCCATCTGAGGATGAAAGGTGGTGCTCAAATCCAGCTAAGTCCCGAACTCCTCCTGTAATCCCTTCCACAACCGGGATGAAAAATGTGTTTCACGGTGAGAGACGATTGTCGATGGCACCCCATGGAGTTTCACAATCTTCTGTAATTAGAGGAATCATAAGCCCTCTATCGATCCCTTCTCTCGGATAGGTAGGAAGTGGGCCGACTTGGTGAGTCGGTCAAAGATCACCCAAATGAAATAATGTCTCTTGGATGTACATGGAATCCCAATCACAAAGTCCATGTAGATCCCATCCCACTTCCACTCCGGCACCTCTAGAGGCTGATCTAAGCCTGCTAGAACCTGATGCTCGGCCTTCACTTACTGACAAGTGAGGCACCGTGAAACAAACTCTGCCATTGCCTTCTTCATCCCTGACCACTAGTGTTGACGACGGAGGTCCTGGTACATCTTCGCCACAACAGGATGTACTACCAAAGGGGACGTATGGAACTCCCTCAAAACCTCATCTCAAAGCACCACTAGTACCATGGTATGTCCTCTAAAGGGGATGACGTGATCTCCACCATTACAAAATCCATCAGGTGCCTGTCCTGAGGATATCTGAGCATGTCGAGCCTCACAGTCAGTGTCCTCAAGTTATGCCTCCCTAACTCACTGAAGGAGTGGGGGAGTGACTGTCATAGACTAGAGGTAAGATGCTCCTTCATTATCCACAAAGGGTTCCCACAACGCAACTAGCTGCTCTGATGCCTCACTCAATAGTTGTAGACCAGAGCTCCTGCTGAGTGTGTCTACCACCATGTTCCTCTTCCTAGGAGTATAGACTATCTCCAAGTAATAGTCTTAGAAAAACTCTATCCATCATTGCTGTCTAAACTTTTGAAAGCTCTATTGACACTTCTTTATCCATAGAAAAGGCTCCAACTTCTTCATCAAATCTGACAAGGGTGTCGCTACCCTAGATAAGTATGGTTCAAAACTCTGGTAGTACCCAGCCAAAGTATATGCCCCTCTCCTTTCGGGGAGGTAATCCTAGAGACATATTTTGAAAAGTTGTCCCCACACTCTGCCACTCCTGGTGAGAACTGAAAACCCAAAACTCCCGCTACCACGAGGGTAAGGCTGGCCGACTGAAGAGTGATCGACTACACCCTCCTATGCATGATTTTATCCTATGCTGCCCGGGTTTACTTTTTCTCCAACCAAGTAAAACCCCATTCCAACGTTATAGATAAACCACAACCTTTTTTTCCTAATACAATCAATCTGAATATGAATCTGTGGATGACCAGTCCATACCCAAACTAACATCATAAGGCCTTGACACTCTCACCAAGATCTTCCAACTGAAACTCTCACCCCAAGGGTCAGATCACACCATCGGAATAAGTGTGATTATTGAGTCTCCTCCCAAAGGTATCTCCAGACGTGAGGGTCAAGTCAATGGTTTAACCGGAAACTCTAGGTCTTGGACAAGATTTGTGGAAGGAAGGCATGATTGGTACCTATGTATATTAATACGAAAGCTAGTAGTAGAAATAGATTGTACCTAGAATCATTCCTAGATCCCTTGGGTCACACTCCTTGACTGCATGCAGCCACTCCCTTCCCATGTCCTCCAACTCCCTGAGCCTGGTGGGGACCACATAGGGGGGTGGTTGTAACATGTCAAAAACTACACCACCTCATGCTGCTCTCCTAACTCTGCTTCCACGTCAGCAGCCCTGCAGATTTTTCTATCCCTATCACATACTCTTCTCAAAACATTTTACACGCCCAAGTCTCTGAGACTAGCATCAGTTTTTTGCTTTCCCACTACTAACATTCACTGGCTGTATACGCTCATCCAAAGAACATTCAACCACAAAGGTTCTCTCTAGCACCGTAACATAATTAGAAATGCATAGAGTAATAGTATTGGCTCGGATGTCCTTAAGCACATCTTTCTCAGAAGTCTGAGTTCTGAAGAACTGATCATATTGTATTCATCGAGTAGTAGGAATGGTCAGTATGCCTTGATGAATACTCAGCTACCGACATGTTGTCTTGCCAAAGCTGTAGAAGCTCTAGGGAACTCTCATCCACCTCATCAAGACAGTCCTTAGCCTCCTGTGAGTTTAAATCACATCAGAACCTGAGGGGTATCTGGTGCTGAAACACGTGTAAGGAACTAATCCTACATGTGTCCTCTACCAGTACTGTCGGTTGTAAATGTTGACCAACAGGTAGTGATATACCTGGCGCACTACCCAAAGGTACCATATCGGGTAACGGTCCAAGTACAGAAGACTCATTACCCTGAAGACCATCCTCATGGTCATTTACTGGAAAATACTAACAGCTAGGATCACCATCTACTCAACTGGTGTCCCAACTAAGCAAAAAAACTCTAGCCATAGCCTCCAGCCAGTCCTCAGCTGCCTGGGAATCTGTCTCGCCTCAAAACCTCAGAGGCCTCTGCTGCTAGAACTTGTGCAACGTGCTTAGTCGGCGTGCACCCTCTACTGGTGGGGCTGGTAGAAATTGCTACCCAATGGGTGGTTGTGCTACTGGTGCACCACCCGAAGGTGCTAACACCGTAAGAGGGCCCTGCACCGAGGCCTCATCGCTTAGTGGGCCGTCATCGTGTACTCTCCTGAGAATCCAAGATGGTTGTCTATGAGATGACATCCTGATAAGGAATAGGTGCACCACATTCATTATGTTATACCTGGTGAGCCGACTCAAAGAAATCATAAGAAATGTTTTTCAAAAAACACACGCAATCAGTGTTTTCATGCACCGAGTCAGAAATCAGAATTCAGGGTCATGGTGTATGGATACGTCAGCCGTTGCACCAACACTGGACTCCCTGAACTGAAAACCACACTCAAAACACTTAACACTATTTCCACACAGAAAATATCAGAGTCTTAGTTCATCGGTAGAACCGACTCCTCTGATACCACTTTTTCACGACCCATCCCCCAAGGCCTATTCCATGACTACCCCAAGCCCACCTTCCATAGGCCAGGGGCTAGAGACTAGAACTAAAAGGTGCATTCCCTAAAACGGGAAAGCATTGCCTTTAAACCTATACAAACACATGATCTGAGAACAAAACAAGAAGCAACTGTGACATAAACTGCTGTAGAAAAATGAGTGCTAAAAGTAAAAGGGGCCAGAATAAAAGCCCAACAAAAAGTATGAGTACGACAGAAAAGTACGAATACAACTAAAATAAACAATACAACTGAAAAAGGGAAAACACCTAATGAGTCATCCTCTGAGGATCCTACCTGAAGTGTAGGTACAAATCACCTCTTCAGCAATCCACAACCGCCTATCTCTTCTACGTACCACCTAGTCCTAGCTCCCTCAAACCTCAGCCTAGCCGCTCGTCGTCTGCACAAGACACAACAAGGTGAAAGCATAGCCCATGTAGGGGTGAGTATAATGATACTCCGTAGGGACCCCGAGACCCCCGAAGGTCTCTTAGAATTCCACATGGAAAACCACAAAGCATGATCTCAACCACAAAGTACAAAGAAATAGACACAACTCAATTAGAGTCTCAGCTCAAACCAGGTATACAACTCAGAGAAATAGGATTATGATACTGACCCACACAGGATCACTATAAATGATGATATCCAGCCACAGATTCTCTAGGCCTAGGAATAAGTAACATTCCTATTCACAACGTCGAACACCTCATCTACTAAAGAACTCCTCATCTAAAGAGTATAGTGGGACTTCCATGTCATACAGAGGCACTTCCCACTAACCTTGGACTGCTAAGGTACTCCTAGGGTCGAGTACTGTGGGTTTTCCGCATTACACAGAGGCGCTCCCCACTGTGGGTCTACTGCGTCACACCGAGGTGCTCCCCCTCATGACATGTTGCGGTACTCCTCCAATCGAGTACCCTGGGTATCCACATCACATAGAGGTGATCCCCGTCATGGGTCTACCATGTCACACAGAGGCGCTCCCTGCTGGACCATCGAGTCACTCCAAGTCGAAAGGTCAACAATCATCAAGTCTCAGTCAGTCACAGGGTTCCGTACATGGTGCGCTTGGGAGAACCGCACCCCAAGCCATTGGTCATATTTAAATCAGAAAAAAGTCTCAAAAATAGGTAACCTGATTATCCTCTGTGTCATAAGGGTTCCAATGCAACAGACATCATATCAATCGGACGCTTGGTCTGTGCGTTATTGGTATTTCAGTGTCGAGGGCCTGGTTGGATTCGGGTGCGATCCAACCCAGATGTACTCCAAGTTTCTCCAAAACTCTCGTGAAGTAATTAAAAAGTAATTTCTCACTCCAAGTATCCTGACGCCATAGACGGTTCATCAAACAGACATCCGGTTTAGAATTTAGGGCTTGTTTTGTGTAACTGGTCGGTAGTGGGTCTGGGTCCGGTCTGCCTCGGTCGGACCAGCCCGAACCAGTTCAGCATGGGCCAGCCTGGATCAAACTGGATCGACCTGGACCAACTCAGTTCCAACCCGACCCAGGTCAACCCGGCCTGCTGGGTCGCGGGTTGGCCCGCTGGGCGGCGGGTTGGTCAGCTGGGCAGACCCGGCAGTGCCAACCCCTGGCGGCACGGGCTGCTAGGGATACCTAGACGTAGTGTGTTCGGGTAGGGCTAACGAGGTGTGGATCCACATCAATAGGTCAACCAACAAGGGTTGACCTAATGCAACACCGCGTGGCCCCACGGGCCCTCCATGCCGCAGCTGATGGGCCACGGCTTTGCCGCTGGAGCGCGCCCCGTCCACCAGCCGTCGGTCGATCCGGTGGCCCCTGCTCCCACAGCGGACAACGCAGGCTGCGGCCCTGCTACCACATGGGCGCGCCCTACCCCTTTCGGTTCTATCGCGGCCGACCGGCATGCCAGCTGGCCTCTCCAGCGGTGCATGACGAAGCACCGTACCATCACCTGCGGTCATCCGGTGTGCCGGTCTCCTTCCTCTAGTCGCCACAGCTGACGAGTTGTGACCTCCTTTGTTCATCAGCGGCATGCTACACCTCCTCCACGGTTATCTGGTGTCAGCCACTCCGATGACCACCGCGGCTTTGTTTTGCAGTGTAACACCCCGAGCTTCCACGATACGCTTCTCATTCAATAATGCAATAGCTTGCATTGTACGCAACTTGGAGTTCTAAAACACCGTGACTAATCAAAGTAGCTGTTATGAATAGTAATAACCACTTTTTAAAATTATAGAAATTTTATATTTCAAAATGGACTTCATTTTTGTATTCGGAATATCAAAATTAGCCTATGTTGAATTTTTGGTATTTTTCTGAGAACTTCTATTTTTATGAATAGTGAAAAATACTTAAAAACAACTTTTTTAATCAAAATAATTTATATTGATAAATTATAATATTTAGTGGTTTTAAATTATAATTAGAATATATTTTTACCATTTTATTAAATGGTGGTCATTAGAATTAATTTAACATTGAAATTGGACATAAACAATTGCCAATCTTTTGATATAAATTGTTTCTTAAAAACACGCTATTTGTTGTAACAGCGGGAATTAATTATAAAATTAATTAATTCAACTTATATGTTTGGAATTTTGTAAAATAGACATCATTTTTGAATTCAGAATATCAATTATAGCTTAGGGTTAAATTTTGGCCTTGTTTTGAAAAACTTCAATTTTTGATGAATAGTGAAACCACTAAGTGGTAGTTAAATAACTGATTTTTCGTTTAAATGAAATATTACCACTTCTGTGATTTGATTTTCAAAAATCCTACATACATGGTTGTCATTAAGAAGTAAAATGTGGTTCAATGATATTAAAATAATTTTTTGGTGAATAGTAACTTTTAAGTTCTTAATCGCGATTAGAGGTAATTAGTGTAGTTTAAGGTACAAATAATGTTTTAATAATATGAGATGAGCATGAAACTTGTCCTACTCCTATTGGATGAGTCATTGCCGACCAAGACAACCCATGGGTCAACTTGGGGACCCCATGGATCCACTTTAGTTGTAAAATGACATTAATATATATTTATTTAATGTTAAAATTAAATTGACACAAACATGAGTTATTTTACTAAAACAGTTTTTAAGTGGGGTTACACAAGTCCAAATTTTGACTATAAATATTAATTAGAAAGATAAAAATATTTCCTACATCATAGTATTTTTATTATAATTTTTAGACATTACATAAATTAAATTATTTATGACATCATTATGATGCAGCGATAACCTCATTATTTAACGATTTTAATAAAATGAAAAGATAATGTAAAATCCAAGGCTCACACTTGTCCAAAGACTATTGTATGGGTATATTGCGAACCCTTATCACCTTAGACATGAATTATATAAGTGTGGGACCTTTATAATCCGAAAAGCATTGTGTAATAATGTAACATTTCAATCTTTCCAAAAGAGCCCCTCCTCTCCACTTATAAAAGGCCCCCACCTCTCCCACCTTATTCACACCTTCAAGCCATTTGGCTCGGCCAACCTCTGCCCAAATAATCTCCCAACATCCCTCCCTTACTCCTAGAATCCTCACTTTGGGCAGAATTCATCCCAAGGAAGCCTTTGGCTCAAATCAAAAAGAGCTACCCTATTTTTAAGGTAATGTCTTCTCTAATGTTGTTTTGTTTTATTTTTCTTCTCCAACCCCCTAAACTCTTTTTATTCATTTCTTTTGTAACAAAAATAGTATCCTAAATATACTATGATGTTGTTATAAGAATTATTAGAGCTAAACTTACACACACCTACATCTAATGGTTAAAGAACATACGGTTTCTGTGGATGGCGAATTTCTGCCTCACGAAACGATGATTGTTCAACACTCATATAACACCTTCAAAGGTGGCCATTAAGATGTCACTATTTTTATATATGATATATAATATGTTTATGTTTTACTTATGATTCTGTATTTCTCATTTATGGCATACTTTATGATTTCCATTATGGGTAAAACGCGATAATTTCATTTTAGGAAGTGCGGACTACCGCCCCCTCAAAGTGATTTGAATCGTTAATGCCATATGTGGGATGTATAAAGGATGGAGTAAATGGTATTATACACTATATTATACTGGAATTATATTATACATTTATATCATTATGATTTCGTTCCATTAAATTGAAATGAAAGTAGCGTTCATGCATACCTACGGCTTACCGTCTCCATGAACGGTGCATTTCATTTCTTACCTCTAAATGTTACGTAATATTATAAATGAATGTATATACTGGATATATAAGATATATATGACATCTAAATCATGAATATAATTCTGGAGATAATGGATATTCTACCACATAAACAACTTGTAATTATAAGAAGTTTATTGTTGACTCAAGTACCCAAAGATCGACAAAACGACCGTTATTAACTTAAATAATTACATAATGTTCATATCATTGTAATAAGTGATATAATAAGGATAATGAAATTGAAAATGGTTCTTAATAAGGTATATATTAACTCTAGTTTATTATTCAGGAGTTTAAAGAATGGTTGGGTCAAGTCAGACACGAGGTAAGGGAACTTCTTAACCCAACTTCCATTCTTTGGGTTAATCTCCTACTTTCAAATTATGTCATGATATTATTATGTCCTATTTTGTATATTTACTTTATATATGTGTACCTATAGTGAATACACATAATAGATCTATTTTATTTTAAAAATGATCTTTTTAGGGACTTCGTCTCAATCTCCTTTCATTGAGGCATATTTGGTTTTATACACAACTTTCTTTTATACGGTGTATAAACCCCTTTGACTTTTACATTTATTCAAAAGGAATCTTTTTTTTATACGAAGCGTTTTACTAAACGACAAAAAGGGAATGTTTTTCTTTCCGTACATATGCGGCGACAACGACTTCTCCGCCGCCGTGACCATTATTTGAGTTTCGGCTTCCTCTACAAGCCATCATTTTTTTTGATGAAAAATAAATACAAAGTTTTAACTTTCTTTTATTTTGGTATTGAAAATGGTTTTGAAAGCGTTTTTATTATATCAATGTGTTGTATTGATATCTTGTGATTGAAATGTGGAAATGTTATGTTTCCTTTATGCATGTTTTATGTGATACGATTATGTTATGGTTTATGATATGTTTAAACCTATTAATATGAGGAATGTATTGGACTTAATAAGTGACGGGTGGAGCCCGCTATAGCTCCTCGATGCATCGGTAGGTCTCATGAGACAACTAGACGTGGAATTGGCCGAGGCCCTTTCCCAATTTGATTTATGGTTTTGGACGAGGCCTTAATCATTTTAGACGTCCTGGCCGAGGCCTTGACAAAATGTTTCAGAATGTCTGGCATTATACATTCCCTCATTATGAAAGTGGTTATTGATATTGCATGTGATTATTCGACTAGTAGAATATCCATGTGAGTAAGTAAATGGCATTATTTAATTTTATTTTTGCCATATTATGCTGAAGTTCAAGTTTAAAAAGGCTTTTGTTTTAGTTATACATTACCTTAAATGTTAATGTTTATTTATGAAAGCTTCCGCAATATTGTTATCCTTACTGAGCATCTGAGCTCACCCCTTTCAATGTTTTAATATTTTCCAGGATGTGAAGAAGTATTTTATGAATTACCTGCAGGGATAGTCCGAAGAGGATAGAAGTGTGGACTATGGAGACTATGTTATTATAGTTTTTCACTTTGTGATGTAATGTAACATTTATGAATGTATCTAGTGTTTCCAAGGCTACTAAACTAATCGGTCTTTCGAGACTTGATCTTTTGTGATCATGCCAATGTTACGAAGTAATGCACCGACTCTGGGTAGCTGGGGTCGGGGCGTTACAGTTGGTATCAGAGGCAGTTTAGTACTAACCTTGGAAGCTAGATTTAGATAAACTCTGATTAGAGCACATAGCCCGAAGATAGACTTTGAGGATTAGTATAGAAGAACTTCCTAGAATTTTGGTATTATAGAGATGTTATGAGTTTTCCGAGAAATACATCCCTGTCTGGATACGAGCAGGTAGAGGCGGCTCTGGCACAGATGTACCTAGGGGTAAAACCCAAAAACACCGCTTTGAGCTAGACTCAAACGGGAACTGGTGCACGACAACGGGCCTTGCTGCACTCTTGGTTACGACACTCCCGGGGGATATGCTTAGGATAATTCTCATTTTCTTTACAAACCACTATGAACGGTTATGAGTATATACTTCCTCAAAGAAAACCTTTTTATGATTATGGATTATATCCATAAATAGTTCAATTTATGTTAAGTATTTTATAAGTATGGAATTATATATTTTGATTCATAAACTAATCTAGTTTATGGCATTGTATAGAAATGGCGCCCAGTAGAAGGAAGGTGAACTCCATCAATACGTATGATCCAAAGAGTAAGAAGGATCATATCTTTCATGGTATTAAGCCAACATTTAGAAGGTAAATATTCTCCCATGTGTTATCAACATATGAAGAAATAGTATCATGTGTTAATAAGATAAGTAGAGAATTCTCTGAGTCTTATGGATTTGAAGGGATGAAAGAGAAGAAAAGGATGGAAGAGAGAATGATGGATAAAGGGACGAGGGAAAAGAAGAATTTTCTAATATGTGATAACTGTGGGAAGAAACACCTTGGAATTTGCCTGAAGGGAATGGGAGTTTGTTATAAGTGTGGAGAAAAAGGACACCGAGTGCGTGACTGCAAGGGTAAGAAAAAGGTTTCAAATGTACAATGCTTCATCTGCAAGGAGTGGGGACACTACGCAAACCAATGTTCAAATCATCAGAGTATGCCCCAAATGATGTTATTGGATAATAATCAAGTTATGATACTACCATAGATGAGGAGGAATGATTATAGTTCTTATGTTGTTATTAAAGAATTTTGTAATTTGAGTGTTGTATCAATGATGTACTTGTTATAATAATTATGGAGTATATAAGGATTGTACTGCAGTACTATTTCATCTAGGACTTGAGATTGTGTGGAACCAAGAAAAGTGACTCCACAGTAGGTTAAATTTTTGGAAAATATATGGTTGTGAGAAAGATAAACCATAATATGGTTCTGATACCAAGATAGTGATTTTGGAATAAGACATGATTGATTTGGATAAATTATGTTGGATATTCTTAACATCCTTGAAACTGATTAATGATTTGTATACATTTTTGGATAGAAGGAGTGTATCTAGTTTTCTATAAGGAATAAGGGATCATGAATGTAATCAATAAGGATTTATGGTAATACAGTATGTTGCAGTGTTTTAAAAGAATACAGGATGAAGGTGTTCACATGTTGTTACGCAGAAAAAAAAGGAGATTCATTATGTTTACCTTCCTCATAAAATCTGGACTGTGAGTTGGACAAAAGTATTTTGGATAACTATAAAGGTTGGAATGGATTATATTTTACATTGGATACTATTGTTAAGGTTATTTTTGGATATTTATAAAAAGGAAAACACGCAGACCGAGTGGCAACCCATCGCGTCGGACAAAGCTGCAGGAATCGAACCCACAACCATAGTGCGACATGCCTTTATTACCTACCACTAGCCTACAGGAAGTCCCTGGTTATTAAAAAATAGTTTTGGTAATCTAAATGGTATGTTCTAATATTTTGGACCTTGTATGGTTAGGATAAATATATTATTTTTGAGTTCTATTATCTTTTTGAGTGAAAGATGAGTTTGTGGTAGAAATTAGTTGAAGGTTGAAACTCTACTTGTCAAGCATAAATATATACATATACCTATATCTTATTCTATGAATAAATTAATTCTTAAACTTTATTAAAGGGATATTAAAACAAAAAAAATGTGTTATCCTAATACCTTATGTCTTGTTGAACTGATGATATTTTAAATCAACATAGATTGAAGGCTTTGAGGCCCTCAATTTGACAGTTGATTGTGATTGATGACCTCAATCACTCCCTACAAATATTTACGTTTTTCCTCCAATTATATGTCTCTAATTTCCACCAATGTTCTCCTTATCGAGATCATAATTTGGTGGTGACTTTCTTATTTCCATTTCCCTCTTATTAAGACTAAATTTTATTAACCTTATTTCCAATGTGGGTTTTCCACAAAGGTATTTTCTCTTTTCAACCTTTTATTTTCAAAGAAAAATTTCAAATTGCGAGGACGCAATTTATTGAAGGAGGGGATAATGTAACACCCCGAGCTTCCATGATACGCTTCTCATTCAATAATGCAATAGCTTGCATTGTACGCAACTTGGAGTTCTAAAACACCGCGACTAATCAAAGTAGCCGTTATGAATAGTAATAACCACTTTTTAAAATTATAGAAATTTTATATTTCAAAATGGACTTCATTTTTGTATTCGGAATATCAAAATTAGCCTATGTTGAATTTTTGGTATTTTTCTGAGAACTTCTATTTTTATGAATAGTGAAAAATACTTAAAAACAACTTTTTTAATCAAAATAATTTATATTGATAAATTATAATATTTAGTGGTTTTAAATTATAATTAGAATATATTTTTACCATTTTATCCAATGGTGGTCATTAGAATTAATTTAACATTGAAATTGGACATAAACAATTGCCAATCTTTTGATATAAATTGTTTCTTAAAAACACGCTATTTGTTGTAACAGCGGGAATTAATTATAAAATTAATTAATGCAACTTATATGTTTGGAATTTTGTAAAATAGACATCATTTTTGAATTCGGAATATCAATTATAGCTTAGGGTTAAATTTTGGCCTTGTTCTGAAAAACTTCAATTTTTGATGAATAGTGAAACCACTAAGTGGTAGTTAAATAACTGATTTTTCATTTAAATGAAATATTACCACTTCTGTGATTTGATTTTCAAAAATCCTACATACATGGTTGTCATTAAGAAGTAAAATTTGGTTCAATGAGATTAAAATAATTTTTTGGTGAATAGTAACTTTTAAGTTCTTAATCGCGATTAGAGGTAATTAGTGTAGTTTAAGGTATAAATAATGTTTTAATAATATGAGATGAGCATGAAACTTTTCCTACTCCTATTGTATGAGTCATGGCCGGCCAAGAAAACCCATGGGTCAACTTGGGGACCCCATGGAGCCACTTTAGTTGGAAAATGACATTAATATATATTTATTTAATGTTAAAATTAAATTGACACAAACATGAGTTATTTTACTAAAACAGTTTTTAAGTGGGGTTACACAAGTCCAAATTTTGACTATAAATATTCATTAGAAAGATAAAAAGATTTAATACATCATAGTATTTTTATTATAATTTTTATACATTACATAAATTAAATTATTTATGACATCATTATGATGCAGCGATAACCTCATTATTTAATGATTTTAATAAAATGAAAAGATAATGTAAAATCTAAGGCTTACACTTGTCCAAAGACTATTGGATGGATATATTGCGAACCCTTATCACCTTATCCACGAATTATATAAGTGTGGGACCTTTAGAATCTGAAAAGCATTGTGTAATAATGTAACATTTCAATCTTTCCAAAAGAGCCCCTCCTCTCCACTTATAAAAGGCCTCCACCTCTCCCACCTTATTCACACCTTCAAGCCATTTGGCTCGGCCAACCTCTGCCAAAATACTCTCCCAAAATCCCTCCCTTACTCCTATAAGCCTAAATTTGGGCATAATTCATCCCAAGGAATCCTTTGGCTCAAATCAAAAAGAGCTACCCTATTTTTAAGGTAATGTCTTCTCTAATGTTGTTTTGTTTTATTTTTCTTCTCCAACCCCCTAAACTCTTTTTATTCATTTATTTTGTAACTACACTAGTATCCACAATATACTAGGATGTTGTTATAATAAAGATTCGAGCTACACTTACACACACCTACATCTAATGGTTAAAGAACATACGGTTTCTGTGGATGGCGAATTTCTGCCTCACGAAATGATGATTGTTCAACACTCATATAACACCTTCAAAGGTGGCCATTAAGATGTCACTATTTTTATATATGATATATAATATGTTTATGTTTTACTTATGATTCTTTATTTCTCATTTATGTCATACTTTATGATTTCCATTATGGGTAAAACGCGATAATTTCATTTTAGGAAGTGCGGACTACCGCCCCCTCAAAGTGATTTGAATCGTTAATTCCATATGTGGGATGTATAAAGGATGGAGTAAATGGTATTATACACTATATTATACTGGAATTATATTATACATTTATATCATTATGATTTCGTTCCATTAAATTGAAATGAAAGTAGCGTTCATGCATACGTACGGTTTACCGTCTCCATGAACGGTGCATTTCATTTCTTACCTCTAAATATTACGTAATATTATAAATGAATGTATATACTGGATATATAAGATATATATGACATATAAATCATGAATATAATTCTGGAGATAATGGATATTCAACCACATAAACAACTTGTAATTATAAGAAGTTTATTGTTGACTCAAGTACCCAAAGATCGACAAAACGACCGTTATTAACTTAAATAATTACATAATGTTCATATCATTGTAATAAGTGATATAATAAGGATAATGAAATTGAAAATGGTTCTTAATAAGGTATATATTAACTCTAGTTTATTATTCATGAGGTTAAAGAATGGTTGAGTCAAGTCAGACACGAGGTAAGGGAACTTCTTAACCCAACTTCCATTCTTTGGGTTAATCTCTTACTTTCAAATTATGTCATGATATTATTATGTCCTATTTTGTATATTTACTTTCTATATGTGTACCTATAGTGAATACACATAATAGATCTATTTTATTTTAAAAATGACCTTTTTAGGGACTTCGTCTCAATCTCCTTTCATTGAGGCATATTTGGTTTTATACACAACTTTCTTTTATACGGTGTATAAACCCCTTTGAATTTTACATTTATTCAAAAGGAATCTTTTTTTTATACGAAGCGTTTTACTAAAAGACAAAAAGGGAATGTTTTTCTTTCCGTACATATGCGGCGACAACGACTTCTCCGCCGTCGTGACCATTATTTGAGTTTCGGCTTCCTCTACAAGCCATCATTTTTTTGATGAAAAATAAATACAAATTTTTAACTTTCTTTTATTTTGGTATTGAAAATGGTTTTGAAAGAGTTTTTATTATATCAATGTGTTGTATTGATATCTTGTGATTGAAATGTGGAAATGTTATGTTTCCTTTATGCATGTTTTATGTGATACGATTATGTTATGGTTTATGATATGTTTAAACCTATTAATATGAGGAATGTATTGGACTTAATAAGTGACGGGTGGAGCCCGCTATAGCTCCTCGATGCATCGGTAGGTCTCATGAGACAACTAGACGTGGAATTGGCCGAGGCCCTTTCCCAATTTGATTTATGGTTTTGGCCGAGGCCTTAATCATTTTAGACGTCCTGGCCGAGACCTTGACAAAATGTTTCAGAATGTCTGGCATTATACATTCCCTCATTATGAAAGTGGTTATTGATATTGCATGTGATTATTCAACTAGTAGAATATCCACGTGAGTAAGTAAATGGCATTATTTAATTTTATTTTTGCCATATTATTCTTAAGTTCAAGTTTAAAAAGGCTTTTGTTTTAGTTATACATTGCCTTAAATGTTAATGTTTATTTATGAAAGCTTCCGCAATATTGTTATCCTTACTGAGCATCTGAGCTCACCCCTTTCAATGTTTTAATATTTTCCAGGATGTGAAGAAGTATTTTATGAATGACCTGCAGGGATAGTCCGAAGAGGATAGAAGTGTGGACTATGGAGACTATGTTATTATAGTTTTTCACTTTGTGATGTAATGTAACATTTATGAATGTATCTAGTGTTTCCAAGGCTACTAAACTAATCGGTCTTTCGAGACTTGATCTTTTGTGATCATGCCAATGTTACGAAGTAATGCACCGACTCTGGGTTGCTGGGGTCGGGGCGTTACATGCAGCCTCCTCTTGTGGTGTGCGTCGACGCACTATCCCCAATATAGTCGATCGGTATCACTACGCCATCAGTGTTCTTTGGAGGTGCAAGAATAAGCAAAGTAGCGGATGGTTTGGACCAGGTTCGTTAGGCCCGCACCCTCCGCATTAGCTCACAAACATGAGGGGGTTTAAGGGTTTAATAATCAATTGAATTAAACAACAATCAAAAACCCCACAATGTTACCCCACAACAACCTCCTGTAAAAACGAATTAATCGCGGGTCAACCCGTTAGTCGGTTGGTCTGCATTCTTCATATTATCCAAGAACAGGAAATAGGAAAACATTTAAAAGCATAAAAGAATAAACCCCTACCTCGTAACCCATTGGAGAGGGTATGCGGGTTGAAGGTGGGTTTGTGTTCTTCAATCCCGCAACATGTTCCCAATGACGTCGTTCGTACGTCGTCCTCTAGTTCGTGGTTTGGTATCACCCATCACCTCCCACTGGGATCGGCTCCATATCCTAAGGGTACAGTGTCGTGGTGCGCCTTCAGCACTTCATTGCTTGGAAAAGTTGTTCCATTACCTTCCCCTAAACTCTATATATATTGGATAGAGGGAGGGTAAGTAACGACGTTGAAGTTTAATGGGGCTCATTAATTAGGAAGATTCCTAATTCCCTAATGATGTCATTACTTAGGGTTGGAAGGTCAAGCCATTTATTGGCTTGACACATCGCTGGCCCCACCCCTTTGTTTTTCCGTTGGAGGATATGAAATAAAATATTAAAATTATTTTATTTCATTTCTTTTAAAAAGTCACAAAACTTAAGTTTTTCTCTGGACCTACTGAGGTCAAAGTAAAGCCTCACTTAAGAGAATCCTAACACTGAAAATTCAATGGTACCCTTGGATTTTTAATCCAAACACAGGTTCAAAAGATAGAAAACACCGATCGCACGTTTACTAAACGTACCCAAAAAAAAGTTCAAAAATTTATTAAAGACACCCTCGACCCACGCTGGTTGAGGTTAGGCTCTGACTAAGGGAAACACGACCCAAATAACCCAACGGTACTCTCAGTTTTTTAATCCAAGTTACCGTTTAGAAGTTATGGATTTTAAAATAAAATAATTGTCACTTAATTATTTTATTTACGGCCAAAAACTAACTTTCATTGGTGGCCTGTGCTGGCCAATGTTAGTATCAGCCTAAAGAAAGCATACCCTCACAAGTTCAGCGGTGGTCTCGGATTTTCAATCCAAGTCATCGTTCATGAGTTATAAGCATTTGAAAAATAAAATAATTTTATTTAATTATTTTATTTACGATTATTCCATTTTCAGGTTTTCTCACAGGAGGCCTATGTCGACTAAACTTAAGTCACACATAGGGTAAACCCGCCATCTTGAATGCAATGACGCCCTCAAATTTATGATTCAGGAAACCATTTAAGATTTATTCCACTTTTTGTTAAAAACTGCTTACACGTGCAAATTAAAGATTAACAAAACTTTGACGGATCATTTCAGGCACTCCAGGCCTCAGAATCGCGCGCTGTCAGTTTTCACAATCTCAGAATAATTACATATAAAAAATTTTAAATAGAAAAAATCCTGGTCTTTACATATTTGATCCTCTTCTTCTTTCTGATATTATTACTTGAGGTATATGGTGGCCATGGTTATTTATTAGATCCAAGTTTTATAAAAAAAATATTTCTTTAGGGATCTTCTTCTCATTCCTTTTAGTTATTCCTCTCTCCAAATCATGGATTCCTTTCGGTGGTTGAGTTTTTGAGTATTCTTATGTAGGTTTATCAATCATGTCCCTTGAAAATTAAAACTATAACTGATTTCTCTTTCATAATTATTTTTCAATGCCTTTTTTATTTATATCTAGTATCTATATCAAATATTGAGGATTTATTGATATTTTAATAAAAGTGGGAAAAGGTAAATTTTGATATGAATTGATGTGAAAATAATTTTAAAGGTATGTACTCTTGTTTTTAGAAATTTGAAATTCCTGATTGGTTCTTGACAAATTTATTTGGGATGTTTATGATAAATATTTCCAAAATGATAAGAAAAATGTGTTTGTCTAAGCTCGGGTGTGTTTGAACCCTTTATGATTGAGTGATTTGAAAAATATTATTTATTAAATTGAAATGATTTATAAATGGTTTTATAAATGACCTAGATTTATTTTGAATGGCTTAGTAAACCGATTTAATTATGAAAAGGCTTAGTTCACACTTTAAATAATTTATTGGAAAATAGAAAACCCATAAAAATTTCTCTTTATGTGTATTGGAAATTATGTATGTTTGAAAACTTGGAATGAAATGTACATTTTAGGGAAGTTAAATTGAAATGAATTGATATGCTTGATAAATGGGATGTTCCTATGTGTCATTCAGAAATGTGAGCAAGAATTTTGATTATTTTCAAATTTGATGATATGATATGATATATGGTATGATACTATCTTTAAAATTCTCACCACCATTTTAATGTCATGGGAAGACCTGGGTTTCTTGGTGGGAGATCTATGAAAACATGTGCACTAGTTTATAATAATTCTCTAGCTAGTAGCCTTAGGTGGGACTTAAGTCAACCTAAGGGATTTTACCCTCGGTTAGGCCAGTATAGGGTAAGGATGGTGTTTGGAGTGAGGTCGATTGATGTGTTGATTGTACTCTAACGCATGGAATTTGATTCATCAATGGACCTATTGACTCTGTTCTAGACTATTTACCTTTACACCATTGGTTTTTATGATGATGATTTGTGTATATTTTCCAAGGTATGATTATTTTAGAAATTTGTGAAAAGATATCATGTTTTACTTTATTATTCCTTTAAAACTATTTTAAACTGAAATTTATGAATATTTTCCAATATTAAAATAAATTGTGGATTTAGTTTAAAAATGATCATATTTATGAAAATATGTGTTTTTTAAGGAACAATTTTGATAATTTATTTCAAAAATACTAGAAAACCTATTTTTATATCCTTATTTTCAAAGATACATGATATAGATTATTTTTTAAAGTATTTTGCATTGGGTCAGTGGGTGGAGACCTACTAGGATTTTAACTCATTCCTATACATTATAGGTTTAGTTGGTTCCTCAGTACAGTGTATATTATTATATATTTTGGTTCGAGATTTTGTGGAGGTGTGTGTGGAATTGCCCCACTCACACATGGAGATATTGGTGGTTTGGTATTTTTATTTATTATTAGTTAATCTAGCCTTTGGCCTTATTATCTAGTTTTTTGTACTCCACTATTTCTTTTTCTTTTAGATATCTTATTTTATACCTTTTTTGGATTTTCTTTTTATTTTTTATTTTATTTATGTTTACTCTTGTTGGAAAAAGTCATTCCCAAGTGTTTGTCGATTCCTAGGAACTTTTTTCCAGCTTGTGGGGATTTGGAACGCCCATTAGGCCCATGGAAGATTGATTCGGGTGTCTGATCAGATGGTGTTTCAATTCAGTTTGTTACAATTGGAATCAAAGATAGATTTTTCTTGGTTATTTAGTTATTTCTAGTGGTTTGGAGGTAGGTCTTTCAAAATTAAAGTAGTTGGTCATGGGAGGGTTCTTGATCACCACCCATCCAAGATGACTCTAGGGTTACCAAAGTTTTCTGAGATGAGTATGCGTCGAGTTCAAGCTTAGTCCTCAAATATTATTGAGACCTTATTTCCTTTTTTTTGTATTTTCCTTGGTAATTTTGAGGTCGTGATTTGTTTTTTGAAAATTTGGTTTTGGAGATAATTCATAAGGTGAATAAATACTACACATATTTTTGTAAAACCTATATAGACCATGCAGTCAACTCTAGTTGACTCACAATAGACTTCCCGCGACTGGCACATAGGCTACCAAATCGTGTGGCAGAGCCATGCACAACTATTATTTCTTTGGAATTTTTTATGTTTTCTTCCTTCTAGTGTTGGGTTTCTTTTCATTTCTATTTCCTTTGGTTCATTCTGATTTTGGGTGTTTCTTCTTGAAAAATCGATTAATGTTTTGGTTTTGTTAAGTTGATATTTTAAAATCACAACCTTGAGTTGTTTGAAAAGATTTGGTAATTTCTTAGAGTTTTAAAATTATTATTAATTGTTTTCCTTCTTTTGATAAAGGATTTTTTTCATAACAAATGTTGTATATGCTCTTAAAATATTTCAAATTCAAAGTGATGTTTTCTTTATAGTGTTTATAAAATATTTTTAATTTAAAATGATGAAAGGTTTTTTGAAATATGGTTGATTCTTTTGGAGAAACGATTAGATTCCTAATTATTCTCAACATTTTCATGTGGTGTTAATAAATTAAAATTAGAATCTTTTAAAAAGTTAGGTATGAAATGTTTTAAAACCATGTTTTTTTTTAAAATATTTCAATTATAAGGAATTTTTCTTCAAAAAAAATTAAGTGGGTTTAAACATTGGTTTAAATAATGAAAGTTATTTTTGAAATGGATTTTGGTAAAACACTTTTAGGTCAAGGAGGTGACTTTTTTTATAAAGGAAATAAGGCTTGGGTTTATTGGTTTGAATTTTTTTTACTGTTGTATTTTTATTTGTTTAAAATTGTGTGTTAATGTCGTTTTTTATTTTTTATTTTTCTTTTTACACTTGAATTGTGACATTTTTTTTGGTGGGGTTTTTTCCTTATTTGTAGAGTGCATCCCTATTCAGATTCAATGGAATCTTTGGTCGATAAAGATTATCTATTAATAGTTATTATTTCAGCTCTAAAATTATGGATTTGTGTTCTTCCTCTCATTACCAAGCATAAGGATTATGTTCTAGGGTTTCAAATCCTAAATCCTCCTCATTTATTTGGGTGATCTAAGTCTTGGGAAGTAGTGATGTGGCTAGAGAATATCAAGGATATATTTATATATCTTGAACATCTAGAATTTCTCAAGGTTAATTTTGCGACCTTCACACTCAAGAGTATATGTTGGAAGTGGTAGAAGTATGTTACCTAGGACAAGCCACAAAAGGACTATTCCTAGAAACATTTCATGGTGTGGTTCATTTATGAATTATTTCCTAATTCATTGACAGCATTAAAGGTTATGGAATGTATTTCTCTCCAATAAGGAGATGAAACATTGTTGGAGTATGCTTGCAATTTTATCAAGTTTGTATCATATATTCCATATCTGTATAAGGATAATTATAATGACCCTGGATTAATGTATATTGAAATTATTTCATTTTTGTAGAATATTTCATACACTACAAAAATACACAACTAAAGACCATATTATTTTAATGCCTTTAGAAACTTAGAAATATAACCAACTGGTTCATAACACATATACTTCTTCTCCCACCTATTTCTTCATAACTAGAACCCTTTTTGACATATCAGACTTAATACCTTTCTTTGTATCTTGGAGAAAAGAAACATAATAAAGAGTGAGCTCAGAAGCCCAGTAATGGTAAATAAGGGAGATACATAAGCATAACATGAATATAAGGGTATGAGAATTCAACATAACATTTTAAGATCATTCCCTACATATGAAAGATCAAACAAATTATTGATGTCATAAATATTGGCAGTTCCTAAGACATAAATAATAATGGATTCAAGATCATAATCCATGAAATTATAACATAGAAATAGATATGGAATTTTGGGAGACACATAAGAATATAAAATTATTTCAATAGTAGTCAAGGAATCACTTCCAATTCCATTTTAGTATTATGGTTTCACTTACCCTACCATCTTGGTAGTAATGGTTCACTTAAATTACCATCTTAGTAGTCAAGGTTCACTCCCAAGACTATATTAGTGGATAAATTCCTATACTGAACCAAGTTTACTTCCTGTTCCATCCATGTCTATCTTATGAGATATAAATCTTTACCTAATGTATTGAAGGGAGATATAGGTCCCACCCATCACATAATGAAAAGTATACATATGTTTTCCACATTAACATAAATCATTCATCATATTAGAACCCATGGAAAAGAAATGGGTTTCATTAATATCATTCCATCATAAACATAAACCATTCGTATAAATAATATGAATGGTGGAATTGAATAATATCCATATTAAAACATAAGTAGAATCAAATAATGTTATCTTAGATGGAAAATAATTTTGAGAATCACTTGAAAACAATTCTTGGGTAAAATATCCTTTCTGCTTTAAAAATGTTATCTTTTCATAGAATGTCAAGAAATTTTAAAAGAAAAAATTTTATTAGAAAATAACATTGTAATATTGTAAGGGAAGATTCAAAACATTAATATGTAATTATGGTGTAAAATTCATTTCATTCCATATAAAAAACATTCCTTTCATACTTTTGTGGAAAAAGTCACAAAGTTCCTTACTTGGAAAATGACAAAAAGATTCCTTCCAAACCGTGTAGTGAAAAGTTAAAAATGGGTAAAAATGACTTTAAACATCCATAAAAGAATATTAAAAACATTTTTTGAAAACATTTTTAGAAAATATGTAAATTTATGATAAATATTCCCCAACATAGACTTAAAATGAAACAATCCCAAATATTGATGAGATTGTGAAATAAATAATCATCACTTTATAATCAGTAGAATCGTAGGACCCATGAAAGAAATAAAATTATATGGATATAAAAATACTATAATATCTTGGATAACACTCATAAAATAAATGCATGGGAAGTATATACACCATGTATAAGAAACTGGTAGTGTATAAGGCATGTGTCTCACAGAAATAAAGGTGAGACAAAAATCTCTTACCATAAGTCTTGACTTATTTTACACATGTTAAAACTTCATGTATAATAAATATAAGTTTATTATACATATAAAATATAATAATAGTCATATATATATATATATATATATTCCATATATTATTTACTTATGACTTAATATTACCCATTTATTAATAATTCCATGTTAATGTTACGCTTCGGGTAATATCTGCTTTGCTTTTCATTCATGTTTTGACTTTTTATCCTTGGTCTTATTACATAAATAAATATTTAATCATATACATAATGATAATCATGATATAATATGTATATTCATTATATATTTATTCATATTGATTCATAAAATTTAGAGATAGAAAATAAAATACACTGTTCATGGAGACAGTAGACCATACGTACGCATGAACATTGTTTTCATTTTCTTGTTAGTTTAAAATAAAGGAAATTATAAGATATATTATCATTATAGAATACTTTTTATGTCATAAATAACATATAAATTCATAAAATTAATCCTTATTACCATACATTTCAAATATAGGTGAATAAAGAATTACAACGCATCGTGGAGATGGTAAGTCATACGCACGCACGAGTGACGTTATCATTTTCCCAAAATATTAGATGAATGGTAAAAAGGTATACATGAAATTATGATTATAGAAGTATAATTATATCATAAATATAATATATAAATATTAAACCCATCATAATTCTAACTCATAAAATATGGTGATGGAAAATGAATTGTATCGCTACATGGAGATGGTAAGTCGTATGTATGCACGAGCGATACTTTTCTTTTATTATGGGAAAGAGGATATATAATGGTGTGTTCATAATCATAATAAAATTTCAGAATATTTATGACTATTAATTCATTATTTTATGACATATATCATATATTTATAGGAGGTATATAAGAGTAGAAAAATAGAATGATTGGTTAGAGCGATTACCTCTTCCTCAGAACATCTCCTTTAGATCTCCTCTATAGGACTCTAGATTTGGTCCTTTTAGATGAAAAAAACCTATATAATGTGGGTAGGGAATTTTAGAAGATAATTTGGTATATTTTTGTAGATATAGAAGTCTCAATGTGATGAAATGATATGAGGGAGGAGGTTCCCTTTTATAATTGAGGTGAGGGTCACTTTTGAAATCTCTAAAAATATTAATTTATAATAAATTGAAACTTTATCAAAATATCTACAAAATGAAATTTATTCGAATATAAGATGATATATGGTGGTAATATAATTATAAAAAAATTATATAGGTTTTTATGTAATTTAAACCTTATCTTTTTTATTAACCCATAGTTAACATATTTTAATTTTAACTATGTAAACAATGTTTTTAATGTTAAGAGGATTAAATTTTTACATATAAAGTGTCCATTGGACCATAAATGGTAAATTTATGATATTTTATACTATATATAATCATACTGTATTTATTTAATATTTTTATGATTTTTGAATAATTAAATAAAATATTACTTTCATAAAATACCATTAGTGTCAATTTTCACACTATTCATTATTTGTCTTTTTAAAAATATCATAACAACATTATATCTTCAAAAAAACTGTATTAAATAATATATAACATGTCAAAGTAATCTAGAAAATTTTTGGATGATATTAATTATATCAAATTATATTTATTTTAATATTTTTTATATCATTTATTTGGTATTTATATTAATTAAATGATTATTGTATCATCATTGAATAAGCCTTTAAGGTATTTATTTATTTCCTAAAAATTAAAAATAAAATACCATGATAAATAAAAACATTTTATATTTAAAATTAATATTTATAGTTGAATTTATCTTTTGTATAACCCTATATTAAAAATGATATAGTTATTGAAATATGAGTATGACATCTTTAACTTTTCTTTAAATAAAATATACTAAATTTCTTACTATCATTCAAGTGGGATAAAAAGGTTATAATATCATTCCAAGTGTGAGTTTTGTCGAAATAAACTTATCCAGTTAAATTAGTACAAGTTTTAGGGTAATTTTTTATTATTTATAATATTACTTTTTACCCTTAATTACCCAATTTAGCTTTTACCGTGATAGTAAAAAAGTACTAAAGTTACTATTAATAATGCCCAAAAATGAAAGAAACATATTTAAATAATTTTGACCCACTTGTTCCAAATATTTAATCCATTTTTCAAAATTCAGAACACATTATTTTCAGTATTTAATTTAAAATTAATCTCGTTAACAGGGTGAGAAAACGGGTTGTTAAAGTTAAAACATGCAAAAGGTTGAAACGTTTTTATATATAAATTCAATGTAAAATTTATGATAATGAACTAAATTAGATTAAATGATAAAAAATTTAGTGAATTATAATTTAAAACCAATTAAAAATATAATTTTACACTGTAAATTATTTTGATGAAAAAAAATGTTTTCAATTAAAATTTAATATTTTTTTACTATTCATCAAAACATTAAACTTATTATAAAAATACCAAAAAATTAAACCAAATAAGATTTTTATATTCCAATTTAAATGAATAATTTTATTTTTTTAAATATAATATTTTAAAGTGCCAAAAATTGGATTTAAAATGGATTCTCCATTAAAAGGCAGTAAAATTACCCATTTGAAAAATAAAGGTTTTTATTCATAAAATTGGGTTTTTATTATATTATTCTTATAAAATTAATTGTATAAATATCAAAAATATTGATTGAATATATAAAATATATATTTAATTAATACTATTCACTAATTTTAATTTATTTAATTTATTAAGACAAAATGACTTTGGGTTCATGATAATAAAAATATTTTTCATTATAATAAATTGGTATATATTTTCATTTATAATTAATTGGTAACCATTGAGTTCATCTTATAAACCATATATTTTTGATAATTTATTTAATACTATTCATATTCACTAATTTAATATCTAGCTTGTTATCTTATTTAAATAAAATGATGTTTCATAGAAACTTAGTGTTGTGTGTAACGTAATCTAATCCGATGTTGCATGCAATGAAAGACATAAAATAAATAAAATGGTTTTAAAAAATATATATATTTCATAAAATTCATGGGTTGTTACATTATACCCACCTTAAAATGAATTTCTCCCTCTAAATTCATCTTGTTTATCAATGGTTTAATACTTAAAATTCCTTTTCATAGAAACCCACATCATTAAAATAAATACTAAAACTTCCTTTTAAAATGGAAATTTATAAACATAACAGTTACCCAAAGTAACTCCTAACTGGGTTTCCACAAAGGATAACATGGGTGTAAAGTAATAATGTTGACATGGAAGAGAAATCAAACCATAAAGCTCTGATGGATAGTCATAGAGAACCTAATCCAGATAAAGCTAACAATCACAAATCCATGAACCCGTGATGATCTAAGGAACCATCTGATTCATCAGAAAAGAAGGTACTTGGATAAAATTTTTTGGTTTCTAGATCCTTTCCCTAGATTTGAAGAATTTTTCATGAGAAGAAATACTTACTTGATTAAGTATAATCTCATCTTTTCATTGTACCTAGATAAATTTCCACTTCATCTCTGGTTCCAAAAAATAATGGTGAATTTTTAATTCCAAAAGCATTTGAAGATCATGAGATCCATAGAATGATAGGTTAACATCACAAAAAAAGGTTTATAGAGGTAATCTAATATGAATAAATTATCATTTTTATAGATAATACTTTAATCTCTAAAACATTGAATAATTTCATAAATGGTTACCTTTTTTATCCTTCCAAAATATTAAAATCCAAAACTTTTGAAAAAAGGTAACTAATTTTTAAAAATCAACTCATCATTAATCCCCCAAACAAGTTGATGTAACTATTAATTATCACACACCAACATGTGAAGACCATTATCATGTACTCTCTTAAAACATGGTAATATCCTTAATTACCAAAAAAACCTTAATGAAAACATGAATTCTTTCAAAAATTAACTCTTTCCTCATACCATAAATGTATAAAATCAATATTTAAACCACCTTGTCATCATATTACTAAAAAATTATAAGTTCATTAATAATATCTCATTTATCTTATCACATAATCAAACATCTCTTTTTCCTATAATTATCCCAACATCATGTACGCATTAAGGTTTATCCTTCCCTAAATCACCTTACCACCTCATTTAATTTTCATGGTTACTTATACCATTCAACATATGATTTTAAATCCTTAAGAAAAAACTATATTTGACCAATCCTTAGATATTTTATTATTCTGTAATACCATAAAAGTATTTCTATAACATTATTCCATAATTCTAACACATAAACATTCAATCATTCCACCACATCATTGTCGTACTCCACATCACCAATAGTGATCTCATGAGATTTGATTTTATTTTTGGATTTAAGAGGTTATTGATGTAGATAATCATCGTTAACCCATATATTTTTTAACTGATTAGCATAATTCCCATTTTTCTTACACTTGAAGCATTGAAGTGTGGGGTGAATTTTGTGTAGCCTTCTCTTTATTCGCATAATTAGATAAATCTTTCTCATTGCTTTGGAAGTCAAATGCCTGATGACCTTCTTTCCCAAACTTAAAACATATACCAATCCCCTTAAGACAATTTCCTCCATGATTATTCCCACACTTAGAGCATAAAGTAAAGCTTGTCTTCTTTTATCCATGGTTTTTATATTTTTCATTGAACTCCATCTTCCTCTTCTTGTCAAAACCATGAGATTGATACGTAACTTCGACTTCTATTTCAACCTTGATTTCACAACGCACAATATCTTCATAGCTACTAAATTATCTTATGTATAATGCCCTTATAAGACTTGAATTTAAGCCATTGAAGAACCTATCAACTTTACTTTCAGGCTGGATGATATTTCAAGAAGTGTACCTCGTAAGTCTTGTGAAATTGGATTCATAGGTACCGATGGATTCATTATCCATTTTCCCTAACTCAAGAAAATTCTTCTCCATCTTCATATATAGAATATGAGGAAAGTAATTATTGAAGAATAATTTCTTGAAATCATCCTAATACATGGATTAAATTTCATCTTGTCATCATGTATTCTTTATTAGAGTCCACCACTAGTCTGCTTCATCTTCTAACTTATAAATAGCCAGAATGACTTCCTCATGTTCTGAACACTGGAGAACAGAGAATATATTTTCAATGGTGTTGATCCATTTTCTAGCTACAAGTGGATCAGAGGGATCGTTGAAAGAATTTATACTTTTCCTCATGAAGGAATCAATGGAATTTTGTTCCCTCCATTGCTCATTTAGAATTCTAGTATGATTTATATATTAAGAAAGCTATGTGAACATAGAAATGATATTTTTCATTCTATATCCAATAGTATTCGTATTTTCATAAGGATAGTCATTACATTGTCTATCATAATCACCATTAACATAGTTCTTTCAGGTTCTATCCATTGATGAAAACCAAAAACATAGAGTAATAAATAGTTATCATAGTGAGTAACCACATAAGCATGAAAAAAACTTATATAGTGTCTTAATTTTGACACATTATTTTATCAATGACACCTTAGGTTTATCCTATGTTATTAATATAAAATTTATATTTAAATATTTCATGATGGTTCATAAAAATTTTTTGAATTCCAAAAGCATATCCCCCAGGAGTGTCAAACCAGGTGTGCAGTAAGGCCCATTGTCATGTACCAGGTTACGCTCGAGTTAAGACTGATGCAACTTTTTTTAGTTGTTACCCCTAGTTAAATCTATATCAAAGCCACATACACTTATAGTATCCATATAGGGATGTATTTCTTGGAAACCACTCACTTTATCCTTTACCAAAATTCTAGGACATTTTCCTTATCCTTAGACCTATCCTTAAACATGTACTTAAGGTTTTTACTAAGGTTTTCTTATCCTAGTTTCTAAAATTTATTTAAAATTTTTCCCTAATACCAACTATAACGACCCTAGATTAATGTTACATTGAAATTATATCATTTTTTTGGAACATTTCATACATTACACAAATACACACCCAAATATAGTATTAGTTTAGTGCCTTTAGAAACTTGGACACATAATCAACTGGTTTATAAGATATCTACTTCTTCTCCCGTCTATTTCTTCATAACTAGAACCTTTTTTGACATATCAAACTTAATAACTTTATTTGTATCCAAGGTAAAAGAAACATAATAAAGGGTGAAATCATATGCTCAGTAAAGTTAAACAAGGGAGATACCTAATCATAACATGAACATAAGGGTATGAGAAAATAATCATAACATTTGTAGATAATAACCTAAATATAAAAGATAAAATAAATGATTCAATTCATAAATATTGGTAGTTCATAAGACATAAATCATAAGGGAGTCTAGAGCATAAGCCATGAAATCATAACATAGAAATAGGACAAGGAATTGCAGCAGACACATAAGCATATAAAATGATTTACATAGTAGTCAAGGAATCACTTCCAATGCCATAATAGTAGTATGGATCAACTCTCTATACCATATTGGTAGTCATGGTTCACTCCCATAACCATCTTAATAGTCAAGGTTCACTCCCAAGACCACCTTAGTAGACAAATTCTTTCTGAACCAAGTTTACTCTCTGTTCCAACCATGTCTATCTCATGAGATATAAATCTTTACCCAGTTCCTTGAAGGGAGATATAGGTCCCTCCCATAAAATAATGAAAAAAACACATATGTGCACCATAAGAACATAAATTATTCATCATATCATAACTCATGTAATGAAATGGGTTTCATAAACATCATTCAATCATAACATAACTTATGGAAAAGAAATGGGTTTTATAAATATCACTTCATCATGAAAATAAAAAATTATTAGAAAGAATAAGAATGGTATAATTCAATCATATCCCAAATAAAACATAAATAACACAAGGTAATGTTATCTTATATGGAAAATAAGTTTTAGAAATCACCTGATAAAAATTCTTAATGAAAACATCCTTTTTGATTTGAAAACATTTTCTTTTCATAAAATGTCATTCAATTTTAAAATAAAAAATTTTATTTGAAAATAACCTTGTAATATTTTCAAGTAAGATTCAAAGTATTAAGGCATAATGACGGTGGAAAATTACATTCATGTCTTATAAAAACAATATTCATTTCATACTTTTTCTTAAAAAAGTCACAAAGTTCCTCGTTTGGAAAATGAAAAAAATATTCCTTTAAAGTCGTGTAGTAAAAAGTAAAAAATGGGTAAAAATGACAATAAAAATAAATATTAGAATATTAAAAACATTTTTTGAAAACATTTTCATAAAAAATGTACATGGAAGATAAATATTCTCTAACAGATACTTAAAACAAAACAATCCCAAATATTGATGAGATTGTGAAATAAATACTCATCACTTTATAATCAGTAGAATAGTAGTCCTAGTGAAAGAAAGAAAATTATATAGATATTAAAATACCATAATATTATAGGTAATAATCATAAAATACATTCATGGGAAGTATATACACCATGTAGAAGAAACAAGTAGTGTATAAGGCATGTGTCTCATAGAAATAAAGGTGTGAAAAAAATACCTTACCTTAAGTCTTAACTTCTTTCACAAAAATTAAAATCTATTGTATAAAAAATATAAGTTTATTATATATATACCACAAAATAATATTTGTATATATATATATATTCCATATATTACTTACTTATGACTTAATATTCCCTATTTATTAATAATTCCATGTTAATGTTACGCTTCGGGTAATATCTGCTTTATTTTTAGTTCATATTTAGACTTGTTATCCTTGGTGTTCTTACATAGATCATGATTTAATAATATCCATAGTGATAATAGTGGTATCATATGTATATTAATTATATATGAATTCATATTTATTCATAAAAGTTAGATATAGAAAATAAAATACATTGTTCATGGAGACAGTAGGTCGTACGTACACATGAATGTTGTTTTCATTTTCTTTTCCGGTTAAAAGAAAGGAAATAATATGATATATTATAATAAAAATAATAATTTTTATGTCATATATAACATATATATTCATAAAATTAATCCTTATTACCATCCATGTTAAATATAGTTGAATAACGAATCACATCGCATCATAGAGATGGTAAGTCATATGTACGCACGAGCGACGTTATCATTTTCCCAAAATATTAGATGAATGGTAAAAATTTTGACCTGAAATTATCATTATAAAAGTATAATTATATAATAAATATTATATATAAATATTAAACCCATCATAGTTCTCACCCATAAAATATGGTGATGGAAAATGAATTGTATCGCTACATGGAGAAGGTAAGTCGTGCGTACGCACAAGCGATACTTCCATTTTTTTTTGTTTGACAGGAAATAGGTTGTATAATGGTGTGTTAATAATCATAATAAAATTTCAGAATATCTATGATGATTAATTAATTATTTTATGATATATATCATATATTTATAGGAGGTATATAATAATAGAAAAAGAGAATGATCGTTTAGAGTGATTACCTCTTCTTCAGAACATCTCCTTTAGATCTCCTCTAAAGGACTCTTGATTTGGTCATATGGGAAGACCAGAACCTATAGAATGTGTCTAGAGAAGTTTATAAGAGAATTTTTTAGATTTTGGTTGATCTATAAGGCTCAAAGTGATGAAATTAGATGAGGGAGGAGGTGCCCTTTTATAATTGAGGTGAGCGGAACTTTTGGAATCTCTAAAAATATTAATTTATAATAAATTTAAAATCAATAAAAATACCACCAAAATGAAATTTATTCAAATATAAAATGATATATTGTTGTAATATCACCATAAAATAAATTTTAGACAGGTTTTTATGTAATTTTAAACCTTATTTTTTATTAACCCTTAGTTAAATTATTTTAATTTTAACTATGGTAACAATGTTTTAATGTTAAGAGGGTTTCATTTTTACATATAAAGAATCAATTGGAAAATAATTTCTCAATTTATTTTATTTTATACCATATCTTATACCCTTTTATTTATTTAATATTTTTATGATTTTTAAATAATTTAATAAATTATTACTTTTATAAAATATCATTAGTGTCAATTTTGAGACTATTCATTATTTTTCTTTTTAAAAATATCATAACAATATGATATCTTATAAAAAAAACTATATTAAGTCATCCCTAAAATGTTAAATACATCCATAAAATTCTTGTATGACATTAATTATATAAAATTATATTTATTTTAATATTTTTAATATCATCTATTTGGTATTTCTATTAATTAAACAATTACTCCATCATCATTGAATAATCCTTTAAGGTATTTATTTATTTTCTAAAAATTAAAAATAAATTTCCATGATAGATAAAAACATTTTATATTTAAAATTACCATTTTTATTAAAATTTATTTTTTGTATAATACTATATTAAAAATGATATAGTTATTGAAAATATGAGTATAAAATATTTAACTTTTCTTTAAATAAAATATACTATATATCTTAATCTCATACAAGTGGCTTAAAAAAGTTATAATCTTGGCCCAAGGATTATTTTTATAGAATATAACTCATAAAATTACATTATTACAAGTGTTGGGTGATTTTATATTATTTATAATATTATTTTTTACCCTTAATTACCCGATTTGGCTTTTACCATGTTAAAAAAAATTACTAAAGTTACTATTCATAATACCCAAAAATGAAATAATAATATCTAAATAATTTGGACCCACTTATACCAAATATTTGATCCATTTTTAAAAATTAAAAACACATAAGTTTCAATAATTAATTTAAAATTATTCTCATTGATGGGGTGAGAAAACAGTTTATTAAAGTTAAAACATGTAAAAGATAGAAACATTTTTATATCTAAATTAAATTTAAAATTGATTTCGATAAACTAAATTATGTTAAATGATAAAAACTTTATCTAATTATACTTTAAAACCAATCAAAAATATAATTTTACACTATAAATTAATTCGATGAAAAAAAATTCAATTAAAATTTAGTATTTTTTTACTATTCATCAAAACGTGAAACTTATCAGAAGAATACCCAAAATTAAACCAAAGAAAAAATTTATATTAAAATTTAAAAGAATAATTTTATTTTTTAAAATATAATATATAAAAATTTCAAAAAAAAATATTTAAAATGTGTTCATCATTAAAAGGCGGTAAAATTACCCTTTTGAAAAATATAGGTTTTTATGCATAAAATTGAGTTTGTTCTTATATTATGCCTATAGAATCTATTGGATGAATATAAAAAAATATTTTATTGAATATATAACATATATATTTAATTAATATTATCCACTAATAGTAAATTATATAATTTATTAAGACAAAACTACTTTGGGATCATGATAATAAAAATATTTTTCATTATAATAGATTGGTATATATTTTCATTTATAATTAATTGGTTATCAATGAATTCATATTATAAATCATATATGTTCATAATTTAGTTAATATTATTCATACCTAGTAATTTAATAGCTATGTTGTTATCTTATTTAAATAAAATGATATTAATTATAAACTCAGTGTTGTGTGTAACGCAAGCTAATTCGATGTTGCATGTAATGTAAGACATCAAAGAAATTAAATGGTTCTTAAAAAAATATTTCATAAAAATATCTGGGAGTTACATTCTAAACCCCTTAAAATTAATTTTTCCCTTGATATTCATCTGGGTTATCAAAGGTTTAATAATTGAAATTTCCTTTCATAGAAACCCACATCGTAAAAACAAATCCTAAAACTTCTTTTTAAAAAGGAATGTTAGTAACATTATGGTTACCCAAAGTAACTCATAATTAGGTTTCCACATAGGAGAACATAGGTGGAAAGTGAGAATGTTGAAAAAGAAGAGAAATCAAACCATAAATTTTTGATGGAGAGCGATAGAGAACATAGTTAAGAGAAAGTTAACAATCATAAAGCCATAAACCCATGATGATATAAGGGACCATTTGATTCATTGAAAAAGAAGGTACTAGGATAAAATTTTTGGTTTCAAGATCCATTCTCTAGAGTTGAAGAATTTTTCATGAGAATAAATACTTACTTTATTAATCATAATCTCATCCTTTCATTTTTCCTTGATCAATATCCACTTCATATCTTATTCCTAGAAATGAAGGTGAATTTTCCATTCCTAATGCATTAGCAGATCATGAGATCCAGGGAATTATAGGTTAACATCACAACAAAAAGCTTTAGAGAGGTTATCCAATATCCATAAATTCTCATATGGAGAGATAATACTTTAATATATAAAACATCAAACAATTTCATAAATGATTACCTTTATGATCCTTCCAAAAGATTAAAATTTAAAAAATTTGAAATAAGGTAACTAAATTTCAAAAATAAACTCATCATTAATCCCCCAAACAACTTAATGTAGATCTTAATTTTCACACACCAACATGTGAAGACCATTATCATGTACTCTCTTAAAACATGGTAATTTCCTTAATTACCATAAATCCTTAGTGAAAATATGCATGATTTAAAAAATTAACTATTTCCTCATACCATAAATCTATAAACTCAATCCTTAAAACACATTGTAATCATATTACTAAATAGTTCTAAGGTCGTAAATACCATCCCATTTATCTTCTCACACAATCAAATATCACTTTATCCTATTATTATCCCAACATCATGCACATATTAAGAGTTATCATTTCCTTAATCACCTTACCACATCATTTAATTTTCATGTTTACTAATAGCATTCAACATATGCTTTCAAATCCTTAAGGAAAAACTATAGTGGACCAATCCTTAGATATTTCATTATTCTGTAATACTATAAAATTATTTTTACAACATTATTCTTAAATTCTAATACATAAACATTCATTCATTCCACCACATCATTTTCATACTCCACATCTCCAATATTGATCGCATGATATTTCCCTTTATCTTTGTCTTTAAGAGTTTTCTGATGTTGATCATCATCGTTAACACATAGATTTGTACATTGATTAGTATAATGTCCATTTTTCTTACACTTGAAGCATTAAAGTGTGGGGGGTTCATTCTGTGTATCCTTATCTCTATTTGTATCATTAGATAACTTTTTCCCATCACTTCAGTAGACAAATGCCCGATGACCTTCTTTACCACACTTAAAACAAATACTAGTCCCCTAAATAAAATTTCCTCTATGATTCTTCCCACACTTAGAGCATAAAGAAAATATCATCTTCTTTTACCCATGGTTTTCAAATTTTCATTTTAAATCCATCTTCCTATTCTTTTCAAAACCATGATATTGATACGTAACTCCAACCTCTATTTAAACATTGATTTCATAATTCACAATATATTCATTACTAATAAAGTCTCTTATGGCTCAGTACCTTATGATATTTGACTTTAATCCACTGAAGAACCTATCACATTTACTTCTGGGCTGGATGATGATTCCAGAAGCATACCTCACAGCTCTTGTGAAATTAGATCTATAGGTACCAATGGATTCATTATCCCTTTTCTTTAAATCAATAAACTCCTTCTCCATTTTTATACATATAATACAAGGAAAGTACTTATTTAAGAATAATTTCTTAAACTCATCCCAATTCATAGATTCAATATCATATAGATACCTCATATTCTTAATTAGAGTCCTCCACTGGTTCATTTTTCCTTATAATCGATAAACAACCAGAATGACTTTCTCATGTTATGAACATTGGAGAACATAAAATATCTTTTCAGTGGTACTGATGCATTGTTCAGAAACAAGTAGATCGGAATACTCACTGAAAGAAGGTTTACTTTTCCTCATGAAGGACTCAAAATGATATTTTTCCCTACATTGCTCATTTGGAAGTCCAGCATGATTCATAGATTAAGAAATTTGGGTGAGCATAGCAATGAGATTTTGCATTCCAGGTCTCATAACATTCATTTGCTCAGAAGGACAGTCATTGCATTGTCTATCGTAATCACTATTAACATAGTTCCTTTAGGTTACATCCATAAAATAAAACCAAAAACATAGAGTAATAAATAATTATCATAGTGAGGAACCATGTAATCATGAAAAAAATGTATAGAGTGTCTTAATTTTTACACCTTATTTTATCTATGACACCTTAGGTTCATCCTAGGTTATTCATATCTAACTTATATTTAAATCCTTAATAATTCTTCATGAAAATTTTATAAATTCCCCAAATCATATCCCCCAGTAGTGTCAAACCAGGTGTCAAACAAGGCCCATTTTCATGTAATAGGTTACGCTCGAGTCAGGTCTGACACACTTTTTCAAATTTGTTACCCCTAAGTACATATTTTCTAGATCCACATCCACTTTTAGTATCCATACAGGTATTTATTTATAGGAAACCACTCAATCTATCCTTTACAAAAATTCTAAGACATTTTCCTTATCCTTGGACATATCCTTAGACATGTAATTAGGGTTGTCACTAAGGTTTTCTCATCCTAGTTTCCAAATATTAACTAAAATTTTTCTATGATACCAACTATAAAGACCCTAGATTAATTTACATTGACATTAATTCATTTTTTCCAAACATTTCATACATTATACAAACACACACCCAAATACCATATTAGTTTAGTGCCTTTGTAAACCTGGAAACATGAACATCTAGTTCATAACACATCTACTTCTTCTCCTGCCTATTTCTTCATAACTATAACCCTTTTTGAAATATCCAACTTAATAAATCTCTCCACATCCTTGGGAAAAGAAACATAATAATGGGTGATCTCAGATGCTTAGTAAGGGTAAATAATGGAGATATATAATCATAACATGAGAAAAATGGTATGAGAACATAAGCATAACATTTGAAGATCATACCCTACATATAAAATATAAAATAAATGATTCATGTCATAATGATTGTGAGTTCATAAGACATAAATCATAAGGTCTTCAAGATCATAATCCACAAAAGCATAACATAGAAATAAGACATGGAATTGTGGAAAACAATAATCTTATAAAATGATTTCTATGGTAGTTAAGGAATCATTATCAAGGACATATTAGTAGTATGGGTTCACTCCCCAAACCATATTGGTTGTCATAGTTCACTCCCATGACCATCTTAGTAGTCAAGGTTCACTCTCAAGACCATCTTAGCGGAAAAAGTTGTTTACTGAACCAAGTTTACTCCCTATTCCAGCCATGTCTATCTCATGAGATATGAATCTTTACCTAGTGAATTGGAGGGAGATATAGTTCCCACACATCACATAATGAAAAAAATACAAATTTGTTCCATGATAACATAAATCATCCATCATATCATAACCCATGAAATTAAATGGGTTTTATAAACATCATTCAATCATAACATGACACATGGAAAAGAAATGAGTTTCATAAATATCATTTCATCATAAACACAAAACATTATTAAAAATAATAATAATGGTATAATTGAATCATATTTTTGGTAAAAAATAAGTAACATCAAATAATATTATCTTATTTGTAAAATAATTTTTGATAAATCACTTGAAATCAATTCTTGAAGAAAATATCCTTTTTATTTAAAAATGTTTTCTTTTCATAAAATGTCATGCAATTTTAAAAGAAAACATTTTATTTGAAAATAACCTTGTAATATGATAAGGTAATCTTAAAATCATTAAGGAATAATGATGTTAGAAAATTATATCCATTCTATATAAAAAAACATTCCTTTTATAATTTTTTCAAAAAAGTCACAAAGTTCCTCATTGAGAAAATGATAAAAAGATTCCTTTCAAACTGTGTAGTAAAAAGTAAAAAATGGATAAAAATGAATTTAAAAATCCATAGGAGAATATTAAAAACATTTTTTGAAATAATTTTTAGAAAAAATGGATATGAAAGATAAATATTACCCAACATAGACTTAAAATGAAACAATCCTAAATATTGATGATGTTGTGAAATAAATACTCATTACTTTATAATCAATATAATCATATATCCCATGAAAGAAATAAATTTATATGGATATGAAAATACCATAATATTCTTGATAAGACTCATAAAATTCATTAATTGAAAGTATGTATACCACATAGAAGAAACAGGTTGTGTATAAGGCATATGTCTTATAGAAATAAAGGTGAGACAAAAATCTCTTACTTAAGTCTTGACTTATTTCACACAAGTTAAAAACTCTTATAAAATAAATATAAGTTTATTATACATATAACACAAAATCATAGTCATGTATATATAGTCCATATATGTTTTACTTATGACTTAATATTACCTATTTATTAATAATTCCATGTTAATGTTACATTTTGGGTAATATCTGCTTCATTTTTCGTTTATGTTTTGACTTTTTATACTTGGTAATATTACATAGATCATGATTTCATGATATAAATAATTATAATAATTATATAATATTTATATTAATTATATATTTATTCATATTTATTCATAAAAGTTAGAGATATAAATTAAAATACATTTTTCATGGAGACGGTAGGTCGTACATACACATGAACGCTGTTTTCATTTTCTTATTGAGTTGGAAGAATGGAAAGTATATGATATATTATCATTAAAGAATAATTTTTATGTCATATATAAGATATATATTTATAAAATTCATCCTTATTACCATTCATATTAAATATAGGTGAATAACGAATCACATTACATCGTGGAGATGGTAAGCCATACGTACGCACGAGCGACGTTATCATTTTCCCAAAATATTAGATGAATGGTAAAAAGTTATACATGAAATTATCATTAAAAAGTATAATTATATCATAAATATCATATATAAATATTAAACCCATCATAATTATCACTCATCAATGATGGTTATGGAAAATGAATTGTATCGCTACGTGGAGACGGTAAGCTGTATGTACGCACGAGCGATACTTTCATTTTTTTGTTTGATGGAAAAGGGGTTGTATAATGGTGTGTTCATAATCATAATAAAATTTCTCTATATTTATGATTATGAATTCATTATTTTATGATATATATATCATAAATTTAGAGGAGGTATAGAAGAGTATAAAAACAGAATGATCAGCTAGAGAGATTACCTCTTCTTCGGAACAACTCCTTTAGATATCCTCTAAAGGACTCTATATTTGGTTCTTTGGGAAGAAAAAAACCTATATAATGTGTCTATAAAAGTGTATAAGATAATTTTTAAATTTTTTGTTAAGCTAGAAGGTTAAAAGTGACGAAATGAGATGAGGGAGTAGGTGCCCATTTATAATTGAGGTGAGCGGAACTTTTGGAATCTCCAAAAATATTAATTTATAATAAATTGAAACTCAATAAAAATACCACAAAAAATGAAATTTATTCAAAGATAATATGATATATTATTTTAATCTCATAATATAATAAATTTTATATAGGTTTTTATGTAATTTTAAACCTTATTTTTTTATTATCTCTTAGTTAAACTATTTTAATTTTAACTATGGTAACAATGTTTTTAATGTAAAGAGGGTGTAATTTTTACATATAAAGTTTCAATTGGACCATAAATGGTAAATTAATGATAATTTAGACCATATATCATCCTTTTGTATTTATTTAATATTTTTATGGTTTTTAAATAATTTAATAAAATATTACTTTCTTAAAATATCATTAGTGTCAATTTTGACACTATTCATTATTTGTCTTTTTAAAAATGTCATAACAGCATGATATCTTCAAACCAACTTTATTAACTCATCAATAACATGTAAAATTAATCCAAAAAAATCATGGATGAAATTAATTATATCAAATTATATTTATTTAAATATTTTCAATATCATTTATTTGGAATTTCCATTAAATATATGATTACCACATCATCATTGAATAACCCTTTAAGGTATTTATTTATTTTCTAAAAATTAAAAAAAAATTACCATGATAAATAAATAAAAATTATATTTTAAATGACTATTTATGGTCAAATTTATCTTCTGTATAACCCTATATTAAAAATTATATAGTTATTGAAAATATGAGTATTACATCTTTAACTTTTCTTTAAATGAAATATATTAAATGTTTTACTCTCATCCAAGTGGATTAAAAAGTTTATAATCTAATCCCAAGGATTATTTTGGTCTAAATTAACTCATCAAATAAAATTAGGACAAGTATTAGGGTAATATTATATTCTTTATAATATTATTTTTTACCCTTAATTACCCGATTTAGCTTTTACCGTGTTAATAAAAAATTAGAAAAGTTACGATTCATAATGCCCAAAAATGAAATAAACCTATTTAAATAATTTGTACCCAATTATTAAAAATATGGAATCTATTTTAAAAAATTGAAAACATAAAAGTTGTAGTAATTAATTTAAAAATTAATCACGTTGACGGGGTGAGAAAATGGGTTATTAAAGTTAAAACATGAAAAAGATTGAAATATTTTTATATCTAAATTCAATATAAAATTGATTTCAAATACCTAAATTATATTAAATGATAAAAATATGATTTAATTATACATTAAAACCAATAAAAAATATAATTTGACACTAAATTATTTTGATGAAAAAAATTGTTTTCAATTAAAATTTAGTATTTTTTACTATTCATCAAAACATGAAACTTATCAGAAAAATACCAAAAATTAAACCAAAGAAACATTTTATATTACTACTTAAAATAATAATTTTATTTTGTCAAATATAATATATAAAAGTGTCAAAATTTTGATTTAAAATGGGTTCTCCATTAAAAGGCGGTAAAATTACCGTTTTGAAAAATATAGGTTTTTATGCATAAAATTGGGTTTGTGCTTATCTTATTCCTGTAAAATCTATTGGATGAATATAAAAAATATTTTTTTTGAATATATAACATATATTTTTAATTAATACCATTCAATAATTTTAATTTATTTAATTTATTAAGACAAAATGACTTTGGGATCATGATAATAAAAATATTTTTCATTATAATCAATTGGTATATATTTTAATTTATAATTAATAGGTAACCAATGAATTCATATTATAAACCATATATTTTCATAATTTCATTAATACTATTCATACCCACTAATTTAACATCTAGGTTATTATCTTTTTTAAATAAAATGATGTTTCGTAGAAACTCAGTGTTGTGTGAAACATAAGCTAAGATGGTATTGCGTGTAACACAAGACATCAAAGAAATCAAATGTTTTTAAAAATATATATATTCCATAAAAATATCAGGGTGTTATAATGATTCTCTAATGTCTTGGTGTTTTCAAGAAGGTCGTCAACCAGATTTATCATGGTTGTGTTTCCTCTTGGCCTCAATTCTTATGTCACGTTGTTGATGCATTATGTCAAGGTTTAAGTGGGTTTAGAAGGAGCACCAGAGGCATTAGAGATTTCTTCTATTCTTAGGTGTGATATAGGAAGCTCTATTAAGGTAATAAGTAAGTGTTCCAAGTTATAACCCATTAGTAAATGCATTAAAAGGAAATTGTGTTTCTTCTCACTGGCTTCCTCTAGAAAGAAGCACTTGGTTTGCTTCCAATATGGAAAAGTGGTTCATGAAAAACACTCTTGTAATAAACCTTCCAAAGCTTGCAGTACTTGTAGTTGTTAGGGTCATTTATGGAGGTTCTATCAGGGTTTTTTTGTATCTTATCATGGTCAGGGATCATCATCTCCTAAGGGAACTGTAGCACATCCATAAGCTTTAACACAATAGGGATCCGACCATATTCTTAGGATAAAGATTTTTATATAGTATATGAGCTACCAATGGATGTTGATACTAGACCATCTTGTTGATCCCGATGTCGGAGTGAAGACTATTTTTGTTTTCTTTGATATAGTTCTTTTCTTTTTATAGATCTTCTGAAATCAAGATTTTTTTTCTAGTTACCCTATTATCTCTATGTAAATGTTTTGTGTTTTACCAGACTCATTGTTTTATTCTATATTAGTGATATAAGAATCTAGTTTTAGATATTTTCAGGCTTTCTTTTAATTTTTTGAATTCCCATATTTTAATGAGTTAAGTTGAGGTAGTTTTAATATGAGGGAAATTCTAATATTGTGGGGAGAGCGCCATTATTTAATTTATCATGATGAAAGTTTTTATTTCATTTTATGGAAATTCTTTCATGTGTTCTTGCTTGAATGACCTGAATGATCCGAACACAGTGGAAGCATGGTGGTTGGTAGGGCCCAAATTTTATTTTTCCATAATCTATGACCAATCTAGGATCAATACAACGATAAATGTTAGTATCCATGAATTAAGATCAAAGATATAGAAAAAATAATAAAAGGACATCAAATCTTAGAGAGAGGATCTTACGCATCATATTTACAATTAATTTAAATAATTTATGTAGAAATTAAATACCTGGATCAATGGTAATTTCTTCATTGATGATGTTGATTGTTCAGAATGACCCTTCTGGATTGTCTTGTTTCCATTTTGAGGATCCAAACTAGAATCACTCTAGTTGTGATGCACATGTATTTTGATGGCCTCCAATCGACACCACTCGTTCTCTAGGTGCTAGCACGGAGAAGCAAGTGTCTTGCGTCGGTCGTTTTGGATCGCATGTTATTTGGACTTAAAGAACTTCTCTCATTCTTGAGAGGAGAGAGAAGAGGATTTGAGAGAGAAATTTTTTCATCTCAACAATTATCTCACCACTGGTAATACGGTTCACCAAGCGTAATGGCATAATAGACGTGCCTTTCTATTTAATGACATGGGGTTTTGGTTACAATGTTTAATTGCATAACAGCAATTAAAAATATTCATAACCTTAGAGAAAACCCATGATACATAATAACAATAATAGCACCATTATTTGTGGTATGCCAACCTGCACAAAAATAGAATCATAAATGAAATATCGTGCCACATAATGATAACAAAGTTATTATTATTTTGTCTTATGCCAACTAGTTAAATAATTATTTACCATCTTGTAGATAATTATTTTACTACTAGACCGGACTTGGTCCTCTCGAACTCCACTTCCATTTATTTAACACTCGAATAAATAAATAAATAATTTATTCTATTAAATAAATATTTTATTTAAAAACTAGTAAATAAATATTTATTAAATTTTCAATAAAATAAATAAATATATTTTATTTAATTTATGCGATCATTTTAAATTGAATAAAATTATTCCACGGTCTTGAGAATAATATTTATTCCATTAATTAAATTCAAATAGAATTTAATAGAGACCACAAGAAACACTTAGCCCTCATTTGGCAGAGGAGATTTGGAGAGAAACGAAAGGAAATGAAGCACTGATTTCGATTTCACCTGTTTGGCTGCGTTAGATTGAAGCGAGAGAAACGCTTAGCGGAGGAACGGAAGGAAACAGATTTCTCTCCCACTACAGGTTTCAAATCACCCCAAAATTGGGGTGATTTGGAAGGAAACGAAATCGGGTATGCGGTTTTTTTAAAATTCCCTGTATTATCTTCTTGTGTAAATTTTATTTTATTTAATGTTTTATTGAATTAATATTTAGATAAATGGTATCTTTGTGATTATTAATAATAACCATATTTTCATATGTATATAAATATTTTGTTAAACAAAATTTATAAATAATTATTTTTACAACTTCAACATAACTTAAGTAATAATAAAAAATAATTATAAATAATTTTGTTTATGTGTATAAATAATTATAAATAATTTTTAAATAATTTTTATTATAGATAATTTTGATTATGAATAATTTTGATTATCTTGAATTAATAATTTATATATATAATTTATCTACATAATTTATAAATAATTTTGAATTAATAATTAATTGTCTATATAAAAATTCATAAATAATTTATAAATAATTTTGATTTTAGATAATTTTGATTATAAATAATTATTATTATCTTGAATTAATTGTTTATATAAATAATTTATAAATAATTTTGAATTAATAGTTTTGAATTAATAAATGTTTTGAATTAGTGATTATTTTGAATTAATAATTATTTTGAATTAATAATTTTGAATTTATAAGTTTGATTACCTTTAATCCAGTGTGTGTTATTTTTTAACAAAGGTTATTTGTGTCATTTGCACCAAAACAGTTTCTTTTATTTTCTTTTAAAAATTGTCACCAAACATGAGAGAGGGAAATCCAAATCATTTTTTTCTTTTACTAAGTTATTGATCCAAACACAAGGAGAGAAATCACAATCATTTATTTTCATTTCTTTTATTTTATAAATTATCAAATCATTTCTTTTCTTTTAATAAAATTTTACCAAACACAGTGTTAGTGTGTAACCCTCTAGGATTA
The DNA here is from genome assembly GCA_963277665.1 of Viscum album. Lineage (NCBI taxonomy): Eukaryota > Viridiplantae > Streptophyta > Magnoliopsida > Santalales > Viscaceae > Viscum > Viscum album. The sequence continues at coordinate 824,586,908 of OY728129.1, forward strand.
TTTCTCGTTGGCATTAGGCGGGCTTTCCTAAATTCCAAGAGTATTGTCTAGTAACATGTCAAGGTACCCAAGAGAAATAACTTAAAGTCTCAATGAAGACATCAAAATATGAATGTTCACTGTGTAATATAATCCCTTTGTCTAAATGTCTCATCAACTAGGTTTCATGATCCTGTGATCAACATGTTTTCTTGATATGTATATCTTTAACTACCTCAAATAAACTCATTGTTACACCATGTCCATGGAATTTAGGGATATGGTTCTATTTTAATCAAAGGTTCGATATATCAACTTCCATAAATGGAAGGGATAAATCCTCCCTTGATTTATCCATTAATAACATGTCACTCGTGATGCACCCAACATACCCTACTTCTCACCAATATATGGTGTGACGGTTTTCATCAGTAAATCAAAGTGTTCGAGTCATGACATGCATTAATGATAAAATTAAAGTCTAAATACCATTACACACACTCATATATAGAAATATCTGATGACACCAAAACATGCGGAATTCCTACAGGCGGGTTTGTTCTCATAACCTCCTATCCTGGAGATTACCAAGTGCAAACTTCATGATAAGAAGTATCATTTTCTTACGAGTACTCACACCTAATGGTCTATATACTATGTGTCCCATCATAGTATTTCTTTTAATCTTATAACTATATTTAAGAATATTTTCATAGAACATTAAGGTTCTCATCATAGCGGGGAGCTGTGATGACCTTGTCAATGTGAAAAATACTCTAGCACATTATTACATCATAGTCATTCAAAACAATAAAAAAATATGTAATAAGATGTTTAATATTTAAATACATTAAATATTCATGTAATAAAAGTACAAACAGTTGGTTCTAGGACACTAAATCTAACAAACTCCCACTTGGACTAGAGAAAATTTCCAACAACTTTCAGTACACTAGACCTCACATCATGATCATGTTTCTGTTGAGTTAAGGCTTTAGTTAAGGGGTCCTCCATTTTGTTTTTTGTGGAAATTATACTTACTGAAACTTCACCTCTCTGAGAAAAATCCATCAAGAGATGATACTTTCAAATTATGTGCTTTTTCTTCTGATGTGACCTTGGCTCTTTTACGAGAGCCACTGCTATAGTATTATCACAATAGAGTGTGATGGGATCTTTACTGCTAGGTACCACATCAATATCTTGGATGAAGCTTCACATCTAAACTACTTCTTTATCTACATCAAAAGATGTGATATACTCAGACTCTGTTGTAGAATTTACTACCACACTCTACTTTGATCTCTTCCAGCTCACAGCACCTCCATTCAAAGTGAAGATGTATCTCATCCACGACTTCATGTCATCCTGGTTAGTCTAGAAACTAGCATTTGTATATCCTCTAATGACTATTTCCTCATCCCATCTATAAAATAGGAACATATATTTAGTATGCCTTAGATACTTAAGGATAGTCTCTACTTCCATCCAATGTTGGTCACTTGGGTCAGCTTGATATTTGTCTGCTGCACTTAATGCATAGGAGACATCTAGCCTAGTACATAGCATGGAATACATGACTGGTCTAATCACTGATGCTTATGGAGTCCTTTTCATTCTCTCTATTTCATCATTCATCTGAGGACACATTTTCTTGGAAAGATGAATACCATGTGATGCTGGAAACCATCCCCTCTTGGATTTTTTTCATACTGAATCTCTTCAGTATCTTGTCAATGTATGTACTTTTACTTAGGCCCGACAATCTCTTGGATCTATCACAATGGATCTTGATCCCAAGAATATATATTGCCTCACCTAAGTCCTTCATGCAGAAGAATTGATTAAACCATGCCTTAAGATACTATAAGATTGGTATCTCATTTCCAATAAGTAATATTTCATCAATATATATTATTAGGAAAATGATTGCACTCCCACTAGACCATTTATAGACAAATGGTTCACATTTGTTCTTTATAAAACCAAATTCCATTATGGCTTCATCAGAATGAAGGTTCCATGACTTGGATGCTTTCTTTAATCCATAAATAGATTTTTTTCAACTTTCGTATCTTATTGGCATCCTTTGGAGTCACGAACCTTTTAGGTCGTGTCATGTAGACATCTTCCTAAAGGTTCCCATTATGGAAGGTTGTTTTTTACATCCATTTTCCAAATCTCATAGTCATGGTAAGAATTAATCGTCAATAGAATTATGATAGATTTTAGCATTGCAACTAGTGAAAAGTTTTCTTCGTAGTCAATGTCTTGATGTTGTTTGAACCCTTTTGCAACTAGTTGTTCCTTATAGGTACTGACTTGTCCTTACATGTCTAGTTTCTTCTTGAATACCCATTTGCAACTAACAGGCTTTACATCAACTGGAAGATCTACCAAAATCTATACTTGGTTTTGGTACATGGAATCCATTTCAGAATTCATGGATTCTTTCCACTTGGAAACATCTGTACCACTTACTACATCCTTGTAGGTCATAGGACCATTATTATCATATAATAATGAGTCACCATCCTCAGTAACTAGAAAAACGTACCATTCCAGTTCTCTAACCTCTCTTGTACTCCTACACAGTACTTGTGTCTCTTGAATAGATCTTTCTTCTATAGGGCTTTGTGGAATTTTCTCCTGTACCAACTCTTGTGTACCTTGAGCCTCGACTTCATCGAAGTATATCTCTCTCCCACTATCTCTTTTAGAGATGTGATCCCTCTAAAGGAATATGGAGTGTCTTTTAACTATAACCTTTTTGTCTAAGGTTTCATATAGGTAATATAACCTTGTTTCCTTGGTGTATCTTATAAAGGTACACGTTGTGCCTCAGGGTGCAAGTTTGTTACCCGAAGCGGCCTTGAAAAATGCTTTGTTACCCCACACATGTAAATTAGATAACATGGATTTTCTTCCACTCCAAATATCATATGGAATTCCCTTTATCAATTTAGTTGGTTCTTGGTTTAGTATGTGTGTTGTTGTTTGGAAGGCATATCCCTAAAAGGATAATGGAATACTTTCATCACTCAACATTGATCTCACCATGTCCAACAAGGCGTGGTTCCTCCTTTTGCTTACACCATTCCACTGATGCATGTAAGGAGTGAGTTGGGATAGGATCCCAAACTCTCGTAAGTAATCAATAAGTCTTGATCAAGATAATATCCACCTCAGTTTGAGTATATTTTCTTAATCTTGTTTCCAAGATGGTTCTCAACTTCATTCTTGTATTCCTTGAACTTATCAAAAGAATATAACTTATACGTCATTAAGTATACATATCCATATATACTAAAATCATTAGTAAAAGTTATGAAGTATGAGTAACCACCCCTTGCTTCAACTAGGAATGGTCCACACACATCAGTATAAATCAATTCAAGAAGATATTTGGCCCTTTCACATTTCCCACTAAATGGGTATTTACTCATTTTTTCTTATAAACATGCATGATATACACCAAGTGGGTTTAGTTCAAAAGAATCTAAATATCCATCTTGATGTAACTTTATCAAGAATTTCTCATTTACATGACCTAGCCATTGATCCCAAATTTGGGTGTAGTAGGAGTCATGTGATGTATCTTTGTTATCGGTTTCCATTACTTGGTTTGTATAATCCAACATGTAAATACTACTGTATAAATGTTCCCTACCAAAAAAATTCTATCTTTGTAAAAAAATAAACATTCATTTCTGAACTTGAAAATAAATCCATATGTATCTAGTCTGGATACATAAATAATGTTTTGGTCACAGAAGGAACATAATAACAACCCTTTAACACCAAGATCATCCTAGTCAGCAACATGAGGTGGTAGTCCCTGACAGATACAGCAGCAAGTCTAGTTCTATTGGTTGCTTGTAGATCTACCTCCCCTCAAACAATTTTCTTGAATGTACTTGGTTCCTATATTTGAATACATATGTGATCACCACAAGCTGTATCCAATACCCAATTTGTAGAAATGGATAAAATGCACTTAATAACAAATTCACTTAAAGTATCCCCTTTCTTCTTTGGTTGGGTGCAGTTTTTCTTCCAGTGGACCTTCTTGCCACATGCGAAACAAACAGCTTCATATTCCCTTACATCCCCCTTGATCTTCCTTTTCTTGTAAGGGCATGAAGAATCTTTGGTCTTAAAGATCTTCACCTTCCCTTTCCTCTTATTCACCATAAGTACAGAAGGATTTTCGTGATTCATATCTTTTTCCACTTGGAGAATGACGATAAGAAGATCATATAGAGACTTCCCAATTTTGTTTATATTAAAATTAACAACAAAACTATAGAATCTATGAGGGAGTGATGTGAGAATGATATCGTTACCCAGTTCTTCGAGGATTTTAAACCCTATAACCTCTAGGTGCTCAATGTATCCAATGATCTTGACTACGTGAGGCTCAGATGGGGAACCCTCTCCAAGATTACTCTGAAAGACTACCTTGGATATCTCAAACCTTTTCTATCTTTCTCTCTCTTAGTAAAGACCATATAGGCGCTCGAGTATTCAATACGCATCCATGTTTTCATGAGACTTCATAAGTTCACTAGACATTTATGAAATCATCAAACATTGAACATAGACCACATAGTTCATATGTTTCTCATAGACCAGGAAATTCTCATCACTCACCTCTTTGGTAGGTGGATCAGGTAATTTTGACTTCATCACATAAGACTTACGTTCATAGCGTAGAACAACCTGAAGGCATCTAAACCATTATTAGAAGTTACTTTTGGTGAGGATCTTGTCTTTATCTAGAATTGATCACAGGAATAGTGTGGTTGAGCTTGTCATTTTATTCTACAATTAAAAGAGCAGATTATTAGTACTTTCTTAGTTACATTTTATGAGAAATAATAAATTAATTTTATTAAGTCTCCCTCTATTTTATCAAATCTCAATGGCCCTCACCATTGAACTCAAAATGTCTAGTTTCTTGGACATTCTAGTGGTAAGGATCCATATTCCTCTTCACATAACCCCAACAAGGGTTGGTCAAGATATTTGAAGGTATTTAGGTAAGTAATTCATTGCCAACTATGGGTTTGTAGCTCCTTGATCCGTTGAGTGGACTCCCCAATCCTGAAATCCTGACTTGGATTTCCTCAACACTTACCTCCAATATTAAACCAAGTCTAGAAATGGATATTCCTCTTGATATAATATGGTTAAGTCAACCCGAAACTTTCATAAGGGATTTCTATATAAAAGTAAGTGTCCCAACAAGGGTTGTTCAAACACATAGTTTTATTTAATCTTTCCCTTAATCAAGTAATGGAAGGCTTAGTCTGACTTAATATTTTATTGATGGATTTTTATCTCTTATGCATAAATTTATTATTATCTTTATCACATGCTTGTTAATATTAATTGGAACTTACTTAAGTGATTAAACATGTCTTGATAATATTTATTCATAAGCCTAGTTTATTTTAGTTCCATCTTACATGCTTGTTTAATTCATTAATTATGTGATCGTAACAGCACATCCATAATGATAAACCATGCAATTGAAAAAAATAAAATAAAGTAAAGGGCATGATCATGAGATTTTATAATGGTTAGTTTATTTAGTAATTGATAAACTAACCCTGACCTAGGAGAGAAACACCTTGAACCTTTTGGGTTCGTGTTTATAGCTTTCCACCTGTCCACCTTTGTATCTCCTAGAATTGGTTTTGTCTCTGCTCCAACTTGATCCGCCTCCACTAGCTTGGGATCTCCATATATTACATATTCTTTTTAACTCACGTGAAGGTGAGGGGTAAAAGGGGGGTTTATATAAAAGAAACCATGGGCATGTGGGCCCTATATTTAATTTTTCTCATCAATATAAATCACGCGTGAATCGGTTAGTTATTATCTTTGATTAATCAATCCTTTTAACTTAATTCCTTTTCTGAATTTCCATGATATTCTCATCCTTCTACATAAATGTACCTTGGAGGTAACCTGGTGAATACCTTTTCAAATCTACCCAAAATGTATTATATTTGTATATTATTTTACTCTTCTAACATATGGAATACATGATGATTCAATGCATAGAGTAACAACCTGTAGTATGATTTATACATGATAAGTAGTTATAAACATTATAGAAACATTAAAGTTTTAACTTTGTGAAATTTGGTAAAGTACACATCATGCAGTTCCGACTACACGGTATGTACTACCTTCACCGTCTTTCCCAAAGTACATACCTAGGGACTCAGTGTGTGAGGAATACTTCAGATATTTCAGAGTACGCGACATGTACAGTGGGTTGCACATCATGTTGTCTTTGTGTTACATGGTTATCGGTCAGATCAATCTGTGTATGGGATACATAGATTGAACCCTGATTCGAAGGGACTACATGCCGTGTCTAGTGGGCCACAGGGCATGTAATCTGGTAAGCATGTGTCTATCTATCCTGGTCAACATGCGGTGTAAAATTAATTATACCGCATGTAATAAATGCACAGAGCTTGAGTAATTGAAGAATTAATCCCGGTGCACTGAACAGAAATACACTACATGTAGTTTGGATTACATGTCATGTATGGAAGAGAACACGGTGTGCAAGTTCGAACACATGGAGTTTACTTTTGTGTCACCTAGGCAGAATCGTTGGTGCCTCCTGATTAGTTCCTTACTTTAATTTTAATCCAAAAATTATTCGTTTCTATTAGATCTGTGAGAAATGAAAGATGAAGAATAGACCATGAAATCCAGATTACAAGAATGATTAACCATGAATTGATAAACTAAATTATTAAATCGTAAATCATCAATGAATTATTTAAATAATTATAAATGATGATGAACCTCCCTTTGATACCACTTTAAGGATCTGAATATAGCGGAAGTGTGGCGATTGGTAGGGCCCAACATTGATTTTTCCATAATCAATGAGAAATTTGGGATCAATAAGATGATAAACACCAGTATCCACGGATTATGATCAAAGATCTAGACAAAAGAATAAAAGGGAACCAGATCCTAGAGAGAGGATCTTGCACATCATGTTTATGATTAATTTAAATAATTTTTGTAGAAATTAAATACCAGGATCTTCAGTACATTCTTTTTGATATTGTTGATCATCCAGAATGACCCCTTCGAATTGTCTCATTATTCTTGTGAGGATCCAAACCATAATCCCTATAATAGTGATCCACACATGTTCCAATAGCCTCCAATCGAAACCACTTGTTCTCCAGGTGCTAGCGTAGCGAAGTGAGTGTATTGCGTCAGTCATTCTTGATCACATTTTATTCAGTATTGAAGAACGTCTATCATTCTTGAGAGGGGAGATGATATGATTCAAGATAGAAATTGTTTTGGCTCAACAATTCTCTCACCACCGACAATTCGGTTCACCATGCGTAATGGAACAATAGATGTACCTATCTATTTAACGACATGGGGTTTCAGTTATAATATTTAATTGTGTAAAAGCAATTAAATACATTCATAACCTTAGATAAAAACCATACCACGTAATAATAATAATAATAACACCATTATTCATGGTGCACAAACTTGCACAAAATAGAATCATAAATGAAATCCCATTCCACATAATGATAACAACGTTATTGTGATTTTTTCTTAGGCCAACTAGTTAAATAATTATTTATCATCTTGCAAATAATTATTTTACTACCAGACCGACCTTGGTTCGCTCAAACTCTACTTCCATTTATTAAATACCCAAATAAATAAATAAATAATTTATTCTCTTAAATAAATATTTTATTTAAAAACTAGTAAATAAATATTTATTAAATGTTCAATAAAATAAATATATATATTTTATTTAATTTATGAAATCATTTTTACTTGAATTGAATTATTGTATGATCTTGATAATAATATTTATTCCATTAAATAAATTAAAATATAATTTAATTGAGACCACAAGAAATACTTAGTCTATGACTCTCTAGGATTCTTTCTCATTGGTATTAGGTGGGCTTGCCTAAATTCCAAGAGTACTATCTAGAAACGGGTCAAGGTACCCAAGAGAATGAACTTAAATTCTAAATTATGACACCCACATACAAACATTCACTGTGTAATATAATACCTTTGTCTCAATATCTCATTAAAAAGGTTTAATGATAGTTTTATCAACCTATTTTCTTGATATTCCTTTCTTTGACTACCTGAAATAAACTCATCATTACATCATGGCCATGGAATTTAGAGGGACGACTCTATTTAAATCAAAGTGTTGAGATATCAACTTCCATAAATGGAAGGTACAAATCCTTCCTCGAATTATCCATTAATAACATGTCACTCGTGATGCACCCAACGTACCCTACTTCCCGCCAACATATGGCATGACAGTTTTCATCAATAAATCAAAGTTTGTTGAGTTGTGACACGCATTAATGATAATATTAAAGACTAAGGACCATTACACATGCTCACATATTGGAATATCCAATGACACCAAAACATGAAGAATTTCTATAGGCAGGTATGTTCTCAAAACCTCCTGTTTTGGAGATTACCAAGTGCGGACTTCATGAGAAGAAGTATCATCTACTTAAGAGTACTCACACCTAATGGTTTGTATACTATGTGTCCCATCATAGTATTTATTCCAACCACATAACTATATTTAAGAATATTATTATGTCACTTCAAGTTTCTCATCATAGTGAGAAACTACTATGACCTTGTCAATGCGACAAATACTCTAGGACATTATTACATCATATCATGAAGAACAATGAACAATATGTAATAATATGATTAATATTTCAATACACTAAATATTCATGTAATAAAATTACAAATAGTTGTTTCTAGGAAACCAAATCTAACATGATATTCTATGTTTTGATAGCAGACATTTTGTTTGTGTTGGGGGAATTTGGAATCTGAAAGATTTTATGACATGGCCTTTCAAGTGTGTCTAAGAAAAATTCTCTGAGTAAGGATGAACGTTTATCTCCTTGAGTGAGCCTTAGTGTGAGCTCTCCTTTAGTTGGTCTTGGATTCTTTGTATTTGATCATTGTATGTTTGTTTTCTTTTTTCCTCATTTTTACAATCCCCTGAGGGATTCTGGTTGTTTTAGAAATGCTTTTTCCTTGGTAATTTTTTATTCCTATGTTTTCATGTTAAGATGTAGACCTTGTGTTAGGACATTGGTTTGAATATCTTGTTGTTCATTATAAATCTTGGGTAAGTTTTGGGTGATTGGGAGACTGTGTTGATGATAATCTGATGTTCTGATTAGAATTACTAGAATCTAGTGTTTCGAAAGTATAGTCTTGAAATACCCTAACTTGACCTAAGTCTTGACTATGTAGTTCTTCATATGGAATGTTTCATCTTAGAGAATTTCCAATTGTTCTTCATTGTCCCCTTGTGTAACCTTCTTGATGATTTTACTTGAAATGATAATATTTTTAGTATTTTGTTTCATTATGGTGCCTAAGGATTTCATGTATAGTGATCTTGAGGTTGCTTCAAAATTTGGTCATTTTTTCCTTGATGATTGAGTAATAAAGGTATAACTCATGGATAATATTATTTAGATATTTTCTTATCCTTTTAAAAAATAGCTCTCTGGTTTTCTATGGAAGTCTCAGTTTGTGAATATGTTCTTTGGGTAGTTGTTTTTTTATCTTGTTTTCCTTATAGGTGAGTTTGAATTTTTGTTTTTCTTAGGTTCTTGGGTTCGGTAGTGTATCCCAGGTTGTCTTGTTCTCTTGGTTATTTTTCTATCTTCTCATAATTTTCACATCCTATATTTTATCTCATCATTGGGTGGATTTTTTCTTTTGTTTATGGGTTTCTCAAGGGGTGGTGGGACCGCTCAGTAATCTAGAGTGAGTGTGGAATTGGACCTATGGTTGGAAGAGCTACTGGTAGTTCACCAGCCAACTGATGGAATGATGGCATTAGGATATTCTTATATGTATTCCACCAGCTAGCCAGTGTGGTCCACTATACACCTAGTGTCATATTGTTAATTTGGGAATCTTATAGGGATCCCACCGGTCAACCAGTGGGGTTTATAGGGGAACTAACAATCTACCTGGAACTATTGTCTAGCTTTTGTAATTGCTGGATACGAGATCTACTAGGGGATTATATGTATTTTTTAGAACCATTTTTTATTATTTTATTATCCACCCTTGACCTTACCTAGACCCATGAAAACCTAGAGGCTCTCCTTGGGCGATTTTGGCTACCCCAACCTCAATTCATGGGGGATATAAGTGTTGTTCGCCGTAGTGGTTCCCAATCGGTATGTAACATCCTAACCTGGAATCCACTAAGAGGTGTCCTGATCTAGTTGGTCACAAGGCCTCAAGCATGCCTCCCCATATTCCGGAGTCTTCTGACTAGTAGTGAGTTTCTAAGGTGGTACGGTGGTGAGACTATACTTTCATAATCAAAGTAAAATAGTAGTGTGATAAATGGATAAATAGCATAATAATAATATCAACTAATAGTAGAAAATAAATCATCCTTATAAGATAACCAGCTATCAATAGTCATGTCCAATACCATATAAAAAATTATGTAATGTCATGTCTCTAACAAAATAATAGGAAAACATGGCAACAGGTGTACATATATACAGCTATATCAAAAGAACTAAAGACTAAAAATACTATCTCCAGATAGCATCATGAGCCATAGATTGTTCTTATGCTCCCCCACTCCCATACTACAATCAATCAAGCATTAATGACTGGGTGTTTTCCTATGTCCCTACTTTTTTCCTTGAAGTATATCCGGGTACCAATTGGCATCCCGAAAAGGGTGTGAGATATACTCTGTAGGCCACCATCAATGGTGTCTATAAAAAATATAGTATGTGCATATAAACTATAAATGTGTGCAGGTATAACAAGTAAAGATGTAAAGTGAACTATAGACATGACAGATCCATGATCACAAGATGTAATAAAAGCGGGCTATAATAGATGAGCATCAATATATATATATATAAAGTGTCAAAAATAGGTAACAACCAGCTCGACATATTCCACATGTGAAAAGAGTAACAAACCTACATGGGCCAGGTCCTAAGGTGTATAACTAGGGAAAACTATATCAGGATATATGAATGTATACAGAAGTCACATGTTTCATACCTCAGTCTTCCTCATTGATGTCATACCATAAATAGTCATACCTAGGGGTTTTAGGTTCCATACATTGATACCTTAGTCGATTCCATACCGTAAATAGTCATACCTAGGGGTCATAGTTTCCATATCTTGATCCCCTTTTCGGTTATATATCATAATGAAATAGTGTAATACCTTTATAAGAAGTTGGTGCCATGCTGAGATGTACAACATCAATAAGTAATATAAAATGGAATGGGATATGTTAGTGTCCATTCCCAATTACAATTATCAGCATAATGAAGCACAAGCTAAGAGAATATCCATATGATTCCACATTTACATTTGAAACCAACCATTTTAATATCATTTAATAACATGTAAAAGAAGGCATGATACTCTCTAATTATATCATTTAATCTAAAATTTTTCCCACTACAAGTGTGGAAATCTCACACATTGAAAGGGGAGTTTTAACACATGGAAGGTAAAAGAACACTACTCATAGGTATCTTGGGTTGAGTTTGATAATATCCAACCATGATTAAGTTCTATGAGGGTGATTCAAATTAGGTGCAATAATTAATTTAAGGCTTATCATTTAATTTAGTAGCAATAATAGGAAGGTACATCATATAGCAGAATGATGATATTCAAATAGACAAAAAACTTTAGGGAAAAGGTATAAGACGCCTACCTTATGCATGTGGTATAACACTCATCCAATATCATCCCTTGTTTTGGTCTAGATCAAAAGAAAATGGAAGAATATACAAACACCATGAAAATAGGGTATATGATCTTGCACCAGAATAACTTTGTTAATAGGAAGAAGAATGATGAAAGGAGCTAAATGAATGGAGAGATTACCAGTGGTGATCCAACATGATAGATGGATCTTGATTCAAATTCTAGATAGAATAATGAATTCAAATCCTATATTTAGTCCATAGGAGAGCTCTTGTGGATGAGGAGAGGTTGTTGTGCATGGAAGAGAAAATAAATATAGGAGTGAGTTAAATAGAAGGAGGGTTAAAATTGTCTTTTCACCCAAAATTTAAAGGTCTCATGGTTGGAAAAACCATACACCAAACATGTTTACCTCACTGTCTAGGGACACACCCCACACAGATTTCAGCACATGGTTATAAAAAATGTTCATAGCCCGTGTGCACCCTCTATCTCAGCCATGCACAGTTGTGTGGCTTGGGAAGCACAGTTTTATCAAACTGTGCGACCCCTGGAAATGCTCTAGATCACCCCACATGGTTTTTTAACCATGTATACTAGGATTCATAGTTTATACTAACCATGAGGCCTAGTTTTTTCCTCCAAAATTCAGGGATCTGGGCTTTAAACAAGTCTGGTACATCCTCTTTTCCTATGTAACCTCATTAGGAATTTCCATTAAGATAAAACTAAGGAAAAAATGGTATTAAAAGTATCTATAACTCAAAGAAAAATTGGGATCTCATAGTCTCCCCCTTAAATAAACTCATCCCTAAGTTTTCCTTTAAAGGGTGGTAAAACATCATCTGAGAATAACTCTATCCACTGAGCACGTACATCGGCCTTTCACTCGCAAGTATCATCATGTATGCGACTGTGCTGCCATATCACCCATACCAAAGGAACCAAACTTCCTTAGATATCCTTAATTCCCTGGTCAACAATACAAAGAGGATTATCCTCAAAATATTCATCTACATCTAACTCAACCTCATCATGTAGAAAGATGTGAGGTGACTGTGAATATTAATGGAGAAACTGTAAAACATGGAAGATTTCATGCATAGCTCGGTACCTCTAAGGTAACTGAAACCAATAGGATACTGGACCAACTCTCTCTACAACCTCAAAAGTTTTAATAAATTGAGGTAAAATATTCTCATGCCTTATAAATTGTCGATGTTCCGGTCTAGGTGAAATGCATAAGAAAACTCGATTCCCCACCTCAGACTATAGTAGTCTGCGACCATGATCGGTGTATGAATTCTGCCTAGATTGAGATGTAGACATTCGCTTCCTAATCAGCTGAACCTATTATTAAGTATCCTAGATGATTCGAGGTCAAAGTATTGTTACCTCACCTGCCTCTAACCAGCAAAAAGGTGGATAGTATGGCCTACCATATAGGGCCTCATAGGGATCCATATTTATCATCACCTGAAAGATTTTATTGTAGGATAACATAAAAAGAGGCATATGTTTCTCCTAATAATCTCCAAAATCAAGGATGAATTCTTAGAGCATTTCCTCTAACACCTGTATCATCTGCTCTGACTGGACGTTGGTATGAGGGTGAAAGGATATTCTCAAAATCATCTGCATACCCAAAGCTTTTTGTAACCCCTACTAGAACCTCAATGTGAAACAAGAATCCCTGTTAAAAATGATAGTAAAAGGGACTCTGTATAGGTTTAAAATATCACAAACATACATTCTCCCAAGATTATCCACTGATTGTGTCTCTCTAATGGGTAATAAGTGAGTGACCTTCATGATCTTGTCGATGATCACCCATAATATATAACTCCCTCTAGGGGATCTTGGTAAGCTTGTCAAAAAATCCATCTTGACATCATCCCATTTCTAATCAAGAATAGGTAACAACTATAAAATCCCTACTGGTTACTGGTGTTCTTCCTTCAGCTGTTGATAGGTGGAACACTGAGTAACAAAATAAGTTATTTCCCTTTTATTACTAGGACACCAATACTAGAAACGTAAGTGACAATATATCTTAGTAAAACCAGGATGTACTTCCCAAGTAGAATTATGAGACTCTCACATTAATTCCTCTCAGATGTCTATAGGAACCCAGACACATCCATGGATGCACAAGACCTCATATTAATCAATGGTCCAACCTAGTAGTGGGTCATAACCTAAAACACTCTCCCTTAAGACTAAGCAATCAGGATTTGATAACAACCTCATCTCCACTCTCTCTAGAAGTGAATAGGTCACTGATAATGATGCAAGTACAGACTATCCATGATGGTCCTAAACCTATAAGTGCATCTCAGAAAACAAGGTCATAAGCTACCACTCATCACTGGCCTCTAGAACTGCCTATGTCTAGGTTCTCTAGCTTAGAGCATTTGAAATTGCATTTCCCTCTATAGGTGTATAGGAAAGATTGAAGTTGAAGGACAAAAGGTATTTGACCCACCTTCGTTTCTTGAGATTCAAGTCACGCTGCATGAAAATATATGATAGAGATAATATTTTCATTATTATTAATATGTTTTAAAATGATTTAATCCCCACCAATTAATCAATTAGTGATGATTTTCATCATTTTATGATTTTTGGTGAGTTTTGAACATAAATGTAAAAATTGGATAATTCTGTAAATTTAACAGTTTCCATTCACATATTTATTTCAAGTACAAATTTTAATATTTGGATATAATTAGATTTATTCCTTTTTTTAGGATTACCTTTCTCATGGGATTCATTTTTTTCTTTTATACCCAAACCCGATTTGGCACACAATAGCCCAGAAAAATCAATTAATTGGAGAAATCTTTCTGGATAGAAGAATGGACCCCACCTTGTTAAATCAGAAATATCTCATTATATATACCTTAAAATGATGTGATTTCATCTGTTTTATGTATAGGACTCCAGATGGAAGTTTTAAATTAAATTTCATTAATTAAGGAGCTCATTAAGGCATCTTTTGAGAGAGTCCAAGTAGAGTGGGTGAAATAGTATTTGGAGTCCATAAAAAGTCATGTTCATTGATTCGGACATATCATCCTTTAAACCTGTACAAAGACTTTGAAATTTTCATGGTAGATAGAAAAATCCATTATGAACATCTTTTAATAAGAGACCTCAGTGAGTTTTGGTTTTCTAGTGGGCATAACATAAGCAAACTTATGGCAGACAGATTCTGGTGGATCAAATTTTTTATTATTTATTTTATCTCTTTTATTATTATTAGTTTTGTAATGAATTATTCTTCCCCCTTATTAAGAATTAACCTTAACATTTTGGGGTAAGATTTTTTGTTATTGGGGAAGTATTGTTTTTCCCTTTTATAATTCTTAAGTTCTTGCACTTAATTTTTTTAAGATCCTTTTCTCTCTTCTATGAAATCAGTTTCAATTTCTTATAACAGTTTTTATTATCATGTACAATTGTATTTTATTTTAGATTATGTTGTTTTTATTGATTGGGTAAATTATAAATATCTCCTTATACTTGGTTCTAGTTTATATATAGTGTAATAGATCGGGTCTTAGTGGTGAAGTACTCAGTGATCACTAAGACGTATGTGAGGAGTAGTGAACATTCTTGATTATTTGGGACAAACAAGATCCGATTGGGAATTGCCTAAGTCAATTGAGGGTATTATCTATAACTTCGTCACATAATGGAAGGATATTATACCAATATGAGATTTTAGTAAGGTTTATTCTCACCATTACTATTTGACCAAGGGAGTAAGAAGAAGCAATTGTGGATTCTCACTTTTATCGACTTAGTATAAGAGAATTGGATAAGTTGAACTATGATAGAATTACAATTGGAGAACCAAAAATTACCTAATCACCATCTCATATAATATTTTTCAATCACTTGTTTTATAAATTTGATCTTAATATTTTTTTTAATTCCTTTCCTTTGTTTAGTTTCTCTTTTTGTCTTTACAAAATCAAACAATTTCAAAAACAACATCACTTATTTCTTTAATTTTAAGGTGAAAAATTAATTGTTGTGCACTCCTCAATGAAGAAAACCTAGGTTAACCACTTTACTAAATTTTTAACATATTAAATAATTTTTTTCCCACACACCATGATAGTCACGTGTCAAAACTTGGTGCCGTTTTTGGGGAGGTAGTGCCAACATTTGTTTTTTTTCTGATATTGCATGACTAGAAGTACAAGCCCTGACCCTTCACCTATAGATCCTGAAATTGAAATAACCTTGTTTAATAGAGTTAGAAACCTTAATTTGTAATCTGAATTTGAGGAAATTTCTCTTGCAGACTCAAGTGAAACTTCAAGTGTTCACTCTGAGCCTGTCATCATGGCTGGAAATCAAAACCAAACACTTAGAGACCTTTGTGCATCACAATTCCTTAATCAAAACAATCAACTTGCTATGAAAGTGTTACAAAATAATTTTGAGATGAAACATAACATGATTAAATTACTCCCAAAATTTCATGGCTTAGCAAGTGAATACCTAAACAAACATATTAAAGAGTTTATACATGTCTGCTCTACTTTCAGATCCCAAGGAGTAGTTGAGGAGCAGGTAAAGTGGAAGGAGTTCCCATTTTCATTTAAAGAAGATACCAAAGAATGGTTGTATGGATTACAGCCTGAAGATGTGAATGATTTCAATGACTTGGTAAGATTATTCATGCAAATATTCTTCCCCACCTCTAAGAGCACAACCATCATAAAGAAAATTTACGTCATCAGACAGTTATTTGGAGAAACTCTTTACGAGTATTGGGAGAGATTTAAGAAATTATGTGCCAGCTACCCATGTCAAGAAATTGATGAGAATCACATTCTCATCTTCTTTTATCAATTCTTACTATAAAATGATATAAACCTTCTAGATGCATCATTTGGAGGTGCATTGATTGACAATTCACCAGAAGAATCCAAGGGCTTGATTGAGAAATTTTCTCAAAACTCACAACAATTTGGTGCAAGAGGTACTAGAGAAAGAGGTATTAATGAGGTAAGAACTTATCATCAATCAAATTTATTAGAAACTAATATTGAAGAACTAACTAGTTTGGTGAGACAGATTGACTTGAAACAAGAGGGTGACCTCTAAGCGTTGGATAAGGCATGTGGTTTATTCTCATCACCTGATCATTTCACTAACTAGTGTGCTGAAATATAGGGAATAAAAAGTTGTGTACCAGACTTTCAAACGAGGAAGTTTCAGAAAAATCAAGGATGAAGAGTACCTAACCAATTCTAATATGGATTTAGAAATTATCATAATCAAGCTAGACCCCCATACCAAAATTAGTTCCAAAACCAACACTCGTTCCAGAATCAATTCCAGAACCCACCACCATTTCAAAAAAAATAATCATATAACTAGCCTTCTTATCAACAACCAACCACTTTCTAGAGACACTATTATCAACCATCCACCAGTTCACAACCCCCAATTCAAAACCAACAGCAGAAATCTAAGATTGAGGGGCTGAAAGAACCGTAAAATATTTTTCCAACAAGTTCAAAACTCTCATGGACTTACTAACCAAAAACCCAAGAAAACTCCCATCCCAAACAATCCAAAACCCAAAGGATAATTTCATCATGATAAAAAATAAGAATTGGAAAATAACTCCCACCACTAGCCACCATTTATTCCAAAACAAGAACACTTGGGCTAAGGGAGAATGAAGTTGGGGATTCAAAAAATTCATTGAAAATGCACTGGGAAGAAGAGAACAAAGAGGAGGAAGAAAAGTATGTGCCAAGAAATAAGAGAAAATAAAGACCATTTAAAATGAAACAAAGAGATAATAAAGACTTACCCCCCACCATTTACATTAAGGACGAATGAATCAAATAGGTTTCAGGAAGAAGCACTTCAAAAATAAATTATGGACACCTTCTAGAAAGTGGAAATCAATATCTCACTGCTATAAGAACACAAAAAAAATCCAAATTATGCTAAATTTTTCACGTATACTTTCACCAAGAATAATATACTTAAAGTTAATGAGAGTATAAACTTGGGAAGGAGTGTATTAGCCCTTATCACACCACAGTTTCCAACCAAATTTTAAGATCCAGGGACATTTTCCATTCCTTGCACCATTAGTTCTTTAAATTTATATAATGTTTTGTGTGATATAGGTGATTCTATTAATGTATTTACTCACTCATTATACACTTATTTTAAGATGGGAAACTTTAATCCCATAATATTGGTGGTCCAGCTTACAAATAGATCCACATTTTTTCCAGTAGGAGTTCTGGAGGATGTCTTGGTTAAAGTCAAAGCTCTCTTATTCCCAGCTAACTTTTATGTGATAAATATGAAATATGATAGGATACCATGACACTCACCCATTTTTTTGGTGAGAGATTTCTTAAAAACATCCAAAACCATCATCAATGTCTACGAAGGGACCCTCACCATGGAGTTTAGAGATAGCATTGTCCACTTCAATATTTTTGAATCCATGAGGCACTCATCAGATGATCACTCCCTCTTTTAACTCTCTCATGAAGTTGGTATTGAACCCGTTGAAGAATCAGGTATGTACCATAAATTCTTATCCTTGATAGATAATTTATCCATTGAAAATATAATTAAACATGTGGATTCCCAAACTACTGGATATTATGATTTCATGTGGGAGGAAGAGGTAAAATCTAATTTCTTTCATGATTTGTTAAATGATTAAGATGATGGTATGATTTATTGTATACAGGATTTCCACCATTTAGAAGTGAGGAACCTTAAATTAATTGTATCCCTTTGTAATTCCCTTGATTTGTAATTAAAACCACTCCATATTTATTTAAAATATATTTACCTTATGGGTGGATAGAAATTACCTGTGATCATTGATGATAATTTTTCTGAAACCAAAGAAAAATCTTTGATTGAGATTTTGATAGAGAATGTCCATGAAATAGAATGGATATTGGGTTATATCCAAGGAATAAACCCAAAAATATTCTCATATATAATTATTCTTGAGGGAGATTACAAACCTGTTATACAACCCCAAATGAGGATGAACCCCACCCTAATGGAGGTTATAAAGAAGGATCTTGAGAAGCTCTTGGAATCTAGGATCATCTATCCCATATCATATTCATAATGGTTTAGCTCCATCCATGTATTTCCAAAAAAATGGCCTAACCATTGTGAGGAATGAGAATAATGAATTAATCCCTATAAGAATTCAGAACAGTTGGAGAGTGTGCATATATTTTAGGAAGTTGAATCGGGTCACTCAAAAAGATCTTTTCCCCATCCCCTTCATTGACCATATGTTATAGAGATTGGTAGGGAGAACTCATTATTACTTTTTGGATGGATTTTCAGGTTATTTCCAGGTACCTATTTCTCTTTAGGATCAATATAAGACAAAATTTACTTGTCCCTTTCGCATTTTTTCATAAAAAAAAGATTCCATTTGGATTATTTAATACTCCAAGTACATTTCATAGGTGTTTGGTAAGTATTTTTTCTGATCATATTGAAGATTTCTTAGAGGTTTTCTTGGATGATTTCACGGGTTTTGGAAATTCTTTTGACCATTGTTTGAAAAATCTAGAAATTTTTTTGAAAACCTACATTGAAAAGAATCTTATTTTGAATTTTGAAAAGTTTAATTTCATGGTTAAGAGAGGAATTTTCCTTGGGAATGTCATTTCCAAAAAGGGCATAGAAATATATAAATTAAAAATTAAAGTCATAAATTCTTTGCTTTACCCAACTTGTGTGAATCATGTTAGATCATTTTTAGGACATGGAGAATTCTACAGAAGATTTATAAAAGATTTTAGTAAGATTATTCTCCCTCTCTCTATATTACTTTTGAAATATGATGATTTTGATTTCAATTATGTATGTAGGGAAGCCTTTGATGATTTGAATAAGATATTGATTACACCACTAGTAATGCAGCCACCAAATTGGGAAGAACCATTCGAGCTACTTTGTGATGCTTCAAACGAAACAGTTGGAGAAGTCCTTTCTTAGAGAATTGAGGGAAGGTCACAAGTCATTGCCTATGCATTAAGAACATTAAATGCGGCCCAATTCAACTACAAAACAATAGAAAAAGATTTTTTATCAGTTTTCATTACTTTATAAATATTTAGATCATATATACTTGGACCTAAAGTCATTGTGTTTTCTGATCATGCAGCTCTTAGTTACTTGATGAAGAAGGCAAAAGCTAAACTGAGGCTAGGGAAATGTATGTTACTAATACAGGAGTTCAACATAAAAATCAAAGACAATAAGGGATCTAAGAACAAAGTGGATGATCACTTAAGTAGACTTCCCAACACCATCTAAGCTAAAATTCCAAGTAGAGAACCACTGAATGACCACCTTCCAGGAGAGCAGTTGTAATTGATTAATGGAGAAGTGACTTTTTATGTTGATATGGTAAATTATCTGGTAACATCTTAGTTCCCGTATCATTTAAATTCCCACAAAATTTAAAAGATGAAATCTGAATCCAGATATTACATTTGGGATAATCCATTTCTTTGGAATATTTTCAATAACCAAGTGATAATAATATGTTTTATAGAAAGTGAAATTGGTTTTGTCTTTAAGTTTTGTCACACTCTATCTTGTAGAGGACACTTTGGACCTTAGATGATAGCAAGTAAGGTTTTAGAATCTATATTTTATTGGCCTTCCCTTTTAAAGATTCTTATGAATGTTGAAAAAGGTGTGAAAATTCTCATTTTTTTGGAAATATTTCAAGGAAAAGAGATATTCCCCAAAGGCCACTAAAGTTTTTGTGAAATTTTTTATGTTTGTGGGATAGATTTTATGGGACCTTTCCCAATGTAATTTGAAAATTCTTATATCTTGATTTATTTGATTATGTTTCCAAATGGGTGGAAGTAAAAGCTATTAGGACTGACAATGCTAAAGTTGTTTGTGATTTTGTTAGTGCTAACATATTTTGTAGGTTTGGAGTTTCTAGATCCATCATCAGTGATCAAGGGACTCACTTTTTTAATAAGATAATAAAGTATTTACTGAAGAAGTATGGGGTGCATCATAAAATATCTACTCTATATCATCCACAAACTAATGGGAAAGTTGAAGTGTCCAATAGGGGAATCAAATAAATTTTAGAAAATATTGTTAATCCAAATAGGAAAGATAGGAGCCAAAGGTTGGAATATGCATTATGAGATTATAAAAAATCCTAAAAAACCCCAATTTTAATGAGCCCATATAGGTTTATTTATAGAAAAAGTTGTTATCTTCCAGTGGAATTAGAGTATAAGGCATATTGGGTTGTGAGAAAGATGAATTTGGATCTTGAAAGTGATGGAAAAGAGAGGAGATTACAGTTGCAGGATCTTGAAGAAATTAGAAGGGAAGATTTTTAAAATTCTATGATTTACAAAGAGAGAACAAGAGTGGCTTATTATAAGATGATCAAACCAAAAGACTTCCATCCTAGATACATAGTGTTTTTATTCAACTCAATACTCAAGTTGATGTTTGGTAAACTTCATTCCAGGTGGGAAGATCCATTTATAGTTACTCATATATATCATTTTGGTGTTGTGTAGATTGTGAAGGATGGAATGCAAGAGCCATTCACTATTAATGGATATAGGATAAAGAAATTTCATGGGACCATTTCATCAGATATAGTGGAGAAGATCACATTCCTCCAACCTGTTTATCAATAAAATCCACTAAGTTGTGCCTCTCCTTTACACTTACTTGCTTACTGTGATTCATTTTTTTCAAATCTTATGACATTTTAAATCCATTTGAATACATTGCATACACTATATTATTTAAGTGTGGAGGAGGGATCCTTTGTAGTTTAGGATTTTTTTTCCTATTTTCAAAAAAAAGTGTGTGTTTTCAAATTTTGTGTGTTTTCGAAACTTTTGAGCAGAAATGATTATCTATGAAATTTTTGAAACCCATGTCCATGAGTGAAACAATTTATTCCATGAAACTGGTCTTAAATAAATTTTTAAAATGACTTTATTTCAAGTTTAAATCTTTAAGAATCTCATGAAAAGTAATATTATTTTTAAACCCCATGCCACATATCGATGTCTATATCTTTGAAATCACTTTCTTGTGAGGCTTCTGAACCATTTTTTTATATTCTTTACATTCACCTAACTTATTGAGATAACCAAATCATGCTTGATTTAACCAAAATTTGACTTATTCCTATCAAAACTTTAGGGTTTGAGGTACTTTTGTTTTAAATGATTGAGGTGTTTATTTGGTTTTAAAGCCCCCTTTTTAATAAAATCCTTTTTTATAATGGCCTACCTTGAACATTTAATCCTTTAATCCCTTAGAATTCATGAAAATCCTGTTAGGTTAGCCACATTACATGCTAATTTTTCTTATCCAACCTTCTCTTGAAGTAAAATTGCATGATATAGTTGAACTTAAGTGTGGGGGAAGCTTTCTTGTGTTGTGCTACCAAATTTGGAGATACTTTTGGTGAAAAATAAAATTTTTAAGAGATGATTTTTCTATAAAAAAATCATTCTGTTGAAATTTGTGCCTTTTCTGGAACTTTCATGTATGGAAAGTTGTGCCTTTCTAGAGCTTCCAATGGAGAAATAAAGTTGTACCTATCTGGAGCTTTCAAAAAAAGTATGTTTGAGAATATTGACATTTTTTGTTGAAATGATAAATGGTGCGAAATTTCTTTTATTTTTCATGTTTATAGAGATTATTTTCTGCTAAGGGGGTGAGTAGGATACCATACTTGAGTGAAAATTAGTATCTTTCAATTTTTCTTCCAAAAGAGCCAAACCCTCCTCATTCGGCCTCATAATTTCTTTAACATCTAAATCCTGACAACTAAAATCCCCAGAACATCCCTTTAAATTACTCATGATAAAATTATTTCCTTGACTCACATCGGGAGGATATGTAAGAATTTATCAAGCCTATGGTGACCCTTGTATGAGTTTGGATGAGAAAGACATTACTAGAAAAAAAAATTGACATTTATGTGATGAGTGAAAATGAATGTTAGGTAAGTGTTTTGTGTGTATAGGAGGAAAAATTAAGAGGAAATATATTGAATGATATTAAATGAATAATTTAAAATAATATTTTTTAAGGATCCATGATATCTTTTGTTTCTTATTTTCAAATTGGTGGATTTCATGGTCATGTGTTTTGAATTTTCTTTGATTTAGATTTAATGCTAACTTGTCCAAGAGTCCAAGTGCTAAGTGTGGGGGAATTGAGAGAGGTAATATTTTTATTATTATTCATATGTTTTTAAAGTATTTAATCCCCACCAATTAATCAATTTGATCTGATTTTCATCATTTTATGATTTTTTGTGAGTTTTGAACTTAAATGTAAAAATTGGTTAATTCTATAAATTTAACAGTTTTCATTCACATATGTATTTTGATAATAACTTTTAATATTTGAATCAAATTTGATTTATTATTTTTTTATGCTTAAATTTCTCATGGGATTCATCTTTTTTTTCTAGACCCAAACCCAATTTAATGCACAGTAGCCCAAAAAAATCAATCAATTGAAGAAATATTTCTGGATGGAAGAATGGAACCCAGCTTATTAAATAAGGAATATCTAATTATGCCAAACTTAAAATGATTTTATTATATATTTTTTCAATATAATACTCTAAATAAATGGTCTACATTAAATTTCATTAATTAAGGAGCTCATTAAGGCATCTTTTGAGCGAGTCCAATTGGAGTGGGTGAAATAGTATTTGGAGGCCATAAAAAGTCAGGTTCATTGATTCAGTCATATATTCATTTACACCAATAAAAAGACTTTGAAATTTTTAGTGTAGATATCCAACTCCATTATTAACATTGTTTAATAATATACCTCAATGGTTTTTGGTCGTCTGGTGCGTAGAATAGAAGCAAAATTCTGGCAGACAGATTCTGGAGGATCAAATTTTTTGTTCTTTGTTTTATCTCTTTTATTATTATTAGTTTTGTAAGGAATTATTATTCCCCCCTTATTCACAATTACCCTTACCATGGTGGTGTAATCTTATGTGTGATTTGGGAAGGAGTGGTTTTCCCTTTTGCAATTCTTGAGTTCTTTCACTTAATGTTTTAAGAGCTTTTTCTCTCTTCTGTGAAATCGGTTTCAATTTCTTATAATGGTTTTTATTATCATATACTATTTTATTTGATTTCAGATTATATTATTTTTATTTCTTGGTTTAATTATCAAAATCTCCCTCCACTAGGTTCTGGTCTATATACGGTGTAATAGATCGGGTCTTAGTGGTGAAGTACTCGGTGATCACCAGTACGTGTGTGAGGAGTAGTGAACATTCTTGATTGTTTGGGATAAATAATACTTGATTGGGAATATCCTAAGTCAATTGAGGGTATTAGATATAACTCTATCACACAATATAATTATAGTATACCAATCTGAGATTTTAGTAAGGTTTATTCTCACCATTACTATTTGAGCAAGGGAGTGAGAACAAGTGATTGTGGATTCTCACTTTTATAGAATTAGCAAAAGAGAATTGGATAAGTTAAACTATGATAGAATTATAATTGGAGAACCAAACCTAACCTAATCACTATCTCATATAATAGTTTCAATCAATTGTTTTATAAATTTTATCTTAATATTTTTCTTAATTTCTTTCCTTTGTTTAGTTTCTTTTCTTGTCTTTACAAAATCAAAAAAATTCAAAAACAACCTCACTTCTTTCTCATCCAATGGCCTGAAGGCCTTCATTTTTTATTGATTTTTTATAATACACCTTTAAAGGGGTGAGTTGGAACCCTTATAATGCCTGTAGGTGTAAGTATTACATATCTAATAGGCCTTAGAAGAATTCATTTCCCGTAGGCTTCAAATATTACATACAACCCAGACTAACTACTTAGAACTACTCCTCCCCAGCATCTTCATCATGAAATCAGCTCTCCACCTTCACATGGTTGTTTGGATAGGCTTTCCTATGCATTCATAGGCTTGTCCCAATGGCAGGTGTCATACCCTATCATTCTTTTAATTCGTTTAGCTTCTGCTATGGTGAACGCTCCTTGCTCATCCTCCTTTCGGAGCTTGTTCTTTATAGGTTGTTTGGTTTGAATCTACACTTTAAGGTAGCCTGAAGGCCTTGAGATGGCCTGAAGGCCTTACTGACCCAAAGTCCTGGGTGGCCTGAAGGCCTTAAAGGACTCGAGGACCAAATCGGTGGCCCGAAGGTCCAAACGGGGGAATATTCCCGGCTGCTACAGTGCCAAATAGTAACTACTATAGTCCCACTACAGTACTGCTACAGTCAATAATACAAAACTGCTATGGTACCCGAAAATTATGCCTCTGCCTGGATTTGATCTTGGGTCTCCTGGATGCACTTAAGGAGTCCTCACCAACCAGGATGAGGCTCATGTGCACCTCACTTATTTATCTAATTTTAAGGTGACAGCTTGATTGTTGTGCACCCCTTTCTAGAGACAACCTAGGTTAACCACTTTACTATATTTTTAACTCAGTAAATAATTGTTTTTACCATACACCACAACAGAAACGTGTCAATATACCTAAGCCTTTTGTGGTCTTTAAACACCAGAAAATGTTATCCCAAAATTTAATGCCTCTAACAACATAAGGTGTGAACTACAACTGCCAACTTGAGATCATGTGTCAGGTAATTCCACTTGTGAGGCCTCAGCTTCCGCAAACCATACGCAATGACTCGATCTTATTGCATCAAAACTGTTCCAAGCCTGAAACCCGATGCATCACAATAGATTTTATAGCTTTTACCTGGCTCTGTAAGAATCAGGATCAATGTAGATTTTGGTCTCTCTTTTAGCTCTTAGAAGGATTTCTCACAGGATTATGACCATATAAACTTTACACCCTTCTTATTCATGCATGTAAGAAGTGTTGTTGGGCATGAAAAATCCTAAATGAAGCATCTTTAATAACCATATATCCCCAATAAACACCATATATCAAAAATATTCTTAGGATTTTCCCATGTAACTATATCTCTCACTTTCTCTAAGTCAATTGATACTCCTACCTCTGAGATGATGTGACCTAGTAAGTGCACTTTATCGATCCAAAAGTGGCATTTAGTGATCTTAGCATACATATGGTTATCTCTCGCTGTATTTAGAATGATATCAAGATGTTTGGCATGGCCTTGTTGAGTATGAGAATACACTAAGATGTCATCTACAAATACTACCACAAATGAATCCAAATATAGGTGGAAAACACAACACATCAAATCCATGAAAATAACTAGCACATTAATAAGAACGAACGGCATAAATAGATACTTATAAAGACCATACCTACTAAAAAATGTTTTATAAGCTATGTATGAAGGTCTAACACGTACCTGGTGATATCCTGACCTCAAATAAATCTTTGAGAAAACCTAAGATCCTAGTAGATACATAAATAGGTCATCTATATGAGGAAAATGTTATCGGTTATTTATAGTAAACCGATTCAACTTCTGGTAATCCACACAAATCTAAAGGGTTTCATCCCCCTTTTTATAGTAAAGTACTAGTGAACCCTAGGGATAAGTACTATTCTGAATAAAACCTTTATCTTCTAAGTCCTTCAGTTGTCTCTTAAGCTCCTGCAACTCAATAGTGGTCATCATGTAAGGGAAAATGGACACTGGGGAAGATCTTGGAACCAACCTAATAGTGAACTCCACCTCTCACCTAGGAGGTAAACTAAAAAACAATTTTAGGAATACATCCCTGAAATAATATAATATAGGAGGGAAATCAACCTGATGTATTCCCTGATCATCCATATAAAGGCTAGAAATATAAGTTATCGCGCTACTCAACCCATGATGATCTGGTCTATCTCTACCTACCTAGACATCCCATTCAACCTTTTGAATATAAGTAACACCCTCTGGTGAAGTGAAATATGATCTCTGATAATAGAAATCTATGTAGTCGTGATAAGGAACTAATCAATCCATCCTAAGAATAATTTTGAAACCATAAATCTCAAGGATGAAGAAGTTTTAAAGAAAATTATAGTTGTCTATCTCAATTTGGAACTCCTTACATTTGAGTACACTCTCAAAATTTATACCCAAATGAGTTTTAAGGGTCTTCACCCCACCTAAGTACTAGATTTCAAGCACAAGACTTTCCACAAAAACCAAATAAATAAAATAATTTTATGCCACTGTATAAAACAAAATATTTACCAAGGTAGATGAAAAAACAAATCATACCTCAAACTATAGAAGGTCCGGGACTCTTTTACCCTAGCACATGTTTCACCACATAAACCTGGTCCATTCTACAGCCCTGAGTTACAAAATGACTACCTTGAGAAGGCATACTCTACTGACACTACACAACTGGTGTTTGACTCCCCCGACCATGACCACCTCCTTGGCCTAATCGGATGGTAGAACTACATCTCCCTACTTGACACGGAGATGTTGATCCCACTCTAGGACCCAGAGTCTATGTTGATCCTCTCTTACTAGCCACTGGAGGGAAGATTCTATAAAATCATTGTAAATGTGCCATCCTTTCATAGGATCGGCACTAAAATAAGGAACTCACACATTGAGGCTTAAAATTCCCCTACTTTCCACACTAATGACATATTACAAAACCACAAGTACATGCACTATGACTAGTACTTCCCTCATGAGAGGTCTCAATGTGATGCTTCTTACCACCAGATACTGCACTACTGGGTCAATAAGCTGGTCCACTCTGATTCGGGCCACCATTTTCCCTTGAATTACATTCGGTAATAAAAGAATGGTTTACTATAACCATTCACCAAAGAACGAATGGTATGTATGAGCCCATCTTCAAAACATCTAAATTTTAATGGATCATCAGTAGTATAGATAGGCGAAAATCGCTAAAGATCTATAAAATGAGCTGAGTGATCCATAATAGACATTGAACCCTATTAAAGGTTCATGAACTCCCTAGAACGATCATCCCTCAAGGTCTTAGGGGAAAAGTAAAAATAGAAGATTTTCTGAAAACTAGCCCAGGTCATACCTTGATAACAATCTACCTAGGTGATAACATCCTACCAATGCTTTACAGAATCTCAAAGAATATACTTAGTAATATTCACTCTCCTATCATAAGGTGTATCAAGGTGCTCAAAGATAGTCAACATGACCTATATCCATGACTCTGTAGCCTGGGGGACACCATCCCATGAAAAATTAAGTGGATGTTTCTACTGAAACTCTCATGTTAACTCTACCATAGAAGAGGTAGGTCGCAAATATCCTTGTATAGTATGTATAATCCATATAAATTCACATCAAAATCGAGCATCATCACCTACATTGGGAATAGCAGGAGGTTCCACAGGTGGCATGACTGGAGGTAACACTGGTGGCTCAGGGCCCCCCACCTTCAGATCATGGTCATCACCACCCTCCTAGCACACGACTTGAGGATGTTATGGTAGCATAGATCTAAAAATTACAACCACTTGTCTCAAATAATATTTAACAATGGAAACATCACAAGTACAAGAATATGATAGGTACAAGCCTGTCTATATAAAAGTCACACCCCTCTGCATGCTTCTAAATCTAGGTTTGGGTGATAGGAATAATCATAAAGAACACAAGAGATACTGCCTACCACCCACTACTAAGGTCGAGTCTATGTTAAGATATATGTTTCATTGCAAGGGTCCTGATATATGAACTTTAAATTGAAAGTTATAGAGGAAAAAACCCTTTAAGTTTCAATTGGAATTACCATTTAATGGTGATCATATTATAATTTAATATTTAACAATTATTTAATTTATATAATAGACCAGTTAACTGAAGTACCATTCCCAATTTATACAATTACAAGCTTTATAAATTGCAATTGGCCATTCATTTAACTGTATTCATACCTTTACATTTTATAGAAAAATATAATAGGTATTATAAGATAATTTGACTAAATGAACCATAATTCCCAATCTATAGATGTACAAGAACTCTTTAGATTACAAATGAAATTCATGTATTCAAAATCAACAAATGTTTTAGTCCATGTAACATTATTTACATAACTCAAACATGTGATAGTTAATTAAGGTTTCATCATCAAAATATATGTGAAAAAAAACATTTAGGTTTATATAGAAACTTTAATGACCAATTATTCAATACCTTTTTTCCTGCAAAATGTTAGCTGCATAACAGATATATCACTCGTGGAAGATACAACAAGTATTATGCAATCAAGAAATGAAACCTACAAGGAATGGCATAATGCAATAAATATTAATCCTATGAGGTTCCTATAATGATTCATGATCAATGATTCCTTAACATATCAGGCCAAGGATAAAATATAATCCAACATCATAATAATAATAACATCACGTATCATGTGTGTCATCCAATGGTGATATCAAAACAACTATAACATGAATAAACCATAACATCAAGTATCATCCTATGTAATTTGGATTTTTCCTCATACGTGGGCTAGATAATCCCTAAAATAGGATCATTACCAAATTCTGACACATCCTAGTATTTTTTATACCATCCCAAAATAGCAAGGAAAAGAAAATAAACCTCGGATACCAATTTGTAATGTCCCGACTCAGAATCCACTAAGAGGTGCCCCAAGTCGATTGGTCATAAGGCCTCAAGTGTACCTCCATGTATTCCATAGGCCACTGAATAATCACGGGGGTCTAAGGTGGTATAGTGGTGATATTATACCCTCGTAATTAGGGTAGAACAGTCATGTGATAAATGGATAAATAGCATAAGCATGATATCAGCTAACAATATAAGATAAATCATCCAAATAAGATAACTAACTATCAATAGTAATATCTAGTACCATATACAAAATGATTTAATGTCATGTATCTAACAAAAGAACAGGAAAGCATGGAAGTAGGTACACATACATATAGCTATATAAAAAGAACCAAAAATACAAAAAAGACTGATCCAAATAACATCATGATCCATAGCTCAGTAATGTGCTTCCCTGATCCCATGTTATAATCAGTCAAGCATCAATGGTTGGGAACTTTCTCCTATCCCTAACTACATCCATGAAGTATTTTTGAGTTTTAATTGGTGGCCCAAAGAGGGTGTGAGATATGCTCAATATTCCACCACCAATGGCATCTATAAAAAATATAGTTTGTGCATATAAAATATTACCATGTACAGGTATGATAGGTAAAAATGTAAAGTGAATGATAGACATAAAAATTTCATGAGCACAATCTATAATAAAAGCGTGCTATAACAGATTATCATCAATATATATATATATAAAAAGTGTCAGTATAAAGTAAAAACCAGCTCGAAATATGCCACATGTGAAAAGAGTAACAGACAAACATGGGATAGTTCCCAAGGCGTATAATTAGGTAAACCTATATTAGAAGATATGAATGTATACAGAAGTCACAGGTTCCATACCTTGATCTTCCTCATCGGTTCCATACCATAAATAGTCATACCTAGGGGTAGTAGGTGTCATACCATGATCCCCAAGTCAGTTCCATACCATAGATATTCATACCTAGGGGTCATAGGTGTCATACCATGATCCCCTAGTTAGTTTCATACCATAAATAGTCATACCTAGGGTTCATAGGTGCCATACCTTGATCCCCTATTTGGTTCCATATCATAATGCACCATGTGTCATACCTTCATAAGAAGTTGGTGCCATACCGAGATGTCCAATATCAAAAAGTAATATATAATGACATAGGCTATGTTAGTGTCTAAACCTAATTACAATTATTAGTATAATGAGGCATAAGCCAATAGAATATCTATCTCATTTCACATTTCCATTTGAAACCAACCATTTAACCATTTTAATAGCATTTAATAACATGGAAAAGGATGCATGATCATATCCAACTATCTCATTTAATCTAAAAAGGCTCCCACTACATGGGTGGTGATCTCACACACCCCAAGGGGTGGTTTAACACATGGAATATAAAAGAACTGACCTCATGGGTGGCTCGGGTTGAGGTTGAAAACCTCCAACCATGATTGGGTGCTACGAGGGAGACCCAAATTAGGTGCAATAATTAATTCAAGGATTATCATTTAATTTATAATAATAAATATAAATACCATCATGAGGAACAATTATGATAGTCAAATAGACAAAAAACCTTAGGGAAAAGTTATAGACCACCTACCTTATGTCTATGGTAGAACACTCATCCAGTATCATCCCTTGGTTTGGTCCAGATTGAACGAAAATGGATGAACAGAAAAACACCCTAAAAATAGGGTATATGAGCTCACATAAAAATAATTTTTTCAATAGGAAGAAGAAATATGAAAGAAACTAAAGGAATGGAGAGCTTATCAGTGGAGATCCAATGTTTCAGATGGATCATGATTCGGAGTCCTGGCATAAAAATAGCTTCAAAGCCTGGCTTTAGTCCATGGGAGAGCTCTCATTGAGGAAGAGAGGTTGTTGTTCATGGGAGAGAAAATAAAGAGGGGTTTATTTAAATATAATGAGGGTTAAAATGGTCTTTTCACTAAAAATTTAAAGGTCACGCGATTTGGTCGCACAGTTGGCCAAACCGCACACCAACTGTGTGCACCCCACTGTCCAGGGACACACCCTACGTGGCTTGCAATGCACAGTTAGACAAACCATGTGTAGCCCATTTTCACCCTCTGTCTCTACCCCGTATATTCTAGTGGCATAGGTTTCACAGTTTTATCAAACAATACAACCCCTGATAGTGCTTTGCATCACCCCGCATGGTTTGTTCTAACTATGCGGACTGGGATGCATTGTTTATACTAACTGTGAATCCCATTTGTTTCCTCCAAAATTTGGGACTCCAGGATCTGAACAAGACCCAGACACCCTCATTTCTTTTATAATCTCATTTGGAATTTCCATTAATATAAAACTAATTAAACAAACTGAAATTTCAAGGTTTAGTAGCTTGAAGAAAAACCAGCATCTTACATGGTAAGTCCATTCTTCTTCTTAGTATTGGATCCTCTTCTTGTTCATTCTGTTCTTCTTACATGAGGGCTATAGAATCCATGTTTACTCATTGGATCCAAGTTTTATAAAAAAATTGTATCTAAGGATATCCTTCTCATTCCTTTGATCCATTCCTCTCTTTGGCTCGTGGATTCCTTCCGGTGGTTGAGATTTCAATTTTTTTAGATAGGTATCCCAATTATCTCCCTTTAAAACTGAACTAATGATTTATTGTGCTTTAATATTGAGTTTTCAATTCCTTTTTTATACTTATATCTAGTAGATATATCAAATATTTATGATTTCTTGATCTTTTGATAAAAGTGGAAAAAGAGGGATTTTGATATGACTTGATGTGAAAATCATTTTAAAGGTAGATGCACTTTTTTTTTGAAAATTTGAAATACTCAGTTAGTTCTTGGTAAATTTATTTGAGATTTTATGAAAATAATCTCCAAAATGATGATAAAATATGATTTTCTAATCTTGAGTGTGTTTGACCCCTTTTTGAGTGAGTTATTTGAAAACTAGTATTTATTAAAGTGTAATGATTTGTAAATGATTTTATAAGTGGCATTGATTTGTTTTGAATTTCTTGGTAAACTGAGTGAATTGTCAAAAGGCCCAGATGACACTTTAAATGATTTATTGGAAAATGAAAAACCCATAGGACATACCCCTTTATGTGTAATGGAAATGATAGATGTTTGAATGCTTGGAATGAAATTTCCCTTTGAGGGAATTTAGATTGAAATGAATCGATATGCTTGATAAATGGGGTGTTCCTATTTGGAGTTTAGAGGTGTGAGAGATACTTTTGATTGTTTTCAAATGTGATGATACTATCTTTGAAATACTCACCTCCATTTGAATTTTTTGGGAAGATCTTGTTACTGGGTGGAAGTTCTAGGTACACATGTACACTAATTTAGAATCATGCTATGGATAGTGGCCTTAGGTATGAATTAGGTCAAATTAAGGGATTTTCCCCTCAGCTGGGCCAATATAGGGTAGGGTCAGGTGTTTTGGATGAGGTCGATTGATGTGTTGATTTTACTCTGGCGCGTGAAATTTTCTTCATTGATGACCACGTTTACTCTATTCTAGATTGTTTCTCTTCAGCACCTTTGGTTTCTATGGTGATGATTTATGTATATTTTATGATGTATTATTATTTTGGAAATTTGTGAAAAGATATACTATTTTTCCTTATTGTTCCTTTAGAACTATTTTAAACTACAATTTATGAATGTTTTGATCTATGGAAATAAATTTTGGTTTTATTTGGAAAAGGTTCGGATTTATGAAAATGAGTGTTTTTAAGGAAATATTTTGATACTTGATTTTTAAAAATTGAACTATAAAACCTATTTTAATATCCTTATTTTGAAACCTACATTAAATATCTTCTCTTTTAAAGTGTTGTTATTTGGTTCAATGGGTGGTGACTTACTGTGATTTCAGCTCATGCTTATACATTATCAGTTTAGCAGGTTGCTTGGCGTAGTGGATATTCTTATATCTTTGGGTTAGATCTTTGGTTGAGGTGTGTGTGGAATTGACTCACTCACCCATGGAGATGTTGTTGGTTTGGTATATTTTCTTTATTGTCAATTGTTCTGAGATTTGGACTTGTTATCCAGTTTTTTGTACTTCATTGTTTCTTTTACTATTTGATATCTCATTTTATGTATTGTTTGAGTTTTATTTTTTATGTTTATTCTTTTTTATGTTTATTATTGTTGGTCGAAATTGTTCCCAAAGCATTCTTGTTGATGTTCAGGCACTTGTTGTCAGCCCATTGAGATCGAGAATTCTTTTTAGGCTAGTGATAGATTGATTCAGGTGTTATTTCAGATGGTATTTTGGGGTAGTTCATTACAACCATAGAGTGGATTTTAAAAAATTCAAAAAAAGGAATTGAGATAGGTGGGGCTAACCTTATTTATAGTGAAATTGAACCATGTTCATGGTGACTTGACACCTTAGTCGATTTTTTAGTTTTTTTCCAACAAGTTTTTGTAACACCACAAATGACCTAAAAACTTCTTTTAACCATCTCCAAACCATAAAATAACTTCAATAAACAGTATTGTCACCTCATTCATCACCAGCTCTTTGATTTAGTGTAAAATATAGATTAATATAAGTAATATTACAATTTTGACAACAAATTAATGGTTCTTTCAATCTCTCCCCAAATATATCTTCATGATTTCTTAGGTTCTTCATGTTACTTTAGAAGTTAAGAGCATGTGAAATGTATTTAATGTTTTCAAAGGTAGGTGAAAACACTGTTGTCGATTTTTGAAATTTTTTCATTGAACAACTCTAATTCTATCATGTTGTTGAGTGTAGTATGTTCATATTGGATAGGGTGGGATTAAACCATTAGATTATTAGAAGTAATGGAGTGGTATGATAAACTCAAATGGTATTATAAAAGTTTTATCAAGACAAGTAGATGAATCATGTGCTTATATTGAAATGATGGGTCTTATGTGGATTAATCATTGATAATCATGGAATTATAGGTTAATTTATTACATTTCATATCAGTTCAACTCATTGGATTCAGAATGGATCTTTGTGTGACATAATGTAAATCATATAATAGACCCACAATCAAGATATAATTATCATACAACAAAATTGAAAGCATCTAAATTCATAAATTTTGGAGAAATCATCAAATTTCATGTATTACATAGATATTAATTTAAATTTGTTGATATTATGATCCTAAAACACATCCACGTAAAATTATACACAGACCCCATGACTTCAATGTGCCCACCCGTATTTTCTATAACCTACTTTTCCCTCCTCCCGACCCACACCCATGGAAGAATTTATAATCACATACATAGATCGGAGGGGGGGGGGGTGAAGTAGTCCACTAATTGGTTCACAATAGACTTCACATGATTGGTGCACAGTATACCAAACCGTGCAGCCAAACCATGCACAACCGTTATTTATTTGTAATTTTTTATGTTTTATTCCTTTTAGTGTTGGGTTTCTTTTCCTTTCTCTTATATTTGGTTCATTCTAATTTTGTGTGTTTCTTATTGAAAATTTGATTTGTGTTTTGTTTTGGTTAAGTTGGTCTTTTAAGATCACAACCTTTATTTGTTTGAAAAGAGTTAGGAATATCTTAGAGTTTTAAAAAATCATTTTCTTCTTTTGAGAAACAAGTTTTGTTTTTAAAAAAATGTGGGATCCTCTCTCAAAATGTTTTAAATTCAAAGTTTTTTTTGGATTCAGATGTTTCTAAATATTGTGAATTTAAAATTATGAAATGTTCTTGGAAATATAGTTGATGCTTTTGGGGAAATGGGTGGAGTCCTAACTATTCTCAACATTTTCATGTAGTGTTAATAAATTTCAATTAGAATCTTCTAAAGTGTTAAGGAGGTGACTTTCTTTAATAAAAGAACTAAAAATTGGGTTTATTGGTTTAAACTTTATTTATTATTGGATTTTGATTTGATTAAAATGGTGTGTTAAGGTCATTTTTTTCTTTGTATTTTGTCTTTTTAGACTTGACTTCTGACATTTTTTTGGTGGGTTTTTTTCTTGGTTGTAGAGTACACCCCTATTCAGATTCAATGGACTATTTGGTTGATCAAGATTCTCTTGGAAAGGTTTTTTTGTCAACTCCAAACTCATGTGTTTTTTTATCCTCTCATTACCAAGCATGAAGATTATGTTCAAGGGTTTCAAAGCCTAAATCCTACTCATTTATTTGGGTGATATAAGTCTTGGGAAGTAATGACGTGGATGTAGAAGATTGAAGATATCTTCTTATATCTTGAACTTACAAAATCTATCAAAGTTAAGTTTATAAACTTCATTATCAAGAGTCTGTGGTGGAAGTTTGTTGCCCAGGACAAGCCACAAAAGAACCATTCCTAGAAATGTTTCATGGAATGGTTTATTTAGGAATTATTTCCCAATTATATGATTGTACTAAAGGCTATGGAATGTATTTCTCTCCAACAAGGAGATAAAATATTGTTGGATCATGCTTGCTATTTTATCAAGTTGGCATAATATATTTCTCATCTATACAAGGATGATTCTCTAATGGCATGGTGTTTTTCAGAAGGCCTTCAACCAGATATATAATAGGTTGTGTTTCCTCTCTACCTATACTCTTATTTCATGCTAATGATGCATTTTTTCAGGGTTGAAGCGGGTTTGGCAAGAGAACTAGAGGCTCTGAAGATTTATCCTATTCTTGGGTGTGATGGAGTAAGATCTAGTAATTAAAAAAGGAATCATTCCAATTTAGACCTTGTGAGTAATGGCATTAAAGGTTCATTATGTTTCTTATCACTAGATTACTATGGAAAGGAGAACTTTATTTTATTCTAATGTGGAAAAGTGGGTCATTTAAATCACACTTGTAAGAAACATCTCAAACATTGTAGCACTTATGGATGTCTGGGTCATTTATAAAGGTTATATTGAGTTTTTTTGTACCTCATCATGGTCATGGATCATCATTTCCTAAGGTTATTGTAGCACATCCAAAATCTTCAAGACAATAGGGATCCAACCATATACCTTGGAGTGAATCTTTTTATGTAGTAGAGGAGCTACTAATGGAATTTGATATTGGTCCATCTTATTGATCCTGCTGTTGGAGTGAAAACCATTTGTGTTTTCTTTGATATAGTTATATTCCTCTTATGGACCTTATGACATTGAGAATTTTCTTTTTGGTTACCATATTCTCTCTATGGATTTTTTTTCTAGTCTCGTTGTTGGATTCTATCTTGGTAATGTAAGAATATGATTTTAGGGATTTTCACGCTTTCTTCATCTTGTTTGAATTCGAATATTTTTATGAGTTAAGTTGAGGGAGTTTAAATCTAAGTAAAATTATAATATTATGGGGAGACCATCATTATTTAATTTCGCATGTTGAAAGGTTGTTCTTTCCTTCCATGGGAATTATTTCGCATGTACTTGCTCGAATGACCTTATGTGTTCTGATAGCATCCATTTGGTTCATGTTGGGAGAATTTGGAATGTGTAGGATTCTCTAACATGGTATTTAAAGTGTGCCAAATAAAAACTCTATAATTAAGGATAAACGTTTATCTCTTTAAGTGACCCTTAGTGTGAGTTCTCCTTTAGTTGGACTTGGATTCTTTGGAGTTGATTTGTGTGTTTTTTTTATTGTGTGATCTTTTTGACAATCCCCTATGGGATTGTGGTTGTTGTGGAAATGTTTTTCACTTCATACTTGTTGTTCCTCTGTTTTCTTATTAAGGTGTGGGACATATTTTGGGATATTGCTTTGAATCACTTTTTTTGCATAGGAAATATTGGTTAAGTGTTGGGAGGACTGGGAGATAGTGTTGATGATGATATGATGTTTCGATTAGAATTACTAGAATCTAGTGTTATGGGAGTGTACCCTCATATTGACCTAACTTAATTAAAGTATTTACTATGTATCTCTTTATTTTAAATGATTCTTCTTGGATAATTTCCAATTTTTCTTCATTTTCCTATTATGTGAACTTCTTAATGATTTTACTCAAAATGATAATCTTTTTTAGTATTTTGTTTCAGTGTGGTTCTTGATGCTTTCTTGTGTGGTTTTCTTGAGGTTGCTTTATATTTTTGTGGTTTTTTTCTTCATTGATTGAGTAGTGAAGATATAATGCATGGATAATATTCTTTAGAGAGTTTATCAACCTTGTCAAAAACCAGATCTCTGGTTTTCTCTAGAAGTCTCGATATGTGAATATGTCCTTTAAGGTAGTTTTTTTTTCTGATCTCAGTTTCCTTCTAGGTGAGTTGGGATTTTGGTATCGCTTGGGTGCTTGGGTTCAGTAGTGTAGCCCTATTTATCTTGTTCTCTTGGGTAATTTTTTATATTCTCATGATCGGCCTTTTTCTATAAATCTTTATAGGGGCATAAAGCCTTATAGTGGGGATAATTCTCATGTCCTAACTTTTCTCTCATCATTGAGTGTTTTTTTTTCGAGTTTCTCAAGGGGTCAGGGACCACTCACCAATCTGTTGTGAGTGTGGGATCAGACCTGTAGTTGGAAGAGCTATAGGTAATTCAACAGTCATCTGATAGAATTCTAGCAATAGGATATTCCTATAGGAAGTCCATCGGCTAGCTGATGAGGCCCACTAACTATTCGGGGGAATGTTTTCAATTTTGTCATCTTATAGGGATCCCATCGTCCAACTAGTGGGGTTTCTAGGGGTGCAAGAAATCTACC
This sequence comes from Viscum album, assembly GCA_963277665.1. NCBI lineage: Eukaryota > Viridiplantae > Streptophyta > Magnoliopsida > Santalales > Viscaceae > Viscum > Viscum album. Next base: position 824,624,982 of record OY728129.1, read on the forward strand.
TATCACCATTGGTTAGCTTGTGGCATCTCTGGATGTGAGATCTGTTAGGGGATTATATGTCTTTTTTTTTCGGAACCCCCGTTTTATTATTTTATTCTCCTCCCTTAACCTTTCCTTGATACATGCAAATCTAGAGGCTCTCCTTGGGTAATTTTGGCTACCCCAACCTCAATTCTTGGTGGATCTTAGTGTCTTTCATCATAGTGGTTCTCAATCAAAAAGTATCTTATTCTTCTTAGTCTTGGATCTACTTCTTCTTCTTTATGTTCTTTATACCCGAGGTCTATAGCGTCCATGGTTAATCGTTAGATCCAAGTTTTCTAATTTTGTTTTGTGTCTCTAAGGATCTCCTTCTTGTTCATTTAAGTTGTCCCTCTCTCCAACTCATGGATCCCTTTAAATGGTTGATATTTTGAGTTTTTTGAGGTAAGTGTCCCAATCATCTCCCTTTAAAATTGAACATATGATTTCTTGTGCTTTCACCTTGAGTTTTCAATGCCTTCATTGTTTTCTGCTTATATCTAATAGCTATAGAAAATATTGATGATTTCTTGAGCTTTTGATAAAAGTGGGAAAAGGGGAATTTTGATATGACTTGATTTGAAAATCATTTTAAAGGTATATGCACTTGTTTTTGAAAATTTTGAAATGCTCGATTGGTTCTTTGTAACGACCCAAAGTTTTTCAATGGAAATTTCCCTTCTTATAATTATGTCATAAAAACCACATGACACCACAAAATAATGAACCTATAAGTGCTAAGTGACCTTTAAACATAATTTTGTCACTTTTGTGTTTGGAATTTTGAAAATCTGACATACATGGTTGTGTTCAAGATAATTTTTGGGGTCTAATGAAACAAAAATAATTTTTGGTGACTAGTAACCAACCCTTATGAATAGTAACATACCCTTATGAATAGTAATATGAACCTTATGAATAGTAAATCATCGAACATAAGCGTAACCTTACCCATGAATAATTAAATAAAATTTAGACATCTTAGAAAGTGACAATTTGACCTTAGTAAACGTTTTGGTATTTTGTAAGTCATAAATAATTAATTATAATTAATTAATTAATTTAAAACAAAATGTGTTTTTTCTTAAAAAAATTTCATTAATTATCAAATCAATTTATTATAGTTTTTAGACAATTTTATAAGACCCTACGTAATTTTTGAAAGCACTATAAAATCAGTTTTAATTTTAAAAACTGTTTTTTAAGTAAATTATGATTTTAATTAAATATTAAATTAAAAACATTTAAAAAATTATTTATGAAAAATGGACTTCATTTTTGGATTCTACACGTTGAAAAATGGTTGGGGTAAATTTTTGGGATTTTTCTGAAATACTTGATTTTTTGGTGAATAGTAAAATACATTAATTTACCGTATAAATACATTAGAATTAAAACCCAATATTCCTGAAATCACAAGTGATGTAAGCACCCAAATCTTGAACTCACATGAATTATTTACTATTATTGGTCATGGATGGCTTACTATTCCTTGTCTTAGGGGAAATTAATAAACTAATGAATTTTATATTAAGGAAACCCCTCTCCCCTCCACTATAAATACCACTATTCACACCCTCATTTCCTCACACCTCTCAAGCTCCAAGACTTCTATAAAATCTGCCCAAAAATCCTCCCTATCCCCTCTCCCACGTTCAAGAGCTTATGGTCTCATCAAAATACCAATCCTAGCTTCCTTAAGGAGGATCTCAAGAGGAAGATTTAAGAGGTAATTTCTCTCCCTCTTTTCCTTTAATTTCCTTTCAAGTTCAAGTTCATTTCTTGATCTCTCCCCATATATATTCATAAAAATGGTATTTCAACTCCAGTATTATACATTTAATGTAAGTTTATGATTCAAATGGGATGTTATATCATCCAACCCCCCTTTCCCTATTCCTTTTATTTTATTAAGGAGAACGTTGTTCGTGAGGTGTTAATTTATCACCTTCAAGAACGACAAGTTTTCTTCTTCCATTTCTACCTTCAGATCTGGTCATGAAAACATTTTCATGGTTGAACCATAACATTTTATATGTATTATCTCCTATTTAAAGTTCTTAAACTAACTTATGACCATATTTATAGTGATAAAATAAAACAAGTTCATTATGATCAAAAAATCACTCAAATTAACCCAAACAATCATCATTTAATTCTTATATAATGATACATCCACATGGATCTAATATAATTAGTTATAAGATCATTAAAACTTCTATAATATCATTAATAACATGAAATATCAGTTCTGGGTGTTTACCCATGTTCTACCCAAACTTCAATTTAAGAATTCAAGTGAACCACTTAAGAAAACCATAAAAACAAACATTCCCGAACAATGTTTTTAAACTCTATAACTCATCCAAAAGCACATAAAATAACTTAATAAAACTGTAATGAACCATATTAATGTACACAAGGTTCTTTATTTCTAATTAATGAATATAATTTCATTATACAGGACATTAAAGAGAAGGAGCATTCAGATACAAGGTATGGGGAAATTCTCAAACCCAAATTTCATCCTTTGGGTTCTCCCTCTTTCACTCCATTTTGATATGTTTACTCCTTAAAAATATTTTGTTCATCATTATCTGTACTTTTCTGGGATATAAATTTTTTTCACTGGTATTTATGAAAAACCAAATGTTTTCCAAAAGAACTCTTATTTTAAGAACACACCTTATACCTCTTTCAAGATTGACGGATCTTGTAACATGTTTGTTATTCCCTCATTCTTTTGGGAACCCAATGTTTATGAATGTGTTCTTATGAGATGAAACTAATTCCTTTTCATGGGTTCATTATTTTTATTTATGTTATATGTTCATTGTGTCATGCATGATAAATTATAATGTTATGATGTGACGGGTGCGCCCGGAATTATATAGCGCAATATGAATGATTAAATGCGATGGGTGTGCCCAGAATTATACAGCGCTCCAATGCATTGGGTAAAGTGATGAATCTCATGAGTAAATGTGAAATTATGTGTGAAAAAGATGCTATATTGGTTCACAAGTATGTGTGGTAGTTAACCACTAAGACATGATGTTTCATTTTTATGCATTTCTACACTTCAAGTCTTATATTTATGATTCCTCTCATGTTCATGATATTTTTCCCATGTTACGATTATGCTCACCCCATGCTATATTGTTCTTATCTATCCTCTTAATGGGATTCTATCTCACCCCTTTTTATGTATATCCTCAGGTGGCTACATGTATTAAGGATAGGATAGGTTCCAATAAGAATCTAGAGAAGAATAAATTAAATAAATGTTTATGTTTGATGTTGTAAATGTTATGTATGTTTCTAGTTTTCCCAAGACACTAAACCTTTGGATCCTTTATATGTAAAACTATTATGTTTTTTATCTTTAAATGATGTAATAGTAATGTAAGAAAATGTTGGGTCGCTATAGTTGGTATCAGAGGAAAGGTTTAGTTAATTTGGGAATTAGGAGTAGTGAATCCTAGAGAAAACCTATAGCATGAGACTAAATACAAATATGAACACAATAATATTTACATAGGGATCACATATGTTATATTTTTGGTATAAATAGTTTAAATGGATAAGTTATTCATGAATTGTTTACTTATTTTTTGTTCTAACCTTTTCTATTTTAGAAAATGGTGGGAACCAGGAGAAACCAGGACAACAACTCTTGTGAAGGCCAATGCAATGATTGCCCGAACGACATCCCCAATGATTTGGGAGGTGGAGTTCAAAACTTCATGGCGATGCTTACCCAATTATCTCAAGTTATGAACAATAACCATAATAATGGGGAATATCCTCCTTCACCAAATAGGGAGAAACTGGATATCAAATGTTTTATGCGGCAATGACCACTGACGTTTTGTGTATATTCTGATCCACTGGTTACGAAACAGTGGGTCAACTCCATGAAGAAGATCTTTTCTGTTCTTCAATGTTCTGTGATAGAGAAGGTGACCTTAGTTGTTTATCTTCTAGACAGAGAAGTCGATCAATGGAGGGCTTTGATTAAGAACAACAAGACCAAGGGTGGAAATTGAAGAGATGGAATGGGAAGACTTTAAGATAATGTTTCTTAATAAGTATTTCCCACGAACTCTTCGCACGAAGATGGAGAGAGAATTCAGAGAGCTCAAGAAAAAAGAAGGAGAATCTGTCACAACCTATGAAGAGAATTTCACAAGGATTGCAAGGTATTCTTTGGGTTTTGTTATCAACAATGATAGCAAAATTGATAGATTCTTTAGTGGATTAAAACCACACCTTATAAAGGCTCTTGAAATTCAAAACTTTGGGAGTTATGAATAATTTGTTCGATGTGCTCTCAAATTGGAGATGGAGTTTGGAGAATGGTGCCATGGATATGGGGATAAGAAAGGAAATATGGAGTTTAAAGATGGAGGATATAATGAAAAAAGTGGGAAGAAAACTCAACGACCCACATGCCAAAAATGTGGGAAGTTACACCATGGGAACTGCCTCAAAGGGATGGGGAAATGCTTCAAGTGTGGCAAAGAAGGACATCATGCTCAATAGTGTCGAAAAGACACAAAAAGGATGGATAATGTAGCCGATGAAAGGAGAGAACAACTCATGGTTCAATGCTACAACTGTAGGGAGCTATGGCACTATGCAAACCAGTGCACTAAACCTCGAGCTCTCGAGGGTAATCAGCATCAGTAGCCACTGAAGCCAATGGAACAAGGGAAGGATTATTCCATCACTACTGCAGAAGTGGAGAAAGATAATGAATTCATACAAGGTACACTTCCTATTCACTCAATAATGTAAAAAGTATTACTTGATTTTGGTTCTATGAATTCCTTTATATCTTGCAAGTTTGTTAGAACTATAGAATCAAAGCCTCGAAACCTTGAAGTCAAGATATCTGTAAAAACACCAAGTTGTGCAATCATTGAAACCCAAGTGTTTGACCCTTCTCATGTTGTCTTATGTGGGAAGATTCTTCCAACGAATCCTGTAATACTTCCCTTGGTAGAATTCATCGCTATAATGGGAATGAATTGGCTCTCATTATATAGAGCACATATCAAATGTCGGGAAAAGGAAATATCTTTTCCTCTATAAATTCAAGGAAGATCATGAATCTCCTTTGAAAAATCCTTCAATGGTTTGGGTGTTGATTCCTTATGAATAAGCATACCTCTCCCAAATGGTTGAGTCGAAGGAAAGTGCCAACCTTGTAGAAATGCCCATTATAAGGGAATATGAAGACATATTTCTCAAAGAGTTACCCGGAATTCCCCCGGATCGTGGGTGGAGTTCTCAATTGAACTCATACCCAGAGCTACTCCTATCTCGAAGTGTCCCTATAGGATGGCTCCTATCGAACTGGAGGAGTTAAAGAAGCAGCTGCAAGAGCATCTAGACAAAGGGGTTCATACGCCCTAGTGCATCACCTTGGGGTGCACCAGTGATCTTTGTGAAGAATAAGGATGTAAAAATGCGGTTATGTATCGATTATCGATAATTCAACAAGATCACCATAAAGAACAAGTATCCTATCCCAAGGATTGATGACTTGTTCGATCGGTTAAGAGGAGCTCAATACTTCTCAAAGGTGGATCTTCATTCTGGATATCATCAGGTAAAGTTGAAGAAGGAATATATTCATAATACTTCCTTCCATACAAGGTATGGGCACTATGAGTTTTTGGTGATGCCCTTCAGACTTACAAATGCCCCTGAAATCTTCATGGATTTGATGAATAGAGTCTTTAGACATTACCTCGAAAAATTTGTGGTAGTGTTTATTGATGATATTCTCATCTACTCTAATAGAAAGGATGAACATGAAGAACATATAAGACTTGTGTTGGTGACATTAAGAAAGGAGAAGTTGTATTCCAAGTTCAGCAAGTGTGAATTTTGGATGAAGAAAGTCACGTTCTTGGGACATGTGATCACAAGTGAGGGAATTTCTGTGGATCCTTCAAAGACAAAGGCAATTGAGGAATGGCCTAGGCCCTCAAGTGTCATGGAAATCCGTAGTTTTCTTGGATTAGATGGGTACTACCGACATTTTGTGAGAAAATTCTCATGATTGTCAAGCATTCTAACTAAGTTAACAAGGAAAGGGGTAAAGTATGTCTGTATGGAAGAATGTGAGGGAAGCTTCAAGGATCTAAAGAGAAGGTTGATCACTGCACTTGTACTCACACTACCAAAAAGTGGAGAAAGTTTTGGGATATACAGTGATGCTTCAAAGAAAGGCTTGGGTTGTGTACTCATGAAAAATGATAATGTAATATCCTATACCTCACGACAGTTGAAGATCAATGAGTAGAACTACCTGACGCATGATCTAGAGCTGGCAGCCGTGATTTTTGCCTTGAAAATTTGGCGGTACTACCTTTATGGAGAGAAGTGTGATATATACACCAACCACAATATCCTAAAGTATATATTCACACAAAAGGAACTCAACATGCGTCAAAGGAGATGGTTAGATCTAATCAAGGATTACGATTTCTCTATTCACTATCATCTTGGAAAGGCGAACAAGTTAGCTGATGCTCTAAGCAGAAAAGAACCTGCTACTCTATTCGGGAATACCTCTCACTTGAACAACTTGCAAAGATATATGTGAAGGAAGTGATGAGACTGAATGGTGTTCCACTCTCAATTTTCTCTGACTGTGACCCAAGGTTCACATCTAAATCTTGGAGGAGCCTTCAACATGCTTTGAGTACTGAATTAAATTTCAGCACGGCCTATCACCCCCAAATTGATGGCTAGTCTGAAAGGACTATTCAGACGCTTGAAGATATGCTAAGAGCCTGATCTATAGAATTCAAAGGTGGATGGGATTAGCATATCCCATTGGTTGAGTTCTCATACAACAATAGATGCCACTCAAGTATTCAGATGGCTCCATATGAAGCTCTCTATGGAAAACGATGTAGAACTCCAACCTGTTGGGATGAAGTTGGAGAAAGAAAGCTACTTGGACCCGATCTTATTCAAGAGATGACAGAGAAGGTTCAAGTCATCTAGAAACACATCAAAGCTGCTCAAAGTCGGAAAAAGAGCTATGATGAAAACCATCAAAGGGACTTGGAGTTTGACGTTGGGGATAAAGTCTTCCTTATAATATCTCCATGGAAGAGATTCATGTGATTTGGGAAGAAAGGGAAGCTAATCCCAAGGTACATTGGTCCATTTGAGATCCTTGACCGCATAGGAGCTGTGGCCTATCGACTTGTACTTACACAGAATATGGCTCAAGTTCATGATGTGTTTCATGTATCACTACTGAGGAAGTACATACCAGACCCCTCACATGTACTAAACTTAGAGGTGGTGCATCTGGAATATGATCTCTCCTATGAGGAGAATCTAGTAAAGATTCTGGATTGGAGAGATAAGGTTCTACGCAACAAGACAACCCATCTTGTCAAATTGTTGTGGAGGAACCATAATTTTGAGGAAGCAACTTGGGAACTAGAAGAGGCGATGAAGGAGAAGTACCCTCACCTTTTTGTGTAAAGTGAAATTTCGGGGGAGAAATTTCTTAAGGGGGGAAGAATGTAACGACCCAAAGTTTTTCAATGGAATTTTCCCTTCTTATAATTATTTCATAAAAACCACAAGAAATTACAAAATAATGAACCACTAAGTGCTAAGTGACCTTTAAACATAAGTTTGTCAGTTTTGTGTTTGGAATTTTGAAAATCCAATATACATGGTTGTGTTCAAGATGATTTTTGGAGTCTAATGAAACAAAAATAATTTTTGGTGAATAGTAACCTACCCTTATTAATAGTAACATACCCTTATTAATAGTAATATGACCCTTATGAATATTAAATCATCTGACATAAGAGTAACCTTACCCATGAATAATTAAATAAAATTTAGACATCTTAGAAAGTGACAATTTGACCTTGGTAAACGTTTTGGTATTTTGTAAGTCATAAATAATTAATTATAATTAATTAATTAATTTAAAAGAAAATTTATTTTTTCTTAAAATGTGTTCATTAATTATAAAATCAATGTATTATAGTTTTTAGATAATTTTATAAGACCCTGCGTAATTTTTGAAAGCACTATAAAATTAGTTTTAATTTTAAAAACTGTTTTTTAAGTAAATTATGATTTTAATTAAATATTAAATTAATAAAATTTAAAAAATTATTTCTGAAAAATGAACTTCATTTTTGGATTCTACATGTTGAAAAATGGTTGGGGTAAATTTTTGGGATTTTTCTGAAATACTTGAATTTTTTGTGAATAGTAAAATACATTAATTTACCATATAAATACATTAGAATTAAAACCCAATATTCCTAACATCACAAATGATTTAAGCACCCAAATCTCGAACTCACATGAATTATTTACTATTCTTGTTCATTTATGGATCACTATTCCTTGGCTTAGGGGAAATTAATAAACTAGTGAATTTTATATGAAGGAAACCCCTCTCCCCTCCACTATAAATACCACTCTTCACACCCTCATTTACTCACACCTCTAAAGCTCCAAGACTTCTCTAAACTATGCCCAAACATCCTCCCTAGCCCCTCGCCCACATTCAAGAGCTTCTGGTCTCATCAAAATACCAAGCCTAGCTTTCTTAAGGAGGATCTCAAGAGGAAGATTTAAGAGGTAATTTCTCTCCCTCTTTTCCTTTAATTTCCTTTCAATTCAAGTTCATTTCTTGATATCTCCCCATAAATATTCATCCAAATGGTATTTTAACTCTATTATTATACATGTAATGTAAGTTTATGATTCAAATGGGATTTTATATCATCCAACCCCCCTTTCCCTCTTCCTTTTATTTTATTAAGGATAACATTGTTCGTGAGGTGTTAATTTATCACCTTCAAGAACGACAAGTTTTCTTCTTCTATTTATACCTTCAGATCTGGTCATGAAACCATTTTCATGGTTTAACCAGAACATGTTATATATATTATATCCTATTTAAATTTCTGAAGCTAACTTATGACCATATTTATAGTGATAAAATAAAACAAGTTCATTATGATCGAAAAATCACTCAAATTAACCCAAACAATCATCATTTAATTATTATCTAATGATACATCCACATGGATATAATATAATTAATTATAAGATCATTAAAACTTATTTAATATCATTAATAACATGAAATATCAGTTCTGGATGTTTACCCATGTTCTACCCGAACTTCAATTTAAGAATACAAGTGAACCACTTAAGAAAACCATAAAAACAAACATTCTCGAACAATGTTTTTAAACTCTATAACTCGTCCAAAAGCACATAAAATCACTTAATAAAACTGTAATGAACCATATTAATGTAAAAAAGGTTCTGTATTTCTAATTAATGAATATAATTTCATTATACAGGACATTAAAGAGAAGGAGCATTCAGATACAAGGTAAGGGGAAATTCTCGAACCCAAATTTCATCCTTCGAGTTCTCCCTCTTTCACTCCTTTTTGATATGGTCACTCCTTAAAAATCTTTTGTTCATAATTATATTTAATTTTCTGGGATATACATGTTTTTCACTGGTATTTATGAAAAACCAAATATTTTCCAAAAGAACTCTTATTTCAAGAACACACCTTTTACCTCTTTCAAGATTGACGGTTCTTGTAACATGTTTGTTATTCCCTCATTCTTTTGGGAACCTAATGTTTATGAATGTGTTATTATGAGATAAAACACATTCCTTTTCATGGGTTAATTATGTTCATTTATTTTATATGTTCATTTTGGCATGTATGATAAATGATAATGTTATGATGTGACGGGTGCGCCCGGAATTATATAGTGCAATATGAATGATTAAATGTGACGGGTGCGCCCGGAATTATACCGTGCTCCAATGCATTGGGTAAAGTGATGAATCTCATGAGTAAATTTGAAATTATTTGTGAGAAAGATTCTATCTTGGTTCAAAATTATGTGTGGTAGTTAACCACTAAGACATGATGTTTCATTTTTATGCATTGCCACACTTCAAGTCTTATATTTATGATTCCTCTCATGTTCATGACATTTTTCCCATGTTATGATTATGATCACCCCATGCTATATTGTTCTTATCTATCCTCTTATTGGGATTATAGCTCACCCCTTTTGATGTATATCCTCAAGTGGCTACATGTATTAAGGAGAGGACAAGTGCCAATAAAAATCTAGAGAAGAAGAAATTAAATAAATGTTTATGTTTGATGTTGTAATTATTATGTATATTCCTAGTTTACCCAAGACACTAAACCTTTGGATACTCTATGTGTAAAACTATTATGTTTTTTATCTTTAAAATGATTTAATATTAATTTAAGAAAAGGTTGGTTCACTATATTCTTGGTAAATGTATCTGAGATGCTTATGATAATAATCTCCAAAATGATAAAAAAATATTTTCTAATCTCAAGTGTGTTTGACCCCTTTTTGGGTGAGTTATTTGAAAACTAGTATTTATTAAAGTGCAATGATATAAATGGTTTTATAAATGGCGTTGATTTGTTTTTAATGGCTCGGTAAACTAGGTGAATTGTGAAAAGGTCTAGTTTTCACTTTAAATGATTTATTGGAAAATAGAAAAACCCATAGGACATACCCCTTTATGTCTAATGGAAATTATGGATGTTTGAATGCTTGGAATGAAATGTATCTTTGAGGGATGTTGAATTGAAATGAATTGATATGCTTGATAAAGGGTATGTTCCTATGTGGCATTCAGAGGTGTGAGTGAGACTTTTGATTGTTTTTAAATGTGAGGATATGATATATTGTACGATATTATCTTTGAAATGCTCACCTCCATTTGAATGTCACAGGAAGACATGAGTTACTAGGTGGGGGGGTCTTGGTACACAGGTGCACTAATTTAGAATCACGTTGTGGCTAGTGACCTTAAATGGGACTTAGATCAACCTAAGGGATTTTCCCCTCAGTTAGGCCAAGATTGGGTAGGGTCAGGTGTTTGGGCTAAGGTTGATTAATGTGTTGATTGTACTCCTACTCGTGAACTTTTCTTCATTGAAGACCATTTTGACTATGCTCTAGACTACTTATCTTTATCACTTTTGGTTTCTATGGTGATTATTTATGTATATTTTATGATGTATGATTATTTTGGAAATTTATGAAAAGATATCCCATTTTCCTTTATTGTACCATTAGAACTCTTTTAAACTACAATTTATGAATGTTTTTCGATATGAAAATAAATTTTGGTTTTATTTTGGAAAAGGTTCAGATTTATGAAAATGACTGTTTTTCAAGGAAATATTTTGATAATTGATTTCAGAAAAGTGAACTAGAAAACCTATTTTCATATCCTTATTTTCAAACCTACATGAAATATCTTCTCTTTTAAAGTGTTATGTTTTGGGTCAATGGTAAAGGTTCTGGGCGCAGTGGAAGCACATGGGTGGATGTGCCCACTTGTATTTTGTCATTAACAATGATCAATCCAGGATCAATACAATGATAAACACCAATCTCCATGGATCAAATCACAGAAATGGACAAAGAAAAGGAAAGTCTCGGAACCACAAAGTATGATCATTACAGGTTGATTATAATTAATTTAATCAATTGAAAAGAAATACCTTTTCGGTGTTCTTTATTCATTGATGTTCTTGATCACGTTTCGATGTGATTCATCATTGCGTTGCAGAATCCAAGTGTAGACTTCCTCTAGTGGTGATCCGCATGTGCACCTCGTATCTCGGGATGTCGCCAAAGAATTCTCTGGGTGCTAGCATGGAGAAACCTTTGCTTGCGTTGTCCGCATTAGATCGTCTTGATCTGATGGAAGATGATCTCTCTCGGTCTTGAGAGCGTTCTTGGAGGAAGAGGTTCTTTCGGCCTTGAAATAATTCTCCATAATTGTTGTGTACAACGATTCTCTTGTGTGTAGGAAAAGAGTTGGGGTTGTGAGGGTATTTATAATCGATTTTGAGGTTGTAGAGTTATGACAATAAATAAACGTGTTATGCATTTCATTTATTTCATTAACTCTTATTGAAAACCCCCATGTCGAATAATTAATTCCTTGACATTCGCTCACGCTGATTATAATAAATATCATTTAATAAAACAATATTATATCCTCAAAATCCCGACTGGAAATACTATACGGCGTGTAATAATAAATACATGGCGTGTACTTGTTTTTTCAATGAAAACTACACGGCATGTACATTCAATGTACACGATGTGTATATCTTGTTTTCATTGATTCATTTCCTTTCCAAAATGAAAACTACACGGTGTGTATATTTAATAATACATGGCGTGTACTTGTTTTCAAAATAAAACTACAAGGCGTGTAATCATTGATACACGACATGTACTTTTTTTATTTTATTCTTCCTCCAACATTAAAACGATTTAGGCTTCCTTGAATAATTATTAAACCACGTACGGGAATAATCTTTATTCTACTTGAGATACTTGAATACACTTAGTGTGTGACCCTCTAGGCCTCTTTCTCGTTGGCATTAGGTGGGCTTTCCTAAAGTCCAAGATTACTTTCTAGAAACGGGTCAAGTCACCCAAGAGAAAGAAATTGACGTTGCATTGACGTATCACCTCATGTGAATGCTTACTATGTAATTTAATCCCTTTGTCTCAATATCTCATCAAGAAGGTTTCATGGAAGTGTCATAAACATATATGCATGATCCGTCGTTCTTTGACTACCTAAAATAAACTCGTCGTTTACACCATGGCCATGGAATTTAATGCAACGGTTCTATTTCAATCAAAGGGCCGAGATATCAACTTCCATAAATGGAAGGAAAAAATCCTTCCTCGACTTATCCATTAAAAACATGTCATTTGTGACGCACCCAACGTACCCTACTTCCCGCCAACTGTCTGCGTGACGGTTTTCATCGGTAAATCTAAGTGCGCGAGTCATGACATGAGTTAATGATAATCGTCCAGTCTAAGGACCATTACACATGCCCGTAGATAGCAATATTCGATGACACCAAGACATGCAGAATTGTTACTGGCGGGTCTGTTCTCATAATCTTCCATCTTGGAGATTACCAAGTGCGAAATCCATGAGAGAGAGTCTCGTCTTCTTACGAGTACTCGCACATGATGGTCTGTATACTATGTGTCCTATCATAGTATGTCATCCAACCGTAGAACTTTATTTAAGAATATTGTTATAGCATTTCAAGGTTCTCATCATAGCGGGGATCTTCCATGACCTTATCAATGCAACAAATATTCTAGGACATTATTATATTATAGTCATACAGAACAATGAACAATATATAATAAGTGAACATTCTTGTAATCAAATTACAAAATAGTTGGTTCTCAGGACACCAACCCTTACAAACTCCCACTTGGAGTAGAGCCAACTGCCTACAACTTTTAGTCCGCTAGAACTCACATGATGATCATGTTTCTGCTGAGTCAAGGCTTTAGTCAAGGGGTTAGCCACGTTGTCTTCCATGGAAATAGTGCTCACTGCAACTTCACCTCTCTGAGAAAAATCTCTCAAGAGATGATACTTCTGAAGTATGTTCTTTGTCCGCTGATGTGGCCTTGTCTCTTTTTCAAGTGCCACCACTGCAGTATTATCACAATAAAGTGTGATAGGATCTTTAATGCTTGGTACTACATCTAGATCTTGGAAGAAGCTTCACATCCATACTGCTTCTTTTTCTACCTCAGAAGCTGTGATATACTCGGACTCCACTGTAGAATATTTCACCACACTTTGCTTTGAGCTCTTCCAGCTCACTGCACCTCCATTCAAACTGAAGATGTATCCAGTCTGTGACTTCATGTCATCTTGATCAGTTTGGAAACTAGTATCTACATGTCCTTTGATGACTAGTTCCTCATCTCCTCCATAAACCAGGAACATATCCTTAGTACACCTCAGATACTTAAGGATGGTCTTGAATGCCATCTAATGGCGGTCTCCTGGATCAGCTTGATATCTGCTTACCATACTTAATGCGTAAGCAACATCTAGCCTCGTACATAGCATAGCATACATGAATGACCCAATCGTGGATGTGTAAGGGATCCTTGTAATTCTCTTTATTTCCTCATGTGTCTGAGGACACATTTTCTTGGAAAGATGAATGTCATGTGACACTGGAAACAATCCCCTCTTGGACTGTTCTATACTGAATCTCTTCAGTATCTTGTCAATGTTTGTACTTTGAATCAGGCCCAACATTCTCTTGGATCTATCACAATGGATCTTGATCCCAAGAATATATATTGCATCGCCAAAGTCTTTCATGGAGAAGCATTTATGCAACCATGCCTTAACTGACTGTAAGACAGGTACTTCATTTCCAATTAGTAATATGCCATCAACATATACAATTAGGAAAACGACTGCACTTACACTAAACCTTTTGTAGACACAAGGCTCACATTCATTCTTAAAAAATCCAAATTTCGTCATAGCTTTATCAAAACGAATGTTCCATGACCTTGATGCTTACTTTAATCCATAAATGGATTTCTGCAACTTGCATACCTTGTTGGAATCCTTTGGAGTCACAAACCCTTCAGGTTGTGTCATGTAGACATCTTCCTGGAGGTTCCCATTAAGGAATACTGTTTTGACATCCATTTTCCAAATTTCATAGTCATGGTAAGCGGCAATGGCCAATAGGATTCTGATGGATTTTAGCATCGCAACCAGTGAAAAGGTTTCATCATAGTCAATTCCTTGATGTTGTCTAAAACCTTTTGCAACCAGTCATGCCTTATAGGTGCTAACTTTCCCCTCCATGTCCAGTTTCTTCTTGAATACCCATTTATTACCAATAGGCTTTACATTAACTAGAAGATCTACCAAAATCCAGACTTTGTTTTGGTACATGGAATCCTTTTCAGAATTCATGGCTTCTTGCCACTTGGAAACATCTATGACTTCAACTGCTTCCTTGTAGGTAAGAGGATCATCATTGTCAACCAATAATGAGTCACCATCCTCGGTGACAAGAAAACCATATCGTTCTGGTTCTCTCACCTCTCTCGTGCTCCTACGCAGTTCTTGTGTCTCTGGAACAGATTGTTCTTCCACGGGGCTTTGTGGAATCTGTTCTTGTACCAACTCTTGTGTATCTTGAGCCTCGACTTCATCAAAGTCTATCTCACTCCCACTATCTCTTTTGAAGATGTGCTCCCTCTCAAGGAATATGGCGTGTCTTGCCACTGTAACCTTTTTATATGAGGGGTTGTATAGGTAATATCCCCTTGTTTCCTTGGGATATCCTATAAATATACACTTTGTGATTCGGGGTGCAATTTTGTTACCTGAAGAGGCCTTAACAAAAGCTTCACTACCCCACACATGTAATTCGATAACATGGCTTTGCGTCCACTCCATAACTCGTATGGAATACCATTTATCGATTTAGTTGGTACTTAGTTTAGTATGTGTGCTTCTGTTTGTAATGCATATCCCCAAAAGGATAATGGAAGACTCGCATGACTCATCATTGATCTCACCATGTCCAATAGGGTGCGGTTCCTCCTTTCACTTACACCATTCCACTGAGGTGTGTAAGGAGGAGTGATTTGAGATAGAATCCCAAACTCCCTTAAGAAATCAATGAAGTCCTGATTAAGATATTCTCCTCCTCTGTCTGAGTGGAGTTTCTTAATATTCTTACCAAGCTAGTTCTCAACTTCATTCTTGTATTCTTTGAACCGATCAAAAGAATCTGACTTATACCTCATTAAGTAAATATATCCATATCTACTAAAATCATCAGTAAAAGTTATGAAGTATGAGAACCCACCCCTTGCTTCAACTGAAAATGTCCCACACACATCTGTGTGAACTAATTCTAGAATCTCTTTATCCCTTTCACCTTTCCCACTAAATGGGGCTTTGGTCATTTTTCCTTGTAGACACGCATGACATACACCAAGTGGTTTTAGTTTGAAAGAATCTAAATACCCATCTTGATGTAATTTTGTCAAACATTTCTCATTGACATGACCTAGCCGGTGATGCCAAATTTGGGTGTGGTATGAGTCATGTTAATTGACTTTGTCATTTATTTCCATTACTTGGTTTGTGTAGTCTAACACATAAAGGCCGTTATATAAATGTGCCCTACCAAAACAAATTCTATCTTTATGAAAGTAGCAACATCTACTTCCAAACTTGAAGATGAATCCATCAGTATCTAGTCTGGATACTGAAATAATGTTTTTGGTTACAGAGGGTACATAATAACATCCTTTCAAAACCAAGACCATCCCAATAGGCAATGTGAGATGGTAGTCTCTGATAGCTACAGCAGCGAGTCTGGCTCCGTTGGTTGCTCGTAGATCTACCTACACTCGATCAATATTCTTGAATCTACTTGGTTCTTGTATTTGGATACATATGTGAGCACCACAATCTGTATCTAATACCCAATTTGTAGAAACAGATAGATTTCATTCGATGACAAACGCACCTGAAGCTTCCCCTTTCTTCCTTGGCTGGGTGCATTTTTTCTTCCAGTGGCCCTTCTTGCCACATGCAAAACAAACAGCATCTTGTTCCCTTGCCTCCCCTTTGATCTTCCTTTTCTTGTAAGGCCTTGAAGAAGCTTTGGGATTAAATCTATTTGCCTTCCCTTTACTTTTATTCACCATGAGGATAGAAGGCTTTTCACGCTTTATGTCATTGTCCACTTGGCGAATGAGGATAAGAAGATCAGACAGAGACTTCTCAATGTTGTTCAAGTTGAAGTTCACAACAAAGTTTGAGAAGCTCTGGGGAAGTGATGAAAGAATGAGATCGGTACCCAGTTCTTCGGGGAGTTTAAACCCTAGAACCTCCAAGCGCTCAATGTAGCCAATGAGCTTGACTACATGAGGCCTGTCTAGGGTACCCTCTCTAAGCATGCTCTGAAATAGAGCCTTGGAGATCTCAAACCTTTCATGTCTTACTCTCTCCTGGTATAGACCACGGAGGTGCTTGTTGACACTCATTTTTCGTCATAGAGTCTAAAAGAATGGAAAGGGAAATTCCTTAGCATAAATTGATTCATCCTTTGAAGGAAACATCAAAAATTGAAAAAGGCATGAACAAGGGTTCTTTTCCTTTCGTGTCGCTTAGGTTCCCTCATAGTCGCGCAAGTACACTTGCGTGCCAATTATTGGTCGCAAAGGTGACTTGTGCGCCCTCTTTGAAATTTTGCCCAGGGTCTCTCTAGCCTATAAATACCCCTGGTGGGCCCCCCATTTCAGGACAGAAAAATTTCAGAACCTCAGATTTGAGCTCCCGGCACCCTAGTCTCTTCTCAAAGATTCCGAACACTTATAAGGTAATTTCTTACCTAGAACGGAAGATCTAAAGAGGGGGGGAAGTCCTAAGTGTTGAAACTCATCAACACTTGCACGCCTGGGTGGCCAACCCTTAAGGGAAAAGGCCACACTTGCGTGTCGCCTTACCCTTTCCACATAACTTGCACACCTTTCTTATGGAAGTCTATAGGGGTATTATTAAGGGCTTGATCCAAGCCTCACCCAAGTTCTACACTAAGGATTGGCTTTTGCGCAAGTACCTATGTGTCGCGCAGGTACACCTACGCGACCAGGACTTGTACACCAACGCAGTACTTGCGCGCCCCTTTCTTTTTTTTTTGGGTACCCTTCCTAGCCATTTCACCCCTCTTACACCTATCCACTTATCCTCTTCAGGATTAATCCTTCAGAACTCTCTCCAAATCCATTCATGGCATGATTTCTTTGTTGGATTCCTTATATGAAAGTAATTCTGTGTAACATCTCTTAAAACCTAGTGATTTATATATCCTCATATCACTAAGGTCAGTGATTTCATTCATTCAACCTCATCCTTTAAGATGAGAGAATCCTTAACTTGGGCCTCCTTTTTAGGAGTAAGCCCCAGTCCAAATTCTCATTAATTTGGGCATCCTCCTTAGGATTAATCCCCAAGTCCTTATTAATTTGGGCCTCCTTTTCAGGAGTAAGTCCCAAGTCCCCTAATCTGGGCATCCTCCTTAGGAGTAATCCCCAGTCATAATTCCCTTAACCTGGGATTCCTTTTCAGGAGTAAGCCCCAGTCTCCAAGTTCCTAAATATGGGAATCCTCCTCAGAAGTAAGCCCCAACCATGGTTCTCTTAACCTGGGATTCCTTTTCAAGAGTAATCCCCAGTCTCAAAGTCTACAAATATGGGCCTCCTTCTCAGGAATAATCCCCAGTCTTAATTTCTCTTAACCAGTCTAAATTTACTTTTGATCTGGGCTTCCTTCTCAGGAGTAAAACCCAATAATAAGTCTCCTCCTAACTTGGTCATCTTACTTAGGAGTAATCCCCAAGATTAGAGTATCCAAATCTCCATAAAGTACATATACTTTTATGTAAATTTTTCCTGGGTTCCTTCCCTGAAGTAAGACCCAATATTCATCTATTTTGGGAAGTCATACATACATAAGCCCCACATCATTGCATCTTTCATGGAACAAATGTTTGGTTTCACCAATACCTCTTGTTTCTCACACCGAGCATGACTCACATGAGCTTAGAGTGTAAAAGTAATCATGACATCTTTCTTTGAGCCATTAATCATGCATAAACATCATACTCATTTACTCGAACTTTGTGGGTTCTGATTCCTTTTCTAAATAAAGGATATGTAGGTAGCCCATCTGTGGGTACGATCCCAACTCTGAAATAATCCATGTCCTTCTGAATGATAATAAACTTCAAGTGCCCCACTTAGTGGCTTTAAAACCAGTATGGTCATCATAATGACCAAGAGACTTTTATGTATTGAAGGATACCATTGACTAAGAATCTCTAACAAATATAGATGATTCTCTATCGATGAAGAACCTCAAATACATATAAAATATTCTCTAAATTTTCTACATATCAATCATTTATTTTCAAATCTAAAGGAAAAATCATTTTATACTTGGTAATGTAATAAGGATTCATGAACATAACTTAAATATATAAAGAGAGTCCCGAAGTAGACAATAATTCCCTTCAAAAAGGTGTGATGAGTCTGACCTCCCATACTCTCGACCAATGAAAATTCCTAAGCCTCATTAGTCCACAACTAATGAGCTCCTACCTTTGGAAAGTAGATCTAAATGGATATGGAATCATTGGATGTTTCCAGTTCTACAAACAAACCCGTTAGAAACCGATTGGAATGTTTGAACCTTCAATCAACGAGGTCATCCCCAATTCCAGAGGAAAAAAAATGGTGAACCCGACGTGAATCCTTAACCAAGTTAAAGTGATGTTTTACCTATTTGTTAGGCCCTTATTTAAACTCAATGAGAGGGCCAATAAAGCAATCAATAACATATGTGCTCATCCAAAAGATGTAGCAGCTGAACTTATCTTGATTATATTTGTTATATCAAATAGGCACTCTTTTTCCAAGATCTTCTCCATTACAAGAATGCCTTTTCTTAAGTTCACTGTTGTGAATACTTTTGCTGTGAAAACCTCTGTTGTGAATGCATCTGCTGCTACTTCTACTGGATCGTCATCCGCTCTGAGGACGACATCACCTACTCAGCATATTCAACGCTGGGTATCAAATGCACTGGTTAAGGAGTACTATCAACATAGTACTATTCCAACTCTGGAGGCTGCTCGACAAGCCCTCCAAGTGAACAACTCACCTTGGTCGTCCGGACAACGACGACCAGCGATCAAGAAGCAGGCGGTGCTAACTACCATTTCGGGTAATTATCCCCAGAAAGCAATCACCATTCCCTCCCGTATTCTGGGGAGGTGAATGAGCAGGTCCCTCAGGGACTTAACTCAAGGAAACAGGAGTCCTTCCTGAGGGCTCTCACCAACAATTGTCGCCAGACTCGTGCGGTAGTGCACCCTCAACATGATGAGGGTGTCATCTCCAGGCGTTTGGCTCAGGTTCCTCGAACCCGAGCAGGCAAGACGAACCACCAGAGGCGACGACCGGTTAACAGTGAGTAGGTTCTCATCTCTGTTGTTTCCGGAGAATTCCACCATCCTAACTTGGTGGCAAGCAATGAGCGGGTACATACACCCGTCCGTTTTAATTCCGTTGTCCAGCAGACTCGTCTGGAAGCAGCACGCCAATCCCACCAGGCAATTCCGGTGGAGTACTATAGATAGGAACATACACCTGTTTATAAATCATCAGCTAGTCAGCAGGCTCGTCTGACTACATACGATGGATCCCGCCAACCCAATGCATTGATAACTGGTAAACAGGCACATACACCTGCTTACACTCATCAGTCCTTCCAGCAGCCTCTTCTGTCAGTATTGGAGGAAGTTCGTCAACCGCATTCGGCGGAGTGCAATCAGCAGGCACATACACCTGCTAGTATTGATCAAGACTACCAATAGTCTCATTTGGTATCATCCAGAGAAGTCAATCAGAAAGCTCCGACGACAAACAGGAGGTAGACTCAACTCTCTGCCCCCACACATGAGTACTGTCAGGATTCACTGACAGGAAAAAGAGGACAGGAGTAGGCACATACACCTACTCCAAGCACAAAATGTACATATATCCCCTTTCCGGCAGCTGAAGTCACCAAGCATATTTTATCAATGGTGAAAGAGAAGAAACAAATCCCTGCTCATATTATGGATGCCTACCAAGATATTATAACAGCTTCAGTAGCATCTCAGGGAAAGACACATAAATCTATCCCTACCATTAGAGTGACAAATCAACAGTTCACTCTAGAACAGACACACACCTCTGTTCCAGTCCAAGAGGGTTGTGGGTTGTACTCCCCCGTATCATAAGGAAAACCAATTTAGGCACATACACCTAGTTTGAGCGGAGATAATCAGCCTAACCTGATCATTTCTCCTGAGCAGGCACATACACCTACCAAATTGAGTAAGAAGGTGTCTAATAAGAAGACTCACCCAGCACAGTCAAGAAATCAAAGGCCCATCTGTGACAAGTCCTTACTCGATGCTAGAGTTCTTGATGCACTCAGACAATTATCTATTGAAACTCAAGATTCTACTCTCTCAGTTCCCAATAGTTGAGACATTAATTCTGAAGGTCTGCATCAGACACTTCCTCATGAAGGCTTGCTTCATGACAATTCGGTTGATCTCGAAGTTTCATCTTCAGATGAGAGCCACAATAACTCTCTATGTGGCCAGAAGACCAAGGAGAAAAATGTTTCATCTTTTACTGTAACCCACCATGGTGGTCCTCCCCATGATGATGAATTTAGCTACGAAAGTCCTCTTCGTAGTAACAATTCACATTGCTTGGAAAATTCTCTAACAGACAATGTAGTGACAAGAAATCCCTCTTATATTGAGGCACTTGAAAATGTGAAGCCAGTAATGTCTGATGCTTTACCATTAGCAGGTGAAATACTTTCTCAACCAAAAGATATCCCAGGGTGTAGGTCATTCTCCGAACCACCCCTAAGTCATGCATCTTCTAGTTTGATCAGTGAATTCTCTACCAATATTGTTGAATCTGATGAAGAAATAAGGAAGCACCAGCTTTGGTCTAATTAGGTAGAAGAATATTCATTGAATGATAAAGAGGAAGTACTGAACATGAGAAAACAACTGGCGAAAGGTGAAGTGTCAGTTATGTTTTGGCCTCTGGCAGATTCTCAGTACGACATTCCAGAGATGTTGATAGAAGATGGAATTCATGATATTCGTCTTAACATATGGAAAACTCTTTGTCAGTTTAAAAAGAAAATATTATCTTATGATGAATATGAAAATAATGTTAAGATAATAGAAGTGTTACAATTCCAAATTGATTTGGCATCTCTCTCAGTTTCTTGATATCCGAAGGCTGAAAAGCAGCAGAGAGCCCTTCAGCATTCATGCCTTGGCGCACTAAGAAGATTGTGTCAGTTAATTGCCAATGCCCCATCTGGTATTCATATCAGGGGATGGGGTGTTCATGGAGCGCTAAATTTCACTGTACTCTCCTGTCAGCAAAGCCCGCCGAAAATGGTCTCATGCAATGTTATTGCCCATGGCCAGCCACAGTCAATGGGTTTTGTTTGTAATCAAAAGCTTTCCCAAGAACAGGCTTCAACTAGTTCTTCTCAAAATCAAGCATACATAGAATAATTTGTTGAATTACTTCTACATCAAGCAAACGATAATGTTAAACATGCCTCTCATTTGGAGCAAGCACGTCATCAAGTGAAAAAAGTGTCAGAAATCATCCAACGGTCTTTTGAGCCAGGTGATAAAAGTGGATACAGGTTGATGCATCCATCCAATTTCCAGACTAAAGTCCGTAAGATCAGGAGAGATTTTAAGAAGGTCTCAGATATAGTATGTCGAGAACCACCCCAGCTTTCCAGACTGGGGACTCTTTTAACCCAACCCTCAAAATCAACAAATAGGATTCGAGTAGTTGAGCAGGAACAACCCCAGTCCACAAGACTGGGGAATTTTTCAAATCCTCAATCTCTCCCTCAGAGAAAGTCAGTCTTCTCTCGATTGGGGAAGAAGCCTCAAGAGGAACGAAGAGACAAATTATCAGGATATTCCCTCTAAATTACGGTTCGTCAAGAAGTTCCTGAGGGATCGAATCAACAAAAGGCAATGTCTCATCAAGGACATAGAAGAAGATAATATCACAGAAATGCCGATAGAAGAGATGCAATGCATTATGAATCAATTAATTTCATTAATTCCATTGTTGTTGATCCACTAGATGAGGCTCACTTAGAGGGATCAGATGAAGAGGTTCCTACTCAAGAAGTTGTACGCACAGACAAAAATGAAGAAGGTGTGCCTACACGAAATAAAAGGATTACTTAGAACTTAGGTAATCCTTCAAGTAAACCACTTCCCCCTCTCTGAAAGGGAGCCAACAAGGGGAAAGGAAATAATCAGGTTACATACGCTTCCTCTGGAGAAGTCCAATCGCTCTCATTAGAGCAAAGATTCTCACAACAAGAGGAAGATATGAAGGAATTGAGGAGGATGAATGCAGAACTACTTCAAGGTAGTCTTCATCCTAAGCATGATGGAGTTAGTCATCCAAAGGAATTTGTTGTGTCTACTAAGATGGATCAAGAATATCCTCCTCTACCGGTACACCCTCACAGGTCTAATCCTATGGGTCAAGTGCAACAACAATTGGCGGTGCTACCATCAGTTGTAGTACCAGCCACCACATCTATACCAGCTCCAGTCATTTCACCTTCTCAGGTCCAAGATCAACTAGATGTTTCTCAAAAGTTAATAACTACTATTGAGTCATTAACAGTTCGGTTGGAAGTTATGGAGGGGAAACGAGCTCAAATTCAACCAGAAAAGAGAGCTTATCCTGAATGGGTCGATGCAATTCCTCCCCCATCAAATTTTGCAAGTACTACATTCCCAATATTTAATGGTTCGGGAGATCCAAAGAAACACTTAACATGTTTTGTTTCTCGTTGCGATCTTATGATGGGACCCCTCAGCAACAGGAAGTAGTTAAGATCAGGTGTTTTGTACAGTCATTACAAGGACCTGCTTTTGTCTGGTACACAATCTTGCAATCCCGGTCAATTACTAGATGGAAGGATCTCCGCCAAAAATTTCTTCTTCAATTCAGCTCAACTTTTCCAAAGACAATAGTTTTTTATCTTAAAAACTGTAAGCAAAGGGAGAATGAAAGGGTTTTGGATTTCATTGCTCACTGGAAGGGATTAACATATTCCCTGATCTTAGTGCTCCCTCAAGAGGAATTGTTGCCAATCTGTGTAGAAAATTTATGTGATGAGTTGCACACACCGCTGATCCCTGTGAAATACACATGAGGGTTTCAAGACCTTACTTCAATCTCTCAACAGATTGAAGATTCTCTTATAAAGACTAAGAATAAAGCTCGTGTAATTCCATCAGCTTCAGGAAGGAGAATGGGTAAAGCAGAGACTGCTACATTTATGCTTAAACAAGCACCTGTACCTGCTTCTACTTCAAAACCTTCATCTTCTAAAAGGGATCCACCTCCTGAGCACCAACAACAGAGGTTGTTTCGTCAAGATGATCAAAGAGATCAAAGATGAAAATAATTTGAGGATTTAAAGATCAAAACATACTCTTTCCGAAATGAACAAGTTCCTGATTATTTCATTTCGGCTCTAGAAAATAATTTGGTTCAATTACCAAGGCCCAAGAGGCCGAATAAGGAAGGAGATGAAGACCGTACCAATTATTTCCCATTTAATCAGATGTTGGGGCATCCCATTCAGGAGTGCTTTGTCTTCAAGGACCTCCTGTAGAAAATGGTCGACTTGGGACAAGTTAAACTGAAAGGTTCTTCAGCTCAGGTAGCATGTGTTACTGCTATAGATCCAGAAGTGGAGGGTGAGTGGCAAGAAGTCAAGAACAAAAATGCACAAAAATATGATGATTGGATGGTCAGAAAAATGATCAACCGAACTCATGCCATTTTGTGAACACAATTGAAGAAAAAAATTGTGTCTTCTTCCATGAATGCCGCAACAAAATCCTCCTCATCAGAGGGAAAATCCTCAAAGAAATGGCATGATTCAATAAAAATAAGAAGAATCAGAAGAATATGAGTATGTTTCAAAACCCAAGTTGTCTTTGACTCTGGCAGATTTTATGCCATCTACTTCGAAGCCACGGGCACCGCCCCACCAAACGGCACAGCCTAAATTGGCTAATCAGGCAGATTCTTCATCAGACAAAGAGTTAATCTTTGGTTCTATTAATATGATTCACTTAATAGATCCTTATGCCAGTCGCAGTTTCGATTTTGATGAGCCCAAGTTCCCTATAGTAAACAGAGGAATCAGAGGTAGTTCCAGAGGCTCAGGATACAGGGGAAGACGTGGATCTTTCAGAGGCCACTATTCCAATTCTACCCCTGCTAGAACTGTGTATGTGGCAGAAACTCGTGGCAGAACCCTTCAACAAGCTCAAAACGAACAAGAAAGTTCTTCCACACAAGACAAATTCAGTCCTGGCACAGTTATTCTGGAAGATCGGTTGGAGGTTCCATCTTCTTCCTCTCAGCAAGTAAATAGACCTAATCAGTCTAATCTTACAAATCCAGGAGTGTTACCAACTCCTATCCCGGCACAAGATGCATCAACTTCCAAAGCATAAACTTATAAGGTACCTGCTAAACCACATGTTCATATTGGGAAACGCAGACCTTTGGATCAAAAGTATGATGTATCGAAACACTTGTCCCATGTACCGGCCAAGTTATCAATTTTGGATGCCTTAAATTTATCAAAGGATCTTTGGGATGCACTCATCGAGGCTTTGCCAAGTCCTCAGGAGTTTGAAACTGAAATTGTTGTGGCTGAAGCCTACCACGTTGAGAATAATCCTGCAGAATGCCATGCAGTGATATCTTTCACAGATGAAGATGAAGATGATGTTGTGCATGGACATATCAGACCTTTATACTTATCTGGAAAGGTCAATGGTGTAGACGTCTGAAGAGTCTTTATTGATAATGGTTTAGGATTCAACCTCATCCCCATTCGTACACTTTGTCGATTAGGCCTTACAAAATCTGATTTATCTTCTTCTAATTTGATGTTACAAGGATATGATAAAAATGAACAAGAACCACTGGGTGAGATTACACTCATAACTCAGTTTGGAGATCTTGCATCCAATTCAGATTTCATGGTTATTGATCAAGACTCAGCCTTCAACATCTTGCTTGGTAGACCCTGGATACATCGGCATGCGGTTATCCCTTCATCATACCATCAATGTCTCAAATATTGTTTCGATGGTAAAATTGGTACATTGTATGGTGATATGTCCTCATTCAAGACATGTGAATCTCAATATATTGAGGCGGAGTTCTATCACATAAAGGGAAAAGACAAATCCACAACCAGGGAGATTACCAAAGTTAATGCTCTATATGGTTTGGAAAAGATTCCAGTAAACCCATTTACACATGTGAGTACAGATTATGTATTGTCTATCAGTAAAATTGACAGGATAGACCCAAATCAAAATACTCTTATAGAAAACTCCATAATGTCAATTACAGTAATCAAGCCAGACAGCATGGGAGAAATTAGTGATTCACCAAGCAATGATGAAGGCTCAAATGGAGATGTGTTCATTTCATCTACTGAAATTTATAAAATCTATACCTCACCAATCAGGTCAGAACAAGTTATAGAAATGTCAGAGGTAAATGATGATGTCAATTCTCAATCCATCATCTCCTCTTTATTACCCAAAGAAGACCCTTCATCATCAATCGGGTCATAAATGGAAGCTTCTTCTTCAAGATGTTCAAATTTTAACATCTCTTCTGATCATGAAAATTCTATTTCATCATCTACTATGCAAGTAGAAACAGAAGAAATAACACATGTTGAAGAAGAAGAAGAAGAAGAAGATCTTAGGTATTCTCCTTCAGCATTTGAAGAGGGTATCTCTACCACCATGGATGAACTCAGAGAAATAAATCTGGGTACGAAAGAAGATCCACACCCCACTTTAATTAGTGCGTCCATGACTCTTGAAGAGCAATAGATGTATATTTTCTTTTTAAATAAAAATCGAGATATATTTTCTTGGAACTATACAGAGATTTCAGGTCTTGATCTTGATGTTGCCACTCATCATTTGGGTTTACTAGAAGAACATCGAGGATTCAAACAAGCCGCTAGAAGAACACACCCAACCTATGCTTCCAAAATTGAAGTTGAAGTGGGTAAGCTCATCAAAGATAACTTCGTTAGAGAATTTCAATATCCCAAGTGGTTGGCTAATATTGTCCCAGTGAAAAAGAAGAATGGAAAAATAGAGTTTGCATTGATTTCAGAGATCTTAATCGGCATTGTCTTAAGGATGATTTTCCAGTACCAATTATAGAACTCTTAATTGATGCAACAGCTGGCTATGAAGCACTTTCCTTCATGGATGGATATTCTGGATATAATCAAATCCGAATGGCGCTAGAAGATGAGGAATATACAGCCTTCAGATCCCCTCAGGGTGTGTTTTGTTGTCGGGTAATGCCCTTTGGCCTAAAGAATGCAGGCGCAACATATCAGCGTGTCATGAATCGTATCTTCAAACCCTTTTTAGGGAAGTTTTTTGAATGTTATGTGGATGATTTTGTGGTTAAATCCAAACAAAGTTCTAATCACTTGGATGATTTGGAAATCATATTCCACAAACTTCGGCAACATAATTTGAAGATGAACCCCTTAAAATGTGCTTTTGGGGTAACCTCAAGAAAATTTCTCGGCTTCGTCGTACGCCATCGTGGTATCGAGGTCGATCCTGAGAAGAAAAAGTCGATCCTTGGTATGTCACCTCCTCGAAATTTAAAGGAATTGAGAGGACTTCAAGGACACTTGGCCTATATTCGGCGTTTCATCGCCAATTTGGCAGGAAAAATTTTACCCTTCACTAAATTGATGAAGAAGGGAGTCATTTACAAGTGGAATGAAGAATGTCAAGAAGCATTCTATATTCTCAAGAAGTATCTCTTGATTCCACCAGTGTTAATGTCACCTGTTGAAGGAATACCACTTATCCTCTATGTGACATCTCTAGAGTGATCATTGGGTGCCTTTCTTGCTCAGAAGAATGATGATGGGAATGAAAATAGCCTCTACTATCTCAGTCGGACTATGCTTGAAGCAGATACCCGATACTCAAATATTGAGAAGTGATGCCTAGCATTAATCTTTGCAGTTCAGAAGTTGAGACACTACCTGCAACATCACGAGGTCCAATTGGTATCTCACAATAACCCGGTCAAATTCATCCTTAGTCATCCAATGCTTACTGGACGTCTGGCAAGGTGGGCAGTTATTTTTCAGCAATTTGATATTCAATATGTGTCTCAAAAGGAAATAAAGGGCCAAGCTCTGGCTGATTTCCTTGTTGAACACTCTTCAGTAGAAGACACATCTTCAGATATTGAACTCCCTGATGAGGAAGTCTTCTCTATTCAAGAAAGTCTTCAAACATGGGAAATGTACTTTGATGGTGCTTCCAGAAGTCCAACAGGGAGGAAAATGGAGAATCCTAAATTCAACAAAGTTGGGTTAGGATTTGTGCTCATTTCTCCAGAAAAGGCGATGTTACCCTATTCCTTTTCATTATTGGGAGTCGGTACAAATAATGAAGCATAATACCAAGCTCTCATCATAGGATTGGAGTTGGCGCTTCAAGCACAAGTGAATCACTTAAAGGTGAAAGGTGATTCAGACCTGGTAATCAAACAAGTCAATGTGGATTATGCAATAAAAAAAGAAGAACTAATTCCTTTGTATGATTACGTCAGAGAGTTAATAGAGGAATTTCCTACGGAACCGACATTTTCTTATATCCTGCGATCACAAAATGCCCAAGCTGATGCATTGGCTAATATAGCTACAGCTCTGGAAGATCCAAATCAGGATGATACAACTATCAGTATTGCCCACCGTCGTACAATTTCACCTTATGTTCAAACCAGAATAGAGGAAATCAATGAAATTAGTCCCATTCCTGAACCATATGGTCATACTACAGGATGGATGACACCTATCAGGGAATATCTTCAAAATGGAACACTTCCACCTGATAGAGCTGGGAAAAAACAAATTCGGAGACGTGTGGTCAATTTTACTCTTTATGATAGCCCAAATCACCCATATAAAATTATCTACAAGCGTGGTTTTTATGGGATTCTCTTCAGATGCATTGATGGTGAAGAGACAATGGATGTCATGAAAGAAGTGCATGCAGGAGTTTGTGGTTCTCATCAGTCTGGACACTGACTATCTGATCAAATTCAAAGGCTTGGATATTTTTGGCCTTCAATGATAAAAAATTGTGTTGATTTCACAAAGAAGTTTCATTCATGCCAAGTACATGACAACTTCATTCATCAACCCCCATAGTTGCTTCATATAGCTAAATACTCATGGCCATTTGCCACATGGGGAATGGATGTAGTGGGACCTTATCCTTCGGCTACATCCAAGCAGTTTAAGTACATTCTTACTGCTACTGACTTCTTTTCCAAATGGGAAGAGGCAATACCCCTCAAAGAATTCAGTTCTAAATGCATTGTTAGCTTCATCAAGTCTAACATCATTATCAGATTTTGTGTCCCTCATACCATATTGACAGACAATGGCACCAACTTCTGTTCATCCGAGGTGAAGAAGTTGTATCAAGAATACAACATCAAATCCAATCATTCATCTCGGTATCATGCAATGGCCAATGGCCAGATAGAGGATTTCAACAAGACTCTGTCAAATATACTGCAAAAGATGGTGGATAAAGATAAGAAGTCATGGCCTGGTAAACTCTTTCATGCTTTATGGGCTTATCGGACCACCACCCACACTACAACGCGGTCAACTCCATATTCATTGGTATATGGAACAGAAGCAGTCTTACCAATTGAGGTTCAACTACCCTCACTCAGAGTAGCCATTTGTGATCAGTCATCTACAGATAAATAATCTCAAAAGTGATTGGATGAATTGGAACGGCTAGATGAGAAAAGATTGTGCACCTTGCACCACTTGGAAGTCTATCAGAATCGAATAGCACGAGCTTTCAACAAAAAAGTTTGTCTTCGTTCATTCGTTCAGGGAGAATTGGTATTAGTTCTCAGAACTCCAATGATACCAGGAAAGAAACCTCCCAAGCTTGAGCCAAAATGGGAAGGACCTTATTCAATACATAAGGTATACTTCAATGGAGCATATTCTTTAATCTTAATAGATGGAGAACTCATCACTACTCCAACCAATGCTAGATTTCTGAAGAAGTATTTTGTGTAACGTAAATACCCTTTACGTCCAACATGATGTTAAACTGTGATATTGTCCAGTAAGACATTAAACTGCAACACCAAGGGTCTATGCATACGACTTTAAACTATTGGCATTTTTGTCCAACATGACGTTAAACTATGTCCCTTTTCATCATCCTATACGATGTTAAACTATACAGTTATGGTCCATGCATATGACCTTAAACTATTCACACCATCATCCAACATGACTCTAAACTGTATCATCCCATTTTTATCCAACATGATGTTAAACTGTGAAAAAGTCCCGAATACGTCCAACATGATGTTAAACTGTGTCCACTTTTGTCCTTATTGCATGACATTAAACTAAACAGTCCCCCTTTTTTCCAACATGACATTAAACTATATTGTCCCCATCGTCTTATCTACAAGACGCTAAACTGTACAGCACCCTAATATGTCCTACATGACGTTAAACTGTACTTTGTCATTGCTACATGACGTTAAACTGTACAATACTTTTTGTCCTATATGACAGTAAAATACAACATTATTTTTGCACTCTCAGCTGAGAGAGAATCATTATTTACATTGATCTTTGATCATGTTATATTTCAAAGACTATGTGTGTACATGGAAATACCCGAACATGTTATCTTGGGTCAAACCATCATTGCACTAAAGTCCCCTTTTCACCCTTCATATGTACGAACCAAATATGTACAGAGGGTATTTCAAGAACTACGTGCGGCTTGATTCCCATCCTTATGGGATACGTAGGAACGTTCGATAATCCCTCGAATCCAACCCTAAGTCTTTGGGTCTAACCCCAAGTTCCATTTTCAGTTCTCTGGATGAAAATCCCCTATGAAAACACACACTGTGTATTCATTATTATGGTTCGAGCTCTATGACCCTAAACTAAGATTTCCTATACTTTTTTACCACACGATGTTAAACTATATTTCAATAACTACGTTTGGCTTGATTCCCATCCTTATGGGATACGCAGTGAAGTCCAACATTTCAATTTAGGACCTAGCCAATACATGATTATGGTTAGCATTGATCTGTGTATCTCTATATACATTGGACAATACCCATTTTTATGTGTCATAATCCTGACCTTAAATACTTAAAGATCTTCATAACCATTTTCTTGAATTTTGGTTACAAAATGTCCAATTTATGAGAGTTCTTTTGCCTGACTATGTAGCACGTGCCCTTAGGCGGCCTTGCATAAACAGTCTACATAACAGACTTGTCAGCCAAAAGATGCTAATTATTTGACTATGCATCCAATTCCCTTAGGTGGCCCTTCATAATTCAACCCCCTAATGGTTTTGTTAAATAATGGTAACTTCATTCTTGGAAAGAAAACCTCTTTTGTCCTTAGTTGTCTTAACAACAATATGTAAGGATCCGCAGGAATAGGAATCCTTAACATATTCACCCCATGTTATTTTTCATGATCTGAAAGTATTCAAGTATATGGTTTATATTTCTCTTCCCTACGTTTGGGTCAGACCTTCGTAGGAGTGATATTTATCCAATTCTTAGACAACATTGTTTGGAAATATCTTCTCCATATTCAAGTATCTCTCTCCATACAGCAAAATCTATGCTTTGGAAAATTTGAATCCCAATAAACTTCCACTGGATTTTTAGCAGTAGAAAAGTAAATTTATGAGAGTTCTTTTTCCTGACTATGCAGCACGTTCCCTTAGGCAGCCTTGCATAAACAGTCTACATAACAGACTTGTCAGCCAAAAGATGTTATTATTTTACTATGCAGCCAATGCCTTTAGGTCGCCCTGCATAATTCAACCCCCTAACAGGTTTGTTAAATAATGGTAACTTCATTCTTGGGAACTACTTCTTCTAATTCCTTTTAGCCCTTTTTCGTATCATTCCTCATATTCAAAATTTCTTAATTCATATTTTACATGTTTTCCTTCATACTTGAGTGTGGAAAAATGTTTTCAGATAAGTTTTCAAGGAATTGAGTCAATTTTAACCCATTCGGTCATACCTATTTCAACCTTAAACATTATCTTTTGTTATGTCTGACGTGCATGACTTTAAAATGCTCAAAAAAGACATGGGAACTTTGAATAAAAGTCAAGTCCCATCTCACTAAACATACATCTTGTATGATTTTAGGTAATATTGAGCGATAAAAAGATTCAAAGTTTGTAGGGTTATTTATAATAATCCTAACAAGAATCAAACTATTCTTACTAGGCCCATTGGCTTAGATAAAATTTAAAGTAGGTATCAAAGAATACAAGCACAAATTATGAAAGATGAAAGTATTCTTCATTAATGCATAAAAATTAGAAGGACATCCACAGGCTGGATTCTCTTCTCTTTTACAAGAATTACAAAAGGCTGTCAACATTAGTCTTCACTTGATGTACAGCATCCCAAGCTTCATCAGCAGCCACTTGAAGCTCATGCACTCGACCAACTTCACTCTTTTCAGACTGATGGAGTGCTTTCTTGGCATCTGTGATGGATTTCATTCCATTTTCTTGAGATCCCTCTAGTGAATTGTTGAGTTGGTCAAGTTCCCCAGTAACAGCATCTAACTGTTGCTAAAGATGCATCTGCTGGATGACTTTATCTTTGATCTGATGCTTCAACTCTTTTATCTTGGAAGCATAGTCAGCCTCATCTTGGGATACCGCAACCTCAAATTCACTGATATTGGTTGACAGCTTCATCCTAGTCAGATCTTCATGGCACTTTTGCTCATGCTCCCTTCTTAAGATGACTTGCTTCACCGCGGCATGGATCTTTTGATATCCAAAACCGCCAAGTCCCAGCATAACAAACAGAGATGACAGTCGCAGGATCTTTGATGACAGCTCTTCTAAAGTCACTTCAGATATGATCTTCCATATGTTTTTCCATGCCTTGAGTCGAGAAAATTGGAGCGCCTTTTGTACTTCTGGATCTGGCTCAGCATCACTGTCACAGGGGGGAATGTAATCTGGGATTAATGCACTTAAGGAAGTGCCCTATTCTTCTCCTTCCCCCCTGAAATTTGGTTCTTCGCTTTCAATTCCCATTAGGGCGGAGACTAAGGCTTCACCTCTAGATTTAGCCACTGAAATTGATAGCCCTGTATAATCAATTGAAATCTTTGGTTAGTTTCAAAGGATAACAAAATTTAATTGCCTATCTTGCAAATTAAGTACAGCCGAAAATATTGTTATCCCTTACCCAACGGTAGATCAGTAACTTGAGAAGGCTCCTCCCCGTCTTTCCTAGCCTCAACGGGATTTTCAGGGTGAGTTTGAGGAAGCTCTACGGGGTTCATCTCTACTTGAGCTAATGTCTCTGTAATAGTAGGGTTTTCTGTACCCCCTTCAGGCATTGGTAGTTCAGCAGCTTGCTCAGATAGAGCTGCATATTTTAACTGGTCATGATTAGACATGTAATAAAGAATTTATTTTTAATAAGACGAAGGATAACACTCACGTCCATAATCTTCTAAATTACATGGTAATTTAACATGATTTATAAAATCTTCGAAAGATGCACCAAGTTACATCATTTCATCTAATGTCATCTCAGAATCTTGGTTAGTCTCACTAGTGGGAGCATTTTATGTGTCTTCTTGGTGACCTTCATCCTATAGTCTCTAACCCTGGATAGCATCTTCAGATAAAATCGCGGTATCAGTTGCAATAGCCTCCAAAAGCTCTAATGCAGGGGTTGAACCTGTATTATCACAGAATTAAAGTCAGTCGTTGTTTCATTCAACATTTCATGAAGCATTGTTAACTTACCAGAAGCAGGTTCTTCTCTTCTTGCAACAGTAGCAGTAGGGATACTGGGAATAGATGTTGGCTCTTCTCTAGGAACAGCCAAGTCAGCCTAAATTTGCGATTGTTCCACAGCACCCTCTGTGGTCCTCAAAGGAGGATCAGTCCTTTCCCTCAGAGGGGAAATTGAAGAAGCCCCTTAAATCCCCAGAAATATGATCAACCTTTTCATGAGTATAGAATCATGATTATTCGAAATGAATTACCACTACTAATGAAGCATTTAGCTGTGGACTTCCTCCTTCGTTGCCTTTGCTTCTTTGGTTTTTTGGGAGTATCGACAGTCTCCCTTACAGGCACTTGAATTGGAGAATGGAAGGCCATGTCCAACTCCTCATTCATGGCCTGCTGAACTGGAGATATCTCGCCTGATTCGTGAGCAGACTCAGCAGCAGCCCCAATGGCAGTACCACTGGGTTGTACTGTGGTAAAGAAACCTCAGTTGTTCCTTTCTTTGCGAGCTACAGGATGAATAAAATAATTTCCTTGATTAAAAAATCTTCAATTGAAATCAAGTTGCAAAGAAAATAAGGAAAGAAAAAGTCACATCTTCGGGAGCCACATAATCGTGCCACTCCTCATCTCTGGAAGCATTAGTCCCCTCAACAGCACCACGATCTATCATTTCTTTCACTCACTTGGTGATAGGAATGGAATTGTCAATGGCATATATGAGCATTTCCAACTCTCTGATGTAAGCCCGCACTTCATTGGGGTTATCCTTGTAACTGATATCTGTAGAATCCAGAAGTCTCCCTATTCCAGGGAGGTGTATCCCCTCACACAAATCCATCCAGGCAGTTTCAGTATTGCAGTATAAACTCTGCCATGTCTGGATAGCCTCTGGTCATAGATATTCAGTATGTGTACCAGAAGGCTTCGAGGAAGGTCCTACAATCTTCGACTTCAGCTTTTTCCCAACTCCTACAACTACTGATACAGAACAAGAAAATAAGATTGTTTGCTCTATAAAGTAATGGTGATTAAATTGACACAATGAAGTAACTTACCAGGAGTTTATGGAGTGGGTCTTTTGATTCTGACTGGAGGATTATATTGGGCACGAGGCCACTTCGCCTCTTGTTGTGCCTCATCATCCCCATCTTGGGAATCCGGTGAGTCAGTCCTAGATGAGGAATCTGGCGAATCGGCTTTAGGTGAGGAAGCATCACCTTCATGAGGAAGGGTTTCTTTCTCTACAGTCCTATTCCTTTTCCCCACCTGATAAACCAGATGATTCAGCACCCCTCTAGGATATGCTGCTATGTAGTGCTCGGCATACCATGTAGTCAAGTTATATGCTGCTTTTTCAACTGTTAGCTCAAACACTGCCTCGGTCTTCTCCCTATATGTCAGCAACCATAGTTGTCGGGCAACCATCGAATGTTTCTCTAACCTGACATGCACGGGGGGAGATACAGCGGTTTTCTGTAAACACTTTAATTGACGTGCAAATCTATATAGATCATAGGCCTCGCATATAATCTCTCCGTCAATTCTGGCGACCAGCACACCATCTCTACAGGCCAGCATGTATGCCCTCAAATCCAGGCTGGTTTTTCCATCATCAACAAACCACCCGATTGGTGGATTTACATAAGGAAAGAAATTTAATTCCTTATACATGCTCAGCCTCACCTTCATGTCATAGGCATTAAGAGCTAGTGGAGCAATTCCAGATAATGCCTGCACTGATGGCCTGAAAGAACTTCTAGGGATTTGTACTCTATTCTGTACATTATACGTCCTGAAGTGAGTGGCGATCCATCCCCATAAAACTTGGAATGCTCCCACTATTATTAAAGGAGACTTACCCATGAAGACATGAAATAAGCTCCTGTGAATCTTTGCTAAAATGGGGGTAGCCAACCCAACCATTTTTTCCTCAGCCAAATTTGCCGCAATAACGAAGGTCCCTGGCCTGACGCCTCCCTTCGAGTCCCTGACTGGAAGAAGATAAACGCTGAGCCACAAGGCCAAGAATCCCGCTATACGAGTCTTCTTTGGGATCCTCTGATTTACCTCATATCCCCATTTCTCAAATTCCCCTGCCTCAAGGGTCGGCCAGAATATGCCAGGAGCACCCCTTTTCTCTGTTTTGGGGAAAGTGGTAGGATGAGTGGGCATCTTCTCCTTGGGACCCTTCTTCTTGGATCCCTTCTCCTTTGACCCCTTTTCCTTCGGCTCCTTCTCCTACTTATCGATAAGAAATATATTCATCCATTCCTCTAGATGAATATCCTTTCTAGAATGAGTTAAGGAGGTCTCTGAACTCTTGATCTTGTGGGAGATTTTCAATAATTCCTGAGCTAAAGCCGGGGTCTTCTCTGAATCATTCCAAGTCACCTTGAGAGGGATGAATTCATCATACATATCACCCATAATTGGATCCCCTGAGATCTTGTGGACATCCCACAGACTGATTCCTACTTCTCCATGAGTCAGATGGAAAGAATTGGTTTCTGGGCTCCAATGGCTGAGTATCTCCGACACGAAGTTATCATGCCTGTAAACATATGTTTTCCCATCCTAGACGGCTTCATATATCGCAACCCCTTTCAAATCCTCGACAAACTCTACACAGGTTTATCGCACCCAGTATGCCCACATCCAGGTTGGCTTCACACCTCCTCCAAGACAGAAGTCCCAACTCTTCTTCCAGCCTTTGGATTGATCCATCTAAGAATTTTGGAAGATTGAAGGATAACAATGTGGTTGCAGCTCAGGCTTGTGAGGTTTAAGATCCGGTGTACGAGGGATATGATGCATCATATGAGCTTTATCCACTGTTCCAGCATTTAAAAATTCTCCTCTGCATGAAATATTTGCTGCAGCAAAGTTGGTGTAATTCTGAAACCAAGAAATTGGAAGATAGTTCTTTGCTTCTGGAATGGTAACCTCTCACAGATGACCATAGCCATACAAAGGAAGATAAATGCTCTGGGGGAAGTCATGATGATACTTCTTCAAATACTTATCCAAATCTGGGAGAGTGTTGTCGCAGACGATATAGTAATCATGGCCAATAATGCTCATCATATCATCAATCCATTTGCTATCTAGTTCTTCATCCATTCCTATTCTCTTGGGAGCCATTGAATCTACACAAAATTTGAATAAATTAACTCTTAAATAGGTTTATTTTTCATAAAATTTGTGAAGAAATTCGAAAAAAATGGAAAAGGAATTAAGGCGTGCAAGTATAATCTTGGTGCGCAAGTATGGATGTGTCGCGCAAGTTTTTGGAATGCAAGTATAACCGCACAAGTCCAAATACCTTGACAGCAGCGCGACAGTGAAGAAATAGTGGAAAACAGAGCAACTTGCACGGCGAAGGTAACTTGCGCGGCGAGAGCTCGAAAGTTTGAAATTCAGTGCAATGCGCGACAAATGACCGCATATATATGGGCCAGGTCGCGACTCTGTGTGCCTAAAGCCCGCGCGCTCAAACCCTACGTGACTCGCACCTACATGACGACAGTTACGCGTTAAACACTTGTGCGCTGCTTTCCCTTTGATTTTCCTCTTTTCCTCAGAGTCATATCCTCATTTCTTTCGGATCCAACTCTGAGGGGGGACTTTTTTTGACACTCCTTTTTCGTCACAGAGTCTAAACGAATGGAAAGGGAAATGCCTTAGCATAAATTGATTCATCCTTTGAAGGAAACATCAAAAATTGACAAAGGCGTGAACAAGGGTTCTTTTCCATTCGTGTCGCGCAAGTTCCCTCATAGTCACGCAAGTACACTTGCGCACCGATTATTGGTCGCGCAGGTGACTTGCGCGCCCTCATTGAAATTTCACCCAGGGTATCTCTAGTCTATAAATACTCCTGGTGGGTCCCCCATTTCAGGACGGAAAAATTCCAGAACCTCATATTTGAGCTCTCGGCGCCCTAGTCTCTTCTCAAATCTTTCGAACACTTCTAAGGTAATTTCTTACCTAGAACGGAAGATCTAAAGAGGGGGAGGAAGGCCTAAGTGTTGAAACTCATCAACACTTGCACGCCTGGGTGGTCAGCCCTTAAGGTAAATGGCCACACTTGCGCGCCGCCTTACCCTTTCCACATAACTTGCGCGCCTTTATTCTGGAAGTCTCTAGGGGTAGTATTAAGGGCTTGAGCCAAGCCTCGCCCAAGTTCTACCCTAAGGATTAGCTTTCATGCAAATACCTATGTGTCGCACAGGTACACCTACGCGACCAGGACTTGCGCACCAATGCAGTACTTGCGCTCCCATGCAGTACTTGCGCACCCCTTTCTTTTTTTTGGTACCCTTCCTGCCCATTTCACCCCTCTTACACCTATCCACTTCTCCTCTTCGGGATTAAGCCTTCAGAAATATCTCCAAAGCCATTCATGGCATGATTTCTTTGTTGGCTTCCTTATATGAAAAGAATTTTGTGGAACATCTCTTAAAACCTAGTGATTTATATATCCTCATATCACTAAGGTCAGAGATTTCATTCATTCAACCTCATCCTTTAAGATGAGAGAATCCTTATCCTGGGCCTCCTTTTCAGGAGTAAGCCCCAGTCCAAATTCTCATTAATTTGGGCATCCTCCTTAGGAGTAAGTCCCAAGTCCTCATTAATTTGGGCCTCCTTTTCAGGAGTAAGTCCCATGTCCCCTAATCTGGGCATCCTCCTCAGGAGTATGCCCCAGTCATAATTCCCATAACCTGGGCTTCCTTTTCAGAAGTAAGCCTCATTCTCCAAGTTCCTAAATATGGGCATCCTCCTTAAGAGTAAGCCCCAACCATGGTTCTCTTAACCTGGGATTCATTTTCAGGAGTAAGCCCCAGTCTCAAAGTCTTCAAATATGGGCCTCCTTCTCAGGAATAAGCCCTGGTCTTAATTTCTCTTAACCAGTCTTAATTTACTTTTGATATGGGCTTCCTTCTCAGGAGTAAAACCCAATCATAAGTCCCCTCCTAAATTGGGAATCTTCCTTAGGAGTAATCCCCAAGATTAGAGTATCAAAATCTCCATAAAGTACATATACCTTTATGAACATTGTTCCTGGGTTTCTTCCCTGAATTAAGACCCAATATTCATCTATTTTGGGCAGTCATACATACATAATCCCCACATCATTGCATCTTTCATGGAACAATTGTCTGGTTTCACCAATACCTCTTGTTTCTCACACCGAGCATGACTCACGTGAGCTTAGAGTGTAAAAGTAATCATGACATCTTTCTTTGAGCCATCAATCATGCATAAACATCATAATTCTTTACTCGAACTATGTGGGTTCTGATTCTTTTTCTAAATAAAGGATACGTAGGTATCCCATCTATAGGTATGATCCCAACTCTGAAATAATCCATGTCCTTCTGAATGAAAATAAACTTCAAATGCCCCACTCAGTGGCTTTAAAACCAGTATGGTCATCATAATGACCAAGAGACTTTTATGTATTGAAGGATACCATTGACTAAGAATCTCTAACAAATATAGATGATTCCCTATCGATGAAGAACCTTGAATACATATAAAAGATTCTCTAAATTTCCTACATATCAATCATTGATTGTCAGATCTAAAGGAAAGCTCATTTTATACTTGGTAATGTAATAAGGATTCACAAACATAACTTAAATCTATAAAGAGAGTCCCGAAGTAGACAATAATTCCCCTCAAAAAGGTGTGATGAGTCCGACCTCCCATCCTCTCGACCAATGAAAATTCATAAGCCTCATTAGTCCACAACTAATGAGCACCTACCTTTGGAAAGTAGGTCCAAATGGATATGGAATCATTGGATGTTTCTGGTTCTACGAACAAACCCGTTAGAAACCGATTGGAATGTTTGAACCTTCAATCAAGGAGGTCATCCCCAATTCCAGAGGAAACAGTGCTCGAGCATGATGTAGGCATCCATGTCTTCATGAGACTTCATGAGCTCGCTAGACATTGATGACAACATCAAACATCGAACGTTGAGTGCATCGCTCAAATGTTGATCATAGACCAGGAAATCTTCACCACTCTCCCCTTGGGCAGGCAGATCAGGAAGTGAGGACTCCATCACGTAAAACTTTCGTTCATGGCGTAGGATAACCTGAAGGCACCTAAACCATTCCTGAAAGTTACGGTCAGTGAGGATATTGTCTTTATCCATAATTGATCGCAGATAAAATGTGGTTGACGAGTTTTTCATATTAATTCTACAGTTTAAAAGAGCAGATTTATCAGTACTTTTTTATTACATTTTATGAAAAATAATAAATGAATTTATTAATTCTCTCACTATTTTATCAAGTCTCAATGGACCTCACCATTGAACTCGGAATGTCCAGTTGCTTTGACATTCTAGTGGCAAGGATCCATATTCCCCTTTGCATAACCCCACAAGGGTTGGTCAAGCTATTTGAAGGTATTTGGGTAGGCAGGTATTTGCCAACTGTGAGCTTACAGTTCCTTAATCTATTGAGTGGACTCCCCAATCCTGAAATCCTGACTTGGATTTCCTCAACTCTTGCCTCCAATATTACACCAAGTCTAGCAAGGGATACTCCTCTTGATGTAATATGGTTAAGTCAACCCAAAACCTTTCATAAGGGCTTCCTTTATAAAAGTAAGTGTCCCAACAAGGGTTGGTCAAACACATAGTTTTATTGAGTCCTGCCCTTAATCAAGTAACGAAAGGCTTGGTCTGACATAATATGGTATTGAGGGATTTTAATCCTTTATGTGTAGTTTCGCATTATCACATGCTTTGTTAATATTAAGTGATGCTTGCTTAAGTGATTAACCATGTTCCGATAATGTTTACGCATAGTCCAGTTTTTATTTTATTCCATCTTTGCATGTTTGTTCGTTTTATTAACTATGTGATCGCGACAACACATACATAATAAATAAACCTTGAAATCGGACATAAAATAAAATAAGATGGCATGATCATGAGCTTCTATTGGTTAGCTTATCTAGCGGTTTGATAAGCTAACTTTGACCTAGGGAAAAACACCTTGAACCGATGGTTCGTGATTTACAGCTCCCACATGTCCACCTTTGTATCTTCTTGGGTTGGTTTCGCCTCAGCTTCGGGTTTTGAACCGTCTCCACAGGCTTGGGAGATCCTCCATTACATGGGTTTACATTAAAGAAACCATGGGCACGTAGGCCCTACATTTTTGGAAGAAGGCTCGCAGGCCAACAAATTTAAATGAAACCATACACGCATACAAAGGGTCTTTGGTCTAGCTCATG
Source organism: Viscum album (assembly GCA_963277665.1). Lineage (NCBI taxonomy): Eukaryota > Viridiplantae > Streptophyta > Magnoliopsida > Santalales > Viscaceae > Viscum > Viscum album. The sequence continues at coordinate 824,665,798 of OY728129.1, forward strand.
ATCATCCATAGCATGCAGCGAAATTTACGCATATTTAAAATTCAATTTCTTTTAATCGTTATATTATTTAAGATAAGTCACGCTTAAATTCAATTAATTATGATCTTATAATTAATCAATTCTTTATCTTAAATTCCTTTCTGAATTTCCTTGAGATTCTTCTCATCCATATTCCTTGTACAGGTCTTTGTACTTTTAGAGGAAACCTGGTGAAATTCCATTTCTGGAAAGTACACGGCGTGTAGTTTATATTTACACGGCGTGTATTTCTTTTCACCCTTTATCCAAAGTACACGCCGGGGGCTTTGGCGTGTTTTCTATACTTTGGAATTTTTGGAGTACACGGCGTGTAGATAAATCATACACGGTGTGTACTTCCTTGTTACGCGGTAACCGGCCTGGCGATCCCGTGTGCGTGGTACGCGGCTTCTCTTTTGTACACAGTTTCACTTGAGCCGGATCGGACTACACGGCGTGTTGCTCCAACATACACGCCATGTATTCCGTTTCCCACGCGTCGTTTAATTCTGGTCAACACGGGGTGTTAAATGCTTAGGTGTAATCAATTCACACGTCGTGGTTTGGCGGACCAGTACCGGTTCGTTGAACCTAAGTACACGGCGTGTAGTTTTCATTACACGCCGTGTATTCCCGTGTTGTACAGACAGAAAGAGCGGCGCCTCCGGATGAGATCCTCGTTTTTATTTTAATCAAAATTAAACTTAAAAGGGTCGTTTCTGTGATATGAATCGAGAAATGAAAGAGGAAGAATAGATCTCGTTTATTCAGATTTATAGAACGATTTATTTCGAATTGAATCAAATATAAATGCATAAATTATCAACAAAAATTCAATAACTATAATCAACGTCGTAACCTCACTCTGATACCAATTGAAGGTTTCGGGCGCAGCGGATACGCGTGGGTGGATGTGCCCACTTGGCTTTTTGTCATTAACAATGATCAATCCGGGATCAATACGACAATAAACGCCAGTCTCCATGGATCGAAACACAGAAATGGACAAAGAAAAGGAAAGTCCCGGAATCACAAAGTAGGATCGTTACAGGTTGATTATAATTAATTTAATTAATTGAAAAGAAATACCTTTTGGGTGTTCTTTCTTCATTGATGTTCTTGATCACGTTTCGATGTGATTCGCCGTTGCGTCGCAGAAGCCAAGTGTAGACTTCCTCTAGCGGTGATCCACACGTGCACCTCGTATCTCGGGACGTCGCCAAAGGATTCTTCGGGTGCTAGCGTGGAGAAACCTTTGCTTGTGTTGTCCGCCTTAGATCGTCTTGATCCGATGGAAGAGGATCTCTCTCGGTCTTGAGAGCATTCTTGGATGAAGATGTTCTTTCGGCCTTGAAAGAATTCTCCAGAATTGTTGTGTACAACGATTCTCTTGTGTGTAGGAAAAGAGTTGGCGTTGTGAGGATATTTATAATCGAGTTTGAGGTTGTAGAGTTATGACAATAAATAAACGTGTTACGCGTTTCATTTATTTCATTAACTCTTATTGAAAACTCACATGTCGAATAATTAATTCCTTGACATTCGCTCACGCTGATTATAATAAATATCATTTAATAAAACAATATTATATTCTTAAAATCCCGACTGGAAAAACTACAAGACGTGTAATAATAAATACACGACATGTACTTGTTTTTTCAATGAAAACTACAAGGCGTGTACATTCAATGTACACGGCGTGTATATCTTGTTTTCATTTATTCATTTCCTTTTCAAAATGAAAACTACACTGTGTGTATATTTAATAATACACGGCGTGTACTTGTTTTCAAAATAAAACTACACGGCGTGTAATCATTGATACACGGCGTGTACTTGTTTTATTTTATTCTTCCTCCAACATTAAAACGATTTAGGATTCCTTGAATAATTATTAAACCACGTACGGGAATAATCTTTATTCTACTTGAGATACTTGAATACACTTAGTGTGTGACCCTCTAGGCCTCTTTCTCGTTGGCATTAGGCGGGCTTGCTTAAAGTCCAAGATTACTGCCTAGCAACGAGTCAAGACACCCAAGAGAAAGAAGTTGACGTCGCATTGACGTATCACCTCATACGAACGCTTACTGTGTAATTTAATCTCTTTGTCTCAATATCTCATCAAGCAGGTTTCATGGCAGTGTCATAAACCTATATGTTTGATCCATCGTTCTTTGACTACCTGAAATAAACTCGTCGTTTACACCATGACCATAGAATTTAATGCAACGGTTCTATTTCAATCAAAGGGCTGAGATATCAACTTCCATAAATGGAAGGGACAAATCATTCCTCGACTTATCCATTAACAACATGCCATTCACGACACATCCAACGTACCCTACTTCCCACCAACTGTCTGCATGACGGTTTTCGTCAGTAAATCTAAGTGTGCGAGTCATGACATGAGTTAATGATAATCTTCCAGTCTAAGGACCATTACACACGCTCGTAGATAGCAATGTCCGATGACACCAAGACATGCGGAATTGCTACTGGCGGGTCTGTTCTCATAACCTTCCATCTTGGAGATTACAAAGTGCGAACTCCATGAGAAAGTGTCTCGTCTTCTTACGAGTACTCGCACATGACGGTCTGTATACTATGTGTCCTATCATTGTATGTCATCCAACCGTAGAACTTTATTTAAGAATATTGTTATAGCATTTCAAAGTTCTCATCATAGCGGGGATCTGCCATGACCTTATCAATGCAACAAATATTTCAAGACATTATTATATTATAGTCATGCAGAACAATGAACAATATATAATAAGTGAACATTCATGTAATCAAAGTACAAAACAGTTGGTTCTCAGGACACCAACCCTTACAAATGGGTGGCGACTTACTATGATTTTAGCTCATGCTTATACATTATAGGTTTAGCAGGTCGCTTGGCGCAGTGGATATTCTAATATCATTGGGTTCGAGCTTTGATGGAGGTGTGTGTGGCATTGCCTCACTAGCCCATGGAGATGTTGGTAGTTTGATGTCTTTTCTTTGTTGTGAATTGTTTTGAGATTTGGTTTTATTATCTGGTTTTTTGTACTCTGTTGTTTCTTTTACTATTGGATATATCAATTTATGCCTTGTTTGACTTTTCTTTCTACTGTTTATTCCTTTTATGTTTACTATTGTTGGGTGAAATTGTTTCCAAAGTGTTCTTGTTGATGTCCAAGCGCTTGTTGTCAGCCCGTGGGGATCGAAAATGTTCTCCGGGCTAGTGGCAGATTGATTCGGGTGCCGGTTCAGATGGTATTTTGGGGCGGTTCATTACAACCATAGTGGCTTTTGAAAAATTCAAAAAAAAAAAGGAATTGAGAGAGGTGGCTTTGGCCTTCTTCATAGTGACATTCACTAGTGACTTTGAACCATGTTCATGGTGACTTTACGCCTTAGTCAATTTTTCAGTTTTTTTTTCAACAAATTTTTGTAACACCGCAAATGACTTGCAGACTTCTTTTAACCATCTATAAACCATAAAATAACTTCAATAAACACCAGTATCACCTCATTCATCATCAACTCTTTGATTTAGTGGAAAATATAGATTAATATAGGGCATATTACAATGTTGACAACAAATTCATGGGTCTTTCAATCTCTCCCCAAATATATCTTCACAATTTCCTAGGTTCTTCGTGTTACTTTAGAAGTTGAAAGCATGTGCAATGTATTTAATGTTGTTAAAGGTAGGTTGTCAATGTTTGAAACATTGTCATTGAACAGCTCCAATTCTATCATGTTGTCGAGTGTAGTATGTCCATCTTGGATAGGGTGGGATGAAACCATTAGATTGCTGGAAGCAATGGAGTGGTGTGATAAATTGAGATTGTAATATGAAAGTTTCATCAAGACAAGAAGATGAATCATGTGCTTATATTGAAATGATGTATCTTATGTGGACGAATCATTGACAATCATGGAAGCATAGCCTAATCCATGACATTTCATATCAGTGCAACTCATTGGATTCAGAACCCTTCTTTGTGTGACATAATGTAAATCATCTAATAGACCCACAATCAAGATTTAATTTTCATACAACAAGATTGAAAGCATCTAAATTTATAAAGTTTGGGAAAACCATCAAATTTCATGGATGACATAGATATTAATTTAAATGTGTTGATATGGTAACCCTAACACGCATCCACGTAAAAGTATACACAGCCCCTATGACTTCAATGCTCCCACCCGTATTTTCTATAACCTACTTTTTCCTCCTCCTGACCCACACCCATGGAAGAATTTATAATCACATACACAGATCGGCGGGGGGGATGAAGCAGTCCACCGACAAGCCCGGCACGTTGAAGGCCACCTCCTCGATTGTCCAAGCCTCCTCCATCCTCGTCTTCGTGTGGCTCATCGCCGTGTCCCCGAACCGGAAGATGGTGACCACGGACCGGCCGGCGTGGGCCACCGCCGCGCCCTCCACCGCCCGGTACTCGCCCACCCGCGAGCTCACCGTCGTCTCCCAGTACACCGCGTCCCCGGCGCCGGACTGGACGCGGGTCAGGTGCGAGTCCTCCAACTGCGCCAGTAGCCCCGTCCGCTGGCTGAAGTACCCGAACATCACGTGTCGCATGATCTCCGTCGCCCCCTCGCTCCTCGCCCGCAGCACCGCCGCCGCCGTCGACACCTTCAGCACGAAGCACTCCTCCCCGTCCACGTTCTTCTCTCCGATGCTCGTCGCGTCGGCGAAAATCCCGGCGATCGTCCTCGGGTCCAGCCCCTGAAACCCCACAAGAACGAACAGAACCAGAGGCCTCATCGGTCCATGCTGCCAATTGAAGCACAGGGCGGATGATTGAATTAAAGAGCCTCTAACCTGAAGGGCGCGGCGGAGGGGCCTGACGGGCCCCTTGGCCGTGTGGGCGCCGAGCCAAGGGGTGTGCCGCCAAACGAGCCGGCCATTGCAGCCGGCGTGCACCTTGCTGCCCCCCACCGAGAGCTCGACGTACCACATGTCAGGATTCATCTGCCACAGCACGAATCCCCCGCACTCGGCGCCTCCGGCAGCGGCGGCGCTCGGGTTCTTCACGGCCCTGGTGACCGTTTCCAGCTCGGAAGCCACCATCCGGACCTTCCCCACGGCGTAGGAGCTGTGGATGGAGTTCAGCAGCTTCTGCCCGCCGGACGCCGCCGTGTACTGCTGCAGTATGTACTGAGCAGTGGACGTTTCCTGCAGGACAAAAATCTTCAGTCTAGAAACGCCTAAAGATCCATTTCTTGAAGAATTATCATAACAAACTCCAGGCTGAAGATCGGCAGACAACGCAAAACCAAACTAAAAGTTGAGCTTCGAAACTCATTAAACAAATCGTTCCAGCGACCCAATTCTGCATCAAAAGAAGAACGGATGAAGTAGCCGAGAGTTTCTCCACAGTTCAGCAGAATTGACATTTAGAAGGCTAGAATGAAGAGCCGGAAGTAGAGAAGTCACGATCTAGAGCCCTAATTTAGAGTATTTTGCCACAGGAAAAGGAACCATACATAACCAGCAGAAAAGCAAGTCATCACAGCGACAACCACGAAGAACACAAAAGCCAAAAGGAAGCTGCACAAAATTAGACAAAAACGAAACCCAAAAAAGTAGCCCGAAGCGGACAACGAATGAGAGAGGGGGGGAGAGGTCGTTACGATGGGAGTGTTCTTGATGGTGAGTTGAGGCAAGGCATCGGTGCTCGTAACGTGTACAGGAGCGAGGGGAGCGGCCATGACGCCGAGCAAGAGCCTCAGATCAGAGCGCTCGCACGCAGGGGAAGAAGAAAGGGAGGGAACTCTGAAGAGCTGTCCCTTCATCCACTCCCGTATACCCGACCCGGACCGTCTCGAACGACGGATAGCTCCGGCGTCGTCCGGATCGGGACCCTCCATCAACGGCGACAGCGCATCGCCCATCCACCTCAGACTCCCCGATCTCCCCATCAACGGCCCCGGCAGGGCCGCATGTTCGTCCCCGCGCTTCTTCCGTTGCAGCAGACCCGAATCCGACGACCAGACCCTCTCCCCCGGGTTTTTGGCCCTCAAACTCGCCGGAGACAGGCCTCTCAGCACCTCATCTTTGAGAGCTGAGAAGAAACCCTGCTTCTTCTCCATCACGAAACCCTGACGCAAGTACAGAGTGAAGCGAATCAAAGGCGTTCGATTCGCTCGAGGGGGAAACGGCGGAAAGAGGCGCAGGGAGGACAATGCAGGAGGGAGCCAACGCTCATCGTACAGAGAGAAATCCAGGAGTCGGAGGGGCGGCCCGTCGAGGAAGCTCTGGTGTGAACACTGAGGGAGCGTTACTGAAAGCTTGGCAATGAAGCGAGAGGGAGAGAGAAAGAGCGAGGAGACTGCGACTCAGCGAGGGAGAGAGGGAGAGAGGGGGAGAGAAAGAGAGGAGAGAGAGTGTGAGGAGTCCTGTGGATGAGAAACTGACAAGGCCACGCGCGGGGGGATACGCATTAACGTCTGGAGCCTCGGCCGGGCCCTCCTCCCATCCGATCGGAGACCGTTGTTAGGTGGCCGGCTTTGATAGCGCGTGACACGACGCTCCTGACTCGCCTACTTGCAACGAAATACAAGCAGCGCGTTTCACGCCTTTCCACGCTCTCGCAATATATTCCGGTTACGTTTTAATGTCTTTTTATTAAAAATTTATAAAATAACTCGCACACACAGAGGGGCGCAATCGCAAGGCTGCCTAAATAAATACTTTTAAAAAATTAAAATGAACGTAATAGAATTTTGAAGATTTAACAAGAATATTATTTTTTATTTTTTTATGACTCAATAATGATCTCGCATTCAACGCTTGACATTAGGCGTTTTCAACTGCTCAGAAAATAAAATTAAAAAAATATTTAGGCATCGATGGTTATTTTTTCCCGTAAAAAATTATCCTTTAAATAATTCATAACTTCAAATAAACGACCGACACAAAACATAACAAATCAATATCTCGTCAAAAGTTATTAAAGGAGACCCTTATGGTCATGACGAAAAGGAAAAATGACAACAGAAGAACGATAAACTGATTCAAAAAAATAAATGTCCGGATCATTCATTGGCATTAACTTAAAAAATATTTATCATTAACATGTGTTAGTCTCAGAACTATAATATTTCCTTTTATTTAGGAACATAAAAGGCATGTTTGTGGCATGTGTCCTAACTTGTAACATCTTGATCTTTTGTCCAAAAACACTTTAAAACCTCTACATCTAATCAGGGTATATATACTTTTATTTAAACACAAATGAAACATATAATTTTTTTTTGTTTAGTAAATAGGAAAAAAAATATTAGGACATGTATTTCTCACCCATATATTGTTTCACGTAAGTAATGAGAGTAAAAAAATGTTTTATGTCATTTATTTTTTACTTGTTCTCCTTCAATTTTGATACACTGAACATTTGTGAATTCAATAATATGTTTATCCGATGGAGATACACCCTGAAGCCTAAAAACATAGAATGTGTTTAGACCGATATCGTAATGTTCGACATATACATGTCATATGGTACGAAATAGAGGAAACCAATACATATAGAATGCCATTAATTTGGATATATCATAAGGCATGATATACAGATATCATGCCTATGCATAGCATGTTGTATTATATGATATGGTTGTATCATAAGCCCATGTCAAAAGCATTGTGATATAATGAATCGTATTGTACAATTCATATGGCTACTTACGGTTGATTATGAAAAATGAATGTTAAGTGTTAATGTTTAGTTTCTCTTCTACTTAAGCCACCATTAATCATATATGTTTCATATGATGAACGTTCGGGGAAATTAAAGGAGTGTTTAAATGTTAAACACAGTTGGTCGAGTGGTTACAGGTGTTGTAACCATAGCAATACTCAAACATTTCTTAGCATTCAAGTAAATGTATGGAAGGCTCGAGAGTGTTCCTGAGGCCTATATAAAGAGGTTGAAGCCTTCTGAACGGTGTTCCCATATGGTTATGTGGTATTCCGATTGATACTCCCAAAATTGTCTTCTCCTTCTTTGCCAGACATAGACACATCGTGGTGTGAAGGATAATCTCATCCAATAGTTGGGTGATTCGGGTCAACTCATAGATACAGTTAGTAGGAACTCGTGGGTTGCTTCTTAGTGATCTTCATCAAACGCGTGTTTGAAGATTAGAGATTTGACCAACATCGATGTAAGGTACACATATTCTTCATTTTGTTTATACATGGTTTTGGTTTTATAGCATGGTGATCTTAAGAATTAGATTTCTTTGATGTCTTCCACTGCCAGAATAAGTGTTATTCAGTCCTCAAAAACCCATTAGTGGTATCAGAGCAATTTCATGTTTCTTGATTCATGAAACGATGTTGAAATATGAAGAAGAAATTGATATTGTATTTCTTATCGTAGGAAAGAATATAAATTTTGAACTATGACATGTCTTACAATATATGATATAGTAAGCAGCAATACACTTGTTCCATATGATACGTGTTATCGCAGTCAATGAAAAAGTGTAATTCTATCAGTTTCATTTTATCATAGTGTATGATATGGGCTTATCATAACATGATGGTGCCAAAGTACACTTTTTGCATGTTGTAAAACTAAGCCTGGAATCGTAAAAACGATATCGAGCATGTTGTAAATTATGACCACCTACCAATGATTACGATATAAGATACCATAAATTATGATAGATAGAAACTATTTTATTTATCGTAGGCTAGAGAGTATAAATTGCGATATAGGCACTACACTATCGTGCCTTACAACTTAAATGGGCCAAAGAACACGACATGTAGAAAAATTTGTTTTTTATAATTATTCAATTTTGAATTGAATTATATAATTTATAAAATATTTATAAATTATAGAAAATAGGTATTTTGGGATACTTATTTAATTTATACAGTGTTTATAAAATTATTAATTATAAAATGTTTATAATTAATTATTAAATCTTTATGAAGTATTTATTAAATCATTATCCATAATATTAATTATTAATATTAAATACCATTGAATTCATATACCGTGACTTATAATTTAGATACAAAGTATTTATATGGAAATCATAATGTCATTTATAAAATGTTTATAAATTACAAAATAAGGCAAAATACAAAGGAGTTTATATTGAATTATGAATTGATCATAAATTGTTAATTTTAAATTTTCAAATTAAAGGCCTTATTTGGAAAAAATATTTGACAATATTAAGGGAGTTTTAATAAATTAATATGACCAAGGTTTAAATAATATTAAATATACAATATTTTGATTATGTAAAATATTTACATAATAGATTTGGAATAAAAAGTGTTTAAATTTATAATAAATTTGCAATATAATGTGTTTATATTTCATTTAATATTATACACAAGTAGAAAAATGGGCTATAGTCACTGGCCATTCCCATGGTTGTAATGACCCAAACTATAGTAACTCAGAGCCGATAATTACTTTATTGCATTAATACAAGATACAAGAGATTACACCACGCATGATCGGTCATTTTAGCAATCTTGGAAGACTAGATACATACATGATTCTCATATTATATTGGAAACATAAAAACATAGCATAAGAAACATTCTTACATCCTTGAAATCATTCAAAATATCCTTCTTCATATCCTAGGGAAAGAGAAACAAATAAAGGATGAGCTTATATGCTTAGTAAGTGTTACTTACAACATAAGTTATCACGAGTAAATAAGACATAATCAATATGATAGAGTAGATAATCAAAACACGTGTCATTCAACTTGAGTTTAAAGTACATCCATGGTTAATATCAACATAACAATCACATAGATAATGAAAACTAAATTTTTAATAAAGAAAGTTCACAAATTCGAACATTCATGATCTTACCATCAATGCCTCAACTAAGATATCAAGAATCTTACTACGAGGACCCCCTCCCTCTAAAGATACTGCAATGATGGAAGAGAGATCATGACTCCCAAGTCCCGCCTCCAGTAGGCCTCGAGTTAGCGATTAATATCAAGGGTATAAAAATTTCATAGTATGCGAGACATTACCCTCTATAAAAAAACAAGACCAGGAGATAGGATAAACAACCACCAAAACAACTCCATAAGATAATATAAAATGAACCCCAAACCATCCCACAATGCATGAATTATGTAAAACTAACACATATAAAAGTTCCCAGTATACCAAAAGACAAATCTACGACAGTGACTCAACAACAGCTCCAACCCAACTAGTAATGTCTAGCTTAGTCCCCAAAGTCCTCCTAGAAACATGAAAATAGTTCATATACGTAGGGTGAGCATAATAGGTAGACTCAGTATGGATATAACCAAGGTCTCAAATACACATGTGAAAAAAGCATGCTAATGCGTAAGTGAACAAACAACAAAACAAACAAGTACCTAAACGAGTCAACCAACCAACCCCAGCCTCACCACGACTTGCTCACCAAATCATGCATCCGATATAATAATATAACATCAAGATCATAAAAAAGCAAGATGCCTTGTTGCCGCTTCCCCACTGATTTTCCGCTATAACACCCCAACGTCAAACGTCTTGTGCTCCCATCCCTTCTATGTATATCACATCACAATCAGATCACATCACATCACATCACATGCTAGCCATCTTTGATGTAATTCAGGATGCATCCTTACCCACCCCACCCTCGCAAGGTCTAGCATTCGGTGCTAGCATCAGGAATCATCACATCACGTTTCTCTTAAAGACACATGGGCCAACACATCACATTTCATCTCATCTCACAACCAGAGCAGTAGGGTATCATGAACATAAAGGACATCAACCTTGTGTCATCCTCCTACCACACAAGACCTACACCACATATCACATCACACCATTACCTCATCACAACTCATCTTTCCCAAAGACACCCGGGCTGACACATCACATCCCATCTCACCCGAAGCACCTAGTCCATCACTGCTACTAAAGGAAGAGCGGGGAAGAGGGGGTAACCAACCATTCATATCACCAACATCCTGGATATTGGGGAAAACACCCAAAACCTAGAACCTTTGAGCGTTGGTATGGTTATCCAACTCGGGTGGGGCATGCAAATAAATAACATAAACATACATTATATATAGACAGTACACCCCACCCAACCTATGGGTTCACATCAGCTGCACTAGCAGGCACCATATCACCACCACTGTACCATACACTAACCGTCACAATCACTGCCACCACTATATGCAACACATCACACAACCAATACACAAGCTACATGATTCCACTTTCATTTTCTAAGCCACTTCATTCACATTCACACACTTCATTTATTTATTCAATTCCTTTAGCCAGTTGCCACATATCAATTCCAAACCATTCATATTAAATTACCACATTATAATTATTCCATGTCTAACCAGGTAACTAACACAACCACGCCACACAATAATTGGCTCAACACACACAACCATCGCCACAATATCACACATCCATCGTTGTCACTGCGCCACATCAAACAAGCCATCTCATCACAACAACCACATCTCACAACACAATTGCCACACATGACCAACACCACTCAACCACAACCACCACACCACATCACACACCACAACCTCATTGCACAATGCCGTCACCAAAACCACCATGCATCATCACTATCACACATCTCTACCACTGTGCACCACATCGTACAACTTCCCACATCGCATCCATGCTAACCAACCACTGCATCACATCCCCAAACATCACACAACCTAATTGGTCACCACTATCACCGTACAATAACCCAAACCATGTAGGGAAACACAAAAAGCACAAGCATAAATAACAAAAACACATCCCAACTTCCACATTTTATTCAGGGGATTTTATCACATTAAATATTTATTTCGCATGGGTATTATTACACAAACCAGGTTCTATGGAAAATAAATTTATTAGCAAAATATAAGTTCATTAGCCTTTTATTCAGGGTACGATCACAAAACAACATAGCAAGAAAGGATCCCCACAACCATTATTTTGAGCATGGCAACAATATGACATAATATAATCAACAACAATATCAAAGCAGTCAAAACATGCGATTACTCCCCAATACCAATCAATTTCAGTTACGCCAATTAATTATCTTTATTGTGCTGACCCTTACTATCTTCCTGTTGGAGTTGGTGTCCTAGGACCAACTGCTTATATTCTGATTACATATATATTTGATGTATTGAATATTAATAAAACTTATTATTACATATCGTTCATTGTTCTACATGACTTTAATCTAATAATTTCCTAGAGTATACATCACATTGATAATGTCATAACAATTCTCTACTATGATGAGAACCTTGAAGTGATATGATGACATTCTTAAATATATTTATGTGGTTGGATAACGTACTATGATTGAGAATATAGTATGTAGACTTCTAGGTGTGAGTGCTCGTAAGTAGATGATTCTTCTTCTCATAAAGTTCAAACATGGTAATCTCCAAGATGTTAGATTATGAGAACATACCTGCCAATAGGAATTCTGCATGTTTTGGTGTCATTAGATATTTCTATCTGTAAGCATGTGTATTGGTCCTTCAACTTTAAGATTATCATTAATGCATGTCATGACTTGCACACTTAGATTTTATGATGAAAATCATGACACCATATGTTCACGACGAGGTAGGGTATATTGGGTGCGTCGTGCTTGACATGTCATTAATGGATAAGTCGATGGAGGATTTGTCCCTTCCATCTTTATGAAAGTTGTTATCTCGACCCTTTGATTGGAATAGAATCACTACATTAAATTTCGTTCCCATGTTGTAATGATGTGTTTATTTCAGACAGTCAAAGAAATACATATCAAACATATAGGTTGGTGACACAAATGTGCAACCTACTTGATGAGATATTCTATTAAAGAGATTATATTACACACTAAGAATTCATATGTGGTTTTCATTGTTATGACATTAAGTTCTTTCTCTTGGGTGCCTTGACTCATTATTAAATAGTAATCTTGAAATTTAGGCAAGCCAGCCTAATGCCAATGAGAAAATATCCTAGAGGGTCACACACTAAGTGTTTCCATTGATCTTGATTAAATTATATTTGAATTTAATTAATAGAATAAATATTATTCTCAAGATTGAGGAATAATTTTATTCACATTTTATCGATCATAAAAATTTATTGGTGAATAAAATATTTAATATTTATTTGAGTGTTCAAAAAATTATAGAGGAGTTTGAACAGACCAAGATCGGGTCCAGTGACAAATATTAATTAACAATCCAATTAAATAATATTTTTTATTGCGCATGTTGGTGTGTGAAAAAATAATAATAATAATATTATTACATGATATGAGGTTTATTAAAGGTTATAATATTGTTTAAGGGATGACATGCAATTAAATAATATTTTAACCTAAACCCTATCTCTATAAATAGACATTTACGTCTATTGTGCAATAAGGTACAAATATAGAGAATCATTGCACATAATAAAATTATCTCTCAATTCCTCCTCCTTTCTCCCTCTCAAGAAAAAAATGTAAGACAAATTTATTTAAGACCAAAGGATGAGCGATCAACATGAACAACACAAGATAATCGATTCGCCGTGCTAGCACCCAAATATCAATTGGTGTTGCTCGAGGATCAAAGGAGAACGTGTGGATCACTACTAGAAGGATTATACCCTTGGATCCTCACATCGCAAAAAAGGAAACCTGAAAAGGGTCTTTCAAAAGATCAACATCATTAACAAAGAATGGATCCTAAGCTGAGGTATTACTTTTCTTCAGATATAAATAAATTAATTATAAATTTAACATGAAAGATCCTCACTTGGGGTTTTAGGAAACTAAATATTAAAAGAAAATTTAATATATCACCCACCACAATACGCTTCCACTGCTCCCAAAACCTACAAGTGGTGTCATAGTGGTCACATTTTAAATTCATAATTATTTATTTGATTTTCGATCTATACACAATCGTGGTTGAATGTTTCATTTCATATTATTCGTTATTTAATTATATTTTAATTAACATGTTATCGACATATTAATCATGTCCGTTCAGTGTTTCATTCTCTTAAAGGTATAAGAACGGATGAAGAACGACCAGAGATGCCATCGAGAAGTTTTAATTTTTTTAGCCAGAAAAATCGGGTTACATGGAGTGTAGCTAGAGTATATATCGTGCACCCATGTGAACTACATGAGGATGTGTCATGGATACATGACATAAAAAGATGTTAATTACACGTGGTGATTTTATTGCACACCACGTGTATATCAGTCCAACCTGGAACACATGATGTTGGATTACAGGACGTATAGCCTACATACATGCAGTGTAGTCTATAAGGGTTAGCGGTGTAAATCACACAATTTGTATGGTCATTATACATGGTAAAAATGTGTGAGACTGATAGCCTGGAGAATTTATGATATACACGATGTGTATATAGTGTACACGCCATGCAGTTCATCATTTCCCGTGTTTGAAATACACGCCGATCCATTCGGTGAGAACAACAAACACACGATATATGGGATACACTGTGTGTAACTGGCTTATACATGCCATGTAGTCCAGCCGAGATACACACCTAAGCCCATGTGTTTATCCCAAACACATGGAAAATGGATACACGACCTGTAGCTGGCATGTACATGCCATGCAGTTCAATCGAGTTAACATGCTGAAGTCCCAAGCGTGTAACCCGAATAAACGATAACTAAGGTACACGGCGTATAACTAGATGTTTCAAACCTTGTAGTCTCCTAATTAATATTAGAATTAAATTACATAAAATTGAAAATTATAGAATTAAAAACTCATTTTATTGATTGTCACCTATCGTGCCTGAAAATTTAATAATGGTTCTAAATAATTTTAAATGATTAATTAATTTATTACAATAAATATGTAATTATTGGTTTTCTGTTTATTTTTCATTAATGCCTTAATATCGGACATCTCTGAGAGGATTCATATGGTCATTAAGATGAAATGGAATTAATAATTTAATTAATTAATGCAAGCGTCTTTATCTTAATAATAAATAATTAATAATGAATAATAAATAAATTTTAACCGATTTACTTTTGTGTATACGTTGCATGTATGAACGTTAATGAGCTTGACCATGACCAGTGTATGTGTTGGATATTTTAATTTAATTTATTGCATGAGTTTGAAATCATTTAATATTAAATTAATTTTGATGCCCTATGATTCATCCCTCCCTCCATTATTATGTAAGACCTGCATGTCCAAGGATATTTATATAATCCTCTTTTAACAAATCCTTTGGTTCCCCTCACCTACGTGTGAGCTATAAATACTTGTAATTAATGGAGTTTCCCAAGATGCGTGTAAGCTGTTCAAGATTGAATCATAATGATGCCAACCCAGGTGATACACATGTGGATATGTGGAATGTTGCAACTCATGTCAAGACCAAAAATAGGAGTTATTTCCCCTAGTTCATAGGTTGATTTAATGTCCATTCATTATATCAACCATTAGAAAATATCATGAATGGGTCATTTGTTTATTTATTTATTTATGTTTATGCATTATTTATTTTATGGATGCAAGACCAAGATCACATAAATAAATGAATTAATGTGCAAATATGAAATTTAAATAAATAGATTATGTGTAAATGTTTTATCCAACATGGTTAATTAATTAAGTAAAATCCACATAATATTAACAAGTCATGTAAAGGATAAAACAAGATAAAATTTATGCATAACAAATTAAAATCCATGATCTAAATAATTCAGACTTGGAATTCCATTACTTGATTAGGAATAAGACCCTTAGAACTAAGTGTTTGAACAACCCTCATTGTGACATTTAATTTTAATGTGGAGTTCTTATGAAGGTTATGAGTTGACTTAACCATCTTACATCAAGAGAAGTAGCCCTCTCTAGACTTTATGTAACTTGGAGGAAAGTGTTGAGGAAATCCAAGTTAGGATTCTAGGATTGGGGAGTCCACTCAATGGACCAAGGACCTGCAAGCCCACAGTTGACAAAGACTTTCCTACCTAAATACCTTCAAGTAGCTTAACCAACACTCATTGGGGTTATATGAAGGGGAATATAGATCATTGCCACCCGAATGTCCTAGAAACTAGACATTACAAGTTCAATGGTGAGGGATATTGGGTTTTGATAAAATAGTGGTAGATTTAATAAAAACAATTAATTTATTATTTCTCACATAATTTGTAATAAGAAAAGTACTAATAATCCACTCTTTTAAATTATAGAAAAATAGAAAGCTCTTCATCCACACTATCCCTATAATCTATATTGGATAAATACCATCTCCTCACTAGAAGTGTAGCGACTCAGGTTTTGGCCCTGTCAGACTTTGGAATATTCCTACGAATATTTCCAGAGTTAGGCACGAAGACGGCGTGCGATTCCGAGGCCCGGTGTGCCAGGAATAAATTTTATAAAAATATTAAGTATTTTTATACTATGCACATGGAGGGGGTGCATTTTATCCTAAACGGTAGCTCATAACAGGAATCCGAGGGCACAGTTGCGTCCGGAGCGTGCCGTTTACCCTAGGCAGGGTGTAAACTTTGCTGGCGCGGACCTGTTGTGGAGAAAGCCACCAGAGAAATTTTCGTAAATAAATGGAAAAGTTTATTTATGAGCGTCGGCTCGAATAACTTCTGAACGGAGTCTCAGATCAAAAATCTAAGTCTGTCGTTGCCTTCAGAACAGTGTGTTTACCATAGGGGCGACCTCATCTTCTCTGTGCTGGGAGGTTTGGTCTGAGGTGGGGTCGTGTGTTGATTTAATTTTTTTAAAAAAATAAATAAATATCAACTTCCCACCCCTCCTTCCTCTACGCACAGACGAGCCCCTCCACCTTCCTCCTCCATTCTTCACCGATGATCCGCCGAATCGAGCAAATGAAGTGCCCACGAGCTCAGATCTTGACGGCGGACGCTCCCGGATCGTGCATCAGCAGCAGCGGAGCGTGCAAAGCGTCGGTGATCCGCCAAAAGGTAGGCGGTTTGAGTTTTAAAATCCCGTATCCCATTTTTGTATTGTTTTTCTTCAAATTTTCATAAGGGTTGTATATTTCGGGTCCTGAGATTTCCGAAACATGTTTCGGATATGAATTTGGAGCATCGGGATTCCGGTGAAGCAGCGGCGGTGCGACGGTTTTCAGAGGTGGCGCGGTGGTTTCCGGCGGCGGGGCGGCGGTTTCCGGCGAGACAGACGGTGGTCCGGCCAGGTTTTTCCGGGGGTTCTTTAAACCCCTGTAACTCGCAAACCGGAAGTCCGATTTGAGAGCCGTCTACGGAGACACAAATCTTGCATTGAGATGGACCTCTTGAGATTCTTTAGGGAATTTTGTGAGTTGGGTTTTTGGCCCGGGGCCATGAAACGTTGAAAATAATAATAATATTTTATTATTTTCAACTTCGATCCGCCATAATTCCTACACGGAGTGTCCAAATGCCGTGCCGTCAGTGGCACTGAGACCCTAATGGTATGAAGGAATTTTCAAGATAGTTTCCGGGTGTTGGGATTGAGAACAGGGTGTGGGCCCCATGAGGCCGGGTTCCGGCGTTTACGGAGAAACGCGACTTTTCCGCCGGGTGTCCATTTTGGACGATCGAGTAGTCGATTCTGTGTGTTTTTTCGAGGGGATCGCAATGGTGTGATCCACTTGATGAGGTTCGGGATCGTGGTGTGGGACCCACCTAGGCTGGCTATGGTGAATAGTACCTTTTTCACAGGGTGTCTGTTTTGGATGATCGAGTAGTCGATCTCGTGGATTTTTCCGAGGGGATCACAATGGTGTGATTTGCTTGATGAGTTTCGTGATTGTGGTGTGGGCCCCACACGGGCAGGCTATGGTGAATAGTACCTTGTTCACCGGTTGTCTTTTTCGGGTGAGTAAATAGCCTATCCTGCATGTTTTTCCGCGTAGACTGTGATGGTGGCCTCGGTATCGGCCTAAGAGGTGCGCAATGTGGCGATGTTGCGGGTCGCTCAGGTTTGCGACGTTTGGACCAGCAGTGGTTGAGGGTACTCCCTTGGTTCGCTCTTATGAGGGTTTGTGTGACATTACAACCGTGGTATGAGTTTGTGATCCCCTCGATAGGATCTCTAATCTGTTAGAGTAGTGGTATCCCTCAGGTGGGACTGGGGTGAGATCCTTTAGCTTCACTACCCTAGACCGGGTTCTTGGTATCATTGTGACCACTTATCCATAGGCGGCGATCCCTTATCTAGCAGGTTAACCCTCGTAGGGTTTGTGGCATAATCGGGAATATGACCCCTTACGCATTGGTCCGTGCTCAGTAGGGCTGTGGCATTGTCAGGTATATGATCCCCTACTCAGCATGTGGTTTATAGTAGGGTTTCAACATTGTTGGTTATACGATCCCCTACTCAGCGCGTGGTTTCTGTAGGGTTTGTGCATCATCGGTTTGACCCCCTACTACGCGAGTTATACCAGATGGGGTCTCGGTATCGTCAT
This sequence comes from Viscum album, assembly GCA_963277665.1. Lineage (NCBI taxonomy): Eukaryota > Viridiplantae > Streptophyta > Magnoliopsida > Santalales > Viscaceae > Viscum > Viscum album. The sequence goes on from OY728129.1 coordinate 824,684,324, forward strand.
AACCACCTTGACGGGTGACGATCCTCTATTTGAGTGATGTGATTCTGTGGAGCGCCAGATCGGATTGTGGTATCCCCCCAGTGGATCCTAGGAGTGATCCTTTCTTAGTGAGATCTTCGAATACCAGATCGGGTTGTGGTATCCCCAGCAGATCCTAGGAGTGATCCCCTATCTGTGAGACCTTCGAATGCCAGATCGGGTTGTGGTATCCCCCAGCGGATCCTGGGAGTAATCCCCTATCTGTGAGATCTTCGAATACCGGTGTGGGTTCTGGCATCCCCTAGCGGAACCTAGGAGTGATCCCCTATCTGAGGAGTTTGGTGTTTTTTCTATTTCAGCGTGACTTTCTCAGTGATGATATCTAATGAGTATGATCTCTAGGGTGAGCATTTGGGATGTTTGTGTGGGACCTGATGGAGTGTATATCTCGGACGAGTGTCATCTGGATGACTGTACTCGTGGAGTGTGTTCTCCTGGTTGTGAACCATTTTTGGTGATGAGGTCAGTACCTCATGTGGCTTGGTGCGAAAAACGAGTATATCTGGATGTTCAAGGTATATGTACAAGTATATATCTGTGCGGATGTTCATGGTATATGTATGAGAGTATACCTGAGTGGACGTTCGTGATATATGCATGGGCGTATACCTGTGCTAATGTTCAAGGTGTATGTATGGGCATACACCTGAATCAAATTGTCTAGTTGCGTTTAGCCGTGGATGGTCTCGAGATAGAGTTTCTCTCTCATTTGGGGTTCCTCTGGCTGGGTTGAGATGACTATTTCCTTTCAGCTTCTCTCTTTTTTTTTGGGTTTTTGGGGTGCCTACTGAGTATTTTTCTACTCACCCCTGCACGGGATTTGCCCGCACATGTTTGTGTCTTGTGCAAACCACAGACCTTTCGACGGAGTCCCAGGAGGACCCAGAGCAGGCGGAGCTGAGTGAGCGGGACTGACCGTGGAGTGTTTATTGGAGCTGTACCGAGGAGCTTACCGATAGGTTCTTTTGACAGCGATCCCCTCCTTCTGAGCAGGTTGGACGCTTTTGCAGTTTTCTTTTGGCGGGCCTTGTTTTTTCCCTTTTGTACTTCTGTTTCACTTTGGTTTGGGATAAATGTATGCATGCATTTCTTTTCAGTTTTATATATCTCTGTACTATTGTATGGAGGTGTATGTGGGTGCATTTTTAAAGGTACCTTAGGATAATGCCTCCCATGTGTGTAATAGCCTACTCGGCGCTAGTCTCCAACCCCTGGCCTATTGGAGGCGGGCTTGGGGAGTCACGACTCGAGCCCTGTTGGGTTAGGTCATGACAGAGTGGTATTAGAGGAGGTTCCACCTTTGGGATCTCTGAGCATAGGTGGTCTAGCTATGAGTTTGGGTTGGGTTGCATAGCGGCAGTGTCAAGATGTTTCGAGTTCAGCTTTCAGGCTAGGGACTCTAGTATTGGTGCAGCGACCAACATATCCATTCACTAGGACTCTGATAACCTGCCTTTCGACTCGAGACGTTTGGACACTAGTCGAAAGGACATAACGGTACATGCATCATATAAGACTGGGTTTTTTGGGTTTCCCTTGTTCATCTTGAGTTAGCTCTCCATATATAATCTTTGACTATGGTGTGTCTTGATTGTATTTGAGGATGCATCCACAACGAGAACCAGTGAGGGTTCCGCAGCAGGATTGTGGTGATGATCCGCCCCATATAGAGGTTGTGGACTAGGGCGTAGGTTCTAAGGCTAGACCTCCAGCTGGTCTGCCAGTTGAGCCACCGGTTGTCGAGCAGTTGGGTGTACCAGTAGTGCAGGATGATGATTCACACAGGCTGAGTGCACTACACGAGTTCCAGAGGCAACGACCTCTGAGGTTCTGGGGTGATCCAGACCCTCAGGCAGCTGATGACTGGCTTGAAGTAGTCACCTGAGTTTTCCGCCTTGTGAGGACACCTCCAGATCATATGGTGGTCCTAGAGGCGATCCTATTGCATGGTTCGACCGGGTGATGGTAGAGTTTAGTGACGCAATACCATGATGAGGAGACACTCATGTGAGAAGAGTTTGAGAGGCTCTTCAGAGAAGAGTTATATTCGGTGACGCTGAGATCAGTGTGGATTCAGGAGCTTTTGTAGCTTTGACAGGGGGGCATGACTGTGTCGGAGTACTCAGCGAGGTTTATAGACCTGTCACGCTACTCCCTGGATATCTTTTGAGACCTGTTCTTTAGGGCTTGGGCCTTCGAGTAGGGTTTACGTAGGGACATCCGGGCAGGTGCGGTTTCCTTGTGCCTACCCACCTATACCGGAGTACTGGAGTGAGCCTTAGTGGTGGAGAGATTTATAGCTGAGCATATTAATCCCATCAGTGTTGGGCACATGGCAGCTGAGATGTCGGCAACTGGTAGTCGGCATCAGGTGTAAGGGTCTGGATGTGGCCGATGTTTCAGGAGGCGACCCCAGGATGGAGGATCTGAGGCTCAAGGCTCACAGGGCTCGCAGGCTAGTTTTGGTCAGCCATAGGAGAGGCAGTGTTACACTTGCGATAGTTGGGGACATCCTTCTATATATTGTTCGACCCGTCGTGCTGTTTAGAGGGATCCAGTCGACATGCCTCCTTGGCAGCGACAACATCTTGAGTTTGGAGGTCCGCAGGGCGGCAGACGTGGCGACAGAGCTGGTGTAGCAGTAGGAGGTAGTAGGCGGTATTGGATGCAACCACCACCACCCCCAGGTGGTCCATGCCGAGATCAGGGAGATGGAGGGCGAGGACGAGGATAGCTGCATGACCTAGAGGCTATTGACCCAGAGGCTCTGCTGATGGATAAAAGTACGACTTGTGTTCTTTCTACTTTCTGTAGTAGTTTGATAGACACTGCTTAGCGGTACTCTTCCCTTTTCATTGGTTGCTCGAGTTTTGTTCAGGGCATTGGTAAGACCCTGTGTAGGTGTTATTTGGCGTGCTTCGAATGTGTGAGGAAGAGGGGTCCTTCCCCCACCGAGACATGTTTTTTGTGACGCGATTAAAACCATGCGAGCGAGTCAATGCTGCCCAAAGCGGATAGTGTTGAGGTGTGGTGTACGAGTTCCTCTGACTTATGTGTTTGGGAAGGGGTGTGTGTTGGTAAGATTACTGGCATGAGAGACTCAGTTGAGAGTCCATTTTCTTTCCTTATGCTTATGTATTTTCAGGGACGAAAAGCTCTAAGGTGGGGAGGATGTAGCGACTCGAGTTTTGGCCCTGTCAGACTTTGGAATATTCCTACGAATATTTCTAGAGCTAGGCGCGAAGACGACATGCGATTCCGAGGCCCGGTGTGCCCAGAATAAATTTTATAAAAATATTAAGTATTTTTATACTATGCACGTGGTGGGGGTGCATTTTCTCCTAAAAGGTACCTCATAATAGGAATCCGAGGGCATGGTTGCATCCGGAGCGTGCCGTTTACCATAAGCAGGGTGTAAACTTTGCTGGCACGGGCCTGCTGTGGAGAAAGCCACCAAGGGAATTTTTGTAAATAAATGAAAATGTTTATTTATGAGCGTCGGATCAAATAACTTCTTAACGGAGTCTCGGATCAAAAACCTGATCCCACCATTGCATTTAGAACAATGCGTTTACCCTAGGGGCGACCTCATCTTCTCTGCGCTGGGAGGTTTGGTTTGAGGCGGGGTCGTGTGTTGATTTAATTATTAAAAAAAGAAATAAATATCAACTCCCCACCCCTCCTTCCTCTATGCGTCGACGATCCCCTCCACCTTCCTCCTCCATTCTTCGCTGATGATCCGCCGAATCAAGCAAACGAAGCGCCCATGAGCTCGGATCTTGATGGAGGACGCTCCCGGATCGTGCAACAGCAGCATCGAAGCGTGCAAAGCATCGACGATCCACCAAAAGGTAGGCAGTTTGAGTTTTAAAATACCGGATCCATTTTTGTGTTGTTTTTCTTTAAATTTTTGTAAGGGTTGTGTAGTTCGGGTCCCGAGCTTTCCGAAACATGTTTCAGATCTGAATTTGGAGCACCGGGGTGCTCTCAGTGCCTCCTGGAAGTTTTCCGATGGAAAACCCAGTTTTTCAGCGGCGAGGGCGACGACCATGGAGGATTCCGGTGAAGCAGCGGTGACGCGGCGGTTTCCGACGGTGGCACGGTGGTTTTCAGCGAGGCAGGCGGTGGTCCAACCAGGTTTTTCTGGGGGTTCTTTGAACCCCTGTAACTCGCAAACCAGAAGTCTGATTTGAGAGCCATTTTTGGAGACACGAAGCTTGCATTGAGACAAACCTATTGAGATTATTTAGGAAATTTTGTGAGTCGGGTTTTGGCCCGGGGCCATGAAACGTTGAAAATAATAACAATATTTTATTATTTTCAACTTCGATCCGCCATAACTCCTGCACGGAGTGTCCAAATGACGTGCCGTCAGTGGCGCTGAGACCCTGATGGTACGATAGACATTTGAATATTGTTTCTAGGTGTTGGGAATGAGAATAGGGTGTGGGTCCCACGAGGCCGAGTTCCGGCGTTTACGGAGAAACGTGACTTTTCTGTCGGGTGTCCATTTTGGACGATCGAGTAGTTGATTTCATGTGTTTTTCCAAGGGGATCACAATGGTGTGATCCGCTTGATGAGGTTCGAGATTGTGGTGTGGGCCCCACCCAGGCTGGCTGTGGTGAATAGTACCTTTTTCACCGGGTGTCCATTTTGGACGATCGAGTGGTCAATCTCATGGGTTTTTCTAAGAGGATCGCAATGGTGTGATCTTCTTGATGATTTTCGAGATCGTGGTGTGGGCCCCACATGGACAGGCTACTGTGAATAGTACCTTGTTCACCGGTTGCCCGTTTCGAATGAGTAAATAGCCTATCCTACATGTTTTTCCGCGTATACCATGATGGTGGCCTCGGTATCGGCCTAGGAGGTGTGCAATGTGGTGATGTTGCGGGTCACTCAGGTTTGCGACGTTTGTACTAGTAGTGGCTGAGGGTACTCCCTTGGTTCACTCTTATGCGGGTTTGTGTGGCATTACAACCGTGGTATGGGTTTGTGATCCACTCGATAGGATCTCTAATCTATTAGAGTTGTGACATCCCTCAGGTGGGCCTAGGGTGGGATCCTCTAGCTTCGCTACCCTAGATCGAGTTCTTGGTATCGTTGTGACCGCTTATCCACAGGTGGCGATCCCCTATCTAGTAGGTTAACCCTCGTAGGGTTTGTGGCATCATCAGGAATATGATCCCCTATACATTGGGCCGTGCTCAGTAGGGTTGTGGCATCGTCAGGTATACGATCCCCTACTCAGCATGTGGTTTATAGTAGGGTTGCAACATCGTTGGTTATACGATCCCCTACTCAGTGCGTGGTTTCGGTAGGGTTGGTGCATCATCAGTTCGATTCTCTACCACGCGAGTTAAACTAGATGGGGATTCAGTATCGTCGTGACCGCCTTAATGGGCGACGATCCTCTATCTGAGTGATTTGATTTTGTGGAGCACCAGACCGAGTTTTGGTATCCCCCAGCGAATCCTGGGAGTGATCCCCTCTCTGTGAGATCTTTGAATACCAGATCGGGTTGTGGTATCCCCAGCGGATCCTGGGAGTGATCCCCTATCCGTGAGATCTTCGAATGCTAGATCGGGTTGTGGTATCCCCCAACAGATCCTGAGAGTGATCCCCTATATGTGATATCTTCGAATACCGGTGTGGGTTCTGGCATCCCCTAGTGGACCCTAGGAGTGATCCCCTATCCGAGGAGTTTGGTGTTTTTTCTATTTCAACGTGACTTTCTCAGTGATGATATCTGACGAGCGTGATCTCTCAGGTGAGCATCTGGGATGTTTGTGTGGGACCCAATGGAGTGTATCTCTCAGATGAGTGTCATCTGGATGACTGTGCTTGTGGAGTGTGTTCTTCTGGTTGTGAACCATTTCTGGTGATGAGGTCGGTACCTCATGTGGCTTGGTGCGAAAAACGAGTATATCTAGATGTTCAAGGTATGTGTATAGGCATATATCTGTGCGGATGTTCATGGTATATGTATGGGAGTATACGTGAGCGGATGTTTGTGATATATGCATGGGCATATACCTGTTCTAATGTTCAAGGTGTATGTATGGGCATACACCTGAATCAAGCTGTCTAGTTGCGTTTAGCTGAGGATGGTCTCGAGATGGAGTTTCTCTCTCGTTTGGGTTCCCTCTGGCTGGGTTGAGTCTACTGTTGAATTTCAGGTGCTCTCTTTTGTTTTGGGTTTTTGGGGTGCCTACTGAGTTTTTTTATACTCACCCCTACATGGGATTTTCCCACACATGTTTGTGTCTTGTGCAGACCACATGCCTTTCGACATAGTCCTAGGAGGATCCAGAGCAGGAGGAGATAAGTGATCAGGACTGACCGTGGAGTGTTTAATGGAGCTATGATGAGGAGCTTACTAGCGGGTTATTTTGACAGTGATCCCCTCCTTCTAAGTAGGTTGGATGCTTTTGAAGTTTTCTTTTGATGGTCCTTATTTTTACCCTTTTGTACTTCTGTTGCACTCTAGTTTGGGAAAGATGTATGCATGCATTTTCTTCTCAGTTTTATATATCTCTGCACTGTTTCATGGAGGTGTATGTGGGTGCGTGTGTAAAGGTACATTAGGCTAATTCCTTCCATGTGTGTGATATCCTACTCAATGCTAGTCGCCAACCCCTGTCCTATTGGAGGCGGGCTTGGGGAGTCACAGCTCGAGCCCCGTTGGGTCGGGTCGTGATAGGAAGTAACTTCGATGAGTGGTTCAAACTCCTTCAGGTTGTGCTACCTCATGAACATAAATCTTACATACTAGAATACGCAATGCTTGATCTGCCTACCAAGGAGGAAAGTGATGAAGAGTTAATTTTCTATGAAAAAAATATGAACGATGTGGTCTATGTTCAATGTTTGATGTTATCCTTTATGTTTATTGAACTCATGAAGTCTCAAGAAAACACGAAAACTTATAGAATACTTGAGAAACTTCATGGTCTTTACCAGGTGAGAGCTAGACAAGAAAAATTTGAGATTTCTAAGACACTCTTTTTGAGTAAGCTTGTGGAGGGTGTGTGAGCTGGGCCTCACGTAGTCAATCTTGTTATATACATTGAGTGCCTAGAGGTTCTAGGGTTTAACTCTCTAATGAGTTTTATAATGATCTCATTCTTGCATCACTCCCTAAGATATTTTCTAAATTTGTTGCAAATTTTAATATGAAAAACATTGAGAAGTATCTACCTGATATTCTCACACTTCTTCACCAAGTAGATAAAGAGATGAAGCACGAAAATCTTCCCATACTTATGGTGAAAAAATAGAAATGGAAAGAGAATAGATCTAAGACTAAATATTCTTCACACCCTTTCAAGAATAGTAAGATCAAGATGAAATATAGGGAACAAGATACTGTTTGTTTTTCATGTGGCAAGAAGGTCCACTAGAAGAAAAACTACACCCATCCAAAGATGCAAAGGTAAGTTTCAGGTGCATTTGTTATCGAGTAAAATTTATCTAAACTAAAAATTGGGTATTATTTATAGCTTCTAGTGCTCATATTTGTATTCAAATATAGAAACCAAGTAGATTTAGAATAATTAATTGAGAGGAGATAAATCTAAAAGCATCCAAAAGAGCTAAACTTTCTACTATAGCTATTAGGGATTATCACCTCACATTTCCAAATAGAATAATCTTGGTTTTGAAAGATTATTATTTTGTGCCATCTATTATGAAAAAAATTATTTCCATATCCAGACTTGATACAGATGGATTTATCTTCAAATTTGGGAATAAATGTTACTTATTTAAAAAGATAGCATTTTCTATGATAAGACACATTTAAATAATGATATTTATGTGTTGGATTACATGAACCAAGTGTTGGAAATCAATAATGAAAATAATTCACATGACTCATACTATACCCAACTTTGGTATCACTAGCTAAGTCATGTAAATGAAAAGTGATTGACTAAATTACACCGAGATGGATATTTTGATTATTTTGAACTAAAATCACTTGGTGCATGTCTTGCATGTTTACAAGGAAAAATGACCAAATCCCCCTTTAATAGAAAAGGTGAAAGGGTCAAATATATTTTTAATTAGTTCATACCAATGTGTTTTTATTACTTCCTATTGAATTAAGGGGTGTGTACTTATAATTTATAACTTTTTTAATGATTTTAGTATATTTGGATATGTCAACTTGATGAGTTATAAGTTGGATTCCTTTGATAAATTCAAATAATACAAGAATTAAGTTGAGAACTATCTTGGTAAGAAGATTAATAACCTCCAATAAAACCATGGTAGAGAATATATTAATCAATAATTCATTTATTATTTACAGGAGTTTAGGATTCTATCTCAACTCACTCCTCCATATACACCTTAGTTGAATAGTGTAAGTGAAAGGAGGAGCCACACCTTGTTAGACATGGTGAGATCAATGATGAGTAATGCGATTCTTCCATTTTCCTTTTGGGGATAATAATTAAAAACATCAGAAAAAATACTAAACCAAGTTCAAAATAAATTGGTCGATGATATATCATACCAATTATGTAATAGAAAGAACCCCGTGTTGTCATACTTACATGTGTGGGTTTGTGAAGCATTTTTTAATGAATATTTAGGTAAAAAACGTGCACCCCAAAGAAAAAAGCATACCGTTATAGGATATTGTCACATACATGACTTATTTTAAATTTATTTTTCATTAATTTCTATTATTTCTTTGTTTTCGGGGGTTTCCTAGGCATTTTTGGAGAAAAGGGTGGTTACATCATGATTTAGGCCAAACCGTGAGCCCATTTCCAGATTTAAAAACAAAATTTGTTTCTTTTATAACTCATTAGTTTTTAAAAATTTTCATCCATTACACTCCCCACTTGGACTTCCCTGACCTATTCAAACCACCATATCATTTTTTACCCATTATTAATTCATAATCATGATGGATTTGGGTGATTTATTTAGGCATTGGGCCAACCCATGATCCCATTTCCTATTTTAAAAAAGAAATTAATTATTTTATATCTCATTCATTTTTTAATATTTTTAGGTCATTATACCACTCAATAGAGCCCAAAAACCCTAGGCACACCCCCATGATCCATTTTCCCTCTTTGGATCTCATCTTCATTGGGTATTAGGGTGAAATTCATCAAGGTTTCTCAAATCATATGGATTTGAAAAGGTAATTTATTTCTTTCATAAATCATTATTTTTTTACTCTTTTCCCCCATTTTAGTCCCTAATTGACCTAATCATCCTTATTATAACCTCCCTTTCAATTTTTTCTATTAGGAGATTCAACTACTAGTGTATTTGGGGATATTTCTTCAAAGTTTCTCAAGTAAGTGATTTTCCTCTCTTGTTCCTCCCATTTTCTTAGGGTTTATTCCACTTATCTTGAAGTTCCTAATGTCCATAAATTATGGATTCGTTCCTAGGGTTTTATCTTGGGTTTATTGGTCTAATATTGTGGTTTTAGGTTTGTTTTAACTCCCTTGTGGTGCGACAGTGGTGCGATTGAACTTTCGCACAAGGATTTAGTGTTTTTGACACACTTGGTAGGTGATTCCATGTGTAATCAATACTAAATGAGTTATAATTTCTTAATTTATATTTTTATCATACTCCTCCTTCATTGTGATTTCTATAAAAATTATTTTTTCTAGAATTTGTGAAGCAATTGATTTTTAAGTTCCATTTTTGTGTGAAAATGGGTGTTTTACAAGTGCATTCTATGTTGTACCATTTGGGGCTATTTTATAATTCATGGAAGGGTTTTATTAAAATGTTTTTATGCCGAAAATTCTGGTTTTGGATAATTTTGGTTTGCATTTGGTTTTCAAAGAGGTATTTTAGATGGATTTTAAGTGCAAAGTTTGGTTATGTTCCTTGAAATTGTTTTATGGAAATTATAAATGGTTTATTGAGATATATAATTGGTGAAAAGCATGTGTAGATAATTTTTTGAATGTGTGTGACCAGAACTAATGTTTTTATGTTCAAGTGGAATTTGGTAACATGTGGAAATTTTTTGAACACAAAGGGGGAAACTTGGGTATCTAGGTGGGCAGACGTGTACTAGTACGCTAGTGATCCAGAGTAGTTTTTTCCCTGTTTCACTTAGAAAGTTTGACTTTGAAAACACTAAAAAAAATATCATGATGATGATTGAGGACCAATAGGTTATGGGTATGTTCCGTACTAGTGGATCATGCATGAGAACATATACTCTTATGGTTACTTCACACCGAGATACGAGGCACATGGGGCCCAAAACTAACTAGTGCATAGGGGTGTTCCTAAGATTAGTGATCATTGAATATTTGGTATTTATAATTGGATTATGGTGTGTTTGGATAGATAATTTAGTATCTTACATGTTTTTTTAAATTTGTTCACTCTTTTAAATTTCCCTTTGAAAACTATTTACTTTTAAAAGTTTCATTCTTTAGAAATTATCACCACCACTTCTTGTTTATTAAAACTTGAATGATTTTTATCTTGTAATGATTAATATATAGAGTCTTTGGATGGTGTCCTATTGGGATTAGTATCACAACCTATTTACACATTTGGGTGTAAGTAGAATTGATTATGTTTGACACAAGTAAGGGCAAGGCCTTTGGAGACGACGATTCGGGTTGTTAGTTGCTTTTGTCATGCGGTGTTGTGGAGATGACTTGTAGATGATGAACCCTTATTGTGTTGCAGTATTTGGAATGTTTTCCTACTAATTTTATAGTTTTGGACCTCCCATTTAATTTTTAAAACCTTGTATTCTGTTCTGAATTTTAATTAAGGCTTGTTTGGCATGAATTTTCAGATTCGTTTTATTGATTGTTTTTGGTTGTTTTATGTATCCTAACTAAGGTAAATAATTCCCAAAATTTTTTTAAGATACCTGGGCACTTGTACTAACCCGTGGGGATAGGGAACACCATTACAGATTTTCCACGGACCAGGTCTGGTTCTGATTTTAATGGAAACCAGATTCGGTTAGTGACAAAATGGTATCAAAGGAGGTTAATGTTTTTGGGTCATATCATTATTTTGGGATGAGTTAAGTTAGATAGGAACTAGGACTGTCGAGGATCGTAGTTTTGGTCATGAGTAGGGTTTCTGGACCACACCTCTCTTGACGGACCTCGATCCACCATGGGACGTTGGGATTGTTTGTTTGAATTCACTTCCAAGTGAGACGTGTGGGCTGTAGACTACACGTGGAAATCAGGTGGGGGTGAAGTAGTTATTTATTTTATTATTGTAATGTGTTTGTATTATTTATATTTAAGTTTATTTATGAATTTTTTTAGAACTATTGTACTAATTTTTGATCTAGTGACTGTTTCCTTTTGTAGCAACATGCCTCTCTAGAAAGCTCCCATTCACCCACAGGAGGAATCTAGAGAGAGTTATCCATCACTGCTTTATCAGAGGCTAGTAGAGGATGTGGTTTGGGATTTCCAAGCTCCAAAACAGGGACCAAATCTTGTTCCATATCTGGTTAGAGAACATGAGACCAGTCCTAGGAAGGAAAAACTCCAGGAGTTTTTAAAAAACAAGCCTCCTACTTTCTGAGGTAGTACAGAACCCCCGGAAGAGGAGGAGTGGCTCGAAAAGATAGAGCACATGTTTGAGTTTCTGGACACACCTAAGGAGGTCAGGGTGAAATGTGCCTCTTTACTATTAGAGGGTCCCAGCCACAAGTGGTGGCAATCAGTGCTTCAAGCTAGGAAGCACGAGCAGATGAGACAGAAGGACTTCAAGGTTATCTTCAACGACTAGTACTACCCTGAAGTATTAGTATATTATAAATCTCAAGAGTTTATGGAACTTGTTCATGGGGATATTTCAGTGATGGAGTATGCAAACCGTTTTGCTAATTTAGTCTGGTATGATCTAGAAATGGTCTCCAATGAGAAGATGAAGGCCCAGAAGTTCGAGAGGGGTTTGTGGCTAGAGATCTATTCCCATGTCTTCCTGTTCAAGCTAAAAACCTATACAGAGGTGGTTGACTGGGTGTGTATGGTGGATATTAACCACAAGGAAGGAATGGTTTCTCTGGTATAGTATCAGTGTTGGGCAGTGGTACTTCATCTGAGAAGAAAAGAAAGCGAGAGGAGTAGGGGAAGAAAGGAGGTGGCAGTTCAAGCCACTCTTCCAGACAACTTTCATCTGTAGCTTCTGATGCGAGGTATCTCATGTGCCACCAATGTGGGAGGCCAAGGCACATATGACCATCATGAACATATCCTACGAATCCCTGTTTTTAATGTGGAGGTATGGGACACTTGCAGCGCTTTTGCAGGATGGCACATCCACTTCAGAGTGGGGTAGTATCAGTGGCTTTTAGGAGGGAGTACCAGCTCAGTCAGAGCTATTGAGGATGGTGGGATCTCGGTTTGGTGGTCATGATGGCAGGGTCAGATCATATTCTGGGTAGAGCCAGTTTAGGGCACAAACATAGCTGAGCGACCATTCTCAGGCAGAGACGAGGCATTTTTATGCGGTGGATTGGGCACCAGCAGGATCAGAGGTGGGACCATCGACAGTTCAGGTACCATTTTGATTGAGTCTTCTATAGGTACTGCGCTTTTTGATACTGGTGACTTTATTTCATTCATATCTTCCTGTATTGTGAACATACTGAATTTTCCAACCGATCTGTTGTCCTTTGCGATGGAGTTGGTGACGCTACTAGGAAAGAAGAAGGAGTGGGTTCTTAGGTGCCCTGCCATTTTCTCTTTCCATATTTGGGGTTGATATGGAGTGGGAACATCTGGTATTAGATATGGATCTATTTTAAATAATACTTGGCATGGATTGGCTGGTAAAATATCAAGCGCACATCGATTGCTATAGTTGGAGAGTCAGTTTCATGGAACCTGATGGGAGTCATCAAGTTTTTCTTGGGGAATGGGATCCTCAATCAGGTCACGTAGGACCTCCACTCCCAGAGTTGGGAAATATTGTCTTCTAGTTATTGTCTCTCACTCTAGAGGACGATGGTCATGCTCTGGAGGGTGTACTGCCTCATGTAGTGGATGAGTTTCCAAAGGTATTCCCAGATGATTTTTCAGGCTTTCCTCCGGAGCAGGATGTGGAGTTCTCAATTTATTTGGAACTAGGAATAAAATCGATATATCTTCCCTCATATCGTATTACCCCCACTGAATTGAGGGAAATAAATATATATCTGGAATATTTAGAATCCAAAGGATTCATTCATATGAGTGTCTATCCTTGGGCTGCTCCCATTCTCTTTGTAAAGAAGGCCGACAGGTCCCTCCATTTGTGTATTGATTACCGGTAGTTGAACAAGGTAACCATCAAGAACAAATATCCTTTTCCTTGAATAGATGATTTGTTTGAACAGTTAAAGGGGGAAAATTGGTTCTTGAAAATAGAATTGGGTTCGGGTTATCATCAAATCAGAGTGAAAGATATCCCGAAGACAGCCTTCCGAAGCAGGTACGACCACTTTGAGTACTTGGTCATGCCCTTCAGATTGACCAATGCTCCAACAGTCTTCATTGAACTTATGAATAGGGCGTTCCACCAGTATCTCAATTATTTCATCGTGGTATTCATGGATGATATCTTAGTTTACTCTAGATTTGAGGAGGAACACAAGCATCATTTGAGGATCGTGTTGGGCACTTTACGGGATCATCACCTTTATGAAAAGCTGTCCAAGTTCACTTTATGGATTAGGGAGGTGAAGTTTCTGGGGCATGTGATCTCAGAGTAGGGGGTTTCAGTGGACCTCGAGAAGATCAGTGCGGTAATGTCATGGGACCATCTGAAGAATGTGTTCAAGATCGGGAGTTTCCTCGGCCTGGCTGGTTACTATAAGTAGTTTGTTTGGGATTTCTCTCAGCTTGCTTTGCCCATGACTGTGCTCACCTGGAAAGGGTTGAAGTTTTCATGGGGACCATAATGTTAGGAATCCTTTGAGGAGCTGAAGCAGCGGTTGACTACCACCCCTATGCTGATTTTTCCAGAGTGTAGAAAGGGGTATGTGGTGTATTACAACACTTTGGGTATGAGTCTTGGTTTCATGCTTATATAGGGAAATCACGTGGTGGAATATGGTTCTCGCAAAATCTGACCACACAAAAAGAATTATCTGAACCATGACTTGAAGTTAGTATTTGTGATGCATTCTTTGAAAACTTGGCGTCACTACCTCCTTGGGGAGAAGTTTTTGGTCTACTCTAATCACAAAATCTTAGCCTACATCTTCTCACAGAAGGATCTCAATCTGAGGAAGAGCTGTTGGATCGAGTACTTGAAGGGGTTCAACTTTGACATTGTCTATACCCCAGGCAAGGGAAATGTGGTGGCATATGATTTGAGTAGAAAAGTAATAGTACAATCCTTGTAGAATTCTAGTGATGAGTGGACTCTAATGAGGCTCTTTTCTTAGATGCATGTGGAGACCAAGGAGTACAGTGGAGGTGCGTTCTTAGTGAGCATTCAGTTGACTCCTCTCTTAGAGTTGATTTAGGGAGAACAGTCTAGTGATGAGCTTTGTTAGTGGTCGAGGCAGTTTTTTCATGGTGGGGAGACGTCTTCTGATTGGTCATCGTCTCCCGAGGGAATCTTGTGATTCAAGGGTTGATCAGTAGTTCCTTCATCTCTACAGAAGGCAGCAATGTAGGATAGACACTAATCTCAATGGGATGTCCATCCAGGTGCCACCAAGATGTATTATGATGTGCGTCGACAGTTTTGGTGTCTAGGTATGAGACGAGACATAGCTAACTTCATTTTGAGATGCTACACATGTCAGAAGGTGAAATCAGAGCACCAAAGGCCATCTAGTTTGCTCCAGCCATTACCTATTCCTACCCGGAAGTGGGATGAGGTTTCCATGGACTTCATTGTTGGATTGCCTCTTACACCTTGGGGTAAAAATTCTATTTGGGTGGTGATCAATCGTCTGACCAAATCCTCCCACTTCATTATGATTAGAGATACAACTAAAGTGAATGAGTTGGGCCATTTGTATCTTCAAGAGGTGGTAAGGATTCATGGTGTTCCATCAGCAGTTGTCTCATATAGAGACCCCTGTTTCACCTCTCAGTTTTGGTAAGGACTTCATAAGGATTTGGAGTCACATATTAAGATGAGCACAACATACAATCCTCAAATGGATGGTCAGACAGAGCGTGCGAATCATATTTTGGAGGACATGATCCGTGCATGTGTTTTGGACTTTGGAGGTTCCTAGGATATCCATTTGGGATTGGTTTAGTTTTATTATAATAACAATTATCAATCCTCAATCCGAATGGATCCCTTTGAGCCGCTCTATAGTTGGCCTTACAGGTCCCCCATGTGTTGGGCTGAGGTAGGTGAAACCTCACTGTTGGGGCCAAGTCTTGTGAATGAGGCATCTGAGAAGGTCATGTTGATTAGGAAGAATTTATTGATAGCTTAGAGTTTCCATAAATCATACATTAATCATAGGTGTTGAGACCTAGAGTTTTCGATGGGTGATCAGGTGTTTTTGAAAGTGGTCCCTCGTCCGAGTCATCGCCATTTGGGAAAGCAAGGCAAGCTAACGCTAAGGTATATCAGGCCTTTTGAGATTATTGAGCATATTGGAAAGGTAAAATACATTTTATATTTTCTTTCTCAGTTTACATCTATCCATGATGTCTTTAATGTCTCACAACTGAATAAGTATAACCCAGATCCATCCCATGTGCCAAATTGGGAGGAGTTGGATATAGAGCCCGATCTGTCTGTGGTTGAGAAACTAGTGCATATTGTGGAATCCTTAGAAAAATTTCTTCGAGGTAAGCATATTCCTTTATTTTGAGTCCTCTGGAAACATGATACTGATGATCATGAGACATAGGAGTGGAAGTCTTGGGTCGAAGAGTAGTTTTCATTTCTCTTATCTGATCAGGCTTCAAACTGACTTTCAGAGGGAGAAAAGTTTTTTTATATTGGGGAGAATTGTAACATAAATGACTTATTTTAAAGTTATTTTTCATTAATTTATATTCTTGATTTTTTTATGGGGGTTTCCCAGGAATTTTTGGAGAAAGGGGTGGTTACATCATGATTTGGGCCAAACCGTGAGCCCATTTCCAGATTTAAAAGAAAAATTTGTTTCTTTTATAACTCCTTCATTTTTTAACATTTTTCATACATTAAACTTCCCACTTGGCCTTCACTGACCCATTAAAACCACCATATAATTTTTTACCTATTAGTAACTCATAATCATGATGGATTTGAGGGATTTATTCAGGCATTGGGCCAACCCGTGAGCCCGTTTCCAGTTTTAAAAAAATAATTTAATTCTTTTATATATCATTCATTTTTAATATTTTTTGGTCATTATATATCTCAATTGAGACAAAAAACCCTAGGCTCACCCCCCATGTTCCATTTTACCACTTTGGAGCTCATCTTCATCAGGGATTAGGGTGAACTTCATCAAGGTTTCTCAAATCATCTAGATTTGAAAAGGTAATTTTTTTTCTTTTATAAATCATTATTCTTTTACTCTTTTCCCCCATTCCAGTTCCCAATTTAACTCCTCAAACTTATTATAACTTCCCTTTCAATTTTGGATGCTGATAGATTCAACTACTAGTGTATTTGGGAAGATTTCTTCAAAGTTTTTCAAGTAAGTGAGTTCCCTCTCTTATTCATCCCAGTTTCTTAAGGTTTCTTCCACTTATCTTGAAGTTACTAATGTACATAAAGTAGATATTCATGCCTAGGGTTTGATCTTGGGTTTCTTAGTCTAATCTTGTGGTTTTAGGTTTGTTTTAAATCCCTTGTGGTGCGGCGGTGGTGCGATTGAACTTTTTCACAAGGATTTGGTGTTTTTGACACACTTGGTTGGTGATTAAATGTGTAAGAACTACTAGATGAGTTAGAATTGCTTGATTTATATTTTTAGCACACTCATCCTTCATTTTTATTGCTACAAAAATTATTTTTGGTGGAATTTATTAAGCAATTGATTTTTATGTGCCATTTTTGTGTGGAAATGGGTGTTTTACATGTGTATTCCATGTTGTACCATTTAGGGCTGTTTTATAATTCATGTCAGGGTTTTATTAAAATGTTTTTTACTTAAAATTCTGGGTTGGGATAATTTTTTGTGCATTTTGTTTTCAAATAGGTCTTTTAGATGGATTTTAAGTGCAAAGTTTTTTATATAGAAATTCTAAGTGGTTTATTGAGATATACAATTGGTGAAAAGCATGTGTAGCTATTGTTTTGAATGTGTATGACCAGAACTAATGTTTTTATGTGAAATTGGAATTTGGTAACATGTGGAAATTTTTTGAGCACAAATGGGGAAACCTGAGTATCTAGGTGGGCGGGCGTGTACTAGTATGCTAGTGATCCAGAGTGGTTTTGTCCTTGTTTCACTTAGAAATTTTGACATTGAAAACACTAACAAAACTATCATGATGATGATTGGGGATCACTAGGTTATGGGTATGTTCCATACTAGTGGCTCATGCATGAGAACATATATTGTTATGGTTACTTCACACCGATATATGAGGTACATGGGGCCCAAAACTAACTAGTTCCTAGGGGTGTTCCCAAGATTAGTGCTCATTGGCTATTTGGTATTTATCATTGGATTATGGTGTGTTTGGATGGAAAATTTAGTATCTTACATGTTTTATTGAAATGTGTTCACTCTTTGAAATTTCCCTTTGAAGACAGTTTACTTTTAAAAGTTTCATTCTTTAGAAATCACCACCACCACTTCTTATTTATTAAAACTTGCATGCTTTTTATCTTGTAATGCTTACTATATAGAGTCTTTGGGTGGTATTCTATTGGGATTATTCTTATCACACCCCAACATTTTAGTTTATTTTTATTTTATTATTTTATAGCTTTGATTAACATCGTCGAGGGGCAGGTTGAGTGCGGGTCAATTTTTTTTTGACGTTTAACAATTTTAGTGGGTTTCAGACCCATTCGTGGTCATCAAACAATGGGCGGTAGCTGCGTGGTTGGCCTGGGTGCCCGTGAAAATGTCTAACAGTTGAAATGAATAAAGTTTTGTGTGAATAAGATGAGTTAAATGTTTAAAATGTAATAATAATAATATTATTGTGTAGAAAATAATATTGTTATTATTAAGATTGGTTAATAATATTTTTATTATTTTATTTTTTTGTTAATTTAATTATTAATAAATTTTTGTTGTTATTATTATTATTATTATTTTAATTATCATTATTATATTTATTGTCATTACTATTTTTATTATCATTCGCTATATTATTATTATTATTGTAATAATATCATTATATTTATAAAAAGGAAAAAAAGGTAAACCCTAGGCTACCCGTGGAGGTCCCCTATACCTTGCCTTCCCGCTGCTCCAGCCGCCGAACACCCTGCGCAGCGGCGCTGCGTGTAACGTCCCGATTCCAGAATCCACCCAGAGGCGCCCCATACCCGGCTGGTCACATGGCCTCAAGCACATTTCCCCGAACGCCAGAGGCTGTCGACTAGCAACGAGGGCCTTGGGTGTGATAGTGGGGAAACTATGCCCTCATTAGTAGAGTACACAATGGAAGTAAACAAACATGCAATAGCGGAAGTAGTAAATATCCAAAAACAGTAAACAACGGAATACTAAGATAACAAACAACTGGAGAAATGCATAATAAATGATGCATGATACATATGTCTAGGAAAATAGCTAAAAAAGTCATAATGTTGAATACAAACAATACTGAACCAAGTACAAAAGAAAAAGATAACATCTCCTCATAATCGCAAGCCTAGGCTTTGTCCCATGCTCTCCAACTCCATAGCAAGTCAAGTACCTGAAGTGGAAGGGCGCTTGACCTTATCTATACCTGAAACAATATAATCTGTTTGGGCCCAAAATCATAGACCAAACAGGGTGTGAGACTAAATATCATTAGGCAACCACTTGAAGATCTGTGCCTAACAGTCAGTGAATATATGGCAGGTAAAAGTACAAAAAGTAGTAAATAAGAACATGCTGAACATTAACAATCCACAGTTCCAATATCAAACAACAACTAACAAGCAGCTAAGAACAAATAGGTAACCCTCTGGGAAGTACTCTCATCCATCCCCTCTAGTCCTACCTAACAAGTACCAACAATCCTCTGGGCAGTACACTCAGCCTAGCCTCTCTGGTTTGGTCATATGAAAAATTATAAGACTCTCTAAGGAAGCTCACTTGGTCAATTCCCCTTATAGCCCCAAGGTCAAGGACTCTCTGAGGAAGCTCACTCAGTCAATTCCCCTTATAGCCCAGGTCATTCAAATACTCTCTGAGGAAGCTCACACAGTTAATTCTTCTTATAGTCTAAGGTAAGCATGAGAATTCAAACAAAAAAAAGACACTCTGAGGAAGCTCACACAGTCTATACCCTCATAGTCTAAAGTAGTCAAGGATTCTCTAAGGAAACTCACACAATCAATCCCCTTATAACCCAATGTAATCCTAGGCTCTCTGAGGAAGCTCCCACAGTCTATCCCCCTATAGCCTAATGCTCAATGTCTCTCTGAGGAATCTCACTCAGTCAATTCCCATTATAGTCTAATACACCAGGTTCTCACAACCCTGTGCAGGATAATGACATAGCAATGAAATACGCCCAAAGTAAACCTACAAAACTACTTGGATAAACAGTCTACAACATATCAAGCATGCCAGGATTCAAACTCTCCATCCTACAACAACAGATATGGAAAACATGCAAAGTAGCCAAACTAGCTAACATGACTAAACGGTCGTAAACAGAACATGCATAGTTAAACAATTCAAGGAATAAAAAAACAAAACTATCCTTATCCATTCAACCTCTACACAGGCATACAAGCATGGTAGGAAGACAACAGGGGTAAAATGGTAAACACACAACACCCCATTCAAGGTTATTGGTGTAAATTGCACATAATACACAAATAATTTGAACGGAAAGGTACAAAAAACCTACCTTGGCATTAGGTGATTGCTATACTATAACCTCAATGCTTGAATCGCCTTAGAACGTCATAGATCTATGAAAAAGTATAAAATGTTCAACCCATGATAACTTGGAAAATATGAGGAATTGGAAAATGATGCTCTGGAAGAAGGAAGAACTCATCGATGCGATTCCAACACAATCACTGGTGTTCGAATTAGAGGATGGACAGAGGCTCGGGGGATCGTCGAAGATCCATGGCCGTACGGGTTCTCTCGGATGAAGACAACCTAGAAGAAGTGAGTTCTGTCCATAAGACGTGACCCCAGTGCGTTTAATGAAAAAAAACAAAATACATGGAATGTACTTTTGGAGTACATGGTGTGTACTCTCCTTTTCTAGACTCCGCTTTAGATGGCCTCCATGTCACCCCTACATGGCCGTGTGTGTGACCATGACATGGCCAACACACGGCCTCCAGCGGCATCGCAGTACATGGTGTGTACTCATAAAGTACACGACGTGTACTTAGAAAATTTCCAGATTTTCCTCTTTTTCTCAAAAACAACCAGAAAAAGAAAAACATACCTAAAAAGAAGATCCGAGTTCTTACAAACTTTCCCCCTTAAAGAAATTCATCCTTGAATTTCTCTAGCACGGCATAGAAGAATAAACCCTGAACAACTCCGACCACTAAGCTCATACATCGGCCTCCCTCTCCCAAGTCTCATCCTGTACCCGCCTGTGCTGCTATAGCACTCGCACCAAGGGAACAGATCGGCCATGGAGAACCTTTGTACTGTGATCCAAAATCCGGATAGGATGCTCTTCAAATGACGCATCCAGTTCAAGCTCAACCTCCTCAGGTTGAATGACATGAGATGTGTCTGAAAAGTAACTTCGGAGTTAAGAGACGTGAAAAGCATCGTGCATAGCCCATTACCTCTGAGGTAACTGCAACCGATAGGCAACTGACCCAATTCTCTCTAACACCTCAAACGGCCTGATATACCTTGGTGAAAGCTTACCCTGTCTCTTGATCCTCTTGTGTCCCAACCTCAGTGTGACACACAAGAAAACCTGATCCCCGACCTCGAACTCTAGAGGTCGTCTCTACTAATCAGCATAAGACTTCTGTCGAGACTGTGTAGTAGCCATCCTCTTCCTAATCAAGTCTATCTGCTCTGTGGTCTCCTGAACAAGATGAGGTCCCAGCAAATCTGCCTCTCCTTCCTCCAGCCAGCATAAGGGTGATCGGAATGACCTACCGTACGAAGCCTCATAAGGTTCCATCTGAATAGTTGTTTGATAACTATTGTTGTAGGAAAACTCCACAAGAGGTATATGCTTCTCCCAAGAACCTCCAAAATCTAGAATGAAAGCTCGGAGCATGTCCTCAAGCACCTGAATCGTATGCTCAGACTGGTCATCAGTCTGGAGATGGTAAGCTATACTCAAAAGTACCTGTGTACCCAACTCCTTATGAATCCCTTGCCAGAACCGAGAAGTAAAACACGCATCCCTTTCTGAAACAATGGAGTGTGGAACTCAATGAAGATGTACAATATCTCGGATGTACAACCGTCCCATCTCATCAACACTATAGGTCTATTTGATCGGAAAGAAGTGAGAAACCTTTGTAAGTCTGTCAATGACAACCCAAACTGCATCATTCCCTCGAGGAAACCTTGTCAAATCGGCCACGAAGTCCATCACAACATCATTCCACTTCCACTCGGTAATGAGTAACTGCTGTAAAAGTCATGCTGGTCGCTGATGCTCCGCCTTCACTTGCTGACAAGTGGAACACCTCATGAGGAAACCAGTAACATCCCTCTTCATACTTAGCCACCAATATAGATGGTGTAGATCACGATACATCTTGGTGATGCCAGGATGAACTACCCAAACTGAGGAATGAAAGTCCTGCATCAGCTCCTCACGTATGTCTGCTGGCACCCATACGCATCCCTGGAAATGCAAGATCTCATCCTTGCCTATGGTCTATCTAGGAATAGAGTCCTCTCATGACACATTCTCCCTTAGGACTAGGACTTTAGAATCTGATAGCTGCCTCATTCGAACTCGATCCAGAAGAGTAGAGGTAACAACTACAGATGATAGAAAAGTCTACCCCTGTCTGTTGTGAACCTCCAAATTCATCTCAGAGAACAGATACATAAGCTTCCACTCACTGCTAGCCTCTTGAACTACCTGTATCTGAGTCCTTCTGCTCGACATGTCAGCCACTGCATTGCATTTCCCAGGCGTGTAGGCAAGCTCAAAGTCAAAGGACTGTAGGTACTCAACCCACCTCCACTGTCTCAAATTCAGATCACGCTGAGTGAAAATGTACTTGAGACTTTTGCAGTTAGTGAAGACCACAAAATGATATCCTAGAAGATAATGTCTCGAACAACGTAAGGCATGAACAACAGCTGCCAACTTCAGATCATGTGTCGGTTAGTTACTCTCGTGTGGCCTCAACTGCCGAGACCCATACGCAACGACTCCATCTCCCTACATAAGCACAGCTCCCAACCCAATACCTGATGCATTGCAGTAAACAGTATAGCTCTTACCCAGATCTGACAAGACTAATATCGGTGATGAAGTCAACCTCCCCTTCAGATCCTAAAAGACTGACTCACAAGAATCTGACCATAATAACTTCACACCCTTCTTAGTTAGGCCTGTCAGTGGTGCTTCTAAGCATGAAAAGTCCTTTATGAAGCGTCTGTAGTATCCATCCAGCCCTAGAAAACTCCACACCTCAAAGACGTTCTTCAGATTCTCCTAGGAAACTATTGCTCTGACTTTCTTTGGGTCTACTGACACTCCTGTCTCTGAGATAACATGACCCAAGAAGTGAATCCGGTCCATCCAAAAGTGGAATTTTGAGAGCTTAACATATAACTGATTCTCCCTTAGTGTACTCAAAACGATTTCAAGATGGGTATCATGGTTGTGTCGAGTGTGAGAGTACACCAAGATATCGTCCACGAAGATCACGATGAAGGAATCCAAGTATGGATGGAACACTCGGTTCATTAGCGCCATGAAAGCTTCCAGTGCGTTCATGAGACTAAACGACATAACCATATACTCGTATAGACCATACCTACTCCGAAAGGCTGTAAGAGGTATATCAGATGGTCTAATGCGCAACCGATGATAACCGGATCTCAAGTCAATCTTCAAGAACACTCGGTCTCCTCGAAGCTGATCAAAGAGATCATCAATCCTAGGAAAGGGATATCAGTTCTTGACCATCAACTGGTTCATCTTCTGATAATCCACACAAATCCCGAGGGTTCCATTTGTCTTCTTCGCAAACAGGATAGGCGAACCCCAAGGAGAAGTACTGGGTCAGATGACACCCTTTACCTGCAACTCCTCCAACTGCTTCTTGAGCTCCTACAACTCAGGTGTAGCTATCCTATAAGGAGTAATGGACACCGGTGCCACTCCTGACACAAGCTCAATAGAAAATTATACCTCAATATCCAGAGGAAAACCTAAAAAGTCCTCTGGAAAGACGTCCCTAAAACGATCCACCACTGGAGGGAAGTCTAACTGTGAAGTCCCCTGGTCATTTAGATATAGACTAGAAATCTGGGCCGTAACTCCTCCTAACCCATGATGCTCTGGTCCCGTTCTGCTCGCCCAGACATCCCACTCTCCCTTATGAAGAAAAGATCCACCCTCTAGTGATATGGAACTCACACTGTGGCGATAACAGTCGATGACTTCCTGGAAGGGAACTAGACAGTCCATTTCGAAAATGACATCATAGCTCGTCATCTCTAGGACATAGAGGTCCCATAAGAAGTGACATCCACCAACCTCTAGAGGGAACTCCTTGCACTGACATACTATATATGTCCTCATCTCCAATGGTGTGTCAAGCATCAAGATATCAGTAGAAGAAAAGATGCAGAGCCCAAGGCTCTCTACAACAACAACATAGATAAAGTTATAGGAAGCCCCTGTGTCGAAAAGAGCAGAAGATAAAATTGAGGCTACTAAAATCATACCTCGAACTATAGAAGGCCTGGGATCTTGCTCCTGCTGGGTTTTCTCCACTGCAAAGGTTTGGCCTACTCCGCATCCCTATGACCCTACCTGACCACTCTGAGCCGATCCACTCTGCTGTTGCTGAAAGACTGGCGACTGACCACCATGACCACAGACTCCAACTCAACCTGAATGGCCAGAAGAACTCCAGTTCCTAGATTAGTGAGAAACTGATGGTGATTCTCCTGAACATGGGGTCATAGAAGAACCCCTGTCACTAGCTGCTGGTGAGAATAACTGACAAAATCACTGAAGATGACCCATCTTGCTGCCAGATCAAAACTCCATCAGGTCTCTCGGGCAACATGGCCTTGTATGCCCGCTCCTCCCGCACTGGTAGCACACCACGTGGCTACCAGAAGGTGCATCCCGCCTACTCTGATCTCCCCATGCAGTCTCCCTGTGGTGCTTCCTACTATCAGATGAAGGAATACTAACTCTGGATGCCGTACCGCCCTGGATCATAGCTCCAGAATCCCTCAGATTGCACTCCGTAATCAGCGCCTGGTTGATAATGGAGGATATCGAAGTCAACCTAAAGATGTTCACCTATGATCGAATGTCATGCCTCAGACCATCCTCAAACTTCAGTGCAAGGACCAAATCATCCCCTCCTTGAATAGGCATAAAACACTACAGCTCTGTGAAGCGAGAGAAATACTTCATCATAGAAAGGGTACCCTGTTTTAGGCTCATGAACTCCTGGGCTCGATCGGCCCTCAAGGTCTCCGGGTAGAAGTAATCGTAAAAGATATGATGGAACTTCTCCCAAGCCATATTCTGGTGGCGTTCCACCTGAGAGATGACATCCCACCACCTCTTGGAGGAGTCTTGGAGCATATAGGTTGTGAGATTCACCTTCCTCTCTGGTGGCACCTTGAGATGCTCGAAGATCATTAGCATGGCATCAAGCCATGACTTTGTAGTCTCTGGTCCTCCTTCACCTGAGAAGGTGGGAGGCTACTACTGCTGGAAAACCCGCATCAAATCTTCCATCAACAGTGCAAGAGGCGGCACTCCCTAGAAGGTCTGCATCATCCTCAGAAAACCCTCCCTAAATTGTGCATCGACACCTGCAACTGGTATAACTACTGGTTCCAAGGATGGAACAACTGGAGGATCTACAAGAAGTCCCTGATCATCCATATCAGGCGTCTAATCACTACCCTGCAACTGGCGGTCAACCGAAGGATGTCTATGTGGCATGACTCTGCAAGGTCAAGCACACAACTTAGATCAAGGTTATCAAGGACTGAAAACAAGGAGTGTAAGAATGTAATAGGAGAAAGAAAGCATTCAAGTTTTACAAAACATGACTACACGATGTGTACATTTCCTATACGGCGTGTTCCCTTAAGTCATTTACATGGGAGTGTACTCCTACCTAAATTGGTCGTGTAACACCCCAAACACACGGCGTGTTGTCTTAACACACGATGTGTACTTGAATCCTATTCCCCTACCTGAGTCCTTCTACATGGTTAAGCCACACAGCTTTCCTAAGACAAGACTACACGGTGTGTTCACGGTAAACACGACGTGTACTAGACAAGCTTCACCTGGCCCGTGTTGTTAGTGACACAGCCTGACAAACGGCTCACACTAAACGGCGTGTTCTGAATGGACGTGATGTGTTCGTGAAGGGATAATACTAACCCGTGTTGTTCATGACACGACCGGGTACCTAGGTCAGACTACACGGCGTGTTCAACGCGGACATGACGTGTATAGATTAAGGTCTTATCCATCCATGTTTTTGTTTACACGAGCAGACACAGGGTCAACATGACACGACGTGTTCCCACCGGACCTTTCCAATCCCATGTCTCTGCCCACACAGCCTACGACACGGTCAGAGACTACATGGAG
Organism: Viscum album; assembly: GCA_963277665.1. Lineage (NCBI taxonomy): Eukaryota > Viridiplantae > Streptophyta > Magnoliopsida > Santalales > Viscaceae > Viscum > Viscum album. The sequence continues at coordinate 824,710,244 of OY728129.1, forward strand.
TGTATATAATGTACACGGCGTGTACTTAAGAAAAATAGTTTCTTCCCAAACAGAAGAACACATGGTGTGTACTTAACACTACACAGCTTGTATTCTGGATTTTTCTGGATAGTAAGCCTCAGAAACTAATTTGGAACCCAGAAAACACTGAAACGAACACTGAAAGTTCCAAATTTCGATTCGTGAGGGCCCATACTCCCCACGAATCAAAGTATGGAATCTTATACATGTTATAACAGGGAAAACAGAGAAATGATCCACCAAATTCTGGTCCACGAGGGCCCATAACACCTCAAGAACCAAAGTTTGGCGTCCATTCAAGCAAAACTTTACCCAAAACAACACCCAATCAAACAACATGTATTCTTATCAAGGCATCTATCACAACAACATGCATATTCTACAAAATATCTATCACAATAACATGAAATCGCTAATGCATCCTAGATGACAAGGTAAGAATGCATGACATGTGATTTCTAGCAAGTGCCTATATGATACATGAGATGGAATACCCTCATATCATCAGGTTGCGATAGAAATAAATCCTCAATAAATTCAATAGGAATAACACAAAACATGTGATTCACCCAATAGTGAAAATCAGATCAATCATAAACTTGAAAAACCAGAAGAAATTACAATAAATGAGGTAGATTAGCTTTTCCCTGTACACGGGTTAACTATTCCCAGGCACAACTTATTACTAAGTACCTATTCCTTCATATCCCTAGATAAAGGCCCCAAATAGTAAACCAAGAGAAAAGAACCCTCTAATACCACTTTGTAACATCCCAGTTCTAGAAGCCACCTAGAGGCGCCCTGTACCCGGTTGGTCACATGGCCTCAAGCGCATTTCCCTGAACGCTAGAGGCTGCTGACTAGCAGTGAGGGCCTTGGGTGTGATAGTGGGGAAACTATGCCCTCATTGGAAGAGTAAATAATGGAAGTAAACAAACATGCAATAACAGAAGTAGTAAATATCCAACAATAGTAAACAACGGAAGACTAAGATAATAAACAACTAGAGCAATGTATAATAAATGATGCATGATATATATGTCTAGGAAAATAGCTAAACAAGTCATAATGATGATTAAAAATAGTATTGAACCAAGTATAAAAGAAAAAGATAACAGCTGCTCAACATTGCAAGCCTAGGCTTGGTTCCATGCTCTCCAGCTCCATAGAAAGTCAAGTACCTGAAGTGGAAGGGCGCTTTCTCTTATATATACCTACAACAATATAATCTGTTTGGGCCCAAAAGCATGGCCCAAACAGGGTGTGAGACTAAATCTCAGTAGGAAACCACCCGAAGATCTGCGCCTAATAGTCAGTGAATATATGGTAGGTAAAAGTACAGAAAGCAGTAAACAGGAACATTCTGAATAGTAACAATCCATAGTTCCAATATCAAGCAACAACTAACAAGCAGCTAAGCACAAACAGGTAACCCTCTGGGAAGTACTGTCAGCCATCCCCTCTGGTCATACCTAACAAGTACCAACAATCCTCTGGGTAGTACACTCAACCTATCCTCTCTGGTTTGGTCATACGAAAAATAATAAGACTCTTTGAGGAAGCTCACTCGGTCAATTCCCCTTATAGTCTAAGGTAGTCAGGGACTATCTGAGGAAACTCATTCAGTAAATTCCCATTATAGCCCCAAGGTGAAGGACTCTTTGAGGAAGATCACTCGATCAATTCCCCTTATATCCCAAGTCATTCAAAGACTCTCCGAGGAAGCTCACACAGTCAATTCCTCTTATAGTCTAAGGTAAGCATGATAATTCAAAGAAAAACAAAGACTCTATGAGGAAGCTCACATGATCTATCCCCTTATAGTCTAAAGAAGTCAAGGAATCTCTGAGGAAACTCACACAGTCAATCCCCTTATAACCCAATGTAATCCTAGGTTCTCTGAGGAAACTCACACAGTCTATCCCCCAATAGCCTAATGCTCAAAGACTCTTCGAGGAAGCTCACTCGGTCAATTCCCCTTATAGTCTACTACACCCGATTCTCACAACCCTGTGTAGGATAATGAAATAGTAATGAAATAAGGCCAAAGTAAACCTACAGAACTACTTGGATAAACATTCTACAACATATCAAGCATATCAGGATTCAAACTCTCCATCCTACAACAACAGATATGGAAAACTGGAAAAGTAGCCAAACTAGCTAACATGACCAAACGGTCATAAACAAAACATGCATGGGAAAAACATTCAAGGCATAGAAAAACAACCCTATTCTTATCCATTCAACCTCTACATAGGCATACAAGTATGGAATGAAGAAAACAGGGGTAAAATGGTAAACATGCAACACCATGTTCAAGGGTATTGGTGGAAATTGCACATAATACTCAAAGAATTTGAACGGAAAGGCACAAACCACCTAACTTGGAATAAGGTGATCAATATACTTAAACCTCAATGCTTGAATCACATTAGAACATCGTAGATCTATGAAAACATATAAAATGTTCAACCCACGATAACTTGGAAAAGAGGAGGAATTGGAAAACGATGCTCTAGAAGAAGGAAGAACTCACTGATGCGATTCCAACGCAATCACTGGTGTTCGAATCGGAGGAAGGACGAAGGCTCGGGGGATCATCGAAGATTCGCGGCCATACAGGTTCTCTCGGATGAAGACAACCTAGAAGAAGTGAGTTCTGTTCGTAAGACGTGACCCCGATGCGTTTAATGAAAAAAAACAAAATACACGGCGTGTACTCTCTTTTTCCGTACTCCACTTTAGACGGCCTCTATGTCACCCCTACATGGCCATGTGTGTGTCCATGACACGGCCAAAACACAGCCTCTAACAACATCACAATACACAACATGTAATCATAAAGTACACGACGTGTACTTCAAAAATTTCTAGATTTTCCTCTTTTTCTCAAAAACGACAAGAAAAGGAAAAACATACCTGAAAAGAAGATCTGGGTTCTTACACTGCGCTTCAACCCCGCCACCCTCACCTTCTCCATCCCAGCCTCCGCACTCCAGCGCTCCGGTGCATGGCGCCCCTCTCCCTCCCTGGTTCTGCGCTGAGCATCCCATGTCTAGGACCCGACCTTAGCCTCTCTCCCTCGACTTCGGCCCTCCTCAGCACTGGACCTCCGTTCACCCTTTCCTCACACCGCATCTGCCCTCCAGGACCCTACCTCAACCTCTTTCCACGACACTCTCGACATACTACCCTTCGGACCTCCGCCTCCAACCTCACCACACCATTAAATCCGCATCACACTCACCCCATCCGACCTCACCCAACTGGCCTCTGCTCTCCCTCTTCCGAGATCCCCCCACCTTGCCCTATGTTTTCTACTGCCACACTGCCTCCTTGCTGGCTGTTCCCCTGCCGACCAACCCCAGAGACCATCGCCTCTTGCTCCCTCCGCATTTCTAGGCCCTCTCTTGGTGCCCTCACACTTTCCTAGCGCCTTTCCCTCACAGTCCAGCCATTGTCCAGCCTCCGGCCACACACCCTTTGACCACAGCCTCCCTTTTCAGCCAGTGCTGCCCCTACCAGCGGCCCTCCACCCTTGACGACCACTTTTCTGGCTAGCGACAAACCTGCCAGACCTTCTTTAAACCACCTCATAGCTCCGACCAGTGGGTGACCTCCTTTCAGGCATCTTCTGACCCGTTGCATGCCCTCCGACCGGCCGCATGCCCTTCCCAGTCACGCCCCCTGCCAAAGACCTTTCCAATGCCCTACAACCCTTCGCCATCCTTTCGAGGTAGAAGGAATATCCCTGTCGTCTCTCGTGACAACTTCACTCGTGCAACCAGCCACACGCGCCTTGTTCACAACTAGGCACGCCAACACCTTCCACTGAAGGCGAGTGGTTTAGATTCATGCTATTTCACCTATACCAGTATCAAGGCATTTTTTGCGTTGTTTATTCATTGGATTATTTTAATTTAGTGTTTCTGTTATTTTAGATGCTTTTCATTTGTTTCTTCATGTTGGTGAGGTAAACCTACGATGCCGCAGTCATCGACTCATGGGTACTTATGCGCAAGTGTGATGCGAGTCGCGTCATCATGATTGAGCTGCGAGTCGAGGTAGGATCCCTTTGCACTTTCTTCCTTTAAGTATTGAAGTACGTTGATTGATTGTCTTTTTAAGTGATTAAATATTAATTAATTATTTTAGTATGTGATGCAATTAAATTAGTTTGGTGTAAATTTAGTTTTTAAAATAATTTAGTTGCGTTCGACGTTTTGTACCCTGTTTAGGTGAATTAGCATAGTGTGCACAACAATTTTGTTTGAACATGTGGTCTGTATCTGATGGGTTTTTTCAAGAAAAGGATTAATTAGTCCTGTTGTCCCTTGATCGCAGTTTGAAATTTTTAAAATCAATTAACTTGTACTGAAGTTGTTTCAATAAGTTTTCAAACATCAATCATATATTTTTAACACCCTTAATTAGATTAATATGGTGCTTTTATATTTTTAGAACATGTTAAAAATGGGTTTTGAAATGGTTCTTTTTTTTTCTGCCTGTGTGAGTTTAAGCTTAAGATGTTCGATAAAATTTTTTGTTTGAAATTATGGTTCGTTCAGTGTTTTGTAACTAGTGTTTTGGTTTTACATATATAAGATTGCGGTATTCAAATGCTCCTTGACCTATGAAAATATATTTTTAAATTTAAATGGTAATGGGTATTTTAAAATTATTTTATAAATGGTTTAAATTATTTATTGAATTATATAAGTGGCGCATGTTTTGTTTTGGTATATCACGGGTGTGCGTTTGATCAAAAGATGGGGGTTTGACTTGGTTTTGTGTGTATAAATCCACGGTATACCTATCAAAATAGTTTTATAAATTTTTAAATATTTTATTAAAAAATGTGGATGCCGTGAGTCTAGTTTTAAAAATGCGTTGAGCCACGCATGCCTTTAAGTGCATATTTTAACGTATCATGCGTTTTGTCAGGTTTTGCACTATAGGAATTTTCTTGAAATGTACCATTGGATTTTTAAAATGATTAGTGAATTATTATGATGTGGTGTGGTTTTTGTAAACACGTTGCGAATCTCAAAGTGGTGTTTTAAGTCTTCAAATGGGTTTTAAAGGTGTGTTTTGTTCAGAATTGGTTATTCTTGTGAAATGAATTATTTGGGTAAACTTTGTGAATCTAAAGGCCCATTTTTAATTTTTAATGGCTCTTTGGAAAACCCCTCCTGGGTTAGGTCTCCTACCTAGTTTGTTGATTGTGATTTGGGAGGGTCCTCGGCATGAGATTTCTCGTGTATGATAATTAATTTAAGGAAGAGGACTAACCTTGAGGTGGTCGGGGTGGTGCCGGTCTATACAGTGTGTGTAGTGATATTCATACATACATACATACATACATATATATATATATATATATATATATGTGGATTGTTGTTTAAATTGCATGGAACACCCCCTTGTGAAATATACATGAGATTCTAGTATAGCAAAGAGGTTTACTGAGAATGGTTGCTTCACTAGTTAGGGTATGTACTGCTAGCGCCCATAGTAGGGGGATGTTTTGTTTTTATTACTATGGGTTTGGGCCACTCAACTAGGACAGGTAGGGTGACAGTTGGGAGTTAGGGCGTTATGACTTCATTGAGCAGGGAATGCCTTTAGGATGAGTCACATGTATAGTATGTTCTGGTCTTCCTCTGAGTTCCTAGGTGTTCTCGTGTTCCTCCAACACTTATACCCTTAATGCTATTACCCTCACTATGTGGATCCATAAACTCATGCTTGGTTTTGATGTTCTTTTTGGTAAATTGTGAACTTGGGTTTATGTTTAAAAATATTTTCAAGAAAAAGTGTTTTGGAAAGAATAAACATCCTTCTCTTTACTCAGAGTTAGCAAAATAAGTCTTTACTACCTTTCTTTGTTTTCTTTTTCTTCTCCCCTTTATCCTTATTTCAAATTAAGAGGGTTATGGGTTATGCATGTTTGTTTGTAAAATAAAGAGTATGAAAAACTCTACATTTATATTTTCAGTTCAAACCAGTTAATCAATGTTTTCTTTATTTAAAGGTTGTGCATTGGGAATAGTGTTGGAGTTGGTGGTCTAGAACCAACTAATTTGTACTTTATTCATTAAATAAAAGCCTTATCACATCTTTATTGTTCTTCTGCGTGACAATGCATGTGATAATGTCCTAAGGACAGCTGTTTCATTAATGAGTCATAGCGGATCCCTGCTATGATGAGAACCCGGATGTGACATAACACTGTTCTTGAATATATGTTCTATGGACGGATGATATTATTTGAGGGACACAAATAATACAGGCCATTAGGGGTGAGGACTCATAAAACTTTGAGGCACCTTCTCATGGTGTGCGCCCTTGGTAATATCTAGGAGGATATTATGAGAACGAGACCCGCCAATAGGAAATCCACATTTCATAGTGTCATTGGATGTTCCTATCTGTGGATGTGTGTATTGGTCCTTAGACTTTAAGATTATTATTAATGGGTATTACAACTTGCGCACATAGATGTATTGATGAAAACTGTGATGACACACTATTCGCAGTGAGGTAGGATACGTTGGGTGCATCACGAGTAATACTGCATTAATAGATAATGCGAGAAAGGATTTGTCCCTTCTGTTCCATAATAGAAGTAGATATCTCAGGCCCTTTGATGGAATTGATATAGCCTAAATAAATCCATGGCCATGGTAAGGTATGGTAGAGTTCAATTTCGGGAAGTCAAAGAAAGAATAATCAAGCACATGGGTTGATGGCACTAGCATGCAACCCGCTTGATTTGAGATATTGATACAAAGGGATTATATTACATGGTAAGCGTTCGTAGGAGGTGAAACGTCATTGCGGCGTTAACTTCTTTCTCTATGGGTGCCTTGGTGTGTTGCTAGATGCTAACCTTGGACTTTGGGCAGGCTCCGCCTAATGCCACTAAGAAAGAGGCCTAGAGGGTCACACACTAAGTGTGTCCATGTATCTTAGTTAAATATTAATTTAACAAGTTGAATAAATATTATTACCGATTGTGGTTTAATAATTATTCAAGGATGTATGATCACATTTATTTGGACACTAGTTATTCGAGAGAATATATTGTGGGTGAAATAATATATATTTATTAGCGAGTAATGCAGTTACATTTATAAATAATCATTACTCAAGGTCTAATAAATATGGTGGCGGAAAATAAATAAAACCGAAAAAATAAAATTACACACCGTGTATATTTATACATGCCGTGTAGTTTATTTTTTGGGATTCGTGAGAAAATATTGTTTATTTAATTAAATGATATTAAATGTAATACGTTGGACGCATGTCAAGTAATAATGATGGTCAACTGTCATTATTAAGACATGGGGTATTACTAAGAATTAAATGAAATGATTAAATGCTTATGAGCAATTAATTTATTTTATTATTCTATGTATTATAAATCCTAATTACATTATTCTCAAAAAGGTTAGCCATTTTGGTTGTACAAAACGGATTGGAAATACTCTCAAGCCAAGAGAGAATTCCCTTTCCACCAAGAACACTTTCAAGTTACGAAAGAAAGATCCTCCACCGGATCAAGGCGATCGAAGACGGACATCACAAGCAAAGGATCTTCTGCGCTAGCACCTGGAGTTCCCTTCGGCGATGTCTAGAGATACGTGGCACACATGTGGATCACCGCTAGAGGAATCCTACACTTGGATTCTCCGACGCAACGACGGATCATAGGATCGTGACCGGAGACACCAACGAAGAAAGAATTCCATCGAGGTAATTATTATGAATTAATTAAATTAATTATAACCAACATATGAAGATCCTATCTCAAGGGTTCTGGGACTCTTCTTTTCTTTTTTTTTCTTCGTTCTATTCCAAAGATCCGACATTTTATATCATGACGGATCTTGGATTGAACGTCGTTTAATGCTAAAATTAAAGTTGGGCAAACCCACCAACGCACTTCCTCTGCGCCCGAAACCTACAAGTGGTATCAGAGGGGTCATATCATTGATTATAATTATTTAGTTTTTCGTTGGTAATTTACGCATTTAATAATTTAGTTATTTCAATTCAAGTTTAATCATTCTGGAAATCTGAATATCGAGATCTATTCCTCCTCCCTCGTTTCTCGTTCACCTCACAAAAACGAATTTTTCTTTTAATTTTGATTAAAATAAAATAGAGGAACTCATCCGGTGGAGCCAAAAGTTTCTGGCCATATAACACCAGAATACACGACGTGTATTCGGAAGTACACGCCGTGTAGTCTAGGTTCAATGCATTGACTGATCCACCAAATCTGGCCGTGTATTGGATTTTTTTTTCTAAGAATTTAAGACACCGTGTGTTGACCAGAAACATGTGGCACACGGTTTCCAGAATACATGCCATGTGGTCCAATGAACACGGAATGTAGTCCCTTCAGGTTAGGGTTGGGTCATGTACTCCGTACACGGTGTGCCCCGTTGGAAACTGTGTAACGCAGAAACTACACGGCGTGTGTCCCACTGTACACGCCGTGTACTCCGAAAATTTCTGAAGTACATTTACATGCCATGTCCCCAGGCATGTACTTCAGATGGACGGTGAAGAAAAGTACATGCCATGTAGTCGGAACTACACGCTGTGTACTCACCCAAATTACGCAGATTTATTAAAATTTAATTATTATATTATACAAACCCTTGATACGTGTACCATAGTGCAGGCGTAAAGCTGAGGCACAACAAGTGATAGGTGTTTTATATATGTGTTTAATTTAACATCTGCGTAATAAATGGGAATTCACCGGGTTGCCTCCAAGGTACAAGTTACGTACAAGGATAATTTTAAATGAATTTATTTGTTTAAAATTATGATGGATGAGAATCTCAAGGAAATTTAGAAAAGGAATTTAAGATAAAAGGATTGATTAATTAAATATAATTAATTAATTCAAGCGTGATTTATCTTAAACAAGAACGATTAAAGAATTTAATGCTAGTTTTATTTATGCATAAATATCATTGCATGTGTGGATGATCATGAGCAAGACCAAGACCTTTGTATGTGAATGGTTTCTTTTTAATTTATTTATTTAAATTAAATTTATTGGCCTACAAGCCATCTCCACATTAATATGCAGGGCTTGCGTGCCCAAGGATTATTTTATATAAAACCCCCCTTTTTACCCCTCACCTACATGTGAGATAAATGCATATATAATGGATGGATCTCCCAAGCTAGTGGAGGAGGCTCAAGTCAGGAGACGAGGTGAAACCAATCCAAGGAGATACAAAGGTGGACAGGTGGAAAGCTGTAAACACGAACCCGCAAGGTTCAAGGTGTTTCTCCCCTAGGTCTTGGCTTAGTTTATCAACCGTTAGATAAACTAACCAATAGAACAAGCTCATGATCATACCATTTATTTTATTTCTGTCAGTTTCATGGTTTATTTATTGTGGGTGTGTTGTCACGATCACACAATTAATGAATATAACAAGCATGCAAGATGGAACTAAAATAAAAACTGGTTTATACGTAAATATTATCTTAGACATGGTTAATCACTTAAGTATATCTCAATTAATATTAACAAGAATGTAATCAAAGATAATAAAATGGAAATTTACGTGTAAGGATAAAATCCCTCAAAATAAATATTAAGTCGGTATAGCCTTCCATAATCTTGGTTAGAATCGAACCATAGTTCAAAGTGCTTGACCAACCCTAGTTAGGGTGCTTTCAATTATCGGGGAATTCTAATTCAAGGTTTTGGGTTGACTTGACTTGGTTCGCATCAAGGTTTGACTGCCACAACAGGACTTGGTGTGACCAAGAGGCAAAGGTTGAGGAAATCCAAAATAAAAAGGATTTCAGGATTGGGGAGTCCACTCAACGGATCAAGGAGCTGTGAGTTAATGAAATTGGCATTTGGAATTCCTACCTAAAACCCTTCAAGTTGCTTGACCAACCCTAGTTGGGGTAATGTGAAGGGCAATATGGATCCTTGACACTAGAATATTCACGCAACAGAATATTTTGGAGTCAATGGTGAGGGCTATTGGATTTTGATAAAATAGTGGGAGACTAATAAGTATTAATTTATTTATTTGTCTCAATTTTTTCAATAAAGTACTAAACCTTTTCTCATCTTAATTTGTAGAAACGACAAGAAAATGACTTCAAACATATCATTGCGCACCATACTTGAGAAGGAAAACCTTCTCACTGGCACCAATTTCCAAGAGTGGCAGAGGCGTTTACGCGTCGTCCTTCGCCACTAAAGGAAATTGTATGTGCTGGAAGAGTCTATTCCAGTTGTGCCTGGGAAAGAGGCTAGTGATGAGGAATTATCTCTCTACATGAAACACATGGATTATGCCACAGATGTACAGTGTTTCATGCTATCGGCCATGTCTAATGATCTCTTGAAGCAACATGAAAACATGGACGCGTATAGCATGATGTCTCACCTTAAGGATCTCTACCAAGAGAAGGCGAGACAGGAGAGGTATAAGATCTCCAATGATTTGTTCACCACGAAGCTTGGAGAGTCTGCGCCAGCTGGGCCTCATGTAGTCAAGCTTATTGGCTACGTTGAATGCCTGGACATATTAGGGATTAAATTCCCGGATGAGTTGCGTACAGATCTCATCCTATCATCACTGCCCAAGACCTTCTCTAGCTTCATTGTCAACTATAATATGAGCGGCAATGAGAAGAGTCTATTGGATCTTTTGACCTTGATTTTCCAGGTAGATAAGGACATGGGGTGTGACAAACCCGCGGTCCTTATGGTGAACAAGAAAAGGAAGGACAAGGAAAAAGGGCCAAAGACTTATAAACATTCTGAAGCCCTCGAGCACCGTCCCTCCAAGAAGGGGAAGATCCAGAGGTAGGGAAAGGAATGGGAGGTAGTGTGTTTTGCATGTGGCAAGCAGGGCCACTAGAAGAGGAACTACACCCAGAAGCATGAGGACGCTAAAGGTGCGTTCGTTATCGAGTGCAATCTTTCTATTTCTACACATTGGGTATTAGATACAGCTTGTGGGTCTCACATCTGTATTCAAATGTAGGAAACAAGTAGATTTAGAAAGATCGCCAGAGGAGAGGTGGATCTTCGAGCTGCCAATGGCGCAAGGCTGGCTGCATTAGCTATTGGCGACTACCACCTCTCATTTCCGACTGGGATGATTTTGGTTTTACATAACTGTTATTTTGTGCCTAGTGTTACCAAGAACATAATTTCTGTATCTTGTTTAGATATGGATGGATTTGTTTTCAAGTTTGGAAATAAGGGTTGTCTCTTTTATAAGAACAACGTATGTTATGGTATGGCACATTTGAATAATGGTTTGTATGTATTGAATTACGAAAACCAATTGTTGGCAATTGATAACGAAACAAACTCACATGACTCATACATCACCAAGTTGTGGCATCACCGCCTTGGTCATGTAAACGAGAAGCACTTGAAAAAGATCTGTCAAGATGGATATTTAGACTCTACTGAGCTAAAAACACTTGATAGATGTCACGCTTGTTTACAAGGAAAAATGACCAAGCCGCCTTTTGGTGGACAAGGTGAAAGGGCCACAGAGCTTCTAGGATTGGTACACACAGATGTGTGTGGACCATTTCCAGTAGAAGCTAGAGGTGGATATTCTTACTTCATTACTTTTACTGATGATTTGAGTAGATATGGCTATGTCTACTTAATTAGGTATAAGTCAGATTCCTTAGAGAAATTTAAGGAATTCAAGAATGAAGTAGAGAATCAGCTTGGTAAGAAGATAAAGAATCTTCAATCGGATCGAGGTGGAGAATATCTGAACCAAGAGTTCATCGATCTTCTACAGGAGTATGGGATTCTATCTCAGCTCACTCCTCCTTATACACCACAGTGGAATGATGTTAGTGAAAGGAGGAACCACACCTTTTTGGAAATGGTGAGGTCGATGATGAGTCATGCAGATCTTCCATTATCCTTTTGGGGATATGCATTACAAACTACAGCATACACATTAAACCGAGTACCAACTAAGACGGCAAATGGAATTCCATCCAAGTTATGGAATGGAAGGAAACCCACTTTGTCACACACACGCGTATGGGGATGCGAGGCGTTTGTTAAGGCCTTCTCAGGCAACAAACTAGCACCCCGGGGCACGAAGTGTATCTTTATAGGATATCCTAAGGAAACGAAAGGATATTACCTATATAACCCTCAAGACAAGAAAGTGACTATCGCTAGACAATCCATCTTTCTTGAGAGGGAGCACATCCTCAAGAAGGATAGTGGGAGCAAGATTGACTTCGACGAAGTTGATGCTCAAGATACACAGGAGTTGGTACAGGAACAAGTTCCACAGGTCCCCGTGGAAGAGGTTCCGGAAACACAAGTACTGCGTAGGAGTTCAAGAGAGGTAAGGGAACCAGAGAGATTTGGTTTCCTAGTCATCGAGGATGGTGAATAATTATTGTTGGACAATGATGAACCTCTCTCCTATAAGGAAGCAGTAGAAAGCTCAGAAGATGCAAGATGTCTAGAAGCTATGAATTTTGAGATGGATTCCATGTATCAAAACCAAGTTTGGGTTCTGGTCGATGAGCCAGTTGATGTAAAGCCTGTTGGATGCAAATGGGTATTCAAAAGAAAGCTGTACATGGAAGGTCAAGTTAGCACCTATAAAGCAAGGCTAGTAGCTAAAGGATTCAGACAGCGTCAAGGAATTGACTATGATGAAACCTTATCGCCAGTTTCCATGTTTAAATCCATAAGAATCTTACTTTCCATACCAGATTACCATAACTACGAGATTTGGCAGATGGATGTCAAAACAGCATTCCTTAACGGGAACCTTCAAGAAGATGTCCATATGACACAACCAGAAGGGTTTGTGACACCCGGTGAAGCCAAATGGGTTTGAAAGTTGCAGAAATCCATTTATGGATTGAAGAAAGCATCCAGGTCATGGAATATTCGATTTGATGAAGCCATAAAGGAATTTGGTTTTATTAAGAATGAATGTGAGACATGTGTTTATAAGCTGTTTAATGGGAATGCAGTGATCATCCTAATGGTATATGTTGATGACATATTGCTTATTGGAAAAGACGTACTAGCCTTACAGTCAGTTAAGGACTGGTTGAACAAGTGTTTCTCCATGAAGGACTTAGGAGAAGCAGTCTACATTATAGGGATCAAGATCATTCGTGACAGATCCAAGAGGCTACTTGGACTAAGTCAGGGTACATACATTGACCAGATACTAAAGAGATTTAGTATGGAAAAATCCAAGAGGGGATTGGTTCTAGTGTCACATGGCTTACATCTTTCTAAGAAAATGTGTCCCCAGACACAACAGGAGAAAGATAGGATGATCAAGATCCAATATGCTTCGACTATAGGATCCATCATGTATTCCATGTTATGTACCAAGCTTGATGTTGCCTATGCACTGAGCATGGTAGGCATATATCAAGAAGATCCAGGAGAACAACATTGGACTGCTGTTAAGACTATCCTTAAGTATCTGAGAAGAACTAAGGATATGTTCCTGGTGTATGGAGGAGACGAGGAGCTTGTCATCAAAGGGTATGCTGATGTTGGTTTTCAAACAGATCAGAATGATCTGAAGTCGCAATCTGGATATGTTTTCTGTCTCAATAGAGGAGCTGTGAGCTGGAAGAGTTCAAAGCAGCCAGTTGTCGCCGATTCTACAACGGAGTCCGAGTATATAGCGGCTTCTGATGCAGCCAAGGAAGCCGTCTGGATTCAGAACTTTTTCTAGGAGATTGATGTGGTGCCTAGTAGTAAAGATCCCATTACATTATATTGTGATAATACTGTAGTGGTGGCTCTTGCAACAGAACCAAGGTCACATCAACGGACAAAGCACATACTTCGGAAGTATCACCTCTTGAGGGATTTCTATCAAAGGGGTGAAGTTGCAGTGAGTAGAGTGTCCATGGAAGAGAACGTGGAAGACCCCATGACTAAAGGCCTATCTCAGCAGAAGCATGAATATCATGTGAGAGCTAGAGGGTTAAAGGTTGTTAGCAGTTGGCTCTAGTCTAAGTGGGAGTCTGTTGGATTTGGTGGTCTAGAACCAACTACTTTTTACTTTATTCATTAAATAAAAGACTTATCACATCTTGATTGTTCTTCTACGTGACAATGCATGTGATAATGTCGTAAGGATAACTATTGCATTAATGGGTCATAGCGGATCCCTGCTATGATGAGAACCCGAAAGTTCCATAATACTGTTCTTGAATATATGTTCTATGGCCAGATGATATTATTTGAGGGACACAAATAATACAGGTCATTAGGGGTGAGGACTCATAAAACTTTGAGGCACCTTCTCATGGTGTGCACCCTTGGTAATATCCAGGAGGATATTATGATAATGAGACCCGTCAGTAGAAAATCCACATTTCATAGTGTCATTGGATGTTCCTATCTGCGGACGTGTGTATTTGTCCTTAGACTTTAAGATTATTATTAATGGGTATTACAACTCGTGCACTTAGATGTATTGATGCAAACTATGACGACACACTGTTCACAGCGAGGTAGGATACATTGGGTGCGTCACAAGTAATACTGCATTAATAGATAATGCGAGAAAGGATTTGTCCCTTCTGTTCCATAACGGAAGTAGATATCTCAGGCCCTTTGATGGAATTGATATAGCCTAAATAAATCCATGGCCATGGTAAGGTATGGGAGATTTCAATTCCAGGAAGTCAAAGAAAGAATAATCAAGCACATGGGTTGATGGCACTAGCATGAAACCCGATTGATTGGAGATATCGAGACAAAGGGATTATATTACACGATAAGCATTCGTAGGAGGTGACATGTCATTGCGGCATTAACTTCTTTCTCTATGGGTTCCTTGGTGTGTTGCTAGACGCTAACCTTGGACTTTGGGCAGGCTCCGCCTAATGCCACTGAGAAAGAGGCCTAGAGGGCCACACACTAAGTGTGTCCATGTATCTCAGTTAAATATTAATTTAAAAAGTTGAATAAAGATTATTCCCGATTTTGGTTTAATAATTATTCAAGGATATATGATTGCATTTATTTCGACACTAGTTATTTGAGAGAATATATTGTGGGTGAAATAATATATATTTATTAGTGAGTAATGCAGTTACATTTATAAATAGTCATTACTCAAGGTCTAATAAATATGGTGGAGGAAAATAAATAAAACTGAAAAAATAAAAGTACACGCCGTGTATATTTATACATGCCGTGTAGTTTATTTTTCGGGATTCATGAGAAAATATTGTTTATTTAATTAAATGATATTAAATGTAATATGTTGGACGCATGTCAAGTAATAATGATGGTAAACTATCATTATTAAGACATGGGGTATTACTAAGAATTAAATGAAATGATTAAATTCTTATGAGAAATTAATTTATTTTATTATTATATGTATTATAAATCCTAATTACATTATTCTCAAAAAGGTTAGCCATTTTGGTTGTGCACAATGGATTGGAAATACTCTCAAGACAAGAGAAAATTCCCTTTCCACCAAGAATGCTTTCATGTTATGAAAGCAAGATCCTCCACCGGATCAAGGCGATCGAAGACAGACATCGCAAGTGAAGGATCTTCCGTGCTAGCACCCGGAGTTCCCTTCAGCGACGTCTAGAGATATGTGGCACATGTGTGGATCACCGCTAGAGGAATCCTACACTTGGATTCTCCGACGCAACGACGAATCACAGGATTGTGACTGGAGACACCAACGAAGAAAGAATTCCATCGAGGTAATTCTTATGAATTAATTAAATTAATTATAACTAACATATGAAGATCCTATCTCAAGGGTTCCAGAACTCTTCTATTCTTTTTTCATTCTTCGTTCTATTCCAAATATCCGGCGTTTTATATTGTGACAGATCTCGGATTGAACGTCATTTAACGCTAAAATTAAAGTTGGGAAAACCCACCAACGCGCTTCCGCTGTGCCCGGAACCTACAAATAGATTATTCGGGACTACCTACTGAGTTTTAATATTCACACATATAGTGTTTTTTTGTTTTTAGTTTCAACTTTAGGTTCCAGTTCTGGTTTTGATTTCTTTGAGTGATGTTTGGTTTCAATACTGGAGAGTAACCCATGGGGTTACGTGGAGTTTTAGACATTGACAGGTTATTTGTGTTGTTGATCTTCCTTTAATTTTCCCGTCATTTATTTATTTTGTGATGTTATCTTTGTTTCTACTATTTAGTTTATCTTTTATGGTCCAAATCATTCCCAAAAATTAAAATTTGTTGCCCGACACTAGTTTGAAACTCGTGGGGATCAGGAACACCCTTCGGGCCATGTCGCGGGCCGGATCGGGTGACCGGTTCAGGGTCGACGCAGGCTGATTCGTGACAAAATGGTATTAGAGGAGGACCTTTTTATTTGAGGTGTCTGGTAGATGGAGATTTGGACTATCGGGACTCGAGAGGTAGGTACGAGAAGGACGTCATGAACCCTCACCCGTTCCGAACCTCGAGTCTCCAGAGGTAGTCTGAGAATTGAGTCCTTGTCTCATTCTGGTTTGTTTTAGATTAAGGGATGACAATAGAGGCAGAACAATGTTACGTCGTGATTTTTCATGGAGTAGTGACCCATGTGAAGTCTGAGTAAAGAGTTTAAGTTCCTCCTAGTTGTTGAAATTTACTTAGGGCATGGACCACTACCATGTCACCAGGTTAAGTGTGACTACTAGTCCCTCACTCTGGTAGATTGATGCAAGTTGAGTGTCGTCTTGGTTTTGGTTGGTGTAAGTGCACCTTTGAAAATGAAAACATGTTTTTGAAATGTGATTTATTTTTTTTAAATAGATTTAAATTTGTGAAATGGGTTTTTAAAACTGAAAGATCTTGGTCTAAAAATCTGGTCTTTTCTTTGAATTGGTAGAGAAATGGTTTGGGTGCAACCTCAGGTACTCTTTATGAATGTTTGCACATGTAAGGGAAAGCATGAGAAGTGAGTTTCGGTGCATGTGGATGAAACCGAATGAAGACATGTGCAACAGTTCATGGGATTACTGGGGTGTGTACTTGGAATTAAATTATTGACCTTGTTTTTCTAAAGTGATTTTAAAAAGGGGAAATGATTTTGGAAATTGAATTTGGTTTGAAAATTGGTTTTGGTATTTGTAAAGTGGAATTGAAATAAGTTGGTTTTGAAATTTAAAATGAAAAAATAATTTTTGGATTTTATTTGTATTTGTTTGGTTTTTGAGCTGGTCGTTTTGGCTTAGGAATATTACTTTTAACTATACTTTGATTCGATATCGGTTTCGGGTAGGTTTTTTATATGTTGTTTAGAAAGTGCTACCCAGAAAGGTCCCCAAGGTTTCTGATAAGTCATGCCTAGTTTTTGGTCATTCTCAGACATTGTCTGTCCTTAACAGTGATTGGGGTATGTTAAAGGTAGTTATTTGGTTTGAAGAGGTTGAGTGTGTTTTTAGGATATTGGAAACTCCTGACTCTGTTAGAGTTAGAGCTGTCCTAGATTGTTTGAGGGTCCGACTTCAGATGAATGAGAGTGTTCACCTTGCCATCAATGCAAGTTGGGATGATGTGAGATGTCTTTAAATCCATCTTCGTACGATGGTACATACCCAAAAAGGTGGTGACGAAGAAAAGGGAAGAACTCATGCATATTCAACAAGGCCAAAATGGTGAAAGAATATATTGACCATTTCAAGGAACTAGTTTCCTTTTCAGCGTCACAGGATTTGATGAAGACTTCTCTCTTTATCGGGGGTCTTCGCCTAGAGATTAAGGAGAGAGTCCTCCCTTTTAGGGGCCATCATTTTGATAAGATGGTGGATGAGGTATTTTTAGATGAGTTGGTCTCTGGAGCGCAAATGGTTGAAAATACAACGTATCTAGTTGCTCGTGAAGGTTCCCCATCTGGTGAGAAGGGTGTGCCATAGGGACCTATTTCTAAAGAGTCCGCTGCAATGGTTCTGGCTTTCAGTTCGCTAGACCATTCAATGGTGTGCCATCAGTGTGGATGTTTAGGGAACACAAAGCCATATGTCGCACCCCTCTAAAGCCGTGCCATCGTTGCAGGTGCTTGGTTCATCTAGAGAAGTTCTGCAGGAAGCGTCGCCTGGAGAAGATGCTATGACCGAAGGATTCCAGTGCATGAATGTGAGGTAGGAGATACTTTATCCATCAGAGCCCCAACAACAGGTCTTGGGGTGAATATCGCGCACAGTTAGGAGTTATCGGGGATGTGAAGCCTCAGTTCAGGTTTTGTGTTCTGTGTTGGCAGTGGAACATTTAAATTCCTTTCGTTATTGTTTTATAGCTGTTAAAATTTTGAAGTTGTTGTAAGTTCATTGTTTTTTCGTGAAGATATGATAGACTTGTCCTATTATAATCTAAGCAGTTTTGGTTGTGTGGACGTGGTTTTTGAATCGTGATCTTTTCTTAAAAGTGGGTTTGATCCTTGTATGAGTTAGTCTCGGTTTAGCTGTGTTTGTTTTGAGGTTTAAGTGCCTGTGGTAGAAATGATGTTTGTAGTTATGCTCAGGTTTACTACTGGGATTAAATTCTTCTTGGAGATTTTTATCTAGTGTTTGGATTTTTTGGTCTGGGTCGAGAGTCCAAGTTTTAGTGGGGGTGTTGTTCTCTCATGCTATAGAGGTTAGTTTGGATCTGTTGGGAGTTCCTGTGTCATCCCCCTTCCCGGAGTGATATGTTTGGGTGTTAAATTTCAACACTAGTTGAGTTCTTGTGGTGGGGAGAACCCTCTCATGTTCTTCCATTCTCTTATTTTGTGGTTTCTTTTGGTTTCTTTTGGGCATGGGTTCTTGTTTTGTCTGTTGTTCGGTTGAGTGAATTTCTGGCGGCAGAAAGTGTCTGTGGTGGGGAGAATTGTCACACCCCGACATTTTAATTTATTTTCATTTTATTATTTCATGGCTTTGATTAACCTTGTCGAGGGACAGGTTGAATACATGTCATTTTTTTGACGTTTAACAATTTTAGTGGGTTTCAGACTTGTGCGCGGTCACTGCACAGTGGGCGGTAGCCGCACGGTTGGCCTGGGTGCCCGCACAAATGTCTAGCGGTTGAAATGAATAAAGTTTTGTGTGAATAAGATGAGTTAAATGTTTAAAATGTAATAATAATAATATTATTGTGTCGAAAATAATATTTTTATTATTAAGATTGGTTAATAATATTTTTATTATTTAAAAATTGTTGTTAATATAATTGTTAATAAATTGTTATTAAGATTATTCTTCTTCTTATTATTATTTTAATTATCATTATCATATTTATTGTCATTACTATTTTTATTACCATTCTTTATATTATTATTATTATTATTATGATTGTAATAATATCATTATATTTATAAAAAAAAAAAGGTAAACCCTAGGCTACCCGCGGAGGCCCCCCATACCTCGCCTTTCCGCTGCTCCAGCCACCAAACACCCTATGCAGCTGCACTGCACTTCGACCCCGCCACCCTCGTCTTCTCCGTCCCAACCTCTTCACTCTAGCCCTCCACTGCACGGCGCCCCTCTCCCTCCCTGGTTCCGTGCTGCGCATCCCATGTCCAAGACCCGGACTCAGCCTCTCACCCTTGGCTTCGGCCCTCCCCAGCAATGGCCCTCCATTCACCCTTGCCTCACATCGTATCCACCCTCCAAGACCCCGGCTCAGCCTCTCTCCTCACCACTCTCGGTCTCCTGCCCTTCGGCCCTCTATCTCCAACCTCGCCGCACCAGCAGCGCCGCACCACGCTTTCCCCATCCGACCTCACCCAGCCAGCCTCGACTCACCCTCCGCTGAGCTCCCCCCACCCTGCCATGTGTTTTCCATCACCGCACTCCCTCCCTGCTAGCCGTTCCCCTTCCGACCAGCCCCAATGACCACCACCTCTCACTCCCTCCACGCATCCAGGACCTCGTCCGGCGCCCTCACCCTCTCCCAATGCCTTGTTCTTGCCATCCAGCCACCGTCCAGCCTCCGACCATGCACCCTCTGACCATCGCCTCCCTTTTTATCCGGTACTACCCCTACTGGCGGCCCTCTGCCCTTTCCGGCCACTTTTACAGCTAGTGACCGACCTGCCAGACATTCTTTTGGCCGTAGAGCGCAGCTCCGAACAGGCGGTTCCCTCCTTTCACATGCCTTCCGACCCGTCGCGTACCCTCCAACCGACCGCACGCCCTTCCCGGCCATGCCCCCCCTACCGGTGACCTTTTTAGCACCTCATGGCCCCTCTCCATCCTTCTGAGGCAGAACGACCAGCCCCATCGGCTCTCTTGCCATCTTCGCTCACGCAACCATCTGCACGCGCCATGTTCTCAAATGGGAACACGACAAACACCTGCCGCTGAAGGCGAACAGTTTAGATTCTCACCGTTTCACCTACCCCAGTGTCGAGGCAAGTTTTTCATTGTTTATTCGTTGGATTATTTGAAGTTAGTGTTTTTATGTTTTTATATGCTTTGAGTTTGTTGCAGCATGTTGGTGAGGTAAACCTATGATGCCACAATCACCACCTCATGGGTACTTATTCGCAAGCGTGATGCGAGCCGTGTAATCATGATTGAGCTTCCAGTCGAGGTAGGATCCCTTTTCACTTTCCTCATTTAATTATTGAAGTATGTTGATTGATTGTATTTTTAGTGGTTAAATATTAATTAATTATTTTAGTATGTGATGCGATTAAATTAGTTTGTCGTAAATTTAGTTTTTAAAATAATTTAGTTGCATTTGATGTTTTGTACCCTGTTTAGGTGAATTGGCATAGTGTGCATAATAATTTTGTTTGAACATGTGGTCTCTATATGATGGGGTTTTGCAAGCAAAGGATTAATTAGTCTCATTGGTCCTTGCTCATAGTTTGAAATTTTTAGAATCAATTAACTGGTATTGAAGTTGTTTCAATAAGTTTTCAAACATCAATCACAACTTTTTAACACCCTTAATTAGCCGAATATGACACTTTTATATTTTTAGATCATGTTAAAAATGGGTTTTGAAATGGTTCTTTGTTTCTTCCTGTGTGAGTTTAGGATTAAGATGTTCGATAAAATGTTTTGTTTGAAATTATGGTTCGTTTGGTGTTTTGTAACCAGTGTTTTGGTTTTACATATATAAGATTGCAGTATTCAAATTCACCTTGACCTATGAAAATATATTTTTAAATTTAAATGGTAATGGGTATTTTAAAATTATTTTATAAATGGTTTAAATTATTTATTGAATTATATAAACGATGCATATTTTTTTGGTATATCACGGGTGTGCGTTTGATCAAAATATGGGGTTTTGAGTTGGTTTTATGTGTGTAAATCCATGGTATAGCTCTCAAAATAGTTTTATAAATTTTTAAATAATTTATTAAAAAATGTGGATACCGTGAGTCTCGTTTTAAAAATGCGTTGAGCCACGCATGCCTTTAAGTGTAGATTTCAACGAATCATGCATTTTTGTCAGGTTGTGCACTCTTGGAATTTTCCTGAAATGACCCGTTGGATTTTTAAAATGATTAGTGAATTATTATGATGTGGTGTGGTTTTTATAAACATGTTGTGAATCTCAAAGTGGTGTTTTAATTCTTCAAATGGGGTTTTAAAGGTTTGTTTGGTTCGGAATTGGTTATTCTTGTGAAATGGATTATTTCGGTAAATGTTGTGAATCTAAAGGCCCATTTGTAATTTTTAATATCTCTTTGGAAAACCCATCTTGGGTTAGGTCTCCTGCCTAGTTGGTTGACTCTGATTTGGGAGGGTCCTCAGCATGGGATTTTCATCGTATGATAATTACTTTAAGGAAGGGGACTAACCTTGAGGTGGTCGGGGTGGTGCCAGTCTATGCGGTGTGTGTATTGATATATATATATATATGGCTAGTTGTTTAAATTTCATGGCATACCCCTTTGTGAAATATACATGGGAATCTATCATAGCCAAGAGGTTTACCAAGAACGATTACTACACTAATTAGGGTATGTACCGATAGTGCCCCATAGTAGGGGGGTGTTTTTTTTATTGCTATGGGATTGGGCCCCTCAACCAGGCCAGGTATGGAGAGGGTCGGGCGTTAGGGCGTTATGATGTCATTGAGTAGGGAATTCCTTCAGGATGAGTCACATGTATAGCATGTTCTAGTATTCCTCTGAGTTTTTAGGTGTTCTCGTGTTCCTTTGGCACTTGTACCCTTAGTACCATTACCCTCACTATATGGAACCATAACCTCATGCTTATCTTTGATGTTCTTTTTGTTAAATTGTGAACTTGGGTTTATTTTAAAAAATATTTTCATGAAAAAGTGTTTTGGAAGGAATAAACATCCTTCTCTTTACTGAGTGTTAGTAAAATAAGTCTTTACTGCCTTTGTTTTTTTTGCTTCTCCCCTTGATCCTTATTTCAAATTAAGAGGGTAATGGGTTATGCATGCTTGTTTGTAAAATATAGAGTATGAAAAACTCTACATTTATATTTGTAGTTCAAACCTATTAATCAATGTTTTCTTTATTTAAAGGTTTTCCATTGGGAATAGATTAGTTGGGCCTACCTATTGAGTCTTAATACTCACGCCTATAGTGTTTTCTTGTTTTTAGTTTCACCTGCAGGTTCCAGTTTTGGTTTGGATCACTTTGAGTGATGTTTGGTTTCAATACTAGAGAGTAACCCATGGGGTTACGTGGAGTTTTAGATGTTGGAAGGTTAGTCGTGTTGTTGATCGTCCTTTAATTTTCCCGTCATTTATTTATTTTGAGATGTTCTATTTGTTTCTACTATTTAGTTAATTTTTTATGGGCCAAATCATTCCTAGTGATTAAAATTTGGTGCCCGACACTAGTTGCTAGCCCGTGGGGACTGGGAACTCCCTTCAAGCCATGTTGCGGACTGGATTGGGTGACCAGTTCAGGGTCGACTTGGGATGGTTCATGACAAGTCTCACAACCTTCTTACACCTTTGGATGTATGTATACTTGATTATGTTTGACACAGGTAAGGGAAAGGCATTTGGAGATGGCAGTTCGGGTTGTTAGTTACTTCCGTGGTGCGGTGTTGTGGAGACAACTCGTGGGTGATGACCCCTTGTCATGTGGTGGTATTTGGGATGTTTTGATCCTACTTTTGTAGTTTTGGACCTCCCATATGATTTTTAAAACCTTGTATTCAGTTCTAAATTTTAATTAAGGCTTGTTTGGCATGAATTTTCAGATTTAGTTTATTGACTGTTTTGGTTGTTTTATGTATTCTAACTCAGATAAATCATTCTCAAACCATTGTTTAAGATACATGGGAACTTGTGGCAGCCCATGGGGATAGGGAATGCCCATTGAGACATTCTATATACTGGGGTGGGTACTAGTTTTAATAGAAACTAGATTAGGTTTGTGCAGATATCACAAGGAAATAAGGGAATATTACCAATACAAATCCTAAAACAAGGTAATAATGGTAAGAAATTCCATATTATTTGAGAGGGATAACATCTCTAGAAGAGACAGTGGGATTAAGATATACTTCTATGAAGTCAAGGATCAAGGTAAACAAGAGTTGGTACATGAATAGATTCCACAAATCCCCATGGAAGAAGAAGCAATTCTAGAGACACAATTATTGTGTAGAATTACAAGAGAGGTTAGAGAACTAGAACGATATGGTTTCTAGTAATCATGTATGGAAACTCATTATTAGTTGATAATAATTATCCTTAAACCTACAAGGAAGAAGTAGGTGTAACATATGTTTCCAAGTGTAAAGAACCATGAATTTTGAAATAGATTCCATGTATGAAAACCAAGTCTAAATTTTTATAGATCTTATAGTGTATATAAATCCCTTTGGTTGTAAATGGTTATTCAAGAAGAAACTAGAAATAGAACTAAAATTCAGTTCCTATAAGGCATGATTGGTTGTAAAAGGTTTTAAACAGTGTGAAGGCATTGACTATGACAAAACATTTTCACCGATTGTGATGTTTAAATCCATTAGAATTATACTTTCCATTATGGATTAACATGACTATAAGATATGGAAAATGGATTTCAAAATGTCCTTCCTTAATAGGAACCATTAGAAAGATGTCTATATGAAAAAACCTGAAGAGTTTTTGAATCCAAAGGATTCCAACAAGACATGAAAATTGAAAAAGAAATTCTTTTACAGATTAAAGAAAACATCTAGGTCATGGGACATTCATTATGATGAAGCCGTAAAAAAATTTTGGTTTTATAAAAAATGAATGTGTGCCATGCGTCTTCAAACAGGTTAGTAGGAGTGTATTATTTTTATTAATAGTATATATTGATGACATATTACTAATTGGAAATTAAATACCAGTCATACAGTCTATTAAGGGCTAGTTGAATAAATGATTTTCCATGAAGGACCTAGGAAAGGTAACATATATTCTTGGGATAAAGATCTATCATGATAAATACAAGAGATCGATTGAGATAATTCAAGGTACATATATTGAAAATTTATTGAAGAGGTTCAATATGGAATAATCCAAGAGGGTATTGTTTCCAGATCCATATGACATTCATCTTTCCAGGAAAATGTTTCCTTAGATACATGAGGAAAGAAATATAATTGAAAGGATTCCATACACATCAGTGATTAGGTCAATCATGTATGATATGTTATGTACTAGGCTATAAGTCACATATTAATTAAGTGTGTTAGGAAGATATCGAGCTAACCTAATTGACTGTCATTGGGTGGAAATCAAGACTATCCTTAAGTATACGAGGCATACTAATGATATGTTCTTGGTTTATTGAGGAGATGAGTAAATAGTCATCAGAGGATATGGCGATTATAGTTTCTAAATAGATAAATATGATATAAAATAAAAAACAAGATACATATTCATGTTTAATGGAGGTACTGTGAGCTGGAAGAGCTCAAAGTAGGTTATAATTAAAAATTCTACAGCAAAGTACAAGTATACTGCAGCTTCTAAGGTGACTAAAGAAGCATTATGGATGCAAAAATTATCCCAAGAAATTAACATGGTGCCTAACATTAAATATATTATCACAATCTATTGTGATAATACTGTTGTGGTGACTCTCACAAAAGAGCTAATGTTACATCAGTAAATGAAGAACATACTTTGGAAGTATCATCTCTTGATGGATTTTTCTCAAATAGGTGAGGTTATAGTGAGAAGTATTTATATGAAAGAAAATGTGGAATACCCCATAACTAAATCCTTAACTCATCAGAAATGTAATTATCATGTGAGGTCCAGTGGAATAAAAATCATAGGTAGTTGGATCTAGTCCAAGTGGGATTTTATTGGAGTTGGGGTCCTAAGACCAACTGTTTGTACTATGATTACATGTATATTTTATGTATTGAATATTAATAAAACTTATTATTACATATTTTTCATTGTTATGTATGAATTTAATGTAATAATATCCCAGAGTATACATTGTATTGATAAGATCATAGCAGTTCCCTACTATGATGAGAACCTTGAAGTGCTATGACGATATTCTTGAATATAGTTCCACGATTGGATAACATACTATAACATAACACATTGTATGTAGACTATTAGGTGTGAGGTCTCATAAGTGGATGATTCTTCTTCTCATGAAGTTCAAACCTAATAATATACAAGATGGTAGATTATGAGAATAGACCCGCTAATAGGAATGCGACATATTTTGGTGTCATTGGATATTCCCATCTATGAGAATGTGTAATAGTCCTTAGACATTAATATTATCATTAATAATTATTATGACTCATGCACTTAGATTTTCTGATGAAAACTGTGATTCCATATGTTCACTGTGAGGTAGGGTACACTGGGTGTATCACGATTGACATGTCATTAATGGATAAGTGGAGAAATTATTTATCCCTTCCATTTTTATAAAAGTTTTTATGTCAACCCTTTTATTTGAATAGAACCATCACATTAAATTCTATGTACATGGTGAAACAATGCATTTATATCAGATAGTCAAAGAAAGACGTATCAAGCATATAGGTTGGTGGAATAGATGTGCAACCTACTTGATGAGAAATTATGAAAAAGGGATTATATTTCATAGTGATCATTTTTATGTGGTTTTAATCATTGCAACATTAAGTTCTTTATCTTGGGTTCCTTGACCCATTTCTAGACAATAATCTTAGACTTTAGGCAATCCCACATAATGATAATTAGAAATAATCCTGGAGGACCAAACACTAAGTGTTTCTATTGATATCAATTAAATTATATTTGAATTTAATTAATAGAATAATTATTATTCTCAAGATTTAGAATAATTTTATTCATTTTTTATAGATCACAAATATTTATTGATGAATAAAATATTTAATATTTATTTGGGTGTTCAATAAATTCTATAGGAGTTCGAATGGACCAAGATCATGTCTGATGATAAATATTAATTAACAATATGGTTAAATAATATTTGTTATTGAACAATTTGGTGAGAATAAAATAATAATAATAATAATAATAATATGTGACATGGGGTTTATTAAAGGTTATAATATTGTTTAAGGTCTGACATGCAATTAAATAATATTCTAATCGAAACCCTAGCTTTATAAATAGATAGTTATGTCTATTGTGTGGTGAGGTACGAATATAGATAATCATTGTGCACAATGAAATTCTCTCTCGAATCCTCCTTATATCTCCCTCTCAAGAATGATAAATGAAAGAGTGATTCCTTAAATACCAAAAGATGTGGGATCAACATGAATAATACAAGACAATCGATTTGCTGTGCTAGCATCGGGAAATTAATAGGTGTTGCTCGAAGATCAAAAGATCATGCGTGGATCACCACTAGAGAGATTCTACCTTTGGATTATCACATAACAATGAAGGCAATCCAAAAATGGTCCTTTATAAGATAAACATCATCAATGAAGAAAGGCTACTAAGATGATTTATTTATTTATTTTTAGATATAAATAAATTAATTATAAATTTACCATGAAATATTATCACTCAGAGTTTCAGGAAACTAAATATTAAAAAAATTAATATATTTCACACCATCACATGCTTCCACTGTATCCAGAACCTACTCCACCCAAAGGATAGAAAAGTCATGCATATCTCATACATAACACATAAAAGGAGTGAGAATGAGGATCCCTTAACTTGAAGAAACTTTCTAATCTCGCTTCACACCGCAAGGCGGAGAAGAAACAGCCCACGAACTGCAACCGCATAAATAAAACCATGATCTACCTATACAGTATCAAAGGATCGTCAAACCAAAACCCAAAACACACCCCAAACCAAAACCAAAATCACCAAAATAGAACCCCATGAGATGAATGGAAATAAAACCACAAGAAAGAGAGGAGAACATACCTTGATCACCAAAACTCAACCACCAGAACTTGTAGATTGAAGCAAGAGAAGATGGGATGGGAGATCTTCTAAAGGCACCTAGGGTTCCTCCAAAAACAAGAGAAGGGAGGGGGGCTAAATTTATGAAGTATAATAAAAAAAAAAGATATAAAAAACCTATAAACTACCCCTTTCACGGTTTTAATTACATTCACAATGTGAATTCCATGGGGTCTCAAATATTACAAGCTATGAATCCAGTATAGGGTGTAAAACCCCCATATCTTTGGTCTCTATAGAAAATTAATTCACCTTGGATAAAATTAGTAACACATAATGAATCCTCCTTTCATGACATAAATCTATCTCATGAATTTCCTCCACTATCGCACATAATCCATGAAAACCAGTTGGACACACAAGCCTTGAACCGCTAAGTCATGATGTGAATCTAGTTAACGCCATGAAACACCTACTGCATTATTCCTGCAACTCCAACTCTATAAGATTCTTATCCAACCTCCTTTAAAACACCTCCAACACCCAAAATGGCTAAATAAAAGGCTTAGAAGGAATGGACTGTTACATCAGATACCTCTCAAATGATTCCCATCCTCAATAATCAAAAGAAAACCTGAAGAAAGAAAGGGGTACGAACAACCACCCCATTAGATACCCCTAAAGGAACTAATCATACCTAAAATAGTACCACCATACAAACACAACAAACCAAAATAACCATAAAACACACCACAAAACCACATCAGAACCTCCCACCAGGCACACCACTACTCATTCGGTACCATCCACAAACCACCTCCTTTTCCACACAACCACATCGCTACAAAACCAACCAAATCTGAAAAAACATCATCACCATATCACTATACAGTCTTTAAAACCATCTTAACCTCCAAAAATACAAATATAACCACTACCACAACCAACTAACAACACTTTCTTGATCACATAAATCAGGGAATTCTATCTTCCATGTCAAGATATTATCTGCTTTGGGCGACACTGACTCACCCACACAGTTTTAATCACATCAAAATATAAAATGTCTTGATTAGGATTCAGGTCCTCTCTTTTTCATATGTCAGAATATTTATCATACATAACCATTCACATATCAATTAAAAAACACATCTCATAAAATAACAATATCCAACATCACATTATCAAAACAAAATAGGGAAATGAAAACTAAAAAAAACTCATGGTACCGAGCATGCATTTGAATCTCTCACTCCCAAGTACTCTCCTCTAGGCTTCTATACATGCACAATATGCGAAACAAGGGAATGGTCCATCCACACACCAAATTCTCTTGATGATCCTATATCTCTACTAGTCGCTCCATGAGCATTACGTCATCCTTGATATCCAAATATCCCTAGTTAACGATGAAGGAGTCACCATGATGATACTGATGTATATAGGATATGTGAAAGATTCCATGTATCCTCTCCAACTATGGTGGCAATGTAAAATAATATTTCACCTCACTAACACATCCCAACACCTCAAAGGTCTCAAAAAACTAGGGAGAAAGCTTACTCCTCCTACCAAACCTCTACTTCCCTCTCTGAGGGGAGACTCTCAAGAACACATGTTCTCCAACCTAAAACTCAAAGGGCCTCTACAAATAATCATAATAGGCCTTATGATGGTCCTGTTCTGCCCTCATCCTCTCTTGAACTAATAGGATCTTCTCAGTTATGCTCAGCGCCACATCAGGACCAAGAATTGCTGACTCTCCAACCTCTATCTAGCACAATGGATAAAGACATGTCCACCCATATAACGCCTCAAAAGGATGCATACCAATGGATGAGTGATAATTATTGTTGTACTAAAACTCAACCAGATTCAAGTGACTTACCCATGATCCACTAAAGTCCAGGACACAATATTGTAACATATTCTCCAACATTTAGATAATTTTCTCTTTCTGCCCATCTGTCTGATGGTGAAGAGTAGTGTTAAGGTGAAACTAGGATCCAAAATCATACTAAAATCCCCTCTAGAACCATGAGGTAAAGTGAGGATTCCAATCAGAGATGATGGTTCTTATTACCCCATGAAGCCTAACCACCTCATCCACATACCACCTTGCCATAACATCCATGGTACTTAACTCACAGATTTATAGAAAGTGATCCGATTTCATCAATTGTTATACTACCACCCAAACCACATCACAACCTCCCTTAGTTAGGGGTAACCCAATAAAAAATTCCATAAATATGTCTTCCCATATCCATTTAGGAACATCCAAGGATTGCAACAAAATACCAGGAACATGGTGCTATGCTTTCACTTACTGACAGATCAAAAACATCACCACACACTTCGCCACTGACTATTTCATCCATGATCACCAAATTTGTCTCCTTAATCCATGAAACATATTTTTACTCTAGGATTTACCTCTAAATTTGATTTATGAAACTCATATAGAAATCCCTTGTGCATCACCCACAAAATGAAAAACCTCTCCTAGAATAAAATCCAGTTTCATCTATCCTCAAACCATCCCTTTGGAGCATCACCATGGACAACATAGTCATGAATCACCTCTACCTATGAGTCTCCCCACTGAGACTCCACCATATATAACATCAAGGATGACTCCACGATCATTTGATAAAGACAACCCCATTCATTACTCTCTCCAATTTCAATAGAAATCACTTCAATCTCTTCCATACCTTTCCAAACATCCACAAACTCCCAAACCACATCTCCTAAAGACTTTTGAGTCAACACATCAAAAACCACATTCCCATTTACTAGGGTTTAAGAGATCTCAAAATCATAATCCTAAAGAAACTCTATCCATATCTATTAGCGTATATTCAAATCTTGCTGAGGAAAACATATTTTGGAACTTATGGTTCATGAAAACCACAAAGCACTCAATGATGAGGTAATGATTCCATAAATTCAGTAAAAACACAAAAACATACAAATCTAGATCATGGGTGACATAGTTACACTCATGGAGACATAAATTACTAGACCCATAAGATATCACCACTCTCTATTGCATCAACACGCATCACAAACCCAGATAGGACACATAAAAAAAACCTCAAACAACACACCTTCCTCAGGAAACTGAAGCACTTGAGATCTAGAAAACTTATCCTTTAGGTAAAATAATGTTTCCTAGAATTGATCACTCTACATAAAATCTTGGTCCTTAATGGTCAATGATAGTAGTGGGGCTACAAATCGAGATAAATTGGGTACAAACCTCCAATAAAAGTTTGTGAGACTAAGAAAATTGCAAACTTATACCACGTTCATGAGTGATTACCAATAAAAAACCACCTCAATCTTAGATGGGTCAACTACCACACCCTATTGAGACACCACATATTTGAGAAAGCACACCTCTCGCATCTAGAACTCACACTTGGACAACTTTCCATAGATATTGTGGTGTCGAAGGGCATACAAAAAAATTATGAGATGCTTGACATGCCCTTAATCTGACCTCGAGTATATGAATATATTATCTATACATATGATAATGAACCAGTTAAGTAACTCACAGAACATGGAGTTTATGTGCCCTATAAAGATGATTGGTGTGTTTGTAACACTGAACAACATGACTATAAACTCGAAGTTTCCATACCTTCACTTGAAGGTAGCCTTCAGAATATCCTTATCCCTCACCCTCAAATAGTGATATCTATAAAACAAATTAATCTTTTAAAACAAATATCTCCTATCAAATGGTCAAAAAGACCATCTATCCTCAGAAGAGGGTAACAATTCTTTACTGTTACCTGATACATCCTTTAGTAGTCTATATACAACCTCAGAATACTACCCGCCTTCTTGGTAAACAAGACTAAAGCACCCCATGGAGACATAATAGGTTAGATGAAACCCCTATACATCAAATAATCCACCTATAATATCAATTCACATAACTCCGTAGGCACCATCCAATAGAGAGCCATTGAAATCAGTGATGCACCCAACGAAAACTCTATCCCA
This sequence comes from Viscum album, assembly GCA_963277665.1. Taxonomy (NCBI): domain Eukaryota; kingdom Viridiplantae; phylum Streptophyta; class Magnoliopsida; order Santalales; family Viscaceae; genus Viscum; species Viscum album. The sequence continues at coordinate 824,741,628 of OY728129.1, forward strand.
AACTCGATGCCACATCAAGGGGTTAGTATCATAACCTACTTTAGTAAAAAATATAAAAACACCTCCAAAACCCTAAGATCACCCTCAAACTAAGATTACACTAATATCTCCTCCAACTACAAAAAATAGGCTCCACTTTCCTACTACCCATATGACAACCTCGCTCGCCAACAAACACAACTCACTGATCCCCCCCACATTAGAAAAAAACTCTAATTTAGAAGTAGTAAATGACTGCATGCATGGTACATAACCAATCCATGCCAAGGATAAAATTATATGAAAGTATATGGGATAAGAATAAATCTCACATAGACTGGTGCTACCCTATCACCATTCAACATCCTCAGTACATCAAACAAGGAATCCTGAGCTCCAACTGACTTGGATAACACCAGGGGAACCAGAATCTTCTCCAAGTTTGGTCCCAAAGAATAGACCAAAGAAGGAGAAAAAGGGAGTGTGGGTCTCATAAATCAAACAAATCATGCACATAGGGTAGATGATAAGTTAATCGTACCTAAAACAACTCTCGGTCCTACCAGCACTACCACATCTAATGTGTGCATCTACTCATGCTTAGATCCTCTACCTTTATACTATCTACCTCCATAAACACAATCTAGACTAGGTATATGTGGATGAGGACCATCAAGAGTATACCCTCTACCAACACCATCTGCCCTTGACTGCTAAACAAGCATAGGTGGTTCCTTCCCTTGAAACTATCTTAGAGGAAACAACTGCTACTACGAAAAAGAGGCCTAGACACCCACATTAAACTAGCCTCCATGAGTGATTAGAAATTGAGACTAGAGGTTCCCCTATCCCCTATAATAAAATAACGAAAATAAAAATCCCCCATGAAGTTGCTTGGAACCCACCTGCCCCAGAAGAACAAAAAGGGATATACTATGGTCAGTTCCCCACTGACCGAAACTCAGACTACCTGAACACTACCTACTACCTAAAAATATTCTCCTCAAAACACCTTGATGGACACTATCTTAGAGATTAACTCCCAAATAAAGAATATGATCTATAACCTCAACCTTTTTTTGCACCTCAAGATATGTCTAGAGTATAAATGAAGTGACTGCATGCCTGATCACTGGGTGTAAAGCCTCCTACAGACACCACACACTAGAATCATCATCTAGAAAAACATATAGAGAAAATTAAAGGAGGTCCTTGAACCTGATCCCCAATTCCCGCATGCTCAAGATACCCTATTGAAGGGATAGAATCTCTTACCTCTTAGATTTTCTCATCATCAATGAAAGGAACCCCTACCAGAACTCCATCTAAAAGTTTGACCACAACATATCTTCCTACTTATGGTCACCAAGAAAAAAAATACACCACTAACACACAACTCCCTTAATTTTAATAACTACAGGCAATACCCAAAAATCACATCATGATTGAATTAGACCAAAAGTGATATCAAGCTCCTCTAACCAGCACCCCGTCTCTAGATCTGAGACACTACAATCATACTTTCCCAAACTCTTATACTGAAAGGCACACAAGTCTATATTCCAAACCTCATCCTACTCTATTAGTTTAAACCTTTGATGATTAAATGGATCATACTACTAATTATAAACTTCCTAAACCACTCAAAAATGATGAACATGATCCATTCCTAAAAAGTAAGGAGAGCATCTAAAGCCTGGTAACATGGAATTTTAAACAAACTTATTCATTTAATTCATTTTATTTTCTAACAACAACCCAATTCAAACACAAAAAAATCAATCATGATGCATGTATATATCCTATATATTTACCTTTCAAATAGGCCCAACTCACTTGGACATTCAATAAGCTCATATCCTATGCATTGGATCATGGGCCCCCCAAAAATCCCACGTCCTAGCTAGTCTCCTTGGCCCATGTCACACACCAATATCAACGGACATTGTTTCCCTATAAACCCATGAAAAACTCACAGTTCCTAACTCTAAAATACATCCCATATATCAACCAAAATCATTGATAGCACTCTGTCATGAATCCCTCCATCTAAAGATGTTACAATGAAGGAAGAGAGATAATGACCCTAGAGTCCCACCTCCAGTAAGCCTGGGGTTGGAAACTAACATTGAGGGTATAAAAATCCCACAGTATGGGAGGAATTTACCTCTATAAATAAAATAGGATTGGGATATAGGATAAAAAAACACCAAATAACTCCAACATATAATATAAAATAAACCCTAAACTATCCCATAATGCATGAATAAAGTAAAACCGATACATATAAAAGTTTCCAATATACCAAAAGAAAAGTCTATGTAAGTGACTAAAAAAAAACTCCAACCTATCTAGTAATGTCTAGCCCAATCCCCAAAGTCCTTCTGGAAACCTGAAAAATAGTTTAGATACATAGGGTGATTATAACAGGTATACTCAATTGATACATAACCAATTTCTCAAGTAAACATGTGAAAAGAGAATACTAATGTTCCATTGAACAAATAATAGGACCAACAAGCACCTAAATAGGTCAACTAACCAACACCATCCTCACCATGGATTTCTCACCAAATCACACATCAAATATAATAATATAATAGTGAGATAATAACAAAGCAAGGTACCCTTCCACCACTTCCCCACTGGTTTTTCGCTCTTAGACCCCAACTTCAAACGTCATATTCTCCCATCTCTTCCATACATATAACATTACAACCACATCACATCACATCACATCACATCGCATACCATCCATATCTAACATGGATTGGGATGTATCCCTACCCACCTCACCCTTGAATGGTCTAACATCCGATGTTAGAATCCAGAATCATCACATCAAATCTCGACCAAAGACACATGGGCCAACACATCACATCTTGTCTCATATCACAACCAGAGCATTAGGGTATTATGAAGGTGAAGTATATAAACCTCATTACCTACTCCTACTATGCATGAACCCCACCACATATCACATTGCATCACTACCTTATCAAATATCATCTCGCTCAAAGAAACTTGGGCCAATACATCACATCACATCTCACCCGAAGAATCTTGGGCCATCACTATCACTGAAGGAAGAGAGAGGAAGAGGGGATATCCAACCATCCATATCACCACCATTTTGGATGTTGTGGAAAATAACCAAAACCCAAAACCTCTGAGAATTGGTAAGGTTATCCAACTTATGTGGGGTATATGAAGAAATAACATAAACATACATGCTATATAGATAACACACCACACCCAACCTATGGGTTCACATAAACTACACTTGTGCACACCATATCACCAACACCATACCTCACATCAACCATTACAACCACTTCCACCACTATATGAAACACATCACACAACCACCACATAAGGCACATAATTCCACTTTCATTTTATAATCAACTTCATCCACATTTTCAAAACTCATTTATTTATTCAATTCCTTTAACTTTTTTCCACATATTAATTACAAACCATTCATATTAAATTATGAAATTATAATTATTCCATGGACAAATGACAAACTAACACAAGCATACCACAAAATAACTAGCCAACACACACAATCATCACCACAACACCACACATCCACCATCATCATCATTCCACATCGAACAAGACATATCATCACAAAAACCACATCTTATAACACAACTTCTAAGAATAACCATCACCACACAACTACAACCACTACACCATATCAAACAACACAACCCCATCACACAATGCCATCGTATGACACACCACCACCACACATCATCACTATCACACATCTCCACCACTGTGCACCACATCACACAACTTCCCACATTGCATCTATGCCAGCAAACCACCATATTACATCCGCATACATCACAAAACCTAGCCATCCTCCTCCATCACCGCAAAAAATCCTAAACCATATAGGGAAACATTAAAAAAACACACATACATAATAGAAACACATCCCAACTTCCACATTTTATTTAGGAGATTTTATTACATCACTTATTTATTTAGCATGGGTGTTATCACACAAACTATTTTCCATGGGAATCAATTTATTATCCAAATATATGATCATTAGCCTTTTATTAAGGGTGTGATCACGCAACAACATAATAATGGTATCAAGGAATATCATCTACTATATAAATAAGGATCCCAAAATCCATTATTTTTAGCAAGGAAATAACATGGAATAATATAATCAACAATAATATAAAAGAAATCAAAAAATATGATTACTTCCCCATACCCATCAATTTTAGTAATTCCAATTAATTATCTTTATTATGATAACCCTTACTATCAACCCAAAGAAAAGAAAAAGAATGAATATCTCACAAATAACACATAACAGAGTGAGAATGAGGATACCCTACCTTAAATAAGATTTCTGATCTCGCTATGCACTGCAGGGTGGATAAGAAACAAACCACAAACCACAACCACACAAACAAAACTACAATAAACCTTACCACATCAAGGTATTATAAAAAACCCCAAAAAACCCCCTAAACAAAACTAACATTAATGAAATGGAACCCCAGGAAATGAATAGAAAGAAAACCATACGTAAGAGATGAGAATATACCTCAATCATCAAAACTCAACCATCAGAACTCATAGATCAAAGAAGGAAAAGATGGTCTATAAGATCTTACAAAGGCAACTAGGTTTCATAAAAAAAAGAGAGATAGGAGGGAAGCCAAATGACTAAAGGATTTTCCAAAAAAAGATATAAAAACCTATAACTTGACTCTTTGATAGTGAGAATTATATTCCTAATGTGAATTCCTTGGGGTCCCATTGATTACAAGACATGAATCTGGTATAGGGCATGAAACCCCCAAATATTAGGTTTTTACTGAAAATTAAGTCACCTAAGATTGAATTAATTACACATCATGAATTACCCTTTCATGATGTGAATCCATCTCATGGATTTACTCCACCACCACACATAATCCATGAAACCATCTATCTACACAAGCTGTGAACCTCTAACTCATGACATGAATCTGGTTCACATCATGAACCACCTTCTGTAGTATTTCTATAGCTCAAACTCCATAAGATTCACCTACAGCCTCCTCTAAAATACCTAAAACACAAAAAATATAAAATCAATAGACTTGGATGTCACAGAACATTACATTTATTGTTAAATCCTTGATAAACATTTTTTTAATAAATGGGTAAGTGTAAACCAGATACCCATCTAATATGGAATGCCTGCTATTTTGTCTCATAAGACCTATCGATGCATTGAGGATCTATCTATAACCAATCCCCATCAATTAATTTTAAATTTAATGCATTATTTATATACTTAATGATCAATTTAATTTATTCTCAATATTACTTATAAATAAAAAATTATCTGTATTAAATCAAGAATACAAAATATTTCTCCAGTCAATGAAATAAATTTCTTCCTTAAACTAATACCATATATAGAAATGGTATATGGTTGAAACATCATCAAGTTAATATAAATGATACTAAATTAAATTATGATATTAAAAATATAGACATGAAGGAGAAAAATAATTTCCAATGAATAATAGAGAGTTATAGAGAACATGATCATAGGAAAGAGAATGATCTCAAAATAAGGTATCCATTAGTTAATAAAGGATGATATAAGACAGAAAATTCATCAGGAATGATAATTTTGTAATAAAAACAAGCCTTTAAAAAAGAAAATATAAGTAAAACATAAAAAATAACTTCTTTATAACTTTTCATAAGAATAGAGTCATAAATTGTATTCAAAATTCTTTTCATTCCTTTAAGAAAATAATAACATTTTCTTTTGATATAATTTTAAATAAAAATTACTAGAATATTGAGAAAAAAATTTTCTTAAAAAATATACATGGAAAATTTTAAATTAAGCTTCAAATTATATAATGACTATGATGGTTGAAAATTCCATTCATGCTGTAAATGTTATAACAAATATTCTTTTCACACTTTTATTAAAAATTCCAATAGTACCTTATTTAGAAAATAACAAAAATATTCCTTTTAAAACATAGTAATGAAATTAAAATATTTTTTTAAAATGAATTAAAATAATTATTGGAGTGTAAAGAAAATATTCTTGAAATATTTAAAAGAACATTTTCATGGAAGACAAATATTTGGAATGAAAACTTTCATAACATAGATTTTTAAAATAAATTACCTTATATATAACTTCCTTATCAATTATTGATTCAAAAATATAATAAATGGAATATAAAAATGTTAAATAAAAAAACTAGAGGATAAGAAAATATATTGGTTTTAAGAGATTATGTTCATATAATTTTGCTAAAGGAAATATGAACATAAACAATCCTGAAATAAAATGAGATTATAAAAGAAATCCCTTACCTTGGGTCTCTGCTTAGTCATATGTGTTTGATCCTACTATATAATAAATTAAAATTTATTAAATAATTTCATAATAACCCTTTTCAACTATGTTACATTTTTAATTTCCTTTTATAATAATTTTAAATCTATTAATTGAATAGTTCTTACTTACGTTGACCACTTAATGTTGTTCAATAAATTTATCAAAAATTAATTTGGTATATTATCCATGGTTAAAGGAGTTGTGAAATGGATACATAATTAAATAATGTTAATAATTCCATGAATATAATTTTTATTAATTATATACAATTTTATAATAATCCATTCATAGTGGTAATAGAAAAATGAATCACATCGCTTTGTAGAGGTGGTAGTCCACACATACGCGTGAGCGATGTTATCATTTTCCAAAATATGGAAGGGTAAAACGGTATATGGTGTATAATATTTCCAAAATAATAATTATATCATAAATATCATATATATTTATTAATTCCATATTTATAATTATCCAATTAAAGTGGTGATGAAAAACGAATTACACTGTTATGTGGTGATGGTAGGTCGTATGTATGCACAAGTGATGTTTTCATTTTACATAGGAAGTAATAGAGATAGAAAATGGATATAAAATTAACATAAAAGCATATTAATATGAATAATATACTTATGTAAACATTTTAATATTTTATTGAATATTTTTAGAAGTTTTAATAAGAAAGGTACTTGAAAAATACCGATAAGAACATATACCACTTCTTTTGGTAACCTCCTTTATCTTACAACTTAATCCCTCTTGAAGTGGTCTTTTGGTGAGACCAGAACCTCTAGAACATGGGTAGGTATTTTGTGAATATATTTGAGAAAATATTGGTTGATTTAATTGGATCAAGTATTGTGGATAATATTAGATAGGGGATTCCCTTTTATAAGTGAGGTGGGTGGAAAACTTATAAATACTTAAAAATTTATTATATAATATATGACTTTCTCAAGTAAAGTGGAAATGAATTGTCATAGATTTTATGATTATAAGGTTAATGTATATATAAAACCAAAAAATGAGATTTAATCACGTGTTTTGTGTTATATTAAATCTTTATTCCCCTATTTCAACCCTTTAAACTTATTTTACCCTTAACCGAAGTGATAAATATTTACCATGATTACTATTCATTATGAACAAAAATTAAGTCAAAATTATTACATAATATTAATTATGATAAATAAAAATATGGAATATATTTTACAAAATTAAATTTCTATAAGTGATAAAAATTATTTTTAATATATGTTTTTAAACTCCAATAAAAACTGTTTTTATAAAAATGTTTGTTTTAAGCATAAAAATGATTTTACAACAAAATAAAGTATATGATTGATTAAAATATAATCAGTTGGATCATGTTAAATCAAAAGATACTTATTTATCTTCTAAACAAAAATAAAACTAAAAGGATCCTTTTAAATACTTTATTAAGAGAGATGAGTTAAAAAATAGCTGTTTATTTGAATAAAAGCATTACTTAGTTTTCTAAAATGTTAAACATAGATTTATAAGTTTAAAATTATATTTTTATATAAATTATATTAATTTTTAATATTAATTTTTTCTATAAAAAAGTTTCTATAAACCTTCAAGTTATTATTATATCATTATAATGTCATAAAATGATAGTTTGTAAAATCGGTAGTTTTCAGTATGCACCCAAAAATCAACCATTTATGAAAAAAATAAAAACTTCATCCTAAGATAATTTTAGCATGATAAATTAAAAAATGAAATTAGTTTATGTAAATTAAATTTATTATATTTGGTAATTTAGGTTTTAATCACATTCTTGAATACAACTATTTGCATTATGCTATTGTTTCTTTAGAAAGAAAATCTTACTTACTATAATTGAAGATCAAGTGTTACATTCTTACCTCCTTCAAAAATTTCATCCTCAAAATTTATATAATGTAAACTCATGAATAAAAATGGGTAGTTATTCATTATAACTTATTTAGTCTCCCATGTTTCCATTTCTATTTTATGATTTCTCTAAATTACTTTTACTAATTTTTCATCCAATTCCATAACACTTATTCTATAATGTCAAGAATCAGGATAGTTAGTTCACAATGAGATGAATCATGTTCCAATTATATTTACTCATAGGTGATCATATGTGTTGGTTTAGGAATGTACTTCCCCAATAAATAAATATGGAACACATCATTAACTTTAGAGAGGATAGGTGGCATTGCCAAATGGTAATCCACAACTCCAATTCTTTCTAGAATTTCAAATGGCCCAATGTACATAGGAATTTGTTTCCCTTTCTTACCAAACACCATAACACCCTTATATTAAGACACCATTAATAAAACATGATCCAATAATTAAAATTATATCATTCATTTAGTTATCCAAATAAATCTTTTTCCCACTTTAAGCTACCTTGATATGATTCTAAATAGTCTTTACTTTCACTGTTTTCTCCTCAAAACATTATAGGACTAAAATATTACTTTAAAAACCTTCATACATACAAGTTGGTGTATGTAATATTTTATCATACAATTATTCATACAATGCCATTTTAATTCTCAAATATAATCTATTATTATAATAAATATATACCAAAGTTAAATATTGATCCCACGTACCTTGAAATTAAAGTGATCAAAACCTCAACATGTCTTATAATATTTAAATAGTCCTTTTGAATTATCCATTTGTTTGAGGATGATAATTAGTGCTCAAATATATATTGGTGTCAAGTTACTTATAAATAATCTTCTAGAATTTTTATGTAAACCATGGGTTATGATCAGATACAATTAAAAAAGGCACACCATGAAGTCTTAAAAAATCATTAATATAGAGCCGCATAAGGCCCTCAAGAGGTATATCTTCCCTTAGAGTGAGGAAATGTGTATATTTGTTAAGATAATAAATAATAAACCATATTAAATTATAATTTATAATAATATTTAGAAATATAGTGACAAATTACATAGTAATATCATCCCATTTTCACACAGAAATTGGTAGATATTGCATGATTACTTTAATATGTTGTCTCTCTACCTTTAATTATTGACAAACCAAGAATCTTGATACATAATATATAATTTTCTATTTCATATTATCCAAAAAAACGTTCTTAAAATCTTGATAAATTTTAGTGATACTAGGGTGTATAGAGAAATTTGTGATATGAGATTCATCTAAAAATTATCTTTTTATCTTAGGCATGGATAGAACACATAACCTCTTTCCAAATTTCAATATAATATATTAATATATGATGTATACCAACTTACCATCATTCATGGATTTAATTTTTCTTTGAATATTCTTATCATCAATATGGGAACTTTATATTTTCTCTAATAAGGATGGATTATAAATCACTTGGAATAGATGTGATGTTTCTCCTTACTTAATGATTACCATTTATAAATTTACTAATTACACAAATATAGGTTATTTTTCAATCCTTATTTTATTTAGAAAACCATTATATTTCCTACTAAATGCATAAAACACCTTATTTTTCTTCCCATGATGGCAGTGTATTGAAAAATCATAATCCTTGAGTAGTTTTAGCTATAATATTTTCCTTATATTGATCTATTTCGGTGATAATATTCATTTAAAACTTTTTTAATCCATATATATTTCAAAATTTTTACTATAAAGGTAATTCCTTCACATCTTCAATGAAAATATTATGGATTCCAACTCAAGATAATGGGTTGGATAATTTTATTCCTTAATGTTTTGCTACCTTGATGCATAGGCAATAACTCTATCATTCTGCATAAGGACACATCCAATTCCCTTATTTGATGCATAAATATATATTAAAAATACATATCTTCCCATTGGTTAATTAAATATCAGTGCATTAACCAATCTCCAATTTAATTATTAAAAACATTATTTACATTATTCTGACCATATGAACTTAACCCCTTTACATGACAACTTGGTTAACAGGTTTGATAATTAATATTTGTTTTGAAAAAATCATTGATAGTAATATACTAATCCAAGGAAACTATGTACCTTTGTTATATTAATTGGAATTGTCTATTCCATCACTAGATTTTTCTTTGAAGGATCAATTGATATTACATCCTTGGAGATAACATGGACAAGAAAAGAAACTTCTAGAAGACAATTTTTTTTTAAATTTTCCATAAAACTTATTTTCTATAAGAGTCCTAAGAATGATTCATAAATGAATCTTATGTTAATTATATATTTTAGAGTATATCAAGGAGTAATTGATAAACACCACAATGAAATTATCTTGATAATACTTGAATACTATGTTCACCATATCCATAAAAATAGAGTGTGCATTAGTTAATCCAAATAGAATTAATATAAATTCATAATGCCTACACCTCCTACGAAATATTATATTTGGATTATCATAATTATTTACTTGTAGTTGAGGATACCCAAAACTAAGATAAATCATTGAAAAATATTGATCTCCTTGAAGTTCATCAAATAAGTCATCAATATGGGGAAGATGATACTTGTTATTTATAGTAATGGCATTGATTTCCCTGTAATCGATGCACAACCTCATAAACCCATATTTTTTCTTAAAAAATAGAATAGGGGCTCTCCATAGTGAAACACCAAGGATTATAAATCCATTATACCACAAATCTTGAATTTGTTTCTTCAGTTATAATAATTACACTATAACCATTATACAGGGGGTCTTAGATATAGGTTTCACATCAAGGAAAATATCAATAGAAAATTAAACTTCATGCTCAGATGGATATCTAGGTTATATTCAAGAAACACATCAATATATTCCTATACAATAGGTACATGCTCTATTATAATGATTTCTTTCCCATTCATAGGTCATGTCTACTATTATTATATAATAATTTCATGAAGGATGGATACTGTAGGTTGATCTAGACATGATTCATATGATGTTGTCTCCCCTCTAAAGATAAGTGATCCCACATCTCCATCTCGAATCCTAATATCATTATCTTGATTTTTTTTTCACATTATAATTTTAAATTCAATCTACACCAAAGATTATATCAAATCTAAAAATATGTATAATAATCAAGTTTTAAAATAGGGTATATCTATGCATCATAATGAAAACTAACTGATATATCCTTATTGAAATAAGATCTACACTAAGAGTCATTATTGATGACTCCATTATTAGGGTGATAGGTAAGTATCTAATTTTCTTGGTAAACATGGAATATATAAAGGAGTTTAAAGAAGTTATTATCTAAATTTAAGATTATGATCAAAGTACTTACCCTCACATCTTTAGGAACTTTGACCTCAACTGCATTAATCAAATAATACTTCCCTTATCACCTTAGCCTCTTCCATAGGAGGTCCCCTTATTGCGTGGGACATCGGTTTGATAATTCCCAATCTCTTTATAGTTTAAGAATTGGATAAAAATGGTTTCTTTATTTCCCTTGAATTCATGAGACTTATGGCCCTTTTATTTGAACATGAAATTGACTTATATTCCCATTAATAATGTTTCTATGTGTTTCTTTCCACAATTATTTCATGTTGAAAATCCCATCCCCCCTTTCTTCTTATTTGAAACATTTATTTTTTTCTTGGTGCTTAGCCGGCCTCTTCTTTTCATGATTTCCCTTGAAAATAGAAACTATTTCCTTTTGAAGACTCTACTTAAGCCTATCAATGAAAAAATCATTCCTTATTTCCAGATTATGTATATAGTCCACAACATGCTTCAATATTCTTGTAAAGCTACCCTTATAATCTGTAAAAATTTCTTCTTCATTCTTCTTTAAAGTGAGAAAATTTATCTATATTTTAGATCATTTCACTTGAGGAAATTATTTCTTAAAGAATATTGAATTTATATATTCTATACTTTATATTTTATAAACCACTTTAGTATTCTATATCAACGAATTCCATTGACAAAAATCTTCTTTCAGAAAATATACTACCAGGATAACCTTTTCCATTTCATTGCTTCCTAAATCCATAAATATATTTATGAGGGACTTAATTCATTGTTAAAATTTAAATAGATTATTATTTTCATTAAAATATGGAGTCTTCCAGTGCATAAAATGATCCAACATAGGTGCATTGTGCTAGGGAATAATAGGTTACTATATACGGGAAAGTTTATTCATCATAATATGAGTCAACTATCTAATATAGACATGATTTACTCAGCTCCAACACTAGATATATTGGCTTACTCATTAGTAAAATCCATACATTGACTATGGGCATTGATTCTATTACTTATGTTAGGAGTTATATCTAAACAATGGAACACACTGAGTTATCTCATAATCATCATGAATATTGTGCCATAAAGTAAAAATCCGTGTAATGGTAAAAATTATCAAGGGATTATCATAATTCTCATGTTATCTATATTCATTTAAAATCTAGTTCCCAAAGTTCCTACTAAAATTACTTTAATACCAACTATAATGACCTCAAATCCACAACCCAAAGCTGATGTTAACTTTATTACATTGGTATAAGATACAAGGGATCACACCACACAAGATTGACCATTTTATCTATATTGGAATACTAGATACATACATGATTCATATATTACATAGGAAATATAAAAACATAACATAAGAAACATTATTTCATCCTTTAAATTGTTCAAAATATCCTTATTCATATCCCAAGAAAAAAAATGGTGAGATTAGATGCTCAGTAAGGTTCATGAACAATGAAATATATCATTAGTAAATAAGACATAATAAATATGAGAGATTGGATAATAAAAACACATTTTATTCAACCAACAAATTGATTTCAAATTATATACATAGATAATATCAACATAGAAATCACATGGATAATAGAAAATGATTTTTTAATAAATAAAATATATAAATTCATAAATTCATATTCTTACCATCAAGGCCTTATCCAAGGCCTCATTAATCTTATCATCAAGTCCATGAATACTACATTCTCAATAAATGGTTAAGTGTAAAAAAAATAACTATATAATATGGCATACCTAATGAGTTGTCTCATGAGACATGTCAATGAATTATGGGGGTATCGATAACTATGTGACACCAATAACTTTTATGTCTAATTCATTTATCATATATTAGATGATTAATATAATTCATTATCAAAATTCCTTATAAATCAATAATTATCTATATTGGATCAAGAATATGGAATATTTCCCAAGTCAATGAAATAAATTTCTTCCTTCAACTAATACAATATATAGAAATGATATACGATTGATACATAAAAAAACTAAAAAAATTAATATTTAATTTATCTATTATATTGAAAATATGGATATTAAAGATAAAAATAATATCTAATGAATAATGATGAGTGATATAGAACATGATCACGTGAAAATGAATGATCTCAAAATAAATTATAATCTATAAATCAACAAAGGATGATAGAAAACCATAAATTCATTAAAAATAAGGTTTTATAGTAAAAACAAGCCTTTATAAAATAAAATAGAAGCAAAATATTAAAAATAACTTCCTTGTAAATTTTGGTAAGAACATAGTCATAAATGAGATTCAAAATTCTTTTTATTATTAAAGAAAATAATACCCTTTTCGTTTGATATCATTTTAAATAATAATTCCCAAAATTTTGAGAAAAATATTTTCTTTTAATATAAACATGAGAACTTATAAAGTAATATTCAAATTAAATAATGGTTATGATAGTAGGAAATTCTATTCATGTAATAAATCTTATAACAAAGATTCCTTTTACACTTTTGGTAAAAAGTCCAAAAGTACATTATTTGGGAAATTATTATAGGATTCCATTTAATTTTTTTTAAATAAAGTCAAATATGGTTGAAAATGGATTCAAATAATAATTTTAATACAATTAAAATATTCTTAAAACATTTAATATAATATTTTCATGGAAGAATAAGAGTTGGAATGAAAACTTTTAAAACATGAGTTTTAAAAGAAAGTCCCTTACATATAACTCACTTGTTGATTCTTGATAAAAAATTGAAGAAATAGAAAAAAAACAAATAGAACCCAAAACATAAAAAAATTAGAATAAAATATTTTGGGTTTAATATATTAGGATCATATAATTTTCCCAAAGGAAAAATGAACATAAACAATCCTGAAATAAAATGTGATTTTAAATGAAATCCCTTACCCTGGGTCTCCAATTAGTCATATGTGTTTGAAACTACTGTATAATGAATTTAAATTTATTGAATAATTTATTAAGAAATTTTTTCATATATATTTAATTTTAATGTCCTTTTATAAGAATTTTAAATCCATGCATTGAATAGTTCTTGCTTACATCGACCACTTAAGGTTGTTTGGTCAATTTCTTCAAAGTTACTTCAGTATATTATCCATGGTTAAAAGAGTTATAAAATGGTTATATAATATCTAAAGTGTTAATAAGTTAATATATTTTATATTCATTATATACAATTTTAGAATCAATGATGCATGATGGTAATAGAAAAATGGATCACATCACTTCGTGGAGGTGGTAGTCCACTCGTACGCACGAGTGACACTATCATTTTCTAACAGATGGAAGTTTAATAATGTTATATGGTATATTATATTTTAAAAAACACAATTATATCATAAATATAATATATATTTATTAATTATATATTTATAACCTTCCAGATAAATTAGTGTTGAAAAATAAATTACATCGCTACGTGAAGACGATAGGTCGTACGTACACATGAGCGATGTTTTCATTTTCCATAGGATGAAATGGAGATAAAAAATGGATATACCATTAACTCAAACCATATTTTTATGGTTAATATAAATATAATATTATTTTAATATGGTTATTAAATATTTTTATGAGGTTTATGAAGAAAGTAACTTTAAAAAGATCGATAAGAACATATATCTCTTCTTTTGGTAACCACCTTTGGTTTACACCTTATTCTATATTAAAGTTGTATTTTGGTGAGAATAGGACCTATAGGGTGAAATGAGGGATGTTGGTAAGGTATTTGGGTAAGTATTTATTGAGATAAGTGGCTCAATTAGTATAGAGAAGATAGAATAAGGGGTTCCCTTTTATAAGTGAGGTGAGTGGAAAACTTATAAACACTTAAAAATTTATTATATAATATATGTCTTCCTTAAGTAAAGTGGCTCATAATTTTCATATATTTGAATAAAATAAGGTCATTTTAGAAATAAAACTAACCAATGATTTTTAGTAAAGTGTTTTGAGTTATCTTAAGGCCTCATCTCTTTATTTTAACCCTTTTAACTCATTTCACCCTTAACCAGAGTGATACATATTTACCACTGTTACTATTATTATGAATAAAAATTAAGTTGAACTTATTACCTAATATTAATTATTATAATTAAAAATATGGAATAAATTTTATAAGATTAAATTTTTATAATCGATAAATATTACTTTTAAAATATGTTCACAAAGTGAAAAAAAATTGTTTTTAGAAAAATGTTTGTTTTAAGAATAAAAATAATTTTATAGAAAAATAAGTATAGTGTTGATTATAATGGATTTAATTAGATTATTTAAATGAAATATTGAATTATTTTAATTAAAAACAATCCAAAACCAATATAAAACTTTTAAATATTTGATTAAGAGAGAATAACTGAAAATAATTTTTATTTGAATAAAAACATTACTTAGATTTCTAAAATGTTAAAAATTGATTACTATGTTCAATATTATATTTTTATATAAATTATATAAATTATTTAAACTATATATTTTTTAATAAAAAAGTTTTCATAAACCTTAATTTTATTCTTATATCATTATTATTTCATAAAAGTGACAGTTTATAAAATTAGTATTTTTTACTATTCACAAAAATTGGATATTTTTGAAAAATATCAAAATTTTACCCTATGATAATTTTAACATGATTAATTCAAAAATAAAATAATTTCTTTAAATTTAATTTATAAAATTTTCAAATTTAGTTTTTAATCACATTATATAATAAAGTAATGTACATTATGTTGTTGTTTCTTGAGAAAGGAAAACTTAATATAATTGAAGCTCGAGTGTTATGGTGTATATAACCCAAATGATTGTGGATATAGTCTATAGAAACGAGAAAGGAATTTTTGGATGCAAAATTCATGGCTGAAACATTGAGATATATACTATTTGATGTGGAAATTGGTCCCCAAAATACCTATAGACATGGGTGCATTTCCCATGGCTATAACCTAGTCCACTTGGGAGATTTATAGCCACAATAAATTGACCATGGTAATAGGATCCACATAGTAATAAGTACCTCTAAATTCATTTTGAATATGGTAATAATGGAATTTAAAAATAATAATATGCACCACCATGTTTTGAACATGTTCCATGTGATTTTTGATCGATACTTCTTCAACTCCGCTGCAAGTGGTTTTACTCATATATATATATATACAAATATGTTTATATATATATACACACACACAATCACACACACATATATGTATTAGGAAAAATAAAATTCTAGTAGGATTCAAACCCTATACTCAGTATACTTAACATGTGAGTCATCTACTAACTGATGACTAATATTATTTATTTATATATTTAATTCCTTACACACAAACATACATATGGGATGATAAGTAAAATATATATGGGTATGAGATTTGAAACTGGGATTTATGAAAATTATTTGAAGTTACATTCTATAATGATATAATAACAATTTGATTTACAAATTTTTAAATATATTTATATTTACACATATAATAAATTTTAATTATAGGACTATAGCCATGGGAATTTAATGAATGTGGCTACAGGGTCTCAGTTCCTAGGATATTTACAAGGGAAATAAATGCCTGTGGATATAGGGTATTGTTTCCAAGTATATAACCAAAAATGATAAATTTCTATGTTTATAGGGTTCTGATTCAAAGTCTATAGCCATGAGAATTTAGTTCTCATGGCTATAGGGTATTATTTTGAATTCTATAGCCACAAACACAAAATTACCATGGCTATAAGGTTCTAGATCAAAGTTTATAGCCATAGGAATTTAGTCCCCATGGTTATAAAGTCCCAGTTTAAAGTCTATAGCCACAAATACTAAATGCCTGTGGCTATAGGGTATTGTTTAAAAGGTAATAACCATGGTAATTTTTATTCATGGATATACTGTCTCTTACCATATATATTTTTTCCTATTCTTACACATATTCCCATGGTTTTTTTCATTCTTGCTACACCCTATAGCCATGAGAATCCCCACACATGGATATATTTTTTTTTGAAGTAGTGATATATTCAAATAAATTCTATATAACAGATAATATAAAGGAGTTTATATTGAAATAAATATTTAATATTTTAAGTAAGTGGTGATGTATAAACCCATGAGATTGGTTAAAGTCTCGATCCAGTCTCTTTAAATCATACTATCCCCCATATACAATTTATAAAAACCCTAACCCTAGTATTCTGGAGTCAGTGGTTACTTTACTACTTTATCATAACGTACAATGAAATCCATAATGAATCAACAATGCATAATTAATATAGCAAGGTAAATAACTAAAAAACACGCAATTTAATCAATAACTTGAGCATGAGAATGAATCCATAGATAATATCAATGCAATAATCTCATGGATAATAATTAATGAATTCTCGATAAAGTAAATGATTAATATTGGATTTCATGATCTCAGACATCATGATATCTATACCATCAATACCTTGTGCTAAGATAGTTTAATTGATGTGTAGGTATACACCTAAAAAATATTTATGCTAGTTTATTAAGTTATATTATGAGACCCTCTGATGCATCGAGCGGTATATAATTTTGGGCCCCACCTATCACTATATCTCCAAAGTAATAATCATATATAGAATGATCTATTTAATTCATTAAAAATATTTCTTATCAAAAAATATCCACATTGAGTAAAGAATACAAATTTAACAAGATTTCCTTAGTTAATCAAATGAATTTAAAAGTAAAACACCATATATAGAGATGATATACAGTTTAATAAATAATAATATCTATGGTAATGAATATGGATATTTAAGGGAAATGTAATGTCCAATGATCACAATAAAGTGAATGTTTCAAGTTAAAGTTAATGAGTACAAAATTAATCAAGAAAGTGAATGTTAATACTTTCTCTGGTCAAAATAACCATAAACCATTCAGAGAAAGAATAATGATGGTTTCATCATAAAATATACATTGTGGATTACAAGTAAAATAAAAGGTTTTTTTTTCTTTTATTAATATAAATACCATAAAAATATCATTAAAACATATTTGAGTAAAATACCTCGTTCAATTTGGAAATCACTTTTAAAAAATAAATTTTTTCATAATATTAGAAACAAATATTTGAAAAAAAATATTGGATACATTTAAATAATATTTAAATAAATTATTATTATATACATCTCAATTATGTTAAAATAAATATTCCTATCACATTTTTAGTAAAAAGGAAAAAAATACTTTGTTCGGAAAAGATAAGAAGATTCATTTTAAAACATTTTTTTAAATGTAAAACATGGGTAAAAGCATAGTTAATAAATCATTAGATAATCTTAAAAATATTATTTAAAATATTTTAATGAAAATATGGATATATAGTAGAAACCATTTTCAACTAAAAAGAGAAATAAATTTATATTTTCTTAAAAACATTTTCTCCATCATTTTAAGTACCAAAGAGAGGAAAATGATACTATTAATTGAAAATTTTATTAGTAAACAGAGTATAATAAAATTAAATGGGTTTATTAGAAAATGATATTATAATTTCTTTCAATGTAAATTCATGCATAAATGATCCAAATTAAAATGAGATTAAAGCATACACCCTTACCACTTTGGTAACTTTTGAATCATAACCCCCATGAAATAAATAACTCAAATTAAATATAAAATACCATGAATATAAATATATTCAAGATATAAAATATAAAAGGTGTAGTAGATACACCTCATAAAAATAAATAGGTGCATAATTACAAATATGTCTCTGTAGAGTGGAAATTGAGATGAAATCTCTTACAAAGATAATACTATTCAAGTGGGGATTAATCAATGGATTGATTATGTGTATCAAATGTAAATAAACATAAAAAAAGTTTAAATAAATTATAAAATAATAAAAATTCATTACACACATAATCTTAAAATATCAAATACAATGGAAAATTAATATAACCAAATGAAACGAAATTGAGTTATGAAATTCTTTACCACTTGGTAAATTTAATGTCAAATATCCTTGGATTAAATAATTAAAATTGAAACTTAAATTAACATAAAATATGAAGGATTCATGATATTATATGTAAAATTGTAAATATTTACACCACATAAAATAAATTAGGTACCTAACATTAAAATATTCCCTAATGAATGGAAATTGAGACAAAATCTCTTACCACACATTTCCCTTTAGTTGATTATGATTTAAAATCCTGTATAAAAGTTTTAAACATGTTATTAATTTATACCAAAATCATATTAATATTTATAATATCATATATTATCTTATTAAAACATCTTATCACCCATTTGTTAATAATATTTCTTTATTAACATTGTTTTTAGTGTTAAAATATTTGTTTTCTCATGCATGTTTTGTCATGAAAGCTCTAGTTATTTTGAATAGTATAGAGATAAATAATATCTATAATGATATTAATGTTGTAAATATCATATATATTTTTATTATATACCTTTTTATAATCACTCTTGAAAGCTGGATAGGGAAATGAATCGCTTCACTTCGTGGAGATGGTAGGCTATAAGTACGCACGAACTAAAATATCATTTTCTTAATGGGTTAAAGGGTAAGGAAGTGGGTGTGATATTAATTTTAAAGAAATAATACCATGTCATATTTATTATATATATTAATTATTTACATCATTATTAAAATTCATGTTATTTGGTAGTGGAAAAACAATTACATCAATTTGAGAGGTGGTAGTTCACTGTACACATGAGCGATGGATTTGTTTCCCATTTGATGGAGGATAAGATGGATAAATTTTATGAAATAAAAATAATAACATATTATTATATGGAATATAATTTTTTTATTATATTTTAAGTTTTAATACATAATTGAAGGTGGAAATAAAGAAGAAGTAAAAAAGAAAGATCTTAGTGAAGATAATTATCTTCTCTTAGAAGAACCTCATTTGGATATCTTATTAAGAACCCTCAAGATGGTATTTTAGAAATAAAAAAAGCTATATAATATGGATAATTATGTTTGGGATATATTTTGGTAGGTTTTTATCTATATAAATTGATTTATTGGTGTGAATAAGTGAGGGGAGGGGGTGCCCTTTTACAATTGAGGAGTGACATTTTTGTAAATACCCAAAACAATTCAATAATGGGAATTCACTCTCACCCGATGTGCCTAATTTTTTTTAAATAATGTATTTTAGGGAATATAATTTCTATAAAAAAATCCACCACAAAAAATAAACTTGTTTTAATCATGTTATTCTCTTATCCTCTATGTTTACATTTACCATTTTAGTTTTCACGATGATAATTAGTTTTTTTATTTACCTAGGTAATTTATCCTTTAAGACTAAAAATGAACGAGAATTATTAAATTATTTAGAATAAATTATTATAAATATTAAATGTAATTTATCCAATAAAAATATTTTGTGTTTTTAAAATTAATTTTAACACAAGCACATGTAATGCGCAAAACCTCGTTTTAACCTTAATCGCAGTAATTAATTTATAACGTCTTTAATATTTATTATGACTAAAAATAACTTTGAAATTATTAAATAATATTAATTATTATTATTACAAAAATTTAATAAATTTAATCCAATTAAATTGGCATAAGTGTTAGAATTTAATTTAAAATTAAACCCACAAGCGTGATGAAAATGTTATTTTCTAAAGAAAAGTTTTCTCAAGTATAAAAAGTTTTTATATCAAATTTATATATATAATTAATTAAAAGGACCTAAATTAGATGAATAATAATATAATTGAGATAATTTTACATTTAAAAAAATATTATAACAAAATAGGAATTTTTAAATGTTTTAAAAGAAAATACATCTTTCAATAAAAATCAATATTTTCACTATTCATTAAAAAAATAATCTTTTCAAAAAATTATCAAAAACTAACTCTAATATAGTTTTTAAATTATGATTTAAAAAATATAGTTATTTTTTCATATAAATTTTATAAAAGTGCTAAAAATATATTTAAAATAGGCTTTCCATGCACAACAAAACCATTTTTTAGAAAAATATATTTTTTAAGAAAAAAACTGAATTTATTATTATCCCATACTTAGAAAAAATATTAGATGAATGATAATTTTTTTTAATATATAATTTATAAATTTCATTAAAATCATTCACCAATAGTGATTAATTTAATTCATTAAGATATCAATACACAACACACATAAAAAATACTGTTCAGAAAAACATTTCTTTTACCTTCAAATGATTTTTATTTTCATTTCTAATCAATTGATAAACAATGATTTTTTAATACATGTGAAAAACATATAATTTTCATAATTTATTTATTACTATTTATAGTCACTAATTTAACGGATATGTTATAATGTTCATGTTTAAATAATATATTTTACAGGTCATTTAAGCTTGGTGTTGCATTTTACATACACTATTAAACATAATGTTCTTATTTTTAAAATCTAAGGGTGTTACATTCTTACCACATTCAATAAATCTCATCCTATCAATTTTAAATTTCACTCATAAATCAAGTGTTTTCCATATTAAAATACCTTTGTTGAAATCCCACATCATAAAAAGGGTTGATAGAAATTTATCATGACAATAGAGAAAGGAAAGTACAAAGGTCATTTAGAATAACACATAACTAGGTTTCTAAGTATGAAAAAATTAGTGCGAAGTGAAAATATAGACTTGAAAGAAAAGTGTAAATAATAATGGAGACTGATAAAGAACATTGATCATAAGAAAGTGTATGTTCAAAATAAAGTTAATGTCCACAAAACTATAAAATGATGAGGTGTAAAAAAGGCCATTGATTCATTATAAATAAAGGTAAATGTATAATTTTTCTATTTCAAGGTCCTTTTCTTAATGTTGAGATATTCTTTTACTTTCAAGATAGGGAACATCTGAAAATATAATTTATATATTTTTATTTCATAAGCACTATTTCATCCTTTGGTTGTGCTTTAATCAATTTCTACTTCATCTATTACTCTAAGCAATGAATAAAAAATATGCCTTTTAATACCTTAAACACTAAAATTAACTTTTAATGGATCATAATATTCATAAATGAGTGACAAGTCTATATGCATGTCTCTAAATATTTAACAAAACCAAAATGGTTATCATAAGTTATTAAAAACAATACATTAATATCTAAAACTCAATAATGATACTCGAATTTAAACTTTATATTTATCCTTAAAATAATTTAAGTAAAAACAATTTCATATTAACTGGAAAATCATGTAGGCCAGTGATAGGAACTGCACCCATTTCACCCTTCAGTTGTGGGTTCAAGGCCTAAGACCTTTCTAGATGCGATAGGTTGTTACTTGATATGTAGGTTTTCCTTTTTATAAAACTCTATTAATAAAACTCTTATAATGTTCCCAAAAATATGATGAAGATCCTTAAAAATAACATTATTCATCATATCACATTTTAACCATGAAGGTTTTTTATACAAATTATTTTTCTCTCATGAAATAAAATAATATTAATTGACTATTATTTCATTAACATCAATGATCATATTAATCCTAAAGGTTATCAATACATTTAAACTTATTAAGATATAATTTTTCCTTGAATATTACTTCATGTTGAAACTAAGGCTTATATTCACCTCAACCCAATAAAACATCTCCTCAAATTCCATTAATGTCATGAAAATACCATCACTTAAAACCTCAAAAGGGGCATCTAAGACTTTGAACTTATGATCAACCTTAAACTCATAAACCCATGATAGTATCTATGACTCTTAATTTAATACTATATGAATACATATATGATTCAAAAAAAAAACATAATCCTTAGATGTTTCATAATCTTATAAACAAAATACTATTGATAAAAATACTTATAACACATAATTATTGAATCCTTATATATAAATAATTCAACCCATTTACATAAATGATTAGTATAATATAGGTTCTTACTTGTTCTAGGAGTTAACCATTAAAATAGGGCATTGAATCTGATAATTCCTAAGTTCTCCACATTTAATACAATAAAATATAAATGGATATCTAGGATGAAATTTATTTATCTCCATTTAAATCATCACTTTTCCTCAACAATTCATTGCTTTATGACCTTATTTTCTACACATAAATTTTTTTCCCATTCCTTAGAGATATTTTATTAGGTGGATCTTTCTATATTTATAACATTAAGAAAATCAATCCTTTTTTACTCCATGGTCTCTACCACTCGAGCACTAAGTAGAATCTATTATTCTCTTCTTTAGTGAGTCTGAGAGTTGGTTAAGGTATAGGTTGTCAATCATATATCATGATAAATAATTAAGAATAACCAAAATATATTTCACTCTAATCATCATCCTATTTAATTTCTTAAAATCACCACATTTTTTATCATATTCAATATTAACACAATTCCTTTGAGTTCCATCCATTAACTAAAACCAAAAAGAATAGCGTGAGAAATAATAATCATAGTGTAAAACCCTATAATCATTTATAGGAAGTCTAAATCATGACACATTATTTTCGATTTAGGACACCTAATGTTTAAACTATTTCATTCACTATATTTATCTATTCAAAAAATTTATGATGGTTCATAAAGAAAATGTGAATTAACACAAGCATATGCCCTAGGAGTTTCAAATTAGGCGTACAACAGGGTCTGTTTTCATGCACTGAGTGTGATCGAGTCAATGCCAAATGCACCCTTTTTTAGAGTTATTACCCCTAGGTATAACTATTTTAGAGCCACATCCACTTTTAAAATCAATACATAGAGATTTATTTCTATGAAAATCACATAATCTCTACCTTACCAAAACTTTAGGATGTTATCGTATACTTATCCTCAAAGTTAGTCATAGGGATATATCCCATAATCCATGTTTTCCCAAATCTAGTTCCCAAGTTTTCTACAAAACTTTATATGATACAAACTGTAAATACACTAACCCTAATAGCCCAAATCCAATGGTTAATTTACTACGTTATCATAAGATACAAGTGATCACATCCCAAAGGATCAAATTGTTTAGTAGTCTTAGAAAAAATAGATACATACTTGAATCTTAAATTACATTTGAAAACATGAAATACAATATAGTGAAATTTAAAAAATTATACATTCTTGAACTTGTTAAAAGATTCATTCTTCATATCCTAGGTAAAGTAAAAAAAATAAGGGTGAGATTAGATGCTTGGTAAGGGATATGTACAATGAAGGATATCATGAATCAATAGTGAATAATAAATATGGAAAGGTAAATAATTTAAAACACTTACCATTTAATCAACTACTTAAGAAAAAGAATGCATCCATGGATAGTATTAATGAAATAATCTCATGGATAATAATAACTAAATTCTCAATTAAGTAAATTCTTAATATTTGAAATCATGATCTTAGACATCATGAAATCTATACTATTAATACCTTTAACTAAGATAGTTTAATTGATGGGTAAGTATACACCAAAAACCATATAATTCTAGATTATTAATTTGTCACATGATACCTATAGATTCATCAAGGGGTTATATAATTTCAGGCCCCACCCATTACATTATATCCAAATCATTCCTTATATATCAAATGCTCAATTAAATTAATGAACAATATGCGTTATAAAAAAATATCTGTATTAAATAAAGAATACATATTTAATAATATTTCCCTAGTAAATCAAATAACTTTCTAAGTAAAAAACCTTATGTAGAAATGATATACATTTTAAGAAATAAGAATATCATTGGTAAATAATATGGATATTTAAGGTAAATGTAATATTGAATGATCATAAAAAAGTGAACGTTTCAATAAAAAGTTAATGATTACAAAATTAATCAAGAAAGTGAATGTCAATAATTTATTTAGTAAAATAGATCATAAACCAAATAGAGAAAGAATAAGGATGGTATCATTAAAACATATCCTTAGTGGAGTATAATTAAAATAAAGGGTTTTTTTATTTAATGAATATAAATACCATAAAAATATCATTAGAAAATCTTTGAGGAAAATACAATTTTCAATTTGAAAATAAATTTTAAAAAACAAAAAATTTCATAATATTAGGAAAAAAATTTTCTTTGAAAAATAATCATGGAAATTTTTAAAGATATTTTCATAGTAATAAGAAGTCATTATGGAAGGAAATTCCATACATGCCAAGTATGTTAAAACAAATATTCCTTTCACATTTTTAGTAAAAAGTCAAAAAGTACCATGTTCAAATAATGATAAGAATATTACTTTTAAATCATTTATTTTTAAATGTAAAACATGGTTAAAATTGTATTTAATAAATAATTATATAATATTAAAAAAAGTAATTAAAATATTTTAAGTAAAATATGGATATGGAAGAAAAATCATTTTTGACTGAAAAGAGAAATAAAGCTGGCTTTTATTAAAACCATTTTATCCATCTTTTTAAGTACCAAAGAGAGGAAAATGGTAATAATAATTGAAAACACCATTAATAATTACAGGAGAAGAAAATTAAAGGTTTTTATTAAAAAATGATCAAATAATTTCCTTCAATGGAAATTCAACTATAAACAATTCTGATTAAAATGCGATTGAAGCATAAACCCTTACTACTTTGGTAACTTTTGAATCATAATCCAAATGAAGGAAAAAATTTCAAATGAAATATTAAATACCATAAAAATAAATATATTTATGATATAACATATCAAATGGGTAGTATATACACGTCATAAAAATAAATAGGTGTATAATTCCAAATATGTCTCAATGGAGAGGAAATTGAGATGAAATATCTTACAAAAGATAATACCATTGAAGTGAGGATTAATAAATGGATTTATTATGTGTATAAAATGTAAATATAGATAAAAAATGTTTTAATACAACATAAAATAATAAAAATACATTACACACATAATATTATAATATCAAAGACTATAGAGAATATATATAACCCAATGAAAAGAAATTTGGTTATGAAATTCCTTACAACTTAGTAACTTTCACGTCAAATCCCCTAGGATAAAATAATTCAAATTGAAACTTAAATTTCCATTAAATATGAAGTATTCATGATATTACATGTTAAAATGGGCAGTATATACACCATATAAAATAAATTAGGTGTATAACATTAAAATATGCCTCAATGAATGGAAATTGAGGTGAAATCCCTTACCTCACATTTCCCTTTAGTTGATCATGATTTAACCTACTATATAATGGTTTTATACATTTTATTGATTTATAAAAGAACCATATTTATATTTATAATATTATATATGATCTTATTATAACATCTTATCACCTATTTGTTTATAATATTTCTTTATCACCATTATTTCTAGTGTTAATTGTTTTGTTTTCTCATGTATATTTTATCATGGAAGTTTTGGTTATTATACATAAGATATAGACAAATCATCTATAGAATTATATTAATGTTATAAATGTCATATTTGTTCATTATGTACCTCTTTTAGAATCATTTTTGAAAGTTGTACATGGAAAATTAATCACATCATTTCGTGGAGAAGATATGCCGTACGTATGCACGAGCGATGATATCATTCATTTAATGGGTGAAAGGATAAAGAACTAGATGATATATTAGTTTTATAAAGTTAATATAATTTCATATTTATATTAATTATTTACATCATTATTACTATCCATGTGAGTCTTCAATTGAAAACTAATTACATCGCTTCGCGAAGTGGTAGTCTGTCATACACACAAGAAATGGCTTTGTTTCCCATTTTATGGAGGAGTAGATGGATAAATATTATGAAATAAACATAATAAAATATGAATATGTGGGATATAATAGTTTTATTATATTTTCATTTTTAAGACATAATTTAATGTTGAAAAAGAATAAGTAAAAACAAAGAGCTTATTGAAGACAATTACCTCCGCTTAAAATAACCTCATTTGGATATCTTATTAAAGACCCCACTGCTGGTATTTTTGGAAATAAAAGAATATTAATGTGGATAAGTATTTTGGGGATATTTTTTTAGCATGTTTTGGTTGATATATATTTCTTGATAGGTGAGAATAAGTTGGGGGGGTGGGGAGTGGCCTTTTATAATTGAGGAGGAGTGACATTTTTGTAAATACCCAAAAAATATTCAATAATAGGAAGTCATTTTCAACCCAAGTGCATAAAAAATTTATAAATAATATAGTATTGTAAAGTAAAGGTATATAAACACCTCAAACATAAAAAATAAACTTGTTTTAACCATGTAATTCTTTTATTCTATAAGTTTACTTACTTTTACCATTTTAGTTTTCACCGCAATAATTAGTTTTTTTATTTACCTAGGTAATTTATCCTTTAAGTCTAAAAATAAATGATACTTATTAGATAATTTTTAACCATTTATTATAAATATTATATCCAATTTATCCAATAAAAATACTATGGGTGTTTAAAATTAATTTTAACACAAAATAACATAACGCGCAAAACCTTATTTTAACCTTAATCGCGATAATTAATTTTTAATGTATTTACTATTAATTATGAATAAAAACTATGATGAAATTATTACCTAATATTAATTATTATTATTAAAAATATGAAATATATTTTTCCAAATTCAATTCATATAAGTGACATAATTAGTTTAAAATTAAACCCACAAGCGTAATGAAAATGCGGTTTTCCAAAGAAAGGTTTTCTTAAGTATAAAAAGTTTCTATATAAAATTTAAAGATAGAATTAATTTAAATGATATAAATTGGATTAATAATAATATAATTTAAATAATTTTACTTTTAAAACAATTTTATTGCAAAATTTTACTTTTTAAAAGTTTTAAATGAAAAGGTAGTTAATAAAAATCAATATCTTTCACTATTCATCAAAAAATTAATATTTTTAAAAAATTCTCAAAAAATCACTCTAAGATAATTTTTAAAGTATGATTTAAAAAATTAATTTTATTTTTTAAAATAAATTTTCTAAAATTGGTTTAAATATATTTAAAATAGGTACGCAAAACATGATGAAACCATTTTTAGAAAAATATAGTTTTTAAGTAAAAAAACAAGATTTATTCTTATCCAATGATTAGAAAAAATATTAGAATGATAATTTTTTTATTGAATATATAAATTTCATTAAAATAATTCAAAAATAGTGATTAATTTAATTTATTAATATATAAAATCACTTAACACATAAAAATGAGTTTTCATAAAAAACATTACTTTTACTTTCAACTGATTTTTATTTTATTTTATAAGAAATTAATAATCAATGAATTTATTTAATAAATGATTAAACCATATACTTTTTAAATTTTAGTCAGTATTATTAATATCTTTAAATTTAATGTCTATTTTATAATGGTTATATTTAAATAATATATTTTATACACTGTTTAAGCTATGTGTTGTGTATCGTATATAGTATTAAACATAATGTTATTATTATAAATATCAGAGTGTTACACAATTGAAATGAAATAAATTTAATACACACAAGAATTTTTACAATGTTCGACCCCAATGTGCGTGACTACTTTTTTTTTTCTGGTCGATTTCAAGACATAATGTTTTTCATTGATATAATGTGATCAAAATAGAAATGAAAAATACATCCTCGAGTCTCATGATAACAATATGAGAAGGATAGAATACATCCTTGAAACCTTTAAAATTTTCCAAGTGATTACAAGAGAAGGTAAGAATACATCCTCAAATCCTGTAACAACACCTATCTTTTAATAAAACTTAATATTGGTTCCCACTAGCTTATAATGGCGTTCCTTCAACACTACAAACAAGATATTATGTTGAACTCTAAGATGTACTAGAATTTATATATAATATCATATTATTATAATTTAAGTAATTAAACTACTAGAATATGATCATTAACTTTTTATGCGCAATAACCTTCTTCTCAAGATTTTTATATGACCAACATATGCATGAGAGTACAAGTACACATTATTTTCCACCTCAATAAAAAGCCTTCTAGTGAAGCACATGAATTTGATTGATTCAATGATAATAAAAATTATTAGTAATAGTTGTTCATTTTCCTCTATCTTATAATATCAGGCTTCAATGATATAAGATTGTTGTAGGTAAGGACTTCACTCATGCTTATTATTCTTCTTCGACACACTAGATCTGATTTTATAAATATCACCAGCTTTTTACTCTAATTTTCTCTCTCTTAAATACATAAAATAAAAAATAAAAAATAGTATTAGTTTCTTCTTACTTTTAACAAACTACATTCTCTTATTCTTATTCTTCTTCATTCTTTTATTCAAAAAATCATGTGAATATTATTTTCATAAGTAGGATATAGACAAATCCCCTTAAATTGTAGAAATATCATTATCTATTTAAAATTTGTAAAAATATCTCCAATAATTATTTCAAAAATTATATTTTATTACTATAATTTTCATGTAAAGATATAATTAGTATTCCATTTAATTCTCCTTCTAACTTATCTTGAATCTTGACTCAAATCCCCACTCATCTTGATATTTATTACATAAAGATTAGAAATGCATCATCTGACTTAAATCATAATAAATCTGAAATTTTTCTAACTAGTAATACTTAAATATCACCCTTAGTCATTAGGTCACCCTTATATATTCTTATAACTATGGTTTCACCCTTATATATGAGCAGATGAATCTTACATATTGTATATCAACCTTTATATTTTCTCCTTTTAACTCTTATGTATGCATTGGAAGTTTGGATTCTTTCTTATGTATCATAGTGCGTATTTGGTACTTTTTCAAATATTTTACCTTTTGAGTACCCTTACACATCCGTTTGAACATAAATAAATCTTACATATCAAAAAAATAACCTTTAGATATTATAGTTTAACTTGGATACTTTTTTCAAATCTCATTTCTTTCTGAGTACCCTTGCATATCCTTATGAGTACCCTTATGTATTCACTTTTTCATAGGAAAACCCTTATGTATTACCTTTTTCATAGAGAAACCCTTTACATATCTTCTTTTCCATAGACACCTCTTCATAAACCCTTACACATTCTCCAGAGTAACTCTTGCACACTTAGTGCAGATTCAAGAGCACTCTTATATATAGAGTACTTTATCAAATTCTTTAATAATATAAAACTCTAAATTTATCCAAAACTCTTCTCCAATAACCTGAAACCAACTTAAACACATTTAACCATCTCAAATAAACTTAAAATAATTCTAACCAACTTAATTTATTCTTACACATGTTTTAAAATAAATACAACATACCCTCAAAAATTCCCTCGGTTATTCAATTCCCCCTTTGGATTTGTTTTCAACTCCAATAACTCACACTACATTTTTTCACAGACTTTATCAAATGGAAATTTCATGAGACCACACTATTGAAAAAAGAAATGTTTCTAAGTGATTTTCATCCCTCAGTGACATGAAAATTATAGTTAAGTGATTTTGATGATCTCCTCCCCAATTAACTCACTCATTTCTCCACCTTTTTTAATGAATACCATCTATTGATTCAAAATAGTAATACACAAAATAAATTTTGAATTCCATAGATACAAACTAATAGTATAATTTTTATTTTTTATAATATTTTTTAAAATAAATTTTGAATTCCATAGATACATAATTTTAGTGGGATACTTAAGTCAATATATTGTACTGTTTTTTGGTGAAGATAACTCAGACCATATTGGTTAAACATGGATTTACTCTTTAATTTTAAAATAAAACAATTGTATAAAAAATTTACATTCAAAATCATTTTTTATTTCATATAAATTTATATATATATATATATCTTTATGAGATATATTACAAGATTAACCCATATTTGATTAAATCTCTCTTATCCTTATAGGTAAGTATATTTTTCCTCTAACTTGAATATTCTTAATTTGAGAAAGAAAAATTATATTAATGATCCTCATGTTGTTTTAATTGAAATTTTTATTGAATTATTTAATTTACTACTTATTTAAATATCTCATTCTCCCACCAAGGAATGTTAATGTTTTCCTTATAATGGATTGATATTTATTTGAAATTTGATCAGTTATATTTTTTTTAAATTTTAGACTTTTGGAATTTAACCTTATCTCTAAATAAAATATCCAAGTCATTTATTTAACTTTTATCATTCAAGGTCAAGAAAGTATAACTTTCCTATGGTCAATTTACAAGGCTATTCATGAATTTTTCTTCCAATTGGAATGGTATAATGGATTTTGCAATATATTTATTTCTGAATTGATTTTAGCCATGCCTAAACATTTCACTTGAGTTAGAATCAACCATATTATTCTCTTGGTCTTTCAATATCAAGTCATCCAAGTGTTATTATAGTTGAGAAATTTGGAAATACTGTTCTTAATAAGTAGTGGAATTTTAGGCTTAACCTTTTCTCTTTTTCCTACCTTTACATTATCTAAAGTTTTAAAAGACTCATTATTTTTTTAGAATAACCATTTTATTTAAAATATCTTTAAGTAATAAGGGAAAAATATCAAATAAGGTTACTTATCAATCAACCCCTTAAAAATGAATGAATGGATAAAATAATAAAATCCTTAATAAATGTGTAGGAATATTCTTTTTTTGTACCATTGAAAGTTGATAATAGATCCACTTGATTGTGTTTGAGTATAATTCTATTTATTTTGGTGATACCCATGTTCCTGATTTCCTCACTAACACTAAGGTTTTATAAAGATCATTTAATCTCAGTGAACTTGGATTCTAAACCATACTAAATCAAACCTAATAATTTAAACTAAACATAAAAAAACTGAACTGAACTATATTAAAACCCAATAAACCAAAAAGTAACTAAAAAACTATTAAAACTTAAAAAACATGAATCAAACAAAAAAAATTAAACTAAATAGAATAAAAAATGAAACAAATAAAATGAAACTAACTTGAACTAAACCGAATTAAAATGACCCAACCTAAATTGAATGGAATCAAACTATCCTGAATAAAATTAGACTAATCCAGCATGAACTTACTAATCCCAACTCAACCCAAACCAATCCAAACATAATTGAATTTAAGAAACATGAATAAAACATAATAAAATCAAATATAAAATAATAGAACCGTTTTGAATCAAATCAAAGTAAATCAAAACCCATTAATTTATATAAGTTAAGGAATAATATAACTAAAGATAATATGGACACAAATGAGTTGGATCAATTGAACTAGATAGAATAGAAATGACTTTATCCATGATAAAAACATATATATTTAGTAATGGAATTATTTTTTTCACATAATAGGTATTCAAATGATTCATGGTATTCATGAATTATCTAATTATATTCAACTATATTGATATTAATATTTTTTTGGTAAATAATAGATATAAGTTGGATGTATGATATTGATCGAAACTCAACCGAGTTTCAAATGAAGTTTTGTTTTTTAGACTTAAAATTTAACAAATCTTCAAATAGAGGTCTTATGCCCCACCCTTGTTATAATTGTGTTTGAATTCCTTGGTTAAGTGAGGAAGAAGTTATATACCATATTACAAAAGTTGTTTTTCATAAAAACTGTTATATATCTTATCATAATAGAGAGAAAAGTTAATATTTTAGTGTTCATGATCAAAATGAAAGGAGTGGAATAGAGAATTTGATTTTTCATCAGTTTTCATTTATTGATCATCATGAGGTAGAAATTAGGCCAATGTAAGAAGGCAATGTTACGAGCACACATGTGGAAACTAATGAAAATGTTAATGCTTGGAGAGTGAAAAAATTTATGGATGATGATTGGACTCTTATATATTAGGCATATAGTTAAAAAAAAGCTATAATTTTTTTATGTGACTCTATCATGAGAAGACTATGTATGTAATTTCTAATTCTTCCATCAATTATATTCTAAATTTTTAAAGGTCTTACTTACTAATGATGTATATAATCCATTAAATCATTATATGGAATGAAATTTAATTTAATATCTAGTATTTTATACTAATAAAATTCACGATTGACCGAAATATCACTAGTTATTCTGGTAGGAAACCAAAGGTTTAAATGATTATAAATTATGTGATATATCTTTATGAAATCCAAAATCATATAGAATAACATCTCATGTGCTATAATATCTAATGTAGAACTTTCCATTTATTCATAGGCTCTAAAATATTTTCATGTCTAATAAAATCTCAAAAAATACATGATAGTGTGATTCTAATATAACTAAGGATAATTATGTGTTAGTTCACCCCATAGATGGATTGTCATGGTGGATATTTGATGCACAACATCTTGATTTTGCAACTGAGGTGAGTAATGTTAGGTTAGGTCTATCATACTACAATTTTTTTGGTTATATGACTACTTCACACAACACATGATCAATTTTCATTCACATTTATAGCAATCTTCTTTGGATGTGTATGAAAAATGTAACACCCAAGCTTGAATTATAGTAAGTAAGATTTTATTTCTAAATAAAAAATAGAATAATACACATATCTTTATTTAAGAATGTGATTAAAACCTAAATTTAGAAATTTTATAAATTAAATTTGATGGAATGAATTTAATTTTTGAATTATTCATGTCAAAATTATCTTAAGATAATTTTTTTAGATTTTTCAAAAATAGTTTATTTTTGGGTGAATAGAAAAAAATACTGATTTTATAAAAACTATCACTTTTATTACATTGTAATGATATAAGAATAACTTAAAAGTTTATAATTTTTTTTACAAAAAATATATATTTAATAATTAATATAGTTCATATAAAAATATATTGTTGAACTTTGAAATATATTCTTAACATTTTTTGAAATCTAAGAAATGTTTTTGTTTAAATAATTTTTTTACTGTTCTTCTCTTTTAATAATGAATTTAAAAGGTTCATTTAGGTTTTGATTTGGTTTTAAATAAAAATAAATCATTTTTATTTAAAATAATATAATTAATTCTAATGGAATCAATATTATATTTTATTTTTCTATAAAATAATTTTTATTCTTAAAACATACATTTTTCTAAAAAAGGTTATTGTTTCATTTTACAAACACATGTTAAAAGTAATTTTTAACCGTTCTATAAATTTAATCTTGTAAAATTATTCTATATTTTTAATTATAATAATTAATATTAGTTAATAATTCTAATTTTTTTTTCTCATAATGAATAGTAAAAATATTAAAAATTTGTTACCATGGGTAAGGTAAAATGGGTTTACCAGGGGGGGGGGGGTTAAACTAAGGTATAAGGGTATAAATGAATATTGAACTTGTATAATTTTGTTATAGATATTTAGACCTTATATTATCTTACATTTGAATTATTATCCATTTTGTGCCACCTGCACAAGAAAATGATTGTACGTTATTTAAATCTTTTATGTAATTCCATGTGCGTCCCTCCTCTCACTTATGAAAGGACACTTATTATCTAACCTTAATGAAAAAATTTAAGCTCTATATACCAAAAAATAAATACCAAAAAACCTCCCTAAATTCCTTACCTTCATTCTTGAGCTTCTTTTCTTACCCTAAGACTATCCCAGTAAGTCTTAAGATGTAATCCAAAGGAGGTCTCTCAAAGAAGAGGTAATCATCTTACCCGACTCTTTCAAAGTTTATTTCTACTTCTACTTATTATAAATATATTATATCCATCCTAACATAATTAATATAGTATCATATCTATACTGATATTTTATTATGATCATGGGACAACCATATTCTACCTCTTTTCCATTAAATGAGAAATGAAAGTATCGATCATGCGTACATGTGAACTACCACCTCCATGTAGAGATATGATTGATTTTCCATAAACACCTCACATTGATGGATATAATGATGAATTTAATAAATATATATGATATTTAAGATTTAATAATGGTGCAATGATAACATATTATCTAATTTATTTTCATTTTTCTCATTATAAAAGGGAAGTATCGTTCATGCATACATACAGACCATCATCTCCATGAGCAATATATTTCATTTTTAATATCCATGTTTAATGGACGATTATAGAATTATATATAATGAATATATATAATAATTATGGCATTAATAATATTTTTTAAATTTTATATTAATATTGTACCTTATAATGTTGTTACTTATTTAGTATTTATAATACACTCTTGTTTATGTTAGTTTTACGACCTACATGAGTGATGTTATAATGTTTATGAAATGAATGATTAAGGAATAATGAATATTGGTGATATTATGTAATAATAATATATAAATGACATTATTGACATTTTTTAGATTATATAACCATGATCAATGTGCAAGGACCAGAACTATAAAACCGAAACATGCCTGAAAAAATGAAATAGTTATCACCCACAACAGTGACTTTAATAAAGAATTATTAATAAACAGGAGATATGATGTTATAATTGGATTAAATATGATATTATAAGTATTAATATTTCTATAATATAACTATAATAATTTTAAATTTATTATATAGTAGGTTAAAATAACTTACAAATCAATTCAAACCCGAGGTAAGAGTTTCTTGTCTCGTTTTTGATTATGTGAGACATTTTCCATAGTCACAACTTGTTTCTTTCATATTATGTTTATAATGACCATTTTATATGATATATAAATAATTTATTTATATTAATAATTTTTAAATCTTTATTTGAAGTAATTTCTTTCATGGGGGTTATGATTCAAAAGTTACCGAAGAAGTTAGGGTTTTATGTTACAATCTCACTTTTTACTAGGATTTCTTATGATTAATTTTCCAATTACAAAATTATATAATCCACATAAAAAAATATTATTACTTTTTTATCATTTTTTTATTTCTAGGAATTAAAATTTTTCCTTTCATTTTTCTCTACCTAAGAACTCAAAAGTCTTAAATAATATTTTTAAGAAAAAAATGAATTTTTTATACTTGGTCGAGAATATTTTTCTTCCATGTACATATTTTATTTAAAATTATTTCAATAATGTTTTTAATATTCTAAAATTATTAATTAAATTAATTTTTACTCATGTTTGACTTTCTATACAAAGGTTTAAAAGGAATCTTCTGATCATTTTCCAAACATGTTAATTTTACAAAATATGTGAAAAAATATTTTTTTTAACATTTACCACATAAATTTTTTTCCATCCACAATGAATATTATTTTACTTGAATATTTATTTAAAAGTTTCCATGGTTATTTTTAAGGAAAATATTTCTCCTAATATTCTAGATGTTTTTATATTTTAAATAAGTGATTTCAAAATGAAATGTATATTTTCCTTAAGAAATATTCCAGTGATATTTTAAAAGTGTTTTCATCTATACAAACATCCTTTGATTAATATTATAATTTACTGGGGATATAATATACTGATACCATCCACCATATTAATCTAGATTTATTATTATCATTTTTCTCTAGTGATTGACTGTAAAAAATATTAATATTTCACATGCTAGTCTTTCTATAAGAATATTTATGTTGATTATGTATTGAATTTTTATTCTTTTATTTAATATGATAAATTAATTGGAGTTAGTATGTAATGGTAATGACCCATTATATCCCCTAGATATATAATTGGGTCTCATGAGATAGACTAGATTGGTTATTTATCATATGACTCACATATTTATATAATATGTCTTGGTATGAGGCCTTGATGGTAAGATTATGATGTCTGAAATTATGCATTCTATTAGTGTGAAACTAGTTATTTTTATCCATGTGATTTTTTATGTCATCCACACACACACACACACACCTTTTATGATAGTAGCTATTTGTCATATTTGATTATTATTTATCTCTACAATATTATTCTCTCTTTACTTATTCTATGATAGCTTTTGTTACACTCTTTACCTTACCGAGCATTTGAGATCACCCTTTATTATGTTTTCCTTTTCTTAGGATACCAATAATGTATCTATGATTTATTATATATATATATATTATAAAAATAATAATTTTATCACTATAATTTTAAGTAACGTTTTATGTTTTCAAATGTAATGTGCGAATCATACATGTATATAGTTTCCAAAAAATGATAAACTATTTAATCCTCTAGGATATGATATCCTCTATATTATGCCAATTTATTAAGATAACCTCTATATATAAGTAACCAGAGTCAAAGTGTTATAGTTTCTATCAAAGGAAACCTTGGGATCTATATTTAGTAAGACATAGATTAGATAACATTTTTCTATGGTAGAATATGAGGATAAGTCTAAGTATAGATTAATATCATAAAGTTTTGGTAGGGTGGAGTGTGTGTGGTTTTCTAGAAATTGAATTTCTATTTGGATAATAGAAAATGAATGTGGATATGGTATAGATTTACTGAGGGTAAAACACCATAAAAAATGATGGCCAAGTATCAACTCGATCTTCACTTGGTGCACGATGAGTGGGCTTAAGACTGAACACTTGGCTAGAAATTCCCGAGGTATATTATTTGGTTGATTCACATTCTATTTATGGACTATTATGAAATATCTAAAAATATTTTTATGATCTAAATAAATTCCCAAATATACTAATATTATGATTTTGAGATTAGCTATACATAAATTTTCAATTTATTTTAAGTGTTACATCGAACTTATAATTATAAAATATAATTTAAAATCCATAATGTTATGAGATAATTCAATATATTTCATTTTTTATAAATAGTCCCTAGTAGAATGAATAAAAAATGTATCAATTCACACAACATATATAGCAATTTCCCTCTTGGGAAAGAAAATAAATCTAGAACTATAGTTGGAGCTAGATCTAAATAAATTATAAATATATTAGGGCAGTTAACTTAGGTTATGATCAATAACATTTCCTGTATGGAGTATACTATTGATCCCCAACACGGTGTAACAATGCCAGACCACTTCATGCGATAATAACCTCCATCATTCAATGGTATAAATAATCTATTAGTAAAAAAATAGTGGATCAAGTCCCTAGATATTATATTTTTCAATTTGGGAAGTTGTGAAAGAGAGAAAGCTATCATGGTAGTTTATCATGTTAATAGAGACAAAAATTAATGGTGGCCATTGATCAATAACACTAATGATCTAGATGAAATGAATAGTATTGAGTTGTAAAATTTCAAGGTGATATTCCTTGAAAAATACTTTACTTATAAGAAATGATCTGATATAGAGAAAAATTTCCTCAATATATAGAAAAAGGAAGTAGAAAATGTTTTTTAATATGAAGATAACTTTATAAGGTTTGCAACTCATGCTGCAGATTACATGTGTAATAAAAGAAGTAATATTTATCTCTTCTTTGATAGGATAAATCATAGCCTTTGAAGGTAATCGGTCTCTTGGAAATTTTCAGTATATGAGGATATAATATCAAGTTCTATCTAGTCAGGGAAATAATTCTCTAAATCTCATGTTTTCTATGTAAAATAAGAAAATATGCGGGTGACCAAGAACTATAAAAAAAATATAGAAAAAGGGAAGAAGGGATGGGTAAAATTTACAACTTTTAATAAATATAGAATTAAATTCTATGGAAAATTATTGATAGGTATTAGATTTTTCTTCAAGTGTGAAGAAAAATTCAATCAGGATCATGATTGTAAGGGAAATAAAGAAACCACCAATTTACAATGCTTCAACTATAAGGATATGGGGAACTATTTGAATATATAACATAAGAATCGATCAAATTTTCCTTAGAAAAGGACAAGGGAGAAAGGATAATCTCATATGATCACAATAGTTGAGGTTGAAGTTCCAAATGATATGGTGGTAGGCACTTTGATCATAGCCTAATTTTTTTTCCAATTCTTTATTTGATTTTGGATCTTTGGACAATTTTATATCTTCTATGTTTTCCATTAAAATTAGATATTTCCCTAGAACCTTAAGAAGGGAGTTTTCAATCAGGACTCATAGTGGATATATTATTTTAATAAGGATATTCTAGTAATCTCTCACTATGAAACATAGAAATTCGTTATTTTCAATCTTGATTATTATATATATAGTTAACTTTGATATAATTATTGATATGTATCCGCTTTAAAAATTATAATTTAAAAATTTATTACTAAGAAAAGAATATTACAATTTGTAATGGAGATATAAAATCCATTGTCTTTAGATGGAAGAATACATCATTTGAATCATATCTGGATCCACCTACAGTATCTCTCCTTATTTAAATTATTATAGAATAAGAGAAAACAAAACCTATGAATAAGAAATGTATCCGTAGAATAGAGGATATTCCTATCATATTAGAATACATTGATGTTTTTTCTAAAGAACTACCTATAAATCCACCTGAAAAAGAGTTTGAGGTTTCTATTGATCTCATCTATGATGAAAAACCTATATCTAATATTCCATATTGGATAACTATATTGAAATTAGTGTATCTAAAGAAACAAATGCATGAGTTGTGTGACAAGGTATTTTTAAGACCAAGTGTTTAACCATGGGGAGCCCCTTTTCTTTTTGTTAATATGAAATTTGAGTCTATGAGGTTAAGTATCAATTATAGGTAAATAATTTATATTAATATAGAGAACAATTATCCTTGACCATGCATTGATGACTTATTTGATCAACTTGAAGGAGATCAATATTCTCCAAAGATTGATCTTCGTACTAGGTATCATTAACTACAAGTAAATAAGAAAGATATTCTAAAGTCAACATTTTATATGAGTTATGTATATTATAAATTTATATTAATTTCATTTATATTAAATAACATAACCTTTATTTTTCTGGATATAATGAATATGTTATTCAAGTATTATCCTGATAATTTTGTTATAGTGTTTTTAGTGATATCTTGGTATACTATAAAATTCATTATGAACATAAAATTCAAATTTGAATCATTCCTAATTATCTTAGAGAAAAGGATTTATATGGAAAATTTAGTCAATTTGAATTATGGCCTTAATAAGTTTCTTTTCTTGTGTATGTTGTCTCTAAGGATGGAATATTATTGATCCTTCAAAGAAAAAGGTAGTGATAGAATATCCATCACCAATGAATATAATTGAGGTATTTAGTTTCATCGGATTAGTAGGTTACTGTTGATGATTTATTTAAAATTTGGATGTGCTAAATCATTATATGTAAATGGGTTGACTTCATATAGTTATAAGAATATAAAGAAAGTTTTTTAGAATTAAAGAGGAGAATGGTCAATGAACCGATATTGACTTTACCATCAAGAAGGGATGGATTTGTAATAGATTGTAATTACTTAGAGAAGGGACTTGGATATGTCCCTATATATAATTATAAAGTTGTTTCCTATTCCTTAAGGTAGTTAATTATTTATAAAGAGAATTATCTAACCAATGGTATTGAGTTATAAGTCGTAATATTTTCAAAGAAGATATGGAGGCATTACCTTTATGGTGAAAATGTGAAATATAGAGATATAAAAAGTTTGGAATAAACCTTTTAAAAGAAAGTGCTAAACATGAGGAAAAGGTGATGGATATAATTACTCAAGGATTATGATTACTCAATAGACTACTAACCTAGGGAGGATAATAAGGTGGTTGATGCATTGAGTAGTAAAGATCATGGTTTTTAATTAAAATGAGGATTGAAAGAGGTCCTATATTCATGGATGTTGAAAATTTGGATATGTGAATAATTAATAAAGGGGTGACATAACATCTATTCCAAATTATTGCCAATCCAAACTTATTGGAAAAAATAAAAAGTTCCCAG
This sequence comes from Viscum album, assembly GCA_963277665.1. NCBI lineage: Eukaryota > Viridiplantae > Streptophyta > Magnoliopsida > Santalales > Viscaceae > Viscum > Viscum album. Next base: position 824,782,975 of record OY728129.1, read on the forward strand.
CTTGATGATAATAATGTTCAATAGAAAATCCAATCCATGAATGATGGGAATATGGTATACTTCTTCTATGAAGATGGTATATTTAAATTTGTAAAGAGGTTATGCGTTCCATCCATTCTTGAGATGAAAATAGAATTATTAGATGAAGCACATAGCTATAATTTCTCTATACACCTTGGTTGCACCAACATTTATTGGGATTTGAAGGAAACATTTTGGTGGGATAATATGAAATGGGAAATTTTAGACTATGTATCAAGATGGTTAGTTTGAAAATAGGTAAATTACAAAAGACAAAATCCTAAAGGAATCATTCAACCTCTACTTATTCCTATGTGGAAATGGAATGATATTACTATGTACTTTGTCACAGGATTTCCAAAGACACCTAGAAAGAATGATTCCATATGGGTTATTATTGACCACCTTACTAAGTCTGATCATTTTCTCTCTATAAGATAAGATCTACCTCTTGAGAATATCAGATGGATCTATATTAATGAAGTTATGATACTTCATAGTACACTTCTTTCAATTGTATCTAATCACGATCTATGGTTTACATTGAAATTATAGAAGAGTCTTCAGAAGGATCTTGAAAATAAGCTACATTTGAGCACTGCATATCATCCTCAAACTCATGGGAAGTCTAAAAGTACTATTCAGACATTAGTGGATATATTTAGGTCATTCTCAATTGAATTTCAAGGCATGTGGGATCATTATTAAACTTTGGTGGGATTTGCATATAATAATAGATTCCATTAAAGTATTCCAATGGAACCATATGAGGAATTATATGGTAAGAGGTGTCATACTCTAACTTTCTAGGATGAAGTTGGTGAAACAAAGCTTGTAGTCCCAGATTTCGTGAAGGAGAATATAGTGAAAGTGAATACAATTTAGAATTATATTAGGGAATCTCAAAGTAAACAAAAAAGTTATGTCGATAAATGAATGAAGGATTCATAATTTCAAGTGGTAGATCATATTTTATTAAAGGTATCTCCATGGAAGGGTGTTATAAGGTTAGGAATGAAAGGGAAACCAAGTCCTAATTATATATATCCTTTCAAATATCTAGAATGAATTGGAGTAGTGGATTACCATTTGGAAATGCCACATATCATCTCTAAAGATCATGATGTGTTATATACCTCAATATTGAGAAAGTACATGCCAAACGCAATACATGTTCTCAACATTGTGGAAACATAATTGTAACCTCATTTATCTTACTATGAATAGCCTATACAAATTCTTGACACTAGAGAACAAGTGTTACAGAATCAGAAGAATCATTTGATGAAGGCACTTTAGAAAAATCATAAAATAGAAGAGGCAACGTGAGAACCAGAATAAGTTAAGATGAATAAATATCCAGATCTGTTCTTGAGGTGGTATTTTAGAAATTTTGAGGATGGAATTTTTTAGATAGGTAAGAATGTAACATTTAAGCATCCATTATAGCAAGTATTCTTTTCTTTCTAAATAAATAATAATATAAAGCACGCATATTTATTTAAGAATGTGATTAGAACATAAATTCCCAAATTTTATAAATTTAATTGTGTGAAATGAATTTAATTTTTTTAATTCATCATGTTAAAATCATTTTGTTGTGAATTTTGGAGATTTTTCAGAAATAGTTTATTATTAGGTAAATAGTGAAAAAATACTGCTTTTACAAAAAATATCACTTTTATGAAATTATAATGATATAAGAATAATTTGAAATTTTATGAAACGTTTTTATAGAAAAAATTTATATTTAAAATGTAATATAATTCATATAAAAATATAATATTGAATATATAACTATATGATTAATAATTTAGAAATCTGAGTAATGTTTTGTTTAAAGAATTTTTTTTTGTAGTTCATATCTTTTAATAAAGTATCTACAAGTTTCATTTAAGTTTGGATTGGTTTTAAAGAAAAATAAGTTTTAATTTATTTAACATAATCCAACTAATTACATTATAATCAATATTATAATTTTTTTTGTAAAATCATTTTTATGATTAAAACAAACACTTTTCTAAAAATGGTTTTTGTTTCATTTTATGAACATATAATAATTTTTTTTTTACCAATTTTAGAAATCTAATATTATAAAATAGATTCCATATTTAGAATCATAATAATTAATATGATTTAATGAGTTCAACTTAATTTTTGGTCATAATGAATAGTAAAAATAACAAAAATTCATTTCCATAATTGAGGTTAAAATAATTTACCAAGGGGGATAAACTATGGGATACAGGAAATGAATTTTATATTATCTTGAATTTGTAGTGATTTCAAACTTATATTATCTTGAATTTTATTTCATCAATATTTTGTGCCACTTTTAAAAGAAAATGACTTTATATTATTTAAATTTTTGAGTAATTCTAGGTGTGTCCCTTCCCTCACTTACAATAGGGAACCTCTTCTCAACCCTTATTGATAAAATTTGAAAAGGGAACCTCTTATCCACCCATATTGATAAAATTTGAGCCCTATATATCAGCTAATATCTACCAAAAAACCATACTAGATTCATTCCATTCATTATTGAGATTCTTATAACATTCTATGTTTTAGACTTGGTGGATTTTTCAAAGTAATTTAAACTTTTCCATTGGTGTATGGATTATTTTGATTTTTAGGAACCAAAGTGAGGTTCCAGGGTTTAAACATCTATAAATAGTGTTTTAAGATGTAGTTTATGTTTTGTTGGAAGTCCTAGGGTGTTTGGGTAAACACTAGAGGAAAAAAGGATGACCTGACTACTAAAAATAGATAATAATAGTTTTGTACATCTTGTAAAACAACTACACAATGTGTAATGGTTCATGGGGTGAGACCCAATGGATTCACGATGTGAAAGATCGGTGGATTTTCCTGAGGAAAACATAAAATGTTTCTATTACATTTCATGAAATTGTTAAACAAAATGTAATAATTACACACCATATAACATGTGGCCAGCCTTTTAAAAAAGGGAAAATAGGATCTCGCCCCCTTATTTATTCACACACAAGAAGGGAACCAACTCGACAAAACCTCCTCCCCTCTCTAAGGGTTCCTTGGATATCCTCTATCAGGTGACTATTTTTAGCACCATTAGATAAAATAGAATAATATTGATAAGTTCTTCACTCATATTACTTCCTATTTCTATTTATCTCATCATCTCTGACATTATTTTAGTGTGAGATAATTCACCCTATTCTTAGGTTGTTTGTCTATCCCATCAATTTCTCTCAAACCATATCAATTCAAGCCTAAATATTGGATGTGTGGTCCATCCTTGGTATAAGGTAGGTGTTCTATAGATTTTTACCTTTAAGTATCTCCATTTTTAAATTGTACCATTATGCCATGCATTGGTATTTCCTTGCGACGCCTCATAGATTTGAAACTTAATTTGTATGACCTAATGGTTTAATTTTTGTTGCCCCTACATATCATTTTTGAATTATTGAAGGCAATGAAACTCAAGTTTTAACCACCCTTAAGAGAGTGTCCATTGAATGTAATTAATTAATTAATTTTTTATAATAAAACCCCTCATTGAGGTGCAATATCTTATAAAATGTAATGGGTTAATTAATTGGAATGTGGTAGGATATGACACTCCATTAAGATATCCATTAGTGACCAAGACATATCACAATTGGTTAAGTGAAAATTATAATGAAACAAACCTAATGTTTCTACCTAGAATGCATGTTAGCATAGCCTATCTTATACCATTTCATGCATGGAGTTATCTTCTATGGTTAGTCCATCTAGACTTAATAAATTTATCCAATGCTTAGTATTAATTGATAACGGAAAATACCAATTAATGAGTGAAATGTCCTGTTTTGGGAATGAGATTATTATTATTCAAATTAAAATGGTAAATAGACATGGATCACTTAGATTATTCTTGTATGGTGATGTTGTATGCTTAAGTACACAACCCACCTTATTTCTTTATACTTTAATTATGTTGAGGAATCCTTAAGAACATGGCATTTAATTTGTATTTAAAATTAAATGATTAAATTAATTTTATTACACCTTGAGTGATACTTGAGTTCCGTTTAAGGAATTCCTTGGACGAGTTCATAGGATGATAAAGATTATATGTACCATGGGTTATAGTAGGGTCTCCTTTTTATCGAATGCTAAGGCTGATCTCATAGGTCACTTGAGTTTTGATATGTAGTGAGTGATACTTGGTATGCTAGGAAAGGGATCACCATGAATTTTATATAACTCTTTATGAGTGATTACAGTTCCCTAGTGGAGACACCATAGATATGATCAATGTCTAGATAGTTATACTAGGCCACCGACAATACTCAGACCCCTATATGAGATATGAGGGACAGGCTCAGAGGGTTTTGTCTTCATGCAAAGTTGAGAGTGATACTTGGGATCCCATTTATGGAACGCCTTGGACAAACTTTTATGGCATTGGGTATTTATAGTTCCCCTAGAGAGATACTTGGAATTACTTTTTAGATCACCTTGGATTGCATCGGGGTGAATCTTATTAAATTCCAATGATGAATTTTATATCAAAGGATAAAAATTCATAACTGATACTCCAAGGTCGCGTCTACCAATCCAAATCACATGTTTGGGTTTGTTCCTGTCTTGATACTTATATTATGATTAATTTTTAGTCTATTTTACATATCTTTATAGGTATACCATGGTTCAGAGAAATCTAACTTAGGCATAAGGAGGTAGTGTCTGTCGAGTATCCAAGAGAAACCTAAAAGAATATGTTTTTCTTATTTATTTATTCACCTATCATAACTTCACAATGTTGTAATTTATATTCACGAACAAGATTGCGATTTAGACACCATTGGTGGTGTCCTACTAAGTATATCTCACACCCTGCTCAGGACACCATTACACTAGTGCACCTGAACAGACCTCATGTTAATATGTCCTTAGATTATTGCTCATATTGTTATGCTTGTACCTAGAGATGGGAGTTAGGAGCACATGACTGATCCAGAGTTTAGGATGCTCACGGTGTTATCCCATGGGAATTTTGTTCCTTTTTAGGACATGTATTGTACTGATTTATACTTGTTTAATATTTTAGTTATGTAGCCTTATCCACACATACATTAATATTTTTATATTTGGTGTTGTCCATTTCATATCATTTATTTAGTTATTATTATTCTTCCACTGCTCTTTATTTTAATTTTTTATATTTATTCCACTGTTATATTATTATGATATACTTATGTGTTACTCTAACCATGAGGGTATAGTCTCCCCACTATACCACCATTAGACCCTTACTATTATTCTGTAGCCTATAGCATATTAGGAGTCATGTTTGAGGTTATTTAGTGACCGGTCTGACTACTGGTTTTATAGTCAGTTGGGTTGGGACATTACAAAGGGGTATTAGAGTGTTTCTTTTCCTTTGTCTTATTATTTTGGGTAGGTAGAAATGAGGCTAGGAATGTTTTGGGGCTTGGTAAATAGTCATGTCTGTGAGTGATTGACCTATGCTTGGGGAAAAGTAAAAGTGTCTAGGGATGGGATTGTTGTTCATGATATTTGTTATTATAGTTGATTATGATTTCAATTTGATTGATTAGTTCACTTTCAACTTCTTAAAAATTTATGGTATTTATTTCATTTACCTTTAGCCCAATATGGAAAGGATGTATTGTTACATGCATCTTTATCGGAACATAGAGATTCACATGCCACGCATATACTATGCCATGTAGATTTCATTACTGGGATATTTTATATTTTTTTTATGTGCCTTGTGTGTTTATTATAATGCCTATTGTATACCATGTTAGGTATTATAGTAATATGATTAGTTTTATGCATGCTTAGGTATTTCATTTGCATGCTTGTTTCTATGACATGATATGTTCCTTGAGTGTTATGCTATGATTCTATGATTTATTTAGCGTTCTTTGATTATATAATATGATTCTATGGTTCTTTGATTATTTAGTGGAATTCCATTATTAATTTCCATGTTTTCCCTATATTTATTGCTTGTGGTAGCATGCCCAATTATAATTTTGATATACAATTGGTTATTAAAGTGTCAACATCAATAAAAATGAAATTATACCATATAGATTAATGGTGAAACCTTAATTAACCAATAATGACATGTTTAAGACATGAACCATTGGTTTAATGAGATAAAATATATTTGTTGTGATTAAATGGGATCCAATTTTCAATTTTTAAAGGTTATGGGAGCTTTATAAAATTGGAAATGGTAACCCCTATAATCAAACCATTATATATGATATTTTTGTACTTGGAGACCATTAAATAAATATATATGCTATTAAATTTCATTTTTAAATGAAATGGTTTTCTTATGAAGGTTTGTACCTCTTATACTTGGGCATGATAACCCATATGACTAAATTTCTAAATTCACAACTAGATCCAAGTTTTTCAGTTGGGGAATGTTTCTTATGAGATAGACTTGACTCGACCAAAGCATATCGATAATGGTTCTTGTGATTATGTGATAAACCCATTAAGGGTGTTTAAAAATTTGATATTTCTTACTTTATGGGACCCTTATAGGTTTTCTTAACCTTGTTATACCTTAGTACTTAACCCCATGGGGGTATGTTGGGTTATATATGGATGGTTATTTAAAGTGTCCGTAGCTACCTATATGGTTTCACATATAGAACTTTTGTGGAATATTGCTTGAAAAAACCCATTATTAATTTATAATAGACCTATTATATAATTTTTAACTATGCTTATATGAGGCATTAGTTAATTTAAATGAAAATTAAAACCAAAATGGTACTTTTCTATATAAATTGGAAATGAAATTTTATTTAACTTAACCTAGTTGTGAGACCTTTATTGATAAATAAAAGGTATAAAAGGGAATTATTCGATAAAATTGCCTAATATTGATATGATGTTAGTTAAAAAATCAATTTTTAAAAGGTAGTTTGATAAAACTTTCCTATGTCCCTTATGGTGTTAACTAAATAAATTTTCTAAGTACGATCTTTATTATTGTAACATCCTAGGTAAATAAAGAATAATACATTTTCATATTTATTAATATTTTTGAATTAAATATTAATTTTAATTTAAAGGGAATGCTATGTTCGATGGAGTACCCGATATGAAACAATGAGTTTCTTTTAAATCTTATGTTGCACACAATGCTGAGTCATACTAAATAATAATAATATAATATTATTTTAACTGATAGTTAACGCCTAGCTGTTGTATTGGTGGGAATGAATAGAACTAACTAAAATACAATTATACAAGTTTTTTAAATGTTTTTAAATTTATCCAATAAAATTTAGAGGCTTAAAATGTGGATGAATCTAATTTTAAGCACAAATAGTCTAATATTCTTTAAAAGGTTGATTTGCCACCTTTTGATGGAGAACCCTCTTTAAATATAGTTTTAGTCACTTTTATATATTCTATTTGACAAAATAAAATTCTTATTTATATTTGGGACATAAAAATTTACTTTGAGTAAATTTTTGGTATTTTTCTGATAAAATTCATTTTTTAATGAATAGTGAAAAATACTGTATTTTAATTTAAAATTGCCTTTTAATATAATATATTTATATGGTTAGATTATATTTTTAATTGGTTTTAAAATTTAATTATTTTATATTTTTACCATTTAATCCAATTTTGTTAATTTAATGTAATTTCACTTTGAAATTGGATATAAACAAGTGTCAATCTTTTGACAGTTATTATTTCTTAAAAACACGCTTTTTGTTTTGACAGCGGAAATTAATTTTAAATTAATTTCTGCCACTTATGTGTTTTGAATTTGGAAAAATGGATTCCATATTTTGAACCAGGAGGTCTAAATTGTGTAAATAGGTAACTTTTATTTTTAGAAATTATGAATATTTACTTCAGTAAATATTTTATTTACCATGGTTAAAGTGTAAATCTGGTAAATAAGGGTAAACAAATAATATTATAATAAAATTAAATCACACTAAAATGTGTCCCATTCCTATTTTTTGATACATTTCTGACCATGTACATCCTTGGGTCGATTTTGTGACCCCATGGAGCCACTTGGGAGTGATAATGACACTTTATATTAATTAATTTTAAGTAAAGACAAAGATGACTTAAACATATATCTATTAGTAAATAAATTTTTACATGGAGTTATTTAAGTTATCTCTTTGAATATAAATATTAATTATAAAGATAAAAATATTTTCTAAATCATGGTATTTTTTTTATAATTTTTAGACATAAAATAAATAAAATTATTTATGACACAATAATGATGCAGCGTTTACCTCATTAATGAATGATTTAAATAAATAAGATTATAAAAATTAAAACAATATCCAAAACTGGTCCAATTTTTATTTGATGATTTTATTTTGAAAATTAATCATATTATATTCAACTTTAATGAGTTTTTGAACTTTATAACCAAAAAATAATTATATAATAAAATAATATTTTCAAACTTTCCTAAAGAGACCCTCCTCCCCCTTATAAAACTACCTCACCTGTAACCCATTACTGACACCTCTCAAGCCCATTGGCTCATCCAAAATCTACCTAAATAACCTCCCTACATCCATATCTTTCTTCTAGAAGGCTTAACGTAGGCATAAGGCACTTTAAGTAAACCTTTTGGTTCAAACCAAAGGGAGATACCCAATTTCAAGGTAACGTCTTTTCTTAAGTTCTTTTCTTTTATTTTACTTCTCCAACCCCCTAAAATATTTTTATTACTTTATTTTATAACAAAACCAGTATCCTAAATATACTAGGTTGTTTTTATGAGAATTATTCTAACTAAACTTACACACACCACCATCTAATGGATACGAATATACTGTTTCTGTGGACGAAGAAATATTGTATCACGAAACGATGATTGTTCAAATATATCCAACCACCTCTTATGGTGGAAATTATGATGTAAATGTATTTATATGTTATATATATTATATTTATATTATATCTATACTTCTTTATTTTTCATTTATAGCATACCTTTATGGTTTCCTTAATGGGTAAAAGTAATAATTTCATTTGAGGAAGTGCAGACTACTGCCCCCTCAAAGTGATATGACTCGTTCATGCCATACATGGGATGTATAAAGGATGGAGTTAATGAAATTATATATGATATTATAATGGAATTATAATATACCTATTTATAATTAAGTTTTCATTCCATTAAAATACAAAATAGAAATGAAAGTAGCGTTCATGCGTACGTACGACCTACCGTCTCTATGAATGGTGCATTTCATTTATTACCTTATCTCAATATGTTATGTACTATTATAAATACATATATATACTGGATATATATGATATATATGATATATAAATCATGAATATCATTATGAATATAGTGTAATTTTGACCACATGGACAATTTATAATTATAACAAGTTCATTTTTAACTCAAATTCCGAACATCGACAAAATGTCCAATATGAACTCAAATAATTAACCAATTGTTATATAAAGGTAATAGGTTATATAAAAGTGATAATAAACTTTAAAAAGGTTCATAATCAATTATAAATTAACTTATGTTTATTATTCATGAAATTACAGAATGAACGGGTCAAGTCAAACATGAGGTAAGGGACTTCGTCTTAATCTCCTTTCATCGAGGCATATTTTGATTTACACACAAATTTATTTTATATGGTGTATAAACCCATTTGACTTTTCATTTCATTCAAAGGGAATTTTTTTCTACGTATCATTTTACTAAACGACAAAAGGAATGTTTTTAACATTTGCAGTGATAATGACCTATCCACCGTCATAATCGTTATTTGACTTCCTCTATAAGCCTTAATGTTTTTTTTAAATAAAAAAGGAAACCCTTTATTCTATTTTTGGGTGTTTTGGTATTGAAAATGATATTTGAAATGGATTTATTATTTCTGTATCTTTAAATTATTTCTTGTGATTTCAAATTAAATGTTATTAGTGAAATGTTTATATTTGAAATATTTTATATGTTACGATTTTATAATGGTACTTAGACATTTGATGGATGGTTACGTGATAAACCAAATGAAAGGTGGTGCCGTGATAAACCAGGATGGGTGGTTACGTTATAACCTTAAATTCATTGGGTATGGAAGTCAGCTGTATGACTATTTTATTTAGTGATATGTGTGTAAGTATACCGTATGGTCATTCCATTTTAGTATGTTTATATCCCAAGTTACCTTTATATGTTATTTAATCTTTCTATGGGTTTTATGGTAATATTTTGGTCAAAAAAGGGTAAAAAATTATATTTTATTCAGTGAGGAATATTTACTACTTTATAAAGGTGAAAATTATTACTTATGATAAATTATTCATGGTTTACTTGTTGTTTTGAAAAACTAACTATTTTCCTTCTTTATGTATCCCTTACTGATCTTTTTAGGCTCATACCAAGTTTTTTTTGAAATATTTTTCACAGGACTTAAAGATGAATAGGGTTAAGGATGGGATCAAGGAAAAATCATGATGTCTAAAATATGGAACTAGACATGACTCTTTTTTTTCAAGAGTTTTTATTTTATGAAAAAATGGATACTGAACAGAAGTGTTTACTTGTAATATTCAAATTTCTATGTATTTGTTATGGAATAATTATCTAAATATATAAACATGAAAAGACACTTGATGTGAATTATTCATTTAATTCAAGATTATGTAATGTTTTAAGGCTGGGTCCTTATAGTTGGTATCAGAGGTAATTTTAGACAACTTTAGGAGTTAGGATATTATTAAATTAATATATATAAATTAATTTATGGAATGATTGAAATGATAAATAATTTAAAGATTACCATGTTTCTTTTACTAAGATATTTCTGTGTTCAGAATGGTTTTCTATAGATGAAAGAGGGAAGCTATGTTGGGAAGGCATACAGAGGAGAATAACCTTCCAAATCAGAAACCTGAGATGGTCAGATTTGGAAATGAACAGTTTGTTGCAGTGATGTCACAATTGACTCAAGCTATAAATGGTGGTGGTATCCATGCACGAGATCAGCCAGATCAACCACAGAGGAACATGTCAGTAGTGGAGCATTTCATGAGGCAACGTCCCCCATCATTCAGAGGATCATCTGACCTTTTTCAAGCTAAAGGGTGGATCAAAGAACTGGAGCAGATTTTTGATGTCACGAGGTGTTCAGAACATCAAAAGGTTTGTCTCACTGTTTACCATTTTTTAGGTGAAGCTGATCAGTGGTGGTCGATGGTGAAAGATATCATGTATAGTGAGGAGATTGATGCTCTTGATTGGGATGAATTCAAAGGTATGTTTCTTGAGAAATATTTTCCTAAGGTAGTTCATATTAGGATGGAAAAACAATTCTTGGAATTGTGGCAGGATGATGAATCAGTGGCTGCTTATAAAAAAAAATTCACTCGAGTGGAAAGGTATGCCCCAAATTTTATTTGAGATCTTGATAGTAAGATAAATAGATTTTACTCAGGATTGAAGCCATGATATCGACGATAATTAGCCTCTCATGAATTCAAAAGCTATGAGAAATCTTGAGAAGGTAGAAATAGAGTTTTCTGATGATAAGGTGTTCCAAGAGAGTAAACAAAAGAATAGGTCCAGTTAGTAGGAAAAGGGAAATAATTCATCAAAGAATCCTAGAGGTAAGAAAATTATATATCCATCTTGTGAGAAGTGTGGTAAAAAACATCCTGGAAAATGTTTATCAAAGTTTGAAAAGTGCTTCTAGTGTGGTAAGTCTGGTCATATTTCTTGTAACTGTAGGGAAGATGATCAAGCAGATAATTAAAAGCCAACGGTAAGATGTTTTAAGTGCAATGAAATGGGTCATTATGAAAATTAGTGTCCAAAAAAGAACTTAATTGAGGGAAAGAAGCTTGACTATAAGTAGAAAGGGGTGGTGAAATCATTTGAGACTACTTCAGAAGATGTTGGGTCATCGAATGGTGTAGTATCAGGTACACTATTTGTTTATTCAAATTATGACAATGTGTTGTTTTATGTAGGGTCTACACATTCTTTAATTTCTGATAAGTTTTCTAGTAAATTGGGAATTCCATCTCAAGATATGAATCCTGAACTTATGGTAAAAACACCTAGAAGAAATTTTAAGACAAAAATAAATTATAAGAACCTTCCTATCCTTGTGTGTGGAAATAATCTACCTGAAAACCTTATTTTTTTTCCCTCTAATAGTGTTTTATGTTATTTTGGGCATGTATTGGCTTTCCGTTTATCATGCTAAGATTTACTGCAGAGCTAAAGTGGTTTCTTTTTAGAAAGATTTTCAATTTGGGTACAAGAATGGACCCTTACTTTTGATAACATATCAGGAAGCTGATAAACTAGTAAAAGATGGAAATGAATGTTACCTTGTACATATTGTTGAAAAATGAAGTAACTATTCATATTAATGAAGTTTCAATGGTAAATGAGTATCTTTATGTTTTTACTGATGAGTTTCTTGGTATAATACCTGACCGGGAAGTTGAATTTACTATCTACTTAGTTCCTGATGCTAATCCAATTTCAAAACCACCTTATTGAATGGCGCAAATTGAAATTTTAAAGTTAAATAATCAATTTCAAGAGTTATTAGATAAAGGTTTCATTCAACCTAGAAAATCACCATGGGGTGCTCCTGTCTTGTTTGTTAAAAAGAAAGATGGTTCAATGAGACTTTGAATTGATTATAGAGTATTGAATTACATCACTATTAAGAACACGTATCCTTTGCCTCATATCGATGATTTGTTTGATCATCTCTAGGGAGATCAGTATTTTTCAAATATTGACTTGAGGTTGGGGTACCATCAGTTGAAAGTAAAGGAAGCAGACATTCCAAAGACTGAATTTCATACTAGATATGTCCATTATGAATTTTTGGTTATTCCTTTTGGATTAACCAATGCACCTACTATATTGATGGATCTTATGAATATAATTTTCCATGAGTTCTTGGATATGTTTTTGGTTGTGTTCATTGATGATATTTTGGTTTATTAAAAAAGTAAATAGGAACATTAAATTCATTTAAGAGTTATCTTACAAACCTTAAAAAGAAGTAAATTGTATGGAAAATTCACAAGTGTGAGTTTTAGTTACCAAAAATTTCATTCCCTGGTCACATTGTTTCAAAAAATGGCATAACTATTGATCCCACTAAAACAAAAGTTTTTGAAGAATGGCCAAGACCCACAAATATAACTGAGATCCATAGTTTTCTTTTTTTGGGTAGGTTATTAGCATAGTTTTGTTGAATTATTTTCACGGTTATCTAGAATAATGACTATGTTAACTCAAAAATGTGTTAAGTTCATTTGTAAAAAAGAATGTGATGATTTTTTTTAGGAATTGAAAAGAAGATTGGTGAATGCTCCAGTTTGGGCACTACCATCCAGAGATGGTGAGTTTGTTATCTATAGTGATTCTTCATTGAAAGGACTTGGACGTGTCCTTATAAAAAATGATCAGGTAATTTCTTATTCTTCACATTAGTTGAAACCTCATGAGTTAAATTACCCTACACCCAATTTCGAATTAACTACTATTGTTTTTTCTTTAAAAATTTGGAGGCATCATCCATATGAAGTAAAATGTAAAATATATACTAATCATGAAAGTTTGAAGTATATATTCACTCAGAAATAATTTAACACGAGATAGATGAAATGGTTGGAATTAATCAAGGATTGTGATTTCACGATCCATTACCATATGGGAAAATCAAATAAAGTGGCTGATGCTTTGAGTCAAAAAAATAATGATTCATTAACCTTGTTATGTTTGGAACAAGATCCTTTGATTAAAGACTTGATGAACTTTAGAATAGAAGTTATTGGTGCATGAAATTCCTCTATTTTGTTTTAGGTGTCAGTGAAATCATTTCTATCAGACAAAATTAAGTAAGCGTAGAAGGAAGACATTGAGTTATAGAAAAAGGTAGAGTTGGTTTAGAAGGGTAAGTTTCCTGAATTTAACATTGATAAAGATTATGTTTTGATGTTTGGAAAGAGATTATGTGTGCCTTGTGATTCGTAGTTGAAGAATGAGTTGTTATGTGAAGCTCATAGTTCTCCATTTTCAGTTCATCCTGAAAGTAATAATATGTACAGAGATATTTGGGAGTATTATTGGTGGGATGAAATGAAAATAGATATTGCTGATTTTGCTATGAAGTGTTTGATTTTTCAGCAGGTTAAAATAAAGAGACAGTTACCAAAAGGGATGCTTCAGTCTTTACCAGTGCCAGAGTGGAAATGGGAAAATATTTCCATGGACTTCATTGTGGGATTACTAAATAAATTTTGAGGTAATAATGCAATCTGGGTTATTGTTGATCGATTGACTAAATCTGCTCATTTCATTCCTATTCGAGATACTTTTTCTCTAGATAAACTTTCTCGGTTTTATGTTAAAGAGATAGTCAGGTTGCATGTAGTTCCCCTCTCCACTATATCTGATCATGATCCCAGGTTCACTTTTAACTTTTGGAGAGGAATTCAGAAGTTGTTGGGTACTAAATAAAATTTTAGTACAACTTTTCATCCAAAATCAGATAGGTAGTCAAAACAAACAATTCTGACATTGGAAGGTATGTTACATGATTGTTTAATCGATTACTAGGGAAGTTGGGACTAACATATTTCTTTCGTTTAATTTTCTTTTAATAAAAATTTTCATTCCAGTATACAGATGGCTCTATTTGAGGAATTATATGGAAAGCGGTGTCGAACTCCAATTTTTTGGGATGAAGTAGGTGAAATGAAGCTGATGGGGCCAAAATTGGTAGAAGAGATGACAAAAAAGTTCATTTGATTCAGAAGAACATGATAACAACTCAGAGTAGGCCAAAAATTTATGCGGATAACCAGAGGATATTTCTTTTGAGGTAGGTTATCATGTCTTTCTCAAAGTTTCTCCATGGAAAAGTGTGATGCGTTTTAGTAAGAAGGAAAAGTTGAGTTTGAGGTTCAATGGAACTTATGAAATTTTGGAGAAAGTTAGATCAGTTGCCTATAAGGTGGATTTATCTCCATGTTAATCCCAGGTACACAATGTTTTTCATGTTTCAATGTTGAGAATGTATATGCCAGATTCATCTCATGTTTTGATCCTAGAGGTAGTTAAGTTGGAAGAGAATCTCTCTTATGTGGAACAACCAGTACAGATTCTTGACTGAAGAGAGCAAGTGTCGTAGAATAAGGTAATTAATCAGGTGAAGGTTTTTTGAAAAAACGATATGGCTGAAGATTCAACTTGAGAATCTGAAAATTCCATTAGGGATAAATACCCCCACTTATTTGATAAGTGAATAAAATTACGAGGACACAATTTCCAAAAGGGGAGGAGGATGTAACATCCCAGGTAAATAAAGAATAATACATTTTCATATTTATTAATATTTGTGAATTAAATATTAATTTTACTTTAAAAGGTATTCTATGTTCGATGGTGTACTCGATACTTAACAACGAGTTTCTTTGAAATCTTATGTTGCACACAATGCCGAGTCATATAGAATAATAATAATATAATATTATTTTAAATGGTAGTTAACGCCTAACCGTTGTATTGGAAAGAATGAATAGAAACTAACTATAATATGATTTTACATATTTTTTAAATGTTTTTATATTTATCCAATAAAAGTTAGAGGCTTAAAATGTGAATGAATCTAATTTTAATCACAAATAGTCTAATATTCTTTAAAATGTCGATTTACCACCTTTTGATGGTGAACCCTATGTAAATCTTATTTTGGTCACTTTTATTGGTTCTATTTGACAAAATAAAATTCTTCTTTATATTTGGGACATCAAAACTTACTTTGGGTAAATATTTGGTATTTTTCTGATAAAATTTATTTTTAATGAATAGTGAAAAATAATGTATTTTAATTCAAAAATGCCTTTTAATATAATTTATTTATATGGTTAGATTATATTTTTAATTGGTTTTGAAATTTAATTAGATTATATTTTTACCATTTAATCCAATTTTGGTCATTATAAGTAATTTCACTTTGAAATTAGACATAAACAAGTGTCAATCTTTTAACAGTTATTATTTCTTAAAAACAAACTTTTTTGTTTTGATAGCGGGAATTAATTTTAAATTAATTTCTGCCACTTCTGTATTTTGAATTTGGAAAAATGGATTCTATATTTTTAATCAGTAGGTCCAAACTGTGTAAATAGGTAACTTTTATTTTTAGACATTATGAATATTTACTTTAGTAAATATTTTATTTACCATGGTTAAAGGGTAAATTTGGTAAATAAGGGTAAACAAATAATATTATAATAATATTAAATTACCCTAAAATGTGTCATATTTCTATTGGTTAATACATATCTTACCATGGGCATCCTTGGGTCAATTTTGGGACCCCATGGAGCCACTTGGGAGTGATAATGACACTTTATATTAATTAATTTTAAGTAAAGACAAAGATGACTTAAACATATATCTTTTAGTAAATAAATTTTTACATTTGGTTATATATGTTATGTTTTTGACTATAAATATCAATTAGAAATCTAAAATTATTTCCTACATCATGGTATTTTTTTTATAATTTTTAGACATCAAATAAATAAAATTATTTATGACACAATAATGATGCAGTGTTTACCTCATTAATTAATAATTTAAATAAATAAGATTATAAAAATTAAAACAATATCCAAAACCTATCCAATTATTATTGGATGATTTTATTTTGAACATGAGTCATCTTATCTTAGACTTTAATGAGTTTTGGACCTTTAGAACTCGAAAATTATTATATAATAAAATAATATTTTCAAACTTTCCTAAAGAGACCCTACTCCCCCTTATAAAAGTCCCTTACCTCTAACCCATTACTCACACCTCTCAATCCCCTTGTCTCATAAAAAATCTACCTAAATAATCTACCTACATCCCTCTTTTTATCTTAGAATCCTTACCTTAGGCAGAAGGCACTTCAAGTAAACCTTTTGGTTCAAACCAAAGGGAGATACCCGATTTAAAGGTAACATATTCTCTTAAGTTATTTTATTTTATTTTACTTCTCCAAACCCCTAAACTATTTCTATTCATTTATTTTATAACAACACTACTATCCTCAATATACTAGGTTGTTTTTATGATAATTATTCTAACTACACTTACAAACACCTCCATCTAATGGATACGAACATACTGTTTCTGTGGACGGCGAACTACTGCCTCACAAAACGATGATTGTTCAAATATATCCAACCGCCTATTATGGTGGACATTATGATGGAACTGTATTTATATATTATATTTATATTATCACTATAATTATGTATTTTTCATTTATATCATACCTTTATTGTTTCTATAATGGGTGAAAGCAATAATTTTATTTGAGGAAGTGCAGACTACCGCCCCCTCAAAGTTATATGACTCATTCATGCCATACGTGAGACATATAAATGATGGAGTTAATAAAATTATATGTTTTATTATACTAGAATTATAATATACCTATGTATAAAGAAGTTTTCATTCTATTAAAATACGAAATAGAAATGAAAGTAGCATTCATGCGTACATACGACCTACCGTCTCCATTGTCGGTGCATTTCATTTCTTATCTTATCTTCAAATGTTATGTACTATTATAAATACATATATATACTAGATATATATGATATCTAAATCATTAATATAATTCTTGAGATAGTGTAATTTTGACCAAATGGATAATTTATAATTATAACAAGTTCATTTTTAAGTCAAGTTCGAAACATCGACAAAATGTCCGATATAAACTCAAATAATTAACTAATTATTAAGAAACATAATAAGTGATATAAAAGGAATAATAAACTTAAAAAAGGTTCTTAAGAAATTATAAATTAACTTAAATTTATTATTCAGTAAATTAAAGAACTAACATGTCAAGTCGGAAACGAGGTAAGGGACTTGATCTCAATCTCTTTTCATTGAGGAATATTTTGATTTACACATGAATTTCTTTAATAAAGTGTAAAAACCCATTTGTATTTTCATTTTATTCAAAGGGAATCTTTTTTCTACGTAGCATTTTACTAAATGACAAAAGGAATGTTTTTAACATTTACAACGACAATTACCTCTCCGCCATCGTAACTGTTATTTGGATTCCTCTATAAGTCTTAATGTTTTTTTAAAATGAAAAAAGAAAACCCTTATTCTGTTTTTGGGTGTTTTAGTATTGAAAATGATCTTTGAAATAGATTGATTATTTCAATATCTTGAAATGATTTCTTGTGATTTCAAATTAAATGTTTTTAGTGAAATGTATGTATTTACAATATTTTATGTGTTATGATTTTATAATGGTACATGGAAATTTTATGGGTGGTTACGTGATAAACTAAATAATGGGTGGTTACATGATAAAACTGGATGGGTGGTTACGTTATAACCTCCAATGCATTGGGTATGGAAGTCGGGCGTATGGATATTCCATTTAGTGATATGTGTGGAAGTCGACTGTATAATCTTTTGGTTAAAAAAGGGCAAGCAATGATATTTTATTCAATGAGGAGTATTTAGTACTTCATAAAGGTGGAAAGTATTACTTATGATAAAGTATTCATTGTTTACTTGTTGTTTTGAAAAACTACCAGTTTTCCTTCTTTTTGTATCCCTTAATAAGCATTTTATGATCATCCCATGTTTTTTTTGAAATATTTTTCACAGGAATTAAAGATGAATAGGGTCAAGGATAGGATCAAGGAAAATTCATGATGTCTAAAATATGTAACTAGACATGAATCTTTTTTTCAAAAGTTTTTATTTTATGAAAAAATGGATACTGAGTAGAAGTGTATACTTGTAATATTCAAATTGCTATGTATATATTATGGCCTAATTATTTAAAGCTCTAAACCTGAAAAGATCCTCGATGCGAATTATTCATTTAATTCAAGATTATGTAATGTTTTACGGCTGGGTCCTTATACTTATAATTGATACTTGAAATTTAATTTAAACCTTGAAATACTTAAAAAAGAAATAAAAATTTGTGAAATGAATTAAAAATGAAACCTTAAAGGTGTTCTTAACTTTACCATCATGTAAGGGTTGTTTAATCGCCACCTTGAGTAGTTTCCTTGTAATAGGAATGTGAGCGTTACCCATATACCCCTTCTTCTATAGATTTAACTTAAATTAAAGTCCCTTAATCCTAGTGAGTCTTTAGGCATGACCCCCCTTGTAGGTTCGACACTTTATGTTTTAGCGAGGGGATAACCTGAGGTAAGTATCACCCTTATAACTTTAAAACCTTGCAGTATTCTTTTGAATCATTCATACATGGTGTCGTTCAATTTCCATTTTTCCCATGGATAACTCTTAGTTTCAGAAATGACACTTGGGATGAGTGGTAGTGTTTTGGTGTTTTAACATTTATTTCTAGCATGAGCATTATGTAATGATTAGTTTTAGTATGTTAGACATTCCCAGGGCGTGGTCGACCTTCAAGTGGGTTGTGTGACCCCTATCCATTTTCTTCAGTGATTGGTGATTGGGTATGTCACCAACTATGTTAACAGTCACATGGGAGGATATGAATCTAGGTTTAAATATTTTTATAGTCCATTGATACTAGGGTGAATAGGGATAATAAGCCTATGGATAATATCATGGATGTACCATTTTTATTATGAAATATTTGGGTAGTATGTGTTGACACAAGTTGTAAATATCGAGTTGCTATATGGTATAATGAACCATTTAAGTTTAGTGGTAAATTTTTAAGCCTTGAACTATTATTATTTTATCACCATCCATCTCTATGGTAGAGTGTCCTGGGCATTAATGGAAATCTTACTTGTCTATATACTTGAGATGATGCTGCAATGAGGATCAAGTGTTTTGATATTCTATTCATTTTGTTTTTTTTCATACCTAGTGATATTGTGTACATGGACGTATCTTGGTAGGAGTGTCATGTATATTCCTTGATTAAATCTAATATAGTGCAATTTTAAGTGGCCAACTTTCTTATTTTTCCTGTTAGTGCTTGGCGAATCATGTTGGCCACACCGAGGACCTATAGTTAGTGTTTGATGGAGAACATTCCTTGGGGTGAGTTTTTTTAATAAATCTGATGATAAGGACACTCCTAAGGTGGGGAGTTTCATATAGAATATAGAAAAAGTGCATCCTTCCAATTATAAGGAACAAAACTGTGGAAGGACCATTTTGGAAATAGTCATCGTTGCTTTAAATGCATGCAGGTTTGACAAGATTGAAATGTGTCATTTCTTGCAAGGCAACACATTGATGAAATGGTTAAATATGTATGATGTCACGACCCGTCCCCCAGGGCCTGTGCCGTGACTACCCCAATCCCGCCTTCCATAGGCCAGGGGCTGGCGACTAGCACCAAAGGTGTAAAATCCCTAAAAACTGGGAAGACATTGCCTTTATAAATAGAAAACATACACAACAGAGTACAAGCTGGAAGTAAACACTAAGTAAAGCTGTATACAAAAGAAGTGCTGGAAGGTAAAAGGGGTCGGAAATATAATCCCAACTATAAAGTACAAGTACAACTAAAAAGGGACAAAACAACTGAAAGGTGGAAGCAGCTCTTGGTTTTTCCACCACGTATCCTACCTGAAGCGTAGGTACAGATAGCCTCCTCATCCCTCCACATCCGTTAGACTCCTCCGTGTACCGTCTCATCATAAGGTCCACCTCTGGGTACCATCCAGTCCTGGCACTCTCATCCTCTATCAGCACTGTCCATCGTCTACATCCAACACAATGAGGTGCGGGCATAGCCCGTGCAGGGGTGAGTATAACTATACTTAGTAGGGACCTCGTTACCCTCAAGGTATCACAAAATCCAACAAGGATAAACCACAGAGTATGAAATCAATAGATAGTCATTACTTAGGTATATGCTTATACATATACCTAAGTTATCATGTAACCCATATAAATCATGAGGAAAACACAGAAGTCACTGGATCAGCTCACATAGGTAATACACTTTTGTAGAGTGATAGAGATGATCAGATGTAGTCACTGATTCATCTAAGCTGTCAGACCCACACAGGATCCAGGACCAGTAGTTGGAACTGTCGGACCCACACAGGATCCAGGAACAGTAGTCGGAGCTGTCAGACCCACACAGGATCCAGAACCAGCTAAGCTTTCAGACCCACATAGCATCTAAGACCAACTATTATGTTAGACCCACAAAGGATCCAGGAACAAAAGTCAGAACTGTCGGACCCACATAGGATCCAGGAACAGTCGTCAGGGTGCAACCAGCTGCAGGGTTTTCACAAAGTACGCTCGATTATGAGAGGGTACGCTCCTCAATCCAAGTGTCAACACTTCAACTTCCACTAAGTCCCATGAAGAAGTATCTAAAAGGTCTATCTCGTCATAGGGGTCTCAACGCAATAGACGGTTCGTCAATCAGACGTCCGGTCATTGAGTTATTAGCTTTTTAGTTGAGGGGGCTCGGTTGGATTTGTGTATGATCCAACCTGACCCTATCTCAAAATTACCCCAAACTCTAGTGGGGTAAACTCAAAGGGGCCATCGTGTTCCAATAATACCAGCGCCGCTGACGGTTTGTCAAACGGTCGTCCAGTGTCAAAGTTATGGCTCAAGAAGGTATGGGGTTAGTAGTGGGCCCAGGTTCGGTCCGACCAGGTCGGACCGACCTGGCCCAACAACGTCTGGGACAACCTGGTCTAGGTCAACTAAGTAAGACCCGCTGGGTCTGACCTGACCCGTTGGGTGGGTCAGTCCACTAATTTTGGCCCGGTCTGTTGGGCCCGGCCCAACAGACTGCAAGGACAGTTTGGCCTGGAGGTCACCACGCAGGCGACTCGGCCCGAAGGCCGGGGACGGTTTGGCCAGTTCCGCGAGGGGTGCAGCTCGGGTGATTTGGCCCGGGAAGTCGATCCAGTTAGGAGGCCAGCGGGCAGGCTACACGGAGCACAGGCAGGCCACGGGCAGAGCGTGCGGGGAGCGGGTAGTCCTGCTGGATGCCGAGCAGGCTGCGGGTGCATCGGGTAAGGCACGACAGGGTTCGGGCATGCCGCGTGGGTGATGGGAAGAGCGCGGGGGCATCGGGCAGGGTGCGGCAGTGACCGGCCAGGCCGCGGGGGCCGCGAGTAGGTGGGGATGTGGGCCACGCGCCAGGTAGGGCACTAGGAGGCCACAGGCAGGCGGGCCGCCCACCGTGCTTGGCACCAGAAGGCCGCGGGTAGGCGTGCCGGGCGCCGCTCGGGCCGGCAGTGTTTGGCCGGAAGCATCGGTGCACCGCGGGGGCGACGCAATTCGTGGAGGCCACATGTAGCTCGACCTTTGTCGTTGCCGCCTTCATCGTCGTCGCCTCATCTCCATGCCGTAGAACACCGAGAAAGAAAAATCGACAGAGGGTGTCAGGCCATGTTAGGTTGGCCTGCACCCTCCGCATTTAGGGAGGTATCAATTGTCTCATCAAGAATAGCATATGATCAATAACATGTCCGCAACAATAACTTTTTATCCAATAAAGAAAATAAGAAGAAGGGTATAACATCATCAAGAAATAAACCCCCTACCTTTGATTCTCCGGTTGTTGTTCGTCACGTCCGCCGCACGTCTCAAATCCCAACCTGCATCAGCTCTTTGACGACACTCCACGTCGGTAGGATTTTAGGAAAGAAGTAAAAGAAGAAAACATCACCGGCGTTCTTCGTGTTCTTTGTGGAGGAAGCGTTCTTCGTTGGAGAGGCTTTCTCCCAGAGCTCCTCCCAATTCTCTAAAGCCAATCCTTTCCCCAATTCCACCACCAGGGAAAAGAAATATCCAATAACAAAACAATTGGCATGATTTAATTTTATGTTGACACATAAAATTAATTGACAACAATTAATTTTATGTTGACACATAAAATTAGTTGATAGTTTTAATTTTATGTTGACACATAAAATTAATTTGACAACAATTTATTTTATGTTGACACATAAAATTAATTGAAGCATTTAATTTCACATTGACACATAAAATTAATTTGACAATAATTAATTTTATGTTGACACATAAAATTAATTGTTAGCATTTAATTTCATGTTGACACATAAAAATTAAATTGGAAGAAATTAATTTTACGTCGACACATAAAATCAATTGAGGGGGTTGAGAGGTTTCCTCTCCCTTCCCATTAATTAGAGGAGGGGGGGGGGTTAAGTCTCGTGTGGTTCCCACATCATAACCTCTCACAGGAGGTTATGCTCGGGTGGGCCCCACCACTATAACCTCTCATGGAAGGTTAGGGTGTGGCAGTCCCACCTCCAACTCCCAAGTGGAGGTTCTGCCCAAAAATCACTCACATGGAATATTAAAATAAAATAAAGTGTTGTACACTTTATTTTATTATTTTTTTTATAAAAATCTAAAAACTTACTTTTATTCTCGACCAACTGCCATCGAGGTGAAAGTCTTCTTAAGCGAATACCAGTGCTGTGAGTTCAACGGTGCCCTCAGATTTCAGTTCCGAGCACCGGTTCAAAAGTTATAAAATCCCGCTCGTACGTTTACTGAACGTACCCGAAAAAAACTTCATAAATTGATTCTGGGCACACCGGGCCTCAGAATCAAGCGCCGTAAATTTTCGGGGACTCGTAAAATTCCCATGTATTTTTTAAAAAAATTTCCACAGGATTTCCGGGTCTTTACATATGAAACCTCTAAAAACACCTTTAGTGAGGGATGAACTTAAATTTTTGTGTATGAACAATCAAATAATGCCTTAGGTAGTAGGGATATGCTGATCTTTTAATGGTGATGCGTTAATAGGTGCAACCAAGATCCTTTAAAGGAAGTTAGATAGCACTAGTTTGACTGCTCTTCTTGTCTATTACTATGTGTATGGTTGGTTGAAAACTGTACTAGACACTTTTCTTTGTTTATGGAAGGAAGGTATCTAGTCTTCTTTGTAATTATTTTTATCCACTTAGTGTAATCTTGTTTAGACATGATCATGTCCCCTATCTTAACATCATCCTGGGTACATTAAGAGATCATCCATTAAACATCAAACTAAAAGTTTAAAATTCTTTTTGTTTGATAAATAAAATCCATGAAGGTTACACTTTAGTAGCATGATTTTGAAAGGTGTGGATTTATTGAGTGATAATTGAGTGTCCAAGTAGGAATGTATTGAACAGAATAAAAAAAAGTAGCTGGACCTTTTATTTGATTTCCATTGAGCTCGGTTAGTGTTTTAATGCATGGATGTTTGACTGTGTACCAATGTATCACATGTAAGCTCTGGGGTATGGACTACCTTTTATGAGCTCCTTGGAATTTATTTGATGAACCCAAGGTTACCCCAAACTTCATTCAAGCTCAGATGAGATGTTTTGAGGGTGATTATCAAATTATGAAATCAGTTATACACCCATGTTCGTGTTGAGGCATAATAACTTGAATGCATAGTTGATGGTTCATCTTGGAGACATAACTAGAAGTTGGGTACATGATTTGGAGGACATTCTCAAAGATAACATGAGGGGCCTTGGATGAAAGAATTATGTTTTGAGTTGTGTTATGCCAGCAATCTAAGATGATCATTTTTGAGAATAGTCAGCCAAAATTAGCTCAACTTACTTCTTCCTATTTAACTAAATGTGGTCTGTGAGGAACTACTTGTTAGTATGTCACTGAAATGAGGTGAGTTCAGTTTGAGTGAGTTGAGGTTTTTTTTATGAAAAATGTATTGATCCAGATAATTAATGTCTATTGGGATTTGATCATTTGATCGAGTTCAGAATCATTCCTAAAGAATCATTAGAATGCTAAAAGGATTGTCCGTTGGAAAATTCCGATGGTGGAAATACCATGACTCTAAATTGGACTTTAAATGTTAAAAACTATCCTGGAGAGAACCATAGGCTAGTTGGTGAAAGATATAGTGATGTGATCATGTATCAATCTAGACAGGATTAGGCAATCTATTTCTTGAGTTTCCAATTTTAAATTGCAAGCATTGAATCGAGTTTTCACAGCTTATATATTGTATTCTTAAAGGTATTATTAGAGGTGAATTGAGTGTTGGAAACATAATACAACCTTTTAAAAGAAAATTCATGGACCTAGTACGTTGGTTGTTTCTTTTGTGTTTCCTAAAGGCTTATCGGGGATGAAAAATTTTAATGTGGGGAAGTTGTAACTTCCCATGTTTTGGACTAGGTGGATTTTCCAAAGAAATTTAAACTTTTCCATTGGAACATAGATAATTTTGTTTTTTAGAAACCATAGTGAGGTTATGAGGGTTTGAAAATTTGTAAATAGTGTTTTTTAACACAGTTTAAGTTTCATTATAAGTACCGTAGGGTTTGGGGAAACATTGGAGGAAGAACAGATGCCCTGGATGCTGAAAATAGTTGCTTTAAGTTTTATGTCATATAAAGAATTTACACGGTGTGTAATGGTTCATGGAGTACGACTCGGTGGATTCACGACATGAAATATTTGAGGCCTACTATGAGGAAACCACGAGGTATATCTATTACATGTTGTGAAACTATTACATGATGTGTAATAATTATAATATATTTAATATGCGATCATCCGTTTTAGAAAAGGGGAAACAATGGCTCAACCCCTCATTTCTTCACGCACAAGAAGGGAACCCACTCCGCAATGCCTCCTCCCTTTTCTAAGGGTTCCTTGAATCTCCTCCATCGAGTGTTCATTTTGAGTAATGTCGGATGAAATGGAAGCCTCTCGATAAGTGCCTAAATCATCTTTCTTTCTATTTTTATTTATCTCACCATCTCTAGTGTTATTTTGGGGTGAGATAATTTACCCTATTTTTATGGTGTTTTCCATTCCTTAGATTTATCTAAAACTTGATCAATTTATGACCCAATATTGGACATGTAGGATATCCTTATCATAAGTTAGGTGGTATAATTCCTTTTCCCTTTAATTCTCACTTTTTATAAATTGCACCATTGTGCCATGTGCTGGTATTTCTGTATGATGCCTCATAGATATAAAACTTAGTTTATAGGACCTAATTCCCTAATTTAGGTATCACTTTCACATCATTTTGGAAATGTTGAAGGTCTTGAACCTCAAGTTTTAACCACCCTTAAGAGTGTGTCCCTTGAATGTAATTTATTAATTGATTATTTCTAATAAAATCCCTCATTGAGGTGTGTTGTATTATAAAATGTAACGGGTTAGTTAATTAGAATGTGATGGGATGTGAAACTCCATTAAGATATCCATTAGTGACCAAAAAATATCCTAAGTGGTTAAGGACAAATTCTTATGAAATGAACTCTATGTTTCTATATAGAATGCATGTTAGCGTAGACTATCTTATACCATTTCATGTATGGTGTTATCTTCCATGTGTAGTCCACCTGTCCTTAATAAATCTATCCAATGCTTAGTCTTCATTGATAATGGAAAAGAAAACTTAATGAATTAAATGTCATTTTTTGGGTATGGTCTTATTATTCTTTAATTTTAAATTGGAAATGGATATTTCCCTCTTAGAGAGTTCTTGTCTGGTGATGGGGCATGCTTAAGTACATGTTATAACTTATTTCTTTATACTTGAATTATGTTTAGGAATCATTAAGGACATGGCCTTTATTTTGAATTTGAACATAACTGATTAAATGATTTTCATTATTCCTTGGGAAATACTCAGGTTCCATTTACAAAATTCCTTGTAAGGTCTTATATTCTGATAAATATTATATGTACCTTGGGTGATACTTGGGTCTCCTTTTTATAGAACACGAAGGATGGGATCATAGGTTACTTAAGTTGTGATACACTATGTGTGATACTTGGTAAGATATAGATGGGCTCTCTATATGGTTTATATACCTCCTTATCAATGATATCAGTTCCCTAGGGGAGACACCGTGGATGGGATTAGTGTCTATATGGTTATACTAGTCCAGAAGTGATACTCGGTTCCTAATGTGAGATACCAAGGACATGCTCAGAGGGTTTTTTCTTAACTCCAATATGAGAGTGATACATGAGATTACATTTATGGATCACCTTGGAATGAATCTTATAGTATTATATATTTATAGTTACCCTAGAGTGATACTTGTAATTCCTTTTTGGATAACCTTGGACGTGCTTAGGGTTCCTCTTATTAAATTCCAATGCTGACTTTTATATTAAAGGATAAGAATGAAAAACTAATAATACAAGGATACGTCCTCCAAGACAAATCACATGCTTGGGATCAGTCCTTTATTTATTCTTATCTTATGATGAACCATTTTATATATCTATATAGGTATACCATGGTTCAGAGACATATGACTTAGTTTGAAGCAGGTAGTGTTGGTCGGGTGTCCCAGAGGAACCCATACTAATTTTTTTTCTTATTTATTTATTTACCTTTCATACTTACACACTATTATAATTTATATTCATGGGATATATTATACATTAGACACTGTTGGTGGTGTCCTACTGAGTATATATCACACCTTTATCAGGACGCCATTGAATTGGGGTACATAAGAAGACCACATGTTCCAAGGTCCTTGGTTTATTGCTAGTGCTATTATGATTATACCTAGATATGGGAGTTAAGAGAATTTGAATGATCCAGAGATCAGGATTCTCATGGAGTCATCCCATGAGGCTTTTGTTCCTTTTCATTATATGTATTGTACCACCTATTTCTTTTTTACTGTTTTAGTTATGTATCCTCATCTAGACATGCATGTATAGTTGTATATTTTGAAATTGGCCATTTCATATCGTTTATTCAGTTATTATTATTATTCCACTATTATTTATTATCATTTGTTATATTTATTCCACTATTGTATTTTTATGATATACCATTGTGCTACTTTGACCATGAGGGTATAGTCTCTCCATTGTACCACCATTAGACCCTTGCTGGTAGTTGGTAGCCTCTGGAATACGGGTAGGCGTACTTGATTTCATGTGAAGACTGGTCTAACTACTAGTTTTATAGCAAATTGGGTTTAAATGATACACTTTTAGTCTTACCCTAAGACCATCCTAATAAGTCTTTAGGTGTAATCCAAAGGAGGCCTCTTAAAGAAGAGGTAAACATCTTACACGAATGTTTCAAAGTTTATTTCTTATTCTACTTCCTCTAAATATATTATATCAATCCTAACATAATTAATACAATATAATTAATATATTTATAAGTTATTATGATTACGAGACAAACATTTTCCACCCCTTTTCCATGAATTGGGAAGTGGAAGTATCGCTTATGCGTATGTGTAGACTACCATCTCCATATAGTGATATGATTCATTTTCTATAACTTTCTCACATTGATGAATAAAAAGATGGATTTAATATATATATATATATATGATATTTATGGTTTAATAATTATTTTCTAATTATAAAATATTATATTTTTTCTTTTACTTTTTATAATTATAAAATAGAACCATCTTTAATGTGTACGTATGAACTACCGTCTCCATGAGAGATATATTTAATTTTCAATATCCACCTTTTATGGATGGTTATAAAATTTTATGTAATTAATATATAATACTTATGTCATTAATAATATTTTTTAAATTTTATATTGATATTATACCTTATTATTTTCTTACTCATTCAATCTTTATAACATGCTCTTGTTTATATCGGTTTTAGAGCCTACATGAGTGATGTTATAATGTTCATGAAATGAATGATTAAGGAATGTTAACTAATGGTGATATTATGTAATAATTTGATATACATGATATTATTAACATTTTACAGATAATGGAACTGTGATCAAAGTGAAAGGATCATAATTTCTGAATAAAAAACATGCATGATAAATGAAACAGTTATCACCTAGAATGAGGATTTAAATAATAAATTATTAATAAGAGAG
The DNA here is from genome assembly GCA_963277665.1 of Viscum album. Taxonomy (NCBI): domain Eukaryota; kingdom Viridiplantae; phylum Streptophyta; class Magnoliopsida; order Santalales; family Viscaceae; genus Viscum; species Viscum album. The sequence continues at coordinate 824,811,903 of OY728129.1, forward strand.
TAATAATACATAATAAGTGGATAATATATGAAAATTTAAGTATGAATATGGTTTTTTAATATAAGTAAAATAAATTTACATTTATTATATAGTAGGTTAAAAGAACTTACAAAACTAGTCAGACCTGAGGTAGGGGTTTATCGTCTAAATTTTATTTATGTGATACATATAACATATTCACCACTTTTTTATTTCATGTGGTGTATATAATAAACATTTTAAGTTATATATCATAAATATATTTATATTTATGGTATTTAAAGATTCATTTGATTATTTATTTCATGGGGTTTATAATTCAAAAGCAACCAAAGTGGTAAGAATTTTATGTTACAATCTCACCTTTTATGAGGATTATTTATAATTAAATTTATAATGATGAAATTATATGATCTATATCTAAAAAGTACTATGTATTTTTTAGATATTAGTAATATAATGGGTGATATAGTAGTATTTTTTTTTGTTATTTCTATAAATTACATGTTTTCCCTTCATTTCTCTCTCTCTAAGTACTCAAAAGTCCGAAATAAAGTTTTTAAGAAAAACCAACTTTGTTTTTCAATTCAGTAGGGAAAATTTTTATTACATGTCCATATTTTCTTTAAAATGTTTTGAATAATGTTTTTAATATTATATAATGAATGATTAAATTCATTTTTACCCATGTTTTACTTTCTATATATTTTTAAAAATGAATCTTCTTTTCATTTTTCCTATGAGGTACTTTTTACTAAAGGTGTGAAAAAAATATTTGTTTTAAAATTTACTACATGAATAGATTTTCTTGGAGTCATGAATATTATTTTATTTAAATATTTATTTACAATTTTCCAAGTTTATCTTTAAATAAAATGTTTTTCATGTTATTATTGATTTTTTTAGATTTTAAATAAGTGATTTCAGAAGGAAAATGGTATTTTTCTCAAGAAATGATCCAATGATCATTTTTTTCATCTATGTAAATATACTTTGATAAATGTTATGATTTAATGGGGATATAATATAACTATAAAATCCACCATATTACTCTATATAGATTATAATCATGTTTCTCTAGTGATCAATTGGGGAAAATATTAACATTTTGTAAGATAGTTTTTCAATAATAATGTTTATATTGATTATATATTGAATTGTTATTAAATTATTTCATATAATGAATTCATTAGACTTATCAATTAATGGATAAGGCTGGTTATATTACCTCTATGTATCAGTAGGTCTCAAGAGATTGACTAGTTTGGGTATTTCACACATTCCTTATCTATTTATTTAAGATGATATGACATGAGGCCTTAGAGGTAAGATTATCATGTCTGACATTATGAATTTTATCATTATAAAACTAATTATTGTTATATATGTGATTATTTATGTTTTTATATCTTCCATGGATATATTTCTATTTTATGATATTATTTATATGGAATATTTGATTATTTATTATCTATGCTATGTTATTTATTCTTTACTTATTATATGATAGCTTCAATTTTATGCTTTCCCTTATTGAGAATACAAGATCACCCTTTATTATGTTTTCCTTTCCCAAGGATACCAAAAAGAGATTTATGATTGATTTCAGGGATATAATAGAATAAATAATAATGTTACCACTGTAATTTTAAATTTTATTTCATGTTTTTAAATATAATGTGAGAATCATATATGAATATAGTCTCTCAATAATACTAAACTATTTGATCCTTTGGGGTAAAATCTTTTTTATCTTATTCCAATTTAGTATGATAAACAATATCTTCAGGTTACTATAATCAAGGTATTTTAACAAAACAATTCAATTTATTGAATATAATCATATCTGTAACTTTTGATCCTATAAATGATATAGATGTATACATTCAAACTTTAATAAAATAATTAAAGAATATTTGGAATGTGGGTGTGTGCATATATAATGATTATTCAAAATACATATTTCTTCTTCACGTTGTGCTTATATGGATGATAAATTATTATCTTGACTTATACAATGATGTCTGGTTGGAGAAAGAAGGGAAAACTATCATGCCCTATTTTTTTAAAGAATACATTATCTTAAAGACTTAAATATCATCATAGTTTTAGTTTCACGTGACACCTCTAATTATTTCCAATGAATCATCCCTACAGGAATAATCATATAAGGTTTGAAAATACTATTGAGACTAAGAATCCACCTCAACTTATGTCTATAAATGATGTGCCTAAAGAATTAAAAGATGTAAATTTTTTATTTAGGAAAGTTTAGATGAAATATAAAAATTGGAAAAATGTTTCCACTAAATCCAAGAATAATTAGAATACGAAAAACATCCTCTTTGATTTGAATTATTGGTAAACTAATTTGTTACATCATTATTTAGATTTCATTAACTTTGAGAAAAATATATGTAAATTTTTTATTTAAATTCTTATAAATGTCATGTGGAATAATAAATATGATTTATGATCTGATCATGAATTGGTGGATTGGGGTATTAGACCAAAATTACATCCTGTGTGTATCAGTGAAAATTATCGAAAAGTTCTATATGCTTATTATGTGATGAAACCTTTAAAGAAAAATAAATTTATAGAAATACAAGAGACTGTCAAGGTTACAAATGGCTATTTTTGCAATATATCAAAATGGGTTAATAGAAGAGATTTGAAACTAAAATATCTGAAAACTCATGATTATTACATACTTACACATGAATTGATTCCAATAGAAATATAAATTTATTTCCCAATTATGTATGAGTAACATTGATTTAGTTATTCCATTTTTATTAATATTTATGTTTTAAAAGGTTTTCTATCTATTTATTGAAAATAATATAGTAAGATATACCTTTAATTTTGTGTGAGTTAGAGAATTTTTTTTCTATATTTTAAATGTCTATATTTAAAATGAAATAATTCTTGGGGGACCCATTTCATTTCATTGGATATATCCAACTGAAATAAATATACACACAATGAATTATTATATTTAAAAAAACAATCATTTTGGAGGTTCCATTATGAGTGATATTTAGTGACTACTTGTTCTTTCCATTATCATCTTGGTTTTAATAATCACATCAACCCATTTTTCTTACAAATAAGTTTGTTTTAGTGTTTTCATATTTAATATGACTTTATGTTTGTTTTATATATGAAGTTATATTCATCAGATTATTATTATATTTGTTTCATTGGAATGATAATATGATTATCATCATTTTATCTGTTTATGTCAAAAGCTAAATCATTTGTTATACGTTTTTTAGTGGCATTTCAATTTTTTAGTTAAATTTCACCTCTATATTTTGATGATATATCACGCTAAAGTGATCTGATTATTGTAAAACCTTTCATGTTTTATATACAAGATATTTATCTAAATTTCATTATTTTAAGAGGAAGTTTAAAAATATCTCTTTGGTGCTCTAAAAATTTACCAAAGTTGCTGCAATATTTAAGGTTTTTAGCAGTCTACAGGTTTGGATGGATACAATTTTCAATGTTTACATGAGATAAAAATACCATAATCACAAAAAAATATCATTAAGGAAATTCAATACATTTATATTTATTTAGTTAATTTACATGGAAGGCTAAAAAGGTTGTTTTGATGTCCAATAAATTATCTGAATTTTTATGATGTTTTTACTGAGTTTCTATTTTTCTAGATCATTATTGCTTATGTGTTTCAATAATATCAAGATATTTGGAAGTCAGATTGTGGTGATTCTTGATTCATTGGAAATAAATATAATTTATCTAAATATAATTATTCTGGACCAATTACTTGATCTATTTTTAAAAGTCTCTAAAAATTCATAGAAGTTTATGAAGGTAAGCTGTCCAATTTTTAGAAGGATTTTAATCCCTATGTTGGGTAAAATTATATTTCAAAAAACCTAATACTATGAGTATTAATCCCAACATTATAACAAGTTTATCCCTATGTTTTAAAGAATCTTAACCTCACGTAGTGGACCTCACTTGAGTTTTTACAAAGCTATAGTGGTTCGAACTAGAAAACACCATTGGTGTATAATTTTTAAAAATAGAATCAAAAGATGTATTTCCACCTAAAAGGAACTTAATTTTTTACAATAACTTTTGGCATATTCTACATGCTGGATGATGTTTCATGATGAATAAGAGTTTCTACCTTGCATCTCAAATAAGGTGTAGAATACCCCTTCCTACTAGTTTTCTCATGCATGTTGTACATGTGATGAAAAAATAAGATGGTCATATTACATGAATGCATGACATCCTGCATGATGAATATGTGAAGTATCACAATATTTTTGGGGCTCAATTATCACAGAACTAATGAAGTGAATATTGAATAGTTATGTGATCATTCTACAGAAGATGATGTTTTATATAGTATAATATATACTCATACTGACATGTCACGCAATATATGTTTCACAACACCACTACACTGATTCCCCTTGAACTTATGTATTTTTTATGTAGAAGTGTATTGCACTATGCATAGTGCTCATGCCTCGCAGTGATACTTGAGCGATGTACATGATTCATATAGTTTTCAACCTCATTTATGCGCTTTGTATTTCAATGTATATGAGAATAACTTATGTGGATAAATCATCTAATAGAGGATGGTTACTTGCAATATTTTATACCCATAAGAACTTGGACATGCCTTATGTGCGCCTTATATACTGAATCTTGCAACATGAACTAATTCTAGGTTGTGAAGGATATCTTGATCAACTAAAATTTTAACTGGATTTGTCTCTTTTAATATGAAAGAATAATATCCAATTTGTATGTGGAACTCAAACGATTTCCTTGTTTATGGTTTAAAATGGAAGGTGTGGCATTGAAATTAATGTATTATAATCTCCACATTATTATCATTTGTTTTGTTTGGTTCAAACATGTCACCTTGTAATACTCTACTTTAACTAAATTTTCTTATTTATATATGATGATATTTATTCAAATTTATTCATGGTAATTTATCAGATGGATTTTGAGCATTATTTTCCAACAATACTAATTAAAATAGTTACAAAGAGTTTCATATAGAACTGTATAAAATTATAGGACTCTATTTTACATGATTATTAGTATTAAAAGCTGTTTCATTTTTACCTAGATTATTTTTAGTGGTTTATCAGCTGGAGAGTTTCTCATCAAATACAATAATTTTGATAAACATTTTTTAAAATTTTTTATGCATAATTTAGAGATAAAAATGTTTGTATTATTTTAACATCATTTTCCTAAGGATTTTTAGGATAGAAAGTGGTTTAAATCCAAATGTTTGAATTTTATTATGGATTCTTTTGCAAGATTTTAGGAATTATTTCAGTCATTTTAAATGAATTTTTAAATGGTATTTTGAATATATTTCATAGGAGGATCATTAAAATGATGATGCTATAATATCATAATAATTTAATTTTGTTTGGGAAAATGTTATTTCAAATATTATTATCAAAATAAAATAATGCAATGGCACTGCATTATTCTTGGAGGAATATATGGAAGCTCTATAATCATTTTATCTTGAATATCCAAATAAGGAAGAGATTTTGAAACTATTAGAAATTTTTTGTTATAAATATTTCTCTATCAGGTTAAACAATAGTTAATATGATAAGAGAATAAAAACTCTCATAAAAATAAGGTTCTACAAAAAAATTTCATATTGCTGTTTGACATTTTATGAAGAGAGAATTTTTCTATGTACATAATTATTCCCTATTTTTGAAAATAATAATAAGGATTGTGTGACCTTGTCTATTTTATTAATAATATTTAAATAATAATCTTGAATGACATTAAAGAATTTATTTTCTACTGTTATTTATTGAAGATCATCTATATTTGTCAGTTCCTGCTCTAACTATGTGATAAAGTTGTTTAAAAAATGCACATCTCATATTTTTCTACTAAAGTTTTGACTACTTGTACTCATTAATGATAGCATGAAGACTTCTTATACTAATATGTAGATATAAAGGCTCCCTATAAAATAACCTAAAGGCCTTATAAAAACTATGTTGTAAGGTGTAACCCAAAAAAATGATATGATTTTTAAAAATCATCAATTTATAGAGAGAGAATCGGTGGAGTAGACTAGGGGATTTATATACCCCAAAACACTATAAATCAAAATTTCCAATTCTTTCTTTTATTTTTTATTCCACTTTACACATGTTTAAGAGAGAAGGTCAAGATCACTTTAATTCAAGAGGGATGATTATAATTTGTTAATATTTTAAAAAGGATATAATTTACCCCCTGGTTTGTCTTCTTCATCATCATTATAACATAATAATTGGTATTATAAGTTGGGTTCTACTAGATATATTTCTCTTCTTAGAAATATTTGAAGGCATTCTTCCGTTTCTACATGATACTAACAAGTGGTATCATAAGTATAAGGACCCGACCTTAAAATGTTACTCAATCTTGAATTTTAGACAAGAACATAAAATATTACACATTGATGATATTTTTTAGTTTAGAGTTTTAGATAATTAGGATACCTTACATACATAACATACAACAATCATACAAGAGGATACTACTAAAATCATTTTCCATTTTTTTTCAAAATATAAAACATTAAAACATAAAAAATGATTTCTTTGAAAACACTCCCTATCAAACATCACAAATCCCTTATTTCTCTTACTCATACTTATATCCTGTAATTTTTTTAAAAACCTAGGACGAGTATAAAACTCAGTATGGTATATAAATATAGAAAGCGTTAGTCAAGTGATAGCATAAAAAACAATAAAACCCATATCATAAAAACTCGAATGCATATAATACTCATGTTGTTTCCATGGGAAATTTTTACCATATAAATATTAAATTCACCTTTACAAATAGAATAAAATTTTGGTCAACTTACATCTCTAGAGTACCCAATGCATTTTAGAGATATAATGGGGCTCAACCGTCATATCTTGAGCTATAATGGGATCAACCCAACATATCTTGAGCTATAATGGGATCAACACAACATTTTTTGAGATATAATGGGATCAAACCGACATAAATAATTTCCAAGGAAAATATCATGGTGATAATGTTTTTGGAAATCAGGAGAAACCACTCATTCCATACACATAAAAAACAATCATTTTGAAATTTATTAAAGAGAGTTTTAAAAGGATTTTAAAAGGAAAGTCCCTTAAAAATATAATTGTAATGTGAATTAATAAAATGGATTGAATATTTTTATACACTATAAATAAACATAATAAAACATAATATAAACAAAAATTCCTCACACCAATAATCTTAATACCACATAATGAATAAAGAAGAAGGTTAACCCAAAGAATGGAAATTGGGTTAAGAATTCTCTTACCTCAGATTTTTCTTACTTCAAACTTGTTTAAACCTCCTGTATAATAGTTAAAAGAGTGTTATTAAATCCTAAATAAACATATCCATATTTATAATATCTTATATGATCATTTCATTACATCATTTCACCCTTTAATTGTTAGTATTTTGTTCCTTGCATTGTTTTGGGTACGTTTCTTTACATGATTTTCCATGATTTGTTCATGATGGATATTCTTGTCGATTGAAAGTGAAACTCTAGAATTGGAATGGAAAGATATTTACATATTTATAGTACCATAAATTATACCATTTATCATTTTGAATTTTTATATGAGGATGATTCATAAGTTAAAGCATTAATGGTGTTCGTTTAGATCATTTTAGTGGTTCTTTGATAATAACAACCTTATTTTGTTTAAAAAATTAAAACCATGTAAAAAAAAGAATTATAGAAACATGGATGAGACATAATAAATATATTATAAAATTTTTCAACCATTAAAAAGGTTTCATGACCAGACTTGAAATAATTAATTGAAATTGAAATCACATCATCCATGATGTCTCTAATTCAACACATCACAAACAATGTTTTTATTCATTGAATAGGTTGGAGAGGTGAAGAATAATGATGATGAATTTTCCATGAAAATGAAAAAATCCAGAATATACATGATTTATGGTGATTTCATGCCTCTTGGGTAAGAGGATATGAGGAAATAATAAGAAAATAAAGGAACTCAAAATAAAAGAATAGTTGAAAAATCCCTTACAAAAATTCGGCAGCCTAACATCTATGCAACATGGTTTTAAAAAACATTAAAAAGAGATAGGACAAGGTTAAAACATACATAAATGAATCATAAAATAGAATAGATCAATAATAAGACTAAAATAAGAACATGGTATATATTCTTTAATTCTATATCACATAAAAGAGAACTTTAATGGAAAAAGAAAGAAGTTGAGAATTTCTTACCTTGTAGAGTAACTCCTAGAACTTGAAGGCTGGGACCTTGGGGGCTTGAGGAAACCTTGGGAGGACTACTAGGAAGTTAAGGATACCAGAGATTATTTTATTAGGAATTTGGAATTAATTGAATGAATGAATTGCTTGATATTTATAGAAAAATGTGAGGGAATATTTTAATAATTTCCAAGGGACACGTCATTTGTGGTATTTGAAAATCCATGGGATTGCCCATGGTATTTGCCCAGGTTATTAGCCAATTTAGAAACCTAACAAATTATTTTACTGTTCAAAAGTCGACCAGATTTATCATATCATTATTACATCATTAATGATGTCATTAATACACAGAAACTCAAAACTGTATTTTTACTATTCACCCAAAAATCAGCTGTTTCAGAAAAATCCCAAAAAATAACCCTAACAATTTTTGACGTGTAGAATTAAAAAATAAAATAATTTTTTTGAAATTAATTTTCTAAATATTATTAATTTAATTTTTATATAAAATCATACTTAATTCAAAAATTAACAATTTTAAAATTATAATTACTTTTATATCACATTGAAAAATTAACCAAGATTCCATTATCTTAAATCCTTAAGAAAATAAACAAAAAAATACAATTTACTATTCATTAGGGTCATATTACTATTCATAAGGGAATGTTACTATTTACCAAAAAAACAAGTTGGTTCTATCAGACTCTAAATAACTTACAAAACATAATTATGGATAACTGTTTTTTGAAATTCAAAACATAGAAGATGAAAAATTTTGTTTAAAGGCTAGTTATAAACATCTAATTAGAATAAAGTTTCATGAATTTCATTTATTTTTTAAAAACATTGGGGTGTTACATTATCCCCAACTTCTAGAAATTGTGTCTTCATAATTTTATTTACTCATTAAACAAGTGAGGGTAACTTTCCCTCATAGAATTTTCATATTTCCATGTTAATTCTTCAACCATGTGGTTTCTCCACAAAACCTTTACCTAGTGGATTACCTTATTCCGCAATACCTGTTCCCTTTAAACAAGAATCTATATTGGTTTCTCTTCATAAGAAATGTTATTTTCTAGCTGAACTGCTTCTGGACTCAAGACATGTGATGAATCTGGCACATCTAAACATGAAAAACATTATGTACCTGAGACAAAATCAGAGGAAAAGCTACTCAGTATTCAACTGGTCCAATTTTCACAAGGATTTCAAAAGGGCTGATGAATCACAAACTTAACTTTCCTTTCTTACCAAAACACATCACACTTTTCCAAGGTGATATTTTAAGGAAAACATGGCCACCTACCTCGAAAGAGAAGTCTTTCCTTCTCTTATCTTCATAACGTTTCTTCTTGCTCTGAGCTATTCTCATGTGCTGCTGGATCATCTTAACTTTCTTAGCCACTTCCTCTACTAATTCTGATCCCATAAACTTCCTTTCCCAGACTTCAACCCAAAAAGCTGGAGTTCAACACCACTTATTATAAAATTCCTTAAACGGTGCCATATGTATACTAGAATGAAAACTATCATTATAAGAAAACTCAACTAAAGAAAGATGCTGATCCCAACTTACCTGATAATCCATTGAACAAACTCAAAGTATATCCTCCAATGTCGGAATCGTTCTTTCTGACTACCCGTCTGATTGAGGATGAAAAGTTGTACTGAAATTTAATTATGTGCCCAATGACTTCTAAAGCCCCTTTCAAAAGTTATAAGTGAACATGAGATCCTGACCAGATACAATGAAAATAGGAACTCCATGTAACCTGAATATCTCTTTGAGGTATAGTTGAGAAAGCTGATCTAATGACATTGTATCTCTAATATAAAGGAAATGTGCAGATTTTTTTAGCCAATCAATAATAACATAAATCACATTGTTACCTCGATAAGTATTAGGGAGTCCCACCACGAAGTCCATGTATATATTCTCCCATTTCCACTCTGGCACTGGCAAAGGCTGAAGCATCCCCTTCGGTAACTACTGCTCTGCTTTAACCTATTGACATTTCAAAAATTTCATAGTAAAATCATCAATATCCCTTTTCATTCCATCCCACCAGTAATACTCTCAAAGGTCTCTGTACATCTTAGTACTTCCAGGATGAACTGAAAATGGAGAACTATAAGCTTCACACAACAAATATTTCTTCAACTAGGAATCACAAGGCACACACAAAATATTTTCAAATCTTAAAACACAATCTTTATCAAGGTTAAATTATGATAACTTACCCATTTTAACTAATTATACCTTTTTCTATAGCTCATAGTATTCCATCTATGCTTGCTTAATTCTGTCTAATAACGATGACTACACTTAAACATGAAACAAAACATATGTATTCCTTGCACCGACAACTTCCAAGCCAAAATTCATCAAATCATTAATCAAGGGATCATGTTCCAAATGTAACATGGTTAATGATGCATGATGTTTTTGACTCAAGGAATTCGCCACTTTGTTTTATTTTCCTGGATAATAATTGATCATGAAATCATAATCCTTTATCATCTCAATCCATCTTCTCTGCCTCATGTTTAATTCCTTCTGAGTGAATATATACTTTAGAATTTTTTGGTCAATATATATTTGACATTTGGATCTGTATAAATGGTGCCTTTAAATTTTCAAAGAAAAAACCACATATTTCAATTCCAAATCATGTGTGGGATAATTTAACTCACGAGGTTTCATTTGTCTTAAAGCATAAGCAATTACCTGATCATTCTACATTAGAACACAACCAAGTCCCTTCAAAGAAGCATCACTGTAGATGATAAAACTCACCATTTTGGGAAGGTAAGGCCAAAACTAGATCATTCACCAATCTATTCTTCAGTTCCTAAAAACAAACATCACATTCTTCTATCCAAACAAATTTAACCCTTTTTTGTGTAAATTAGTTAGCGGAATAGATAACTGTGCAAAGTTTTTAATAAACTATCAGTAATAACCTGCTAATCCAAGAAAACTATAAATCTCTACAACATTTTTTGGTCTTGGCCATTCATCGAGAACTTGTGTTTTGGTAGGATCAACTGTTATTCCATCCTTATTTACAATGTGCCCAAGAAAAGAAATATGTTGCAACCAAAAATAACACTTGCTGAATTTTCCACACAGTTTTTTTCTTTTAAGATTTTTAAAACAACATGTAGATGTTTTTCATGCTTCTCTTCACTTCTAGAATATACCATAATTTCATAAATAAACACAACAAAAAACTTATCCAAGAAATCATGAAATATTCTATTCATAAGATCCATGAATACAACAGATGTATTAGTTAACCCAAAAGGCATAACTACAAATTCATAATCACCGTATCTTTTTTAGAACACAGTCTTCAGGATGTATTCATCCTTTAATTTCAACCAATGGTACCCCTACTTCAGGTCAACCTTTTAAAAATACTACGCTCCCTAGAGATGATCAAACAAATCATCAATTTGATGCAAAGGATACCTGTTTTTTACAGTAATGTTATTCAAGTCTCTATAATAAATGCAAAGTCTCGTTGAACCATCTTTTTTCTTAACAAACAAGATAGGGGTGCCCCATGGTGAAGTTCTAGGTCAGATAAACCTTTATCTAATAATTCTTACAACTGATTTTTTAATTCCACAAGTTACATTTGGGCCATTCGATAAGGAGGTTTATAAATTGGCTTAGCATTGGGAACTAAGTCAATATTAAAATCAACCTGTCGATTAGGAATAACACCAGGAAAATCATCATAAAAAACATCCAATTATTCATTTATCACTAGTACATAATTAATCTAGATAGTTCCCTTATCTTAAAAAATATGAGAAATATAAATTCATTTCCATCCATTATTAGTTTCTTAGATTCCTGACATGTTATTAATGGTATGAGTTCATTATTGTATAAAAACTGAAATTATTTCTGAAAAACAACTTTTTTTCTCTTCAATGTATCTTAGCATGATAAAAATAAAGCCATTCCATACACAAAATAACATCAAACTCTACTAGTGACAAAAAAAGGTTTATAGGTAAATTCTTTCCACAGACAAGGATAGACAAATTTTTATAATTTCTTTTTTCCAAAATATTTCCTCCAGGTGTTTTTACCATGATATATGGTTTCATTTCATGAGGTTTAATTCCAAATTTTTTTCAGAAAATTTCTCATAAATGAAGGAATGTGTAGACCTTGAATCAAACAACACATTTGTGAAATCTGAAAAAATAGGAAATGTACCTGAGACCACATCATTTGATGGCTCAACATCTACTGAAGTGGTTGAAAATGTGAAACCCTTTTGTTTTCTATCTTGTTGATTCCCTACTTGAGTAAATAGATTTGGAAAAACATTATCAAAATGAGCAAATTTTTTACAGTTAAATCATCTCACCATCTTCTTCTCATTAATATTATGATCATTTTCCTTGTACTCACGAGACACATGTCCAAATTTTTGACATCAGTAGCATTTCCCAGAATTTACAAGACATTCACCAGGATTTATTTTACCACACTTTTCATAATAAGGAAAATTCATTTTCTTACCTACAAGATTCTTTGATGAGTTATTCCCTATTGCATGCTAACCAGACCGCTTTTTATTCTTGTCATTATGAGGCACATATGTTTCAACAAACTCCATCTAAACTTTTCAGCACAACGAACAAGCTTCTCGTATCTTTTAAACTCTCATAAGGCCAAGGATATTTGCAGAAATGGTTTTAAACCAGAGTAAAATCTATTAATTTCACTTTCAAAATCCTGAGTAAAATATGGTACATACCTGGCCAGTATTGTAAAATTGGCTTTATATGCTGCCACAAAATCATCATCTTTCTGCTTCAATTCCAATAATTGTCTCTCCATTCTGAGTCGAACAGTTTTGGGAAAATATTTTTCCAAAAAAATAATCTTAAAATCATCCCATTCTAGACTGTCAAGATTATATCTTTATCTCTTATTCTTAACCATAGACCACCATTTATCAGATTCACATTCCAAAAAATAAATGTATAGTATTACCTTTTGACGTTTCGAATATCCCATGACATCAAATATCTTTTCTAGATCATTGATCCATCCTTCGGCTATCACTGGATTTGCGGTTCCACCGAATGCTGGAGGATGTTGCCTCATAAAATTATCTACAAAAGAAATGTTTCTTCCAGGTAGATCATGTTCCTCTCTAACATCGACACCACCCCCATTTATTTATTGATTCAACTGAGCTATTGGTATCACAAACTTATTGGTTCAGATTCCCACCATTTCGGGCTGCAGATTTGGACAGACATTGGGCTCTTGTTACCTTCCTACTTCAGCTTCCTTATTTCTTCTACAGAAATCCATTATATACAAACATGATATAGATGAAGGGACATGGAAATCATTAAATTCTATAACATTTCAAATTAATATAGAGTAAAAATTTGTAATGGTATTCTTGAAATATCTTCATAACCCCTAAAGTTATCTAAACCATCCTCTGATACCAACTATAAAGACCTGACCTTAAAATGTTACTCAATCTTGAATTTTAGACAAGAACATACAATATTACACATTGAGAATATTTTTGAGTTTATATTTTTAGAGAATTAATATGCCTTACATACACAACATACCACAATCATACAAGTGGATACTACTAAAAACCATTTCCATTTTTTTCAAAATATAAAATATTAAAACATAAAGCATGATTTCTTTGACAATACTCCATATCAAACATCATGAATCCCTTATTTATCTTGACCATACTTATATCCTGTGACTTTTTTTAAAAACATGGGATGAGTATAAAACTTAGTAAGGGATATAAAGATAGAAACCATTAGTCAAGTCATAACATAAAAACCAATAAAACCCATATCATAAAAACTCGAATTCATAGAATACTCATGTTGTTTCCTTGGTACATATTTACCATATAAATCTTACATTCACCCTTACACATGGAATAAAATTTTGGTCAAATTCCATATCTGGAGTACCCAATGCATTGGAGAGCTATAATGGGGCTCACCCATCATATCTTGAGCTATAATGGGCTCAACCCAACATATCTTGAGCTCTAATGGGCTCAAACCAACATATATTGAGCTATAATGGGATCAATCCAACATATATTGAGCTATAATGGTCTCAAACCAACATAAATAATTTCCAAGAAACATATCATGGTAATAAATTATCTTGAAATCAGGATAAACCTCTTATTCCATACACATAAAAAAACAATCCTTTTGAAATTTATTAAAGAGAGTTTTAAAATGATTTTAAAAGGAAAGTACCTTAAAAATATTATTGGATAGTGAATTAATAGAATGGATTCGATATGTGTATACACTTTAAATAAAAATAATACAAAATAATATAAATAAAAATTCATCACACCGATAATCTTAATACCACATAATGTATAAAGAAGAAGGTTAACCCAAAGAATGGAAATTGGGTTAAGAATTCCCTTACCTTGGGTTTGTCTTACTTAAAAATTGTTTAAAACTCCTGTATAATGGTTAAAAGAGTTTTATTAAATCATAAAGAAACATATACATCTTTATAATATCTTATATTATCATTTAATTACATCATTTCACCCTTTAATTGTTAGTATTTTGTTCCTTGCATTGTTTTGGGTGTGTTTCTTTACACGATTTTCCATGATTAGTTCATGATGAATATTATTGTTGATTGGAAGTGAAACTATAAAATTGGAATGAAATGATATTTAAATATTTAAATTACTATAAATTATACCATTTATCATTTTTAAGTTTTATATGAGGATGATTCATAATTTAAAACATTAATGATGTTCGTTTAGATCATTTTAGTGGTTCTTTGATAATAACGACCTTATTTTGTTTTATAAATTAAAAACATGTGTAAAAAATAATTATAGAACAATGGATGAGACATAATACATATATTATAACCTTTTTCAACCATAAAAATGGTTTCATGACCAAACTTAAAATAATTAATGTAAATTGAAATCACATTATCCACGATGTCTGTAATTCGACACATCACGAACAATGTTTTTATTCCTTGAATAAGTGGGAAAGGAGAAGAAGAATGATGATGAATTTTACTTAAACATGAGAAAATAAATAATATACATGATTTAGGGAGATTTAATTCCTCTTGGGTAAGAGTAGATGAGAAAAGAATAAGAAAATAAAGAAACTCAAAATAAAAAAATAGTTGAAAAATCCATTACAAAAAATCAGCAGCCTAACGACTATGCAACATGGTTTTAAAAAACATTAAAAAGAGAGGGGAAAAGAATCAACCATAAATAAATGAATCATAAAACATAATAGATCAATAATAAGATGAAAATAATAATATGGTATGGATTCTTGAATTCTATACCACATAAAAGAGAACTTGAATGGAAAAAGAAAGAAGTTCGGAATTTTCTTACCTTGTAGAGTAACTCCTAGAACTTGATGGTTGGGACCTTGGGGGCTTGAGGAAACCTTGGGAGGAATAATATGGAGGTAAGGAGGCCATAGATTAATTTATGAGGAATTTGGAATTAATTTAATGAAGGAATGGGTTGGTATTTATAGCAAAAGTGAGGGAATATTTTATTAATTTCCAAGGGACACCTCATTAGTGGTATTTGAGAAACCATGGTCTTGACCATGGTATTTGACCAAGTTATTATCCAATTGGGACACCTCAAAACGTATTTTACTATAAAAAAGTCTAACAGATTTATTACATCATTATTATATCATTAATGATGTCATTAACACACGGAAACTCAAAACTGTATTTTTACTATTCACCGAAAAATCAACTGTTTCATAGAAATACCAAAAATTCACCCTAACCATTTTTCGATGTGTAGAATTAAAAAATGAACTCTATTTTTCGGAAATAATTTTCAAAATATTATTAATTTAATTTTTATATAAAATCATACTTATTTCAAAAATTAATAATTTTAAAACTATAACTTCTTTTATATCACATTGAAAAATAAACCATGAGTCATTATCTTAAAGCCTTAATAAAAAAAAAAATAAATAAAAAAAATTAATATTCATTAGTGTCATATTACTATTCATATCACTATTCATGAGGGAATGTTACTATTCACCAAGAAAACAAGTTGGTTCCATCACACTCTAAAGAACTTACTAAACACAATTGCAGATGACTGTATTTTCAAAATTCTAAACATAAAAGCTGAAAAATTATTTTTAAAGACTAGTTTTAAATATCTACTTAAAAAAAAGTTTCATGCATTTCATTTATTTTTTAAAAACCTTGGTGTGTTAAAATTAAGGTTTTCACTAGGAAAATATTGTAGATTAATTTTTTCATTTACAAGCTCAAGTTAAAGATATAGATGAAGAAAAATTTCAATGGATGATTTAAGAGAAGATTTAAAAATGTTCTATGTTTTCTATTTTAATGGAAATAATTATGATTGCTGGAAATATCTCATGATTATTTATTTGAATAATATTGAAATAATATTTTATTTGAAAGTATTTAAGATTTATGAAATTCCTAAAGAAGAACCCAAGAAGTGGAATGATTCTCAAGAGACTGATTGTGATCTTAATTCAAGAGATAATGAATGCTATTGTTTTTGGATTAAGAACTAATGAATTTAATCGAGTTTCTTAGTGTTCTATAGCTTATAAAAAGTGAGAAACCATTATAGTTCCTATAAATAAATATATAATGTTTTAAAACTAAGGTATAATATTTCTAAAATTGAATTGGATACATTCAGGATGTAATAAGATGAAAGAATCAATCAGATGAATGAGAGGCTGATAAAAGTTTTCAATGATGTTTCTACCTTAGGAACTCCAATTCCAGATCTAGATAGGGAATTAAAGTACCAAGAGTTTTACCTTTTATGTAGAATTGAATATCTAATTCTATTTGAAAATACACACGAGTTAAAAATTTAAAGAAAAATTAATTTATTGGAACCTTGATTATAGCATCCCGTCTTTTTATAACATAACTTTTCATTCCATTACACGGAACTGAGGATCTTTAAGGTTTAGTGTCTTGGAAACAAGGAACATAAAACATGAATCAAAAAAAAAAACGTTATTCTTAAACACTTGAAAGGATTCTCCTCATGTTCAACCTAGGCTCATTACTACATCCCATAACCTGGGGACATACATCAAAAGGAAGGGTGAGCAGAAGGCCCAGTAAGGGAAACAAGTGAAACATTTTACATATGAACTTGAGATACATCAATAAAGTCATGAAAAGAACTTTAAGGCATGAAAATGAAATCATGAGGCATATCATAATAAAAATAAAAATTTTTCATAACTTGAAGATGTGGATAAATCATTTAACATAGAAAATCATGAACATATCACCAAGGTCCATCCCCAAGGTGTCATTTTAAAATTACCAAGGTTATTCACCAAGGTATCGTGAAAATTGTAATCTCTAGTGGTTACATCATTACCCAATGCATTGGAGCGCTATCAGGGCGCACCCTTAAATTTGTCTTTATTATCATGTGATCCACATATATCATCATCAAACATTTCATAAATAACCCATATAGCATAAAGGAAATGGGTTTCATTTCATAATCATAACTTTTTAAAAACTGCTTTAAAGACATGATATTTATATCACTTTAAAACCCACAGAAAAGGAAGGTGGGTCTCATGTATGTAAATCCAAGAATTTAAAATAGAACATTTTGGTATATATGTGAATACCCCTTTAGAAGAAAGAGATTTGAGTATTCACTTAATAAAATAAAAGAACTTTAGAAAAAAGAGATAGACATTTTGAGACAGAAATTCTGCAGCATAACGACAATGTTCCGAGGTTTTAGAAGACATTAAAAGAGAGGTAAAACGGGTAAAACATTCATAAATGACCCATAAAATAGTACATGGACAGAATAAGAAGGATACATGATCATGGTAATGAAATTTCAAGGACATACCATTTGAAATGAAAAACATGGAAGGAAGAAAAAAATTAGATTTCTCTTATGAAAGTTCGGCAGCCTAACGGCGTTACTTAAACATCAACAAAAATGATTTGAAAAGATCAAATAGGGTCTCTCATCATGTGAACATAAGAGTTAAGTATGATAGATATAGAGATAATTCCCCAACATAACAAAAAAGAACTTGAAAGAATTGACATGAAAGTAGAACTTCAAAACGAGAAGGGTGAAGAACCACTTAAAAATTCGGCAGCCTAACGGCGCCACTTAAAACATCAAAATACTGAATTGAAGAGATCAAATGGGGTATCTCATCATATTAAAATAAGAGTCCATTATGATATATATAGAGATAATACCCCAATATAACAAAAAGGAACTTGAAATAATTGACATGAAAGTAGAACTTCAAAACGAGAAGGGTGAAGAACCACTTAAAAATTCGGCAGCCTAATGACGCCACTTAAAACTTCAAAATACTGAATTGAAGCGATCAAATGGGGTCTCTCATCATATGATCATAAAAGATCAGTATGATAATTTAGAGATCATACCCCAACATAATACATAGGAACATGAAAGAGTTGAATGAAAATAGAACTTGAAAACGAGGAAGGTGAAAGAATCCCTTAAAAATTCGGCAGCCTAACGGCGCCACTTAAACATTCTTAAAACGAATTGATGAGAGCAAGGGGGGGTCTCTCATCATATGAACATGAAATAGGCAGTAGGATGAATATAAAAGAACATCCTCCAACATAAGAACATGGAGTATAAAAGAAATGACATAAAAGAGATTACTTGAAAGAGGTCGGATCCCTTACCTTAAAATGTAACGCTTAAACCTCAAAGGTTGGGACCTTGAGGGCTTGGGGGAACCTTGGGAGGACTCCTTGGGAGGTAATGAGACCAGAAATTCGTTGGGAATGAGTGGGGAGTCTAATGGATGAGAGGAGGGCTTGGTATTTATAGGGAAAGTGAGGGGACAAGGCATTAATGGCCAAGGGACACCTCACATGTGCTTTTCTCAAACCCATGTGCTCTCCCTTGTCATTTATCATGGAGTTAGGCCACATGGGGCCCCCAAAACAATAATTCATCACCCTTGGCTGGCCAACCCTCAAAAGATCTCATGACATCATCATGACACCGTTATGATGTCATTAAACATACCGAAACCCTAAAACTGTATTTTTACTATTCACTGAAAATTCAACTTTCTCAGAAAAATCCCAAAATTTCACATTAACCAAATATCAATGCTCTGATTTCAAAAATGAAATCCATTTTATAAAAATAATTTTCTAAATATTTTTAATTTAATTTTTAAATAAAAACACTATTCATCGAAAATTCATTTTTTCAGAAAAAACCCCAAAAATTACCATAACATAATATCGATGCTCTGAGTTCAAAAATAAAGTCATTTTTATAAAAATAATTTTCTAATTATTTTTAATTAAATTTTTATTTAAAAAACACTATTCACCCGAAAAAACTAATACTTGAATAATAATTAATGAAACCGTTATTTAACTATTTTATTGAATCACATTACTTAATCAAGGTGCCTAGATTATTTTAAAACTTTCTTTAAGTGAGATTACTAATCCATTTGGTCATATTACTAATCCTAATCATAAAATCACTATTCATAATTTACTATTCATCAAAAATCAAGTTGATCTTATTAGACTCTAAATTTAGTACTGAACATAATTGCAGAAGACCATTTTTTGAAAATCATTACACATTTTTAATTATTTAGGGTTTACATAAACATATTTAAAATATCCTTTTTTCTAAAATTCATCAAAAATATGCATACTATATTTATCCGGTCATTTCAAAATTCATAAACTTCATCATAAGAAGAAATCCCAATTTTTATTTAAAACAAGGATTACACAAGGTAGTTACAGTCTCGTTACATAACCCCTTATAATACCAGCATAGGACCTAAGAGTAAGGTGTGCTAGGGTGATAGAAGCTTGGGGCGGCTCAGTCAACATTGCCCGAGTAGTAATTTCTATCAGTTTGAACTTCTCACGAAGGCGATTCCGTTCTAGCTTCACATGATGAAGTTCGGCTTGGATTTGATCCAGAGCAAAGCCCAGTGGTGCTACCTCCTTCCCAAGCTCTGTTAGATGGGCTTCGATCGGTCCAAGACTACTAGGTGAGGCCATCGAATCTTCTTTCTATAATAATTAACCAAGATTACTTATATTTAGAGACAAAAATCAAAACATTTTGTTCACATCGGTCATATTGACCGATGGTTATATAATAGTCAAAACCCACTGAGCTCATTTTAATTATAATCATGTTTATCAAATAAAACATTTTTGTTGAGTATAACAATAACACATAAAATTGGGAAACAAAATTTATTTAAAAATTTAGGGTCGTTACATTGATGATGTATGAATTTGAGATGCAAGATGAAACTAAAAATCATATTTCAATCCAAAAGGAAAATTCTACACACAAAGTTTTGATGCATGAATTTTCTGATTTAAATTATAGTCATTCAAGTTTAATTAATGAGTTATTAGATATTGATAAAAAATATGATAAGCTATATAAAATGTGAAAGGATAAATTAAAGATGAATAAAGAGAGGGAATTCAGTAGCTATGAATGTAAGAAGAAAGGTCATTTAATACATGAATTTAATTTCCTTAAATCTCAATGGAAAGATGATTATAAAAGAAAAGGAAATAAATCTACAAAGGAAACTTAGAGGGTATTTAAAGATTCAATAAATTAATCTATTATATACTCTAAAGCTGAGCATGAAAATAAAAAGCTAAATCTATGTATTATAGCTCATGCTTATGAGGTACAATCATCTTGCTCTCAAAATTTTAATTCTGAAATTATTTCTTATAGTGAACTTAATGAATTTTGTTTTGTAATTCAAGATAAAATTTAAATCTTAAATAAAGGAACATAAAACTCATGAAATCTTATGATGCAATTTTTATTGAAAAATAGAGTTTGGATAACCATATTTTAGATTTAAGATCTAATTCTTCCAAAAATACTTGTTCTTTACATACAAATACAATTAAGGAATTATTGGATGAAGTTAATTATTTAAAACAAGATTCTAGCATGCTTATCAAGGGGGAGAATTATCTAAATTAAATTCTTGTTAAGAATAAAATTAATAAAGGCAATATTTTTATTGGTAGAAATGGAGAAATGCCTAAATTATATAATAATTACTTTGTTCTTGGTTCTAAAATAAAAATCATGTCTACTATTAAATATTTTCATTTTGGTATTAATCAACATTATGCTAATGACTAATTTTTTTGAAAATCCCCAATTTTTTAGTGTAAAACATTTTCATTATTCAAAATCATTATCTAGATTTAATTATTTAATTTCTTCTCAAAATCAATATATTTGGTTACCTAAGTCTTTTATTAGTAACTCAGTAAGACCTAAAAGAATATGGGTACCAAAAAAAACTTGTATTTGATGTTTTTCAGGTTTATGATAGTGGACTTCATTGTTACATCATTAAGTAGATACTTAAAAAATATATAGTGGTTTATTTTATTTTACAAAGATTAGCCAACTATGAAGATGTTCGTTATTTGAAAGGAAAGATCATTAGAGGTGGAACTATTAAAATATAGGAAGTATTTAATTTATATTTTAAATACACTAATGTTTTCATATTGGGGGATAAGGATTTTAAATATTTTATCTTTTATTCCTATACATTTGGTTATTCTTAACATTTTATTCACTTTATTATTTTATGTGATAAATTAAATCCTCTAATTATATTGTTATCTTTTTACCATCATGCATTCTCTTTAAATTTTTATGTTGACATGTGTTATTCTATTAAAAATATATTTTTCATGTAAACATATGTTTAATGTCTTACTATTTAAATTATTTTCATGTGATAAATTAATCTATTATGGTATGTGATAAACTATTCTATTATTAGATAAAAATTATAACATCCAAGAATTTATTAGAATATTTTTTAATAAATATTTATTAAATGATTTGTTTTGAAATTAAAATCATCTAAAAAGTGATTTAATACAAGTAATCCTTTTATGAAATGATTTATCTTTAATCAAAATAAGTTATGGTTATATTTTAATATAGAAAAACACTAATTTTGAATTATTTTCTATAAAATAGTATTTATTTATGGTCTATCATTCACCCTCATATCCTGGAAATTCAAATCCATAATCGATGGATTATGGCTCGGGGAGATATCTCATTATTGCATTATAATTTGGAAGGATCCAAACTCGATTTACTTAGATTCCCTTTTCCGGATATAACTTTTAAGCAGGCATTCAAGCACCAAAGATTCAAAAATACTATCTTATACAAACAAAAAAGGAATATATTCAACCTCATAGAGATAAATAATGAACCAGACATGAATGTCTTTATAAATCCTCATTGGGTTATTTATCAATGAAGGACTTTAGAAGGGTGATGATGCTTCCTAAACACGAGGGTAGATGGGTTAAGGTGTTATAGTGTAAGAAGATTATTGCAAAATATAATTTTCTTACATGGAGAATTAGGAACTAGGAATTACCCACTAATGAAAATGTTAAACATATGACCATTAACCTTTTATCCTGGTGTTTGTGTTGCGGGGACCATCAAGAGGATAACTCAATGCATCTCTTCTTTGAAGGTAAGTGAGATCATTTGGTGTAGAGAGTGTTTGGAAATTTTACAGCTTATTATCCCCAAAATGTATAGGGAATCAATTTTCTTGATTGTTGGTTATAGGGTGTGGGAACAGTTGGCCTAAATAAGAAGGCTAGAGAAATGGTCCTTCTAGAAATCTATTGGCGCATTTGGAAGGTGAAAAACACAACTAGAGTGGATGGAATTTCATGAACAAGGAGGAATCTTGTTATCGGAACCATAATCATCCTAGTAGACATGATCTACCTCTTTAAAAACCAGGAATAATTACCTACCCTCAAATCACTCTTAGTTTTAAGGTTATCCATCTAATCCACTATGAGAGCCAAGATGGGTTGCTGGGTTTGATGGCTTCCCCATTATTCTGGTCCCAAACTCAACACAGATGGTTCATACAGTATAGGAATTATGAGGGGAGGGGTGTGGTTCCGGATCCTTGGGGTGATTTCATTTTTGTATTTACAACATATTTTGGTAGTGGGGATTCCCTCTAGGTAGAAGCAATGGTGATAGACATTGAATTTCTGTTATATAGGCAGAAGAATATCAGTCTTGAGGTGGTTGAGACAAACTCTAAAAAACTTTACAATTCACTACATGTATCAGGTAACTTCCCTTGGCCAATATCCTATATTATTCGATGGTTCAGGGGTCGTATTTATAATCAAATGAGTATCCTTCACAATTGGAGACAGGGTAACAAAGTAGCAGATTTCCTAGCATCAATGGTGAGCCAAGGAGAAAGGGTTACATGCTTTCCAATAATATTCTCACTACCACCTAAGGTGGTGAACCTTGTGATAGGGGATGCACTTGGGATGCGTTATTTCCATCCACCTTAATTTTTTGGTGATTTTTTGTTCATGTTTACTTTCTATTTCTTGTATTCTATTTGTGGAACTGAACATTTTTGAAAATAAAAAAGATGATGATGATGATAAATAAGTACTCACTAATACTTATTAACTTGAAAACAAAATACTATATTAGTGTTAGTAATATAATATATTCTAAGTTAAATTATTAAAATAACCACAATAATAAAATATGTTTTCAATATATTTCTTTTTGAGTAACTCATTATTACCTATATGTATAAGACTAAGATTTTACTTTAATAGTAGTAAAATATTAATATGATAATATAAATAGTAATTAGTAAATGTCAAATGATAATTATGAACTTAATACTTTTAAAATTTTGTAGATAATTTTTTTAATGTTAAAATATATATTTTTTCATTTTAATTCATTTAGGTAATTCAAAATTATACTTCTAAAAAAATTAGGGGCTAACCCGCAGCCAACTAGTCTAGATCGACCCATGCACTGTAGGACCTAAGGACAACCATGTATGGGGGATCAAACCCAAAAAAGTTCTAGGAGGCTGGGTGTGTTGCGAGTAGGTGCTGAGCACCTGTAGGTATGTGTATAGGCCTATAAGGATAGTACCCAATTAATCTATTTTGGCCATCAATAAAGAGTGGTTATTTGATATAACATCACTTAAATAGACACAAAATCAATGTGGGATGTTCTCTATGATTACTATTCAACATTTAAAATAGCTTCTTATAATGTCAGTTGTTAGATCAGATGAATTCCATCCATCTGATCATCACCACTGTCATTTTATTCCTCACGACCTTGTCTATTCATCTCCTTCTCCCATCATCGTTCGAAGAAGCACTGCCCAATATCTCCCTATATTTCCCTCTTCCGAACTAGTTCAAACACCCAATTCAGTAGAAGGAAATACAAAAGCTATCGTTTTTTAAATCTTTTAAGGGGAGATGCATATTATTTTCAAAATTTAAAAGTTTAATTATTTCTTTTAAAAACTTATGGTTTTTAAGGTTTATATATATATATATACACAAGATCAACTATTGTTTTGTATTTGGAATTTTCAAGAAATAAAGGGTATTATTTGATGAATGAAAATTTATCCCAACTTCAAGTTATGATTTTATATTAAATTCAATGTTTATTTCAAATCTTGTAAAGGGATTTCTAATTTTTTTTAAAATATATTATATATAAGTATTATTATATTTTAAAAATGTTATAACATATGTATAATTGTTCAAAACCCCTTGTTTATGTAAGTGTGTTAGATTTCCAAAATTATTATTTTCAAATTTATAGTTATGTAAATGAAAGAATTATTTCCAAAACAGTGAGTTTATGATTCTTTATGCAAGTAAGAATCTATATTTTTAAAGTATTATTTTATGTGAGGAAAAATAATGAAAATTACTATTATTTTATTTGATGAATTTTTCTTACTTCAATCTATGATTTATGTATTGAAATGATGTTTCTAAACACTTAATTTCAAATTAAGTAATTCATTCAAAATGGAAATTTTATTTCTTTATTAAAAGGTTATTTTTTTTAAATAATAAAGTTTATCATTTTATGTTTCTATATTCTAATAAATTTATTTTCCAGTTCAAATAGATGTTTAAAGTTAACATTTTATGTAGGAATTGGTCATTAAAACATATGAATTTCATTCATGATCATAATTATATACATGGATTATATTAATTTATTAATTTTCATATATAACCATGTGTATAAAATCAATTAATCCTTTTAAGGATTTTTTTTAAATTATGGATTTATCAATTTTTTTAGAAAAAATGGTGTTTTATAAAATAGTGACTGAGAAAAGTATAGTTTATGTAAAATTATATTCTATTTATGATAATTTATATAGTTTTTGAAAGCAAATTTTAGTGGGAATTAAATGAAAAAAGAAACCCTAATAAATTTTTTATAAATAATCTATACTTGGGTATGAAGCGAGATTATGAGGAATGAGGAGTGAACCCACAAACTATAGTGGACATTATCCAAAAGGGATACAATAAGTGGCCATATGGATTTCTTAAGGGTTTCAAAGTATCATTTTATTTCCATAAAAAGTTTTTATTTTAAAAAAAGATGGGTTTTAAAACTTAAAGGAGAAATGCAGGTATTTTTAAAGGATATAATGTTTTCAAAATAATGTTTTAAAATAAATAAGTATTTTCAAATGTTATTATATTTTTGGAAAACTGTTTTCAAAATAATTTTTTCAAATAAATAATTATTTTCAAAGGTTATTATAATTTTGAAAAGTACTTTCAAAATAATGTTTTCAGAGCAATAAATATTTTCGAAGGTTATTATATTTTTGAAAATGATTTCAAAATAAAAATTATTTTCAAGGGACTTATAAAAGTATTTTCCTAAACTACACTTTTAAAAGTGAAATATATATTTTATTATATCAAATGTTTTAATATAATGAAAAATTATTTTCAAAACAATGTTTTCAAAGACATAAGTATTTTCAAAGGTTTTTGAAAAGTAAAGTTCAATATATTTTGAAAACCCTAAAATTATATTTTTAAAAATTATTCTATCAATGTTTTTTATGTGATATAAAAGATTTTTTTTTTCAAATGAGTTTTTAAATAGTATTTATAAATAGTTTTTTCACTATTTTTAAAACCTCTTACTGGGAAATTTTATGCTCACCCTATATTTTAAAAATGATTTTTCACATGCTTATTAGAAGTTCCAAAGGAGTTTAGATTTCTTAAGGGGATAGTATGAGTGAAGTCAAAATAGATATTTAATTATTTAATTATTTAATCTCTAATATGTTGTAATAGTTTTCCCTTTCATCAAAATCCTAGACCAGGAAAGATCCTCATTTTTGTAAGGGACTTTATATTTTTCAGTTATTCTTTTATAAAAGATAAAAATATACTATAGTTTTGTACCGGATCTGGAAGTGTGTGTCTTGGATCACTACACATGACATTAGAGGAATGATTTAGAAAAATTTGGATATTAGACGTTTTATTTTAAGGATAATATAAGAGATATAAATTTTCTTTTTAGGTTCTAGGTAATAAAGATTTATGTGATTTCTAAGAATATAAAATTTTAGTGATTCTAGTTTTCTAAATTCTGAAAATACAGATTTGTTATTTCCTTATTCATGGTGAAATAATTTCTAAGGATAAATTTATTTTAAGCAGGGTAGAATATAAAATCATTGAATTTCTAAGCATATATATTTTTCCTTAAAATATTTATTAAATGTTTTTCTCTGAAATTAAAATTTTCTAAAAAATTTATTTAATACAAGAAACCCTTTTATGAAATGATTTATATTTAATCAAAATTAGTTATGGTTATAATTTAAGATACAAAATACTGATTTTGAATTATTTTACTTGAAATGGTATTTTTATTGAAAATATAAATATTTATTTGAAATTATAATTAAGGTTATACTAACAATGAAAATTATATTTTCATTCAAGGTATAAAAAAATACAATTCTCTATGCTAAATTTACCTTATCATTATAAATAATAAAACCCTTTTCAAAAATATTTAAATGTATATGATAATTTTAACACATAATTATTTTTCATAAATAAGTATTAAATAATATTTATTAACTTGAAAACAAATTATTATTAAATTATAGTGACTAAAATACTATATTAATCTCAGTAATATAATATAATATTTGTAAAATTATTAAAGAGAACAAATAATTAAATATATTTTCAATATATTTATTTTTGAGTTACTCGTTATTACGTATATTTATAAGACTAAGTTTTTACTTTAGGATAAGTAAAATATTTATATGATAAAATACTTAGTAATTACTAAATTTCAAATGATAAGTAGGAACTTAAAACATTTATAAGTTTGTAGATATTTTTTTAATGATAAAACTATTATGTTTTTTATTTTAATTCATTTAAGTAATTTAAAAGTTTACTTATATAAAAAATAGTGTCCAAACTGTAGGTAGTTTGGGTAGATCAACCGAAGAACTATGGGACCTGAGGTCAACCATGCTTGTGGGATCCATGCTTGAGAAGCGCTAGAATGTTGGGTGTGTCATGAGTAGGCGATGAGTGCCTAGAGATCCATGTATAAGCCCGTAAGCATAGATTTGGTGGGACATGACCTGCATGTGTGATTGTGTTCCAGTGCATACCTTATTAATTGCTTCTGTCCATTAATGAAGAGAAATTATTTGATATACCATCACTTAAATGGATGGAAAATCGACGTGGGATGCGCTATCCGATTACTATTCACCATTTAAAACAACCACTTATAATGTTATTCGTTCATTCAGATGAATTCTGTCCATTTGACCATCATCACTATCATCATATTTTTCATGACCTAGACTGTTAATCTCCTTCTACCCTCATTTCTGGAAGAATCACTTTCAAAGATCTCCAAATATTTCCCTCTTACCATCTGGTTCAAACAACCAATTTGGAAAAAAATACTAAAGTTATGGTTCTCTAAATCATGTAAAATGATAGTTATACTATTTTCAAAAATTATAAGATTAATTTTTTCCTTTTAAGACTTATGATTTTTTAAGGGGTGTATATATATATATATACGATCATCTATTATTGTATAATTAGAATTTTCAAGAAAAAAATTGTAGTATTTCATGTATTAAAATTCATCCTAACTTCAAGTTATGATTTTATGTTAAATTCATTGTTTATTTCAAATCATGTAAGATTATTTACAATTTTTTTTAAAATAAATTATATGTAAGTATTATTTTATTTTTAAAATATTATATTTTATGTATAATTTTTCAAAACCCCTTATTTATATAAGGGTGTTAGATTTCCAAAATTATTATTTTCAAATATATAATTATGTAAATGGAATAATTATTTTCGAAACAAAGTGTTTATGATTATTTATGTAAGAATCTATATTTTTAAAGTATTATTTTATATATAGGATTAATAATAAAAATTACTATTAATTTATTTGATGAATTTCTGTTACTTCAAGATATTAATTATGTATGGAAATGATGTTTCCAAACACTTAATTTCAAATTAAGTAAGTCATTAAAAATGGAACTTTTATTTCTTCATTCAAAGATGTTTTTTTAAAATAATAAATTTTATCATTTCATGTTCCTCTATTCTAATAAAATTATTTTCCATTTCAAATAGATGTTTAAAGTTATCATTTTATAGAGAAACTGTTAATTAAAAAAAATGAAGGTCATTTATGATCATAATTATGGACATAATTTATATTTATTCATTAAATTTAATATATAATCATGTGCATAAAATTAATTAATACTTTTAAGAAATTATTTTTAATTTTTCTTTTAAAAATTATGGATTCCTCTAAATTTTTGTGGAAAAAAGGTGTTTTCTAAAAGAGTGATACATGCATGACACAGGCCTGGTGACGCATGTAGGATGATGCAGACATGACACCTCACTAGGATTTCAGGTCATGTTCATGGCCCACTTGACCTTAGGCCTGTAATAAATGTAATGGGTCTCACTTTACCCGGTTATATAGTGCTATTTTCTTTCATAATAAAAAGAGGCTTCAAACCCAATTGTTTTTAAAAAAAACGATTAAACCAACCCTAAAAAAACGTTTTTATAAGAACTCTACACTTGGGTATCAAACAAGATTACGAGAAATGAGGAGTGAACCCATGTCCACAACTTTTCATTTTCCAAAAGTGATACAAAAATTAACCATATGTATTTCTTAAGGGTTTCCAAGTATCATTTTATTTCTATAAAAAGTTATTATTTTAAAAAAGGAATGATTTTAAAAGTTAAAGAAGAAATCTGAGTATTTTAAAAAGATATAATTTTTTCAAAATAATTTTTT
Source organism: Viscum album (assembly GCA_963277665.1). Taxonomy (NCBI): domain Eukaryota; kingdom Viridiplantae; phylum Streptophyta; class Magnoliopsida; order Santalales; family Viscaceae; genus Viscum; species Viscum album. The sequence continues at coordinate 824,841,606 of OY728129.1, forward strand.
CATAGTAATAATTATTTTCAAAGGTTATTATATTTTATTAAAGTTTTTTGAAATAATGTTTTCAAAGCAATAATTATTTTTAAAGGTTATTATATTTTAGAAAAGTGTTTTCAAAATAATGTTTTTAAAGCTATAATTATTTTCAAAGGTTATTAAATTTTTGAAAATGTTTTCAAAATAATATGTATTTTAAAAGGATTTCAAAAATTATTTTCCTAATCTATATTTTGAAAACCCTACTGTATATGTTATTATATCAAATGTTTTAATATAAAGGAAATTTATTTTTAAAATAATGATTTAATGCCATAATTATTTTCAATGTTTTTTTAAAATTATTATTTTTATTTATTTCAAAAACCATAGAATTATATTTTTGAAAATAATTTTATAATTTTTTTATATTTTATATAAAAGAAAATGTTTTTAGATGATTTTTTAAATATTATTTACAAAAAGTGTTTCCAATAGTTTTTAAAACCACTTACTTTGAAATTTTATACTCACCCTATATTTTAAAAATATTTTTCATAGGCTCATTATAAGTTCAAATGGAGTTCAGATTTTTTATAGAGTTATCGCGGGTGAAGTCAGAATATGTCTATATTTATTTAATTATTTAAATTATAATTTTTTGTAACTATTTTCATTTTCCTCCAAAGACTATAATGGAAAATATCTTTGTTTTTGTAAAGAACTTTATATTTTGTAGTTATTATTTTATCAAAGAAAAAAAATATACAACATTTTTTTACTGTATCTAGAAGCGTGGGTCTGAGGTCACTAAAAAAATATTTTGGTATTTTATGTCACGTGAAAAAATATTAATATTAAAATCCTTTGAATATGTTTTATTGAAATTCCTTGAATATATTTTAATATTTATTCCTAGTATAAGGGGGAGTTTTTTAAAATTTTATCATGTGCTTAAATATTTTATTATTATGGTATGAATTAATACATGTTTTAATTAATTACAAACTTTTTTAATTTGAAAAATAGTTTTACATGTTCTTCATAGATCCTTGAATTTAACTTCTTATTCCTTTTTGGTAAGCATGTATTAAGTGGGAGTTTATAATACTTCATGTATTAAGAAATTATTTTTTAGGACTTTCTTATTCACTCATTTTTTGATCCTTACAAAAAGGGGGAGAGAAAGTTGGGAGAGAAAGTACATGTTTTGTAATTATCAAAATAGGGGAAAATTTTGGGTGGATCCTTGTTCTTTCCATTCTCATATTTGTTTTGATGATTACTTTAACCCATTTTTCTTAATAATTTGTTTTTTAGTGTTTTCAAGTTTACTATGTCTCCATGTTTATATTATATCTAAAGTAATATTGATTGGATTATTACTATGTTAATTCCATTGGAAAGATAAGAATATTATCTTCATTTTATCTATTTATATCAAAAGTTAAATCAGTTGTTATAAGTTTTTCATTGACATTGAAATTTTTTAGTTTAGGTTTACCTCTGTATTTTGATGATATATCAAGATAAATTGCTTAGATTTTCATGAAAGCTGTCAAGTTAGAAAAACTATAGATTTATTTAAATTTCATTCTTTAATGAGGAATTCTAAAAAAATTTATTCGGTGCTCTAAAAATTCACTTAAGTTTTTTCAAAATTTCTGGGTTTCTACAATATATCAAGTTAGATGGATAATATTTTTCAATGTTTACATGAGAAATAAATATTTGAATCACATGAAAAATAGGGTGATGGAAATCTAGGCATTTATCTTGATTTTATTAATTTAAATTTAACGATAAAAATGTTGTTTTTATTGTTAATAAATTATTTCAAGTTTATGATGTTTTTGTTGAGATGTAGTTTTTCCATGATAATGTTACTTCTGTTTTTTAGATTATATTGAGAGTTGTGGAAGTAATATTGAATTGGTTCTTGATTTATTGTAAAGTTATTGAATTTATATAAATATTAGTATTTTAGTCTATTTATTGAATATATTGTTAAAAGGCTCTAAAAATTCATAGAATTTTATGAAGGTAAGATGTTAAGTTTTCAGAAATATTTTTATCCCTTTATTAGATATAACCTATATTGAAGTTAAAATCATGGTTAAGGAAACCTATGTTTCAATAAAAGTTTGTTTTTGAATTCTAACTCTATATGGATTCATCCCCATGTTAGAATGAGTTGATCCCTACATTGCTGAGAAGGTTAACCACATGTAGTGGACCTTTAAATGGTTTTTAAAGATATAAAATGATTAAAATTGGAAAAAACAATTCCTATAAAATATTTTAAAATATAAGTAGAATATATTTTTACACCTTATAGGAACTTGATTGTTTGAAATCACCATTGTAATATTCTGCATACTAGACAATGCTGCAGGATGAATATGAGATTTGCCTCAAGTCATGAACAAGCGAGAGAATACCCCCTCCTATAAGTTTTCTCAAGCATACAGAACATTGAATGGAAATAGTATATGGGAATCCTCCATGTATGTATGACATACCACATGATGAATAGAGTATGTATCAAAATATGATGGAGGCTTGATTCTTACAGAATTAATGAAATATAGGTTGAATAGTTATTCTATCATACTACTAAAGATGATGTAGCATGCAGTATAATAGACATTCACACGAATATTTAATGAAATATATTCTATAATGCACTGTTAGACCGACTCCACATGACATCATATCCTTCTATATATAGAAGAATATGGCATGGTGAACAGTTCTCATTACTCTCATTGATACTTAAATGATATACAAGAGCCACATGGTTTTCAAACTCATTTATACACTTTTTTTTCAAGGTACACCATAATACCTTATACAGAGACATCTCTTGATGGAGGATGGAAGCATGAAATATCTCACAACTAAAAGAACTTTACCACCTCTTCCATACACCTCATATACTGAATCTTTCAACACAAATTGATTCCAAGATGTGAAGGATATCTTTATCAATAATAATTATAATTAGAGTCATCTACTTCGATCTAAAAGAATAATATCTGATATGAATATTTAACTTAGAAGATTTCCTCATTTACTATTTGGAATAGAAGGAGTGGAATTTTAATTCATGCAATATAAGCTTCAAAATACCATTGGGAGTTATTTTTGGTTCAAACACATCACCTTACGATACTCTACTTTATCTAAGTTTTCTTATTTATATATATTTCAATTTATTCTAATTTATTCATGATAATTTACTAATTGTATTTTGATAGTTATTTTACAATGATACCAATTAAAATAGTTATGAGAGTTTCATTTATAACTGTAGATAATTATAGTACTCTGTTTTACGTGATTATTGGTATTTTAAGTTGCTGTATTTTTACCTAGATTATTTTTAGTGGTTTATTAGTTGAATAATTTATCATTAAATCCAAGGATTGTGATAAAACATTTTATTAATGTTTTATTGAAGAATTCAAATAGTTTTTTGGATTATTTTAATTTCATTTTCATGCACTACTGGAAATAAAGGATATACCAACGGTTTAGAACCGTTGGTATAGGCTGGAGAACCGTTGGTATATTCTATACCAACGGTTGTCCAAACCGTAGGGAAGTAAGGCGTGGGGAAATATATATACCAACGGTTTGAAGTAAACTGTTGGGGTAGCCCACTGTAGGTGTGGATTTGCCAACGGTTCTTGCTGAACCGTTGGTATAGGTTTACCCAACGGTTTAGAACCGTTGGGAATACTATTATTCTCATCTTATACCAACGGTTCACAACCGTTGGTATAGTATTTTTCCCAACGGTTTTCATCAAACCGTTGGGAATTCAATGGCTTTGATCTTATACCAACGGTTTACAACCGTTGGTATAGATTTTTTCCCAATGGTTTTATTGAAACCGTTGGCATATGTTTAAGTATGGAAAAGTATACCAACGGTTTACAACCGTTGGTATTCAGTATTTTCAGAATTGTCAGCAGCCCCTCCAGTGGCCCCTCCAGTGCATACACCTGCATAAAAAACAACACTGAAAAAAACACCACCTCTTTGAATAGAGTCATGCTGAATAATTCCCCATTTGAATCTTCATATGACAAAAACACTGACACACTTAAAACAACAAAAAAGAACACCACCTCTTTGAATAGAGTCATCGTGAATAATTCCCCATTTGAATCTTCATATGACAAAAATCATCCAGTATAGTTGAATCAGAGTTTCAATAAGTCAAATATTATTTACACCCATTTCAATCTTCATACGACAACCACTTTTATAATATATAGTGAAAAGGTATTTTCATAGGAGTCTCATCACTTGTAACTCAGTAAGTGCCACACCATGCCTCAAATTGAGGCTGGGTTGACTGGTACACATCAAATATGATCCATGGATCATTGTCCTTAAGTTTCAACACAATCAAAATCCGTTTGATCGGTTTGGCATATGTACGTAAAATATTAATCCATTTTGAACAAATGAGAGGTAGTTTGGGTGGTCCCCGCCCCACGGTGACTCGTATTGAGGTGGGATTGACTCGTACATGTCACATATGACCCATGGATTGTTTTACTAAAGTGTCAAAAGAATTAGAAGGTATTTGGTCTGTTTCCCGTATGTCAGTTGTTGATATCACTTACAATTTAGTCCCTTTTCAAGAAAAGAGAGACAATTTGAGTGGTCCTGGCCACACCGTGGCTTGGATTGAGGTAGGTTTGATTCGTAAAAGTCAAATATGACCCATGGATCGTTTTTCTAAAGTTTCAATAGAATCCTAATGCGTTTGGTTGGTTTGGCGTTTGTCAACAGTTGTTTTCACTTAAAGTTATGTCCATTTTAAACAAAAGAGAGACACTTGGAGTGGTGTCGGCCCCAACGGACCTCAGATTGAGGCGGGGTTGACTCGTACATGTCACATATGAGCCATGGATTGTTATCCTAATGTTTCAACACAATCAGAATTTGTTTGATCATTTTGGCGTATGTATGTAAAATGTTGTCCATTTTAAACATATGAGAGACGGTTTGGGTGGTGTCGGCCTCACCATGCCTCGGATTGAGGTGGTATTTACTCTTACGCATCAAATATGACCCATGGATTGTTTTACTAAAGTGTAAATAGATTACGAAGGCGTTTGGTTGGTTTCCTGTATGACAGTTGTTGATTTCACTTACAATTTAGTCCATTTTCAACAAAAGAGAGAAAGTTTTAGTGGTCCCAGCCACACCGTGGCTCGGATTGAGGCGGGGTTGACTCGTAAACATCACATATGACCCATGAATTGTTTTCCTAAAGTTTATACAGAATCCGCAGGCATTTGGTCAGTTTTCCGTATGTCAATTTTTGTTTTCACTTAAAATTAAGTACATTTTTAAAAAAAGAGCCACTTTCAGTGGTGTCGGCCACACCGGGCCTCGGATTGAGGCGGGGTTGACTCATACACGTCACATATGAGGCATGAATCATTGTCCTAAAGTTTAAACACAATCATAATCTTTTTGATCGGTTTGGCGTATGTACATAAAATATTGTCCCTTTGGAACAAAAGAGAGGCAGTTTGGGTGGTCCCGGCCCCACGGTGCCTCGTATTGAGTTGGGGTTGACTCGTACACATCACATATGACCCATGGATCGTTTTCCTAAAATATAAATAGAATCCGAAGGTGTTTGATCAGTTTCCCGTATGTCAGTTGTTGATTTCACTTACAATTTAGTCCATTTTGAACAAAAGAGAGACAGTTTGAGTGGTCCCGGTCACACCGCGGCTCAGATTGTGGCAGAGTTGACTCGTACACGTCAAATTTGATCTATGGATCATTTTAGTAACATTTTAATAGAATTAGAAGTCGTTTGGTTGGTTTGGCGTATGTCAGTTGTTGTTTTCACTTAAAATTATGTCCATTTTAAACAAAAGAGAGATAGTTTGAGTAGTTCCGGCCACACCGCAGCTCGGATTGAGGTGATATTGACTTGTAAACATCACATATGACCCATGGATCATTTTCCTAAAGTTTCTATAGAATCTGAAGGAGTTTGGTCCGTTTCCCGTATGTCAGTTGTTGATTTCACTTACAATTTAGTCCATTTTTAACAAAAGAGATACATTTTGAGTAGTCCTGGCCACACCGTGGCTCAGTTTTTGGCGAGGTTGACTTGTACACGTCACATATGACACATGGATTGTTTTCCTAAAGTTTAGACATAATTAATAGGCGTTTGGTCGGTTTCTCGTATGTCAGTTGTTGTTTTCACTTAAAATTAAATACATTTAAAAAAAAGAGAGGCACTTTGAGTTGTGTCGGCCACACCGGGCCTCGGATTGAGACGGGGTTTACTCGTACACATCACATATGAGCCAGGTATCATTTTAATAAAGTTAAAACACAATCAGAATCCGTTTGATCGGTTTGGCGTATGTACGTAAACTATTGTCCATTTTTAACAAAAGAGAGGTAGTTTGGATGGTCCCGGCCCCACGGTGCCTCATATTGAGGTAGAGTTGACTCATACACGTCACATATGACCAATGGATTGTTTTACTAATGTTTCAATATAATCCTAAGGCGTTTGGTCCGTTTCCCGTATGTCAGTTGTTGATTTCACTTACAATTTAGTCCATTTTGAACAAAAGAGAGAGTGTTTGAGTGGTATCGGCCACATCGTGGCTCGGTTTGTGGAGGGGTTGACCCGTACACGTCACATATGACCCATGGATCATTTTACTAAAGTTTTAACAGAACTCGTAGGTGTTTGATCAGTTTGGCGTATGTCGGTTGATGCTTTTCACTTAAAATGATGTCCTTTTGAAACAAAAGACGGACACTTTGAGTGGTGTCAGCCGCACCGCATGTCGGATTGAGGTGGGGATGATTCGTACATGTCACATAGGACCCATGGATCGTTCTCCTAAAGTTTCAATGGAAACCGAATGCGTTTTGTTGGTTTTCCGTATGTACTTAAAATGATGTCCATTTTAAACAAAAGAGAGCCACTTAGACTGATCTCGGCCACACCGCAACTCGGATTGAGCCCGGGTTGGCTCGTACAGGTCACATATGACCGATGGATCATTGTGATAAATTATCAACAGATTCGGAATGCGTTTGGTCAGTTTTTCATATGTCAGTTGTTCTTTTCACTTATAATCCTGTCCATTTTAAACAAAAGAGACACAGTTAGAACGGTGTCGGCCACACCGCTCCTCGGATTGAGGCGGGATTGACTCGTACACGTCACATACGACCCATGGATCCTTGTGCTAAAGTATCGACACAGTCCGAATGCCTTTGGTCGGTTTTTCGTATGTCACTTAATGCTTTTCACTTAAACTGACGTCTTTTTGAAACAAAAGACCGACACTTTGAGTGGTGTCGGCCACACCGCGTCTCTGATTGTGGTGGGGTTGATTCGTACACGTCACATATTACCCATGGATCGTTCTCATAAATTTTCAATGGAAACCGAATCCGTTTGGTCATTTTTCCGTATGTACTTAAAATGGTGTCCATTTTAAACAAAAGAGAGCCACTTAGACTTATCCCGGCCACACCGTGACTTGGATTCTTCCCAGGTTGGCTCGTACACGTCACATATGACCCATGGATTGTTGGGATAAATTATCAATAGATTCAGAATGCGTTTGGTCGGTTTTCCGTATGCCAGTTGATGCTTTTCACTTAAAATGACGTCCTTTTGAAACAAAAGACGGACACTTTGAGTGGTGTCGGCCACACCGCGTCTCCGGATTGAGCTGAAACCACCGTGAGACATTATAATTATTATTCGTGACGTGTACGCGCATAGGTCACGTCAATCAGACGTTCGGTTTGCGCGGTACGGCTCAATATTCGTGTATTAAGTGATGAGCGTGCTTCGTAAACGCGTGCGAGGGGTCCAAACAGGCCGAACAAAGTCAGAATGGCCTGAAATCAGACAAAAAATACGGGTGAGTGATTTATGAAGTGGTCGAGTAGACGGCACGTCAATCGGACGTGTTGTGTGCCCGCGGTGACCGACAACGTAGTTCTGGTGTCAAAAAACGGCCAAAACGGGCGTCCAACGGTCAAATTCATAAGAGATGACCTCGGATTGAGCTGAAACCACCATGAAACATTATAATTATTATTAGTGACGTGTACGCGTAGACGGCACGTCAATCGGACGTGCGGTTTGCACGGTACGACTCAATATTCATGTTTTAAGTGATGTGCGCGCTTCGTAAACGCGCGTGAGGGGGGTCCAAATGGGCCAAACGATTTCGGAATGGCCTGAAATCAGATGAAAAATATGGGTGATTGATTTCTGAAGTGTTCGAGTAGACGTCACGTCAATCGGACGTGCCCTGTACCCGCGGTGACCGAGAACGCAGTTCGGGTGTCATAAACGGCCAAAATGGGCGTCAAACGGTCAAATTCATAGCAGACGACTTTAAATTCACCTGAAACCACCGTGCAATATTCTAATTATTATTCGTGACGTGTACGCGCAGACCTCACGTCAATCGGACGTGTGGTTTGCGCGGTACGGCTCAATATTCGTGTTTTAAGTGATGCGCGCGCTTCGTAAACGCGCGTGAGGGGGGTCCAAACGGGCCTAACGATGTCGGAATGACCTGAAATCAGACGATAAATACGGGTGAGTGATTTATGAAGTGGTCGAGCAGACGGAACGTCAGTTGGACGTGCCGTGTGCCCGCGGTGACCGACAACGCAGTTCTGGTGTTATAAACGGCCAAAACGGGCGTCCAACGGGCAAATTCATAGCGGACAACCTCGGATTGAGATGAAACCACCGTGAAACATTCTAATTATTATTAGTGACGTGTACGAGTAGACGGCACGTCAATCGGATGTGCGGTCTGTGCGGTAGGGCTCATTATGCGTTCTTTAAGCGTTGCACGCGCTTGATAAACGCGCGTGGGGGGGTCCAAACTGGCCGAACGATGTCCGAATGACCTAAAATCCGACGACATCAAAGGGTGAGTAAATTGTGATGTGGTCGAGCAGAGGTCATGTCAATCGGACGTGCCATGTACCCGCGGTGACCGGGAACGCCGTTCTGGTGTCATAAACGGCCAAAACAGGCGTCTAACGGTCAAACTCATAGCGGACGACAACAGATTGACCTGAAATCACAGGACAACAATCCCATTATTATTGTCGACATGCACGCACAAACAGCACATCAATCGGACGTGCGGTCTACACGGGAGGGCTCATTATGCGTTCTTTAAGCGTTGCGCGCGCTTGATAAACGCGCGTGGGGGGGTCCAAACTGGCCGAACGAAGTCCGAATGGCCTGAAATCGGACGAAATCAAAGGGTAAGTGAATTGTGATGTGGTCGAGCAGACGGCACGTCAATCGGACGTGCCGTGTTCCTACGGTGACCGGGAACGCCGTTCTGGTGTCATAAAGGGCCAAAACGGGCGTCTAACGGTCAAAATCATAGCGGACGACATCGGATTGACCTGATATCACAGTACAACAATCCAATTATTATTCGTGACGTGCACGCGTAGACGACATGTCAATCGGATGTGCGGTCTGTGCGGTAGGGCTCATTATGCATTCTTTAAGCGTTGCGCGTGCTTGATAAACGCGTGTGGGGGGGTCCAAACTGGCCGAACGATGTCCGAATGGCCTGAAATCGGACGAAATCAAAGGGTGAGTAAATTGTGATGTGGTCGAGCAGAGGGCATGTCAATCGGACGTGCCGTGTGCCCGCGGTGACCGGGAACGCCGTTCTGGTGTCATAAACGGCCAAAACAGGCGTCTAACGGTCAAACTCATCGCGAACGACAACAGATTGACCTGAAATCACAGGGCAACAATCCCATTATTATTCTCGACGTGCACGCACAGACGACACATCAATCGGACGTGTGTTCTGCATGGTAGGGCTCATTATGCGTTCTTTAAGCGTTGCGCGCGCTTGATAAACGCGCGTGGGGGTGGGGGGGGGGGTCCAAACTGGACGAACGATGTCCGAATGGCCTGAAATCGGACGACAACAAAGGGTGAGTTAATTGTGATGTGGTCGAGTAGACGGCACGTCAATCGGACGTGCCGTGTGCCCGCGGTGACCGGGAACGCCGTTCTGGTGTCAAAAACGGCCAAAACGGGCGTCTAACGGTCAAACTCATAGCGGACGACATCGGATTGACCTGAAATCACAGGACAAAAATCCCATTATTATTTGCGACGTGCACGCGTAGACGGCACGTCAATATGACGTGCGGTTTGCGCGGGAGGACTCATTATGCGTTCTTTTAGCGTTGCGCGCGCTTGATAAAAGCTCGTGGGGGGTCCAAACTGGCCGAAAGAAGTCCGAATGGCCTGAAATCGGACGACATCAAAGGGTGAGTGAATTGTGATGTGGTCGAGCAGACGACACATCAATCGGATGTGTCGTGTGCCCGCGGTGACCGGGAACACCATTCTGGTGTCTTAAACGGCCAAAACGGGCGTCTAACGGTAAAACTCATAGAGGTCGACATCGGATTGCCCTGAAATTACAGGACAACAATACCATTATTATTCGCGACGTGCACGCGCAGAAGTCACATCAATCAGACGTGCAGTCTGCGCGGGAGGGCTCATTATGCATTCTTTAAGCGTTGCGCGCGCTTGAGAAACACGCGTGGGGGGGGGGGGGGGGGTCCAAACTGGCCGAATGAATTCCGAATGGCGTGAAATCGGACGACATCAAAGGTTGAGTGAATTGTGATGTGGGTGAGCAGAAGGCACGTCAATCGGACGTGCCGTGTGCCCGCGGTGACCGGGAACGCCGTTCTGGTGTCATAAACGGCCAAAATGGGCGTCTAACGTTCAAACTCATAGAGGACGACATCAGATTGACCTGAAATCATAGGACAACAATCCCATTATTATTCGCGACGTGCACACACAGACGGAACGTCAATCGGACGTGCGGTCTGCGCGGGAGGTCTCATTATGCGTTCTTTAAGCGTTGCGCGCGCTTGATAAACGCGCGTGGGGGGGTCCAAACTGACCGAATGACAAAACCAAATAAGAACACACCCTCATGTTATCATATTAATAACTCTTCTTGAATCATTGAGAGTCACATCCCAATGATCATAGGATCATTAGCCTAATTGATCACTAACCATGAAACACATGTATGTTGGTCTTGTCACCACATGCATCACCACTCATGCCACCATATCAATATATCACAAGGAATTCTCCAGGATAAGACAATATTTGATCACACATCATTCACATTTAGTTATCATAATACAAATTATATTTACATGCTTATGATATAGAATGAATCCACATTAGTAAGACCCACCCCTCTCATAAGTTACCATCACATCACTACAACCCATCCTAGAAAGCACCCTACCGCATACAAATTCACCCAATCTAGGGTCTAATACCCAACAGGATCTTACATACTAGGATATACATCATGGATCACTATCAAAACCATAAAAACATTGAAAGATCTCAAAAAATTAGTGCATGCCATCATTAGCTCATAGAATTGAAAAAAGGTAAGTAACAAGCAATATATCTCACTACTCCATACTCAACCAACAACATAAGGGTCTCACATTACTAGGGAATAATTCTATCCAATACTAAATGATCTTGATCTATTTTTCATATATATATATGATTCACCTCACCAATTACTAAATATTAATAACATAAAAAATTATGATTCCATTTAACTAGAATTAAACCATCAGGTTTTACAAGGAAATTCTATATAAGTATTTGTTTACACTTTAAATAATCTTACCCCATACCATAAATAAGGTGTTCAACAAAAATCAAGAACATGAATTTCATGTTAACACCCAACATTGATTCATTAATAAATTGTATTCGAATTTTATGGAAATACCAAAATAAATTAGTGAATCAATGTACCTATAGTGGTGCACATGACCACCATGAAACAATCATAAATTTTTACAAAAACCCTAATAATTGGGAATAACAAAATCAAGAATAGAAGTATATGATTTATAAGAGCTGGAACTATATCGTTGATAAAATATAGGAGTCTAACCTAGTAGGTGCTGATCTGATGGACGATGTGGGGATTGGGAGGTCCTTCTGCAAGAAATCGCTCCAGGAGGACACGAGGTGAATGCTTCTGTAATGTGGGGAGGCCGCTGGCTCGATTTGGTATTTGGGGCTTTTTTTTCCCAACGGTTTTTAATAACCGTTGGGAAAGAACAACCTTCACCACTTTTCCCAACGGTTCTAAGAAACCGTTGGAAAAAACCTATCTTTCCCAACGGTTTCCATATAACCGTTGGGACAACAAGGGTCCTTCACCACTTTTCCCAACGGTTCTTAAGAACCGTTGGGAAAAACCTATCTTTCCCAACGGTTTCATACAACCGTTGGGAAAACTATGCATTGAGGGGTTTTTCCCAACGGTTTATAGAAACCGTTGGGAAAGAAATGATATGCCAACGGTTCAAAGAACCGTTGGTACACAACTGTTGGGAAAGATCCCTTTTCCAGTAGTGATGATAAGTTGGAGTACCAGAGGTTGTTTAAATTCAAATGTTTTGAATTTTCTTATGGATGGTGTTACTGGATTTTAGGAATTATTCTATCTATTTTAAATGAATATTTAAATAATATTTTGAATATTTTTCATAGTAGGATCATTCAAATCATTATTCTAGAATATTAGAATAATATAAATTTGTTTTAAAAAGTTTAGTTCTAATATTATATTTAAAAGAATATAATGAAATAATGTTGTGGTATTATTAGAGGAATATATAGAAGTTATTGAATTATTTTATTTTGAATATTTGAAAGAGGTGGAGCTGCTAAAACTGGTAGAACATTTTTTTTCTTTATATATAAATATTTAAATGTCAGGTTAAAAATAGAGAAGATGGGAAGAATGTAAAAACTATGATGAAAATAAAATACTAAGCAAAATTTCCATAGTGCTTCTTGACATTTGAAGAAGTGAGAAGTTTTCTATGCACACCATCATTTCCACTTAGTGAAAATAAGAATGATTCCTACATTACCTTATCTATATTATTGTTTCTATTTAAGGAAGAATAATACTACTTGAGAGTGGGGAATTTATTTTCTACTTCAATTTGTTGAAGATCATCTAAAAAGTTCAGTTGATGATACAACTGTGCGCTGAAGCTATTCCAAAAATATACATCTACCCTCTTTGTACTAAAAATTAAACTAATTCTACTCAATCATGGTGGATTTTTAGATTCTCATATTATGTTTTGTATATCAAGTTTCTCTGTAAGAGAACATGAAAGACCTTTAAAATCCTTATTATAAGGTGTCAACTACCTACACTCAGATGCCAAGATCCTTAGGAGAAAGACCCACTTAGTTAAAATCACCAAGCTCATAGAGAGAGTATTAGTGGAGTGAACTTGGGTATTTTTATGACCTATACCACTATATATCAACATGTCATGTTCTTTCCTTTATTTTTTCCCACTACTTTACACATATTTAACAGAGAAGGACTTTACTGCTTTAATTCAAGAGGTATGATTTGAATTTGTTAAGATTTTTAAAAGGACCCAATTCACCCCCTCTTATGCCTTCATCACCATAATTTTGACCCAACAAAAGGTTACTTGTATCAAGAATATATGATTTTAAGTTCAATATATTTAGCTGATGTGATCATAAGACGTTACCAGCTAATGAGAAATGAAAAAGCGCAGTATGAGAAAATTGAACCCAATTTTATATTACTTTTGAAAATAAGAGGAATTCTTATCTTATATATATTAAAAATATTGAGCATTGAAGATAGGGAGATGAAAAATTACACAATATTGTTTAACTATGATATTTTTAATGACTATATTAAGTAAGTAATTTGAACATGTATATGTTATCTCACACTAAGTTTTTTCACATATATCATAAAATTTATTATCTTTTTTCTAGGGAACATAAAAAAAATTTAATGTATAATTCACCATTCTTTACCTTTGAGATGGAGATATAATTTTCATAGAAAATAGTTTTTTTATTGGTTGAAATCTATGGTATGATAATTAGTTTAATAAAATATAAAAAATAAATATTCAATTAATTATAATATTTATTTATATTTTAGGAATTGATTTTACCTATAGACTCCATCTCTAAAGAAATAAGAGTGTTGGATTTAAGTCCTAATTATTTGGTTTGTGAATGAAAATTTATGGTCATTAATGGGTAAAAATATTTTATAACTAACTGATAAGTGAACACGAGAACACAACACTATGGTTTTATGTTAACCGAAATGACATATTATTTTTCCATTAAAAAAAATAACAAGCCTCAATAGAAATATTTGTCTTATTATGGTGTTTTTGAGAAAATATTAATATTGAATTATTACTTCCATGGTTGACTCTCTATGATGAAAAATAATTGGTTTGATTCAATGGTTTGATTTGGCACATTTATAAATGACTATGGATTTAGAGTTATTAAAATGAATCAATTCATGACTATCAATGATCCATATATTTTGGAATCAATGGAGAAACATGTATTTTATGTGAAAGATCATCTTAGACCTGAATTTCATGTCATTAAATACATATTCCCAAGACACATTTTTAATAATGGTGGGGATGAAATTGACACTACTACTTCCTCCATTGATCTTGAACAATAGATTGTGTATGCTATCTCAAAAAGTCTAACTGTTAGAGTTGTTAATGAACTTGAAGTAGTGGTTGGTAATATATAGAAGAAACCATTTCTGTTCTCAATTCATTTGGTTTATCTCGACTTTTCTGTTTTATGTTGGTACAATTCAACTTTCATTAATTTATTTTTATTCTGTAAGGGTAAATTTGGTTTGTTTTATTTGAGTTTTAGTAGATTTATTTCACTTAAATAAAAGTCTACCATGGATAAGTATTCCTAAAATCATAGTAAAATAAATTTAAATCTTTTCAAATTTTCACTAAATCTCTACCAAATAGAATCCATAGAGAACCATTCGTAAAATAAATTTAAACTTGAATAAATTTTCCTAAAAAATGTAAACAGATTTAAACTTCACTAAAATAGTGTTAAAAAAATAATTTTTTGATTAAATATAACATAGCATGACAATATCAATATTATCTAAATATCAAGTGTTATAGTATGTATAGATAAATAAATAAAGTAATCAGCATTCATGGAAAAATGATTTCCACTATACAGGTTTATAATAATAAACTTTTAGCCTTTAATATTTTATATATAATCTGATTTTACATCTATATAAAACAATACATAAATTAATTAATAGTCATAAAAAAATAATCACTTTATCCATTAATAGTTTACATGTAAACTGAAAAAAATTTCATACTTTACATGTAAACTATTATATTCCTTTATTATGTTATGTCATATTTTATAGTTTGTTTGGATTACCAATTTGTATTCTTTCATTAGAACATGTCACCTATTTTTCATTACTTTACTTTCCAATTAGTTAGCCTTAATTATTACCTTCCTACCTTTTATACCTTATATTCCATTCTCATAAGTATCTGAAATCTATAAATAGTGTACGTTTCATTCATATTTTGAATATGAAAGATATTGAATAAATATGCAAAAAGAGATTGTTTGAAAATGATCGATGAATATGAGATCTGGGACTACATCCTCTTGTTCCCTTAGTGAGTATAATACTTCTAGTATATATCAATTTAAAATAATATAAATTTCATTTTCTTATTATTTTTAAAATTTATTTTGGGGATAGTCAGCAATTCCATATCTTCTCTCTATTCAGAATACTAATAGTGGTGAGAATCGTGGATAATAGAGTGAGAGTTCTAGAATTGGTACTCAAAGCATCCACTATACCCATTTACACCCAATCCCACCACCAAATATCCTATTTACCACAATTTTCCTCCTCCCACCCCCCTATGGCACCAAGGATATTCCCACCTATATCTTCATCATAATTTCAGATAATATCCAATTCTCATATTCCTTTTTATTTTCCCATGATGGATCCTCATCCCTTGTATCCTTATCTTACAACTTTTATATGACCTATATTTACCACCCATATCCATCCAGGATTTTATGATTATGATTCTACGACTCCTAATCCCCATATTTCAGATGACCCATAGCATGAATTGGAGCTTGCTCATCCTTTATAGGCTACTAATCTGCCACAACCCATAGATCCATCATATCCTAATGATGAACTTAGATTTGTTATATTTTTACACGTACTTTAAATTATGTTTCGATAATTTTATTTTATTTTTAATGTGTATTAATTCTATTTATTTATTTTTCCTTCTTTAGTAGGATCATATAATAAGCGACATGGGCATACTCATATGCGTGAAGTGTGGAATTGTTATGCAAAATCATGGTTGATTAAAATTATGATAATTAATTTACTGGTAGAAATGGTAGAAAATGGATAAGTTTTTTGGGGATGTTAGATAAGTATAGTGACACCATTCTAGTTTAAACAATCTCATGAAGAAATATAAATAATTAAGTAAATAAGAACACATGGGCTAAGATATGGGTAAGAAATTTTGTTAAATTTAAATCTATATTATTATTATTTTTATATGAATTAATATATTTTTCATATATTTTCCTTAAATTTTCTGATGGTCAAGCTTTGACAACAACATAATTGATGGAATTAGAGGAACTATGGTGATCATATAAGAATATGTTATATATTTGTTAGACCAGTAGACTCAACTCAGAGTTAGAGGTAATATTGTCTAATTACCTAATACCATGAAATGACCTCTTATTGTTAGAGTAACTAATTTAAGGTTTTATTCATATTAAAAGAGTTTTTATTGAAAATTAAATGATTATTCACTCCCCATATGTTATTTCTGTAACCCATATAGATAAATATACGTTTCAAGTATAAATGACATGATAAATTTTTGTCTATGACTTCAATTTATTTTGTATAAATAGTATGAATTAATTTTAACATATAAACAAGAAAATAGCTTTATATAATAATAACATATAAACATTGAAGAATTTAAAACTATATTACCATGTTTACATATTAACTATTTATATGTAAACATGTAAACTCTAAACTATGTTAACATGTACATAATGTCTATTAATATTATCATATAAACATGTAAATAAAATTCATTTAATATGAAAATATAAATACATAAATATTAAACTCTAGCTAAATCGGTGGTAATATAATGAAACTACATAGAATTAAAATTAACTATTTATACTTGACCTAATCTAAACCAAACATAAAAAACTAAAATTAAGACAAAAGGGAATAAACTTACCCTAACATACCTAAACCAACCGTACCTAAATAAAATTAAATTGAACAAAAAAAATACAATCAAACCTTATCTTAATTGAATTGTAATGATATTTATAGAAAAAATCTAAATCATACTATATTCAAATGGAAATAAATATAAGGAAACCAAAATGAGTAAAATTGAACTAAATCAAACCAAATTGAATTTAATTAATATTTAAAACATTTTGAATTAAAAAATAAAAAACAACTATAAATTGAACCAAACCAAAATAAACTATGAAAATTTTACCCGAACTAAACTCTACCAAAAAAAACTAAAAAATATTTACCCAAACTATATAAAACTGATATGTTTTATTAATAGTTAAACAAATAAAGATTAATTGTCTATAAAATTTCCAAATTAACCTAAAAAATACTTACTCAAAATGAACTCATTCAAATCTAGCCGAACCAGTACAAAATGAACATAAATGAATAGAACTAAATTGAATAAAACCCATCCATCCTATCCCAATATAGTAATAATAAAACAAATATGAATATACATTGAAGAAATCAATCCAATTTTGTTTTTTTAATTGATTCTAGTTTCACTTAGGTGGAGTTAATATGATTCATTTTTTTAGTTTGATTTGTTTTGGTTTTTTTCAGTTAAATACTTATGATAAAGTGTTAATTTTTTTAGTAATACAATATTATTGAATAATTTCTTCCTATATACAATTTCATTTACAACAAGAGGTATTGAATATTTAAGGGTGTGTGCCTCGAGTGAATTTTTTTCTTGAACATAAAGAATACAAACAAGAGTGATGTAAATAAAATGATGCATGAAATTTTATTAAGGTTTATAATGCTTCTTTAAAACTGTAATATCTATTTTATAACTAAATGACTATTTTATATTGTCAACAATGTGATTTGGAGGCCCTTGACTAGAAAAAAGATAAAAAATTCAGTCTAAATGATCATTTGAGATAGAGATTAAGTGATGAACACTATGGGAGAGTTACTTATTGACCCTATAAGAGCATTATACCCACGAGGTATTGGCCCAATTTGGGTGCCTCTAACACCTCTTATATAATTGAGTTGTAAGAGGATTTTTTAGATATAAATGATGATTAAAAAATATACATAGGGGAGTATGAAAAAATTAAAATGGGCCTAAATAAATTTTTAAAAGATATACTTCTACAATGTTTGATACATGTATGAAAATGATGCACTTCTTATATGATGCACTAGGTGATGATGGTCATAATGATGGTGGGGGCAGTGAATTTCTAGGAGGTGATGGTGATGATGATGTTGAATCTAATGATGCTAGTTAGGATTCTCATGATGATGGTGATGATAGTGATGACCATAATGACAGTGGTGGTCATGAGGGAGATATTGATCCCTTCCATTTATGAATTGATATTTAGGAAAGAATTGTGCAAATGGTGTTTGATGATAGAAACTTATTATACATGTGTTATGACTTATTTGTTATATTTTAAACTAATTAAATATAAATTCTATAAAATATTTGATGTATTAAATATGTATTTTGGGTGTTTGAATACATAAGTTTTTTTATAGTATTTAATATATTGTCATAATAGTGCTTGAGGTGTAATGAAAGCTAGTAAGTAGGTGGGTTTACTGGGAGTCTATACTATACCTATGGTTTTTTAATCATTTATAATAGGAAAATATGAACCACCTATACTAATAATTTCAATAAAAACATTTAGTATAGGGGTTCCCTAATTGAAAAGGTTCCAAAGGTCTTGGGAACCATTGGTATAAGATATACCAATGGTTCCTAGACTTATAATAATAGTTTAAAACCATTTTTATAGGTGTATTTTCTAATAGTTATCCACATAATCTATCTTTATAGTTCTTAATGTCCCTGAGTTTTTATTCTTTCAATTCTAGCTCATATATATTTCTCCTAAAAATAATATACCATATGTGATATCCTGACCTGGGTTCCACACACTAGTGCCCCGAGATGATTAGTCACATGACCTCAAGAACACCTCCTCTTATTCTATAGGCTACTAACTAGCAGTGAGGGTCTAATATATATAACATGGGGGAGACCATAACCTCATTTATCAAATAAGTACATAACAAAAATAAATAAACAATAACCAAAAGATAATAAACATATCTAGAATAATACTAGTATAGCAAGATGAAAAAACATGACACAATAACCAAAACTAAATAAGTATATTTTTCATTCCATATAAGTGTCAAGTTTCAAAATGAAACCCAAAATAAAGACACTTACAATTTCCCAAGTGGGTCTCGACACTATGTCCAGTTCCCTCATCCGTGTTCCATCTAGAATTAGCCATCTAACATAGAGATCTTTCCCTTATCCTGTCCTGTAAACATGAATTCTATTTGGGTACTAATTAGGTAGCCCAACTTGGGTGAGAGTATAACTCAGTATGCCACCACCAATGACATGTAAAACAATATAGAATAAATAATAGTGTATGAATTTATATAAAGAATAAATTCAAGTGATAAAGTAAGTAGTTTAAATATTCAATTATTCTTTATATAACCATATAAATCCCCTTGGGCTCATGATGAAAACCAACCATAAATACTTGCTTCGAATAACACTATATTCTAAACCATTCCCAAGGGATATCACACATCACATAAATCATGGGTTTTCATTTATCATTTCAATTCAATTTTAATATCACGACTACTTGGAACCATAGTCCAATGCCATCATTTTCGGTGTAGAATGCCATGTCTTGGACCTTGTGGGAATTTAAGGTATTAGTCCATGTCCCACAACCCATTTATCAATCAATCACATATGGTATTTTTAATCAATAATCCATGTACCACACTTATTATCACGTGTATGAATTTGGGCCTAGAACACCATGTATAGCACCCCATGGGTATTTAAAGCATTAGTCCATGTCCCAAAACTCATTTATTAATTAATAACACAAAATCACACATATCATATTTTACAAGGTCAGCCAACATTAACACTCTTACCAACATTTCACTTCATGGTATACCATTTCAATTTATGCAAGGTTCATCACTTTAATTCACATGGAATAATATGAATAATTCACCACTAAACTATTAATCAAAATTTAATCATATTAAATATTAAACATTTAAGGTTAATCTAATCATTAATAATTCCCATTATTCAACCAATTTAATATCTGATTAATCACCCAATTACACAATTCTATCAATTTACTAAATTCAATTGCCCAAGTTCAACACAATTCATTATCACAAGGAAAATCAATTAGTCAATTCTACGGTTCCATTAATTAATTAAAAAATTAATTAATCCAAATCAAGATTCAATTTACAATTGTGGAAATTGAAATTAAATAATACATACATGCAATTATATTTCAATAATATGGTATTTTCAATTTAAACCACCTACCTCAAGATTGTTGATGAGCGTTCTCCATCAGAATTCCTAAATTGAAACAAAACAATCAAGAAAACGATTTAGAATGGGATCTAGAACCAAAAAATATATCTAAGATAAATTTTTTTAGATCTATAATAACCTATATCTAATCCATTTAAAAAAGAGGAAAACTATACCCTCTTCATCAGGAAAGAGGAACATAAGAGAGAGAAATTTAAATGGGAAGAAATAGCATATTGAGAGAGGGGTAAATCCTTCAATCCAACCTTCGATTAGATAATAATGAAGTTAATAGGTCCTTTTAATCCTACATAGAACCTAAAAAAATGAGAGAAAACATTTTAGGTCAAGAGGGTGTGAATGAGGGTGAATGATGGGCGGGGGGGGGGGGGGGGTTGGTAATTTTATAATAATTTTTAAGGGAATTAATTTCCATGCACATAATTTCCAGATCTAAGGAGCACAATTTTCCAAACCTTGTGCCCTAAATATGCACCTCACTTAGGGGTAACATAGTTACTACTAATAGGGTGCACAATTTTCTAAAATGTGTTCGAATCATGTATTCCCCCTCTTTTTGGGTTTTTACGGTTTGTGGGGGATGAGAACACAGTTTGGGAAAATCAGGTGACAATTGTGCACTACCCAAAACCCCTAAAAAATATCCAAATTCACCCAAAAGATCCCCAAAGTAAACCCAAAACAAGATATAACAAAAATAGGGTAAAAGAGTACCTAAAAACAATCTTGATACATATCCATAAAAGGGTTGGATCATACAATATCCTCACTTTATAATAGATAAACCTCGAACTGTATTCCCAAGTATCTCTAAGATTCTAAGGTAAAAAGATCAAGCCACTGAGTCTTCATATCTGTTTATCTCTCCCATGTTTCCTCCTAAACATGTCCATGTTTCCATAATAAATGAACAATCAAAATGGTCTTTACCCTCAACACTTTCTCATTGCAATCCACAACATGTATCAGATGCTCCTCAAAGGACGCATTAGTCTCAAGGTCAACATCATCCACATAGATCACATGAGAAGGTTTGGGGTGATACTATTGAAGTTTTGATACATTAAAAACATCATGCATAGCATTGTACCTCAAAGGAAGAGCCAATGAGTTTTACACTAGCCCAATTATCTTAACAACCTCAAATGGTCCAAAAATCTAGGGCACCAACTTTTTCTACCTCTGTATCCTATGGTGACCCAATCTAGGAAACACCTGAAGGAACACACTATCACCCGCTGTAAACTCAAAGGGCCATCTACATATATCAAAATAGGAATTTTTCCTACTCTGAGCTACAACCATAAATTTCCAAATCATCTGAACCATGTTTGACAATCCCTATATGAGACTTGGTCCCAACAGATCTGAATCACCTACCTCTGTCCAGTATAGAGGTGATTTTCATGGAATGCCATAAAGAGCCTCATATAGTTCCATCTGAATAGTTCTTGATAACTGTTTTTATAGGAGAACTCAATGAGTAATAAGTTATTCTTCTAATACCCACCAAAGTTAAGAACACATGCCTGAATCATATCCTCAAGCACCTATATAATATGTTCTGACTACCCATCTATCTATGGGTGGAATTATGTACTCCGTAATACATATGTGTCAAGCTCCTTATACAAAACTTGATAGAAGTGTAAAGTAAAACTTGATTCACGGTCTGAAATGATGCTCCATGGCACCCCATGCATATATATTATCTCTTGAATGTACAAAAATCCCAACTAATCCACTGATAAAGTGTCCCTTATCGAAAATAAATGCCCTACTTTCATAAATTGTTCCACAACCACCCAAATAGTGTCATTATTATAAGGCGTCCTCAGGATTCTCACCATAAATTCTATGGTAACTTCATCCCACTTCCATTCCAGAATGGGAAATGACTATAGTAAACCACCAAGACATTGATGTTCAACCTTCACCTGTTTATAGATGTATCATCATGTCACAAATCCTACAATTTCCATTTTGATGCCCAAACACCAATACTTATGAACTAGGTCACAGTAAAGTTTGGTCAAACTCGAATGTACCATCCACTTCAAGGCATGAAAATCATGCATAAAATATTCATGCATACATGTTGTTAGAAATACATGGCCTCAGACATATATGATCTCATTCACATCTATGGGCCAATCTAAAGGCGACTCCCCTCCTTTAAGGATTTCCCTCAAGGACAAACACTCCAGACACTGATACTTCCTCTCCTTGATCTATCTCAAAAGTGTATAATTCACTGACACTAATATGAGAGTCATCTTCTCAGGGCTCTCATGAACCACACCATGCATCTCAGCAAGAAAATTTATCATATTCCAATCATAACTAGAGTCCTAAACTTCATAAGTCTATGTTTTACTTATTAAATTACTAGAAACACTATTTCCTTTTTTGGATGTATATTCCAATAAAAAATAAAACAATTGCATATAATCAACCCATATCTACTAATAGAGATTCTAATATCACTATGAAAATATGTACTTTACTCTAGTGATCAGCATATAAAATAAACTTTTTTCCCAACAGATAATGCTGCTAACACTTCAAATCATAAACTGTTATCTCTAATTTGTGGTCATGTGTAGGGTAGTTATATTTATGTGGCATAAACTTCCATGAACCATATGACACAACTCGACCCCCCTGCATCAACACTGATCTAATCCCGATCCTAGATATATCACAAAACCCCGTATAATCCTCACCCAACTCGGGTAGGATCAAGATTGTTTTCTTTGTCAACCGCTTATTTAACTCCTAGAATGAATTTTCACATGATACAGTCCATTAAAACTTTATTACCTTCTTGGTAAATCCTAAAAGTGGTGATTATAAGTGAGAAAAGTCTTAGTTGAACCTCCAATAATTGCCCATTAATCCTAGAAAACTGTGGATATCAAAAAAATTATTAGGATGCTACTAAGAAACTATTACTTTCACCTTCTTTGGATCCACTAACACACACTCCTCTAAGATTATGTGAACCAAGAAATGCACTTAATAAATCTAGAATTGACACTTAGATATCTTGGATTATAGACGATTCTATCTCAATGTACTCAAGATGATGTCAAGATGTTGGGCATGATCATCATGAGTCTTAGATAATACCAAGATGTCATCCACAAATACAAACACAAACTAATCTAGATATTGGTGGAATATTCTATTCATAAAGGACTTAAGCACAACAAGAGTGTTCTTAAACCCAAATGACATCACAATGAATTCATAAATTCCATACCTGCTTCTAAAAGAATCCCATGGTATATCAAAAGGATGAACTATCAACTAATAATACCATATTCTCAAGTTAATCTTGGATAAGACATAAGATCCTCTCAACTGGTCAAATAGATCATTGATTCATGAAAGGGGATACCCGTTATTCACTATCAGACTCAAACCTTACACAAGTTGTGTAGATATAAATGAATAAGAGGCACCAATATCAAATAAGGAACTATAAAGTATATATGCTATAAGAATATTACCTCTAACGGTCGATGGTCCATCCTCATTATCGACAAGTGTAGGCCGAACTGCATGTAAATGTATTTCCCCTCTTCCTTGTGATGCAGTATGATTCCCCTGAGTTGCACCACTCTATCGATACAAGATCTCTTTTCTAGAAGTTCCTCATCCACTGCCTCGACCACCCCAACCAGTAGAACTCCAACTGTCAGGCTGATATGGAGTTGAATACCAACTTCTAGCACTATTATTATTTCAATATGTTCCATCACTACCCATATATTGTGGGTTCTTATAGATCTATTGTAAGTGTCTTATCATTATACAAGATCCACACTGCACTGATGGTATCATACAATGTCTATGAATGTTCCCCAACCTACCGCACTGGTGAAAGGTCACTTGATTAAGGTACTGAGTAACTGACCCTTTCCCCTAGTCACCCCACTTTCCATTTCCCTGGTCAACATTCCCATAGAGACACTTCCTACTATCAGAAGACATACCTTCTAGTCATCCAATAGAAACTACCTATCCTCTACTAGAATCCTCCTTTAGGTTCCCCTTAGATATGAGAGCCTGATTTACCACTTCTATAAACTTATTCGTCCTGAGGATATTAACACGGACTTAATTTCACATTTAATATCATCTTGAAACCAATTTTCTCTAGTATCCTTATCCCAAACTAATTCTAGAACAAAGAGCATCAAATTCATGAAGCATATATCATAGTACATTATAGAAATTCTCCCCTAAGTCAACTTCATAAACTCATCTGCTCTCTCCTACTTGAATTTACTAGGGTAAAAGTGCTATAAGAACTTCTCTTAAAAATCATTTCATTCCATATTGTCTAGCTGTCTGTCTTGAGTATGGATGTCCCACAAATTCTTCACTGGACCATGTAACATATAATTATCCATCTTGAATTTTTTCCAGCTAAAGTGTCCAGGTGGTCAAGGATCATCTGGATATAATCAATCCAAAACTCAACTACCTCAGGTACACCCTCTCCGATGAACATTAGAGGGGGTTTCAACTGGAAATACAATGTGAAGTTAGATATACTATTCACAACTTGACCTGGGACTCATTCCATAAACTGTATAAACCAATAAAAGTTATCATGTAACTGCTCTCCAACTTCCTCAACTGGAACCATCAAAGCCTAATATTCCACCCTTGGTGGTTCATTTTGAGCCATAACATCCTATTGTCCTATCAACAAGTGTCTTCGTGGAAGCATATATATATAATTCCAACACACATCTTTGGAAACATTGCACAACATCAACACATTTATATAATAGGTATAAATATAAATTCATAACAATTCATCCCCCCATACCCCACCACATGGTTAAAACTGATACTCTATCACTACGCTTAACCATCCTGCATCTAGGTCATGGTGAACAAAGGGTAAACACATTCTCATTATTCAAGTTTCTCATTAGACGACCATTTTACACATCTTAAATAATTTTACAATATTAAATTTCATATAAAGCTTTTTTTTCATTTAATTTCTACTTAAAGTAAAAGTATTTCCATTTATCATATTACCCAAAACGTGCTTTTCCCATGCGTGCCTAAAAATGATGCATGTTATAATAATTCTTGAGTGCTTAGAATGATACATGCATACTCAAATATCTTTCCATTCTAGGCCATGATTTAATTCTCAGAAAATCTCAGAAACAATAATCACACCACTCAAGGTGAAATAACATCCAACTGTAACAACACACATCAATAATGACAATCTCACCCTAGGTACTTGGATTTTACTGCTGCACCTGTGTTATCCACTCCCATTCATAAGCTCTTAACCACAGACTGACTCATCATATTCTCCTATCTACCTTTCCAAAATAGAAAGAAAAAATAAAAGAAAATAAAAATCCTCTGATACCACTTTGTGATGCCCCAAACTGGGTTCCACAAATTGGTACCTTGATCTCATTAGACATATAGCCTCAAGCATGCCTCCCCGTATGCCAGAGTATGCCAACTAGTAGTGAGGGTCAGATATATATAACAAGGGAAGACTATAAACTCATTTATTAAAGCAACACATAGTGAAAATAAATAAACAATAACCAAAAGGTAATAAACATATCCAAAATAATATCAGTATCACATGATGATCAAAATAGTACACAATAACCAAAACTAAATTAGTAGATATGTCATTCCGTATAAGTGTCAAGTGTCAAAATGAAAACCCAAAATAAAGACACTGACAACTTCCCAATTGAGTCCCAACACCATGTCCAGTTTCCTCATCTATGTTCTATCCCAACTCAGCCATATAACATAGGGATATTTCCCTTATCCCGTCTGGTAAACATGAAGTCTATTTGGGTTCCAATAAAGCATCTTGAGTAGGGTGTGAGTACAACTTAGTATTCCACCAAAAATGGCATCTAAAATAATATCAAGTCAATAAAATTATATGTTGTTGTATTAAAAATAAAATTAAAGTGATAAAATAAGTAGTTTATATGTTCAATTATTCTTTATTTAACCACAGAAATCCCCCTAGTCTTATGATGACACCCAACCATCAATACCTTCTTTTCCTTGTTCTAGAGTTTGAACCATCCCAAAGGGATATCACATATTACATAAATCACAGGTTTTCATTTATCATTTAAATTCAATTTTAATATCATAACTACTTGGAACCATAGTTGAATGCCAATATTTTGGGCCTAGAATGCCATGCCTTAGAACCTATGGGTATTTAATGAATAATACCATGTTCCATGAACCATTTATCAATCAATCACACATGGTATTTTGAAGAATAAGTCTGGATCCCACACTCATTATCACATGCATGCATTTGGGTCCAGAATGCCATGTCTAACACCCCGTGGGTATTTGAAGCACCAGTTCGTGTCCCATAACCTATTTATCATTCAATCAAACAATATCACATGTATCATATTTAACAAGTTTAATCAACATTAACCCTATTATTAATATTTCACATCATGGTATACCATTTAAATTTATGCAAGGTTTATCACCTTAATTCACATGGAATAATATGAACAATTCACCATTAAACCATTAATCAATATTTAATAATATAAACCATTAAACCATTAAGGTTAATAAAAAAATCCATAATTTCCATTATTCAACCAATTCAACATCCCATTAATCAACCAATTTCAAAATCCCATAAATTGACCAAATTCGATTTCCCAAGTTCAACCCAATTCATTATCACATGACAAATTAATTAGTCAATTCTCTAGTTCCATTAATTAATTAAACATTAATTAATCAAAATAAAGATTTAATTTCCAAGAATGTAAATTGAAATTCAATAATACATATATGCAATTATAGTGAAATACTATAGGATTTTCAATTTTGACCACCTACCACAAGATCGTTGATGAGCGCTCACCAATGAAATTACCCAACTGAAATGGAACATTCAAGAACATGATGAAGAATTAGATATAGAACCAAAACCTTGAAAAAATATTAAATTGTGTAATATCTATCACAACCTAGATCTAATAAATCTAAAATGTATTAAAACTATCACCTATTTATTAGGAAAGAGGTACGAGAGAGAGAGATATCCAAATGTGAATAAATCACATACCGATAGAGGTGAAAATACTTTAGTCCAACCTTAAATTCTATAAGAATGAAGTTCATAGGGACTTGGAATACTCTTTAGAACCTCCAAAAATTTTAGATAGCATTTTAGTTTGAGTAGGGGATCATGAGGGTTAAATTCAGGGGGTTCATGAATTTTAACATAATTTTTTGGGGGATTAATTTCCATGTGTACTGTTTCCTCAGTTGAGGCGCATGGTTTTCCAAATCATTAACCCTAACCATGCACCTAACTTAGGGGTCACACAATTACTACTAATAGGGTGAAATATTTTCCAAGCCATGTTTCAATAGTGTAATCACCCTCTGGCTAGGGTCATATAGTTTTCTTCGATAGGGTGCTTAGTTTGGGAAAACCAGGCACCTGCCGTGCATTGCCCAAAAACCCTCAAAAAATTTCCAAATTCACCCAAAATCTCACTAAAGTAAGACCCAAACAAGATATAAAAAAATAGGGTAAAAGAGTACCCAGAAATGGGCTTGATACATCTCCAAAAAAGTTTGGGGTCTTACAGTACATGATGATGTTTTTATAGCATCATAATATCTATCACAATCAGTATTAGTGTATCAAGACAAGATTAGGTGCTCATCTCTTCTATAAATTAACCCAAAATTGAAAGACCCTTTAATGTATTTAATTAATCTATTGGTATCCATCATTTGTGATTATTTTGGATCACTTTGATACCTAGAACAAAATGTTACTACATAAATAATGTTGGGTCTATATGTAGTGAGATAATGTAAACTACAAATAAACTTAACGAATTTATTTTGATTCACACTCTAGCTTGAATAATCATTGCTAAAATTTATCCAAACTATCATGTGTGTGGATACCACTTTGTATTCTTCCATTCAAAACTTTTTCAACAATTCCCTAGAATTGTTTTCTTAGGATAAAAAGATGAAATCTTTTGTTTAAACAAATTTCAATCCCGGGAAGAACCTCATTTTTCAGAGCATAGAAATTTTAATGTGATAATTTAGTTTTCTATATAATTACTCATAAATATAATCTTTATCAACTGTAAAAGTAATTCATTAAAAAAATAATGATAATAAAAGTATTTTTTCTCATATGCTTTATGTAAATCTTACTATCAAATTTCCATTTAGTTAATATTATATTTCTCTGGTAGCTATCTAGTTTTGAATACTTAGATCTAGGGGTTAATTTTATCCTATATAGATCTTTCTTCAACCAACACACCATAGTTCCATCACTATTAATAATAAAAATTTTAGGTCATTTAATATTTACTTCTTTAAATTATTCATTCAAGAAAGTAGACTTAACATATAATTGATATATTTTGTAAGTCATGAGAGATTAAATAGATAATAACATCCATATGGCTTCGATTTTTTATATAAGGGAAATTTTTTCTTTAAAATTAACTCCTTTAAACTGAGATTGGCCTTTTCACACAAATATAACTTTGTTTCTTTGAAACTCACCTTTTTCATTGAACTTGTTCCAGAACACCCCCTTGGTTCTAATAACATTATTCCCTTATAGTATTGAAAAAATATCCAGAGTGGTATTATTTTCAATATGATCCATCTCTTAATTAATTTCATATATCCATTATTTAATCTCAACAACCTCAAAAATTGATTGTGGCTCAACCTAAGAAATAAGAGCTGCTTTGTTGTCAAATCTCAACATACTTCTAGTCTAAACTAGTGAATTCTGATTTATAATTATATTTTATTGTTACACATGCTTATTTATCCTCTTATGTTTTGATCTATCATTATCAATATCACCTTCATCATTATTATTTTGATTGGAATCAATATCAACATTATCTGGTTCATTTACATCTTTTTTAACTCACTTTTCTTGTAATCTTATTCATGATCACATCAGTATTCTCAAAATTGAATATATTTTCCACAATAAAATTGGGTTTATTTTGAATAATATTTATATCATTACAGTTCTCCAACTTTTTTATCCTTTTTTATAGATCTTATAGCCTATGTTAATATCCCATGAAGACGACTTCTTCAACTTTCTCATCAAATTTTCCCAGATCTGAGTTTTTGATCTTCATATAGCATGAAATTATAAAGTATGGATTTATGTTATCCTTAAACAATTTTTGTCATGGAGTATTATAGTTTATAATAAAATTTTAAGGTTAACATGGGCAGGATTTCATTTAGGGATACAAAATATACTCATGATATATGAAATGCGTTTTTTTGTGTCGTATGACCTATGAAGTATACCACATGGAGTGTCACAAAACATGTATTTTATATACTAGGGGTGAATGTTTTATATATTTATTTATATATTAATTTAGGTTAGAAAAGACACCAAAATTAATATCCTTTATACATTGTTACCTTTCTTACACAAGCCTTGATTCTGAGTTAATAGGTGGATGGTAGGGTATGTTGTTGATCATGTCATCAGTTGAGTTTAATTAAGCTAAGATTTTTCCTCTTATATAACGAGTTTGAAATTTAGACCCTTGATTGAAATAGAATGAAGGAATATATGACTGTACATAGATAATACTTGTGATGTAATTATCTATTAGATGATGGGTATGTAATGTGCTTATTTATAATGGTTTATGATATGTGATGTGTTTATCTATTTGGTTAGTTTATCCTTAGAGAATCCATAACACATGAGTAGCTATATGGGATATAATGACACCAT
Source organism: Viscum album (assembly GCA_963277665.1). NCBI lineage: Eukaryota > Viridiplantae > Streptophyta > Magnoliopsida > Santalales > Viscaceae > Viscum > Viscum album. The sequence continues at coordinate 824,872,171 of OY728129.1, forward strand.
GTCCTATGTCTAATCAATGTATTGTAAAAAGGGATCATATGTGTAGAGACCAAAGTTTGACGTAAATGGACATTACATTACTTTTGTTGAATACTTAATACATAACCAAAGCATACACCCAAGGACCGTAATAGTTTAGTGTCTTTGGAAACTCGGAACATAATCTTCTAATCATGGTGAAAGATCTTCAACATATCCCATAAATATATTACCCTTTTTCTTCTTACCTAAAACATTTCTTTATATCCTAGGGAAATGAAAACATATAAAGGGTGAGATCAAATGCTCAGTAAGGGTAAGTATGGAGAAAATAAAACAAACTATATAAATTTGAACTTAAATACATGAACATAAAGTTTTAACATCAAAATATTGAGTTGTGAAATAAATCTTGGCAGTACGTAAGGCATAGATCATAAAGGAAGACCAATCATGATAAAATAGCATGGGAATAAAACACGTAATTGTTGGAAACCATTAATCACATGATATGATTTCCATAGTAGCCAAGTCATTACTACCAAGACCATCATAGTGGACAAAGTCCATTACTGAACTGGGTTTACTTGCCATTCCAGCCCTGTATTACTGAACCAAATTTACTTGCTATTCCAGCCATGTTTATCTCATGAGATATAAATATTTACCCAATGTATTGGAGGGAGATATAGGTCCCACCCATCTTAGAATGAAATCATTCTTTCATGTGCCACAAAATAAGCATAAACTATTCATCAAAACCCAATGAATAAAATGGGTTTCATATACATCATCCCATCATAACATAATCCATATAAAAAATGGATATAATTTAATTATAAACAAAATAAAACCATTTAAATAATAGGGAAATTATACATGAAGCATATCCATATTAAATAATGTCATCTTAGATGGAAAATAGTTTGGACAAAACAGTTGAAATGAATTCTTGAGGAAAATATCCTTTCTTCTTCGAAATCGTTTTCTTTTCTCAAAATGTCATGAAATTTTAAAAGAAAAGAATTTCGTTGAAAATAATAATGAAATATTGTAGAGGAAGATTCATGGAAATAAGGCGTTATGAAATCGTAAAAATCCATTCATTCCTTATAAGTTAAAAAAACATTCTCCTCGTACTTTTACCGAAAAAGTCAAAAAGTGCCTCGTATGGTAAACAAAAGAAAGATTCCTTCCATACCATGTGGTAAAAGTAAAAAAGGGTAAAAATGAATTTAAAAACACATGGAATAATAGTAAACATTTTATGAAAACAATTTTAAAAGACATGGACGATAAATATAACCCCAATAAATACTTATGAATAAACAATCTCAGATAAGAATGAGATTGGAATAATTATCCCTTACCTTAGGTCCAATTTCTTCTGAATGTGTCCGAAACTCCTGTATAATGATTTAAATAATGTAATTGACTTATTCAAAAATCATAGTCATTTTTATGACATCTTATATGATTCACTTATGACTTTATATTACCCATTCATTTGTCAATTCCATGTTGAAGCAACGTTTTGGGTAATAGTCATTTCATTTATCGTACGTGTTTGGACTTGTTGTTAGTGATATTATTATGGTTTAATTACTTCCAGAATGTAAAACATAATATATATATCATATATAAATTCATTATATATATATATATAATAGATAGATAAATGAAATGAAATACACCGTTCATGGAGATGGTAGGCCGTACGTACGCATGAACGCTGTTTTCCATTCCTTATTAATTTGAATGGAAGTAAGTGGATGACATATATGTATATATACACATAAATATAGTAGAATTATTATGTCATAAATCTCATTATTATTCATTATATATACTTTATAATCATTCTTGAATGGTGAACATGGAGAATGAATCTCAATGCGTCGTGGAGATGGTAATCTGTACATACGCACGAGTGATGATATCGTTACCATAATTATTGAATGGAATTGGAGTGGAAGATATAATATCTAAGAATTAGTATGATGTTATAATAATCATATATAGTTATTATTTCCACCATTATACCCATGAAAGTATGGTGGTGGTGGAAAAAACAGATTACACCATGGTATGGAGATGGTAAGCCGTACGTACGCATGCACGATGATTTCAATTTTTGTAGGATGGATATAATGTGAAATAGGGTTGTTTCATATTTATAATAACATATTATTATATTAGTGTTTCTGATGTTATTACTTTATAATGAAACAACTAAGTAATAGGAAGTAGAAGAAGACAAAAACTTGAAAGAATCAGTAGAAGAGATTACCTATTCCTCGACGTGCCTCTTTTAAACTTCCTCTTAGGGCACTAGAGTTTATATTTTGAGAAGACCATAACCTCTATAATATAACTAGAGATCTTGAGAAGAGGAATTTTCAGAGGTTTTCCAATCTTTAATATTTAAAATGGAGTGAAGAGAAGAGGGAGGAGGTGCCCTTTAATAAGAGAGGAGAGGGGCACTTTTGGAAACCTCAAAAATATTAATTTATAATAAAATCAAACCCATTTAAAAACCTCAAAAAATGACTCAACTTAGAATATGAGATGAGATAGGGTTATAATATCATCAACCAATAAAATTTAGAAATGTTTTGATTCTATTTTAAACTTTATCATTTTGATTTATCCTTAGTTAATCTATTTAATTTTATTTGTGGTAATAATATTCTAAATTTTAAATTGTTATAAATACTTACTTATGTGTTATGAATTTTCCATAATTAGAAACTTTATGTTATTTTTGACCATATAAATTTCAATTTATAATTTTGAAATATTTTTGTGATTTTTAAACAATTTGATAATATGTTATTTTTATAAAATATCAATAGTGTCAATTTTGACACTATTAATTAATTTGAATTTTAATAAAATTCACACAGAAGATACGTTCCAAAAGATACCATTTCAACCCAAGTATATTTTAGGATGAAATATAATCATCCAACTATATTAATACAAGTGTTATGGTAATTTTATAATATTATTTTTACCCTTAATTACCTGACTGAAAATTATTATTTTTTATTTCCAAACACTTTTAAAGGAAAGTGAGAACCAATTACATCAAGACTTAAACATAATAAAACAGAATCCAACAGACCAAAACTCAAGATAAAAAACAATGCTCACAACAAAAAAGAAGCTCCTCCCAGCAACTAAAAACCCTAACATCCAGCTTCCATTGTCTCATCCCAGCACGACAAGTTGACCCGTGCCAAAGAGAACGAGCATAGTACCGATGGCCAAAGCCACACCCTCTCAATGTTTAGATTCCAAAAATCCATAAAATAGTGAAACATATTTGCTCTGAACCTCATCTGAAGCATCTTTTTGTAAGAAAACATTGTAGAATCCCTTTAGCTATAACCTTATCCAGCCACTCGAACACCAGCAAGATGAAAGAAAGGCCGGAACATACCAGATCCACAGTCCCACCCCCGCCTCCAAGGACGCCCTCAAATCCCATAGTTAACCTCCCACCGAACCCACATCTAACACCGATCCGAGGCTGCAACCCACTGAGCTAGGACTCGACCACTGAACTCACCGCGTCGTCATGAAGATCCCTCAAATATGCGAGCCGCAGGCCACGAACTGCTGAACTGGGAGGCTGAGGAGAGGATGCCACTGAACCGAGATAGAGGAGATAAAGGCAGCAACATGGGGAAACCCTACCTTTTTGGAGCCCCTTACGAGCTCATCCTCCCTTAATTACTTGATTTACCTTTAACTGTAGTAAATAAAATTTACCGTAGTTACTGTTCATAATGCCTAAAAATAAAAATTAGCCTATTAACATAATTTGGACCTACTAATTCCAAATATGGAATCCATTTTTCCAAATTCAAAATTTATAAGTTGCATTATTTAATTTAAAATTAATCCCGCGATATAGAAAACGGGTTCTAAAAGTTAAAACATTACAAAAGATTGAATTTTTTTTACCAATGAATTCAATGTAAAATTAATGATAATTGAATAATTAATATTAAATGATAAAAATATATTTTATTTATACTTTAAAACCATTCAATATTATAATTTAACCATATAAATTATCTTGATGAAAAAAAGTTGTTTTTAATTAAAGTTTACCATATTTTTACCATTTATCAAAATATGAAAGTTAACAGAAAAATAATAAAAAATTATCCAAAGTCAATTTATATATATTTATTTAAATGAGTAAGTTTATTTTGTCAAATTGAACTTATAAACGTGTCAAAAATTAGATTTAAAGTGGGTGCGCCATCAAAAGGCGACAAAACTATATTTTTTAAAAAATAATTATTTTACCCGAAACAATTATTTTGTTCTCATACCTTGTTCTAGAATATGTATAAGATGAATTATATTGTTATAAAATTAAAAATGTGGTTAATAATATTCATAATTTCTAGTTCATATTAATTTATAACAATATATCATTGTTTAGTGAAACTCAGTATTGCATAAAACATACGCTATTGAGAAAGGTCGCTCTTGCGTGCAACGCAAGAAAAGAATAGTGTTGCATATATTAAAAGCTAATACGGTGTTGCATATAACACAAGAAAATATTGGTGTAGAATACAACACAAGGTATCAAAGAAATTAAAAAGAACATTTCTCATAAAAATTTGGGGTGATACATTCTACCCCCCTTAAAATGAATTTTGCCCTCAAAATTCGTTGAGGTTATAAATGGTTTACTACTTGAAAGTTTCTTACATATAATCCCACATCATAAAAAGGAATACTAAAACATAATTTTATAATGTAAAGTAAGAAAAATAATGGTTACCCAAATTAACTCATCATTGGGTTTCCACTTAGGAGAACACAGGTGAAAACATGGATATAGAAGAGAAATCTAACCATCAAGTTCAGATGAAGAGTTGTAGAGAGCATGGCTATGAAAATTCTAACAATCACAAAGCCATAAATTTTTGATGATCTAAGGTAACATTTAATTCATCAGATATGAGGGTACTAGGACAACGTTTTTGGTTTTCAAGATTATTTCCTTAAAGTTGTTGAATTTTTGAATAAGGATAAATACTTACTTGATTTCAATGTAATATCATCATTGGTCATTCCATGAACAATTTTCACTTCATCTCTTATTTAAAGAAATGAAGTTAAATTTGCCACTCTTGAAGTGTTAGCAGATCATGCGATAGAATGATAGGTCATTCCATCTGTCTCTATCATAAAAAGGTTAGCACAAGATATTAAATATACACAATTCCATTTATGGTGAGGTTAATTGTATATGGTTCCAAAAATGGACTTATAATTCATCTATCATATCTATTAGTAAAATAAAACTAAATTATACTAACTAGGGACTTCCTATAGGCCAGTGGTAGGTGATAAAGGCCGGTCGCACTTCGGTTGTGGGTTCGATTCTCATAACCTTGTTCGACGTGACAGGTTGTCGCCTGTCTTGTGGGTCGTCCTTTTTCGAAAATTATAACATTCCAGAAATAATATCAAGAAAAATTTATAGCCTTAAAAAATACTATCTGATGTCCAACTTAATCCATTCCAAACTTCAAGCTTATCCAAAATACTTCTTTCCAAACTCACAGTATAAAGAAAACGATTACTAGAATGGTCATATAACAAGAATGTGAATACCATCATTTATCCCACATATATCATAAGATATATCTTGTTGGTCACATTCCAAACATGTGAATACCTTAATCATGTATTTTATTAAAACATGAATTACCCTGAATGCTTCCAAAAGTTAACTCTTTCCTCATACCAAAATTCCAATAAATCTATACACTATAACCATGATAACACTTTGTCCTTATACCAGTCATGTGATCATTAATAATATCCAACATATTATTTTCTCCTTATCCCTTCATTATGAGCATATCATATACTTTTCAAAAATATTTCAATCAATTTTCATGGTTATCAGAACCATATAATTATTGAAAACCACAATAAACCAATACATAGATATTCCAAAATTCCATGATACTATAAATGAGATTCCACAACACTATTTTGGAATCCCGTTACATAAACACTTAATCATTCCACCACTTTGTTTTCATATTCAATATCTCCAATAGTGATCACATGTGACTTCCCTTTTTCCTTTATCTTAAGAGGTTGTTGATGTTGATCATCATTAACCCTTAGATTAGGGCATTAATTATCATAATGCCCCATTTCCATGAACTTGTAGCATTGAAGTGTTGGTGGTGCATTCTCTGTAGTCTTTTCTCTATTCACATCATTACCTACATTTTTTCCATTACTTCATAACTCATCTACTTGATGACCTTCTTTTCCACACTTAAAACATTTTCTAGTCCCTTTAAGATAATCTCCACCATTCTTCTTTCCTCACTTTGAGCATAATGAAACATTTGTCTCCTTTTCACCATAGTTTTGAGATTTTTTCTTGAACTCCATCTTTAGTTTCTTGTAAAAACCATGAGATGGATATGTAACACCAACTTCCAGTTCTACCTTGATAGCACAAAAAACAATCTCTTCATAGCTACGGAAGTCTCTTATAACTAATGCCTTTCGAAGACTTGGTTTTATGCCACTAAAGAATCGATCAACTTTATATTCAGGTTGCATGATAAAGCCAGATGCATACCTTGAAAGCCTTATAAAATTCTCCTATTATATACCAACAGATTCATCATCCTTTTGATTAAGCTCAAGTAACTCCTTTTCCATCTTTGTTTGAAGAATATGAGGGATGTACTTATTGAAAAACAAGTTCTTGAACTCATCCTGTTCCATGAATTCAATTTCATCTTGGGGACTTGTATTCTTAATTAGAGTCCACCACTAGTCTGCTTCACCTTATAAACGGTAAACAACCAAAATGACTTTTTCATGTTCTGAATAGCGAAGTATAGAAAATATCTTTTCAATGGTATTGATCCATTGTTCAGCAACAAGTGAAACAAAATACCCACTGAAATAAGGTGGACATTGCCTCATTAAGGACTCAATAGAATAATGTTTCCTTCTCTTCTCATTTGGAATTTCAGAATGATTCATAGCTTGTGTAAGTATAACAATAAGATTTTTAACTCCATTTACCATAACATTTGGTTATTCAGGAGGAAAATAATCGCATTGCCCAGTGCATTGATCATTAACATGGTTCCTTAGGGATCCAAACATTATCTAAAACCCAAAAAGAATAGCGTGAGAGTAAAAAATCATACTAGGAAAACAACATAATCAAGGGGTGTAATTTCAATATGTAACATATTAGGTTTAATCCTAGGTTATTCCTGATCGTTATAATAATTCTAGGACTGTAACCTATACTTATACTTAACACTAGGGGCATCCCTAGACATACCTTAGAAATATCTCTAGGGATCTCACTAAAGTTTTCTCATCCTAGTTTCCAAAGGTTAACTAAACCTTTCCTCTAATACCAACTGTAGAGACCCAAGCTTGACATACATGGACATTACATTAATTTTGTGGAATACTTAATACATAACAAAATCAGACACCCAAGGACCGTAATAGTTTAGTGTCTTTGGAAACTTAGAACATAATCTTCTAATCATGGTGAAAGATCATCAACATCTCCCATAAAGATATTCCCCTTTTGTTTTCTTACCTAAAACCTTTCTTTATATCCCGGGGAAAAGAAAAAATACAAAGGGTGAGCTCAAATGCTCATTAAGGGTAAGCATGGAGAAAATAAAACAAACCATATACATTTGAACTTAAAAACATGAACATAAAGTTTAAACATCAAAATCTTGAGTTGTGAAATAAATCTTGGCTGTACGTGAGGCATAGATCATAAAGGAACATAAATCATGATGAAATAGCATGGGAATAAAACGTGTTATTGTGGAAAACCATTAAGCACATGATATGATTTCCATAGTAGCCAAGGCATTGCTGCCAAGACCATCATAGTGGACAAAGTCCATTACTGAACCGGGTTTACTTGCCGTCCCAGCCTTATATTACTGAATCAGATTTACTTGCCGTTCCGGCCATGTTTATCTCATGAGATATAAATATTTAACCAATGCACTGGAGGGAGATATATGTCCCACCATCTCATAATGAAATCATTCTTTCATGTTCCACAAAATAAATATAAATCATTCATCAAAACCCAATGAATAAAATGGGTTTCATATACACCATCCCATCATAACATAACCCATATAAAACAATGGATATAATTTCATCATAACAAAAATAAAACCATGTAAATAATAGGGGCATTATATATGAATAATATCTATTTTAAATAATTTCATCTTAGATGCAAAATATTTTGGATAAAACACTTGAATTGAATTCTTGAGGAAAATATCATTTCTTCTTCGAAATCATTTTCTTTTCTCAAAATGCCATGAAATTTTAAAAGATAAGAATTTCTTTGAAAATAATCAATAAATATTGGAGAGTAAGATTCATGGAAATAAGGTGTTATGAAACCATTAAAATCCATTCACGTCGTATAAGTTAAAAAAACATTCTCCTCATACTTTTACCAGAAAAGCCAAAACGTACCTCGTATGGTAAAAAAAGAAAGATTCCTTCCATACCGTGTGGTAAAAGTAAAAAAAGGGTAACAATTACATTAAACATACATGGAATAATAGTAAATTTTTTATGAAACTAGTTTTAGAGGACATGGACATGGATGATAAATATAGCTCCAGTAAATACTTACAAATAAATAATCTCGGATAAGAATGAGATTGAAATAATTATCTCTTACCTTAGGTCCAATTTCTTCTGTACATGTCCGAAACTACTATATAATGATTTATATATTTTCATTTACTTATTCAATAGTCATATTCATTTTTGTGACATCATATATGATTCACTTAGGACTTTATATTACCCATTCATTTATTAATTCCATGTTGAAGCAACGTTTTGGGTAATAATCATTTCATTTATCATATGTGTTTGGACTTTTTTTTGTTGATATTATCATGATTTAATTACTTCAATAATGTAAAACATTATCTATATATCATATATACACTCATTATATATATATATATAATATAGATAAATGAAATTAAATACACCGTTCATGGAGATGGTAGGCTGTACGTACGCATGAACGCTGTTTTCCTTTTCTTATTGACTCGAATGGAAGTAAGTAGATGAAATATATATATATATATATATATACATAAATCCATTAGAATTATTATTTCATATATCTCATTATTATTCATTATATATACTTTATAATAATTCTTGAATGGTGAAGATGGAGAATGATTCTCATCGCGTCGTGGGGACGGTAATCCGTACGTACGCACGAGCGATGATATCGTTTCCATAATTATTGAATGGAATTGGAGTGGATGATATAATATCTAAGGATTAGTATGATGTTATAATAATCATATATAGTTATTATTTCCACCATTATACCCATCCAAGTATGGTGGTGGTGGAAAAACAGATTACACCATGGCGTGGAGACGGTAAGTCGTACGTATGCAATCGCGGTGATTTTATTTTTCATAGGATGGATATAAGGTGAAATAGGGTTGTTTCATATTTATAATAAAATATAATTATATTAGTGATACTTATGTTATTACTTTATAATGAAACAACTAGAGAATAAAAAGTATAAGAAGAAAGAAACTTGAAAGAATCGGTAGAAGAGATTACCTCTTCCTCGACGTGCCTCTTTTAATCTTTATCTTAGGGCACTATAGTTGGTCTTTTGAGAAGACCAGAACCTCTATAATATAACTAGAGAGCTTGATAATAGGAATTGGTAGGGGTCATCCGATATTTAAGGCTTAAAATGGAGTGAAAATAAGTGGGAGGAGGTTCCCTTTTATAAGAGAGGAGAGGGGCACTTTTGGAAACCTCAAAAATATTAATTTATAATAAAATAAAAATCCACTTAAAAACCTCCAAAAATGACACAACTTTAAAGATGAGATGAGATAGGGTTTTAATATCATTAACCAATAAAATTTAGACATGTTTTGATTCTATTTTATACCTTATCATTTTGATTTATCCTTATTTAATATATTTAATTTTATTCATGGTAAAAATATTCTAAATTTTAAATTGTTATAAATACTTACTTATGTGTTGTGAATTTTCCATAATTAGATAATTTATGAAATTTTAGACTTTATAAATTTCAATTTTTAATTTATAAATATTTTTGTTATTTTTAAACAATTTAATAATATGTTATTTTTATAAAATTTCAATAGTGTTAATTTTGACACTCTTCATTTATTAGAATTTAAATAAAATCCACACAGATAATATGTTCGAATAAAAATATTTAATAGATTTATAACATGTAATATTTATCTATAAAATTTGTGGAGAACATTAATTAGTTCATATAATATTTATTTTAATATTTCTAAAACCATTTATTTGATATTTTTCTTAATAAAATAATTACAAAAACATTTTTGTATAATTATTTAATATACTTATTTTTTCATAAAAATTAAAATTAAAAATACTATGATAAATATAAATCTAATATATTTCTTAATAATATTTTTAGTCGAATTTATCTTATAAAACACTCAACTTTTAAAATGACATGTTTATTAAATTATAAAGGTGACAACTTTTTCATCATTTAAAATAAAATAATATAAATATCATAATCTATTTTATAAGTCTCCAATTGGTCCAGAAGTTGACCCTTGGATTCTTAGGGTATATATATACTCGACCAATATGGTTTGGTCAAGTTTCTGGTCCTTTTTATGAGTATTATTATTTTAATAAAAACTATATTATTTATTTTTCACTAAATAAATAATTTCTGCATCATTAATGTATAATCTATTAAGGTAATTATATATTTCTTAAAAATTACAAAGAAATTACCACGATGAAGAAATTTGTTTTATCTTTAATATGAGTATTTATAATCAAATTTATATTCTGTATAATCTTATATTAAAAATAATTTAATTAATAAAGTTTGAGTGAGACATATTTCACTTTCCTTTAAATAAAATAAATTAAAGGTCTTAATCTCATCCAAGTGGGTTCCAAAAGATACCATTTAGACCCAAGTATATTCTAGGATGAAATATAATCATCCAATTTTATTAATACAAAAGTTAGGGTAATTTTATAATATTATTTTTACCCTTAATTACCTAATTTACCTTTAACTGTAGTAAATAAAATTTACTGTAGTTACTATTCATAATGCATAAAAATAAAAAGTATCCAATTACCATAATTTGGACCTAATAATTCCAAATTTTGAATCCATTTTTCCAAATTCAAAAACAAAGAAGGTGTAGTATTTAATTTAAAATTAATCCCGCTGTGGAGAAAATGGGTTCTAAAAGTTAAAACATTGCAAAAGATTGAATTTTTTTACCTATGAATTCAATGTAAAATTAATTATAATGACATAAATAATATTAAATGGTAAAAATATATTCTATTTATAATTTAAAACCGTTAAATATTATAATTTAACCATATAAATTATCTTGATGAAAAAAGTTGTTTTTAATTAAAATTTAGCTTATTTTTATTATTCATCAAAATATGAAAGTAAACAGAAAAATATTAAAAAATTTCCAAAGTTAATTTTTATATAATTATTGAAATGAATAAGTTTATTTCATCAAATTTAACATATAAATGTGTCAAAAACTAGATTTAAAGTGGGTGCACCATCTAAAGGCGGCAAAACTGCATTTTTTTTTTGAAAAATACTTATTTTACCCGAAAAATTTATTTTATTCTCATACCATGTTATAGAATATGTGTAAGATTAAGGATATTGTTATAAAATTCAAAATGTGGTTAATACTATTTATAATGGCTAGTTCATAATAATTTATAACAATATATCATTATTTTGTGAAATTCAGTATTGCGTACAACATACGCTATTGAGGAAGGTCGCTCTTGTGTGAAACCCAAGCCAAGAATAGTGTTGCATATACTACAAGCTAATACAGTATTGCTTATAGCGCAAGAAAATCTTGGTGTAGAATACAACACAAGACATCAAATAAATTAAAAATAATATTTCTCATAAAATTCGGGGTGTTACAATATGAATATGTATTCTTATACATGATATAACTTGTAATCATAGGTATAGTGGTACATGTGTTTGATGGATATCATACTAGATCCATTCATAGATTGAGTGACATTGATGCTTTTCTAGCAATTTATATTTATTTATATTTAAAAATCTAGAAATTCATAATTGATTTCAACTTTATAAAGGCCCATGGGGCCACACTTTATGGTTAAATGAATGAGAATTAAATTATATGAAACTCAAAGAGATAATATTATCTAAAGGTGATTTAATGTTTTTCCAAAATAAGTTTTGTATGGATAGTCACAAATTATTTCATATGATGTGATAGTCACAAATTATATACATATAATGTGTTTAGGATAATATCGTAATATACTATTGAACCCACTTGGTGTTGAGTTTTATTTTATGTTAATAAGCATAAATTTAAGTATGACACATTATATGATAAGGAAAGTAAAGTAAACAATCATGTTAATGATAAGATGGAATAAATTACCCAAGTAACGTGTCAATATATTTTGAGTTTTTAACATTATATGATGATTGAATAATCACATTATATCTTCTAAATGAGTTATTTTCATTACTCATATGACAAAGAAAGTGAGATTATTCTATTGGAGATAATATTGGTGATCTATTCACATGAAAAATATGTTTGGATGAGTTGATAATTTTTTTCATTGAGTCTACTTATCTAACAAATATTATAAATGATGGTGGGTGAGGAATTTTCAGCTTAAAGGTTCATGAGAACAATCGATTTAAGTAGATTTGATGAAGTTTAAGTGCTAAGTACTGTTACACAGAGTATATTGATTGCTAAATATTTTATCTCTATAAAAAAGGAAAGTTAGTTGTGACACTCTATCCTAAGTATTTTCATATGGAAGTGACTATTGTTACATGAATAATATAATTTTATGATGTTTAAGGAGTATCTTTTATTGGTTGAGGGAGTGGAAGGTCCATTGAAATACTCCAAAGAGTATTTATATACTACATAAGATTTGGAATTAATCTAGTGATGATTGAAAATTATTTAAAGTTTTTTAAAATTAATTTTAATTGTTTGAGATGTGTTAAAGATGTTTGGAGAAGGCTGGAGAACTTAGAAGTTACAGGTTATTGAAAATTTATAAAATTACTCGATACATAAGAGTTATTCAGAGTTTTTAGTTATTGGAAATTTAGAGAATCATTGATACATATATGTTACTGTGAAAGATGTGTGTAGAGACCATTTTTTCACCTTGTAAGACTTTGAAATATTTCTACATATATTTCCAGAGCTAGGAGCTAAGACAGTGTTCTATTCCATGGCCTGGTGTGATCAGAATAAATTATATAAAAATATTAAGTGTTTTTATACTATGCACATGTCAAAAAAAAGATATATCTTTAAAGGAAGATCAGATTAGAATTCCGAGTCCACAGTTGAGTTCATAATGTTATGTTTACCCTAGGTGGTGTATAACCTTTGTAAGAATGGGACTTTTGTGAGAAAATTCACCGAGGAAAAAAATCACAAATAAAATAATTAAATTTAATTATTTTATCCCGAACTCCGAATCCAATAAATTAAAAATATGGATTCAGATTGGAAATATGAGACCACTATTGAGTTCATAATGTTGTGTTTTTCCTAGGTGCAACATAAAATGAGAGGGCATAGAGGATTCAGATTCTGTGCTGAGCAGGATCCCTATAAATAGATGTTTAAGGTGACAGATTAGGGTTAGCTCCTAATTCATCTCTCTCTCTACAAACCTCTCCCTCTCTCTCTCTTTATGTTTTTCTTCATCATTCTTCCTCAAATCGAGGAGAAATATTTACTGAAACCTCAACAAATCAAGACGGGAGCGTGATGATCGCATTGACAATGATAAAAAAACGAATCAAGGTAGAATTTTCTCTACTTTTGAATTCTAATTCAAGTTTTTAATTAAATATACTTCATTTCCCATTTGTTTCTTTATTTTGATTATTATCCTTAATGGATGCCCTAACACAACCATAAATCCTTGCTGAAAATCACTTTTGTCCATCGTATTCTTCACTCGTTCTTCTCCTATTCTTTGACCGTTCTTTGGGTTTATCAATGTTAAATATTGGACACATAAATTTTTATATGGTTTGTGGAATAAATTCCATGTAGCGGAAGAGATCATCCCAAGCTTTCCAGAACCAGGTCTGGAATAATTTTTAGACGTCCGGTGTGGTCGCAGTGGACATCAGAAGGGACCTTTGGAGTAGAACCACTGAAAGCGGAGGACCGCAGGAGCCGGTCGCTGGTGTAGTTGGGCGTGTGGCAGCGACTGGGCTAGCGAAGAGGCGACAGGACGTTGTTGGGATGAGGTCGACCAGTGAGCAGTGTGGCTAGGGGTGTCCAATGGGGTAGGCATGACACAACATGGGTGCGGGGCAGAGCCAGAGTACATCAGAGTGGTGGATGGGTATATGACGTTAGAAGAACCATGTCACAGTCAGGTGGAGGACTCGAGGGATGACAACGACCACCGCCACATTGGTTTTGCATTGAAGAGGGGACCGGGGGGAGGACCGGCGGGTTAGTTTCGGCTGGCTGGCCGTGGGCCACACAGGTGGGTTGGGCCATGCAGGTAGACTAGCCCATGGTAGAATGGGCCAGAAGAGCAGTTGGGAGGTGGGTCGGTGATCCATATTGGGACGGTTGGGGTGGGCTAATCCAGGAGGAGAGGGTCCGGCTAGTTTGGGCTGGATTGGCCCAGTTTTGTCCGAAACCCTTTAAATTCCCTTTTATCTTGCACTTGGCATCCGTTTGATGTTATGTCTGTAGCCACAGGACCCTCTCATTGATTCAGACCTTTTGGATGGGTTTGGACTTTTAAGACATGGTTTTGTTGCTCAGTTTCATGAAACTCATAAGTTTAATAATGAAAAATATTTATTATTATTCGGGTTTGTTACATCAGACCTATCTTACAAAAAGGATGTCCGTTTGACGCACTATCAGTGGAAGTGTGACCCTAGATTTGAGGTGATATTTACAAGATGTCCTTTTGGTGTTTAAACTAAAGTCGAGGTGTGGGCCCTATGATGGTTGGTTCGCATGTGTTGCGGTGAAATACTGAATTTTCACCGGGTATCCATTTTGGATGAATGAGTAGACCATATTGTGTATTTTCCATAAATATCGCAATGAAGAGATCTATATAATTGTTTCAGGATTGATGCATGGGCCCCACATAATGTTTTTTGACCGCAATGCAGAAACTTACGACTTTTCCATAAGATGTCCATTTTGGGAAAATAATTAGTCAATATTGCATGTTTTTCCACAAGGATCATAATTGTGTGATCCGTTTGGATGTGCAAAGCCTTATTATCGATCTCATTAAATGTGGAAACATAAAAGGAATATCATTGGAAGATCCTTTTGACGTGTTTGAGGAGAACCCACAACTTGGGTCAACCTTGACTCTTGTGAGAGTGGAGAATATGTAAGAAGAGATGCGTTAAAATGTTCTTGAACTGTTTAAGGAGGTGTAAAAATGTAATTATGATTTTGGCCCTCTGGATCAATGACAACCATCATGCGTTCTTTAGCCTTTTGACTAGGTGTGTCAAGTACTCTGGGAGTAAGAAAAAACAAACAGGGGTACTTGTTCTTAATTTAGTACCCGAGAATGGCTAGGTACATGGCCAAATGATGAGGTGGGGACACATGAAGTGTGGGACCCACATGCGCTATGTACTACTTTTTGAATCTTCTATCTCTCGTATCTCTTTATTTTGTACTTGGATTTGGGCATGCGTGTAGCCTATCCTGAGTGTTTTTCCATGTAGAATGTGATGGTGCCCTCCATAGCGGCTTAAGAGTTACGATGTGAGATGTTTTGGGTGTGACACCTATCTAGGGCAGTACTTGATGAATGTAGAAGTGTTCTTCTGAGAGTTACCGTATAGCAGGAATGGCTAGTGTTCTTTGATGATTTTTTAAGAGGTACCATCCAGCTGGGCTGGGCAGTGGTTCCCTGATGACAGAGATGGGTATACCTCTAGCTGGTCTAGGTAGTGGGTCACCGATGACATATTCGAGAATACCTTTAGCTGGGATGGGCAGTGGGTACCCAATGATAGATCTGGGCATACCTCCAACTTGGTTGGGAAGTTGGTCCCCATAAACTTGAGACATGACCTCTTGACTATGTTGATGAGTGACATGTTATGGTTTGATGTAGATCTTGGACTCACTAGAAATAGGGATATTTTTCCACCAAGACGCATCCTTGTGATGCGACCTAAAACTGTGCGGGTGAGATAGACCCTTTGGCTTATAGTTCAGGGAAGACATGTGGGATGTTGGGCCTCGACAGTGGTTACTTTACTCTCTTTTCCTTGGATGAGTTGTGAGATAGAGATACCCTTACTCTCTCATTTAGGTTTTTTTGGATATATATATATATATATGTCATATTTTCAGTACCCACTACCGGGGATTTGGTTACTCTCCTTCCAAGAGAGGCGAAGACGCGTGGGGTATGCCACATTCTTTCCTTGTCTAACTTCTTGTGGTTGGATGAGTATACTATCCTAATATAGGTATAGAATACTTTATGAGAAGTTCATCTTCTAACCATTTCTATCTCCTTGTGTTTGGATGATATTACTTCACTATCTCATTGGGTTGAGCTGCACTACTTTTTCTGTACCTTGTTCTATCTACTTATCCCCTCTTTAGTACATCTTTTGATGCTCGCATGAGCATTCAAGGAATCCTACTGAGTATTTTTATGCTCACCCCTTCTTGGGATTTTCCTGCACTTCATGTTCCCTTGTAGGCGACAGACAGGTTGATCGCGACTTCGGAGGAGCTAGGGATACAGAGTGCTTGGACCGTGTGTGGTGGTCATGACTTAGGATTCAGGAGTGGGGCTATCCAAACTATTTTATTTTTCCATCTATTTCTAGTTTGAGGAACTTTTCTTGTTGTGTATGTATTTTACCCATTTACTTTTCAATTTAGTTTCTGTACTTTCACTATTTAGAGTTCAATGCATACTTGTGGTTTGTTTATAATAGTATTGTACTTTGTTTTCCTTTTTCTCTTCACTTTTGCATTGATTTTGTTGTGTTCATTTGTATAGGTACTTAGATAAAGGCCTCCATGAGTTTTTTATGCCTTCGATGCTTGTTTCCAGCCCCAAGTCTATGGAGGTGTACTTGGGGTATTTGGGGGTGGAGCCCTGACATGGGTCGTGTCATGAAAAAGTGGTATTAGAGGTGGTTCAACCCTTGGGACTTTGTTCAGAATTTTCCCTAAAAAAGTCCTAGTTGGGTTTATGGAAACAATATCAAAGTGTCTCAAGATTGTATCTCAGGATAGGGAGTCCAGTGATGGTATGGGTGGATGATGTATCCATTTACAAGGACCCTTATTACCGACTTGTCAACTCAGAACCCTGAGACACTTGTTGCAGGGAACAATGGTACATGAATCATATTGCATTGAGTCTTTTTCTGTACTTATTGATTCAGATACCCATATTTTTTGATATATATATATATATATTATAACTTGATCACGGTTCTCCTTGATAACATTCAATATTTCACCACGATGACAGCCATCCAGGATACCAGGTCTGGTTCGTGATGACGAACCTATGAGAGATGAGGCCTCAGTTCAGGACCCACCATGCTATCCCCTTTCTCCAGGTGGGTAGGTAGAAACACATCCACTTGTTGAGTAGCATCCATACCCAACAGAGTGGGTTGAAGATGTGTGGAGGCTGAGTGGAAATTATGAATTCTGGTGACAAAGACTATTGATGTTCCATGGTGAACAAGTTCCACAGACCAAAAATGTTTGGTTAGGGTTAGTGGTCCGCCTCTTCGGGCTTGTACGAACACGGACAAATAAAATGGTGGATTTGGAAGCCAAACCTTTCCATAGAGTAGTTTGGAATTCGTGAAGTTTGGTTACACAGTTACATGATGAGTATGAAATCTCATGGGATGACTTGCAATAACTATTTTGTAAGGAGCATTACCCCTCCTTCTTGTGCTCCATTTAGATTCAAGAAATTATTTATATTCAGTAGGGATAGATGATGTTGATTGTGTATGCGACTAGGTTCACAGAACTTTCATGATAGTATATGGACATGATCCATAATGGATACTTTCAAGAACAAAAGTTTAAGAAGGGTCTCCGTAGGGAGATCCATGCTAGTGAAGTGAACTTGTGTATCCCTACCTATGCCGGGGGATAGAGCATGCACTATTTATAGAGAAATTTCTGTCATAGGGACACCATAAAACCGGTTGTGGAAGTGAGTGAAACAGAGTTGAGACATCTTCCGCAACTAGAAGACGTCAGTCAAAAAGATCTCGATGCAGGAGGTATCCCCATAATCGGGCTCAGGCACAAAGTCATTTGGTGACAAGGTAGTGTAGAGTGTGGGAATGGCCTGGGGAGGGCCGATGCTATGCTTGTGATGGGAGAGATCACATGGCATGAGACTGCCCGAATAGACATGCTGAGAATACCAATAAGGTAGTAGGTGGACCATCACAATAGAGATGACGTTGTGATTAGGGTGGTCCCTAGGGATATGGTGCTAAAAAAAGGATATATATAAGATGGAGGTGAGTAACAACATTATGAGGTCTTCCCAACACTCCCATGCAACCCTTGTCAAGCTCATGAAGTTAGAAGATGCGTCCAAAAACAATCACAATCTTTGGATGTCTATGATCCTGCAGAACAGAAGATGATAATAGGTACACCCTGTGTCTTTTAAAATTTTTACAATAGAACTTGTTAGGCACTGTGTGAAGTACTTTTTTCCCTGGTCATTGTTTGAGGTTTTACTGTGGTTATGTGTGGAATCAGTGTAACCCTGTTTGGTGTTGTTTGACATAGCTATGAATGCATGAGGAAGAGGGGTCCTTCCCCCCACAGAGAAATGTTTTTTTGATACATGAAAAACTACGAGGGAGATTCAGTGCTGCCCAGAGAGGATAATATAGAGGTGTAGTGGATGAGTCCCTATAAATTTTATATTCTGGGCAGAGTTGTGAAGTGGAGTGTTAGATCGAGTCCTGGATTTTCCAGTGGATTTTTACTGCTTGTCCTCATTTTTATTATGATTCCACTAGTGGGATTTATAGAGTTCCTGTTATTGGGATTACTCTCCTTCCAAGAGGGGAAAATACGCATGGGTTATGCTACATGCTTTTCGCGTCTATCCTCTTATGGTTGTATGAGTATACTTACCTTCCCTGTTCGTTAGTACCTTGTGTGATCAACATCAAGTCTTGATACTAAAGTTATCAAGTATAAGTTGAGGTGATAGAGACCCCATGAACAGAATGTCATGGCTCACTACCTAGTGCTGGTAGTCATGGTCTTCTCTCTGAGAATGTGGAGACACTGTGTTTTGGGAGAACGCTTTGTGGTTTGCACAGACCACCAAAGTCTCAGGTACGTCTTCACCCAAACATATTTGAACCTGAGATGGAGACAATGGTTAAAATTCCTACATGAATATGACTTCGTGATTGTCTATACTTTGATTAAGGGTGATGTTGTATCATATTCCCTTAGGAATAATTCCTAGGATCGCATAGTGAGGGAAGTTTCAGAGCAGTTAGCTTCCCTAAAACTGACCCTAGTGAAGTAGGAGGGTACAATTTTCTTCATTTGATGGTGTTAACTCCTTTGATTCTTGAGTTGTAAGAGAGTCTCATTTGTGAGGCATCAGCTATGAAACATTTCATGACCATATATCCTTGGTCATTTCACCATATGGATATTTTGAAGGAGGAAATCATGTTACCCAATTCCAAGGAAAAACAATGTTCCCAGTCGTGATGTGGGATGTAGAGGTTCGACTCAGGAAGTAAACTATCCCTAGAGTTTCTTAAGACTATTCAAGATCATGAAAATAGATGGCGAGGTTACCTACCACCTTGTACTAACCCCAATAGCTAGAGTGAGCACAAGACATCTCCAATGTGTCATGACTGAGGAGGTGCATTAATATTCCAATGCACGTCATCAGTATGATCAGACCTTATGGGGACAAACCATACCTTTTTTTTCATGTGTTGTGCCAGCATGGTATCGTCTTGGAGTCTCCCTGGGGTAGGAGATCCAGGTTTGGTCTCAGTAATCATGATTTTTTCCCTAGTTTTTTCTTTTTAAGGACAAAAATCTTGAAGGAAGGAATGATGTGGAGACCCAGTTTTTACCTTGTAAGACTTTGAAATATTTCTATAGATATTTCCATAGTTAGGCGCAGTGAGTATGTGAAATTATGAGGCCCGGTGTTACTAGAATAAATTATTTTAAAATATTAAGTGTTTTTATACTATTCACGTGTTAGAAATGGGATTTCTCTTAAATGGTAGCTTGGATCAGAAATATTGGGCCACAATTGAGTCCGAAACATGACTTTTACTATAGAAGGGATATAACCTTTGTCAGTGTAAGACTTCTGTGAGAAAATTCACCTAGGGTCAAAATCATAAATAAAATAATTAAATTTAATTATTTTATCTCTAATGATGAATCTAATAATTTTAAAATGGGGGCTCATATTGAAAATCTGAGACCACCGTTTAGTTTAGAATGGGGTGTTTTTCCTAGGTGTGACATAAAATGAGAGGGCGCGGCAGATTCATATTCAAAGCTGAGAGGGATCCCTATAAATAAAGGTTTAAGGTGGAAAATTAGGGTTACATCCTAATTCATCTCTATCTATAAAAACATCTCTCTCTATCTAATCTATTCTTCATATTTCTTCTTTGAATTTAGGAACAATATTCCTTGAATCATTGAAAAATAAATGTGAGATCATGACGATTTCATCGACAACGATAAATGGACAGATTAAGGTTGGATTTTCTCTACTTTTGAGTTCCAAGTCATGTTTTTAATTGAATATCCTTAGTTTCCCATTTGTTTTTTCATTTTTATTATTGTTGTTGATGGTTGCACTAACACAACCATAAATCATCGTTGAAAATCACTTTTGTTTGTTGTGTTCTTCTCCCGTTCTTCTGGTTTATCGAAATTAAATTTTAGACCCATAAATTCTTTAATGGATCGAGGAATGAAGGCCATGGAGTTGAAGATATTTTCCTAAGATTTTCAGAATTGGGTTTGAAATAATTTTTGGACATCTGGTGTAGTCTTAGTGGCCCTAAGAAGAGGTCACCAGAGTAGAACCGATGGTGGTTGACCAAGGCGGTGGTAGGCCGCGGGAGCCAACTGCTGGTACAACTGGGCATATAGTGGCAACTGTGATGGTGAAGAGGCGGCATGATGTGGCTGGGATGTGGTGGACCGATGAGTAGTGTGGCCTGGGGAATCGAGCAGGGTCATCATGATGAACTGGGGGTGCGAGGTGGAGCTGGAGCATGTCAGAGTGGTGACTGGGCATGCAATGTCAGCGGAACCGTATCGCGGTTAGGAAGAAGACCCAAGGGTTAGCAGTGACCCACATCCTGGGTGTCGTGAGTTGACAAGGGGAATGGGGGGAGGACTATCCAGATTGTGTCAGAAGGTGGGCTAGGCCATGGAAGAACTGGTCGGAACTACAATTGGTCCACGATCTGACGATCCAGATTGGGCCAACCAGGGCAAGCTGACTCGAGAAGAGAGGGTCCATCCAATTTGGGCCGGTTTGACCTAGTATGGTCCGGAACACTTCAAACACCCTTTCTCTTGCACTAAGAATCCTTTTAACATGCATATTACATCCATAAGACCCTCTTATCCAGCTGAAACTTTTCAAACCAGTTTGGGAATTTTAAGACTTGGTTTCATTGCTTGGTTGCACGAAACACCTAAGTTTAATAATAATAAAATATTTATTATTATTTGGGGTTCTTAAATTAGAACTATCTTACAAACGAGATGTCCTTTTGATGCGGTGTCAGTAGTTTCATGAACCTGGAGTTGAGGAAAACTTTATAAGATGTCTTTTTGGTGTTTAAACTAAAGTTGAGTTGGGGGCCCTATGAGGGTCGGTTCACACATTTTGCGGTGAAATGAATATTTTTCATCAGGTATGTATTTTGGATGAATGAGTAGTACATCTCATGTGTTTTTTCATGAGGATAGAAATGGAGCAATCTATATAATTGTTTTAGGATCAAGGTATGGGCCCCATGTGATGTCTTTTGAATGCAATGTGTCAACTTATAGATTTTATATCACATGTCTGTTTGGGGAAAATAAATTGTCAATCTTGCATTTTTTTCAAGGATCATAATGGAGTGATCTGTTTGGACATGAAAATCCTTATTAACTATCTTATTAAATGTATAAACAAGAAAGTAATATTGGTGGAAGATCCTTTTGATTTGTTTTAAAGAGATCCCAAGGCTTGGGTCAACCTCAACTCTTGTGAGAGTAGATAATATGTATGAAGAGATGCGGCCAAATGTTATTGAGCCACTTGAGGAGGTGTGCCAGTGTAATTATGCTTTTGGACCTCAGGTTCAACAGGGAGCATCTTGTGCTCATTGACCTTTTAACTAGGTTTGTCAAGTACTCTGGGAGTAAGCTAGAACACCTAGTGGTACTTGTTTTTTGTTTAGTACCCAAGAATGGATAGGTACACGACCATGAGAAGAGGTAGGGACACACGATTTGTGGGCCCCATACACGTCGTGTACCACTTTTATAATCTTCTATCTCTCACATCTATTTCTTTTAGACTCAGATTTTGGCATGCATGTAGCCAATCCTGAGTGTTTTTCCGCATTGAACACGATGATACCCTAAGAAGTGGCTTATGAGTTACGATGCAAGATGTTCGGGGTGTGAAACCCATATGGGGTAGAACCCGATGACTGAAGTAGTGTTCTTACAAGAGATAACATCAAGAAGGGATGGACAGTGCACGTCAATGCTTTTATAAGAGGTACCATCTAGCAGGGATGACCAGAGTAGTTCTAGGAATACCTCCAGCTGGGCTGGGCAGTGGGTCCCTGATGACAGACCTGGGCATATCTCTAGCTAGGCTGGGTAGTGGGTCCCCGATGATAGATCCAGACACACCTTCAGCTAGGATAGGTAGTGGGTCCCTGATGATAGATCCTGGTATACCTCCTACTGGGTTGGGTAGTGGATCCTCGTCGACTTGAGACATGACCTCTTGACTACGAAGATTAGTGATGTGCTATGGTTTGATGTAGCTTTTGGACTCACGAGAAAGTGGGAGGATTTTCCCACCATGATGCTTCCTTATGACACGACCTAAAACTGTGAGGGCGAGAAAAACTCACCCAAAGCAGATAGTATCAAGTTGTGGTGATTGCGCCCCTTTGACTTACAATTCAGGGAAGATGTGTGGGATGTTGTGTATTGATGATGGTTACTTCAGGAGTTATTGGAAACTATCTTTTCCTTGGATGAGTTGTGGGATATAGACCTCCTTACTCCCTCATTTGGGTTTCTTTGGTTGATCACATACACACTAATATATATATATATATATATATATATATATATATATATATATATATATATCCTATTTTTAGTACCCACTTATGGTGTTTTGGTTACTCTCATTCTAGGAGAGGTGGAGACACATTAGGTATGCCACATGCTTTCCATATCTATCTTATTATGGTTAGATGAGTCTACTCTCCTAATATAGCTAGTAATGACTTGACATGAAGTTCATCTTCTCAACATTTCTATCTCCTTGTGTTTAGATGAGCTTACTTCAATATCTCATTGGGTTGAGCTGCAATCCTTTTTATGTACCTTGTTCTATATACTTATCCCCTCTTCAGTACATATTTTTATGCTCCCTTGAGCCTTTAGGGAATCCTACTGAGTATTTTTATACTCACCTCTTCTTGGGTTTTTCCCGCACTTGGTGTTCCCTTTTAGGTGACAGACTGGTTGATCACGACTTCAGAGGATATAGGGATACATAGTGTTTGGACCATGAGCAATGGCTGTGACTTGGGATTTAGGAGTGAGGCCCTCCCAAATATTTTACTTTTCCACATGTTTTAGGGTTTTGGAACTTTTCTTATTGGGAATTTATTTTTACCCTTTACCTTTCAGTCTACTTTCTGTACTTGTACTATTTAGAGGTCAATGCATACTTGTGGTTTGTTTATTGCTGTCTTGTATTGTTTTCTTTTTCTATTCACTTTTAAATTGATTTGGTTGTGTGCGTGTGTAAAAGTACTTAGGAAAAGACCTCCCAGAGTTTTTTATACCTTTGTAGATTTTATCTATCCCATGGCTAATAGAGGCGATCTTGGGGTCGTTGTGGGTCGAGCCCCGACATGGGTCAGGTCGTGACAATATGTAAGAGAATTTTTGTAATTCTAATTTCTAAAACACATCAAAGGACTGAAAAAGTAAGGGTTATCCATTTCATTCATAAAGGTACTCGGTATACAAGGGTTTATTTGATTGATAATTTGAAAAATTATTGAGCTACCCTCTGATATATAATGGTTTATCTGATTCCCTAAATAAATATAAGGTTCACTTTGAAGAACATATAAGAGTTTCCCAAAGAATATGTAAGATTTATTTTCTCATATATAAGAGTTATGAGTTACAAATTGATAATTTGGAAAAGTCTTGAGTTGCACTAAGATATATAAGGGTACACAACTCTAGTTACATAAGAGTCACTAGAAAGATACATAAATGTTTTTAAAATTATAATTTTTTTGAGAATTATTCAGTAGTAGTATTTAAATGTGATGATACCATGCTATTTTTTAGTGATTCAAATATCTTGATGATGATGGTAACTAATCATGATTCAATCAAAGATAAATATTCAATAGGAATAAAGTGATTATGCTATGAGAATATCCTTCACATATCAAATGTGTTATTTCATTTTCATGTATACATTGTAAGGATAATATAGGTTTTTGGGAAATGAAGCCATACTAATTTTGAATATCATAAAAAGATAAAATATATAGACTTATGGAGATATCTTATACGATCATTATTAATGAGTTTTAAAGATCTAGAATGATGGGGAACATGAGGATGAGATTAGAGTAATCTTCCCATATTCAAATATGGAAACAATTTTAAAACTATTATATATATATATATATGTAATTAGAATAATAAGAGAATGAAAAATAGAAGAGAGAGAAAGTGGGAATAAACTAATACTATATTCTATAAAAGATATTGAATATAGAAGAAAGAGAAATATAGATCCCAACACTATCATTTTGAGATTAGAATCTATCATTGAAAAAAGTAAGGTGAGATAGAAACTAATATTGTGATTATCTTAAAGACCCTATGTGTAAAAAAAGTGATAGAGATATAATTCTGTCATGATAGTACATCTTTATAAATTTAATAAGAATGAAGAGAAAGAGAGATACTTTCCTACATATCATTTTTGGATTATCTTATAGTCTATAGGAAAATATAGTGGCAAGACAGCCTATGGTATCTTAATATCGTTAGGTCTAAATAATATTCTAAGATAGACATTTTAGATTTTTGTTTTGAAGGAAACCTTGTTGATTTATATATATTTTAGAAGGGTTCTTGATTCACACTGTTCAGAGGGACTTAAGGGAACACTGCTAATCATACTTCAAATTGGTGTAAAAAGAATATTATATTTTATAGAGGAAGGCATAGATGGTTCTAGAATGTAAAATATAAAGTTTGTGCTTACATTGTTCTTGATTGGTGTTGAGATAATAGATTCATGTATATACACTTTCTCTATCTTTATCATGATAATAAAAGAGAATCTTTCTGTGTGTGTGATAATAACCACCATACACTTGGGATGTAGTCATCCATCTTAGAGGTGAACCTCATGAGAAAACTCTTGTGCAATTTTTTCTTTTACTCCCATACTTATAGTACATGAATAAAAATAAAAGTTGAGTAAAGAGTGATAGATCAATTCACTAAATAGGTGTAGTGGTAAGAGAGAGGAATACATTTAAATAAGTACAAATCATACCACACCAATTCACCCACTTCTAAGTGTGGTGTACTAGTACTATTGGAATAATAATTGGTATCAGAGATACTATTACAAATTTGATTGTATTATCTATAATTAAATATTTTAAGTATTTTATTTTTTTTCCAAAATAACCATGAAGTGAAATATTAGAGAAGATATATCTATTACTAATTAGAAATAAACCTCTTCCATGTCTCTAGAGAATAAGAATAATAATTAGATGAAGAAATTAAAGAACACATATCTTTTATGAAAAGAGGAAGAGAAATATGTTTCCAAATTTTGTAATCATAGCAGGGACATATAATTCATGGAATGAGAAAAATTTATGGTTATATTAACAAGAAAGGAGATAATGAAAAATTTCACTTTATATGATTCAAATATTCTAAATGGATATGAGGTAATTTAAATTTCAGGTCAAAATTTTCCTCAATAAGAACCAAATACAAGGGGATAAGACCAAAAATTTAATTAATTTTGTGATAAATCATATAATGATTCATTCTTTTATTTGATGAAAACCTCAGAGAAATTTACCTAATATTTTTCACTTTTATTTATGAATCTTTTAGAAATTTATAGTAGGAGATCAACCAATTTTTAAAAGGCATGAAAATAATGGCGTAAGCACTAAATCAAAGGAAATTGGTATGTATCAAACTAACTAGATAAGTTTATTCTAAAACTAGTTCAAATTTAATTATTGTAGATCTGTACTCCAACACTAATAAGGATTTGAGAAATTAAATCTAGGAAAGAGAAGAATTTTTGAAATGGATATAATATAATCACCCCACAGTGGAAGAGAATTATAGGGATATAATTAATATCAAGAATGATCATTTGAAGATTAAAGATTAGAAGATAATGAATCTTGATCAGCTAGTGAAATAGAAAACAAAAATGCGTGAAAATCAAGTTGATATTATTAGAAAGGATTATGAAGATATATTGAAGCTAACAAAGGATGAGAAAAATATCCTTAATACCAAGTGTCTTGAATTGGAATTTCAAATTGAAAATCTTGAAGTGAGAAAATTTGAGTCTTCATAACAATATGAGAGAATATCTGTTACCATAAATACTTCCAAGGGGTATCTTTATGTTAAAAATATATTTCTTATGGTAGGAAGGTCTTGAGAATATATACTAATCAATATATTTCAAGATCTAAATTAAAGGTTACCCTTGATATATAAATCCACATTTTTAATAATTCTATTTTCTTTAAAAGTGTAAAGAAATTATCTTTAGTATCCCAGAGTTAGTGTCTAATTTATTAAATTGGAACTAGATACAAGTGATCACATACCAAAGGACCAAATAGTTTATCACTATTGGAAAACTAGAAACATACTTTATATTCAAATTAAATTTTAAAACATAAAATACAACATATAATTTTCTTTGATAAAATCATTATTCCCTTTAGAATATCCCTATATATGAATCATAATACATTTCATAGATTTATATGTAAAGGAAACATAATAAAGGGGTGAACTCAAATGCTTAGTATGGGTATGCATATATCAAAATATATCATGAATACATAACAAATAATCAATATGAAAAGGTAAATAATTGAAACACCTTAAATTTAATAAATAAATTGAAAATGAATAATACTATGGTTGGAATAAATAATGATCAATATAATACTATATAAATAGTCACATAATATTTAAAATTACTTACAGATATTATAACTAATTGAATAATCACATGCACATTAATAAATAATAACATAATGAGGAAATTCATAATTCTAGACATCATTACTATATCATCAAGGCCTTATGACAGACATCTTACATAAATGGAAAATAAATCAACCAAATATCCAATCTAGTTTGTCTCATGAGAACTAATGTTTCATCTATGGGATATAAGAGGCTACACCCATCACTTACTAAGTCCAATACATTACCCATATGAAAGGGGAGAAATATAATCACGTAAAAATTATTATTAAAAAACTGTCATATGAAATGATAATAGTTTACCCAATCAATAAACATAATCTTAAACCATCTGGAGTAATATGAAGAATAGTATCAAAATAGTATATCCCAAGTAAAACTGATTGTAAACCATATAGATAAATAATAAGGATGGTATAACTATAAAACATTATTAATATAGAATAAGTAAAATGTGTATTATTGTCAATAATGGATAAAAATAACATAAAAATTCCATTAAAACGTTTTTGAGGAAAATATACTTTTCAATTTGAAAATAACTTCCAAAAACTAAAAAATTTCAGAATATTAAGGGGATTTTTCTTTAAAAAAATAGCACTATAAAATTTTAATGTAATATTCAACACAATGAGTGTTCATGATGGTGGGTAATTTTGTATATGTTGTATAATTTAATTTTTTTTATTTCATGAAGTTGTAAAAAGGTTAAAAAGAAACTCCTTCATAAAATAAAGAAAAGATTCCATTCAAAACATTTTGTAAAAAGTAAAACATGGGGAACTTTACATTAATAAATAATTTGGAGAATCTGAAAACCATTTGTGAAAATATTTTTTAGAAAACCTGGTAATGGAAGAAAAAGCATTTTTAACCGAAGATAGAAAAAATTTAGCTTTTCTTAAAAACATTTTTTCTATTAATTTAAGTACAAGAGAGAGAAAATAGTAATATTACTTTAAAATTTCATGGATAACTATAGGATTAGAAAAATATAATTGGATTATTATATAAATATAAAATATTTCCCATTATATAGACTTAAACATAAACAATCCAGAATAATGTTGAGATTGTGAAATAAACCCTCACCGCTTTGATAACTTTTAAATCATATCCACCATGAATTAAATAACTTTAAATAAAATTTTAAATAAAATTAATATAAATTTATTCATGATATAAAATATAAAATGGATATTATATGCACCACACAAAATAAATAAGTGGTGAATATGACATATGTATCACGAAAGTAAAAGTGAGACGAGAAACCCTTACCTTATGTCCAATTTTCTTTATATGTGTTCAAAACTACTGTATAATAAATATAGATTTATTATATATATACATATTATATAACCATAATCATATATATGGTACCATATATGGTTTACTTATGAATTTTTATCTTCCATTAACAATTCTTTATTTTGGTCACTATTCCGGGTGATTTCTGCTTTGTTTTTCATGTATGTTTTAGTTTGGTAGTTTTGGTCCTTATAATTTGATAATGGTTACATCATATAAAAAAAATTTAAACATGATTTAAATGGAACATATATATTCATTATTTAAGTCTTTATAATATTCCATAAAAGTTAAATATATAAAAATGAGTTACACCGTTCATGGAGACGGTATGCCGTATGTACGCATGAACACTATTTTCATTTTTAATAGATGGAAATAAAATAAATAAACAATATTGAACCTTTATATAATCATTATTATATCATATATTTCATATATATTAATTAAATCTATCCTTATTACCATAATTTTTAATATAAAATTAAAAGCGTATCACATTGCTATGTGGAGGTGGTAGTCCACACGTTTGTATGAGTGGTATTATCATTTTACAAATAATTTGAAGGTAAGAAGGTATATTAGATATTATAATTAAATTAGTGTAATTATTTCATAAGTATAATATATATACATTAAATACATCATTATATCCAGCTGTGAGAGGTGGTGATGGAAAACGAATTACATCGGTTCACGAGGCAGTAGTCTGCCATACTCATGATCACCAATTTCATTTCCCATTTAATGGAATAGAAGATGGATATTGTTAATTAAATTAACATAATAACATCTAATTATATGGGGTACACTGGTATTATTATTATACTCAGGGTTTTTTGTATCTAAATCTATCAAAGATATTGAATTTATTTAAAAGGATATGTATATCATAAATTTTTGGGGTGTTACATTCTTCCCTGCTATAAAAAATTTCATCCTATAAATTTCCATAATGTAACCTTGTTAAATGATTTTGGTTGTTTTACTTCATAACTTCATCATTATCCCATGTGATATCTTCTTTTTTAAGATTTCTCTGAAGTACTCTTACTAGCCGAGTCGTCTGATTCCTCAACACTTGTTCTCTAGTCTCTAGAATCTAGATAGTTTTTTCAATGTAGTATATATGAGGTTCCAATTATATTTCTTCATAAGTGAGCACATGCATTGGTTTTGACATTTTCTTAATTAAAAATGATATGTGGAACATGTCATGTACTTTAGAGATAATTGTTAGCACTTATAAACGGTAATCCAAAACTCCATTTATTTATTGGATTTTCAGAGGTTCAATGTACCTAGGGTTCAATTTCTCTTTCTTACTAAACCTTATAAAACCATTCCATGGAGATACTTTCAAGAAAATGTAATCTACTAAATGAAATTACAATTATTTATTTTTATTATCAGTATAGATATTTTTTCAACTTTGAGATGTTTTGATATGGGTTTGAATAGTCTTCACCTTTTTTGTTGTCTCATCTACATGTTCTAGGCCAACAAGATTCCTTTTACCAACTTCATCTTAATAGGTTGGAGTATGACATTTCTTTCCATATAATGATTTAAAAAATTCCATATTAATACTTGAATAAAAGATATTTTTATAAGATAACTGCAAAAAGGTAAATACTAATCCCACATAACTTGAAATTCAAGAGAGAATAACCTAAACATGTCTTTTAATATTTGAATAATCTTTTTAGACTTTCCATTTTTTTACGGGTGATAAGAAATTCTAAAACAAAGCTTGGTATCAAGGTAATTCTGAACAATATTCTATAATTTTTATATAAATTTTTAATATAGATCATCCACAATTTATATAGGTTCACCATGATGCCTTAAAAATTCATTATTATAGATATATGAAATATGATCAAGTGATAAATCTTCTCTTATAGTGAGGAACTATAAAGATTTGGTAAGATGATAAAAAATAACCCATATTACATAATTCAACATAGGAGTCTTTGGTAATATAGTGATAAATTACATAGTAATGTCATATAATTTCCACATAATAATAGGTATAGGTTAGATGAATCCTCGAGGATGATATCTCTGAGACTTCACCCGCTGAAAAAACAAACATATTTACACATAATAAAAAATTTCTTGATTCATATTATCCCAAAAAAATGTTCTTTAAAATATATATACATCTTGGTGCTACTGGGGGGTATATAGAAATTTGATCTATGAGAATCATCCAATAATTCCCTCTTTAGTTCAAGTATAAATGAAACACATAGTCTCTTTCCAAATTCCAGAACACCAACTTCATAAAAAAAAATCTTCCAATTACTCATTATTCATGAATTTTATTTTATTTTAAATATTCTCATTTTGAGGATGAGAAGTTTATATATTTTGAAAAAAATACAGTTTGTAAATAAATTGAAAAAGGAGTGATTCCTCCCCTTCCTTAATAATTCCAAGGTCTATATTTACTAAATTCGTGAACATAGAATCCTCATCAATCACCATTTTGGTTAGGAATACATGATCTTACCCAATAAATGTATATGATACCTTATTTTATTTTCCTAGGTGGTAGTGTATTGATGAATCATAGTACTTAATTAGATCAAGCCATATCCTTTTCCTCATTCTAATATCTTTCTATAAAAATATTTATTTCAAACTCTTATAATTCATATAAATCTCATAATTTTCACTATAGATATAATTTCACCACATGTTAAAATAAAAAATTATATTTTATAACTCAAGATCATTGGTTAGATAGTTTTTTCAAGAATATTTAACTGACTTGATACATAGGAAATATCTTTATTGTTTTTCATAAGGACACAACAAAGTCGTTTCTTCGATGCATCAATATATTTTACAAATCCATCATTTCCTGATGGTAGATTAAAAATTGGATCCTTTAGAAATAACCTATTCAATTATTCAAAACACTCTCCACATTTCTTTATCCATATGAACTTAACCTCTTTATGAGTAAGCTTGGTTAATGAGTTAGACAATCTAGTAAAAGTTTGAACAAATCACTGATAGAAACATATCAAACCAATGAAACAGTATACCTTAGTTATGTTTGTTGGTGTAGGTCATTCTTGGACTTCCATTGTCTTTTCAAGATCAATTTATGTTCCATAATTAGAGACAATATGGCCTTGAAAAGAAACTTTTTGAATCCATGATTCATATTTATTAAATTTAACATATAATTTTTTCTTCTAAGTGTCTCGAGAATAATCTATAAATTATTATAATAGTCCTCATAGATCTTAGAGTACACCAAGATATCATTAATAAAAACCATAAAAAAGTTGTCAAGATATTATTTAAATTCTATATTCATTGGATCCATTAAGACATAGGGTGAATTATTCAATCCAAATGGTATTACTGGGAACTCATAATGCCCATACCTTATATAGAATACTATCTTTGAAATATCTCAATTCTTTACCCACAATTAACGATACCCATAATGAAGGTCAATATTTGAAAAATATTGGGCTCCATGAAGTTGATAAAAAATTAATCGATGTGAGGTAGGAGATACTTGTTCTTTATCATGATATCATTGATTTTCCTACAATAAATGTATAGAATCATAGATCCATATTTCTTTTTATCAAAAAGAATAGGGGATCCTTAAGTTGAAACACCAGGGAATTTAAATCCCTTACCACACAACTCTTATAGTTATTTATTTAACTCAACTAATTCCATAGTGGCCATTATATAGGGAGTATTTGATATTTGTATTGCATGAAGGATTAAATCAATGGAAAACTCAACTTCATGCTCTAGTGTATGTCTTAGAAATTCCTCAGGAAATACGTGTAAGTATTCCTATACAATAGATTCATCCTAGATTTAGACATTAACTTTTTCATCCATAGATTGTGTCTACTATTTTACCCCAAGAATCTCAATTATAGGTGCTACTTGGGGTGGATCTAGACCTAACTCGGATGAATGAACTCCACCCTCTAAAGATAATGATTTTCACATATCCATCTCAAATAATAATTTCCTTCTATTTAAAATAATATTTTCACTATATTTTTAAATTCCCTCCATACTAAGGATTATATCAAAATAAAAAATAGGTATTATAATGAATTCATAAAATGAGGTATGTTTATGTATCATGATGGGATCTAACTAATACATCCTTATTATGGTGAGAATTTCACTAGTAGTTTTTACTAATAAATCCATTCTTAAGGTTATAGGGAAATATTTAATATTCTTGGAAAACTTGGATGATATAAAATATTGTAAAGAACTAAAATTAAATAATGAATTATCTAAATTTGAAGATACGAGTAAAGTACCTTCCACCACATGTTTATGAACTTCAGCCTCAACTATTGTGATTGTATAATCTTGGATTTTATCCCTAGTAATTGTTTAGGGAAACTTCACTTGATGAATGGGAAAATCATTTTCATGGTGTCCCATATCCTTACCTTTGAATCATTTCACTCAGGTAACTTATTTATTACCCTTTAAATAATGAGAATGGTGGCCTTTATCTCCACACTTACAATAAACTACCATTCCTATCAAGAATATTCCATTGTGTTTCTTTTCAAATTTATTACAATCTTAAAAATACACTCTTCCCTTCTTCAATTTTTTCATATTTTCTTTTCCAAAGTTCTCTCCCACCCTATTCATATATTAATTTAAATTAAATTCATAAGAATTGGAGAATTATTTATATCTCTTAATAGCACATGATACTCTATCCTCTTATGATGAGAATATTTGGGAGACTAGTTCCCTTTGAGGGATTATCTTAAACCCATAAAAGAAACGATCAATATTTATTTTTTGGATTGAATACATAGTCTGTAACCTGATTTTATAACCTTGTGAAGTTATTTTTATACTTAGTGACATTTTTCTCTTCATTTTGTCTCAGAATAGTGAATTTTCTCTTCATATCTGCTCGTTGTTCATGAGGAAAATATTTTTCCAAGAAGAGTACCTTAAAATAATTCAACCCCATGTTTTCTATTTCTTTTTCATCCTTAGTATTTTGAATAAATGACCATCATTGATATGCATCCCCTAATAGATGATAAACTACAATGAAAACCTTATCCCCTTCATTACTCCCCCAATCAAGAAATATATTCTCTAAGGAACTTATCCATTGAAAAAATATAAATAGATTTATAGTCCCATTAATCAATGGAGGTTGTTGATGCATGAAGTGGTACAACTTCATTACACTGCATTGTGGATCAGTAGGTTACTCCATATGGGAAGGGTTGTCAGATATAACTTGATTCAGCTGCACCAATAAAGTCATAATTTGATTAGATCAATCTATATATATAGCTCCATCTTCATTATCTTTCCCATGAGGGTAATCAATAGATGGCTACATTGATCATGTGAATTAACACAGTTTTCATTCCTTCCATTAGCCACTATTTATAAATAATGTAGTATACTATATTAGATCATAACATTATGAATCATGATGTATAATTTCAAAAATATCAACACACTTGATATAAATTGAAACATTTATGCATTTATAATATTATAATCATAAATTGGATATCTTTTTGAATATTCTCAACTAATAAAAATATTTTCAAATATTTCTTAATGGTTTCTAAAGAAAATGTGAATTAACCCACACATATTCCCCAGGAGTTTCAAACCAAGTGTGCACTAAGTCCCATTTTCGTCCACCAGGTTACCATAGAGTCAATGATCAATGTTCCTTTTCAGAGTTATTACCCCTAGGTATATATGTTCTAGAGACACATCCACTTATATCATCTAGATAAGGATTTATTTCTAGGACCGAATAGTTTAGTAGTCTTTGAAAAATTGATAAAAACTTTAAATTCACATTATATTTAAAAACATAAAATACAACATAGAATTTTCTTTGTCTGTTGCCATATTACCTTTGGAATATCCCTAAATATGAATCATATTACACTTTCTGTCATCCTTGGGAAAGGACACATAATAAAGGATTGATCTCTAAGGACTAGTAAGTGCATGTTTATAGTGGAATCTATCATGAATACATAAGGCATAATAAATATGGAAAGTTAAATAACTAAAACACATTCCATTTAATCAATAACTTGAACATAAAGAATAATAATAAAATAATAACTAATGATCAAAATAATTCCATATAAATAGTCACATGATCTTGAAAATTATCCATGAATATTATAACTAATTAAATAATCACATGTACATAAGTAACTAATATCATAATGAGGAAATTTATAATGTTGAAGATTGTCACCATATAGTCAAGGCCTTGTGCCTATATAACTTACACAAATGGGTAATTACATAGCCAAATACCCATGATAGATTATCTTATGATACCCACTATCACATCGAGGGGCTATAATATGCCCCACCCATCACTTACCAAGTCCAATCCATTCCTCATATGAAAAGGGAGAAACATAATCATATAAAAAATTCATATTTAAAAACTATCATATGAAATGTTAATAATTTCCCTAATCAATTAAAATTATCAATGTAAACATTCATATCAAAAACTAGCATATGAAATGTTAATAATTTACACAATCAGTAAACATAATCATAAAACATCTAGAGTAATATGGTGAATGATATCAAAGTTGTACATCCCTAGTAAAACTGATCATAAATCATCCAAAATAATAATAAATATGGTATTATTAAATAAAATTCTCAATATATCATAAATAAAATGAGGGTTTTATCATTTATGATTATAATTAACATAAAAATTATATTAAAACATTATCGAGGAAAATATCCTTTTCACTTTGAAAATAAAATTCGAAAACAAAAAATTTCCAGAATATTAGGATTTTTTTTGTAAAATGATCCTTGTAAACTTATAATATGTTATTCAAAACAATGAGTTCTCATGTTTTGGGGTAATTCTATACATGATATATATGTTAACAAATTTATTTTCACAATATTCTAAAAAGGTTAAAAAGTACATAGCTTGGAAAACAATAAGAATATTCCTTTCAAATCATATTGTAAAAATTAAAACATGGGTAAAAATTTATTTAATAAATAATTTTTATAATATTCAAATAATTTTTTAAAATAATTTTTGAAAATATGGATATGGAAGAAAAATGATTTTTGACCGAAGGAAGAAATAAAATAAGGTTTTCTTAAATTTTTTTTTCTCAAAATATTTAAATATTAGAGTGAAAAATGGTATTATTGCTTGAAAATTTAATGAATAACCAGAAGAGAATAAAATATATTGTGATTGATATAAAATTATCAAATAATTATCCTAACAAAGACTTAAACATAAAAAATCTCGAATAATGATGAGACTATGAAATAAAACCTCACTACTTTGGTAACATTTGAATCATAACCCCCTGAATGAAGTATGTTAAAATGAAACTTTGAATATAATTAATATAAATAGATTCATTATATAACATATTAAAAGGGAATTATATTCACCACAAAAAATAAATAAGTGGTGAATATGGTATATGTCTCACGAAAGTAAAAGCGATGCGAGAAACCCTTACCTCAGGTCCGATTTAATTATTACATGTCATAACCTCATGTATAATAAACATATATTTATTATACATATAATAAATAACCACAATCATATATATAATATCATATATGTTTTTTTATAACCTTTTATCACCATTTTATTAACTATTCTTTGTTAAAATAACTATTTTGGGGGATAACTGATTTGTTTTTCATGTATGTTTTGATTCGTTAGTTTTGGTAATTGTAATTTGATCATAGTTATATCATCTAAATAATGTTAAATACGATATAATGATCACATATATTCATTATATAAGTATTTATAAGAGTCTATACTAGTTAGAGATATAAAAACGAGTTACACTATTCTTAGAGATGGTTGGTCATACCTAGGCATGAACGTTGTTTTCATTTTTTAATGGATCGAACATAATAAATGTAAATAATATTTCACCTTTAAATAATAATTATTATATAATATATATCACATATATTCATTAAATATATCCTTATTACCATCTATGTCAACGTAAAATGAATAGCATATCATATCATACGCTTGAGTGATTTTATTATTTGCTAAATAATTGGAAGGGAAGAATGTAGATGTGATATTAGAATTTTATAAGTTTAATTATGTCATATACATGATATATATAGAATAATTCCATCATTATATCCAACTGTGATATGTGGTGATGGAAAACGAATTACCTTTTTTCGCAAGGCGAAAATCTGCCGTACACATGATCAACAATTTCCTTTTCCATTTGATGGAAGAGGTGAAGGATATATGCCCTGAAATAAACATTATAACATATTAGTATATGGGATATACTTTTTCTATTATTGTTTTTATATTTTATGGATATTTCAAGGAGTTAAAGGAATAAATAAAGTGTAAACACTTGGTTAACAACTATAACTCTTCTTCAGACAACCACTTTAGTTTTATACCTAAAGCCTTCCTAGATTAGATTTTTGATAAAAGAAATGAATCAATACCATGTTAATGGATGTAAGGAAGGTATTTGGATTGGGTTTTTACAAAAAAAGGGCTTTGGAATTGTGAAGAGGAGATGAGCACTACTACAAAACAAGCCTTTAACAACACTGGTCTTTATCAACACTAGAAAAAGTTGTTATAAAGGTACCCTTTATTAGTACTAAAAAAGTGCTGATAAAGGGTACCTTTTATCAATGCTTTTTATAGCGCTGATAAAAGACACCCTTTATCAAAACTTTTTTTAATGCATATAAATGGTAACCTTTATTGGCGTATTTTTTTAGCACTGATAAAGGGTGTCCTTTATCAACGCTTTTATGTTTAGCACTGCTAAAGGAAACCCTTTATCAGCGCCTTATTGTAACGCCCCGACCCTAGTTACCCAGAGTCGGTGCATTATTACATAACATTGGCATGATCATGAGAAAGATCAAGTCTCGAAAGACCGATTAGTTTAGTAGCCTTGGAATAACTAGATACATCCATAAATTTTTACATTACATCATAAAAAAAAACATTTTGTCTTCATATCCCCTCATACTATCCCTGCAGGTCATTCATAAATTACTTCTTCATAATCCTGGGAAAAAAAAAATAAAACATTGAAAGGGGTGAGCTCGGATGCTCAGTAAGGATAACATTATAGCAGAAGCTTTCATAAATAATCATAAACACTTAAGGGAATTTATAACTAAAACAAAAGCCTTTGAAACTTGAACTTTCAACATGGTATGGCATAAATAAAATGAAATAATGCCATTTACTTACTCACATGGATATTCTACTAGTCTAATGATCACATGCAATATCAATAACCACTTTCATAATGATGGAATGCATAATGCCAGACTATCATAACCACATAGCCAAGGCCTCGTGCCAAGACTACAAATAAGATTTTGCCAAGGCCTTGTGCCAAGACACTAGTTTGTCTCATGAGACCTACCGATGCATCGAGGAGCTATAGCGGGCTCCACCCGTCACTTATTAAGTCCAATGCATTCCTCATATGAATAGGTTTAAGCATAAAATAAACATTCGTATTAAAACTAGCATACGAAATGTCAATACTTTAACCACAAACCATGAATGGTATAAAAATAGAACATCCACAGTCAAATATAACTCATTTGATACAATATGGAAGATTGTATTGTATCACATTAACCTCAATCATGAATAATGAAGGTTGTTGACATAGATGAAAATAATCATCAAAACTATTTGAGAGAAATATCCCCCTTTTCTTGAAAACATTTAAAAGTCACACTATTTGTCAAGAAGCCATTTAAAAATAGATTTTTGAATCAAAGTGTCCCATACCACTTTGAAACTTTTAAAAGGAGTTTTGATTTTAAAACTTTAATGTCCATATAAATAAATCCTTACAACCATTTTTAAAACATGGACATTAATGAGCAAGATTTAGAAGAATAAGTCTTTAAAACATTTAAAAATGGTATTTTAGTTAGAGATTCTAACCAAAAGAGACACTTGAATACAAATAATTGAGGTAATCAAAACTTTGTAATATCATGAGAATAAAGGGATTCATGATATACTATGTCAAAGTACATTATATACACCACATAAAAGTGATTTGGTGTATATCAACAAAGAAGTCTCAATGGAATGTAAATTGAGATGAAATCTCTCATAAAGGCCGTATCCTTAGGTTAAGGATAAATCAACGACATAATTATGTGTGACAAATATAAATACACTATATATGATTGGATATTCAGTGTAAAACAATCAAAGGATATTCACACATATTCTTGTAAAAACAACACCAACGAATTGGATGTTTAACTCAACAAATGGTGAATGAGTTAAAATTACTCTTATCAAATTCATATCAATGACTTGAGAATTACCAATGAGTGATTATGTGTATCAAACTTATATCCAAAGGAAGGGGAGTGGAAATTATGACATAATCAAATGAATAGTGATTCCACACATAATCATGGAGTAATATAATCAATGAAATATGCGTAAAGCCAAATGAGTGGGAATTGAAATCTCAAATTCCCTTATTGATTAGGTAACTTAAGAAACAAACACCCATGAAAGAAAGATCATACCATGATGATGTAAATACCCATAAAATAAATTATATTACACAATGAATACAATCATGGGTAGTACACATACACCACAT
Organism: Viscum album; assembly: GCA_963277665.1. Taxonomy (NCBI): domain Eukaryota; kingdom Viridiplantae; phylum Streptophyta; class Magnoliopsida; order Santalales; family Viscaceae; genus Viscum; species Viscum album. Next base: position 824,911,946 of record OY728129.1, read on the forward strand.
GCAATAATTAAGTGGTGATCAATGGAATTCTCACGGAATTAAAAGTGAGACAAGAAACCCCTTACCACGTTAATCAACTGAGTCGCATGGCCAAAAGTTAATAACCACCAAATTATTTACAGAATAACATGAATATAAAGTGAATCATGATAATATATATCAAATGGAAGTACACAATACACCACTTTCAATAATTTAGTAGCGAACAATGGAAATCTCACGGAATTGAAAGTGAGATAAGAGAATCCCTTACTTTGTACTTTTTCCTTGGTCGATGGTAGGTTTACCTCCTGTATAATGGTGAAATAATTGTTATTGAATAATACAAGAATCAGTTACTTTAATATGATATCATATATGATCTTTTAACATTGATTTGTTAATAATATCTTAGAATTATCGTCATTTCAGGTGTTAACGGGTTCATTTTACTTTATATTCTTTGTTATGTGAGCCATATTCGTTATTAATGGGATGTATATTATTCATATCCATAATGGTATCAAGTCCTTAAACATCATTTTTAAATCATCAAATGATAATTATACTTGAATGGATACGATGGAGAATGAATCACATCGCGTTCGTGGAGACGGTAGTCCGTACGTACGCACGAATGCTACTTCCATTTAATTTTTTTATTTTAAAAGAATCGAATCCAAATGATACATAGGTATATTACTATTCCAGTAAAATATAATATTATATATATGTTACTTAAGTTCATTAACACCATCCTTTATACGTTCCATGTGTGGTATGAACGAGTCATATCATTTTAAGGGGGCGGTAGTCCGCACTTCCTCAAATGAAATTATCGTATGTATATACAACATGAAACGAATAATTGTATGAAATAAAATGGAATTACAGAAGCTTATATATAAAATATATATCATTAATATCATATTTAATTACAGTTCCATCCTAATGGCCACCATGAGAGGCGGTAAGATGTATTTGAACAATCATCGTTTCGTGAGGCGTTAGTTTGCCATCCACAGAAACATTATGTTCATCATCCATTAGATGGAGTTGTGTGAATGTGTAGTTTGAATACTTCTTATAACAACATCCTAGTATATTTTGGATACTTGTGTTGTTACAAAAGAAAGGAAATAAAAAGAGTTTGGGGGTTGGAGAAGCAAAATAATTGAAAATAATTTAAGAGAAAATGTTACCTTTAATTTAGGTAACTCACTTTGGTTGGAACCAAAGGACTTATTGAAATGCTTTCTGCCTAAGGGGAAGCTTCAAGGAGGAGGAGAGGGATGTGGGGAGCTTATTTGGGCAGAGTTTGGACGAGCCAAGTGGCTTGAGAGGTGTGAGGAATGAGTAGAAGTGGTCTCCTTTTATAAGGGAGAGGAGGGGCTCTTTAGGAAAGAGTGAAAGTATTACTTTATAATATAATTATATTCGGTTTATAATGGTCCAAAAATAATTGAGGTCTAAGATAAGATGACTAATATTCAAAATAACATCAACCAATAAGAATTGGACAGGTTTTAGATAATATTTTAATCATTATAATCTTATTTATTTAAATGATTTATTAATGAGGTAAACATTGCATCATTATTGTGTCATTAATAATTTAAATTATTTGATGTCTAAAAATTATAAATAAAATATCATTATGTAGGAAATCTTTTTATCTTTATAATGAATATTTATAATAGAAAATCCAACATGTATAACCCTATGTAAAAATTGTTCTTTTAAAAGATGTAAGCTTATGCCATTTTTGTATTCATTTTAACTTAATTAAAATAAAGTGTCATTATCACTTACAAGTGGATCAATGGGGTCCCAAAATTGACCCAAATATGAACATGGTCGACCATGTATCAAACAATAGGGTTAAGAAACGTTTTAGGGTAATTTAGTATTATTATAATATTATTTTTAACCCTTATTTACCGGATTTACCCTTAACCATGGTAAATAAAATATTTACCGCAGTAATTATTCAAAATGTCTAAAAATAAAAGTTACCTATTTACACAATTTGAACATCCTGATTCCAAATATGGAATCCATTTTTCTAAATTCAAAACACAGAAGTGGCAGAAATTAATTTAAAATTAATTCCCGCTGTCAAAACAAAAAGCGTGTTTTTAAGAGATAATAACTATCAAAAGATTGACACTTGTTTATGTTCGGTTTAATTGTAAAATTATGTCCAATGACCAAAATTATATTAAATGGTAAAAATATATTCTAAATATACTTTAAAACCACTCAAATTCATAATTTATCACTATTAATTATTTTGATTAAAAAAGTTGTTTTTAATTAAAATTTAGTAATTTTTACTATTCATCAAAATATGAAAGTTATCCGAAAAGTACCAATATTTCACCTTAGGCTAAATTTGATATTACAAATCCAAAAATGAAGTCCATTTTGAAATATAAAATATATATAATTTCAAAAAATTAAGTATTACTATTCATAACGGCTATTTTGATCGGTTGTGGTGTGTGTTAAAACTCGAAGTTGCGTACAACACACGCTACTGTTTTATTCAAAGGAAAGCGTACCGTGGAAGCTTGGGATGTTTTATTTTAAATTTTTTTGATGTCCCCATTTAGTCAAAAAGTTTAAAATATTTTATTTAAAAAGGGTTCACTATTAAAAGTTGGTAAAACTACAATACTGAAGATGAATTTGTTCTTACATTATGTCTAAGAAACTCATAATATGGATTCTAAAATTATAAGGATTATATAAAGTTTAAAATTTAGTTAATACTATTCATAACCTTTTTTGAACGGCTTGTTTGGTAAGTCATGGTGCGCTTGAACTCGGTGTTGCGTGTAGTGAAAGTTATTGAATTATTTTGAAGAAATAACACACTATGAAATCTTGGGGTGTTACATTCTCCCCTCCTTCAATAAATTGCGTCCTCGCAATTTGAAATTGTTCTTCGAAAATAAAAGGTTGAAAATAGAAAATATATTTGTGGGAAAACCCACATCGGAAATTGGTTTACTAAAATTTAGTCTTAATATGAGGAAAAGAGAAATGAAAGGGTCACCACCAAATTATGATCTCGATTAGGAGAACATTGGTGGAAATTAGAGACATATAATTGGAGGAAAAACGTAAATATTTATAGGTAGTGGTTGAGGTCATCAATCACAAACAAGTATAAAATTGAGGTCCTTAAACTCATCAATCTATGATGATTTGAAGTACCATCGGTTCAACAAAATATAGGGTATTGGGATCACACATTTTTGACATTTCAAAATATCTTAGTTGAAATCCCACATCGAAAAATGAATTAATGAGGCCTCTATTTAAAATAAAGAGTGGAAAGTATGAAGATTACCGAAAATAACACATACTAGGGTTCCATGTAGGAAAATATGGATATGGAGGAGAAATCTAACCATCAATTATCTGATGGAGAGTGGTAGAGAACATGGCTATGAAAAGGCCAACAATCCCAAAGCCATAAATTAGTGATGATTTAAGGTACCATCTAGGACAACATTTTTTTTTTAAAGTTACATTACATAAGGAAGAGGAATTCATTTATGATATTGACTAAGAACATTATGAGATATACTTAAATTTTAAGTAGATTTTCATTCTTTAATAAATTTCCACCACTAACTCAATTTTTTTAAACGATGAGTATTCAAGAAGACTTGGTCACACTGGAAGAGCTAGAATAAACTTCTATAGAATCACATGATCCATGCAGGATAAACCATATATTTACATTGTCTTTGAAGATTAATCAAAACCAAAATGGTTAGTGAATGATCTAATGATCCCCCAAAAGGATATTCATTGAGATAAATATGCACTAATCTTAATTTCTAAAATTAAACCAACAATACCCCAAAGTTAAATAGATACCATTCAATAACCAATTGTCCTTAAAATCCTTTAATATAATCCAAACTAATATTGAAACCCAAAACATAGAAGAATTTGATTATGTAGTCTCCCATGTTACATTGTATCTCCAAATGACATCAAATACTCTTAAAGTCACATACTTAAAAGTAATTAACATCATCACATATTCTCTGTTATAGGTTAATCATTTCCATAAATAACCCAAATCACTATAAATCAATAATAAAAATGTAGATAAAAATCCACCATTACTCTACAAATGAAACCTCGTTGTATTCTATTTTCCTTGGGCATATAGTGTTCCTAACAAAACGAACATCTTCCAAAATAACATTTATCACTTAATCACCAAATCATTTTCCTATACCAAGGGTATTCATTTGATAAGACATAAGAACCCAAATCATCTTATTATTGATCAATAAAATCATTTAACAAAAAAAATAGTCATACTAACCAGGGACTTCACGTAGTCCAGTGGTAGGCGATAAATCCCAATCGCACTTTGGTTGTGGGTTCGATTCCCACAGCTTTGTCCGACGCGACGGGTTGTCACACGGTCTACGTGTTGTCCTTTTTCAAAAACTATATTCTATAATATTACCAAAATGAGATAAATTTTTCAAAATAACATAATTTAACCACAAATGTTATATCATACTTTGTATTTTCATCCCAAATTATAATAACTTATCATTTTCTCAAACCCCAATGATCATATAAAACCAAATGGTTATTTATACCTATATCCACAAGAGAAGAGACAATTATTCCTCAAATATCATTCTCACATGGAAAACTGAGGGGTTACAAATACAAGAGAAAATTATTCCAAAGTAAACCCATCAACAAGGAGTGCTAATACTTTTTAAATTTTTCTCCAACCATTTATTTCCGCATAGCTTCTTCTTTGAGCAAGAAAATATCCTATAAAATAGGACATTCACTCGGGTAATGGCCAGGTCCCCTACATTTACGGCAAATGACTGTAAATGGACTCTTGGGACCATTTTTATCTTCTTCCATAGTACTCTTCATTTTTCTTCGGCAATTCTTCACTTTATGTCCTTCCTTCCCGCACGTAAAACATTTCGTTGTCCCATTGAGACACTTTCCTGGGTGTCTCTTTCCACAATTCCTGCATGATGAAAATTGAGGTTTCTTTTCTCCATGGTCTCCATTGCTGGAGATCTTATCATTTATCACCTTTCTCTTCCTTGTTGAGTCTGGGAGTTGGTTAATATATATGTTGTTGATCATATTTTTGGAAAACTGATTTGGCATAAAGACGATATCTTTTACGCCTATCAACATTCCATTTTGTTGCTCATTTCCACCACCGTTCTCACCTTGTACATCATTCTCAAAGTCACTATGACTTCCTTGGAATCCAGCCATTGACTAAAACCAGAAAGCATTGTGTGAGTAATAGTAGTCGTAAAATCATTTAGAGATTAAAATGTCACCATATTCTCAATTTGAAACATATTAGGATTAACCAAGGTCATTTACTCTCATCTTATGTATATATTACTTAAATCGGTTTGTAAAGAAAATGTAAATTATCCTAAGCATATCCCCTGGGAGTGTCGTAACCAAGAGTGCAGCAAGGCCCGTTGTCGTGCACCAGTTCCCGTTCGAGTCTAGCTCAAAGCGGTGTTTTCGGGTTTTACCCCTAGGTACATCTGTGCCAGAGCCGCCTCTACCTACTCGTATCCAGACATGGATGTATTGCTCGGAAAACTCAAAAAATCTCTACAATACCAAAATTCTAGGAAGTTCTTTTATACTAATCCTCAAAGTTCATCTTAGGTCTACCTGCTCTAATCAGAGTTTATCTAAATCTAGCTACCAAGGTTTGTACTAAACTTCCTCTGATACCAACTGTAACTCCCCGACCCTAGTTACCCAGAGTCGGTGCATTATTACATAACATTGGCATGATCATGAGAAAGATCAAGTCTCTAAAGACCGATTAGTTTAGTAGCCTTGGAATAACTAGATACATCCATAAATTTTTACATTACATCATAAAAAAAAACATTTTGTCTTCATATCCCCTCATACTATCCCTGCAGGTCATTCATAAATTACTTCTTCATAATCCTGGGAAAAAAAAAAATAAAACATTGAAAGGGGTGAGCTCGGATGCTCAGTAAGGATAACATTATAGCAGAAGCTTTCATAAATAATCATAAACACTTAAGGCAATTTATAACTAAAACAAAAGCCTTTGAAACTTGAACTTTCAACATGGTATGGCATAAATAAAATGAAATAATGCCATTTACTTACTCACATGGATATTCTACTAGTCGAATGATCACATGCAATATCAATAACCACTTTCATAATGATGGAATGCATAATGCCAGACTATCATAACCACATAGCCAAGGCCTCGTGCCAAGACTACAAATAATATTTTGCCAAGGCCTTGTGCCAAGACACTAGTTTGTCTCATGAGACCTACCGATGCATCGAGGAGCTATAGCGGGCTCCACCCGTCACTTATTAAGTCCAATGCATTCCTCATATGAATAGGTTTAAGCATAAAATAAACATTCGTATTAAAACTAGCATACGAAATGTCAATACTTTAACCACAAACCATGAATGGTATAAAAATAGAACATCCACAGTCAAATATAACTCATTTGATACAATATGAAAGATTGTATTGTATCACATTAACCTCAATCATGAATAATTAAGGTTGTTGACATAGATGAAAATAATCATCAAAACTATTTGAGAGAAATATCCCCCTTTTCTTGAAAACATTTAAAAGTCACACTATTTGTCAAGAAGCCATTTAAAAATAGATTTTTGAATCAAAGTGTCCCATACCACTTTGAAACTTTTAAAAGGAGTTTTGATTTTAAAACTTTAATGTCCATATAAATAAATCCTTACAACCATTTTTAAAACATGGACATTAATGAGCAAGATTTAGAAGAATAAGTCTTTAAAACATTTAAAAATGGTATTTTAGTTAGAGATTCTAACCAAAAGAGACACTTGAATACAAATAATTGAGGTAATCAAAACTTTGTAATATCATGAGAATAAAGGGATTCATGATATACTATGTCAAAGTACATTATATACACCACATAAAAGTGATTTGGTGTATATCAACAAAGAAGTCTCAATGGAATGTAAATTGAGATGAAATCTCTCATAAAGGCCGTATCCTTAGGTTAAGGATAAATCAACGACATAATTATGTGTGAAAAATATAAATACACTAAATATGATTGGATATTCAGTGTAAAACAATCAAAGGATATTCACACATATTCTTGTAAAAACAACACCAACGAATTGGATGTTTAACTCAACAAATGGTGAATGAGTTAAAATTACTCTTATCAAATTCATATCAATGACTTGAGAATTACCAATGAGTGATTATGTGTATCAAACTTATATCCACAGGAAGGGGAGTGGAAATTATGACATAATCAAATGAATAGTGATTCCACACATAATCATGGAGTAATATAATCAATGAAATATGCGTAAAGCCAAATGAGTGGGAATTGAAATCTCAAATTCCCTTATTGATTAGGTAACTTAAGAAACAAACACCCATGAAAGAAAGATCATACCATGATGATGTAAATACCCATAAAATAAAGTATATTATACAATGAATACAATCATGGGTAGTACACATACACCACATGCAATAATTAAGTGGTGATCAATGGAATTCTCACGGAATTAAAAGTGAGACAAGAAACCCCTTACCACGTTAATCAACTGAGTCGCATGGCCAAAAGTTAATAACCACCAAATTATTTACAGAATAAAATGAATATAAAGTGAATCATGATAATATATATCAAATGGAAGTACACAATACACCACTTTCAATAATTTAGTAGCGAACAATGGAAATCTCACGGAATTGAAAGTGAGATAAGAGAATCCCTTACTTTGTACTTTTTCCTTGGTCGATGGTAGGTTTACCTCCTGTATAATGGTGAAATAATTGTTATTGAATAATACAAGAATCAGTTACTTTAATATGATATCATATATGATCTTTTAACATTGATTTGTTAATAATATCTTAGAATTATCGTCATTTCAGGTGTTAACGGGTTCATTTTACTTTATATTCTTTGTTATGTGAGCCATATTCGTTATTAATGGGATGTATATTATTCATATCCAGAATGGTATCAAGTCCTTAAACATCATTTTTAAATCATCAAATGATAATTATACTTGAATGGATACGATGGAGAATGAATCACATCGCGTTCGTGGAGACGGTAGTCCGTACGTACGCACGAATGCTACTTCCATTTAATTTTTTTATTTTAAAAGAATCGAATCCAAATGATACATAGGTATATTGCTATTCCAGTAAAATATAATATTATATATATGTTACTTAAGTTCATTAACACCATCCTTTATACGTTCCATGTGTGGTATGAACGAGTCATATCATTTTAAGGGGGCGGTAGTCCGCACTTCCTCAAATGAAATTATCGTATGTATATACAACATGAAACGAATAATTGTATGAAATAAAATGGATTTACAGAAGCTTATATATAAAATATATATCATTAATATCATATTTAATTACAGTTCCATCCTAATGGCCACCATGAGAGGCGGTAAGATGTATTTGAACAATCATCGTTTCGTGAGGCGTTAGTTTTCCATCCACAGAAACATTATGTTCATCATCCATTAGATGGAGTTGTGTGAATGTGTAGTTTGAATCCTTCTTATAAAAACATACTAGTATATTGTGGATACTGGTGTTGTTACAAAATAAAGGAAATAAAAAGAGTTTGGGGGTTGGAGAAGCAAAATAATTGAAAATAATTTAAGAGAAAATGTTACCTTTAATTTAGGTAACTCACTTTGGTTGGAACCAAAGGACTTCTTGAAATGCTTTCTGCCTAAGGGGAAGCTTCAAGGAGGAGGAGAGGGATGTGGGGAGCTTAGTTGGGCAGAGTTTGGACGAGCCAAGTGGCTTGAGAGGTGTGAGGAATGAGTAGAAGTGGTCTCCTTTTATAAGGGAGAGGAGGGGCTCTTTAGGAAAGAGTGAAAGTATTACTTTATAATATAATTATATTCGGTTTATAATGGTCCAAAAATAATTGAGGTCGAAAATAAGATGACTCATATTCTAAATAACATCAACCAATAAGAATTGGACAGGTTTTAGATAATATTTTAATCATTATAATCTTATTTATTTAAATGATTTATTAATGAGGTAAACATTGCATCATTATTGTGTCATTAATAATTTAAATTATTTGATGTCTAAAAATTATAAATAAAATATCATTATGTAGGAAATCGTTTTAGATTTCTAATGAATATTTATAATCGAAAATCAAACATGTATAACCCTATGTAAAAATTGTTCTTTTAAAAGATGTAAGCTTATGCCATTTTTGTATTCATTTTAACTTAATTAAAATAAAGTGTCATTATCACTTACAAGTGGATCAATGAGGTCCCAAAATTGACCCAAAGATGCCCATGGTCGACCATGTATCAACCAATAGGGTTAAGACACGTTTTAGGGTAATTTAGTATTATTATAATATTATTTTTAACCCTTATTTACCGGATTTACCCTTAACCATGGTAAATAAAATATTTACCGCAGTAATTATTCAAAATGTCTAAAAATAAAAGTTACCTATTTACACAATTTGAACATCCTGATTCCAAATATGGAATCCATTTTTCTAAATTCAAAACACAGAAGTGGCAGAAATTAATTTAAAATTAATTCCCGTTGTCAAAACAAAAAGCGTGTTTTTAAGAGATAATAACTATCAAAAGATTGACACTTGTTTATGTTCGGTTTAATTGTAAAATTATGTCCAATGACCAAAATTATATTAAATGGTAAAAATATATTCTAAATATACTTTAAAACCACTCAAATTCATAATTTATCACTATTAATTATTTTGATTAAAAAAGTTGTTTTTAATTAAAATTTAGTAATTTTTACTATTCATCAAAATATGAAAGTTATCCGAAAAGTACCAAAATTTCACCTTAGGCTAAATTTGATATTCCGAATCCAAAAATGAAGTCCATTTTGAAATATAAAATATATATAATTTCAAAAAATTAAGTATTACTATTCATAACGGCTAGTTTGATCGGTTGTGGTGTGTGTTAGAACTCGAAGTTGCGTACAACACACGCTACTGTTTTATTCAAAGGAAAGCGTACCGTGGAAGCTTGGGATGTTTTATTTTAAATTTTTTTGATGTCCCCATTTAGTCAAAAAGTTTAAAATATTTTATTTAAAAAGGGTTCACTATTAAAAGTTGGTAAAACTACAATACTGAAGATGAATTTGTTCTTACATTATGTCTAAGAAACTCATAATATGGATTCTAAAATTATAAGGATTATATAAAGTTTAAAATTTAGTTAATACTATTCATAACCTTTTTTGAACGGCTTGTTTGGTAAGTCATGGTGCGCTTGAACTCGGTGTTGCGTGTAGTGAAAGTTATTGAATTATTTTGAAGAAATAACACACTATGAAATCTTGGGGTGTTACACTTATTTTTAGAACCCATAAAGGAATCCTTTATGAGAACTTTTTAGCATTGATAAAATTATGCATAAAATGAAATAATGAAATAAATAAAAATAAAAAATTATTTTATTAAAATAATATTAAAGTTTTTATTAATTAAATAATTATTTATAAAAATTAATAAATTGAATATACTTTATATAAATTATAAATTATAAATATTATATATATATATATATTTAAAATAAAAATTAAACAAATAAAATTTTAAAATAGCTAAATTTAGAAAAATATTAAACATTTAATTAATTAAATAATTATTAATAATGTTAATAAATAGTATATATTAAATATATAGATATATATGAATGTTATAAATATGATTTATATGATACAAAATATTATTTATGCTTTACATTAAATAGTAATATATTTAGTGAATAATGGTTTATAATTAGAAATTATTATGAATTAAAAATACTGACTAATTGCACTGAGTAATGAACATAATTGAATGTCATTTGATTTTTCAAATTAATATTGATCAAATGTTTTTTATTAATTTCACGTATATGTAATAAATGAATTTTTATATACATACACACACACAAATATTTTTTTTGGATTTAATCGATTTATATTATTTATTATATATATATATTTACTATATTTTAATATTTTCAATATGTATTTAAATTTTTTTAAATATATATCCATTTTTTAATTATTTATATATATTAAACTTATCCAAATTTTTAATATTCTACTGATTTTTAATTAATCAATTTTATTCATTTTTAGCATGCATGCACTTAAGATCAAATATTCATGAATAATTTTAAAAATAAATTTATAAAAAACATTTATAAATAAATTTATTTATAAATTTATATTACTATTTTTATATATTTATAATTTTAAATAAGTAAATAATATTTGTTTAAAAAGTATTTATATAATTATAAATAAATAATTATAAAATTATAATAATTTTATTTAAATAATGAATATATTTACTATATATATATATATAATTGTATAAATATATATAATGATATAAATATTATATTTTAAAAAAATTATTTATATAATTATAAATAAATAATTATATATTCAAATAATTATAAAATTATTATTATATGTATTATAATTATAGACAATAATTATCTTATTTTTAAATAGTATTTTTTTAAAAGTATTATAAGTATTTATCAGTGTTTTTTTAGCATTGATAAACATAGAGATTTATCAACACAGAAAAAGTGCTGATAAAATTAATCTTTATTAGCGCTAAGAAAATTACTGATGAAGATTCATTTTATCAGTGCTTATTAACTTAGCACTGATAAAAGATATCTTTATCAGTGTTTTTTTGGAAGTGCTGATAAAAGTATCTCGATCTATTTTAAGAACCCTAACGATCATGAACCAGTTCGGGATATCCAAAGCTCTCTGTGGAAGCAACCTACTATTGATTCTCCTCATTGTTGAATCCAAACTCTAATATAGGCTAGAATCAAGGCTCAACTATTCCAAGGCTCGAATATAAGGCTCTAGCAATTCATGGGTGGAATAAAATCAAGGATTGAATGAAATCTAGGTTTTTTGATATTTCTAATTTCCCTCGGTTATCCACTGAAACTTCTCATCCAACATTCATGTCTCCCAACAAGTCCAGTGACTCTATCCTAAAATAAAACAACCTAAAATTCATTATTTTTTAGATATATTATAGTATCTTCTTCCTTGATAGCATTCTTCTCTCCTTGGGACAACATTGGTATTGTTTGACTTGAAATATATCAATCCCAATGTTGGGTCATGTTGTTGTGAGATATACTAGGCTCCCAATACCTATATTCCATGACATCTACCACTTTTCAATTGTTAATTTTTAAAAAATCCATCCATATAGTGGTTGGTGCTATCATTGGTTTGGAATATTCCATTGAAAATCACTTGGTAACCACTTTTTAGTATTTTGATTGAGAAATTAATGTGCTATGATTTCCTTGATTCACCTATAAACCAAGAAGAAATATTTCACCAATCATAGACATCTCGATATCATACCTTATATGATCCCCAAAGAAATTGCATTATGCTTTTTCCAATCCTCAAATATTATATGTTTGGAATATATGAGTACCAAAATCCTCTAACCATTCACCTTATTGATGTAGAGGGTGTGTTCAACTCTACCTCTCTAAAAAACAAGCTTTAGTAGGTATTGATTCAACCTTAAATACTAGGTCCTTAGTGATTTCTTTATCTTATATAAATAATTCTTTAACTGGCACAAATTTCTCTCATTTTCATCCATAATAAACCCATCCAGTTTCTCAATGCATACTCTCGCCCTAAGAAATCCATCAAGGAACATAGATTTGACATCAATTTGGTATACTTTTAACTACATTTACACCGAAATAGGGAAAGAAATTCAAATAGTTTTCAACCAGGATCTAGGAGTAAATTTTTCATAAATATAAATTCATTTCATATAGGATTTCCCCTTGAACACTATCCATTATTTATTTTGGGTGACTTTTCTGGATTCAATGACTTTATTACTGGATACCCACTTGGTTCAGATAACATTTCTGTCTTTCATCCTTGAAACAATTTCTCATGTCATATTGTTCTTATTTAGATCAAGATCCTCATGCATAGATTTGATCCAATTATCATCCTTGTCTGCCTCTCCAAATGATTTAGGCTCTACTTGGGAAAAAAATAAGGTTTTTATAGAGTCTTACTCCTTCTAGTTTTCAAAGAAATTTTCCGATAACCAATGAAATTTTGTCATTTATTTTAGCCTTTCTTGTATTTCTAAAATTGATAAAAATATATCCATCTTTGAAATTATAACCCACTAATTATTAATTCTTTAAAATAACCTTATTTATTTCATCACACATCTAATAAACAATATGTATGTTTTTCTTTTATCCATCTAAAAAAGATCATTATTTAACATTTTCTTTTGGTTCCACCCTTAGTAATCTCCGATTACTGTCCATGTTATTCTCACAAATGGGAGGAATTGCCCCTTTTAGAGAGACAAATGGAGTACAAATATCATATTTATCATTTTCATCTTCCAAATAGTTATCATTCAAATTTGTTTCTTGTGACTCATCCCCCATATCTTTTATATTCTTGTACTATTCCGAGCAGCAGTCATCATATGGATGACTAAAGCTTTTATTATTTCAAGCAATGTAAGGTAATTTCTACAAGAGATGGAGTATGAGTTCCTAACTACAAAATTACATGATAATTGTTCATAAGATGAGTTGAAGAGGATGAGAATTATCTATAACTTTGACCTTTGGATGAATTCAGAGGATAATACCTACCATAGTAGTGTAATTATTTTCTTAAATTCAAATACCCATTTTCTTCAAAGCATACTGAAATTATTTGAAACAATCAAATATTGAGTTTCCCTTATTAAAATTATCTATATCTTTCACCTTTTATAATGAATATCTTATGTTTATTTATTTATTTATTATAAAATTTAATGTTTTATAAACCCAATATGATATCTTTACTTTCTCTCAGACGATTCAAAGATTCAATACAATGTGTCATATTTTGTCCTTACAGTCCTCACTCATTGATTGATTGTTTGGAGAGATCTATTTGCATTTTTTTATCATAATTATTGATTTACCATCAACATATCCCTATGGTAAACAATCTTTTCATAGTAAAATCATTATACATAGAATTAATTTATTATTTCTTATTTTGGTTCCATTTATTAATTTTTATTATTACTCATATAATAATTATTTTCTTGTACAAGTGGATTCTTTTTTATGGATTTAGGGTGGTTTGTTAGAAGCTAATCATGCTGGTGATGGATTGGACTTTTAACCTACAACTAATATAATGAAAATAATAAAATGTGTCAAGAATGTATACACCCATGAGGAAAAGGTGAATTCCTACTAGTTATTTAATTAATTTTTTCATCATTTTATCCAATTTTTTAAGTTAATTTCCTTATCATTTTTATAAAATACTTATTTAGTTTTTCTCATAGATCTTTTGGGAAGTCATAATTTTCTTTCAACTATCTGCAATAAGACACAAAATCGATAAAATTATTGTTTCTACCAACGTGACCACATTTTACTTTTTTATTTCTTTTCTTTATCGAACTTCCAACACTACATATTGATTCAATTTTCTTAGATAAAAAAAATTTATTGTTATTAAAATATAGAGGAGTAAAAGAATTTAATGTTCCCATTTTGGTGACTTATCATGATATAATGGGCACACGATCTTCCTCGGATCATCTAAATTTCAACAACAAGAAATATTTTTTCAGGTAAGAACATCGAGTCAATATGCAGTGTGGGCAGTTATACATATAAATAAAATAAAAACATTGTAAAATTAGTATTTAGGATTTTGTGAGACTTTTTTTAAGTGTAGGAATCAACCTCACCTCAATCCAATATATGGTTTGACCAGTTTGACTCAAAGTGCTTATTTTTATTTAAAACTAACATTTATTTTAGTAAAAAAATGGCATACTCAAAACTAAGAAAACATATTACAATTATTTTGATACTTTATGAAAATTATCCATAAGTCATTTGGGAATTTTAGGAATCATCCCCTTTTTAATTCGACGCATGGTGTGACCACTATGACTCAATGTGTCTGTTATCAATTTAAAATTGACAGTTTAGTTCAAAAAATTACAGTCACTGAAAAAATATCAAACACGCTCAGATTTTCTTGATAATTTAGGACATAGATTCATAATTAATTTTTGATGTTTAGGAATTAGTCTTGTGTCAAATAGATAAAATTTGTGATTGGTATGGGTAAAAGTGTCTGTTTCCAGTTTAAAATGAAATTTTAGTAAAAAAACAAGTGACATACCCAAAACCAAGAAAATGCTTGCATATTGTTTTGATTCTTTAGTAAAACTATCCATAAGTTATTTTTGATGTGTATGAATTATACATAACTCAATTTGAGTCATGTTGTGACCTATATGACTCCAAGTTCATCTTTTTATTTAAAATTGACATCAATTTTACTAAAAATGAAAACTGACCTACTCAAAACCAAGAAAATTCATTCAAATTGTTTTGATACTTTAGGAAAATGATCCATAAGTCATTTTTGACTTTTAGGAATCAGATTAACTTCAATATGACATACTTTGTGACCATTATGACTCAAAGTGCATCTTTTTAATTAAAATTGACATCAATTTTAGAAAAAATAACAACTGACCTACTCAAAATCATGCAAACACATTCGTATTGTTTTGATACTTTAGTAAAATTATTCATAAGTAATGTTTTACATGTAAAAATTATCCTAACCTCAATATGATACATGATGTTTCTATTATGATTCATTGTGTTAGTTATTAGTTTTAAATTGAAAATTTTGTCTAAAAAATGTCACTCAATGAAAACTGAGAAAACACCCTCGAATTTTCCTATTAATTTTGGAAATTTATTAATAAATTATTTTTTATATGTATTAATTAGTTTCATGTCAAACTGATACATTATGTGATCAGTATGAGTGAAAGAGTGCATTTCTAGTTTGAAATGACATTTTAGTAAAAAAGAAAAGTGACATACTCAAAATTGATTAAAATAATTTTTATTGTTTTGATAATTTATGAAAATGATCCATAAGAATTTTGAGACATGTAATAATGATCCCCAACTCAATCTGACACACAGTGAAACTGATATGACTCAAAGTGTGTCTTTTTATTTAAAATTGACATCAATTTTAGTAAAAAGTTTATCTAACCTATTAAAAACGAGCAAACACATTCATATTATTTTGAAACTTTATAAAAATAATCCACAAGTCATTTTTTATGTGTATAAATAAGCCTCACTTCAATATGATACACAATGTGTCTGGAATGACTCAATGTGCCCGTTTTCAATTTAAAATAGACATTTTAGTTCAAAAAATGTCACTCACTGAAAACTGAGAAAACAAGATTGAATTTTATTTATAATATAGTACAGAATTTCACAAGTAATTTGTGATGTGTAGGAATTAGTATCATGTAAAACCTACATATTATGTAACTGACATGAGTCAAAGTGTGTGTTTCCAGTTTAAAATGACATTTTAGTAAAAAAGACAAGCGACGTACTCAAAACTAACCAAACATATTCGTATTGTTTTGATACTTTAGGAAAATTATCCATAAGTCATTTGAGATGTGAAAGTATGATCCACACATAAATCCAAGGCATGGTGTGACCGTTATGTCCCCAAGTGTGTCTTTTCAATATATAAGTGTCATTTTAGTTTAAAACGCACATCACATTACCAAAACTGAGAAAATATTCCAATACTATTTTCTCTCTATTATAAAAACTATTAATTAATTAATTTTCTTATTAATTTTATCTTATAATTATTTATTTAATTTTCACAAAGTTAATTCTTTAAGACAAACAAGAAATGGTGTGATGTTAAATAATTAACCACAACTTAATTCGATACCCAATGTTCCTTGTATGACTCAAAGTTTAGTTTAAAACTAACACTTTATAATAATTTGTTTCTTTATATTATTAATAAAATAATATTTTTTTCTTATATAGGTGTTTTTTTCTTGAGCAGGGGTTAGGATCAAAATAAAAAGGAAGAATGTTGTTTTTGAATGTATGTAATATTTTGCACTTATATAATTGTATAAACCGATGTTTGAAATTTCTATAATATAGTGTTATTTTCTTTTATTTATGTTGTAAATTTAAATTCATTTAAATTCTACATTCATACTTTATTTTTTTATTTCTTGGTGTTTTTGGTGTTGTGGTGTGTTGTTACATTTCACTATCGTATGCTCCTTTATCAGTGCTTCTAAAAGCACTGATAAAGGAATAATTTATCAGTTCTTCTATAAGAACTAATAAAATGGTTCTTTATCATCACTTTTTTAGGTCTCATAATAGACCAAGGATTTTAATCTTTATCTAGTAGTCAGTTCTTCTCTAGTGCTGATATATGATATTTTTTTCATTATTAAAATCCTATTTTTTAGTAGTGGGGGTTTCCTTTTATAAGTACTAGAGAGAAAAAACTTGATATTTTTTAAAATACTTAATTGTTCCCATGTTTTTCACATTTCATAAGGATCATAAATGGTTCATTATCAAAACTTAGTTGAGATAAGGTTAAAATATTACCCTCCATTAGAAATTATAGAAGTGTTTAAGTCATTTTAACCCTTATCTTCTTAGTTTAACACTCAGGTAAATCCTTTTTAATATTAATCACCATAATTAATTTTTAATATTCCTTATAAGAAAAAAATTAATTTCATGTTTTCAAATAAATTTTATAAAAGTGGAAAATATTAATTTTAACATTAGTGTGAAAGATAAAACATAGTGTTTTTTATAAAAGTATATATTTTTCAAAATAAATTTCTTTTCTTCCTTTAAATGATTCTTATTTTTATTTCTAATCAATTAATAACCAATAAATTTATATATACATGTATAAAGCATATAATTTTCTTAATTTTTTTATTCCTATTTATGCACAAAAATTTAATGTCTAGGTTATAATGACATACTAATTTATGATTTTTAGTCTTGGGGTTGTGTATTTCAAAATCTATCAAATACAATGAATTTATTTAAAAATAAATATATATTATAATGTTTTGGGGTGTTATAGAAAGTACTGGTTATAATGAAAATTATAGAATTTTTTTGATACAAATGGTGAGAAACCCAACAATAGATTTTTGGTTTATGTGAGAAAATTTAGGATAATTAGATCCCCTAAAGCTACCCAAAATAATGTTGTTTTTGCACAAAAATAAAAAGTTTATCATGCTATCCAAATTATTATTGAAAATAAAAGAACATGATTTTTTAGCCATTTTTTAGGCTGTGAAAGGTTTAGGCATATGGAACCTGATTGTTGGAATAATATGTCAACCTATGGAAGAAAAATGAAGATAACATTAAGGGAGAGAAAAGTTTAGGAGAAAAAAGTAAAAAAAAGATCATAATTTTTTCATCATAATTATTTTGAAATATTGGAGAAATGTTTTGGAAAAATAAATGGAAATGTTTACAATGAAAAATAATTTTTTACTAAATCTGATAAGCCTGAAATAAACGATTCTAAAAGAAAAAGGACAAATAAGATGAGAAGAAGTGAATTCTAATTATGTTAGTTCTGGGTGTAGAAGAAGGTCTTATTAGGGTTGATAAAGACACAATAAATATCAAATTTGATGCATCATTCACATATTATACAAGGCATGAAAATCACGATCAATGAAATTTTTCCAATAAAATATTGAGAAGAAAGGTCTCTGGAACTAAGAGGATATACTTTCATGATAAATTTATAATTAATTTAATTAAATTAGATTAAATATAACCACTTTATTGACATTGTTATTTTTAGTAGACATTGATCATACAAAATACTTTTTGGTAATCTATCATTATGCTATTAGGATCCAAGTATATAATCCATCTATTTGTGATCCACATATGCTCCAGTTACCTCAAAATGAAACCGATGGATCATTAGGTGCTAGCGTAATTGATTGATCATCTTTTTTTATTCATCTTGATCACATTACATTTCTTTAATCTTGAAGAAATTATCTAGATCTTATCATCCCTGAGAGGAAATGATAATTAAGAGGGGGGTTCTAGTTAGTGACCTCTGTGTATAATGATTCTTGATTAACCTCTCTTAGAATGTATTAATAGTCTATTTATAGACCTAGAGTTATGGTTTATAATTTAATTAATTGAAAAATTTCCCTTAATAAAATGTTAAATCCATGTATAACCCCATTACATGAATTAAAATAATTATATTATTTTTATTCCACCACGTGTGCTAATTGGCACAATGATAAATATTATTTTCCAACTTTGAAATTAGTATTTACCACTAGACACAATCTTGTTCCACTCGTCATCCTTTACATTTATTGAATACACAAATATATATTGAATTAAATATCTATTCATAAAATGAATATTCTATTCTGAGTATAGAAAATAAATATTTATCAAATATTCAATAAGTAAATAAATATTATATATTGATGTAATTTAACAATTACCTTGCAAGTAAATATTTAATTAATTTATACTATCATTAATATTGATGAAAATTATTCCCTTGTATTTATAAAAATATTTATTCCAATAATTAAATTAAAATCTAATTTAATTTAGATCAATAGAAATACTTAGTGTGTAACCCTCTTGGTTTCTTTATCATTAGCATCAGGCAGACTTTTCTAAAGTAAAATATTACTATCTAGCAATGGGTCAAGGAACCTAAGAGAAAGAAGCTAACATCACAACATCAGTAAACACATATGAACACTCACTATGTAATATAATTCCCTTGTCACAATATCTCATGAAGCAGGCTTCACACCCATGTCATCAACCTATTTACCTGATACTTCTTTCTTTTAATATCTAAAATAAACTCATCCTTTCATCTTGGGTATGGAATTCAATACAATGGTTTTATTCCAATCATACGATAGAGATATTGACTTGTATAAATATTGAAGGGGAAATTCCTTCTTTGACCTATTTATTAATAGCATGTCATTCATGATGCACCCAATATACCCTAATTCCCATGAACATATGACATCATAGTTTTCAGTTAGTAAATATAATCTAACAAGTCATGAAATTCATTAATAATAGTAGTAAATTATTAGGACCATTACACACACTCGCATAAAGAAATATTCAATGACACTTAAACATATAGAATTATTACTTGTAGGTCTATTCTCATAATCTCCCATATTGGAGATCACCAAGTGTGAACTTCATGAGATGAAGTGTCATATACTTATGAGTACTCACACCTGAAATTCAAAATACCATATACCTCACCATATAATGTTATCCGAACATAGATCTTGGTTTAAGAATATCATTTTTTAATTTCATGGTTCTCATCATAGAAGGAAATAGATATTCCTTTTTCAAAGTGAAATATACTCCAGTACATTATAATATTAAATTCATATAGAACTATGGAAAGTATGTAATAATATGTTTAACTAATATTCAATTATTTGAATATATATGAAATCCAAAGTATAAATAGTTGGTTTTATAACACCAACTCAAATAGACTCCCTCTTGGACTAGATCTGTAACACCCTGAGATTTTATGAGATATATTATTTTTAATTTCTTTGATGTATTATTTTATACACTACACCAATATTAGCTTGTAATATATGAAACACCATACTAGCTTGTAGTATATGCAACACTATTCTTGGCTCGTGTTACACACAATTTCAAGTTTGTTTTGTGGAAATTATTCTACGCAACATTAAGTATAGATTTTGTTTAATGTATAAATGAAATAATCTTTGATTATGTTATACGCAAAAATAAATGGAGCTTTCACTACATGCAGCCCTGACTTGGCTTGAATTACACGCAATCAAGACCTTCTTTGATTTTAATGACCCGAAAAACCATGTTTTGATTTTTGACAAGTTTTCTTTTCAATGTCACATGTTAAGTGAAAAAAAAATCAACTTATAAGGTAATAATAATAAAATGCATCAAATGAATGAAAACTCCTTTTATTAAAATAAGTAACATCTCAGATAAAACTTCCACTGACCGAACAAAAATATAAGATAACCAAAAATCCCAACTAAGAACCCGATTAAAGTAATGGGGAGACCGCTTAAAACCACCAAGAGCCCAAGAATGCGGTATGGGTTTCAGGCATCCATCATAATGAACATGAGGATGGCCGAAGCCACTGAAACCGTGCTGAGCACCAAGGGAATCACACGAACCATCTATTCTTTTCTCCTTCAGTCACCTGGAGTGAGAGACACCCTGAGACCAGACCCTTTATAAGCACACCAATCTGACTGTTGAACCCAAACGGCTACAAATATGACCGTTGGTTTCTCCTATCCTCTATGTTTTGGTTTTTGACCGTTGGAAACAAGATGGCTTACCCCTGGAAGGTTCAGAAAATTAACTATGTAATTTTATTTAATGACATCAATGATAACTTAATTAATTTATTTCTTTTTTTCCCCAAAATGCAAATTATGTTTTATGAAAATTAATATTATTATTCACTACACTTATTTTCTTAATTTGAGAAATTAAGATTTTATGTTATAATTATATTAAAGCTGATGGGTTTTTATTTTTTCTAAATATGTGATAACCCTTGAGTTATATATATATATATATATATTGCATCAAATTAAATGATTTTTTTCTCTAAATTAAAGGTATAATGTTAATGAAAATGTTTATAACTTGGATAAATGGTTTTGAAAACTACGTCAAACTATGATTTCTTTTACTTATGTGTTTCGTGGTGATGATATTTACATCAACGCACTCTTATGTGTGATTGAATGTAGTTTAATTAATATTAATCTTTAATTAAGAAAAATTAAGGTAACTAGCTAATAAAGGAAATTAAAACATGTATATATATATGAAATGTTTTGATCAACCAATGTTTTTAATCATTGATCTTCATAATGTAATATTAAGTAATTAGTAATTATGGTTTAAAATAATAATAATGATAATATAATAAGGTTAATAAAAATTATTGATGTTTTAAGAATAATATATATATATATATATACATATATTTATGTAGTAATACGTTTTGATTGAATCAATATATAATTTTTATTGACCAATGATTTTTATTAAATTAATAAAAGTTGGTTTAATAATTGAATTCTTTAATAATAAAAAAAATGATTTAATAAATTAATAAGGATATTTTTTTAAAACTTGCTGAAATCGCGTTTTATATACGCCGCATCACCCCTGGGCCGTCCGATCTTCCTCCCCCCGATCACAGCCATCCATCCTTTTTAATGCCACGCCAATTGCAGGTCGTCCGATCATCTTTGGGTAATCCTAACCATCTGTTTTTTCTCGGCTTCTTCTCCTTCCTCGCGTTCCGCGGCTTCGTCTTCCTTGCGTCGTCGAACCAGTAGAGCTTAGGGTGCCTCGTTTTCTCCTCTAGGCTGGTGAGTGGACCCGCACTGCTCCCTCCTTTCCACGAGTCGACACCGACTCGCCTCGGATGCCGGAGTCGACGACTCCACGCAGATCCTGTTTCTTCTTCTCTATTTTTTTAAACCCCAGTTGCACCAAAGGGCTGGAGACGTTTGCAATCGGCTTCCTTGATCCTTCCGACCACCAGACCTCGTCGCTAAATCGTTTCATCTCCTCCTCTCCGAGCTAAGGTAAGGGAGAAGTTTTTTTGTGGTTTCTGTTTGAGCTTCAGTTTTTATATATATACATATATATATGTGTTATGTATATATGTATACATCCTCTATTTATACAACCGGATTCACTTGCCTCGTTTGTATCTTCCTCTCCTCCTCTCCGAACAAGGTAAGGGGCATGTTTTATTTTTGTCTAGTTTTGTTTGAGTTTCGGTGTATATAAATATATATACATGTTATATGTGTATACATTTTCGGTATGTATGAACCTGGTGCAAACCCAGATCTTGTGGATCTCCCTCTCAGCCTGGTGAACCGAATAGGAGTAAGGGGGAATCATATCCGTCGTTTCTTACCATTTCTATAAGCTATGAAAAGTTATATAATCATGTTGTATAATTGTGTATAAGAATATACAGGACCATATAAACCTGTTTATACCCGTTCTACCTATTCCTAGGACCAAACCAGAGAAGGGGAGGTCTTCTTGTCACCCACTCCAGTGAATATACACGAATATATGTATGTATATATACATCATGTGTAACACCCCGAGATTTTATGAAAAATATTCTTTTAATTTCATTAATGTCTTGTGTTGTACGCTACACCAAAAGGAGCTTGCACAACACGCATCCTTGACTTGACTTTCATTACACGAAATCGCGACCTTCCTCGATAGCGTGTGTAGTACGCAATACCGAGTTTCACTAAACAACGATATGCTATTAAAATATTATTAAAACTAGCCGTTATGAATAGTATTAACTAAATTTTGAATCTTATAACATTATTATTCATCTTTCATATTTTATAAAACATGGTATAAGAACAAAACAAATTTTTTTGGTAAAAAAAGTATTTTTCAAAAAATACAGTTTTGCAGCCTTTTGATGGCGCACCCACTTTAAATCTAGTTTTTGACATGATTATAAGTTCAATTTGACAAAATAAATTTCTTCTTTGGAATCATGAAATAAAAATTTACTTTGGATAAATTTTCATAACATTCTGGTAACTTTCATATTTTGATGAATAGTAAAAACACGCTATATTTTAATTAAAAACAACTTTTTCAATCGAAATAATTAATAGTGATAAATTATTAATTTGAGTGGTTTTAAAGTATATTTAGAATATATTTTTACAATTTAATACAATGTTGGTCATTGGATGTAATTTCACATTTAAACCAGACATAAACAAGTGTCAATCTTTTGATAGTTATTATCTCTTAAGAACACACTATTTGTTTTGACGACGAGAATTAATTTTTAAATTAATTAATGCAACTGATATGTTTTGAATTTGGTAAAATAGAAATAATTTTTGATTTCATAATATCAAATATAGATTAGGCCTAATTTTTGGTATTTTTCTGGAAACTTTCATTTTTTGATGAATAGTGAAACCACTAAGTGGTAGTTAAAAAAATGATTTTTTCATAAAACTTAATTTTACCACTTCTGTGAGTAGAATTTAAAAAATCCGAGAGACACGGTTGATGTCAATAAGTAAAATGTGGTTCAATGAGATGAAAATAATTTTTGGTGAATAGTAACTTTTTACTTTTTTTTACCACGGTTAAAAGTAAATAGGGTAATTAAGGGTAAAAATGATATTATTATTACCCTAACACATGTCCTAATTCTATTGGATAAGTGTAATTCGACCAAAAAAAACCTTAGGAATAAAATATGACCATTTAGGCCCACTTGGATTAGATTAGGACATTTATTATTATTTAATTCAAAGAAGAGTTAAAAGAGTTAAAATCAAAGTTTATTTACTAAAACATTTTTAATATTGGGTTATACATAAGATAAATACGATTTTAAATATTAATTATAAATATAATAAGATTTCCTACATAATTATATTTTATTTATAATTTTTAGACATTAAATAATTTAATTTATTTCTGACACAATGATGATGCAGTAATTACCATAATAGTGAAAAATTAGAATAATTGATATTATAAATACCCAAATAAGTGTAATTTGAGACTTTTTATGAATTACACTAATTTTATAGGTTAATATGACATGTTAATATTGATTTAATTAACTTTGTTCGCACTAAAAATTCTTTTATGATTTTCAAAAAAATCAATTACTAAATAGTGTCAAAATTGACATAAAATAGTTTCTAAAACAAATATTTTATTATTAATTGTTATTTTATTCCTAAAAATCTAAGGCTCGTCCAAATGACTTATATAAGGTTATATATATTAATAATAAACAACTTGGGGTTCGTTTGGATTGTTATAGTAAGTTTATTAACCTTATAGTGTAAGAACACAAGAAGACACGGTAAAAGTAAAATTATTTAACTTAATGTTAAATCTAAATGATAAGGTTAAAATAGGAACCTAAACTTGTCTAAATTCTATTGGATGAGAGGATTTAGACCCATACCCACCTTAGAATCGAAATAAATCAATTTCAAGCTATTTAAAACCGAATTTGATTTTATAATAAAATAATAGTTTTAGTTTTTCCAAAGGTGCCCGTCTCCTCCCTTATAAAAGGGCACCTCCTCCCTCTCTTCCTCACACAACTTTGAGCCTTAAATATCGTCCAACATCTGCCACATTCTCTTATCCACTTCCATAGCAACATCATAGAGGTTCTGGTCTTCCTCAAAGACCAATTTTAGTGCCCTAAAAGGAGATCTCAAAGAGGCGCTTCAAAGAAGAGGTAATTTCCGTTACTGATTCTTTCACCTTTATTTCTTCTTCCACTTCTTATTATTAAGTTGTTTCATTATGAAGTAATAACATCAGTATCAATAATATTCTGATATGTTATTATAAGTATGAAACAACTATATTTCACTATCTATCCATCCTACAGAAAATGAAATCACCGCGCGTGCGTACGTACGAAATACCGTCTCCACGCCGTGGTGTAATCTATTTTCCATCACCACCTTACTTGTATGGGTATAATGGTGCACATAATAACTATACATAATTATTTTAAATTGATATAGATTCTGAAATAGTATACATACACTCCAATACAATTCCACGATCATGAGAACGATATCATCGCTCGTGCGTACGTACGGACTATCGTCTCCACGACGTGATGAGATTCATTCTCCATGTTAACCATTCATGAATGATTATAAAGTATATATAATAAGTAATCATGAAATATATAACATAATAATGATACTGGATTTATGTTTATATATATTTATTTCATCTACTTAATTCCATTCAATTCAATAAGGAAACGAAAACAACGTTCATGCGTACGTACGACCTACTGTCTCCATGAACGGTGTATTTCTTTCCATTTACTGATTTATTATATATATGTATATTATGAATATATATTATATATTAATCATGTTTTATATTCTGGAATTAAGTAATCATGATCTAAGTAATCATATGAATAATTACAAGTCAAAACACGGACGACAAATGAAACAATTTTACCCAAAACGCTCTTTAACATGGAATTTACAAAGAACAGGTAATATAAAGTCATAAGTGAACCATATATGATATCATAACAATGATTATGATTCTGGAATAAGTCAATGAAATTATTTAAATCATTATACAGGAGGTTCAGACACTTACGAAGCAAATCAGACCTAAGGTAAGGGAAATATCACAATCTCATTTTTATCCGAGATTGTTTATACTTTGGCATTTACTGGGGTGTATTTTATCATCAACATACATGTTTCCTCAATATTTAATATTATTTCCATTCACCTACAATTTATTAAATCCTATTTTACCCTTCGGTGAGTTTTTAGTAAAAGATATGAAAGGAATCTTTTGTCGTTTTTCGTACGAGGTACTTTTTTTGACTTTTCCGACAAAAGTACGAGAAGAATGTTTTTTAACTTATATGGCATGAATGGATTTTTAAAACATTATTTCAAAGAAGCTTCCTCTACAAGTTTTCAAGTTTATTTTTAATCAAATTCTTTTAGTTTAGAATTTTATGACATGTTAATAAAGGAAAAGTGTTTTTGAAGTAGAAAGGATATTTTCCTCAAGAATGGAGTTCAAGTATTTTATCAAAATTATTTTCCATGTAAGATAATATAGGGTTCTATTTCTATCCCTATTATTACATTGATTTGATTATGTTGTGATGGAAATATTTTTATGAATTCCTTTATCTTATATGAATTATTTTATGATTTCATGATGTTTAAGATTCCCATTTTTATTACATGGGTCATGCTATGATGTATGGTTTATGATTTTGTGGCATGCATAAGAATGATATAATTATGAGATGGGTGGGACCTATATCTCCCTCCAATGAATTGGGTAAAGATTTTATATCTCATGAGATATACATGGCTGGAACAGCAGGTTAAACCGATTCAGTGAAACAAGACTGAAACGAGGAGTGAACTCGGTTCAGAAATGGACTTTGTCCACTAAGATAGTCTTGGTAATGAGTCTTGACTAATAAGAAATGATTCTCTATGATTATGTGTGTATGCCAAAAAGTTTCATGTTTTAAGTTATGATTAATGGGGTTACATTTCACTACTATGATTTATCCCATGTTATGATATTATGATCTCTTTTGCAGGTTATGATTTCCAAAATGTTATGTTCTTATGAATATAATGTGATTTATATTTCTTTTGTTTACCCTTACTGAGCATTTGAGCTCACCCTTTTATGTTTTTCTTTCCCCAGGATATAAAGAACGGTTTTAGGTAAAAAAAGGAAGATCTTTATGGGAGATGTTGAAGATCTTTCACCACGATTAGAAGATTATATTCCGAGTTTCCAAAGACACTAAACTATTACGGTCCTTGTGTGTGTGTTTTTGTTATGTACCAAGTATTCCGCAAAAGTAATGTAATGTCCATATACGTTAAGCTTCGGGTCTCTACATTTGGTATCAGAGGAAAGGTTTAGTCAACCTTTGGAAACTAGGATGCGGAAATGTTAGTGATATCCCTAGAGATATTTCTATGGTATGTCTAGGGATGTCTCTAAGGTTAAGTATACCTATAGGTTATAGTCCTATAATTGCGCTAATGATCTTAGAATTTAACATAATATGTTAGATATTGAGGCTACTCCCCCTTTACTATGTTGTTTTCTCTAGCATGATTTTTGCCTCTCACAAGATTCTTTTTGTGTTTTAGTTAATGGAGGGAACCAGAAGGAATTCGGTTAACATTGAATCCAATAGACAAATTGGTGACTATGAGAAAAAAAATTGTGTAATTCCTAGAGAGAAAGATATTGTGATTATGCCGAATCAGTCATCGTGATATATGATTAACAAGGTGAAATTTAGTAGTTTGCCTAATTCATCAAAGAAGAGGAAGATAAGCTATTATGCATGTTCACATGTTGAGGAGCATAAAGAAATGAAGATTGATATTTCTAAATAAGGGAAGAAGAACCTTGACGAATACCTCAAATGGAGGGACCGATGTTATCTGTGTGGAGAAAAGGGTCATAGAGTGACACACTGTTATGCAGTTTAATGTCTTATTTGTGGAGAACATGGGCATTACCCAACTCAATGCCCTGACCTAAAAAGTTACTTCTAAATCAAGGAAGGACTTATTCCAGGACAATCATTGAAGTGGATGGACTGAAGTGTTTATGTATTGGTATTCAATAATAATGTTGTTGAGGTAATATTATGGTGTATTGAAATATTTATGTATTGGTCTATTGTGGTTTTCAATAATTTTAAGGTACCGGTAACCATGAAAAGTGATTCAAATATTTTGGAAAGTAGATGATATGCGCATAATGAAGGGATAAGGAGAAAATGAAATGTTTGACAGTATTCATGAGCTCATGATTGATATAAGGACTAAGTGATATCATGGTTAGAGTATATAGAATTTTTAAGATTTTGGTATGTGGAAAGAGTTAACTTTTAACAGCATTCATGTTTTCACTAAGGTTCAATGGGTATTCAAGAGAATACATGATTAAGGCATTTGAATGTTTGGAATGTGACCAACAAGACATATCTTATGATATATGGGGATCAACGATGGTATTAAATCTATGGTAATCATATTCACTATATTATGAGAGTGGACCGCAGTATTATGGATAAGCCTAAAGATTGGAATGGATTATGTTGAACATAACTTAGTATTTTTTAAGGATAAAAGTTTTTTCGATATTATTGATGGGATGTTATAGTAATATAGTTTTAGAAAAAGGACAACCTGCAGGACAGACGACAACCCATCGCGTCGGACAAGGCCGTGGGTATCGAACCCACAACCGAAGTGCGACTGGCCTTTATTGCCTACCACTGGCCTACAGGAAGTCCCTGTTTAGTAGAAACTAGTTTTATTATATTAAGCAGTATGATATATGAAGTATAAGTCCATTTTAGGAACCATATATGATTAATCTCACTATAGATGGACTTATGTATTTTTTGATAACTTTTCTAACCTTTTGTTTGAGACAGATGGAATGACCCATCATTCTATCACATGATCTGCTAACACATCGCGAATGACAAATTCAACTTCAGTTCTTTAAGAGATGAAGTGGAAATTGTCCAAAGAATTACTAACGGTGAGACTATACCAAAATCACGAAAGTATTTATTCTAATTCCAATTTCATCAACTTTAGGAAAATGATCTTGAAAACCAAAAATGTTTTCCTAGTGCTCTTATATCTGATGAATCAGATGGTACCTTAGATCGTCACAAATTTATGGCTTTGTGATTGCTGGCTTTTCCATAGCCATGTTCTCTACCACTCTCCATCAGAACATGATGGTTAGATTTCTCTTCCATATCCATATTTTCACCTATGTGGAAACCCGGTGATTAGTTTATTTGGGTAACCGTTACGTTTCATACTTTTGTTTTTAAAGATTGGTTTTGGTATTCCTTTTTACGATGTGGGTTTCTATTAAAGAAACTTTCGAATAGTAAACTATTTATAACCCCGACGAATTTCGAGGGCGAAATTCATTTTAAGGGGGTAGAATGTAACACCCCGAGATTTTATGAAAAATATTATTTTAATTTAATTAATGTGTTGTGTTGTACACTACACCAAAAGGATCTTGCACAACACGCATCCTTGACTTGACTTTCATTACACGAAATCACGACCTTCCTCGATAGCGTGTGTAGTACGCAATACCGAGTTTCACTAAACAACGATATGCTATTAAAATATTATTAAAACTATCCGTTATGAATAGTATTAACTAAATTTTGAATCTTATAACATTATTATTCATCTTTCACATTTTCTAAAACATGGTATAAGAATAAAACAAATTTTTCGGGTAAAATAAGTATTTTTCAAAAAATACAGTTTTGCAGCCTTTTAATGGCGTACCCACTTTAAATATAGTTTTAGACATGTTTATAAGTTCAATTTGACAAAATAAAATTCTTCTTTGGAATCATGAAATAAAAATTTACTTTGGATAAATTTTCATATCATTCTGGTAACTTTCATATTTTGATGAATAGTAAAAACACGCTATATTTTAATTAAAAACAACTTTTTCAATCGAAATAATTAATAGTTATAAATTATTAATTTGAGTGGATTTAAAGTATATTTATAATATATTTTTACAATTTAATACAATGTTGGTCATTGGATGTAATTTCACATTTAAACCAGACATAAACAAGTGTCAATCTTTTGATAGTTATTATCTCTTAAGAACACACTATTTGTTTTGACGACGGGAATTAATTTTTAAATTAATTAATGCAACTGATATGTTTTAAATTTGGTAAAATAGACATCATTTTTGAGTTCATAATATCAAATATAGCTTAGGCCTAATTTTTGGCATTTTTCTGGAAACTTTCATTTTTTGATGAATAGTGAAACCACTAAGTGGTAGTTAAAAAAATGAATTTTTCATAAAACTTAATTTTACCACTTCTATGAGTGGAATTTAAAAAATCCGAGAGACACGGTTGATGTCAGTAAGTAAAATGTGGTTCAATGAGATGAAAATAATTTTTGGTGAATAGTAACTTTTTACCTTTTTTTTTACCACGGTTAAAAGTAAATGGGGTAATTAAGGGTAAAAATGATATTATTATTACCCTAACACATGTCCTAATTCTATTGGATAAGTGTAATTCGACAAAAAACAACCTTAGGAATAAAATATGACCATTTAGGCCCACTTGGATTCGATTAGGACATTTATTATTATTTAATTCAAAGAAGAGTTAAAATAGTTAAAATCAAAGTTTATTTACTAAAACATTTTTAATATAGGGTTATACATAAGATAAATACGATTGTAAATATTCATTAGAAATATAATACGATTTACTACATAATGAGATTTTATTAATAATTTTTAGACATTAAATAATTTAATTTATTTATGACACAATGATGATGCAGTAATTACCATAATAGTGAAAAATTAGAATAATCGATATTATAAATACCCAAATAAGTGTAATTTGAGACTTTTTATGAATTACACTAATTTTATAGGTTAATATGACATGTTAATATTGATTTAATTAACTTTTTTTGAACTAATAATTCTGTTATGATTTTCACAAAAATCAACTACTAAATAGTGTCAAAATTGACATAAAATAGTTTTTAAAACAAATATTATATTATTAATTGTTATTTTATTCCTAAAAATCTAAGGTTCGGCCAAATGACTTAGATAAGGTTATATATATTAATAATAAACAACTTGGGGTTCGTTTGGATTGTTATAGTAAGTTTATTAACCTTATAGTGTAAGAACACAAGAAGACACGGTAAAAGTAAAATTATTTAACCGAATGTTAAATCTAAATGATAAGGTTAAAATAGGAACCTAAACTTGTATAAATTCTATTGGATGAGAGTATTTAGACCCCTCACTACCTTAGCATCGAAATAAATCAATTTGGAGCACCTCCTCCCTCTCTTCCTCCAAAGGTGCCCCTCTCCTCCCTTATAAAAGGGCACCTCCTCCCTCTCTTCCTCACACAAGTTTGAGCCTTCAAGCTCGGCCAAACTCTGCCAAATTCTATTCTCCATTTCCCTAGAAACATCCTAGAGGTTCTGGTCTTCCTCAAAGACCAATTTTAGTGCCCTAAAAGGAGATCTCAAAGAGGCGCTTCAAAGAAGAGGTAATTTCCGTTACCGATTCTTTCACCTTTATTTCTTCTTCCACTTCTTCTTCTTAGGTTGTTTCATTATGAATTAATAACATCAGTACCAATCATATACTGATATGTTATTATAAGTATGAAACAACCCTATTTCACCATCTATCCATCCTACAGAAAACGAAATCACCGCGCGTGCGTACGTACGGAATACCGTCTCCACGCCGTGGTGTAATCTATTTTCCACCACCACCTTACTTGGATGGGTATAATGGTGTACATAATAAGTATATATGATTATTTTAAAGTTATATAGATTCTGAAAGAGTATAAATACACTCCAATAAAATTCCACTATCATGAGAATGATATCATCGCTCGTGCGTACGTACGGACTACCGTCTCCACGACGCGATGAGATTCATTCTCCATGTTAACCATTCATGAATGATTATAAAGTATATATAATAAGTAATCATGAAATATATGACATAATAATGATACTGTATTTATGTGTATATATATTTATGTCATCCACTTAATTCCATTCAATTCAATAAGGAAACAAAAACAATGTTCATGCGTACGTACGACCTACCGTCTCCATGAACGGTGTATTTCTTTCCATTTACTGATTTATTATATATATGTATATTCTGAATATATATTATATATAAATCAAGTTTTATATTCTGTAATTAAGTAATCATGATCTAAGTAATCATATGAATAATTACAAGTCAAAACACGGACGACAAATGAAACAATTTTACCCAAAACGCTCTTTAACATGGAATTTACAAAAGAACAGGTAATATAAAGTTATAAGTGAACCATATATGATATCATAACAATGAGTATGATGCTGGAATAAGTCAATGACATTATTTAAATCATTATACATGAGTTTCGGACACTTACGAAGCAAATCAGACCTAAGGTAAGGGAAATATCACAATCTCATTTTTATCCGAGATTGTTTATACTTTGGCATTTACTGGGGTGTATTTTATCATCCACATCCATGTTTCCTCAATATGTAATATTATTTCCATTCACCTACAATTTTTTAGATCCTATTTTACCCTTCTGTGAGTTTTTAGTAAAATATATGAAAGGAATCTTTTTTCGTTTTTCGTACGAGGTACTTTTTTTTGACTTTTCTGACAAAAGTACGAGAAGAATGTTTTTTTAACTTATACGACATGAATGGATTTTTAAAACATTATTTCCAAGAAGCTTCCTTTACAAGTTTTCAAGTTTATTTCTAATCAACTTCTTTTAGTTTAGAATTGTATCACATGTTAAGAAAGGAAGAGTGTTTTTGAAGTAGAAAGGATATTTTCCTCAAGAATAGAGTTCAAGTATTTTATCAAAATTATTTTCCATCTAAGATAATATAGGGTTATATTTCTATCCCTATTATTACATTGATTTGATTATGTTGTGATGGAAATATTTTTATGAATTACTTTATCTTATATGAATTGTTTTATGATGTCATGATGTTTAAGATTCCCATTTTTATTACATGGGTTATGCTATGATGTATGGTTTATGATTTTGTGGCACACATAAGAATGGTATCATTATGAGATGGGTGGGACCTATATATCCCTCTAATGCATTGGGTAAATATTTTATATCTCATGAGATAGACATGGTTGGAACAGCAGGTTAAACCGGTTCAGTGAAACAGGACTGAAACGAGGAGTGAACTCAGTTCAGAAATGGACTTTGTCCACTAAGATAGTCTTGGAAATGAGTCTTGACTAATAAGAAATGATTCTCTATGATTATGTGTGTATGCCACAAAGTTTCATGTTTTATGTTATGATTAATGGGGTTACATTTCACTACTATGATTTATCCCATGTTATGATATTATGATCTCTTTTGCAGGTTAAGATTTCCAAAATGTTATGTTCTTATGAATATAATGTGATTGATATTTCTTTTGTTTACCCTTACTGAGCATTTGAGCTCACCCTTTTATGTTTTCTTTTCCCCAGGATATAAAGAAAGGTTTTAGGTAAAAAAAGGAAGATCTTTATTGGAGATGTTGAAGATCTTTCACCACGATTATAAGATTATATTCTGAGTTTCCAAAGACACTAAACTATTATGGTCCTTGTGTGTGTGTTTTTGTTATGTACTAAGTATTCCGAAAAAGTAATGTAATGTCCATGTACGTTAAGCTTCGGGTCTCTAAATCATGCATATGTGTGTACATATATATATTTTTATTCATATATAAGATGATACATGCATATGTACACCCTTATTCCACATGTTTATAACCATAAATTTCTTTTCACCTATGAAAAATGGAGTTGTCGAATGATTGCATGAACATGTAAATCATGAAATTATATGGAGCATAAAGATGTATATGAACATGTAGTCATATAGGTGCACATGTACATCAATGTGCATAAGGTATGAATTGGGATCTTCTATTTTGTACAATATAACATGATAATTTATTTACTCAAAAGCATGTTATCTCAAGAAAAGTATCCAAAAACCAATTATATACATTTTTATATGTATGATAAAGTTTAAAGGTAGTTCGTTATCAAAATAGTTCTTTTATTTGAAATTTTTTACTTATCATCATTCTTGATAAATCAGGATTTTGGTTTTTGAGAAAATGGAAATAATTCCTTAAATTTTTATATACATGCATTCATGTATTTGTACACATCGACCATGTTTCATGCAAGATTTATTTTATGCCAATAAGGGTCTTATGAAAGTTAAGTTCATTTCTTTTATATATAAAGTAACCCCACTTGGTTTTCCAAACATTAATTTTGCTTAATGTATAACTTGGGAAATATCTTTTGAGTATGGTTTATTGTGGTAAACCCATGCATATGTACAGGTATATATATCATCATGTTGTCTTCAATTACATGTTTTTTTATGCTGTTTGCAAACTTTATAGAGAAAAGGGGTCATGTTGTTTAAAGTGCAAATAAAAGAGTTTTTACACAACTATGTACATGGTTTTCCCAAGATGGACTTGATTTTGCCCATTGTATCCCTAACTGCATGTATATTTACCCAGTTTTAATTAAACACCCACAATATCCATTTATCATCATATGTGTAAGTTATGAACGACCATGCTTTAATTGGGTATTATGATGTTATGGAATGTTATGTGTTTGTGTTTATTTTTTTAAAACCCATGTTTCAATTGTTAAGATAATTTCTTGGGTGTACGGATTTTAGCATGCATGTCTCAGTTTATTTATGATTGAACTGTCTTCAAGTTATGATTATGTAAGTGAAAAAAAGGGGGTTGATTAAGAATGTATGAAACTCTATGAATGATAGACCATGTCAAAATATGTGAGGGATGTATATGACTTAAGTGTGACGGGTGCGCCCGGAATTATATAGGACAATAAGAAAGATGTGATGGGTGCACCCGAAATTATACAGCACTCCAATGCATTGGGTAAATCAAGAGTCTCATGAGACGTTATGTGCGACGGTCTTGGCAGTTAGCCTTGGCTTTTGCTACCATGGAAACAGGATTGGCAGTGAGCCTTGACCCGTTAAGTATGTTATACGGTCTTGACAAAAGGGCTTGACAAAGTCCATTATTATACATTCCCTCTGCATGTGATGATAATTGGTCAACAAGGGGTTAGTTCAACTAACAGGACAACCCCTAGTTGAAAACTCCCATGACCATGAAAATGTAATTTATGTGTCAAGAACTATTTTTCATGTGGTAAACTGTTAGAAGAACTGTATATTCTCATGAACCATGTTATGAACATTTTCCCTGTTTAGTCACAGAATTCTATTTAGAATTTAAGTAACCCTGTTTGATTATTATGCACTGTTTATTCTTCTTATGTTGCACTCTCTGGTCATGTTTACTTTGAAGTTTATTTCAAGTACGTACTTCTCTGTGCAAGTGGTTTTCAAAAACATTGGATTTCATGAAAAGAAAATGTATCGTTTTTAGAAAAGTGTTTTATTCTCTTCAAAAGGACTACTTTAAGAAAGAGTTTTCTTAAAATGTTTTTAAAAACCCATACTGGGCATATTTGCTCACCCTACGTTTTTGTTTAAAATTTTCCAGGCATGGTTGGTACTAATGAAGTTTATCAGTAGCAGCTGGTTTCTCAGAATCATGAGCCTCACGGTCTTCTATAGTAATGAGACATGATATCTTATTTGTAAATGATGTAATGAAATGTTAAGTATATCATGTCTCATAGGCACCCTGGGATTGGGGGTCGCTACAGTTGGTATAAGAGGATGGGTTCAGGAAACTCTGGAAAACCAGGTGGTATAAATGTATTGCTATGACTAACTAAGTAATAATGTTATAACTTACAGATGGCTGATGAAAATGTACCTACCGACCTACTGTCACTTCCCACTGAGGCTCTAGAGAATATTGTATCTCTAGCTAGCCGTGAGAACTATCTGAATTATGCCCAAATTCGCATGACGTGTAAGCACCTGTATGACGTGTCAAACTCACCTAGGGTTCTTAGTCTTCACCGGGGATTGTGGATGGATTGTCTCTTAATGTTGATGACCCAATTTACCTATTATTCATGTCGGGGAAAGTATCACGAGGGACTATTCCGAGTGTTCACAACTGGCGAGGAATTTGGCACGATGCTTGATAACCCTTTTCAAGAAGCTGATGCTGCCAGAGACCTCCGAGCGGCTTACCTATGCCAGATTTTGCACTACGGCTTCTGGGGCCAGTTAATGGACTTTGGAGTGTTGGAAGATGAGTCCACCCGTTTGTCTCTTAGGCAAGAGGTGTATACCGATGTTTCCCAACTCCATACTCCTCACGCTAAACTCAAGAGGCGTCATAAATGTTCCCATGAGTTTAGTCCTGTCTGTTCAGCCTATGTGTGGTTTGAAGAGTTAGGAAGTTTTTCCTCCCTTTGTGGTATATGTCTAGTAAACTCTAGGTTTGTCATGTAAAATTTTGCATAATAGAAGTTTCATGTTTCTTTTCATGTCTCTACCTTATCAATGTTGTTAATAGTTTCCTTTCGATGTCTTTTCAGAAGGCTGGTTAAACAAACTTCTCATCACTACCTGATGAGTTAGTAGAAGTCATCTTGATCAGGGAATGCACGGTGGATTATCCATCCTTTCTCCACCTACGAGGGTCCTGTCAGCGTCTGCTTGATCTAGAAAACGGTCCAGAGATCCTTAGTTTGTGTCAAGAGGATGATCGTGTTTTTCACCTCATCGCCACTGCTCAACTCCCCAGCTATAGGAAATGGGGAAGATACTTTGAAGGTCTCTTCCAGTGTTTTACTCTGGCATAGAACTTTTCTGCCCGAGCGTTCTTCCTCGTGGCTACTCAGAATGGCCACCTTAGTGTAGCCTATATGTTCCAGGTCCTAAATCTTATTCTCCTCAACCGCATCATTCCTCTCGACTACCTCGAGCGTGATGTGGCCCGTAGAGTTATCAAGGAGTTTATCTACTCGGACGTTTCTGAGCTTTTCACCGCACGAGCCTCCCTTTGGAAGCCCGTGTGCTGTACGCACGAGTAGGAGTTCAAGACGTACTATTCGAAGTGTATTTGGGCTAGGGAAATGGAAGAGCTATGTGCCAACTTTGGTATCCCGTTAACCGAGCCAGATCCACTGTTTTGGTAATGTTTCACGTGTGGAGTTTCAGTTTTTCTTTTTATGATAGAATTGAGAGGGCACAATTCTTTGAAGGGGGAAGTAATGTAACGACCCGAGAAACCATGTTTTGATTTTTGACAAGTTTGATTTTCAATGTCACCTGTTAAGTGAACAAACAATCAACTTATAAGGTAATAATAATAAAATGCATCAAATGAATGAAAACTCCTTTTATTCAAATAAGTAACATCTCAGCTACAACTTCCACTGACCGAACAAAAAGATAAGCTGACCAAAAATCCCAACTAAGAACCCGATTACAATAATGGGGAGACCGCTTAAAACCACCAAGAGCCCAAGAATGCGGTAGGGGTTTCGGGCATCCATCATAATGAACATGAGGATGGATGAAGCCGCTGAAACCGTGCTGAGCACTAACGGAATCACACAAACCATCTCTTCTTTTCTCCTTCAGTCACCTGGAGTGAGGGCCACCTCGAGACCAAACCCTTTATAAGCACACCAATCCGACCTTTGAACCCAAACAACTACAAATATGACTGTTGGTTTCTCCTATCCTCTATGTTTTGTTTTTGACCGTTGGAAATAAGATGGATTACCCCTGGAAGGTTCAGAAAATTAACTATGTAATTTGCTTTAATGACATCAATGATAACTTAATTAATTTATTTCTTGTTTTCCCAAAAATGCGAATTATGTTTTATGAAAATTAATATTATTATTCACTACACTTATTTTTTTAATTTGAGAAATTAAAATTTTATGTTGTAATTATATTAAAGTTGATGGGTTTTTATTTTGTCTAAATATGTGCTAACCCTTGAGTTATATATATATATATATTGCATCAAATTAAATGATTATTTTTCTCTAAATTAAAGGGATAATGTTAAAGAAAATGTTGATAACTTGGATAAATAGTTTTGGAAACTACATCAAACTATGATTTCTTTTACTTATGTGTTTCGTGGTGATGATATTTACATTATGTGTGATTGAATGTAGTGTAATTAATATTAATCTTTTATTAAGAAAAATTAAGGTAACTAGCTAATAAAAGAAATTAAAACATGTATATATATGAAATGTTTTGATTAACCAATGTTTTTAATCATTGATCTTCATAATGTAATATTAAGTAATTAGTAATTATGGTTTAAAATAATAATATTGATAATATAATAAGGTTAATAAAAATTATTGATGTTTTAAGAATAATATATATATATATACCTATATTTATATAGTAATACGTTTTGATTGAATCAATATATAATTTTTATTGACCAATGATTTTTATTAAAATAATAAAAGTTGGTTTAATAATTGAATTCTTTAATAATAAAAAAAATAATGATTTAATAAATTAATAAGGATTTTTTTTAAAACTTGCTGAAACCACGTTTTATAAATTCCGCATCACCCCTGGGCCGTCCGATCTTCCTCCCCCCGATCGCAGCCGTCCATCTTTTTTAATGTCGCGCCAATTCCAGGCCATCTGATCATCTTCAGGTAATCCCAGCCATCCACTTTTTCTCGGCTTCTTCTCCTTCCTCGCGTTCCGCGGCTTCGTCTTCCTCGTGTCATCGAACCAGTAGAGCTTAGGGTGCCTTGTTTTCTCCTCTAGGCCGGTGAGTGGACCCGCGCTACTCCCTCCTTTCCAAGAGTCGGCACCGACTCGCCTCGGATGCCGGGGTCGACGACTCCACATAGAGACAGTTTCTTCTTCTCTGTTTTTTTAACCCCCAGTTGCACCAATGGGCCAGAGACGTTTTCACTCAGCTTCCTTGATCCTTCAGACCACCAGACCTCATTGCTAAATCATTTCATCTCCTCCTCTCCGAGCTATGGTAAGGGAGAAGTTTTGTCATGGTTTCTGTTTGAGTTTTGGTTTTTATATATATACATATATATGTGTTATGTATATATGTATACATCCTGTGTTTATACAACCAGATTCACTTGCCTTTTTTGCATCTTCCTCTCCTCCTCTCCGAACAAGGTAAGGGGCATGTTTTATTTTTGTATAGTTTTGTTTGAGTTTTGGTGTATATAAATATATATACATGTTATATGTGTATACATTTTCTTTATGTATGAACCTGGTGAAAACCCAGATCTTGTGGATCTCCCTCTCAGCCTACAGAACCGAATAGGAGTAAGGGGGAATCCTCTCCTTCGTTTCTTACCGTTTCTATATGCTATGCAAAGTTATATAATCATGTTATATAATTGTGTATAAGAATATACAGAACCATATAAACCTATTTATACCCGTTCTACCTATTCCTAGGACTGAACCAGAGAAGGGGAGGTCTTCTTGTCACCCACTCCAGTGAATATAAATGAATATATGTATGTATATATACCTCATGCGTATGTGTGTACATATATATATTTGTATTCATATATAAGATAATACATGCATATGTACACCCTTATTCCACATGTTTATAACCCTAAATTTCTTTTCACCTATGAAAAATGGAGTTTTCTAATGATTGCATGAACATGTAAATCATGCAATTATATGGAGCATAAAGATGTATATGAACATGTAGTCATATAGGTGCACATGTACATCACTGTGCATAAGGGATGAATTGGGCTCTTCTATTTTGTACAATATAACATGATAATTTATTTACTCAAAAGCATGTTATCTCAAGAAAAGTATCCAAAAACCAATTATATACATTTTTATATGTATGATGAAGTTTAAAGGTATTTCGTTATCAAAATAGTTTTTTTATTTGAAAATTTTTACTTATCATCATTCTTGATAAATCAGGATTTTGGTTTTTGAGAAAATGGAAAGAATTCCTTAAATTTTTATATACATGCATTCATGTATTTGTACACATCAACCATGTTGCATGCAAGATTTATTTTATGCCAATAAGGGTCTTATGAAAGTTAAGTTCATTTCTTTTATATATAAAGGAACCCCACTCGGTTTGCCAAACATTAATTTTTCTTAATGTATAACTTGGGAAATATCTTTTGAGTATGGTTTATTGTGGTAAACCCATGCATATGTACAGGTATATACATCATCATGTTGTCTTCAATTACAATTCTTTTATGGTGTTTGAAAACTTTATAGAGAAAAGGGGTCATGTTGTTTAAAGTGAAAAGAAAAGAGTTTTTACACAACTCTGTACATGGTTTTCCCAAGATTGACTTGATTTCACCCATTGTATCCCTAACTGCATTTATATTTACCCAGTTTTAATTAAACACCCACAATATCCATTTATCTGCATATGTGTAAGTTATGAACGACCATGATTTAATTGGGTATTATGATGTTATGGAATGTTATGTGTTTGTGTTTATTTCCTTA
The DNA here is from genome assembly GCA_963277665.1 of Viscum album. NCBI lineage: Eukaryota > Viridiplantae > Streptophyta > Magnoliopsida > Santalales > Viscaceae > Viscum > Viscum album. The sequence continues at coordinate 824,952,759 of OY728129.1, forward strand.
AAACCCACGTTTCAATTGTTAAGATAATTTCATGGGTGTACGGATTTTAGCATGAATGTCTCAGTTTATTTATGATTGAACTGTCTTCAAGTTATGATTATGTAATTGGAAAAAGGGGGTTGATTAAGAATGTATGAAACCCTATGAATGAAAGACCATGTCAAGATTTGTGAGGGATGTATAGGACTTAAGTGTGATGGGTGTGCCCAGAATTATATAGCACAATAAGAAAGATGTGACGGGTGCGCCTGGAATTATATAGCGCTCCAATGCATTGGGTAAAGCAAGAGTCTCATGAGACGTTATGTGCGATGATCTTGGCAGTTAGCCTTGGTTTGTGCTACCATGGAAACGGGATTGATAGTGAGCCTTGACCCGTTAAGTATGTTATACGGTCTTGACGAAAGGTCTTGACAAAGTCCAGTATTATACATTCCCTCTGAATGTGATGATAATTGGTCAACCAGGGTTTAGTTCAACTAACAAGACAACCCCTAGTTGAAAACTCCCATGACTATGAAAATGTAATTTATGTGTCAAGAACTATTTTTCATGTGGTAAACTGTTAGAAGAACTGTATATTCTCATGAACCATGTTATGAACATTTTCCCTGTTTAGTCACAGAATTATCTTTAGAATTTAAGTAACCTTGTTTGATTATTATGAATTGTTTATTCTTCTTATGTTGCGCTCTCTGATCATGTTTACTTTGAACTTTATTTCAAGTATGTACTTCTCTGTGCAAGTGGTTTTCAAAAACGTTGGATTTCATGAAAATAAAATGTCTCGTTTTTAGAAAAGTTTTTTATTCTCTTCAAAAGGACTGCTTTAAGAAAGAGTTTTCTTAAAACATTTTTGAAAACCCTTACTGGGCATATTTTCTCACCCTACATTTTTGTTTAAAATTTTTCAGGCATGGTTGGTACTGATGAAGTTTATCAGTAGCAGCTGGTTTTCCAGAATCCTGAGCCTCGCCGTCTTCTGTAGTAATGAGACATGATATCTTATTTGTAAATGATGTAATGAAATGTTAAGTATATCATGTCTCATAGGCACCCTGGGATTGGGGGTTGCTACATCGATAGCGTGTGTAGTACGCAATACCAAGTTTAACTAAACAAGATATTATTATAATATTATTATGAACTAGCCGTTATGAATAGTAATACCCACTTTTTGAAATTTTATAAATTTTATCTTTAAAAATGGACTTCATTTTTGGATTTGGAATATCGAAATTAGCCTAGGGTGAATTTTTGGTATTTTTCTGAAAACTTTCAATTTTTGATGAATAGTGAAAACACTAGGTTACTATTTAAAAACCGAATTTTTATTTAATTAATTATTTATTTTATTTAAATTTATTTTAGGTTAAAATTGATACATAATACCGATATAAGTTCAATGTAATTCATTTGAGTCATTTTAAAATAATTTTAGATATATAAAAATTTTATTAAACTTTTCACCATCATTTACCCACCTCGTCGAGAATTTGAAAATTTACATAAAACTTAATTTTACCGCTTTTGTGAGTGGAATTTAGAAAATCTTAGAGATGCGGTTTATATCAAGGAGTAAAATGTGGTTCAATAAGATAAAAATAATTTTTGGTGAATAGTAACTTTTTACTTTTATTTACCACAGTTAAAATTAAATAGGGTTATTAAGGGTAAAAATGATATTATTATTACCCTAACACGAGTCCTAATTATATTGGATAAGTGTAATTCTACTAAAAAAACCTTAGGAATAAAATATTACCCTTTAGTTCCACTTGGATTAGATTAGGACACTTATTATTATTTTATTTAAAGAAGAGTTAAAATAGTTAAAATCAAAGTTTAATAACGAAAACATTTTTAATATAGAGTAATAAATACGATAAATTCAACTATAAATATTCATTAGAAAGAAAAAAATATTTCATACATAATGGTTTTTTTATTTATAATATTTAGACATTAAATAGTTTAATTTAGTTATGACACAATGATGATGCAGTAATTACGTTATTAATGAAATATTAACATAATTGATGTTATAAAGACCCAAATAAATGTAATTTTAGACTTTATATGAATTACACTAATTTTATAGGTTAATATGACATGTTAGTATTTATTCAATTAACTTTTTTCGAACTAATCATGTTGTTATTATTTTCACAAAAATCAATTACCAAATAGTGTCAAAATTGACATAAAATAGTTTTTAAAACAAATATTATATTATTAATTATTATTATATTCATAAAAATCTAAAGTTAGACTAAATGACTTATATAAGGTTATATATATTAATAATTAACCACTTGGGGGTTCGTTTGGCTTGTTATAGTAAGTTTATTAACCATATAGTGTATGAAAACAAGAAGACACGATAAAAGTTAAATTATTTAACTTAGAGTTAAATATAAATTATAAGGTTAAAATAGTAACCTAAACTTGTCTAAAACCTATTGGTTGAGAGGATTTAGACCTATACCCACTTTAACTTTGAAATTAATCAATTTGGAGCTATTATAAACCGAATATTACTTTATTATAAAATAATATTTTAAGTTTTTCCAAAGGTGCCCCTCTCCTCTCTTATAAAAAGGGAACCCCTTCCCTCTTCTCTTCACACCTATTTTAGCCTTGAAGCTCAGCCAAACCTTGTAAATTCCTCTTTTAAACCTCTATAGTTATATCATATAGGTTCTTGTCTTCTCAAAAGACCAACTCTAGTGCCCTAAGAAGAAGTCTAAAAGAGGTGCGTCGAGGAAGAGGTAATCTCTTCTACCGACTCTTTCAAGTTTATTTCTTCTTCTACTTTCTCTTATTTTGTGGTTTCATTATAAATTAATAACATCAGTATTAATTATATACTGATATATTATTATAAATATGAAATGACCCTATTTCACTTTCTATCCATCCTACGGAAAATGAAATCAGCGTGCGTGCGTACGTACGGAATATCGTCTCCATGTCGTGGTGTAACCTGTTTTCCACCACCACCTTACTTGGATGGGTATAATGGTGTAAAGAATAAATATATATGGTTATTATAACATCATAATGATTCTGAAATATTATATCATCCAATCCAATTCCATTCAATAATTATGGGAACGATATCATCACTCGTGCGTATGTACGGATTACCGTCTCCACGACACGATAAGATTCATTCTCCATGATAACCATTCAAGAATGATTATAAAGTATATATAATGAATAATAATGAAATATATGAAATAATTAAGCTACTGGATTTATGTATACATATATATATATATATATATGTCATACACTTATTTCCATTCAAGTCAATAAGGAAAGGAAAATAGCGTTCATGCGTACGTACGACCTACCGTCTCCATGAACGGTGTATTTCATTTCATTTATTTATCTATTATATTTATATATATATATATATAAACTGAATATATATGATATATACATCATTATTTAAATTCTGGATTTAAATAAATAATGATATAATTATTACTAATATCAAGAACAACAAGTCCAAACACGTACGATGAATAAAACGATTTTACCCAAAACGCTGCGTTAACATGGAATTTACAAAAGAACGGGTAATATAAAGTCATAAGTGAACCATATATGATATAATAAAAATTAATATGATTATGTAATAAGTCAATGAAATTATTTAAATCATTATATAGGAGGTTCAGATACGTACGAAGCATATCAGACCTAAGGTAAGGGATAACTATTCCAATCTCGTTCTTATCTGAGATTGTTTATTCGTAAGTATTTAACAGGGTTATTTTTTTCATCCATGTCCATAAAAAATGTTTTTAATAAAGTGTTTAATATTCTTCCATGTATGTTTAAAGTCATTTTTACCCCTCTTTAACATTTACTTTGTGTTATGGAAGGAATATTTTTTTGTTTACCATATGTGGTACTTTTTGAATTTTTCGTTAAAAGTATGAGGAGAATGTTTTTTTAAGTTATACGACATGAACGGATTTTTACGGTTTTATAATACCTTATTTTCATTAAGCTTACTCTACAAGATTTCATGACTATTTTGAAAAAAATCCTATTCTTTTAAAATTTCATGGAATTTTGTGAAAAGAAAATGATTTTGAATAAGAAATGATATTTTGCTCAAGAATTTATTTCAAGTGTTTTATCTAAACCATTTTCCATCTAAGATGACATTATTTCATATATTTACGTTTCAAGTATAATGACTCTATGATTTACATGGTTTCACTTCTCTTATGATGAAATGATATCCATTTGTTTTATATGGTTTATGTTATGACGTGATGATGTTTATGAAACCCATTTTATTCTTTGGGTTATGATGAATGATTTATGTTTATGTTGTGGAACATGTAATAATGATTTTATTATGAGATGGGTGGGACCTATATCTCCATCCAATACATTGGGTAAAGATTTATATCTCATGAGATAGACATGGATGGAATGGTAAGTTAATCCGGTTCAGTGTTACAGGACTGAAACGAGGAGTGAACTCGATTTAGAAAGGGACTTTGTCCACTAAGATGGTCTTGGAATCAATTCCTTGGCTACTATGGAAATCATATCATGTGATTAATGGTTTTCCATAATTACATGTTTTATTCCCATGATATTTTATCATGATTAATGTTCCTTTATGACCTATTCCTTACGTACTGCCAAGATTTATTTCACAACTCAAGATTTTGATGTGTAAACTTTATGATCATGTATTGAAGTTCAAATGTATATGGTTTGTTTTATTTTCTCCATGCTTACCCTTACTGAGCATTTTAGCTCACCCTTTATATGTTTTATTTTCCCCAGTATATAAAGAAAGGTTTTAGGTAAGAAAACAAAAGGGGAAGATCTTTATGGGAGATGTTGAAGATCTTTCACCATGATTAGAAGATTATGTTCCGTGTTTCCAAAGACACTTAACTATTATGGTCCCTGTGTGTTTGTTTTTGTTATGTATTAAGCATTCTCCAAAAGTAATGTAATTTCCATGTATGTCAAGTTTGGGGTCTCTAAAAGATCCAACTGCTAATGAATTTTAGTGTGATAGACCTCACATGAATATCATATTGCCATTGAGTTAATTCTTTAGTTAAGGGGTCTTCTATATTATCTTATGTGGAGACTCTTATCTCTTCTATTTCACCACTCTAAGAAAAATACCTAAAGAGATGATACTTCTAAAGTATGATATTTACATATTAACCTGACCTTTAATCCTTTGAAAGGTCCACTTCCGCATTATTGTCACAATAGAGTGTTATATGGCCATTAATACTAGGAAGCACATCAAGCTATAAGATGATGTTTCATATCCAAGATGATTATTTAGCCTCTTAAAAAGATAAAATATACTCATAATATACTATAGAATCTATAGATATGGTTTTTTGATCTCATCTATATCACATCACCTCCATTAAGGGTGAAGATGTTTCCTGACTATGATTTTAGATCATTTTGACATGTTTGGAAACTAGAATCTATATATCCTCTGATGACTAGTTCTTAATCTCCTAAATATACTAGGAGTATATCCTTAGTTTTTATTAGATACTTAAGTATAGTTTTTACTACCATCCAATGTCGGTCATCTGGGTTAGCTTGATATCTTCTTACCATAAATAATATGTAGGAGACATCTATCCTAGTAAATATTATTACATACATGACTAACCTAATTTCAAATGCTTATGCAATCCTTTCCATACTTTTTCTTTCTAAAGTGTATGAGGACACATTTTCTTATAAAGATGAATGCCATGTGACACTGGAAACAATCCCCTCTTGAATTATTCTATACTGGATCTCTTTAATATCATGTCAATGTATGTACTTTGACTTAGATGAAGTAGCTTCTTGGATCTATCATGATGGATATTGATCCCACAAATATATGCTACATCACCTAATTGATTTATAGTGAATCTTTTATTTTACCTAGATATAACTGTCTTGAAGAATAATATTTCATTTCCCATAAGTATTATGTCATCAACATATATTATTAAGAAAATTAACCCACTCACACTAAACCAATTATAGACACAAGTCTCAAATTTATTCTTTTTGAAACAAAATTCTAATATGGATTCATCAAACCAAATATTCCATTACCTAGATTCTTTCTTTAATCCATAAATGGATCTTTACAATTTTCCTTCCCTTTTGGAATCCTATGGAGCCATAACTCATTAAGGAAGGATTTATTAAAATCCATTTTCCAAATCTCATTATTAGGGTTAGATGTTTTGTTAAGTATAATTTTTATGGATTTCAACATTGAAATTCGTAAAAATGTTTCATCATAGTTTATTCAATGATGATATTTGAACCCTTTTGGAACCAGTGATGCCGTATAAGCACTAAATTATCCATCCATGTAAAATTTATTCTTAAATTTCAATTTTAAACCAACCATCATTACATATACTGGAGGGTATATCAAAATCTAGACTTAGGTTTGATACATGGAATCCATTTCATAATTCAAAACTTATTTCCACTTGAAAAAATATGTGCCTCTTCCTACTTATTTATAGGTTACATTATCATTATTATCAACTAATAACGAGTCATAATTCTTGATGACTATAAAACCCCATCTTTTTGGTTCTCTAACCTATCTTTTACTCTTACACAATATTTGTGTCTCTATAAATTCTTCTTCCATGGGGCATTTTGGATTTTGTTACTATTACAACTCTTATGTACCTTAAGTCTTAACATCATTAAATTATATATTTCTCCTTATTTTTATTTTAGATATATGATCCCTTTAATGTAATACATAGTTTCTTGGTATAACTACCCTTTTTAGGGGTCATTTAGTTAGTATCCTCTTGTTTCATTGGTGTATCATATAATGGTACACTTTATGCATCAATGTGAAAGTTTGTTGCATGAAGAGTATTTTACAAATGCTTCACATCCCCACACATGTAAGTATGAAAATATGGGTTTATTTTTACTCCAAAATTGGTATGTAATACCATCCTCTACATTATATTGTTCTCAATTTGGTATGCATTCTACTAACTACTATGCATATCCTTAAAAGGATAGTTGATGACTCGCATGACTCATAACTGGTCTCACCATGTCTAATTGGGTGTGTTTCCTCCTTTCACTTACATTGTTCCATTATAGTGTACAAGGAACAGTGATCTAGTATATAATCCCAAACATTCATAAATAACCAATGAAGCCTCAATTAAGATATTCTCCACCATATCCTAATCAGGGTTTCTTAATATTATTACCAATCTATTTTTTAACGTCATTCTTGTATCCATTAAAAATTTCAAATTACTCTGACTTATACCACATCAATTAGACATTTCTATATCTATTAAAATCATTAATAAAAGTTATGATGTATGAGTACCCACCCCTTTCTTCAATTGAAAATGGTCCACACACATCGGTATAAAAAAAATTCAAGAATCTCCTTAAACCATTCCTCTTTTCCACTAAATAGGGGTTTAGTTATTTTTCCTTGTAAACATGATTGAAATATATGTTGTGGTTTTTGTTTAAATGAATCTAAATATACATCTTGGTGCAATATACTCAAAATTTTTTAATTTACATGACCCAACCGATGATTCCATAGTTGGGTGTGGTATGAGTCATGGGAACTAGTTTCATTATTGATTTCCATTACTTGGTTCTTGTAATAAAAAATATAAATAACCTTATTTAAATACACAATACCATAACACATGATTTATTTATAAATTAAGAAAAATTTATTCCAAAATTTGAAAACAAATCCATCTGTATCAAGTCTAGATAAAAATGTAATGTTTTTATGACTGAAGTCATATAATAACAATAATTTTATGCCAAGATCATTCCCATACCAAATGTGAGGTGGTATTCCCCGATATCTGAAATAATAAGTCTTTTTGTATTGTATGTTCTTATATCTACATCACCTTGGGAAATCTTTTAGAATATACTCGGTTCTAATATTTTAATATATTTGTGACCACCACATGTTCTATTTGATACCCGGTTTTTAGAAATAGATAAATTCCACTTGATAACCAATACACCCAAATATTCCCCTTTCTTCTTTACTTAGGTATATTTTTTCATCCAGTGTATTTTTTTCAATATGTAAACACCTTAATTATTCTCTTCTTGCTATGGTGTCTCGAAGAAGATTCATACTTAGATATCTCCATCTGACTTTTTATTTTATTCACCATAAGGATAAAAGGATTTTCAAACTTCATATTCTTATCAAATTATAATATAAGAGTGATAAGATCTGGGAGAAACTTTTTAATGTTGTTTATATTGAAATTAACAAAAAATCAAAATAATATCTGTGGGAGTGATGAACGAATGATATTGGTGCACAATTCATTAGGTAGTTTCAACATTAGAATCTATAGGATCTCAATGTATCTAATGATTTTAACTAAGTGAGACATAGACTACACACCTTCTCTAAGTTTACTATGAAATACTACCTTGGATATCTCAAAATATTCTTATCTATCTCTCTCCTTATATAGACCACGCAGATACTGGAGTATGCTATAAGAATCTATGTCTTTATGTGACTTCATAAGTTCATTATACATGAGTGAAAGCATTAAACACTAAATTCCAACCATGTTACTCAAATGTTTATAAGATATATAAAACTTGTCATCACTCACCTCGTTTTAAGGTGGATCTAGAATTAAGGTTACTAGCACGTAATACTTTTATTCATGGTACAATACTAATGGTATTCGTTAAAACCATTCCTTTAAATTACTACCAGTTTGGATATGGTCTTTCTGTAAAATTGATTGTAGGGATAATTTGGTTGATGATCTTGTCATTATTCAATAATATTAAAATATAAAATTATTAATACCTTAATTTATTATATTTAACATGATGGAAAAATAAGAAATTTATTTTTATTATGGTTCCCACTATTTTATCAAGTAACAATATCCCTCACCATTAGATTCAGAATTCTTAGTTTCTCAGAAATTATAGTGGAAAGGATCTGTATCCCCCTTCTCATTACCCAAGCATGGGATTAGTCAATTAATCAAAGGTATTTAGATAGCTGGGTCTTTGTCAACTGTGGGCTTGTATCTATTTTATCTATTAAGTGAACTCCGCAATCTAGAAAAACTTACTCATATTTCCTCAACACACACTTCTATGTTACATATTCTAGAGTGGGTGACTTCTCATGATTTAAATTTGTTAATTCAACTAAAAACTATCATAATAATTCCATGATAAAAGTAAGTTTCCTAACATGGGTTTTTTTAACACTTTGTTCTATAATTTTCATTCCTAATCAACTAATAAGAGGTTTAGTTTTAATTAATATTAACTTAAGGGATTTTAATTATTATAAGTAATTTTTTTTCATGATTTTTCCTTTAGTTGTATTTCTATTTTAAAATGGATTTTACTTTAGGGATTAACCATATTATGATAAAACATTTATACATAACCCATTTATTTTAATTCTATATTTTTATATTAGTACATTTATTTATGAAATCATGATCTTGTATCCATAAAATAAATCATTCATAATATTTAAATAAAATAAATAAATATGATCACGAGATTTATATAATGGTTGATTTATTTTGTGGCCAACAAATCAACATATGACCCTTGGGATAAACTCTTTGTGTCGGTATTGGAATGAGTTGCCGCATCCCACCTATCTACCTATATATTTCCCTGGTTGGTTTTGTATCAGTTAAATCTTGAAGTACCTTCGCCTTAGCTTCATCCTACACTAACTCCATGCACCTTAAGAAATCATTTTATTACATATGTTTTATAACTTATATAGGTGAGTGGAATCATATTATTTTTGAAGGGAATTACATAAAACAACCTTGGACACACAAGTTCTACATAATAATCTGGGGATGGATTACATAGATACCTAAATATTTAATTTAATAACAATAAATTGAAAAACCATGAAATAACATTAAATTAAATAAAAGAAACTCCTACACAAGTCCAGTCAATCTCATGATGGATCATACACATACAATGATCAAACCTTTAAAACAACTATCTAAAATTCATTTCAATTCATTATTTAAAAATATAAAACATGTGTAGACTAATCTGATTACTTATATTATTAATAAATTTATTCATTTTGTCTAATTTCATCCAACCTTCATAAAATTACCATGTGCTATGATTTTAAATAAAATAAAATATTTTATTTTATTTTAAACTCAATAAAATATTACACAACTTTTACATGGAAGTAACTCAATGATTACCTATCTGAGCTACAAATTATAGTTTTAATTGTAAATAATGTAATCATATGACATATTGTGTACATGGAATGCATCATAATTTAATTTATTATAATGATAATTTAATTCCACATGGAACACCCCAAAATTATGCATCTTGTAAAATTTAATGCATTGAGTCTTTAATATATAATAACCATATATGATTCATAGTTTTTAATATTATGATGAATTAATTAAGAATTTAATATAATATAAAACCCAACGACCGGTGTGTACTGTCAACTTAATGTCCCATGAAACTTAGGTTTATAGTGTTTAATGGAACAATTATTTAAATTTAATATTTCTATGTAAATAGGTAAAGAATATAGTGTGTGCAATCCAGACACACAATACTTACTTCTCTTCACTGGATACATATAATACATGCCTAAGGACTTGGTCTGTACTTCTCATGGGCATTTATGAAGTACCCAACTTATATAAAGGACACAAAGTGAGTACTTAATGTTACACAACTTTTTGTTTATATGCACTTCGTATTCAATAAACATGGTTTATTAATTACATGATGCACTTTGACACTGTTTTTTCTTCCCTAAAAACTTGTAGACTAGATGACGCACGATCAATCTATATGGCATGTACTTCAGTAAATATGTGTGCTATCCTGTATGGTCAACACATGATGCATTTATTGCATGCAGTGTGTTATAATTACATGATGACTCGAAATCCACGTGAGTATCCATTTGTGGTGAATAGGGATACATGACATGTAACAAAAGAGTACACAATATATAGTCGTGTATTATCTATCCATAATTGTTATCACCTTTAAATGGGTTATTCCGATGTGATATCTATTTAATTTTTAACATATCTTGGTAATATGAGTGAGAAATAAATAAGAGGAAGAATAAATTTTGATGGTGGATCAAGAATGAATTAAAACTTTAAATATATTTTATATTTTAAATGACCAGTGATAAATCATAAAATAAATAATTATAAATTTTAATGTGACCCCTTCTGATACCATTTTTTGGTTCTTGAAAAAAAGTACTTATTGGATCTGATCCCTACTAGGTAAATTTCTGATTCGATGGATCATTCTCATATCATAAAATACATGAACCTCATGATAAAAAAAATGTTTTCAATAGAATATTGAAAAGAAAGGTCACTAGAACCATGAAAAGATATTTCCATATTAAATTTATAATTAATTTAATTAAATTGGAATAAATATTACCTCATTCTTAATATATTTCTATATAGTATATGTTTATCATTTGTAACCCTTTTTGGTAATTTTTTGTTTTACTTTTAGGATCCAACTGTAGAATCCCTCTAGTGATGATCCAAACGTGATCCTATGATCTCCAAATGAATCTAATGAATCATTGAGTGCTAGTGTGGTCGATTTATAATCTTTTGTTGTTTTTACTGATCACTTCACATTTATTTGATCTTAAATAATTTTTTTATATATTCTCATTATTGAGAAGATGTGATAATGAAGAGGGGGATTCTGTAGAAAAATCTATTGTACACAATTATTCTTGATTAAACTCTCTTAGAATTTATTAGCGATCTATTTATATTCCAAGTGTTAGGATTTGTAATTTAATTAATTGTACAATTTTTCTTAATAAAATGTTAAAGTCATGTCTAATACCATACCATGTATCAAAATAATTATATTATTTTTATTCCATGGTTTATGAAAACTAATCCAATGGTAAATATTATTTTATGAGGTTGCAATTTAATATTTATCACTAGACACAATCTCGGTCTACTCATCCTCCTTGGTATTTATTGAATACCTAAATAAATATTTTATTAAATATTTTTTTAAAAAAAATATTATATTTATATTTTTGTGAACAAATATTTATTAAATACTCAATAAATAAATAAATATTATACATTTATTTAATTTAAAAATTACATTGGGAATAAATGTTTATTAAATCTATACAATCATCAATCCTGAATAAAATTAATCATCAGTCTTAAGAATAATATATATTACAATATTTAAATTCAATTTGAATTTAATTGAGATCAATGGAAATACTTAGTGTGTGACCCTCCAGGATTATTTTTCATTGAAATTAAATGAAATTGCTGAAAGTACAAGATTACTCTCTAGTAGTGGGTCAAGACACCCAATAGAAAGTAGTTAATGTTGTAAAATTGACAACCACATATGTGTGCTCACTGTGTAATATAATATCTTGGTCACAATATCTAATCAAATAGGTTTCACACCCATGTCATCAACCTGTATGTTTTATACATCTATCTTTGACTTTAAAAAACAAACTCTTAATTACACCATGATCATGGAATTTAGTGTGATAGTTCTATTACAATAAAAGGGTTGAGATATAAAATTCTATAAATATGGTATGAAAAAATCATTCCTTGACTATTTTTTATAATAATATGTCATTTATTATGCACCCAACATATCCTACTTCCGATAAACATATTTAATCATGGTTTTGTTCAATAAATCTAAGTGCATGAGTCATGAAATGTATTAATAATAATCTTAAATTTTAAGGATCATTACATAAAATCACATACAAGAATATCTATTGACACATAAACATGAATAATTCCTACTAGGGGGGTATATTCTCATAATCTCTCATCTTAGAGATTCTAAGTGAGAAATTCATAAGATGAATTATCTTCCACTTATGAGTACTCACACATGACAATCAACATACTATATAACCCATCATATAATGTTATCTAACTATAGAACCAGTTTTAAGAATATCATCATGGAATTTCAAGGTTCTCATCATAGTGGGGAACTGATATACCTTTTTCAATGCAATATATACTCTAAGACATTTTTACAATAAAGTCATGCATAATAATGAACTAATATGTAATAAGATGTATAATTAATATTCATTTACTTTAATTTACTTTTGATCCGAAGTTCAAATAATTAATTCTAGAACACTAACTACAAAAAATTATCTGTTTGTTGTTGGAGAAAAAAAGGTTTGATCATAAAGACCAAGAAGTGTGCTACACCTAAAAGAAGAAGAAGTAGCGTATTTTTTTAAAAGGAAACATCATGATTTTTTGAAAGCAATCCATGTGTGTTGGTGTTAATGGTGGAAATACAAATATTTAAATAAATGAATAAATACTATATATAAATAATAGGATTGGTTTGGTGCAATACATGCCTGAAGAAGAATTTAATTCTTATGAATATTTTCTCAAAGTGGGGAACTTAATGATTCCTGAGAGGATATGTGGAAAAAAATAAGAAATATGAGAATGTGACTAAATAATGTATAATAATTTGGAAACTTAATTAGAATTGACAAGGTATATGGAAAATATAAAAGTAAATGAAAGTGATAAAGGGAAATAATAAATTAAACATGAATAAGAACATTAATTTCATGAGAGGTTATCTAAAAAGGATGACTAAAGAGTTATTGAGGAGTCATGTGAAAGGTGAAAGAAGGATGGACACAATTATAAATATCTTTTTAATCATGATGTTATCCCAAGTTGATATTCATAAGATGATTTAGCAATAAAAAAGAGAATAATATTCTTTGATGGATAATATAAAGGTTAAAGTTTCATACAATGAGGATTTTAAAGATAGTAAGAAGTCTATACTACCCATGACTGCTACTTATAATACCAAGGGAGAAATCATTATGAGTTATCCAAAAAATAGAGCTTGAAAGAAAGGATTACCTTGTTTTATAAGAAACTATCAACCTAATTTATCTCACAAATAAGAAACACAGTTCCACCTTATCTCCTTATATAGCATGTTTGTTATTTCAATGTAGGGAATTGAAGGTGATTCATGATTAAGGGGTAGAATTGAAAAATTGAGAAAGTTGTAATAACTATTCCATACTTTATGAAAGTTACCATCTTGAGTATGTTCCATTATTCAGTATTTTGATGCTTATTTGATAAAATGATCAACATTGATGGAGTTTTTATAGAGGTTATTTGTTTGTGGGGGTATAAGTTTGAGAATATTTCAAAATTTATTATTTAATTGAAATATGGAATTCTTTAAATGTGGTTGGAAATTGTCATTGGAGTGGTTTTATTTTATATTATATTATCCTTGTTTTGAAAAATTAAATTCTAAAGTTGAGGGGAATAATTTGAATTTATCAATAGAATAAGAAACTGAAATATACAAGGTATGATTTCTAAAGTTTTACCAACTTATTTTTCTTAATGTTTTTAATATTTCTTTTAGATTAGTGCATTAATTTAGGTTTAAAATATCATGATATTATCTTTAAAAACCCAGTATCAACTTTAAAATTAGTCTTAATAGTCCATGAAAAAATAATTTGGAGTTGGTATCATATTATGGTTTTTTATGGATATTTTTTTTCTAAATTAGTCCATCAAATTTTTTGAATTGATAATTGATCATATATAATTAGAGTGTAAATATTACTAGAACATAACTTTATCTATATTGATACCACCCCTATCTTGTTTTTTGTATTTATTTTCAATAATGGGGTGAGTAAAGAAAATTAAAATGACAAATTGATGTGAATTTTATATATTGGTGTTTATATATAAATACAAAAGGATAGATTGATAAAACCAACTGGTATTGAGTTATGTTTTATATCAATAAGAATAAAGTTAACAAGATTAATTTCTACATGTATTTTTAAGAGAATATTTAAAGGATATTAAATTACGAAAGCATCTTGATGGGAAGATTGAATGAATTACAAATAAAGGTGCCATTATATATTTATTTGTGAACATTTTAAGTGGATTTAATATTAACTATATAGCTTTGAAGTGAATTGATATCATTTCTCATATGGAAAAGAATGTGTGATGCTATTATTAGAGATAATCTTGGAAATAAATTCACATGGAATTTTTTTGGATGATTTGTTTCAAATTTTTCATGGAATCTTCTTTTTTACCAAATATTATAAAATTATATGGATGAGGAATCTATTTCTTAAAGGTTAAAGTGAATAATTATTTTAAGTAGATTTGAATAAGTTAAAGTGATAATAAGTGTTATGTAAAGTGTATTGATTTTTGGATATTTTATCTTTATGAATAATCTAGTAAATCAAGATTTTAAGTTCCATACAATATATTATTATATGTAAGATACTAATTTTACAAGAAAAATATAGTTGGATCATGGTTTAGGAGGGTATAAAGTTGTTTGAGATAGTGGGAGGTCCATTGAAATACTTTAAGGTAATTTATTTGCTACAAAATATTTGGAGTTATTTCGTTGATGATTGAAGATGATTTAAAGTTATTACAAACTAATTTTAAGTGGTTGATATTTATTTAAGAAGTTTATAGAAGGATATATAACTTTATATTTTTGTGTTGTCAAACATTTAGAATATTTTTTGATAAATAACTCTAAGTTATAGGTTATTGGAAGTTTGGAAAACTCCTTGATATTTAAGAGTTACTATAAAGGATACTTAAGAGTATTTTTTTGTTGAAAAAAATGATTTAATATGTAAGGGTTATCTAATTTATGATTAAAGGGTTTCAATATGTAATGGTTCATTTGATTTAGAATTTAGAAAAGTATTTTGTTTCTATATTATATATAAAGTTTCATTTGATTCTATAGAGAATATATAATCTCCCCTCTAAGGAATATGTAATATTTTATCCTAGAATACATAAGTTTCATATGATAAAACATAAGAGTTTTGAGTTATAGATTGATAATTTGGAAATTTTTTAATTTCATTGAGAAATGTACGGGTACACAACTATAGATACATAAGAGTATTTAGGATGATATGTAATGGTTTTTCCATTTTTTGAAAAATTTAAAAGTGTTTATAAGTTTGATTTAAATCTAAAAATGATGAGAAGATTTTTATTGATTTAAATATCACAATTTTGAGGGTGATTTGATATGGTTCCAGTAAACATGAATTTTGTAATTTGAAGAAAGTGATTGTTCTGTGAGAATATCTTTCACACCACAACTCTGTTTTTTTATGTGATCATGCATAATTGGAGAGGATAATATGATTTTTGGAGAAAGGAATTTATGATAAATTATTATGTTGATGAATATTAAATACCAAGTCTTATGGATATTTTTATGTGATCAGTCTTAATAAGTTTTAATGATCAAGAATAATAGGGATCATAAGGATGAGTTTGGGGGAATATTTCCACATTCAAATATGGAAATAATATTCAATTGATTTTGAAAAGTTATAAATGTAGAATAAGAATAGAATGGGAAATTGAATAGAGAGAGAACCCAATACTTTATTATAGAGAATATCATAAGTATTTAAGAAATATAAATATATATCCCAACACCGCATCATTATGATATTACCATCTATCATTAAAAAAATTGAAGAGTGAGATAAATCATTGTTGTGATTATCTTGAAAACCCTATGTGTTGAATAATTTATATATATCCATTTCTAATATGATTGTTCATACTCATTCATTAAAAAAGAAGAAGGATAAATAAAGAGGCAGACTTGAATACCATATGATGATAATCTTACAAACCAAAGAAGGCGGTAATGAGAATACAACCTATGATATCTCTATATCATAAGGTCTATATAATATTTTGAGATAACCATCTTAGATTGTTGTTATGGATAAATACTTATTGATCACTTTATATTTTATAAGTATATCAGATTCACACTATCCATGAGGTACACTATCCCACACTACTGATGAAACTTCAATGATGTCTAAGCTGGATCTTTTATTTTATTGAAGAGTATATGGTTAGTTTTAGAGTTTTAAATGAAAATTTTGTGTTTGAATTATACCTAGTGTTTTTGGGATAATAGGTTTAATTATATACCCTCTATTGAGAATCATATTGATAATAAAATATAATCTTTGTTTTTTGGATAACAAACACCAAACATTGGGGACATAGTCATCCATCTTGAAGAAAAAAATTGATAAAAAACCTAGGGGTGCCTTATTGTTTTACTTTCATTATTATATTATGTGCAAGAAAAACAAAGGTGTGGAAAGAGTGGGATATCCATTAAGAAAATATAAGTATATATAATTAAGTTTAAATGTTTTTAATTATTATAAATGATACCATATTGATTCATCCCCTAAGTGTGGTGTATTGATACTAGTGGATCATCATATACATCATATACATTTCATATGGTATGATATAGAGGAAACCAAGGCATATTGTATCCCATAATTTTGGGTAAATCATGAGGCATGAAACATATATATCATTCCTTTTCATTTCATATCATAGAATCTGATATGGTTATATCATAGAGCTATATCAAAATCATTATAATAGGAAAAATTGTATTGTACAATTTATATAGATGTTTTTCATTGATTATGGAAGATGAAAATTAATTTTTAAGGTTTGTTTTCTCTTGAAAATTATCCAACACTAATCAAATATGTATAAAATGATGAATCATTTCGGATAATTAATTTATTTTTAAGTGTTATACACATTTTCCAAAGGGTCACATTGTTGTAATTATAACATTACTCTATTTTTTTAAAGTTAAAATAAATGCATGAGAGGATTAGGATTGTACATAAGGCCCATATTAATTGGTTTAAGACTTTATAATGGATTTTAATCCAAATTATACGCTATCTAAGTTGATTCAACCCAAAATCTCTTTTCTAATTATTCCATTTTTTGAGATATACTAGAATATCATGGTGTGGGGGAGGGTCCCACCCAATTAATAGGTAATTTAGGTCAACTTATGGATACACATAGGAGGATGGTACCTTTCAATTGATTCTTAATGATCTTCATCAAATGTATGTGATTTTTCAGATTATTATTGATCCGTGTTCATTTTTTTTATATTTTTATAATAATGAAGCTTAGTGAGAACCCTAGGGACGATCTCATAAGGAGACCACTCAAATAAACTGATTTTATATTGCCGTAATTATATTCTAAAATATACTAAAATATTAAATACTAATATAATTGGGGTTTTAAAATTTATATGATATAAATACATATATGATATAAAATTTAGAAAAATTAAAAAGAAAACATGAAGAGGTTAGTGAAAAAGAAAGAAGAGCTACCATCCTAGGGAGGCTATAGTAAAGCTACCACAATTTTTTAAAATAATATTAATATTCAACTCAATGTTGAGATAAATTACTACCAATCAATTCCCCCATTCAAAATATAACTACCCCACACTAATACCTCTTGTTTTGGGGTAATACTCTCTCATATTATAGCTAAGATACTTCTTCACACTCATCATTGTCATAATTAGATTCCACCATAAGCAACATTATAATGAAAAAGGAGAGCAATAAATATAACTTGGAAGAGGAACAAAATAATATTGAAAGTGGGGGTGAAACTCAACAAAATTTATTTAAAAACTATAAAAATTATTATAATAGAATAAATTATAATTTTAAAATGCAAGAAATCATGCATACACCACTACTTTCTTTCAAACAAGAGATGAAGTCAATTCTATATTTGCATGTATGTGAGAAAAGAATAATAGAAGAAAAAAGAGAAAAAAGAAAATAGAATATAGAAATGAATGTAATATATATTAAAAATATATAAATCAATTTTAATAAAAAATTCCTCCCTAGAAACTAAAAATACATTACTCTTTTTAAATTCAGTGGAGATAAAACTTTATAGGAAAGAGGGGGAGGGGGTGGATCCCTTCCAAATCCATCGTATGAAAGTTAATGAATATTTGGAAAAATGAAATAATATCTGAATGTGGTATTCTAATTTTTTTCTTATATATCATATACGTGTTTCCATAAAATTTAAGTTTTATTTTCCACATGTATCAAAAGTTATGGCTATATTACTAAAGAAAATATTTCCAGTAAGAAAAACTATTTGAATTAGGGTCCTACAGTTTCCCATGAATTTATAGCATTGAAAACAGATTTATATCAGTTATAAACTATTCATAATTTTTTTAGGCCTCTAATACATCTTCATATAAAATTTCATATCTTTTGGATAGACCATTTGTGAGATATGGGATATCATAAAAATTCATCAAAAGTGTCCACATATTTCAAGGCCTCACTTGTATGATTGATTTGGGCCATCTATAATTGGATTAAACTTTATGTCCAGTTAAATTAAATATACCCCAATAACTATTTAATCCTAAAAATAATTAATTTTACTATTTTTATTATTTTAGAAAATTTTATGGGTGAAATACCAAAATGAATATATTTTTTGATATTTTTACAACAAAGTTCAAATTATTCCTAATACCTAAAAAATTGGAAAATTACCCATAAAATGATAAAATAGTTAGATGAAAACATTTAATTACACAATTTAATATATGAAAATTTAACCTACATCAATCCTTTATACTCATACATTTTATTCTCTGGAAATAATCTATAATAAGGTCAAAAAAAACCTCTCAAGGAATAATTAGAAATAAAACTAAGTAATAAAATATAAGGAAAAATAATGCCTCCAAAATGGATATAATTTCCTTAACTCTTCAATAATCATTAAAATATATTATATATCTTGTTAAACCCCATGTTCATGTCATGACTACTTCTTTAGAAAATTATTTTTCTCTCACTCAAGAATTTTAAATGGAGCTCTTATCATTCTCAAGTACATTAATGATCTCCACATTCTTTTTTCCTCCTGGCATCACTACTTCATAGAGTTTTAAAATTTTCAATCATGATGGATTTTATATGGGTTGTTCTATGTATAAGGATTGGAAGATTTTAAATATAAAAAATTCATAGGTAGAATAAAGACGGTTTAGCTCTAAAGTGAAGAAAATGCATGAAAATAGTTTCCCAAAAGAATGGTGTACTCCTCAATACCCTTGAAATAAGTAACCTATTAACAACTATTGATTTGTTAGGTATCAGACACATAGAAATTGTATGAGTAACACTAAATTTCTTCCCTCTTCACCAAATTTTAGTAGCACTTTTTGGTTCTTTTTTAGGTTTTTAATTCAGCTTAGATTTGTGTTTTTAAAATAAGATAGGCATATTAAACTTTAAAAAGTAGTGTGAACTCCTAGAAAAATATTGAATGATATTTTGGGCCTCTTTACACACACACACATATGTATATATCATGATTATTATCCCTAAATAGTATAAAAAAGTGTATAACTTTTCAATTTCAAATTAAGTAGATTCTTTAGGGAAAAAAAATACAGATCATCAATTCCCTCCCTCAAACTTGAGTTCAACCGTAATAACACAATTGACTTATATTGAAGGTTATAAAGGGGTAAATAAATTTTAATGTGTCCACATAATAAGGTATTTTAATGCTACTATGTTCTAACTAAGGTTCATATGTAATGGTAGGATAAAACATAAGTTAAATTTAAAAATGGGATTTACAAATAGTGCCTCAATAATACTTTATATATTCTATGAACTCTAATAGCTTCTAAAAAGAAATAAATTTCATATTTTGAATCTCATATCATGCCACAATATTATCATGAAAAAGTGAAATGTAAATAATATTTAAATAAATGTTTAAAACCCTCTTGGGTATGGAAAGATATTAATTTTTAATAGTAATAGGGCACATGAATTTCATAATCAATAAAACATCCTTAAATAAGAATATTATAAATCATAGAATAATATCCTTTCAACGACCATTTATGTTCCCAAATTTTCAATTAAATAATTTTTTGAAAAATTCCAAAATGGTTTATATTTCCTAAAGTATTTGATTAAGTTCAAGATCTAAAAAACACTGAAAAATTTAAATATGAAACATGACACAAAATATAAATCTAAGAATATTTTAAAATAATAAAAACAAAAATTAAGCACAAAAAAAATTCCAAAAAATGAATTGAAATCCCCAAAAACTTAATATTTATCTACCATGAATTTTAGATTAAAAAATTCAATTGAATTTTCTAGATAAATCAATGATAAGTAAAGGGAAAACCTCAGTTTATTTTTTAGTGAAAACCGATGGTTAATATCATAGTTGCTACCACTTTAAACATATATAAAATAAATAAATAATCATAAGTAATTTATTGAAAGAAAAATAAATAAAAATAATAAAAATATAGTATGAAATAAGAGGGATAGAATTCAGATTGGACTCCCAAGTGTGAGATAGGATTTTAATTCACCTATTTAGGTGTTTTCACCACTTTTTCTCTAATATTTTGGTGGATTTGTATTTGTGATCATGAGTGACCATGAAAATTTATTTATTATGATTTTTATCTATTAATGGTTGTATAGAGTACCAAGGAAAGTGTATAATGGATCCATCCCCTTAGAAGTGATATAAAAATGGTAAGGAAAAAGTATGAGAAATAATGAGTCCTATTATTTTTCAACAACTACCTCTTTTTCATCTTTTTCAAATTCATCTAGGTAATTCATAATTATCATTGTATCAACAAGTTTATAAATGGGGAAATAAAAAACCAATATATATTGAATTTTTTTGAATCATAAAGAATTAATAAATAAATATTCCCCTTTAAGTAGCTCAACTTGAAACATTATTTCTTAAGGAAAGTCCACTAAAATATCAATCTAAAGAAGAATTGTCTTCTTATTCATCATTCAAGTACACCCATGTGTTATCCTAATATGAAAATTAAAATCAATGGGTTGTAATAATCAATAAATCTTCTATATAATAAAAAATAAATGAGTTCATGAAAAAATTTATTTCCCTATATTAGCTTAAATTTTAATGCTTCATTATTTTTAGTGCCTTTTGGAGTTGAGTTTTTGGAATTTGGTGGCTGGAAGTCGATCTCATATGAATTTTCTTAAAATAACACCAATTAAGTGTTATATTATTCCAAATAAATAGAGTTTTATAGGAGTTTATTTTTCTTTTTGAAATATATGAGAATAAATTAACTTTTTATATTCTACAAAATTAGACAAATATTCTTCTAATTTATTTCAATCTCACACATGTGCACCAACTAGCATGTTTTCTTCAGTGAACTCTTATAATAATGGATGAGAAAGGTAAAATGAATCTTCTATGAATTACCTAAAGGCTTACTCAAGTTAATCCACTAGGAATTTATGGGAAATTATTTACTTTTTATTAAACTTTATTTTATTATTGTTTCCACCATTAAGATTTTATTTCCTTTAGGGGAGCAGAAAGGGTATATATTTGGTTACTCACTTCTTTTATCAATTTAAAATTTTATTTTACATAATTATTCAAAAATACTCCCCTTAAAAACTCATAAAAATGGTTAATAGGGTAAAAATATAAAAAAATAACATCATAAATCCCTATTGACTTAATAAATAAAAGATATAAAATAAAGTTTTATTTTTTTGTAATTTTTGAATTTTATGATTTTCTTTTGTTTTTTTGAAAAAATTGTGTGAAAGAATTTAGCCTCTCTAACCATGAAAAATTGATATAAGGGGATTGATGTTGAACCCAAATTAATATATTTTTTTACTAAGAATTAATTATAGTGAAAATATTAGGATCAATATCATAAGGGGTCTACTCAAATAAACTAATTTTCTACTGTAACCCTTATATTATAATATATACTAAAAAATGACATACTAATATAATAGGGGTTTTAAAAATGAATATGATATAAATATATATATGTTATGAAATATATAAGAACTCTAAATACAACATGAATAGTTTAGTAATAAATAATGGAGAGATTCCATCCTAGGAAGTTCATAGTGATTCTATCATTGTTCTTTAAAATAATTTTATTATTCTAATAAACGTTAAGATCGAGAACTATCACTCAATAACCTACTATTAAAAAATTTAGTACCCTAAACCAAGAACTAGTTATGTGAGGATAATACTCTCTCATACTGTGGCTAGGAGACATATTTCCACACATAATCACCACAATGATACTCCACAGTATACAAACTTATAATGATTAAGGAGATGAATAAAGATGTATGAGAAGTAGACAAAAATAGATGAGAAAGTGGGTTGAATACTCACTACAATTGATTTCAAAACTATTGAAAATATAACCATAGAAAATGGGAAACATTTTGGTTTAAGAACTCACACATCCACCACTAATTTCCTTTGAACAACAATTGATCTTATTTATCTATTTTCTTGGAGGTGAGATAAGAATAATGGGAGAAAAACTAATTTTAAATGAAGTGGAGGAAAAAATTAATAAGCAATAGGGGGGCCAATTTGCCTCCAAGTATTTAATTTTGATGGTTTCACATATTTGGCCCATTAAATTGGTTAATATCTAAATATGTTATTCTAAAAAGTTTTTTCTACATGTCTAATTATTTTTCCTTAAAAATTTCAAGTTCATTTTACAAATTTATCAAAATATATGAATTTATTAATAAAGAAAACATTTCATGCCTTGAAGACTATTTTAATTAAAATCATCTTGTTTTACATGCATTTATATAATTGAAAATGTATTCATATCAGGTATCCATTGTTAATTAAGTTTTTCCTAGGTATATTTTATATCTTTATGTAAAATTTCATCTCATTTAGACTGACCGTTTGTGAGATGTGGGTTATTATCTTAATTAATAAAAACTGTGCACAAATTTTGAGGATCCACTTGTATGATTTATTTGGGCTATTGATGGTTGGATTATGATTTAAGAATAGTTGAATGAAATGTATCCCAAAAATTATGAAATCCTAAAAAATTTAATTTTATAATTTGGATTAGTGTATAAAATGTTATGGATGAAATACCAAAATTAATAAAAATAAAAAGTTTAGACATTTTCATAATAAATCTCAAATTATTCCTAATACATAAAGAATGTGACAATTTCCCTTAAAATTATAAAATGTTTGGGTGGAAAAAATTTAATTACATAATATAATATATGAAAATATGAGTTTCATCATCCTCCACACTTAAACATTACACTCCCTGGTAGTCATATATACTGCAGTCAAAATAGACTTCTCAAGGTATAATTGGAAACACTACTCAATTATAAAATATTATAAAAATAATTCCTCGTACATGGATATTAATTCCCCAACTCTTCACTAAACATAAAAATATATTCAATATCATGTTAATCATCATATTAATTTCATACCTACCCCCTCAAAAAATATTTTTTCTCTCACACAATAATTTTAAATAGAGATTTTCTAATTACCATGAACATGCATGATCTCCATAGTTTTACTATAATCCCAATATATTTGTTTGACAGAGTAAAAAAGTTACAATTATGATGTAGTTTTCATGGGTTATTATATGATTGATATTTGAATGGTTTTAAATGTAAAAATATTAGTGGTAGAATGATAATGGTTTTGCTCTAAATTTAAGAAAATGTATGAAAAATGTTTCCCTTAAGAATAATATAATCTCCAATCTTGTTATAAAAATTAACCTAAAAACACCTCTTGATTTAAATAGGTAGACCAAAATTTAAAATTTTAAAAGTAACAATAATTTTTGACTCTCTTACCCCACTTTTAGTAACACTATTTGTTTATTTTTTTTGGTTTTAAATTCAGTGTAGAGTTGTGTTTTTGAGGGAAGAGAGGCATATTGAACTTAAAAAAGTATTTTTAACCACCTAACAAACTTTTAATGATATTTTGGACTCCCTTAAATATTTATATCATGATTATTATCCCAAAAATAAAATCAAAAGGTGTATCAAATTTCCATTTCAACTCAAATATACTATTTAGGATAGTAGAATAAATCTCATGTTATCCTTCCACCACACCTGATTTTGATAATAATCAAGCATTTAAATTCGATATAAGGTTAGAAAGGGATAAATATATTGTAATTTATCTACATAATAAGTTATTTTATGGACACTAGGGGATTAATGAAGGTTATATGTAAAGGGAAAGTAAAAAAAAGTTAATTTTCAAAAGGGGAATTCCAAATGGTTCTTTAATTATATTTCTATATTCAGTGAACTCTAACAACTTTGAAAAATATAAAAAATGAATGTTTTGGATATCATATCACACCTTAATACTCTCAAGAAAAATATAAATGTAAATAATTGGTGAAAAAATATTTATAAATCTCTCGGACTGGGAGTGATATTCATTTTGGAAAGTATTAGTGAACATGAGTTTCATAATCAATCAAACATCCTTAAATGAGACTATTATAAATATGGGAATAAAATTAATTCTGTAATATTTTAAATTCTACAGTGTTCAAATCAAGTAATGTTATAAAAATTCCAATATGTTTTTAATTTTATATTGTATTGTATTATGCCCAAGATCTTAAACACACCCCAAGAATAAAAATAAGAAACAAAACATGTAATCTAAATTAATTAGATTTTATAATAATAAAAATAAAAATTAAAAACATGAAAAAATTCAAAAAATAGATGGAGACCCCGACCCTTGATATTTAACTACCATTTATTTAATCTTAAACAAATTCAAAAGAATTGGGAAAATAAATCCAAGAGAAGTAAATTCACAACTAGGGTTTATTTTTTAGTGGCATCCATGAGTTAAGATCTTATATTCTTACACATTAAATATAAATAAATTTAATAAAAAAAAATAAATTAGTTAAAAGAGAAAAATAAAAAAATAAAAAAAAATAAAAAATAGATGCGGGGATAGAATAAGTGGGATAGAACTTGGATTTGAATCCCAATCATGAGCTTGGTTTTTATTTCCCATGTTCTGGAAGTTACACCACTTTATCCCTAATTTGATAGTGGATGTGTCTTGTTCACCACAAAACACTAAAAAATATACTTTCAAATTATATTTAGCTTTTATTGTTTATTGATTTTACCATGGAAAGTGTATAACCGGTCTATACCCTTTGCAGTGATATATGAAATATAAAGTGGGGGTATGAGAAAAAATTCATCCTCTTCCTTTTAAGCTATTAATTGTTTGGATTCCTCTTTAAATTAATTGAGGACCTTATTAGTAGTTTTTTAATGGGTAATTCAAAAACTATTTTAAAATGAATAATATTAAAAAATTTATATTTAATAAATAAATATACACTTCATGTAGTTCAGCTTGAAACTTGATTTTTTCAAGAAAATGCCACTTGAAATTCAATCTAAATCGAGGCATATTATTCTTATTCTTCATCCTTCTTGAGAACCTTTGTGTTAGATGAATCTTAAAAATTAAAATCAATGGGAGGTAATACTAAATTAATTTTCAATAAAATAAAAAATAAATGAGTTTAATAAAATATTATCTCCATGTATCAACTTAAATTTTAATTATTATTCTCTATTTAGTGCCTTTTTAAGTTAATTTGTTAGATTTAGAGGTTGGTTGTCAATATCTTATAAATTTTCATAAAATTACACAAATTTAGTGGTGTCTTATTCCAAAGAAATAGTGAGGTATAGAGGTTCTTATTTTTCTTCTTCAAAGATGGGAGAATCAATTACGTTTTATATTCAACAAAATCAAACCAATATTTTTCCAATACATGTTGATCTCTCACAAGTGAATTAACTAGAATCTCTGTTTTAGTGAACACTTTTATAAATAGTTGAGAATGGTCGAGTGGATATTATATGAATTACTTAAAGGCCTCCTTAGGTTACTTAACTATAAATGTCAAAGAATAATCTTTTTTTATTCTTTAAATTGATTTTTTTATTTTTACCACCATAAATATTTTATTCCTTTAGGGAATTGGGAAGGGTAAATATTTGGTTTATCACATATTGAATCATTTTAAAAATTTTATGCCCATGATTTTTCAAAAAAAATTCCTTGATAGACGCATACAAATGGTCAATAGGCCAAGAATATGAAAAATCACTAAAAAATTGACCTTGAACTTAAAAATAAAAGATATGAAATAAAGTTTTGTATTTTATTTTAAAAAATTATTGATTTATTGTTTTATGAAAAAACAGTGTGGGAAAGTAATTGGGGTCCCATGAAAGGATGATAAATTTATACCTATGGATTTTCATGGATCCTTTTTCAATATGTTTTATTTTCTTAAGGATACTGTATATTTCACACCTTTGGGTTGATTTCATAAGGAGTCCAAGCACACAAACTGATTTTCTATTATCATAATCATATTCTAAAAAATACTAAAAAATTAAATAATAATATAATGAGGGTTTTAAAAATGAATGTGACATAAAAATATAAATATATTCTATAACAATATTGAAATATGATAAAGAAAACATGAATAGGTTATTATGAAAGAAGGAAGATTTTTTGTCCTAGGGAGTTCATAGTGAAGCTATCGTTATCCTTTAAAATAATCTTAGTATTCTACTCAATGTTGAGATAAAGAACAATCCCTCAGTACCCTTTATTTAAAAAAGTTTATACCCCACATCACAACCTTTGCATTAAGGGAAATAATCACTCATACTATGTCTTGGATACCACTTTGTGACATATCATCATCATGATGTTACAACACCATATGCATCATTACAATGATAAAGATAAATAAAGATGAATGAGAAGAGGAGAAAAACATTAGAGAAATTATTGAGAATTTTCAACATTATATATTTTACCATAATTTAAATTATTAGAATAGAATAAATATAAAATTTTATGTTCAATAACTCATCCATCCACTGATACTTTCCTAAAAACAATAACTAAAGTTAGTTTTGTATTTTCATGGAGGTGAGATAAGTATGGTGGGAGAAAAAAAAAGATAAAATGAAAATAGAATATAGAAATGAATATAATATATATATTAAAAATTTATAAATATTCTAAAATAGTAAAAAAACTCTTTAGATACTAAATAATCCTAACTATTTTGAAATGTGGTGAAGGAAAAGATTTATAGGCAAGAGTGGCTCTGGTTTAACTCCAAATATGTTCTATAAATATTATAGAAAACTTGTTAAATTAAATATATGAATATATCAATATAATATTCTAAAAATTTGTTCCTCTACATATTACACATGTTCCCACAAAAGTTTATGTTCATTTTCAATATGTATTCAAATTTATTACTAAATTACTAAAGAAAACACTTTCGTCTTGGTAGATTATTTGAATTAGTATCCTATAATTTCCCATGAATTTATAGGATAAGATTAATATTGAATATCCACAATTAATTAATATGTTACTTGTAATCTTTTTCATATTTATATAAATATTCATCTCATTTGTACTAACCATTTGTGAGATATCAACTATAATCAAAATTCATCAAAATTATGGACAAATTTTGAGGCCCCACTTATATGCTCCATTTAATATATATGTGTTTGGAATAAACTTTAAGTAAAATCCATTAAATTTTATCTTAATAACTATGTAATTATATAAATATTTATATTAAAATTTGGAGCTGTGTATAAAATGTTATTTTTGAAATACCAAACTGACTAATTTTTTAGACATTTTCACAATAAAGCTCAAATTATTCATTATAACTAAAAGATGTTACAATTACCCTTAAAATGATAAATTGTTGGTATTAAAGAATTTTTTATGGAATAAAATATATGAAAATATTATATTTATCAATAAACCAAACTTAAAAAATTTCATTCCTGATCAATCATCTATAATAAGTTCAAAATAGTCTTCGCAAGGTATAATTGGAAGTACTAATGAATTATAAAATATAAGGAAAACTCATACCTATTAAATGGATGTTAATTCCAAAAATATTAAATAATAATTAAAATACATTCATTATAATGTTAATTCATATGTTCACATTGGACTTACCTCATCATAAAAGTATTTCTCTCACACTCAATAATTTTAAATAGAGTTTTTCTCATTCCCAAGTGTATGCAGGATCTCAATAGGATTGCTTTCCTCCTAATAACTCAATGTCATATAGTCAAAAATATTTCAATCATGAATGATTTTACATGGATTTTTCTATGGATGTGGTTTGGATGGTTTTAAATTTAAAAACATTAGAGGAAGAATGGGGATGGTTTAATTATAAAGTGAAGCAGATGCATGAAAATAGTTTACCTCAAGAATGTTGTGCTACTCAATACCCTTGCACAAAGTAGCCTAAAAATTGATCATTATTTCCTTAGTTAGTCTGAACTTGTAAATATCATTTGTAAAAATGGATTTCTTACCTATTCCCCTATTTATATCAACACTTTTGGTTCTTTTTTTGGGTTTTTAATTCACTCTAGATTTGTGTTTTTGAGGTAAGAGAGTCATATTGAACTTCAAAAAGTTACATGAACTCCCAAAATAGTGTTGAATGATATTTTTTAACTGTTTAAAATTTTCTACCATTACTACTCTCCCAAATATAGTAGCAAATGGTATATCGCTTTTCCTTTTTAGTTCAAACAAATTCTTCTGGATAACAGAATACCACCCAAATTATCCCCCACCCGTGAGTTCAACAAAAATCATTAATTTAACCAATAGAGATGGTTGGAAAGGGATAAATAGATTTTAATTTCACCATAAAATAAGGTATTTCATTACTAATAGGGGATTAATAAGGCATAGATGTGAAGACAATCCAAAATAGAAGTTAAATTTAAAATGGGGCTTTCAAAATGGCTCCTCAATAATAATTTCTATACTCTATAAAATATAACAACTTTGAGGAAGATAAAAATAAAAAATTATGAATCTCATATATAATATTGTGACTCATAAGAAAAATAAAAATCCAAATAAGATATAAAAAAGGTATAGAAACCTATTGAGTTGGTCATTATATTAATTTTGGATAGTACTACTATACATGAGTATCATAATCAATCAAACTTCCTTAAATGAGAAGTTTAGAAATATATGAATAAAATCCATTCAATAATAATTTATAGCCTTAAATGTTCAAATAAATAATTTTTCCAAAAATTATGAGATGGATTGAATTGAAAAATTATTCAATTAATCTCAATATATTAATATCACTCAATATATTAAAATAGGAAACAAAACATTAAATATAAATCTAAGATAATTTTAAAAAATAAAAATAAAAAGGTATCAAACAAAAAATTCCCAAAAATATATTGAAATTACCCCCCAAATAAGTATTAACTACCCTTCATTTAAGTATCAATAGATTCAAAATATTTGGGTAGATAAGTTTAGAATAAGGAAATACACAATTCGAGTTTATTTTTTAATTGTATCCATGAGTTAAGCTCTTAGCGGCTTCCAATTTAAACATAAATTAAATAAATAAAAAAACATAATAAATTCATTGAAATAAAAGTAAATAAGAAAATTAATAGGGGATAGAATAATAAGGATGTAACTTGGTTTGTACTCCCATGTGTGATCTAGGTTTTTTACTTCCCCTAGTCAAAAAGTTTCATCTCTATTTACCCAATTTGAAGGTGGGTGAAAATTCTTGATCTTGTACCACCAAAAAATCTTATTTATAGTGATTATTAGATTAAACTATTCATAAAGAACCTTTAAAATACTATTACTATTTTCAGGTACTCAACCCATCTTTTTATCATGATTTGGTTGCATCTCGTTTTGGGGTGATTCAGGTAATTTTTTTTAATTTTTGAAGGGATCTTGGGATATGCACAGTTGTAACTTGATTTTACCAAACCATGCACCCTTATAGTGAAAACCATGAAAACCTTGGAAATGAGTGTTTTCACGATTAGTGTATGGTTTGAAAAACCATTCTCCCACCAAGAAGAAATTGTGAAACCCCACCAGTAGGGGCGCATGGCTAGGGCACATGTTTTGGAAAACCATTGAGCCCTGCACAGCTAACTATGCATGGGGAATTATTTTATTCCTAAAAGTGTGAAAAATTTCTTCTAACCCTTTTTTGGACCCTTGACTGACCCTAACTTAGGATATTTCTTTTTCTATGGTTTAGAGGGATATCAAGAACCAATTGTTTTCTCCTACAAACCCTTTCTAGGATGGATCAAAACTATGTGATCATTGTTCGATCCTTTTCTAGTAAGAATTATTTCCCCGTTTATTATCTCCTACTCCCTATTTATCTCCTTATTAGGGTTTTTTATATCTCTATACTATTGTAGGTTATAATAACCATTGTTTTAGATCTATAATATTTGGTTGATTCTTGAATATTCATTTCTAATGCCCTTCATTGGAGATTCGCGTTGTGGGCATTGTGTTCTGTGATCCTGGGATCACGAGATAGGTGGTTCCTTATAAGTTTATCTAATTGATTTAACCCTAAATTTAAAAATTAAAATTAAATTAATTTCAATAAAATTAAGAAAAAATAATTCTTTGAGGATTGTTATTTGGGTTTTATTTTCCATGAAAATTGGGAAGAACCCCTAATTCCAATAATTTAGAATGTGTTTGTGGAATTCGATAGAAAATTGTAAAATTAAATTGTGGAAATAAAATTGAGATATTGATTTCAAATTTTTATTTGAGAAAAATCACTTAAACTATTTTGATAAGAATCCATTGGTTTTATCCTAGAAAATACATGATTTGATTAAAAAACTGTTTTGTTTTTTAAATAGAAATTTTCACATTGTAATGAAAAAGGGTTAATTGTATTTTGAACAGTTTCAAAATAAATTGTCCATTACTTATTGTTTATAAGAGCACATATAAGCCTATTTAGTTGGTTATTTGTTTGGGAAAACCATATTTTGACACTTTACAACAATAAAAAACATATGTAGTTAGTCAATCAATGACAGGGTAGTGATGATTCATCTTTGACTAGTGTGTGAGGGATGTGTGTACACATATTTTCATGATAACCTATTCAAGTGTGTGAGGATCCAATAACCTAGAACTATTATACCTCTTGGAAGATGACCAGGTTTCTCCTTTGTGATTCTTTTGATATATATGACATTGTTTCTAAAATTTCTTTACACAAGCCCTGAAAATTTATATAAATTATTTTATATATAATTTTTATCAAATCATTATTTAGAAATGTTTTCCATCAATTGAAATTTATATAATGTTTTTTAAATATACTTATGTATTTTCATGTTTGTTTATTAAAAATTGAAATATTTTTTTGGTTAATTAATTATGGCAGGTTATTATGGAATCATTATTGAGATACTACTGGAATTTTAGATCACAACATACCTGTGGCATTAAGAATTTATAGATTTCCTCCTACCAGGTTCAAGCAAGGGGAAAGCACCACTTGGAGGTTGTATTTGTTGTTGATCTTTGGTATTGGAGTGTTGTGTTCATTGGGACATGGGTTTTTTATCCTATTTTTTTGGTAATATAATGATGCAAATTTAGGTTGTTTATAGCTATGTGGATTTTGTTATTGTTATCCCTATAGAGTTTTCTTTTTATAAAAATGACTTGTTTTTGTTCTTCCTCTGTTAATATGGAAAAACCATTCCCTATATTTTCTTGTATGATTCCAAGTGTGAGTCACCAACCCATGGGGATTGGGAATGCACTTCATTCTATGGAAGGATCAGATTGGGTGTTAAGGTACTAGGGTATCCAGGCTGGTTTATGACAAAGTGGTATCAAAGGTGTAGGTTAAGAATATTTCCTGAATTTCAGTACGCATTTGTGTAATATTATTAGGAATTAGAAGGTAACAACGACTGAGTTCCTAGACATATCTCACTTTAATGAGCCTTATGTCACTATGGGTTATTTAGGAAAATAAATATTGAGTATTAGTTCGACCATTTTACCTAATTTGTATTTGGATAGATTGAAATACAAATATTATTTATCTATCTAATGGGAATAATTTCCCTATTTTTCTTGTTTGAGTGTTGTTCATTGTAACATTTTGACGTCTTCAATATTTTATAGTAATGTTTTCCAGAATCATGTCTCTGAGAATATGTGTGAATGAAATCTAGGAGGAAGCTTGTGATGAACCATAATTATAAAATCCTCCCATGGACTAGAATCTAGTTGAAGTTATTATCCATTCAATCCAAGCTATAGGATAGACACCTGCACCCATTCCCATTGAAGTTTCAACTATGAAACCTTACAGGGATGACTTTTGGATTCATTATTAGTGGTTCCCACTCCAAAATGCACCAGCTTTCCAATTTTTTAATTATCCTCAACCGGCTAAGGATTAGTTGATAGTTATAGAGCTTCTGTTTGATTTTTTAGAAACACCTAATGAATTCATGGTGAAATGTGCCGCTTTCATGTTAGAGGGACCTAACAAGAGGTTATGGGAAACAATGGTGATATAAATAATGCACGAGGTATTAAAGTGTAAAAACTTTAGAGTAATTTTAAACTACTAGTTATATCTAGATTTGATGGTGTTGGCCAAGGCTATTAAGTTTTTCAAACTCAAGTAGGCTGAGAGGACCATGACTGAATTTGAAAATTTCTTTTCTAATATTTTGTAGTTTTTACCTGATATTTTGACAAATTAGAATATGATGACCCGATGGTTCAATATTTTATTTCTATATGATACTTGTTATCAAGTTTTCTTAAAAAACATGCCTTATTATGATAACGTACTAGATAGAGAGTTGATGTTTAAAATAGAATTGGATGGTAATTTTAGGTTGGTGATAGTTCCTTTTTATCCCAATGGAAATTCTATGAATTCCTTTAAATGGAATAGGAATAATGATAATTATTGTGTTTTTTCTCAATATTAGGATTTTTCTAGACCTTATACATTTCCTAGAATATTCCCTTTGATTTGTTTCCTATGTAGAAAACCTCGGTACTCGAAATGGGTTTGCACCGAGGCACCCAAAATATGTGTTTTCTATAGACACTTAGGTCACCTTTAGAAGTTCTTCCATGTCTATTATACTCCATATAGTGTAATGGGATCATAAGTGCCTAAGAAAACTGTGATGCAATTATATGGTTCCTGAATAAAGGGGTTCTATCCATAAACATCCTGAATAATGCTTCTTCACATTATGGAAGTGTATCTAGAGGAATCTGGTATGAGTCCCATGATTATGAGAGGTACCATCACTATAGCTTAATCATTAGTGACTCTTTTATTTGATACCGATGCATCTCATTCACTTATTTTGTCTTGTATTGTGAATTAACTTAATCTTCCTATGGAGATTTTATCTTATGTGATAGATATTACTATGCCCCTTAGAATGAAGAGAGATAAGTGTCTATATAGTCTTTCTTATGTTATCTCATTATTGGATATCGAGATTACTTGATATTTTCTGGTTCTTGACATAAAAACACTTGACATCATTTTTAGGATGGATTGGATCATTTCTAATAAATCTTAGATTAATTGTTATCTTAGATGGGTCTCCTCTACCATGCCCAATGGGGTTTGTTGTACCTTTCAGGGATAATGGTACCTAAGGTCGAGTAGATCCAAACATTATTATCTAGAGTTAGGGAAAGTGATATCAATGTTATATTTTGATCTAGAGTGTGAATCATTGAGTAATTATCTCCCTCAAATTGTCATTGAGTTTCTTAGTGTTTTTACTTTTGACTTTCATGGTTTTACATAGGTAATGTTGGTAGAGTTTTCATATATTTAGTGCCTACTATTCAACCAATACATATTCCTTCTTACCGCATGGAACCATATAAAATGAAAGATTTAAAGTCTTAACTAGATGATCTTTTATAAAAAGGATTTATATGCCTGAGTATGTCACCTTGGGCAGTGCCTATTCTCTTTTCAAAGAAACATGATGGGTCAATTTACCATTATGTTGATTATCGAAAACTCAATAGAGTCATAGTAAATAACCAATATCTATTTTCATGGAGTGATAGTTTGTTTTACTAGTTGAAAGGGGTGAAGTGGTTTTCTAAGATTTATATTTGATCTGGTTATCATCAGTTGAGAATTAATGAATATGACATTTATAAAACTAACTTTTGGAGCAGGTAAAACCATTATGAGTTCCTTGTCATGCCATTTGTTTTAACCAATTCTCCTACAATTTTTATGGATTTAATGAAAATGATCTTCTAGGAGTATCTTGATACTTTTGTGGTTGTCTTTGTGAATGACATTGTTGTTTACTCTATGTTTGAGGGGGATCATGTGCATCATTTGAGAGAAGTTATGGAATTTTTGAGAAATCGCTAAATTTATGCCAAGCTATTGAAATGTGATTTCTAGATTCGAGTAGTTAAGTTTTTGGGAAATATGGTGTTGTAACATAGTATTTTAGTTGATCCGGAAAAGGTGAAAGCTTTTACTGCATGGGAACAACTAGGAAATGTTTTTAATATTCATATCTTCTTGGGTTTGGTTGGGTATTATCACTATTTTATAAATTATTTATCAAAGTTGGATTCTATGATGACTAATCTAACTCAAAATGGGGTAATGTTTCCTTGTCATGAGAAATGTTAGAGCTATTTTGTTGAGTTGAAACATATTTTAACTACTACACCAGTGTTTACTCTTCTAGAGGTTGGGCATGGATATATATTTATATTATTCCACATGAAAATAATTATCCAAACCATGTCCTAGAACTCATAACTGAGATTCATTCACTTAAGAGAAAGGTATACCATGTATTCTAAAAACAAGATCTTGAGTTATATATTCTCTCAAGAATATTTTTATTTACACTAAATGCATTGGGTGGAATACCTAAAAAAATTATATTTTGATATTTCCTATACCCTGGGGAAAGGAAATGTTGTCACAAATGCTTTAAGAATGAAACTTATGACCCCAACTATGAAAGAATCATCAAAATAGTGGAACTTAATGGATAATATTTCACAATTTCATATAAAAGTTTGGGAATCAAGGTATGAGGTTTTTCTGACCAGTATTTAGTTGATGTTTTCTCTTCTCAAGATGATTCCTTAGGAACAATAGCTTAATGATGAGTAATGTATTATTAGGGACACTCTTTATAGTGGTGAGACCATTGCTAAATGTTCATTCTCTATAGAGGGAATTCTATGTTATTAGAATCATTTTTTCCATTATAGTTCAAGAAATATGTTATGATGGATTTCTATATTTCCTAGTGGGAAGTGAACCTTGGAACCAAAAAGATATTCTATGACATGCGATGATGATTATGGTGGATAGTTATGAGATGTGGAATTGCTGATTTTGTCTCCCATTGTTGTTCATGCTAAAAGGTCAAAGTTGAGCACCAGAGACCTTTGGGTTTTCTTTTTCCATTTTTAATTCTAACTTGAAATTTTTATGATATATCAATGTACGTTTTGGTTGAGTTTCCATGTACCTATAAAAAAAAGAATGTGATATGGGTTGTGATTGATTGACTAAATAAATTGGATCACTTTATACCCATTCATTCTACCACCAAAATTGAGGAGTTTGGAAATATATATGTGAAAGATATTATTTGTTTTCATAGAGTTAAAACTGCTATAGTCTCTGATAGAGATCTCTATTTTACTTCCCATTTTGGAGGGGCCTCTAGGAGGCCCTCAGATCTCAGGTTTTCTGAGTACGGAATACCATCGAAGTCAGATGGTCAGATAATAAGATATTTACAGATTATTGAGAATATAATTCTATCCTATGTTCATGACTTTGGTGGGGATTGGGATGAATATTTGAGGTTGGTTGAGTTTTCTTATAATAATAGTTACCAGTTCACAATCAGAATGCCTCTTTTTGAGGCATTGTATGACTGGCCATGTAAATCTATATTGTATTGGTTGGAGATTTCTGAAAGTTCCTTGGTCAGAACGAGCTTGGTTTAAGATATGAAAAAAAATATTATGTCGATTCATCATAGAATTTTTCTGACACATAACCAGTATAAATAATATTTTATTATTCATTGCAGAACATTGGAATTTTCTGTTGGTGAACAAGTTTTCTTGAATGTTTCACCTTGTTTGGGTCATCGATGTTTTGGGAGGAAAGGGAAACATTTTCCTTGTTTTGTGGGACCTTTTGAGGTTATTGATAAGGAATGGAAATTTTCCTACTATTTATCACTTATTTTTTAGCTAACATTGGTACATAACATGTTCCATGTATCTTAGCTACAAAATTATCTTTCTGATCCATCTCTTATTCTGAGTTGGAGTGATCTTGATGTGGAGCCTGATTTATCTATGGTTGATCATCTAGTTTGGATATTTTAATCTAAAACCAAGTTAATTCATGGAAGGATGATACCTTTGGTTTTAATTCTAAGGAATCCCAATTCCAATTATCATGATAATTGGGAGAGGGTGACACTAATGAGAGAGTAGTGACCTCATCTTTTTGACATGAAGTCTTCTTGAAAGGATTTCTATGGAGAGAAAGTTTATATGGTGGGTAGGTTATAACATATGGTTTCTATTTTTAGGTAATAATAAACCATTATTTTGATTATTTTTTTGGGTATCATTTAGAGGTTATTTGGGTAAATTTTGTAATTTTTTAAGGACTCTTGGGCTGTGCATGATTGGCATTTGGATTTCCCAAACCGTGCGCCCTTCAAGTGAAAACTTTGAAAACATAGGCAGTTAGGGTTTCCATGGTTGGTGTATAGTTTGAAAAAACATGAAACCACCAATAAGAATTTGTGAAACCCACCAGAAGGGGTGCATTACTAAGGAACATGGTTTGAGAAACCATGCGGCCCTACCTAGATAACCATGCATATAGAATTATTTTATTCTAAAAACTGTTAAAAAATTCCTCGAACCCTATTTTAGGCCCCTGATTGACACTAAATCAGTATATTACATTTTCCAAGGGTTAGAGGGATCTCAAGGAGCCTTTTGTCTCCTACAAAACCATTCTAATGTGGATTGAAGCTAGGATATCATTATTTGATCCTTTCCTAGTAAGAATTCTTTCCTTGTTTCTTATCTCACTCTCTATCCTTCTATCTACCATAGGGTTTGTTAGATCTCTATGTTATTGGATGATATAATCCTTATTGTTTTAGATCTTGAATCTATGGTTGATTCTTAGATCTTCGTTTTCAATGTTCTTTATTAGAGTTTACCATTCAGTGCATTGTGAATCATGATCCCATGATCCCAAGGTAGGTGATTCTATTTTAGTTTGTCCAATTGATTTAACCCTAAATTTATTGATTTAAATTAAATTTATTTCAATTATATTGTGAAAAACTAATTTATTAAGGATTGTGATTTGGATTTTCTTTAGCATGAATTTTTTTAAAATCCTCAAGTTTCATTGAATTGGGGTGTGTTTGTGGAATTTGATATAAAATTGGAAAATTAAGTTGTGGAATTTAAATTGTGAAATTTATTTGTGAAATTTATTTCCATTTTTTTTGAGAAAAATTCATTAAATTGTTTTAATAAGAATACAATGGTTTTATTATCGAAAAGCATGATTTGATTAAAAACCCATTTTGGTTTTAAAATGAAAAATGGGATATTGAAATGAAAATAGGGTTAATTGTAATTTGAAAAGTTTTGAAATAAATTTCCCATTATTGATTTTTTATTAGAGCACATAAAACCCAATGTATTTAGTGAGTTATTTTGTAAAAAACTCTTTTTATGCTTTACAACTTTAACATATGCAACAGGTCGCATCCCTAAGGGGATGGTGATGAATCCTCTATGACGAGTGTATGAGGTATGTGTGTACACATATTTCAATGATCACATATTAATGCGTGTGGGGATTCCATAACCTAAGACTATCGTACCAATTGGTATATGAACATGTTTCTCCTTTGTGATTATTTTGATAAATATCCCACTATTTGTAAAATTTATTTACACATTACTTTTGAATTTATATAAACTATTTTATATAAAATGTTAATTAATACATTATTTAGTAATGTTTTTTATCAATTAAAATGTAAAACATGATTTTATATAAATATTTTTTATACTTCCATGACTATTTATTTAAAATTTAAAGCTTTATTTGGTTAATTAATTGTGGAATTTTATTATGGAATCCTTGGTGAGACCCTAGTGTTATTTTATCTCATAACCTACCTATTCCTTTTAGAATTTGTATATTTCCTCCATCTAGGTTATAAGAAGGGTAAGGCACCATTTGGAGGTGATAGTCGATGATGATCATTAGGATTAGAGTGTTTTTCCATTGGGATGTGGGTTGTTTATCATGTTTTCTTGTACTTTTATGATGTACCTTTAAGTTGTTTATACATTTTTAGCTTCTGGTACAATTATTTGTATGAATTTTAATTTTGATTATACTGACTTATTTCTATTATTCCACTATTAATGTGAAAAAATAATTCCCAAATTTATCTTGTATGATTCTAGGTGGTAGTCACAAACCTGTGGGTATTAGGAATATCCTTCTAGACATGTCAGGATTGGATCAAGTGTCTGGGTACCAGGGTATCTGGGCTAGTTAATTATATAACACTATAAAAATTATATGACTAGTCTATCTCTTTAGTAATGATATACAACATGTAATGTTGGTATCAGAGAAATAATGAGTCCTCTTCTTTTTCATCAACTACTTGTTTGGCCTCCTCTCCAAATTGATCAAGGGAATTCTTAATTATTATTGAATGAAATATTTTATCAGTGGGTAAGTTAAAAAAAATTCAACTTAAATAATAAACAATCATAAAAAATCAATAATGAAATCTTCCACTTCAAGTAGGTGATATTTAAACTTGATTTATTTGGACGAGTCCACTTGAAACTTAATCTCATATGGTTTATATTCTTCTTCTTAAAAATCCTTCAAGGATACTCATTTGTTAGCTGAATCTAAAAGTTCAAAAATATGGGTGGTAATAATAAATTCATTTTCAATTAAATAAAAATTAAATGATTTTAATAAAATATTATTTCCCTTTATGGTTTAAACATTTAATTCTTGTTCATTTATTGGTGACTTTTGGATTTTGGTTGTTGGATTTGGTGGTAGGTTGTATATATTCTCAGAATTTTATTCAAATTCAACCACTTCAATGGTGTCTTCTTCCAAATAAAAAGAGAGACATGAAGGTATTGATTTTATATATTCAAGGATGGTTTAGTCACTTACCGTTTTTGTATTTCACAAAATCAGACCAATATTCATCCCATTTATGTTGATACCCCACATGTGTATTAGTTGGAAATTATTCTTTAGTGTCCTATTCATGAAATGGTTCCAAAAGGTTAAATGGTTCTTTTATGAATTCCCCCAAGGCCTCTTATGTTACTTTAATCGGAATTTATGGGAACAAGCTTCACCTCTTCTTAAACTTTATTTTGTTTTTATCCCACCGTAAAGCTTTTATTTCCTTTGGATAAGGTTCTAAATTTAGTTACTCACTTCTTAAATCAAATAAAAAAAATCACTTGATTCTTAAAAAATACTTCCTAACTGGACTTATCAAAATGGTTAACATAATATGAATATGAAAAGTCAGTAAAAAAATCCATCACTTACTTAGAAATAAAATATATGCAATGTTTTTTTTATTTTAGTGTAAGAATGTGCACATAAGTGA
This sequence comes from Viscum album, assembly GCA_963277665.1. Lineage (NCBI taxonomy): Eukaryota > Viridiplantae > Streptophyta > Magnoliopsida > Santalales > Viscaceae > Viscum > Viscum album. The sequence goes on from OY728129.1 coordinate 824,993,422, forward strand.
TTTTAATCCCCAAAAATAGTTCCAAATTGATACAGAAGGATTTCCATGGATCCCCAGTCAATATTTTTTTTACTTTCCTAAAATTGTAGTATAGTGTGCACCCTAGGGTTGATATTATAATGAGGCATGTAATGAACTATATTTTTTAAATAAAAATTGTTTCCTAAATAAATGTGTGTTATATATTATTATATAAGTATTATACACATTGAGAAAATATAGTAGAAAAAACATTAATTTATTAATGAAAATCATTATATTTGTCAATGATTAAACCCATTAAAATAAAAATATAAAAAATGAAAAAATAGAAAATATAAAAACTATAATGGGAAAATTTGGATCACCTTGATCAGCTAGAATCAACCCTCCCATCAACAATACTGTGGAAAAGAAACAAAATATTAGTAAACCAATAGAAATTTTAGAAAATTAAAAAATAAAACCTTGAGAGAAGTTGTAGTAAATAATGAATTAAATAATGATGCGGTATTTATAGAAGTAAATGTGGTTGTTGGAATAGTAATGTGATCATTGGAATAGTAACCTAACTATTGGGAATAGTAACATAACCGTTGGTAATAGTAACCTAACTGTTGGAATACTAATTTAACCTAATAAAAGATAGTATAAATAATATTTATCCTGATTAATTTAAGTAAATATAAATATTATAATTCTATAAAATAAATATCATGATTAAATACTAAAAGAAAATATAAGCACATTTTTAATAAATTGTTTTTTAAGGTATTTCATAAAAAAATAATTTTTATATTAAAAAAAAACCTATTTCATAAAATTATTTTAATAAAATAAATTTAATTTTGGAAATCATATTGTTTAAATTGATCAAGTGTGATATTTTGGTAATTGTATAAAATACATCAATTTTCAGGTGAATTGTATAAAAATAGTTTATTCCGTAACTGATATATCTTGAATTACATTATTCGTGATATAATTTTCAATAATAATTTATATAACTTTAAAATAGACCAAAACATATTTAATTTCATAAATGATTCATTTAAATATAATAAACATTATTTTCATACCTAAAACCCACTTTCCAAAGTTTAAATTTAAAATTATTCATTTTAAATATAATAGTTCTCTCACTTTTCCACTTTTCATTTTAATAAGCATGTTAATTTGAATTATGAAGGGGTTTAAAGTCCTAAAACCACTCAATTATATTTAAATATAATTCATTATATACAAAATATCACTATTATAAGGTTTACCTTGGATATAATATTTTATAAAATATTTTATTCTAAAAGTGACCCTCTCCTCAAGTATAAATTGCCCCACTTCCTCCCCTTAGAAAACCACTACTCCCTCACTTAACAAGGACCAATATATGCCCAAATCATCTCTCTTAATCTCTTTTTGACCTTAGGTATTTAATGGAGTAATCCAACTCCATTCATCAAGGAATTCTAGTGTTGTAAAAGAGAGGAAACCCCAAGAGAAGAGTAAGTTTTTATTCACACTTCTCTCATTTTATTTATTAATTATATTTTCCTCAATGTATTTAAAAACTAAATCTTCTAATAATATGTAAAAAATTTGTATAAATTATAATAATGATGTTAACCCATTTTAAAAAAAATTAAATTTTGAAGTATTTATTTTTTCTATTTCTCTTTCTTCTTCTTAGGACATCGTTCCTATTAATGGCATGCTAACCATCAATGAGGATGTTTCCAAATCCTTACTTATCACAACCCTAAATTATGGTAATAATAAATTATTTATAATATATAAATTTATTAATATATGTATTTTAAGATTTTATATTTAATTTTACTTATATATAAATTACCTTGAGCAGAAATATCAAAATCAAAGAAAAATTGGAAAATTTTTAGGAAAATATGATTTTAAAATGATTCAAATTTAAAAATAGAAATTAATAAATGTAATCAAATTGTTGTTAGTGATAAATAGTGTCATAATTAACATAATTCACCTCTTTTTCAATGTTTTTAAAAACCCAATTTTACTATTTAGGAGGCGTAAAAGCGATGAAATAAAGTCGGATTTAAGGTTTGGGGATTCTTGAACTCAAATCATTTCCTTTGGGTTATCCATATTTATCATAATTTTAAATATGGATATTCGTATAATATTCATAAAATATATTTTCACTATTATTTAATTTTATTTTTGGGGATGTACATGTTTTTTTCCTTGCCAAAATTATTTTAAACCAAATGAAAATATTTTTCAAAAAGTATTTTCTTTCCAAAACACATCTTTGACTCATATTGAGTTGTTTCTTATTTTATCAAGAATTATGATTCTTATTCCAAATATATTTTCAATTGTTCATTTGGGAAACCCGAAGTTTATTCTTGAAAGTATACTTTATGAAATGTAGAGACTCAAATCTTGACGTACATGAACATTACATTACTTTTTCGGAATAATTAATACATAACAAAAACAGACACACAAGGACCGTTATAGTTTAGTTTCTTTAGAAACTTGGAACATAATCTTCTAATCATGGTGAAAGATCTTGAACATCTCCCATAAAGATCTTCCCCTTTTTTTTATTACCTAAAACCTTTCTTTATATCCTAGGGAAAAGAAAACATAAAAAGGGTGAGCTCAAATGCTCAGTAAGGGTAAGCAAAGATAAAATAAAACATACCATATACATTTGAACTTAAAAACATGAACATAATATTTAAACATATAAAGCTTGAGCAATGACATAAAACATGGAAGTACGTAAGGCATAGATCATAAAGAAACCTTACGAATGATAAAATAGCATGGGAATAAAACATATAATTGTGTCAACCATTAAACACATGATATGATTGCCATATTAGCCAAGGCATTGCTGCCAAGACCATCTTAGTGGACAAAATCCCTTTCTGAATCGAGTTCACTCCTCGTTCCAGTCCTGTATTACTGAACCGGTTTAACTTGTCGTTCCATCCATGTCTATCTCATGAGATTTAAATCTTTACCCAATGCATTGGAGGGAGATATAGGTCCCACCCATATCATAATGATACCACTCTTATGTGTGCCAAAAAATCAAAAATCATACATCATTGCATACCCCATGTAATAAAAATGGGAATCTTAAACATCGTGCCATAATAACATAATCCATATAAGGTAAAAGGACATAATAAAAATAATTACATCATAACATAATCAAATCTATATAAACATAGGGATAGAAATAGAACCCCATATTATCTTAGATGGAAAATAATTTTGATAAAACACTTGAACTCCATTCTTGAGGAAAATATCATTTCTACTTCAAAAACACTTTTACTTTCTTAACATGTCATACAATTATAAACTAAAAGAAGTTTATTAAAAATAAACTTGATAACTTGTAAATGAATCTTCTTGTAAATAATGTTTTAAAAATCCATTCATGCCGTATAAGTTAAAAAAATATTCTTCTTGTACTTTTGCCGGAAAATTCAAAAAAGTACCTCGTAACGTAAAAAAAAGAAAGATTACTTACATAACATGTAGTAAAAGTAAAAAATGGGTAATAAAGACTTTAAATATACATGAAAAAACTTTTATAAAACATGGACATTGATGATAGAAATAACCCCAGTTAATACTTACGAATAAGCAATCTCAGATAAAAATGAGATTTGAAAAATTATCCCTTACCTTAGGTCTAATATGCTTCATAAGTATTCGAACATCCTGTATAATGATTTAAATAATGTCATTGACTTATTAAAGAATCATATTAATTGTTATGATATCATATATGGTTTACTTATGACTTTATATTACCCGTTCTTTTGTAAGTTCCATGTTAAAGCATCGTTTTGGGTAAAATCATTTTATTTATCGTATGTGTTTCGACTTTTCGTTATTGATATTATTACATATATCCTGATTTATATAATAACAGAATGTAAAACATGATTTATATGTAATATATATTCATAATATACATATATATAATAGATCTATAAATGGAAAGAAATACACCGTTAATGGAGACGGTAGGCTGTATGTACGCATGAACGCTGTTTTTGTTTCCTTATTGAGTTGAATGGAATTAAGTAGATAAAATACATATATATATATATAAATAAATACAGTAGCTTTATAATTTCATATATTTCATTATTATTTCTTATATATACTTTATTATCATTCTTAAATGGTTAACATGGAGAATGAATCTCATCGCGTTGTGGAGACGGTAATCCGTACGTACGCACGAGTGATGATATCATTCACATAATTATTGAATTGAATTTGATAGGATGATAAAATATATCATAATAAGTATGATGTTATAATAACTATGTATAGTTATTCTTTACACCATTATACCCATCCAAGTAAGGTGGTGTTGGAAAAACAGATTACACCACGGTGTGGAGACGGTATTCCGTACGTACGCACACGTGGTGATTTCGTTTTCCGTAGGATGGATAGATGATGAAATAGGGTTCTTTCATAATTATAATAACATATCAGTATATGAGTGATACTGATGTTATTACTTCATAATGAAACAACTAAATAAGAAGATGTATAAGAAGAAATAAAGTTGAAAGAATCGGTAACGGACATTACCTCTTCTTTGAAGCGCCTCTTTGAGACCTCCTCTTAGGGCACTAAAATTGGCCTTTGAAGAAGACTAGGACCTCTAGGATGTTTCTAGGGAAGTTTAGAAGAGAATTTGGCAGGGTTTGGCCGAGATTGAAGGCTCAAATTGGTGTGAGGAAGGGAGGGAGGAGGTGCCCTTTTATAAGGGAGGACACGAGCACCTTTGGAAATCTTAAACATATTAATTTATAATAAATATAACCCCACTTAAAAACCTCCAAAAATGACTCATATTAGAATATTAGATGAGCTAGGGTTTTAATCTCATCAACCAATCAAATTTAAACATGTTTTGATTTTATTTTAAACCTTATCATTTTGATTTATCCTTATTTAATCTATTTAATTTTATTTGTGGTAATAAAATTCTAAATTTTAAATTATAACAAATAATTACTTATTTGTTGTTAATTATCCATAATTGGATAATTTATAACATTATTGACCATATAAATTTAAATTTATAATTTTTAAATATTTTTGTGATTTTTAAACAATTTTATAATTTGTTATTTTTATAACATAACAATAGTGTCAATTTTGACACTATTCATTTATTTGAATTTAAATAAAATATATACAGAAGATATCTTCAAAATAAAAGCTTTAATATATTCATAAAATATCATATGTATCTAGAAAATTATTGGATAACATTAAATAATTCATATAATATTTATTTTATTATTTTTAAAACCATTTATTTGGTTTATCTCTGAATAAAATAATTACTAAAATATTTTTGTATAATTATTTAATATAATTATTTGTTGCATAAAAATTAAAAATAAAATCCTATGATGAATATAAATATATTACCTTTCACAATAATACTTTTAATAGAATTTATCATCTTAAAATCACAATATTTAAATTGTTATATTTATTAAATTATGAGGGTGACAACTTTGGTATCATTTAAAATAAAATAATAGAAGTGTCATAATCGCTTTTATAAGGCTCCAAATGGTCAAATACTCGACCATTGGATGATAACGTTTTACATTTACATGACCAATAAGTTTTTTTCAGGTTTTTGTGCCTTTTATGGTCACTATTAGTTTAATAAAAACTATATTCTTGATTTTTCACTAGATAAACAATTTTCCGCATCACTATTGTGTCACAATTAATGATAATTATTTAATACCTAAAAATTATAAATAAATTCATATGATGTAGATAATTTCATTAGATTTCTGGAGACTATTCATTTTCAAAGTTTCATGAAGTTTATCACTAAATTAAAATTAATATACTTATAAGATTTAAGAGAGTGACATGTTGTCACTTTCTTTGGTTTTAATAATAATTAAGTTATTTTCATGGACAAAAGTCCATTAAATGATTCTAATCCGACCCTTAGGTGATATGGGTAGACTTTTAGTCATCCAATAGGTTTTTGACAGGTGTTAAGATAATTTTATACTCTTATATTGACCCTTAATTACCCGATTTACCTTTAACTATTGTAAATAAAATTTACCGTAGTTACTATTCATAATGCCCAAAAATAAAAAGTATCTTATTAACATAATTTGGACCCACTGATTCAAAATATAGAATCCATTTTTTAAAATTCAAAACACATAAGTTGCAGTAATTAATTTAAAATTAATCCCGTTGTCGAAAGAAAACGGGTTTTTGTTTAATACATTGCAAAAGATTGAATTGATTTAACCTACGAAATCAAGGTAAAATCAATTCTAATGACATAAATTGTATTAAATGGTAAAAATATATAATATTTATACTTTAAAATCATTCAATATTATAATTTAACCACATAAATTATTATGATGAAAAAAAAAATTTTAATTAAAATATAGCGTGTTTTTACTATTCATTAAAATATGAAAGTTATCAGATTAATATCCAAACTTTATCCAATGTAAAGTTTTATATCCTGATTCAAAAGAAGAAGTTAATTTTGTAAAATTTAACTTATAAACATGTCAAAAACTAGATTTAACGTGAGTGTGCCATCAAAAGGCGGCAAAACAACATTTTTTTGAAAAATACTTATTTTACCCGAAAAAATTATTTTGTTCTTATAACATGTTCTAGAAAATGTGTAAGATGAATAATAATGTTATAAAATTCAAAATTTAGTTAATACTATTCATGACGGCTAGTTCATAATAATATTATAATAATATATCATTGTTTAGTAAAACTCGGTATTGCGTACAACACACACTATCGAGGAAGGTCGCGATTGCGTGTAATGCAAGCCAAGTTAGGGTTGTATGTAGTGCATGACTCTTTTGTTGTTGCGTATAAAAAAATACATTGAATATATATATATATATACTCAATGTTTTGTAGAATAACTACTATCAGACAAACATGAAATTGTGTGTAACACGATCCAAGAATAGTGTTGCGTATACTGCAAGCTAATACGGTGTTGCGTATAACGCAAGATAATCTTGGTGTAGTGTACAACAAATGATATGGAAGAAATTAAAACAAATATATCTTATAAAATCTCGGGTTGTTACATTCTACCCCCCTTAAAATGAATTTCGCCCTCGAAATTCGTCAGGATTATAAATCGTTTACTATTCATAGAAACCCACATCGTAAAAAGGAATACTAAACATAACTATAAAAAAGAATGTTAGAAATGTAACGGTCACCCAAGGTAACTCAGCATTGGGTTTCCACATAGGAGAGTATAGGTGAAAATATGGATATGGAGGAAAAATCTAACCATCAAGTTCTGATAGAGAGTGGTAGAGAACATGGCTATGAAAAAGCCAACAATCACAAATCCATAGATTTGTGATGATCTAAGGTACCATCTGATTCATCGGATATAAGGTCACTGGGACAACATTTTTGGTTTTCAAGATAATTTCCCTAAAGTTGATGAATTAAAAGAAATACTTACATGATTTTGTTACAATCTCCCTATTGTTCATGACTTGTACAATTTCCACTTCATCCCTTAAAGAAATGAAGTTGAATTTGTTATTCATGATGTGTTAGCAGATCATGTGATAGAATGATGGGTCATTCCATCTATTTCAAACAAAAGGTTAGAAAAAGTTATAAGTCTATCATATGGTTAGATTAATCGTATATGGTTCCAAAAATGAACTTATACTTCATATATCATACCGCTTAATACAATAAAACTACTTTCTACTAACCAGGGACTTCCTGTAGGCCAATGGTATGCGATAAAGGCCAGTTGCACTTCAGTTCTGGGTTCGATTCCCACAACCTTGTCCGACGTGATGGGCTGTCGCCAATCCTGCATTTTGTCCTTTTTATAAAACTACATTACTATAACATCCCATCAATAATATCGAAAAAAGTTCTATCCTTAAACAATACTAACTTATGCCCAACATAATCCATTCCAATCTTTAGGATTATCTAAAATACTTTGGTCCAAGATCATAGTATAAAGAAAATTATTACTTGAAATGTCACATAACAGTCACGTGAATGCCATCATTTATCCCTAATATATCTTGTTGGTCACATTCCAGTCATGTGAATACCTTAATCATGTATTCTCTTGAAAAATGAATACCCATTGAATCTTAGTGAAAACATGAGTGCTGTCAAAAGTTAACTCTTTCCACATACCAAAATCCTCAAAATTCTATATACTCAAACCATGATATCACTTAGTCCTTATATCAATCATGAGATCATAAATACTATCAAACATTTCATTTTATCCTTATCCCTTCATTATGTGCATATCATCTACTTTCTAAAATATTTGAATCACTTTTCATGGTTACCGGTACAATAAAATTATTGAAAACCACAATAGACTAATACAAAAATATTCTAATACACCATAAAAGTACTTAAACAAAATTATTCTTGAATACCAAAACATAAACACTTCAATCCATCCTCTTCAATGATTGTCCTGGAATAAGTCCTTCCTTGATTTTAGAAGATACTTTTTAGGTTAGGGCATTGAGTTGGGTAATTCCCATGTTCTCTACAAATAAGACATTGAACACCATAACAGTTTGTCACTCTATGACACTTTTCTCCACACAGATAACATCTATCCATCCATTTGAGGTATTCTTCATGGTTCTTCTTCCCTTCTTTAGACATCTCAATCTTCCTTTCTTTATGCTCCTCAACATGCTAACATGCATAAAAGTCTATCTTCCTCTTTTTTGATGAATTAGGCATACCACTAATTTTCACCTTGTTAATCATATATCACGATGAATGATTCGGCATAATCACAATATCTTTCTCTCTAGGCATTACACAATTTCGTTGATCATAGTAACCAATTTGTCCATTGGATTCAATGTTAACCGAATTCCTTCTGGTTCCCTCTATTGACAAAAACACAAAAAGAATTATTTGAGAGGAAAAAATTATACAAGGAAAATAACATAATCAAGGGGGAGTACCTTAAATATCTAACAACTTAGGTTAAATTATATTATCTTTACTGTAGTTCTAGGAATATATCCTATACATATACTTATCCTTAGGGACATCCCTAGACATACCTTAGAAATATCTCTAGGGATCTCACTAACGTTTTCGCATCCTAGTTTCCAAAGGTTGACTAAACCTTTCCTCTGATACCAACTATAGAGACTTGAAGCTTGACGTACATGAACATTACATTTATTTTGCGGAATACTTAATACATAACAAAAAAAGACACACAAGGACCGTAACAGTTTGGCGTCTTTGGAAACTTGGAACGTAATCTTCTAATCGTGGTGAAAGATCTTCAATATCTCCCATAAAGATCTTCCCCTTTTTTTTCTTACCTAAAACCTTTCTTTATATCCTGGGGAAAAGAAAACATAAAAAGGGTGAGCTCAAATGCTTAGTAAGGGTAAGCATGGATAAAATAAAACATACCATATACATTTGAACTTAAAAAATGAACATAAAGTTTAAACATCAAAAGCTTGAGAAATGACATAAAACATGGAAGTACGTAAGGCATAGATCATAAAGAAACATTAAGAATGATAAAATAGTATGGGAATAAAACATGTAATTGTGGCAACCATTAAGCACATGATATGATTTCCATATTGGCCAATGCATTGCTGCCAAGACCATCTTAGTGGACAAATTTCCTTTCTGAATCGAGTTCACTCCTTGTTCCAGTGCTGTATTACTGAACCGGTTTAACTTGACGTTCCATCCATGTATATCTCATGATATATAAATCTTTACCCAATGCATTTTAGGTAGATATAGGTCCCACCCATCTCATAATGATACCAGTCTTATGTGTTCCACAAAATCAAAAATCATACATCATTGCATACCCCATGTAATAAAAATGGGAATCTTAAACATCATGCCATAATAACATAATCTATATAAGGTAAAAGTACATCATAAAAATAATTACATAATAACATAATCAAATCTATGTAGAAATAGGGATTGAAATATAACCCTATATTATCTTAGACGGAAAATAATTTTGATAAAACACTTGAACTCCATTCTTGAGGAAAATATCATTTCTACTTCAAAAACACTTTTCCTATCTTAATATTTCATACAATTCTAAACTAAAAGAAGTTTATTAAAAATAAACTTGAAAACTTGTAAAGTAATCTTCTTGGAAATAATGTTTTAAAAATCCATTCATGCCGTATAAGTTAAAAAAAACATTCTTCTCGTACTTTTGCCGGAAAAGTCAAAAAAGTACCTCGTAACGTAAAAAAAAAAGAAATATTCCTTAAATACCATGTAGTAAAAGTAAAAAATGGGTAAAAAATACTTTAAACATACATGAAAACACTTTTATAAAACATGGACATTGATGATAGAAATAACCCCAGTAAATACTTACGAATAAGCAATCTCGGATAAAAATGAGATTTGCAAAATTATCCCTTACCTTAGGTCCGATATGATTCATACATATTCGAACCTCCTGTATATTGATTTAAATAGTTTCATTGACTAATTACAGAATAATATTCATTGTTATGATATCATATATGGTTCACTTATGACTTTATATTACCCGTTCTTTTGTATGTTCCATGTTAAAGCATTGTTTTGGGTAAAATCATTTTATTTATCGTATGTGTTTCGACTTGTCATTCTTGATATTATTACTTATATCCTGATTTAAATAATTCCAGAATGTAAAACATAATTTATATGTAATATATATTCACAATATACATATATATAATAGATTGATAAATGGAAAGAAATACACCGTTCATGGAGACGGTAGGCCGTATGTATGCGTGAACGCTGTTTTCGTTTCCTTGTTGAGTTGAATGGAATTAAGTAGATGACATACATACATATATATATACATAAATCCAGTAGCTTTATAATTTCATATATTTCATTATTATTGCTTATATATACTTTATAATCATTCTTAAATGGTTAACATGGAGAATGAATCTCATCGCGTCGTGGAGACGGTAGTCCGTACGTACGCATGAGGGATGATATCGTTCCCATAATTATTGAATTGAGTTTGATAGGATGATAAAATATATAATAATAAGTATGATGTTATAATAACTATGTATAGTTATTATTTACACCATTATACCCATCCAAGTAAGGTGGTGTTGGAAAAACAGATTACACCACGGCGTGGAGACGGTATTCCGTACGTACACACGCGTGGTGACTTCGTTTTCCGTAGGATGGATAGATGGTGAAATAGCGTTGATTCATAATTATAATAACATATCAGTATATGAGTGATACTGATGTTATTACTTCATAATGAAACAACTAAAGAAGAAGATGTATAAGAAGAAATAATGTTGAAAGAATCTGTAATGGACATTACCTCTTCTTTGAAGCGCCTTTTGAGACCTCCTCTTAGGGCACTAAAATTGGATTTTGAAGAATACCAGGACCTCTATTATGTTTATAGGGAAGTTTAGAAGAGAATTTGGTAGGGTTTGTCTGAGCGTGAAGGCAAAAATTGGTGTGAGGAAGGGAGGGAGGAGGTGCCCTTTTATAAGGGAGGAGAGGGGCACCTTTGGAAATCTTAAAAATATTAACTTATAATAAATATAAACCCACTTAAAAACCTCCAAAAATGACTCATATTCGAATATTAGATGAGATAGGGTTTTAATATCATCAAACAATCAAATTTAGACATGTTTTGATTTTATTTTAAACCTTATCATTTTGATTTATCCTTATTTAATCTATTTTATTTTATTTGTGGTAATAAAATTCTAAATTTTAAATTATAAGAAATAATTACTTATTTGTTGTGAATTATCCATAATTGGATACTTTATAACATTTTTGACCATATAAATTTAAATTTATAATTTTTAAATATTTTTTTTATTTTTAAACAATTTTATAATATGTTATTTTTATAACATAACAATATTGTCAATTTTGACACTATTCATTTATTTGAATTTAAATAAAATATATAAAGAAGATATGTTCAAACTAAAAGCTTTAATAGATTCATAAAATGTCATATGTATCTATAAAATTATTGGATCACATTAAATAATTCATATAATATTTATTTTATTATTTTTAAAACCATTTATTTGGTTTATCTCTTAATAAAATAATTAATACAATATTTTTGTATAATTATTTAATATACTTATTTGTTGCATAAAAATTAAAAATAAAATCCTATGATGAATATAAATCTATTAAATTTCATAATAATACTTTTAATAGAATTTATCATCTTAAAATCACAATATTTAAATTGTTATATTTATTAATTTATGAGGATGAGAACTTTGGGACCATTTAAAATAAAATAATATAAGTGTCATAATCGCTTTTATAAGGCTCAAAATGGTCAAATATTAGACCATTGGATGATTATGTTTTACATTTACATGACCAATAAGTTTTGGTCAGGGTGTTGTGCCTTTTATGGCTACTATTAGTTTAATAAAAACTATATTCTTGATTTTTCACTAGATAAACAATTTTTTGCATCACTATTGTGTCACAATTAATGATAATTATTTAATCCCTAAAAATTATAAATAAATTCATATGATGTAGATAATTTTATTAGATTTCTGGATACTATTCATGTTCGAAGTTTCATGAAGTTTATAACTAAATTAAAATTAATATACTTATAAGATTTAAGAGAGTAAAATGTTGTCACTTTCTTTGGTTTTAATAATAATTAAGTTATTTTCATAGACAAAAGTCCATTAAATGATTCCAATACAACCCTTAGGTGATATGGGTCGACTTTTAGTCATCCAATAAGATTTTTACAGGTGTTAGGGTAATTTTATAATCTTATATTTACCCTTAATTACCCGATTTACCTTTAACTATGGTAAATAAAATTTAACGTAGTTACTATTCATAATGCCCAAAAATAAAAAGTAGCTTATTAACATAATTTGGACCCACTGATTCCAAATATGGAATCCATTTTTCAAAATTCAAAACACATAAGTTGTATTAATTAATTTAAAATTAATCTCGTTGTCGAAAGAAAACGGGTTTTTATTTAAAACATTGCAAAAGATTGAATGGATTTAACCTACGAAATCAAGGTAAAATCAATGATAATGACATAAATTGTATTAAATGGTAAAAATATATTATATTTATACTTTAAAACCATTAAATATTATAATTTAACCACATAAATTATTATGACGAAAAAAGTTGTTTTTAATTAAAATATAACGTGTTTTTACTATTCATTAAAATATGAAAGTTATCAGAAAAATATCAAAACTTTATCCAATGTAAAGTTTTATATCCTGATTCAAAATAATAAGTTTATTTTGTAAAATTGAACTTATAAACATGTCAAAAACTATATTTAACATGGGTGTGCCATCAAAAGGTGGCAAAACTGCATTTTTTGAAAAATACTCATTTTATCCGAAAAATTTATTTTGTTCTTATACCATGTTCTAGAAAATGTGTAAGATGAATAATAATGTTATAAAATTAAAAATTTAGTTAATAATATTCATGACGGATAGTTCATAATAATATTATAATAATATATCGTTGTTTAGTAAAACTCGGTATTGACAACACACGCTATCAAGGAAGGTCGCGATTGTGTGTAATGCAAGCCAAGTTAGGGTTGTGTATAGTGCATGACTCTTTTTTTGTTGCATATAACAAAATAAATTGAATTTATATATATATATATATACTCAATGTTTCATAGAATAACTACTATCAAACAAACATGAAATTGTGTGTAATACGATCCAAGAATAGTGTTGCGTATACTGCAAGCTAATACGGTGTTGCGTATAGCACAAGATAATCTTGGTGTAGTGTAAAAAAGATGATATAGAAGAAATTAAAATGAATATATCTTATAAAATCTCGGGTTGTTACATGAAATCCTTATGAAACTCATTACCTTCTATGGGTTATTTCATGACTACAATTATTATACATTCTATGTGGAATGAATGATTATGAGCATTTACGATGTGATGGGTGGGACTTGAATTATATGCCCCTCTAATTAATTGGGTAATGTGATGTATCTCATAATATTATGTGCACTATGGGTCAACATTATGCTATCTTTATTCACAATAATGATGTTATTATTTATATAAATATGTTACGTGTGAACATGATGGTAGATTTTCTCAAAACTATGTGTGGTATTTGATTCCTATGACATGAATTTTCATTTTTATGCGTATGTTGTATTCCATGAATTTAACAAATGTTTCAGTCATGGTTATTATGTTGATTCTATTGTTATTATATGATAATGATGATTATACTCACCCATGTATTATTGATTAATGTACCTTATTCCTCCTCTTACTTGGATCTTAGATCACTATTTATTTGATGTATATCTTCAAGAGATTACATATACCAAGGTGATAATGAGATTTTTAAAGGATATAGAATAATAATTTAAATTAGTTTTTATATTTTATTTTGTACAATTTATGTATGAGCCTAATTTTCCTAAGACACTAAACCTTTGGATCCTAAATTTGTATCGATATTAAATTATTTATCAAAACATTTATGTAATAGCCATGTAAGAAAAATTCAGGTCACTATAGTTTATATCAGATCACTATTTAGTTAATTTAGGAAATAGTATGAGAAAATTTAATTGAAAACCATAAGTATAAGTCTACGTATAGTTAAACATCCTAGAAGAATCATTTTAGGAATAATCTTAACATAAAGATCCCTTATGATATGCATTTAGAGTTAATTTATGCATAATAATAAATTATTTATTCACGATTTGTTGAATTACATTTTGTTCAATCCTTTTATATTTTATAAAATGGTGGGAACTTGGAGAAACAAGCCAACAACCTGTGTGATGGAAAATGTAACAATTTTACAAATGACATCCCCAACACCATGGAAGGTGGAGTTAAAAACATTATTTTGATGCTAACCCATTTATCTCAAGATATGAATAATAACTTAGATCATGTAGAATGTAAAAACTCACCCAATATGGTGAAAATATCCATTGGGTCCTTTATATGAAAAAGTCCACTTATTTTTAGTGGATTTTCCGATCCACTTGTTACTGAACATTTTGTTAACTCGACAGAGAAGTTCTTTTCTATGATCTACTTTTATAAAAAAGATAAGGTGACTCTATCCATCTATCATCTTGATGGATAAGATGATAAATAGTAGGGGTTGATAAAAAACACCACGTATAAGGATAAAAGGTAAGAGATGGATCATGAAGAATTTAACAAAATATTTTTTAATAAGTATTTCCTGAGAAATATTCTGTCATGGACTAACCTGATAGAGCTCAAACCGTGACTACCGCAAGACTACCTTCAATAAACTAGGGGATAGTGATCACCACTGAGTAAAAATATCACAAAAATTAGAGTCATTATCCTAATGCACCTATAAACGCGCGCGCACACACACACACACAGACACATCTCTAAGCCCATGAAATGGTAAAATATAAAATAATTGAAACTAATGCATGAATACATCTAAAATACCACAATTAGAGTATGAAAATAAAGCATTAAAATAGACCAAGGGAAAAAATAAAATACCAACCAAAAAATGGATAGTCTAAACTATATAGAAGGTGTATAATATAATCAAATGTAACCACCTAGATAGCACATCAGTCTGTCTAGATCAAGATATGCTCCACTAGCTCTCTATCCTCCCCAGACACTGTCAAATGAGATGTTGTATTCTTAATACATGACATGTGTGTGAGGATACCATACATTGGTGAGATAAAAATACTCTGTAGAACACCCTAAAAACACTATAAACAAAGTATAAATAATATTTATCTCATAATAGTGGTATAACAATAAAATGAAAAACCTAGATATATTAAGGAAGGGAACCGTGCCTCTAGGCGGTCTTAATTAAATTTATAGAGACAATATTATGCTTGAAGAAATTATTATTTTGGGAAAACCAACAATATGAGACATTTAAATCACTATAGATAAAGGTCGCGATTGTTATGACCCACCAAATAGAACTTACTAGTCTCTAATGATCTTGATACTTAGATAGGGGATCACACTGAAGACTGATAAGGGACAACACAAACCAAATATAGATCAACTCGTTATGTAGGATATTGTATGCTAATAATACCACAAAACCTATTGAAATGACCTAATATATAGAGGATAAAACCCCTACTCAAGGAGGTCACATTGATTCCATAAACCCCACCTAGGGCATAAGAAGGTACGGTAGAGGATCACACTTCGGTCTCATGAAGGGACACCACAAAATCTATCGGAGACTCATATTCTAAAGGGGATCACAATCCGGAGTTTTGTAAGTAATTACACATTGTAACTTCAAGGGTATAGATCAAGGGAACACACTCAACTGATATTGTTCCATGTTGAAGAAACAAAGGGATCCAAACACCCTCAGATGTGGTATATAGTGTGTACTAGGGAGTACATGATGCGTCTATCCAACCCTTGGTCTACTAGTGTGTCACTGCCTCATATGACATGTAAATATCAATATAAACGGCATGTAAAAAAGGGTAAAGAACACGTATAGGTCTGATGAAACCTTACCTATTCCATATGTCCATATTCATGTACTCCTAACCTGACCATGTACCACCCCAGGTAACTAGCCATGTAACTGCCCGTACACCCTGGGTAACATGCCGAGCCACCATAGTATGGTCACATGTTTTATGGTAAAAACTACACAATATGTTATTTTTATCTTGACCATGGAAACCCTAGCTCCACATAGATTTTCCTACATGACATATAGTTTAAAATTACATACCGTGTAACCCAAAAATTTCCAGAACACATGGGTTCTTCCCCGTGTAGCCATCCATAATTTCACCATTGTAATTTCGACTGGGAATCGTGGATATGAGTCTAAAAATCCACTCAAATTTCCAATATTTTAGATCCGAGCTCCAATATACTCAGAAAACACCATTTTCAAGCTAAACCGTCACCGCCACATGTCAATATGAGAATAAGGAATCCTTAATCCAGTCTTTTGTACCTCTGATTTTCTTCTTTCAATGTTTCACCATGATCGAAACCCAAACACATAGTATTGATCCTTTGCACTGAAGAACAGTAGTGCAATAATCATATACCCGATATTCATCAAATTAATGGCTAAATAAAATAAATTTGATAAACCTAAGATGAAACGAGGGGAGAAGTCCATAAACCACAAATATGAAGAATGTACCACAACCTTTATTTCTTCAGCCTCAATCAATTATTGAATAATTTTATGAACAAAGAGGGAATAATCAATGAACAATAAGTCACCCATAAATACATCTACCATCAACATGGGAATCAATTATTATTCATGGATTTTATTCTCATTCTACTGGGATAAATTAATAGGATAGAATCACACAAAAAAATATCCTACCTAGAGTTTAGATTGATCTTTGATAAAGAATGGTCCTGCATTATTGATGTTCATGAGATCTATGAACTATTATTATGCAATGATCCTTGATCTAAATTTGATCCAATGTCATCTTCCAATAATCCTCTAATTAATCATATCCAATGGTTCTAATAAATTTTGTAGGGTTATGTAGATAACCATGGGAATTGTCCATATAAGTATATTTATAAGAGGTTCTTAGATTTAGTCTTTTAATTAAAAAATTTAATAAATATAATAAAATTTATTTAATTATTCTCTCAAGAAGGTGTTAAATCCCAACATCTGATGCCAACAATAATTATATAACTCCTAGGGTAGAACCCATTCTATGAACTCAATAGCGGCCTTATTTTTTTGATCCAATCCTTTGTTTTAGATTCATTATAATTTTCAGGAAAAATATTCATGTGTTATATTAATATTTTTAATGTTTTTCAAATATAAATTCTGAGATCATCGGGCCCCTGAATCTCACATCGTCTAAGTTGTTACATTCTCCCCAACTTAAGACTTTTCATCCTGAAAAGTAAAAAACCTACTAAACAATATGAGGTTATTGAGCTCACATATGGGTATCCTGCTCTCTGGTTCTCCCCTGAATATTCTTATGCTTTCACCAGAAATGCACTAGGGTAATAAATTTTCCACAACGTATCCTTCCTAATGTTCCTTGATCTTCATTGGGTACTCAACAAAGGCATCCCCCACTCTCGATGTCTAACTCACCGTAGTTGATAACATGTGATGTGTCATGCATGTTCCTCATCACCTACAAGATGTGTGGATGTCATGTATTCGGTCTAACTATAGTGTTAGAGCTAAGAGTTATGCCACCTCTCCAACTATACGCAGTATTAGGAAGGGGCCAATTAATATTGGTGATATTTTACCACCCCGACCAAATCTCTATAATCCATGTCAAGGTGAGACCCTCAAGAAAACATATTCTTCCTAATAGAACTCTAAATGCCTCATTTATTGATCCACATAGGAAATATAATAGCTAGGTATTATCCTTATCCACCCCTAGATGATATGAACCTTCTCTATCATAGCTCACACCAACTCAGGGCCCATGAGTGTGGACCCAACTGGATCAATCTAACAAAGTGGTGATCTATAATGTCACCCATAA
This sequence comes from Viscum album, assembly GCA_963277665.1. NCBI lineage: Eukaryota > Viridiplantae > Streptophyta > Magnoliopsida > Santalales > Viscaceae > Viscum > Viscum album. The sequence goes on from OY728129.1 coordinate 825,012,083, forward strand.
AAGGTGTTTAATAGTGACATACCAATGGTTGAATGATATATGTTGTGTTACAGAAACTATACCATGTGTATGTGATCCTTGTAACTATGTACAAAATCCAACATGCAGTCCCACAACATGTCCTCTAAGACCTGAATGGTTCACTTAGTCATTCTATAAGTCTAGGGGTGAAATTACATACTCAGATGAAAATCAGTCCCAAAATACTCATGTAATCCTCTCTATAATCAGTATGTAAAGTGGGAATCATGTTCTAAAAGTATCTTCAAATTAAATTCATTGATTCAGACTATCACCTTAACATTCAACTACCACAATCCGTCAACTGAACTCTACTCTCGAATAACTGGGAAGTGGGACGACTTGGTGAGTTATTCTATGATAACCTAGACTATACTGTGTCCTATATTTATATATAGTTAACACATCAATAATTCCAAAAGTATCCGATCACACTTACACTATAAAACATAAATGAGTTTAGCTAAACATACTAGAATCAAGTTCCCAGACTTCCCTTGTTGACAAGTGAGGCATTGAGATATAGAATTTTTGACACATCTCTTCGTACCCAGCTACCAAAACTAATGTCAAAGGTTTTAGTACATATTTTGCACACCAGGATGCACCAAAAAATGTTATGTATGAAAATACCTCATAAACTCCTCCCGTAACTTCATTGGTACCATTGTGTATCATCTTAAAAGGATAAAGTGATCCCCATATTCATAAAATCCATCAGGATAACAACTATTGGATATCAAAGTACATAAGGCCTCAGAGTTGGTTTCTCCATGATAAACTTCCCTAACTTGTAGTAAAAGGGGTGGGGTAAAAACCATAAACTAAATTTATGAAACACCATCCTTGTCTATGAAGGATAACTACAATGAGGATAACTGATCTGATGCCTCAACCAACTACTGAAAACAAGATATCATGTTGAGAGTGTTTTTCATCACATGCCCCTTCCCAAGAGTATAGAAAATATATAAGTGATATTACTGGAAGAACTCTATCCATGTCCTCTATCTAAAGTTAATATCCTTCTAAGAGAAGATATACTTGAGACTCCTATGATTAGATTAGATAAGAAACTACATCCCATAAGGTAGTGTCACCACATATTCATGGAAAACACAATAACAAATAGTGAAAGATTTTGGGTTGTATATTTATTCTCATATAGTCTCAACTACCTAGACCCATAAGAAATCACTTCCTGCCTCTGCATCAGAACATAACGAAGTATAGTCCCCCAGGAATCACATAACAATATGTACTCCACAACATCCTATGTAAATCTCAGTATGGGGGAGATCATCATCCGCTGACTCAACTCTTGAAAACATAGCTGACACTTTTTTATCCACATGAAAGGCTACCCATTTTGGGTCAAAACTATCAAGGGTGGTGCGAATCTAGAGAAATCAAGTAAAAACCTATAATAATACCTTTCCAACCTAAGTAAAATCTTCAACTTGGAAACACTCTTGGGTGATCCCAAGCTAGCACTGCCATAACCTTCCCCAGGATCACTAGCACTCCTTCCTCTAGGATGACATGTCCTAGGAAGTGGGTCAATCGAATCCAAAGCCAAAACTTTAAGGTCTAACCATAAATATAGTGATCTAATAGTGCGTCCAAAACCATCCTCAAGTGTCTTATATGCTCCTCCTTGATCATTGGTAATCCACACATAACTTCAAGACCCCATCTGCCTTCTTGGTGAACAACAATGGGGATACCTAGGGGAAATAATGGGTCTCATGAAGCCATTCCTCTAAAAATCCTCCAACTACACCCTCATATCATGAAGCTCTATAGGATCCATCTGATATTCTAGTTAAGATATCAAGGATTTACTAGGATTCAAGTCAATATAGAAGTATATCTATCGATGGGGAGGTAAGCCTGGGACATCTTTAGGAAATACATCCTCATAATCCACCACCATCATAGGGAACTGGTATGCATAAGAATCCAATACTCCAAGAGTCATTCTAGACAACTGATGAGTAAGTGGCTATAATCTTATTTTCCCAAACTTCTCCTACTCCTCTAGAGTTTTCTTTTCAACCACAAAGGAAAACATCATCCCATCCCCATGTACACACTATATTCCACCTAAAACTGTCAATCTAGGATTAAATTATGGATATCTATTCCATTCCTAAGATAATATCATAAGGATTAATTACTACTAAAAGGAGATCCCATATGAATCTCTTGGATCCCAGAATTAGATCAGACCATCAAATAAAATTTGAAATCATTGATTCACCTACAGACAAAGTCTTAAAGTGCAAGGATTGAGCCGAAGGCTCAATTAGAATCTCCATGTCCTGAACTAGAGAAGAGGAAATAAAGGAATGATTTGAACCTATGTCTATCAGTATTGAAAATAAGGTATAGAATGTTAGGTTTCTGGGGCCCACAGTGAAAGCTGGTGGGCTGAGAATTTTAAAATTTTCATCGGAGAGATGACAGAACTTGTCTTCGCCGACAATCTGAGCCCTAGAGAGGCCCGAGGATCTCCCGTAAATTATTAAGAGGAAAAACATAAAAAGAAAACTTACCCATTTCAGATTTGAATCCATTGTCGACTGCAACTTGTCATCGATGATCATTTCACGAAGGATCCATAACAGTATCCCTCTAGATCGTCCACACGTGCTTCAGAAATCCTCTAGAATGACGATTTTTGAACTCCGAGTTCTAGTGCGGAGATCCGAAGATATATTTGACGTCCCGACGATCACTGCATCGTCGATCTTACGATGTGTGAGAAGAAACTTGATCCGAGAACGGATCAACATCTTCTCTATCTAGAGAGCGGGAGGAGAGAGGATATCTGGCCAAAATGACATGAATAGTCAATGCTCTTGAGCCCCTATTCTCTATTTATAGTGGGTTGTGGAAATTACCCGGTTGGGTTCCCCGAACCCCATTAATTCCATGTCCACTAAATAAATAACTATGATGACTTAAAACTGCTTCAATATTATTTATTTATTTTATCACATACTTGTAATATATGTAAAATATATTACGTCATAAAATCCAATCCATTTAACTCGACTCACTATCCAGCTTAATATTAAACGAACCTTGAATATTAAAATAATATTCATTCGATTAATATTTTCTCGTATTTACTAAACTTGTAAATAAATTAAATAAATTCAATCCCAAATATTTATAACTTTAATATTAATGAATTTATTAAATTTTTTTCGTGATCGACAACTTTGACAACGCTCGGACCCCATGGCGGGGCCCACCATGTTCATATACCTATTCAACTGAATAGGGAGGATTCTTGAATAGGCTATTGTGTGTGACCCTCTAGGACCTCATCTCAATAGCAGAGAATAAAATCCATAGACCAAGAGCGGAGTCTAGTAACTCATCATGGCCCCTAAAGAGATAAGTATAGTCATAGAAACAACTACCATCCTACAAACACTGACTGTGTAGTATAATATCTTTGTCATTAAATATCTCATAAAGCAGGACGCACTCTTCTGTCATCATCTTTATCTTGCTTTATTATTTGTTGATCTATCCGGATGGATTTTCCTTTCTACTACTTTTTCCAAAGACTTATGAAGGATGCACCATCCTGATCAACCAGGCCTGAGATATACAACTTCCTAAACTTGGAAGCGACAAATCCTTTCATGACCATTCATCCAACGTCATACCACCAACGACGCACCCAATAAAAACTACCTCGCCACGACATTAGTTTTACAGTTTTTGCCTTGCATCAAAGTATGTAATTAAATGATATAAATTGGTAATGGTCTCAAGTCAGGAGACCAATACACATGTCTGTAGATAGGAACAACCAATGACACCCAAAACATGTGGTGTTCCTATTGACGGGTCTGTCCTCATGATATAACTACCAGAGATCACCAAGTGTGAAATTCATGAGAAGAGGTCTCAATTCTTATGAACCTCAAGCACCTGATAGTCAAACATCTACTGTGTACAGTCAGTAAGATGTATCTAGACTATAGAACATTTATTTAAGATCAATGTCATTGTATCCCGAGGTTCTCATTATAGCCTAGGATCTGCTATTACCTCTTGACATGACAATTAACCTTTGGAAATTACAATTATTATAGTGGACACAGAAAAGTATACACTATAATGGTAAGATATCATCCTGCATATCTAACTATACACATGGTACGGTAATCAAAAGTACTACATAGTTGGGTCTAGGGAACCCAATATTTCAACACTCCCACTTGCACTAGATCCAACTTGCTAACTAAACTTGTTAGCTACTCCCATGATAAATACCATGCTTCTGCTGGGTAATGGCTTTAACTGCTGGGCCTGCCACATTTTCTCCATTGGGCATATCTGCTATATGCGACCTCATATACTTGAGTAAAACTTCTCAAGATAAGGTATCTCCGAGTATATTAATTTTTTCCGTTGTCATAACTTGACAACTTTCCTAGTAAGAATATCATAATTCTTATTATGATAATACTTTTCTCACTAGGTGCGAATCCAAGAACTCGGACAAATCGTTGCGATTTATAATTGCTTCTTAGCTGCCTTAGAAGCTGCAACGTACTCGGTATTTGCAGGTATGGCTACCACATTCTTTTATGAGCTTGAATCGCTCATCTCCTTTGCCTAACTGTGATACTAGATCAAATTGATCTAAGGACTACTAATATGTGTACCACCATAACTATTATATCTTCCTCTCTATATTCTAGGTACATATCATTTGTACTTATCGAAGTACAAGATGATTGTTCTAACTACATCACTTACAGTGCTCCTGGAAATAATTGACATCTGCCTATAATAAATTATATCCTGTCAGTTTCAATTATTGTACATAATATGGTATATGTGATTGATCCATCGCTAAAGCATATGGTATCAATTCACAACTTTAATCTCTTCCTATGTTCTGAACATATTAACTTGAAGATATTAAGCCATGTGACATTGGAAACAATACTGAAGTTGAATTGTTTCAACTTGTATTTTTCAATACAATGTCACTCTATGTATGATTGACTAGGACAAAGAAACCTTTGGATCTACCTCAGTGGATCATGTTCCCTAGAACATAGGTTTCTACTTGAAGTCAATCATTGGATAATTGCTTTTAACCTGATCTTATCTAATTATAAGATCAAGATCTGTTTTCCATATGTTGCTGAACATATTTCATTTGGAAAACATTGGATCTCCCAATAAAATTTGGTAGACACAAGGCAAATATTCATTTATAATGAATGATCTAAGATCTTGTTGCTTACTTTAATTTAGAATTGGATTTCAGTAACTTTCAACCCTTATTGGCAGCATTTGATGTCATCATCTCTTTCTGGTTGCATTGTATTGACTCCTTCCACGAAAAATGATATCAACATCGAATGACAAATAAAACATTCTAGAATTTTAGCTATGATAAGTAAAATTCTAATAGATTTAGGCATACCAACTTGGTCTAACCAATTGAGCCTTATTGGTACCATACTTGTACCATCCATGTATCATTTCATTTGAATACCCACCACAATATTCAATTTATAAGCCCCTTTTCAAATTGATACATGGAATCCATTATTGAATTTTAGTTGATCTTGTCAATCTTATCTTGTTTCCATATACTGCTTACTGGTAGGATTTATTATTCTTAATGAATAATTTATCACCTACCATGGTGAATATGAAACCATCACCATGGTTTCATACTTCCTACGCAGTATGTGTCTCTGGAACATTCCTATTCCACATGTACTTGTGGAACTTGTTCCCTATTCCAACCATTTGTGCATCTCGAGCATTGACTAAGTCCAATTTAATTCAGATCCCACTATCTCTTATAGAGATGTGTACCCTTGTATAGAAATTTAGTCTAATACCTGACTACATCTTTTCTATCTTAGGAATTTAGGTAATATCTTAAGTAACTATTAGGATAATTACCTCAAATGCACAACATGTTTAACTTGATGCAGGTTTATTTAAATCCTAACAAATGCTTTGAATATAAACATGTCCTATGAAAAAATGGATTTTCCATCAAACTATGACTCATATGATATCCATTTTGTCATTTTAGTTGGCATATTGGTTATGGGTTTAAGCCGTTATTTGCAAATCACTTCAAGAAATATAATGGAAGTTTCTGCAGGTTGTAATATTGATACAACTTATATCATAAATTTGATGTATAAAATGTGCATTTAGGAATTGCTCCACGCTAAATATTTTTGATCTATGTTAATATGTAAGACTAATCATCAATCCTCCTTATGAACATCAATACCGTGATGTAGATAATGTAACATGCGTTTATGAATTACTCCATGCTACATTATCATGATTGATGATTGTTTGGTCAAGATATTATTTGGCATGCCAATCCGAAGCAACTCATATATTCTTACCAAACTTATGATTCACCATTACTTAATGACTTAGAGAAAACTTATGAAGTATCTTTACCTCTTGTTTTCTTTGTAATATTTTACACTATATTGTTGAACTAACCTCAGAAATCTTTGTGGCATACCTTTATTTCTATAGGTTTCTTTTTATAAAATAAGTATGTCAATAATACTAAAGGTGTTTAGCTGTGCGGAGCCTAAATACTATACTGGGTATATAATTGACTTCCATTTTTAGTTTTACTTGACAATGAATCACATTTCCATAACTGGGTAGGTCTTACATTTTATATTCCTTATGTATTTTCATTTATTCAAGTAGTAGTGAACTATTTGTTGAGTATGTTACCAAAAACAACATTCATTCCAAAATATTGAATAATGTCTCATCATGTCCAAATGGGCACATGAGATAAATGTTTTTGGTTATACTCCAAAACTTGTTCAATTTGAATCAATCACTTTGCAATTAGAAGTTATGTGTTTCTCACTTCTGACTTAGGAATCACCCTTTCTCAGCTGCTTGGAGAAGTCAATTTACTTCTTATAAATTTTCGTTACTTAATTGGTTATTGTATTTAAATACACATATGTGAAAAGCATATTGTATTTTAATACCCAAGAAGTATGAGAGAAAACAATACTTTTATTTGATGAATATTAACTGAACGAGGAGCAAGTACTTGCTTCTTGTATTTCAATTTTTAAACTTCCATGAATTTATTTCTTTATGTAATGAAAATAACCTCATGTTAAATAACCACCCAATTTACTTTTAAGGGAATGATGAAGGTGCCTTTGGTGTAACTTTCCATATGCATTTTCGCCTTGTAATTAAATTTAATAGCCATAAGAATAAAATATGCTGTTATCTCTAATATTCTTATTACTTGGTGAATGTTACCTTAGCGGTAATGAAGCGCTTACTCTATACCATTCGTTTGTACCTTTATATAAAACTAGAGTAGTTGGGTGTAAAAGGTATAAGAATGGGATGACATGAAAGATTGTGAACTGTCTTTCACTTTACACAATTTGAGTGCAATCATCACATTCAAATCTTGCTTCGCTTTCTCCTCGAAAGGATCTTGGAGATGAGACTACATGTAACATCATCCATGTATTGATGTAGAGACCACAACTAACATCAGAAATTGATGATAAAATTATGATAGGACCATCATATACTTGGTTCATGAGTCTCCTATAAGCAGTTTTACACCCTCGCTTCCTAAGGTGGATTAACAGGTTGGGACACAAGCACCTTGAATTTCCATTATGGTAGTAATGTGCGCAAGAGCCTATACTATACTTGTAATTTCATGCTCGTTTGGACATTAAATTTGTCGAATAATTATCGCAGTTTTATTGTGGTATTTCTTGCCATTATCTAGAAATATACTTTAACATATTTTACTTTTATGTGATTACCATTTTAGACACAATTGATTAATTTGATCATTAAATGTCTCCCACTAATTTTTCAAATTCTAGGAACCCTCTGTACTAGAATCGGAATACTCTTGAGTATTATAGTGGAAAGGATCCCTGAAACTCCCTCATAGTCTACAAGCTATGGCTATTCCACTACTCGGAGCGTCCAAGGTAGGCTTTTGGCTGGCCAACCGCATTAACTCGCAATCCCTTGATCTTTTGAGTGAAGTCCCAGCTTCAAAAATCATTTACTAATTTACTCAAAGCTTGCCTCTAAAATTACACCAAGCTAGATAAGGCTATTACATTGCTGCAATTTTAGTTAAGTTAACCCACCAGACGAATAAGAACTCCCCGGTAATAAGAGTCACCAAAAACTGAGGCATGAACCGGCACCTCGAACACCCGGTTTTGTTCAAACATGAATGATGGAAGGCTGTTTGTGACTTAATATTTCTTTTGAGGGTTTTATTGGTTTTCTCTAGACAAATGTGATACATTTCTATTAAACTTGTTCATCTATGTTGTCGCGCTCACAACTGAACTTTAATAGAAAAACATATGCTACTTCTTTATGCATTTTATTATCTATTATTTTATTTATTTTTCCCGCTGTTCTAAATTTCATAAAATAATAAATAAATGAATAAAGGAAAAATACTACCCGACTGGTCTTGAGAATCTAAATGAACTAAGGGCATTGTACCTGAGTCGAAGCTTAACTCAAAATGCAGCTTGCCCCTTGTCTTATTTGTTTGTTGGTCTTTTTTAGTATCGCCATGTCTTGGCGTGGTCGACATCACATCTTGGAGTACCTCCGGGTCTTGGTGGAATCCATGTGTCATCTTGCACCATCGTACACCACCTCATCTTGGCGGGGTCCACGTCACTCACAGTCTTCGTTTGAAGTACAAATATACTCACGCGTAGGTGAGGGGAACTTAGGTATAAATGTACATTATATAAAAAATGGGCGCGCATTCCCTGATACATTTTAATCGAAAAATAAAGATGATGCGCATACCATCTATTTAATTAATTTACAAGCATCACATGCATTTAAAAAATTATTTAATTAAATAATTAAAGGCAGACATACAAGGGTCTATTCTCAAGACTAGACGACGGGTAAAATAAAGCGCGATAAAAATTAAAATAAAATACATTAAAGCAAGTATGCGGGTTATTTAATTAAATTATATGAATTAATAAATTCAAATAATTTAATTAATGATTGGTCCATTAATTAATTTAATTTTAATACTTAGAATTAAGATAATTAATTTAATTTAAAAAATTAAATTAATTTTAACCTCAGGTATTAAAATTTATTTTCATCACCATTAATATATTAATTAATTTAATTATATTAAATTAATTGATTATATTAATTGATTTAACTTAACCTGACTTAGGGGTTACCTGCCCATTAGGAGGATCAAGTGGAGGCCGGGTAAGCTTGGCCGGGGTGCTCCCGAGGAGGACTCGAGTCGGGCGGCCAGTCGCGGTTGTGCTGCCTGCTTACACTGAACAAGGACGACGACCCCATTTAGAAGCGCTGCCTGTGCTTACGCTAAGCTGGTTCATGCGCGGGTCCAAGGAAGGTCGGTCTGGGGCACTGCCGTAGTGCGGTGGGGATCTGGAGAGTCCAACGAGAGCACCATTGGTGGGAGCAGGCTGGGTAGCAGTGAGGCCGAAGCGGACAGTGCGGCGGCCCTGGACTGGCCGACGGAGGTGGAGGACGGCTCAGCCTGGTGTGCTACAGCAGGTGGAGGATCTCCACAGTGGACACCGGGAGGTGCGGCACTCGGAGCGACGATGCTACTTGGGGACGGTCGAGCGGCGGGAGGTGTGGCCACGACGGCTCTGGATGGAGGCGGAGGAGGCTCACCGGGAGGAAGCTGGTTCTGCCATGCGGAGGTCCTGGTGGAGCTCCTCAAGGAAGACAACCCTGTGTAGGTAAGCAGTGAGGGGATGGCGGTGTGGCCGAGCCGCCTGTGCGGCGCTCTGGGAGGGCTCCGGCGGTGGGGTGCCATCCTGGTGCTGCAGCCATGCGGTGCACTGGGATGCGGCGTTGCAGTGCACTGCGCCAGAGACAGGGGTCTTCCGAACCCTTGCTGTTCCTTTTTTTTCTATTTTTCTTTCCACAGGCCGTCCCCTTCTCCTTTTTTTGTTTCATTCCACTACCCTACCCACTTTTATTATTTTTTTTTTAAATTTTAACACTTCTTTTGAAGTCTCTCCTTCCCCCCCTTTCATTTTTTATTTTCTTTTAAGACTTGACCAGCAGGTCAAGTCATCTCACCCTTTTATTTAAAAAAAAGTTTTTCTAAAGGCTATTAGCCTTTTATTATAATAATACATAAACTATTATAATATAATAATAATTTATTATTATTTTAATCATATAATAATAATTAATTATAATAGTATTATTATATGTATAATTATAATAATAATAATTATAATGTTAATAATTATAATTATAATAATTATAATTTCTTATAAAACTTGTACTACTTCCGATAAACGGAAATAATCAACAAAATTTAAAGCCCGAGTAAAACACGAATGTGATCCATTCCCAAAATTTCGAATGACCATATCTTGGTCATTCTAAATCAGATTGAAACACGGTTCGATCCATTTTGACCGTTTTTAAACCCTATACTTAATTTTATGCAAATTAATTTTATTTCACTCAGAAAATCTATGCGATCCCTTTGATACCACTGTTTGGTTTCCGTGGCCCACAGTGGAAACCAGTGGGCTAGGAATTTTGAATTTTTTGTTGGCGATACGACGGAACTTGTCGTCACCAACGATCCGAGCCCTGGAGAGGCCCTAGGATCTCGCGTAAATTATTAAGAGCACAAACATAAATAGAATACTTACCCATTTCAGATCTGAATCCGTTGTCGATAGAAACTTGTCACCGACAATCGTTGAATGAAGGATCCATAGCAGGATCCCTCTAGATCTTCCACACATGCTTTAGAAACCCATTAGAATGCCGATCGTCGAAAACTGGGTGCTAGCGCGGTGATCCGATGATATATTCGTCGTACTGATGATCACCACATCGTCGATCTTACAATGCATGAGAAGAAACTCGATCCGAGAACGGATCAACAACTTCTTTTCTAGAGAGGGAGAGGAGAGAGGAGCTCTGGACAAAATGACATGAATAGTCCATGCACTTGAGCCCCTCTCCTCTATTTATAACAGATTGTGGAAATTACCCGGTTGGGTTCCCCGACCCCTGTTAAGTCCACATCCACTAAATAAATAATTATGAAGACTTAAAACTGCGTCAATATTATTTACTTATTTTATCACATACTTGTAATATATATAAAATATATTACGTGATAAATCCAAGCCATTTAACTCGACTCGTTGTCCTGATTAATATTAAACGAACATTGAATATTAAAATAATATTTGTTCGGTTAATATTTTCTCGTATTTAATAAACATTTATGTACATTAAATAAATTCAATCCCAAATATTCATAAATTTAATATTAATGAATTTATTTAATTCATTTAGTGATCGACAACTTGGACAACACTTGGACCCCGTGGAGGGGCCCACTATGTCCATATACCTATTCAACTTAATAGGGCAGATTCTTGAATACGCTATTGTGTGTGACCCTTTAGGACCTCATATTGATAGCATTGAATAAAATCCACAGACCAAGAGCAGAGTCTAGCAACTCATCATGGCCCCTAAAAAGATAAGGATAGTCATAGTAATGACTACCACCCTACAAACCCCGATTGTGTACTATAATCTCTTTGTCATTAAATATCTCATAATGCAGGACACACTCTTGTTTCATCATACTTATCTTTCTTTATTATTTTTTGATCTATCTAGATGGATTTTCCTCTCTACTACTTTGGCCAAAGTCTTATGAATGCATCAGTATCCTGATCAACTAGGCCTGAGATATACTACTTTTTAAACTTGGAAGAGAAAAATCCTTTCTTGACCATTCAACCAACGTCATACCACCAACGACGCACCCAACACAAACTACCTCACCACGACATTACTTCCATGGTTTTCTCCTTGCATCAAAGTACGTAATTAAATGATATACATTGGTAATGGTCTCAATTCCGGAGACCAATACACATGTCCGTAGATAGGAACAACCAATGACTCCCAAAACATGTGGTGTTCCTATTGACAGGTCTGTCCACATGATCTCACTACCAGAGATCACCAAGTGCGAACTTCATGAGAAGAAGTCTCAATGCTTATGATCCCCCAACACCTGATAGTCAAACATATACTGTGTCCAGTAAGTTTGATGTATCTATACTATAGAACATATATTTAAGATCAATTTCATTGTATCTCGAGGTTCTCTTTATAGCCTGGGATCTTCTATAACCTCTTGACATGACAATTAACCTTTAGAGATTACCATTATTATAGTGCACGTAGAAAAGTATACACTATAATGGTAAGATATCATCATGCATATCTAACTCTACACATGATACGGTAATCAAAAGTACTACATAGTTGGGTCTAGGGCACCCACTATTTCAACATAAAATACACAGATAGTACCTCATATCATCCCAAGAGCCTTGGGGTCATGGGAGACCATATCCTGTAGCTGTCTTTATCACTAAATTCCAGCTCTTTAATCCTAGAATGGACCACCTATGGGTGTTGGTGGAAATAGGTCAAACCTATGAACACCTCCATCTACTCTACTAGCCCCTATTCCACATATATTTAACTGAGGTCCTCCATGATCCTACCTCTATATTTTATTGGGTGGTACCTTGACCATCTCTGAATTACTTATATGATAGGTCAGGAAATCCCAGGTAAGATTTCCCCGACCATCGCAGGAGAAACAATACCTCTCCCTTAGCTGAATTAGGCCATCCTGAGAGAACTATATCACTGGTACTATATCCTAGGACTCTCTCCTAAATTTTTTAACCTGACCATATCTCTATGACTACAATTGGCTACTTGATGTTGGGGTCTCAGCTCTAGGGTTCCCACTACTAGAACCCAATTTTGGTACCTGCTATTCTTGGAATATCTTCATTAATAAGGCCCACTCTAACACTCCTATATATGTGGTAATGAAAAGATATATTATTGAATCCGTAATATCTTTTTATATTCCCTACTCAAAGGTTATTTATTTGAAGAAAAGATCTTGTACCAAATCTATGGAGTTCCATGAGAGATCATTAAACCTAGGTGAATACTATGACATGGTCAAACTACCATTATTTAGGTGTAGAAGCTACTGGATGCATACTAATCACAATGTGGTTAAAGAAAATCCTCACAGAAAAGAATATGGATGTCTCACTAGGAGAGAGTTTTCTCATAGCGTGACTAAGTCACAAAACTAGGCCATAAACCAATGGATCCTAGAAGAATAATCTCTATGAAGAACACCATCTGATCTGAAAGCATCCTCACAAGATGAAAAAATCGATTGATTTCCTCTATCTAGTCCTCAACCACCTACGAGTCTGGCTCACCCCAAAACCTATGAGGTAGATACATAGGGAACTCATGTAGTGCACTCAACCTACATTCATCCTCATTTAAAACTACAAATACGAAATTCTGCTCAATGGGTAGTGGTATAGCTAGTGAACCACACCAAGGTACTATCTTTGTCACATTCCCCTATACTAAATCCTCATCACTCAGTGAATCATACTTGTGATCACATAGTGTAATCCTAGATGGTTGTATTCATAGAGGCATCCTGAAATTAACAATATGTACAATGATCAAAGATTATATCTAAGGAACTAAATTAAGAAGGAAATATAAACCAAAAACAATTTCTATATGATTCATGTACCAATTATTTACCTATAGTAAATGTCTACATGTACCGAGTATAAAGGTATGTGATTAGAGTTCTAGTGTATTGATAACTCAACCACTACCCCAATATGGGGTTTTTGGACTGAAATACAAACTCAAATCACTTAACAATATTTCTATAAAACCCAAACCAATATCACAAACTCCAATCCTAAGGTATACTTGACTCCCCTGATAACACTCTCTCATAGCCCGGCCCGACGGGGCCCAAATCGCAACTACCCCAAGACCGACTCTAAAAGGCCATGGGATGGTGATTAGCACTGATTTGGAAAATCACACACATGAGAGGAATTAACCTAATTTTCCTATACACACACACACATCTCCACAGCCATACAATGTTCAAATTTAAAATAAATGAAAGTAATTCAAGCATACATATATAATTATATAATCATAGTATGATAATAAAGTACTGAAAGTGAAAAATGGGACATATACATTCCCCCCCCCCCAAAAAAAAACTGATGAGAGTCCAAACTATTTAGAAGGAAAGGACTTCTATCAAATGTATCCACCCAAAGAAAATGTCAATCTATCTAGATAAATATATGCTCTAGTAGCATCTTATCCTCCTAGGATACCATAAAATGGGATGTTGCATACAAAATACATGACACATGTTGGTAGATCCCATACATGGGTGAGTATAACAATACCCCACATGCCACCCAAATAACACTAAATACAAATCATCTAGAATCGTATGCTCATAAAAGTGGTATAAAAATCAAAGGAGAAACCTAGATATACTCAAGAAAGACCCCTTGCCTCCAGGTTGTCTCAACCAAAATACCAACCATAGGATTTTTCTCAAAGAAATTCCCTTTTTGGGACATCCCACTTTATAATCCATTCTATCACTAGAGACACTCATCCAAAAGTTCATAATCCTTGGGATCCACCTAATAGAACTCACTGGTCTTTTAGGATCTCTATACTCAGATAGGGGATCACACACATGACCACTTGGGGACACTAAAATCCCAATCTAGATCCACCTGCTATAAAGGGGATCATATGCCTATAATACCATGAACCTTACTAAAATGTCCTACTAGATGAAGGATAAGAACCCCACTCAATAATTTCATGTCGATTCCTTGAAACCCACCTAGGGTTGGGTCTCATGGAGGGACACCAAAAACTCTATATGAGAATCATAATTCGAAGGGGATCACAATCCAAACCTCTAGATGTGATTCTGCACTGTACCCTCTAGGGTATTGTCCAAGGTAACACACTTAACCTATACTAGTCCAAACTGAAGTAACAAAGGGCTACAAACACCCTCAATAAGGGTACACAGTTTGTACCAGGGAGTACATCGCATGTCTAACCATCCCCTTGCATTCCCATGTGTCACTTCCACACAAAATATGTAAATTTATATATAAAAAATGTGTACACATGGTTTTATAGTGTGTAGTGGGTTTTTAGCACCCTGCCCATACTGTCTATCTGTATCTATGTACTCCTAGACTACCTGTGTACCATCCCATTTTCTTAGTCATGAAACTACCCATGAAACCTGGGTTACTTATCAAGCTTCCAGAGGAAGGCCACACAACATGTGGTAGGGACTACATGACATGTGATCCTTATCTTTTCTGTGGAAACCCTAGTGCTATATAGAGGGTCCCACACAACATTTAGTACTAGATTACACATTGTGTAACCCATAAATTTTAAGAACCCATGGGTTCCTACATATTTCATCATCTACATTGTATCCCACACGATTCTAACTGGGAATTTCATATTTGAGGTTATATATCCCCTACTATTTCCAAATGTTGATATCTAGGCTCCAATTTTCTTAGAAAACACCACCGTCATGGCAAACCGTCACGATTGCACATTAATCTAGGAAGAAGGGATCCTCTGTCTGATCTGGTCTACCTAAAATCGTCCCCTGTCATCATCTCGCATTGATCACACCCTCGATAATGAACCTAACCCATGGTATTTATCCTTTGCACCAAATAATGTTCAGAAAATTATTATATTCCCAGTATTTATCGAACAGTGGACTAATGAAATTTCCCATGATGATTGTGAGGAGAAATAGGGGAGAAATCCATAAAACAAAAACAAAGGGTATACACTTTGTCCTTTTTTCATTTTTGTATTAATCTGTTTTCAAAGAATTACATGAAAGAAGAGGGAATAATCAATGAAAAATTAATCAGTAGTAAATAAATATACCATTAATGCACAAATAGATTCTTTTTCTTGGAATTGATCCAATTTTGACCATGATAAAGAAATGAGATGGAATTTTAAAAACCAAACATCCTACCTATAGTTTGGATCAATCAATAGTGAATAATGGTTCTATATTGTCTTTATTGGAAAGATCCAAAAATTCTGATGTTGTAATGATCCTTGATCTCAATCTGATCTTATGTTGTCTACCAACGATCCTCCAATGACTCATCTCTAATAACTACTCTCAATTTTGTAGGTTTATGAGACTAACCCTAAAAATTGGACATAAAATAATATTTATAATAGTTTTTTGGTTTCAACTTTTAAATTATATAATTAAATAAATATAATTATGTTTATTTAATTATTCACCCATAATATCGCTCAAGACTAGTGTCTGATGCCAACAAATATTATTTAATTCCTAGGGTAAAATCCATTCTATGAACTCAACAGTGTCATCAGATTTTTAATCCAAGCCTTAGTTTAATATTTATTACACATTTTTAGGAAAACTTTGAATGCCTAATATTATTTTTTTAATATTTTTCAAATATCAATTCTAGGATCATCGGGCCTCAGAATCTCACGCCCTTCTAGTATCTGTCTACAAAAATAATACATATAATATTATAAAGTAATAAAATAAAAAATAAAAATTGTTACATCTTTGTACAGTGATAGATAGATAATAATTATATTTAATGAAAAGTTAAGGTGAATCTATCATGGTTTGCAATACAAAATTCGAAAGACTTATGAGATATTCCTTGGTTTTGTTATCAATAATAGTAGAAAAATAGATAGATTCTTTAGTGGTTTAAAAACACACCTTAGAAGTGCTCTAGATATCTTAGACTTTGGGAGTTATGATTATGTATTTTAAAGGGCTCTCAAATTATATATAGAGTTTGATGAATGGTCCCGTGGTTATGGAGATAAGAATTTAAGAATGGAGTTTGAAGATAGAAATCAAGTAAAAATGGTGGAAAGAAGATCCAACCCTCCACATGTCAAAAATGTGAAAAGAGAATCATGGTAATTGCCTCAACAGGATGAGAAAATACTTAAAGTGTGGGAGATAAGTCCAAAGAGATCATAAATGTTAAATATAAGTAAATAAGCTGGCGAACATGATGGAGGAAAGGAAGGCACATCCTAATGTACCACCCATGGTTCAATGCTTTATCAATAGGGATCAAGGACACTGTGAAAGACAATGAACAAAACCATGTGTCCTTGAGGGTAATATGCATCAGCAACCACTAGAAAAATGGGGAAGAGAAAATTAATTCGATCACTAATACTGAAATGAAGCATGAAAATGAAGTTGTATAAGGTAAACTTCAAATTAACTGAAGAATGATAAAAGATTTATTTTATTCTAGTTCATCGAATTACTTTATATCCAATAAGATTTCTTGAACTATTTTATCCAAGCCCCAATACCTTGAAGTAGAGATATCTATAAAAACACATAGTGCTATGATCATTTCAACCTAAGTGTTGGACTCTTATATAGTTAGCATATGTAGGAAGATTCTTCTAGTGAATATCACTGTCCTTACCTTGGTGGAATTCAACACTACACTTAGGATGTATTGGATCTCATTATACAGGGCAGAGATCGATTGTTGGGTAAAGGAAATTTCTTTTTATTTTTCAAAGCATCCCTTTCTCCTTTACAAATTCAAGGAAGATTATGAATATCTTTTGGAAAATACCACAATACTATGGTTTTTGATACACTATGGAGAATCATACCTTTACCAAATTGTTGATTCAAAGGAAAATATTAATCTTTTGGAAATTCCCATTGTTAGTGAATACAATGGTGTATTTTATGAAGAGTTTCCTAGAATTACACCAGATAGTGAGGTAGAGTTATCAATTGAGATTATAGTCAGAGCCAATACTATCTCTAAATGACCCTATATGATGTCCCCAATATAACTGGAGGAGTTAAAGAAATAACTCTAAGAGAATTTGGAAAAAGTGTTTATATGTCCTAGTGAATCACCTTGGGGTGCACAACTTCTATTTGTAAACAAAAAGTATTGGTCATGGAGGATGTGTATCAATTCTCAAGAGATAAAAAATATCACTATAAAGAAAAAGTATCCCATTCCATGGATTGATGAAATTTTCAATTAACTAATAAGATAATTGAACTTCTCAAAGGTTGATCTTCATTTTGGATATCATCAACTGAAGCTGAAGAAAGAAGATATTAAAAAGATATATGTATTACCCCTTGTTACTATTAAGTAACCCCTTTATTTATTTTTTAGGTATATAAAGGTTATTGATGAATGGTGGGAGAGTTTTGTGAACTTTAAATACATTTTTTGGGACAAAGGAGCGGCCCATGGGCTTTATATGGATTGTACAAACCATGTGGAAAGCCTAGTAGAATCCATGATAAGTTACAGATTTTAGACAGTAGCTTTGGCATAGTGTGAACACTTTTAGGGTGACTGTGAAAGGAGTATGTGAATGGTGGTATGTAAGGTAATAGATAATTTATTTTTAGCACACATTTTTCCTAACCATACGGAATAACCATGCGTGGTTTTAAAACCAACTCCTCAAAAAGTAGATATAGGTTAACCTTTCCTTTAATCCACTCGTTTTTGCCACAAAAAGACTCTAACTTGGGATTTTTCTTCTCCTAAGGATAAATAAGGTTCCCCCCATCAATACTAAGGCAATAATAAATATTCCCTTGGTGTTTTAAATCTGTATTCTTGAGGTATGTTATCGTTATTCATCATTCTTGATCAGTTTCTTAGATCTACTTAGATCTACTTATCCTCTCTTCTTGTATTCTCGAATATACACCCATTATGGGTAGATATAAGATTTTGGATGAAAAATATGTTTATATTTGGTCTCCAAGATGATAAAAGAAGATATCTAAGGTGATTTTGTAAAGAATCTACTCGATTTCATAACTGTTCTTTGTCAGCTTTTGGTTTTTGTTAAAACCTTCAAGGTAGGTGGATTCAATCTCGACTCCTCTGGATAGAACTATTTGGAATTATTTCAAATTTATTTCCTTATGATGAAGTGATCATGAATTGGATGTTTATGAATGGTTGAAAACCTTCTTTTGTGATGGTTTGTTAAGTTGTGGAAATCTGGAAAATTGGGTGTTTTGAATAAAGTGATTTTGTCTGGGTTTTAAATTATGGATTTTAAAATGGGATTTTATGGAATTTTGGAATACGGATTTGATAATATGTTTTCAATGAAAGGGGATGATTTATGGAAATGAAATGGTTGTTCTTTGGTTTTCAATAAAAGTACAGTTTTATTGAAATGGTTTGAATAGGTTTATTTGAATTGTTTTGGCATATACGGGTTATGTGAGTTCATGTTTGATGTTCCCCTGAATAAGGTATGTATACCATTAGGGTAAGAGGTACATGACCCTAGATTAGGGGCATGTTTCATTGGGACATAGGGTGATTGGATGAGAGATTTCTCACAAGTATGGAATTGTCAAACGAAGCATGCATGGGTTTGTGTGTGTCGTGAACCATGGGATGGTTGTGACAAAAGTATATTGACAAATTTATTTAAGGCCTTATTTGGTTGTTTTTCTAGATATATTACTTTCTAGAATTTTTTTAATAACAATTGTTTCATTTGGTGAAAAATTGTTTTGGAACTTGTTTACATTATGTTATAAACAGTTTTGAAGAATTGTTTTATATAAATTGTTTAATATAATTATTGATAATTTTTCTATCCTAGTGGAATGACTTGGGAAGTCATTATGGAAATCATACTAAGTTTTATACTCACCCATACTTTGGAAATTTGGTGATTTTGTATATGTAATCTTCTAGGATGTGGAAAACAGCATAGTTTCACCCATTTTAGCACCACATCATGATACGTGGGCTGTTTGGTGATGTTAGAGCTTGGAGCCTATGGATCATGGAGTCTTGTTGTCATCATGTATTTTTTATTTGTATTTATAATATTTATTTTTATTTTAATTTGGATTATGCTATAACACTTTTGGTTGGATTTTTTATAAATAAAAAGGTTTAATTGTCTTGACTTTATTCATGCATCATATAGTGAGTTGTTTGGTTATTGCTGGTTAGGTTAATGGTTTTAGTTACTAAAGGGTAAATCTTCCGCCACTTTTATTTGAAACCCTTAGATAACTATATATAGCCTTTAGAGTCTTATGGATGTCGCCTAAGGCCTTGTAATAATTCATTTTATTCTCAAGCCCATGAGAATAAGTGTTTCATTACAAATGGTATCAGTTTTTCTGATCCAATTTTTTAGATAAGTTGTATCATATTGTTCTTTCCCTTGTAGAATAAGTAGTCTTTAGTTTTCTTGGTTTTGGAGTTGAAATTCATTCCTACCTATTTGTTGGGTTATGATCTTATAAAGGAGTAGGATTGTCAGGACTTGAAATGTAGAGCATAAAAATACATTGCTAACCTTTTATTCTGAACATAAAGTTACCAGGGAGTTGGGTACATAAGTGTGTTTGAGACACTTATAGGATTTTAAAATTATCATTATTAGGGGTTTAGACAATGATAAACACATGAAATTCATTTAATAGGAATGAATTCCCACTAGGATTTCATATTTCATTGGATTAATGATTAATGATTTGTTTAAAAGAAATAATTTTTGAAAAACATGAGATTGTTTTCAGATGAAATACTTTGAAAATAACATCATTGATGTATTTTAAAAGTGGTTTAATCTTCAAAAATAAAGTTGCAAGTTTTCAAAAAAATGGTTGATTTTAGAAATCATTTTTATGATAGTTAATGTTCTACAATTTGAAATGTTAATACATTAGTTACTAGAGAGTGAGAATTATAGAGTTTTTTGTTTGTTTATAAAATGGTATTCGGTAGGAATTGTAGAAACCAACCGAAAGAATCCGTGGAGAATGCGGTTTCACTAGAGCCACAGGTGAACCAACAATTGGGCAGAGTATTGTTCAAGCATTTCAAGCTGTATATATAGGGAATAAGAGTGATGTGAGAAGGCATGTGGATCATTCCATCTAGTTCATAAAGAAGAATCCACCTATCTTCCGGGGTGATTCTGAACCTAAAAAGGCAGAGGTGTGGCTGATCAGGATAAATCGTATCTTCAATTTTATTGGCACACCAACATAGTTTAAGGTTAATCTAGCCATATATATGCTCAAGGATCTTCCATGACAATGGTGGGAACTATTTTTGCATGCCAAGGGGGATCAAGGCCTAAGTTGGGAATATTTTTAAGATTTTTTCAATAAATAATTCTATCCTCCCACGTTTAAGATCCAGAAAATGATGTATTTCTTTATCCTAGATACTATAATCACTCTATGATAGATAATTTGGAAAAATTTATAAATTTAGTGTCCCTTTCACCAGTGGTTATGGCTAGTGCGTCTTTACGCATCTTCTAATTAGAGCTCATGTAGGAGATTAACTCAAAGATTGAAGTCCTTTTTATTACGGATTATAAAGAGATGATGAACAGAGAAACAGTGGATGAAAAAGATATCTCATAATATATGGGAAGAGGAAGTATCAATATACCTATAAAAAATGGTGGGAACTCTAATTATGGGAGTAAGAGGAATAGGGACACCTATTTCTAGGGTGGGAGTAGGAATCAAAATCAAATGGCAGGAATAATGAACCTTCCTTCATGAACCAAGAGAAAATAGGGTTGTTCTCAATGTGGTTCGTTTGACCAAATGAAGAGAGAGTGTATGGAACTACCTAGGGAATGCCATAACTGCAAGCAGATGGGGTATCTTCAGTGCTATTGTCATAGTGCTCCGAGGTCAGGTACTCGAGACACTACACTGGTGTCGAAAACATCAAATGCTTCGATGGGATGAGGAAAACTGAATCAGACTTATAAGCAGAGTAGAGCTATCCATAGTGATTCTAGGAATACCATGAATCCTCAACAAGGGAAATAACATCAAGGGAATAATGAATATATTTTAGCGATGAAGTAGTTGTATGGAGTTGAGAAAATGATTGTTGATGATCAGGCTGGACCATCTATGGTGATAGGTACTATTCTATTTAATTATACCCTTATAAATGTGTTCTCTGATACTGGTGCATTTCATTCCTTCATTGATTCTAATTTTGTTCATTTTCTATGTTTAAAACTTAAGATTATTCCCTCTGTGATAAAACATCAAACTCCACTCAGGGAAAGAGAATGTAGAGCCTTCTTGTAGAGTATGTTATATAATTTTTGATGGAGTTGAGATGAAATATGACTTCTTAGTGTTGGAAATGGATGTATTTGATTTAATCCTAGGCATGGATTGGTTGAAAATGTTCAAGGTTCACATAGAATATTATAGCAGAACAGTTAGCTTCACAATTGAGGACGGTGTCGAGCGTCTCTTCAGAGGACAAAGAGTTATACAAACAGGTGAAACCGGCTTCTTGGAACCAGTAGTGGGAATAATATCTTACCAATTAGTGGTGTTGAATTTGGTATTGATGAAATAGATCAAGGATAATATTTTTCTAGAAGTCATGGATAAATTTATATATTTCTTTCCCAAGAACTTATCCAGGTTACCACCTGTAAGGGAAGGGGAGTTTGTGATTGATCTCCTTCTAGGGACCAGTCCTATTTTTGTTCCATCTTTTAGGATAGAACCAATAGAATTAAGATAATTGAAATTACAATTAGAGGAGTTTTAAATTAAAGGTTTCATTCAGCCAAGTACATCTTCATGGAAAGAACCGTTCTTGTTCATAAATAAATCAGATGAAACTCTTCAGCTGTGCATTTATTATCATAATCTTAACTGTAACAGCCCGAGATTTTGTGAAAAATATTATTTTAATTTCATTAATGTCTTATGTTGTATTCTACACCAAGATTACCTTGCGCTATACGCAACACCGTATTAGCTTGCAGTATACGCAACAATATTCTTGGACCGTGTTACACACAACTTTGATAATAGATATTCTACGCAACATTGAGTATATATATATATATATATATATATATATATATTAAATGTATAATTGAAATATGGTTGGATTCTGTTATACGAAACAACGAAGGATTCTTTCACAACACGCAACCCTGACTTGGCTTGCATTACACGCAATCGCGACCTTCCTCGATAGCGTGTGTTGTACGCAATACCGGGTTTTAATAAACAATGTTATATTATTATAATATTGTCATGAACTAGCCGTTATGAATAGTATTAACTAAATTTTGAATTTTATAACATTATTATTCATCTTACACATTTCTAGAACATGGTATAAGAACAAAATAAATTTTTCGGGTAAAATAAGTATTTTTCAAAAAATGCAGTTTTGCTGCCTTTTGATGGTGCACCCACTTTAAATCTGGTTTTTGACATGTTTATAAGTTCAATTTGACAAAATAAAATTCTTCTTTGGAATCAAGAAATAAAAATTTACTTTGGATAAATTTTTCATATTATTCTGGTAACTTTCACATTTTAATGAATAGTAAAAACACGCTATATTTTAATTAAAAACAACTTTTTTCATCGTAATATCTTATGTGGTTAAATTATAATATTGAATGGTTTTAAAGTATAAATAGAATATATTTTTACCATTTAATATAATTTATGTCATTAGAATTTATTTTAACTTGAATTCGTAGGTTAAATCAATTCAATCTTTTGCAATGTTTTAAACAAAAACCCGTTTTTATTCGACAACGGGATTAATTTTAATTTAATTTCTGCAACTTCTGTGTTTTGAATTTTAAAAAATGGATTCCATATTTGGAATCAGTGGGTCCAAATTATGTTAATAGGATACTTTTTATTTTTGGGAATTATGAATAGTAACTATGGTAAATTTTATTTAACATAGTTAAAGGTAAATCGGGTAATTAAGGGTAAATATAATATTTTAAAATTACCCTAACAAATGTAAAAATCCTATTGGATGACTAAAAAACGACCCATGGAACCTAAGGGTCATATTATATTAATTTAATTAAATTTTTTCAATGAAAATAATTTAATTATGATTAAAACCAAAGAATGTGACAACATGTCACTTTCATAAATCTTATAAGTATAATAATTTTAATCTAGTGATAAACTTCATGAAACATCGAAACTGAATAGTCTCCAAAAATCTAATACAATTATCTACATCATAGGAATTTATTTAGAATTTTTAGGGATTAAATAATTATCATTTATTATGACACAAAGATGATGCAGTAATTTTCTTATTAATGAAATATTGACATAATTGATGTTATAAATGCCCAAATAAATGTAATTTGAGACTTTTTATGACTTAAACTAATTTTATAGGTTAATATGACATGTTATTGTTGATTTATGTAACTTGTTTTGAAATTATCATTCTGTTATAAATTTCATAAAAATCATGTACCAAATAGTGTCAAAATTGACATAAAATAGTTTTTAAAACAAATATTATATTATTAATTGTTATTTTATTCCTAAAAATCTAAGGTTCGGCCAAATGACTTAGAGAAGGATATATATATTAATAATAAACAATTTGGGGTTCGTTTGTCATGTTATAGTAAGTGTATTAACCATATAGTGAAAGAAAACAAAAAGACACAGTAAAAGTTAAATTATTTAACTTAGAGTTAAATCTAATTGATAAGGTTAAAATAACACCCTAAACTTGTCTAAATCCTATTGGTTGATAGTATTGCGACCCATACCCACTTTAGCTTCGAAATAAGTCCCTTTGGAACCATTATGAACTGATTTTGACTGTAATGTAAAATAATATTTTGAGATATTCCTAAGGTGCCCCTCTCCTCCCTTATAAAAGGGTACCTCCTCCCCCTCCTCCTCACACCAATTTGAGCTCTCAAGTTTGGCAAACCCCTTCCAAAATCCCTTATCCACTTCCCTAGAATAATCCTAGAGGTCCTGGTCTTCTTCAATGACCAATCTTAGTTCCCTAAGTAGAGGATTCAAAGAAGCGTTCCAAAGAAGAGGTAATATCCATTACCGATCTTTTCAATTTCTTTCTTCTTCAACTTCTTCTTCTTTAGTTGTTTCATGATAAAGTAATAACATCAGTATTTATTATATACTGATATGTTATTATAAATATGAAACAACTCTAATTAACCTTCTATCCATCCTACGGAAAAAGGAAATCACCGCGCGTGCGTAGGTACGGAATACCGTCTCCACGCCGTGGTGTAATCTATTTTCCACCATCCCCTTACAAGGATGGGTATAAAGGTGTAATGAGTAACTATATATGATTATTATAAAGTGATATTGATACTTAAATAGTATACATACACTTCAACACAATTCCACGACTATGGGAACGATATCATCGCTCGTGCGAACGTACAGAATACCGTCTCTACGACGCGATGAGATTCATTCTCAATGATTAACCATTCATGAATTATTATAAAGTATATATAATATGTAATAATTAAAAATATGACATAATAATTATACTGGATTTATTTATATATTTATATGTATGTCATCTACTTAACTCCATTCAATTCAATAAGGAAACGAAAACAACGTTCATGCGTACGTACGGACTACCGTCTCCATGAACGGTGTATTTCTTTCCATTTAATGATTTATTATATATATATATATCCTGAATATATATATATAAATCATTTTTTATGTTCTGGAATTAAGTAATCATGATCTAAGTAATCATATGAATAATTACAAGTCAAAACACGGGAGACAAATGAAACAATTTTACCCAAAACGCTCTTTAACATGGAATTTACAAAAGAACGGGTAATATAAAGTCATAAGTGAACAATATATGATATCATAACAATGAATATGATTATTTAATAAGTAAATGACATTATTTAAATAATTATACAGGTGGTTCGGACACTTACGAAGCAAATCGGACCTAAGGTAAGGGAAAATATCACAATCTCATTTTTATCCGAGATTGTTTTTACTTTGGCATTTACTGGGGTGTATTTTATCATCCACATCCATGTTTCCTAAATATGTAATATTATTTCCATCCACCTACAATTTTTTAAATCCAATTTTACCCTTTGGTGAGTTTTTAGTAAAAGATATGAAAGGAATCTTTTGTCGTTTTTCGTACGAGGTACTTTTTGACTTTTCCGACAAAAGTACGGGAAGAATGTTTTTTTTAACTTATACGGCACGAATGGATTTTTACGACTTTATAAAGACTTATTTTCATGAAGCATCCTCCAAAAGATTTCATGACTATTTTTAATAAAATATCTTTCTTTTAAAATTGCATGATGTTTTGTGAAAAGAAATTGATTTTGAAGAAGAAAGGATATTTTCCTCAAGAATTCATTTTAAGTGTTTTATCAAAATTATTTTCCATCTAAGATAATAAAGGGTTCTGTTTCTATCCATATTTTTACATTGATTTGACTATGTTGTGATGGAATTATGTTTATGAATTCCTTTATCTTATATGAATGGTTTTATGATGTCATGTTGTTTTAAGAATCCCATTTTTATTACATGGGTTATGCAATGATGTATGTTTTAATATTTTGTGGCACACATAAGAATGGTATCATTATGAGATGGGTGGGACCTATATCTCCCTCTAATGCATTGGGTAAAGATTTTATATCTCATGAGATAGACATGGCTGAAATGGTAGGTTATACCGGTTCAGTGAAACAGGACTGAAACGAGGGTTACTCGATTCAGAAAGGGACTTTGTCCACTAAGATAGTCTTGGCAATGAGTCTTGACTAACAAGAAATGATTCTCTATGATTATGTGTGAATGCCACAAAGTTTCATGTTTTAAGTTATGATTATTGGGATTACATTTCACTTCTATGATTTATCCCATGTTATGATATTATGAGCTCTTTTGCAGGTTAATATTTCCAAAAGTTATGTACTTATGTATATGATGTGATTTATATTTCTTTTGTTTACCCTTACTGAGCATTTGAGCTCACCCTTTTATGTTTTCTTTTCCCCAGGATATAAAGAAAGGTTTTAGGTAAAAAAAAGAAGATCATTATGGGAGATTTTGAAGATCTTTCACCACGATTAGAAGACTATATTCCGAGTTTCCAATGACACTAAACTATTACGATCCTTGTGTGTGTATTTTTTGTTATGTACTAAGTATTCCGCAAAAGTAATGTAAAGTCCATGTACGTCAAGCTTTGGGTCTCTACAGTTGGTATCAGAGGAAAGGTTTAGTCAACCTTTGGAAACTAGGATGCGAAAACGTTAGTGAGATCCCTAGAGATATTTCTAAGGTATGTCTAGGGATGTCCCTAAGGTTAAGTATACGTATAGGTTATAGTACTAGAACTACGCTAACGATCATAGAATTAAACCTAAGATGTTAGATATTCAAGGTACTCCCCCTTTATTATGTTGTTTTCCCTAGCATGATTTTTGCTTCTCACGCTATTATTTTTGGGTTTTAGACGATGGCTGGAACCCGAAGGAACCGTGTTGATCAATGCAATGGACAATACAATGATTGTCCTCCTGAACAAACAAATGTTATAGGAGATGGAGTGCAAAATCTTATTTCTATACTTACACAAGCTATGAATCATTCTGGACTTCCAAATGAGCAGAGAAAGGAACAGTATTCTATTGAGTCCTTCATGAGGCAGCGTCCGCCTTCTTTCAGTGGGTCTACTGATCCATTAGTTGCTGAACAATGGATTAGTACTACTGAAAAGATATTTTCAGTTCTTCAATGTTCTGAACATGATAAAGTCATCCTAGCAGTGTATCGTTTGGAAGGAGATGCTGGTCAATGGTGGAATCTTATCAAGAATACGAGGCAAAGAGATGAAATTGAGTCCATGGAATGGGACGAGTTGAAGAACTTATTTTTCAATAAGTACTTCCCTCGTATTCTTCGAACAAAGTTGAAGAAGGAGTTTCTTGAACTAAAGCAAAAGGATGATGAATCTGTTGGTATATACGAAGCGAATTTTACAAGACTTGCAAGGTATGCATCTGGCATTATCATCCAACCTGAAAGTAATGTTGATCAATTTTTCAGTGGCTTAAAACCAAGTCTTCGAAGGGCATTAGCTATAAGAGACTTCAGTAGCTATGAAGAAATTGTGCGTTGTGCTATCAAGGTAGAAATGGAAGTTGGTGTTACATATCCATCACATGGTTTTGACAAGAAACGAAAGATGGAGTTCAAGGAGAAATCTCAGAATAATGGTGAAAAGAAGATGAATGTTTCCTTATGCACAAAGTGTGGAAAGAAGCATGGTGGAGATTGTCTTAAAGGGACTAGAAAATGTTTCAAGTGTGGAAAAGAAGGTCATCGAGCAGCTGAGTGTCGAAGTAATGGAAAAAGGGTTTCTAATGATGTGAATAAAGCAAAAACTGCAGAGAACGCACCACCAACACTTCAATGCTTCAAGTGCAAGGAAATGGTGAATTATGCTAAAAAATGCCCTAATCCAAGGGTTAGTGATGATCAACATGAGCAACCGCTTAAGGCAAAGGATAAAGGGAAGTCACATGCGATCACTATTGGCGATGTTGAATATGACAATGATGTGGTGGAATGATTAAGTGTTTATGTAATGGGATTCCAAAATAATGTTGTATCGTGGAGTATTGGAATATTTATGTATTGGTCTAATGTGGTATTCAAAGTGATTGATATATTTTTGGAAATAAGACGATATGCGCATAATGAAGGGAAAATGAGAAAATGAAATGTTTAACTGTATTCATGAGCTCATGATTGATATAAGGACTAAGTGATATCATGGTTTGAGTATATAGAATTTTGAGGATTTTGGTATGTGGAAAGTGTTAACTTTAAACTGCATTCATGTTTTCACTAAGTTATTCAAGAGAATACATGATTAAGGACTTTGAATGTTTGGAATGTGACCAACAAAACATATCTTATGATGTATGGGGATCAATGATGGTATTAAATCTCTAGTAATCGTTTTCACTATGTTATGAGAGTGGACTGCAGTATTATGGATAAGCCTAAAGATTGAAATGGATTATGTTGGACATAAGTGAGTATTGTTTAAGGATAGAAGTTTTTTTTTATTCGATATTATTGATGGGATGTTATAGTAATGTAGTTTTAGAAAAAGGACAACCTGCAGGACGGGCGACAGCCCATCGCGTCGGACAAGGCTGTGGGAATCGAACCCACAACTGAAGTGCGACTGGCCTTTATCGCCTACCACTGGCCTACAGGAAGTCCCTATTTAGTAGAAACTAGTTTTATTATATTAAGCAGTATGATATATGAAGTACAAGTCCATTTTAGGAACCATATATGATTAATCTCACTATAGATCGACTTATGTATATAATTTTTGCTAACCTTTTGTTTGAGACAGATGGAATGACCCGTCATTCTGTCACATGATCTGCTAACACTTCACGAATAACAAATTCAACTTCATTTATTTAAGAGATGAAGTGGAAATTGTTCAAGGCATGAACAACAGTGAGATTGTACCAAAATAAAGAAAGTATTTATTCTAATGCAAATTTTCAACTTTAGGGAAATGATCTTGAAAACCAAAAATGTTGTCCTAGTGATCATATACTTGATGAATCAGATGGTACCTTATATCATCACAAATCTATAGATTTGTGATTACTGGCTTTTCTATAGCCATGTTCTCTACCACTCTCCATCAGAACATGATGGTTAGATTTCTCTTCCATATCCATATTTTCACCTATGTGGAAACCCAGTGATTAGTTTATTTGGGTAATCGTTACATTTCATACTTTAGTTTTTAAAGCCAAGTTTTGGTATTCCTTTTTACGATGTGGGTTTCTATCAAAGAAACTTTCAAATAGTAAACCATTTATAACCCCGACGAATTTCGAGGGCGAAATTCATTTTAAGGGGGGTAGAATGTAACAACCCGAGATTTTGTGAAAAATATTATTTTAATTTCATTAATGTCTTATGTTGTATTCTACACCAAGATTACCTTGCGCTATACGCAACACCGTATTAGCTTGCAGTATACGCAACAATATTCTTGGACCGTGTTACACACAACTTTGATAACAGTTATTCTACGCAACATTGAGTATATATATATATATATATTAAATGTATAATTGAAATATGGTTAGATTCTGTTATACGAAACAATGAAGGATTCTTTCACAACACGCAACCCTGACTTGGCTTGCATTACACGCAATCGCGACCTTCCTCGATAGCGTGTGTTGTACGCAATACCGGGTTTTAATAAATAATGTTATATTATTATAATATTGTCATGAACTAGCCGTTATGAATAGTATTAACTAAATTTTGAATTTTATAACATTATTATTCATCTTACACATTTCTAGAACATGGTATAAGAACAAAATAATTTTTTTGGGTAAAATAAGTATTTTTCAAAAAATGCAGTTTTGTTGCCTTTTGATGGCGCATCCACTTTAAATCTGGTTTTTGACATGTTTATAAGTTCAATTTGACAAAATAAAATTCTTCTTTGGAATCAAGAAATAAAAATTTACTTTGGATAAATTTTTCATATTATTCTGGTAACTTTCACATTTTAATGAATAGTAAAAACACGCTATATTTTAATTAAAAACAACTTTTTTCATCGTAATATCTTATGTGGTTAAATTATAATATTGAATGGTTTTAAAGTATAAATAGAATATATTTTTACCATTTAATATAATGTATGTCATTAGCATTTATTTTAACTTGAATTCGTAGGTTAAATCAATTCAATCTTTTGCAATGTTTTAAACAAAAACCCATTTTTATTCGACAACGGGATTAATTTTAATTTAATTTCTGCAACTTATGTGTTTTGAATTTTAAAAAATGGATTCCATATTTGGAATCAGTGGGTCCAAATTATGTTAATAGGATACTTTTTTATTTTTGGGAATTATGAATAGTAACTACGGTAAATTTTATTTAACATAGTTAAAGGTAAATCGGGTAATTAAGGGTAAATATAATATTTTAAAATTACCCTAACAAATGTCAAAATCCTATTGGATGACTAAAAAACGACCCATGTCACCTAAGGGTCAGATTAGATTAATTTAATTAATTTTTTTCAATGAAAATAATTTAATTATTATTAAAACCAAAGAATGTGACAACATGTCACTTTCATAAATCTTATAAGTATAATAATTTTAATCTAGTGATAAACTTCATGAAACATCGAACATGAATAGTCTCCAGAAATCTAATACAATTATCTACATCATTGGATTTTATTTAGAATTTTTAGGGATTAAATAATTATCATTTATTATGACACAAAGATGATGGAGTAATTTTCTTATTAATGAAATATTGACATAATTGATGTTATAAATGCCCAAATAAATGTAATTTGAGACTTTTTATGACTTACAATAATTTTATAGGTTAATATGACATGTTATTGTTGATTTATGTAACTTTTTTAGAACTTATCATTCTGTTATGAATTTCATAAAAATCATGTACCAAATAGTGTCAAAATTGACATAAAATAGTTTTTAAAACAAATATTATATTATTAATTGTTATTTTATTCCTAATAATCTAAGGTTCGGCCAAATGACTTAGATAAGGATATATATATTAATAATAAACAAATTGGGGTTCGTTTGGAATGTTATAGTAAGTGTATTAACCATATAGTGAAAGAAAACAAAAAGACACAGTAAAAGTTAAATTATTTAACTTAGAGTTAAATCTAATTGATAAGGTTAAAATAACACCCTAAACTTGTCTAAATCCTATTGGTTGATAGGAGTGCGACCCATCCCCACTTTAGCTTCGAAATAAGTCCCTTTGGAACCATTATAAACTGATTTTGACTTTAATGTAAAATAATATTTTGAGATATTCCTAAGGTGCCCCTCTCCTCCCTTATAAAAGGGTACCTCCTCCCCCTCCTCCTCACACCAATTTGAGCACTCAAGCTTGGAAAACCCCTGAAAAAATCCCTTCTCTACTTCCATAGAATAATCCTAGAGGTCCTGGTCTTCTTCAAAGACCAATCTTAGTTCCCTAAGTAGAGGATTCAAAGAAGCGTTCCAAAGAAGAGGTAATATCCATTACCGATCTTTTCAATTTCTTTCTTCTTCAACTTCTTCTTCTTTAGTTGTTTCATGATAAAGTAATAACATAAGTATTTCTTATATACTGATATGTTATTATAAATATTAAACAACTCTAATTAACCTTCTATCCATCCTACGGAAAAAGGAAATCACCGCGCGTGCATACGTACGGAATACCATCTCCACGCCGTGGTGTAATCTATTTTCCACCATCACCTTACAAGGATGGGTATAAAGGTGTTATGATTAACTATATATGATTATTATAAAGTGATATTGATACTTAAATAGTATACATACACTTCAACACAATTCCACCACCATGGGAACGATATCATCGCTCGTGCGTACGTACGGAATACCGTCTCCACGACGCGATGAGATTCATTCTCAATGATTAACCATTCATGAATTATTATAAAGTATATATAATATGTACTAATGAAATATATGACATAATAATGATACTTTATTTATTTATATATTTATATGTAAGTCATCTACTTAACTCCATTCAATTCAATAAGGAAACAAAAACAATGTTCATGCGTACGTACGGACTACCGTCTCCATGAACGGTGTATTTCTTTCCATTTAATGATTTATTATATATATGTATATCCTGAATATATATATATAAATCATGTTTTATGTTCTGGAATTAAGTAATCATGATCTAAGTAATCATATGAATAATTACAAGTCAAAACACGGACGACAAATGAAACAATTTTACCCAAAACGCTCTTTAACATGGAATTTACAAAAGAACGGGTAATATAAAGTCATAAGTGAACAATATATGATATCATAACAATGAATATGATTATGTAATAAGTAAATGACATTATTTAAATAATTATACAGGAGGTTCGGATACTTACCAAGCAAATCGTACCTAAGGTAAGGGAAAATATCACAATCTCATTTTTATCCGAGATTGTTTTTACTTTGGCATTTACTGGGGTGTATTTTATCATCCACATCCATGTTTCCTCAATATGTAATATTATTTCCATCCACCTACAATTTTTTAAATCCAATTTTACCCTTTGGTGAGTTTTTAGTAAAAGATATGAAAGGAATCTTTTGTCGTTTTTCGTACGAGGTACTTTTTGACTTTTCCGACAAAAGTACGGGAAGAATGTTTTTTTTAACTTATACGGCACGAACGGATTTTTACGAATTTATAAAGCCTTATTTTCATGAAGAATCCTCCAAAATATTTCATGACTATTTTTAATAAAATATATTTCTTTTAAAATTGCATGATGTTTTGTGAAAAGAAATTGATTTTGAAGAAGAAAGGATATTTTCCTCAAGAATTCATTTTAAGTGTTTTATAAAAATTATTTTCCATCTAAGATAATAAAGGGTTATGTTTCTATCTATATTTTTACAATGATTTGACTATGTTGTGATGGAATTATGTTTATGAATTCCTTTATCTTATATGAATGGTTTTATGATGTCATGTTGTTTTAAGAATCCCATTTTTATTACATGGGTTATGCAACGATGTATGTTTTAAGATTTTGTGGCACACATAAGAATGGTATCATTATGAGATGGGTGGGACCTATATCTCCCTCCAATGCATTGGGTAAAGATTTTATATCTCATGATATAGACATGGCTGAAATGGTAGGTTACACCGGTTCAGTGAAACAGGACTGAAATGAGGGTTACTCGATTCAGAAAGAGACTTTGTCCACTAAGATAGTCTTGGAAATGAGTCTTGACTAACAAGAAATGATTCTCTATGATTATGTGTGAATGCCACAAAGTTTCATGTTTTAAGTTATGATTATTGGGATTACATTTCACTTCTATGATTTATCCCATGTTATGATATTATGAGCTCTTTTTCAGGTTAATATTTCCAAAAGTTATGTGCTTATGTATATGATGTGATTTATATTTCTTTTGTTTACCCTTACTGAGCATTTGAGATCACCCTTTTATGTTTTCTTTTCCCCAGGATATAAAGAAAGGTTTTAGGTAAAAAAAGAAGATCATTATGGGAGATTTTGAAGATCTTTCACCACGATTAGAAGACTATATTCCGAGTTTCCAAAGACACTAAACTATTACGATCCTTGTGTGTGTATTTTTTGTTATGTACTAAGTATTCCGCAAAAGTAATGTAAAGTCCATGTACGTCAAGCTTTGGGTCTCTAAATTAACCAAGTTAAGATAAAGAACAAATATCCACTTACATGTATTGATGATCTATTTGATTAATTGAGGTTATATAAGTGGTTCTCTAAAATTTAATTGTGATTAGGATATCATCAATTTTAAGTTCAGAAGGAGGATATTCTGAAGATAGATTTCAGAAGAAGATATGGCCATTATGAGTACGTAATCATGACTTTTGGTCTAACAAATACACCAACAGTCTATATGGAATTGATGAATCAGATATTTCATAGATATATTGATTATTTATTTGTGGTGTTTATGGATGATATATTGGTTTATTCAAGGAAAAGGGATGAGCACAAGGAACAATTAGCAAAAATGTTGGAAATCTTGAGAGATAACTATTTGTATTCCAAGTTATCAAAGTGTGATTTTTCGATACAAAAGTCATGCTTTCTCAGACATGTTATTTCTGAGAAAGGTGTTTCAGTCGATTCTAAGAATATAGAAGCTATTATCTCTTAGTAACCGCTGAAGAATGACATTCAGATATGAAGTTTTCTTAGTCTAGCTGGTTATTACCAATGCTTTGTGCTTTGGTTCTCATGACTAGCCTTTTAAATGAAATCTTTGAAAAAGAAGAACATATCATTTCAATGGACTGAGGAATTCAAAAATTATTTTCAGGATTTTAAATTTCTTCTTACATCATCACCTATCTTAATTTTTCTAGAATTAGGATAGGGGTACGTGGTGTACTATGATGCTTCAGGATCCGAGTTGGGATGTGTTCTCATGCAAGGATACTATGTGGTTGATTATGGTTCAAGGCAGTTGAGAGTGTATGAGAAGAATTACCCAACACATGATTTTGAGTTAGCTACGATCATCTATTACTTGAAGAATTAACGTCATTATCTCTTTGGTGAGAAATTTACTATGTTTATGGATCATATGACCTTGAAACACATTTTATAACAAGAGTATTTGAATCTGAGGGAAAGGATATGGATAGAGTATCTTCAGATGTTTCACCTTGACTTGATGTATACACCGGGTAAAAGAAATATATTGGCATATGAGTTAAGAAGAAAGTCATATGGTCGGTTGGTGAAAGAATTTTCAGATGAGTGGTAGTTGATGTTGGCTCTAGGTGACATTCATATAGAATGTAATAAATGAGGTGATGTTGAGGTTTTCATTTTTATTTTCTGTGGTTTTTGATTTGGTAAAAATGGTTAAATAGGCACAAAAATATGATACAAAATTCTTGGTTATGTGTTCAAAACTCAATGGTTGGGAGACCAGTGAGGGTAGGAAAATTGATGGGAGTTCAGTGTTACAGTTCAGAGATCAGGTCGTTCTAACTATGGATTGTTAGGAACAAATTATTCATTCATACCAATATTCCATATGAGCTATACACCCAAGAATATCAAATATGTATAAGGAATTAAAGGTGCAGTTTTAGTGGAGCGACATGAAAAAAAATGTGGCTGAGTTTTTTTCAAAGTGCTTAACTAGTCCGAAAGTTAAGGTAGGGAATTAGAAACCAGAAATTATGTTGTAGTATTTACCTATCCTAGTGTGGAAATGAGAGAATATAGAAATGGATTTTCTCATAGTTCTCTGAATAATGGTTCAGAAACCCAATTCGATATGGGTGATAGTGTATTAACTTACAATGTCAGCACATTTCATTCCAATTAGTGAAACTCATGTGGTGGAGGATCTGTCCAAAATATTTATCCAAGAGGTTGTAAAGAGTTATGGTATACCAGTTTCGATCATGTTAGATATAGATCCCAAATTACCTTCCCATTTCTAGAAATCCTTATAGAAATCCCTTGGGACTTAGTTGACTATGAGTACGGCGTATCATCCTCTAACAGATGAGAAATCCGAAAGGAAGATATAGACAATGGAAGACATGTTACCGGCTTGTGTAATGGATTTTGGTGGCTCATAGGATTATAACTTTCCATTAGTGGAGTTCTTGTATAATAAAATCTATTTGGACTCGATACATATGTCTCTTTTCAATGCTTTGTATGGGTATCCTTGTTGTTCTACACAGTGTTGGGTGGAAATAGGTGAGAATTCACTAGTTGGGACGACCCTTGTTAAGAAACGACGTAGAATATTCAATTGATCATAAAGAGGATGGAGATGGCTCAGATTCGTCAGAAATCATATACAGATCATCACTGAAGACCATTATCATTCACAGTGAGTGATCATGTGCTCTTGAGAATCCCTCTAAGGCTTTGACAACATCTTTTTTAGAAACAGGGAAAGTTATCTCCTCGATACATTGGCCCTTTCGAGTTACTGGAACAAGTTGGAGAGGTGGAATATTGGTTGGAATTGAAACCATGATTTAGTCTAGTTCATAATGTGTTCCACATATCTCAATTGAAAAAGTATGAGCATGATCCTAAACATGTGATCAGATTGGATCACGTGACCTAGATCCCGTTGCTTCGTTGGTACATATCTCGGTGGGGATTGTGGATAAGAAAGAGAAAGTATTGCATGGAAAAATAATCGGTCTAGTGAGGGTTTTATGGAAACATTTCTAGATTCAATAAGAGACTTGGGAACATGAGAAGGAAATTAAAGAGTAATGCTCATAACTCTTTTAGGTCAAGGATGGGTTTCTACTTTCCATGGATGGAAAGACCAAT
This sequence comes from Viscum album, assembly GCA_963277665.1. Taxonomy (NCBI): domain Eukaryota; kingdom Viridiplantae; phylum Streptophyta; class Magnoliopsida; order Santalales; family Viscaceae; genus Viscum; species Viscum album. Next base: position 825,049,006 of record OY728129.1, read on the forward strand.
GGTTGAGAGAATGTAGTACCCTAGGTTTATAGTAAGTAACCCCTTTATTTATTTATTTTTATATAAAAGTTATGGGTGAAGGGTGAGAGAGTTCGGTGAACTTTCAATAAGTTTTTGGGGCCAACAGAGAGTTGCATAGGCTTCACATGGTTTGTCCAAACCATGCGAAAAGGCTAGTAGAAACCATTCGACATTGCAGATTCTAGATTGTATATTCGGTACAATGTGCACATAGTTAGGGAGACTGTGAGAGGAGGCCATGCAGGGTGATCTGTAAGTTTGTATCTAACACACAGTTAACGCATAGTTTGCCTAACCATGTGGACTAACTGTGTGTGGTTTAAAAACCACCTCTTTAAAAAGTGTATCTAGGTTTTTATTGCCTTTAATCCACTTGTTTTTTCCCCAAACCCACTCTAAATAGAGAGTTTTCTTATCCTATGAAAAAATAAGGTTCTTCCATCAGTTTAGAGGTAATACGAAGGATTCCCTTGGTGTTTCAAAGCTTTATTCTTGAGGTATGTGATCATTCTTCATCGTTATTGACCAGTTTATTATATCTACTTAGATCTACTTCTCCTATCATCTTGGATTCTCTTATATATGCCCATTATGGGTAGATGTAGGATTATGGATACCAAATATATTGATATTTTTTCTATTTGTTTATAGGAGACGAGATCTGTAACACTCAGATGTATTTGTGAAATATTTTCTTTAAATAATTTTTATCCTTAAGTAGCATTCTTTTCACACAATCGTGTGTTTAAATGAAAAAAGTGACACCCTTAATATAAAATTATTTTTATAGTGTAGACGTTAGGTTAACTGGAATAATTATAACTAACTTATGAAAATGCATTATGAATTTTTTGGCTATTAATTATTTATGAAAAATATAAATCAATTAATTATTTGTATTTTTTGAGTTAATTAAATTTGGTAATGAGATTAATGAGATATATTTGTTATATAATTAATAAAATATCTTTTTATATTCAACCAATTGATATTTTACTCATAGGGTATGAATAAAACCCTATTTATGTATAAGAACCTATTTTTTTTAAAAAGGTCAATTTTATAACTTTGAATGGAGAAACCATTTTAAATTAAGATTTTGGAACATTAATAATTTTAATATGAGAACAATTTTTTTTTGAAATGGGAAATACAAATTTACTTGGGAAAATTTTCTGATATTTTTCTGATAACTTTTATGTTTTGATGAATAGTAAAAAATATGCTAAATTTTAACTAATTTTTTTTTCATCTATATAATTTATGTGGTTAAGTTATAATATTGTAAGGTTTTAAAGTATAAATAGAATATATTTTTACCATTTAATATTATTTATGTCATTATGATGAATTTTACATTGAATTCATAGGTAAAAACCTTTCCATCTTTTGCAATGTTTTAACTTTTAAAACCCGTTTTCTCATTTCAACAATGGGATTAATTTTAAATAAATTACTACAACTTATGTGTTTTGAATTTGGAAAATTGGATTACATATTTTAAATTAGGAGTTCCAAACTGTGTGAATATTTACCTATTATTTTAGGACATTATGAATAATGACTTTATTAATTATTTTATTTATCATGGTTAAAGGGTAAATCTGGTAAATAAGCGTAAATAAATAATAATGTAATAATATAATACTAAAATAAAATGTTTCCTAATACTATTGGATGAAACATTTCCTACCATGGTCATCCTTGGGTCAATTTTGGGTCCCCATGGATTCATATGGATGTGAAAATGACATTTTATAAAAATTAATTTAAAGTAAAGATATTTATTACTGAAACATACAACTTTTACTAAATGGATTTTAATATATGGTTATATAACCGATCTATTTTCTTATAAATTTTCATTATAAATATAAAAAATTTTCCTACATTTTGGTATTTTATTTATAAATTTTATATATTGTACAAATAGTATTATTTATGACACAAATTTGATGTAGTGATCACCTCATTAATGAGAGATTTAAATAAATGAATTTATAAATGTAAAAAATATAATTTGGTAATTTTAATGTCATCCACGAATTTTCTAGATTACATTGACATATTATATCTGATTTCATGCCTTATTTTTTAAGGAATAAAGCATTTATAAATTTTTAAAAAGTCAAGTATGAATAATGTCCAGAATAGAAAAAATATATAAGTTCAAATATAAAATATTTTATTAAATGATATTAAATTCCTAAAAATCTATGATTTGGCCAAATGGTTTATATAATTCCAAATATGTCATAAATAATTTTTTTAGGTCTTTTGACATGATATGGTAATTACATTAACCCACAATGAGTGAATAACATGATATCACAGTAAGATTAAAAAGGGTAAAATAAGGGTTAAACAAAAATGATATGGATAAAAATATATTATAAACTTTTAAAAATGTTATTATATGATGGGTATTTGAACAAAAATAATATTATCTTTGAATTAAATAAATTTTGGACCATTTTTAGTCAAAATTGAATTTATTATAAATTAATATATTTGAGAGTTTCCTAACGTGCCCCTCACCTCTCTTATAAAAGGGCACCTCCTCGCTCTCATATTCACTCCATTTCGAGCCTTAAAGATTATGAAAAACCTGACCATTTATATTATAAACTTCCCTATTTACACTATAGATGTTTTGGTCTTCTCAAAAGACCAGCTCTATTTCCTAAAGAGGAAATTTAAAGGATCCACGTCGAGGAAGAGGTAATATCTTCTACCAATTCTTTCAAATTTATTTCTTCTTCTACTTCATATTATTTATTTGTTTCATTATAAAGTAATAACATCAGTATCAATAATATACTAATATGTTATTATAAATATGAAACAACCCAATTTTACCTCATATCCATCCTACGATAAATGAAATCACTGCGTGTGCGTACGTACGACTTAACGTCTCCCGGCCGTGGTGTAATCTATTTTTCACCACCACCTTACTTGGATTGGTATACTGGTGGAAATAATAACTATATATTATTATTATTATTATTATTATTATAAAATTACAGTAATTATGAGATACAATACACCATACACTTCAATATTATTCAATAATTATGGGAACGATATCATCGCCCGTGCGTACGCACAGCTTACCATCTCCACGGTGCGATGTGATTCGTTCTATATAACATTCATTAAACTATTATTATATAAATTATTTTAATGAATATATATATTTTATATATTCTACTAATACCATTCTTTAAATGATATTACTATAACCAAAAAATAGGAATAAGGACTTATCTGACAAAACATATATAAGAACCTAAAGCAGTTAATACCCAAATAATGAGTGACAATGAATTGTTACTAACAAGAGGATGCATATATGATCATAAATGTTCTCATAAAAATTATTATGATTCTATAATAAATCAGTAACATTATGTAAATCATTATACAAGAGTTTTGGATACATACGAATCAAATCAGACTTAAGGTAAGGGATAAATTTTCCAATCTCATTTTATCTGAGATTGTTTATTTGTAAGTATCTACTGGGTATATATTTATAAACCATGTACATGTTTTATAAAAAAATTCTCATAAAATGTGTACTATTATTCTACGTATTTTTAAAGTCCTTTTACCCATTTTTTTAAAAAGGTCAATTTTATAACATTAAATGGAGAACCTATTTTAAATTAAGATTTTGGCCTATTAATAGTTTGTATATGAAAAAATAAACATTTTATTTTTAAATGGGTTATAAAAATTTACTTTGTAAAATTCTCTGATATTTTTTATAATAAATTTTAGGCTTTGATGAATAGTAAAAATAAGATAAATTTTAATTAAAAAAACAAAAATTTTCATCGAGATAATTTATATGGTTAAATTATAACATTGAATAGTTTTAAAGTATAAATAGAATATATTTTAAATGTTTAATATAATGTAATTCATTATCATTAATTTTACATTGAATTAATAGGTAAAAACAATTCAATCTTTTGTAATGTTTTAACTTTTAAAACTTCTTTTGTCATTTCAACAATGAGATTAATTTTAAATCAATTACTGAAACTTATCTATTTCTAATCTGGAAAAATGGATTCCATATTTAGAATTAGAAGTTCCAAATTATGTGAATAAGTACCTTTTATTTTTGGGCATTATGAATAGTAACTTCAGTAATTATTTTATTTACCATGGTTAAAGGGTAAATTTGGTAAATAAGGGTAACAAAATAATAATTTAATAATATAATACTGCCATAAAATGTTTCCTAATCTTATTGGATAAAATATTTCCAACCATGGGCATCCATGGGTCGATTTTGGGACCCCATGAATTCACATGGATGTGAAAATGACATTTTATAAAAATTAATTTTAAGTAAAGAAATTTATAACCTAAACATATATCTTTTACTAAATCAATTTTAACATATTGTTATATAATTCATCTAATTTATTACAAATATTCATTATAAATATGAAAATATTTAATAAATAATGTTATTTTATTTATAATATTTAGATATTATATAAATTGTATTATTTATGACACAAATATGATGTAGTGATTACCTCATTAATGAAATATTTAAATAAAAAAATTTATAAAAATTTAAAAAATATAATTTGGTTATTTTGATATCATCCAATAATTTTATAAATTACATTTACATATTATATTTTATTTAATGTGTTATTTTTTAAGGAATAAATTTTTTATGAATTTTTAAGTAGTCAAGTATGAATAGTGTCAAAAATTGACACAATTTATAACTTAAAACCTAAAATAGTTTATTAAATGGTATTAAATTCATAAAAATATAATATTCAAAAAAAATGGTTGATATAAGTCCAAACATGTCACAAATAACTTTTTTTTGGGTCTTCTGACATGATATGGTAATTACATTTACCCACAATGTGTAAATAACATGATATCACGGTAAGATTAAAAAGCGTTAAATAAGGGTTAAACAAAAAAGATACTGATAAAAAAATATTCTAAAAATTTATAAATATTACTGGATGATGGGTATTCGGAAAAAAATCATCTAATAATTTAATAAAATATGTTTTGGACCATTTTAAGTCGAAATTGAATTTATTATAAATTAATATTTTTGAGAGTTTTCTAAAGTATTGCTCTCCTCTCTTATAAAAGGGAACCAACTCCCACTCCTCTTAACTCCATTTTGAGCCTTAAATATAAGATAAACCCTACCAATTTCTCTTCCAAACTTCGCTAGTTACATTACAGAGGTTCTGGTCTTCTCAAAATATCAACTCTTGTTCCTAAAGAGGAAATTTAAAGGAAGAATGTCGACGAAGAGGTAATCTCTTCTACGAAATCTTTAAAATTTATTTCTTCTTCTACATCCTATTATTTAGTTGTTTCATTATAAAGTAATAAAATTAGTATCAATAATATACTTAAGTTATTATAAATATGAAAAAACCATATTTCACCTGCTATCCATCCTCCGTAAAATGAAATCACCACTCGTGCGTACGTATGACTTACCGTCTCCACGCCATGGTGTAATTTGTTTCTCACCACCACCTTAATTCAATGGGTATAATGGTGGAAATAATAACTATATATATGATTATTATAAAATTATACTAATTATGAGATACTATACACCATCCACTTCAATATCATTGAACAATTATGGGAACAATATCGTTGCTCGTACGTACGTACGACTTACCGCCTCCACGGTGCAGTGTGATTCATTCTACATAATATTCATTAAACCACGATTATATAAATAAAGTTAATGAATATATATGATATATTTATACTAATAACATGATTTAAATTATATAACTATAACCTAAAAATAGGAATAAGGACTTATCTGACAAAACATACGTAAGAACATAAAGTAGTTAATATCCGAATAACGAGTAACAATGAAATGTTAGTAACAAAAAGATGAAAATATGATTATAAATGTTCGCATAGAAATGATTATTATTATGGAATAAATTAGTAACATTATTTAAATCATTATACATGAGGTTTGTATACATATAAATCATATCATACTTAAGGTGAGGGATAAATTTTCCAATCTCGTTTTATCCGAGATTATTTATTTGTAAGTTTCTACCAGGTATATATTTATCATACATGTCCATGTTTTCTAAAATTATTCTCATAAAATATGTAATATTCTTATATGTATGTTTAAATTCATTTTCACCTATTTTTTAGTTTACTACATGTTTTGGAAGGAATCTTTATTTTTTTACCATATGAGGTACTTTTTGACTTTTCCGAAAAAAGTATGAGGAGATTGTTTTTTAACTTATGCAGAATGAAAAGGTTTTTCGTGGAAATAATTCCTTATTTCCATGAAGCTTCCTCAACATGTTTACAATTTTATTTTCAACTAATTTTTTTTCTTTTAAAATTGAATGAAATTTTGAGAAAAGAAAATGTTTTTGAAAAATAAATGATATTTTCCTCAGGAATGAAGCTCAAGTGTTTCATCGAAATTATTTTCCATATAAGATTACATTGATTTATGTTAATATCATAGTTATTACTATTATATGATTGTGTTTATAATGGAGTGTTATTTATTAAATCTATTTTGTTTATATCGATTATAATGGTAGGATTTTTAAGAAACCCATTTGATTTTATGGGTTATGATATGGTAAATGTTTTTATGTTTTTGTGGAACACATAAGAATGATTTCATTATGATATTAGTGGGACCTATATATCCCTCCAATTAATTGGGTAAATATTTATATATCATGATATAAACATGGATGGAATGATAAGTTAATCTAGTTCAGTGATACAGGGCTGGAACGAGGAGAGAACTCGGTTCAGTAATAGAATTTATCCGCTATGATGGTCCTGGAAAAGATACTCGACTAATATAAAATGATTTTATATGATTATGTGTGTATGAAACAAAATCTCATGTCTTATGATATGATTATTGGGATTACATTTCACTTCTATTATTTATCCCATGACATGATATTATGATTTCTTATATACATGATAATATTTCCAAATGTTATATATGATCGATATCTCCTTTGTTTACCCTTAATAAGAATTTTAGATCACCATTTCATATATTTATTTTTCCCAAACCAGGAATAAGGGTATTAAGTATGATATTCCAAAAATAAGTCTAGTCAGGATGAAATAAATGAGAGACAATATAGATGTTTTATGAACCAGTTTTTTATGTTTCCCAGTTTCTAAAGATCCTATATCTATAGGGACCTATTATGGTTTTGTTATATGTTCTAATTAATACAATTCAATTATGAAGTAATATAAATTTATGTAATGTATGGTTATTTATAATATCTAAGGAGGTTTCATGGAGAATCAACCTAGTTTATTAAGCAATCCTTGTCCGCTTTCGGTTTTCATTAAAACCTTCAATGTAGGTGGTTTAAATCTAGACCTTTCTTGATAAAACTATTTGTAATTCTTTAATATTTATTTTATTATGATGGAGCTATCATTAATTGGATGTTTATGAATTGTTTGAAACCCTATTTTGTGATGGTTTGGTAAATTGTGGAAATCTAGATAATTGGGTGTTTTAAATAAAGTGATTTTGTCTTGGTTTTAAAATATGGATTTTAAAATGGTATTTTCTTGAATATTGGAACATATATTTGGTTATATATTTTAAATAAAAGGGGATGATTTATAGAAATTAAATGTTTGGTTGGATTTTTTTTTGTTTTTTTGGTTTTTAATAAAAGTATAGTTTTATTGAAATAGTTTTAATTATTTTATTTTAATGGTTCTGGAATATACAGGTTATGTGAGTTCCTGTTCAACATTAACCTGAATATTGGAGATGTAATATTGGGGTAGAAGGAACGTGACCCTGGATCAGGGGCGTGGGTCATTGGGACACAAGGTGTTTGGACGATAGACTTCTCATGAGTATGGAACTATCAAACGAAGCATGTATGTGTGTGTGTGTGTTGTAAACCGTGGGATGGTTATGAAAAAAATGATATTTAGAAATGGTTTTAAGGACTTATTTTGTTGTTTTTATGGAAATATGACTTGCTAGAAAATTGGTTTGAATAGAAATTGTTTCATTTGGAGAAAATTGTTTTGGAACTTGTTTTCATTGTGTTATAAACTATTTTTCAAAGTTGTTTTATATAAATAGTTTTATATAAATGTTGATAACTTTTTTATCTTAGTGGTGTGAGTAGGAAAGTCATTAGGGAAAGTTTATTTAGTTTTTTACTCACCCTTGGTTTGGAACTTTAGTGATTTTACAGATGCAATCTTCCAGGACATGGGAAAAGGTAAATTTTCACCCATTTTTAGCACCACCTCATGATACATAGGCTGTTTGGTGATGTTGTAGGTTAGATCTTGTAGAGAATGGAGTCTTGTGGTCATCATGGATTCCTTAGTTGTATTTGTATTTCTTAATTTGATTTTAATTTGGTTACAACTGTATCAATTTTTGGTTGAATTTTTTTATAAACATAATGGTTAAGTTTTCTTTCCTTTATTCATTAATCATATAGTGAGTTATTTGGTTATGGATTTTTGGGTTAATGGTTTTTGTTCCTAAAAGGTAAATTATCCCCCCACATGAATTTTAAACCCTTCGGTATTTATTTACAGTCTTTGATGACTTGGGGTTGTCACCTAAGGCCTAGTAATGATTCATTGTATTCTCAATCCATTATGAATAAGCGAGTCATTACCATGGACTTCCCTATAATGTATGAGAACTATGAGTTCATAGTGATGAACATAAGACTTTTTAATTCACCTAAAATCCTTATATATTTGATTAATATAGTCCTTAGTTACTTCCTTGACAAATTTTTGGTAGTTTTTATCAATTATATAATGATTTAATCCAAGAATAAGGTGAAACATGAAGAGAATCCAATGATTTTGTCGGTGAAATTAATTAAGGATAAAATGTATGATAAGTTTAGAAAGTGTAACTTTTGGATGAAATAAGTCAAATTATATATGAATATGATTAAAAGTGAGGGAATTTATAAGTACCCTTCAAAGAAAAAGGTAATTGAAGAATGGCCCATATCATCAAGTGTCATGGAAATCCATAGTTTTCTTTGTCTAATTGGTTAATACTGACATTTTGTTGGAACATTTTCATGATTATATAACCCTGTAACATTGTTAACACAAAAAAGAGTAAAGTATCTCTAGATGGAAGAATGTGGGGAAAATTTAAGGATATTAAGATGATTCTAATAACGGCTTCTGTACTCACACTATCAAAAAGTGGATTTTTTATGAAATACAACGATGATTCAAAGAAAGGAATGGGTTGTGTATTCTTGAAGAATAAAAGTGTGATAGCCTATGCCTCATGAAAACTAAGGATAAATTAGAACAAAATGTTGATGCATTATATTCAGATAGTAGATGTGATATTTTATTTGAATATTTGGAGGTGCTACCTCTATATTGAAAAGTGTGAAATATATACTGATCACAAGAGTGTAAAGTATATATTCAGGTAGAAGGAGCTTAACAAGAATCAAATAATATGGTTAGAGATAATAAAGGATTTAAATTTCTCTATTCACTACAATCTAGGAAATGAGAACAAAGTAACTATTATATTAGTAGAAAAAACATGTTACTCTATCCATTATGCTGATTAAGAAAGAACATTTCTTAATTGAAATACAAAGGATGCATTAAGAAATCATAATGGTAGGGAATACATCACAACTTTTCCAAATGATTTCCCAACCATATATCTAAAAGAAGATCAAGGAGGTGTAATGAAATGATCGAGTGATTTAAAAAATGGTGAAAGAAGTAAAGGAAGGGAAGCTTTATGTTTTCCCTATCAATGAAGATGGTATGATTTGGTTTACAACTAGGCTTTTTGTGCCTTTGTTGCCTGAGATAAAGAAAGAGCTATTGGATTTTTCACATAACATATCTTTCTCTATCCATTATGGATGTGATAATATGTGTCACAATCTTCAAGACCACTTCTTGTGGGAGAACATAAAGAAGTATATTTATGAGTATATATCAATATAATTGGTATGTCAGAAAGTAAAATTAGAGTGATATAATTTTAAGGGGATGATTTATCCATTTCCTATACCCACATATAGTTGGGAGAAAATCACCTTGGACTTTTTCACTAGTCTCTCTAATTCATCCAAAGGAAACAATGTGACATGGGTTGTGGTGGATTGAATCACGAAAACTTCCCACTTCATCGCTATTTAGGAATCTTTATCACCTGAATAAGTTTCCAAGACTTATATAAAAGAATTTGTGAGGCTGAATGTGGTACCACATTCAATAATCTCTAATCATGATCAAAGGTTTACATCTAAATTTTAGAGAAGTATTCTACATTTTTAAGTACTAAATATAATTTTAGTATATCTTATCTCCCAGAAATTGATGGTCAATATGAAAGGACTATTTTGATGCTCAAGGATATTCTTAGAGACTTCTCAGTGGAATTTTAAGGTGGGTGGGATCAAAATATCCCATTAGTTGAGTTATAATACAAAAAAACTTCTAATAATGAATAAAAATTTATCCATATAAATCTCTATATGGGAATAAATGTAGAACACATACTTGGTGGGATGAAGATGGTGAACAAAAGATATTTGGACCTAACCTTGTGCAAGAGATAACATAGAAGGTTCATGCCATCCATCAACACATAAAATATGCTTAGAGTTAATATAAAAGACATGCTAATAACCATTAAAGGGACTTGGAGTTTGTGGTTGGAGATAATGTTTTCCTTTGAATATCACTATAGAAGAGATTCATGAAATTTGGAAAGAAAGGTATGCTTAGTCCTAGTTACATTGGACCTTTTGAGATCACTGGTTTAATAGTATTAGTGGCCTATCAGATTGAGATTACACCAAATATGGATTAAGTTCATGATGTGTTCTACATATCTCTTTTGAGGAAAGTACATACTCGATTAATCACATGTGATGAATCTAGAGGTGGTAAAATTAGAGAAATACCACTTGAATGAGGAGAATATAGTGAAGATCTTATACCATAGAGACAAATTTCTACATAAAAAGAGAAGTCAACTTGTTAATGTGTTGTGGGGGAACCATAAATATAAAGAGGCAACATGAGAAAAAGAGGAAAAAATGAAAAAAATAAATATAGTATATTCCCAATTGAGAATATGAGTTGAAATTTTTGGACGGAATTTATGAAGGAGTGTGAATGTAAAAACCAAAAATTTTTAAATGATAATTTTTTCCTAAATGAAAATGTTTTATATTATATTATAGTATTATTATACACATAGAGCACATAGAGAAATAAAAAAAGACTATTTCATTAATGAAAATCATAACATTAGTCAATAAAAAAAGACATTAATATTCCAGATATTAAAAGGGGACAAAAATAGAAAATATAAAAACTCTAATGTGAAAATTTGGATAACCTTGATTGGATAGAATCATCAATCCCACGAACAAAATAATGGAAAATAAAAAAAATTAAGAAACAAAATAGAAATTTTAGAAAATAAAAATATAGAACGTTGAGATAAATTATAGTTTATATTGAATTAAATAATAAATAGGTATTTATAGGATGAAATGTGACCATCTTAATAGTATTGTGACTGATGAAATAATAACCTCACTATTGGGAATAATAACTTGACCATTAAAAAAGTAATTTAAACTCAAAATAATAAAATGTAACATATATAATATTTACCATCATTAATTTAAGTAGATATAAATATTATAATTCCATAAAATAAATATCATGATTAAAAAATAAAATAAAATATAATCAAATTTTTAATAAATTATATTTTAAGGTATTTTATAGAAAATCATAATTTTTCTATTAAAATTGAAATAATATATTTTAGAAACTTATTTTGATACATTTAATTCAATTTTTAAAATAATCATTTCATGATTTTCCATGTATTTTTGATGATTTTCTAAATTCCTTCAATTTTCTAGTGAATAATAAAAAAATAGTATTTTCTATAAACAATGTCTCTTGAATTATATCATTTATGTTTTAATAATTCAATAATAATTTCTAGAAGTTGAATCTTGAAAAAAAAATTAATTTCATGAATGTGTAATTAAAATACAATAAAAATGGTTTCCAAACCTAAAAATTACTTTGAAAAGTAAAAATTCAAATGTATTCCTTAAAAAACAAATTTCTCATTTTCCACTTTGTTTTTTAATAAACTTTTTAATTCAAGTTATTAATGGGTTTAAAGTATGAAAACAAATATATTATATTTATATATGATTCATTATGTTATAAATATCACTATTAAATGGTTTACCTTGGATATAATGTTTTATTCAATATTTTATTCTAAAGATACCCCTCTCTTTAAGTATAAATGACACCTCTACCTCCCCTTGTCAAACTACTCATCCCTCCCTTACCAAATTAAAATACATTCCCAAATACTATCTATCATTCCCTTATCAAACTTAGGGATGTGATGGATTAAACCAAATCTATTCGTAAAGGAATTCTAGTACAATATTAGAGAAGTTTCACAGAGAAAAGAGAATGTTTTTATCAACTCTTCTCTCATTTTACTCTATTCTTTTTTTATAAATATATTTGAAGACAAAATAATCTAAGACTATGTATGAAGTGTGATAAAATTATATTAAATATGTTAAACCTACTATAAATTTTTTTAAAATTATTTATATTTTATACCCCCTTTCTTATTCTTTGGACAATGTTCTCGTTAACGATCGGTTAATCATCAAAAAATATATTAAAAAATCTCTCATTATCATCACCATAATGAATGGTCAAAAAATTTTATTTATAATATAGAAATATATTTATTTTAATATTATTTAGTTAATTCTACTTATGTATAAATTACTTTAAAAGAAAATATCAAAATCAAAGAAAAAAAGATTTTTTGAAGAAAACATGATATTAAAATACTTCTGCTTTAATAATGGAAATTAATTATTATAATACAATTTCTTTAAGTGATAAATAGTTATATATATTAAAATAAATAACTTATGGTTTAATGTTTTATTAAAATTATTTCTTTTATTTAGGAGGTGTAAAACAACAAAATAAATCTAGATTTAAGGCAAGGGGATTCTCGAACCCAAATCATTTTCTTTAGGTAATCCATATTTCTCATCATTTTTATTATATATATTAGTCTAATATTACTTTAATATACATGAACTATTATTATATTTTCTTCTTGAGGATATACATTTTTTCTGCCTTTCTAAAATGATTTTTAATCCGAATAAAAACATTTTTCAACAATATTTTTCTTTTTAAAACACATATTTGACTCATCTTGAGTTGTTTATTCTTCACTCAAGAAAGATGATATTTGTGCCAAATATGTTTTCCCTTATTCATTATGGAACCCTAATGTTTATTTATGGAATTATGACTTATGAAATACTTTCAAAACCCATTCCTTTCATCAGATATTTCATGACTATGGCTGTTATACGTTCAATGTGGAATTAATGATTTTGAGAATTTATGATATGATGAGTGGGAATGAAATTATATAACCCTTAAATGCATTAGGTAATGTGATGTATCTCAAAAGATCATATGTACTATGTATGGAAATTATGCTAGTTTGGTTAATAATGATGACTTTATGATTTATGAACATATGTTATACATGAACATTATGTTATATTTGATCACAACTATGTGTGGTATTTGAACAATGTGGAATGATTTTTCATTTTTACACATATAAAACATTCCATTCCTATATAAAATGTTTCCCTAATTATTATGATGATGATCATATGATTATTATATGATGTTGATGATTATGGTCACCCATATTTTATTGATTCATGTCTATTGTTCCTTCTCTTACTGGGCTTTTAGATCACCCCTTTCTCTGATTCATATCCTCAGGTGATTACATGCACTATAAATAATGAGAGATTTTGAAGGATAAAAAAGAAGTATTTAAATAAATTTCTATGTTTAATTACGTATAATTTATGTGTGAGTCTAATTTTTCCATGAATCTAATCCTTTAGATCCATGATTTGTTTCTCTATTATTCTATTTGTCTTAAATATGAATTAATAGTCATGTAAGGAAAATTCAGGTCACTATATGTCCAGCCAAACAAATTGATTTTCAATTGTCACTATTGCATTCTAAAATATACTACAAAATGAAATACTAACATAATGGGGTTTTTAAATATTAATATCATACATATATATATAATATAAAAATATATAAAATTTTAAAAGAAAACTGTAAGTGGTTAGTTAGAAAGAAAGAAGAGTTCATTTCCTTGGGAGTTCACAGTGAAGCTATCATTGTTATTTGAAATAATATTAGTATTTTACTCAATGCGGAGATAAATAAATATAACTTAAAACTATTTATTAAAAAATGTTTCTACCCTACATTAATACCTCTACATTAATGGTAATACTCTCTCATAATATTTCTATGAAACCTTTTATCCACACATCATTATCATAATGCTACTACACTATATGAAAAATTAAAATTATGGAGGGGAGAAATAAAGATGAGACAAAAGATGAAAAAATAATAAATAAATTAATGAAATAATTGAGATAAACTAATTTAATTAGTACTCAAATTCCTATAATTTAATAAAGATAAATATTAAAGTGAAATAACTCACACTTCCACTTCTACTTTCCTTCGAACAACAATTGGAGTCTGTTCCCTATTTCCGCAGAGGATAGAGAATCATTTTGGGAAAAAGAAAGAGAAAAATGAAAAGATAATATAGAGTGAAATATAATATATATATTTAAATTTATAAATACTATACAACATTATAAACCTCGTTATCCAATAAAAATGCATTTTTTTTGAAATTAAGTGGGTGTTAAAATTTATAGGAAATATGGGGCAGGGGATGGTTTCCCTCCAAATATATTCTCCAAAAAATTGGCATTTATTTGGATCATTAAAATTGATTAATCCTGGATTATGATCTTCTTATAAGTTTTTCCTAGATATGTTTTGTGTGATATGAAAAATATTCATATTTATTAGAAATTGGTTTCAAATATTATGACCAGATTACTAATGAAAACATTTTGAGTAAAAAAGACTCATTAAATTCCAATCCTCTTATTTTAAATGAATTTATGGCCATAAAAATGGATTAATATTGACTATACACATTTAATTAATTTTTTAATAAAAATATTTTCTATCTTCCAGAAAATAACTACTAATTCAGACAATTAATTTGTGATATATGGGACCATTATTAAAATTCATCAAAATTGCGCACTTATTTTGATTCCCCACTTATAAGATTCATTTTGGAAATATATGGTTGGATTAAGTTTTACGTAAAGTTAAATTAAATTTATATCAATATCCATGAATCCAAAAAGAATTAATTTCACAATTTAGATTAGTGTAGTAAATATTAGAGACAAAATACCAAATTGAATAAAAATAAATAATTAGCCAATTGAATAATAAAAAAATTGGGTACAACCATTAAAGCGGCACACAACGCAAAGAAGAAAATTATAATAAATCTCAAGACCATGGACTTGACCATAAAATGATAAATTGGTGGGATGAATATATTAAATTAAAAAATTAAATATATGAAAATATAAGCTTCATCAACCCCCTACACTTAAATATTTCACTCCTAAGAAATAATCTATTCTAAGGTCCAAATAGACTTTTGAAGGTATGATTGGAAACACCACTAAATTATCAAATCTAAGGAAAAATAATTCTTCCCACATGGATTTAAATTACCTAAATCCTCACTAATAAAAAGATCCATTAAATTTTATGTTAATATTTATGTGTATTAGGTACCTACCACCTTATTAAAGTATTCATTTATCTCTTAGGAATTTCAAATATACATTTTCTCATTCCCAAGAACATACAAGATCTCCACAGGCTTTATATATTCCTAATATCTTTACTTAACATATTCAAAAATGTTTCAAACACGATTAATTTTACATGGGTTTTTCTATAGATGAGGGTATATAGGGTTTAAATGTAAAAACATTAGAGGTAGAATGAGGAAGGTTTAACTCTAAATTGAATCAAATACATGAAAATAGTTTCCCTTAAGAATGATTTTATCCACACTCCCCTTAAAATAAGTAACCTCTAAACACCTCTTGTTTTTATCGGGCAGTCTACACTTAGAAAATTTAACTTCAATAATAATTTTATCCCCTGTTCCCCATTTTTATTTTAACTATTTAGTTCTTTTTTGGTTTTTAATTTTGATAAAATTAGTCCCTTAATGGAGGAGAAGTATATTGAAATTCAAAAAGTAGTGTAAACTCACAACCTAGAATTGAATGATATTTTTTTTATATTTAAATCTTTAAATTTTGTGTATTATCCCAAAAATATAACCAAAAGTCACAATAGTTTTTATTTTAGTTCAAATGAATTATTTAGGATAACTGAATACAACTCATTTCCCCACTTCTCCAATCTTGAGTTCAATAATAATATTGAATTTAACTTATAGATAATGTTATAAATTGATAAATGGATTGTAATGTGACTTCCAAAAAAAGTATTTCATATATAATAGGGTATTGGTAATGTTTAGATATAAGGGCAGTCCAAAACAGAAGTAAAATTTAAAAGGGGGATTTCATAATTGTTCCTCAATAATAATTGATACATTTAGTGAACTAAAAACGTTTTGAGAAAAATAAATAAAAATAGTATGTTCTAGATATCATATCATTCCTCGAGGATCTAAAAAAATTGAAATTCAAAAAATATGTGAAAAAAAGATTATAAACCTCTCATGGTGGGAATGGCATTCATTTTGGACAGTACTGGTGAATATGAGTTTAAAAATTATTGAAACATACTTAAAAAATAATTATAAATAATGGAATTAAATATATTCAACAATTATTTAAAAATATCCCAAATGTTCCAATTAATCAATGATATAAAAATTCCAAAATGGTTTGAAATTACCAAATTATTCGATTATGATCACGATCTGAAAAACACTCCAAAAATTAAAACATGAAAAAAACATGCTATATAAATCTAATCAGATTAAAAAATAAGAAAAATAAAAAGTAAATTTGTTTCCAAAAATATGTTGAAATATCTTTACAATTAAGATATATATACTCTTAATTTCTACTAAAACAAACTCAAAATAATTGGAGAGATAAATCAATGGTAATAAAATACATTACATGAGTTCATTTTTCTATGGAAGCTATAACTTAAGATCCCAGCCAACACCACTTTAAACCTAAATGAAATAAGTTTAAAAACATAATAAATTCATTGAAATCAAAATAAATAAAATTAAATATAATAGGGGATAAAATAAAATGGGTAAAACTTGGTTTGGACCCCAAGTGCATGTTAGGTTTTTACTACCACTAGTTAGAATACTGCAACAATTTATCACCGATCTAGTTGAGGATGTGCCTTATTTCTCATAAACCACTAAAAAACTTATTTTGAGTTCACTTTAGTTTAAAATTATTATACAGAACCACATATAAAGTGTATGGATCATAAATCCCCTTATTAGTGATATACAACTTGTAAGGCCGATGTAAGAGAAATAATGACTCCTCTTCCTTTTCTACCACTACTTGTATGACCTCCTCTTTAAATTTATCTAGTTTCTACTCAATTGTTAATGTATCTGAAACTTTTACAACATGGAATGTTAAAAAAACATAAACTCGAATAATATTAAAAAATTAAGAGTTAATAAATAAATCTTCCTCTTTAAGTATATCTTCTTAAAACATGATTTTTTAGGCAAGGCCACTAGATATTCAATCTCTTAAAGAGAATATTTTTTCCTTTTCATCATCCTCCAAGGATAGCCTTATGTTATCCGAATTTAAAATTTAAAATTATTGGAATGTAATACTAATTTAATTTTAAATAAAATATAAAATTAATGAGTTCATGATAATATTATCTCTCTATATTGTCTCAAGTTTAAATTAACATTCTCTACTCAGTGCCTCTTTGAGTGGAGTTGCTGCGTTGCATGCAAGTAGTCAGTCACCTCTAAATTTTCTTCAAATTATACTATATTAGTGGTTTATTATTATAAAATATGAGAAACTTATATGGATGTGTATTTTTATTATTCAAAATAAGGGATAATAAATTAAATTTTTATGTTCTATAAAATTAGTCCAATATTCTTCCTATTCATGTTGACTTACCACATGTGCATTGGCTTGCATTCATACTCTAGAGACCTCTTCTATAAATTATTTATATTGTTAAAATGAATATTATATGAATCCTACTAAGACCTCTTCAAGTTCATAAACTTG
Source organism: Viscum album (assembly GCA_963277665.1). NCBI lineage: Eukaryota > Viridiplantae > Streptophyta > Magnoliopsida > Santalales > Viscaceae > Viscum > Viscum album. The sequence goes on from OY728129.1 coordinate 825,067,380, forward strand.
GAATGTATGGGGAAAAATCTCTAATTCCTCTTAAACATTATTTTATTGGTGTTCCCACCTTAAAGCTTTGATTTAATTTATAATAGTGTAAATGGTATGCATTTGGTTTCTCACTTATTCAATCAATTTATTTTTATCACTTGATTCTTAAAAAATAATTCCTTGTTGGACCCATAAAAATATTTAACTGGTTAAGAAAATTAAAAAATAATAAAAAAATAATCATAACTTAAGAAATAAAAGATATACAATGAAGTTATATTTTTTTAAATCTTTAAAATTTATGTTTTTTGTGAAAATAGTGTGTATAAGTATTTTTACCCCTCAAAAATTATTCCAAATTGATATGTGGGTATTTTATTAGATCACTAGTCAATACTTATTTTATTTTTTGAATAATTAAACATAATGCATACCTTAGGGTCAATCACACAAGGATGCCACTCATGTAAACTAATTTTCTATTGTAACTATTATATTCTAAAATATAATAAAAAACGAAATATTAATATAATGAGGATTTTAAAATTATATATGATATAAATTTATATGGTATAAAAATATTGAAAAATTAAAATGAAACCAAGAAGAGGTTAGTAATAAATAAAGAAGTGACGTAAACGTAGTAAGTTCACAGAGAAACAATCATTGTTTTTTAAAATAATCTTTGTATTATAATCAATATCTAGGACAATGATAATTAATCAAAAACCCCAATAAAAATGATACTAACCCACATAGAGATGTATTCATGTGCCTTAATACTCTCTTATACTGTGGCTAGGATACCTCATTTTCATACATTATCATTATAATGCTACTCCACCATGAGCAGTATTTCAATGAAAAAGGAGGGTAATAAAGATGAATGAGAGGAGGAAAAAATAATATATGAATACAGACAACCACTCACAAAAATTTATATAAACACTACTTAAATTCACCATTACGTTTTTTCCAACAACATACAAAGACTGTTCTCTAATTTTATGGAGGTGAGAGAAGCACAATGTGAGAAAAAAATGAGAAAAATGAGAGGGGAAGAGGTAAAAACATAAATTATATATTAAAAATTTATAAATAAACTATAAAATAAATACCCTAATTAGCTACTAAAAATACCTATCTTTTTTGAAATGAAGTAGAGGTAAAAAATTATTAGCAAGAGGGGGGTATGTATTCCAAAATATTTCAAATATTTGGCCCATTAAATGAAAAAATATGGGAATATTATCTTCTATAAAGTTTTTTATATATGTACCACTAATTGTCTCACAACAGTACATATTCATTGGAAACATTTTAAAAATTTTATGACCAAATTACTAAATAACTCTACTCTGTCCATACTGAATAGTTGAATTACAATCCTCTAGTTTCAAATGAATTTATGGCCTTTAAAATGGATTATTCTTAATAATCCAATTGTAATAATTTTTTATTAATTTTATTACACATATATATATTTTAAAATTTTTATCATTTGGACCATCCATTTTTTAGATATGGTCTTATAAAAAAAATTCATCAAAACTATGCATAGATTTTGAGGTCACAATTCTATGTTTTGTTCAGGAAATCTATTATTAGATTGAGTTTTAGTCACAATTGAATGAAATGTATCCCAATAATCATGCGTGACTATAAAAAATTAATTCCACAATTTTTATTAGTGAATAAAATGTTATGTCTGAAATTCCAAAATTAAAAGATAAAATATTTAAAATTTTCACAATAAAGATCAAGTTATTCCTAATGCTTAAAAATATGAAAATTAAACTTTAAATAATAAATTTTTGGGATTAAAATATTTGATTATATATTAAATAAAATGAAAATATAGTCTTCATCGGTTTTCTTGAATACTAGAGATTTTGTCCAATATTGGTGTGTGGTACACATGTTCTTCATTTTGTTTATACATGGTTTCATTTTCAAAGAATGACGATATTTGGAATTTGGTTTATTTGATTAGTTAAGTTACTATAATAATTATTATTTGATATTTATAAACCCATAATAATATTTATTACATAGGTGAAATATGGACTGAATCTCTCCAAGATTATCTAAAAATTAAATTAAATGAATTACCAAAAACTATTAAAACCATTATAACAACATGTTGTTTGATAATTCTAAAATATTATATATGATTCAACTATATATTCTCATACAAATGGTAAATGTCATAAAATAATATTATTGGGTTGTGAGGTAATTTTATCATATCCACTTTTTGTGCACAATGCTCCAATCACTCCCATATGTTTCTCAATCCCCCTCCCCAACCTTAATTATTTACTACGTGAATTAATTTAATGTATTCATTAAATTTATCAATAAAAATTTACTAAAACAAAACTTACTGGAATCATGGATTAAATTTTTAAGGAATATATCAATGGTATTATTGAGACAGATCATATTTTATTACATATAGTTAGCAATAAGGTCTCACTTAGGAGGGATCATCCTGAAGGAGTGGGGATAAATAATGGTGATTATTGGTTTTTATTCCACTCTATTATACATCCAATTTACAAATATTGTTCCCCATTTATATGAAAAAACTAGACCTATTTTATATATCTGATAGATCACACCATCTAAACAATAAAATATGTGAAATAAAAAAGTATTTTTACTTGATTCACCCAAAAATATGTATTAACCAATCTAATGAGCATGTATGTCAATCCATCACTGTACTCAAATTAATAAATGTTGGAGTTACCTAAAAAGTTATAGAACCACTATAGAAATTGATGATTAAGTGTTACGTTAGTTAGAAAATGGAGTGAAAATATCACATATATATGGATAAATTGAATTTTCTAATAGATTAAAATATTTAAATATGACAAAAGTTTGAATAAATATAAAATAATTTCATAGAAAATTTCATTGAAATTGGAATTGTCATTTAGAGGATAAAATTTAGATTTATGAAGCATTGTAAATATTTTTCACAAATTGAATATTCGATCTATGTGAAATGGAATAATAGAAATACATTAAACATCATTTCCCAATCTATTTCAGTAAAGAGATAGACTAAGTTTTCCTTTATGAAACCACATTAGAAAATTGTAAATGTTTTAGTAGGAATTTATGAGAAATTTGTTATGTAATGATTATACAATATAGGCAACTGAGGAAGATCATGTGGTTTTGGTAGGCATATCTAGGATAATTAGTGACCAAACCCATGTGTTCCATGGGATACAAGGGAAAAAATGTCTTTGTGTTTAAATTTATAAAAATATTAACAATGTTAAAAAAGAGACCAAAAGCATGTTGGTAGATATTCTCTGATGAGTTTTTTGTACTCTAATTTATCTCAAAATAACATTGTTTTAATTATCATAATGACCCCATATATTTTTTAATTTTTTACTTTGAGTGTAACATGTTATTAAAATATATGGTCCCAATGTTTCTCAAATTTTTATTTCAATATATTTTTGAAAATTATTTTAAAAGACTTATTTTTAGTAAAAGTATCTTGTTTTTAATGAATTTATATATTTTTAATAATTTAGGTTAAGTTAGTTTTGAATCATATATAAGTAGTTGAAATAAAAATTAATTACAATATAAGTATTGAAATATTAAAGTCATTATTACATAAAGGAATAAATATTTTTATGATATATTGATGTTTCATTTAACTCTTACATATACTGATTGGAAACATAATAAATATTATATGGAATGACTGATTTTAAGTTGAATCTTATGTAAGTTAACAAATTGTATGATCAAACTTATTCATGCCATATTTTTTTTGGATTTAATTTTATATGAAACTATTTGATTGTTTTATACATATGTGAAGGATTAAAAATATGGAATAACATAAAATATATATTTATTTGAATTATATATGTTTATTTGTACTAAAAGATATATTTAGAAAGATATTTTACCAAGATTCAAAAGTTATATTTTTTTATAAAGATTAAAGTTGTTTTTTTGGTTTTTAAGGAAGATGTTAAAGATACCTCCTTGATTTGTTAGGTATTCTTTTCATAGATGTATGTTTTTAAATATATTTTTAAATATTTTTAAAATATAACTAATAAAGTAAAAATTAAATTTAATAACATAGATATGATAGAATCTAATTAGGTTATACATGTTTTTTTTACTGAAGTAAAATATGAGAAGAACTTATTTTTTATTCCATGACTATTGTCAATAGAATGCCTATGTTGATTTAAAGCGGTTATTGGCTACTAATTCATAATTTATTTCAAGATATATAATAATTTTATTGAATATTTTTATATGACGGTATTTATTATATTAATTTTTGGTTAGACACAATTATATATCTCAACCTATATTTGAAAATCACTCATTTTTATTTAAAAATATTAAATTCATATTCTAAATTAAAGGGAAAGATATAGGGAGGTATTTATATAAAAATTGTATGGATGACTGTTATTTGAGTTTCAATCATATGTAAAGTTCCTTGTATAAATAGATCTTGAATAAAATCATTAGTCCTGTATTGGGTGTTTTTGATGTGGAGTAGGTTATTGACAAAAAGACCTGAAACCACTATAACATTTTTTTTTTCATATACGACTCTTTTTAAATTTTATTTTTACTCCATATTTAAATTAATTAATTGAATAAATAAGTTAAATAATTAAATATGTATGTTTCAATTTCAAAGGATAAATATTATAACTCAATTTAACCCCTACCAAGTCATTCGATATAATAATTAGGACAATATTTGGTATCAGTGATTCACCCTTTAGTTTCAAATTTTATCTTCTTAAGTCTTGATATTTTCTATATCAAATAAAAGATATTAAATAAGGAATTCTTATGGTTATAAACCCATATTTTAATGGATATAATTATGGATTTCTGAATATCACTATGACTATCTATATTTATATTTTGGGTTTTAAGGTATATGTGAAAGTGGTAAAAATTTGTAAAATTACAACAAGTTAACCAAAGTTATGATGTGAAAATTAATAAGTTGTGTTTAATTTAAAATCTATAGTTATGGATTAATTTTTTTATGGTATTGGTCTAGATGAATTTATTATTTTTTTAATTTGATACATCTTAAGAAATGTGAGAAATTACTTCTATTTCTTATAGAGGTACAAATAATGTTAGATAATTGAGATACAACACTGTTAATATGAAATTTGATGCATTTAGAACATTTTATAGTGAAGGAATCACAGAAATGAATTAAATAATAAATAAAATTGTTAATAATGTTTCTACCTTAGAAATAATAAATCTTGAGCCTCATAAATCATTAAAACCTTTTTAATATTTTTACCATTTAGATGGAGTTGAATTTTATTTGTTAAATGAACATCTATACCCGTAAAAGTGATAAAAATAAAATATTTGATTGGTAATTTGGTAATGTATGAATATGAAATATTTTTTGCAGTAAGTTATCATAAAATAATTATGAAGGAGAGTGATTCTATAAAAGTTACTACTTTTAAGGATAAACATAAGGATAAAGAATACTTTATAGACTCATCTGATGAATGAAATATTATCATTTCTAATTTTTGTGAATAATTTACTTTGATATGTAGGATATTTAAAAATATATATAAGAAAAGAAATGGGTTTTGAAGATATTTCAATATGTTCAATAATAATGATGTAACTTTTCAAGAAATTAGTTATTGTGAGTACAAGAAAGTTTATCATATTAAGAAAAACTATCCATTTCATAAAGTTAAGAAGAAATATAAATGCAATTATCATAAAATATTTATTATAAGAGGAAAATAAAGAAAACTATAAAATATAAATGGATTAATTTAAAAGATTCATGTTATGTATGAAAATTAGATCTAAAAATTGAGAAATCTAATCATCATGCTAATATATAATTTATAGCTCAAACAGAAGAGGGAATTTTTTTGTTCACCCATTCATAAATTGATAAATATTATTTTGATGAAAATTAATTACACTAAAATAATGATTATATATTTATTAATAAATATTATTTATCTAAACATATTTATACTTTTAAATATAAATATATTGATGTTAATCCTGTCACGACCCGACCTCGGGGCCCGTGCCGTGACTACCCCAAGCCCGCCTTCCATAGGCCAGGGGCTGGCGACTAGCACCAAGGCGTAAAATCCCGGTAAACAGGGAAGGCATTGCCTTTATAAGTAACAACCACCACAGAGTCAGCAAGCAGAAAGTAACTACAAGTGCAGAAAAGTAAAGGGGGCCGGAATACAAGCCCAACTGAAAGTAAAGTACAACTCGAAAGGAAAAACAGCAACTGAAAGTACAAGCGGCTCCTGGGACGTCCTCCTCGATTCCTACCTGAAGGGTAGGTACAGATGGCACAGCTCCTGGATCGTCCACCACGGATCCTACCTGAAGGGTAGGTACAGATAGCTCACAACTCCTCGGGTCCAACTGTCCGCTCCGAGCACGTCCCGCTCAGTGGTCCTCCTCCGGGTACCGACCTACTCCGAAAGCCTCATCCACAGTCAGCGTTGTCCGTCGTCTGCAACCAACACAACGAAGTGCGGGCAAAGCCCGTGGAGGGGTGAGTATAAGCTACTCAGTAGGGACCCCGAGACCCATGAAGGTCTCTCAAATCCACAAAGGATAAACCACGAAGAAAAGTAACAATCACGAAGTAACATCCAGTATTGATTAGGTATATGCCCATACATATACCTATGTCACCAATTTCCGTTCGGCTCCAACACGAGCCCAAGAACAATCCAATCCACAAAGAAGAGTAAACAGTAAAATCCACATAGGATAACAGTACAAGTCCACACGGTTTATAACAAGTTTATGAAATCAACGGATAACTATTACCCAGGTATATGCCCATACATATACCTAAGTTATCAAGAGACCCATCTCAATCATGAGGAAACAAAAAGATCAAAGACTCAGCTCAAACCAGGATTTTTATTATCGAAACCGTAGCTGCTGAAGAGCCCCGTCTCTGAAGTGTGCAGTAGTCCTGTCACGACTCCGAGGTACTGCTCACTAACCTATGACTGCTGAGGTACTCCTCCTATCGAGTACTGCGGGTCTGCTGCCAACTACTGGGCGCTCACCCAAATAGCCTACTGAGGTACTCCTCTGACGAGTACCGTGGGTTTGCTGCCAACTACCAGGCGCTCCGTCCGCCGTGGGTCTGCTGCCAACTACTGGGCGCTCCGTCCACTGGGCTAGTCGACTCACTCCAAGTCGAGTCGGTCAAGCAGTCGTCAGGTCTCAGTCATCTACACGGTCTCCGTACTCCGCACGTACGTCTCCACCGTCGCGGGTCTGTCGCTACAACCAAGCGCACACACTCCGTAGAGTATCGCGGGTCCGCCGCTACAACTAAGCGCACACACTCCGTAGAGTATCGCGGGTCCGCCGCTACAACCAAGCGCTCCACCGCCAAGGGTCTGCTGCTGCATCCAAGCGCACCACCACTGTCAAGTACCACGGGTCCGCCGCTACACCCAAGCGCTCCACCCCCCAAGATCAACAGAAGATTCAGCTCACACAGGTTCGGTAGCACTGTTCCACGTAGGATCGCTGAGTGCTGTAGTCGTCGTCGTCGAATCCACATAGGATCTCTGTACTGTCGTCGTCGCAGTCACAGTAGCAGTAGTAGTAGTCGTCACAGTAATAGTCGCAGCCAGCACTAGGGTTCCCGCACACAGTAAGCTCATTCGGAGGATCCGCTCCACGAGCCAAGAGGCTGATACATCAACTGTCACAAAGACCAGAGTTGATGTATCCAAAAGTTCCGTATCGTCAACAGGAACTCAACGCAACAGACGGCGCGTCGATCGGACGTCCGGTCTGAGAGTTATTGGCATTTTCGTTCCCGGGGCCCGGTTGGTTTTTAAGGCAAAACCAACCCGACCGTACTCCACCTGCGTCCAAACCTCGGGCGGAGTATGCCAAAAGATCCGTCTCACTTAGAGGATTCCATCAAAGTCGACGGCACGTCAATCGGACGTCCGGAACTCAAGATATGAGCGTTTCCGCTCCGAGGGCCCGGTTGGTTTCGTGAACGAACCAACCCGGCCGTACTCCACCTGTGTCCAAACCTCGGGCGGAGTACGCCAAAAGATCCGTCTCACTAAGAGGAACACAACGCGACTGATGGCGCGTCAATCGGATGTTCGTAGCTCAAGATATGAGCGTTTCCGCTCCGAAGGCCCGGTTGGTTTCGTGAACGAACCAACCCGGTCGAACTCAAAGTAACCCGAAACCTTGAGTGCGATATACCGAAACGACCATCTCGATCCAAGGATCGCGTTTCCGCTGACGGTTCGTCGATCGGAGGTCCGAGGCTCAAGTTATGGTCCAAAAACCAATTCTGGTTCGAAACGGGGGGGTCCGGGTCCGGGCCGACCCGGCCCGACCCCCCCCCTGGGCGGCGCGGTGGCCGGCGGCGGCGGCCGGTGGCGGCGGCCGGCGGCGGCGGCGGGCGGCGGCGGCGCGGCGGCCGGCGGCGGCGCGGCGGCCGGGCGGCGCGGCGGCGCGGAATGCCGCGGCGGCTCGGGGTGCCGCGAGGGACCGCATGCGGTCGGCACGCGGGGGGCAAGCCCCCGCTGATTTGTGAAGCGGCGCGGCCTTTGTGCCGCGCCATTTACAAAAAACGGCCCCCGCACGTGGGGACCGGCTGGAATCGAACCGGGGGGCCGGCTGCCCCCCCTCTCTTCAAAGAACCGCCCCCCTCATTAAGAGGGGGGTTTGTAAGATGGCCGGGGGATTAATTCCCCCGGTTTTAAAGGTATCCGGCCGGCCAGCTGGCCGGCCGGTTTTTCTCTAACGGGACCGGAAATTCCTGTCCCCCCTTCGGCTTCCGACGCCGGCGGCCCGGCCGCCGGTCTTCTCTTCCCGCCGCGGCCCGGAACCGGCCGCGGTCTCCTCGTCCTGCCGCTGCCCGGAACCGGCCGCGGTGTTCATCGTCCGGCGCGGTGCGACGACACCGCGCCCCTTTCGCCGTGCCTTGATTCCTTTCAACGTGGCGCGACGGCGTCGCGTTCTTGAAGATTCTACCTCGGCGTGGCGCGACGGCGCCGCGTAAAATATTTGCACGATCATCCGCGTGGTGCGACGGCACCACGCCACTTGCTTCCACCCGCAAGAATAAACAAGAACGATGGAGGGGGTTTCGGCCGTATTCGTGCGGTCCGGCCCCCCCTCGCGTTAACAAAAACACTTATATAAAATATTCAAAAGCCTCACGTAGACATGCGATCCACGAGCAAGAAATGGAATAAATTAACAATATTCAACAACCCCTACCTCGAAGGAAGCTCGCGGAGCTCATCAACGATCCGCGAAGGACGAGCGTCGCGGAGGTCGGACGTCACAGAAGAAGACGTCATCGGCATCGCGGTTATGGCGTCGCGGTAGACGGACGTGGGTTCGCCGCGAGAGGCACGTCGCGGAAAGTGCGTTGCGGCGTCGGACGTAGGTTCGCCGCGGAAAGCACGTCGCGGAGAGGATGCGTTGCGGCGTCGTGGAGGAAATCCAACGCGTTGCAGTCCGACGTCGTGGAAGAAGGACGCCGCGTTCTTCGTCGTGGAGGAAGAACTCACAAGAAGCCTCCCTCTTTTCCTCTCCGCACAGCAAACGCCAACCCGCAAAGGAAACTAAAAACTGAATTAAATAGAAGGGTTTGGAATTTCAAAGGTTTGAAATTCAATCCTCTTCATTTAATTCCCCACAATTAAAACTTAAGTTATAACTTAAGTTTATTAAAATTAAAGCATGACTTTACAACTTAATAAAACACAACGTAAGTCTTTTGAAATTCAAGAGATTGAATTTCAAAACTTTAATTAAACTCACTTATTAATGACATAAGTTATAACCTAAGTTTACATCATTAATTGTGAGTTGGGGGGGTTAGAGAATATGAAGGGGTGGGGTTCGTGTGGGCCCCACCACCCTCTTAACCTCCCAAGGGAAGTTGGGTTGTCACCCAACTTCCACCCAAAGGATAAAAACACTTAAGGAAGATAAAAATAAAAATTGAAGTTAAATTTTTATTTTAACATTCACAATTTTATTTTTTACAACTTCCCTCGTGTAAACGCAACTTAGGGAAAGGTCTCCTTAAGCGAATATCGGCGCTGCGAGTTCATCGGTGCCCTCGGATTTCAATTCCGAGCACCGGATCAAAAGTTAGGAAAACCCGCTCGTTCGTTCACTGAACGTACCCGAGCCAAACTTCGGAAAATGATTCCGGGCACTCCGGGCCTCGGAATCAGGTGCCGTCTGAAACCGCGCTCTTGTAAAATTCTAAAGAAAATTAAGAAAAAATTTCCCTTGAATTTTACGGGTCTTTAAATTACTCCCACCTCAGGGCTTTACGTCCCCGTAAAGCTTCAACTCACACTTAAGGGAAACAAGGTAGTACTGAGCACGCAACTGATCTTTATGCTCCCATATGCTCACCTGAAGATCTCGTGCTACCCGAGAAGCACCCCAGAGGAGCAACCCTTCACGTAGATCCTGCTCCTGTTGATCCTCGATCTCTACTAGAACCTCTGTGCTTGTCGCCCTATCATCGACGTCCAACTTCCCGGGGTCGATGACGTGTGAAGAAACATACACGTATCTCCACAGCTGAGACACGTGGTGGACATTATGCACCCGGTGCGACTGAGGTGGTAGGGTCAAGCGGTAAACCTCCTCGCCTACCCTGCTGAAGATCAAAAGGGTCCATCGAACTTCGGAGATAACATGCCGCCTCGGCCACATCTCCGAAACCTCATCGGGGTGAGACCGTATAAGAACGTGTTCGTCACCCTCGAACTCAAGAGGTTTCCCTTTTTAGGTTAGAACTGAAACTAAAAACTCCTGCTGCCACAAGGGTAGGGTTGACCAACTCAAGAGTGATCGGTCACACCCTCTTATGCCTGAGTTTAACATGTGCTGCCCAGGGTTTCCTTTTCGCCGACCAAGGAAAACCCATTCCGACGTTTGCCTAAAACAGTCAACCGGGGTATGATTTGTGAATCAAAACCATACCCAGATCAACGTCGTAAGGCCTCTACGCTGCCACCAAGAGATTCCAACCGAAACTCTCGCCTCGAGGTCAAATCACACCGTCGGCGTAAGCGTGATTATCGAGTCTCCTCCCAAAGGTATCTCCAGACGTGAGGGTCAAGTCTACGGCTTACCCGTAACCTCTAGGTCTGGGACATGATTCGTGGAAGGGTAGAATGATTGGTTCCTAAGTCTATAGATATGGCAGCTCGTAGTAGACATAAATCGTACCCCGAATCATTCTTAGAGCTCCTGGGTCACACTCCTTGACCGCAATGCAGCTATTCTCCTCCCCAGCCCTCCTGCTCCCTGAGCCTGGCGGGGACTACTAAGTCGGGTGGTCGTAACATGTCGAAATGTACACCACCACATGCTGCTCTCCAAGCTCCGCTTCCACGTCTGCTACCATGCAGATTCATCTGTCCTTAGCACTTCCTCCTCCTGAAACATTTTACACGCCCGAGTCTCTAAGACTAGCGCTAGTTTCCTGCCTTTCACTGCTAACGTTCACAACCACAAAGGTTCTCTCTAGCATCCTAACATAGGTAGGAATGCATAGAGGAAAAGAAATGGTTCGGATGTCCTTTAGACACACTTCACTCAGAAGTTCGAGTCTATAGAACTGATCACAACGTAACCAACGAGTACCAAGATTGATTGGTAAGCCACGTTGAGTGCTCTGCTTCCGACATGTCGTACAGTCGAAGCTGTATTAGCTCCAGAAAACTCACAACCACCTCCTCAAGCCAGTCCTCAGCTGCCTACGAGTCAGGCTCACCTCGAAACTTGAGGGATATCTGGTGCTAAAACATAAGTAAGGCACTAAGCCTGTGAGTCTCTGCTACCGGTACCGCCGGTAGTGTCTGCTGACCAACAGGTAGTGACATAGCTGGCGTACTACCCATAGGTACTATCCCAGGTATCGGTTCGCGTACCGAAGCCTCATTACTATAAGGACCAACCTCATGGTCACTCACTGGAAACAACAGGAGTTAAGATCATCATCCGCTCTACTAGTATCCAAGCTAGGCGTAGAACTCTAGCAACCGCCTCCATCCAGTCCACTGCTGCCTGGGAAATCTGTCTCACCTCGTATCCTCAGAGGCCTCTACTGCTGGAACTCGTGCATCGCGCTCTGCTAGCGTGCACCGTCAGCTAGTGGCATCTGCTGCCTAACGGGTGGTGGTGCTGCTGGTACACCACCCGAAGGTGCCAACACTGAAAAAGGGCCCTGCACCGGAGTCTCGCTGCTCGGTGGGCCATCATCGAGAACTCTCTCGGAACTCCAGCTAACTATCTGCATGGTGACATCCTGAACAGTTGTGTCATGGTCAACGATTTATACCTGGTGAGATGACCTGGTTTGAGCTGACTTAAAACCTTTTGGGAAACACACACGAAATCAGTGTTTTCATGCATTAAGTCGGAAATCAGAAGTCAGGGTCCTGGTGTACGGATACGTCGGCCGCCGCACCAACACTGGACTCCCTGGACTGATAACCACACTCAATACACTAAACACTATTGCTTCACATAGAAAAAAAGATCAGAGTCCTGAGTTATGCGGTAGAACCGAACTCCTCTGATACCAATTTGTCACGACCCGACCTCGGGGCCCGTGCCGTGACTACCCCAAGCCCTCCTTCCATAGGCCAGGGGCTGGCGACTAGAACCAAGGTGTAAAATCCCGGTAAACAGGGAAGGCATTGCCTTTATAAGTAACAACCACCACAGAGTCAGCAAGCGGAAAGTAACTACAAGTGCAGAAAAGTAAAGGGGGCCGGAATACAAGCCCAACTGAAAGTAAAGTACAACTCGAAAGGAAAAAAAGCAACTGAAAGTACAAGCGGCTCCTGGGAAGTCCTCCTCGATTCCTACCTGAAGGGTAGGTACAGATGGCACAGCTCCTGGATCGTCCACCACGGATCCTACCTGAAGGGTAGGTACAGATAGCTCACAACTCCTCGGGTCCAACTGTCCGCTCCGAGCACGTCCCGCTCAGTGGTCCTCCTCCGGGTACCGACCTACTCCGAAAGCCTCATCCACATTCAGCGTTGTCCGTCGTCTGCAACCAACACAACGAAGTGCGGGCAAAGCCCGTGCAGGGGTGAGTATAAGCTACTCAGTAGGGACCCCGAGACCCCTGAAGGTCTCTCAAATCCACAAAGGATAAACCACGAAGAAAAGTAACAATCACGAAGTAACATCCAGTATTGATTAGGTATATGCCCATACATATACCTATGTCACCAATTTCCGTTCGGCTCCAACACGAGCCCAAGAACAATCCAATCCACAAAGAAGAGTAAACAGTAAAATCCACATAGGATAACAGTACAAGTCCACACGGTTTATAACAAGTTTATGAAATCAACGGATAACTATTATCCAGGTATATGCCCATACATATACCTAAGTTATCAAGCGACCCAGCTCAATCATGAGGAAACACAAAGATCAAAGACTCAGCTCAAAGCAGGATTTTTATTATCGAAACCGTAGCTGCTGAAGAGCCCCGTCTCTGAAGTGTGCAGTAGTCCTGTCACGACTCCGAGGTACTGCTCACTAACCTATGACTGCTGAGGTAATCCTCCTGTCGAGTACTGCGGGTCTGCTGCCAACTACTGGGCACTCCGTCCGCTGAGGGTCTGCTGCCAACTACTGGGCGCTCACCCAAATAGCCTACTGAGGTACTCCTCTGACGAGTACCGCGGGTTTCCTGCCAACTACCAGGCGCTCCGTCCGCCGTGGGTCTGCTGCCAACTAATGGGCGCTCCGTCCACTGGGCTAGTCGACTCACTCCAAGTCGAGTCGGTCAAGCAGTCGTCAGGTCTCAGTCATCTACACGGTCTCCATACTCTGCACGTACGTCTCCACCGTCGCGGGTCTGTCGCTACAACCAAGCGCACACACTCCGTAGAGTATCGCGGGTCCGCCGCTACAACCAAGCGCACACACTCCGTAGAGTATTGCGGGTCCGCCGCTACAACCAAGCGCTCCACCGCCAAGGGTCTGCTGCTGCATCCAAGCGCACCACCACTGTCAAGTACCACGGGTCCGCCGCTACACCCAAGCGCTCCACCACCCAAGATCAACAGAAGATTCAGCTCACACAGGTTCGGTAGCACTGTTCCACGTAGGATCGCTGAGTGCTGTAGTCGTCGTCGTCGAATCCACATAGGATCTCTGTACTGTCGTCGTCGCAGTCACAGTAGCAGTAGTAGTAGTCGTCACAGTAACAGTCGCAGCCAGCACTAGGGTTCCCGCACACAGTAAGCTCGTTCGGAGGATCCGCTCCACGAGCCGAGAGGCTGATACATCAACTGTCACAAAGACCAGAGTTGATGTATCCAAAAGTTCTGTATCGTCAACAGGAACTCAACGCAACAGACGACGCGTCGATCGGACGTCCGGTCTGAGAGTTATTGGCATTTTCGTTCCCGGGGCCCGGTTGGTTTTTAAGGCAAAACCAACCCGACCGTACTCCACCTGCGTCCAAACCTCGGGCGGAGTATGCCAAAAGATCCGTCTCACTTAGAGGATTCCATCAAAGTCGACGGCACGTCAATTGGACGTCCGGAACTCAAGATATGAGCGTTTCCGCTCCGAGGGCCCGGTTGGTTTCGTGAACGAACCAACCCGGCCGTACTCCACCTGTGTCCAAACCTCGGGCGGAGTATGCCAAAAGATCCGTCTCACTAAGAGGAACACAACGCGACTGACGGCGCGTCAATCGGATGTTCGTAGCTCAAGATATGAGCGTTTCCGCTCCGAAGGCCCGGTTGGTTTCGTGAACGAACCAACCCGGCCGAACTCAAAGTAACCTGAAACCTTGAGTGTGATATACCGAAACGACCGTCTCGATCCAAGGATCGCGTTGCCGCTGACGGTTCGTCGATCGGAGGTCCGAGGCTCATGTTATGGGCCAAAAACCAATTCTGGTTCGAAACGGGGGGGTCCGGGTCCGGGCCGACCCGGCCCGACCCCCCCCTGGGCAGCGCGGTGGCCGGCGGCGGCGGCCGGTGGCGGCGGCCGGCGGCGGCGCGGCGGCCTGGCGGCGCGGCGGCGCGGAATGCCGCGGCGGCTCGGGGTGCCGCGAGGGACCGCATGCGGTCGGCACGCGGGGGGCAAGCCCCCGCTGATTTGTGAAGCGGCCTTTGTGCCGCGCCATTTACAAAAAAAGGCCCCCGCACGTGGGGACCGGCTGGAATCGAACCGGGGGGCCGGCTGCCCCCCCCTCTCTTCAATGAACCGCCCCCCTCATTAAGAGGGGGGTTTGTAAGATGGCCGGGGGATTAATTCCCCCGGTTTTAAAGGTATCCGGCCGGCCAGCTGGCCGGCCGGTTTTTCTCTAACGGGACCGGAAATTCCGGTCCCCCCTTCGGCTTCCGACGCCGGCGGCCCGGCCGCCGGTCTTCTCTTCCCGCCGCGGCCCGGAACCGGCCGCGGTCTCCTCGTCCTGCCGCGGCCCGGAACCGGCCGCGGTGTTCATCGTCCGGCGCGGTGCGACGGCACCGCGCCCCTTTCGCCGTGCCTTGATTCCTTTCAACGCGGCGCGACGGCGTCGCGTTCTTGAAGATTCTACCTCGGCGTGGCGCGACAGCGCCGCGTAAAATATTTGCACGATCATCCGCGTGGTGCGACGGCACCACGCCACTTTCTTCCACCCGCAAGAATAAACAAGAACGATGGAGGGGGTTTCGGCCGTATTCGTGCGGTCCGGCCCCCCCCTCGCGTTAACAAAAACACTTATATAAAATATTCAAAAGCCTCACGTACACATGTGATCCACGAGCAAGAAATGGAATAAATTAACAATATTCAACAACCCCTACCTCGAAGGAAGCTCGCGGAGCTCATCAACGATCCGCGAAGGACGAGCGTCGCGGAGGTCGGACGTCACGGAAGAAGACGTCGTCGGCATCGCGGTTATGGCGTCGCGGTAGACGGACGTGGGTTCGCCGCGAGAGGCACGTCGCGGAAAGTGCGTTGCGGCGTCGGACGTAGGTTCGCCGCGGAAAGCACGTCACGGAGAGGATGCGTTGCGGCGTCGTGGAGGAAATCCAACGCGTTGCAGTCCGACGTCGTGGAAGAAGGACGCCGCGTTCTTCGTCGTGGAGGAAGAACTCACAAGAAGCCTCCCTCTTTTCCTCTCCGTACAGCAAACGCCAACCCGCAAAGGAAACTAAAAACTGAATTAAATAGAAGGGTTTGGAATTTCAAAGGTTTGAAATTCAATCCTCTTCATTTAATTCCCCACAATTAAAACTTAAGTTATAACTTAAGTTTATTAAAATTAAAGCATGACTTTACAACTTAATAAAACACAACGTAAGTCTTTTGAAAATCAAGAGATTGAATTTCAAAACTTTAATTAAACTCACTTATTAATGACATAAGTTATAACCTAAGTTTACATCATTAATTGTGAGTTGGGGGGGTTAGAGAATATGAAGGGGTGGGGTTCGTGTGGGCCCCACCACCCTCTTAACCTCCCAAGGGAAGTTGGGTTGTCACCCAACTTCCACCCAAAGGATAAAAACACTTAAGGAAGATAAAAATAAAAATTGAAGTTAAATTTTTATTTTAACATTCACAATTTTATTTTTTACAACTTCCCTCGTGTAAACGCAACTTAGGGAAAGGTCTCCTTAAGCGAATATCGGCGCTGCGAGTTCATCGGTGCCCTCGGATTTCAATTCCGAGCACCGGATCAAAAGTTAGGAAAACCCGCTCGTTCGTTCACTGAACGTACCCGAGCCAAACTTCGGAAAATGATTCCGGGCACTCCGGGCCTCGGAATCAGGTGCCGTCTGAAACCGCGCTCTTGTAAAATTCTAAAGAAAATTAAGAAAAAATTTTCCTTGAATTTTACGGGTCTTTACATTACTCCCACCTCAGGGCTTTACGTCCCCGTAAAGCTTCAACTCACACTTAAGGGAAACAAGGTAGTACTGAGCACGCAACTGAGCTTTACGCTCCCATATGCTCACCTGAAGATCTCGTGCTACCCGAGAAGCACCCCAGAGGAAGCAACCGTTCACGTAGATCCTGCTCCTGTCGATCCTCGATCTCTACTAGAACCTTTGTGCTTGTCGCCCTGTCATCGACGTCCAACTTCCCGGGGTCGATGACGTGTGAAGAAACATACACGTATCTCCACAGCTGAGACACGTGGTGGACATTATGCACCCGGTGCGACTGAGGTGGTAGGGTCAAGCGGTAAACCTCCTCGCCTACCCTGCTGAAGATCAAAAGGGTCCATCGAACTTCGGAGATAACATGCCGCCTCGGCCACATCTCCGAAACCTCATCGGGGTGAGACCGTATAAGAACGTGTTCGTCACCCTCGAACTCAAGAGGTTTCCCTTTTTAGGATAGAACTGAAACTAAAAACTCCTGCTACCACAAGGGTAGGGTTGACCAACTCAAGAGTGATCGGTCACACCCTCTTATGCCTGAGTTTAACATGTGCTGCCCAGGGTTTCCTTTTCGCCGACCAAGGAAAACCCATTCCGACGTTTGCCTAAAACAGTCAACCGGGGTATGATTTGTGAATCAAAACCATACCCAGATCAACGTCGTAAGGCCTCTACGCTGCCACCAAGAGATTCCAACCGAAACTCTCGCCTCGAGGTCAAATCACACCGTCGGCGTAAGCGTGATTATCGAGTCTCCTCCCAAAGGTATCTCCAGACGTGAGGGTCAAGTCTATGGCTTACCCGGAACCTCTAGGTCTGGGACATGATTCGTGGAAGGGTAGAATGATTGGTTCCTAACTCTATAGATATGGCAGCTCGTAGTAGACATAAATCGTACCCCGAATCATTCTTAGAGCTCCTGGGTCACACTCCTTGACCGCAATGCAGCTATTCTCCTCCCCAGCCCTCCTGCTCCCTGAGCATGGCGGGGACTACTAAGTCGGGTGGTCGTAACATGTCGAAATGTACACCACCACATGCTGCTCTCCAAGCTCCGCTTCTACGTCTGCTACCCTGCAGATTCATCTGTCCTTAGCACTTCCTCCTCCTGAAACATTTTACACGCCCGAGTCTCTGAGACTGGCGCTAGTTTCCTGCCTTTCACTGCTAACGTTCACAACCACAAAGGTTCTCTCTAGCATCCTAACATAGGTAGGAATGCATAGAGGAAAAGAAATGGTTCGGATGTCCTTTAGACACACTTCGCTCAGAAGTTCGAGTCTATAGAACTGATCACAACGTAACCAACGAGTACCAAGATTGATTGGTAAGCCACGTTGAGTGCTCTGCTTCCGACATGTCGTACAGTCGAAGCTGTATTAGCTCCAGAAAACTCACAACCACCTCCTCAAGCCAGTCCTCAGCTGCCTACGAGTCAGGCTCACCTCGAAACTTGAGGGATATCTGGTGCTAAAACATAAGTAAGGCACTAAGCCTGTGAGTCTCTGCTACCGGTACCGCCGGTAGTGTCTGCTGACCAACAGGTAGTGACATAGCTGGCGTACTACCCGTAGGTACTATCCCAGGTATCGGTTCGCGTACCGAAGCCTCATTACTATAAGGACCAACCTCATGGTCACTCACTGGAAACAACAGGAGCTAAGATCATCATCCGCTCTACTAGTATCCAAGCTAGGCGTAGAACTCTAGCAACCGCCTCCATCCAGTCCACTGCTGCCTGGGAAATCTGTCTCGCCTCGTATCCTCAGAGGCCTCTACTGCTGGAACTCGTGCATCGCGCTCTGCTAGCGTGCACCGTCAGCTAGTGGCATCTGCTGCCTAACGGGTGGTGGTGCTGCTGGTACACCACCCGAAGGTGCCAACACTGAAAAAGGGCCCTGCACCGGAGTCTCGCTGCTCGGTG
This sequence comes from Viscum album, assembly GCA_963277665.1. Taxonomy (NCBI): domain Eukaryota; kingdom Viridiplantae; phylum Streptophyta; class Magnoliopsida; order Santalales; family Viscaceae; genus Viscum; species Viscum album. The sequence goes on from OY728129.1 coordinate 825,086,286, forward strand.
GGCCATCATCGAGAACTCTCTCGGAACTCCAGCTAACTATCTGCATGGTGACATCCTGAACAGTTGTGTCATGGTCAACGATTTATACCTGGTGAGCTGACCTGGTTTGAGCTGACTTAAAACCTTTTGGGAAACACACACGCAATCAGTGTTTTCATGCATTAAGTCGGAAATCAGAAGTCATGGTCCTGGTGTACGGATACGTCGGCCGCCGCACCAACACTGGACTCCCTGGACTGATAACCACACTCAATACACTAAACACTATTGCTTCACATAGAAAAAAAGATCAGAGTCCTGAGTTCTGCGGTAGAACCGAACTCCTCTGATACCAAGTTGTCACGACCCGACCTCGGGGCCCGTGCCGTGACTACCCCAAGCCCGCCTTCCATAGGCCAGGGGCTGGCGACTAGCACCAAGGCGTAAAATCCCGATAAACAGGGAAGGCATTGCCTTTATAAGTAACAACCACCACAGAGTCAGCAAGCGGAAAGTAACTACAAGTGCAGAAAAGTAAAGGGGGCCGGAATACAAGCCCAACTGAAAGTAAAGTACAACTCGAAAGGAAAAACAGCAACTGAAAGTACAAGCGGCTCCTGGGACGTCCTCCTCGATTCCTACCTGAAGGGTAGGTACAGATGGCACAGCTCCTGGATCGTCCACCACGGATCCTACCTGAAGGGTAGGTACAGATAGCTCACAACTCCTCAGGTCCAACTGTCCGCTCCGAGCACGTCCCGCTCAGTGGTCCTCCTCCGGGTACCGACCTACTCCGAAAGCCTCATCCACAGTCAGCGTTGTCCGTCGTCTGCAACCAACACAACGAAGTGCGGGCAAAGCCCGTGCAGGGGTGAGTATAAGCTACTCAGTAGGGACCCCGAGACCCCTGAAGGTCTCTCAAATCCACAAAGGATAAACCACGAAGAAAAGTAACAATCACGAAGTAACATCCAGTATTGATTAGGTATATTCCCATACATATACCTATGTCACCAATTTCCGTTCGGCTCCAACACGAGCCCAAGAACAATCCAATCCACAAAGAAGAGTAAACAGTAAAATCCACATAGGATAACAGTACAAGTCCACACGGTTTATAACAAGTTTATGAAATCAACGGATAACTATTACCCAGGTATATGCCCATACATATACCTAAGTTATCAAGCGACCCATCTCAATCATGAGGAAACACAAAGATCAAAGACTCAGCTCAAACCAGGATTTTTATTATCGAAACCGTAGCTGCTGAAGAGCCCCGTCTCTGAAGTGTGCAGTAGTCCTGTCACGACTCCGAGGTACTGCTCACTAACCTATGACTGCTGAGGTACTCCTCCTGTCGAGTACTGCGGGTCTGCTGCCAACTACTGGGCGCTCCGTCCGCTGAGGGTCTGCTGCCAACTACTGGGCGCTCACCCAAATAGCCTACTGAGGTACTCCTCTGACGAGTACCGCGGGTTTGCTGCCAACTACTAGGCGCTCCGTCCGCCGTGGGTCTGCTGCCAACTACTGGGCGCTCCGTCCACTGGGCTATTCGACTCACTCCAAGTCGAGTCGGTCAAGCAGTCGTCAGGTCTCAGTCATCTACACGGTCTCCGTACTCCGCACGTACGTCTCCACCGTCGCGGGTCTGTCGCTACAACCAAGAGCACACACTCCGTAGAGTATCGCGGGTCTGCCGCTACAACCAAGCACACACACTCCGTAGAGTATCGCGGGTCCGCCGCTACAACCAAGCGCTCCACCGCCAAGGGTCTGCTGCTGCATCCAAGCGCACCACCACTGTCAAGTACCACGGGTCCGCCGCTACACCCAAGCGCTCCACCACCCAAGATCAACAGAAGATTCATCTCACACAGGTTCGGTAGCACTGTTCCACGTAGGATCGCTGAGTGTTGTAGTCGTCGTCGTCGAATCCACATAGGATCTCTGTACTGTCGTCGTCGCAGTCACAGTAGCAGTAGTAGTAGTCGTCACAGTAACAGTCGCAGCCAGCACTAGGGTTCCCGCACACAGTAAGCTCGTTCGGAGGATCCGCTCCACGAGCCGAGAGGCTGATACATCAACTGTCACAAAGACCAGAGTTGATGTATCCAAAAGTTCCGTATCGTCAACAGGAACTCAACGCAACAGACGGCGCGTCGATCGGACGTCCGGTCTGAGAGTTATTGGCATTTTCTTTCCCGGGGCCCGGTTGGTTTTTAAGGCAAAACCAACCCGACCGTACTCCAACTGCGTCCAAACCTCGGGCGGAGTATGCCAAAAGATCCGTCTCACTTAGAGGATTCCATCAAAGTCGACGGCACGTCAATCGGACGTCCGGAACTCAAGATATGAGCGTTTCCGCTCCGAGGGCCCGATTGGTTTCGTGAACGAACCAACCCGGCCGTACTCCACCTGTGTCCAAACCTCGGGCGGAGTATGCCAAAAGATCCGTCTCACTAAGAGGAACACAACGCGACTGACGGCGCGTCAATCAGATGTTCGTAGCTCAAGATATGAGCGTTTCCGCTCCGAAGGCCCGGTTGGTTTCGTGAACGAACCAACCCGGCCGAACTCAAAGTAACCCGAAACCTTGAGTGCGATATACCGAAACGACCGTCTCGATCCAAGGATCGCGTTTCCGCTGACGGTTCGTCGATCGGAGGTCTGAGGCTCAAGTTATGGGCCAAAAACCAATTCTGGTTCGAAACGGGGGGGTCCGGGTCCGAGCCGACCCGGCCCGACCCCCCCCTGGGCGGCCGGTGGCGGCGGCCGGCGGTGGCCGGCGGCGGCGGCGCGGCGGCCGGCGGCGGCGCGGAATGCCGCGGCGGCTCGGGGTGCCGCGAGGGACCGCATGCGGTCGGCACGCGGGGGGCAAGCCCCCGCTGATTTGTGAAGCGGCGCGGCCTTTGTGCCGCGCCATTTACAAAAAACGGCCCCCGCACGTGGGGACCGGCTGGAATCGAACCGGGGGGCCGGCTGCCCCCCCTCTCTTCAAAGAACCGCCCACCTCATTAAGAGGGGGGTTTGTAAGATGGCCGGGGGATTAATTCCCCCGGTTTTAAAGGTATCCGGCCGGCCAGCTGGCCGGCCGGTTTTTCTCTAACGGGACCGGAAATTCCGGTCCCCCCTTCGGCTTCCGACGCCGGCGGCCCGGCCGCCGGTCTTCTCTTCCCGCCGCGGCCCGGAACCGGCCGCGGTCTCCTCGTCCTGCCGCGGCCCGGAACCGGCCGCGGTGTTCATCGTCCGGCGCGGTGCGACGGCACCGCGCCCCTTTCGCCGTGCCTTGATTCCTTTCAACGCGGCGCGACGGCGTCGCGTTCTTGAAGATTCTACCTCGGCGTGGCGCGACGGCGCCGCGTAAAATATTTGCACGATCATCCGCGTGGTGCGACGGCACCACGCCACTTGCTTCCACCCGCAAGAATAAACAAGAACGATGGAGGGGGTTTCGGCCGTATTCGTGCGGTCCGCCCCCCCCCCCTCGCGTTAACAAAAACACTTATATAAAATATTCAAAAGCCTCACGTAGACATGCGATCCACGAGCAAGAAATGGAATAAATTAACAATATTCAACAACCCCTACCTCGAAGGAAGCTCGCAGAGCTCATCAACGATCCGCGAAGGACGAGCGTCGCGGAGGTCGGACGTCACGGAAGAAGACGTCGTCGGCATCGCGGTTATGGCGTCGCGGTAGACGGACGTGGGTTCGCCGCGAGAGGCACGTCGCGGAAAGTGCGTTGCGGCGTCGGACGTAGGTTCGCCGCGGAAAGCACGTCGCGGAGAGGATGCGTTGCGGCGTCGTGGAGGAAATCCAACGCGTTGCAGTCCGACGTCGTGGAAGAAGGACGCCGCATTCTTCGTCGTGGAGGAAGAACTCACAAGAAGCCTCCCTCTTTTCCTCTCCGCACAGCAAACGCCAACCCGCAAAGGAAACTAAAAACTGAATTAAATAGAAGGGTTTGGAATTTCAAAGGTTTGAAATTCAATCCTCTTCATTTAATTCCCCACAATTAAAACTTAAGTTATAACTTAAGTTTATTAAAATTAAAGCATGACTTTACAACTTAATAAAACACAACGTAAGTCTTTTGAAATTCAAGAGATTGAATTTCAAAACTTTAATTAAACTCACTTATTAATGACATAAGTTATAACCTAAGTTTACATCATTAATTGTGAGTTGGGGGGGTTAGAGAATATGAAGGGGTGGGGTTCGTGTGGGCCCCACCACCCTCTTAACCTCCCAAGGGAAGTTGGGTTGTCACCCAACTTCCACCCAAAGGATAAAAACACTTAAGGAAGATAAAAATAAAAATTGAAGTTAAATTTTTATTTTAACATTCACAATTTTATTTTTTACAACTTCCCTCGTGTAAACGCAACTTAGGGAAAGGTCTCCTTAAGCGAATATCGGCGCTGCGAGTTCATCGGTGCCCTCGGATTTCAATTCCGAGCACCGGATCAAAAGTTAGGAAAACCCGCTCGTTCGTTCACTGAACGTACCCGAGCCAAACTTCGGAAAATGATTCCGGGCACTCCGGGCCTCGGAATCAGGTGCCGTCTGAAACCGCGCTCTTGTAAAATTCTAAAGAAAATTAAGAAAAAATTTTCCTTGAATTTTACGGGTCTTTACAAATCCGTATTTTTCTTATTATTTTAGTATAATTAATTTTTTTTTCTAAAATAGGCACTTTAAAGATGAATGTTTTTAAATTTAATAAGTGGTGGAAATACCTTGTGAAAATTATTCACAATAAAAAATGTTTTAAGGATAAATAAATAATTTTATTTATTAACCAAACTCCTTTTCTGTACATAGAATATTCATTTCAAAATTCAAATGAAAAAATTCATGACTAATTTCACTTGTTTTTATTGTGGTATTTATATTCATTTTGAAAATGATTGTAGTATGGGGTTGATTGAATTTTATGGTTTTAATATTGATCATTTTTCTTTTCTTGAATATACACCAAATTTTTTAATGTCTCTATAAGGAAGGATCCATGAAAACAACAACACTTAATGGTAAATGAATAGTAGTTCTTTAAGGCATATGATTGGAGTTTATTAAAATTTTTATTCTCTATTAAATATTGATTGTAAAATTTTAACTTATAGAGACAATTAAAATGAAAAATTATTAGAGTTTGACCTATTGAAAATACCAAATAAATATTTATTTACATGGTTCTCCATGTTAAAGGGTAAACGAATAATATGATAAGTATATCTCAACTTTTTTATGATAGTTATTCAATTTATTTTTCTAACAATGTATTCTCAATTTTTAAAAATTGAGTTCCTATATTTAAATCACTAAGAACTGAATATGATTACACTTTTGACCTTGATAATTTGTATAGAAAAAATATTAATTGTTTGAGTGATGAAATTAATGACTCATTGAATCAGCATAGAATTCAAGGACATTGTAATGTTTATTCACTTATGAAGAAATTTAAAAATAATTTAATTTATGATTTTATTACCGTAATATTTGGTGAAAAATACTATGTGATGCTTCTATAATGTAAAAGAAACATGGATCTTATTTTAAATCAATCAATGAGTTTATAGTTATAAACCTTCAAAATTTATACACATGAATTATTTTGTACCTGATAAAACGAAAAACCTAGGTGTAAAGTAATTTATTTTTATTTTATATGGTAATTTTTAGATTTAAACGTTTTTTATTTTTAAGTATTAAGAGTTATATTTTTGTTTTATTATAACAAATATATCAATACCTACTCCTTAGAAGTACATTTCTCAATTTTAAGGATTTCATTTTTTACACTCTTATGCATGAATTCCATTGATTTCCCTCCACTGATATTACTTCCCTATAATGATTTATCTTTTTTTAATTCATAAATTATTATATATGATTTACCGTTCATTGATTCTATAATTTTAGTATGTACTCCCACATATTCCCTTCATCGATTCCCCCTAGAAGGCACTCTGTTAATGCAATCGTAGTCTCCACTCATTACTGATTCTCCTCACATGAATATATCACCCTCCAATTAAGTATCTTTCACGAATGCACAAATAGATAATGCTCCCTCAAAGGAATCCACACCCACTAATGTTCATCTAAATGAATACATTACTTCTAAATATTATCAAAATATATCCTAAATTTAATACAATATTCATGAAAAATATTTCATTGAAATATTCACTGGACCCATTATGGTGGGGGTCTTGGTCCACCTTTCATAAAAAATATATCATGGAGGAGAATTTTAAAATCACATGTTTAACACTTTTTTATTCAATAATGGTATTTAAAATAAATTTAGATTTATATAACACCTTAATAAAATAGTTTTATTAAATGGATAAAAAGTAATTTTATTAATTTACTAGAAATATGTTATATAAATATATTTTCTATCATAACCCACCTCCACTAAAACCCCTCTTGGGCTAATAGTAAAGATAAAAGTGACCCTCAAATCCCACCACTAATAGGTAAGAGTTTAGAAACTAGATATGGGGTTATAAACACACCTAATGGGAGGAATTACTCTAATAATATGAGTAAACATAAGATACAACCACCAATAAACTCCAAATAATAATATAAAAGAAAAAAAATAACCCTAAATTTTTCATAAAACTATTTTTACATTACTTCCAAAGGTTTTCACCTTTTCTAAAAATACCCACAGAACCATGACACTAATTAAAAACCATTTAAAATAAAACATTTTCAACTCTAACCACAATGAATTTTTTTTTAGTTCTACCCAATCCATTCATTGCATTTTAATAAAACCTATAACTTTTAAATGATAAATAACTATATCAAACATATCAATTATATTTACACACTCCAATAAAACAAACTTTTTAACACCAATTCAATGTGGAAGAAACTCACTACATAGGGGTGAACAAAATCATTTGATCAGGAAAATTTAATTCCAAAATTTGTGGGAGCATAATTTTTTTTAAATATATTATAAAAATCATTTAACTTTACAACAAATTTCCCTATAAAGACATATTTGGGAAAAAACATATTTTTTCTAAACCAAAAAAGGTTATCATGGCCATTTAAAAAAATACTAAATATAAATTAATCTCTTTCTCCAATAATGGGAAAAATAATACCAATCATTTAAAATTATATTTTCATTCTCAAAATATTTTGACATAAAAAATTATTGAAAAAAACTGAAAATAAAAAATCCTTTGAAAAAACCACTTATAAACCTTTATAAAATCAAAACTTCACATTGATATTTCAAGAAAATTTCATTTTCCAAGGCAAATATACTATCTCAACCCAACAAAATATAAAAAAAACATAATTTTATTAAAATCCTCATTGAAGATCTTCAGAAAATAAGGAATCATCAGAAAAATTCTAAGAACACAAATTATATTTTCACAATATAATCCACTAAGAAAAGTACCCCTATTCCATAAAGTGAATTTCCAAAATTATCCAATTTACTTCATCACCAAATGAATCATTTTTTTGTATATATGTATTCCTTTAGGGAATTTTAACCCATCCAATTACTATCGTATTTTAACAAAATCATGAATTGAACCACTATGACTCAATTCTAGTGATCAATATAATTGATAGTGAAATACATACTTACATGAAAGATACATTAAAACCTTAGGTATCCATACACATAACAAAATAAATGTTTAAAATGTACACTTTCATAGCCCCAAACTTTACGAAGAAATGATTTTTCTACCATGATCATAATACAATAATAGTTAACATCATATATCAAACTATTTTTTTAATTAAATTTAACAATAAGAAAAAAAAAACAATTTATTTTACAAATTTCAAATTTATTTATAATAAAATAGATCAATAATAATAAACCATAAAACATATTACATGAAATCCCTCTCATGTAATTACAGGATTCATGAGACATAATGCCTGTCTCTGTCCACTATGGCCAGGATACATTACTAAGGGAATCTAACATAAACCAATTTATTTTGAGTCAACTGATAACTAATGTTTCCAATAGTTACTAAAAACTTTTTTCTTAATATGAATATATTAGTAAGGAATTTCTATATTATAACTCTTGAGTATTGAAACATATTATCTCTAATAATACCAAACCCTGATCGAAAAAATTTATACCATTTATGACAACTTGATCCAGTCTATCAACTCAAGACTAACCCCAAGTCAAATCATAATGTTACTAAACCATTCTTATTACTAATGAATCTATAATAAATTACTATAAACCAAATGTTTTTCAAGGGGATCGGTATATCTGATAAACCTCCCCTCCTCTATATAATTGTATAACATATGCAACAATATCATGAATGTGATTCACACAAACAACCATAAGTACTATAATAATTCAAATAGTCCACAATGAAAATAAAACCATATTAAAAGTGCTAATACACTATTTAAAAATCCTCTATTAGTTTTCACTAGATTCACTATATTACTTTATGCCACCTAATAAAGTAACATTCCCTATAACTTTCAAATCATGTAATATCATCTATATGTGAACCAATATGGACATGTTAGGATAAGTAAAAGTACCAATGGAATAACTCAAGACCTCCTATGTGATACATCCATGTAAAAACAAAGTATACAAATCCATTAAAATTTAAATAATCAAATAAAATATAGTATTCACAATTAATATAAAAAAACTCCATTTAAAGATAACCCAACATGTCACAATTCCATTAATTTTCGGCCAACCCAATCATAAATACTATTCCATGTCTAACTTTAGGTAACTATAAAAACATTCCCCAAACACAATTTTCTTATAAAAACCCCCTACATTCATGTTGTATTTTGAAACCAACCTCATGTTCCGCACAATAATGTGGAGTTTTGAGGCCAGCCTTGCCTAACATGGAGAGGCCCCCATGCTCAAGTATAATTTTTGAAGTAACAATCCTAAACTAGTGAGGCTTCTACACACAATTTTTTTTCCAAAAAATATACAAGACCATAAAAAAATACATCACAACCATCCAAAATTTTTTAATATTAAAAATTCCTATAAAAATTTATATAATATTTAATAGTCTAAAAACAAAAATTTCCCAAATCCTACATTTTCTAAAAATTACTCACACATTCATAAAATCATTTTTTTTTCTTTAGCATGAAAAAACACAAAAACCAAGAATTAAAACTTGTTAACCACATTTATAAATCCTTTAAAAATTATTTGAGAAGAATTATTTAAAATACAACAATAAATTCACAAAAAACTATCACATAATAGTGATTATAAGAGGGAAATTACCTAAATAATAATACCAACACAAAAATAAATCTTTACCAACAAATATATTGCCTGATTTAATACATAATGGAAATTTAAACAAAGAATACTTATATTTAACCCAAAACCGAAAACTAATATTTTCAAATTGATGAATAATGGATAAAATCTCACCATGTGGAGTAAAAAAATTAATTGATGATGAAACATCATGAATATAACTCAATTATAACTCCTATAGATTGCCCATGAAAGAAGTCATAATTTCAGAACCCTATGTAACTCCATTTCCCAAAAAACCATGATTAGGGTTCCTTATGGAGAGAATGTGAGAATAAATTAAGAAAAATAGGAGATCTTTCCTTTAATTTGAGACTCCACTAACCAAAAGTGGAATATATACACTTGGAGAGGGGAATAATGATAAAAAATCCAACCAAAATCCCCAAAGAACTTCCTCTTCAATGTAGTAATCTGGCCAATCAGAGTGGAGTATTATTTAACTTGAGCCTGAGATGAGTACTTGAAATTGGTACTCATGGTTATATTGATATCAATAAAATATTTTTTATTATTATTTATCTTGAAAAAAATATGAACTCATTCTAAAAAAAATTTCTTTATTAGTATCAATTTTTATTGATTATAAAACTTAATATAAATTTTGATTGAAATATCGAGATTGGATTGATTATTTGAGATTAAATTTTCAATTTGGATCAAAGATCAAGATTGAAGTTAAAAAATATACATTAAAAAATTAGGATGTACTAAAACATATAATTCTAGATTATGCCTATGAGCTAGTCAACTGAATTATTTTAAAACTTGAACTTCACTTGAGTTAATATTTTAGCACCATGTGGTCGAGCTTAATATGAAAACAATCAATTTGGATTAAATTATTTTTTGAGCCCAGCCCATGTGTCTTGTGTATATGATGGTATCATTTTAACTAATAAATTAATGGTATATGAGAATTTATAAGATATTTTACAACCTTAACTACCTCAAAATAAAAATCTAAAATCCTCCTATATGTTCTTATGGACCATGTGTGGGAGTGTGCATTTTCCCTTATCTTATATTTCTCCCTAATTCACCTCTTAATGTCCCCAAACATTTCTAAACATCCCTCAAAATCATTTAAATAATTTAAAATACCTTTCTAACCCTCAATAACTCTATAATAATACTTAAATAGGATTATATAATATTCTCCACTTCTACCGATTTTTACCCTAAACACAACCTTTGAACTTAACTAAACACCCACTAAAGTCTCTCCAAAATTCTCCAAACATAACCCAAAATTTTTCAACAATTAAAACAACTTCCATAATGGTACAACCCAAAAAATCCTAAATATTTTATTCTATTTCCATTACGTAGGTTTTATACTAAAATGTTTTCTCTAATAGGCTATGGGTTGATAACTGGCATCAAGGGTATAAAAATAATAATGGGAGGCATTACCCTTATAATCATAGGAATAAAAATGGGTAACTATCAATAAACTGAAATTAATAATATATAATAATACCCTAATCCCAATAATATTCATATAATTTCATATAGGAACAAAATATTATACGAGAATGAAACAACACCTGTGAAAATAATTAAAACTTCAAATGATCATGATATGTTGATATAGTAATGTATAACCTGATCACTATATTCAACCTATAAATATATAAAAATATGATATGGTAGGTTGGGGTGAGAATACATGTATATTTAGTTTGTTCATCCCTTTAAAATCTTATAAAAATTTAGTTGAAACATACTAAATCCTTTGTGAACAAGTAGAGAAACCAACTCGTTACCTATACCAAGTTAACTACTAAACCAAAACCACCAAGGATTACACACCAAATCTATATATAAATATAATAATATAACAATAAAGAAATATTTTATAAATTTAATGTAATATAACTTCCTTACTAACCTAGTAACTCTTAATACTACGAAAAATTTATCATTTAGATTTTGTGTTTTAGCACCATTTTAATAAATAAACATTAACAAATAATTTTTATTTCATGAAATTTATTAAAAAACTATGTCGAAATATTTAAAAAAATTAAATTTGATTTCTCCCCCACCCAATTCCATAGAATAACCAAAACCAATGAATCCCTAATTTTTTATTCTAGCTTATTTATTCCACCATCTAAATTTTCATCATCAATCTACCCTCCTTCCCAATGACATTATTCTTTTCCTAAGGTTAGGCTCCTTCAATAGGATGATAATCACCTATATTAAACCCGTATGTAATGTGATTATACAATATCTAAGATAGTTTTTTGTATAAAACTAATTTTTTGTCTATATTATGTGTTTCATAGGTTATTTGGATTGATCCTTCCCCAAGGAAACCACATTGTTGACTTTTGATTTTGATTTTTAATGTTTTTATTTGATTGTTTTAATCATTATTATGTGATATAATTAATATTTTCAATATTATAATGTTAAAATAAAATAAAAAATCAATGGATTAAAATAATTTTTTGTTTTTTTAAATTAATGATTTTATTTTAATGTTGGTTTAATAGTTTAATTATATTAGTTTATTTTTTTTTAAAATTTTATTAGTATTTGATTAATTATATTAAAATTATGTTATTATATTATTTTAAATTATGTTTAAAATATATAGAGATTACTGAATAATATCTTGGTATAGGTTTAAAACATATTCACTTTCTAAATATATTTGGTATATTTTTATTTGGGGTGGTTCTTGAGTGGTAAAAACATTTTAAGATTACATAAAAAATTGCAGAATAAATATAGGTGGGGGATAATTTCCATTGTTACTATATAATAATTTTAGTGGCACTATAGAAGTGAAACTATTCCCCCAAATTGGGTTTTTAGGATAAATAATTAGGCCTATGGAAAATAGGGTCTCCCATTCCTCAAAGGACTTCAGGACACAAGGCCTCTTGGGTTATCATTTTTGGGAAGTTATAAACATGGGGAGTCTAGGAAAAAGAATCGTTACAATAAGTAGGAAGTGTTTCATGGTGACACATAGGTATCATCAGGTAGGAAACATAAAAAGAGGGATGGGTATATTGATTCCTATGAACCAACCATCCATTCACCTAGATTTTTGATGTGGGACAGATGGGTGCCCTAGCACAATATAATCAATGTAGGGAGACCAATTAGTTTGTTTGAATTAATGGGAAGTTTATGCAATGGGGTGCCATGAAGGTATCATTGGGTGAGTATCTTTATATAGAAATGGGTGTGTTGGAACCTGACATCTGGACCTATTTCTACACAAATAATTGATGTGTGATAGAGGGGTTCCCTATCATGGTTCATTCGAAAATAATGTTGAAACTAATCTTAGCCTTTAGCGTGACATAAATTTCAATTTGGTAATATGATGTGATGACTACTAATGGGGGGGGGGGGCAGCAATTCATAAGACTAATGGAATGACATGAATCAACCTGGTGATTATAGGGAAAAAATTTAATCAGCTTTTGAGGCACCCATATGTTTCTAGGGATTTACTCAACATATTTTTTTTAAATATGTTTTGTGTGTGATTTCCATTTCATGTGGGGAGGGATGAGGCATAACCCACTGGGGTGCCGGTGTGTGTGTTTTGTTATATCTAATCCCCTTTACCTATAATTAATATATTTAGTATATATATATGTTAATAAATATAATCTAGTGATAAGAAATATTGTTTTTAGTTAAATTAAAGGGAATGTTTACATATAGTATGAGATTTTTATCATTAATGTTTATATATTTTAGAAGTTAACTATTTAATTTTGGTTTATGAGTGTTCTTATGGAATTCATAATTTGTAGTGTTATAGAATAAAGTAGTTTTAATTTAATTGTTTTATTGTATTCTATATTATTATATAAATATATTTTATTCTTAAAAGTATAGGTAGCTAGTAAGATATGGATAATTATTTTTCACATTACCCAAGAACACACCTTAGTATACTCAGGGTTTATAATATTTTTATATTTTATAATTTATAATCTATTTGTGTATGGTATAATAAAATTTTCATACACTTATTGAAATTTTTTAAGATTATTAAAGATACATGTAGTTTATGAATACTTGATATTGAAACAATAACTTGTTTAATATGCATACTGAATTTTTCATTGATAATTAAACATTATATAAAGTTTTAGATCTTATGTAAAATAATATAATGTATATACTACCTACCCAATATCGGATAATAAAATTCAAAACCAGATAAATTATTCTTTTCTCATTATAAGGGAATATCATCAACACCAAAACATATTAGTACACCCACTTATGGCTTCTGTGGATATTAAATTGACAAATAATGTTTTTATAACATTATGATAACTAGATCAATACTGTAAAATATCAGTGGATACTATTCCTATTATTCCAGATACTAATGAAAAATGAAACATTTATAAGAATATTTTTTTTAAAAATTAATCAAAGATGGAAGTAAATAACTGTATGAAGGATGTGTCAAGTATTAAAAACTCTATTTTTTTACTAAAGGTTTAACATATCAGGTGTCTATATGAATTTATAATAAAATAATGTACATGATATTGGAATTTTTTGGTGATTCATTTCCTAATGCTAGTATCCTTGACTATTTTTATCAAATGAATGAAGTTCTTAATGACCTTGGGATTAATTATATGAAAATAATTTCATGTCCCAATTATTGTATACTATATTATGTAGATGATTTAAGAAGAAAAAAATATAAATATGTTTTAATTATAAATTGAATTCAATTAGTAATATTGAATGTATGAATCAATATACTACTATTAAGAAGTATAAAAATACTATAAGGGTTTTCATTAATTTCCTTCAAAACCATGATTAAAAATTTTATTCATGAAATGTAACACCACTAATCACCTGAAGGATCATGATATAGATAATAACAGTGGTGGGTTCATATAGTATAAAATTTATTCAAAAGCTTGTAAAAAATTTTATTCATTACATCTAAATTTATCATATGATCATATAAATATGTGATTAGGTTTGGATACCAATGGATTCAACCTATTTGAGACTTTTAGTAATGGTTCTAAAATTTATACATTCATTTTTATACCTTATAGTTTACCTGTATGGATGTGTATAAAGGAAAATACCTTCATCATTTTAATGATTATTCTATTAAAAAAATGATTCGAAATGACATTGATGCATATTTTTTCATTTAATTGAAGAATTGTTGGATTTATGGAATAATGGAATCAAAAAATATGATGCATCTTCTGTGAAAATGTTCAAAATGTAAGATACTCTAATATGGACAATTAGTGACATCCCTCTACATGGGAACTTGTTAGGACAAAAGGGTTATGATATACAACCCAAGAAACCCTTATAGGGGTGTGGGGGTCAAGGTTCTTCTAGTATAATAATTTTTATTTTTTAAACCTCATGTGTATTTGAATATTATACCCTCACTATAAGAAAATCATTAAATCTATATCTCCCTCATAATTATTCACACTAAATGAAAAAATAAATCATACACAAATATAATGTATTTTCTTTGGTTTACTCATATAATGTTGTTTATATGGAGAACACATAGGGTGATGTGTCAGTGTACTAAAATACTCTACCATTCACTATTAAATGGATATAATGTTTCAGTTGTGGTCTCTCGATGCCACGATACACTACCTTTATAAATATTTAGCCCTCCCTCACTACTCACCAAAGGTATAATAACGTTACTTCCTTCTCATAACAATACTTAAAGGAATATTTGTTAGTTTATAGATGTGATTATCTATTACAGATTAGTATATAGATCCAATTCACCTTGGAACTTTAACTATAGATGAGATGATTTGTTAATGTGAAATTCATTATGCCTGTTCTCCAAAATATTGATTAGAATACCTCCATGAGAGAGTTTTTATAGTGTCTTCCTTATGAACTCTATAATAATAAAATCTTTCCAATATGCGAAGGAAAATTCCACACCCAAGATGAAGGAATTATGTATTGTATTCATCAATATTAGCTTGATATATCAAAAAAACACACTCTTCTTACATACTCTCTTCAATAAACCAAATGAATGAATGGAATTCACTTTCTTTTTCTGTCCCCAAATTTTAATATTTTAAAATTATATATAATATTGATTCTTTTGTTCCTATCCTTTTCTAGATATAATAAATCATATTTTATAGATTTATTCAAATTTACAACCCTATTGTCAGAGTTAGAGATCAATAATAATTCCCTAAACTCTCTAAGTCCATCAAAAGTTAATACATGATGTAATGTTGTCAGAGATAGTGAAATGTAGAAGTACTATGCTATATATTCCAAATTCCAAATTCATTTTTTTCAGTTATTCTTGATCCACCATGGCATCGATGAGACTCATGAATGATATGGTGAATTCCACCTCGTCACTCAACCTCAGAACACCAAAATGTGTTTTTTGACCAAACTGAGTGTGGTCACCCCGAGGGGGTGGGGGGTTGAGTTAGGATGCACAGAAATTATAGTAAATTTATTATTCTAATTTCCCTTTCTCTTAGGGATATCAGTCACTCATTATATGGAAAACATTCAATCTCTATTTATCTCATCACTAATCAAACTCAATATTAATTAAGAATTTGTAGGAAATTAAATCACATAAGAGACACATGATTTTATTGGTGCACTTGTGACACCCCACCCTAAACCACTGGTTTCGAAATAGAGTTCTGCATGAACTCATTCTCACCTCCCCATATAAAATATCCTACCAAATAGCAATGATGGTCTATGTTCATTAGTAGGGAGAATATACCCTTAGTATAATTTTATAGAAAAAATAAAAAAATGAAAAAATAAAAAAATAAAAAAATAAATAATATAATGATGATAGTATCATGAAAAAAGTAAATAATCAAAAGTGAATACATATCATATAGTAAATAAAAACCTCAAAATGTGGCAAGAAAAACCATAGTATAAGTACATATAAAAAATACATAAAAAAGTGGGTTTGTCCAAATTCTATCATAATCCACTACCAGCTCCATGCTCCTCTTCTCGGCTTTCCACAACAGGGCCCTTTCTGTTCAATGGATTCCTAGTCATGAAATATATAATTTCATGAATACATGAGTAGGGTGTTAGTAAAAGATTCAATAAGACACCACTATTGTAAAGAATCGTAAATTTCAATGAAATTTTTTTCTTAATTTTCTTGGAAATTTTACAAGAACGCAGTTTCTGACGGCACCTGATTCCGAGGCCCGGTGTGCCCGGAATCATTTTCCGAAGTTTGGCTCAGGTACGTTCACTGAACAGACGAGCGGGTTTTTCTAACTTTTGAACCAGTGCTCGGAATCAAATTCTTAGGGAACCTATGGAATCGCAGCGCCGGTAATTGCTTAGAAATGCCTCTTCCGGAGTGGCGTTTTCTCGGGTGTGGTTTTTAATTTTTGGGCTTAAAGTTAAGAAATAAAATAATTGGTTCGACAAATTATTTTTTATTTCACTTAAAGCCGCTTAAAGACCACTTTAAGCTGCTTAAGCTCAGTTGAAACGGATAGGGTGCAAATACAAAATATCCTACCCACTTGGTAGGATATTTGGGAGGTGGGGCCCGCACGAGCCCCACCATTTCTTTTCCCCTAACTAACGCATCCGCAAAAACCCGTTTAAATGAAAGTCAACTGACGTGTTTTCTTAAATTCTTAACGCACCATTTAATTGGACGGTTTTATTCGTTGAATTAATTCTATGAATTAATGGGTCGTTACTTATCTCTTTTTCTTTTGTTGGCATGTTAATAAAATAAGACCAACGCTTTTTCTTCTTAAGTGTTGTTCATTGAGAGGATTTGACAAACCTCGAGATTCTTCATCCTTCTTCGCGAAGAACGCGAAGAACGTGAAGAATGCAAAGAACGCCGGCCTTCGACGAAGGGTGACGAAGAACGCCGAGCCTTCGGAGATCGACGATACGACGCCAAGTACCGCGACGCCTACGGTTCTTCTTCCGCGACGTTCTTCCGCGACAATCCAACCCCGTGACAACCTTCGATCAACAACGACAAGGTAGGGGGTAACGCTTCCTTAAATTCCTTTGTGGATTATAACTTCAATATGTATTTAATTATTAAAAATTAAATATGTTGTTTCTTGGTCCTCGGAGTTCATCAACGCAACGCCGGATACCGCGGCGACGCAACGGTCTCCTCCATCCGCGACGATCAATTCCGCGAAGAACGCGCGTGCGACGACTTGACGAGGTAGGGGTTTTATTGGGAATGTTTTTTACTCCGTGGGTGTTTCCGTTCAAAACAAAGAACCCAGTTTCATAAGAACAATTTTAATTTATTAAAATTGTTTTTGATATGTTCTCTATGTGTTGATAATTTCTCTCGACTGTTATCATCTAACGCGGAGGGTGCGGGGCAAACAAACACGGCCCGACAACCCTCCACAGTTCTTCCTTGTTGTGCGGATTTGGCGGGCGATGAAAAAACGTGCCGTAGATGCGATTTAATGATCCCGCAGTGAAGAATGGAACCCGGGAGGAACAGTGGCGCAGACGGAAAGGAAATCGGACCACCAGAGCAACTCAGGTGGCCCGCGGAAGCTTCCGCCGGTGCGCCACGCCGGCACGGCGGCAACCAGTGCGCCGCCGGGAAAACCTCGCCGCGGATGAAGCCGCGGCGGCGAGGTGGTTACACGGCCGCACGGAACCACGGTTCAGGGACGCGGTGGCCCGACCGCATCCGGGTGATCCAGGGCAGCCCCCCGCGGGGGCCGCGGTGTTGTCACGCGAGGGCATGCGCGCCCCCCGCGTTGCTCGGCCGCCCGGCCGAGCCGAGCCGGACCGGCCGGCCGGGCCGCGCCTTGGCCTGGCCGGACCGGGTCCAGCCGGGTCGGACCGGGTTGGGTGGACCCGGTTTGGTTCGACCCAGTCCGGCCGACCCAGGGGGGGGGGGGGGGGGGGGGTCTGGCCGGGTCGGTCCGGGCCCAGACCCCCCGTTCCCGGACCTTTTCGGCCCTTTGCCCGTAACTTGAGATACGGGTCTCCAAACGACTCCCTGTCAGTGGAAACGCGATCCTTGGATCGAGACGGTCGTTTTGGTATACTGCACTCAAGGTTTCGGAATACTTTGAGTTCGGCCGAGTTGGTTCGTACACGAGACCAACCGGGCCCTCGGAGCGGAAACACTCATATCTTGAGCTTCGGACGTCCGATTGACGTGCCATCAACTTTGTTGTTTTCCTCTTAGTGAGACGGATCTTTTGTCTTACTCCGCCTGAGGTTTGGACGCAGGTGGAGTACGGTGGGGTTGGTTTTTCCTTAAAAACCAACCGGGCCCCTCGGACGGAAAAGCCAATAACTCTCAGACTGGGCGTCCGATTGACGCGCCGTCTGCGACGTTGAGTTCCTGTTGACGATACGGAACTTTTGGATACATAAAATCTGGATCTTGTGTCAGTTGATGTATCAGCCTCTCGGCTCGTGGAGCGGACCCCCCCCCCCCCCCCCCCCGAAGGAGCTTGCTATGTGCGGGAACCCTAGTGCTGGCTGTGACTTCGACGACGACGACTGTGCAGAGATCCTCAGTGGACTGCGATGATGAAGAGTGCTAGTCTTGTATCCTATGTGGGTCCCAGCTGTGATGGTCTTGTATCCTATTTGGGTCCCAGCTTAGTTGATTCAGTGCTGGTCTTGTATCCTATGTGGGTCCCATCATAGATGAATTAATGAAGAGTACTGGTCTTGTATCCTATGTGGGTCCCAGCGGTGCTGGTCTTGTATCCTATGTGGGTCCCAGCCGTGCTGGTCTTGTATCCTATGTGGGTCCCAGCATAGATGAATCAATGAAGAGTGCTGGTCTTGTATCCTATATGGGTCCCAGATGTGCTGGTCTTGTATCCTATGTGGGTCCCAGCTTAGATGATTCAGTGCTGGTCTTGTATCCTATGTGGGTCCCAGCATAGATTAATCAATGAAGACAGCTGGCCTTGTATCCTCAGTGGGTCCTAGATTAGATGATTCAGTATCTATATTTGATCATCCCTTTCACCTTTTCGACGAAGTATACCTGTGTGAGCTGAATCCTATGTTACTCTCCTTTGTGGATTGTGTTGAACTATCCTGTGTGGATTTACTGTTTACTCTGCTTTGTGGATTGTGTTGAACTATCCTGTGTGGATTTACTATTTACTATCCTGTGTGGATTTACTTTTTACTCTCCTTCATGGATTGTGTTGTGCTTTTCTGTGTGAGTATACGTTTTTCTTTCCTGTGTGGACTGGGTTGTGCTTGGGCTCGGATATTGGAGCCGAACGGGAATTGATGACTTAGGTATATGTATGGCCATATACCTAAGCAGTGTCGGTTGTTACTTCGTGATTGTATCTTTCCTTGTGGTTTATCCTTTGTGGATTTCGGGAGACCTTCGGGGGTCTCGAGGTCTTTACTGAGTATCTTATATTCACCCCTGCACGGGCTATGCCCGTACTTCGTTGTGTTGGTTGCAGACGACAGACAGCGCATCAGAATCGTGGTGGAGGCTTGCGGAGTAGGACTGTACCTGGAGGTGGACCACTGGGCGGGACGTACTCGGAGCGGACGGCTGGACCGAGGAGCTGTGGAGGCTATCTGTGCTCGCCCTTCAGGTGGGACTTCCAGAGGACGACTCGATGCTGCGGCTTTTCTTTTTAGTTGCTGTTTTCCCCTTTCAGTTGTACTTTACAGTTGGGCTTGTATTTCCGGCCCCTTTTCACTTTCAGCACAACTTGTTACAGTTTATACTAAGTGATTACTCTTTCCGCTTGCTTACTCTGTGATGGTTGTTTACTTTACAAAGGCAATGCCTTCCCTGTTTATCAGGATTTACGCCTTGGTGCTAGTCGCCAGCCCCTGGCCTATGGAAGGTGGGCTTGGGGTAGTCACGACACGGGCCCCGAGGACGAGTCGTGTCAAATTGGTATCAGAGAAGTTCGGTTCTACCGCAGACTCTGATCTTTCTTCTATGTGAAGCAATAGTGTTCAGCGTATTGGGTGTGGTTATGAGTCCAGGGGGTCCAGTGTTGGTGTGGCGGCCGACGTATCCGTACACCAGGACCCTGACTTCTGATTTCGGACTTAATGCACGAAAACATTGATTGCATGTGTGTTCAAGTTTTCTTTGTGATTACTTGTGTCAGCTCACCAGGTATACAGTTCTGACCGTGGCGCACCTGTTTCTTTTCAGGATAGCCCCACGACGGCAGCCAGCTAGGGTT
The DNA here is from genome assembly GCA_963277665.1 of Viscum album. Taxonomy (NCBI): domain Eukaryota; kingdom Viridiplantae; phylum Streptophyta; class Magnoliopsida; order Santalales; family Viscaceae; genus Viscum; species Viscum album. The sequence goes on from OY728129.1 coordinate 825,106,848, forward strand.
CCGAGAATGGAACGTGATGACAGTCCACCGAGCGACGAGGCCTCGGTGCATGGCTCCTTGTCAGCAGAGGCACCAGTGGTACCTTTACCCGCCGAGCCACCGATGCTACCAGCCCCAGCCGCTGACGATGCACGTCGCCTTAGTGCACTGCATGAGTTCCAGCGCCAGTGACCGCCCAAGTTCCTCGGGGAGACGGACCCTCAGGCCGCCGAGGACTGGCTGGAGGCAGTTGTACGGGTTTTCAGATTAGTGGGGACACCAGCAGACCTCATGGTGATCCTCGCAGCGAGCCTCCTGCATGCGGCAGCAGGCATATGGTGGAGCTTGATGCTCCAGGTGCACGACGAGACATCTCTCCTCTATAAGGACTTTGAGAGCATCTTCCGCTCTGAGTTCGTCCCAACCACCCTCCGTGCGGTGCGCATCCAAGAGCTGCTACAGCTATGGCAGGGCAGCATGACAGTGGCCCAGTACTCGGCGATATTTACTGATCTCTCGCGCTACTCCACAAATATGGTACGGGACCCGTTCTTCTGGGCCTGGACCTTCGAGCAGGGACTGAGGCACGAGATCAGAGCTTCGATGATCTCCCTCAACTTTCCGACACAGGCAGAGGTGTTGTAGAGAGCCCTTCTAGTGAAGAGTTTTCTCTCCGAGCAGGATCCAGTGACAGGGCCCTCCGTAGGATGGCCCGTAGCAGGGTCTTCTGTAGCTGGCAGTAGACAGGTGACGCAGAGGTCCAAACGGGCCAGACCATCAGATGGGTAGTCACTGGATGAAGATTCGGTTGTGCGGGGCACACGAAGGAGATCCAGCTACACGAGGGGCAAGCATTACTACGCATGCAGCGGGTGAGGTCACATGGCTCGAGACTGCCCGACTCGTCTTACAGATGAGCAGCAGGTGGTAGAGGGACCTCCCAGATAGAGGTTCGGACACAGTGGTCCGCAGGGTGTAGGCGGACGAGGCAGAGGAGCTGGCCGAGTAGCAGATGGTGTGCGACACTTTGTGGTGTTTCCACCACCACCACTAGGAGGTCCACCCCGACCGCAGGGAGTTGGTGGACATGCGAGAGCTCAGCTTCAGGTAGCTGAGGCCTTCGATCATGTAGCTCTGGGAGCAGATGGACAGGAGCGGAACTAGTGGATACATCTGTGTACTTCTAGTTCCTTGTTGTTGGTGTGTAGTGTATTTGTATTATAATCTTCAATAGTAAAAGACGCTTACCTTTGTGATGTTTTCATTCCTGTCCTCTTTTGTGTTGTTACTAAGAGGTTCCAGTTTAGACTGTTGACTTGACCCTCACTTGTGAGACATCTACTGGAGGAGACCCAGTTACCACACACTGATGCCGACAGTGTGACTCAACCCTTGGAGGTGAGAGTAACGATTGGATCTCTTGGTAGTAGCGTCGAGGCCTTACGACGTCATCTTTGGTATGGATTAGTAACATCCGTGTCGGGAATGACTGTTTTAGGCAAAGGAAGTGGTTCATCCAGGGGATGAGACCAAATTTCTCTTATCGGAAAAGAAGAAATCTTAGTAGTTCTTGTGGGATCGGAGATGGTCCAGGTCATCCAGGAGCGGATGAGTATAGATCAGAGCCGACAGAATTCCTATGATGATAGGAGGCGGAGGCCACTTGAGTTCGAGGATGGCGACCACATCTTCATGTGGGTCTCACCTCGACATGGATTACGGAGGTTGGGCCGAAGCGGCGAGTTATCTCCGCGCTTCATCGGACCATTCTAGGTCCTCAGCAGGTTTGGCGAGGTGGCTTATCGCCTGGCTTTACCACCTCAGTTGCACCGAGTGCACGGCGTCTTCCACGTATCTCAGCAGAGGAGATACGTGCATGACCCGACACAAATCTTTGACCATGGAGAGCTGGTCTTTGATGATGGGACGACTTTTGCGGAGGTCCCAGTGGAGATCGAGGATCGATAGGAGCAGGTCCTAAGTGGACGATCGATTCCTCTAGTGCGCTTCAGATGGCAGCTCGGGAACCTCCAGGAGAGCACTTGGGAGCGGGAGGCTCAGATGCGTGCTCAGTACCGCGTTTGTATCCCTAAGTTTGTGGTGAAGCTTTACGGGGACGTAAAGACCTATGGTGGGAGTAATGTAAAGACGTGTAAATTTCAAGGAAATTTTTTTCTTAATTTTCTTGGAAATTTTACAAGAACGCAGTTTCTGACGACACCTGATTCCGAGGCCCGGTGTGCCCGAAATCATTTTCCAAAGTTTGGCTCGGGTACGTTCAGTGAACGGACGAGCGGGTTTTTCTAGCTTTTGAACCGGTGCTCGGAATTTAATTCTAAGGGCACCGATGGAATCACAACACCCATAATTGCTTAGAAACACCTCTTCCGGAGTTGCGTTTGCTCGGGTGTGGTTTTTAATTTTTGGGCTTAAAGTTAAGAAATAAAATAATTGGTTTGGAATTTTTTTTATTTCACTTAAATCCGCTTAAAGACCACTTTAAGCTGCTTAAGCTCAGTTGAAACGGATAGGGTTCAAATCCAAAATATCCTACCCACCTGGTAGGATATTTTTGAGGTGGGGCCCACATGAGCCCCACAGTTTCTTTTCCTCTAAGTAACACACCCGCAAAAACCTGTTTTAATGAAAGTCAACTGACACGTTTTCTTAAATTCTTAACGCACCATTTAATTGGGCGGTTTTATTCGTTGAATTAATTATATGAATTAATGGGTTGTTACTTATCTCTTTTTCGTTTGTTGGCATGTTAATAAAATAAGACCAACACTTTTTCTCCTTAAGTGTTTTTCGTTGAGAGGATTTGACAAACCTCAAGATTCTTCATCCTTCTTCGCAAAGAACGCGAAGAAAGCCGGCCTTCGACGAAGGGCGACGAAGAATGCCAAGCCTTCAGAGATCGATGACACGACGCCAAGTACCGCGATGTCGACGGTTCTTCTTCCGCGACAATCCAACCCCGCGACAACCTTCGATCGACAATGACAAGGTAGGGGGTTGCGCTTCTTTAAATTCCTTTGTGGATTATAACTTCAATATGGATTTAATTATTAAAAATTAAATCTGTTGTTTCTTGGTCCTCAGAGTTCGTTGACACAACGTCAGATACCGCGGCGACGCGACGGTCCCCTCCTTCCGCGAAAATCAATTCCGCGAAGAACGCGCGTGCGACGACTTGACGAGGTATGAGTTTTATTGGGAATGTTTTTTACTCCGTGGGTGTTTCTGTTCAAAACAAAGAACCCGGTTTCATAAGAAAAATTTTAATTTATTAAAATTGTTTTTGATATGTTCTCTATGTGTTGATAATTTCTCCCGACTGTTATCATCTAACGCGGAGGGTGCGGGCCAAACAAACACGGCCCGACAACCCTCCGCAGTTCTTCCTTGTTGTGCAGATTTGGAGAGTGATGAAAAAACGTGCCGAAGAGGCTATTTAATGATCCTGCAGTGAAGAACAGAACCCGGGAGGAACAGCGGAGCAGACGGGAAGGGAATCGGACCACCGGAGCAACTCAGGTGGCCCGCGGAAGCTTCCGCCGGCCGCCAGGCGGCGGCGGCGCCCAACGTGCCGCCGGGAAAACCTTGCCGCAGCTGAATCCACGGCAGCGAGGCGGTTCCGCGGCCGCACGGAACCGCGGTTCAGGGACGCGGTGGCCCGGCCGCGTCCGGGTGATCCAGGGCGGCCCCCCGCGGGGGCCGCGGTGTTGTCACGCGGGGGCATGCGCGCCCCCCGCGTTGCTCGGTCACTCGGCCGAGCCCAGCCGGACCGGCCGGCTGAGCCGGGCCGCGCCCTGGACTGGCCGGACCGGGTCCAGCCGGGTCGGACCAGGTCGTGTCGACCCAGTTCGGCCGACCCAGGGGGGGGGGGGGGTCGGGCTGGGTCGGTCCGGGCCCAGACCCCCCGTTCCCGGACCTTTTCGGTCCTTTGCCTGTAACTTGAGCTACGGGCTTCCAAATGACTCGCCGTCAGTGGAAACGCGATCCTTGGATCGAGATGGTCGTTTTGGTATACTGCACTCAAGGTTTTGAAATACTTTGAGTTCGGCCGGGTTGGTTCGTACACGAGACCAACCGAGCCCTCGGAGCGGAAATGCTCATATCTTGAGCTTCGGACGTCCGATTGACGTGCCGTCAACTTTCTTGTTTTCCTCTTAGTGAGACGGATCTTTTGGCTCACTCCGCCCGAGGTTTGGACGCAGGTGGAGTTTTGTCGGGTTGGTTTTGCCTTAAAAACCAACCGGGCCCCTGGGACGAAAAAGCCAATAACTCTCAGACCGGGCGTCCGATTGACGCGCCGTCTACGACGTTGAGTTCCTGTTGATGATACAGAACTTTTGGATACATCAACTCTGGACCTTGTGTCAGTCGATGTATCAGCCTCTCGGCTCATGGAGCGGACCCTCCCGAACGAGCTTGCTGTGTGTGGGAACCCTAGTGCTGGCTGCGACTTCGACGACGACGACTGTGCAGAGATCCTCAGTGGACTGCGACGATGAAGAGTGCTAGTCTTGTATCCTATGTGGGTCCCAGCCGTTCTAGTCTTGTATCCTATGTGGGTCCCAGCTTAGATGATTCAGTGGTGGTCTTGTATCATATGTGGGTCCCAACATAGATGTATCAATGAAGAGTGCTGGTCTTGTATCCTATGTGGGTCCCAGCTGTGCTGGTCTAGTATCCTATGTGGGTCCCAGCCGTGCTGGTATTGTATCCTATGTGGGTCCCAGCATAGATGAATCAATGAAGAGTGCTGGTCTTGTATCCTATGTGGGTCCCAGCTGTGCTGGTCTTGTATCCTATGTGGGTCCCAGGTTAGATGATTTAGTGCTGGTCTTGTATCCTATGTGGGTCCCAACATAGATGAATCAATGAAGACAACTGGTCTTGTATCCTCAGTGGGTCCCAGCTTAGATGTTTCAGTATCTATATCTGATCATCCCTTTCACCTTTTCGATGAAGTATATCTGTGTGAGCTGAATCCTGTGTTACTCTCCTTTGTGGATTGTGTTGAACTATCCTGTGTGGATTTACTGTTTACTCTCCTTTGTGGATTGTGTTGAACTATCCTGTGTGGATTTACTGTTTACTATCCTGTGTGGATTTACTGTTTTCTCTCCTTCGTGGATTGTGTTGTTCTTGTCTATGTGAGTATACGTTTTGCTTTCCTGTGTGGACTAGGTTGTGCTTGGGCTCGGATGTTGGAGCCGAACGGGAATTGATGACTTAGGTATATGTATGGGAATATACTTAAGTAGTGTCGGTTGTTACTTCGTGATTGTATCTTTCCTTGTGGTTTATCCTTTGTGGATTTCGAGAGACCTTCGGGGGTCTCTGGGTCCTTACTGAGTAGCTTATACTCACCCCTGCACGGGCTATGCCCGCACTTCGTTGTGTTGGTTGTAGACGACGGACATCGCAGCAGAATCTTGGTGGAGGCTTGCGGAGCAGGACGGTACCTGGAGGTGGACCACTGGGCGGGACGTACTCGGAGCGGACGGCTAGACCGAGGAGCTATGGAGGCTATCTGTGCTCGCCCTTCAGGTGGGACTTCCAGAGGACGGCTCAACGCTGCAGCTTTTCTTTTCAGTTGCTGTTTTCCCTTTTCAGTTGTACTTTGCCGTTGGGCTTGTATTTCCGGCCCCTTTTCACTTTCAGCACAGCTTGTTATAGTTTATTCTTAGTGATTACTCTTTCCTCTTGCTTACTCTGTGATGATTGTTTACTTTACAAAGGCAATGCATTCCCTGTTTATCGGGATTTACGCCTTGGTGCTAGTCGCCAGCCCCTGGCCTATGGAAGGCGGGCTTGGGGTAGTCACAACACGGGCCCCGAGGACGGGTCGTGACAACTATTGTGTCCTTATAATGTTTTCTCATTTATAACAAGTGAATTCCATGATAATAATAAATGCAAAACAAGCATAACAATATACAATAAAAAACCGAGCATTTATGTCTAACCAAACAATCATGAAGCCTTAAACGTGCTTGATTGAACTCCATGATGGGAGGATAATAATGAAATATCAAAGTTATAAATAATCCTTTAGGATCACAACAACTCTTCTAGTGATCTCAAGGCATCAAGTCAGATCAGGCCTCCAGACCATTGCATCACGACTCTATCATGCGTATGGCCTCTCGACCATCATACCACATTAGTGCCTTAGTTTATTCCCTCAGGCATCGCTCCCCAATTTTACTACCTCAGTCCTAGCCCCTAGATCGTCATTACCCTACCCTATTCTTAGGTCCATCTTTATTGTCTCCGAAATCCATGTTCACTCCCCTATAAGCGATGAACAAAACATGGCAGTCCACCAATTTCAAGTTCCAATGACAACCTCCATGGAAATTGTAATACACATAAAATGGTAGAGTATATAAGGAATTAATATCATATCATCATGAAAATATAGTAGAAACATAAAAAATGATATCATAATCAAACATGGAAACAAGATACTCTTACAATACTCAGGGAATAAAATATCATAATGGGTCTGACTGGAAACACAACCACACACACCCACATATGATCACAACTGAGCACAATGACAAGGTATGAAAAAAATAATTATATCAAGGCAATATGTGTATCAAGAGACACAAAAGGTATGAAAATTCCTATATCAAATTCATCAAGTCCAATGTTAAGGTTAAACCACCCCATGTGTTTCAAAATTAGGAGTTGAAACCTATACTACCAAGAACAACTCCTCCTAGGAATTATTATCATAGTTTTTGACATGTTAATGATCAAGGTTCATCAAGGGTTACTTTAACCAAATCTAAATATTTTATTTTAAAAAAAATAAAAATATAAAACGTGATAACATTTTATCTCTCCTCGATTATTTATGAATAATAAAAATAATCCAACACATGTTATAGAAAAACCATCCTTAAAAAATTATAAAATACATGTGATAGTACTTTATATATATAGAATAATATGCATGTTTTAATATTTTATTACTTTTTTGTGATATTCCAGGATAATAATTCTTTTATGATTTTTTATAATTTTATATTATAATTATTTAAAAATTCTTTATTAAATTTCTCCATGATGTTTATTTCATAACAAAAAATGAAATAAATAAAAAAATAGAATAATATCCTAACATGAACTATCTTTCTTAGGTTCTATATGCAATAAGTGGAGAGGAAAATTGTTTGGATGTGCTTTGAAAACTAGAAAATAAACTTGGTTTGATCAAAGCGGATTCATAGTTCTCAATTAAATGTATTTATGGGTATAAAATACTCTGATGATTGATAAAAATTGAAGGCCATGAGGGTTTGGATATTTCAGAAATAAAAAATGCATACATGTTTGTCATAAAAAACCACAAATTAAATACCATCATTTAATTTGTGTTTAAAAGAATCATAATTGTAGAGTGTTTAATTTTATCCATATATATGAAGTACATATTTAAATAATTATAAGGATTTAATTTGATTATTTTTACCATTTAAAATTATTAAAATGTGTTATAGGGTCGATCCAGGGAATAAGAAATTGAAAAAGGGAAAATAGGTTTTCCTTATAAAAAGAGTCATTTATGGGTAACTTTGTTTTAACCTTATGTAGCTCCTAGACTTTTCATGAGGGTAAGATGTTTACCCTTACACGGTGGATGAACTTATTCCCAAATTTACACATAATCCAGGTTACCATTACATAAGATTTAGAAAATATGGGTTACACTTACAGAGTGCATGGAATACACTTACATAACTTCCTTTTACCCTTATGTAACACCCTTAGGCAAGCTAGTACCCTTATTCAATCAATTGGTTACCCTTACATGACACAATAACATATTTACACAATTCATTGGCTACCCTTACAAAAAAAATTCACATAGGGCTTCAACCTTACACAATGTGTGGTTACCCTTACACAACACATATACTTAAGACTTACCCTTAAAAAATAGTTGTTTACACTTACACAGCCTATGGAAAAGGCTTTTTTCTCTTATGTTATTCAGTAAAAGTTGGTTTTTACCCTTACTCAAGGTATTAAGCCTCATTTTACCTTTTATATAACTCCCTGAAACCATAAATAAGGTGATTTATGTTGAAAAATTATATTTTCCCCTAAAAAAAATTATAAATTAAAAAAAGAATAGGGTTTAAGGATTATATAAAATTAATAATATTAGTGTTTTCCCCCTCTAATGAATTATCATCCTCAAGAAGTGTCTCCATCAGTCATACTTGAACAACTATGACCAATGATCTCAAACATCAAACTCTCACTCCCACATCTCCTTCTATATTTATTAATTTTTCCACCAAATCCAAACAAGTTTTACTCTCTTTATCAGATGATTTTTTCTCTTCGGTATATAATACACACTAGACACTCACCATAAGATGAATCTGGATCCAAATAAACATCCTCACAGTCAAAAACATTTATAGGATTGGATTTGTACCTCCAAATATGTGACACATCAAACATATTGGGAAAACCTCAGTAGTGATAAGGAATATCCTAAATGTACGTCATTGTCCCGACCCGTTTGGAGATATCAAAGGGTCTAAAAAACATTGGAATATCTTTACTTGATTCGTCATACATCGATGTCCTAACCCAGTAGTCACTATCTAGAAAACCCAATCATACATAGTAAACTCTAAAGGTCTCATTCTATTGTCAATATATGATATCTTCTTTCTCTAAGAAGTGATCAACCTCTTCTGAATTAGTATCACTATCTTAGAGGTCTCCTGAACCAAACTGATCACCACAACCACTGCCTCACCTACCTCATGCAAACAAATCAGTGAATGATATGGTCTCACATAAATAACCTCATAATGTTCCATTTGAATAGAATCTTGTTAACTATTGTTGTATGTGAAATAAACCAGGGATAGGTGATCATACCATGCTCCATAAAAGCCTAAAATGTATGGTCTGAACATATCTTCTAGTATAAATACCATCTGATCTAACTATCTATCTGTCTAAAGATGGTATGCTATGATCAATCTCTACTGAGTCCCTTGGGATGTGTGCAATCCCTTTCAAAAGTGAGTTGTGAAACATGAATCTATATATGATACTATACTCAAAGGAACTCCATGTAAGTGTATGGTATAATGGATATAATGATTTCCAAGCTTGTATACTGAGTGAGTCTCCCATATTGGTAAGAAGTGGGAACCCTTCATCAGTCAATCGACAAATACCTAGATAAAATTACAACTACTTAGGGGCTAGGGTAACCCCATCAAAAATTAAATCATGATTTAATCCCACTTCCACATAGTCACTAGAAGTGGCGGAAGTAAACCACCAGGACATTGGTTCTTAGACTCAACTCTCCAGTAAGTAAGGTATTAAGAGTCCATAATAGAAATGTTTCTATTCATCCCTGACCTCCAGAATTGTCTCCTGAAGTTAGGGTACATCTTTTCCGTATGAGGAGATATTGACCATCTTTAGGTATGTAAGTCCCTAATAATATAATCTCTGATGGATGCAAGAACTAATAATTTCCCCTATATATGAATCACATCATTATCCTCTAACGACCACCTTGTTATTGGGTCACATCTAGTCAGTTGTTCTCGTATCAAAGCACACTATAGGTATGAATATTCTCTTTCCTTTACCTAGTTTAATAGATAATGTGTGACCACCAATGGAGAATAAGTCATCAATCCTTGGTCCTTAGATGCATCCATCCTCTGGTCATCCATTAATATCATCCATCACTAATGTTGTTCTGATGGTCACCTACCAATATCATTCTAAAATTACATTTTATATCATAGAGAATCCACAAAAATGTTACCCTTCCCTAGTGTATAATCCATATTGAAGTCAAATGTTTGAGGATACTCTACCCAATGCCTCTAACTTAGGTTCAGGTTACTCTGTGTGATGATATAATGAAGGCTCTAATTGTTAGAGCAGAATAATAATATCTCACTGAAGTGATAATGTTTCCAACACTTCTGATCATGGACCACTACTGCCCACTACAAGTCATGAGTCGGGTAGTTATTCTTATGGGTCATAGTTTAGGTGACCCATAATCTACTACCCACTCCCTATGTATCATCTCCACTCCCAAACCAATGTTTGATGCATAAAAGAATAATTTATATCCACTAATACCAAATTGTACTTTCTGGGATAAACATGGACTTCATCAGCGCTAGAGAAGTGCTGACTGCTGGAGTTACATTAAAAGATATTATATTTGTTAGCACTTATAGAATAATTGATAAATGAAAACATTATTAGTGATTTTTGATCATCAATAAGGGAAAATTTGATCAGTTCTTATAGAATCACTGATAAATGATTCCTTTATCAGGGCTTTTAGAAGCATTGAAAAATGGGCATACTATAGTGTGCTATAACAACACACTACCACAACAGTGTAGTCTATTGTAACATCATACTAGAACTCCATAAAACCACATAATCATAAAAATAAAGTACAAATATAGAATTTAAATTAAAAAAATTGACAACATAAATATAATAATAATAAACTATATTTTCGAAATTTAAAACACTTGTTTATACAATTACATAAGTAAAAATTGTTACATATATTAAAAAATAGTATTGTTCCTTTGCCTTTTGATCCTAACCCCTAATTGATAAAAAAAACTATATAAAAAAACAATTCTTATGTTTGTAACAATATAAATAAAAAAATTAATAGAAATATTTAATTTTAAACTAAACTTTGAGTCATACAAGGAACTTTGTGTTTCAGATTGAGTTGCTATTGATTCTTGCACGTCATACAATTTATTTTTCATCATCAAGGATTATATCCATAAAAATTAACTAATTAATTATAAGATAAAATCTATAATGAAATTAATTAAATAATAGCAGATAGAATTATGAGAAAACAATCTAGGATCGTTTTCTTAGTTTTAGCGATATGATGCACATTTTAAACTATAATGACACTTATATATTGAAAAGTATCACTTGGAGTCATACCGAACAACATTTTCATTATATTGAGGTTATTATAATTCTTACACATCTCAAATGACTTATGGATCATTTTCTCAAAGTATCAAAATGATATGAATGAGTTTTCTCATTTTTGAGTACGTCACTTGTCCTTTTTACTATAATATCATTTTAAACCAGAAACATGAATTTTGACTCATACCAGTCACATATTGGGTCAGTTTGACATGATACCAATTCTTACATATAAAAAACAACTTCTGAATCAGTTTTCCAATTTATAAATAAAATTAGAGCGTGTTTTGTCAGTTTTTAGTGAGTGATGATTTTTGAACTAAAATGTTGATTTTAAACAAATAACAGACACATTGAGTTATACCAGAGACATTATGTATCAGATTAAGTTTAGGATAATTACTATATGTAAAAAATGACGTAATATCATTTTACTAAAGTATCAAAACAATCTGAATGCATTTTTTTGGTTTTGAGTAGGTCTATTGGCCTTTTTACTAAAATTGATGTCAATTTTAAATTAAAAGGAATACTTTGAGTCATATCAATCACACCATATGTTTTATTAAGGTATATTTCATTCCTAAACATCAAAAATGACTTATGGATTATTATCATAATGCATCAAAACAATCCAAATGTGTTTACTTGGTTTTGAGTACGTCACTTGTCTTCTTTACTAAAATTCCATTTTAAAAAGGAAACACGCACTTTGAATAGTAATGATCACATCATGTATCAATTTGAAATGAGACCAATTACTACATATAAAAAATAAATTATGAATCAATTTCCTAAATTTTCAAGAAAATCCAAGAACGTTTTCTTAGTTTTCAGTGAGTGATTTTGTTTTGAAATAAACTGTCATTTCTAAACTGATAAAGAACACATTGAGTCATATCAGGCACATAATATATCTTATTGAGGTGAGGCAGATTCCTACATGTCAAAAGTGAATTATGAATATTTTTAATAATGTATTAAATAACATGAATGTGTTTTCTTGGTTTTGAGTTGTTCAATTGTCATTTTTACTAAAATTGATGCCAATTTTAAATAAAAAGATGCACTTGTAGTCATACCGATCACATCATGCATCATATGGATGTGAGTATAACTCATACAATTACAAAAATTACATATTCATCATTTTATATAAGTATCAAAACTATATGAATGCATTTACATGGTTTTGAGTAGGTCAGTTTCCATTTTTACTAAAATTAATTATAATTTTAAATAAAACGATGTATCTGGAGTCATATCAGTCACATCATGTGTTGTATTGAGCTGCGAATTATTTATAAAAATCAAAAATGACCTTTAGATCATTTTAATTAAGTATAAAAAAAATATGAATGTGTTTTCTTGGTTTTGAGTATGTCAATTTTTTTTTGAATAAAATGTCATTTTAAATTAGAAGCACTCAGTTTGATCCATCCCTATAACAGCATCTATCAATTTGATGTGAGACTGATTCCTACACCTCAAAAATAACTTATGAATTAATTTAAAAAATTATCAATAAGATACTATAACTTTTCTTTATTTTCAATGAGTGGAATTTATTAAACTTAACTGTCAATTTTAAACTGATAACGAATACATTATGTCATAGTATTCAAAATGTGCATCAAATTGAGGTGTAACTTATTTTTACACATCCCAAATGACTTAACATTCATTTATAAGAAGTATAAAAATAATTAGAATATTTTTTCTCAGTTTTGAGTATGTCAATTGTCCTTTTAACCAAAATTAATTTCAATTTTAAATAAAAAGAAGCACTTGGAGTAATATTGGTCACATAGTGAGTCAGATTGTGGTTCGGTTTATTCCTACTTGTACCAATGTCTCAAAATAATCCTATCTTCCAATGTAACAAAATTTACATTATATTTATATATCTAAATTTTCAAAAATCATATTGAATCAATGTTATTAGCATAAAAAACGTTCTCATTGTTGAATTTTAGAAGATAATAGGAAGTTCAAGTGCCCATTATATCAAAGTAATTTACTACAATGGGCACACTATCTTCCTCTACTCTTATGAATTTACACAACAAGAAAGGGTTTTTAGATAAAAACTTTGAATCAATATGTAGTGTTGGTAGTTAGAAAAAAAGGGAATAAAAATAGAAAACGTGGTTACATTGGTATAAAGAATCATTTTATCTATTTTTTGTCTTGTTTTCGATAGTTGAAAGAAAAATTTAACTTCCCAAAAGATATATGAAAAAAACTAAATAAGTATAATGATAAAAATGAAAAGGAAATTAATTTACAAATAATAGACAAAATGATGATAAAATTAATTAAATATTTAGTAGGAATTCATCTTTTCCTAATGGTTGTAGGCATTCTTGAGGAATTTCATTATTGTCATTATCTCATTTGTATGCTCGAAGTTCAATCCCTCACAAGCATGATCAGATTTAAAAAAACCACCACAACTTCAAAAAAAAGTATCCACTTGTAAAATAAAATTATCTTTATATGAGAAAACTAAAAAGAATTAATTTAAACATAAATATAAAACAATACATCAATTCTATGGATACTGATTTTTCTGTGAAAACATTATTGACCATAAGGATATGTTGATGGTAAAGCAAGAATTTTGATAAATAAAACTCAAGTAGATCTCAAAAAAAAATCAATCAACGAGTGAAGAGGATGAAGATAAAATAAGATTCATTGGATTAAGGCGTTGAATTTTCCCATAGAATGTAAATATATCCTTTTGGGTTCATAAAATATTGATTTTTTACAATAAATAAATAAATACACATAAAGTATCCATTATCCAAGGTGAAATTTATTGATAATTCTAATATAGGAAACACAATATTTGACTATTTAAAATAATTTCAGTATGCTTTTAAGAAAATGGGTAATTAAATTTAAGAAAAGAATTACCCCACTATGTTAGGTGTTATCCTTTGAATTCATCCAATGGTGAATGTTATTGAAAATTTTCATTCTCATTATCCCATTTTCCAAATAGTTATCATTTCATTTTTTTTGTTTGTAACTCATCCTAAATCTCTTATGGACATGCCCAAATGTTTCTTGAAATACTCAAATCAGTAGTAATCCATATGATGAATACTGCTCAGAGTTGTACATGAAACATAAAAGATATGGGGGGTGAGTCCCAAGAAAAAATTGGAATAATAATTGTTCGAAAGATAAAACTAATGATGATGATAGTTTTACACCATTGTGTACTCTAAAAGGGGTAATGCCTCCCATTTGTGAGAATTTCATGGATGGTAATTAGATATTCCTAAGGGTGGTACCAAAAGGCGTTGTTAAAGAATGATTTGTTTTTAGATGGATTAAAGAAAAACATACTTAGTGTTTATTAGATGTGTGATGAAATAAATGATGTAATTTTTATGAATTATTAATGAGTGGGTTATAATTTCAAATATATATATATTTTTATCAACTATAATAAATACATGTAGGGATCAAATCAGTGAATAAAATATCATTGGTGATCAGAAAGTTTCAGTAAAAACTATAAGGAGTAAGAGTCTACAAAAATCCTCATTTTTCCCAAGTAGAGCCTAAATAATTTGAAGAGGCTGACATGGATGATAGTTGGACCAAATATATACATGAGTAGCTTGATCCAAATAAGAAAAATGTGACATGAGAAATTATTCCTAGGATGGAAGACAAAAATATTATTAGAACCAAGTGGGTGTTCAGTAATAAACTCATTGACTATAGAAAAGTGGATCAAAATAAAGAATGGATAGTGTAAAATGGTAATTTATAGATCAAATGAATTTATATTAATGATAAATTTACTCCCATCCCTGAGTTGGATACTATTTAATTTTTTTTTCTATTTGAGTGAAATTATAATTAAAATTATACAAATTAGATATCAAATCTATATTCCTTAGTGGAGTTATAAAGAGGGGAGTATACATTAAGAAAATAGATGGGTTTATTATGGATGAAAATGAGAGAAAGGTGTGACAGTTAAATAATTCATTGTATTAGATAAATAAATCACTTTGGACCTGGTATTTAAGGTTGGATCAATACTTAAGAAATTTTGGGTTTTAGCGAGGTAGAGTTGATCACACCCTCTACATCAAGAAGAAGAATGATCAAAGTATAATGGTACTCATGTTTGTCAAATGCATAATATTTGAGGATAGTACAAAGAAAAATGATTTTTGTGTGCATTATATGGGGAATGATATTGAGATTTATATGACTGGGGAAATATTTTCCTTGGTTTGTAGGTGAATCAATGAAATCATAGAACATTTATTTCTCAATAAAAATATAAAAAAGTGGTTCCCAAATGATTCTCAATGGAATATTCCAAACCAATGACAACACCAACTACTATATGGATGAATTTTTTCCAAAGTTCTCAGTTTCAAAGAGGTATATGTCATGAAATATAGTTATTGGGAGACTATTATACCTCACAACAACTTGTCCCAACCTTGGGTTTGATATATTTCAAGTCACACAATACCATTGTTGTCCCAAGGTGATCCATATGCTATCAGGGAATTCGATACTTCAATATACCTAAAATACAATGAATTTTGGGTTATTTTATTATAGGATAGTGCAACTTGACTAGTTGGGATGCACACATGTGAGATGCGAAGGTTCATTGGATAACGGAGGGAAATTAGAGATATCAAAAAACCTAGATTTCATTCAAGCCATGGTTTCATTCCACCCTTGAATCGCTCGAGTCTTGGATTTGAGCCTTGGAATAGTTGTATCCTTGATTCTAGCCTAGATTCAATCTTCTATTCGAAAAAGAGGAGCACCGGTAGGAGGTCACTTCCGCGGAGTGCTTCAGATATCATGAACTGGTTTGTGATGGTAAGGGTTCTTAAAATCGATTGGGAGACTTTTATCAATGCTAAGTTAACAAGCACTAATAAAATGAATCTTTATCAATGCTTTTTTATCACTCATAAAGATTTATTTTATCAGTTGGTTTTTAGTGCTGATAAATCTCTATATTTATTAATTCTAAAAAAGTGCTGATAAATAGATATAAGACTTTTTTTTAAAATAATACTTATTTTAAAAAGGTATAGTTATTATATATAATTAAAATACTTATAATAATATGTTATATAGAGTGATAGTTTTATAATTATTTTAATATATAATTATATAATTATAATTTTATATATATATATTTTAAAAAATTATATTTATATCATTATATATATTTATATGATTATATATATATACTAAATATATTCATTATTTAATTAAATTTCTTATAATTTCCTAATTATTTATTTATAATTATATAAATAATTTTTAAACAAATATTATTTATTTATTTATAATTATAAACGTTTAAAAATAATAAATACACATTTATAAATATATTTATTTATAAATATTTTTTTACGAATGAATTTTTTACATTATTAATGAATATTTAATATTAAGTGAATGCATGTTTAAAAATGATTAATACAAATGAGTAAAATATTGAAAATTTGGATAAGTTTGATTAATATAAATTATTAAAAAATGGATATATATTTTAATAGAGATGAATACATATTGAAAATATTAAAACATAGTGAATAAATATATATATTAAATAATATAAATTGAATAAATTCCAAAAAAATATATTTGTGTGTGTGTATGTATATAAAAATGAATTAATTATGTATATGAGAAATTAATATAATACATTTGATCTATGCTAAATTGATAAACAAAACAATATTAAATTATTTTCATTACTCGATGCAATTAGTAAGTATTTTTAACTGATATTTATTTTTAATTATAAACCATTATTCATTAAATATATTACTATTTAATGTAAATCATAAATAATATTTTGTATTATAAAAATCATATTTGTATAAATTCATATATATATATATATTTAATATATACTATTTTTTAACATTATCAATAATTACTTAATTGATAAAAAGATTAATATTTTTATCAATTTACTTATTTTTAATTTTTATTTTACATATATCTATAAATTATATATATACTATTTATAATTTATATATAGTATATTCAATTTATTCATTTTTATCAATAATTATTTAATTCATAAAAATGTTAATATTATTTTAATAAAATATTTTTCAATTTTTATTTATTTAATTATTTGATTTCATTTGTACTTTTATTAGTGCTAAAAAATCACTAATAAAATATTTCTTTGTGAGTGCTAAAAATAAAGTGCTGATAAAGGGTTTCCTTTATCGATACTAAACATAATACCATGATAAAGGATACCTTTTATCAGTGCTAATGAAATGCGCTAAAAAGGTTTCCTTTTATTAGTGCTAAAAAAATGCATTGATAAAGGGTTCCTTTTAGTAGCATTAGAAAAATTCACTGATAAAAGGTACCCTTTATGAATTCTTATTTTAGTGATGATAAAGGGTACCTTTATCATCACTTTTTTCTAGCCTTGATAAAGGCCGATGATGTTAAAGGCATATTTTGTAGTAGTGATCCCATTCTAGGCTTAGGGAGTATCGGTACTGGAGTTGTATTCAACCTCCTCTTCAGGTCAAGAAATTCCTCTTCACACAGGGTTATCCACTAAAATTCCACTCTCTTCTTCATCAACATCATCATGGGTGTTGATAAACATTACATGTCCTGGATAAGACATTGTTACTATCATACTAAGCCTAAGAATCTCTTGATCCTGAACACATTTTGATCACGTCTCCATGATATTACTACACCCACTTTCTACAGACCCACATATATGTCCATCTTAAAAACAACATGCCCTAAGAACCTCACCTCCCGAATCTAGTTGTCACAATTTGATAGCTTAGCATAAATACTACGTGATTGAACCACACTCAAGACTATCTTAAGGTGTATAGAATTCTACTCCAGTGTTAGTTAGTAGCCAAGGTTATCATCAACAAACACAATGATGAATGAGTCCAAGTTATGATGAAATATCTTTTTCATGATATCCATGAACACCACTGGATCATTCATCAGTTTTTATGGCATCCCTAGATCTTCATATATCCCTACGTGATATGAAATACCATCTTTATGATGTCCTCATCTATGACCTATAATTGGTGATAGCCTGACCAAATATTAATCTTGGAAAACCATCAAAATCCACATAACAGATTGAAAATGTCATTAATCTTGGGAAAGGGATATTTCTTCACCATCACTAGGTGAAACATTTGGTAACAACATAGATTCAAATACTACCATCTACATTCTTAGAAAATAACACAGGTTCACCCAATTGTAAAGTACTGGACTTGATATATCCCTTCTTCTCCAAGTTATCAAGCTGTAACTTGAGATCCTTTATATTTTTTTCTGCCATACAGAAAGGGGGTATCAAAATGGCATGAAAACCCAAAATGATATCAATATCAAAGTCAAATTTTTTATCAGGAGGAATTCATATAATGTCATCCTGAATGAAATCCTGATAGAGATCCACAACTTGAGTGAAAGATAAGGGGGATACCTCTGATCCTACCAAAAGAGACAAGCCTTCCATATACATCATGATCATCGTAAGATGACTCAAGTCTTGGATAAATTTTCCTACTCCAATTCCAAATCTCTTTTCATCACAAAAATAAATCTCATTGGTGAAGTGAAAATTATTTATCTATGATAACTATCAATGTGATCTTGGAATTTTATCATCCAGTCCATGTCGAGAATCACATCGAAGGTCATCATCAACAGAATCATGAATTTGAATAGGTGTTCATATCCAGTGATGAATATAATACACTCTAAGAATCAATGAAGATAGTACACTTTCATGACCAACAATGTATCAAGGTAGAATAACTCTAAGATTAACTTGAATGGTAAGTAAAAACAAGTAATTAATTTTTTAGATATGAAATAATTGGAGGAACTAGTATCAAACAAGGCTGTAGATAAAGTATAGGTGACGAAAATTGTACCTAAAATAGTATATGGTCCTTCAAAATAATAATTTAGAGTATGATCAACCACGTATACATGGCCTGACCCGACTCTATAAACCTTTCCGTGAGACACATCACTAGTCAAGTCATCATCCGAGTCTACTGCTGAGGACTCCAATCAAATCCATACTTCTTTTATTTCATTTTAATTATACCCTTACAGAAGCTAGTTCTCAAGGATCCATGGAAAAATTGTTGAATATGGACCATATTTCCACACTACTATCACTTTATCTGAGGTGATACTAAATCCCTATGGAAGTGTCTAGTATTTCCAATACTGAAGCACTATGTGTCACCTCCTGATGGAACTATAGAAACTAAACTCTTCTGAAACTTCATTCAACTACCCTACCACACATTCATATCCTTCCTCTTCATTACATTAGAAGAGGTACTCATGGCCACATTAGTAGGTAAAACCATATAAAAACTAAAGTGTAGAAAAATAAAAGATGTTAGAACCTCCACCAAGATATTCTCGATGGATAGGGAATTCCGTAAAACATATGGGTATGATGCTAGGCCAGATCTCGGGAACTGCTATCTGATATTGAGATGAAGTTTAATTTTGAACATACTAGCCTTCTAATCATAATTCCAAGCTAGAATATGTTAAGATATAATAAGATCAATTAAATGAGTGTAGTAGGAAGACACTATTGTGGAACCCTACTACAGATTCATAAAATCCTATTTTCATTCAAGGTTCAATGTATTGGGAAATAACTCCCCATATAATAGGTCCTTTAAGGCCTACTAGGTTATAACCCCATGTCATCAAACCTATACCATGACTCATCAACAATTCCTGGAAGGTACCTACCAAATTCACCTTTAGATTATCTGGTGTCTCAACAAGGTTTAATATACCCTCGATGATATTTATGTTGTCTTCAACATCCTTCATTCTACTAGTGCCCTGTAAAGTTGGAGGATTTTAGAGATAAAAATCCCTAACATATGTGACCATGTATCTCTGTGGAATAACTCTATGATGGTGTGGTGCTACTGCCTACACCACTAGAAGATGTGTGGGAATTTACTCTAGAGCATGCTCCCACTCTTTTTGTTATCCCACCAAACATGTGTAAGGAGGAATCTATTAGAATAAGAAAGAATATTATGAATATAAAGAAATCCTAATCAGTCTAAGGGATCAGAAAAAGGTTTCCCAAGGAGTCCACCCACAACCTAAGGTAAAACCATTCTATTACTAACGAAGGTATAATCCCTATATTTTAGTCATAGTAATCATACATATACCAAATCATAACAACATGTTAAGTTCAAAAAATAAATTCCAAAAGAGATATTTGATAATAACAAGGATAAAAAGATATTTCACACAACAGAGACACTATCCCAAATATACAGTACAATTTAAGGAACTTAATTGAGTAACTATTATTCAATACAATAACATGTATATATATGGAATGTGGACCTATGTGTCAAATCATGATGTATGAAGGCACCTGAAATCAAATGAAGGTAGTAAAAATAATGTTTTTCATGGTAAACCAGAGGTCCATTACACATGTGATTTATATGGATAGGGAAACCCCCATACATAGGTTCTACCAAACTATATCCTTTATTCCATGTCACAGGTTAGTCAAAAGGTAAATAATAATAAATTGGACTCTGATAACAGTTCATAACACCCTAGACTGATACACTGGGTCCAAACTAGTGTTCCACATGGCCTCATCCATGCCTCCCCATATGAAAGAGGTTAATGACTATTAGAAATGGTGGAATTCCATCAGTGGAGAGATTATACCCCATGTATCCTATCATAAAAAAAACAAATAAACGTAAAATATACAATATAACGATCATAGTATCTTTCAGTAACTAAATAATCAAATAGAATACATGTCATACATGTAATACAAATCTCCCAAAGTGGAATTCTAGAAAAGATTATAATTGTATATAAACAAATATATAAGATGGAGGGGTTCTATAGAGTCCTTCATGGTCTTCTACCAGCTTCATACTCCTCTGCTTAGCTATCCACCATATGGATTTTCCCCTTAACCCGATGCCTAGTCATGAAATCTACAAGTGCACTAATTCATAGGTAGGGTGTTAGTATAATAATAAAGTAGACACTATCAATATGTCATTAGAAAATGTGATAAATGATTATAAGTGAATTATGTGTTTGAAATAAATATGTAATAATCATAAAAACATAAAATCCAATATTTAATGATCGCGTGCTAACCAAGATGCTGTATACCCTTGACTATACCGTATTTTGATCCCTTCTGGGAGAATAATATTGGAATTTCAAAGTGTGAAAGAAGACACTAGGATCATAACACATCTCCTAATAGTCTTAAGGTATCAAGTCAGATTGGACCCTAGAACGTAATATCTCAACTCCGTCATGGGTCGAGCCTCCAGACTGTTGTACCCTATCTATGGCTTGAGTTTGGCCCCCCCAAGTTTCCATGCCCCTAATGTGTTTCCATGGGTTAGGCCCCATAATTTCATTCCCCTACAATATGCAAAAGTACATGATCATTATCACAATCCATGAGCACTTACCCTATAAGGGATGCCATCACACAATGGTCCACCTATCACAAGTACTTGTAACTACCTCCAAGGAAATGGTTATACACTTAATAGTGTAGAGTATAAAAGGTAGTAATATCATATCACCATGAGAATATATTAGACACATAAAGAAACATATGACCGTAATCAAATTTGGAAACAAGATACTCTAGAAATACTCCTAGAATTAAATATCATAACGTGTCTCACGATCTACAGACACATCCCTATGTGATCATAATAGAGTATGATAATAGGGTATGCAAACATAAGAATTATGTCAATGAAACCTATTTAATGAGATCCCAAAAGGTTTAGAAACTTCCAACCTCGAAGTTGTTAATGCCAATGTCAAGGATAATACTCCTTGTATGGTTTACAAGATGGAGTGGAAACCTATACTTCTAAGAAAACCTCCTCCTAGGACATATTATCAAAGTTGTTAGCTCTTTAATGTTAAAGGTTTATCAAGTGTTACTCAAACCAATTTAAAATATTTTATTTGAAAATTAAAATAAAATATCACGTGCCATAATATTTTCTCTTTCCTATAAAATTTATAAATTATAAAAATAATCTAACGCATGTGATAAAAAACCCTTCGTTAAAGAATTAATATAAAATCACATGTGATAGTACTCCATCTCTATATAATATATATATATAATAATATTTTATTATTATTATTTAATATTCCATGATAATAATTTTCTTATCATTTTATTTTTTATAATTTCAGATTATAATTATTTAAGAATTATTTATTCAACTTCTTTATGAAATTTATTTCTCGGACACATAATAAATAATAAGAAAATAATAAGACAATTTCCTACATGGAATTATCTCTCTCAAGCACTACAACTAATAAGGGGATAAGAGAAGGGTACGACCATGCATGAAAAAACTTAAAAGGAAACTATTTTAATCAAAGAGGCTTCACAGTTCTTAATTAAATGGATTTATGTTCATCTCAGACTTGATATATTAATAAAAAGTAAAGTTTGCGAGGGTTTACCTATTTTAGGAATAAAAAACTACGAATATGTTCTACATAATAAAAACAAAAAATTAAATATCATCATTTAATTTTCATTTTAAGAGGTTTATAATTATGGGGTGTCTACTTTCATCCATAAATATTATTTATGGATTTAAATAAGTCCAAGTATTTAATTTCACGTTTTTTAGCTTTTAAAATCATTTAAATTTGTTACACGGTCGATCTAGGGAAGACAAAATGAAAACAGGAAAAAACATGTTTTCCTCATAAAAAGTTCTATGTAAGGGTAACTTGGTTTTACACATATGTAGCACCAAAGCTTTTCATGAGATTAAGGAGTTTAACTTTACATGGTGGATGAACATATTTATTATCTTTTTCATATGCTTGGTTACCCTTCTGTGAGATTTATAAAGTCTGGGTTACCCTTATTCAGTAAATAGATTACCCTTACATTTCTCCTTTTTACCCATACACATCACCCTTACGTGCTTTGATACCCTTAACAAATACACTGGTTGAAATTAAACAATACAATTATACACTTACAAAATTAATTTACTACCCTTACACAATGCAGTCACATTTGGGTTTATCCACCCATAACCTGTGGTTACCCTTACACAACCCATATACTCAAGGAATACCCTTAAAAACAGACCTTTTACCCTTAAACAGGCTATGTAAAATGATATTTTACCTTATTAAAGTTAGTAAAAGTAGGGTTTTAACCTTACACATAGTTTTAAACCACATCTTACCCTTACAAAACACCTCAAAACAAAAAATAAGATGATTTTTATTGAAAATTTAGATTTTAACATAAAAATGAATATAAATTAACAAAAATAGTGTTTAAGGATTAAATAAATATTGAGAATATTATATCACTAGTAAGAGGAAATATGAGGTGTATACACACAATAGTTTACTAATGTATTAGAATCTTCTATTATTCAATATTCAGTGGATAATTATTTTATGTCATGGTTACTTCAAGACAAGGTATAATACCTTTAAAGGTTTATGAAAAACTCACTATAATTCAGATGGCTACTCCTTCTCATCCTTTATACACTTCTTCAATTAAATAGAAGTAATTTTATAGACATGAGGGTCTCTTATATAGTTTATAGACCTGATTTCCTAACTATAATCCTTATAAGTAAACAAGGTTCCTTGTATCTTCAAGTCCATATCAGATACTCCATTAAGATCCACTTTATTATGCTCTTCATCCTAAAAACAAGTTGAGATCAAATCCTCGATGTGAGGGTTGTATATTTATATTCAAATTCTAATTCTAGATGAGAGTGTCCTCTAATATTAAAGGGAAACCCATTGTATTCAATTTGAACACAATAAGTAGAACTTATTCTAGTTGGAGATTATTCTAAAATAGAATGATCTTGTTATACTTCTTCTTTTTCAATTCCTAAATAAAGTAATTTTACTACATATAATTATCTTTATCTATATTTTTATTATTCTTAATGTAAAATATATGTATTACTCTAGATCCTTATTATTTTTATAAAGATCAGTTTTTAATAATTTTATAGAACTATATCTCTTTTTCTTTCACTATTTAAATCCATATATACCAATGTCATCTAGTTCTATTTTCTTTCTAGAATATTCATGAGTAGTTATATAAAGAATTTGTACTTTTTGTTTGAAAATAAAAAAAATAAGGAAATAAAACTTCCATAATATTATTTCTACATTTTCATTTGAATTTCTACTAAAAATATCTTATAATTAAAATATGAATATGGAAATCACTTTTCCTATTTAACCTTCTAGAAATTTTGAGTCAAATATATTTATAAAAAATCATATATTTTCATCCTAAACAAAAAGAAATTTAAAAAATGGGAATATGATGACTTTCTTTGTCCCCTAACATGACCCAAAGTATCACAAGAAAACATTATCTCCCCCATGGAAACTAAAATTCATACTAATACCAATTTGTTATCACTACGACCTGACCTACTCTTTATGATAGAATATCTTTCATATGTGCATATCCTTTTATTCTGTATTTTTTACTTCATAGTGGATAACTATATTCTTTGTGGATCCTCAATGTAAAACTTCACAATATCAATAATTTAAAACTTTTAAAAATGAAAAGAATCATTCTATTTATTCCCCCAGATTTATCACTATAATATTTCCCCAAAACTCTTCATTTTTTATCTTTAGAAAAATCTCCATTAAAATTGGAATTTAAATCCCTGGTGATTTTCTCTATGAAAATATCCATTTAATTATTCAATAAATTCTTTCAAATAGTTTATAATTAATTTTTTGGAGAATATGTGTATTCAATACTTCCTTAAAATCAGGTAGAATTCACATGAGTTTTCTTTTAAAACTTTTTAGCTAATATCTTGTAGCATGCTTATCCTCTTAGATTTAATATTATGAAACCTTTAGATAAGTTAAAAAATAATCTCACACCTCTTTTGTTTTAATCTGATGCAATAATTTATAAACTATGAGAACTATTCTTATAAGAATCTAGATCTTTGATTTAATCTTACATGAGTCTTGGTTTAATATGAAGGTATTTACATATCTAAGATTATTCTCATTTATGATTCAAAAAATCTACTTTAATTTTACAAGAATAAAATATATTTCATTTATTCCTCTATGATCCAGGGAAATTTCAATTTAATAACATGTAAAATATTTATGTAGTGCTTTGGATGCTTGACTTTATATCACATATACTTCATAAAACATAGAGTTAATCCTGGGTATCCTTCCTTTCAACTATTTAATATTATGTAGTTTTTGGATATCTTGAATTAATCTTATGAAGCCCCTATATAAAGTAGGATAATTTTATATAACACCTATTTTCACTAGTTTAATGTTACTTGGCACAAAAAATGTAAATTAATGGAACATAGTTCTTAGAAAAAGCCATTTTATCCTATATATATCCCTAATTTCTATGTTAATGTTATGTATCCCTTTAAAACTACTTTTTCATCTCACTTACCAACATATTTGTTCAAAATTCACCCCAAAATTTTCCAAAATTACTTGAAATCTATTCCAAATAAATTTTAAACTAGAATAACCTTAATTAACCTCATTAATTCCCATCTATCCAAGATTCCTCATCACAATTCCAATTTTCCAATCTAATGTAATTATTGATATCCCAAAGACATATATTAGTGGTATGCAAATTTTAACCAATAATTTTTCAAGATTTATTTTCCCGATCATCTAAACTCATTATCTAATATAAAGTTGATGTATAAAAATATTCAATAACCAACACATAAACAAATCCATAAAACTATTCCATATTAAAAAAAATATGTCAATGTCATCTAGTTTCACCAAATATATCCTTGTAAACTCTATGAAAATATTCCATGTATGTATCCCCATTTTATTATTTCTTCCTTTTATATTTTTATATCTCTCCTAGATCATCACAATCAATTATCAACAAATCTAATTAACAGATACTTAGTGATATAAGTGGGTTATGTCGACCAAACTTATATATTTACTTTGATTACCATTATATGAATATAGTTTTATTTATACATGTGTTTCTTTTACCAATATAGAATAATTTATTCTACTTTTAATATATGTATGGTAATTTTCTTATATTACATTTTTTTATCAAAAATTTTATTACCATTCCAAACTATAATGATAACCTCAGGATACCATGGAAAAAATCTTAAATATATGTCATATAGTTAAGATGAATCATTTTGAAAGGACACATATAATGTTACAATATTAGATGATGAGGGATCATAAGAATTAATACATATTCTCATGACATTAAGTGATCTCGAGTAGATAATATCACGAGGACTGACCCACCAACATGAACAACACATGTTATAGGTGTCATCTGTTGTTCCTCTCTAGATTCACGTGTATTGGTCTCTTGACTTTATATCATTATCAATGTGTACCATTTAATATCATGCTTTGATACAAGTCAAAAACCATGAGATTTATTTTTGTGGAGAGGTATCTTGTGTTGGGTATTTCATTGGTGGCATGACATTGATTTAATGATCAAGACATGATTTTTCACATCCTAGTTAAGAAAGTGATATCTTGGGACAATTTAAAAGGATGGTTATACCTTTACTAAATCCATAGCTATGGTAAGATAAGGTAATTCTATATTTTAAGGTTTTTGAATGAATAAATAATGTAAGAAAGGATGGAGGCCCAAGTTATATATCCCACTCTATGAGATATCACGTGAAAAATAGATTATATTACATGGAATGTTTTTGTAGGATAGTTTATAATTGTTATGACTAAACCTTATATCCTTAGGGGAATTGATTTGTTTCTAAAAATTCTCTTAGTATGTAAGATATACTCATTACTATTGAGAAAATGGATTATTGGGTCACACCCTAAGCATACTCAAAATCTAGATCTATTATAGTGAATATAAGTGTAGGATATGGTGGGCCCCACCCCATGGTTAATGTGATGTCTAAGATTGAGTGATTACCATGAAATAAAGAAATTAATTATTATTCAAGTTTATAATAATATATATTGAATTTATTTACTCATAGTATTCATAAGTTGTTAAGTGAATACATGGAATAATATTTTATGAAATAATAGTTTAATTCAAGGCTTGTTAAATATTTTTGGGAGAGATGATTCAAGATTAAAAGATTTTTTTTTATCATGTGATATATTTTATATGTTATAAGTATTTGATGAAATATTGAAGAAATTTTTTATGTGAATATTATGTTATAGTAAGTGTCATTGGGCTTAATTATAATTTTAAACCTATTTGGAGGCCAAAGGGAAATTTCAATAAATTTAACCAAACTATATAAGTTGGAATAATCCCAAATTCATTAGACTATCCATGCAATAAAATTTTTGGTACCTCTCTCATCTATCCTAAATCCTAGAGTAAGAATGATTCCTTTGAGACACCTTGATCCATGTTCTTATCCCTAGATTAATGAAGTGGTGTTAAAGAGATCTCCTAGAAATTGAATGGTTCATCAATTATCTATACTAGTGCCTAGTAATCAACAATTGATGTATAATAAGAATTCTGGAATGTGTGTGGATGATTTAGAGAGATATGTTGTCGATTCCTTTAAGTAATGATGATCAATAATAAGTGTATCTTGCCCACGTCTTTAAATTTTAATGAGGTAAATGTTAAATTTTTGTTTTATACCAAATTACTTCAGAATGAGGCCCTTAGACTAAAAACAGGTGCTACCTCAACATAGATGATGTTGTTACACTTGTATGATGATAAATTTTTGAAATGACCCTATTTCACCTTTCTACCACACACTTGGTAGAAACATGTGGCATTTGAGTGATCATGTGCTGAATTAAGTTGATGTTTCATGAATTCAAGTATAATGGATTTTCATGTTTCCAAATCCCCTAAAGATACTATGATTCATGGTTGGACAACTGAGTCCTGGCCATTCGAAGATTGAAGAAATTTTTTTAGGCTGAAAAAATAATTAAAATTAATATATATATACATAAAATTAAATATTTATATTAATAGTAACTAACAGATCAATGATACCTTTATTAAAATTCCTCAGTCGGAGGAAAAGTTCATGTTAATGTGGAGTTATTTTTTTTAGAAAAAAATAAAAATCTATGTCATTGCCTTTTGAAAAGTAAAAAAATCTAACAAATAAAATAAATAAATATGACACAGGCATTATTTTCCATCCACTCTATAAGTTCCACCTACTAATTAGGGGGGGGGGGGGGGTGGAGTTGGAAGTGAATATATGATAGTACTTAAAAAACTTATCTTTTCTTTTGATGAGAGGTTATACTTGTGTACTGCCACCTCCCACATCCCAGTGGCCCAATAATTCTACCCTCTTCTTTGTTTAGATAGTTTGTCTTTTCATGACATTTAGAATCTATTCTAGGGACAATACAAACCTAAAACCTCTCCAGGGGGTTAACAAATAGTCAATAACATGAAATTTTTGTATAAAAATATAAAAATTATCTTACAAATAGAAATAATTTTATAAAATTGGTTGTGAAACTCTGTAGTAAGTATGTCATGAATTAAAATTAATTTTATTTTATTTTAATTTATAATTAATTACCTTGAGTGGAATTAATTTTTTTTCAATTATATTGCATGTCGACTGATCATGATTGAGACCAAACAATATATTCCATATTTGTTTATTTATTGAATTATTTCAAGGTGAATGTTTGTGATAATTAACTTATAAATGATGGTCTGTGTATCGTTCATCGATCTCATTATATGTAAAAGGGAATTCAATTACCTGAGTGGTTTTATCAATGTGTATCTCATAATCCTATGATACCCACCTATATGTGCGTATGAATGTATGATAATAAGGATGACAAGAGATGAAAATAATACTGAGATGTGATGTATTAGCAGATTGGAGAAAGATGCATTAAATGGTGTAGTTACTACAACTTGAGTTGGTATTAACTTAAGAGTTTCCCTTAATATCTAGGTTGATCTATTAAGAATCGATATAATAACTATTATAAAATCACACATGATTGCATCAAATTTATTTATTTATTTCTAGTTTATTATTTTGTGAATGTGCTATATTTATGTGATCAAATAGAATAATAAATGAGAATACATAGATAAAATTGAATTCACACATGGTTAATGTTTACTATTTAAGAATGGTTTAGTTATGAGTGTGATCAGATAAAATAATAATATTAAATTGAAAAAAATTCCATTCAGTGAGAATAATTTGAAACATCTCATAGAAATATTAAGCCAAACATCTTCCATCCCTTGAGTTTGAAAAAAACCCATAAATTTAAGGTGCATGTCAACAATAGTTGAGGGTGCCTATTAATAATAATGAGTAATTATGAAAGTGGTGGGTTTAATTCATTGATTTTTTCATTTAAGAATAACCCATTGATATCTTGTTGAAACATTAAATGTACAATATTGAGTAATGCATGGTTATACCATAATAATACTGGAACATTGCTCTACAGATCAATGAGCCCTGAGTTAATGTGGTTGATGATCCAAAATCCTATATTGAATCTTTAAAAGTAGTGGTCTATCTATATCTTGGACTATGAGTACATTTTTTAAGTATCCTTTCCACTAGAATATTTATGTGACTTTGTAATTTAAATCTAGTAGTTTATGGATACTAGGATTTGAAAAAATAGTGGGTGACATTTAATGATTAATTAATCAATAATTCTTATAATTTTGTGATCAATATAAAGTAAAAATATATTAAACATTAAATATTTTATATAAAATGGAAATCACCATTAGTTTGATTTCATTACGATCAATATAATATAAGTAATATATGTTGACTATCGATAACTTCCTTAAGTGGTACAGATGCTTGAACATAACACTAATCCTAGAAAGGAATATTTATGTTCTATAACCAGAACTTCAAGATAAGCTCTATATTAGAGAAAGCATGGAGGATCAAGATTAAAATAATATGAATGAGAAAGATTCACTTGATGTCCAGTGCACTATGTTCTCATCTATATATAGTGAGTTATTGAGAATACACAAGGATGACAATGCCTTAAAAAATATATCTCATCTTCAAAATGTATTTTAGGAGATATATCTACAAGAAATATTTAAGACATCGAGTTCAATATATAGGTTTTGTATGGAATAAATATATCATACAAGTCTTCATGTACTGAAATTTTTTTGGTACATTCACTACTAGAAAATAGTCCCATACCCATAGTTTTGCTTAAAACAATGGGTATAGGGGTGACCTATACCCGTAGTTTTAGAAAACCATGTTTATAGGTTTGTATACTATACTTATACCCACTATTTTGGAAAACCTTGGGAATAGGTCACCTATACCCATGGTTTTGGAAAAACCATGAGTATATATATTTTTTGAGGACATATACCAACTGTTTCACGTGTTATGGTGAAAAAAATCCACAGTATATAAAAAATATTTGCCAAGAAAACCTATACCCACAGTTTTCCCTTCCATACACACGATTTTAATTAATATATTTAAATAGATTAAAATATTAAAATAAATAAGAACTGTAGGACGGTTGGTGAGGAACTCTTTTTTACTTCTGGTGGTCTCAGGATCGAATCATGCAGACCATTTTTTTCTAATACAATGATCAATAATAATATATTAAACTAAATGTAGTTATATTTAAGTGAAAGTGGCATAGATGGGTTTTTAGGTGCTGTAGAGTTAGAGAGAATGACCAGCGATTGAAACCCACAACTATGCTTTTTCCTAATACGGATGAAGATTAATATATTTAGAAAAATATTGATATATGTAAACTTAAGTTCTATAGCTTAAGTGATGAGATGTATCGAACCAAAAGAGCAAGTATCAGAGGTCACATGTTCGACAATTGTATGTTCCATTGTTTAACTATTTATACCCACGTTTTTAAAACTGTGGGTAAAATCCTTTGACATCTTGGAAATGGGTATAAGGTTTTGATAGCGTGAAAAAAAGCTATACCAATGGTTTGTAAAACCATGGGTATAGGCCGGAGACCAATCCTGATGCCTCAGTTTCCCATAGTTTGCAAAACCATGGGTATTGGATATACCTAGGGTTGTGGTGGTTATACCCATGGTTTTGAACCGTGGGTATATGTCATTTTTCCATTAGTGATTGAGAGATTGGAATCATTAGGTTTGAAGTTGAACTCAGAATAAGAAACAAATATCCTTACCTATTTACCACTAAGATTATTTCTTTTTGTTATTAGTTATAACATGAATAACATGAAAAGTATCTTTTAATTATATTGGATTTAGTTCATGAATAAAATAAGGATTTGAATCACTCTAAGTCTTATATCCTTATGGTGAACAAGGGGAAAAATGAAAGGATAAGGGGTCAAATAATAATTCTAATCCAACGACTCCAATACACATCTTATCTAAGAATATAGTGATATAGAGGGAGATAAATGATTATAAAGTAGTATGCTTTGCATGTGTCAAGAAAGGCCACTCAAGAAATAATTTCATAATTGAGAAAAATAAGTAAGGGGATGATTCTGCTTCAGGTATATTTGGAATTGAATGAAATCTATCTATTTAAAAAGTTGGCAATTGAATACACCATGTGGTTCACACATTTGTATTCAAATATATAAACCAATTAGATTCAATAGAATTGGAAATGGTGAGGTGGATCTTTAAGTAGTAAATGGTGCAAGGATAACAACATTAGCAGTTAGAGATTATCATCTTAATTTGACTTTTGGTTTGGCTCTTATATTGAACAATTATTATTATGTATCCCATATTATCAAAAAAGTAAATTATTAGTCATATTTAGACACAATGCTATTTTATTTAAAATTTGGTAATAATTTTTTTTCTATTATATAAAGATAATACATCACTACAAAAAATTTAGCTTTTTGCGATGGACCCTCCTCGTAAATGACTCGTTGTTGAAAATCACGTCGCAAATATGTTTTTTTATGACGTTCCGTCACAAAAAACCATATTTGTGGCAGTAACTTCACCCTTCGTAAATAGATAACCGGTGGTATTTTAAAAATACTTATTTAAGACAGGCTCGTCGCAAATAATTTAAAAAAACTAAAAAAGTAGTATTAATAAAATTTAATCAAATAATATTACTAGTAATTAAATAATATTAACAAAATAATATTAAATAATAAAAATAAGAAAATAATAATAAGAAAATAATATTAATAAAATAATAATAATAATAATAAAATAATTATATTATAAATAATAATATTAATAATATTATAAATAATAATATTAATAATAGTAATATTACTAGTAATAATAATAATAATAATAATAATAATAATAATAATAAAATAATATAAAATAATAATTTTAATAAAATAAAAATAAAAAATAAAAAACGTAAAATATTAAAAAATTAAAAAAATTAATATAATAATAAAAAAATAAAAAAAATAAAAAAAATAAAATTCAAAATAATATAAAAAACACACTATAGAAATGTTAATATATAATATTAAAAAAATGACATTTAAGTTTTTCATTATAAAATGTACATAAATCACTGGGGGGAGGGGTCTTCTGGATGAGCTGACATCACTGGGGGGTCTACTAGAGGAGCTGACATCACTAGGGTATCTTCTAGAGGAGCTGACATCTCTAGGGGAGTCTTATGGAGGAGATGGATGAGATGGAGGAGATGGTGGAGTGTACTCCGTCCCGAAACAAATGAGTCAGAAAATGCATGTACTCCATCGTTTGCTCGTGTTACTGCTGCTTCTATCATCAATGCATCTCCTGATGCTGTTGTTGCTGTCGATTGAGCTCTTCTTGCTCCCAACACATACTCTCTATAATCTCACTATGAGCTCACAATTTCTCTTAATAATGTGTTTCAGATGTTGATGACTCTCCACAAGGTCCTCTCAAGATTTATTCTAGCATTACATTAGTCCCATAATAACTCACATGCGTCAATCAAGATCCAATACCCACAACCCGACCATTCTCAAAGCCATACCAGGTCTCTTACATCCATGCTGCCTCATCAAATCAGTGGACATTGGTCTAACCCACGGTCTCATCTTGACAGTCAGTCTGTTTCTAAGATGTCATGGCCTCATATGACTCCTTCAATTGGATTTTAAAATTTAAATATTTAAAATATTATTTGTCATTTATTTTAAAACTCAAAAAGAAATTACACTAACCACAATCTGACGCTGGTGATCACATCTAATCTCTCCAGTGACCGGATCGTTATACATCCTCCTATAAATGTTAAACTCCGTAATATCAGGCTATTAGGCTACCTATGTGAATATAAAATAAACCATTTATAATTAAAGTTATATAAATTATTTAAAAAAGTAATTACCATATATTCCCTAAGGTAATGAATGTACGAATTCCAACCAGATGTGTCACCTTATGTCTCCCCCATTTTTTGACCTACCGATAATCTCCTCTGTAAATGACCATCCATCTAGTGTGAACATAATCCATCCCAAACTTGAGATGAAATTTAATCAGGCCAGTGGGAATGACAAGACTCATCAAACTCTGCCACTTATGCTTTCATCATCGTGTTTCTTCTTAAATTTTGAAAAAAATGACAGAAACGCTCATGCATAAACAAATCCCATAACTTATGGATATCGGTAGACATGCTCTCATTGATGGGATACCATAAACCCTACAAATAAATTATGATATCAATTTATTAATTAAATGAAATCCAAAATAAATATTATTTATTTAGGTACCAACTAGACATTGAATATGCAGTGCTGAACATCTACAAGAATCAGATCCCATGTAACCCATGCATCTGAAAAATAATTACAAAATATAACACCCCCTATCTGATAACTATATGCGAAAAGATGTGAAAAAAAGAACAAATAATCAATCAATTAGTATATAAATAAATGAATGAAAACTGACTAAAATACATAGGTAAAACTACCTCTGCATGTGTGGATCAAATCTAAGGCATGGAGGTCACTCTAGGATAGGGTTAGGAATCATTAATTGGGAAATAACATGCCACCTCCAAGTCCTCCCTAAATTTCTAATAGTCTAAGGGTTAGATGATCCAACATCCTACTCATCCAAAGGAAGATCAACCTCCTACAACTGATGAAATAGACCATCATCCATCTGAAACATGAAATTACTGTTGTTAGAAAATAGTTAAAAACAACTATTATATATAGATATATTTTATATATGATTATAACTATTATTTAACCATTTCAATCATTATCTACATCCTCATCTTCATATCTGATGATCTCAGTGTCTTCATTTTCCTTCTCAGTATCATAAATTCCCATATGAGTTTTAGTTTCATCATCTCTTATCATTCCAAATCCATTTGTAACATTATTAACATCATCATTGTCATCAACCCTTAACTCCAGGGTGTCATCATTTATATTCGGGTCTCTTCAGAAAAAAAAAAGGATTTAGAGTAGTCTCTTGAAGAATTTCAATTCCTTTCACTTGAGCGAAACCATATTCACTTTGTGTAAACTAATTTTCCTGAGATTTCATTTCTATTATGCTACACCGATCACCCAACTCTCTAGATGTAACACAATAATTTTCATAATAAATTTAATGTTCCTGATGAGCTAACAAAAATGGTTCATTTGACACAAGAAGGCTTATATTTAATATCATTTATTCCATTGCCAAGATTAATAGGCAAGGGTGTCTCAGTATCCAACTATTGACATTTAAATGTCGTTATGTAATTCTATCCCAGATAACACAGTTCAATAATTTCTTCCAGTATGACATAAAAGTCAACTCCAGTTTCTCTATGATGAGATCCTTTCTAGAAAATACAACTATTTTTTTGATTCCCCATATTCACATGTATAAAATTGTAAACTATTTACCATATATTTATTATAAGATTTAACCATTTTGGATTGTTGGTTACTCAATACACAAAATTGATTGTCAATTTTATCAACATGTTGAGATACCTAAAAATTTGCAACAAAATTATCAATATAACAAGTAATAAATTGATTTTATATATTAAACCATAAATAATCTACCTTACAATTTTTTGAAACTAGTAGGAAAGTTTTTTTGCCGACATAATTTTAAGTGTAGTTTCTGTAATTTTTGGAAGTAGTTTATTGATATGATTATCATATTAACTAAAAATAAAATAAGATTAATTTACTATAACAAAGATAATAGAATAATTGATAGGATCTCTCACAATTCAAATAGTATCATTCCTTCACAGTTGAGAAGAACATATGAATGATCTCTGTGATGTTCATCATTTGAAAGGCATCATTTAGGAACTCCAGCAAAGCCTAGTTCGGGTTGACTAAAAACAGATAATTGATTACCCATTTCACTGTCAACATTTTCCTTATTATGGAACATGCTATTGTGTTTTGAGGGATATTCAGCTTCAACATAATGAGAGCAGAAAAAAAGTAATCTTGCAAATAATCTGTTGTAATTAAGTCTTCAACAGATACTTTATTATGTAATTTTCTCTTCATTCACTGTATGCATCTCTCAAATTAGTTAATCCATCAAAATTGTACAAGAACTATGCATTTTTATTCATGCATAAAATATAATATCAAATACTCCATTGAGTCAAAGAAAGATGGCATGAATATTTTTTCCAGTTTTTATAAAATTAAAACATCTTCTTGTAGTATGCCTAGTTCATCGTAGTCTGTTGTTGCCACACAAATTTCTTGAAAAAATATGATACATATTTTATCACATCACAAATCATACAATTCAACATACCTATTAATCTAATTGGTTTAATTATTCCCATTATAACAAGACAATAATGCCTTTTTAATTTGGTAATATGACAATTTATGACACATCTGCCCAAATTATAAGCATAGACATCTCGAAGACTCAAATTTGAAATCCACTAATATAAGAATAATCAGTTTTATTTAGATAGTGTATTAGGTGATTTTGGATTGATTAAATTCTGTGATCTAACATTTTCAAACAGTTCAAGTTCTGGTCACCTGTAAATTTGGGAAAGATCTAATCACACCTTTACATTATCAGTGGTCTTATATAGTATATCCAAAAAAGTATGAAATAAATTATCAAAATAGTTCTTCTCAATATGCATGACATCAATCATGTGATGGACAACCAAATTAGACCAATATTGAAGATCCCAAAAAATGCTTCATTTTATCCAATTGTGTTCTTTCCCAAAGCCATCAATTTTTGGTTGGTTTATTGTTGGTCCCAATATGATGAGAGTTAATGAAGAGACAATCGATTTTAACTCTGTACATGAGATAATTATTGGAGGTCCATCTATTTCAATTGTTCCTTTTATGAAATCATATTTGTTCCTCTTAAAATGATGACCGATTATAAGGAATCTAGGATGACAGTTGAAAAAACATGGTTTTTTCCCATCGATGAGCATAAATGGTTATCTGTCTCTCATACAATAAAATCAATATTTTATACCTTTTTTACTCATCAAGATAACATTACATATGCATGGAAGTCATTAATTGTCCACATCAATGAAACTTTCAGAAAGAAATTTTGTTTCGCAACAACATCATATGTACTATCACAATTACTCCAAAATGAATTTAACATATCAATTAATAGTTTCAAATAAAAATAAATATTTTTTTTTAATTTCCTAGAATTAATAAGGTTAAAAAGATATATGGACCTTTTATCAATATCTATAGAGGTAAATTTTATGGAGTTATAAAGATAAAACAACCTGAATACTGACTACCGTAAGAACCTAATGGATAGAAATTTTTAGTAGAAAGACCCAATCACACATTTCAGGATTCTAAATAAAAATACAGATGAACTTGGTCAAAATGTTTCCATAAATCACTATCTGAGTTATGATTTAATCTTATATTGGTGGAAATATTGGTTTTGTACCACGATATCATTGTCATTGTGTTCTGAGACATAAATAAATGATGCAATCTGGGTGTAAGTGGGATATATATCAACTATTTTACAGTAATAAATTCATACTTCCCAAGTTTATCCTCTTTATACCTATATTTTCCACAAGTGGGACAACTATCCAGTGACTCATTTTCACCATAATAAAAGATTCAACCATTTGAACATGCATGAATATTCGAATAAACAAGAACCAGATTATGAACCCGCCTCTTGATCTCATAGAAATTTGGAGGCAACACATTTCCTTAAAGTACCAATGTTTTAACCAAAGTGAATATCTGGTTAAAACAACTATTTGATATTCCATTAACTGATTTAATATCTATAAAATTTTCAATTTCTTCAAATTTTCTTATCTTGAAACTAGGATATAAGGTATCCCTAGTGAACCTTAATAACTCAACAAATTAAAGTGGTTCCAAATCAGAACTAAAATTAATATCATTATGATTTTTAGTTTGTTAAAAAGATGGACTTGCCACATTATGTACTAAATTTTGAAGTCGTGATGGATCTAGAACAAAATTATTAGTATCTTCTTTGGAACTACGTTCACCATATTGAAACCAAAAAACACAATCTGGTTGAAATCCAAAACCCAATTGATAACCCCCAATGTTTTCAAATGTGTCAAACTTTACCAAAGAACATTTTTTATAGGGACACTTAATTTTACCTTCTGAAACGGATTCTGGTTTTAACAATGCAAATGGTAAGAAATCTTCAAAATCCTCAATATATACATGATTTCAACCAGAACTATTTAGATTCCTATACTGATTTATCTAAGAGGAATCATCTAATAATGACTATTGATAAATTCATTGTTCCATATTTCTCTAAAAATATAAAATAATTAGTTTTTTAAATAATTTTATGTGAGGAAAAAAGTATACAAACATGAGAATAATACTAAATTTACTTTTTGAGAAATTTATAATAATTCCTATTGTTTTATAGTTATAACATATTT
The DNA here is from genome assembly GCA_963277665.1 of Viscum album. Classification (NCBI taxonomy): domain Eukaryota; kingdom Viridiplantae; phylum Streptophyta; class Magnoliopsida; order Santalales; family Viscaceae; genus Viscum; species Viscum album. The sequence goes on from OY728129.1 coordinate 825,144,902, forward strand.
TTTAAAAATTTATAATAACCAACACTAATTTATAATAATTTACTATAATTAGCACAAATTATTTATCATTACAACTAATTTATACTAATCATGGGTGACAAAATTTCCAATGGATTGGTGGAAGCTCTTTTTCCCAAGGGCTCATCTCCTTGCAACTTTCTCCCACTGTAATCCCTTTGAAAAATCTGCTCCGACGTATGAATATCTATTTTCATATGCTCGAGAATGGAGATCAGGGAGGACTTACACCATTAAATGAGCCATTAAATGATAATCATTTTTCCAATGAGTTTTAAATTAGTGTATAAAACAATAATCATGGTTAATAATAGAGTTTTTTTCCATTTCACTGACTTAAAAAAAATACTATGAAAATTGAATGATTATATTATTCCAACATTTTTCCTATGTTCTGAATCAACTTTAAAAAAATCACGAGAAAATAAATCTTAAATAATGATTTTAAACTATTCTACTATTTAATTCTTATATGTTGATATATAAGGCATAAATATAATAATTTATAAATTCTTTATAACTAATATCTTTAAAATATATAATTTCTTTCACATCCCATGAAAATATTCTCTCTTAGTATCCATAAATTGATTTCAAGAACATCCATCAACTAGATATTTCCCATTTCAAGCAGGATATTATCCTCCTATAATCATGGATGGGTTTACATGATTAAAAATTATGTATATCATGAAAAATATCAAGATAATACAAAATCCATTCCGTTGCTACTGTCCTTCACTCATTATGAGTTGTACTCATTATTAAAGGAATTATATCACAAGGAATATGGATGAAAACAATTTATTGATCCTGAATTCAGATTGATATAGCTTCAAAAATCTAATATAGATTTTATCACACTAAATTAAAGATTATGCTTCAAATCACTGGTGCTTTGTTAAATCAATATATAAATCTATATTTAGATCAGTTTTCCAAATTTCATACTCAATAACTCCTATTGATTTAGATTTGACCCTGACACCATTATTGATTTATTTGAATCCACTTACAATAAGCATTTAATTTCTTCACACACACTCCCTGGACCATATACCCCCCGTAATCATGTATTACTTCATCAATAGTTATAAATAATAATGTAAATGATGAGAAAGTCAATTCTTGATCATCTATGATTAAAGGAATGTGGTTTGTAAACCCATTGAATATATCTTTCTTCTAACCCTTTCTTGTGGTTGACCTTGCTGCACCACTTGTACAAATTTTACCCTTTTATTAGCTTAGGCATCAACTCCCTTGTGAGAAAAATCCAACTAATACCTATTTATTTATTTGATGTAATACCAACACATCTTTAACATGATTCTTCTATTATAAGACGATTGTTACACAATTTTTCACTTATTACCTTATGTGATATTTTGTGAGAAAACTATGGAATTCTTCTTGCTTCTCTAATTCTATATATATTAGAGCCACCATGAAATTATTTTTCCACAATGAATCTGCCTATAATATTTTGTCTTTCTTTATCAAATTTCTAGTAGATTCTTGATTTTTTTTCCATATTTACTTTTGTTCTTTCTATAATTGTTGATGTGTGTAAACAATTGTTGGTTCTTAGTATAACTTTCATTGAGCACCAATATTATTTTTCTCTAAAGATGAATATCATTTTTCCAACACAATAGGTTTTATTTTGACATGATATATCTTTATCTTTATCCTAGGAATTGATTATTTTCTCATGACACATTTAAATCATCTCTTTCTAAAGTTTATATTAATTTGTATAAAGTTATACCAAATAAAAAAATATCTTATTAAAGTCATAAATTTCTATTATTTCCATTGATTGTGATGTTTTGGAGTTTATTTTCTTCTACCATTAAGTCATGGGGATTCTATAACACACTCAAAGTTTTTACCATTCTTCTACCAATGTATAATTTTTTCGATACTTTCCTTTAAGATTTGTAAAATATAGATTTACCAATATTCACCCATTTATTAACTGATTCCAAATTTGTAACACTACTTTCTTCACTTTTTAAGGATTCAATGAGATGGATCTTCTTATTTTTATTAGAGGTTTTCAACCTCTCTTTGAGATCCTTGATCTTTTAATCCTTATCCTTTATTAGAGAATCCATATTTCTCTAACCTGAGTCAACTTATTTACCCGATTTTATCTTATATAAAAGCTTTATTTTATGTTGGATAATTCTCTATTTTAGTTCTTTCTCTATGGGCATTTGTTTTCCCAAATCATGGGAATGTTCTGTATATAGATCACTTTGAACCTTCATCTTTATAACCATCTTCATAATTGTATTCATTTAATAAACAGATCTTATTAGTTCAACCATTTGTTCTCCTAAACCAAATTTGTAATGAAAAGATGACCCTCTCCCAAGCTGATTTCCCATAAATTAACATTTTTTATAAGGATTAGATCTCATATTTATCATTACATGAGAATGTCAAGATTTTAAGGATGATGTAGTAGTTATGTCATCACTAGAATTCTCAATTATATCAATATGTAAGAAAAAATATGAATTTTTGTATTTATAATATTAGTCTAAGATTATTTTATAAACTATATTTAAAATTTATATTAATATCACTTACACAATTCGGTGTGTTATTCATATCTAATCTTATATATATTATACTTATTCTTGACCTTTGAAATAATGAAATTTTATCCTGATTTTTTATCGACTTCTCAGTATACAAAGATTTACTTTTTTCTCTTAAGGTAGACTTTATAACCATCTTTTGTTCTATTAATATTCCATATATTTTTCTAATAACACCCAAATATGAAAAACTCTAGAATATGATTGGTTTTCATGAATACCTGATGAAAGATATCTATATTATGTTTTTTTTGAGTCAACCCAATAAAAATTCATTCATTCCACTTTATTAAGTAAGTATCTTGTTGGACATATTACACAATATATTCTCCATAATATTTTAGAAACAAAAAATATCCTTTTCCATCAAGAAAATTCAGTACCATTAAAAATAGGATACTTCATTTTTGAATCGATGCGTGCAGTAAATCCAAAAATATATTTGGAGATTGAACCTCAAGTTAGAACCTTAATTTGATACCAATTGTTAGGGACCAATCTGAATTTAAATAGCCTAAGGGTGGGGGGGGGGGGGATCAAAATGCACACAAAATTTAAAATTTTTATTCATTAAAATTAATTTTTCCATACAAATATTTTTCCTTAGTTATAAAAATCATATTAAATATAAATCTCTCTCATCAATAATCAAACAAAATATTAAATAAAAATATTGAAGAAAGTAAATAAAAATGACACGAAATATTATAATTGGTATAAGAGTAATGGTTAATTGAAAGATAAAACACATAGAGGTGTTATGGTGTACTAGAATCCCATTATCATGCATTGTTTGGTGTATATATATATTTTAGGTCATGGTCACTCCGTTCTAAGGTGAATCACCCTTAAAGAATTAAAAAAAGACTCACTAGTTGTCCAATGGTCAGTTCCCATGTATTTTCATTTTCAAAATATACCAGTAAATGAAAATTTATTTTATAGACACCAGTGTATCTTGAAAATTTATAAACAAGAATGTATATCCAAAATTATTATAAGGAAATGATGTGGCTTGTATATTCAAGTACAAGATATTTGTAATGTAAAGATACACTTCATTGAAATCTTCAACCTCAAAGTTGGATGGGATTAACTCCTTGATGTGAGGGTTGTATCTTTATCTTCAACTTATAATTCCAGATGATAGTGTCCTATTAAATTAAGAAATAACACTTTGTCTCCCACATGAAAAAAATAATGATATATTATACTATATAAATAATCTTCCACTCTAGAATGAGCCAATTACACTTTTTTTTCTACAATGTCCAAATGATGAAATAAATCTCTTTTCTTTCCTCTCTATTATCATTATTTTTTTAAAACAAATATAAACTTAAGGACCCTTTCTTCTTATTTTTTGTGTATAATAGATATTCAATATTATTATAACACTCTATCTCTTCCTCTTTCTACATTAAAAAAAATTTATATCAATGGAATTTATTTTTGTATTCTTTCCAAAAATACTGTGAGAAATTATATAAATCTGGTCGTCTTCACATTTTAAAATAAGAAAAATATAAATAATATCTCTATAAAATCATATCAAATATTAATTTTAATTTCTCTCATAAATATATTATTAAACATAAATTTGGAAATTAAATTTTTCTATATAACCTTATGTAAATATCATGTAAAATACATTTATAAAAAAATCAATAATTTCCTTATTGAAATATAATACATTTAAAATATGGAAACACTTTGAGTTTTTTCCAGGTTACATGATATAGAGTATCAAAATGCAACCTTCTTCTTCACTAGAAACTAAAATTCATGCTATTGAAGCACCCCTGAAATGCAATACAAGATCTCATTCTAAAATAAATACTTTAGACATATTATTTGATACTAAGTGAGATGACCCAATCATAACACAAATATATTTTTTTGACATATAAATATTTTAAATACTATATCTCATAAATTAATATAATTCTAGAACCCAAAGGCTTATTGTTTTCAGAGATTTACTACAACATCTTATTATTTTATAATAAGTATTTAAAAGTTCCTAAAAAATATCCACACTTGATATCCTTATTGAAATGTCATATATAACGATCTACTCTATTATTTTTTGAATGTAAAAATAATAAAATGGTGAGATTAAAATAATATTAGGGGAAGGAATTATCAATGATTAATAAAGGGATAAATCATAATCATGCTAGAAAACACGATCAAGAGAGAAATATATGATTAAAAAGAACATTGAATCAAAAGAGTTATTCATAAGATGTGTAAAAAAAAATATAACCTCAAAGGATTACTCATACACCGTGGAATAATAATATGATGACATGGGACAATAATCATGAGACATGGAGAAAAACATATTCATGTGGAATAACATTGTAATGTCACATAAGCATGACATAGAAAATCATAATATTATGGACAAAGAAACCTGCAATTATGTCCTTTTATAAAGCTAAAAATATAAAAATAATTACCATGAATAGGGTTATTAACCTCAAAATAATTTTTATATTTTGATTTTTGAACATAAATATATTTTCCACACATAGAGTTATGGAGGAAACAATAATGTATATGCATGAATTTATGAACATAACAATAATGCCCACACATAGAGTTGTGAACACATTGATACTGTCCACCCATAAAGTCTTAAATATACTAATAATCTCTCTATATATATATAACATCATTACCTCATGAGATACAACTATTTACACACTACATTTTAGTTTTATATGAAAAAAACCTATCATATAATGATAAACCATATATATGTGTTCCATTTTAACATATAAACATTTAGGGTCCAATCATAAATTAATTAACCCATGATAAATAAATAGGTTTCATTAAAAACTCCATAAAATATTGTTATATTATATTTCAAAAAGTAAAGTGGATGTTATAATTATAGTATATCCCAAATAAATCATATTATAATTTAAAATATTTTAACATAGATGATTTTTATAATAGTATTACAAAATTTATATAAAAAATAAGAAATAAATATAATTTAATTTATATAAATTTTATTTTAAAATAAAATGATTAATAAAATACGGGAATTTAAATTACATGGGAAAACCATGAAAACATGGGGAGTAAATTTACTAAACATAGTGTGAAAATGTTTTCATGATGAAAATATTTAGAAAATAGATTCCTTTCACACTTTTTTAAAGAAGGTTAAAGTTGGTAAAAGAAAACCATTATAAAATCAATAAAAGAAGATTAATTTTTAAAGAAATTAAATTCTGTTGAAAGGTAACATAATAAATCATAGATGTATTAATAATGATATCTATAAAAAAGTATTACGTACATGGAGGATAAATTTTCCTTATTAAAAAGAATAGATATGGTTAGCTCTACTTACAAACATACATTGGGTGCAATTGGGCCGCAAAGGGAGGTGAAATAAATAGAATACTAGTAAAACCTAGAATTAAATATATTATAATAAAATAGATGATCTCTCTGATAGAATGGACATATAATTTCTCTATATGGTATTTTAAAGATAAAAAAATAAATTTGATGTGACAATATAAAATAAACCTTTATCTTTGCTCCCGACTTCCATGGAAGTGGATTAAACTACTATAAAATAAAAATAACCTTCTTAAATAATAATTTAATAAACTTATTCATGTAATTTACATTTTATAATCTTTAATTTTTAATCATTCATTACCTATATATTTATTAATTATTGTTTATTATCATCATCAGAGTTTTTTAATTTTGATTATTTCATAAAAGTTTGGCAATGGAGATATCAGTTTTCTTTATTTGATAGAAAGTTCACCATTACTAGATTAACCAAGGTAGTGGAATAATTGTTATTAATTTATCTATTCCATCTCTCTTTTATTTGATCTAAGTAAATTTTATGGTTATGAGAATGGAATTCATGATACATATGTGTTGGGTAATTTACCTGTAACAACAAGTTACTTTATAAAAAACATTATTTATTTATATCACACCTAAATAACGATTTTCATGAAATAAATTACTCATTAATATCATATATTAATATTATTTTTGTCTTTATACTTATTTATTATGAAAATGATGATATTGGTATAACATCTTTTATGTTGGTGGTTGAACATAAAATAACAAGAACTTCCTATAATAGTGAACAAGTAAAAGTTTAGAATTTTATAATTATAACATGATTTTATAAAGAGTATAATGATATTAATATAATATAATTATAATTTATAATGATATTTATAAATATTAGACATGATATTTTAATTGAAAAATAAGGTAAAGAACTAGGTACTTACATTGTTGATTATTCTCCATCTCAAAACATGTTCGTTCATAATGAAGGATTTATGCATCTTTATTTGAAAAAGAATCTACTAAATGTCTAAGAAGTATTTGGGGGAGGGAAATATTTATATATTAAATAGATAAAAAAATTATTATTTTTAGAATGGGAAGAGGAGGGTTCCTTTTATAGATGAATTTTTTTGTTGTATTTCAATAAATATTCATTACTTAATGTACAAGGTTGTAATTTTAAAAGGAAAAGGGATAAAAAGTGGAAATAATGGATATGGGTCAATTATAACTATATCCACACAATTTATAAATAAGCCTTCATGGCATTTTAAGTCTTTACTACTTATGAAAACCCTTTTTACTTCATTTTACCTTTAGGGTGGTTATTCAATTTTAACCTTTGTAATTTTTTATGTCTAAAAAAAATTGACCTTATTACCAAATTTTAATGCACTAATTAAAAATTTATAATTTATTTAATCTAATTCAATTATTAAATCGGATAAATTTAACTTTTAAATGAAAACATAAAACATATAATAGAAAATTGATATTTTTATAAAAACTGACATTTTTTGTGACCTTGAGATTATTTATTATAAATACTAATTAAATAAGTATTAACTAATATATTTTTAATTAAAACATGAAATTAAATAATTTATTTAAAATTTATCAATTTAATTTCTTAAGAAAAACTACATTACACAAAAAAGTTGGTTGAAAAAATTTCTTTTTAACAATAAATTATATTATTATTATTTATAACCAATTGATAATAATTCCATGATTTTTAATTAATTTGTGTATATATATAAATATATATAATTAAATTTATTACTCCAAATAAGAGAAATTTGAACTTAAAAAATATGGTATATAATAAAATAATGTTTTAAATAAACTAAATTTCATTATCCATTAAGAATTAAAATTTTTTTCATTATATTTCTTTAATTATTTCATAGATGATATTTATTTAACTTAATAACCATATATTTTTATTTATTCATTTTATTAAAATTTTTATTTAAGAGTAATAATGTTTAAAAAAATGTATATTTGATGAAACTAATTTATTTAGAATAAAGCCTATTTAAAAAATGAATTAATTTATTTTTTGTCTATTCGAAAGTCATTTATTTTATTACAAATAAATTATTTACAATGAGAATGTATATTATTTAACATCTAAATAAAAATTATTTACATCAATGATATATTTATAATTCTAAACTCGTAAAATGTTAACTTATATTATACCCATCAACTATATACCCTTTAATAAAAGTCATATAAAAACTATAATACCCCTTTTAAATTTCTAAATTCCTTCCATTATAACATCCCAAGTTATAATTATCATTCATTTAATTTTCATTTTGGAATTCATAAAATGATTTATCCTTTTCATATAGTTTTTTTCACTGTAGTTTTATTTATATTAATTGTGTTACTCAATGGTAAATATGATACTAACGAGTTTTTAATTTCGAAAATATTATTCCTTCATATTTTAAATTATGAAATTTGAAGATATGTAAAAATCTAGGGTACGTAATACATGGTTTCATGTAATTTTATTGTAATGCGAAATTGTTGTTCATTTGATTCATATATTGTATGAATTACTTCCTACTCAAGTTAATTTTTCTAATGGAATAGAAAATCATAATTATGAATGATAGAAATATAGTTTAGGGGAAAAAATGTGGCCTAAAAATTTAGATGTTACAATTACTGTAAATTTTGACATTACTATATCATGACGTAATCTTCATGGTGCAATCTTCTTCATATGGGCATATACAACACAATATATATATCTTCCTTCATGGAAAAACATTATCTCTATAATGTAACATTCAATTTAAAAATCTATAATATCTAGACTTTCAAACATAAAAAAATAGAAGAAAACCATCCATTTATTCCGTATACTTCTTTCTTGAATATTTTCCCCAAGTTACTAATTTTTTATGTTATAAAAAATATCCAATAAAATTGGAATTTAAATCGTTGATGATTTTAGCCATGAAAATTTCTTATTTATTTTTACATGAAATTATTATAAAAAAATATGTAATTAATTCATTCATGAATTTTGGAATTTAATTATTTGTTAAAATTTTGTATAATTCACATGAGATTTCCTTTTAAAAAATTTGAGTTAATCTCATATAAAAATTTGTTTCACATGTATTTTATCTTATGCAAGATTTAGATAAGATAGAATAATCTTATATTGATTCAGTTTTAATTTTAGACAATAATTCATAAAATATTTGGATTATTCTTACATAAATCATGATCTTTTATATTATATCACACGATTATTTGTTTTATTTTATGTAACACTTATACAACTTAGATTAATTTGTAACAAAATTAAGAAAATATGATTTATCCTATTATAACTTCAAAATATTTCATTTATTCCTATGCAATCTAAGGGAATTATAGTTTAATAACACACAGTGCTTTAGAAGCATGTATTTAACTAATACAACACAAAGAGTTTCCTAAGATTAACTTTATCTAACTCAACCTTCAAAAAATATGAAGCTAATAATGTGAAGCCTTCCTTTCACTTATTTAATATTAAAAAACATCAATATTTTTCAAAAAAATATTGTGAAACCCCTATAAGAGATAGTTTAATATTATATAGACCCATTTTTTGCTAGATTAATGTTACATAGCTCTCGAAAATGTATATTAATAGTAGAGAACGTTTATAAAAAAATTTTTAATACAAAAAAGAACCAAAATTCTAAGGATAATATTACGTATACCTTGAAATCTATTTTTTTAATCTCACATAACACCATATGTTTCTAGAATTCATCCCAACCACTTCCCAAATTCCTTGAAACCTATTCTAAAGACATTTTAAACTATAATAACTTTAATTCAACCCATTAATCATCCATACTATTCATATTTCTCATCAAATATAAAAATTTCACGCCATTAAAATTATTGATCTTCCAAATCCATAAATAAAAATGGAATGAATCTTCATATCACTAAGTCTTCAAGAATGATTTTCCCAGTATTCTAAACTCACACCCAAATATCAGTTCCATATATGAAAATATTCCATAGCGAAAATATAAATTACACAATCTATATATTCTATGTGACACCAAATATGACTTCCTAGATCTTAACCATTAATTTTAAATATATCCCATAATGAGATCATTAGTTTCAATAATATTAAAATATTGGCAATTTTGAATTTTAAACATGACCGTACCTCAACAGAAAACTGAAAAACATAAAATTTCATTATTTCAACATAATAATTCATTGATAATACCCAGAAAAAAATTTACATATAAGGGGTATTTACTATATATTTGTTATTTTGGAATAATTTTGGGGTTAAATTAGAAATAGACCAAAACATGAATTTTGGAGGTTTATTCAAAAAATTTATTTATAATATTATGGTTAAGATTTAATTCAGAATTTTTAGTTTTTAAATAGATTGAAGAAAATTTATTCATAAAAAAGTTTATATTTTGTTTCAAAAAATAAGTTTCAACCCTCAACAACTCAATCTTGGACAAACATACCCCTTGGAAAAAATGTATATTTTGGTTACCAATTTTTTTGGATTAAAAAAAATATTTATACCTTAAAAATTGTTGTTTAATCTCAGATAACACTATATATATCCCTAATTCATCCCAAACGTTTTCTAAATTACTTCAAACATATTTAAAATTCCATTTATAACTATGAGAACTTTAATTCATCTCATTAATCATCCATCTATGCCATATTTCTCTTTACACTTCTCATGAAATTATAATTGTTGATATCCCAAATCCATATTATAAATGGTATAAATATTCACACCCTATAGTCTTTAATAGTTATTTTCTTAGTCTTTTGAACACATCTATAAATATGAATTACATATATGAAAATATTCAGTAGAAAACACTTTAAAATCTCTATGAGACTTTTCCATATAAAACCAAATATATCCTTGTAATCTATTTTCACCAAATATTTTAATTTATATCTATAAAAAGATTCAATAAAATTATATCCCTATAATTTTTTCTCATATACCCCCTTTTATTTTTCTAATACATAATCACTATCAATTCACAGCAAGTCCAATAACCAAAGGATTACTGTAGTTGATTCCCTAAAACTAAATAATTAATACTTTAGATTACCTGTATATTCAAAGACAATAATATTCATATCTTATCACATAATGATTATTCTTTTGAATTAAATTTCATGTGATAATGTTCTAAGGGTACCTATTGAACATAAATTTTACAGAATTTCCCCACTACGATGATAACCTAGAAGTTCTATGATACTATTCTTAATACATGTTCTATGAAAAATAGTATTTTTTAGGACATATATGATGTTTTCTATTTTGGGTAGGTATTTTAGAAGAAATTCAGACTTATTCTCATCAAGATTTTTATCAGTTATCTCCAAGAGAGGAGATTTTGTGAATGTGAACCACCAATACAAAATGCAAATTTATATACATCATTGGATGTTCCTATCGATCGACACATGTAATGTTCCCTGGAATTTAATATTATTATAAATCAATATCATGAGTCACATAATTTGATGTATTTATGAAAACCATGATGACATATACTATCAGCGAGGTTGGTTACATTGGGTGTGCCATAATAGATATTGAATTAATGAATAATTCAAGGAATAATTTTCTCCAATGTTCTTTAATGGGATTTGATATCTTAATACCATTGATGGGAGTATAATTTTATGATTATGTCCCTAGATATAGTATTCTGTCATTATTTTCATTTTGAAAAATTCAAAGAAAGATATATCAATCACATAGGTTTATGGAACCATTATGGAATCTATTTTACTATAGATATAAAGATAATGATATTTTATTACACAATGTGCATTCTTATAAGGTTTTATGTCATTTTAAAAATAATTCTTTTATCTATAGGTTACTTGGAATGTTTCTAGATGCCAACTTTTGACTTTAGGTGGTTCTTCATAATTCCACTAAGAATGGTTCCTAGGGGGTAACACACTAAGTGTATCCAAAATCATAGTTAAATTTTATATAAATTTTACATGTTAAATAAATATTATTCCGACATGGGGTTCACTAATTATTAATATCTAGTTTATTAAAAATATCTAGTCACTTGTTATTCTAGATAATATATATGATCTAAATATTTAAAAAAATATTTATTTTCTATTTTATTCAAAATAATATTTACTTTTTTATCATGAATAATGTAGTGATAGTTATTTATTTAAATAAATTTCATTTTTTCAAATTTTGATAAATACTTTGGAGGTTTGAAAGGCCAAGATAAGGTTTTGAAAAGGAATGATATATTAAATATCATTTTATGATATTTATTTATCTTGGAGTTTCATGCATGTAAAATAAATAATAATTATATATTATTATTCAGATAGGGGGTTCACTAGTAATTAGGTTAATTTCCAATTGATGTTGTGTAACGACCCAAACCTTTATTAATGAAAATCCATCATGATCTAATTAAATGCCTTAATATATGAAAAGGTTATACAATATATTCAATTCTTTTGTTTTTTGGATTTTAAAATACCATTAAGAATTGTGATCATTTCTTTTGTAGCTGCTGAACAGTGATCACATGATTAGTATAAATATGGGCTTTAACAAAATCAAATTTACTCAGACAAAGGAAGTGATGACCTCATCTGGTAGAATTGCTCCATAAGAAGCCCATTGGTCAGAGCTTAGAAAAGAGGTGGCTTCATTGGGATTCTCTCTTGACCAAACCCAAGCCGATATTCAATAGGTTAAGCTTGAACAAAACCACCTATGAGAGAAGTGGATGTTGATAGAGATCACCACGTGAGAAATTTTATCCGAGCCACCCCAAGAGTCTGTCACCATCGCCCACCTCACCCTTCGGTCTTATGCGGGTGTTTTAAGGGGTTATTTAACAATACCCTAGTACTATGGCTATGTACATTACTTTTGTTATGTAATAATGAATATAATTTCATTTTATTATCATTACCTCTTAAATAGTTTTTAAAGCACAAATAGTATTTTTAGTTAATATACAACTAATAAATTTTTTTTGATGAATTAATGGATTTTTTTGTATTAAATAATATTTTATTAAAATATTATAATAATTATTATTAAATTCATTTTTATTAAATAAAAATTATCGTATAATTTTATGAATGAAACTGTAATTTTTATTAAGGTTCGAAAACCATTTTTGTCAAAACCCTTGAATTTTGGATAAATGTCATTTTTAATTTTAAAATTTAAAATTAACATATTTAGATAATTATTTAGATAATATAAAATTATTTTTGGAATCAGGACGTCAAAATTATCCAATGGTGAATTTTTCTTAATTTTCTGAGACAATCAAATTTTTGGATAAAAATCAAATACCGTTTAAATATATAATGTGTTTTATGACATCATAATGACCCAATAGTGATGTAATAAATTACTATAGGCTTTATGATTGGACAATATGTGTTTCACTAATAAATTAAGCTGATTTTGGGTGTGTTTGAATTATTTTAAAAATCATTAATGAACCCTTTAAGACTTATTAAAAATCTTGTCTTTTTAAATTGTTTTCATTGGGAGTGTGACTCACCTCCGCATAAGAAACCCCATTATTTTAAGAAGTTAGGACTTTTTACCTATAAAATATTGTTTTAGACTTCCCTTTTCCTAAACCATGGGTAAAAACCATGGGCTGGTTTGTCGTTTGGATTAGTTTAATGTGAGGTGTCCCAAACCTAAATAATAAAGAATTACCTCACCTTTCCTATATAAACCCACCCAATATCCCACTTTCTTCTCACTCAAATCCTTTGGAGTTCGTCTAACCTCTGCCCTTCTCTCTATATAATCCTCCCAAGGTTCCCCAATCCCCCAATAAACCTCCCTCAAGCATCTCTCAAGCCTTTGGAAGCACACTTCCAAATAAGGTTTTTTCTTCATTTCTAATTATTGTCTAATTTTCTTTATGTTGTTATAACCCTTTAATTTCAATTATAAATGTTGGGTTATGGTTTATAACCTCCCCCATACTTCCGTATTTTTGTTTTAATGATGGGATACCCCTTTATCTCTCATTAAATGCCTCCCATGTACACCCTTTACTATGCCAAAATTCTGAAAGGAATTTCCCTCTCCTCATTTACATTTAAGAAATTCTTTTGTATCATGAATATAAATTCAATTACATTTTTTGGGACATGTATCTATATGAAACCCTTACCTTCCATGTCATTTAAATATGATGAGACACTTGTTTCTCTCTCATCAACCATTTTTATGAGTTCTTATGTCACGCCGTTATGCTGTCGAAGTTGTACTGCGTTTTTCCAGGCCAAAGTTATTATATAGTGAATACCATATCCATTTCTCAATAAAGGGTATTCACCTTTGTTCACATTTAAATATTGTTTAAAGAGTTTCAAGTATGTATTTCACATTTGTTTATCATGGAATAAATAATTATGTTGAATGATTTAATGTTTTATGATCCATGTGGCGCACATATGAATGAAATGAAATGTTTAAGAAGGGTGCGCCCTGATAGCACTCCAATGCATTGGGTAAAGTATAGTATCATGATACGTTATGTGAAATGGGTTTTGAATCATGATAAATCAAGTGAAACCAGGGTTTACTCGTGATTTATGTGAAATGAGGGTTTACTCATGCTTCATGTACAATGAGCCTTGGCTCATGCTAATTACATGTTAAGAGTTATTGCCACATTTCCATGTTATGATTATCATGTTTTATCATGCCTTTATGTTTAGGCTTCTCTTGTGGTCTATTGATATGCCTATTGTCTAATATGTATTGTATTCCTCAGGTTATCCCAGGATTATTCCCTTACTAGGCATTATAGCTCACCCTTTTCTTTTGCATCTCCCCAGGTTATCCCATGCAATGCTATGTACGAGGGAATGTAGTGGTCATGTAAAGTAAGTTTTCAATAAAGATACCATATTTAATGCTTTAAGTTGTTATGTAATGATCCAAATCCCCAAAGACACTAGACCTCTTAATCTTCTATGTTGTATCAATTGAAGTTCATTTAATAAATTAAATTTAATGGTGTAATAAAAGATCATTGTTGTCATATGTTGTGCTATTTCCAACACAAACCTAGCTATATAAATACCCTGTTACATCATTTAATCAAGTTATAGAAAGCATATCAAATGTTATGTATAATTAATTCTATTGATAATCTTCTTAGGATCCAAATATTTCTCTTTCTAGAACACTGTCAAGAATATGGAGTGATTATCCTCCTCTACACTCTCAAATTTAGATAGTATAAGAATAATCCTTCTACCATGAAGTGATTATTTTTGAGATCAACGTACAAGTATTATAATCTTCTACTTCAGTACCCAAATATTTCAACATTGATGTTTGGAGGTCTATGAAGTGTCTGTGGATCACTGCTAGAATGATTCTACACTTGAATGCTCTAATAAAATTTTGGAAAAACATAAAGTGGTTAATATATTTGAGAAAAAAAGAATGAATTCCAACATGAGTTAATTCTTAATTTATATAAATTAATTATATATTATATATTATAATCCTATAATTTATATTAATTAATTTATATTAAATTTTTTATAATGATAAATCTCAATATTTTTATGAATTTCCATTGTTAGGAATGGTCTTGAACAGTTATATTGTACCCCAGAACCTTCAAGTGGTATCTAGGTGGTTAGATGATAATGTATAATTATTTTTTATTCATCGATTTATCATACACATTTTTTGTATGTTTTAATTTTTTGGATTATTTTTTAATTAATCTAAATTTTAATTAACATATATATATAATTAAACATGCTTTATTCATGTTTGATATGATATTAAAATTTTAAGAACATGTGAACAATGATAAGTGATTCCATCAAGAGGTGACATATATTCAATCCATTTGAAAATGTTACATGACATATAATTAAAAGGAACACCCAATATACCAAGGTTCACCATATCTAGATAGTTTGTGGGATACATGACCTTACTAACAGGATCACCACACATCATGTAATTACACACCACATATTGACCAACTCGAATGGAAAATGCTTTATCAAACTACATGGAATGGATCTGGCGTACACTCCACATAGTCTATGAATTTTCAAAAATAATTTCATATAATCCATATGTTTAAAGTAAGTTTGTGTTGTAATACACATCACATGGGACTGAATTCAAAGAAACAAACAGGTTACATACCATGTAAATTGGTACATGTCATGTTACTCAGAAGAGTTTTCATAAAATATACACGTCGTATCCCAAACCATATATCATAGACACCCGACGAGCAATATATATAGGTTTTAGCTCATTATTACACATCATGTATCCATAGAGATACATGAGAAGTCTCTAGGTGTATATCCTCAACAAATTATAAGCTATATACATTATGTATAGCTCATTAATATATTACATGTGTGACCCAGTAATAAAAAGGATTAAATTACATGAAAAATAATTAATTACAAAATTAAAACCAAATTACTTGGAAATAATCTTTTATTATTACTATGTAACAAAATTTTTAGTATTCATAAATTTTTAAATAATTATAAGTATTATTAAATTTTTTTGTACATTTGATTACATTCAATATTTCCATAAATTTTAGTTATCTCCAAGACTATTCTGATGGACTATTAAGATAAATAAATTAAATAAAATAATAAAATTATTAATTTCAATAATTTATATTATAAATAAAAGATAAATTAAATTTAATTCTAACTAATTTACATGTGTGTATTTGTTTCATGTGTGGATAATAATAAACATAGAAACAACTTTTTTGTGATTTTTTTATTTCAATATATTATTATTAAATTAAAATGATGACCTGCGTATCATCCCCTTCACTATAAAATGTTGTACCTATATATCCATGGTTTGTTTTATATTAACCCCCTTAATAATTCTATTGGTTCATATCAACCATGTATGTGTATAATAATATGTAAATTATGAAGCTTCCAAGTGAGAGGAGGTAATAAAAATTTAAGATTTGAGGTGAAACCATCTTAGGAGTTATACATGATCATAGGTGGAATACTTTAATTCAAACCAGACATTATTCCAAGAGTTATTTCCATAGGCTAAAGGATTGGTTATCATTCACTAAATTATCCAAAAATTATAAAATACCATGATCATACCACTTTATTTATTTTATTTCCCTTAATTTCGTGGTTAATTATTTATAAATTCTTTATCGTTCAATAAATGAATTAACAAACATGTAAGAAGATATTAAAATAATGTTATATTATTCATAAATTTATTCTAAAAATTGTTAATTTGTTAAGTAAAATATCATTAAATGTAGTGAGAATGTAATAAGATAAAATTGGTATTTATAAAATAGATAAAAACCCCAAAAATAATATATTAATTTAAAATTACCTTCCACTACTTGGATTGAATGCGAACCACCTTTTAAAGTGATTGACCAACCACCGTTAGGATGCTTTTAATTATCATAGAATTTCTAGCTTGAGTTTTTGGTCGAGTTAACATAGTTTGTATTAAGGGTCGATAAAATCCATGAGAGTTAGTGAAACTAGTCGGAAAGTGTCGAGGAAATCCAAGTTAAGGATTTTAGGATTTGGGAGCCAACTCACCAAATCATGGAGTGGTGTGTTAATATAGTTGGACAAACCTACCAACCTAAATACCATCTAATAACTTGTTAAGACCCTGTATGGATTATGAGACGGAGAATATGAATCCTTTCCACTAAAAAATCTTATGAAAATATATTCCAAAACCAATGGTGAGGGATTGTAATACACATATATTTTAAAAATAAAACTTTGTTCAAGAGTGTATACAATATGAAACAACGATCTTATACAAGGCGTACAATATTATATTTCAAATATGACCATTATAATCTAGATGTTGAATTAGTAGATATAAATAGTAATAAAACAATTATGAAATATTTATAGATTTTATAATAAATTTAAATTTATTGATTTTTTTTTAAATAAGCACTCAATTTTCATTAATGTTTTTCTATTCTTGAAAATATATATTTTTTCAAAAATGTTTTTATTAATTTTTCTGAGGGAATATTATAATTAATTTATGGTAAATTTTGATATTTTCTTTTATAAAAATTATATCATATTTTAAATAACCATATCAAAATTTTCTAAGGGTGAAATTTTTGTATTTTTTGTAAAATGATTGATTTTTCAGAGACTAGTAAAAAATATTACGTTTTGTTAAATTGATATATCTCTTCATTAAAAAAAATACAATTATGATTTTAATTGGTTATAAAAGTAAAATAAGTATTATTTAAGGACATATAATATAATTTATTAAATTTTAATTAAGATTATACATTTTTTTGTTTATGTTTATTTTTGGACATAAAAACACATTTTTCCAAAAAATATATCTTTCATTGAATTTTTACGCTTTAATATTAAATTACTTTTTAAAAATTATAGGAGTTCAATATTTAAAATTAGATCCCATATTTAGAATCATGTGGTTCAAATTTTGTGTATATGTCCCTTTTATTTTTAGGCATTATGAATAGTAATAATGGTAAAATTTATCACATTAGTATAGGGAAAAATGGGGAAATCAAGGTTAGAACCATAAAGAAAAACATTAAAATAACCCTTAAAAACGAATTTATCTAATTTAATAATCGGTTTTAGAAAAAATATATTCTTAATGAGTTAAAAAATGTATTTGGAAACATTATTTTTAAATTTGGAAACCAAGATTAACTTTTATGAATATTAGTTAACTTTTATTCAAATTAAAAAAATACATTTGGGTATATTCGTTTAATGGAATGCATGGAAGATTCTATTAATACTTTTGTTGATAAAAATTATTAAAACATTACCTTTTTATTATTTAACCAAAATAATTCATAAAAACCAATTTATTACTTGATTTTAAGGTGAAATAAATTTTACTATAAAATCAGGTATTTTCTGAGAAACTATTTTTCCTGATTTTTGTGTTGTTATATTAAATGTAATTTACTCCACATTTAAAAATTTAATATGATAAATTGAATATTTTTTTTTATATTTATTTCCAAATTTTTATATAATTTCTATTTTATTTTTTGGTAATTTAATTAAGTTGTTATGGTAAAAACTTAAGTTATCATGGTTAAGGTTAAAATGAGTTTAAAGTGGTTTAACTAGGAGATAAAGATTAAAATGTTTTCAAAACTTATTTTTATTTTGTTAGATTTTTTTCTTACTTTAAAATAAAATATTTTAATTTTTTTAATATATTGTCACTTTCATTTAATTATAACATTTATATTATTTTACGTATATATAAAGTAAAAAATTTCTCCCTCTTTCTCTTATTATCTTTAATATTTTATGACAGGGATAAGAAAAATTTTGGTTTGGTTATAAATAATTATTTCAAAGGTAAGTGATTTTTTATCATAGAAATTTATTTCTAATATTTATTAATGAAACAATTTCCTTAAATTCTAATGAAACACTAACATAATACTAGTACAAGTAGTAGAAAACTCTAGTAATTAATTTTAAAAACATTAAAAGTAATATTTTTTATGAGTTAAATTTTACCTATAAATTTATATGTAAATATAAAATATTATTTATTTTTAAAGATTTATATTTTAATTAATTATTTTATGATTATTTTAAATTCAAAGTAAACTAATAGTTTGAAAAATGACTTTAATGAGATTTTATAATAATTTTTTTAATTAAATTAATTAAAATTCCTAAAAATCATTTCTTTAGAAAAATGAATAGTATATGGTTTAATAAGTAATATAGAATCCATTTCTTGGTATTATTTACTTTTATCATAACATTCTCGACCCTTAATGATTAAAAATTATTGATTTCACAGTAATTATCAAAAGGGTTAACGGGGGGGGGGGGGGGGGGGTTGTTATAACTAATTGATTAGAGTAAAAAAATAACCAAAACTTATCCAAATTTTATTTTATGAGAGTATTTAGACCTATAATAATCTTATATTCTAATTATATCAATTTTTAACAATTTTATTCCTTCAAAAGTAATTTATATTTATTTAATATTTTAAGTAATTCCAAGAGCACCCCTCCCTTCACTTATAAAATGGAATATCATATCGTCATTTATTAACTCTTAAAGAACCATTTGGTTCAGCCAAGACCTAAAAAATCCTTCATTAAGATCACTTACCAAATTATAGTGGTATTATTTTGGGCAGAATACCAACCTTAGTAGGATTATGATGTAGACGAAAAGAGGTTGTCCGATGAAGAGGTATAACTTATATCCAAATTTTTTAGTTTTATTTATTCTTATTCCCACTTATAACATAATTAAATAATAAAAAAATTATCTTAAATATACTAATATTTTTTATGTCGATTCCATATCCTATATCTATCTCATCTTCCATCAAATGGGAAACAAAACCTTTATTCATGCGTATAGAGGATTTCCGCCTCTCAAATCAATATAAATCATTTTCCATGACTTAATCTCATGGATGGTTTTGATTATGGATTTAAGATTTATATATTATAATAATAAAACATTTATCATTCTGAAAAGATAATATATCATATACTTTCTTATCTTTACATCCATTGAAAAATGATATTGTTGTTTGTGCGTACATGTAGACTACCACCTCCATGATGAAACATGTTGTGTTTTTCATCACCAAATCATATAAATTATATATGTAAGTTTTTTTAAATATATAATATTATATTTATGATAGTAATTTAATTATTTTAAGATAATATAACAGTTACCTTCTTTCCATCGCAATCATTGAAAAATGGAAACATTACTCTTGCATATATATGACCCACTTTCTCCAAAATTGTACCATAGTTTACTTTTCATAACCATATTTGATGGTAGGTTTCAAAAGTATAAATAATGTATAAAAATTATAACTATTTCTTGATTTTAATTTTTTCATTAAGGGAAATTTGGACTCATTGACCATAGTCTACCTACCCAAGTCATTTTGGACATATGACCCAAATGTCATCAAAAAAACATACATGAACATAATTGATTAAGTAATTGTATATAACAAAATAATAAATAAAATAAATGGAATAATAAACTTTAAAAACATTCCTAAGGAAGAAAATAATTGAAATAAATATATTATTTAAGATGATAAAGAATATACATGATGAGTCAAAGTCAAGGTAAGTGAAAGTTTACCTTAAAACCCTCATTTTAAATATTTTATAATTTTATTTTTTTAATTTTTTCTTCCATGTACTTAATATAAGTTAAATTTTTTATTAATGTTCTTATGTGGATATAAATTAATTATAAATTAAATTTTATGTCTCTTTTTTAATTTCTTTCAAAGGTTTGAAAAATAATCTTTTATGGAATGTCTTATATTTTTTATATAAAGGATAAAGGAATGTTATATTTTTACATATACAACATGAATATATTTTTTCAATATCATGAACTTTATTTTATTCCAATATTCATTTACAAGTTTAAATGGAAATTTTAAAATAAAATAATTTTCTTAATATTTTTTCAATTGGTATATTTTATAAGGCACCAAATAAATGATATTTTCCTTATTTTATATGAATACTGGAAATTATTATAGGTTCAAAAGTATATTTTTATGAGTTTGATAATTTAAATTCAAGCATCAAAGTGTTGAATAAATTTTATAGCCCTTGGAAATTATTTTTTATTGGGTGATCCTGGTATAGCTCTCTAATGTATTGGGTAATGATTACGTTCTCT
Source organism: Viscum album (assembly GCA_963277665.1). Lineage (NCBI taxonomy): Eukaryota > Viridiplantae > Streptophyta > Magnoliopsida > Santalales > Viscaceae > Viscum > Viscum album. The sequence goes on from OY728129.1 coordinate 825,166,705, forward strand.
GGAGAATTATGTTGGAACTCAGCTTTAATGGTCATTACAATTATAAAGGTTCTTGTAAGGGTTTAATAAAGACGATGTCTCAATACCCCTATATGTTTTAAGAGTTTTTAAATAGTTTTAATGAAAAATTATTGATTTAAAAATGGTAATCTAAGTAAATTTTATTTTAAAGAAATGGTTATTCTCTTTTAGGGAAAAATGTATGTCTTTAAGAATTTTTTTTCCTTGGGTTATCATGTTTTTTAAGAAAACCTCATGATTATGATTTTTCTTTTATGTTTTATAACGAAGCGTATTAAGAATAAATTTAGGAATTAAAGCCAATTTCATGTGTATTTAATTGATTATTATAGATCAATGTTTATTATGTTGTAGAAAAAATATATATTTTTATTTCTTTGTTTTTCAAAGGACTAATCGATTTATTTATTATTTTATATTTTCCTTAATACTATTTTTTTATTCATACCATATTTTAAATGTTTTTTATAGGTTTTTTGGATGATTAAGAATATTGGTGAATAATTAGTATGGAAAAAATAAAATATGGGTATAGTGTGAATAATGCTCATGCAAAGACATATGACTTGTAATATAAGAGTTTTAACTAATTACCTAAAAATATAAAACTAAAAGGTCAATGAGTATGTAAGTTATAAAATATGTCATTTTGATGTTATATGTTTTTAAGAGTTAAAATTGGTTAAATTTTTTCAATATCAATTCTAGAAATGTAAAGATGATGTTTTAGTACTGAGTCTAGGGGTACGGATCTAGGGCCATTATAGTTGGTATTAGAGCAGTGTTTAGATTAGTTTGGAGAATATGATGATATCATATGAGGTTAATTTTAGTGTTATAATTACTATCATGGGTTTATAAGTTTAAGGTAACTCATAAGTTAAAATGAATAAACACCCCTTTTTAGGTTTTAAGTGATGGGATTTTAAAGAAATTAATTATATTTTGAGAGATGTTTATTGTAATATAACCCTTGTTTTAGCATGAATTTTAGTAAATTTTTTATAATATGAATAATACTTTAATATTTTATTGACATAAGTTTAATGGTATTAATAACCATTAAGGTTAATATTATCTTTGATATTAAGGTAACTATGGTTTATTACAATTTGGGATCATATGTTTTATTTTATAGATAACCATGATATTGAAAAGCGTTTTAGTGATTTAGTGAATAATTTCATTTAGGAAGAAATTCAATATTCTTGGAACAATATATGATTAATTTAAATGTATATTTTTATTTGGTAATATAGGATTTTATTTGAGGAATAATGGGAAAATTATATTTTGGAATAATATATAATATTAATGTAGCTTTATAGTGATTTACGTTATTTATGGAATTGATTAGAATATCTTTGAAATTATATGATTAGAGTATATAAATATTTGTTAAGAGTCTTTAAGAGTGACTCGTGTTATTTAGAGATAAATGATAAATTTATCTTAGAAGAATATACCATCAAATAATTATAATATTTGTGTTTCAATATTATACAAGAATATTTTGAATAATTTTAAGGATAGTTATTTATTTAATGTTCTATGTTTAACTTGTGGTTTTATTATTTAGGCTTTAAAGATCAATGTTGTATTTCTTCATATGAAGATTTTTTCATTTTGAGAATTATCATCTGCTAACAATTTTGGATTTTTTTGGACATTTAATGATAGGAATAATATATTTCTATCCTTTTGGGAAATTATAAATTATGAAATAAGTTTATTTTATTGATTGACATATGAAAAAATTATCTTGAGTACTCATCATTTTGGAAAAAATAGGTGATTGTGGTGGAAATGTGTGGAATGATGAAGTTATACTTGTCAAGTAAATATGTATTCTTATGTTATTTATCAAGATAGTTAATGTAATCTCTCAACATTAGGAGAAGGAACCTGAAATAAATTTTTTTCCTACAACATTCATTTATAATGAATCGATGGTCTTTTAAAATACTTATTGATTTATGGTTTTTTGGTCACTAACATCATCATGATCATTCAATTTGTTATGATCGATGTTATCTTTCAATCTCTATCATTATTTAGACATTAAAATTTTCTCCACACCTATATTTTCACTTCATAATTTTTTTCTTCTATCTGCAAACCTATTATGTGTTATTTAAGATGACCTATATATTTCTTTGTCCATATTTTCAAGAGAAAGTATTATTAACCCTTTTAGGAGGAGGGATTTCAACAAATCTATTTTCAAATGTCAACAATTTATTACTAAGATTAAGTTCAAATTTTGAGGAATGATTTATTTGGGTGGGATGTACTACCCTCAGTTTTTAAAAATAATTCTATGTTTGATAATATATATGACGCAGAAAACCAAACTTAAATAAACAACAAAATATTATTATTTAAATATGTCCATTATAACCAAGCCATTAAATGGATGGTATGGATATGAATAGACATTTTGAAAAATATATAAATTTCACCATCAATTCATATTTAATGATTAATTATTAGAAAATAATCACTCAATTTTCAGAAAAATTATTCTTTGTTTCAAAAATATGTTCTCCTTAAAAATGATTTTTGTAGTTTTTTATTAGTGAATATTATAATTAATTTCTTGAAATTTTAGAAATTTTATTTGATAAAAATGGTATATTTTTTTAAATCATCATATTAAAATTATCTTATGGTTAAATTTGGTTATATTTTTTGAAAATATTGATTGTTTAGTAAATAGGAAAAAATTCTGTTTTTTTTAAATTATCATTTCCTTTCATTAAAAAATATTATTATTATTTTTATTTCATTATAACAGTAAAAAAAGTATTTCTTAATTATTTATAATTTAATTAATAATATATTTAATCACTATTATACCTTATGTTGGTTTAAGTTCGTTTTTGGGCTTTAAAACACATTTTTCTAATAACTAATTTTTCTTTGAATTTTTCATTTTAATCCTTAATTAATTTCATCTAGTTATAGGAATTTAATCTTGAAAAAGTGATGCAATTTCTAGAATTAGGGAAATCAAATTTAGTAAATAAGTTCTTTTTATTTTTAGGCATTATGAATAGTAATCCGGGTAATATCTATCACATTGGTAAAGGGTAAAATGGGATAAACAAGGTTAAAAATATAGGGTAAAAAATGAAAAACACACTATATCATTTCTCTATTATATTATATTATTGGTTTTTGGAAAAATTTATTTTTTATGTAGTTAAATAATTTATTTTAAAACATTATTTTAAAATTTGAAACCCATGATTGGATTTTATAAAGATAAGTTATATTTTATTCAAATTAAAAACAATTGTTGGTTCTTTGCATTCAAGGGATTGGTTAGAATATTCCATATAGTTTTTAATTTTCTAAAAAAGGCTAAAAAATTCCCTAACTTATTACTTAATCAAAACAATTTATGGAAACCAATTTAATACTTGACTTCAAGGTGAAATGATTTTTAATCTAAAGATAGGTATTTCCCTAAAAACTATTATCATGCATTTTGTGTTGTTATATAAGCTTTATTTTCTTCCAGCTTTAGAAATTGAATATAATAAAAAGGATTCCAAATATATAATCGTAATTTCTAATTTTTTTATAAATACCATTTCATTTTTGGTCATTTAAATAAGTTATTATAGTAAAAACTTAAGCTATCACATTTAAGGTTAAAATGAGATCAAAGTGGACTAACAAAGAGGTAATGATTAAGATGTATCCAAAACTTTTATTTATTTTATTATATTAGTGTTTTCTATCTTTAACACACAATATTATAATTTTTTCAATTTATTACGACCTTCCCTTGATAAAAACATTTATATTAGTTTAAGTAAATATAAAGTTAAAATTTTCAATCTCTTGATCTTAATATCTATAAAATTTTGTTATTGGGATAAAAAATTATATCTAGTTATAAATATCTATATTAAATTTAAATTGTTTCTTATTAGTGTAATTTGTTTTGAAATTTTATTGCTAAAATAATTAATATAAATGTTTATGCATCACTGACAGAATTCTTATGCAAGAAGTAGAAAAATAATGTAAATAATTTTAAAAACATTAAAATTAATATTTTTTTTGTAATTTAAAGTGTACCATTAATTATATAGATACATATTACAGATTAAGTGTTTTTTTTATATTTTTATATTAAAATTAATTTGATGTCATATTGTTTTCAGTTTCAAATAAAATTAATAGTTTCTAAAATAACATTAATGATCTTTTATAATAAAAAATATAAATTAAATGATTTAAAATTCATAAAAATTACATTTTCAGTGAAATTAATTATAACCAAAATTTATTAAAATTTTATTTTATTAGATTAATTAGACTTGTAATAATTTTAAATTAAAATAATTTAAATTATGATCCATTTTTACATGGAAATAAATTTAAATTTATTTAATAGTTTAGGTAATTCCAAGAGTGCCCCTCCCCTCACTTGTAAAAGGGAACCTCATATCCTTTTTTATTCACACATAAAGAACCATTTTTTATACAAAATTCTAACCAAAATACCTTCCTAATGTAACTTAACACATTCTAGAGGTATTCGTTATGAATAATACCAGCCTTAGAGGGTTTAAGGTGTAATGAAAGAGAGTTTTTCTGAAGAAAATATATTACTTCTAACTGAGTATTTTAGTTTTATTTCTTATTTTATATCCTCTAAATATTTTTCAAACTTGATAGAATAATATAAATAGTATCCATAATATAATAAGATTATATTACGTTAATTCCATACCCTATATCTGTATCATATTCCATTAAATGGGAAATGAAACCATTATTCGGGTGTATATCAGACTCCTTCCTCACAAAATGATGTAATTAATTTTCCATCACTACCTATCACAAATAGTTATAAAGATGTATTTAAGGTTTATATCTATATTATATTAATGATATATTTATAACTATTTAAATATAATATATCATCTAATTTCTTACCATTCTATCCACTAAGAAATTATTACTTCGTTCATGTATACCTGTGGTCAACCACCTCCATGAAGTGATGTGATTCATTTTTCATCACCAATGCATATGGATGATATATATAATTTTATTAAAATATATAATATGATTTTTATTATATAATTATCACTATATAAAGATAAAATAGCATTTACCATCTTTCCATCAATATCTTGGAAAAATGGAAATGTTACTCATGCATACGTACGACTTACCATCTTCATGATTTCTAAACGATTAATTTTTCCTAAAAATATTTAATTGTTAGTTTTAAAAGTATAATTTATGTATAAAAATTATAATTATGTCATTATTATTATTCTAGAGATTCTGAAATAATGACCTCATTGATAATCATCAACCTACTAAATCCATTTTGCACATATGACTCAAATATCATCAAAGAAGTCCAATGTGAACATAATTAATTAAGTATTTATTTATAAAATGGTTATAAATAAAATAAATGGTATAATAAACGTAAAATATTTCATTATAAATTAAATAATTAAAAAAATTAATAAGGAAAATAAATAACATTTTTTACATGTCAAACTTGAGGTAAGAGACACTTTACTTTAAAACCTTTATTTTAATTATTTTAATTATTTAACTTCTAAATACGTTTCATGCATGTAAATATTCATAAAAAATCTTTTGATGACTGTTTTTATATGGGAATAAATGAATTAATTAATTATAAAGTATATTTAATACCACCTTTTTAATTTCTTTCAATGACTTCCAAGATGAATCTTTAAGGGAACATTTTGACTTTTTTTTCAAAAAGGAAATTGGAATGTTCTATTTTAATGTATATTTCAAAATAATATTTTTCCTCCATCTTGAAATTTATTTCATTTGAATCCTAATTTACATGTTTACTAGGTTATTTTCAAGGAACACCGTTTTCTCAATATTTTGTGATTTTTGAGTTTTCAAATTGTATGGAAAGAAAATGGTATTTTCCATAATTTATGTCAATACTGAAAATAATCATGGGATAAAAATTATATATTTATTATTTTTATTCTTTAAATGAAATATTATATGTGTTTTATATATGTTATATTCCCATTACATTATTTAAGATTGAGTGATCTTGATATAGTAATCTATTGCATTAGGTAATGATTATGTTCTCTGGATTATTATACTGAAATTTGACATTAATAGTTATTCTATTTTCTAGGGATATTGTGAGGGTTCTATGAATATGATGTATCAAGGAACCTATATGAACTCTTAATTTTATATAAAAAAGTTAAGCTAATGATCTTTTTTTAAAGGAATGATTATTCCCTTTTAGTTTAAATAGTTACGTTTTTATGAAAATGTTTTCCATGGGTTCTTATGTTTTCTAAGAAACCCTTATTATTATCATTTTTAATTAATGTTTTCTTATAAAGTGTTATATGTAAAACATTGGTTAGTAAAATTATTTCTGGTATAAGTTATTATTAGTGATCATAGTTTATCATGTAAAAGGAAAACTCCATTTTCTGATTTCATCGATCCAAAATGGAGTAACATGTTTTCAATATTTTTTTATATGTCCCTTATGCATTTTTTTCTCATCCCAAGGTGAAAAATATTTCTCTTAGGTTTTTTAGGATTAGTAAGAATAGTGATTAATACTTAATATGGAAAAAAGAAAATATGGATATATTGGGGATAATACTCACTTAAAGACATGGGTATTATTTTGTAAGTGTTTATCCTAATTATATAAAACCCTATACCTAAAAGTTTCTTTGGTTTGTAAGTGGTCCCATATTAGATTTTGATTTCATATGTTTGGAAGGTTTAAAATTGGTTCATGTTTTTTGATATGAAATCCATAAATATAAATATGTTGTTTTAGCATTGAAACCAAGAGTGTGGGTCTGAGGCAGTTATAGGTATATAGGGATTGTAAAATATTGTGGGGGAATTAATATGAAAATTAATTTTGTTAATTTTCCACATTTTAAAATTTACTAAAATTAATAATACAAAACCTTTTCATTTTTATAGTAAACTAAGAAGTTCGTTGAAAAATATGACTATTTCTGGATAAGGACCGTGTCCTCACTAGCACAAACTTACGAGAGTGATATAATCACCTATGTGTTTCAGTACTATTATATGGTTGATATTGTGTACCACAATCCACTATTCTAGATCAACCCCCTCCCTAAGTGAGGTAAGGTCAAAAGAAATCCTTCTAAAGAGTTATAGAGGATTCTTCCTATTTTCATTACATCATACTATTAACTATTTCCAGAGAGATGGTAGCATAACGTAAGATCTTGGATGATTACACCATGTAATCTCATCTTTTATTGATTGTGATGGAGGAGGGAAGGCTGATGATAAATTATATTTTCACTACACTATATTAGTGTAAAATTTAAGAGGGATACTTTATTAGAAATCTTGGATTAAAAATATTGGACTATATTGATCACATAGAAATGTTGTGCCTCCATTTTGATAAGAAATTATATATTAATCTCTTATTAGTATCCTTACATCCCATGTTTTCAATATTCATCAGTGATTAATCGATTAATTATATGGTTTGAACATTTAGGAGTGTTTTTTATATTATTTACCAGAAAAATAAGGATTATTGGAAATTGGGGTCACCATTTTTTATGGTGAAAATATTGAAATACCTAGCTGAAAAAACACACGGTTGATCCAAATAAAATGGTTTCTTTATAATGTTCTTCAACATGAAATATGATTCAAATTTAGAGTTATGTATAAGAGGCTATATAATTCTATTTAGGAAATTACAAGCATTAGAAGAAGAATAAATATTAATTGAAGAAGAAGAAATCTTAATCTTATACTTTAGATATATTCATCATTATATATATCCTTATAATATACTTCATGGGTATTTTTTTAGATATATGTTGAAAATATATATATCATGTAAGTATATAAATGTTAAAAGAAAAATTTAGTGTTCTCTAAGGAGATAAAATGGGTAATTTCTAAGTTTGTATAGAGTAGTGCATAAATTCATGATGGATTAAAGATAAACTATTATTTTGAAGAATTGTTAAACTATTTATCTCATTTGTTATTTTTGACAAAATGAGACATCATTTCATTTTGGAATAAATTTTATTATGGTTTTACAAACTAAACTAATAGTTTTATAATTCCCGAATCACATATATCTAAGATTAAAAATTGATATTATATTTATATATAATTATTAGTATATATCATTATGGTAAGATAATTCTTTGTTAAGTTAAAATAATAGCATTTAATAAATGTATATACAAAAAGGTTTTTAGTCTATAAAATGATTAAACACTAGGTATACTGAATAAATTACTTCTCATATTTTAATACTAGGAAGGATTTTGTTATAATAGTATTCCACAAAATATTCCAAAGTTAGTTTATAAAATCCACATTAACTATTATAAAGTGAAGCTATAAGTATGTTCATTTATTTCATGATATTTATTTAGAATATTTTAAAAATAATTAGTGAATAAATAAATACACTTGGTGAAGGATACAAGATCCTCTGACTTGGATTATCATAGTGTGTCATAAAAAAGTATTCATCTATTATTAATATGTATATTAAGGGTCATCCTAAACTCACACTACATTATACATTTAATTTTTTAATAGTATTAAAACTTTGATCCATGTACTGTCTTATATATAATACAAGCCTTTCATAATTTCTTCCAATTCCTTTTTGAGAAATAATAGCATAATCATTAATTAATTTCTAACTATATTAACTAACGGATGACATATTCTTTAATATGATAAATAATACATTTCTTAACACTTTTAGTGTTTAATGAGAATCATTTATTAAAATATATATTTAGGTATAAATTAACTTGAATTAAATACTATGTGCATCTCTATAAATTATACTATTGCTACTGAGGATATTAAAAACCCTTATTTTTATAGACCAAATATATTTTTATTTGAGAGAAGCATATCTCTTTTGATTTATTTGGAGTTGGCTTAGAATCCATCAAATCTTGGCTTCCAATGTATAAAAGTTCGTATAGAAACAAAAAAATCACTAATCTTAGTGAGAGGAGTTATTCTAAGAGACACATGCTGTATAGGAAGATAAAACCAAGAATGGTTATATATTCACCAATACCGACAACAATTATTAAATATGAATAATGAATCTGATAATGAAGTGGTAAATGAAAAGTTACTTAGATTGAAAAGTATATTTATAAAAGTATATATTTGAATATAATAACATAATCCATGCTACAAAATTTAGGTGCTCCATATTTTGGATGATTTAAAACTCAACACTACTGATGATTACTCAAGATAAACTATATATGGATGGTACAAGGCACTACTAATAAAGAAGTATTGATTATTAATGTTTTAAATTATTTCCATGGAAAAAAATTTATTTCAATTATCAAGATAAACTCTATTTGAATTCAACATATCATAGAAACATTCTATGATCATATTTGGTGGTTGGATATAAAGGAAAATTTCCTTAATTAATACCCTATGGAGCATGTATATATGGAATAAATAAAATTATTATCATGATCATCTTTGACTACGGTATTATATAAGATGTCAATTTTATGTCAGGAAAATAAAAAGTTAATACTTAAGGATATTACTAATTGAAGGATTGTCATTAGGTAGAAATGTCTCAATAAGAAGATTCACCACAGTTTTATGTCTATACCAACCCTTTCCATGGAAACATATGAAAAACCCAAAAAATATAAATATTCTCAAAAAATCATGTTTAAAATGTTATAACTAACCTGTTATTTTGTATTTGGATCTATGTAAAGAGAGCGTATGATTGAGTTGGTTCCCTAGAACCAAATATTTTTTACATTATTTTACTCATATATTTATACATAGGAATGTTAATTTCTTACTACACCATGATTATTATTTTGTGTGACATTGTATGTGATAATGTCCTATGAGTATCCATAACACTAAAAGGTCATAACAATTCCCTGCTATGATGACAACTTATAAGTCCTATGAAAATATTATTAAATATATGTTCTATGGATAGATTATATTATTTTATGGGAAATATATGATATCGATTACCAGGTGTAGGGGTATTATAAGACATCGAGACTTCTTCTCATAAACAATATCCTTAGTAATATCTAAGGTAAGAGTTTATGGGAACTAGACCCACCAGTAAGAAATATACATTTAATTGTGTCATTAGATGTTCCTATATGTGAATGTGTGTAATGGTGTTTATAATTTAATAATATTATTAATTTTTATGATGACACACATACTTTGATGTGTTTGCTAAAGTCATTATGACATATTCTCGTAGTGACGTATGATACATTGGGTGTGTTACAATTGATATTACATTAATTAATAAATTGGGGAGGGATCTATCAATTCTATTCATTAATATAAGATTATATCTGATGACCTTTAATGAGAATTTAATTTCTTGATTAAGTCCACACTCATGATGTACTATTAGTAAGTTCATTTCAAAAAATTTCAATGAAATATAAATTGAGCATATAGGTTGAAGACATCAGTACACAACATTCTTGATTAGAGATATCAATAAAAATGGGTTCTATTAAGCATGATATATTAATACTAGGTTTTTTTGTTGTAATAAAAATGAATTTCTCTATGGGCGTCTTGTATTTTTGGTAGACCCTAACCTTTTACCCTACCCAAACCACCACATACTTGAAGGGAATTACCGATCCCCCAGGCTTCCAACTAAAACCCAAGAATTAACAAAAACCATAGGGAATTATTTCTCGCAATCTAAAGTAGACAACATGACATATAGACATATATATTAGGAAGGAACATCTGAATAGAAACATAGGGAATATATTCCATAACTTAAATGAAACAACAAAAGTGATAGAACTGAAAAGTGGAAAAATAAAATCCAAGGTACGAGTCTAATAATAAAGTAAAAACCCTAATATGAGGAAAAACCACTCCATGTGTGAAGAGAACAATGTTCTTGTATCTAACCACTAGCTTCCCAACTCAGCTGGAAGAAACCTAACCACCTCACTAAATTTCCTTACCTTTCCATATAATAAAATACATAACAAGGTCTTCACACCGATTAAGGGGTGTATAGTTTTTGTGCTATCGGCCTTAGTATGATCCCACCCAGGTGTTTCCTAACAAGATACACAATAATCTAAACATGCTCAAATTTAAAGAAAACTAGTCATTATAATTTGTTAAACTATTTTGATATCAAAATCATGGTAAAACATTCTCCCTTTTTCTATAGTTACAAATAATATAGGTAAAACAATTTCAAATCATATCACATATATCAAAGAAAGTAATAAAATCTAAGAATTACAACTCAAAATAACAAGTAACATCATGGTAATGATTACTATAGTCTAGGATAGCTAAAACACTCATACCTAGGTAAATACAATTGCACACATCAAGTCACTATACATATGAATCAAATATAGAGAGAATAAAAACACCCTAGAAAGTGAAAATCCCAATAGTGGTAACATGTATCTAGAATAATAGGATTAAGGAATAGACGAACACCCTAGGAGTTATCCCCCCAATGTTATTAATGAATGAGGCCTATCACTACACCTTCCATCCAAGTACCCAAACCGTCCCATCTGCTATATTTTCCAAACCATTTCATCAAAACCATATTTTTAAAACCATCTCACAATTTTTTGAAAATATATTTTATCTTACAAAAACAATGGAAATACGTCTTTTATCAAAACCCATTTCAACACACATAAATCAATCATTCCAATTCATTTATAAAACAATTTATAAAGTTAGTTTAATATATTTCATCCAACACAAGATAGAGAAGAAACCACTTAACTCAAAATCAATTTGCAGACACACAAATAGATCCAAAATCACCTGAAGGAATGAAGAATAAAAAATGGATGTCATAACTGTGATTCCTAGACCTGAAAATTTTATTCTATAACAACCAAAGTTATAATAGAGGTTATTTCACACATACCATAGATAAATCACATTGTCCGTACCATACCCACCAAAGGAATACCCCCTCTAAGAATATCACACAGTAGATCCAGAAAGGATCAAGAAGGTAATCAATATATGATTAAATGATCTGAAAATAGAATGAAATAGTTCTATTGTGACCAATGAAAACAAATAATTAGAATGATCAATTACCTAAAGAGACACAATGAGTCCACCTTGAAGATCAATAGCCAAATGAAATGATTCAAAATAAGAGGAAATCCCAAAAAATACAATGGAGAGCTTATAGGTTTTGAGAGAGAAGCCTTCATGTCAAATGAAAAGAAAATAATATTTTCATAATGATAAATGATTATGGCCTTAGACTATCCATTACATGGACCGCTTTCATGATGTGAATTTCAAAATTTACAGCATATTCCAAAAATGGAATCTCGTTGGATTAAAAAAAATTAGATAAAATTTTTCATGACGTTAACCAATTTCATGGATTGCAATATTTTCATACACTAAAGCAATTCATGGAACATTCTATTCAAAAGATTCATTTCATGTAACCAATTCACAATGTGAATGTGTCTAGCAGGAAGCTCACAATACAGATTCTATATAAAAAAACAAACCACATACCAAGCTTTATAAACCCAACGAGAACCCTCAAAATTCTTTTATTCATTTATACTTAGACTCTATTAATTCAAAAAAACATACATCCATGAACATTAGTTCATTTACCCTAAAAATCATCTCCATCCTCGAAAGGTTTGAAACAAAAAAAAATAAAAAGGGAAATAAAAAGAGAGATGATAAGTACCTGAAAGAGGTAACAAGATGTTATAATATGAGATTTTTTGTTGTTCTAGTCATAATATCTCTCTCTATGAATTAATTGAATTATTGGTAGATTCTAACCTTGGAATTTAGGTGGTTCTACCAAATTCCATTAATAAATGGGCCTAAACGTTCACATAATAAATGTATCTAGAACCCAAGTTAAATTATCTAAAAATTTTACATGTTAAATAAATATTATTCCTTTATGTGGTTTAATAATAATTATTTTTTTTGATCACAAATATTCCATAAATAGTTATTTGAGATAATTCATGTGTTTTGAATTTTTAAAAAATATTCATTCAATATTTATTGAATGTAATATTTTTTTATAATATAATAATATAATAATATATATTTATTTAAAGAAAGGGTCATAATTTAATGTTTTTTAAATATAGAGGAGGGTTAATGGACCAAGGTGAGAATTTTACAATAAATGATATATTAAAAAGCATTTTATGATATTTATTTTTCCACGATTTTAGTGCATCTCAAGTAAATAATAATAATAATAATATATTATCATTATTTATACATGGGGTTAAATAGTAATTAGTTTATTAGTCAAGGTAAATTATGAAATTTTTAACCCCAAAAAACTCTATAAATACCTAGTTATATAATTTCATAGTGTTATTCCAAGAATATATAACATTTTTCATAATGAATTATTGTGAGAATCCTCTCATTCCCAAAAGAGTTCTTTCTCTAGAACACTTTTAAGAATATAGTTAAATTCTCCTCTTACACACTCTTCAATCTATATAGAATAATAATAATCCTTCCAAATTGAAAATTTTCTTATTAAGAGCACCAATAAATGATGCAAGCATTAAAATATTTTACTACATCACTTAGGAATTTCTGTGGTGATGTTTAAAGGTTCGTGAAGCATAGGGGGATCACCACTAGATGGATTCTACTCTTTAATCCATTGAGGTAAGGATATTATAACTTAAATTGGTCAACAAATTCAAAATGAATAAATATTTTTTTTAGGTTAATCTTAATTTATATAAATTAATTATATAGTATATTGATGTTTTTTTCTCACTGATTCTAGGGTTTTTACTGGTCTGTTTTAGGGGATAAATTCAAACAAGTTAAAGAATTTTCATTATTGGGTAGTGTCTCGAGCACTTATACTATTCCTAATAACTTTTAAGCCTTAGTCTCAACAACATAATTATCTTGTACTTCTAAAAATATTGGCCATTTTTAAATCAAAATTTGACAACACCTCAACTGACCACTAAAAAACAAGAAATTTATATTTTTAAATATTATAATTCATTAATAATACCCCCTAAAATTCCAAAAAACAAGGGTATTTACTATATATTTATTACTTTGTAATAATATTGTATTTTAATTAGAAATAGCCAAAAATATGAATTTTTATGCTTTAATCATAATTACATATTTAAAAAATTAAGGAAAAGCTTTAAATTTAAATTTTTCTTTGTTAAATAGGTTTAGGAAGGGTTACTCACAAAAAATTATACATGTTGGTTGTAAAAAATATATTTTCAAACTCTCATATAATCAATCTTGGCCTGAGAAACACACTGGAAAGTGTATATTTTGTTTATAAAAAATATATTATGGTTAAAATAAAAATATAGCCGTTGAAAACTGATATTTAATTTCACATAATATTATATTTTCCCATAATTGAACCCAACCATTTTTCAATTTATTTGAAAAATCTTATAAAGATTTTAAAAATTACAATGACCATAATTCACCTCATTCATCATCTATGTAATCCATATTTCTCATAAAACTCCTCATTCCATTATAATTATTGATCTTCCAAGAGCATCTTTATAAAAAACATATCTCTTGACCCCAAAAAGTCTTTAAGAATTATTTTCCTAGTCCTATAAACTCATCCCAAAATACTAGTTCAGTATATGAAAATATTCAATGCCTAATATATAAAAAACTCCATAAAACTATTCTATTAAAACCCAAAATTTTCCATTCCTCTATTTCCGTAAAAAATATCCATGTGAGCTCCATTCATCACTTCCACAGACTTATATCCATGTAACTATATCTTCTTTCCACTATTGAATTTTTCATCTAGATCATCACTATTGTAAAAATTTCTAAAAACAATATCCTTAGTTACAACAATATCTAAATTTAAAATTCCTAAAAAAATTGTCTACTTTAAATCCTAAATTTGGTCACACCTTTAACATCACTGCACTAGATAACTCTAAATAGTAACTAGACTAAGTCAACACTGTATGTCAAGAATGACTCCCTATAAACCATAGGATATTGACTATATGTTAGGGTCTATAAAGACACTATAGTGATACTATACCCTCTCATCAAATGAGAACAAACAAAAAGAATAAAGCTTACAACATATAACCAACCTAGATAAACACCATTTATATGAAATGGAAACTCTCAAACAATAATCACATCATATGATATAAAAAATGGAGGCTTCCATATAATTCAAGGGATCCCCCAATCATGGATCATATATAAAAGAAAAAAGGGAAAAAATGACCAATACCTAATGTGGAATCCACAAACTAGTTCCAAGTACAACTTAGTCCCATCTTCTATACCCTATCATAGCTAGCCATAATCATCCTCCAAGCATAGAGATATTTCCATTCTCTAATCATGAAACTAAAAATACTAGTTGGGTACCCATGGTGGCCCGAGTAGGGTATGAGTACGCTACCACTAATGGAAACTCTAAATATAACCATTCAGAAACAACAGTTCATGCGTAAGTGATACATTTAAATGAATTAATTATATAAGGAAAAATAAACCATGATATAATATATTCTTGGGCTCCCTTATGACACCCAAGGGAAATCATACTTAGACCAATTTCATATGTCTCATATCATATAGTGGGATTGGGCCTATCAAAAGTAACTCCACTCAAAAGAAAATTAAGAGTGTTTACTAGCTCATCATATCAATACCAATCTATAAATACTTACAAACCACTCTAATTTAATTTAAAATTTCAAAAGATAACGAACTCTTTAAAAGAATTTACAAGACTACCCCATGATAATTTTCATTTCATAAGACAAAGAACAATTTAATATAATTTACAAAAAATATCTATGATCAATTATATTAATTCGGTTAAAGATAATTCTAAGAGTGTATACAAGAATTACCTAAGATTGTTTACTTTTTAAACAAGCACTTAAAATTTACCACATCCTCATTTATTTTTTTATCTATCACATTACCACTTCAGAACATCTTAACCCAATCGTACATCATTGGTTACCATTTTATTTTACACGGTCCACTTTAGTTCATAATTATCATATCCCAAAAATTTACAATGTATGATCACAAGAGTATAGTTTTACTACAAGACGGGAGGGGGTCGTGGTTGGGGTGAATTTTAGTTTATAAAATAAAAGATAAAATTTAATTACCCTCTTTATAAAGTTATTTTAGACTATTATTTTTTTTCTGATTTATAAGAAATTAATTTGATAAAATTTTATGCATGTACTTTATAATCAGTGTTTTGGAAAAGTTAATAACATGTAGAATAAACTTTCCATGACCCATGTATAATGGAAAATATGTAATACTTATAGTTATTATTAATAGAGAAGTAACACAACTTTATAAAGCGTGTAAGAAAAAACATACAAAAAATTGACAAATAAATTCATCACACATTAATATTTACTGTAAGAGGAGTGTTAGTCAAACTTATGATTTCCACAATATATCACCCTATCATTTTGTCTCACTACCACTAAAGGAATTATTTGATCATCAGTTGATAAAAAACATCTACTATTTCCATATCTCTAAGAACCCTTTATTAGGAAGATCAGAAAAAACTCTATCTCTCAAAACCCTGATATCACTTGATTGCAAAGATCAGACACACAACTATTAAAATCACAGATGTTCTTAATGAATTTTCAATAATTCCTTAGATACACTGATTTATAATTGAACTCTCTAAATATTACAAAGAATTAGTCTCAATGTAACAATATTTTAAAAACTCTTCATAGAATATTTAGACAGAGGATTATAGAAAATCATCCTCCATGAATACAACTTCTATTTATAAGAAAACCCCCAATGATCATATTATGGATTCTTTGGAGTTAATTGCGATGAAATTAGATGAAATAATTATTCATTTTATAGGTTAATAAAAATGTAATTTGATCATCACCTTGGTAGAACAATTGTAATGATTTTGTATTCCATCTGGAATAATTCTATTTATTTTTCTGGTGGAATAAAATTCGTCAGTTGGTAGATTTTATAGATGATTATCCCGAAAGAATTTTTACCATCTTTCAATGAGTGTTTTTACAGTTTATTGAGTATAACATCATCTGGAAAGACTTGTTTATACTTATTCAGTTGGAATTTATAAATATACATTCAATGAAATTGTTTTTGTTGGATTTAACAAAGTATAGGTACACCCGATTAAGAAGGTTTCTTCTAATTTACTTCATTCAGAAAAATTATAAAAAGTTCCATCCGATGGTATGAAATTTCTTTAACCGATAAATTATATTTCTTATAAAAACATTCTATGATATTTATAAGTATTAAAGTTATTAAATCATAATTTTATAGTGTCCATTCCAATATTATTTTTAATATATTCCGATATATCAAAATTTATGGGTTTTTCAAAAATATCATGATGTTATTATTTTATTTTGATGAATTATAAACTTATATATCCTTTTTGTGGGTGATATGGAATGAAATTTTGTCTTATATCTATGTTCTTAGCTCATGAGTGATATTATGGGTTCTTAATAATAGCTATGAAACTTGAGTTTTCATAAAAAATAAAAGTTTCTCTAAAAATCATTCCAAAGTCAGTGAGTGCCTATAGCATCCACAACAATTGTGGAAAATAAATTCGAGTTACTACAAATTTTTCTCTAATAGTGGAAAGTTTTTTTGAGTGTTGTTCCTTATAATAATAAGAAACTATATCCCCTTTTAATATATTTAAAGATCCATATTTACTTTTTCTATCCATTTTACATCCTCCAAAGTTAGTATATGAAAAACACTTTAGTTCAAAACCATTTCAAGAATAATAAAATAGTCTAAGATCCATAGTTCCCTTAAGATAATGAAAAATTAATTTTACAACTTTAATATGGGAATATATAGGATTATATTTAAACTTTTCACATAATAATTCATAAAATATTAGGTTTTGATGAATATCTTTAAGGTATAGTAAACCACAAATCATTCCTCAAAAAGTATTTTGATCAGTTGGTTTCCTAGAATAATCAATATCTAATTTTTTTGAGGCCCTGATAGAAGTACTAATACTTTTATTATTACAATAAAAAAAATTCAAGTAATTTTTTTTATAATTTTGTTGAGATATAAAAGTTCATTCTTTTTTTTTTAGAAAATTTGAAAACCAAGGGGAAAAAGTAAGTAATCCCATCATTCTCATTTTAAACTCATATTTAATAACTTCCATAATGGAATAAATTTTTTTTAATTTGAGACAAATATGATGTCATCAAGATAAATTGGACCAATGATGGTATATTTAAAAATTTTATTAATAAAATGTATTGGATATGTTTCTCTATTAACAAAAGTTTTTGTAATAAAAATATTTTATGTTTATCATAACTAGATTTTTGGGCTTATTTAATTCCATAGAGGGCCTTAGTAAGTATAAAAATAATTATTTTCAGTTTTTTTGTTTTAAAAAATATGTGGTTTTTCTCTACAAACTTCTACCTAAACATATTTTTTATAAAGAGAACACTCCAAATCCATTTGATAAAGAGTGAAATTGAAAAATAATACATAAAATGGTAGAATACGAATAGAATCAGGTCATAATACCAAAAAATAACTTTCTTTTTATCCCATTCCTTATTTTTGATTATAATACTTTTCAACAAGTCTTTAATCATTTCTAACAACAATTCCATTTTTATCATATCTATTATGAAAAACCAACTTTACTACAATTACAGTTCTATATTTCTGACATTCAATGAAAGTCCAAAACTGATTAATCTCAAAATCATTATCTTCCTTTTACATTTATTTTATAAAATGTTCATGAGATAAATCCTCATAAGGATTCTTCGGTACAAATTGTGATAAAAATTCACAATGCTCACATTTTTTTAAGAAACCTATAGTTTTAATAGTTGGACCTACATCACTAATGATATTATCACTAGAATGATTCTTAATGATTTTTTAATTTCATGGATTTTTAAAATATTTTCCTTTAAATAAAATTTGAATTTTTTCTTGAGGTATAACTTCTAAATTTTTTTCATCAATTGTTTTCTGTTGTGAACTATTTCACAACATGGTATGAAAATAAATTTAAGAAAACTCACGCCAAGTTGTGGTTTTAGGTTGTTTGAATACAAAAGGGTTAGTTTAATAAAATTTTATAGGCATTATTTCCTCTACAATGCTTTTATTTTTATTAAAAACTCTATAATACTTACTTTTCTTAGAATAAACAAGAAAAAAAATACTTCATAATATGTTATTGAAAATTTAAGTAAACTATCATTAGTATTTAGAATGAGAAATTAACATAAAAAATTTTAAGAAATAATGTTTTTGATCGCTTCTAATCCAAAAATCATAAGGATGTTTTTTAATAAAAGAATAATGAAAAAAATAGTTTATAGTATAATAGGTTGTAATAACTTATTTTGGAGAAAATGGTTAGAAATATATGATTCACTCCAAATGGTTCAAGTAATTGTTTGAAAAAATTAAACACTTTTTTCAATTAAACCATTTTACCATGGTGTTCCTGGTGCTAAAAAGTTATGTATTATACATTTGTTTTACTAAAAATGTGTCAAAAATCCAAATTTTCGAATTCCCCAAAATGATAACTACAAATAGTTACCAAATGTAGGATTTTATTTTTTAACATGGGATAGAAATATCTTAAAAGAGAAAATTCTTCAGACTTTTTCACATGAAAATAGACCCATGTATATCTAGAGTAGTTATTAACTAAAACTTATACATGGTATTTTCTACAACACTTCTAATTTGTGTTGGGCCGATTAAACCATTTGTAATAACCATAAATTATCACAAGTTAAAACTTCACTAATATAATCAAAACATAACTTATGTTAGTTTTTTAATTAATAAGGATAATTAAATTAGAATAATTATACCTAAGATCTAGTAAATCTCAAACTAGTCATTTCTTATATTTTTTGAATAAAGTTATAACATTATGGTGTCCTACCCTTCTATGAAACAACCAATATTTTACATTAATTTCACTAATAAATGATATATATTTTCAAAAATATCTTCTAGGTTTAATGTGTATACATTTTCTTTCCTATGATTATAATGAATAAATTTTAATCATGAAATTTGAATTGTAAAATTATCATTTCTAATGTTTTGAAGGTAACCTTTGTTACATAATTGACTAATTTTAATAAGGTTTTTCTTATGGTCTATTAAAAATAAAGTATTTTAAATTATTTTTTTCCATGAAGAACAATTTTACATATACTGTATATGTCTCCTAGATAATTATCACAAAATGTGACTTTTATACCTTTCATCTTGATAATATTTTGAAAGAATTGTTTGCTTCCATTCCTTTTCCAAGAACACCCACTATATTTATACTAAATATTAGTGTTTTGGTACTATTATTATTTTTATGAATATTAAATGTTAGGATTTTGGTACCTAAACATTCTTGGGTCTATAATTTTTATTAAATAAAACATTAGGGATCCACATATATCCAACTTTCCTATATTTTATAACTTACAATTCCTTCTAAATATAAGAATTATGGAAACTAAAATATTTTATTTTATATAAATAACACTTGTTCTTGTAGTGTCCACCAATTTAACATTTTTTACAAAAGGGATCACTTTTAGGAACAAAGTATTTATTTTGAAAATAAGGTTTAAAGTGTGTAAGAACCATTCCCTAATTTTTTCAATAGGGATTCATCTATCTATACTTGTTATCAAGGTTTTCTTTACTAGAATCAAATTTTTAGAGTAATTTTTTAAACTCAAAATTATATAATATTTTTTTAAAAGTAAATAATTATTATCAATTGATGAGGTGAAATGATATTTCTTATATAATTTTTTAGTAATATTTGAAATCTATATGTAACATTTTGAAATTCTATAATTTTATAGGAAAAGTTCCACCTTATCCTTTTCATAGTTTTTAGAATCTCTATAATTATTTTTTTAAAAAATTAAAATATAGAAGATTCATCAAAACTTTATAGAGTTTCATCTTTTTCAAATTAAGTTTATTTCTATCCTTCAAAAGATGTAGAAAAAATTTCCTCATAAAAATTAGGATAATTATCATTTAAATTAATATTGGTTAAGTATTCAATAGGTACATTAGCCAATAATAATTGATTTATCTTTATAATTATATCATATAATCCCACAATCATCTGACTATCAATACTTTCATCAAATGAATTTATAAATAACTATCTCCACCAATAACACTCTACGTTCTTGCATATTTTATAATTTTCCTTACTTTATACTTACTAAACTTATTATAATTTACATATTTATTGTAACTCCCAGACCCTAGTTACCCAGAGTCGGTGCATTATTTCATAACATTGTCACGATCAAAAAAGATCAAGTCTTGAAAGAACGATTAGTTTAGTAGCCTTGGAATCACTAGATACATTCATAAGTCTTACATTACATCATAAAATGAAAACTACAATAACATCTTGTCTCCACACTCATATCCCCTTAAACTATCATTACAGGTCATTCATAAAATACTTCTTGACATCCTAGAAAAAATAAAACATAGAAAGGGGTGAGCTCAAATGCCCAGTAAGGATAGCAATATAGCAGAAACTTTTATAAATAAGCATAAACATTTAAGGAAATGTATAACTAAAACAAAAGCCTTTTAAACTTGAACATCAACATAATATGGCAGAAATAAAATTTAATAATTCCATTTACTTATTCAGATGGATATTCTACTTATCGAATAATCACATGTAATATCAATAACCACTTTTATAATGATGGAATGCATAATGGAAGACTATCATAACCACATAGCCAAGGCCTCATGCCCAGAATACAAATAAGATTTTGTCAAGGCCTTGTTCCAAGACACGAGTTTTTCTCATGATACCTAACGATGCATCGAGGAGCTATAACGGGATCCACCCGTCACATACTATGTCCAATGCATTCCTCATATGAACAGGTTTAAACATAACATAAACATTCATATTAAAACTAGCATACGAAATGTCAATACTTTCTCCATAAACCATGAATGGTACAAAAATAAAACATCCACAGTCAAACGTATCACAAAACCTTCAATACAATATGAATGTTTTTTATCATAATAAATAAACATCAAATAAGCTTAAAATCCATCAAAGGATGTTAACATAGATGAAATCAAAACTATTTGAGAGAAATATCTCTTTTTTTGAAATCATTTAAAAGTCACATAATAATAAAAGAAAACATTTACTTTGAAATTATTCTTATAAGCTTTTAAGGTAAGATTCGACGATTTTATAATAGTAGAAAATAACCACACCCACTGTATAAGTTAAAAAAAGTCATTCTTAACTTAATTTTGTCGAAAAGGTTAAAAAGGACCTTGTTTGGAAAATGATGGAAAGATTACTTTATGAACATCTTATAAAAAGTCAAAAAAGGGTATAAATGACTTTAACCCATATTATGTAAAATATTAAGAATGTTTTGAAATACATTTTTAAGAAACATGGATGTGGATGATAAAGAGGTCCCAGTAGATAATTACTTCCAAACAACCTCGTATAATGAAGAGATTTTGAAATAAACCCTTACCTTGTACTTTTCCTTGGTTGAGGATAGGTTAACCTCCTATATAATGGTGAAATAATTTTTATTAAATTATAAAAGAATCATATATATAAATATGATATCATATATGATCTGTTAATATTGCTTCGTTAATAATATTTCAGTATTATCGTTGTTTCGGGTGTTAACTGATTCGTTTTCCTTTATATGATTCGTTACGTAAGACATGTTTGTTATGGATAGGTTGTATCTTATTCATATACAGAATGATATCAAGTCCTTAAACATTAATTTTAATCATCAAACAATAATTAGGTTTGAATGGATATTATGGGGAAATGAATCTCATCGCGTTCGTGGAGACGGTAATCCGTACGTACGCACGAACACTACTTCCATTACATTTTTTCATTTAAAAAGGAATAAAAACCAAATGATACATAGGTATATTTTTATTAAAGTATAATATAATATCTTAGATGTGTTACTTAAGTTTATTTGCACCATCCTTTATATGTTCCATGTATGTTATGAACAAGTCATATCACTTTGAGGGGGAGGTAGTCCGCACTTCCTCAAATGTAATTACATTTTATATATAAAACATGAAACAAATAATGGTATGCTATAAAATGGAATTAAAGAAGCTTATATATAAAATAAATATCATAAATATCATATTTAATTATAGTGTCATCATAATGGCCACCATGAGAGGCGGTAGGAGATAATTGAACAATCATCATTTCCTGAGGCGTTTAGTTGCCATCCACAGAAACATTATGTTCTTCACCCATTAGAGAGAGGTGTGTGCAAGTTTAGTTATAATAATTCCCATAAAAATATCCTAGTATATTTAGGATACTGGTTTTGTTACAAAAAAAATAAAAATAAGAGTGTAGGGGTTGGATAAGTAAAATAAAAGAAAAGAAGCTAACAGAAATCGCTACCTTTAATTTGGAAAACTCTCTTTGGTTTGAACCAAAAAGGCCTCTTGAATTGATTTCAGCCTAAGGTAAGGATTCTAAGAGGAGGAGATGGATTTAGGGAGATTAATTTGGAAGAGTATGGATGAGATAAAAGGCTTGAGAGGTGTGAGGAATTGGTTAGAAGTGGTGTCCTTTTATAAGTGGGAGGATGGGCTCTTTAGGAAAAACTTAAAGTACTATTTTATAATATAATCATATTCGGTTTATAATGGCTCAAAAGTGGATTATTAAAAGTCTAAGGTGGGGATAGATCAAAATAAAACTCAACCAATAAGTTTTAAACAAGTTTCGGTCACTATTTTTCCCTTATCTTTTAGATTTAACTCTTAGTTAAATAGTTTGACATTTACCATGTCTCTTTATATTTTAATATTATATGGTTGATAAACTTTCAATAAACTGCCAAGAGAACCCCAAGTGGTTCATTAATGACATATCTATCATTATATAAGTTTTTTTCCAAACCTTATATTTTTAAGAATATTATTTCAATTAATAATATAATATTTGTTTTAAAAATTCCTTTATGTCAATTTTGACACTATTTAATAATTGATTTGTGTTAAAGTCTTAATAACTTTATTAATTCAAAACAAATTTATTTAATCAATCCTAACATGTCATATTAACCAATACAATTACTGGAATTCATTAAAAGTCTCAAATTATATTTATTTGGGTATTTATAATATCAACTATTTTAATATTTCACTAATAAGGTAATTACGACATCATCATTGTGTCATAAATAAATTAAACTATTTAATGTCTAAAAATTGTAAATAAAATATCATTATGTAGGAAATATTTCTATATTTCTAATGAATATTTATAATCTAATTTATCTTATGTATAACCCTATATTAAAAATGTTTTAGTTATTAAATTTTGATTTTAACTCTTTTAACTCTCCTTTCAATTAAATAATAATTAATGTCCTAATCTAATCCAAATGGATCAAAAAGGTTCATATTTTATTCCTAATGTTTTTTTGGTCGAATTATAATTAGCCAATATAATTAAGACATGTGTTAGGGTAATTTTGTATTATTATAATATAATTTTTATCTTGAATTTCCCTATTTACCTTTAACCGCTGTAAATAAAAGTCAAAAGTTACTATTCACCAAAAAATATTTTTATCTTATTGAACCAAATTTTACTCCTTGATATTAACAGTGTCTCTTGGATTTTCAAAATTCCACTTACAGAAGAGGTAAAATTAAGTTTTATGTGAATTTGCAAATTCTCTTAGGAGGTGGGTAAAAGGCGGTGAAATGTTCAATAAAATTTTTATATATCTAAATTTTTTATAAACTGACTCCAATGAATTGCATTGAACTTATATAGTTATTATATATCTTTTTTGACATAAAATAAATTTAAATAAAATAAATAATTATTTAAATAAAAATTCGGTTTTAAACTATAACTCGGTGTTTTTCACTATTCATAATAAATTAAAAGTTTTCAGAAAAATAACAAAAATTTACCCTAATCTAATTTTGATATTACGAATTCAATAATTAAGTCTATTTTACAAAATTAAAAACATTAAAGTTTCATTTATTAATTTAAAATTATTTCCCGCTATCAAAACCAAAAGGCATATTTTTAAGAAGTAATAACAAACAAAAGTTTGACACTTGTTTATATCCAATTTCAAAGTGAAATTACTTATAATTACCATAATTGGATTAAATTGTAAAACTATAATATATTTATAATTCCAAACATTTTAAATGTATAATTTAACAATATAAATTATTTTGATTTAAAAAGTTGTTTTCAGTTAAAATATAGTTTTTTTCACTATTCACACAAATATGAAAGTTATCAGAAAAACACAAAAACTTTATTGAAACTAAATTCTTATGTCCCGATTATAAAGAAGAAGTTTATTTTTTCAAATTGAATATATAAAAGTTTCAAATATTTGATTAAAAAAGGCTTCTCCATTAAAAGGCAGTAAAATTGCAATTTTTGAAAAATACTTCTTTTATCTGAAAAAATGTATTTGTTCTTACATTATGTCTAAAAAACTCATAAAAAGGATTCTAAAATTATAAAGATTATATAAATTTCAAAATTTAGTTAATACTATTCATAACCGCTTTTGAACGGCTTGTTTGGTAAGTCATGGTGCGCTAGAACTCGGTGTTGTGTGTAGTGCAAGTTATTGAATAACGTACTATGAAATCTTGGGGTGTTACATTTATTATCCCCCTTATTTAAAATTATACAATCTAGTTTAATATTACTTTAATTATTTCATTTATAAAAAATTATATCAAAAGTGTCTTTTTTTCACATCTATCTTTAGTACTATTCTTGTAATTATATATGAAATATTTCTTTCCAATGTTCTTGTTCATACTTTTAGTAATATTCTCAATCACCCTCTCAATATTTATGAAAGTATTTCTTTTTATCTCCACTTTTAATTAATTCTATTTATACGATTTAGGAACCCTCTCAGCTGATTTAACATTCTTAACTGCTATCGAAGTATAAGAAAAATCTACCCCATTAATTTCTTTACCTTTTTCTACATCTTATTTCATTTTTCCTTATACTGTATGATATTTCCAATGATATTATCCAAAATAATATTCTTAAGATGTTTAGTATCATTTAAATCTATTATTGTAAATTCCCATTCATTGGGAATTATATAAATAATCTTTTAAACCAAATTCTCATCAGTAAAGTATTATTATCCCATAAATTGATGAATATTAACAATCATCATGAATCTTTGATTCATTTTATTTACTGATTCTTTAGAAAGAATATCCAAATCTCTATAATCAACTTTAAAAATTTCCATTTTAGTTTCAATAACTTTGTTAGTTACAAAGTGCATAATATACAATTTATTCCAAATACTATTCATAGTTTCATGGAAATAAATATGGTTATAGATATTTCTTATCATAAATCTAAGTAGGCAATTTTTAAATCGAGAATTAACTTGATATTAAAACATTCATCTTTGTAAAATATGTAACTTCCTTATTAGGAATTTTATAATCACCAGTCAACAATTTTTTTCAACTCTAGTGTTTATAAAAATGGCCTTTATGCAATCCCTATAATATTCATAATATTTTCCATCAAAGATAGGTGGTCTATGATGATTCATGTTCTCCAATGTCCCAAAAGAAAAAAATACCATCTTAAAAGACATAGATACTCTTTTCAACCAAACGTGTTACTATAACCATTTACAAAAAACAAAATCCTTCATCTATATATAATATATTATTTTATAAAAATTGTAAACTATAATATATAGTTGTATATCGTACTCTGATACCAAATACAGGATCATAAGAGTATTGTTTTTCTACAAGATTTTGGGGGAGGGGGGTTGAATTATAGTTAAAAAAAATATATAATATAATTTACTTAACCTGTTTATAAGGGTATTTCAGACAAAGATTTTTTTTCTAATTTGTATGAAAGAAATCAAATAAACTTTTCTAATGATACTTTATAATCTTGTTTTAGGAAACATTTACAACATACAAAATAAAATTTTAATGAATTGTATATAATTTTTTTAAAATGTAAAGTTGATTAAATTAAAAAAGTAACACATGTTTTAGAATTTGTGTATGAAAAAACACACAAAAAAGTTCCTAAAAAAGTTACCACACTTTAACCTTTTGTGTAAAAGGATTTTTAATCAAACATAGGATATCCATGATATATCACCCTATTATCGAGTCTTCCTTCCACACAAGAAAGTTTTCAATCATAATATTTGACATAAATTATATTTTCCTATCCCTAGGATGCTTTTATCAGTAAGATCAAAAAAAAATATTTCTCTCAAAACCCTAATATTTGTCGATCACAAATATTAGACACACAACTATTATAATCAAAAAACTTATAAGGCATTTAAAATAAGTCCTCACTTAGATTTCTTAATAGGAAAAGAATCTAAAGACTTCAACGAATCACTCTCAATGTAATAAGATATTAAAAAATATTCACAAAAAAAATTATTTTATAATGATTCAAAATCTTCCGCCTCATTTAAAGATGCTAATATTTATAAGAAAATCCCTAATAGTTATATTCTGTATTCTGAATATTTGGTTTCAATGACTTTGGATAAACTTATTCATCATTAAAAAGGTTTAAAAAAACTTTATTTGTGGTCACCTTGGTATCACCTTTTCAATTATTTTCTGTTTTGTATAATATTGTTTATTCATTTGGTGGAATGAAATTCTTCATCCAACATATTTATGGGATTTTATTTTAAAAATCAATTTTCCTCCATTTAATGAATGTTTCTCTGGTTTACTTAGTATAACTTTATTCCAGGAGACTTGGTTATACTTTTTCAATTGGAATTTATAAATCTATGTCTAATGGAATTGTATTCATCTAATGTAAAAAAGTACATGTACATCCAATTTAGAAGGTTTTATATTTTCTTCATTTGGAAAACTTGTATAAATTTCTCTCTAATGGTATGAAATTTATACATCTAGTAAAATCTATTTCTTATAAAAACATCCTTTAGATCTTAGGAATTATGAAAGTTAGTAATGTACAAACTTTTAAAGAATTGGGTTTTTTTCTTTTTCAAAAACATGGTTAGAAAGTGTTGAATTTTTTTTTCAACTCAACATACCCACCCACCATTTTTAAACCATTTCTTACCAATTTAACTTTTATCAAAACACCCAATGGTCTTAATTTTAGTGATTTCAAGGAAAACCATTCAATTTTACCATGCCTTATTTTCAATTTTATGTTCATATTAAACTGGGGTGTCCCCATGGGATAAATCTCTATTTAGGTTCTTAATCACAAGGAATAATTCATGTACACAATGAAATATCTAGACTGAATCATTTAATAAAAATTTTAGGACAATACATGGTCTCTCCCCATAACCACACATCACAGAAACTTGAAAAGATGATCTTGAATAATATAAAATCTAGATACTACCTAACTTTTCCTCTTATGAGGTCACTCAAAAATATCAAGACTTGATTAGATCTAAAAGATAATAAAATGAGAAATTAGACAAAAGGACTGAAATAGGATATATTAGAAAAAAATGATTAGAAGTTATACAATGGTGGGAGAAACAAGTATAGATTAGAGATAGATGGTTATCCTTACCACATTCCTTCAATTAGACTAAATAACACTAAAAAAGAACAATAATCAAAGGACATTCATAAAAAACAATATAGAAGATACGGGTGCATGTTATAGGAATTTTTGGACAAAAAGAGGCAGAAATCTTGTTTAAGGGATCAAAGTTCATAAGCGGAAAATCATAAAAATAAATTTTTTAAAGGTGTTAATGGTTTTGACAAATGGTTGGACAAACCACCTACAAACTGTGCTAAGCTGTAATATCTATGAAACACAATTTCACATGGTTATGAAATACAGCCAACAAACCGTGTGTCACCCATTATAAATGCCTTTGAAATTTTCTTTATACATTTGTACGGTTTCTTGGAGCTATATACACGGTTCAAAAATCATGTTTCTATGCATATCAGTATAAATGTTTGTGGTGAAGGGTTTTTACTTACCACACACTAACCACATTCCTTAGAATTAAAATTCTAAAATATAATATTTTGGTATCTAAACCCCCATGATTCTCCCAAGACCTCCCATAATTTTGTAAAAATGCATGTGGGAAAAAACTAAAAGAGGATTAATTTAATTCATGTAAAACCACACCCCAATAGAATAATGATATCTTACAAGCTTCCCACCATATAACATCTCATACTTGAGCTATACACCCAAGACTCATCAAGATACTTTGATTAATAACTTTTTCTATTTATTTCTCACATCATAATATTGTTCCCACATATCCTAATGAATGCATCCAGGAAACCACAACACTCATACTTGGGAATTATCATCCTTTAAAGAGTATTCTAAATGTGATCCACAATACTAACCTAGAATTTCTTAAACAATTCATCATCCTCATACTCAAAATCATAAATATAAATCACATTAGGTAGGTTTTGATAATACCATCAAATCTTTGAGACATGAACAATATCATGAATAATGTCTTATCTCATTAGAAGATCGAATCTATATGACATAGTATCGATCCTATTTGTCACATCAATAGGTCCCACAATCCTTAATTCCAATTTTTCTTGTCGCTAAATCCAATGATTCTTAAGCATTTATGACACTAGAAAGAAGACCCGATCACCTACTTCAAACCCAAAGGGATAACATGTCCAATCAGAATATGATTTCTACATAATATAGAAATTCTATAGAAAATTCTTAATCAAAATGACTTATTATATGGTCTCCTATACTAGAATCAGTACAAGAATTGATGAATATCTATATTCTATCTAACCAAGTGGAAATCAATATGGCCTTCCATACAATGCCTCAAAAGGAGACATATAAATCGAATCCTAGTGGCTATTTTTATAGGTGAAATCCAACAACACTAGATAAATTTCCCAATAATTCCTAGAATTAAGAAATCATTAATGAACCATGTCTCCCACTACCTAGATCGTATGTTTATATTGTTAGAATGGTATGTGAGTATGATATAATCTACAACACCAAATTTAGTATCTAATATATAAGTATGAGATGCTCAAATACAAGAGGGGGGTGGATTTTATACTTTAAAAATAACTTAAGTAAATTTTGTATAACTAAAATTCACAACACCTTTAAGTTCTAATATCTTACTTGATTCTGGAAAAATGATTCTAAAAGTGAAACTTAACAAAAGTTTACAAAAACTAAGATTCTAACTTAAAGTGTATAGAATCCTATATGATTAGAGTAAAAGTAAGGAAGTATAAGAAAGTTATACTTTCCTTATCAATACAAAATACACAACTAAAAACAAAGTAGTAACACTACAAGTAACAAATAATAACTCTTTTAGCCCAAAGAGAAGGGTATCCAACAACCCTGGATAAGAGGTCCCTTGATTTATACATTCCAAAAAGTATGTCTTACCCACACCAGGGTAAGCCCTAAATACGAAGATCGGAGTCTGTCTTGATATCCTCACAAGCCCTCAACTATCAGGTAGTTGGCCCCTCTGTCTTTCTATCCCCGAAAGCCCTTGATTGTACAAAACAACAAACGGAGTCGCACGAAGCAAGTATGCACGAAGAAAAGTTTGAACAATCTGTTCAAACTTTTTTCACAAAGCTTTAGAGTTTATAAGAGCCTCTCTCTCTAGAAATCACTTCAACATTGTAACGCCCCGACCCTAGTTACCTAGAGTCGGTGCATTATTACATAACATTGGCATGATCATGAGAAAGATCAAGTCTCGAAAGACCGATTAGTTTAGTAGCCTTGGAATAACTAGATACATCCATAAATTTTTACATTACATCATAAAAAAAAATATTTTGTCTTCATATCCCCTCATACTATCCCTGCAGGTCATTCATAAATTACTTCTTCATAATCCTGGGAAAAAAAATAAAACATTGAAAGGGGTGAGCTCAGATGCTCAGTAAGGATAACATTATAGCAGAAGCTTTCATAAATAATCATAAACACTTAAGGCAATTTATAACTAAAACAAAAGCCTTTGAAACTTGAACTTTCAACATGGTATGGCATAAATAAAATGAAATAATGCCATTTACTTACTCACATGGATATTCTACTAGTCGAATGATCACATGCAATATCAATAACCACTTTCATAATGATGGAATGCATAATTCCAGACTATCATAACCACATAGCCAAGGCCTCGTGCCAAGACTACAAATAAGATTTTGCCAAGGCCTTGTGCCAAGACACTAGTTTGTCTCATGAGACCTACCGATGCATCGAGGAGCTATAGCGGGCTCCACCCGTCACTTATTAAGTCCAATGCATTCCTCATATGAATAGGTTTAAGCATAAAATAAACATTCGTATTAAAACTAGCATACGAAATGTCAATACTTTAACCACAAACCATGAATGGTATAAAAATAGAACATCCACAGTCAAATATAACTCATTTGATACAATATGGAAGATTGTATTGTATCACATTAACCTCAATCAAGAATAATGAAGGTTGTTGACATAGATGAAAATAATCATCAAAACTATTTGAGAGAAATATCCCCCTTTTCTTGAAAACATTTAAAAGTCACACTATTTGTCAAGAAGCCATTTAAAAATAGATTTTTGAATCAAAGTGTCCCATACCACTTTGAAACTTTTAAAAGGAGTTTTGATTTTAAAACTTTAATGTCCATATAAATAAATCCTTACAACCATTTTTAAAACATGGACATTAATGAGCAAGATTTAGAAGAATAGGTCTTTAAAACATTTAAAAATGGTATTTTAGTTAGAGATTCTATCCAAAAGAGACACTTGAATACAAATAATTGAGGTAATCAAAACTTTGTAATATCATGAGAATAAAGGGATTCATGATATACTATGTCAAAGTACATTATATACACCACATAAAAGTGATTTGGTGTATATCAACAAAGAAGTCTCAATGGAATGTAAATTGAGATGAAATCTCTCATAAAGGCCGTATCCTTAGGTTAAGGATAAATCAACGACATAATTATGTGTGACAAATATAAATACACTAAATATGATTGGATATTCAGTGTAAAACAATCAAAGGATATTCACACATATTCTTGTAAAAACAACACCAACGAATTGGATGTTTAACTCAACAAATGGTGAATGAGTTAAAATTACTCTTATCAAATTCATATCAAAGACTTGAGAATTACCAATGAGTGATTATGTGTATCAAACTTATATCCACATCAAGGGGAGTGGAAATTATGACATAATCAAATGAATAGTGATTCCACACATAATCATGGAGTAATATAATCAATGAAATATGCGTAAAGCCAAATGAGTGGGAATTGAAATCTCAAATTCCCTTATTGATTAGGTAACTTAAGAAACAAACACCCATGAAAGAAAGATCATATCATGATGATGTAAATACCCATAAAATAAATTATATTACACAATGAATACAATCATGGGTAGTACACATACACCACATGCAATAATTAAGTGGTGATCAATGGAATTCTCACAGAATTAAAAGTGAGACAAGAAACCCCTTACCACGTTAATCAACTGAGTCGCATGGCCAAAAGTTAATAACCACCAAATTATTTACATAATAACATGAATATAAAGTGAATCATGATAATATATATCAAATGGAAGTACACAATACACCACTTTCAATAATTTAGTAGCGAACAATGGAAATCTCACGGAATTGAAAGTGAGATAAGAGAATCCCTTACTTTGTACTTTTTCCTTGGTCGATGGTAGGTTTACCTCCTGTATAATGGTGAAATAATTGTTATTGAATAATACAAGAATCAGTTACTTTAATATGATATCATATATGATCTTTTAACATTGATTTGTTAATAATATCTTAGAATTATCGTCATTTCAGGTGTTAACAGGTTCATTTTACTTTATATTCTTTGTTATGTGAGCCATATTCGTTATTAATGGGATGTATATTATTCATATCCAGAATGGTATCAAGTCCTTAAACATCATTTTTAAATCATCAAATGATAATTATACTTGAATGGTTATGATGGAGAATGAATCACATCGCGTTCGTGGAGACGGTAGTCCGTACGTACGCACGAATGCTACTTCCATTTAATTTTTTTATTTTAAAAGAATCGAATCCAAATGATACATAGGTATATTACTATTCCAGTAAAATATAATATTATATATATGTTACTTAAGTTCATTAACACCATCCTTTATACGTTCCATGTGTGGTATGAACGAGTCATATCATTTTAAGGGGGCGGTAGTCCGCACTTCCTCAAATGAAATTATCGTATGTATATACAACATGAAACGAATAATTGTATGAAATAAAATGGAATTACAGAAGCTTATATATAAAATATATATCATTAATATCATATTTAATTACAGTGCCATCCTAATGGCCACCATGAGAGGCGGTAAGATGTATTTGAACAATCATCGTTTCGTGAGGCGTTAGTTTGCCATCCACAGAAACATTATGTTCATCATCCATTAGATGGAGTTGTGTGAATGTGTAGTTTGAATCCTTCTTATAACAACATCCTAGTATATTGTGGATACTGGTGTTGTTACAAAAGAAAGGAAATAAAAAGAGTTTGGGGGTTGGAGAAGCAAAATAATTGAAAATAATTTAAGAGAAAATGTTACCTTTAATTTAGGTAACTCACTTTGGTTGGAACCAAAGGACTTCTTGAAATGCTTTCTGCCTAAGGGGAAGCTTCAAGGAGGAGGAGAGGGATGTGGGGAGATTAGTTGGGCAGAGTTTGGACGAGCCAAGTGGCTTGAGAGGTGTGAGGAATGAGTAGAAGTAGTCTCCTTTTATAAGGGAGAGGAGGGGCTCTTTAGGAAAGAGTGAAAGTATTACTTTATAATATAATTATATTCGGTTTATAATGGTCCAAAAATCATTGAGGTCGAAGATAAGATGACTCATATTCTAAATAACATCAACCAATAAGAATTGGACAGGTTTTAGATAATATTTTAATCATTATAATCTTATTTATTTAAATGATTTATTAATGAGGTAAACATTGCATCATTATTGTGTCATTAATAATTTAAATTATTTGATGTCTAAAAATTATAAATAAAATACCATTATGTAGGAAATCGTTTTATATTTCTAATGAATATTTATAATCGAAAATCCAACATGTATAACCCTATGTAAAAATTGTTCTTTTAAAAGATGTAAGCTTATGCCATTTTTGTATTCATTTTAACTTAATTAAAATAAAGTGTCATTATCACTTACAAGTGGATCAATGGGGTCCCAAAATTGACCCAAAGATGCCCATGGTCGACCATGTATCAACCAATAGGGTTAAGATACGTTTTAGGGTAATTTAGTATTATTATAATATTATTTTTTAACCCTTATTTACCGGATTTACCCTTAACCATGGTAAATAAAATATTTACCGCAGTAATTATTCAAAATGTCTAAAAATAAAAGTTACCTATTTACACAATTTGAACATACTGATTCCAAATATGGAATCCATTTTTCTAAATTCAAAACACAGAAGTGGCAGAAATTAATTTAAAATTAATTCCCGCTGTCAAAACAAAAAGCGTGTTTTTAAGAGATAATAACTATCAAAAGATTGACACTTGTTTATGTTCGGGTTAATTGTAAAATTATGTCCAATGACCAAAATTATATTAAATGGTAAAAATATATTCTAAATATACTTTAAAACCACCCAAATTCATAATTTATCACTATTAATTATTTTGATTAAAAAAGTTGTTTTTAATTAAAATTTAGTAATTTTTACTATTCATCAAAATATGAAAGTTATCCGAAAAGTACCAAAATTTCACCTTAGGCTAAATTTGATATTCCGAATCCAAAAATGAAGTCAATTTTGAAATATAAAATATATATAATTTCAAAAAATTAAGTATTACTATTCATAACGGCTAGTTTGATCGGTTGTGGTGTGTGTTAAAACTCGAAGTTGCGTACAACACACGCTACTGTTTTATTCAAAGGAAAGCGTACCGTGGAAGCTTCGGATGTTTTATTTTAAATTTTTTTGATGTCCCCATTTAGTCAAAAAGTTTAAAATATTTTATTTAAAAAGGGTTCACTATTAAAAGTTGGTAAAACTACAATACTGAAGATGAATTTGTTCTTACATTATATCTAAGAAACTCATAATATGGATTCTAAAATTATAAGGATTATATAAAGTTTAAAATTTAGTTAATACTATTCATAACCTTTTTTGAACGGCTTTTTTGGTAAGTCATGGTGCGCTTGAACTCGGTGTTGGGTATAGTGAAAGTTATTGAATTATTTTGAAGAAATAACACACTATGAAATCTTGGGGTGTTACATTCTCCCCTCCTTCAATAAATTGCGTCCTCGCAATTTGAAATTGTTCTTTGAAAATAAAAGGTTGAAAATAGAAAATATATTTGTGGGAAAACCCACATCGGAAATTGGTTTACTAAAATTTAGTCTTAATATGATGAAAAGAGAAATGAAAGGGTCACCACCAAATTATGATCTCGATTAGGAGAACATTGGTGGCAATTAGAGACATATAATTGGAGGAAAAACGTAAATATTTATAGGTAGTGGTTGAGGTCATCAATCACAAACAAGTATAAAATTGAGGTCCTTAAACTCATCAATCTATGATGATTTGAAGTACCATCGGTTCAACAAAATATAGTGTATTGGGATCACACATTTTTGACATTTCAAAATATCTTAGTTGGAATCCCACATCGAAAAATGAATTAATGAGGCCTCTATTTAAAATAAAGAGTGTAAAGTATGAAGATTACCGAAAATAACACATACTAGGGTTCCATGTAGGAAAATATGGATATGGAGGAGAAATCTAACCATCAATTATCTGATGGAGAGTGGTAGAGAACATGGCTATGAAAAGGCCAACAATCCCAAAGCCATAAATTAGTGATGATTTAAGGTACCATCTAGGACAACATTTTTTTTAAAGTTACATTACATAAGGAAGAGGAATTCATTTATGATATTGACTAAGAACATTATGAGATATACTTAAATTTTAAGTAGATTTTCATTCTTTAATAAATTTCCACCACTAACTCAATTTTTTTTAAAC
The DNA here is from genome assembly GCA_963277665.1 of Viscum album. NCBI lineage: Eukaryota > Viridiplantae > Streptophyta > Magnoliopsida > Santalales > Viscaceae > Viscum > Viscum album. The sequence goes on from OY728129.1 coordinate 825,203,122, forward strand.
GATGAGTATTCAAGAAGACTTGGTCACACTGGAAGAGCTAGAATAAACTTCTATAGAATCACATGATCCATGCAGGATAAACCATATATTTACATTGTCTTTGAAGATTAATCAAAACCAAAATGGTTAGTGAATGATCTAATGATCCCCCAAAAGGATATTCATTGAGATAAATATGCACTAATCTTAATTTCTAAAATTAAACCAACAATACCCCAAAGTTAAATAGATACCATTCAATAACCAATTGTCCTTAAAATCCTTTAATATAATCCAAACTAATATTGAAACCCAAAACATAGAAGAATTTGATTATGTAGTCTCCCATGTTACATTGTATCTCCAAATGACATCAAATATACTTAAAGTCACATACTTAAAAGTAATTAACATCATCACATATTCTCTGTTATAGGTTAATCATTTCCATAAATAACCCAAATCACTATAAATCAACAATAAAAATGTAGATAAAAATCCACCATTACTCTACAAATGAAACCTCATTGTATTCTATTTTCCTTGGGCATATAGTGTTCCTAACAAAACGAACATCTTCCAAAATAACATTTATCACTTAATCACCAAATCATTTTCCTATACCAAGGGTATTCATTTGATAAGACATAAGAACCCAAATCATCTTATTATTGATCAATAAAATCATTTAACAAAAAAAAATAGTCATACTAACCAGGGACTTCACGTAGTCCAGTGGTAGGCGATAAATCCCAATCGCACTTTGGTTGTGGGTTCGATTCCCACAGCTTTGTCCGACGCGACGGGTTTTCACACGGTCTACGTGTTGTCCTTTTTCAAAAACTATATTCTATAATATTACCAAAATGAGATAAATTTTTCAAAATAACATAATTTAACCACAAATGTTATATCATACTTTGCATTTTCATCCCAAATTATAATAACTTATCATTTTCTCAAACCCCAATGATCATATAAAACCAAATGGTTATTTATACCTATATCCACAAGAGAAGAGACAATTATTCCTCAAATATCATTCTCACATGGAAAACTGAGGGGTTACAAATACAAGAGAAAATTATTCCAAAGTAAACCCATCAACAAGGAGTGCTAATACTTTTTAAATTTTTCTCCAACCATTTATTTCCGCATAGCTTCTTCTTTGAGCAAGAAAATATCCTATAAAATAGGACATTCACTCGGGTAATGGCCAGGTCCCCTACATTTACGGCAAATGACTGTAAATGGACTCTTGGGACCATTTTTATCTTCTTCCATAGTACTCTTCATTTTTCTTCGGCAATTCTTCACTTTATGTCCTTCCTTCCCGCACGTAAAACATTTCGTTGTCCCATTGAGACACTTTCCTGGGTGTCTCTTTCCACAATTCCGGCATTATGAAAATTGAGGTTTCTTTTCTCCATGGTCTCCATTGCTGGAGATCTTATCATTTATCACCTTTCTCTTCCTTGTTGAGTCTGGGAGTTGGTTAATATATATGTTGTTGATCATATTTTTGGAAAACTGATTTGGCATAAAGACGATATCTTTTACGCCTATCAACATTCCATTTTGTTGCTCATTTCCACCACCGTTCTCACCTTGTACATCATTCTCAAAGTCACTATGACTTCCTTGGAATCTAGCCATTGACTAAAACCAGAAAGCATTGTGTGAGTAATAGTAGTCGTAAAATCATTTAGAGATTAAAATGTCACCATATTCTCAATTTGAAACATATTAGGATTAACCAAGGTCATTTACTCTCATCTTATGTATATATTACTTAAATCAGTTTGTAAAGAAAATGTAAATTATCCTAAGCATATCCCCCGGGAGTGTCGTAACCAAGAGTGCAGCAAGGCCCGTTGTCGTGCACCAGTTCCCGTTCGAGTCTAGCTCAAAGCGGTGTTTTCGGGTTTTACTCCTAGGTACATCTGTGCCAGAGCCGCCTCTACCTGCTCGTATCCAGACAGGGATGTATTGCTCGGAAAACTCACAAAATCTATACAATACCAAAATTCTAGGAAGTTCTTTTATACTAATCCTCAAAGTTCATCTTAGGTCTACGTGCTCTAATCAGAGTTTATCTAAATCTAGCTACCAAGGTTTGTACTAAACTTCCTCTGATACCAACTGTAACGCCCCGACCCTAGTTACCCAGAGTCGGTGCATTATTACATAACATTGGCATGATCATGAGAAAGATCAAGTCTCGAAAGACCGATTAGTTTAGTATCCTTGGAATAACTAGATACATCCATAAATTTTTACATTACATCATAAAAAAAACATTTTGTCTTCATATCCCCTCATACTATCCCTGCAGGTCATTCATAAATTACTTCTTCATAATCCTGGGAAAAAAAAAATAAAACATTGAAAGGGGTGAGCTCGGATGCTCAGTAAGGATAACATTATAGCAGAAGCTTTCATAAATAATCATAAACACTTAAGGCAATTTATAACTAAAAAAAAAGCCTTTGAAACTTGAACTTTCAACATGGTATGGCATAAATAAAATGAAATAATGCCATTTACTTACTCACATGGATATTCTACTAGTCGAATGATCACATGCAATATCAATAACCACTTTCATAATGATGGAATGCATAATGCCAGACTATCATAACCACATAGCCAAGGCCTCGTGCCAAGACTACAAATAAGATTTTGCCAAGGCCTTGTGCCAAGACACTAGTTTGTCTCATGAGACCTACCGATGCATCGAGGAGCTATAGTGGGCTCCACCCGTCACTTATTAAGTCCAATGCATTCCTCATATGAATAGGTTTAAGCATAAAATAAACATTCGTATTAAAACTAGCATATGAAATGTCAATACTTTAACCACAACCCATGAATGGTATAAAAATAGAACATCCACAGTCAAATATAACTCATTTCATACAATATGGAAGATTGTATTGTATCACATTAACCTCAATCATGAATAATGAAGGTTGTTGACATAGATGAAAATAATCATCAAAACTATTTGAGAGAAATATCCCCCTTTTCTTGAAAACATTTAAAAGTCACACTATTTGTCAAGAAGCCATTTAAAAATAGATTTTTGAATCAAAGTGTCCCATACCACTTTGAAACTTTTAAAAGGAGTTTTGATTTTAAAACTTTAATGTCCATATAAATAAATCCTTACAACCATTTTTAAAACATGGACATTAATGAGCAAGATTTAGAAGAATAAGTCTTTAAAACATTTAAAAATGGTATTTTAGTTAGAGATTCTAACCAAAAGAGACACTTGAATACAAATAATTGAGGTAATCAAAACTTTGTAATATCATGAGAATAAAGGGATTCATGATATACTATGTCAAAGTACATTATATACACCACATAAAAGTGATTTGGTGTATATCAACAAAGAAGTCTCAATGGAATGTAAATTGAGATGAAATCTCTCATAAAGGCCGTATCCTTAGGTTAAGGATAAATCAACGACATAATTATGTGTGACAAATATAAATACACTAAATATGATTGGATATTCAGTGTAAAACAATCAAAGGATATTCACACATATTCTTGTAAAAACAACACCAACGAATTGGATGTTTAACTCAACAAATGGTGAATGAGTTAAAATTACTCTTATCAAATTCATATCAATGACTTGAGAATTACCAATGAGTGATTATGTGTATCAAACTTATATCCACAGGAAGGGGAGTGGAAATTATGACATAATCATATGAATAGTGATTCCACACATAATCATGGAGTAATATAATCAATGAAATATGCGTAAAGCCAAATGAGTGGGAATTGAAATCTCAAATTCCCTTATTGATTAGGTAACTTAAGAAACAAACACCCATGAAAGAAAGATCATAACATGATGATTTAAATACCCATAAAATAAAGTATATTACACAATGAATACAATCATGGGTAGTACACATACACCACATGCAATAATTAAGTGGTGATCAATGGAATTCTCACGGAATTAAAAGTGAGACAAGAAACCCCTTACCACGTTAATCAACTGAGTCGCATGGCCAAAAGTTAATAACCACAAAATTATTTACAGAATAACATGAATATAAAGTTAATCATGATAATATATATCAAATGGAAGTACACAATACACCACTTTCAATAATTTAGTAGCGAACAATTGAAATCTCACGGAATTGAAAGTGAGATAAGAGAATCCCTTACTTTGTACTTTTTCCTTGGTCGATGGTAGGTTTACCTCCTGTATAATGGTGAAATAATTGTTATTGAATAATACAAGAATCAGTTACTTTAAAATGATATCATATATGATCTTTTAACATTGATTTGTTAATAATATCTTAGAATTATCGTCATTTCAGGTGTTAACGGGTTCATTTTACTTTATATTCTTTGTTATGTGAGCCATATTCGTTATTAATGGGATGTATATTATTCATATCCAGAATGGTATCAAGTCCTTAAACATCATTTTTAAATCATCAAATGATAATTATACTTGAATGGATACGATGGAGAATGAATCACATCGCGTTCGTGGAGACGGTAGTCCGTACGTACGCACGAATGCTACTTCCATTTAATTTTTTTATTTTAAAAGAATCAAATCCAAATGATACATATGTATATTACTATTCCAGTAAAATATAATATTATATATATGTTACTTAAGTTCATTAACACCATCCTTTATACGTTCCATGTGTGGTATGAACGAGTCATATCATTTTAAGGGGGCGGTAGTCCGCACTTCCTCAAATGAAATTAGCGTATGTATATACAACATGAAGCGAATAATTGTATGAAATAAAATGGAATTACAGAAGCTTATATATAAAATATATATCATTAATATCATATTTAATTACAGTGCCATCCTAATGGCCACCATGAGAGGCGGTAAGATGTATTTGAACAATCATCGTTTCGTGAGGCGTTAGTTTGCCATCCACAGAAACATTATGTTCATCATCCATTAGATGGAGTTGTGTGAATGTGTAGTTTGAATCCTTCTTATAACAACATCCTAGTATATTGTGGATACTGGTGTTGTTACAAAAGAAAGTAAATAAAAAGAGTTTGGGGGTTGGAGAAGCAAAATAATTGAAAATAATTTAAGAGAAAATGTTACCTTTAATTTAGGTAACTCACTTTGGTTGGAACCAAAGGACTTCTTGAAATGCTTTCTGCCTAAGGGGAAGCTTCAAGGAGGAGGAGAGGGATGTGGGGAGCTTAGTTGGGCAGAGTTTGGACGAGCCAAGTGGCTTGAGAGGTGTGAGGAATGAGTAGAAGTGGTCTCCTTTTATAAGGGAGAGGAGGGGCTCTTTAGGAAAGAGTGAAAGTATTACTTTATAATATAATTATATTCGGTTTATAATGGTCCAAAAATCATTGAGGTCGAAGATAAGATGACTCATATTCTAAATAACATCCACCAATAAGAATTGGATAAGTTTTAGATAATATTTTAATCATTATAATCTTATTTATTTAAATGATTTATTAATGAGGTAAACATTGCATCATTATTGTGTCATTAATAATTTAAATTATTTGATGTCTAAAAATTATAAATAAAATATCATTATGTAGGAAATCTTTTTAGCTTTCTAATGAATATTTATAATCGAAAAGCCAACATGTATAACCCTATGTAAAAATTGTTCTTTTAAAAGATGTAAGCTTATGCCATTTTTGTATTCATTTTAACTTAATTAAAATAAATTGTCATTATCACTTACAAGTGGATCAATGGGGTCCCAAAATTTACCCAAAGATTCCCATGGTCGACCATGTATCAACCAATAGGGTTAAGACACGTTTTAGGGTAATTTAGTATTACTATAATATTATTTTTTAACCCTTATTTACCGGATTTACCCTTAACCATGGTAAATAAAATATTTACCGCAGTAATTATTCAAAATGTCTAAAAATAAAAGTTACCTATTTACACAATTTAAACATCCTGATTCCAAATATGGAATCCATTTTTCTAAATTCAAAACACAGAAGTGGCAGAAATTAATTTAAAATTAATTCCCGCTGTCAAAACAAAAAGCGTGTTTTTAAGAGATAATAACTATCAAAAGATTGACACTTGTTTATGTTCGGTTTAATTGTAAAATTATGTCCAATGACCAAAATTATATTAAATGGTAAAAATATATTCTAAATATACTTTAAAACCACTCAAATTCACAATTTATCACTATTAATTATTTTGATTAAAAAAGTTGTTTTTAATTAAAATTTAGTAATTTTTACTATTCATCAAAATATGAAAGTTATCCGAAAAGTACCAAAATTTCACCTTAGGCTAAATTTGATATTCCGAATCCAAAAATGAAGTCCATTTTGAAATATAAAATATATATAATTTCAAAAAATTAAGTATTACTATTCATAACGGCTAGTTTGATCGGTTGTGGTGTGTGTTAAAACTCGAAGTTGCGTACAACACACGCTACTGTTTTATTCAAAGGAAAGCGTACCGTGGAAGCTTGAGATGTTTTATTTTAATTTTTTTTGATGTCCCCATTTAGTCAAAAAGTTTAAAATATTTTATTTAAAAAGGGTTCACTATTAAAAGTTGGTAAAACTACAATACTGAAGATGAATTTGTTCTTACATTATGTCTAAGAAACTCATAATATGGATTCTAAAATTATAAGGATTATATAAAGTTTAAAATTTAGTTAATACTATTCATAACCTTTTTTGAACGGCTTGTTTGGTAAGTCATGGTGCGCTTGAACTCGGTGTTGCGTGTAGTGAAAGTTATTGAATTATTTTGAAGAAATAACACACTATGAAATCTTGGGGTGTTACAAACATCATGTAAGCATAGATGTCAAAAGGTTCTTGTCAAGTGTTCAAATGAGGTCCTATTTATAGAATCAGCTCCAACGGTCGGGTCCCATCCTCCAACGGTTATATTATTCTTTGAATTTCAGAGGGACCTATACACGTGTCACTCGAACAACGGTTAGTTGATAACTGAAGTCATGACACCTTTTTATAAAAGAACAAGTGAAATCATAATGAAAACTGATATTCGGAATGGAGAATATATGAAAGTTCGGAATATAAACAAATAAAATTTCAGAGTCTAACCAAGAATAAATTCGGAGTCTATAATTCAAGGATATTTAGATTCTGTTTATCAGGAGAATTCTGAGTCAAAATTCATACAAGTTTGTACCCATAATTTGTAATCAGAATTCACAATCAGAATTTATAATGAGAATTCGTAATCAGAATTCTCTATAAGATTTCGTAATGAGAATTCGTAATGAGAATTCATCATGAGAATTCATATTGAGAATTCGTCATCAGAATTCATCATTATAATTCTTAGTTATAACTTTATACAAGTTTGTAATCAAAATTCATAGTTGAACATCATAAAAGTTCAAGATAGGGAATTTGGAGATGAAATTCATAAAAGTTTGTAACACGAATTCAGATCCTAAAACAGAATGCTTCATATCTAAGTATTATACGATTACAAGGTTTTATATATGAATCCAATTTTTATACTTAAGAAAAATATTGATTTGAACAATGAAAACAAGGTAGGGGTAAATTTCCTTTGGGAATTAAATCTTCCTTATGGAAGTAAAACAAGGGTAAAATGAAATTTTCCTTAAGATAAGGTGTTTGTGATTTTCAAAACAAGAGGAATGATAAAGTCCTAAGGAAACTTTGATGACTTATCAATCTCCCCATTATAGTAAGGAATGTGAAAGTCATAAGGACAACCTTATTGACTCAACAATCTCCCTATTTTTGGAAATCACTAGCATCTTTACAAAAAATAATGTAGGAACTTAGAATAAATTTCTAGACTTTGAAATTAAAGCTTATCTCCATTTGTTAATGGATAATGGTGAATATGAATAACTCCCCCTTAGGCTTTAGAACACTAAGTATTTTATTCTATATTTTCGGAATGGAATTTCCATTATGAATATGGAATACTTCGTAATGAGAAATCCCCATTAGATAAACTCCCCATTACTTAGTGATACTTCTTATATACTATTAAATCTTTTTCCTTATCTTCTTTAGAATTATTTTTCCTTCTCCCCATTTTTGATTTTAGTAAAGCGTTTGAGGGAATAGAAACCAATATAGTACCTGAAATATTCGTACAAAATAACATAAAAGAGAAGAAACTAGAGTTTTCATTAAGATTGAAAGGATTTTTAAAAGGAGATACATTACAAAAAAAAGCTCGGATTGGTCTATTTGTCTTTTTTTTCCTTGGGGATTAGCTTCTTCATAAGGGTTTTTAGCTTCTTTAACTCTTTGTGGTCCTCCTCAGCTTGATTTTCTAAGGCTTTAATCCTGTTATCTTGAGCCTTCAGAGCCTCATACTGAGCCTTAAGAACTTCATCCTGCTTTATAAGATTCTCTTCGATCTCAATCTGGAGATCTCTTTCCCCTTTCCAGCTTTGAGAAACAGAGTTATGCTTCCCATTCCGATCCTTCACCTGTTGAAGGGTCAGTTTTTTTGAAAACTTTTTGTAAGATCCTTGATCTTGGAATATTCGGTATAGAAAGCATCTTTTACTTCCTCTTGAAATTCATCAAGATCTGCTATATTCTGGACGATCTTCTTTGACCAAGTGATCATTTTCTTACAGGACTTCCTGTGAGCTTTGTATCCAATAAAAAGACTTGAAATCTGATTATATCTTTCCACACTTGTCCATCACAATGGACACAGAATCCGACATTTGATTAAGAGTGTGTTGGAGCATCTGGAATCTAGAATCTATGTTTGTAAAAGTTGGAATGGAACAGACTAGCTTCTTCAAAGACTACTCCACAAAATCATGACCAAATAAAGTTGACTCCGAATCCGAGACATTACTTTGTGAGAGTGGTTTTTCAAGCTCAACAAGCTTCCTTTTTTAAGTTCCTACAAATTCATTCCTCTTCACTATATATTTTCTTTAAGAATCGACAACCACTTTCTTACCCTTATGAATCTTTGGTTTGACTTTCTCATCAAGAGATTTATGCTCTCTATCGGATAATTGAACAACTCTGTCATTTTCAAATTTCTCTTTTTCTGCTCCTTCCCCAATAAAGTGTTTTTCATAGCATTATTCCTTAGATAATTAATTTACTTCTTCTTCTTCCTTGTCTTCATCTTTCTTTACATCTTTCTGTTCTTCCTTTCCAGGGGTGACAAGCTTTGAGAACTCAGCCTTAGATGGTCGAAGTTGTAATTTCTCCGATGGATTTTCCTTATCTTGGAATTCTTCAACTTGTTTAATCAGATCATCTAAATCATCACTTTCTTCTTCGACTTATTCTTCTTCTTATAATTCCTCTAATTATTCTACTTCCTCCTCTTCAACTTCTTCAACAACTTCTTTCTCTTTAGATTTTTCTAGAGTGAAGAAATTCTTTCCAGGAGTCTGAGGTAATGGCTCGACTAGGAAAGTTTCCAGTACTGGAAAATTCTCGGAATCTACTTCCGTGGCATTAAAAAGAGACTGTACAACATCAGACTCATACATTTTCTTCTTTATCTTCTTCTCTTTTTATTTCTTCTCAAGTTTCTCAGTAATTTTCTCCTTTAAAGACTTAGCTGTAGTAGGATCCAAGCCGAACTATGGTTCCCCTTTTTTCCTCTTTTCCTTATCTTCCCTCCATTTTGCTACCACCTCATTTGGATATTCTTTCTGTTTCTTCGGGTTGGGAGGTGCGAATTGGGTTTCATTAGCTTAAGGGGTTTTTTCTTGAGCTTCCACTTCTTTCAGATTTATTTTCTTACCAACCTTCTTCGATGACTCAGCTTTTTCAATATTTTCTGTATTGGATTTTGCCTCTTCCTCTAGCAGATCATAAAACTCTTCTGTCTCTTTAGAATAGCCCATATTCATTCTTTTTAGATATTCATCAGTAAAAATCATAATTTTTTAATTCCAAGACATTTATTTGCATGCAATCTTGAATGATTCAAGACACCAAACTATCATCTTTGAAAATAAAGCAGGATATATGAAAATTTGGGCTCTTATATTTCTAATCTTGATTTTCTGGATTGTAACAAGAACATGCCTCATCAAATTGATTTTCCTTAGATTTAACAAGAAATATAAGAAATATATGTCACTACTCTTGAGGGTATCTTTGTCACCTTTCCTTGGTACTAAAAAACCTTGTAACCATAACTGAAGAATCCAGTTGTTAGAAGATAGATGAGCATTTTTGCTGTCTTGACATCAGAAAGTCTAAGACATTGAAGGCCTTTAGCTTAACAAAACTACCTTGAACATCTGGGAGTTTGTGGGAGAAAAATTATACCTCCTCTTTATATGATAATCCCACCAAGCTAGCTTCCTTAGTATAAGAAAGTTTGTAGGTTTTTCCATAAGAGTTGAATGAAAATATTTCTCTATCATCTTCCTTAAAGTATCACACAAACTCAGAAAACTCTATGAGTTAATCCAGATTCACCATGTCTTGGACACCTGTCTTAGATAAACAGACATCTTCTCATCCATTTAACATGATATTCTTAGAAATGATAGAATCATAATTGAAAAAGTTTGGATGCACCAACCTTTCCCTGTATACTTTCTATTTTGAGATTGTCTTCGTGGTAGACATTTCTTGAGAAGATGCTTCTACAGAAATATGGACTAGAGGAACTCTGAGAGATTCAGAACAGGCTTAAGAACTGAGGTATAGCTTTGAGATGCGAGAGCATGGAAACCGATATGGGACACCATTGGGGGTCCCCTTTATATATGCGATTATGGCGACCTTTCAACTTTTAAAACCAATCTAACGATTGAAAAAACTCTCTGATATGATCTGCCGGTTGAAAATATACCCACAAGGAAATATTGAATGAGATCGTTTGACATTTTAAGAAAAACATTTGGATTTAAGAAAAAAAAATACGAAAAATTAAAATACAAGAGAAAATACTCGCAAGTAAAAGTGATCACAAAAACTTTAGTAAAGAAATCATACCTTTCAGATTGGCTAGGAAGATTATTCGTAATAGGTGATATTCTTCTTGAAGAAAATTTGACTACAAAAAAAAACATAATAATATAAATCATTACGAAAAACTTAATATCGAAAAGTTTTATCGTCAAAATTTTGAGTAACAAAACTCGATTATGAAAATTATGAGTACAAAAATTCCAATTGTGAAAATTCCTATTATGAAAATTTCCATTATGAAAATTTATTTTACGAAAACTTCCACTACGAAAATTATAAAAAAAAAACTAACTACGAAAACATTCATTATGAAAATTTTGATAAAATTTAATAACAGATGTACCCACACCTTTGAAAAGGAGTTTATTACTGTAAAGAGATTGGTTCATCAGAAAGTTAATGTAGGAAAATTACCTTATGATTATCATCCCTAACTTCTATTTAATGTATTAAAATCTATTGGCAGGTAAAGATTTTATGGAAATATCATCAAGTTGATCTTGAATTCCGATTAATAGAAGAATGATATATCTTTTTAGTGTGTGATCCCAAAGAAAGTGATTCCTAATGTCTATGTGATTTTCAAGAGAGTGATGTGCATGGTTTTTTATTAAGGGAAATGACACTTGTGTTATCACACAAAATTTGAGTCTTAGTAAAACTCAAGCCATAGTCTGTGAGTGTGTGTTGCATCCACAACACTTGAGCACAACAACTTCCAGCTGCTACATATTCAGCTTCAGCAGTGCAGAGTGCTACAGAATGTCGCTTCTTACAAGACCAAGAAACTAATGAATCTCCTGAGAAATGACAAGTTCCAGATTTAATCTTTCTATCCATTATACATCCACCAAAGTCATCATATGAAAATATTTTTAATACAAAATCATTTCTAGATGTACAAAATAGTCATAAATCCATGGTTCCTTTTAAATTGAGAAAAATTCTTTTCACGTCCTTAAAATGAGATTACTTAGGATTTTATTGATATCTTTCACCCAAGCATACTGAAAAAATTATATCTGGACGACTAGCTATCAATTAAAGTAGACTTCTTATCATACCCCTAAAAGATGTTTGATTTACTGGTCTCCCAGCTTCATCAATATCAAGTGTGTTTGAGGTACGAATGAGGGTACTTATACTTTTAGTGTTGTCATATCCATACTTTTTAAGAAGATATTTAATATTATTATGTTGGGATATATAGATTACTTCAGGTTTTTGAGAAATATGAAATCCTAGAAAAAATGTTAACTCACCTATCATACTCATTTTAAAGTCAGATTTCATTAGATCTACAAAGGAATCAGTTAAGGATTGATGAGTTGAACCAAATATAATGTCATAAACATAAATTTGAACAATCAAAACATTTGTCTTGTCTTTATTTATAAAAGGGTTGGATCTTCATTTCCATTAACATAGTTATTTTGAAGAAAAAATCCTGTAAGTCTATCATACCAAGCTCAAGGGGCTTGTTTAAGGCCATACAATGCTTTGGTAAGTCTAAAAACTTGATCAGGATGTTTTGTATCTTTAATGCTTGGAGGATGTTCAACAAAAACTTCCTCTTGAACATAACCATTATGAAAAGAAAATTTCACATCCATTTGAAAAAGTTTGAAATTGATGAATGCTGCAAAGGTAAGTAAAATGCGAATAGATTCATGTCTAGCAACTGGAGTATGGGTTTCTTTATATTCTATTCCTTCTTGTTGATTATATCCTTTAGTAACTAATCTATCTTTATTTCTTACGATGATTCCATTTTCATCACACTTATTTCTAAAGACCCATTTTACTCCAATAATAGATGTTTTCTTAGGTCTTTCAACCAAGGTCCAGAATTTATACCTTTCGAATTCATTTAGTTCATCTTGCATGGATTTATTCCAATCATCATCACCTAAATCTTCATTAGTTCTTTTTGGTTCTAATTTGGAAAGGAATGCTAGATTCTCTACTTAATTTATTAAGGAACTTCTAGTCCTTACAGGTTGATTGAAATAACCAATGATGCTATCACTGGGATGATTCTTTAGAAACAACCGGTTTGGGTTTTGAAAACCTTGTTCATCAACATTGGGTAGAAAATCTTCTGGGGTAAATGTTTTAGTAGTATCTTCTTGAACATTTTCCTTATCAGAAGGATTTTCTATCAAATGTTGATAATAAGTTTTTGAAAACACATCCATGGATGTAGGTTGGGGTTGTTTAAAAACAAAAGGATCAGTTTCATCAAATTTAACATGTACTATCTCTGCAATAGTACAAGTGTTTTTATTTAAAACTCTATATGCCTTAGAAGTTGTGGAGTAGCCTAAGAAAATTCCTTCATCCGATTTTGGTACGAATTTGGTTAAATTATCCTTAGTATTCAGGATGAATACCTTGCAGCCAAAAACCTTAACGTAGGAACGTTTATGTTTTCTACCATTACATAACTCATAGGGATTTTTATTAAGAAAAGGTCTAATCAACACACGATTTATTGTATAACAAGCAGTACTTACAACTTCGGCCCAAAAATGTTTTTCTACTGAATACTGAATCAACATGGTTCTAGTTATCTCTTAAATAATTCTATTTCTTCTTTCAACAAGACCATTCTATTGAGGTGTTCTGGGTGATGAGAAGTTGTGAGTAATACCTTTTCCACTACACAAGGTTTCAAAATCAGAATTTTTAAATTCTCCTCCATGATCCCTATGGATAGTTTTCAATGGAAGGGTTTTCTCATTTTTTACTTGGGCTCTAAAACTTTTGAAATAAGAGAAAGATGCATAATTCATTGCTAGAAAATAGACCCACATAAATCCACTGTAATAATCAATTATGGAAAATACATAATACTTTCCCTCAATGCTTCTAGTTTGTGTTGGACCAAAAAGATCCATATGCACTAGCTGTAATGCATCAGTAGTTGAGACTTCATCGATTGATTTAAAACTTAATTTATATTTCTTTCCATTTTGACGAGGGTCCCAAACTTTTGAAGAATCAAATCTAAGCTCCGGTAGATCCTTAACTAAACCTTTCGTAGAATGTTTTCATAGGTTTCTAAGGTTATAGTGTCCTAGCCTTCTAGGCCAAAACAAAGAAAGATCTTCCATTTAACTAAGGCAAGGTAAGTCTTGGCTTCTAAGGCCTTCTATGTTTAGTGTGTAAAGATTCTCTTTCCTGTGGGCAGAAGGAATAAACTCTACCTTCTAATTGTGTACTAAGCACTTATCATTCCTAAAATTCACAAGGTAGCCTTCATCACATAATTGGCTTATGTTAATGAGGTTTTGCTTAAGAACCTTAACAAATAAAACATTTGAAATCAAAGTTTTTCCCAGAATAACAATGTTACCTATACCAATAATTTCTCCCTGAGCATTATCTCCAAAAGTTACTTTTCATCCTTTTGTTTTGATATTATTTTCAAAATATATTTTGTTACCAATAATTTGCCGGGAACACCCACTATCCATGTACCAAGTATTGATGTTTGTACTTTCCCTATTTTCCTGAAAAAAAGAAAAAGTTAGATTTTCAGAATCCAAAATTTCTTGGATCCGGAATTGTTAAATAAATTTTTTTGGGTATCCACATTTTTTAGAAAAATAAGCTTTATGAAACCCAAGAGATTGAACTCTATTTAAGGAACAATTTTATTTCCAATGCCCACCACTTTTACACTTAGTACAAAAAGAAGATTTAGAATTAAAAAATAGTTATTTTTGAAAACTGGTTTTTGGTGAGTTTAAACTACTCCAGTAATGTTTCCTTGAGGTTTAATTTGAGAATACATCTTGTCAAAATTTTCCTTCCCAGAGGTAAATTTTGCAAGGAGCTTCTTGAGAGAATATATTCCATATTTTAGTCAGATGACTAAATTCCTATCCTTAGGAATCATTTCATTATAGTTATATTGTTCCTAAAAAACTTTTATATTTAAAATAGTATTCTTAAGATCTTTAGAATGTTCTTATTTATTAGAATTTGCTTTCTCAAGGTCGTTATAATGTTTTTCTAAAAGCTACTCTTTATCTCTAAGATCTTTAGAAAGATCTGAAATTTTCTTTGTAATAATATCTCCCCTAGTATTTTCCTTGTCTAATTTCATAGAAATTTTACAATTTTTTTCTTCAAGTAACTTGAAAAATATAGATACTTATTCATATGAATTTAATTCTTCATTTTATGAGGACGAAGTATCTTCATTATAAGTACTATGTTTGGAATAATAATTCTTATCAAAAGATAAATTTGTTAAAGCCTCGGCAGAGCGTACCTTGGCCATCAGACATTGGAAAGAAGTAGTAGCAATGAAACCCATATTCTTCTGTACGGATGAATCATATTCAGAAGATTCACTTTATGAAGAATCTCCATATCTAGCACTCAAAGTATCATTAACTTTAAGAATTTTCTTGTGCTTTGATTGATAAAATTTCTTCCTGTTCCTTTCTG
Organism: Viscum album; assembly: GCA_963277665.1. Taxonomy (NCBI): domain Eukaryota; kingdom Viridiplantae; phylum Streptophyta; class Magnoliopsida; order Santalales; family Viscaceae; genus Viscum; species Viscum album. The sequence continues at coordinate 825,218,536 of OY728129.1, forward strand.
AATTCCTTTCCTTCCTTTCCTTCTTTTTCAACAAAGGAAAATCAGGTCTAATATGACCTGTTCTTTTACACTCATAACATGTAACTTCTCCATCTTTCTTATATATATAGTCTTTCTTCTTGAACTTATTCTGATGGTTCCTTTGAGCTACAATCTCATTCATTCTTCGAGCAAGATTGGCTAATTCATTATTTGACTTTTCTATATTACTAGATTCTGACTGAATAATGACTTTCTTTGTATTTGATCTAGATACACTTTATGGGGTATTAGATTTCATATGTTTAGAAGTGGTAGTAAAAGTAACTCCTCCATTCCCATTATTTTCTTGAAATTTTCAGCATCTCTCTTTATTCTGGTATCATCCTGAAGAAGAGTTCCAAACAACTCATCTAAAAAAATCTGAGTGACTTTCCTATTGTCATAAATAGCTCTCCAATTGGACTCCCATTCATTTGGCATGATATCTATGATCTTATCCACAAGCACCTCATCATCCAAAATTTTTTCTCCCATAGATTGCAAGCTATTTACAATAGTCATAAACCTTTGTTGCACTTTGATTACAAGTTCTCCAAAAGGAAAGTTAAAACTATGACATTCAGCTCTCAACATAGCTCTTCTGGTCTCTATGAATTTGGATGTACCAAAATGTGTTACTTAAAGTTTCTTCCAGATACTTTTTTTAGCTTCACATGAAGATATTTGACTATATATGTTCCTATTCATAGAACACAACAATGTATTTCTATCTCTGAAATTTGATTGATATTCTACTTTATCCTAATTTGTAAAAGTTCTCAATTTCTTATCCATAATCTTATAATCTCTAGTAAGCATTAGATAGTTATCAAATCCAGTACTGATAACAAAAGTCTCCATCCTATCTCTCCAGAACTCATAATCATTTCCATAAAAAACCGGAGGTCTGGTAGGATTTAGATTATCAATAGAAAAAACATTTAAGCCTTCCATTCTTAAGAAAATCTTTTGCACACAAACTTGTTAGTATTTAGAGTTTGTAAACAAGAAATATATCCTAAGAAATGAAAATTTAGAGCAATAGTATCTCTAAGAAAAACTAAATCCAAACTATGATTCTGAAAAATTGATTCTGAAAAAAATATGAATCTGGAAAGTCAATTCTGAATATGCAATTCCGAAAGTTATAAGAATAAGAAAGTCTTCTAAATCTAATCATGAGATAAATTCAGATTAAACCTACCCTTTGATACCAATTTTTAGAATGGTATGTGAGTATGATATACTCTATAATACCAAATGTAGTATTGAATATATAAGTACGAGATGCTCAAATAAAACAGGGGGGTGAATTGTATACTTTAAAAATCACTTAAGGAAATTTTTTATAACTAAAATTCACAACACCTCTAAGTTCTAATAGATTGATTGATTCCGGAAAAGTAATTCCAGAAATGAAACTTAACAAAATTTTAAAAAAACTAAGATTCTACCTTAAAGCGTATAGAATCCTATATGATCAGAGTACAAGTAAGGAAGTATAAGAGAGTTATAATTTCCTTATCTATACAAAATGCACAGTTCAAAAAAAGTAGTAACACTACAAGTAACAAAAAATAACTCTTTTACCCCAAGGAGAAGGGTATCCAACAAACTTAGATAAGAGGTCCCTTCATTTATACTTTCAAGAAAGTATGTCTTACCCACACCAGGGTAAGCCCTCGATACGGAGATCAGAGTCAGTCTTACTATCCCCACAAGCCCTCAACTATCAGGTAGTCAGAACCTCTATCTTCCTATCCTCAGAAGCCTTCGATTGTACACAACAAAAATAGGAGTTGCATGAAGCATGTATGCATGAAGAAAAGTTTGAACAATATTTTCAAACTTTCTGCATGAATATTGAGAGTTTACATGAGCCTATCTCTTTAGAAATCACTTCAACAACATGTAATAACAGATGTCAAAAGGGTCTTATCAAATGTTCAAATGAGCTCCTATTTATAGGCTCATCACCAATGGTCGGCTCCCCTCCTCCAACATTCATATTCTTCCTTGAATTTTAGAGGGACCTGTACATGTGTCATTCTAACAATGGTTTGTTGATAAATAAAGGCACGCCACCATTTTATAAAAGAACAAGTGAAAGCATAACCAAAACTGATATTAGGAATAGAGAATATATGAGTGTTCGGATTTTAAAAAAATAAAAGTTTGGAGTCTAACCAAGAATAAATTCAGAGTCTATAATACAAGGATATTCAGATTTTTTTTATCAGGAGAATTCGGAATTGAACTTCACACAAGTTCAAATCTATAATTCATAATCAGAATTCACAATCAGAATTCGTAATGAGAATTAATAATTATAATTCACCATAAGATTTCGTAATGAGAATTCGTAATTAGAATTTGTCATCAGAATTAGTAATGAGAATTCATCATCAGAATTCATCATTATAATTCTTAGTTTGAACTTTATACAAGTTTGTAATCATAATTCAGAGTTAAACTTCATAAAAGTTCATAACAGGGAATTCAAAGTAGAACTTCATAAAAGTTCATAACAGGAATTCAGATCCTAAAATAGAATGCTTCATATCTAAGTATTATACAATTCCATGGTTTTAGTTATGAAACCGATTTTTATACTTAAGAAAAATATTGACATGAAAAATGAAAGCAAGGTAGGGGTATATTTCCTTTAGGAAGGAAATTTTCCTTATTGAAGTAAAACAGGGGTAAAATGAAATTTTCCTTAATAAAAGGTTTTTTGTGATTTTCAAAACAAGAGGAATGATCAAGTCATAAGGAAACCTTGATGACTTATCAATTTCCCACTTATAATAAGGAATGAAAAATTCATAAGGAAAATCTTATTGACTCAACACATATTTCCTATCAATCTATGGGTGATAAGATATAATTAGGTGTACATGCATACACAATTCCCTCTGTATAATTTTCTAGGACATTTAGGTAAAATGGGAATCTCTATCTAAGATCATGCTCCATGGATCCCCATAATATTTCACCACCTCACACACTTACAACTTACCTAGATCAATACTATAAGACACTTTTATCAATAAGAAGTTTGAAACTTTCGTTAATTGATCTATAAAAACCCAAATTTCATTGTGACCTTCAGGCTTCCTTGACAATCCCATCCTGAAATCCATCACCACATGATCCCACATAAACTTTAGAAAGGGTAACCATTAGAGATGACTGACCGATCACTGATTCTCGACCTTAACCTACTAAGAAGTAGAGAATCATGTAACGAACCCCAATGTGTGATTATTTATTCCAAGCCACCATTATTTATATCACACTTTATATTAAATCTTGATTAGGCATGGATGCACTATCCATTTCATGTCATGGAATTCCCTCATAAATTCCTCTTGTATTCTTGTTGGGACTGCTACATGAACCTAAACATAAATAAACTCATCATCATCATTTAGAGTCTACTCAAGTTGTAGATCCCCATCATATATTATTACTTTCATCACTAAGTGATATGAGTATAAAACATGACTCTTCTTTACTATTTCCCTTGGACTTCGGGGATGTCCTCCTTTGAGGGGAGGTTCAAACATTCCGATCAGTTTCTAATGGGTTGATTCATAGAACCGGAAACATCCAATGATTCCACATCCATTCGGACCTACTTTCCAAAGGAAGGTGCTCATTAGTTTGTGGACTGATGAGGCTTAGGAATTTGCATTGGTCGAGAGGATGGGAGGTCGGACTCATCACACCTTTTGAGGGGAATTATTGTCTAACCCAGGACTCTCTTTATAGATCTTAGTTATGTTCGTGAATCCTTATTACATTACCAAATATAAAATGTGTTTTCCTTTAGATCTGACAATAAATGATCGATATGTAGGAAATTTAGAGAATCTTTTATATGTATTTGAGGTTCTTCACTGATAAATAATCATCTGTATTTGTTAGAGATTCTTAGTCAATGGTATCCTTTGATACGTAAAAGTCTCTTGGTACTTATGATGACCATACTGGTTTTAAAGCCACTCAGTGGGGCACTTGAAGTTTATTGTCATTCAGAAGGACATAAATTATTTTAGAGTTGGGATCGAACCCACAGATAGGCTACCTATATATCCCTTGTTTATAAAAGGAATCAGAACCCATGTAGTTTGAGTAAGGGAGTATGATGTTTATGATTGATGGCTTAAAGAAAGATGTCATAATTACTTTTATACTCTAAGCTCATGTGAGTTATTCTCGGTGTGAGAAACAAGAGGTATTGGAAAAAATCAGACAATTGTGCCATGAAAGATGAAATCATAATAAATAATGTGGGGCTTATGTATGTATGATTGCCCAGATAAATGAAGGTTAGGATTTAATTTAGGGATAAAATCCAGGAACATGGTCCATAAAGGTATATGTGCTTCATGGAGATTTTGAATACTCTATCTTGGGGCTTACTCCTGAAAAGGAGGCCCAAATTCGGAGAGGTCTTATGATTGGGTTTTACTCATAAAAAGGAATCCTAGATGAAAGGTAAATTAGGACTGGTTAAGAGAAATTAAGGCTGGGGCTTACTCCTGAAAAGGAGGCCCAGGTTAAGAGACTTAAAAAATTAACGGACTTGGGGATTACTCCTGAAGAGGATTCCCATATTTGAGACTGGGGCTTACTCCTGAAAAGGAGGCCCAAGTTAAGAGAATTATGGTTTTGACTTACTCCTGAGGAGGATGCCCATATTTGAGAATTATGAATGGGGCTTATTCCTAAAAAGGAGGCCCAAGTTAATGAGGACTTGGGGCTTACTCCTAAGGAGGATTCCCAGATTTGAGAATTAGGACTGGGGCTTATTCTTGAAAAGGAGGCCCAGGTTAATGAGTACTTGGAGATTACTCCTAAGGAGGATGCCCAGATTTTAGAATTATGACTGGGGCTTATTCATGAAAAGGAGGCCCAGGTTAATGAGGACTTGGGGCTTACTCCTAAGGAGGATGACCAGATTTGAGAATTATGACTGGGGCTTATTCTAGAAAAGGAGGCATAGGTTAATGAGTTCTATCATCGTAAAGTATGAGGTTGAATGAATGAAATCTCAATCTTTAGTGACCTGAAAAAGTGTAAATCACTAGGTTTTGAGAGATATTCCACAGATTTCCTTTCAGATAAGGAATCCAAATCAAGAAATCATTCCATAAATGGATTTTAAGAGTGTCTTGATGATTGAATCTTGAATAATAGAGGTGGAATGGCGTAAGAGGGGTGAAATGGGAAATAAGGGCACCCAAAAAGGCAGGGGCGCGCAAGTCCTGGCAGGTGTGAAGGTACTGCGTGGGCACGCAAGTCCCGTTCACGCAGGTATACCTGCGCGACACATGGGTATTTGCATGACAGTTAACCAGCAGGGTAATACTTGAGCGACTCTTGGTTAAAGCCTTTAGAATCCTCTTGAGGTTCTTTCAGAAGAGGGGCGCGAAAGTTCTATTGAAGGAGTAAGGTGGAAAACAAGTGTGGCCTTTTCCGTCAAGGGTTGGCCACTCAGGCGCGCAAGTATTGATGAGTTTCAACATTTAGGCATTCTTCCCCTTCTTTAGATCTTCCATTCTAGGTAAGAAATTACCTTAGAAGTGTTTCGGAAGCTTTGAGAAGATACTAGGGCGCCAGGAGCTCAAATCTGAGTTTCTGGAAAAAATTCCTCTTGAATGGGGGGCCCACAGGGTCTATTTATAGGCTGAAGAAGACCCAGGCAGTTATCCTTTATGGAGCGCAAGTCACTTGTGTGACCATGGCATCGCACAAGTGGACTTGCGCTACCATGAGGGAACTTGCGCGACCTCTAGGAAATTTTCTCTTTGTTAATCCCTTTGTCGATTTTTGGATGTTTCTTCAAAGGATGAATCAATTTGGACTAAGGTATTTCCATTTTCCAATCACTAGATTCTGTGACGAAAGGAGCATCAACATTTACCCTATTGAGAAGTGAAGAACCAATCGATAAGAAAGAAAGATTTTCTGGACCTTGATATTCTTGAACACATAGATTTAACTCAAAATAAAATATTCATCACATGATAATCACTATTGAATTCCTAAACTACCTTTTTATATGTTTTCTTACTCAATGTTTCTACAATGATGTTTCCATTTTCAGTATTATATGAAAACTCAAAATTAGATGAATTATGTTACTCAACCCATATCCTATACCTAATGTTCAAATCATATTGAGGGAAAATATATTTTAGGATCTTATGATATGTATACATTAAAAATATTTACCCAAAATGATTGTGACACCAAAACCTCAAAGATTGAATCACTGAAACTAATTCAAAATCATGTGTTGGGCAGTTATACTCATAGAGTTTCAGCAGGATGAACCCATAAGTGAGTACCCAACCATATTTCATCAATACTACTCTTAAGAAAACACCTGACACATCCCAATATAATGTGTAACCCTTACCCAGATTGGGTAAGGTCAATAATGTTGAGGAATTAAACTTATCCTTTAGATATAAAAATATTTCATTACAAGAATCATACCATTGAATCTTTACCCATTTATGTCCAGACTAATCAATGGAACTACCAAGCAGGAGAAGTCTGCAATGAACCTTTAAAAATAACCAACTGAACACAAAAATCTGTAAACCACAAAGACATTAATGGGTCTCTACCAAGAAACCATTCCCCAAATCTTCTCTATATCCAATAATAATCCTAATTATAATATCATTTTACCTAATAGGTGAACACAATCAAGTTAAAAATGACACTTCAAAAGTATTTCATATAGTCACTACTCGAGTAGCATGATAAAAAATACTCCCAAATATCAGGAATGATCTTACCTCAACATGGAGTACAAAAATATATCACTAATGATCACGAAAATGAAAGAATAAAAATAGGGGTTAAAATAGATTCATCAGGGTCATAAAAATATTGGAATATTTATCAACCCGAAAAACATCACAATTTATTCATAAATACCATATATTCTCTTGAATTTTTTATGAGTAATTTCATTTTTTCATACCCTTAGCTGATGGTACCCTTAATGTAGGTTTATCTTATAGAAAACTCAGACAACCATAATATTATTAAAAAATCATTAATATGAGGAAGAATACAATGGTTCTTAACAAATTCCTAGTTTAGTTTCTGATAATCCACACACAACCTTAAGGAATCATCCACCTTTTTGGAGAACAATACTTTAACAACCCAAGGGGATGTGATCATATGGATAAAACCCTTTTACTCTATGTCCTATATCTGATCCTCAATCTCTTAGGGATCTGTAGGAGCTGGCTGTTAGGGAGGAATAAAAATTGGCCTCATGCTTGGGATAAGTTCAATCATAAATTCAATCACATACTCATATGGTAATCCTGAAGATTTCTCAGTGAATACATATAGAAACTGGTCGATGATGGGGGAAAATATAATACTTCATGGATTCAACTCATACAAAGTGAAACTAAAACTTAGGGTATGACCCCACCTAAACACTAATGATCTGGCCATGCACAACCCTCTTGCATATCCCACTATCTAATTTAACCAAAACATACTCCCCAAGATATATAAATGATACTCACCAATGATATAAGTATGTATAATTTTGATAAGTAATGAGCTAATAAATCTCTAAGATCATCTCAAAACCACAAATCACTATTATGAAGAAATTCTTTTGGAAACCATAACTATTAATAACCCGGGCACAATCCATATATCTACAAATCCAATGCCGTTTCATTCCTAAGGGAGTGTCCATCGATAACACTCTATAAGAATACACCATAAAAATCAAAACCTTTATTGAATTGAGTTGAGTTAAAAGAATGCGGGGATCTTGTATTGAATAAATAAAAAAGGGTTGAATCTACTAAAATTTTATCTCAAACTATGGATGTCCTTGCACCTTTATCAACCAAAGTAGGATCAACACCATGTGAATTTACTAAACGATATATTTGCTCCCCGACCTAACACCCATGAGGTAAATTTCCCTAGGGAATTTATTTTCTATTACCTTTTTCTAAACTTCATCTACTATAACTCAAATATCCAGGGCAACTCAAACTACTAGTTGGTTGAGGTACACAATATCTAGCTCTAAAACCCTATATTGATATAGATAACCTACCACTTGTAGCCTATGGAGCAGTACTGTAAAAAAGTCCAGATTCCCTAACTTTCTATAATAATATCACTAACTTGGAGTTTGGGTACACTAAAACAAGGTATTCCATGGAACACCACATTAATAATAGTTTATCAAGATGATAATTAGTAGAAGATGAGAAGAATCATTACTTTAACTAGATTTTACAACACTACTATAGTGTGTCTCATAGGAAAATAGTTCCTTTGACCAAAAGAATAACCAATAATACCTCCCATGAAAGAAATATCTCCAAAACCATAACCTATTTTTAGGTTCCTCTTAGTAATGGGAGGTTGGTTTTTAATCTTTGAAAAAAATGTCAGCTAGAACACATTCACCTCCACATGAATCTCATAACATAAGCCCTCCAAACTACCTTTCCCTGGCAGCTTCATCGCCAGCTATGGTCTAATAAAAACATTATAACTATATAAGATTACCAGTATAATACATAACTTACATCATATTTATGAGTCATATACAAAAAATCTAAGGCTCTATCATGTCTCAAAGTATTAGAAAATAAGTGAATAAGGATGTGAGTCTTTAAATACATCAAGGTCAACTCAACATACTAATCATTTTGAACAAGAACAACCCACATACATCATTCTAGTCATCATAACATATAAATAACTAGCTTTAATATTCTTCCTCTGGAGTCTCTAGACGGTAAAAAATAGATTGGATAGATTCTATCTATGTAACATATAACACCCTATACCTTATACAACTCAAAATTACATGATTTATAATAAGGTTTTAACTTTATTAAATTTTTGTGATATTTTGGGTTTATTGTTTTAATGAATTAGGGAAAAACCTTACATATAAACCCTTATAATACGGGTTGTTATCCCTACTCAATAACTATTTATCCACAATTATTCTTAAAATTAAACACATGTTTCATTAAAAACAAAATGCCATTTTAAAACAAATCATCATAGCATAAAGGCATCTTTATATATTTCATAATAATTCTTATGGCCTAAAAAACATTTATAAACTTGGGTTGAGAAAAAAAATCTCAACAAGGGATATTAAAAAAAGATTTTTTTTAATAAAAATATATAATAACATTTTTCTTTTTCATAATAAGTATTGAACTTAAATAATAGTTTACATACTTATAAAATAAACTTCAGAATTCAATTAGTTCATAAATAATATCCTGATAAACCATAAAGGAAAAATAATAATCATGAGGGTTTATTATAAAGCATGCTCACTTATGAAAATTTTTTATTTGAAAACATACCTTTTTCCCTTACAATATGATTAAAATTTCCTTTAAACATAAGCACATTATCTTACCTCATGAAATAAAAATATTTTATTAAAAAACATTTGAATAATATCATTTAGATACCTTGGGATATTATCCTTACATTAATCCTTATAAGAACGATTATAATGAAATTACCTAATGCACATGAGTTTCAGCCTAGTTGATGGGGACTCATAAAGTGTATCCAAGAGACCCGAGATCAAATCTAGGGCCAGAAATATTTCTGTGGCACTGTAGTAGGCACTGTAGTAGGTACTGTTCGATATTGTAGCAACTAGAACTATTCATTAATCTGGGTCTTTGGGCCACTGGTTTGGTCCTTTGGTCCAGCAAGGAATTTGGGCCACCCAAGGCCTTTGGGCCACCTTAAGGCCTTAGGGACACCCCAAGGCATTTGGGATACATGAATCAGTTGTATCTATCAGACTACAAGGGACAAGGAATTAGATGAGATTTATGACATGGGTATTCACTAAAGCAGAGTTAAACAGAATTGGAAGAACGAGAGGGTATGTCATTTCCATCAGTATTGGGCCTGTGTAGCTTTGCATTGCACAACTAACTGAATATCCCTATGATGGTGGAGTGCTGATATCATGACATATGCGGGGAGGAGCAGATCCAAGTTGTCTTATCTCAGGGATTCCCTCTAAGACGTATGTGTCATATAATGGTCTCTATGACTTCAGGCCTTGTAAGGGTTCCACCTCACCCCTTAAAAGGTGGATTATCAAAATAATAAAAAAATAAAGACCTTAAATCCCTTCCGACCATCCTAATAATATAATTCCCATATCTATTAGGATAAAACTATCACTAGTAAACATTGTTAATTTACCAAATGAATTGAAATGGTATATCAGGGTCAACCGTCATTAGAGATATATAAGGATCAACCTTAATTTGTATAAAATTTCCAAGAACCATGGAATTTTCAAAACACATATTAATTTTAATATAAAATGAAACCCATTTGAATTTTCATTCAATCCCATAAGAAATAATATTTCAGGTTGTCTCATAAATATGTGAAAATTTCTCTATTTCCTTTTAATTTTTTAAAAAATAAAATTTAAATAATATTGAGTGAAATGTTTTCTTTAAGAATAACCACAAATATTTTATCAAAATATTGATAATTATTAATGAATATTATTCTGAGAAAAGAAAATCAATTCATATACTTTAATAATAACATTATATTTTTACTTTTATAAAAAGATAAAAATAACCCATATGAAAAATGTTGAAAACCTTCCTTTTTAAAAGCTTGTAAAGAAATAAAAAACTAATTGAATTTAAAATTTATAATAATTTAAAAAATAAGTAATATAATTATTCAAAAATTAAAAAGTACCTTTATATAGAAAAAAAGAGATAGAAGGAAAACATTAAAATTATTTTTTAGAAGAAAGTTCCTTACCTCGAGCCGAACTTGAAACAAACACTATTTAAATCATGAATTATAATATTATATTAATTTTATAATTGATTAATAAAATTTTAATGGTTTATTAACATATTATTATTTATTTAATTTAATATATTACCATGACTAATATAGTTATTAGATTATTTATGTTCATGTCAGACATTTTAAGGACACTCGGTTCATAATCCCAAAAAACACTTCAGTAGATTAACCGTGGTAAAAGGGACCATTTTTTTGTTATTTGTAGAATATTAATCATGAATTAATTATCATATATATACATAAAATAAATATTATACCTATTAGTTAAAATAATTTATGAAAAATGAATCACATCATTTCGTTGAGGCGATAGTCCGCATGTACGCACAAATAACATTATCATTTCCGAACAGATGAAAGGCTAAGACGAGATGTAATATATTATATTTAAATAATCATAATTATTTTAGGAATAAAATATATATCCATTTGATCCATCTTTTTAACTAACCATATTACCTGGAGTTAAAAAAATGCATAGCGCTTTGGGGAGGTGATAGTCGACACGTACGCATGAGCAATGTTTTCATTTCCCATTGGTTGAAAAAGGAGATGGAAAATGGATGTTTCATAAAAATTATAAAATTTTTGTATATTTCATATAATTATGTTATTATATTAGAATATTTTGGACAAAATTTAATGAATATGAGAACAAATAAAATAAAAGAACTCTTCAGGAGTAATACCAATTCATTGTGAATCCTCTTTTGAAATACAACTTAAGCTTTCTTAGGATGGCATTAGGGGGATAAAATATGATATAGGAAGAGTATTAGGAATATAAAATTGTATTTGGGTATATATTATTGGAACTAAATGGATAATTAAGTTTGAGGAAGATATGAGAGGTGATACCCTTTTATAAGCGAGGTAGGTGATACACTTGTAATTAATATAAACTTTAAATTTATATAAGTCAAATTTCATGAAAAATTAGCTCAAAATTAGATCTATTTAAAATTTATGATGATATAATGTCAACATACATTAAGAAATATGATTTATAATTTTTTTGTGTTATTTAATCCTCACCTCTTTAGTTTAAACCTCAATAACCCTGTTTAACCTAAACCCTTGTAACACATTTTTCAATACTTTTGGGTCATGAAAGTAATTTAAATAATTACAAGTGGTACACACATGAACTAATAATGATAATATAAATAATTCCCTATAAAATTTAGTTATAATTATATTTTTACAAGTTTATATTGTATTTTTAAACTATTTGTAAACATTAAATACCATTTAAAAACATTTGAATGTCTATTTAAATATCTTGACTTAAAAGGCATCAATATAACAATGTAATTATAATTTAAAAATAAAATTAAAAATTATACTTTATAGTTATTTATAAAATTCATATAATATCAAATCACATCTAAATAAAATCACTTTTAATATTTCTATCACCATTTATTTGATTTTTCTGGTACTTTCACAAGCACTGTGTCAGTGTTTCATATGCGTTTAAGACAATTATACTACATCTAAAAATAAAAAATAAATTAATATTATGAAAATAATTTATTCATATAGAAAATAATTATTTTTAATTGTTATATCATCTTTTTATCCTTGTGGAAATATATTAGAGATATTGAAGATAAAGGGTGGCGTGTTTTAATTTTTATAAACAAAAAAATAATATCAAGGTCCTAATCCATGTAAAGTGGAAAAAAATATCCAATTTAAATTATAAGGTGTTTAGGGTCGGAACTGTATGATAAAAATAGTATTTAAAATTAAATTTTGGGTCTTTATCACAAATTATTTACTTTAATTAACTCGATTTACAATTTACCATGGTGATACATTTTAACCATGATTAATATTGACAATGAAAAAAAACAAGACTAATTACTTAATTTGAACATCATTGTTAAAATTATTATTTTTTTAAATATTAAATTTATATAATTGGAAGAAATTTATTTTATTATAAGCCCATTGACCACAACAAAAACTGTTATTATAAAAGCACGATTTTGTGCATAAAAATGGACTTATACCAAAATACAATATAATGTGGATTTCTATGAAATTAATTATATTATTATTAATTTAATAGATATTATTTTACTTAAAAAGAATATAAAATCGAATAAGATTGTTAAACTACTTTATTTAAAGAAAATAAATGATAGTTTCGAAAAATTCGATATTTGTCACTATTCACTAAAAAAATCAATGTTTTTAGAAAATTTCCAAAAAGTAACAATCATAATATTATAAGATACTAATTTGAAAAATTATTTTAAATATTTTTTTATAATATATATTAATTTTTCATAAATTAATTATAATATTTATCCAAAAAACGTAATAAAAACCATTTTTGTGGTAAATATTTTATTAAAGAATTAAATGAATATATTTTAATTCCTTTCCTAGTATAAAAAATAAATGAATTTCCATAAATAAATTTGATATACTATCAACTTATAATATTATAATAATCTATCAATAGTGATAAATTTAATACATTTAGATAAAAATACACCACAAAAAAAAAATATCTTAGTAAAAACTAATCTTTCCCTTTCAAAGGATTTTATGTTCATTACCAATAAACTTATAATTAATGATTGATTTATTATTAATTTTATCATGAAAAAAATTTCTATAAATATTTTAAAATTCGATTATTCATATTCATGCTGGTTAAATAAATGGTTAATTCACAATGGTTATAATTAAACGATAATATTTCTATAGTATATCTTGATTCATTTAAAATCAGTGTTGCATATTCTAAATACTAAAAAATATATCAATTAATGAAAATAAATTATAGAGTCCCAGTTCATTAAATTATACCCCCTTAAATAAAAATTTTCCTCAGAATCTTATCTCGTTTCCCATAAAAATGGTAAAAACATTTTTTAACATCAATTCCAAAGAGTAAAAGATAAAGCATACTCATATAAAATAAAAATACTTTTTAATATTTAGTTATACATTTTTTTGAAAATAAACATCATAAAAATTGATAATAATACATTATTTTGAGAATAGTATAAGATAAATATGAATTCCACCCCAAATAACAAATAATCATGACCCCAAATTAGAAGAACATTGGAAGGAAGTGAAAGTATGGGCACGTAGGTGAAAAATAACATCCACGGAATAATAGAGATTAATAAAGAACATGATAATAAGAAAGTTAATGAACACAAAACCATAAATCATTAAGGTATAAATAAGACCATCATTTCATCAGAAATGAAATTAAAAAAGATAATATTTTTTTTCAAGGTCCTTTTCCCAAAGTTGAGTGATTCATTTAGTATCTTGATATGGATCAAGAAAAAATATACTTAACTTATTTCATTCCATTTTATATGAAAAATATAATATTTTTTTGTGATTTAATAAATTTCCACTTCTATCTCAACTCATAATCCAAAAAACGAACATTCAAGATGAATTTTTAATGTATGAAGAACTAAATTTAAATTTTAATGGATTATAAGGTTCAAAAATTATAATGAATTATTACACTTATCATTATACATTATTCAAGATGAAAATGGATATAAAAAGTTAAGATAATATCCAACATGAATAATACTATATCTATCCCTAAATCATTAACAAATAACACCCAAAGTGCAACTTTAAACATTAAATAGATGACTATCCTTAAAACACTTCAAAATATAATGGAAGAAATTAATAACCCAAAATTAATCATAAATATTTGATCTCATATTTTTCTTAGGTTAACTTAACATTTATCTCCAAATAAAATTAATCAATCCAAATGTAATATATGAGAAAAATTATATTCCCTAAAAAAATATTCTCTAAAATATTCTAATATTTCATAGAAATTACACGAGTAACCATAAATACACAATAAAATATTATTTTCCTCAGAACGATAATTTATGATTTACTCCTCAAATAAAATCCCATATTAGACAATAATTAGTATATTTACAATAATCATATAAAATTCCCAAAATATTGACATTTTTCAAAAATAAAATTAATCACATAGTCCCAAAATCAGTTTTCAATATCATGGTTTTCTATATGATAAATCGTATGTCCCTATAATATAATAACCATTTTAACCTAATTAAAAACAATTACCACAACATTAAATATCATATTAAACCTAAAAGTTTTCAATACCATTAAACATATGTCCAAAAAACATAAAATCAGTATTCTTAAACTATTGTTTTCATTAAAGCATAATTTAATCATAAATGTAACATATACCTAAAACATTTATTAAAACTAATTAATGTCTCTCAACATACTCCCATCACATAAATCCTCAAAATTATATTGAACCATTAAACTTATGATTAACCATAGAATTATTAATGCTTTATGGTATCTAAAACTCATATTTTTTCCCTATCTAAATTATCCTAACCTATAAAGTTACCTATACTTTTCCTCTAATACCAACTATAATAAACCATATCTTAAACAACCCATAATTACATGATTTATAACGAGTATTACAAATTTTTACATTTCAAGGATCATTTTGGTTTATGGTTTAAGAGAATTAGGAAAAACTATTACATATAAAACCCTTACAATACAAGTTGAAACCTTCACTCAATATCTATTTTTTCCATAATAATAGTATTATTAAAATTAAAATCTATTCCTTTCAAAACATGTTTTATTCTTTTAATACTAATCCTCATAATAGAAATATAGAATTTGTTTTAGTTCACACTCATCCTTAGTATATATATATTTTTTAAAATATAGTATGATCAAAAAAATATCTATAAGGGATATATAAAGAAAGGAAACCCATTAGTCCATTTTAAAATTTATGAAAACCCTTAGTAATGTTTACCATCTTCATAATAAAATTTATACTCAAATAATAATTTAATTACCCAAGAAATCAAATTGTTTTCTCAAATATTTCATAAAATGTACCATAAGAAATCATAAAGAAAAAATAATAATCATGATGGATTCTTATAAAACAAGATCACTTATGAAAATGTTTTCATTAAAAACATAATTTCCACCCTTAAAAAGATCACAAACATTCCTTAAAAAACCCATTAGTCTACCATATGTAATAAATATATTTCCCTTAAAAAAGAATTTAAATCATATCCTGTAGGTACCTTGGGAAATTAACCTTACATTCATCCTTATAATATCTATTACAATGGAATCACCTAACAGTACAATTATCATATGCCTTAGGTGTAACATATAACTAGTAAACATTGTTACTTTACCCATTGCATTGGATATCTATTTCGGGATCAACCATCAGTAAATCTATATCAAGATCTTCCATAATTAATACAAAAATTTCATGAACCGTCAAATTAATAAAAAATATATATATTTTACTTTAGTAATTAAACCCATTTCAATTAGAATTAAATCCTACAAGCAATAACTCTTTTAGTTTTCTTATAAAGACGGTAAAAAGATTTTGATTCCTTAAAAAAACATTTTAAAAATAAAAAATTTAAAAATTATTGATCAAAAGGAATTACTTGAAAATAACCATATAATATTTTATAGTAACATTGATAACTATTGATTTCTATGATAGTCAGAAAAATAGTTAAATCCATATATGATTTTTTTTCTTTTTGTACATTTATAATAATTAAAAAATAAACCATATTGAAAATGTTGAAAATATTCTTTTTAATACATTGAAAATAAAGTCCAAACTAATTTAAAATCTCATTTATCAAACATTTAATAATAATTAATAGAATTCTTGAAATATTTATAAGTAACTATAAATGTGAATAAAATAATTAGAATCAAAACATTAAAATAATATTTTTAAAACAACGTCCCTTACCTTGAGTCTGAATCACCACATACATACTTTAAATTATATATAATAAACTTATATTAATTTTATACTTTATTAAAAAACTTTTTTATGTTTATTCCATTATTATTATCCCTTTTATTTCATTTTTTACTTTGTATTAAAGACATATAAAATCATTAATGCTCATGTCACATGTTGTGGGGATGTTCGATTAATAATCCCAAAACAACTTCGGTTGGTTCACCCTGGTAAAACATGTAATAGTTTAGTAATATCAAATATGTAAATCCTTAAATGAATTTTAATATTTATTTATTAATTAAAATTATATAGTATTACATGAAATGAAGACATAAAAAACAAATCACATCTCTTTTGGTGGTGGTAGTCCACATGTTCAGACATGCAATGTTGTCATCTTTCAATAGATTAAAGGGTCAGAAGGTATGTGATATGTTATCCTTACAGAATCATAATTATAAAATTTATATCATATTTATTAAATCTTTCATTAATTTAAACATTTACTTGCACTCATTAAGAAAAATTAAATACATTTCTTGATGGAGGTGGTAGTCTACACATACGAACGAGTGATGTTTTCATTTCAGATTGGATGAAAAAGAAGATAAAAAAGCGTTATACCACCAACATAAGAAAGTTTCAGTATATTTAAGATACTTATATTATTATATAATCATGGTTATGAAATAATTAAAGGAGTTATAAAAAGAAATAATATGAAATAAATCTTTAATATTTGTACCTATCCTTTGTAAATCCACATTTAGAATACACCTTAATCCATATTTGGATGGTATTAGGGTAAGATAAGAAGTTTTATAAAGTGTATAATCCAAATAGGTAGTTATTTTTCCCATTATTTTTTTAAAATAATCAACTCATGAAGTGATAGGAATAGAAGAAAGGTTGTTCCATTTTATAAGTGAGGTGGAAGACACACTTGTACTTGTTATAAACTATATAATGATTTTAAAGTTAATATCTTGGATTTTTGGAAGAAAATTAGATACCTGTAATATTTAGGATGATATAGAGTATAAATAAAAAATAGTATTTATAAATTTTTTAATGTTTTAACCCTCATCTATTTAGTTTAACCCCTCATTATCCTTATTTAACCTTAACAATTGTAACACATTTTTTAATAATTAAATGCCATTGAATTAAATTTAAAAATTACAATTGTAACATAAAAAACCAATCCTAAAAATATAGTAATTATACTATATAATTGAGTTACTATATTATTTTAATGTTTTTTCAATTATTTGAAATGATTTACAAACATTAATTACCATTTAATGTGATTTTCTTGAGTATTTGAATATTTTGACTTAAAAGGAATCAAGATTACCCTGTGATTAAAAATAAAAAAATTAAATAAGAAATTATCCTTAATAATTATTTAGAAAATTAATGTAATACCCAAAACATCTAAATATTTTCACTTAATATTTTAAAAAATATATATTTATTTTTCTACTACTTATATAAGTGTTGCGTTAGAGTTAAACAAGCGTTAAAAGAAGTTATACAATCTATAAAAATTTAAAATAAGTTAATATAAGTCGGAAAATCTATTTATATAAAAAATAACCATTTATTATAATTCATATATTATTTTTATCACTACAAAAATATATTATAAACATTAAAATAGAAAGAGTGTGACAGTTCATAATTTTTCTTAGCCAAAATATAATATAAAGGTAATATTAAAATTCAAGTGGCACCAAAAATATCCAATTTAAAAGATATTTTTATAAGATTATAATAAAATGAAAAAATAAATTTTAATATGAAATAATGTGTTCTTGTCATAAATAATTTACTTTAATTAACCTGATTTAACCATTATCGCGATGACCCATTTTTGCTATGGTTACTATTTATAATGACCAAAAATGAAATTGAACTCATTTTTGAATTCAAAACTCATAATTCAAAATATGAAATCCATTTTTAAAATTAAATTTTTATAATTGGAAGAAACTAATTTTAATATTAGAACACAAAATGCAATGGAAAATAGTTTTTAGAAAATTTCATTTTTAAGTATAAAAATGAACTTATAAGAAAATAAATTATATTCTTGATTCATATAGAATTATTTTTATTATTTTTATTAAAATGGATATTATTTTAATTAAAAACCAAATACAAAATATAATTTGAATTTTAAATAAATTTATTTAAATAAAACAAAGGATCGTTTTACAAAAATTGGTATTTTCACTATTCAATAAAAAATAATTCTTTTTAGAAAAATCCAAAAAATAATTCTAATTATACGAGAACATGATGATTTAAAAACATAATTCCATTTTTTAATAAAATTACTACAATTAAAATAAATAAATTATATTATCAATGCACAAAATGAAATAATAACCATTTTTGAAGAAAATGTAGTTTAAAATCAAAAAGGGAATTTATTCTCATTCCTTGCATAACAAAAATAACTAAATTAATTTTTGTTTATTAAATTGGATATATAGTTTTTATATTTAATTATAATCATTTATAAAAAGTAACATATTTAATATATTATGATAAAACTACATTGTTCACATAAAAGAAGTTTTATGAAAAAACTTTTATTTTACCTTCAAAAGATTGTATCATTATTTAAAAAAATTGATAATCAATGCATGATTGGTTATTAGTTTTGTTAATGAAGAAATTTCTACATATATTTAATGATATGATGATTCCCATTTTTACCCGTAAAACTAATGGTTAAATCAAAATAGTGAAAATTAAATAAATAATATTTCTGTAGTATATCATGGCTCATTTAAGCTCATCGTTGAGTATAATAGATTTTATTTAAAATATTATTTTATAAAAATAAATTATAAAATATTGGATTGTTATATTCTACCCACTTAATGAAATTGTGTCCTCATAATCTTATCTTGTTTCCTATAAAAACGTTTCAAAAACATTTTTGGACATCAATTCCAAGAGTGGGAGATAAAATATATGATCATAAAAGGAAAAACATTTTTAATATAAAAAAATATTTTTTGGAAGCCCACATCCTAAAATGGAATAATAAGAAATAAGTTTTTATACATAAATAGGTAAATATGAAGGTCACCCAGAATAACATATAATTGAGTTCCCAAAGAAAGATAACTTTGGTGGGTAGTGAAAATATGTATATAGAGGAGAAAAATAACTTCCAATGGATAATAGAGTGTGATAGAGAACATGATAATAAGGTATTTAATTCAAAAGAACCCATAATTCATTAATGGATAAATAATACCATCAATTCCTCAAAAATGGAGTTATATTTATAACATTTTTCTTTAAAGATCATTTTATTAGAGTTTATGGACCCATTTAGCATAAAAAATATGAACATGAGAAAATATAATTACTTTTATTCCATTTCATAGAAATAATTTCATCCTTTGGCTATAGTTTTATTAATTTTCCCTTCTATTTAAAATATTAATATATTAAATGAATATTCATGATAAATTTTTCTTGCCTAAGGTAATAAAATTAACTTTTACTGGATAAAAAGATTCATAAAATGATAACAATTTATTTTCCTATCTCAGAAAATTAACTAAAACCACAATGGTCAGCCCAAGTTAAGATATTATCCAATATTTATAAATACTACATCAATATCTAAAGAGTTACGAAAATAACCCAAATTTTAGCTTAAAAAATTCAATAAATAACTAACCTTTAAACTCTTCAAAACATTCCAGAAAAAATTTGAAACCTGTAAAGAATAAAAAATATTTGACCTCATGTTATTCTAAGATTAACTTAACATTTATCTCCAAATAATATTAATCACTGAAAATTTTTTCATATAAAAAAGAATATTCCCAAAAAATATGTTCTCTAAAATATGATAGTCTTTTCCATAAATAAACTAAATAACACATAAAGACATAATAAAATCTTATATGACTAAAATATAATTCCCCACTTATTCCAAAAATAAAATCCCATATTATCCAATAATATTGTATTTAAATTAATTTTATAATTTTTCCATAATAGTTGTCTTCTTCAAAATTACATTAATCTCATAGAAACCAATACAATTTTAGTCCCATGGTTATTTATATGAAAAATTTTATGTTCCCAAAATTTAAAAACCCTTTTATCCTTATTAACAATAATTACCCTATAATAAATGACCCTCTTAACCCTAATGGTATTGAATTCCTTTCAACTAATTTCCAAAAAGTTTGAAGACATTTTTACAAATAATATTAAAAAAACAATTTAATATAAATAATTACATATACATTAAAAAACTATTAAAACTCAATAAATATATCCCAATTTAATTTCATTATATAAAACCTAAAAGGTTATTTAATCCTTTATATTATGATAAAAAATAAATATATTAACCCATGTTTGTATCTAAACCTCCTAAAATATTCTCATCTGAATCATCCTAACCTCTAAAGTTATCAAAATATTTTTTTTGATACCAACTATAACACCCCATAGCTGAAATAAGTCATAATTAAATGATTTATAAAAGGGTTTTACTTTATTATATTTCTAGTGTCTTATAAGATTAATATTTTATAGAATTAAGAAAAATATTTTCATATAAAACCCTACCAATAAAAGTGTACACTTCCACCTAATAGATTTTTATTATATAAAAACATTTTTTTTAAAATGAAACACTAGTTTTATTCAATACCTATTCACTTATTTTAAGACCGATACATATAGCATAAAGATATTCCATTATATGGTAATAATTCATCCTTAGGATTTGTTTTTTTAAATATGAGGTTAGACAAAAAATCTCAACAAGGAATATAAAAAGAAAGGAAATCCATTAGTCTATTTGAAAATTTTATAAACCCATAAGTAAGTTTCCCTTTTTCATAATTAACTGTGAAATAAAATAATAATATACTAAACTAAGAAATAAATTTAATTATTAATTTATTTTATAAAGTATCTCAAAATTAACCATTAAGTAAAAACCATAGTCCTCAGGGTTTCTTATAAAACTTTAGAACATGTTAATTTTTTTTTGAAAAACATACATTTAACCGATAATAGGGGAATAAAAATTACATTACAAATAATCAAATTATCTCAAAATATGAAATAAATATATTAACAGAAAAAATATAAAGAATATCATGAAGGTATTCTAGGAAATTATCCTTAAATTCATCATTATTATATCCTTTATAATGGAAGCACATAACCCGATAATTCTTATATCTTTTAGGTGGAACCTATCACTGGTAAAATCGATCTCTTTAAATAGTGAATTATAGATTTATATTAAGATAGCCCATAATTAGTTCAACATAAGTCTCTCCAAAAATTCATATTAAAATTTAAATCACCATAGATGTAATAAAACACATAAAACATTCATGTTAATCATAAAACCTATTCAGTTATCTCCCAATGATGAGAAAAAGTTTCTATTTCCATAGAAAAACATTATAAAATTAAATGTTTATAGAATATTGAATGAAATATTTTTATTTCAAATAAAAATGTAAATTTTTAGTGTAATATTGATAACTATAAATGGATATAGCAGTGGGAGAAATCAATCAATCCATTTGTGTTATTTTTTTTCACCTTTTTAGAAATTTGAAAATAACCAATACTATTGTTTTTGAAACATTTACTTTTTAATCAATTGAAAATAAAGTAAAAAATAATTTATAATTTAATTTATCAAACATTGAATAATTATTAATAAAATTATTAAAACATTTGAGGGAAATGTGAAATGGAAGAAAAAGATTTGGAAATAAAAATTTATAACAATATTTTTCTTATAAATCCACTTCCCTCGAGCCTAACTTGCCACATATGTACTTTAAATAATGTGTAATAATATCATAGTAATTTTATAATTTATAAATAACCCTTTTAAGGTTTTTCCCATATTATTGTCCCCTTTTTCATTTATTATAATAATATATATTTTTATTAAACCACTAAAGTTATTGTTAGGCGTTTTGGGGATGTTCAGTTTATAATACCAAAACAACTTCAGTAAAAAAACATGGTAAAATGGGATATTATTCCATCATATAGATAATATTAACAAATAAATATTTATCATATTCATACATTAATTTAATTTTTATATTTATCAATGAAATTTAGACTTGAAAAATAAAGCAGATCACTTTGTAGAGGTGGTAGACCACACGTACTCACAAGAGTCATCATCATTTTTCAACAGATAGAAAGGTAATATGGTAGGTAATATATTATATTTATTGAATCATAATTATTTCATTAATATCATACATATTCATTTTAGCTATCATTTTAACCACCCATATATGATCAAGTGGCGAAAAATGAAAAACAACGCTTCATAGAGGTGGTAGTTTACTCGTATGGACGAGCGATGTTTTCTACTCCCATAGGAAAGGAAATGATGTGAAAAAGGGTTTCTAAGTAAATATAATATAATTTAAGTATATTAAATATACTTATGTTATTATATCATCATGTTTAGTATAGAATTTAATAAGGAAAAAGAATAAATAAATTGAAAGAACTTGTTAAAAGTTATACCTCTCATTTGGAAATACACATTTGGATTTTAACTTAGACCTTCTTAGGATGTTATTTGGGGAATAAAAAATATATAAGAATAATGGAATGAATATATATAAAGGTATTATGGTGTATATCTACTTAATTAAATGGCTCATTAAGTGTGATGAAGATAGTAAAGGTTGTTCCCTTTTATATTGAGGTGGGTGGAAAATTTGTAATTATTATAAATTTTAAAATAAAATAAGGTTAATTTCAATAGAAAGTGGCTCATAATTGGATCTATTTAAAATTTGGGATGATATATTGTTTAAATAAATTCAATAAATAGAACTTATACAATTTTTTAAGTAATTTAATCCTTACCTCTTTAGTTTGACCTCTCATTAACCTGGTTTAACCATAACCAATGTAACACATTTTTCAATCATTAAGTGTATTGAAAGTAATTTTAAAAAAATTAATGTGGCACATAAATGAAACATTCATGAAAAAATAGAAAATTTCCCATCAAATTTCATTATTAAAGGATTTTCATGATTTTATAAAGATTTATAAATAATTTTAAAACCTTAAATACCATTTAAACTCATTTTCATGACTACTCACATGTTTTGAATTATATGGAATAAATATAACCATGTAATTATAATTCAAATAATAATATAATCATTTTTCCTTATACTATATTTATAAATTTATTTAAATAAAATAAATAATATATATTATCACATTTAATATTTTTTCCTACTGCTTTCATAACTATTGCATCAGTGTTATGTTAGTGTTCAAGGATATTATAAAATCCCTCAAAATAAGAAATAAATTAATATCATAAATTTTTTTATTAATATACAATATAACCATTTATATATTATTTCTTCCCTATTACAACATGTTAGAGATATTAAAAGAGTGAGAGTGACATTTTGAACATTTTTTAACATAAAAATAATATAAATTTCATAATCAAAGTAAATTGGAACAAAAACTATTAAATTTAGATGATAAGGTGATAATTTATGAAATAAAATCATCCAATAATATTTAATATGAAATTTTTTGGACTTATCACAAATTATATACCATAATTGACTAGATTTACTGTTTATTATATAGACACATATTTACCAAGGTTACTATTTATAATGACAAAAAATGAAATTAAAAACATTAATGAATTTAAAACTTATTATTATAAATACTAAATACATTTTTCAAGATTAAATTTTTATAATTTTATTAAATTATTTTAATATGATTCTGCAAAATGCAATGAAAAACAGTTTTTAGAAAATTGTGTTTTTAAGCGTAAAAATGAAATTATACAAAATTAATCTATAATGATGATACATATAGAATTTTTTAGATTATTTTTAATGAAATGGATATTATTTCATATTTTAGAAAAATAAAAAATATAATAAAGCTTCTAAATTACATAATTAAAGAAAAGAAATGACGATTTTGCAAAAGTCAGCATTTTTACTATTAACTCAAAAATCAATATTTTTATAAAAATAAAAAATAATCCTTATAATGTTATGAAACATGTATTTTAATTTTTAATTTATATTTTCAGATAAAATTACTAAAATTATATTAAATTAATTATAATATAATTTGCAAAATAGAATGAAAACCATTTTAAAAGAAAATGTTTTTTTAAAGTATAAAATTAATTTATTCTCATTCATTTCCTTAAAAAATAATTAAATGTATTTTAATTCATTAAATTAGATATATAATATAATTATTTCATTATAATAATTTGTAAATAGAGATAAATTTAATCTATAATGATAAAAATACATTTTGATCATAATTTATTTGTGAAATATATCTCTTTTACCTTCAAAATATTTTGTCTTCATTTCCAACCACTTGATAATCGATGCATGATTGATTAATAATTTCATTAAGGAAACCATTTTTTATATATATTTCTTAATATGACTATTTCTATCAAATCCCACTGAACTAATTTCTTGTTCATAACTATCATAATTAAATAATTGTATTTCTGTAGTGTATTGTGGTTCCTTTATGCTCAATGTTGTGTATAATACATGTTATCAATTATATTATTTTAATAAAATAAATCCTAAAATCCTTAGATGTTACAAATCAACTTGTTGTGTACTTTTCTCACCTATTATTAATAGTGGGTGATGTATCTAGAACTCCTGAGTATGGTCAGACATGGTTGATATAGTCTAAAGAGCTCCCATATCCATCGACAATACCACTCATAATAGGATTTCATGAAGCTGTTCATCTAGAACTGGAACTGGTATACCATGAGGTTGTCTCCCACCTAAATGATTGCTTCAATTTTATAAATAGTATATATTTATAAATGAGTGCTTAATTTTTTTTAAAGAGTTTATATTCTTTTAAAATAAATTTTTTCTCAAAAAATTATTTTCGTTGCTATTTTTGAACAAATAGTAAAATTAATTTTTTTTCCACTTCTTGAAACTTTATTTAAAAAAAATTAAATTATTTTTTGAAACAAAAATTACAACATTATCTTATAGTGATTTTTTTTGAAATTTTATGAATAAAATAATTTTTGATGAATAGTTAAAATAATGATTTTTATTAAAAAATGCCTTTTTGTTTAATGAAATTGAATGTTTTATTTTTTTCATATTGTTTTAAAAGTAAAATTAATTATATTATATTATTATTAATCGAATTTATATCATTCGAATCAATGTTATGTTCACTTTTGATATAATGTTTTTATACTTTTGAAAACATTATCTTTGGAAAACCGATTTTTCATCAATTCTGTGGGTTTAATTTTAATTACCTTATACCAGTAATGTAAAATGAATTATAAAAGAGATTTCATATTTTTTATTTAGAATAATTAATATTATATAATATGGTCAAATTAATTTTAGGTAAAAATGAATAGTACAAATATTAAAAATCAATTATCGCGGTTAAGGTTAAAATGATTTTTCCTGGGGTATAAAATATAAATATAGGGGTTAAAATGACTTAAAACATTTAAATTCCTATTTTATGGCCATTTTTTGACCTTATATAATTTTAGGTTCAATGATGTACCATTTTGGAGCATTTTTAGAATTTTAAAACATATATATATTATTTTTGTTTAAAATTCAATGTGTATCCTCTCCCTTACTTATAAAAGGGGATCACATATATTATATTATTCAGACATAGAATTTTTATTAAGACAATATCTATCAAAATTAATTCCGTAATTCTATCCCCATATCCTAGAGAAATTATCTTGATTATTAATCCATCTTGGTATGACTTTAGTGTAAACCTAAAGAGGTTTTCTAAAGAAGAGGTAGAGTCCAAAATGAAGGATTTTTTATTTATTATTCCACATATGTTAAATATTCTTCAACTATAATGAAATATTAAAATAAATATCTCAAATATATTTATATTTGATTTTATCAGTGTCAAAAGCTATATCGATTTCCTCTTATAGAAAATGGGAAACAAAACTGTCGATCCTGTGTACGGTAGACTACTGCCTTGTAAACTGATTAATTAGTTTTTCATCATTGTCTCCTATGCATAGATATAATGTTGGAATTAAAATATTCATATGATATTTATTAAATAATTATATATATGTAATTATAATATAACATCCACCTTTTTACCTTCCAATATGTTGGAAAATCAGTACTATAGACATGCACTTTAATATCATGCACAAAGGATTTTAAAAGCACTAAAAAATATCTGTAAAGATCATCACTATTAAAAGGGGGGATTTTTCAGTACTAAAAAAACAATAATAAATGCCTACCATTATTAGTTCTATTTATAGGGAAGATAAAGTACCCCCATTTATTAGCACTTTCAATTACACTGATAAAGGACCCACCAACTAAAGTGTCATGTTTTTATAATAGAACACTACATCAACCTTTAAAAATTACACACAATATATAATTTAAATGAAATAAATATTACATCATGAATACAAAATAATACCTTAATAAAAATTAAACTTTAAATAAAAAGACACTTGGAGTTATACCGGTCACAACATGTGTCTTAATGAGGTGTAGTTGATTCCAAAACATTGAAAATTATTTATGGATTATTGTCCTAAACTATAAAAAAATACGAATTCATTTATTCAATTTTGCGTATTTCAATTGTTATTTTTAATGAAATCAATGTCAATTTTAAATAAAGACATACATGGAGTTATATCAGTCATACCATGAGTGGTATTGAGGTGAGACTAACTCCTAAACATCAAAAATTACTTATAGATCATTTTCTTATAGTATCAAAATAATATGAATGCATTTTCCCATTTTTTAGTATGTCATTATTGTTTTTCACTAAAATCTAATTTCAAATTGGAAACACACACTTTGAGTCTTACCAGTCACATATTATGTCAGTTTGATTTTAGACTGCTTTCTATATGTCAAAAATGACTTATGAATCACTTAATTAAATTATCAAGATAGCCAGAGTGATTTTTCTTGGTTTTCAATGAGTGAAAAAAGTTTTGAACCAAAATGTCAATTTCAAATTTATAACGAACACTTCGAGTCATACCCATCACACTATATATTAGATTGTGGTGTGGGTTATTCCTACACATCAAAAAATCTCATGGATCGTTTTATGAAAGTATCAAAGCAATACATATGCATTTTATCAGTTTTATGTATGTCAATTTTTATTTTTCTTTTTAAAATTAATTTCAATTTAAAATAAAAATACGCAATTGGATTCATATCGGTCACAAAATGCATCATATTTAGGTTTGGTTTATTCTTAATCATAAAAAACCACTCATGGATCATTTTACTAAAGTATCAAAATATTCAGAATGTGTTTTATCAGTTTTCAGTATGTCAGTTTTTCTTTTTCCTAAAATTAATTTAGATTTTAAATAAAAAGAAATACCTGGAGTCATACTATTCCCCCTGTTCTTTAGATTGAGGCACATTTGATTTCTAAATGACAGAAATTACACAGTGATCATTTTCTTAATGTATCTGATCGTACCACGATTCACTGTTTTATTCCACCCTTACACCGTAGTTTTAAATTAGTTTTGTAATGAATATTCCAAATATAATAATTAATTTCAGTTCATGTTTGAATCAATCAGTTAATTTTAATCAATATTATAATGGGCAATGTTACTTGTTTTTATTATTTCAATGTAGGTGGAGGTGATTTGGAGGGCCTTTGATGAAGTGGAAGAAAAATGGGCCAAAATTGCATGGATTCATGGACATCTGCCCACTGTTTTGCATATTTCAAGAAATCCCTGCATCCAAATTGGATGAAATATTGTTGCCCTATCCAAAATTTAATATTCTACATTTCATATTAAGGAACCCAATTTTGATTCGGCTTCTATGGGGCCCATCCGAACTCATCTGTCCAGGACACCGAATTTGGACCAAGTCAGATGTGGGGTTCTATAGTTTATCAATATCTGGAGATGTAGTTGTCCAAATGGTGCCAAACGTTCATTGGAGACATTAAAGAGGTAGGGATACAACTTTTAAATTTTCTCCAAATCTAGATAAGACTGTCTGATGTCCTAAATGCGTGGTACAAGAGGATTGAAGAAATCTGTGTGCCTAAAACCACCTTCCAATTTTCCTATAAAATGGAACCTTGGGCTCCGCATTTTGAAGTTCGGCCAAGAGGCAAAGTGCTGCCATTTTGGAGTCCCCAAAGAGTCTTATAATCATCTCTAGTAGTTTTGGAGGCTATGAGAAGTTCTACCCCAACATCTTTCTCTTCCTCCTCTCCTATGGGTTTCTAAACCCCTTGTGATCACCCGGGGAGGAACGTGATGTACACCCCAAGCTTCATGTTTGTAATATTTGAATGATATTTTAAATTACAGTTTGTTGTGTTGTTTTTCATCATACTCTATTCTTATTTTATTTAGTTATGTACTGGTATGTCATGCTCAACTCATATGATCATGTTTGGGGGCACCCATTCTTGTGATGTTTCACACACCGTTCACCACTTTCTTTACGCTTTCAATTGTGGTGTTTGTGTGGTTTATATTGGTCAATTGAACTCACACAATAACTTTCAAGGATATTTACATTTATGTCATGGTATTACAAGGAAATAACATACAAAACTGGACAGTGGATATAGTTTTTCATGTGTTGCCTTGGGGAGTTTTGGTTAGGATGTCAAACACAATTCACTCAATCATCGGCGGTGTCCGGTGAATCATTGTGTGTTTTTGACTGAACCCTAGGAGGTTTCTTAGTATAAACTCAGTAAAATTCTAGTTCTAGGTGTTAAAAACTAGGGATTAAAATATCATAACCTTATATCATGAAGTGATGAAGGATAAACATCATGCGAGTACCCCAGGTTGATCACACTTAATTAATTCTGTTAATCTCTACTTTGTTTTATAGCTTCTATTTTCTATTGTCATATTTAATCTTCAAACCCAAGTATTATAAAACCCCATTTTCCTTTTTTAACTTCATAATCAAAACAACATTATAGAATTAATGATCTAAGGCTCCGTCAAGAGAAGACCTAGGTTTGCTGCTGTACTGCAGAAAAACTAGTTAAAAATAAACATCTAATTTGACGCGCTCGACAATACGATCAAATTTTGGGGCTGTTGCCGGGGAACCAAGATCATTTTTTTTCTTTATTTAATTTTATTTATTTATTTTAATTCTTAATTAGTACTACTTTAAATACCCCACCCCCATTTGATTGTTTTTTGTTTTGGGGTTTGTCTTTATTTTTGGTTGTTTTTTGTGTGTTCTTTATATATATATATATATATCTCTCTCGCTCTTCTTCCCCATATCCCTCTCTAATTCTATATTATAACATTATATTCTTCTTTCACCCTTATTAAGTTTCTATTTTATCCATCTCAAAGAAAAAAAACACAATAAACAATCAATCAATCAAACTGGACATCATTGTTGCATGACAAGATCTGGTAAAGGAACACTACTTGAATTTGATCATGAAATTGAAAAGTCCCTTCACACAAAAATCAAGGAATATAGAGAAGGAAAATAAAGTAACACTAAGGAACCCCATTGGGAACCTCAAGTGGTCCTAAACCAATCCAAAATTGAACCCCACCCCTGATGTGGAGTACCAACCTGCGTACATCCAATATCCCAAGGAAGCATCCAACATTGAGATTAGATCAGGTCTCATCCACCTCCTTCCAAAATTCAATGGTCTTCCTAGATAGGACCCTCACAAAAATCTAAAAGAGTTTCACATAGTGTACTCCACCATGAAACCCCAAAATGTGTCTGAGGACCTCATTAAGTTTAGGGCCTTCCCTTTCTCCATTGATGGTGTAGCCAAAGATTGGCTGTACTATTTGCCTTCCACAATTGGGAGCTGGAATGACCTAAAAATACTTTTTCTAGAGAAGTTCTTCCCTGCCTCCTGAACTGCATCAATTAGGAAATAAATTTGTGGAATTAGTCAATCACAAGGAGAGACCCTTCATGAATACTGAGAGAGATTCAAGAGTCTTTGCTCAAGCTTCCCCCACCACCAGATTAGTGAACAACTATTAATCTAATACTTTTATGAGAGACTTATCCCCATGGATCGTGGAATGATTGATGCTGCAGATGGTGGTGCCATAGTTGACAAAACTCCTTTTGTCGCTCGTGACTTAATAGCCAACATGGCTCAAAATGCATAAAAATTGGTACACGAGAAATTTCACCAACCCGAGGAGTTCATGAGGCAAGTCATTCATCCCTAGAACAAAAGGTAGATACTAAACTTGATGAGATGCATACCCTTCTAAGGCAACTAGCTCAAGCACAAGGTAACTCGCACTCTACTTCTATTCCATTACATTGTGGTATTTGTTCTGATAACACTCATTTCTCTGACCAGTGCCCACAAATTCAAGATTCATCTGAGTCTTGTGCAGCTGTGTTCCCATGGAATCCATTCCAACAAGCACCTCCCTTCAAGCAAGAAAAATTCAGGCCAAATCCAAATTTAGGGTGGCAAGCACAACCCCAATACCGATAAGGAGGAAACTCAAGATACCCCAAGCATAATTGGTATAAAAAAGGCCAAGGTATGCAACCTTCTTGTCCTTCAACTTCTCAAAACAATCATCCTCCTCCTCCCAAATCTGAATCAAGCCTCTAGGACATGGTGAAAAAAATGGCAACTCAGAACCTCCAGTTCCAACAGACCACACAATCAGCAATTCAAGATTTTCGAACTCAAGTGGGGCAATTGGAAAACACCATCGGCGAGATTAAGATGCAAGGTTCTGGAAAACTACCATCCCAACCCATTTTCAATCCAAAGGAAAAAGGTAATGTATGTTTAGTTACACTTCGTAGTGGTAAAGAAGTTTCTCCTTCTACTGATTCTGCACAGCATGTATGTCCCCCGCTTGAAAACACTCCTTCCCAACCCTAAAAAATTTCATGTAATGAAAATAAAAATAAAAAGGGCAGTCAAATTATCATTGATGATTCAAATGAATAATTAATTCCTCTTCCTTTCCCTCAAAGACTCTCTAAATCTAAGAAAAACTTTGATAATGAGATTTAAAATGAAATAATGGATACATTTAAAAAAGTTCAAGTTAATATTCCATTGTTGGATGCAGTCAAGAAAATTCCCCATTATGCCAAATTTCTTAATGAACTTTTCACCCATAGAAGGAGGTTGAAGGGGAATGAGAGAGTCAACCTGGGGAGGAATGTCTCGGACTTGATTCAACCTGCAATGCCAACCAAATGCAAGGATCTGGGCACATTCACGATACCATGTACCATAGGGGAGACCTTCTTTTCTAATGCTATGCTAGATTTAGGTGCTTCTATTAATGTAATTCCTCACTCCGGGTATACTTCTTTACAGGTTGGAGAGCATCAACCAACATGCATTATTGTGAAACTTGCCAACCGAAGCACAACACACCCATCAGGATTGGTTGAGGATTTCCTCGTAAAAGTTAAGAATCTCATCTTCCCTGCAGACTTTTACATTCTTGAGATGAAAGATACCCAAACCCAAAGACATTCCCCTCTCATACTTGGGAGGCCATTCCTAAAAACAGCAAAGACGATCATCAACGTTCACAATGGTAAGATTTCCATGGAGTGTGGTGGAGAAAAGGTAAGTTTTAACATCCTTGAGGCTATGAAACACCCAGTTGAAGATCACTCCACTCTTCCTATCTATTCGATGGAAGTTCTCTCAAACGATGCACACACACACAATTCTCTCCTCAACCCAAACTCTAATTATTTTTTATTTTCTTCACCCTTTGATGATTTGTGTTATGGTTCTTATTTTGAATGTTGTGTGGGTTCAGAAAAATGTAAATTTTGTACTTTAATTGATGAGTGTGTTTATTCTGAGGTACCCATGACTATCGATGATTCTAAAAATCTCATTTCAATAGATTCTCTTTCCTTTGAGAATAAACATGGGTAGATAGATAGTTTCCTGGAACTCACTCCCCCTAAATCCACTCCCTCAATCCAAAAACCCCCGGTGTTGGAATTAAAACCACTTCCATCAAATTTAAAATATGCCTATCTTGAGGGTATTGACCAATTTCCCGTCATTATTGCCAATAACCTCTCTCCAGAACAGGAATCGAAACTACTCAAAATTTTGAGAGTGTAAAAAGCCAATAGGATGGACATTGGCTGATATTCCTGGGATTAGCCCATCTATTTGTATGTACAATATACTTTTGGATGATGAGGCTAAGCCTGTAAGGCAGGATCAATGTCAGTTGAATCCCACTCTCATTGAAGTGGTAAAATTGGAAGTCAGTAAATTACTTGCTGCAGGGATCATTTATCCTATATGTGATAGTAAATGGGTTAGCCCAATTCAAATTGTGCCTAAAAAAATAGGAATAACAGTTGTGTCAAATTAAAGGAATGAATTGTTTACAATGCATGTGAAAAGCACTTGGCGAGTCTGTATTGACTACCATCGACTGAATCAAGCCACGTGGAAGGACCACTTTCCTTTACCTTTGATTGACCAAATGCTAGAACGATTGGCTGGTAAGTCCCATTATTGTTTCCTTGATGGATATTCAGGTTATTTTTAAATCCATATATCCCCTGAGGATCAAGAAAAGACAACATTTACCTATCCATTTTTCACATTTGCATACAGAAGGATGTCATTCGGTTTATGTAATGCTCCTGGTACTTTTTAGCGATGTATGTTGAGTATTTTTTCTGAGTACCATGAGAGTTTTATGGAAGTCTTTATGGATGATTTAACAGTTTATGGTTCTTATTTTGATAATTGTTTGGAACACATAGGTTCTGTCCTCCGCCGTTGCATTGAAAAAGATCTTGTTTTAAATTATGAGAAATGCCATTTTATGGTTGAGAAGGGGATAGTTCTTGGGCATGTCATTTCAAATAAGGGAATTCAAGTTGATAAATCTAAAATTGAATTAATTTCAACACTTCCATATCCAAAATGTGTTCGTGAGGTGCGATATTTCTTGGGTCATACTTGTTTTTACCACCGATTCATTAAAGGCTTTGGTAAGATTGCACTTCCATTATCTCGGTTATTGCAAAAGGATTCTGAGTTTGTGTTGGATAAAAATTGTGAGGATGCTTTCAATTCACTAAAAATGAGTCCCACATCACCTCCCATAATCCAACCACCAAGGTGGTATCTCCCCTTCGAGCTTATGTGTGATGCCTCTAACTTTTCAGTTGGGGCAGTTTTATCACAAAGGGTTGAGAAGTCCCCTCATGTCATTGTGTATGCCTCACGTACCCTTGACCCTTCCCAGGTAAACTACACAACCACTGAAAAATAACTCCTTTCTATTGTTTTTTCCTTGGAAAAATTTCATTCATATCTTCTTAGGTCAAAAATTATCATCTTCTCTGATCATGCTGCCCTTTGTTTCCTCCTAAAAAAACCTGAAGCCAAACCCCATCTCATATGTTGGATTCTCCTCCTCCAAGAGTTTGACCTTGAGATTAGAGATCAGAGGGGGTGGAGAATGTGGTAGCTGACCACATTAGTAGGATTTCCCCACCATTGGACCATCATGTTGACTCACCCCTACCCATTGGAGAATTCTTCCCTCATAATAACCTTTATGATGTTGTGGACCTTACCCCCTGGTATGCAGACATTTTGAATTTTCTAGCAACATCTAGGGTCCCCACTGATTTCATAATTTCACAATCCCAGAGACTTAAGATTGATTATCCTTGGTACATTTGGGATGACCCAAACTTGTGGAGAATTTGTAGTGACCAAGTAGTTCGTCGATGTGTCCCTGACCATGATTTCACCTCTGTTTTGACATTCTGCCACACTTTGGCATGTGTGGGACACTTTGGCTCTCAATGTATAGATCGAAAGGTCCTTGAATCAGGATTATATTGGCCAACATTGTATAGGGATGCCCATAGATTTTGCAAGTCATGTAGTCGTTGTCAATTCACAGGGAATATCTCCAAGAGGAATGAAATTCCCCAACAGCCCATGTTATTTTGTGAGATCTTCGATGCATGGGGCATTGACTTCATGGGGCCTTTTCCAAATTCATTTGTCTTTGTGTACATCTTATTGGCTATTGACTATGTATCTAAATGGGTTGAAGCAAAGGCCACCAGGACTGATGAATCTCGAGTGGTTGTTGATTTTGTGAGGTCCCAGATTTTCAGTAGGTTTGGTCTACCAAGATTCATCATTAGTGATCAGGGTTCACATTTTTGCAATCATAACATGAAAAACATGCTTCGTAAGTATGGTGTTGTTCATAAAGTCTCCACTGCATATCATCCCCAAAATAATGGACAAGAAGAAATTTCAAATCGAGAAGTTAAGAGAATCTTGGAGAAAGCAGTACAACCCAATAAGAAAGATTAGAGTTTTCGCTTGGATGATGCACTTTGGGAATACCGTATAGCTTTTAAAACCCCAATCGGAATGTCACCATATAGAATTATGTTTGGAAAGTCTTTTCACCTCCCAGTGGAGGTAGAACATCGTGAATATTGGGCTGTTAAACAATGTAATACGGACCTTTCCGATGTAGGTGAGCAAAGAAAGCTGCATATTCAAGAGTTAGAAGAAATTTGACGTGATGCATATGAAAACTCCTGAATCCATAAAGAGAACAAAAATGATATTCATGATAGCATGATTCAACAATGGAAGTTCCATATTGGTGAGAAGGTCCTCATGTACAATTCTAGGCTTAAGCTCCACCCAGGTAAGCTTCGTTCCTGATGGCACAGTCCTTATACTATTATTAATGTTTACCCTTTTGGTGCAATACAGGTTTTTCATGAGCAGAGTGGAAGAAGTCTTACCGTCAATGTGCAGCGACTTAAACACTTCTATGATGATTTTCCGAAGAATCCAGTGGAGGAAATCCACCTTCTTGACGCATCATACCAATAAAACACACCAGGTCTTATCCTTCCTTCTCACACTCTCAATTATTTAAGTGAGGAAACTACATACTCTAGGTGTGGGGGTGGATACATTCCTGGGCTAGTTAGGAATTTTCATTTTTTTCTCTTATTGGCCTTCTTTATGGTATTTTCATTTTTCCCCATCGAAAATTTCGAAGTTCCATGATTTGGCGACCATAAAGTGGGGAAAGTAAAAATACCATAACAAAGGCTAAAAAGAATTTGTGTATGAGTTTACCATCAAGGAGTTATTTTTAGTGAATTAGTTTTCTATTAATGATATAAATGGTCATATCTATGTGAAACCTTGGAGATGATTGATGCCCATTATGTGAGTAGTTTTTGGGAAAACTGTGTCACTAATATCTCCACAAATTTTTCACCAAACCACAAAGTGTTATTATTTCTTAATTAATATAAGGTAAATATATGTTGGGCTAATATTTTTCCAGCATTAAATGATATTTCCATACATTCGTTTCTTATCTGATCTGTTTCATTACTGTACCAGATTGAACTATGCGTGTGTACCTAATGTCCGACTGTTGTACGCCCTCAAAAAAAATTGTGTCTTGGGCAGGTCAAAAACCACTCCTCCTCAACCTTTGATCTTGTTATAACTATTGCAATTAGTGTCGTGAGAAGATCAAACAATGGTTGAGAGATGAGTGTGAGATTTGTTACAATTGCAACTTCAAAAAAAATATAATAAATGAGGGGAGTGATGAAATGTGAAACATATGGGTATATCTAGGTCGGGAGCCTATGGTTTGACTTCTGGGAATGCTTAAATGAGTTGGTCTTGAAATATGATTGCAAAGGATGTAGGACAGGTTTGGTGAAAAATCATTTAAGCTGAAAAATGTTAAAATAACATATATTTATTGGATAGAAAGTAGAAAGAATAGCATGGAATGGTTTTCACACACACACATGGAGATTTAGTGTCATGGTTTAATTTTGAATTCCTTTCTCAATTGGGTATTGTGAATCTTTTTAAATTTCTCTATGATATGATTTATGAGACAACTTTTTCTATTTTCACTAGGAAGAACTCCTTGGTGTGGTTCATGCATTGATCAATTTAATTTAAATAAAATTTCCTCAAATGATAAATATTCAGGATGTTGGAAATATATATAAATGAATCATTGTATTTGGATATGTGACTTTTCCCAGGAGTGCAAATGTTTAGGTGTGGGGGTGTAATCGTACCACGATTCACTATTTTATTCCACCCTTACACCGCAGTTTTAAACTAGTTTTGTAATGAATATTCCAAATATAATAATAAATTGAACTTCATGTTTGAATCAATAAATTAATGTTAATAAATATTATAATGGACAATGTTACTTGTTTTTATTGTTTCAATGTAGGTGGATGTGATTTGGAGGGCCTTTGATGAAGTGGAAGAAAAATTGGCCAAAATTGGCCAAAATTCCATGGATTCATGGACATATGTCCACTGTTTTGCATAGTACACGAAATATGTGCATCAAAATGGGCTGAAATATTTTGGGACTATCCAAAATTTAATAGGATACATTTCATAGTAAGGAACCCAATGCCGATTCGGCTTCTATGGGGCCCATCCGAACTGATCTATCCAAGCCACCGAATTTGGACCAAGTCAGATGCAGTGTTTTGTATTTTATCAATATCTTGAGCTGTAGTTGTCCAAATGGTGCCAAAAATTTGGTGGAGACATTCCATAGGTAGGGATACAACTTTTCTATTTTCTCCAAAGTGATATAAGACTTTCAGAAGGCCAAAAATCTTGGTACAAATGGATTAAATAAATCTGTGTGCCTAAATCCACCTTCCAATTTTCCTATAAAAAGGCACCATGGGTTCCCCATTTAGAAGTTCGGCCAAGAGGAAATTTGCTGCCATTTTGGAGTCCCCAAAGGGTCTTCTAAACATCCCTAGCAGTTATGGAGGCTATTATAAGTTCTACCCCAACATCTTTCTCTTCTTCCTCTGCCTTGGGTTTCTAAACCCCTTGTGATCACCCGGGGAGGAACATAATGTACATCCCAAGCATCATGTTTGTAATATTTGAATGATCTTTTAAATTCCAGGTTGTTGTGTTGTCTTTCATCATCCTCTATTCTTATTTTATTGAGTTATGTACTGGTATGTCATGATCAACTCATATGATCATGTTTGGTGGTACCCATTCATGTGATGTTTCACACACCGTTCACCAGTTTCTTTCCCCATTTCAATTGCGGTGTTTGTGTGGTTTATATTGGTCAATTGAACTCATACAAGCACTGTAAAGGCTATGTACATGGTATCACAAAGAAATAACATACAAACCTGGACAGCGGATCGAGTTTTTCATGTGTTTCCTTGGTGAGTTTTGGTTATGAAGTCAAACACAATTCACTCAATCATCGGTGGTGTCTGGTGAATCATTGTGTGTTTTTGACTGAACCCTAGGAGGTATCCTAGTATAAACTCTATAAAATTCTAGTTCTAGTTGTTATAAACCAGGTATTAAAAGATTATAACCTTATATCATGAAGCGATTAAGGATAAACATCATGCGAGTACCCAGGGTTGATCACACTTAATTAATTCTGTTAATCTATACTTTGTTTTATAGCTTCTATTTTCTATTGTCATCTTTAATCATCAAACCCAAGTATTATAAAACCCAATTTTCCTTCTTACCTTCATAATCAAAAACAAATTTTAGAATTAATGATCTAAGGCTCCGTCGAGAGATGACCTAGGGTTACTGCTATACTGCAGAAATACTAGTTAAAAATAAACATCTAATTTGACTCGCTCGACAACGCGATTAGTATCAAAACAATCCAAATTCATTTTATTAGTTTACACTATTCCACTTGTTGTTTTTACTAAAATTAATTTCAATTTTATATAAAAAGAGACACATTGAGCCATATCAGTCACAACAATCATTAGATTGATGTTTGGGTGATTTATACACATCATAAATTACTTATTCATCATTTTCCTAAAGTTTCAAAACAATACGAATGTGTTTTCATAGTTTTCAGTGCATCACCTACTCTTTTTGCTAAAATTAATGTCATTTTTAAATAAAAAGACACACATAGAGTTATAATGGTCACACCATGAATCAGATTGAGTTGGGGTTTATTCCTACACATTAGAAATGAATTATAAATCATTTTTCAAATTTATCAAAATAATCTGAATGTGTTTACTCAGTTTTCAGAATGCCACTTTTTCTCTCTATTAAATTTAATGTTTATTTTAAATAAATATACATAGTTTGAATTATACCAGTCACACCATGCATCATATTGATGTGAGACCAAATATTACAAATAAAAAATGACTTCGGATCATTTTACTAAATTTAAAAATAATTTGATACCTTTTTTCTTGGTTTTTAGTATATCACATGTTTTTTTTAATAAAAATTCATTTCAAACTGGAAAGATGGAATTTGAGTCATAACAGTCACATTATGTTTCAGTTTTATGTGAGAATAAATCCTAAATGTCATAAATGCCATATTAATTTTTTTATAAATTATCAAGTCAATCTGAGCTGTTATCTTTGGTTTTAGTGAGTGAAACCTTTTGAACTAAAATGTCAATTTCAAACTGATAGCGGACACTCTGAGTCATAATGGGAACATCATGTATCATATTGAGGTGAAGATGATTCCTAAAAAAATTACTTATTTAATTTTTTACTAACTTATCAAAACAATCTGAAATTTTTTCTCTATTTTGAGTATTCCAGTTTTCTTTTTTACTTAAAATAATGTCAATTTTAAATAAAAAGATGAACTTGGAGTCACACTTGTAACACCATGCATATGAGTGAGGTAGGACCTATTCATAAACATCCAAAATGACTTATTGGTCATTTTACTAGAGTACTGAAATAATATTAATGAGTTTTTTTTGGTTTTGGGTAAGTCACTTGGGATTTTTTAAAAAATATCATTTTAAACTGGAAACATATATTCTAAGTAATACCGGTCACATCATGTTTTGGTTTGATGTGATATTAATTCCTACATATCCCAAATGACCCATGAATCATTTTCATAAGTTATCAAGATAATATGATTAATTTTTCTTGATTTTTAGTGAGTGGCACTTTTGGAACTAAAATGTTGATTTTAAGCTGATAATGAGAACTTTGAGTAATACTAGGCACATTGTTTATCAGAGTGTGGTGAGACTAATTCATACACATTAAAAATTACTTATGGATCATTTTAGTTATTTATAAAAAAATATTAATGTGTTTTATTGGTTTTGAGTGTGTCAATTGTCTTTTTTACTAAAATTAATGTCAATTTTTAATAAAAAGATACACTTGGAGTCCTATAGGTCACACCATGGATTGGATTAAGATTACGACGATTCCTAAATGTCTCAAATGAATTATGGATCATTTTAATAAAGTATCAAAACAATATGAATGGGTTTTATAGGTTTTCAATATGTCACTTGTCTTTTTTTACTAAAATGTCATTTTAAACTGGAAACACACAATTGGAGTCATATAAGTCACATCATGTATCAGTTTGATGTGATACTAATTCATACACATCAAAAATTAATTATAAATTGTTTTCCAAAATTATTAATACAATCCAATCATATTATATTAGTTTTAAATCATAGGAACTTTTTGAACTAAAATGTCACTTTTAAACTCATAATGAAGACATTGAGTCATATTGGTCAAATTGTGTATAGGATTAAGGTGTTGGTGTATACAAAAAGTAAATAATTACTTATGGATTTTTTAATGTATCAAAACAATAAAAATGTTCTTGATAAATTTTGAGTCTGTGAGATGTCTTTTTTACTAAAATTAATGTCAATTTTGAACAAAAAGATGCATGTCGAGTCATACCAGTCACACGGTGCTTCAAATTGAGGTGAGACTAATTCCTACATGTCATAAATGACTCATAGATTGTATTCCTAAACTATAAAAACAATCCAAATGAATTTTTTGGTTTTGAGTATGTTAGTTATATTTGTTTAATAAAATTAATGTAAATTTTAAATAAAATGATGCACCTGGAGTTATATTGGACAAACCATATGTTAGATTGATGTTACACAAATTATAACTTATCCCAAATTTCCTTATGAACAGTGTATTTAAGTGTAAAAAATATCTGAACTTATAATTTTACCATTATTTCCATTGTATTTCTTTTTCTAAATACAAACACTGCATATTGAGTTGATTTTCTTAGCCAAAAACCTCCCTATACTATTATAGTTTTCAACAATCATAATTTTTTTCAGCTATGAAGGTCGACTAAATATGTAGTTTTTGAAACTCGATAAATAAAATAAATTGATAACATGGTAACATTGGCACAAATAAATACTTTATCTCTATTGTGGCCTGTTGGAGATAGTTGAAAAAAATATGACTTTCCAAAATATCTGTTAAAAAAATTAATAAGTTTTACAAAAAAATAACAGGGAAAATAACTTAAAAATAATTGATAAAATTATGATAAAATTAATTAAATAAGTAGTTTTAATTAAACTTTTTAATGATTGTTGTATACATTCTTGTCCCATTTCCATGTTGTCATTATCTCAGTTGTATCCTCGAAGTCTAATCTCTCAAAAGCATGAGAAGCTTTGAACAAACCACCCAACTCAAACAAAGGAATACACCTGCATAAGAAAAAATTATTATATGAGTAATACAAGAATGAAATAAATTAATCAAGAATTTGAAAAAAATACATTACTTTTATGGAAGTCACATCTCATTCTATTTGTGTAAATTCTTCCATCGGGTATGCTGCCCATTAATTTATTATAAAATCAACATCGTCCCGTGAATATGAGTATTTTTGGAAGTCATAGTAGTACTGAAAAAATATAAATACACAAAGTATTAATAAATATTTTAAATGAAATAGTAATTATATTAAAAAATTCCTCTTCAGAGATGCTAGCTTTTTGATGAAATATGATCACTCTAATAAATTTACAAACATAATTACCAAATATCTTTTCTATTTGTTTGTCTCAAATACTGTAGAAACATGGAAAAAAATAATTAATTTGTTTTGATATGTGTTTGGACATTGAAATATTTTTATATATAACCTGATAATTGGCTATTTTGATAAAAGATTAGGATTCTTATGCGCATGGACTGTCCTCATGCCTTGATTTTCAGCATATTTAAACACCACCCAATCATAATAGAATTATTATTAAAATATAATATAAAATATATAACTTGAATTTTAGTTCTAAAATTTGTATTTAGTGTATTATAAATTGTAAAACATCATCTTGTGTGGTTAGTTTTTTGGGTATACATCCAGGGAATCTAGGAAATAATTATTTGGAGTATCAAAATTGATTATAATGAGCATCCAATGCTCCCTAAAAGCACAAAAATGAATAATTAATGAATGAAATAAAAATATATTTTATATGATTAAATTATATATTGTTACATTGTATCATTTACATTAAGAAGAGTCTATTATCCACAAGTTTTCTTTCTAACAATTTGGTCAGGTCTTCCACTATTTCTTTCATATTTGTGAATCTATTGCTATTTTTTTATTGAAGTGATGTGTGGACTAATGAGTTTGAATTTATTTTCATGGGGTAATACCATCAATTGGTATTGATATATATTCTTGAAAAAAATACGAAAAGTATTTAGTCATAATTAATATAGTATATCATCTTTTGGAAAAAAATATTGAAAACAAACCTAATGTATAAATTTATAATTGAGGATCCCATCTATCCATAGTTGATGATTTAATTTACATTATCAAAATCATTGTAGCTTATAACTTTCTCTATGTATCATTTTTCTTAAAAATAAACTACATGAATACTACCATTTAATAAATTTTTATCCACATGAACCTTTAATATTTCTAGATGTTGATATTGAATAGGTAAGGTAAATGTAATTTTAGAAGAACTTTTTTATTGGTTGGGTGATCATTTAGATGGTTTTGAGCCAAAATTTTGAGTCACCCATTCCCTTTATCTGTATGTAATAACATTCACCAGTTCAAACATTTTTTCAATAATTATTAAAGGTATAAAATGAAAAATAAATTGGAAATAAATACCTTTTTACGATATGTGTCTTTACAAGATCTGACGAACATGTGACAAATATTACAACAGTTTGGTTGACAGAATGAATATCTTTTTTGTCATGTGGAGAAGTTAACTCAGTGCTCGTCTCATGAGCTACACAAATCATCACTCTCACATGACCTGTTGTAAGTGTTCTGTTGTATAGATAGTCATCTTTTTGAACACCTTAGCCCTCACCACACAACGATTAGTGGGTATTTATAGATATAAATTATTGTCATTTTCCCCTTGTAGAATAACAGTACATGAAAGGTATCAGTGTATTCCAAATTCAAATATCATTGAAATTATTATTTGAATATTTTTTACCTTAACTAATACATCTCTTTTAGAGGAATGGATCACCTCAAAGATGAAGGGGGTGGGGAGAGATCATTATGTAATGGCTCTTCTTGAGTTATTTATTCTCTTTTATTCCCCCATAAAATTTTATATAAACTCATTATACCAATTAAATTGTTCTTAAATGGAATCGAATCTTGATTTCATATATGTAATTCCATTATAATTATCCTCCAGTTATTTTTTTTCTCAAAATATGTTCAGGGATGTGAGCTAAAAACCCGCACCTCTAATGCAGTCATGCTATTTTTCTACTTAAAGGATACCAATAACATGTGTTTATCCGATATATGTGTTGATTATTCTTTTGAATATGTCAGATAAAAAATATAATAAAATAATTAATATTTTTTTTATGTAATTGTGATTTTATGAATATTTTTTATTATGTCATACTTACACATGTTTCCAAAAAAATTTGTGTGTTTTCATCTGTTAGTATACCATATTTATTTATATGTGCATCCTTCCACAGAACATGAAATGGGATGGAAGTGGATTTGGATTTGGATTCATCAACATGAAGATAAAAAAAGGAACATAATTACATTTTTTTCATGTCACATAAAAGTATTATGGAAGATTTAAAATACATACCAATTTTCTTTTCATGTGAAGCGTACCCCAACAAAGATTTACGATATGTGTATATTTGTTTCTACCTGTTCCTTATTTTCAGAACTCAGTAGAAATTTCCTAAATAAAAAATTGTAAATCAATGTGATGCATACATGAATTTTAAAATAATGTTTTATCAACCACAATGTTCTTTAAGAGACATCTCCGCCTGACGGCTAGTAAATGCATCCTACACTTCTTACCATATCTGGTGTTCATACATAAGTGGTGGGTGTAATTTTATTTTACCTTTAACATATTTAAGATGAAATTTCATTAGAATTGTGTGAAAGACTCTATTAATCCTTTTAGCGAGCATCAATACATATTTCTTGTGTGAGTGATCTACTATAAATGTACTCTATGAAGGATTATAAAGAGTATGACAATGTTTCATTATTTTATTTTTAGTAAAATAATGAAAGGATATCGTAATGTTACTATAATATTTTCCAATATTAGTGCCTTAAGTGTGGGAAAAAGATGGTTCCATGGATGTATATCAATCATCACATGTTTCTATGTGATGATCCTAATGTAACTACTTAAAATGGCCTTTGGGGTTAACATACTGGCCCTACACATTCTATACG
Organism: Viscum album; assembly: GCA_963277665.1. NCBI lineage: Eukaryota > Viridiplantae > Streptophyta > Magnoliopsida > Santalales > Viscaceae > Viscum > Viscum album. Next base: position 825,263,003 of record OY728129.1, read on the forward strand.
ACCTCAAATTTGATGCATTTTCTTCTTTATCTTAATTATTTTTTATATCACCCTCAAACTATGGTGCTATTGTATTTCCAGAATCATAGGTTCATCATCACCAACCACTTCCTTATATTCAAAATCATCAATATTTTGTTCCTATGGATCAGTAGCATTGACATGTGAAAGAGGTCATTGTACCTACACACTGGGAGAAACAACTAGTTGAGAAACCTATTGTTCTTCAAGATTTGCAGTATGAGGACGTGGATAAGGTCATTATTCCTCAAAATTGGAAGTATTAGTAGGTTGGAAAACATATTATTCATCAGGATTAGAATCACCATGTGTCTTAATGAGGTGTAGTTGAATCCAAAACATTGCAAATTATTTGTGGATCATTGTCTTAAACTATAAACAAACACGAATTCATTTATTCAATTTTGAGTATGTCAATTGTTATTTTTAATGAAATCAATATCAATTTTAAATTAAGACATACATGGAGTTATATCAGTCATACCATGTGTCGTATTGAGGTGATACTAACTCCTAAACAACACAAATTACATATAGATCATTTTCCTATAGTATCAAAATAATATGAATACATTTTCTCAGTTTTTAGTATGTCACTTGTTTTTTTCACTAAAATATCATTTCAAATTGGAAACACACACTTTCAGTCTTACCAGTCACATCTTGTGTCAGTTTGATTTGAGACTCCTTTCTATATGTCACAAATGATTTATGAATCACTTTCATAAATTATCAAGATATCTAGAGTGATTTTTCTTGGTTCTCAATGAGTGAAACATGTTTTGAACTAAAATGTTAATTTCAAATTGATAACAAACAATTTGAGTCATACTAGTCACAACATATATTATATTAAGGTGTGGGTGATTCCTACACATCAAAAAATCTCATGGATATTTTTATGAAAGTATCAAAGTAATACTAATGCATTTTATCAGTATTCTGTATGTCACTTTTTCTTTTTCTTTTTAAAATTAATATCAATTTAAATTAAAAGACACACTTGAATTCATATCGGTCACACCATGCCTTATATTTAGGTGTGGCTTATTCTTAATAAAATAAAATGGATAATGGATCATTTTACTAAAGTATCAAAATAATCAGAATGTGTTTTATCAGTTTAAAGTATGTCAGTTTTTCTTTTTCCTAAAATTAATGTCATCTTTAAATAAAAAGAAAAACATGGAGTCATACCATTCCCCCGTGCTTATGATTGAGTCATATTTTATTTCTAAATGACAAAAATGAAATAGTGATCATTTTACTAAATTATCAAAACAATCCAAATTCATTTTCTCAGTTTTCACTATGCCACTTGTTCTTTTTACTAAAATTAATGTTAATTTTATATAAAAAGAGACACATTGAGCTATATCAGTCACAAAGTGCATTATATTGATGTTTGGGTGATTTATACACATCATAAATGACTTATTCATCATTTTCCTAAAGTCTTAAAACAATCCTAATGTGTTTTCCTAATTTTTAGAATATCACCTATTCTTTTTACTAAAATTAATGTTATTTTTAAATAAAAAGACACACATAGAGTTATAATGGTCACACCATGATTCATATTGAGGTAGGATTGATTCTTACACCTTAGAAATGAATTATAAATCATTTTTCAAATTTATCAAAACAATCTGAATGTGTTTACTCACTTTTCAGAGTGTCACTTTTTCTTTTTTATTAAATTTAATGTCAATTTTAAATAAATATACATAGTTGGAATTATACCAGTCACACTATGCATCATATTGAGGTGATACTGAATATTACAAATAAAAAATGACTTAGGATCATTTTGCTAAATTTAAAAATAATTTGAAACTTTGTTTTCTTGGTTTTTAGTATATCACATGTGTTTTTTAATAAAATGTCATTTGAAAAAGGAAATATTCAGTTTGAGTCATAGAAGTCACATAATGTGTAAGTTTTATGTGAGAATACATCCTAAATGTCATAAATAAAATTTTAATTTTTTTTATAAATTATCAAGTCAATCTGAGTTGTTCTATTTGGGTTTAGTGAGTGAAACCTTTTGAACTAAAATGTCAATTTCAAACTGATAGGGGACACTCTGAGTCATACTGGGCACATCATGTATCATATTTAGGTGAAGATTATTACTAAAAATAAAAAATTACTTATTTATTGTTTTACTAACTTATCAAAATAATCTGGATTTGTTTCTCTTTTTTGAGTATTCCAGTTTTCTTTTTTACTTAAATTAATGTCAATTTTAAATAAAAAGATGCACTTAGAGTCATACTAGTAAAACCATGCATAGGAGTGAGGTAGGACCTATTCCTAAACATCCAAAATGACTTATTGATCATTTTACTAAAGTATTGAAATAATAGTAATGAGTTTTGTTTTGGTTTTGGGTACGTCACTTGGGCTTTTTTTAAAAATGTCATTTTAAACCAGAAACATATATTCTGGGTCATACCGGTCACATCATGTTTTCGTTTGATGTGAGACTAATTACTACATGTCCCAAATTACCCATGAATAATTTTCATAAGTTATCAAGACAATATGATTATTTTTTCTTGATTTTTAGTGAGTGACACCTTTGGAACTAAAATTTTGATTTTAAGCTGATAACGAGAACTTTGAGTCATACTAGGAACATTGTTTATCATAGTGTGGTGAGACTAATTCATACACATCAAAAATTACTAAGGGATTTCTTTAATTATGTATAAAATAAATATGAACGTGTTTTATTGGTTTTTGAGTATGTCAATTTTCTTTTTTACTAAAATTAATGTCAATTTTTAATAAAAAGATACACTTAGAGTCATATAGGTCACACCATGGATTATATTAAGGGGAATATGATTCTTAAATGTCTCAAATGAATTATGGATCATTTTAATAAAGTATCAAAACAATATGAATGGTTTTTATAGGTTTTTAGAATGTCACTTGTCTTTTTTTACTAAAATATCATTTTAAACTGGAAACACACAATCTGAGTCATATAAGTCACATCATGTGTCAGTTTGATGTGATACTAATTCATACACATTAGAAATTAATTATAAATTGTTTTCCAAAATTATTAGGACAATCCAAGGATATTATATTAGTTTTCAATCAGTGGATCTTTTTGAACTAAAATGTCACTTTTAAACTCATAACGAACACTTTGAGTCATATTGGTAAAATTGTTTATAGGATTGAGGTGTTGGTGAATACAAAAAGTAAAAAATGTCTTTTGGATTTTATAATGTATCAAAACAATAAAAATGTTCTAGGATAATTTTGAGTATATGAGTTGTCTTTTTTACTAAAATTAATGTCAATTTTGAATAAAAAGATGAATGTCGAGTCATACCAGTCACACAATGCTTCAGATTGAGGTGAGAATAATTTCTACATGTCTTAAATGACTCATAGATTGTATTCCTAAACTATAAAAACAATCCAAATGTGTTTTTTTGGTTTTGAGTATGTTAGTTATATTTGGTTTCTAAAATTAATGTCAATTTTAAATAAAATGATACACCTGGAGTTATATTGGTCAAACAATGTGTTAAATTGAGGTTCCACAAATTCTAATTTATTCCAAATGTCTTTATGAACACTGTATTTATGTGTTAAAAATATCTGAACTTATAATTTTTCCATTCTTTCCATTGTATTTCTTTTTTCTAAATATAAACTCTACATATTGAGTTGATGTTCTTAGTCAAAAAACCTCCCTCTACTCTTATAGTTTTCAACAATGATAATTTTTTTCAGCTATAAAGATCGACTAAAAATGTAGTTTTTGAAGTTAGATAAATAAAAATTAATTTAAAACATAGTAACATTAGAATAAAGAAACATTTTATCTCTTTTGTGGCTTGTTAGAGATAGTTGAAAAAAATAGGACTCCCCAAAATATCTGTGAAATAAATTAATAAGTATTACAAAAAAATGATAGGGAAAATAACTTAAAAATAATTGATAAAATGATGATAAAATTAATTAAACAAGTAGTTGTAATTAACCTTTTTCATGAGGGTGGTATACATTCTTGGCCCATTTCAATGTTGTCATTATCTTAGTTGTAGCCTCGAAGTTCAATCTCTCACAAGCATGAGAAGCTTTGAACAAACCACCCAACTCAAACAAAGGAATACACCTATATAAGAAAAAAATTATTATGTATGTAATACTAAGAAGAAAAAAATTAGACAGGAATTTGAAAAAATCCATTACTTTTATGGAAGTCACATCTCATTCTATTTGTGTACATTCTTCCTTGAGGTATGATACCCATTAATTTATAATAAAATCTATATCATCCTTTGAATATGAGTATTTTTGGAAGTCATAGTAGTTCTAGAAAAATATAAATACAAAAAGTATAAATAAATATTTTAAATTAAATAGTAATTATATTCAAAAATTCCTCTTCAAAGATGCTAGTTTGTTGATGAAATATGATAACTCCAATAAATTTACAAACATAATAACCAAATATCTTTTCTATTTGTTTGTTTCAAATAATTTAGAAACTTTGAAAAAAATAATTAATTTGTTTTTATATTTGTTTGTACATTGAAATATTTTTATATAAAACCTGATAATTGTCTAGTTTGATAACTTTTTAGGATTCTTATGCGCATGGACTGTCCTCATGCCTTGATTTTCAACATATTTAAACACCACCCAATCATAATAGAATTATCATTAAAATATAATATAATATATATAACTTGAATTTCAGTTCTAAAATTTGTATTTAGTGTATTATAAATTGTAAACCATCATCTGGTGTTGTTAGATTATTGGGTATCCATGCAGGGAATCCAGGAAATAATTATTTAGAGTATCATAATTGACTGAAATGAGCATCCAATGTTCCCTAAAAACACATTAAGGAATAATTAATGAAATAAATAAAAATACATTTGATATGATTAAATTATAGATTGTTACCCTGTGTCATTGACATTAAGAAGAGTATATTATCCACAAGTTTTATTTCAAACAATTTGGTCAGGTCTTCCACTATGTCATTCATTTTTTTTGAATCTATTGCTATTTTTTCTATTGAAGTGATGTGTGGGATAATGAGTCTGAATTTATTTTCATGGGGTAATACCATCAATTGGTATTGATATATATTCTTGAAAAAATACAAAATTTATTAAGTCATAATTAACATTGTATATCAACTTTTGGAAAAAAATATTAAAAACATAACTAATGTATAAATTTATAAATGAGGATACTATCCATTCATAGTTGATGATATAATTTTCATTTCCAAAATCCATGTAGTATATAACTTTCTCTATGTATCATTTTTCTTCAAAATAATCTACATGAATACTACTATTTCATAACTTTGTATCCACATGATCCTTTAATATTACTAGATTTGGATATTGAAAAGGTAAGGTTAATGTGCTCTTAGAAGAACTTTTTGATTGGTTGGTTGATCATTTATATGGTTTTTGAGCCAACCTTTTGATCACCCCATTCCCTTTATCTGTTTGTAATAACGTTCACCAATTCAAACATTTTTTCAATAATTATTAAAGGTATTGGATGAAAAATAAATTGGAAATGAATACCTTTCTTCGATATGTGTATTTACAGGATCTAAAGAACATGTGAAAAATATTACCACAGTTTGGTTGACCATATGAATATCTTCGTCATCAAGTGGAGAAGGTATCTCGGTTCTCGTCTCAGGAGCTACACAAATCATCTCTCTCACATGACCTGTTGTAAGTGGTCTGTTGTATAGATATTCATCTTTCTGAACACCATAGCCCTCACTACAAGGCGATTAGTGGGTATTGATAGATATAAATTACTATCATTTTCACCTTTTAGAATACTAGAACATGAAAGGTATCAGTGTATTCCTGAACCAAATATCATTGAAATGATTATTAGAATATTTATTACCATAACTAGTACATCTCTTTGAGAGGAATGGCTCACCTCAAAGATGAAGGGGGTTGGGAGAGATCTTTATGCAATGGATGTTCTTTAGTTATTTCTTCTCTTTTCTTTACCCCATGACATTTTATATAAACTCCTTATACCAATTAAATTGTTCTTCAATGGAATCAAATCTTGATTTCATATCTAGAATTTCATTATAATTATCTTCCAGTTATTTTTTATCGAAATATGTTCAGGGATGTCACCTAAAAACCCACACCTCTGATGCAGTCATGGTATTATGCTATATAAAGGATACCAATAATATGTGTTCATTCTATATAGGTGTTTATAATTCTATTGACAATGTCAGATAAGAAATATAATAAAATAATTAATATTTTTTATGTAATTGCAATTTCATGAATTTGTTTATTATGTTATACTTACACATTTTTCAAATTGTTTTTGAGTGTTTTCATTTATTAGTATCCCATATTTATTTACAGGTGCCTCCTTCCAGAGAACATGAAAAGAGATGGAAGTGGCTTTGGATTTGGATTCATCAACATGAAGATAAAAAAGGAACATAATTACATTTTTTTATTTTATATAAAATTATTATGGAAGATTTAAAATACATACCAATTTTCATTTCAAATGAATCATACCCCAACAAATATTTATTGTAGGAGTATATTTTTTTCTACCTATTCTTTATTTTCAAAACTCAGTAGATATTTCATAAATAAACAATTATCAATCAAATTGATAAATACATGAATTTTTAAATAATGTATTATCATCCACAATGTTCTTGAAGCGACATCTCTGCCAGATGGCTAGTAAATGCATCCCACACTTCTTTTCATATCTGGTGTTCATATATAAGCAGTGGGTGTAGGTTTGTTTTAACTTTAACATATTTAAGATGAAATTTCATTAGAATTGTGTGAAATCCTCTTTGAATCCTTTCAGTGAGCATTAATACATATTTCTTGTATGAGTGATCTACTATAAATGCACTCTATAAAGGATTATGAAGAGTAAGGCAATGTTTCATTATTTTATTTTTTTGTAAAAAAAGAAAGGATATCTTAATGTTACAATAATATTTTCCTACATTATTGCCTTAAGTGTGGGAAAAAGATGCTTCCAAGGATCTATATCAATCATCACATGTTTCTAAGTGATGACTCTAATGTAACTACTTAAAATGAACTTTTGGGGTTAACATACTGGCCCCAAAAATTCTATACGACCTAAAATTTGATGCATTTTATTTTTTATCTTAATTTTTTTATATCACCCTCAAACTATAGTGCTATTGTTTTCCAGAATCATAGGCCCTTCATTACCTACGACTTTCTTATATTCAACATAATAAATATTTTGTTCATATGGATCAGTAGAATTGACATTTTCAAGAGGTCATTGTACCTATGCACTGGGAGAAACAACAAGTTGAGAAACCTATTGTTCTTCATGATTGGGATTATGGGGACGTACATAAGGTCATTATTCCTCTACATTAGAAGTAGAATTTGGTTGAAAAACATATTATTCATTAGGATTAGAATCTCCAACACATGTTGAAGTCATCATCTACAAAATTGGTTTAACATATAATTTAGATTACATAAATTTTAAAGTGAATATATAATAACATGAAGTAAAGCAAAGTATATTACAAAAAAAATATAACCTGGTTATTGAAATATATATTTTGAAATTCCAAATGGATTTGAACCCTCTATAGAGTATCTAAATCCTTTTATTTTGGTCTCATATGACAATAACAAACCCTTTCTACGTTGTGACTTTTACAAAATGATTGTGAAGTCCCAATGAATGGGTCCTCCTCAGTTGAATTTTCATCAGAACCTTTATTGGTTTTAGTCGATAATAGAAAAATTGACAACTTTTAGATTGTGGCATATGAAACATAAAATAATTTTACTACTTGTGATGGAATTATAAAGAGTTCATATTTGTACCCTTCATTACAGAAATCCACTTTCAGGAATCTCAGTTCATTTATTTTAATAGAATTCATGTTATCAACCCACTTATATAGAAAAATAAACATTTGGAATGTTGTATAATCCAACTCCGATATTTTTTTATGATACCAAAGTATTAAATATTCTCATAAATTATATTTATGTTCTTAGTACCGGACACATGCATCACTTCAGCCACAATTATAACTCCATTATTTTTCATGGTACTACTTTCATTTAGTGAATTTTATAGAATTTATTTCCATTAATTACATTACCATTTTATGATAATACATACACACTTGTTCCTCTATAAATTCATTAAAGTCATTCTGAAATTGAATTTTGATTTTTATCTGAAACCTCAAAAATATGGTCTCAAAACAATCCTATAAACTATTTATTATGTGCATTTGATATCCATACATCCTCCCTCAATGGATTAAAATTACCAATAATTTTTTTGTGGGTTTAAACATATGATGAAACCTACAGAATATTATGTAATACGTAAAGGTAGTCCTACTATCTATCTGTAATATTGATTATGACAACATGTCTTCTAGGAATTCCTTCACCACAGAGGCAAGTTATAATTTACCAACCTAGCTGGCCATGTATTATGAGTGATGTTTAGAAAACCAAAAGGATTCAATTCATTTATATATAACACAAGATGAATGTTTCTTGGCTCATATCAAAATTTAATATAGTCACAATTAATTCTCTTCCAATGAGGAGATTCTTCGAGGTGACAAATTTTCATCTCTTTATTTCTTGTCTTTGTATTCCATGTTAATCGAATTGCAATATCCTTACATATATATAGGCGCCTAAACCATAGAATGACTAGAAAGTACCATAAATCTTTTGTATAACCTAATTCAAATTTATAGTATCGAGAGGCACCACACATTGAAAATTATTTAAGTGATTTTGGTTCTTTGAGAAAGATAATATAGTTATTTTTGTAGGCATGTATTCTTTCAGATATCATACCCATCAAATATATAATTCATTCTCATCATATATCTGGATAGGGATTTCATTATCTTCTTGGATCATTTCATTCAATTGAGAAAGTGGTTCAATAAAATTGTAATCACTCTATCTGTTGTCTTATTTCAAATTAAAAAACTCTAGTATGATTGAAAATCCTATATATTTAATTTAACCAACATGCAATGACATCTTTTCATAACTCTTTAACTTATAATTTTTTTTGGACAATCACAAAATTCATCTTCAAATACCTTTTTAATTTCTTCAATAGGATCTATATAATGACACATACTTTACATATGTGGTTGTTACTTCAGAATTGAAGCATACTTATTACAACATATTACAAAACCATTATAGGACCGTATAGGTATAATGTCTTTAGAAACTGGGAAACTTAAACAACTGGTTCATAAAACATCTATATTGTCTCTAGTTTATTTCATCATATCTAGAGTCCCTTTTGGAATATCCTACTTAATACCCTTATTCCTGACCGGGGGAAAAACATACAAAAGGGTGAGCTCAAATTCTCAGTAAGGGTAAACAAAAGAAATATCATTCATATCATATTCATAAGAATATAAAATTTGGAAAATATTAACCTGAAAAAGAGATCATAATATCATAACATGGGATAAATCATATTAGTGAGTTGTAATCCCACTAATCATAACTTAAAACATGAAACTTTGTGGCATACACACATAATCATAGAAAATCATTTCATATTAGTCAAGGCTCTTTTCCAATACTATCATAGCAGAAAAATTCCATTACTGAACCGAGTTCTCTCCTCATTCCAGTACCGTATCACTGAACCGGTTTAACCTGTCATTCCAACCATGTCTATCTCATGAGATATAAAACATTACCCAATTCATTGAAGGGATATATAGGTCCCACCCATCTCATAATGAAACCATTCTTATGTGTGCCAAAAAATCATAAATCATAGCATAACCCATGTAATAAAGATGGGATTCTTAAACATCATGCCATCATAACATAATCCATATAAGATAAAAGGACATCATAAAATTAATTCAATCATAGCGTAATCAAATAAATGTAAAAATAGGGGTATAAATAGAACCCTATATTATCTTGGATGGAAAATAATTTTGATAAAACAATTGAACTCCATTATTGAGGAAAATATCCTTTCTACTTCAAAAACATTTTTTCATTTATTAAAATGTCATACAATTTTAAACTAAAAGAAGTTGATTAAAAATAAACATGAAAACATTTAAAGTAATATTCATGTAAATAATGTTCTATGAAATCATAAAAAACCATTTATGCCGTATATGTTAATAAAAACAGTCTTCTCGTACTTTGGCTGGAAAAGTCAAAAAGTACCTCGTACTAAAAAAGAAAAAATATTCCTTTCATATCTTTTTCTAAAAACTCACCAAAGGGTAAAATTGGATTTAAATAATTGTATGAGTATAGAAATAATATTACATATTGAGGAAAAATGTATGTGGATGATAAATATTCCCCAGTAAATTCTGAAGTATAAACAATCTCGGATAAAAATGAGATTGTGAGATTTTACCTTACCTTAGGTCTGATATGCTTTGTACATGTCCAAACCTCCTGTATAATGATTTAAATAATGTAATTGAATTATTAAAAAATCATAATAGTTGTTATGATATCATATATGGTCATATTCTTAGCTTCTTATTAGTAATATTTCATTGCTACTTGTTATTCGAGTGTTTATTGATTTATGTTCTTATGCGTGTTTTGTCGAATAAATTCTTATTATTATTTTTAGGTTATAGATATCTCATTTATAGAATGGTATTATTTTAATATATATAATATTTACTCATTAAATTAATTTATATAATCATTATTTAATGGATATCATGTAGAACATGTTGCATCACATCGTGGAGATGGTAGGCCGTACGTACGCACGAGCGATGATATCATTCCCATGATTGTGGAATTGTATTGAAGTGTATGTATACTATTTTATAATAAATATCACTTTAAAATAATTATATATAGTTATTCTTTACACCACATTACCCATCCAAGTAAGGTAGTGGTGGAAAACAGATTACACGACGGTGTGGAGAGGGTATTTTGTACGTATGAACGCACGATGATTTCATTTTCCATAGGATGGATAGAAGGTGAAATAGGGTTGTTTCATATTTATAAAAACATATCAGTATATGAGTGATACTGATTTTATTACTTCATAAGAAAAAAACTAAATAAGAAGAAGTATAAGAAGAAATAAATTTGAAACAATCGGTAACAGATATTACCTCTTCTTCGATACGCCTATTTGAATCATCTTCTTAGGGAACTAATATTGGTATTTGGAGAAGGCCATGACCTCTAGTATGTTTCTAGGGAAGTTCATAAGGGAAATGGACAGGGTTATGCTGAGCTTTAAGGCTCAAAATTGTGTGAGGAGGAGAGGGAGGAGGTGCTCTTTTATAAGGGAGGAGAGGGGCACCTTTGGAATTATAAGAAATATTAATTTCTAATAAAGTTCAACCCCACATAAAAACCTCCAGAAATGACTCAAATCCAATGCTCAGATGAGACATGGTTGTAATTTCATCAACCAATAAAATTTATACATGTTGGGAATTTATTTTAAACATTATCAACTTGATTTATCCTTATTTAATCTATTTAATTTTATTTGTGGTAATAAGATTCTAAATTTTAAATTGATATAAATAATTACTTTTGTGATATGAATTACCGATAATTAGATACTATATGACATTTTAGAGAATATAAATATAAATTTTTAATTTATAAATTTTTTTGTAATTTTTAAAAAAATTTATAATATGTTATTTTTATAAAATAACAATAGTGTCAATTTTGATACTATTCATTTATTTGAATTTAAATAAAATCTACACAGAGGATATATTAAAAATAAAATATTTAATTCCTTCATAAAAAATTAATATCTATAAAAGTAGTGGAGCACATTAAATAGTTCACATAATATTTATTTTAATATTTTTAAAACCATTTATTTGATATTTCAATCAATAAAATAATTTCAACATCACTATTGTGTCACCTTTAATGATAATTATTTAATCCCTAAAAATTCTAAATAAATTCAAATTATATAGATAATGTTATTATATTTCCGTATAATATTAATTTTATAAGTTTCAAGAATTTTATAACTAAATTAAAATTAGTATACTTATAAGATTTAAGAGAGTGACATGTTGTCACTTTCTTTGGTTTTAATAACAATTAAATTATTTTAATGGTAAAAAGTCCATAAAATGAATTTATTCTGACCCTTAGGTGATAAGGGTCTACTTTTAGTCATCCAATATAATTTTGGCAGGTGTTAGGATAATTTTATAATCTTATTTTTACCCTTAATTACCCGATTTACCTTTAACTGCAGTAGATAAAAATTACCGTAAATACTATTCATAATATCAAAAAAATGGAAGTAACATATTTAAGTAATTTGGACCCATTGAATTCAAATATGGAATCCATTTTTTAAAATTCAAAACATAGAAGTTGTAGTAATTAATTTAAAATTAACCCTATTGTTAAGAAAACAGGTTTTAAAAGTTAAAACATTGCCAAAGATTGAAATATTTTTACCTATGAATTGAATGTAAAATTAATGGTAATGACATAAATTATATTAAATGGTAAAAATATATTATATTTATACTTTAAAATCATTCAATATTATAATTTAACTATATAAATTTTTGCGATGAAAAAATTTGTTTTCAATTAAAATATATCACGTTTTTACGATTCATTAATATATGAAAGTTATCAGAATAATATGTAAAAATTATCCAAAGTTAATTTTTATATCCTAATTCCAAATAAGAAGTTTATTTTGTTAAATTGAACTTATAATATTGTCTAAGACTATATTTAAAGTGGGTTCACCATCAAAAGACGGCAAAACTGCATTTTTTGAAAAGTACTTATTTTACCTGAAAAATTTATTTTGTTCTCATAACCTGTTCTAGAAAATATGTAAGATGAATAATAATGTTATAAAATTCAAATTTCAGTTAATACTATTCATAAAAACTAGTTTATAATATAATAATATATCATTTTTTAGTAAATCTCGATATTGCGTACAACGTAAGCTATCGAAGAAGGTTTCCCTTGCATGTAACGCAAGCCAAGCTAGTGTTGTCTGTAGTGAATGATTCCTTTGCGTATAACATAAGAAATTAAAAAAAAATATTTCTCCTAAAATCTCAGGGTGTTACATTCTACCCCCCTTAAAATGAATTTCTTCCTCAAAATTCATCACTTCGTAACAAACAGATGAGGATACCTCTCCCTCATCATATCCTCAAGTTCCCATGTAGCTTCTTCTAATTGGGGGATCCTCCATAAAATTTTAACCAAGCAAGTGGTCTTGTTTCGTAGAACTTTTTCACTACAATCGAGAATCTCTATCGTCTATTATTCATAAGAAAGATCTTGCTCCAGCGGTACAACTTTAGAGCTTAGTACATGTGAAGGATGAGATATGTACTTTCTCAGGAGAGATACATGGAACACATCATGAACTTGAGAGAGATTCAGTGGAAGCGCCAATCGGTAAGCTACCTTCCCAACACGATCCAGTATTTCAAAAGGACTAATATACCTAGGTTTTAGCTTTCCCTTCTTTCCAAATCTCATTACTCTCTTCCAAGTAGATATTCGTAAGAACACTTCATCACCCACTTCAAACTCTAGGTATTTTCTTCGTTTGTCGGCATAAATTTTTTGTTGACTCTGAGCTGCTCTTATGTGTTGTTGAATAGATATGACCTTTTCTGCCATCTCCTAAACAAGATCATGTCCTAATAGCTTTTTTCCCCATCATTATCCTAACAAGTTGGAGTCCTGCATTTCTTTCCATAGAGAGCTTCATAAGGAGCCATCTGATTACTGGAGTGAAAGCTATTATTATAAGAAAATTCCACCATAAGTAGGTGTTGATCCCAACCACCTTTGAAATCTATAGAGCAAGTTCTTAACATATCTTCTAGAGTTTTAATTGTTCTCTCAGACTGACCACCTATCTGAGGATGATATGTAGTGATGAAACTCAAATCTATATCTAAAGTATGCTGAAGACTTTGCCAAAACTTAGAGGTAAACCTCGGATCCCGATCAGATATAATGGAAAGTGGTACTCCATGCAATCTTACCACTTTCTTCACATATATCCTGGCAAGCTTATCCAGAGAGAAATCATCTTGAATAGTAGTGAAGTGTGCCGACTTCATAAGATGATCAACTACAAACTAGATAGCATGCCTTTGGATGTTTTAGGAAGTCCGGTGACAGAGTCCATAGTGATGTTTTCCCATTTCCATTCTGGTATGGGTAATGGTGGTAACATCCTTTTAGACTTCTGTCTCTCAGCTTTAACTTTCTGACAAACCAAGCATCAAGAGACATATTCAACAACATCTCTTTTCATGTCATCCCACCAGAAGTACTCTTTCAGGTCCCTATACATCTTCATGCTTCTAGGATGAATAGAGAATGAAGAACTATGAGCCTCATCCAGCAGCTCCTTCTATAATTTTGGGATGGGAGGAACACAAACCTAATTCCTAAACCTTATTATCCAATCACAATCAAGGTTGAATTCTGGGACATTTCTCACCTTCTTTTGTAACTCTACATCTTTTTTCCCTCTTTAATCTTTATATATATATATGGTTGAACATTCATTTGAGAAATATAAGAGTTTTCCTCTTCCATTATAATTCCAAGATCCATCCTTCATAAATCCATAAATATTGGATCTTTTGTGATCCTCATCATGGATAAGCTAGCATGGTCTTGTCGACTTAATGCGTCTGCCACCTTGTTTGCTTTCCTAGGGTGGTAATGAATTGAGCAGTTGTAATTCTTAATCCGCTCCAACCATATTCTTTGGCACATATTCAGCTCCTTTTGTGTGAAAATATACTTTAAACTTTTTTGATTAGTAAAAATATCACACCTTTCACCATAAAGATAATGCCTCCAAATCTTTAATGCAAAGATTACTGCAGCTAACTCCAAATCATGAGTTGGGTAATTTTTCTCATGGATTTTCAACTATCGTGAGGCATAAGCTATCACCATATCATTTTTCATGAGAACACACCCCAATCCCTTCTTGGATGCATCACTGTAGATCACAATCCTTTCTCCACTACAATGTAGTGTGAGCACAGGTGCACTGGATAACCTTCTTTTCAACTCCTTGAAATTATCTTCACACTCCTCCGTCCACATGAACTTAACTCCTTTTTGAGTCAACCTGGTGAGTGGATTATATAATCATGAAAAATCTTTCACAAAATGTCGATAATATCCATCCAAACCAAGAAAACTTTGGATCTCAGTTACTGTTGTTGGTCTCGACTATCTTTTGATATCCTATGTCTTTGATGGATCCACATATATCCCCTATTTTGAAATTATGTGACCCAAAAATGAAACTTTTTGAAGCCAAAATTCACACTTGGTAAATTTGGCATAAATATTCTCCTTTATTAGGGTCCTTAATACAATTCTCAAGTGATCTTAATGTTCTTTCTTGCTCTTTGAATAGACAAGAGTATCATCTATAAGAAGGGAATTAGTAAGAAAAAATGGAATCAATATAAATTCATAGTGTCCATACCTTGTACGGAAAGTCATCTTTGGTATGTCCTCTTTTTTGACCATTGATTGATAATACCCTGATCGAAGATTAATCTTGGAAAAGTATTGAGCTCTGCATAGTTGGTCAAAGAAGTCATCAATGCATGGGAGATGATATTTGTTCTTGAAAGTAATATTGTTAAGTTCTCGATAATCAATGCAAAGCCTCATTGATCCATCTTTCTTCTTAACAAACAGAATAAGTGCTCCCCATGGTGATGCACTAGGGCGTATAAATCCCTTATCAAGATTCTCTTGGAGTTGCTTCTTCAATTCATGCAACTCAATTGAGGCCATTCTATAAGGTGTATTTGAAATGGGCGTATCACCCGGTTTGAGTTATATTGAAAACTCAACTTCACGATTTGGTGGAAGACCTGACAATTCCTCCGGAAATACATCATCAAACTTCTATACAATGGGAATATTATTAATCGCGAGTTTCTATCCAACCATTTGAGAGAAATAACCTTCATTTATTGGAATCAAGATCCACAAGATGGAAGAAATTTCCAATGGAAGGTTATATTCATCCTTGCATCGATATATGATATTAGATTGATCGGGAATATTAAATTTGATTTCCCTTCTTTGGAAATTGATATGAGCTCCATATAAAGAAAGCCAATCCATTCCAAGAATCACATAAAATTCCATTATAGGAAGGATCACAAAATTTTCCGAAAGCACTTTCCCAGAAACATCAATTGGAGAAGAAATATAAACATTTAATGCAACTGTTGTGCCACTAGAAGTTGTCACAGCAAACTCAACATCTAATTATTGAGGTAGTATGATGATACCCTTAGAAAATTCTTAAGAAATAAAAGAGTGGGTGTATCCAGAATCAAATAAAACATTTTCTACTTTAGAGTGGATGGTAAGTGTACCTTTCACCACTTCGTTATCATACTCCACATTGACGATAGAAATTCCATGTGACTTTCCTTTGTCTTTGGCCTTAATAGTTTGTTGGCATTGATCATCATAAATAACCCTTTGATTAGGGCATGGATTGGCATAATGCCCCATTTCCTTGTACTTGAAACATTGAAGTGTAGGAGGTGAATTCTGTGTATCCCTTTATTTGTTCGCATCATTAGACATCTACTTCCAATTATTTCCACATTCAACTGCCCGATGACCTTCTTCTCCACACTTAAAACATTTACTTGTACCTTTAAGACAAATCCATCCATGTTTCTTTCCACACTTTGAGCATAAGGGAAAACTCATATTATTTTCAGTGTGGTCTTTATATTTCACTTTGAATTCCATTTTCCTCTTCTTATCAAACCCATATTACTGATGGCTTACTCCAATCTCCATCTCAACCTTGAGATCACATCGAACAATTTCTTCATAGCTATTGAAGTCCCTTTTGGATAATTCCCTTCGAAGACTTGGTTTTAAGCCACGAAAGAATCGATCGATCTTACTCTCAGGTTGGATAATAATTCTGGAAGCGTACGTTGAAGGTCTTGTAAAATTTGCTTCGTAGGTACCAACCGGTTCATCATCCTTTTGCTTCAGTTCAAGAAACTCCTTCTCCATCTTTGTTCGAAGAATACGAGGGAAGTACTTATTGAAAAATAAGTTCTTGAACTCGTCCCATTCCATGGACTCAATTTCACCCCTTTTCCTCGTATTATTAATAATATTCCACCATTGATCAAATTAACCTTCCAAATGATATACTTCTAAGATGAATTTATCATGTTTAGAACATTGCAGGACTGAAAATATCTTTTCAGTGGTACTAATCCATTGTTCAGCCACTAATGGATCAGAAGGCCCGCTGAATGAAGGTGGATGCTGCCTCATGAAGGATTCAACAGAACGTTGCTCCTTCCTTTTCTTGTTTGGAAGTACGACATGATTCATATCTTGAGAATGTTGTGTGAGAATGGCTATAAGATTTTTCATTCCAGATCCAATGACGTTTGGTTTTTTAGGGGTACAATCATTGCATTTCCCATCGCATTCACCATTAACACGGTTCCTTCGGATTCCATCCATTGACTAAAACCAATAAGCATAGCGTGAGAAACACTAAACATAATACGAAAACCCCATAATAAAGAATAAAATTTCTCACTTTATTTCTTATCATAGGTTGTTCATGGACATGTCTAAAACACTAATATTTTTTTCTATGTTTATACATATCTTAAGAGTTCTTACTAAGGATTTAACATCCTAGTTTCCAAAGGTTGACTATACCTTTCCTTTGATACCAACTATAATGACCCATAATTTACATACATGGTTATTAATTCATAATTGAAGCATAATTACTACAACATATTACAAAACCATGATAGGACCATATATGTATAGTGTCTTTAGAAACTGGGAAACATAAACAACTGGTTCATAAATCGTCTACATTGTCTCCCGTTTATTTCATCATATCTAGAGTCCCTTTTGGCATATCCTACTTAATACCCTTCTTCTTGACCTAGGTAAAATAAAACATAAAAAAGGGTGAGCTCAAATTCTCAGTAAGGGTAAACAAAACAAATATCATTCATATCATATTCCTAAGAACATAACATTTTGAAAATCCTAACCTGTAAAAGAGATCATAATATCATAACAGGGGATAAATAATAGTAGTGATATGTAATCCCAATAATCATAACATAAAACATGAAACTTTGTGTCATACACACATAATCATAGAAAATCATTTCATATTCTTCAAGGATCTTTACCATGACCATCATAGTGGACAAAGTCCATTACTGAACGGAGTTTTCTCCTCGTTCCAGTCCTGTATCACTGAATTGGTTTAACTTTCCATTCCAGCCATGTCTATCTCATGAGATATAAATCATTAACCAATGAATTGGAGGGAGATATAGGTCCCACTCATCTTATAATGAAACCATTCTTATATGTTCCACTAAATCATAAATCATAGCATAACCCATGTAATAAAAATGGGATTCTTAAGCATCATACCATCATAACATAATCCATATAAGATAAAAGGACATCATAAAATTAATTCAATCACAACATAATAAAATCAATGTAAAAATAGGGATAGAAACAGAACCCTATATTATCTTTGATGGAAAATAATTTTGATAAAACACATAAACTCTATTCTTCAGGAAAATATCTTTTCTACTTCAAAAACATTTTTTCCTTTCTTAACATCTCATACAATTTTAAACTAAAGGAAGTTGATTAAAAATAAACACAAAAAATTTTAAAGGAAGCTTCATGGAAATAATGTTTTATGAAATCATAAAAATCCATTCATTCCATATACGTTAAAAAACATTCTTCTCGTACATTGGACTGAAAAGTTAAAAAGTACCTCGTACTAAAAACGACAAAATATTCCTTTCATATCTTTTAATAAAAACTCACCAAAGTGTAATATTGTATTTAAAAAATTGTATGAGGATAGAAATAATATTACATATTGAGGAAAAATGGATGTGGATGATAAATATTCCCTAGTAAATTCTGAAGTATAAACAATTTCGGATAAAAATGAGATTGCAAGATTTTCCATTACCTTCAGGCTGATATTCTTTGTACGTGTCCAATCATCCAGTATAATGATTTAAATAATGTCATTGGATTATTAAAGAATCATACTCATTTTTATGATATCATAAATGGTCATATTCGTAGCTTCTTATTAGTAATATTTAATTGCTACTTGTTATTCGGGTGTTTATTGCTTTATGTTCTTATGCGTGTTTTGTCGAATAAATTCTTATTATTATTTTTATGTTATAGATACCTCATTTCCAGAATGGTATTTGTGTAATATATATCATATTTAATAATTAAATTCATTTGTATAATCATTATTCAATGAATATCATGTAGAACAAGTCGCATCACATCGTGGAGACGGTAGGCCTTATGTACGCACGAGCGATGATATCATTCCCACGATCATAGAGTTGTATTTAAGTGTATGTATAATATTTCAGAATCAATATAAATTTAAAATAATCATATATATTTATTCTTTACACCATTATATGCATCCAAGTAAGGTGGTTGTGGAAAACAGATTATACCACGACATGGAGACGGTATTCCGTACGTACCCACTCACGGTGATTTCATTTTCCATAGGATGGATAGAAGGTGAAATAGGGTTGTTTCATATTTATAATAACATATCGGCATATGAGTGATACTGATGTTATTACTTCATAATTAAACAACTAAATAAGAATAAGTAGAAGAAGAAATAAATTTGAAATAATCGGTAACAGATATTACCTCTTCTTCGACACGCCTCTTTGAAACCTCCTCTAAGGGCACTAAGATTGGCCTTTGAAGAAGACCAAGACCTCTAGTACGTTTCTAGGGAATTTGAGAATGGAAATGGGCAGGGTTTTTCCGAGCTTTAAGGATCAAAATTATGTTAGGAGGAGAGGGAGGAGGTATCCTTTTATAAGGGAAGAGAGGGGCACCTTGGGATTATAAGAAATATTAATTTATAATAAATTCCAAACCCACTTAAGAACCTCAAAAAATGACTTAAATCTGAATCTTAGATGATATAGGGTTGTAATCTCATCAAAAAATAAAATTTAAACATGTTGGGAATTTATTTTAAACATTATAAACTTGAGTTATCCTTATTTAATATATTTAATTTTATTTGTGGAAATAAGATTATAAATTTTAAATTGATATAAATAATTACTTATGTGCTGTGAATTATCCATAATTAGATACTTTATGACATTTTACTCCATATAAATTTAAATTTATAATTTATAAATATCTTTTTGATTTTTAAACTATTTTATAGTATGTTATTTTTATAAAATAACAATAATGTCAATTTTGACACTATTCATTTATTTGAATTTAAATAAAATCTACATAGAGGATATATTAGAAATAAAAAATTTAATAGATTTTGAACAAGTCATATTTGTCTATGAAATTAGTGGATCACATTAAATAGTTCATATAATATTTATTTTAATATTTTTAAAACCATTTATTTGATATTTCAATTAATAAAATAATTTTAACGTCACTATTGTGTCACCTTTATTGATAATTATTTAATCCCTAAAAATTATAAATAAATTTACATGATGTATATAATGTTATTATATTTCTGTAGACTATTCATGTTTTAAGTTGTAGGAATTTTATCACTAAAGTAAAATTAGTATACTTATAAGATTTAAGAGAGTGACATGTGGTCACTTTCTTTGGTTTTAATAACAATTAAATTAGTTTAGAGATCAAAAGTCCATAAAATGAATTTATTAAGACCCTTAGGTGATAAGGGTCGTCTTTTAGTCATCCAATATAATTTTATCAGGTGTTAGGGTAATTTTATAATCTTATTTTACCCTTAATTATACGAATTACCTTTAACTGCAGTAAATAAATATTACCGTAGTTACTATTCATAATATCAAAAAAAGTAACCTATTAAAATAAATTGGACAGACTGAATTCAAATATAGAATAAATTTTTCAAAATCTAAAATTCATAAGTTTCAGTAATTAATTTAAAATTAATCCCATTGTTATGAAAACGGGTTTTAAAAGTTATAATATTTCCAAAGATTCAAATATTTTTACCAGTGAATTAAATGTACAATTAATGGTAATGAAATAAATTATATTAAATGGTAAAAATATATTCTATTTATACTTTAAAACCATTCAATATTATAAATTAACTATATAAATTATTTGACGAAAAAAGTTGTTTTTAATTAAAATATAGCGTGTTTTTACTATTCATTAAAATATGAAAGTTATCAGAATAATATGAAAAATTTATCCAAAGATAATTTTTATATCCTGATTCCAAAGAAGAATTTTATTTTGTCAAATTTAACTGATAATCTTTTAAAAAATTTGATTTAAAGTGTGTGCGCCATCAAAAGGCGACAAAACTGCATTTTTTAAAAAATACTTATTTTACCTGAAAACTTTATTTTGTTATTATACCATGTTCTAGAAAATATGTAAGATAAATAATAATGTTATAAAATTAAAAATTAAGTTAATAATATTAATAACGGCTAGTTTATAATATAATAATATATCATTGTTTAGTGAATCTCTGTATTGCGTACAACGCAAGCTATTGAAGAAGGTTTCCCTTGCATGTAACACAAGCCAAGCTAGTGTTGTGTGTAGTGAAATATTCCTTTGCGTATATCAAAAGAAATTAAAAAAAATATTTCTCATAAAATCTCATGTTGTTATGATCTACATCATCATTCACACATATAAGAACATCCTTAATATGGTCTTCTTCATTGTGAACACTCATAATCATATCAGATGATCCATAAAATGCAATGTTATCCCAATCAACTTCCATATTCTCTTTCCCCCCATATCTATTACAAAATTTATAAATTTGATCAATTCCATGATTGATCAGGTGTTCTCGCAACTCTTGTGCACTAATTAGTCTTGAATAAAAATTTCTTAAATAGAAAAAAATGATTTGAGAAGGATCATATGAATTATCTGGTGAAAACTCGATGATGTCTTTCACCCCATCTTCATAACAAATTTTCATATGTTTGTCTTCCATCCACTCTCTATTTATATCCATCCTATTTGATTCATTAATATTAATATATATAAACATAAATACACAAAATATATTCAATTGAAGAAGGATCTCCTGAGATTCTTTAAATAAAATGGAATTATTGGAAAATGGTTTATCATCCCACATGATCAAAAACAAAAACTTGTAGAAGAACATTTATAAATATAAGGAATGAGATTTCACTTTTAGAATCTATTTTTCACTTAATTTTTTATTGATCAAAAAATTATTGTATGAGTATAAATGAAGTGTAAAATCGCATTTACAGCATACAGAACCAATGAAATAAGTCTATTGTATGTAATAACAAAAATAAAGAATAAATAAAATCTATATTATTTTAAAACCATTTTCATAATAGAAAATATATATATTTAATATAATAATGGTTTTAAAAATAATAAAATCAATTGTTACATTTTTACAAATATTTTCAAAATAGACATTGAATATATGAAAGTATAAAATTATTAAACTATTGATAACTTGAAAAACGTTTACTACAATAAAAGTATTGATTAAAAATGAATATATATTAATATTAGTATATAAAATTATAGAACTACATAGAATTATAAAATTATATAAAATTTATAAAATTATAGAACTATATAGAATTATAAAATTATATATAATTTATAAAATTATATATAATTTATAAAATTATATATTATTTATATAAATATACATAATTTATAAATTTATATAAATTTATAAGACTACATAAAATTAAATATTTTTTATAAAAGTAAATACAATTTATATAAGTATATAGTTTTTTGTGTAAGTTTCAAAAACCATTTTTGAGATCATGAATAGATTAATTATGGAAACTTTATTATTTAATAATTATAAATAATTCATATTTTAATGGTTATGAATTAATATTTTAAAATGTGTATTATAAGATATAGAATCGATGAAAGTGAAATAAAATGCCTTTTTTTAATAATTTAAGGCTATTTTTTGAGAAGAACTTTCATCGAAGAAATTGTTATAAAACAATCATTTGAAAGTATATTAAGTGAAATATTAATATTATAAAAGATGATAAATCTTTATCATTTCAAAATATCATATGAATACATTTTTTGGTGGAATACCTCCGATATATTTGATGATGGACATAGAGATTTAGGAACTGTCCACCACTTTTAAAAACATCATCATTATACTACCTCAATCATTAAACTATGCTCAAATACACGTCACCACACTTTCTCATACCCTGAATATTCAAATCCCACTACACACTACTTAATCTAAGTAAGGGATCCTATGTATCAACTTTATGTAAATTAATTATGCATTGAACATGTTACCTATCACATTAATTCTCCAAATTTCTTCTAAAAAACATAGAATAGTTTTATGTATACTTTGAGAAATATTAGATTTTCCCCCCCATTTCCAAATTCAATCCACACCATAAAGAATATATTATATATGATAAATATAATATCATACATACACATGGATGTTAATTTCCTTTGTCAAATATATACATATGAGTATAAAATACATATTCACATAACATATCAAGACATATATATTTCTCACCCAAAGCTACAAAAAAACATATTCTGCATTCAAAATAACTACAAGAATAACTATAAATATTTAGCTACTAATTGTTTTCAAAAAATAAAGTAGATCAACTAACATCACAATTTCATGCATTTGGAACAACATTTACAAAATTAATTTAAATGAAACTTTAACTAAAAAATATCTTATTACATAATTACTAAGTGAATATAATTGAATAAAATGATTAGAATATGAAACAATATAATGAATTTATTCCTATGATTGATAATCCAATAAAGGAGAGTAATGAAATTCATACAGAACCACTTATAAAATATGTTATTTAGTAAATAGTTTCCCATTAAACAATATTAGTCTCTTTTCATATTTTCCACACCTCAAGAGAATTAATGAGAATAAAAATAATCTCTCAAAAACACTATATCGTGATCCTACTGCTAAAAGTCCAATATTAGTGACTATAATTAGTTAAAATTCATTTCACAATAACTCAAAATACCTTTGTGAAGACATACAATAGACTTGAAGAGGGTTTATAGGAAATGATAGGGTTTGGTGGTAGCAGAGGCAGTAATCGGTAGCGGTAGTGGCATCAGTGGTAGTTGGCAGAGATGGGGGTCAACAATAGTGGGGTTTAGTGGTTGTAGTAAATTTAGATGGTAGTGGAGGAAACAATAATGAAAATAGGGTTTTGAGTCAGGGAGGTGTTGTACCAAATAATGACAGAATGATTAACTCAAGAGGGGGGGTGGTGAATTGAGTTCTAAAATCATTATTGAAAATTATAACCATACTCTTTGAAGTATTCACATTAAACTTTCTTCCATAGAGTATAGGAAGTGTAAATTTAAAATATAAATAAAGGATATTGAACATATATATTTATAGTGGTTAGTGGAATATAAATACACTAGTATACTCCACCAATTCTCTACTCTTCAAGCTTGGGGATTTTTACTAAACAACCCTTTTAATGGGAGATCCCAGCTGAGTACAATAAGACATCACTTAGTAAAAAGGTCTAATACATTTATATAAAGATCTACCTTTATATGACCTGTACATACTCTTACACACTCTTTAACAGATTTTAATTATAGTATAAATAAATACAAGATTTATGAAATGTTTTTGGCACACAATTGAAGGATGCAATTGACAGTAAATGAATATTAATTATGGGAAAAGATAATCATCAAGAGTAGCTTGGGATGATCATTAGTGAAATAGATAAGACTTATAAGCTTGGTACTAGATGAATTAAATCTTAATATAAATAGATATCATATGTTTGAGAAGGAAAAAACAACCTTACTATTTTCTTTTTGTTCTTCTCTTCTCTTCTTTTTCCGAAGCATACTGATCCTTTTATATTATGTTTAATCTTGAGCACAAAAAAATGATAATTTTTTAGAAATATAGATATAAATCATGTGCGATATCCTTTTAAGGATGTGTAATCAAACTTTCCAAATATTGAAATTAAATTTGTAGCAGAAATCATCTCATACCCTATACTTTTCTATTTAGGAAGGCCTTATAGAGAAGATATTTCCTTAAATGGAAAATCTGATTTTTAAATAATTAAAATCTATTAAATTAAATATCAATATTTTATAAATTTTTTTCGTGATTTTATGTAATAAAATATATTTGTAGGATATTTATTGAACAAACTGTTCATCATAGGATGTCTTCTATTAGATAATTAATCTTCAACATACTGTAAGATAATTCTCTAGTGTAGGAAAAACTTTACTGTGATGTGTTATTCAATTTTTTTAACTTCTTATGGATACAAATATCCTTATTTAAAGAATAAATTCCATCACATTTAAAAATTTGTACTGAGTGTCTGAGATAAACTTCATAATATAATGTCATTCATTTCCATTTCTATTTCTAAGTAACTGAAATGTTCCTTAATTCTCATAGGAAAATATGCCTGCATAACATAAATACTTGAACACACAGTTTAAGATAATTATAATATAAAACACTTAAAAAATTTAGAATAAAATTATTGATTTCATGAATCATAAAGAAACATAAAGCATATATATATTGGAATAATATAATCTTTACAACAATCTCCCCCATTTTTAGGATTACAAAACTCATGCAATGGGAAAAATGAAATTTAATATAAAATATTTAAACATTCTAGAAAGGAAGATGGTTCCTTTTCTTTTCTTCTTAATAACTTTTTCTTCTAAATTTTTTTAAATAAGAAACTATTATATAGTAGAAGAGAAATTTTATATTTTTATTTTCTTCTCAAAGTAAGAAGTTTTTTTAAAATATAAGTGAAATTTTGTATTTTTCTTTTCTTATCACAATTTTTGTGATATCAAAAAGAACTGAAATAAAGAAAAATGTTTTATATTTCACACAGATATCAGTTGATGGAATAGAGTTTTGGTAGTAAGAGAAGTTCATAATAAAATATTAAAATTCCAGTATTAGAAGATAATCAAGATAAGGATTGGAGAAAATCCTAAAACCTAAACAATCTAAAAAAACAAAGGCTTAACATTACAAAGATTGTTTTATCCCAACTGATTGAGAACATCAGAGCTATAGTTATGTCTATCCTTTCATTTGGAACTTGGACTGGTGGAGAGATTGGAGTAGGAATGGTTCTCTCTTGAAAAACATATTGTGGGATTAATGTAATACCAACCCGAACTCTTCCTATTAGATTAATAGATTCTTCTTATTCATAATAACGTTATCTATTCTCATGATGATGAGATGATTCTTCTAGTGCTAATGGTTTCTTAAATAAACTAGGATGTCCCCCGTAATTATAGAATGGTCTATTTTTGAAATCGAATGATATGAAAACACATTTTTTTATAGAAAAACCTAATTAAATATACTTTTTAAAAGCACATTCATTCAGGTTTTTTAAACCAGGACACGATGTTGTGTTTTTTTCATCCAATAAAATTCTAACATTCCAAAAAATTAGTGTTAAGATTCTTTCGAATGGGTAGAATTTTAGAGAATTATTTTTAAAATGTAACATATATCGTAGAATATATCATTCTAAGTCCAAATTATTTTCTAGCATAAAAAAAATGAAAACAAATATATTGAAAACAAATTTTCTCAAACTCACTATTTCTTTGAGGTATCCTGAACTGAATGAATTTGATCTGTAATTTTTTTTCTAGTTAAGAGTTCTTTAATTTATTTTTATCGATTATGATAGTTATAAAAACGATTTTATGATCTATGGAGGAGTAACACCACCCATGGACGATATAGAGGATTGGAAGAATGGGTATCCATCAAGAATAACTTTTAACACTTAACCTAACTTGACTGATGTTAGCAAAAACTATTTCTAGTTTACAGTTGTAGTGACTATGTCTTCCTCATTACCAAAATTGAAAGTATAAGACCCATAAAAATCACATGATTCTTTATTAACAACTATTGAGGTTCTAGAATCATCAAAAAACACATTCACATACATAAAGGTTGATAAATTTCTTTAGCATCCTGAATTTTCTTTCAATCCAATTGAAATCAATGGCTCCTTCCACTCAAAAGGTTTCTCGATATCCTTTTCCATTTCATCCCTCTAGATGAAGCACCTTTAGATCATTTAGTTTTTTCCATTTTCAGAGTGGTTGGGGTATTGAATGGTTGGGAGGTTATGGTAACAAAGATTCTATAAAATTTAAAGAGGGTTCAAAATGGTTTGTGAGCCATTTTTCATGTATAGATGATAATAAATCCATTTTGTTTGCATTAAGTTATGGGTCACACAGTAATGTCAAAAAAATTATTACTAAATATAGAATTTTTGGTCTATAGTATGAGATCATTACTCAAAATGACAGAAAGAAATTAAAAAAAAACATATAATATGCTTACTATATATATTAGATATATTTTTTAAAATTTTACTTCATAAAATTAAACACACCAAATTATCATTTTAAAAACTCAAATATGTTAGTAGGCAAAAAGCTAGTAAAAATATCTTCTAATTTGTTTTTCTATAAAAAAAATTCTAAATATATATCATCTTTTTGTGCATGGAATCTCAAGAAATGATGTCTTAAATCAATGTGGTTTATTCATGAATGGTTTATGGGATTCTTTGAGATGTTCGTTTCTCTAGTGTTTTCAAATCTAATTGGAACATGATTAAAGTTAAATCCAAAACCCATAAGGTTTGTTTCATCCACATCAACTATGAAAAAAAACATCCTGTAGTAATCTATTTAGCTTTATCAGTTGATAATGCCACAAAAATTTGTTTCTTAATTGATCAAGACCTGATATATTTATCAAAAAAATTATAGGTTCCTAATGTAATTTTCCTATCTAATATACATCTAGTAAAATTAGTATCCGAGTATAAAATTAAAAAAATATTGGAGGTTTTTGGGAAAATTGGAGAAAGAGTTATAGTTACTTTTAAAAATATTAAAATTTTTGTTACAACATTTAAATGTGATTATTTTGGATTAGATTTAAATATTTCCCAAAGACATACTAAAAACATAATTTCCGATCTACTTACTGTAAGCTACAAAAAACATCCAATGATTCCTCTATACAACCTTTTTCAAATAGTTTTCTAGTTTCATCTGAGTCATGTTTGATATTGGAGTTTATTAGAGTTGAGTAAGTCTTACTGTTTTCAAGTAAAAAATATTGAGTATGTAAAGTATGTATTTTTTTTGATTTAAAATATTTCAAAAATATTTTTAATAAACTTGAAATCCTATAAAATAGTTTAGTTCCCCTATAATGCTCATTTAAAATTCTTCTTACATCGATTATAAATATTAATTACATAGTTTTTGATTTTTTGATCTAAAAATAACATCAACTACGTATATTTTTACAAGAAAAATATTATAAAAAGAAATTTTCTTAAATAATGTAGGATCTTTTGTTTCTACTTTAAAACCATTTGATAAAAGAGAAGAAATTAATGTTTAAACCCATTCTCTTATAGATTTTTTAAGTCTATATAGAGCCTTGGTAAATTTTAATATATAATTTTAAAAGCAGGGATCTTAAAAACGTGGAGAATGTTCAATATAAACTTCACCCATTAAAAAAATAGTTTAAAAGTTAGATTTTACATCCATATGATATAATTTAAAATTCATATAGGATGCATATGATATAAGGATTCTAATAGCTTCTAATCTAGCTATGTGAGAAAAAAATTTCTTTATAATTTCTTCATTATTTCTGATTATACTATTTGGAAAACAATCGAGATTTATTTCGAGTTATTACAGTATGGTTATCTTTCTTATTTCTAAAAAACCCATTTTGTTCCAATTACAGGATAATTTTAGGGTCTTTCAACTAGTTCTCATACCTTATTTCTTTTAAACTGAATTAGATCTTCTAACATTTCTAATAATCAACTTTCATTTAATAAGGATTATTATAGGAATTTACGTTCTAATTGGGATAGAAAAGTACATAATTTTACTATATTTACAATAGTTATTTTTTTGAATCCCTAATCTAAGATTTCTATAATTCTTTCTAAAAGATAGTCTTTAATGTTTTTGGGTGTTCAAGGTGACAATATTTATGGTTCACTAGTGTCTAATATTATTAGATTTGGTTTAAAGTAGTAATGTTCTAAATCTTCAACCATGTTGTCATGAAAGAAAGATTTAGGTCTCATATTTTTAACTGAATCATTTTGATCATTTATTTGAGTTCTTTTGTAATTGAAATGATCACTTTCATTAAATTTCACATGATTTGATTCTTCGATAATCCTTGACCATTTATTAAAATCTCTATATGATTTGGAAGTATTAGAGTATTCTAGGAAGAAACCTTTTTCATCCTTCGGATCGAACTTTCCAAGATTATCCTTGGTGTTTGAGATGTAAACCTTATATCCAAATACTTTGATGACTCCTACGTTGGGTTTTCTATTATTATACAACTCATAGGGGTTTTTCTTCAAAATAGTTATTATCGCTAATTTGTTAATGATATAACACATTGTGTTAATAGTTTCAACCTAGAAGTGAGTAGGCATGTTATATTCACATTACAAAGTCCTAGAAATTCCTTAAAAATCTTATTTCTCCTTTAGTCCACACCATTTTTTTGACGTGTTCTAGGGGAAGATAGTGTATGTTTAATTCCTTGATTATAGAAATAATAATTAGATTCATGATTCTTGATCTCACCTCCATGGCCACATCTCTGTGACATAATTTTTACATCTTTTTTGTTTTAGACAAGTTTACAAAAACTAATGAAAAATGAATATGATTTAATTATTTTTCTAAAAAAGTAAACCCATGTAAATCTAAATGAGACATAAACTAACACATAAAAATGACTTACCAAAAATACTTTAAATTATGGTTGGTCTGAATAGATTCATACGGATAAGCTTAAGAGTTCTAGAAGTAGAAACATATTAATTTTTTTTGAAAGAGGACTTATGTTGCTTTCTGGTTTAGAATGCATCACATAGTTTCATTATATTGAATTTTAGATCATTAGAGAAATAAATAAAACAAATTAAACAATTTTCCCAAGGAATGAACTTTGTAATGTCTAATACTTCTGTACTAATTCCATGGTTATAAAATTTCAATATTTAAACAATTCTAATTTTGTTTACATATGGAGTTAATATCTATTGTGTAATCATTGTCCATTATCGGTGATTTACAATTGAGAAATTTATATTAAAAAACTAAGAAGATGTTATTTGAAACTCAATGGAATAAAAATTATCACAAAGTTGAGAGAAATGCTTATTAGTTTGTGTTTTAAGCCTTAAACATAATTTACTTTGTTGATAAGGACAGACTGTGGATTTCTAACTGAACAAATTAAAACTATCACTCCTTTTTCATTATCTCCATACGTGACATATAATCCATCTAATTTGGATAGGGATTGAAAATTGGAGTAATTTACAGTTGTATTACATGAACAACCACTAACCATGAACAATTTTTCATTACAATTAATCTGGAAAGTTTCCTATAATGAAAAATCAAATAACATAATATTTTGGCACCAAAGTTCTATTGGGATTAGATATGTTCGCCATAAGAGATCTAGGAATCTATAATTGATTATGGTTTTTTATAAAAATTGTATGTTTTTTTTGGAAAAATATTATTATTTTTAATTCCACTAATTTGAGGTTTTTTTAAATTAAAAGTATTTGAAAAATTTATTATTTCACCATAATGAAAATAAGTAACTATTGTAAGATATTTATTTTTTAACCAGAGAAAAAAATATTTTCTATAAAAACCAAGATATTTAATCTTGGCCTCTAGCAACAAATTTTCTTTTCTTGGTTGATTTTGGCCAATAATTTTGTTTAAATATTCTTATCCTTTTATAAAAAAAATTACAACATATTTGAAATTTTGAACCTCCTTCTATAAGTTCTCAATTTTGTTGAATTATCCAGTATTTATGATAATAAATTTCCCTAGTTAGTTTTTTAATTCTAGAATATGATTGTTCATATTTTATTCCTCACCAAGGATTTTTTATAAGAATTTTGAAGTGATTTATTTTTCTTTTCTAGAATTTCACACTTGATTTCCAAAATGGTACAATATTCATTTAAATATTTATAGGAGTAATTTTAATTTTCTGATTCATTTTCATGTTTAGAATAATAATATTTTACCGCATCTGATTGTGTAATAAAGAATATGTCGGCCTTATGATTTGATGCTTATGCTTATGATTCTGATGAAATTCTTTTACTAGAATCTTCAGAAGTACTCTATATTTCTTTCATAGATTTATTTTATTTCTTTTATACAATATTTTTAAAGTAATTACATTGTGTATTGTTATCATATTTGATCTTCATACACTCTTTCTTGATGTGTCCTATATTTTTTTCATTCATAACATGTCAACACGTTAGTTTTCTCACCATTCTCTCTATGCTTGTTAAAGGTATTCTAAATCCTTGTGTCTTGTTATAGATTTTTTAATGTATTTTTAAATTGAGAAAGTTCATCATTTTATACATTATTTCTTGAGAAGTATTCTTCTTAGGATTCTTTAGAAACTTGTATACTTTTTCACTTTCTATTATCTTTAAAAGTAGACACTTTCAAGACATCATTTTACTTTTTAATCATTTTGGGATCTTTATTTGTAGTTTCCATTTTAGATTCATACATCATGAGAGTTCCAATGAGATCTTTTATCTTGATGTTTTTGAATTCTATAGAGTATTTGATGGAAGAAAATATTCCCTCCACTTAATTTGTAATACTCTAAGAACTTTTAATACTTGTTTCAGATCAGTGATAGGCATTCCTAGAGATGAAATGTTTTTGGTGACCTCATTGAGTATTTCATTCAGTTGACTAATTCTCTCTCATTTAGCCATTTTTAAAAGTATATAACTAGAGCTTGTTTGTATCATATCTAATGGATTTCACCCTGTCAGTACCATCATATGCTACTGCTATAGTAGTAAAAATTTCATGCATTATATGACATTAAGAGATCCTGTTGAACTCATCAGGTCCTAACCCACAAATGATAACATTCATAGATTTTTATTTTAAATCATAATTTTCTTCAGTTGTAGGATCCCATCTTCTAGGTTTTTATATAAGAATTTCATAGGGATTAACTTCTTTATGATATACTTTCATACTAAGGTTCTTCATAAAAATGATCAATCTAGCTTTCCAGTAACCATAGTTTTCACCATTGAAGTCTAGTGCTCTAACCATTTACATACCTTCTTATTTATATTACATATAATACATTTGATAATAGTTATTTGGACTTCATCCTTTGATATATGTGAACTCAAGTCAGAAGCTATAATACCATTTATTGTCCCAGAAAATGACTGAATGTTTAACTCAATTGGGGGGGGGGGGTTAATTGAGTTATAAAATGTTTCTTGAAAAATATAACCACCATCTTCAAATTATTCTCATTAAATTTTCTTCCATTAGACTATATACATGGGAAATATAAAATATGCAGAAAAGAAATTGAACACAATGATTTATAGTGTGGTTTTATGAAAAAAAATTTCCCCAGTATAGTCTGCCAATACTATACTCCTCGAACAAGGTGATTTTCACTAAACATACTTTTTACTAGAGGATTATTACTGAGTACAAGAAGCTATCACGTAGTAAAAATGTCCAAGAGCTTTCAACTAGGATATCCATTTATAAGATATATCCATAGTATTACCCACTGTTACACAGAATGTATAAATGGTAGAAGGAGATACAAATTTAGAAAACATTTTTAGCATAAAGTTACAGGTAGCAATTGATCACAAATAAAGATTCATCCTAAGAAAATATAAACTTAATGTGTAGATTGAGATGATATTCAGTGAAACAGACAAAACCAATTTGCTTCTCACTAGATGAATTGACTATCAATATGTATAGACAAAACCAATATTCTTCTCACTGATCCTTTTATATGCTATTTGAAATTGAGAACATTATAAATCTAATAATTGAGAAACATAGACAGAAACCCTGATATGACTACATATAAATGATGTTTCATTGTACCATACAAATATATATATATTTTTAGCATAAATCTTCTTGTACCCGGGATTGTTTTATTTAGGCAGGTCTGGTACAATTTTTTTTCTTAAATATATAAAATTATTTTGATGTACTCAAAAGGTATGAAATGAATTATCCAGAGATTAGAAAAAGTCATCATAAAGTTATATAAAATTATATCTTCATAGGATATCTGTTGAACAAACTGTTCATCATAGGATATCCTTCATAAGATAATCAGTCTGCAACGTATCATATGATAATCATCCAGTATAAGATAAAATGTTATTGTGATGTGGAATTCACTTCTCCTTAACTTCTTATGGATACGAATATTATTCTCATAAGAATAATGTAATTTAACATTTCAACATTTTTTCTGAGAATCCTAGTTAAATATGTAAGAAAAAGTCTTACGTGGTCATTTCTTTTTTTGAGTAATTGAAGATGTTCCTTAATTATCATAGGAAAAAATTCTTACGTAAGATAAATACTTGAACATCCATCTTAAATAAAGTATAATAAAAAAAGCTTTAAAAACTTTTTTGAATATAAGTTGAGATTTTTTAAATCATCAAAACACATAAATCTAAGATATATTGGAACAATATACTCTTTATAACAGGTGGAAGGGTTCGATGACAAGAGGGGCTAGGTTCCACAAAAGCTTTGAAGGTGTAGAGAAGGAGAACCTATTAAGATTATTTTTATAACACTGTTGAATACTTTTATATGCAATTTCAAAAAAATAAATGATAAATAGTAGTTTTATCAGCACTGAAATAGAAATCATTGATAAAACACATCTGTATCATTACTTTTTTAGCACTCACAACGGTGCCCCTTTATGAGCACAAAAAGAGCACTAATAAAATGTGTCTTTGTCAGTGCTAAAATTATAGTGCTAATAAATACAAGTTCTGTATGTGCATTTTTAACACAGATATAGGGTAATCATTATCAGCGCTGATAAAGATCAAAATAAATAAATAAATTTATTATTTAAATATATTTATTATTATATCAAAAATTTATATATACAATTATAAATACATTTATATATTTATATGATAATATATATATATATATTTATTAATATATAAATAAATACATTTAATAATATTTATATATAATTAAAATATATATTTATAAATATAATAAATATATTTATTATTGAAATATAATTATTATATTTTATATTTATTTAAATATGTATTTATTTATTTACAATTACAATTTTAAATAAATATATTTAAAAAGTGTTTATATATAATTATATATATTATTATATAAAGAATAATATAATTAATATATAATTATAAATATACTAAATATATTTATACGATTATATATATGAATATATAATTATATTTATTACAATTTTATATATGTTTAAATAAATATACAATTATCTATAATTTCGACCATAAATAAATAAATAATTATTTATAATTATAAAATTATAATAAACATATTTATTTTATTTTAAATTTTATAATTACATATAATAAAATTGTTTATTATAATTTTATAATTATAAAAAAATATACTTATTTATAATTATAATTATAAATTAATGTATTTATAAATATTTGTATTTAATTATAAATATATTAATATATTAATATCTTTTAATATATAAATATATATATTTTTAAAATATAATAAATATATTTATTATAAGTTTATAATAATTTAAATAAATATTTTTATAAATATATTTATATAATTATATATATATATATATTAATGTATAAATATATATATTTATAAACTAATGATAAATGTATTTATTAAAATTTTATAATTATTTATGTATATATACATAGTTATAACTATAATTATAAATAAATACATTTAAACAGTATTTATATATAATTAAAAGTTTATAATTAAAAAAATAAATGTATTTTTTATTTAAATATATTTAAAATGTATTTACATAAAATCATAAATACATAATTATAAATATAAATAAATATATTTATTTTTAAAAAAATTAAAAAAATTAATAAAATTATTTATATATTTATATATTTATTTATAATATTATAAATATTTTTTTAAAACATTATATATTTATTTGAAGTACTTAAAAATACATATTAATTATAAACATGTGTTTTTTATTAATGTATATAAATAAACATTATTTTTGAATATAAATATAATAATTTTATATTTTTTAATGATTGGGGTTCTATGGCCCCTTTTTATTAAATTAACAGCATAAGAGGGGGGAATATACAAAAAATACAAGGTTAACAAACGACAATAAAATAAGAGAACAATAATACCCAATGTTCTCGAGATTTGGTTCTTATGCGATGATGTGGGACATGCCGACCTCGACCACGTAGTTGTCTCCACCTTCTCCAAGATTTGACTCGTTTCCACAACACACCTCCATCATTCAAGATCTCACCATCATTGATCACAATATTCGATTTAGCGATAGGCTAATGATCATTATGTGAAAGTTCCTCTTCACTAATTCTAGAGGCAAGTAGTTCAAATGAATTTTCTATACCCATGTTTAAAACACGAGAAGTGATAATTGAAGAGGAAATACCTCATTTTCTAACAGAGTCAACATTTTCATAATAATTTTATATTTACTGATAATATTTTTTATTAAAATATTTTATCATCTCTGGGAATATCACTGATTAAGGGTACACCTTTTTCAATGATTTTTTAGCACGAATAAACATTACATTTTTTAGTTTTTTTCTTATCACTAATAAAAGCCAGCGCATCCCTTGTCTGGATATACGGTAGTGAATGACACTATCACTCGTACGTACATTTGGACTACCACCTTCATGATGAGATGTGATATGTTTACATTTTATTTTTTTATGGATTGTAACAAGAATATATTTAATGAATATATATGATAAAAAAATTATTCAATAAAGGTAAATTAATGTTTACATTTCTTTTGTTCCATCTATAAAAAACCAAAACAACGTTCATGTGTATATAAGATCTATGGTCTCCTTGAACAGTGTAATTTATTTTATATATCTAAATTTTATGGATTAATCTACATTACTATATAATGAATTTATATTTTGAATATTTCATGACTAATATTCTGGAGATGATGGAACCCTAATCAAAGTACAGGGACCAAAACAACCACGCCAAAATATATATGAAATAAAAAACAATTATCATCCGAAACAATGATTTTAATAAAGAATACTTAACAAACCAATGATAAAAAGTTATAAATAAATCTTATATGATATGGTACATATAATTATTGTTCTTAAATATATATATATATATATAACATATATTTATTATACATGAGGTTCTAATGTGTTTGAAGAAAGTAAAGACTTGAGGTAAGGGATTTTCTCCACAAATTGTCTTCTTGGGGATATATGTTATCTACCAATATTTTATTATGAGATGCATATACATCCCTTTTGAAATGTTATATCATTAATATATTTATTCTCATGGTATCTAATGTTTCTTTAATTTTTTCTTCCATGGGGCTTAAAATCCAAATGTTACCAAAATGGTAGGGTGTTTTCACCTCACTTTCATTTTTTTGGGACATATGCCATATTCACCACTTGTTTATTTTGTGTGGTGTATATACTTACAATGAATTAATTTTATGTTTATTCTTAGGAAAATTATGGGATATACATAAATAAATAAATATATATATATATATATATATATATATATATATAATTTTCCTTCATTCATGGTTCTTATGATTCAAAAGATACCAAAGTGAAAAGTGTTTTATTTACAATCTCATTGTTTATCAGGATTGTTTGTGATTAAGTTTACAAAAATGAAATCTTATGTTTTTTACCTCAATAAACTCATGATTTTTTAATTCTATATTTATTTCTTGAAATTACACATCTTACTTCTATTTTACTCTCTTTGTGTACTCAATAATCCCGAATAATGTTTTAAATAAAACAAACTTTATTTCTCTCTTCGGTTAAAAATCCTTTTTATTCCATAACAAGTTTTCTAAATATATTTTCAAGATTTGTTTTATATCTCTATATAATAGTTAAATTTCATGTTTAACCATGCTTTAATTTTCTAAAAAATATTTAAAATGAGTCTTCTTTTCATTTTTTGAATGTGGTACTTTTGATTTTTTACCAAAAATGAGGAAGGAAAATTTTTTACCATACATTTCATGAATGAAATTTTCCACCATCATGTACAATCAATTATTGAAAGATTCATTTATAAATTTCAATGTTTTATTTTAAAAAAATTAATATTTGTATATTTTTTGATTTTAAAAAAGTTATTTCAAAGTAGAAATTATATTTTCCTCAAAAAATGTTCCATTTGATCTTTTAAAATAATATTTCTTCTAAGATGAAATCCTTTGATGTTACTTAATATGAACTGGGGATATCATCCAATGATACCACACTTATTATTTCTCAGTATCATTTATGATTATGTTTAAATGATGTTTATATAAAAAATTCCTTTTAAATTTCTTATACTTTGATGAATGAATGAAATGATTATAAAACCTGTTTATTTTCCATGGGTTATTCTATGATGAAATGATTATAAAACAGGATTCCCTTTCATGGGTTATGATATGATAAATGGTTTATGTTATTGTTTCACACATCTCTATTATTTTCATTATGTGATACATGAGATGGAAATTGTATATCCCTCTAATGAATTGGGAAAATATTGATATCTCATGAGATAAGTAGGACTATAATGGAGAGTGAACCCAGTTTAGTAGGGGAAATTATCAACTATGATAATCTTGGTAGTGATACATTACTGATATAATTGTTTGGAGAGTAAACCAATTCTATTATAATTGTCATGTAAATGATCCTTTAATTCTAAGGTAATGATATTATATTCTTATGTGAATTAAAAAAATCTACATCTTATTCCAATTTTATGTTCTCATGACACATGTTCTTTGATTCCATTATGATTCATGGCTTATAAACTTCCAATGATTTATTCCTTGACACAAGTTCATGTTCAATGATATGTAGGGTATGGTTTTAAAATTTTATTCTCAGTCTATCATACCTTTTATGCTCATTTTATGTTGAAATCTCCTTTGATTACCCTTACTGAGTATCTGAGATCACCCTTTATTATGATTCCTTTCCACAGGTTATGATTAATGGAATTATGTATGCTATTTCTAAGAAGGTTAATAATTATGAAGAACCAGTTGTTAATGTATATGGGTTTCAAAATTCACTTGGCCTATATGATTTTGTAATGGATAATTATGTTATGTAATGAATATTAATCTATTAATATGTTATAACTATATATGAAAATCCTTTTATTCTATAACCAGACCTTGAACACCAATACATTTAATATTTTAACTAGAAAATTTGATACTCAA
Source organism: Viscum album (assembly GCA_963277665.1). Lineage (NCBI taxonomy): Eukaryota > Viridiplantae > Streptophyta > Magnoliopsida > Santalales > Viscaceae > Viscum > Viscum album. The sequence goes on from OY728129.1 coordinate 825,301,730, forward strand.
AAAATATTACTCTATGGCATAGCTAGCACCATATCCCCATTTTAGTTATTCATATGTTAAGTCAATAGTGGATTATTAAATATATAATTTGGGCTTCATTGTTGCACATTTGGATTCTATAATACCACTATGTGGTTTGTTATAGTTGTTTCCAAAATCATATCCCCATTTATAATTTAACTCTTCATGTTTAGTATTCAAAATTTCCTACACCACAACATCAAATGTGTTAATTTCCACAATTTAATTCCCATTTTTCTATTCATACATCGGGACCATGTTAACATCTTTTTTCAAAATTAGTACCACTTTGTTTTATTATGGTATTACAATTGGTTTTAATTACTTATCTATTTTTTATCCACAATTCCATGTGACCTCAAGCATTCCCCCTCACACACTAGAGGAATTTAAATAGAAGAAAGGCTCTAAGGTGATAACATGTAAAGACTATAATATTGTATTAAAGTGATTAGAATAGAAAAATAACCATGTAATATACTTTAAAAATTGTAATAATAAATGGAATCAAATAAAAAACAATATCATATTCAATAAATGTTTACATACAAGAATACATCCCAACTAATATCTCATAGATCCAGTCACATAAAAATAATAATAAAACAATGTATACAAAGAGGATCTTCTACCATCCCTAAGACTTATCCATACACTTCATCAAATATATCTACTTAATCCATGAAATACTGGGGCTATGACCTACTTGAACCAGGGATAACAAGGTATTCTCAGGTACAAATGCTCTAGGGATACCTGAGTAGGGTGTGAGTAAAGCACAGTAGGACATCATCAACAATGTCCCTAACATAAACACTAAATATCATGGAAGTAAAATGTGATATTCTATGAATGATAAATAATGTATGGAAGTAAAATAAAACAATAACCTTTGATCCTCAAGTTCTAAGGTGACACCCGATATTAAGCAAACCTAATTTTGGAAGTGGTCAATGTATTTGTGCACAATACATATGAATAAAGATAGAAGATACCAAACCCAAGAATCATTTGTGGAAATGTAATCAGGGGGGATGATTCCCCACCATTGAATATTGTTGGGGTGAATGGATCCTCACCTAAGAATCAATATATATAGTCATTTGGGGGGGGGGGCATAATATCCCACCCAATAATCAAATCATATAATAATTAAGGGATAAACAACCACCTATGAATCATATCACATTAGGAAAAATATCACACCGCCTTGAAAGAACATATATAGAAAATAATGGGGATTACTATCTCCCAAGGAATCATATCTCATCAGGGGTAACCATCCATCCTAGAGTTATATCTCATTAGGGGGAGTAATTTCCTTCCAAAAAATCATATATATAATAATAAATGGTATAATATCCTACCTAAAATAAAATCACATACACCCGGGGGAATATCCCACCCTAGAACAATTACCAATCTATCTTTACTTAGAGAATAAATCCAACCTTTTTGCCTGATAACACATTGATACCACACACACACGCACACACAAAAACAAAAACAAACAAACAAACACGCACACACACCTAGGGAAACCCTCTATCACTGAGACTAACACATATAATACAAAACAATATTACATCATATCCCATCCCACAAGATCACCAAATCAGCTAGGGCATTTTTCACTTGATACCTAGCTCCATATCACCAAAAAAGTCTCATATCGCTCTAATGGGTATTTAATAGGGTCCTTCAGATCCATACTGACCCCAACCACTGAAATAAATCCATATCCATTACTCCATAGAATTATCTTGAACTATAAGCCCTTTCTTGACAATGTCTTAAATAGTATGATTCAAATCATATTACAACTACCACATAATAAATATTCCCCATTAACCAAGAATAATTCTAACCTGAATCTCACTAAAGAATATAAATAGCCTATATGATGTTATCAAATTATCCTTCAACCCTTGCCCTGGTTAAATCATGTATCCCCCTTAGGAGATATCTCAACCCATACCTTGAAGAAAACCCCCTTATCATACCTCATTATTCCTCATAGGACTTTTCCATCACATGGAACTCGCTAAGGCTCCCATCCAACATCAAGAGTATGTTCCCCAATTTTGATGGGGCTCCTAATAATCTCTCCCAATTACTCAAGGCCTAGGCCACTCCTATATTTCCCTACATCCTTAAGAAATATGAATAGGCTATGAACATCTTATCTCAATCCCAAGCACCCATCCCAGGTCTCCAATAACTCTAACTAGAATTTCCACCCCTGTAGTGTCGAAATCACCCCGATCTTTTAATGTACCACTAAGAGGGGGGAGGGGATGAATAAATGGTACTATCTTACAATTTATTTTTAAAATAAGTCTCTGTAACTTTTTATTTTCTGGATCCACTATATTAAATCATACCCTCAACCAATATGAAAAATTAATATTAAAAATATAACACATATAATTTTTTTTTCAAGGTACATCCCTATTATGGGAACATAATTTATTTTAGGATTGGGTTGTGTTGTGAGATAGAGATTATCATTTATAACATTCAACCAATTACAATATAGGGGTAGTGTTTTTCTTTGGCTCTTAAATGTCGGTATATCATATTAAAATATAAGGACAATATGTATCCTTGAATCATTGTAAAGTGACAAAAACAACGAAGGGTCTATTTATAATGTAATCACCAGTCTTCTATAATTCCCACTACACTTCATAAAAAATAATATCTTCTTTTTGTATTAGGATGCCAATGTATCAGAAAAGATATTATTCTATAAAATTTAAAAATAGTTGACATAAGTGAGAGAGCATGCACATAGAAGTCATAATTATTCATTCTAAAAAAATCCATAATATGATCAGTAATAAAATCTATTACTTCTATATATATGATGAATGCATTAACAAGAAATGGTCGATCTTCTCTTATTTACCTCTCTTCAATACAATAATTATGTAACTTAGTAAAGTATTAAAACTATAATTATCAATTCTCAATCACCCCACTTAACTTATTTATTTTTTCCTTTTATATTCATATAAATTTCAGGAAGTATATTTACCATAATTTTAATATGGAAACTCTCCTTGAATTGTGACATCTTGATATCCTCATTTAATGATGGTTAACAATATCATCTAGATCATTATCTTTATTAACAATCATTCAAAAAATTGGTCAATATTTTTTTTAAATCACCACGAAAATAGATAAATTTAATTTTTCAAAAAAATAAATGAAATATGTGGTAATTTTAAAGATCTTACATTCTTTCATGAAATTATCATCACAACATCATAAAAAATATCACATTACAACTACGTTTCATTCCATATAACAACCTTCAACTGTTCTTCTTATCATATTTATTTAGAACTATTTAAATGGTTATGATGTTTAAAAATGAATGAATAGATAAGGAATCATCGAGTTTTATTCTCATGTTCTTTTGGAGATATCACATTAGTTATACCAAACAAGTAAATGACACTTATGATCCATTGATATATCCTGACTTTTCTGATTTTCACATATTATATTTCTAAATAATAAATTATTTTTATAGAAATTTAATGACCAATACAATGTTATAAATTATTATTATATATTCTAATGATCCTTATGGATTTCCAGCATGACTGTTATAGTTTTTTTGATCACCCTTAATGAATTTAAATTACTCTTATAGTGTCTTCATGACCCTTAAAAAATATTCCAAACTATATTTTATGAAATGTAAATGAATCTTCAAAAATATGTATTAACCTTATGAAATTTACATACCTTGGTTGAATATTCACTCTAGATTTGAAATGAAAATCATATAATCTATTCTTATTAGAATGAATCATATAGAAATGAAATTTCCATTTTTGTTCAGAATTTGAAAGATCAAAATAAATACAAAATTTCATTAAATTGTTTGGTATGAAAATACATTTTCTTAAAATCTTTTAAAAAATTATTTAATACCTTATACATACATCCTCAATATCTTCTATATGAATAATTTAAAAAAATGCAATTTTTTTAAATATTTATATAGGGTTCTTCAATATATCACTTTGAATTTATTTTCAACCACAAGAACTCACTTGAAGGCACACCAAATCATATACCTTCTCAATAAGAAAATTATTAATACAAGACCACTATATAAAGTAGTTTTTATGAATAATTCCAACCCTTATAGATAAGAAACTTATGGAATAGTTATAATACCTTATACCTATACGGGTCTTTGAATTTAAAGAGGAATTTGAAATTTTCATTTAGAAGAAAATTCAAATTTGAGTTTGAGATTTGAAAGAGACATTAGATTCATGGATAATCTCAAAAGCAACATTCTATAAATCTTATAAAGATTGGGAGGTATACAAGTAGTTTAGGAGTGCCTATGGAAGGGCTTGAGTGGTGGTTGAATCCTTGGTTGAAGCAGACCACTGTATCACCAAGAGGAATTAAAAGGGTCATAATGAAAATTCCCCCATCAGGTTTTTGGAGGTTATCACATCTCTCCTCTTCTATTTTTTTAGTGATTAGGGTTGAAACCCCACTCTTCCTCCCTTGGTTTCTCTCCAATGAGGGTTTTTTTGGTTTCACATTTTAGGCATTTAAGGTGAGTCTCATTCTTTTATGGTATCCTTTATTATTATTTATCCATCCATTCTAATTTATTATTCTCAGAGATTAGGGTTCAATTAAAATTCAATAGAATCACGGTGGAATCAGACAATTATTATGGGGACATCCAATCTTCCCTTAAAGAGGACATCCCAAGACCCCATCTATACATAGTCAATCGATTTTTTGATTAGGAATTTCATGATGTTTATTTTTCTAATGTTTTTTAATTAATGTTAGATAAAATAATGATGTTAATGGTTGAATATGTTGGTATTTTACCTCAATTTGTGTTTAAATGTGTGGAAAGGGTGTCTAACACCCCTTTTTATGACGAAGGGAAGATCATTGGATGTTCAGAGACTTAATGTGATTTTTTAATGATTTTGATTTAAAGTGTTTAGATTTCGTTAAATTTTGATCTATTGTAAATGGGTTGAGATATTAATTGTAATTCAATTATAATAAGTTATTAATAGTTCTGTATAGATAAATATTCTGAAGATATGGGATGATCTTGGCCAGAACATGTCAGAGCTTCCAAACATTGGAAATGAAAAGGGGAAATATTCCTAGTTGAGGTAGGTGGTCCTTATTACATACCTTATGGTATTATACATGATTTTTTTACTTCCTGTGTTATGTTATCATTCCACTAAGGGCGATGGACTATTAAATTAAATGAATGATTTTATATATAAATGATAGTTTTCAGTAATTTAATAAAATAGTCCAATTGAATTCCATGGGATGCAGAGTGTGTGAAGGTCCATTCTTTGACGTTATGAACCAGTTAATTGGTGTAACTTTATTATGTTCTATTGATATTTATTCTCACAAGTAGGATGTATCATGACCATTATAACAACTTATAACTTTTTGGATGGATGGAATTGGGTTGGGTGAGTGGACTGACCTTGGGAAAGCATAGAGCAGGATATAGGAATTATTACATATTTATAGGGGGTTTCCTACGAGGTCTACCCAGGCTATCCTATAAGGTCATACCTTGATTCTGGATTGGTGAGGGTTTTGATACCCCTGTTAATGTGTGTGGGTCTGAGTGTTCTAAATTGATTGAGAGGAGCCAAAGTGGGTTGTGCCATTTTGTCGGGACTTAGGGGACCCCAGTGGGTGTTCGAGTGATGCTCAACCTCTATAATGGGGTCTGAATTTTTAGCACAATGATGATGGGTTTATGAATTTGAATGACCCCTAATTTCCTTATTTTTTATAGTTGACCTGGAAAAATGACTTGGGGGTTTTGTTGATATGATTTCATTTAGAAGGAAACCATTGGGGTGGTATAAATATTATAAAAATTAGTATATGACAATGGGTATACCTTTTATTTTTCTATTGAGAAAACCTAATATGTGATTTTATATATATATATATTATTGATAGTTAAGAAAACTCTATGAGGATAGGTAATTGTTAAATGATGACTTGTGCCTTGTCTAAGAAAACACTCAAAGGGTAGGATTGTGTTAGTGCTGACCATTAATACAACCATAGGGAAGTTATATAATATTATTGGTTGGGTTTACATGGATTTAGAGCCTAGGTTTGATATATTACAATAGGAGACAATGTTCTTGGATAATTCCATAGGTATGTGATACTTATGGTCGATGAACTTGGATGATAAACCTCTAATATGGAAGGTCTATGATATTTCCTATATATAGGGGATACCTAGGTCTATTAAATTGTGATTCATGAGAATTACAACATGCCAAGGGACACCATGATACTAGATGAAGTAGGTTTAGTCAATCATGGTCACTAGCCCATAGTTAAAAAAAAATATAGGATATGATGAATTAGTTAAAAATACCCACACAATGTTATTAGATACATTTTAACATCATGTCAAGAAATTAGTATATTTTTTTATTTTATTTATTGTGAAAAAGTTATTTATTTATTCTAATCATGCCATGTGAACCAATATTTTCATTAATAGTGATGTATAATACCATGTTGGTGGTTCCCTACCATGTTTTGTAGTCACACCCTACTTGGTTGGCCATAGAACAAGGGCACCTGAGTTTCTCTGCATTCATTAATGGAAAAGGTTTGGGTGAGGATTGGTTTTTACATAGTTAAACCGTAGAATCTCGAGTCTGATAGGAGGTTGGGATGTGGTACATACCAGAGATGGATTAGAGACTCTTTAGGGTGTTTTTTTCTTCCATATATGGGATCGGCCCAGCGATTTATGGCGTAAGTATGATTGTATGTATATTTCCCATATCATATTGTTATTGTTGGAATGTTTATTTATTTGTTTGACATGATAGTTATAGTATTTCCATTTTTAATTTATTAGTTATTGATACAATGATAATGTGGGTATGGTCTCATCTAAGTACCACACTAGACCCTTTCTATTAGTTGGAAGCCTTTGGCATATATAAAGGCATGCCTGAGGTCACATGGTGTTACCAATATGGTAATTGTTTAGAGTGATTTGTGTCAGGATGTCATAATATGGTATATGAGTTATTTTATTTTATTTTAATATTTGTAGAGATGGCATATATGAGCCATTGGGATTTTTTAGAGATTTTTATTAGACCCAAACTGGGGCATTGCGAACACCTTTCCTAGTGGAAGTCCCGGTGACCAAGGGTGGGATTGATTTTCTATTCATGGACTGTTATAGTTATACTATTTTCACCTCATGTGACACACATGATGTTTTAGGTTTATGTTTTACATTGGATTTGGATCTTTCACCATGGAGGCAAGGTGTATCTCATGTTTCATGTTTTATCATGTAGGTTTCACATGAGATATACTCCTGGTAGTGTGTTATTGTGGCATTGAAAAGATACTAAATAGTTTAACGTATCAGAAACTACTCATACTATATTTTCTATATAATTAATTAGTGGTATTTTACATATGTTAGACCCCTATAGTGTATTACATCCTAAGATGAAGGGGGAATCAGGTTATAGAAGTCAAAACAATTATTCCCTATTTTGAGGTTCTTGTTCTCTTACATGGAGGAACACTTCAATTTCTATCTATATTTTCTCTCAATGAGAAATGAAAATAGTAAGTAACACTAGGTGTTTATACTTAATTCACTGTCATTGGGATATATCCAAGGATAATACCTGATAATACTCAGTTGAACTAAATTAACTAAAATATCACCGCTTTAAGAACAATTTGGAGTAGTCTAACTGAACCTCCTAGTTCACTACCCTGAATAGTTAGAGAACCTGCTACTCTCCATTAGCAAGGAACTCACTGCTCCATTTGTTAAACCTTTCATTATTCACATTAAGATGATGCACAAACAATTTATGGTGTTTCTCTTCAATATAATAAATTTTGAATTCTAGTGAGAATATGAATTCTTGAATAATACTTACTTTATCCTGAATGGTGTAGATAAGATTTGGATTAACCCTCATAATCTCTACTCTAGAAATTCTAGTTGTGTCTTCTTCTTTCTATCTCTATCATATATAGTAAAACTATTCCTATATTTATTTGAATCTAATTATTAGGATTGAATCTTATTTATATGGGATTATTCCAAGTGTTCCCTATAATTACAAGGTTCATCATACCCCATTCATTTCAAATCGATAATCGATGAAATAAAGCTATACCTCTCTAAATTTCTATCTATGGATAAAACTGATAATAGAAAAAAACTACTTGGTTTCGATTTGGTCAGATATATTATGGTGTATTGTTATCCATTTTTTTCATTAAATATTGTGTGGTCACCTTCACTATGGGAAAATTTTAAATTCTTTAGTTCTCCCTATGATGTGATCAAGATCACTATATCATGGAGACTATTAATTGACTGGATGCACTTCTCCCAAAGTAGTAACTCATCCATTTTCAGATTTACATTCTCTACCATGATCTCCTTTTACAATTTGTCACACAAAACTAACTGTAGTTTAGAAACATTACTTCAACGTGTGCTCTTATAGGGTTGAGGAATCCAAATCATCCACTCTTTTTAAATTTTTACAATATATAATTCAAGGATAAGATGCTATGAGGATGCCTCTCTTCCATAGAGACTACAACGAATGCTTCTCTCTTCAACATGGAGGATATGATTACGTAAACTCAGGATCAACCAATACATGATCTTTTGAATTTGTAGTTTGCCCTTATGCGGGAACCCTTACAAAACTTCATTACACTTATTTGAGTACCCTTAAATAACCCCGTTACCCTTACACATGATCTACATATATAGGGTCCTTCTCCATGGTGTACTTGGCTAAAACATGGACAGACCTCTATGACATACCAAAATGATATACAAACTTGGCTGATAAAATTTTAAAAATTATTCATTGTGGATGATGATATATAGTATAGGATCTATCATTGAGATATATATCCTCTTCAAGTGCCTCATTATTCAAGCTTTCAAAAAACACCACCCATACTAACTTCCAAAGGGGCTTTCCCAACAATCCCCATTTTATTTTTTTAAAAATATTATAAACAATTCAAGAGTAACTAAATTTTTATGGGAAAAACTCCACTTTTAATATGTTAATAAATGATACGCAAATAAAAAAATCTATGATCATGTGATCCATGCATGATGTGAGAAATAAAAAATGAGTTGAAAATTTTTCATGACCACATATATATAATTCTATCAAATCTCTCCCTGATTTTTCGTTCCCATACGCTCCCACTTATAGAAACATCTCCCATTATAGAAACACTTGAAAATTTCTACCACTTTTTAAATAATCCATAAGATATCACTTCCCTAAAATATTTATAAGAAAGGAATAAAAACCAATAAAATTGAGGTGAAAAAACATACCTTTCAAGTGATTAAAACTATAAAGAATGAGGATTCATCCATAAATTATTTAAGTGTATAGATAAAATTATACTATCCAAACCAATTTATTGTTCTCAAAAACCACGTTTGGTAGTTCTTTTTCAATATATCATCAACTCTATTTGAGTCAATACATACTCCCAAACCACAATTTTTTGGTCCACCTTATCCTTTATTTTGTGATATTTGATATCATTTTTCTTGGTTAGGGAAATTTGTGTGGGATTTATTATGGTATTGATTGATCTTGAGTTATAAAAAGTAATTGGAATAGGAAAAACCACTACCATACCCACATAATTATGTTGTTGTTTCATCCATATGAATTGGGTGCATGTTTGAGAGGTCAAAATGTATTTTTCCTCCATAGTGGTCCAGGATATTAAATTATACTTCTTTATTTTACATGATATACATGAAATAGAAAGAAAAAAAGCCACTATGAGGATTTAATTTTTAGTCATATGATGAACCAACCCAATATATATCAGTGAATCCTAATAAATTATGTAGTGATATTTTGAGATAGAATATCCCATAGTTTATTGTATGATAGACATATAATGTATTATTTTCCCATATTATGTGTGGCATTCTATGGGATCACTCTAAAAATGAATATATCAACAATAATTAAAGAAAATAACCATTTGAGTATCCATAAAATCGAGAAAATGTCTAATGATTTTAGGATACATGGTAACATTAACCTTATTTTCCTATTAGTGTTTATATAATTTTAGTCTTATCTCCTCTGAATATGCCTTGATCCTAAAATCACCCATCTAAAATATTCTTAAAACCACCTTGGAAAATTGTGTTTATGAGCTAAATATCTCATATAATATGTGAATGAACTATAAGCCATAGAAAATGATATTTTACTGATTAGAGACATCCTGAATTCACACGTTCTGAGATTTGAAAGATGATTGCATTGATTGTCATCCAAACCTCAAAATGTTATGTTGTCAACAAAGATATGAACCATCAATCACCACTCATTCTTCTTATTGATATAGATCTTGTGATCAAATCCTCCTTTAAGGAAACTATGCTTCTTTATACATTTAACTAATCTAAAATACCGTGGTTTTAGTTATTGTTTGAAACCATTAAAATCCTTCTTCATGCAAAATAATTTTCCTTTATCTTCATCGAAGAGAATACCATTCAGTTTCTAGATATACACTTCCTCTTCAAGGAATATTTAAGAAAGAATATTTATCATCCATTTTATATATTTTAAATCCCTTATTAATTTCCATGGATAAGAATATCTGAATAGTTTAAATATTTGATACATATGAAAACATCTCATCGATATCAATTCCTTTAATTTAGAAATATCATTTACACACAAGACTTAATTTTTTTTCTAAATAAATTTTCAATATTAAATAATTATATTTTGGAACATCCACTTAGTTTTGATGACATTATCATCAGTTTTCCAGTGAACCACTAGCCATGTTTCATTTTACTCTAGTGGGTCAATATCTTAATTCTTATACATGAACCATCTCTCATCATTTTTATCTTCTTTAGATGATTTTTGTTCTACCAATGATAATAAATATACACGATTCTAAGATTTCATTCTTCATGTTTGGACCAGGTCTTTTTGGTCTCCACAAATGTTTCTTTTTGTGATTTCAACCCATCTCATTTTTCTTCATGAGCATGTTATAATTTCATCACTTTCTATAAAAAATGATTCTTTATTAGAATTATTTTCATTCATTATAACTACACCTAAATCTTGTGCTTCTTCATCACCTTTGTATTCATAATTTTTTGGCTTTCATGTGAAATATGCTCATATACTTCTATCATTTGACCACTTTCGACCAAAACAATTTCATTTTTCTCAATAATATTCATAAGTCACTTGTTGTTACACTCGTATGATTTACTCTTTTATGAGTGTCGAAGAAATATTCCTTAATCTTTTCAATCATTTATTTTTTAATCTTCTACTTATTGAGAATGATATATTAACTTAAAAATATAATAAGTACTTGAGTGTGGGTTTAATGCCATACAAAATTTCATATGTGGTTCTCCTTTTGTTAATACTCTATTAGATATGTACACCAAAATCAAGAATATATTCTTTCTGGTATTTTTTAGGAAGATACTTTTAAATCAACATAGTTTGGTCCCCATTGATGATTGTGCAATTTATTTTTTCTAATAGATCATTTTTATAGGTTTTTCTAATATCCAAACCTAATGTTAAATTCAATAATTCTCTATACATTCTTTAACTTTATTATTTGTGTATTAAATCCCATTTCCATTTTATAATTTCTTAATCTTCACACCAAGGATATTTTTATATATCATTCAATATAGTTTCATACATCTATGCACTTCATTATTGTATGTGATAGTCATTGTTCATGCCATATTACTAAAATAGTTAACAAAAAAAACATTATAAATTACCCCATCCATATCTTTTGGAGGGAATATCAAAAAAGAATACATATTCAAAAGTTCAAGTAACCGTGATGCCTTTATCTTCTTTGTGTTTTAATATTTTAGGACAATATTTCCCTTTTGAGTTGAATCACTTATAGGAATTTGATCATATTTTGGAGGGGGGTCATCACAAGATCTATTTCTCTTTATCAACCTCTCCATATATGTATGGATAAAATTTCCAAGCCACAATTTCCATAGCATGTTCTCCAACTCTTTGGATAGAATAAAATAATTTTTCTCTCTGACAAAGAATAATTTTCTATAGGTTTTTCTTCCTTGAAAAATCATTGAATTATATTTGGATTTGACCATGTATACATTTTCATTGAACTCCTAAACATTTCTACGGTCATACAATTGGATGACACTGAGAAGCTTATGACTCATCTTATAAAATAATAAAATTTCACACTTTATAAGATATTTTCTTCCAATATTGGAGTTTTTGGACCCAAAAATATTATGAAACTCATCATTCTCAAAATTAATAACAACATCTATATTTTTCTAGAAATTCAAAATTTGGCTTTTATTTCTTGTCATATGTAATTTACATCCACTATCAAATATCCATGGGATTGACTTTTCGATTTTCATTAAGTCAATTGAAGAAACATTAGCCTTCTTTGAACCCCTTTCATCACCCATGTTGTTGAAGAGTGTGCCTCCTCAACAATTAGATCCATGAATTATTCTTATTCTAGAAAAGATGAAAATCTATTTCTAGATGCAATGTATTTGGAAAAAGGTTCCAAATTTTTATTTTTTCCACTTTTAGGTACTCTTAATGAATTTTTCTTCATCTTTAATCCACAATTGACTTCCTTATACCTAAATCCTTCACAAAAAATTATATCAATTAAAAGAAAAATGGCGATTAGAAAATTTACATACTAGTTTGGATTGGAATTTCTCCTGGAAGAAAATCCTATAAATAGAGCACACATAGTAAGGAGGTCCCTAATTTATGAATAAAATAAATCTAAATCTTGATGAATCTGGGTATACGTTGGCCACATGATTTATTTCCCTTCTAGTTTCATGAATATCTACCTTCATCTAGAGATTCTGTGGTTGTTATTTTGAAACAGCCACATATATATTCATTTCTTCAATATTATTTTCCATTAATTTGAATTTATCTTTGTATTGTTTTAATTTAGGTATAAATTTTATTTCTTCCAGATAAATTCCTTTGACTTGACTTGATGATGGTGACTTTGAATTTTTTTCATCATGCTGAGTGTCAATGATATTTCTTGATATTCATACTTCTTATTCCAATTCATAACTTATTCTTCTAGATCATAAAATCTCATAACACTATTATTGATGGTTATATCTAAATCATAAAAAATTAACAATTTTTCAAAAATTTTATGTTTTAGTCCAACAGCTCTTCCTTAATTTCCTAAATTTAAAAATTTCAGTTTTTCTATATAAGACTTCAATTCATACTATTCTTCTACTCAAAATTTCATATAAAGCTTTGATCATGCACCAATACATTCTACATAATAGTATTTTTACCCTAGACATCATGTTCTTCAAGGAATTCCTCAATCTATACATGTTGACCAAACCATCGAATATCTCTTTCAATATTTTCATCACTATCAACAATTATTAGCTTATTTTGAACAGACATCAACACTCCTTCATCCTTATAATTTTTATATTATTAAACATTACTTTCTCCTGAGCTTTCTTCTTCTTTTGAAACAAAATATTTCTTTTTAATAATCCTTTATTGAGAATTATATTCCCCATACTTCGGCATCTTCTTAGGATTTTTTTCATCATCACTTTCTTTAATTTTTTGGAACATTTACCTATAATATTTTCAACCTTCCAACATTTGAAGTAATCCATAGGTAGTTTACTATTTAACAATTATTTTCCTATATTAAGACTATAAGATATAGATGACATAACCTCATTAGCTCCATAAATATTTGGATTCTACTTGATTGGGATTTTATTAATAGAATTAAAGACCACCATTTGAGTACTTTCCTTCTTTATTGACTCATTTTCATCATTTATCATTTCATAAAACACAAGGGTACTCTTTAAATTATCAAGAGAAATTTATTTCAAATATTTATCTTCTAGAACATAAATGGTTTCATTAACATAGGGATAGAAGTGTATCATGATACTATTTATGATCTTTTCTTCTTTTAGGTATTCACTTAGGCCTCTCCAATCTTGAAGAAGAACATTTAGATGACTATAAAATGAATAAACCATCTCATTTTATTTCATTATCAAATATTTATATTTGTTCCATAGATATTTAAACATTTCCTCCCAAACCATTGATTCTCATTTTAAAATATTTAGAATCTTTTCTTAGATAACATTAGAGATTTTACAGGACATTACCTTTCTAAAAATAAGATTTTCCAAAGAACACCCCAAGTCATTTATGTATTTTTAATCCGCATCAAATTCTCAATGATCACTCTCCTTCAAATCATAGATTTAAATATTAGAAGTGATTCCATAAATGGATTCAATATAAGTATATATACCCAAGGATCTAAAATATTTTTGCATCCAAATTTTCCAAAAATATAAATTACTACCTTGAAAGATATAGATACCTTTATGGTTGTAGTCATTTCCATGATTCCAAGATAAAAGAAGAATAAAATCTCCTTTGATACCACTTCTTAGACCCTTTTTGGGGATTACACCCTAAGGGGGGGGGGGGGTTGAATCAGGGTATAGAGGTTTAAAAAAACATTCACTATTATGAGGATATTAGTATCTCACCATGAGGAACATTTAAATTTATCTATATATTTTCACTCAAAGTGTGATTATTGTAGTAAATAACATAAGTGATATTTACTTGGTTCACCCGCACTTGGATATATAAATGTTGTAGGAACAAAAATGCACCTATGCACCAAATTTACTAAAATTTCACTTATAAAAGAATAATTTGGAGTGGTCGCACTAAACCCACTAGTTTGATAACATGACCAATTAGAGAACTCATAGATCTCATTCAAAAAGGAACTCACTTCTTTTTTTGTTGAATATTTCCTTCTTAACATAAAGATGATTCATACAACAATGATGTTGTTTCTCATCAACATATGAAATGTCAAATTCCTATGAGAATAAGTCTCCTAGAATAAAAAATACTTAATTGTTCAAGCTTCTATATTAGATTTGGAATTACCCTCTGAAACACTTCTCTAAAAATTATCCCTAAGCCACCTTAATTCTCACTATGTCCAAAAAAGTAAGAATCTCCCTCTTTTTATATCAATAAAATTAGTGAGATTGAATCTTATTTCTCTAGAATTATTCCAAGTGTCCCCTATAATTATTGGGGATATCATTCACCATTCAATTCAAATTGACCATCCATGGAATCATACCATAACTACCTCCCTTACTATTTCTGGCTAAAACTGCCAGCAATCTAAAACTACATGGCTATGACGTGGTCAAATATTCTACAACATACTATTTCTAATTTTAAAATTTCTATGTTGTGTCCACCATCTATATGTTTTATCCATTCATTCCTCATTTATCCTAATGGCTTTGTGAACCACAATTCGGAATGGAGTCTTATAGTTGACTAGATCTACTTTTCTTAGAGTAGTAAGTCGTCTATTAACCCACAAATAATCTCTAGTATTATATCCTATAACTAGTTTTCATAGAAAACAAACAATGGTGTGGAAAGCATTCAATAGTGAGATCTATTGTAGTGTTGAGGATTCCAAATTATTCCTTATTATTAAATTTAAACACTCCTATATTTAAGAAGAATCTATGGTGCGAACATTATCTCTTCCAAAAAGACTGATTCATGAACATATCCCTACACTATGGCTGATACCATTATAGGATATTGAGATCAACCTTTACCTGATATTTTGTAATCAAAACTTACCCATATTTAGGTACCCTTACACATCTTTACTACCCTTACACAGGTAATGTTACACAACCTCATTACCCTTAAGCATGATCTAAATAGTGTACTACGCCATGGTGAACCTATCTATAATGTCAAAAAACCTCTACATCATAGTTGAATGAGTTTCAATGTAGGATTATAAAATTCCAAATATAATTGCATGGTGTATGAGATATTTTGTAGGCTCTATCTCTGAGACATAACTTCCCTATAACTTCACCCTTCATCTTGTTAAAAAACAATCCCATATGAACTTAGAAATTTATTTTTTACAACAACATAGATTTGAAGACATTTGTATGTATTTCTTTCGATTATATTTCTTGTGGATCTATGGTGATATGCTTGAATATGAGGGTCATGGTACAGTCCATCGGTGCTAGGGACCTGTGGTGACATGATTATTTCAATATAATCATTTGATTCCTTAATGATCAATCCATCATTAGGGATTTTTTATAGGATAAATTATTTAATGTTACATAAATATTTTTTATAGTGTTTTCCAATATATATTTTTATGAAATTATTCTTAAAAAACCATGTCATTGTGATTCCCTAGATACTGATTGCATTAGAAAATATCATAGGTTATGGAAGTAATTCTAGTGAGTTGTGATTCTCTAAAGGGAAGTACCACATGCAGATACTCTTGAGAATTGGTTCCCTTTTGGGTGGATGGGTTTTCGTGTGAATCCTATTTTATTATGTTCAAGAGACACATGAGTTAGTTTTTTGGAACATGGGATGAAATGGTTTATTTTAGATGGGTTCATGGATGATGCCCTGTGTTTTGTGATTATTGTGATAGAACTATCTTATTGGGCTATGTAAGAGACCTAGAAACCTTTAGTTTTGATTTGGACCTTAGTTTGTAAGTTTATAATAATCCTGGAGGGCATCCAATGTGATTGGTTGTTGTAGTATTTATATTTCTTTATAAGCACAATGCCTTGGCACATGGTTGCTTTTGAGATGTACGCATATGAGGTTCCATTAGGGTTATGGTTTTTCATGGTTATGTAGTAAACTTTCTTGAGATTAATCATAATGAGAGATAACATTTTATTATCAAGGATATTTTTAAGTGTATGAGTGTTTGGGTTCCTGTCCCTATAGATTATGGTTGCACTGTTTAGGTGTAGTGAGAACAAGTGTTGGAAGTTGGATTTTTGTAATGAAGTTATGGTGGGAGATTATGTGGAAGAGTTCCCATGGTACTATTGGGTAGTTGGAACCTATGTTTGGTAGGTGTATCATCAGTAGTTGATGGAGATCATTGAAATATGTGAGACATTTGACCATTTGGGTGATAGCATATAACATGATTTTGGTTTTATGGGATTGGCATGTCATGGGAAATAATTAGGTTTTTAGATGGGTGATAATAATTATGATGAGATATGACATATTGTATTGCGATTCGAGTGAAGTGAGTGAGAGGTACAAGAGTGTACACCCATTATGCTTTTTCAAGAGGAAATCAACAAGAAAATGTGATGTGAACGATGCTGATAGAAATTATTATTTGGTGAATGGGAGTGTGCAATCGTGATGTCATAATAATGTTTAGGTTGTTCAAACTAGATACATGTGGTTAATATTGGAAAGTGAGTTAGTGAGTATCTCTATGTGATTCAAGGGCCAATGTATTGATGGGTTGCTGCAGGCATAGTAACCCAGGTTTTTTCCATAAAACATTGGAGTATCCCTATGATGTAGGATGATACTAGTGAAGGGATAGTTATGATTTCATGGCCAATTAGAGTGGGATTTTAATAGAATGATCATGTTTAACATGGCAGATGTGGATCAAGAAGAGATTAACATGCGTAACTATAATGAAACCTATTCAGGTGCACCAAGTGGTAGTATAATCATATCCATATTGTGGTGAGTTCACCATTGGCCTATTGAGAATATGACACTCATTTTATATGAAATTTAATGAGATTACAGAGATAGGATTCCCATGATCTGATAATGTGTGAAGAATTGGTGTTTTTTCCCACACTTGGTATGATAATAATAGCCATGTCCAATCCTTTTTTCAATAACAGAGGAAGACCGAATCATATGGTTGAGTTTTTTAACTGGGTTATGCTGATATATTTTCTCATGAGGTGTAGGTAATCATATCATTTATGGATGAAAAATCTATGTGTAACTTTTCATTCAGATCAACGAATTTAGGTTTAGTGAGGCCTAACATCGACCGGTATGGGTCAGCTGTAGAAGTTAGTTTTTGGAATTTTTAAAGGAAATAAAATAAATTAATGATTTATTATTTTTTTAATTTTTTAAGGATGCGGGGATGTGTTTCATGGTTTTAAATAATCTAGATCCCCTGGATAGGCTCATAAACCTGAAAAATACATGGAATCTTATGGAGCTTTGGAGAGTAGCCACCCTTGAAAATTTTTCGATGAACGACGATGAACGATCTACTCGTAGATCGTTGCGCAACAAGGTCAGAGGATGTCATTGATGATGGAATAAAATCCACCCATATTCTATGATCAAGATAGATTTTGTTATTTCAATTATGGTTTCCTCATTATTATATTTAAATGACAAACACAGATCAACCCACGAACAGCTTGACCCGCAGTTCGATCGTTCTTGCGTGTGGGTTTGATTTGCGGGATTGATTCATATTGGATTTTTTGCTTGATCCTTATAACAAGAGAATATTGAGGATATAAAAAACTTCTTGGGTTCATTCCTTTTTTTTATTAATTTCTTCTCCCCTTTAACCCCACACATTCTTCATGTTCCTTGCGTGGTTATAAACAACGGATTGTTGTGAATCCGTCAAGCAACGTAATGATCTCAAATTTCAGATATATCACTATGGGAACCTAGTAGAGGTGTGAAGATGATGAAAAAAGAAAAATTGACTTGGATTAGGAGAAATATGTCTCCAATTGTTATTCATTCTGATAATCAAAATGAGTTTTTGAAGCCAATCGAAGGCCCAAAACCTACCATTTTAGTGTTACTAGGATGGGGCGACCAAGAATATTCATTTTTGAGGAGAATAGATCTTATAAAAGAACACTAAATAATCAAAGGAGGTGCGTAGAGGAAGAAAAGTGCTTCTGAAAATTCGCGGTAAGCATGGCGTGTATCCCGATGAACACGACATGTGGGGCTAGGTCAGTGGCATCTTGGGTTTCAGGTGATAGAATGTTTGAACATAGGTTATGACAGCTGTCACATGGAGTGTGGGGCCATATCTAGAAATCAACATGTATGTCATATGATACAGATACATGGTTTGGAGTACAAAACATGTACTCCACCACATAGCCATACTAGGATGGTTACACGGGTTACCCCGTGTACTGGTACATGGGTTGGAAGACATGGTTTGAATCAATGTGTGGGCACATGGCCAACATACACATAGTGGCCCCCAGATTGTAGGACATGGTGTGTTAATCTTATACATACCCTATATATAATTTCTACATGACATGATCTTTTCATCACGGTTCGTTGTACACGGGAAGTACTTGGGGTCATAGGACATGATGTGGGACCCTTCTACACACAATTTACTTTCATGTACATGGATTGATCTCCTTGTCCACTATGTCTTGGAAAATTTTAGTTTGGTTTAGTGACCCTTTTCTTGTTCCCC
Organism: Viscum album; assembly: GCA_963277665.1. NCBI lineage: Eukaryota > Viridiplantae > Streptophyta > Magnoliopsida > Santalales > Viscaceae > Viscum > Viscum album. Next base: position 825,321,293 of record OY728129.1, read on the forward strand.
TAAGGGTCATGTATAGATTCCATCCAAATGAGTATGAACCATTCAGTATGACTTTTAGGATAGTGCCATTGTCCCTCCGAGAGGCCAAGAGAGAGATCCCCTATCCATTATTGACCCTATGTAAAGCTATTTATCAGTGTGACCAATCCAACACGACATCAATCCTATACTTAGAAGGTGAATCCATGTGAGTTGTGGTATATTTCAAGGCCCTGTAAATGTTATTCATTCATGCATCATGATCTTTTCCCACTTAGGAGTGTGTTTTACCTAAATAAGTGTATCTATCCAATATTTAGATTTGTTAGTGCATCTATGTCTCTTGTGACACTTCCTGAAAAAAAGTAATTCTAGGATGGACATAATTAAAGCTATCAGACTCGTAGAGTAAGTTATCCCAGATGAGTACTTCATGAAATCTTCAGACTAAATTCTTAACGTGCGTATGAGGGTTGTTGTGACCTACCTATATACTATGTGATTCAGTTTCGAGTATATATGGATGTTTCTCTTCTTATATGCTTTCTAGATGTATACTGTATAGATTTGACTATACCTTTAGTTTTTAAATTTCATTGTGGTTTTTGGGGTCTCCTATAGAATATTGTTATACAAACACTTTTAGGGGCTCTGCCCACACATGTCATGTCTTGTGTAGACTAGTGACCTTTTGATAGAGTCCAGGGTGGAGTAGGACCGAATTGAGCATTGTGATCTTCCCTAAAGACTGGGGTATTCCTTTGGAATTGAGAAGAAATCCCAACACTTTCTTATTTACAGGTTGGAATTTTCAGTTTGTAGTCTCTTTCTTTTATTGGGATTTTATTCTGGTCTAGTTACTTTTTCGGACTTTACTTACTATTGTACTCTGTTGGATGGGTTTATTTGTATGCATGAATTTTTTCCTTAGTGGTTTTTACATTTGAAGATTTGTGGTCTTGGAGATGTGGGTGTGTATATAGGTACTTAGGAAATTCCTCCTATGTTATTTATATTCATACTCGGTGATAGTCACTAGCCCCTAGCCTATAGAAGGTGGGCTTAAAGAGTCGCGACATGGCCCCCCTAGGATGGGTTGTAATAGAGTAGTATTAGAGGTGATCAGTTCAACCTTAATGACTAATAGTATATGAGTTTGGTTTGGGGAAACAATGTTTAATTTTTCAAGTTTGGATTTCAGGCTAGGGACTCCAATTCTGGTGCAGGAAACTGACGTATCCATACACCAAGACTATCATAACATAATTTTAAACTCAGTACGTGAGAACATTAGTTACAAGGAAGAAAAAATAATGGTTCATGCATCATATAAGAATGGGTTTTGGTTTCCATGTCCTTTTATATCAGCTATCCAGATATACACCTTGACTTTGGTATATCTTGTTTCCCTATAGGATGCCTCTATGATGCATACCAGCTAGGATTCAGCAGGTCGATCATAATGATGACCCCCTCAGTGATGAGACTTATATTTTGTGGCTAGTTCCCCAAGCATTACCTCCCGATGGTTCTCCTATTATACCACCACCAGTGGATCAACACATGGTACTTGTAGTACCAGTAGAGGAGGAGCACATGATCAGTGTGTTCCCTTAGTTTAAGAGATAGAGATCCCTCAGGTTCTCAAGCGAGGCTGAACCTCAAGAGGTTGAAGAATTGATTAAGGAGATGAACAGAGTCTTCTGTATAGTGAGGACACTAGCGGGCCATATGGTGATCCTAGGAGAAATCCTTCTTCAGGGTTTGGTAAGGAGATGGTGGAGTTTGACCATTCTAACTCAAAAAGAGAAAACTCTTTCCTAGAAGGAGTTCCAACGACTCTTTAGGGAGGATTTATCTCTGATTATACTGAGAGAAGTATGTATCTAGGAGCTTCGTCATCTCTTGTAGAGAAGTTTGATTTTGGATAACCATTCATCGAAGTCTACTAACCTCTCTATGTACTCGATGTACATGGTCAAGGATCATTACTTCAGATCTCGGACCTTCGAGTGAGATTGAAAAATGGAAATCTATGATATCATTGCGCCTTTATGTATTACGACTTATGTTGGAGTGATTGAGTGAGATTTGGTGGTTGATAGATCCTTAGCTGAGCAGAGATAGCCAGTGGAAGTCAGTAGTAGGTAGCTAGGTGTAGAGACCTTGGAAGTTGGGAGAAGACATCAGGAATAGAGATCTGAACATGGGAGTTTTCAAAGGACACATGGTAGGGGATTTACAGTCTAGGGCTCTCAGTATGGATCCAGTCAGCCTAGGGAAAGGAGATTCTAAACATGAAATGAGAGAGGACATCTTTCTAGAGACTGTATAACCAGTATTTTTGCTGAGAGGGACATTATGGATGGACCACTAAGGCATAGGCAGAGAGTGGACCAGGATGACCCACCAGGGGTGGAAATTTTGAAGGAGTAGGGAGAGCTTCGAGTGGTGGCAGATGTTTTGACATACATCCACCACCACCCTTAGAAGGTATACACCATCTATGTCTTTTATAACTTATCAACCATACTTATAGATATAAGATCCAGTCATTCTTTCCTCACCACATGTCTTGTGTGAATTCATGAGATTCTGATATAGTTTTTGACTCGATCCTTACAATTAGAGACACCTACGGGAGGAGACTCGATGATAATTTATCTTTTATGAAATTGTGATATTATACTTGGAGGTGATAATTTCAGTTGTAACCTCTTATTGGTAGCATCGAGGCCTTATGATGTCATTCTCGACATGGATTGGTTATCTTTGGTCCTTGACCATATTGAATATGTTAGGCAATGGATGCAATGTGTCCACAGTGATTGGACAAGGTTTTCCTTTTTCGGAGAAAATGAGACCCAAGAAGTACAAAATGATCTCATTATTAAGAGGGCGAATCTGATCACTCATGAGTTATCCAACCTTACCCTTGGATCAGCATATGTTGTGAGATTTATGTTCCCAAAAATAGTGGAAGAGTATGAGTATGACTTCCCTGAAGATGTTCTTGGGTTACCTCCCCACCAGATGATCAAATTTTTCATCAACTTACACCCCAGGATAGAACGAATATCCTTAATTTATATTAGATGGATCCTATGGAGCTACCTAAGATGAAGGTAAAATAGGAGGATTTGAAGAGGAAGGGATTTTTATGACCCAGTGTTTCACCTTGGGTGGCCCTGGTTTTGTTTTACAAGAAGGTATACGAGAGTTTGAGGTTGTGCATGGATTATCGGTGCCTGAACCAGGTTATGGTGAAGAAAAGGTATCCACTACTGATGATTGACGACCTATTTGATTATTTGAGAGGGGCATGGTAGTTCTTGAAGGTTGGACTTTGATCTGGGTTTCATCAACTTCAAGTACGATACGAGGATGTGTTGAAGATGTATTTAAGATACCACTATGGTCACTACGAGTACATGGTGATTCCTTTTGGCATGATGAATGACCCCATATTGTTCATGGAATCCAAGAACTTGATCTTCAAGCCATTCATATATTGGTTGGTACTAGTCTTCATCAAGGACATCCATGTGTACTAATCGTTAGAGGAGGAGCATGTGAGACACCTGCGGGTGGTTCTGGACATACTCTGGGAGCACCAGATTGATGAGAATATCTCAAAGTTCTAGTTCTGGATACAGGGGGTCCACTTTCTGGGACATGTTGTTTTACCGGACGGGGTATTGGTGGCACTAGCCACGGTCAAGGAGGTGTTAGCATGGGAGCCACCTAGGAGCATGACAAAGGTGCAGATATTCCTTGGACTAACATGATATTACCTGATATTCATTAAAGAATTATCCTAAATATCTTCTTGATGATAGATTTCACATGAATGGGGAAAGCTTTTAAATGGATATAGAGGTCCCTGCAGGCTTTTCAGCAGTTGAGGTAAAGTTTGATGAGCACCCAATTCTAGATATTTCTCGAATAGGGTGTTGAGTATGTAGTTTTCTTTGATGCATCAGGAAATGGTCTAGGCAATTTTATGATGTAGAGACATGCAACGATTGATCATGTTTCATTCCAACTAAGGCCACATGAGAAGAAATACACAACCCATGATATTGATTTGGAGGCGGTAGTCTCTGTGTTGAAGATGTGGTGAAAATACCTGATGGACGAGTGGTTTATCATCTATTCTGACCACAATATCCTCATGTACATATTCTCGCATACAGATATGAATCTGAGGCAGAGGAAAATGGTGGAGTTCCTCCAGGATTATGAGTTTGAGATCATCTATACTCCTGATAATGGGAATGTAGTATCTAATACTCTAAATCAGAGATCATGTTTTCTGCGTTTGAGTAAGGCATCCTAACAGTTGGCCTTGCTACATCTATCCTTCAAAGATAGAGATGATGCGGCTTACCTTCAATGATGGTTGTTACCCCTCCACTATTGAAACAATCCAGGGAGGCGTATCATGGAGATGTTGACTGTGCAGTTTTACGTGCTCTGTTATCAACATGACATGATCTTGATGGATATTTGCAAGGTGGGGAGCACGTCATCCATTTTAGAGGACCCAAAGTTGTGCTAGTGGAATTGTAGGAGGAGGTTCTAGGGGTGTTTTATACACCCCCTTTGATGGTACATCCTTGAGTGTTGAAAATGTACAAGGACCTATGAAATCAGTTTTTGTGGACATGGATGAAGAAGGAAATAGCGGAGTTCTTTTCTCGATGCCTTATGTGATAGCAGGTGAAGGCTAAGCATTAGTTTCCAGTGGGATTAGCTCACCCCTAGAAGTGCCAAAATTTAATTAGGATGGAATATAGATGGAATTAGTGGTTGTATTACAATGAATTTCTAGGGGAAACGATTCCATATGGGTGATCTTTGACCAACTAACAAAGTTAGAACACTTCCCTGATATTAGGGAGAAGAGTTTAGTAGATAACATTGGACATATCTATGTTTTGGAGATAGTTTGTCTTCATAGAATCTCCTTGATGAATGTCTCAAATTGTGATTTTTGTTTCATATCCTGATTGTGGAAGCTATTGTTGGAGGATTTGGGGACTTCGCTATGGTTGAGAACAACATTCCATCCCCAGATAGATGGTTAGATGGAGAGGACCATTCATGTTCTTAGGGATATGTTTAGGGCCTATATCTTGGACTTTTTTATATTTGGGAGGATTATCTACCACTGGTGGAGTTTGCGTACAACAATAGAAACCACTCTACCATCAACATAAAATCATTTTAGTCTTCATATGGGTGACCCTTCCGGTCAACACTTTGCTAGACTGACCCAAGAGAGTCAGTGCTCCTAGGTCATGAGTAGGTAGGATCTACCACTGAGAAGGTGAAAATCATCCAGGAGGGGATGACCACTGTATAAAGCTGGTAGAAGTCTTATGCTGAGGAGGGAGACCATGTATTCCATAGGGTATCACCTCGATGAGGTTTGAAAATATTTTTCCAAGGTGGAAAGTTGTCTCCAAGGTTCATCAGCCCTATTCAGATACTTCATAGAGTTGGAGACGTGGCGTACCACCCAGCTTAATCATCGTAGTTACCCTGGGTACATGATTTCTTCCACGTGTTGCAATTGAGGATGTACATGCACGAACCGTCACACATCATCGACTGGGGAAATATGGACATAAAGGATTGAGTGACCTTTATAGAGTACCAAGTGAATATTGAGGATCGGTATGAGATGATCCTCTGTGAGAGAGAGAGTCCCTTGGTGTGTGTCCATTCACAGCATGAGAATCTTCAATAGAGCACATGAGAGTGGGAGGCTTAGATTCATGCGCAATACCCATATCTTTATGATTAGCCTTTTGTTTTGGCTTTTTAGGTATGTAAATCCCTACTGTGGGGTGAATGTAATGTATTGTATTTTTGGTGTATTTTTTTCTTAATATTATATGGAATAAATTTGAGACCCGACATTGTGACGATGTGCGATTCCAAGGCCTGGAGTGCTCAGAATAAATGATTGAAATAAATTAAACATTTAAATTGAGCATGTGAGTAGTTTCTATGAAAATGGGGAATAAATTTTAAAAGGGTACTTAGATGAGAAATATGAGGGCATTTCTACATTCAAAGTAGATAATTTACCTTAGTTAGGGCCTTAAATTGATTGTCATAGGTCAGCAACATATGTTAATTTTTGGATGTTTTAAAGGAAATAAAATAAATAAATGATTTTTTTAACTTTTTAATGATGCATCGATGCATTTTATGGTTTTAAATAACTATAAGATTAGGGATAATCTCAAAATCCTAGAAAACTCCTTGGATTCCTCTAGAGCTTTATAGAGGATCTACCCTTGGAGAGTTCTCGATGAACGACGAAGAATGGTCAACTCGTGGATTGTTACATATTAAGGTTGGAGGTTCTCATTGAAGACGGAAGAAAATACACCCTTAATTGATGAGAAAGGCAGGGTTTGTTATTTCAATTATGTTTTCCCCATACTTGGATTTTAAGGATGAACATGAATCAACCCGTGAACAGGATGACCCGTGGTTTGATCTTTCTTTTGGGAGGGTTTGATTTGTTGGTTGTTTTACGAAATGAATTCATATTAGATTTTTTTTTCATGATCCTTAAAATGGTGGAAGATCAAGGTCATAACAAATAGTGGTTAGTGTTTTTCCTTTATTTTTTATATGAATTTATTCCCCCCTTTAATACTTTACATTTTTTGCATTCTTCACAGGGTTATAAAAAATAGATCGTTGCACCTCTGTCTTGCAACCCAACAATCCCAAATTGTGGATATGACATTTTGGTGACCCAACGAAAGTGTGATAATGATTATATAAGATGAATCAAAATGGTTTGGGAGAAATGGTTCTTCAACTAGTCTCCATACGGTTGATGAAAATGAGTTTTTAGAGCCGATCAAAGTCCTGAAACCTACCGTTTCAGTGTTTCCACGATGGGATGACCTGGAATCATCATTTTAATGAAGAAAGGATTGCCAAAATGAACAATGGACAATTTAAATTGGTGCCAAAAGGAAGAATAGATTTTATTGAAATTTTCAATAAACACGACATGTATTCCAAAGAAAATGGTGTGTGGGGTTAGATCAACGGTTGCTAGGTTTTCAAGCAATAGAAATGTTGAACACGACATGTGACAACTATTACATGGTGTTTGGGGCCTTACCTAGAATATGATATGTACCTCAAATGATACAGGGAAACCAGGTGGAGTACACTTCATTTACTCTACCACATGGCCATACTAGGTTGGTTACACAGGTTACCCCATGGACTGGTACATGAGTTTGTAGAAACGGGTTGAATCCATGTATGGTCACATGGCTATCATACATGGAGACCCCCTCTGAATAGCAGGAGATGCCATGTTACTCTTCTACACACTACATATAGCTTTTATAAACGACATGCTTTTTTGACATGGGTCGTTTTACACAGAAAATACTCAGGGTTTGAGGACACGACATGTGAACCTTCTGCAGGCCATGTACTTTCCTGAACACAGATTGATCTCATTTTCCACCGTATATTAGAAAAATTTATACTGTGTTAGTTCCCATTTTCTCATTCCCCTAAATGTCAGGTATCATTTCCATGAAAAAGAGTATGATCCCTTTAGCAGGACTTTCTCGATAGAGTTGGATTCCCTCCAAGAGGCCCTAAGCAAAACCCTCTATCCATTATCGAACTTAATTAGAGTTGGGTATTGGTGTGAACAATCATATAGGACATCTATCCTCTGCTTAAATGCTAAATCTGAATGATTTGTTATATAATACAAGGCCCTGAAATTGATCCTCATCCATGTATCATGATCTTTTCCCACTCATGAGTGTGTTCTCCCAGAATGATTGTATTTTTTCTCTCTTTAGATCTATCGGTGTATCTATCTCTCTCCTGACACATCACGATGAAAAATAATTCTTGGACAAACATTATCAAAGCTATCAGACTCATGGAGTGAGTTCTCGTTGATTAGTGATTCATAAAATATTCATACAGAATCCCCAGTGTGGGTATGTGGGTTTTTGTGACTTACCTCATGAAGATGGGTTTGGGTTTCAAATATATCTATATATTTATCTTCTTATATGTTCTATAGACATATACTATGTAGATATGATTTTACCTTTACTTTTTGTATTGATTTTTGGTTTTTTGGATCTCCAACTGAGTATTATTATACTGACCCATGCATAGGCTTTTCCCAAATGTGTCATGTCTTCTACAGATGAGTTACCTTTTGCTGGAGTCCAAGGTATACCAGCACTGGATCAATATTTGTGAGCTTCCTTATAGGTTAGGGTGTTACTTCATCATCGAGAAGCAGTCCTAGTACCTTTATTTTTTACAAGTTGGACTTTTTATTTTCCAGGATATTTTTTTTGGAAGGCTTGTATTCTAACCTAGTTACTTTTTTCCACTTTACGTTCCATTGTACACTATTTTTTGGGTTTATTTGTATGTATGAATTTTCTTCCTTAGTGTATTTTTACATTTCATCATTTGTGGTCTCAGAGATGTTTGTGTGTACAAGTACTTTGGAAATTCCTCCCTTGTTATTGATATGCCTACTCAGTGCTAGTCACCAGAACCTGACCAATTGAAGGTGGGCTTGGGGAGTCATGGCGTGGACCCCATTGAGATGGGTCATGGAATCTATGTTGGATTCTAGGATTGATTTTGTATGTGATTAAATAATGAGTCCATATTCTGATGTCATTATCGTGATAGAATTTATCTTTTCTAATGAAAAAATCATATTGATGGAGTGTTGATCATCATGGTTTAGAATGATGGTTTAGTTAGTTTTTTTGGGATCTAACTATGGGTTTTACATCAGAAGTCAAGTTCAGACATTGAATCACATGATGGAATGATCCAAATATAATTCTAGGTTTAGAGGCATTGTGGTTTCCTAAATTAAAGATGTGTCAGTGGTTATCATTGTTAATTTTTTAGGTGAGTCAGCCAGAGGAAGTCAAATTAGTTTTCTTATGTTTGATTGAATATTATGAGTTTGGAACCTTGTTAGATGTGTCGTTTGGATATGATGGATGTGTTCGAACTTCGGTTGGTTTTTTTTATAGGAGAACTTGTTTTCTTAAGACTTATCTATGGGTAGTTGAAACCAATCCAATTTCTTTGTAAATATAAGAAAATATTTGGTACTAAAATAGGATCAATTTTATTATGTGTATGAGGGTATGGTGAGTTGGGGATCACATTGGGCATGTCTATGGACCACAAAAAATAATTTTTATAACAAAATTGCTTTGGAAGGAGGCACTATGGTTTGAAATTTCTTTTTATATGTTGATTCTTATGGTTGGAAGAACAAAGCATTAAAAAACAATTAGATGATGAAATAGTTGGTTCTTAGGGTTGGTGGTCTTAGGTTAGCAAGATCATAGTGTTCTATTAATGATGTCAGGAATGTCTCATGTATTTGGTAGTTTTAGCATCTTGGATTAGGGGTTATGCCTTGAACGTGTTTTTGGTGCTTGAGAATAGAACATGACCTAATGTTTCAAATTGCTATCTAACATTGGTCTTTTTATGTGGCTAGATGACCACCGATACTTCTCAAGTATGAGAAGTGTTATAATCTATTGTTTTTAATATCTTTTATCCATACAGTAGTTTTTAATTTCAAGAGGAATTTTAAATTTTTTTAGAAAACATATATAAATTTGGGTTGAGATTAATAATTGAAATATAAATCTTAGATCATCTCAAAATATTTTTTTAGACCTAGTATTTGAATTAAGAGATATATCAGCGGCCCAGGAGAGCCTTGAAAAGGGCTTGGGTGGATTATTCAACCTTGTTTGCAAAAAAACACTAGCCCTCTAATGTTCTTGAAAATGGGAAATATAATAATTCTTCCACCTTAGGGATTTTGGGGGTGGACCCCCCGAATCTCCTCTTCTTTTTGGTTGTGTGAGAAGGGTTGTAACAACCAAGATTTTATAAATTATTTTTTCCTGTTGGGATAAATGTGTATTATATTATATTATATTTTGTAGTATTATAAATATACAACATTAAAAAGAAACAAAAAACACATTATTTCATTAATGAAAATCATTACATTAGTCAAATATTAACCCAATAAAATTCAAACTATTACAATGGGAAAATAAATAGAAAATTTTAAAACTAAAATGGGAAAATATGGTTTTCCCCAATCTTATAAAATCATCCCTCCCATAAACAACATTATAGAAATGAAATAAAAGTTTACCAAACCAATCATTATTATAGAAAATGGAAATATTGAACATTGAGAGAAATTGAGTTTAAAAATTAACTAAGTAATATAAAGGTATTTATAGGTGGTAATGTGACAATTGGAATAGTAACATGACCATTTGAATAGTAACTTGACTATTAGAATTGTAACCTTACCAGTGAGAATAGTAACTTGACTGTTGGGAATAGTAATCTGATAGTTGTAATAGCAATTTGACATAAAAATAATAAATTTTGATTAAAATAATATTTATAATGATGAATTTAATTAAATAAAAATTTTATAATTCCAAAAAATAAATATAATGGTAAAAAAAACAAAGAAAATATAATCACATTTTTAATAAACTATATTTTATAGTATTTTATAAAAATCATATTTTTTATTTTAAAAATTAAAATTACCTATGTCAGAAATTTAGTTTGATAAAATAAATTTCAATTTTAAATTAAACACATCTAAATTTTCCATGGGATATTTTTGGGTAATCTTCTGAAATACTTAATATTTTTTTGTCAATAACAAAAATAATTTTTTTTCACATAACCAATGTGTCTTAAATTACATCATTTGTGATGTAATAATGAACTAATAATTTATTAAAAATTATGTTGTGAAAAAAACTATTTAATTTCCTAAAGGTGTCATTAAAATAAATTAAACTTATCTTCCAAACCTAAAAATAATTTTCCAAAATCAAATGTCAAAAGTGATCCCTTAAAATAAATTTTTTTCTTTTTTTTACACTTTTATTTTTAATAAAATAAGTTAATTATAATTATAAAGGGTTTTAAAGTCATATAACCATTCTATTATATTTATATATGATATATTTTTTCTAAAATTCACTATTACAAGTTTTACCTTTGATATAGTATTTTATTTAATATTTTATTCTAAAAATAACCCTCTCCTCTTGTATAAATAACACCTCTCTTTACCCTTGTAAAACTAATCCTCATTCACTTTAATAAGACAAAGTATAAAAATATAATCTCTCTTAAGACCGTATAGACCTTTAACACATGATGTATTAAAATAAATCCATTGATCAAGGAATTCTAGTGTTGTGCAAGAGAAGCAAAACTACGGAAGGAGTAAGTTTTTTTCACACTCTTCTCTCCTTTTCTTCTTCTTCTCAATATTTTCCCGATTTCAATAAAAATAAAAAATATAATAATTTTTAATTATTCATTATTTTAAAATTATATTAATGATTTTAACCTACTTAAAAAATCATATTTGTTATGTATTTATATTTTAAACCTCATTTTCTTTATATTTGGATAATATTCTAATTAGCAATATGTTGACAACCAACGAGGACACTTACAACTTCAATCCACGTTACCAACATTATATATAGTTAAAATAAATTAATTATTATATATAAAGTTTTAAATATATGTATTTTAAGCTTTTATAATTTATTCTACTTATGCATAATTTACCTTGAACCAAAGAGAGAAGTCAAAGAAAAATGTTAATTTTTTTGGAAAACAAGATATCAAAATGATTTCCCTTTAACCAAAGAAATTAAGAAATATTTTCAAATGATTATAATTTCTATATAGTGATAAAAAATGAAATTAATTAACTTTTTTATCAATTTTTTAATAAATACAATCTTATTATTCAAGATAAGGATAAACAACAAAATAAAGAGGGATTTAATGTAAGGGGATTCTCAAACCCAACTCCATTTCTTTAAGTTATACCTATTTCATGTCATTTCTTATATAGATTTTACTATAATGTTCCTTAAAAATAATTTCACTATCATCCCTTTTATTTTGGGGATATATGTGTTTCCATTTTTATATGTAATCTAAATACAATGATTTTCCAAAAAGACTTTTCTTTCTGAAACACATCCTTTACTCCTCTTAATTTATTTTTTATTCAATCAAGAATTATGATGTTTATGCAAAATATATTTCCCATTTTTAATTTGGAAACACCATGAGTACTCCTAAAATCATGCTTTATGAAATATTTATGAAGCCCATTACATTCCATGGGTTATTTCATGACTACAATTGTTATAAGTTCTATTTGGTATGCAAGATTATGTAAATATAATGATTTTAAGGGAGTGACCCGAATTATAAATCTCTCTAATGGTTTAGGTAATTTGATTTATATCATGAGATTATGAGTATTGTGGATGAACATGATGTTATCTCGGATTAAAATGACAATGTTATGATTTATTCACACATGTTATGTGTGAGCACGATGCTAAATTTATTCCCAACAATGTATGTTATTTGCACACTATGATATGATGTTTCATTTTTACACATACCCACATTCCATGCCTTTATCAAAAAAATTTATCATGATAATGAGGATAATAATATTCTTATTATATTATGATTTTGATTATTAACACCCATGTTTTATTTATTCATGTCCCCAATTACTTCCCTTATGGGGATTTTAGCTCACACTTTTATTTGATGTATAACCTTAGTCGACTACATGTTCTAATTAGAACATGATTTTTTTAAGTGTATAAAGAAGAACGATTTTAATAATGTTTATACTTTGTTATGTATAAGTGGTGTATGATACTAATTTTCCCATGATTCTAAACACTTTGATCCATGAATGTATAACTATCATGTTAAGAATATATAAAATGAAGTGATAGTAATGTAAGAAAAAACAGGGTCTCTATAGTTGGTATCATATATATGGTTTTTTTATTTTGGTTATTAGGATTAAAAAACCTTATTCACTACCCATAAGACATGTATATGTATATTTAAACATTCCAAGAAGCTTTGTTTTAGAAAAAGGATAAACATAAAGATCCCATAAGATATGCATTTATAGTTAATTTTGAAAAATAATAAATTATTTATCTATTATTTTTTGACTTATGTCTTGTTCAAGATTTTTATATTTTATAAAATGGTGACAACAATTAGAAAACATGACAAAAATTCATGTGTACGACAATACAAATTTTTTTCAAATGACACCCCCAATTCCATTAGAACGTGATTTCAAAAAATTATTGAAATTATTATGCATCCATCATTTGATATAAACAATAACCTGAAATATGTGAACCTTCCCACTTATCCCAATAAGGGTAAATTCTCTAGTGAGTCTTTTATTTGGAAATGAACACCAACATTTAATAGATCTTATAATCCACTTGTCTCGGAATAGTGTGTCAACTTATTGGAGAAGATATTTTCTATGGTGGACTATTCTGAGATGATTAATGTGACTATGGACATCCATCTTTTAGATGGATAAGGAGATCAATGGTGGGTGTTGATAAAGAACACCAATCTAAAGTATGAAATGTCAAAGAAGGAGTGGGAATAGATTAAGAAAATATTTCTTAATATGTATTTCCCTCAAAATCATTGAAAAAAGATGGAGAGATAACTTATTGATTTAAATAAAAGTGTAGGTTAATCTAAAAGAAATTACATGGAAAACTTCATAAGGTAAGAATGTTATGACTCAAGTTTTATTGTGAACAATAATAGAAAAATAGATAGATTATTTAGTGTTTTTAAAACTACACAATTGAAACTATCTAGCTATCTAAGACTTATGGAGTTATGGATATATGGTTCAATGTGATCTCAAAGTAGAGATTGAGTTTGGATATTGTTGCTTTGGATATGGGTATAAGAAGAGGTTAATGCACTTTCAATATTTTGGGTTAAAAGAAAAAGGAGGAAATAGGATCCAACCACCGACATGTCAAAAATGTTGGAATAATCATCATGTGAATTTGTTTAAAGGGACATGGAAATGATTCAAGTGTGGGAGAGAAGGCCACAAAGATCATGAATGATTAATAAAAATGAAGAAGTCATCCAACATGATGGATAAAAGGAAGGAACCTCCTAATTCACCACCCATGGTTTAATGGTTTAACTATCACAAGAAAAGACACTATGAAATCCAGTGCACTAAACCATGGGTTATTAATGGTAATTATTATTAGAAAATTCCAAAGCCAAAGTAGGAAGTGAAATATTATTCCACCACTACTTCTGAAGTGGATCATGAAAAAAAATTCGTACAAGCTACAATTCCTATTAACTCAATAATGGAATTTATTTTATTTGAGTATGGTTATATGAATTCATATATATCTTGAATGTTAGATAGAACTTTTTAATTGAGTCTCTGATACATTGATGTAGAGATATCTATTAAACAATCTAGTGGTGTGATCATTGAAACCCATGTGATGGAATCTTCTCCTATAAGAATCTATGGGAATTTTTCATATAGTGATTATTTTAATACTTCCCAAGGTATAATTTAACACTATACTAGGCATGGATTGGCTCTCATTATATAGAGTTACATCAAATATTAGGAAAATAAAATCTCTTTTCAAATTATAAACCATCCCATAAACCTCTATAAACTCAAGGAATATCATGAATCTTATTTGAAAAAAACCATGAATAGTGTGGGTGTTGATACCCTATGAAGAAGCATACCTTTTACAAATGGTTGAGTCAAGGGAATTTATCAACCTGGTGGAAATTCCCATTGTAAAGAAAGTATACTGATGTATTTCTCAATTAATTTTCTAGACATCCCCATATCACGAGGCAGAGTTCTCTATAGAGTTTATACCCCGAGCCATTCCAATATCGCAATTCCCATAAAATATGGCCCCTATCAGAGAATAAGAGTTAAAGAAGAATCTTCTAGAGCATTTAGACAAAGGTTTCATATACACAAGTGAATATCCTTGAGGTGTGCCTATTCTCTTTGTAAAGAAAAAGGATATATCAATGTGGATGTGTATAGATTACTGGGTGATAAAAAAGTTGACTATAAAGAATAAGAATTCTCTTCTAAGTATTGATAACTTTATTGATCAACTATGGGGATCTTAATACTTTTTAGAGGTAGATCTTTGTTCTAGATATAATCACTTGATGGTGAAGAGGAAATATATTCAAAATATAGCCTTCTGTACAAGTTATGGGCACTATAAGATCATAGTGATTCCAGTAGGAATTACTAATTTCTCTACAATATTCATGGATTTTATGATTAGAGTCTTTAGATACTACCTTGAAATATTTGTGGTAGAGTTTATTGATGATATTCTTGTTTACCCCAAGAGAAAAGAGAAATACAAATAGAATCTAAGTACAGTGCATGTGACATTAAGGAAGAAAAAAATGTAAGATAAGTTTTGAAAGTGTGACTTTTAGATGTAGATAGTTACATTATTGGGGCACATGATCACAAGTGAGGGAAATTATATGGACCATTCAAATAAAAAATAAATTGAGGAATTTCCTAGACCCACTACTGTCAGGGAAATCCATATATTTCTTGGATTATCAGGGTTCTATCGATGATTTTTGAGACATTTCTCACTATTATCAAGAATTATAACTATGTTATCATAGCGAGGGGTAAAGTATGTCTAAATGGAATAGTTTTAGTAAATATTTAAGGAGATAAAGAAAAGGCTAATCACTACACATGTAATCATACTACCAATAAGTGGATAATGTTTTGTGACATATTGTGATTCTTAATAGAATGTATGGGGTTCTGTATTCATGAAAAATGAAAAAGAGATAGTGTATGTCTCATGAAAGTTATATATAAATGAGAAAAACTACTCGACCCATGATATATAGTTAGAAGCTATGACATTTTCTTTAATAATTTGGAAACACTACCTCTATACTGAGAAGTGTGACATATATTCTGATCACAAGAGTAAAAATTATATATTCACATAGTAAGATCTCAACATTCATCAATGTAAATGGTTAGAGCTAATCATGGACTATTATTTCACTATTCACTTCCATTCAATAAAGGATAATAAGGTACCTGATGCTCTGATAAGAGAATAACCTGCTATTATATCTGGGATGCAGATTAATGAATAACCTATATTCATGGATATGCATAGGATGGATCTAGAAATAATATCCAAAAGGAATAAATCCAAGATTTACCAAATTATCTACAAAAATCAATCCAATAGAAGACCATAGAGAAACAAAGTAATGATTCAGAGCTTCAAAAGAAGGTGAAATCAGTAAATTAAGGGTATATTCATGAGTTCCACATTGTTGAGAATGGTTACATTTGATTTGGAACTATAATTTGTATACCCTCATCACCTAATATAAATACAGATCTATTTGATAATGCACATAGCTCACCTTTCCCTATCAATCAAATAAGTACCAAGATGTACCTTAATTTTTTAGGGAACTTCCGGTGGGATAACATGGAGAAGGGTATCATGAAGTATATCTCAAGGTTCTAGGTTATGTCATCATGTTAAATTAAAACAATAGATGTCCAAAGGGATGATTAAACCATTGCTTATAACCACATGGACATAATATAATTTCCCTATGGTATTTTTTATTGGTCTCCTAGAGAAACTCATGGAAATAATGCAATACAGGTTGTGGTGGAATGAATCCCCAAGACTATCCAATTCATCACTATTTGGGAAGATTTATCACTTCAAGAAATTTCCAAGATATATGTGAAGAATGTGGTGATGGTTCATGTGGTACCACTTTAAATTGTTAATGACCATTATCTAGATGCTCAAGGAAATACTGAGAGTCTACACAATGGAATTTATATGAGTATTGGAACAATATCCACCATTTTTTGAGTTCTATTATAATAATACCTTCCACTCAGGTATTCAAATGGGTCCATATAAAGAACTATATTAAAAGCAATGTATAACTTTAAGTTACTGAGATGAAGTTGGGGAACAAAAGTTACGTGGACCTGATCTTGTGAAAGATATGATTGAAGGTTTATTCTATAAAAAAACTTATAAAAGCTACTTAGAGTTGGAATAAGTGATATGATCATAAATTTTGAATGGATTTAGAGTTGAATTTAGAGAAAAATATTTCCTTCAAATATCACCATGAAAGAGAGTTATATGGTTTGGAAAAAAATGTAAGTCTTTCCCTTGGTAAAATTTTCCCTTTGAGATCCTTGACCACATATGAGCAGTGACCTATCAGATTTAAAATCCACAAAATATGACCCAAGTACATGATTTACTCCACTTATCTATCATGAGGAATTATATACCCGACCATCATATGTTCTGAATCTGAAGGTGGTGTAATTGGATAATTATCTTTCATACGAGGAGTAGCCCAAAATCAGTTGAACGTCGTGGAGGCTCTTGCCAACCTCCTCGTGGGTCAAATTGAAAGTGTTAGTGTTTGGACACCACCTGCTCAAAATCTATGAGATGTGGGAACTAGTTTTGTGAGTTTAGGTAAAGGATACCTAGATGTCCTTATATAGCCCCATATTCTATAATTAGACATGGAATTATTCGCATCTTGGATGGACCCAGAAGGGCAACTCCAAATCAAAACCAAATGGACCCCCAGTGAGAAGCTCCAATCTTGAGGACCATCCATCCTGTTTGTTTGTATCTCCCTGACCTCAGTTACCTAGAGTCAGCACATTATTATATAACATTTTCATGATCACAAGAGATATAGTCCCAAAATACCGATTAGTTTAGTAGCCTTGAAAGTACTAGATACATACATATGTTTTACATTACTTTATGAAATAAAAAACAATATTGTGTCTCTTTTGAACACACTCATATACCCTATCCTATCCCTATAGGTAAGTCATAGTATACTTCTTCGCATCTTGGGAAAACTAAAACATATGAAAATGGAGAGATGATATGCTTAGTAAGGATAACAAATACTTTTAAACAAAAAACTTCAGCATAATATGGAAAAGCTAAATCAGAAAATGCCATTTACGTATTCACATGTATACTGTACTTGTTTTATAATAAAATGAAATATTAAAAGATAATCTTATAATGATTAAATGCATAATGTCAGACATCATAACCACATATTTAATGATTTATGCCAAGAATAAAAATAAAAATATTGTGAAGGCCTTGTGCCAAGACACTAGTTTGTTTCAAGAGACCTACCAATTCATTGAGGGGATATAGTGGGTCCTTCCCATCACTTACTATGTCCAATGCATTACTCATATGAAAAGAGTGAAACATAGAATAACATTCAGATTAAAATAGCATACAAAATGTTAATACTTTAACTATAAACTGTGAATGACATAAAAATAGCACATCCACAATCAAACATATCATAAAACTATCAATATTATATGGAGTATTGTATCATAATAAATCAAATTCAATTAAACATAAAATCTAACAATATATGTTCACCCAGATGATATCAATCCAAAAACAATTTGAGATAAATATATCTTTCTACATTGAAATAATTTAAAAGATGCATAATTACCAAAGAAAACATTTATTTTGGAAATATTCTTATAATCATATAAGGGAAGCTTTAAAGTTTTTATAATGGTGGAAAATAGCCACACCCACTGTATAAGTTAAAAAAGATTCTTTCTTTAATTTGTTGAAATTTTTATAAAGTACCTTGTTTGGAAAACAAAGGAAATATTCAATTCAAAACATTCTATAAAAATTTAAAAAAGGTATAAATGACTTTAACCCATAGTTTGGGAAATAGAAAAAATGTTTTGAAATACATTTTTAAGAAACACATATGTGGATGATAAAAGAGTCCCAGTAGATACTTATGTATAAACAACCTCAAATAATAAAGATATTGTAAAATCAACCCTTACCTTGTAATTTTCCATAGTCAAGGGTATATTAACCAAAAGTAAAATGGTTAAATAATTGTTATTAAATTATAAAATAACTACATACATAAATATGACATCATATATGATCCTCTGATAGTGATTTTTTAATAATATTTCAGTAGTATCATTTTTTCGGGTGTCAACTAATTTGTTTTCCTTTATATGTTTTGTTATGTAAGTCATGTTTTTTATGGATAGATGTATTTGATTCATATCCAGAATGAAATTTAGTAATTAAAAATTATTTTCTTAATCATCAAATGAAAAGAATTCTTGAATAGTTACGATGGATAATGAAATCTCATCGCTTCGTAGAGACGGTAAGCCATACGTACACACAAGAAAAAATATCATTCTATTGATGGTGAAATAGTATATAATTGGATGGTATATTATATATAAATATTCATTAAAATGTTATATTTGTTATTTATATCAATTATACCCATTATTATACACATACAAATAATTTAGTGATGAATAACAAACTACACCCTGACGTGGAGACGGTAAACCGTACATACACACCTATGATGACTTTTTCATTCATAGGATATATAGAATAGTTAATTTGGTTGTACCATATTTATAATAAAATATATATATTTATAAGGTACTAGATTTATTATTTTAGTATGGAAACAACAAAGAAAGAGGAAGTAGAAGAAGAAAAGAACCTTGAAAGAGGTGATAAAATAATTACCTCTTCTTTGGATGCTTTCATTTTATTTGAAAAAAGGTCTCCTTAGGATGGATTTATGATCAATGTAAGGCATCTAGTTTTAACTGAGGGTATTTGGGACGATATTTGAGTAGCGGTTTCTTGATCCAAATGGCTTTGGAGATGTGAATTTAATAGAAGGGGAAGTACCCTTTTATAAGAGAGGTGAGGGGAACTTTTGGAAAAGATCAAAATATTAATTTATTATAAAATTATTTTAGATTTATAATAGCTCTAAATGAATTTATTTCTAGGAGAATATGTTTATGGGTCTAAATTCACTCAACCAATAGGTTTTATACATGTTTAGGTCACTATATTAACCTTATCTTTTAGTTTTAACCCTTAGTTAAATAGTTTTACTTTTACCACATCTTCTTGTATTTATATACTACATGGTTAATAAAGATACTATAAAATTCCAAGAGAAACTCAAGTGGTTAATTAATGACATATTTAACTTTATCTATGTCATTTGGAATTATATTTGATTTTAGGACTGTTATATACTTTAATAAATAGTATTAGTTGTAAAAACTCATTTTTGTCAATTTTGACACTATTTAGTATTTGGTTTTTTTGAAAGCTATAAAAACTTTATTACTTTAAACAAAATACATTTAATCAACCCTAATATGTCATATTAACCTATAAAATTTTTTTATGGAATCAAAAGTTTCAATTTACATTTATTTAAATATTTATAATATCAAATATTTTAATATCTCATTAAAAACCTAATTACAACTTCATCATTGTGTCATAGATAAATTTAATTATTTAATGTCTAAAAATTATAAATCAAATATAATGATGTAGGAAATTTTATTATATTTCTAATTAATATTTATATTTTAATTTATCTTATATATAACTTTATATTAAATTTTTTTTATTTATTAAAATTTGAATTTAACAATTTTAACTCTTCTTTAAATAATATATAATAAATATCCTAATCTAATCCATGTGAATCAAAAAGGATAATATTTTTTTCCTATGGTTAATTTTTGTAAAAATACACTTATCTAATATAATTAGGACATGTTTTGGGGAAGTTTTATATTATTATAATATTATTTTTACCTTTAATTACCCTATTTACTTTTAGCTGTGGTAAATAAAATACTAAAGTGACTTTTCACCAAAAATTATTTTCATCTTATTGAACCACATTTTACTTATTGAGGAAAAAATTTTCTGTCAAATTTTTTTAAATTCAATTCATATAAGTAGTAAAATTACATTTAATGCAAATTTACAAATGTGCCTAGAAGGTGGGTTGAAGATGTTAAAAAGTTCAATAAAAATATATATATTTATATAATCTTATTATAAAATGACTCTAATGAATTACATTGAACTAATATAGGTATTATTTATCTATTTTGACTTTAAAATAAATTTTACTTAAAAAATAATTATTTAAATAAAAAGTCCGTTTCAAACAATAATGTAGTGTTTTCGCTTTTCATCAAAAAATTGAAAGTTTTTAGAAAATACCAAAAATTTACCCTAAGATAGTTTTGATATTAAAAATCCAAAAAGGAAGTCCATTTTGAAAAATAAAATTTATAAAATTTCAAAAAGTGGGTATTATTATTCATAACTACTTTTTAAACGACAAGGTCGTGGTGTACTAGAACTCAGAGCTACGTACAATTAAAGTTCCTATATTAATTAAAGGGAATCATACTGTGAAAGATTGTGGGGTTACCTTATTCCCTTATTCAAATAATTTTGTCCTCAAAATTTAGAGAATATTACTGCATAAAATAATTCAGGTGTTTCTTCATCATAAGTTCCGCAGGTTCCTAAATTACCTCTTCTATTTTATGGTTTCTCTAAAGATCTTTTACCAGACAAGTCATCCGATTTATCAACACCTGTTCTACGGTATCAAGAATCTTGAAAGGATCATCACAATAAAAAAATATTGGGTTCTAGTTCTATTTTTTCATAGGTGGGTACATGCATTGGGTCTGGCATGTATTTTCTCAATAGTGATACGTGGAACACAACATGAACTTTGGAGATACTTGGATTAATTTACAAACAGTAAGTTACAACTCCAATTCGTTCTAGAATTTTGAAAGGTATTATGTACTTGAGACTTAATTTACCCTTCTTACCGAATTGTATAACACCCATCCATGGAAAACCTTCAAGAATATATGATCACCCACTTGAAATTCCAAATCCTTCCTTCAATTATCTGCATACCTATTTTGCCTACATTGAGCTGCTTTGATGTGGGTTTGGATAATATTCACCTTTTACATTGTTTCTTCAACAAGTTATGGACCTATGAGTTTTCTTTCACCAACATCATCCCAAGAAGTTGGAGTGTGAAATCTCTTTCCATATAACACTTCATATGGTTCCATATGAATACCTGAATGGAAGCCATTGTTATTGGAAAATTCTACTAGAGGTTAATACTGATCCCATATACCTTGAAAGTCAAGTGAGAAAGATATCAACTTGTCTTATAAGGTTTGAATAGTCTTTTTTTATTTTCCATCAGTTTTGGGTGGTAGGTAGTGCTCAAATGAAGTTCAGTATCTAGGGATTTCTAAATACTTTTCTAGAATATTAATGTAAAACAGGGATCACGATCAGAAAAAATTGATAGGGGTACACCATGAAGTCTTACAACTTCATTAATATATAGTCCTGCTAAACAATCAAGTGGTAAATATTATATTTTAACAATACAATGTTCTGACTTGGTAAGCTGATCGAAAATGACCCATATTGCATCATTCCTTCTAGGAGTCTTTGGTAGCCTCATGAAAATGCCTATCGTAATATCATCCCATTTACACTCAGGTATGGTAAGAGGTTTCCTGACTCCTCTAGGATGTTTTCTTCTATCCTTAACCTATTGAAAAACCATACATAGTGACAAATAATCTGAAATCTACCTCTTCATATTGTCCCACCAAAAATATTCCTTCAAATCTCTATACATCTTAGTCCTACCATGGTGTATAGAGAAATTAGATCTAAGGGCATCATCCAAAAATTCTATTTCTAAATAATGTATTTTGGGAATAGAAAGACTCTTCCCAAATTTCAAAATTCCTTCATCATATATGAATTCAATAAATCCCCCATCATTCACAGCTATAATTTTCATTTGAAACTCCTCATCAGCAGTCTGAGAAATTTTTATCCTTTCTAGTAAAGACGGTTTGGAAACAATTTGAAAAAGTATTTATGTTTCACCTTCCATGATTATTCCCATATCCATCTTTAAAAGATCCATGAAAATAAGACCCATTTCAACTCTCATCTTGTTTAGAACTTTATGATCTTTTCTTCCCAAAAAATATTCCACTTTATTTTCTTTCCCTGGGTGGTAGTGTATTGTGAAATCATAATCCTTGATTAGTTCAAGACATCTCCCTTGCCTCATATCTAGTTCTTTATATTAGAAAATATTATTCAAACACTTATGATCAGTATATATCCCACATTTTTCACCATAGGGATAATATCTCTATATCTTCAGAGAAATCATTACAACTACTAACTGAAGATCATGAATATGATAGTTTTTTTCATGATTTTTTACCTGTCGTGATACATAGAAAATAACTCTATCATTCTTCATAAAGACACAACCGAGTCCTTTTCTAGATGCATCACTATAAATAACAAACCCATCATTCCCAGATAGTAGAGTCAAGACAGGTTCATTGACTAATCTTATCTTAAATTATTCAAAAAATTATTCACACTCTTTTTTCCAAACATATTCAACCCCTTTATGTGTGACCTTGGTTAATGTGTTAGCCAATTGGGAAAAATTCTAAACAAAATGCTGATAGTAACCTGCTAAACCAATAAAAATGTGTACCGCAGTTATACTCATCGGGGCTAGCCATTCTTGGATTTCCCTTTTATTTGAAGGATAAACATAGATTCCATCCTTAGAGACAATATGGGAAAAATTGTCCTGAATCCAAAATTCACACTTTCTAAACTTCCCATATAACTCATTTTGTCTAAAAGTCTTCAGAATAGTGCGCAAGTGATTTTCATTATGTTCATAACTTTTGGAGATACCATGATATCATCAATAAATACCTCTACAAAGTCATCAAGATATTCCATGATAACTCTATTCATTAGAACCATGAAAATAGAGGGTGAATTAGTCAGTCCCAAAGGAATTACTACAAAATCGTAATTATTATACCTGGTTCAAAATGATGTATTTGGAATGTATTCCTTCTTTAATCACAACTGATGATATCCGGATCAAAGTTCAATATTTGAAAAATATTTATCCCGATGAAGTTGATCGAATAAATCATCAATGAGAGGTAAGGGATACTTGTTCTTTATTGTTATTGTATTGATCTTTTTGGAGTCAATTCACAACCTCATACATCCATCATTCTTATTAATAAAAATAATAGGGGATCCCCATACAGAAACACTATGGAGTATAAATACATTATTACTCAATTCCTCTAGTTATTTCTTTAGTTCCAATAATTCCACAGTGGAAATTCTACAAGGGGACTTTGATATGGTATTTGAACTAAGAAATATGTCAATGGAAGAATCAATTATCTGTTCTGAAGGATGTCTAGGTAAATCCTCTAGAAACACATCCACATATTCTTGAACAATATGTACATACTCTATTTGAACATTCCTTTCTCCACACATAGTTATTTCACTCCCTTCCTCTCTAATAATTTAATTTAGTAGGGCTACTGTTGGTGGATCTAGATGAGAATTAGATGGTAATGTTTCTACTCTAAAGATAAGTGATTCTTTATCATCATAAAAAATTGTAACATCCTTATTCTTAAATAATTTTTTGCATAATGGTCCGAAATATAATCCATATCAAGGATTGTATCAAATTAAATAATGGATATGACAATAAGATCATAATATACAGCACGTTTATATTCCATAATGGAAACTGATTGACAAAACATTGTTTCTATGATACTTATATTAGGAGTTTTGATTGACAACTCCCTTGTTATGTGAAATTATAAATATCTAATTTTCTTTGAAAACTGGGAAGATATGAATGAATCAATTGATCTAAAATCAAATAAAGTGTAGGATAATTTTGAGGAAATGATTAAAGTACCTTCCACGGTGTCATTAGGAACTACAACCTCAATATTAGTGATCGTATAAGCTTGTCCTTGCTCCCTTGACACATAGGACATTCATTTTCATAATTCCCTATTTTCTTACCCATGCAATCACGATCTTGGTGGCCTCTTTCTCCACTCTTCTAACAAACTCTCATCCCGTTTAAGAATGTGATAGGGTGTTTCTTCCCACAATTACTGCAGTATAGAAATTCACCTTTTCCATTATTCTCCTTATTTCCTTTTCCTAAGTGTTCAATAGATCTCTTCATCTCTTTCTTCACATTAAAGTCATAAGACTTAGAGATATTTTTTCTATTTTGATAGAACATGATACTATATCTTCTTATAATGAGTAGGATTGGGAGACTAATCCTCGATAGAGAAATGGTTTTAACCCATAAAATAATCGATCAATATTACTTCTTGGGTTATGTATATAATCTGAAGCATGCCTTTATATCCTTTTAATGTTTGCCTTATACTTTGTGACATTATCATCCTCGTTTTTTCCCAGACAAATAAATTGCCTTTCCATATCCGCTCGAAGTTCATGAGGAAAGTAATTTTCTAAGAAAATCTATTTAAACTCCCTCCATTCCATATTTTGATAATTCCTTTTCCTTCTTTGTGTTTTTAATTAATGGCCACCATTGATTTTCATCCCCTAAGAGGCGATAAACTGTCCTAACAACCTTTTCCCTTTCACTACTCCCCAAAGCATGAAATATTTTCTCTAATGAACTTATCCGTTTCTAAGCTACAAATGGATCTATAGTACCATTTAATGTTGGTGGTTTCTTCCTCATGAAGCGGTCTAACATTGATCCTCTGCATTATGGATCAGGGTACTCCATATGGGTAAGGTTATTATTCATAACTTGAGTGAGTTATCCCAGTATGGTAATAAGTTGTTCAGTTCCAGTTGAATCACCATCTCTACTATAATAATCTTGAATAAGGGAAATCCCTACATGGATTATGTGTGTTGATATATTTTTCATTCCTTCCACAAAGCCCTATTTCTAAACAATTTCATACACTAGATTAGTTCACGAATCGCAATGCATAATTCCAAAAAATGTAAAATAACTAACATAAATTGAACAGTTTGTGCCTATAATCCATAATCATAAAAATGTTTTCTTTGGGGAAGTATTTACTCATAAATCCATAATAATGATTTTTAGAGAAAATGTGAATTATCCTAAGAATATCCCCTAAGAGTGTCAAACCAAGTGTGCAGTAAGGACCGTTGTCATGTACCATGATACCCCAGTTAATGCTCGAAACTCCTTGTCAGAGGATTCACTTCTAGGTAAATCTGTGCCAGAACCACGCCAACTTGAAGTATCTAGAAAGGGATGTATTGCTTGGAAAACCCCTACAATATCTACCTTAAGTTTTATTTTTATGTTCTTCTATACTAATCCTCAACGTCTATCTTAGGATAATGTTCTCTAATTAGAGTTTTTCTAAATCTAGTTTCTGAGGTTTGTACTAAACTTCCTATGATACCAATATAATGCCCTGATCCCAATTACATGAAGTCAGTGCATTATTACATAAGATTGTCATGATCACAATAGATCAAGTCCCAAAAGACTAATAAGTTTAGTATCCTTGGAAGTACTAGATACATACATAAATTTTACATTGCATTATTAAACGAATAAAAAAACGTTGTGTCTCTTTTGAATATACTCATATCACTTAGACAATCCCCGCAAGTCAGTCATAATATACTTCTTGACATTCTTGAAAAAATAAAACCAAAGAAAGGGCTGAGCTCAGACGCTCAGTAAGTATAACAATATAGCAGAAACTATAATAAATAAGAATTAAAATTTAAGGCAGTGGATAACACTAAAACACATGCCTTTGAAGCAAAACATCAGCATAATATGGAAAAGGAAAATCAAATATTAAAATTTAATTATTCACACGTATATTCTACTAATTCAATAATCACAAGTAATATCAATAGATAATCTCATAATGATTGAATGCATAATGTTAGACATCTTAACCTCATAGTCAAGGCCTCATGCCAAGACTAAAAATAAAAATATTATAAAGGCCTTGTTCCAAGACACTAGTTTGTCACATGAGACATACAGATGCATCGTGGGGCTATAGTGGGCCCTTCCCATCACTCACTACATCCAATGCATTTCTCATATGAAAAGGGTAAAACATAACATTAAAATTCGTATTAAACTAGCATACGAAATATTAATAATTTAACCATAAACTGTGAATGAAATAAAAATAGGACATCCACAGTCAAACATATTATAAAAATATCAATACGGTATAGAGTATTGTATCATAATAAGTCAAAATCAATTAAACATAAAATCAGACAATAGATGTCAATACAGATGAAATCAATCTTAAAACTATTTGAGAGAAATATCTCTTTCTACTATGAAATTATTTAAAATTTGCATAATTATAAATGAAAACATTTATTTTGAAAATATTCATAAAATATTGTAAGGGAATCTTTGAAGTTATTATAATGGTAGAAAATAGATTCACCCTCTGTATAAGTTAAAAAAATATTCTTTTCTAAATTAGTTGAAATGGTCATAAAGTACCTTGTTTTAGAAAAAGAAGGAATGATTCCTTTCAAAACATTTAAAAAAAAGTGAAACAAAGGTATAAATGACTTCAATCCATAGTCTAGGGAATATTAAAAAGGTTTTGAAATAGATTTTTAAGAAGCACAACTGTGGATGATAAAAAAGTCCTAGTAGATACTTACGTATAAACAACCTCAGATAATAAAGAGACTGTAAAATTAACCCATACCTTGAACTTTTCCTTAGTTGAGGGTAAATTTACCTCCTTTATAATGGTTAAATAATTTACATTAAGTTATACAAGAACCAAATACATAAATATGATATCATATATGATCCTCTAATATTTCTTTGTTAATAATATTTCAGTAGTATCATTATTTTTGGTGTTAACTGATTCGTTTTACTTTATTTATTTTGTTATGTAAGTCATGTTTATTATGTATAGGATGTATTTGATTCAAATGCAAATTAATTTATGTTCTTAAACATTATTTTATTAATCGTCAAATGAAAATTATTCTTGAAAGGTTACGATGGGGAATGAAATCTCATCACGTTGTGGAGACGGTAAGCTGTATGTAGGAAAAAGCGACAATATCATTCTATTGATGGTGAAATATTATGTAATTGGATGGTATATTATATATAAATAAAAATTGAAATGATATATTTATTATTGAAATCAATTATACTCATTATTATACCCATCCAAATGATGAAGTATTGAATAACAAACTAAACCACGACGTGGAGATAGTAAGTCGTACATACGCACATATGATGACTTTTCATTCATAGGATGGATAAAATAATTAATATGGTTGTAACATAATTATAATAACATCCCATTATATATAAATTACTGGAATTATTATTTTATTATGGAAATAACAAATAAAGAGGAAGTAGAAGAAGAAAAGAATTTTCAAAGTGGTGATAAAATAATCATTAATTCTTTAGGTGCTTTTTTTATTTGAACTGAAGGGATCATTAGGATGGATTCATTATATAAGTAAGGACTCTATGATTAATTGATGGTATTTGGGAGAATATTAGATCAGGTTTTATGCAAGGAAAATGGATTTGGTGGTTTGAATTTAAGAGAAGGTGAAGCACCCTTTTATAAGAGTGCTGTGGGGCACTTTTAGAAATGTTTGAAATATTACATTATTATAAAATTATTTTCGGTTTATAATTGCTCAAAATGGATTTATTTATAGTATAATATGGGGATTTGTCTAAACCCTATAAACCAATAGGTTTTAGACATGTTTAGCTCTCTATATTAACCTTATCTTTTAGTTTTAACCCTTGGATAAATAGTTTAACTTTCACTATGTCTTCTTGTATTATTATACTACATGGTTAATATAGTAACTAAAAATGACAAGAGAACCTAAAGTGGTTAATTAATAATATATGTAACTTTATATAAGTAATTTGGCTAAATATTATTTTTTTGGACTATTATATAATTTAATATAATAGTTTTTGTTTAGAAACGCATTTATGTCAATTTGACAATATTTAGTATTTGGTTTTTTCTAAAAGACATAACAACTTGATTCTAACAAAAAATACATTTAATAAACCCTATATTTTCATATTCAACTAGAAAATTCATGGATGGAATCAAAATTTTCAATTTAAATTTATTTTAATATTTCTAATATTAGTTATTTTAATCTCTCATTAATAAGGTAATTGCTGCATCATCACTGTGTCATAAATAAATTTAATAATTTAATGTCTAAAAAGTATAAATAAAATATCATGATGTAGGAAATCTCTTTATATTTATAAATATTATTTAAATTATAATTTATCTTATGCATAACCCTATATTAAAAATTGTTTAGTTATTAAAATATGAATTTAACACTTTTAACTCTTCTTTAAATAAAATATAATTAATGTCCTAATCTAATCCATGTGGATCAAGAAGGATCATAATTTTATAATAAGGTTTATTTCGGTCTAAATACACTTATCCAATAGAATCAGGACTTGCTTTGTGGTAATTTTAGATTATTATAATATTATTTTTATCTTCAATTACCCTGTTTACTTTTAACCGTGGTAAATAAAATTAAAAAGTTACTATTCACAAAAAATCATTTTTATCCTATTGAACCAAATTTTACTTACTAATTACAACTATGTCTGTCAGATTTTTGAAATTAAATTCATAGAAGTAGTAAAATTACGTTTTATACAAATTTACAAATGTGCCGAAAAGGTCGGTAAAAGACGTTAAAAAGTTCAATAAAATTATATATATATAATCTAATTATAAAATGACTATAATGAATTAAATTGGACTTATATAGGTATTATGTATATTTTTTTAATTTAAAATAAATTTAAATTTTAAAAAATAATTATTTAAATAAAAAGTCTGTTTTAACCAATAACATAGTGTTTTCAGTATTAATCAAAAATCGAATGTTTTCTGGAAAATACCAAAAAATCACCCTAGGATAATTCTGATATTCTGAATCCAAAAATTATGTCTGTTTTGAAAAATAAAATTTATAAAATTTCAAAATGTGGGTATTACTAATCATAACTACTTTTTAAATGGCTAGGTCGCGGTGTGTTAGAACTCAGAGCAGCGTACAATGTATGCTATTGTATTAATCAAATAGAAGCATACCATGGAATCTTGGGGTGTTACTACATTTTCTATGGCTATATGAGAATATTTATGATAACAATGGGCCATTTCATCTGGCTTTCGTCGTGCCCCTTCCAATGTCTGAGGGGAATAGTTTAACAAGGACCCAAGATCAATATCCTTCAGTATGAATCGTCTTGTTGATGTGATGAGAAAATTAGGAATGATGATGATAAGTATCTAGGTGGTGAGTTGGTTGACCACACATGCCTCTAGGATAGGAGTATCAGATAGTAGACCAAATCCATAAATGGGCAGCCTATCTGAGGTCAGATATTTGTTTTGACCCGCAGTGAGTAATTTCACTAAATACTGATACAGAGGGGAGAAAATGATTTTTTAATATATAGAATCTTCCATAGGATTTTTCTTTTTTTAGAAGCTGAAAGGGGAGCAATGAAAACATCAAAAAAGACATCATCATTAGTGATATCTTTGGGGAGAGCCATTTCATCCTCTAAAACAAAAAGACCATTCAAAAGTTTTATTCCAAAAAAACATTTAGGAAGAAAAATATAAAAATGGAAAAGGACCAAGGAAGTCTTCCAAATGAAAAGATCCACATACTGAAACTTGGTAATGGTTTTCATAGTGCATTCCCCGTGGACCAACTATATGCAAAACGCCATGTAAGACACTGGCCCGCGAAGCATTGGACGATGAGTCAATCAGTTCACGAAGGGAGAAATCAGATAATCGAGCCTCACTATGTGGTTATTAAAAGTTCATAGTTCATATATTTAAAATCCGATTTGAAAATTTTATGTTCAATTTGATAAATTGAAGTTAATTCCACATGATAGGTGAGCCATGTATCATCTTACAATGCAGAAATTCGAGCATAAATTTCAAAATTCCACAGTTCAGATCGCAGATTCAAAGTTTGGTTCATGGCTGAGGTGCCTGTGAATATTATGCAGTTTTTCAGAATTGAAGGCACAGTTTTGGGACAATGACTTTGAGAAAGGATCTAGTTTGTGGAAGCAAGGAATTTTGAGAGCACTTTTCAATGAATTTTTCATCGGGAAACTAGGTAAAATAAAATTGACATGGGCCCCCATATATAGGTGTGGTACCCCAAACAGGTCCACCTTTTGACAATGTACTAGTTCAGTCCCGGACCATTTTCTACATCGGAATAGCCTCCTCTTCGTTCCGACTTGAACCCATTCTGATTGGGAATTTGTAGGGTGCCAAAAAAATTTTAGAGGGAAATAAAATTCTCCCATAAAGTTGATGAAAGAAAGAGATGCATGTGAGGATGAAAGTTGGAGGAAAAATTAACGGAATCCAATTTGGAAAAGGAACCAAATTGGTCCATGTAATACTTATCGAGAAAGGTCCACAGAAGTCACATAATGTGAACCAATTTGAATGCAGATGGCATGTGAAATGCTATCTTGCGATGCATTGGTCAACAAACCAGGAAGTTTTTGGAATGAATGAGGAATGGCGTTGGTCAACCATGAACCATGTCATTGGTGGAATAGAGGTGGATAAGTTCCACCCGCATACTATTGCCCCACAAATCACAAAGTTGGTGAAAACATGAGGTAAACATAAGTCCCCGTGCACCATCTCCACAGACTAAGAAGTTCACAGATGAGGCAAGGCTGGCAGTGTCTCATGAACCATGTCATTCATGGGAGTGAGGAGGTGATTTCCACAACCACGAACCGCAACACCACAAATATCAGTTGACTGAGTTGTCATTGGGTCAGATTATAACTCCATGGGCTTCCAAAAAGGATCCATGTGACCCATAGATACAGCCCCTTTGAAAACCTTTAAAATTAATCCATGGGGAGCTAAGAAAGAGGATCAGATGTTTTCCGGAAATCATAGAATTCATGGGAATAGGACTTTGAATGTAAGCAACCAACAAAGTACATAACTAATAATGGATTCTAATAGGTATAAACATGCTACGAACCATAAAAGGAAGAAATAATAATAATATGGGAAAACTGTGAACCTAAAAGGTAAACCGTAGACCATACTCCCATTGAGGATGAATTTCCCACAAACTACAAGACCAATTCCCCTTCTTTAAATCAAAATACTGCAAAACATATCTCTATGTGGATGTAACCCTACCCTACGCGGTGTTCTGCTGCACGAACGACACCCAGGTCTGCGTACCACCCTTGAAGGCTGATGTATTCTAGGTCCGCATACCACTCCAATACGCAGATGAAATTAAGTTTCATATACCACTCTGGTACCCAGATGACGTCTAGGTTAGTGTACCACCCTAGTTTGTGGATAGGAATTAAATACACATTGAAAAAAATCTATATAGAGGGTACCCACCCCACATAAACAATTGGTATGCAGAGTACGACACCTTCAAATTTTAAACCTTCATATGTCCATCATTCCCTTACCTTTCCATCCCATCCTATGAATCCTCTATGCAATCCATTCCATTAGTATTAGGACAAATCCTCTTTCAATGCCACCAGACTCGTATGAATAGACCATCAGGTGCATTAGTGTACCCTTCTTGAGTCTACATACCCATGGTAATCAGAGTCATGGAAGTAATCCCCCCATTGGTGTGGACCCCAATTATGTTCTTATGTCTATATTCCCATGGTAACTTGGAGTCCAACCTTGGGATAATAATGTGGACCTACCCATTATAGGGATCAAAGGTGATCATTAGTTTTTCAATTCAATGAGGGATAGTGATATGTTAAAGGAATCACACTTTACTTTCCTTTTGATGGGAAGCAACATTCCTCCCCTTTCCCGAAACCCATTTCAGGGCATCCATCTCATAGTAACACCTATCCTTTTTGGACAGACCTAATATACTTCCCTTTCATTCCACATTAAAGGGTTCATTACTGTGATCCCTTGTCAACTATTTCCATGACATCTTTTTCCATGTAATCCTCCTTTTTCGTCAAAGGACAAGGGAAAATGTGTGGTTTTTCGAATCAACTACTTCCTATTGTTTATCACACTAGGCCTGACTCACATAGGCTTATTGGTTAACTATGATTATGTCATCCACACTATCCATTATCAAATGAACTATGAAATCTCTAATTCCTGCTCTATCCAGAATATGTAGGATTCTTGTTTGAAGGCCCGATTTCAAGGGATATTTTCTTTAAATTTCCGTTCCAATAAGAATTTTTCCTGGATCACTAGGTCATACTCCATAAGTATAATCCCCTAAGTGACTCTTTTATGAAAGGGGTTCTATATGGTGTAAGAACCTACCATGTCTTCGCAATGGGGAAGCTATCGTGCATAAGTCCCATCTCTCGAACTATGAGAAATTTGATTCCCAACTAACTGGGATTTTTAAGAAGACTCTCTGAGGTCCAAACCCAACATCCAAATCACCCTAGTATTCTCTAGGCCAAATCCTTGATATGTTCCTAATAATATAAGAGACTGAACTTTTATTGGGCATCCTGGGCTGCGTCGGAATAACCTCACATTGGATCTTGACTAGGAACCTTTTTTCTTGACATCTTTTCTGCACAATGCTAAAATGCATGGGTGGGTCCTCTTCATACGACCTTAAAAGGTGATGTGCCCCGTTAAGTGGCACCATACTACAAGGGTTATGATTCCTCTCATGAGGATATGTAGGATTCCCATTGAATGAGTTCAATCCTAATATCAAAGAAACTTCCATCCTCCCAATATGACGATAAAATCCAGAGCACCTCATCATAGGGATTACACTAGCATTCTATCGGCAATTTCTAATATTTGTACATCTGTGATTGATCTTGAAACTTTGGTATAGTCTTTGGACACACTCTTAGGGAAATAACCAAGGATTCATGAACATCTTAACATTTCTTAAATCAACATGAGAGTCCCAGAGTAGGAAATAATCCCCTCTAAAAGTGTGTGATGAGCCTGAACTCCCATCCGCTCGACCAAAGGAGTCCACAAGTGTCATTGGTGAAATCATCATCTAATGATCACACCTTTGTAAAAAAGGTTCATGAATCCTGGATACCATGGTCATTGGGTGTTTTTGGAACCATGAATAAACCTATTGGAGACCATATAAGGACATCGTACCCGATGTGAGCCGATTGCACACCAACTCAAGCACCTACAATTTCCTGCTCGGACCATTCAATTGTGGAAACTACTTCATAATATAAAATTGACACACTACCTAGGCCCGGTGAAAATGTATCACCCACTAAACTGGTTCATTTCATTAATCGAGTGTCTCTCATGGTGTGACATGAATCTAGATGAAACTAAAATGGTGAACCCGACGTGAATCCTTCACCCAGGTGGATGATTACCCCACCTTTATCTCTTTCCACATTCAAAAGGAAGAAGACTATGAAAAATCATCAATTTCACATGTGATCACTAACTTCTACCTTTACAGATTTTTTGTCTGTGCATGTCATTTATATATTACTTTCATTTACCAGAGCTCTCTTCAATCCAAATGGAATCTCAACATGTTAATCAGACATGCATGTTAGTGACCACATGGGAATTCAGATCCACAATAAAAAATAGGACCCCTCACCTACCCAGATTCTTCAATGATGGGTTGAAAAAACTCTAATCAAAGAGTACTATGAAAAGGACACTCTACCTATATTGGAGTCCAAAAGGAAGGCCCTCAAATCAGAAAAAGCTCTCCAACTACCTCTTTATCCATGACCGAAGATCCCACACATGACGGCACCACTGGCCTTCTCCATCGACTTTGGGAGCCTGTACCTAGAGTAGGATAATGAATACACCCCTTATCTTAGGTAGGCAGATGACTTTGATACTAATGACTTCTTCCCAACTACACATGAACCCTGCTCAAGGGCTCCGGTCGAAGGATGTTTCCACTAGCGGCGTATATCCCAATATCCTCGCTCTAAAGAGGATCTAATGCTGAGGGTGCCAGTTGAAGTCTAAAGGACATGGCCCCTCAATCTGCCACTAAGGGTGGAAAATGCTTTATCAAGAATAGGTTTCCACTCTAGTTCTTGATGAGGAGGTCCACTATATAAATGCAATGACATGTAATGGGAAGACATACAACCCTACCCCTCCTCCTAAAGCCCTCCATAGAAATACATCAACAATATAAAATCATATTCATATACCCACTCTCTTTTATAAATCCCACCAAATAAATAGGGTGGTATAATATGATAAAATACACATTTTTTCCAATGATCGCTGGTTCCTCTGTGAAGATGGAGTAGAAAATTACAGGCAGATGAAAATCTCTACCAATGCGCAAGAAGACGGTTTCCCAAATAGGTCGACACCAAGCTATAAGCAAGCACAAATATCTACAGACGTAAAATGAGCCATCTATCTAAATATGGCAGTAAATTATGGGAAGTCATAAAATACTTCAAGTAAATATGAATCCCAACTACCAAATATGGTGGCAATCAATATGCAGATACCAACTCTTGCCTACCTCAATGAAGCCCACCAACCAAATACAGTGTAAATAAAACATGAGCATAGTCAAATTCCTACAGATGATAATATTTCTTGTGAGAAAAATACAGTGAAAAAAGAGCAGAGGAAATTTATTTTAAAAAATATAAATCCCAACAGTCAAATATAGTGGAAACTGGAGAAGACAACCACTAGAAGGTTTTTTCCACTTTCTTGACACATGAGAACTGCTAGTACCCACTAAAAACTCATGGGGGATCAGAGCAGGCACAAACTCCTACTACAAAATCAGAATGATCATTCATACCTATTCTAGAAAAATATATATCTCAATACATGTTTTCCATGAGGGAGGATAAAATGATGATCCCAAACTATGTCTTACAGACTAGTTAAGATGTCATTTCATTGAATGAACAAATGACGAGTCAGGGCCATGACCTGATATCCCCAATAAGGGTGATCTATCCACCAAATCATATAATCATTCTAGAGAATAAAAACATCCAAGCTCCATTCTTGGAGGGTTTATGGACATATTTCATGATTCAAGGAGAACCCAATCAAGAACAAATACTCGTTCCGACTGGGGGATATTGGTCTAATGTGTTGGTCGCTCCAGGGAAACATATATTTCTATTAGAACTCAAGATGATCATCAGTGAATCGTGATGACATCATGGAGACCAACCAAATAGGGACCCATACATAAATTCCATTTCCAATAGTAGGAATCCCCAATTTTCTACAAAAGAGACGAAAAAAATGAATCACACCAAATGAAATTGGAAAATGAAGAACACACTCTTGATTATTCTCTTCGGGAAGCTAGAATTCATGACACCATCAAACATCTATCAATATAGGATCCGGATCCAATTATTAAAATAAATAATTATGGAATTGGCAGAAGTAGTTGCAAAGGTTCTCCCCGCAATTTCGCTACCAGTAGCTTTGAAGGTTCTCCCCAAAGCACCCATGTGGGATTACTTCGTGGGGCAGAAATGATCAATCACGAGAGCCTATATCCTGATGTGTGTCAGTGTATCCCTCCAATTCACTTAAAGATCATATATAGAGAAGGCCCTCCTCTTACTGTAGTCCTCCATGATGGTCCTCCCAAGTGTATACATTGCAGATATGTTACTCCCTGTAGTCAGATGTCAAACTAGGATGGTAGTCCTCTCCGTGATGATAGTCACTATGAAGGCCCTCCCTATAGTGACATCAAGCAATGAGAAGACCCTTACCTAATTTAATTACATCCCAAAGGTTTTCCTTAGAGTGTACGTTATAGATACTCTCCCTAAATCCAAACCTATGATGATAGTCCTCAACATTATAACAATCACTGTAAAGGTAGTCCCCTCAAAGATGTCCAACACCAAGAAGGTCCCCCCCTTTCTGCAGTCCTCCCTAAAGTTCCTCCATGGGGTTTTCACTATAGAAGTCCTCTCTACAACTAGACACTAAGATATGATGGTATTCCTCACCATCACAGAACATACTACAAAGGTCCTCCCCGTAGTCCAAATTTACACCAGAGAGAAGGTCCTCCCCTCATCAGGTCAAATGTGAGAAACCCTAATATACTGAGGTGTTTATAAAATTGAGTATGACGTATTTGATACTCTCTCCATGAATAGTGGTATCCTTTATCAACTAGAGGACGGACCAGGGCCACTCCCATCTTCTGATCTACCCTTGTACCATTCAAATTTCAACAAGACTCCCACCAGCCCCATTTCTTGGAATGAAATCATTAAGAAACAGTCTAACCAGGCGGATCAATGAGAAGAGTCTCTAGAGTAACAATAATAGAATGTGTTTTTTGTGAGAATAAAAATATCTAGGGAGTAAATACCAATGATTTATTGACCCACGAACACTTCTTAATTCAAAATACCTATAGAGTTGGTAGAATAATGTATGCATAACATTCACCTCAACATCTGGATGACTCTCTACCAGTTAAAAAATGTTTTCTCCCTAAGATTGGTATGTTAAGATCTTGTGAGAGCTTCTACATCAAATCAAACAAGAATTTCTTTGGACTGCACAGTGGGCACAATCAGAAAGGTGAAAGATAGACCCTAAGCTGGCATGACTCCATGTGCTGCACAAGTTTCTCTATCTTATTAGTGATTCCTCATCTGGAATTTATAACAAAGGATGGGGAGAACATGGATATCTAAAATTCGCCCCACTTCCCATCTAGAAATACTCAATGTCAATGAAATACTATAATGAAATTATCCCCAGACGACAATCAAATGAAGTCTCGACTTAGGAATGGTGGAACGCTTGATAAGAACTGACCTGGAGTAAGTCTCAGAGATGTCAGACCCAATGTGATAAAATAATAAGAAGATCCTCAACCAGGCCACCAAGAACATCCAGTAGGCCTCCCATTTAATATAATCCAATCAATTAGTACTATTTGTATCCTCAGAAGAAAGTAATTCATGTGTAGACCTGACAACATATCTGACTCACACATGGATAGGAATGTGTGAGATTAAGAAGGAAGAAATAGCAGAAACATCCACCATAATATAATACCATCCCTATCACATAAATCTAGGGGTATTATTAACTCAATATGCCCCCATAAGACCAGAAAATTTGGGCGAAGGACATTCAAAAGAAGAACATGAGAAACCCCAGCCCACATGGATTTGGGAATTTTTACCTCAAATTCCCACACTGTGGACATCTGTATTCTCCCGTATTGGGAGAAAAATGGATAGAGGGGTCACCCCGTATATCCCATCCCATAAGTCACTGCCCCCATAACAGAAGCGTACTGAAAGGTCATATCAGGGCTCCCTTTAAATTACTATTTTCCAAGAAACCCAAAGAGTATAACAGAATGGCCGGTGAAGATCCAACAAAGGTTGTAAGAATCTCCCCTACCATTCAGCACCTGGTACGCCACCCCCCAATGCGGCACGCATCAGTGAACATCGCGGACACCATCACCATAGACCTCAATGTAAATGACACAAATAATGTGAAAATAGGATATGAGGGTTCCCTCTTGGAGATGGTTCACACAGAGCATGGAGGGGTGCACACTAGAAACCAAAGAGTTTCCCTAAATTTTTGTGCCCCCTCAATAAATCCTCTGTTACCTTCTGTGAGAATCCAAAAAAAAAGAGAAGAATAAGATAAAGGACTATGAACCACCTCCTCCTCCCTATGAAGATGATTACCCCACACTTGAGGAGAGATTTGGTCGACAAGTGGAAGAAATGAAAGAGCATAAGTGACTCAATGATCAGATGCTAAGAGAAAGTCATCCCAATGTGTATGTTCCTTAGATGGAGTGTCAACACACTCTACCATATGATGTCTCTCAGCCTCACCGGATTATCCTTATGAATGAAGTAAGGTTGGAAGTCTCATTCAGGGTGGCACTTGGACCATTAGTCTACCAGTACCCAATCCCTGTAGGATATCAATATTTCCCATTATTAGGGAAGAAACTAGAACTGAGTTAGGGGAATAAAAAAAGGATGTCCCGGTTTGGTATCCACCTCAATTCCCAATAGCATCGACACATCCAATCTTTCCCCATGCTACACATGCTCATGCTCAAGTCCAAAAGTACATGTATCAAGGGATCCTGAATACCGTTAAGATATTAACAACTTGAATGGAAGCAATGGAAGGATGACATACTATAGTATAACTGGAATTGAGGACTTACCCTGACCGAGTGAACAACGTCCTGCCTCCACCAAATTTTGGGAATCCCATATTTCCAATGTTCAATGGATCAGGGACCTGGAGGAGAATCAAATTAAATACTCTTATTATTGTGATCCCGTGATGGGAACCCCGAATCAACAATAATCTATGAAGATCAAATGATTTGTGAGAACTCTACAAAGTTTAGTTTTTGTGTGATACACCCATTTTCTAGCTAACTCAATAATAGGATGGGAGGATCTCTGGTGCTAGTTCCTATTCCAGTTCAGATC
Source organism: Viscum album (assembly GCA_963277665.1). Lineage (NCBI taxonomy): Eukaryota > Viridiplantae > Streptophyta > Magnoliopsida > Santalales > Viscaceae > Viscum > Viscum album. The sequence goes on from OY728129.1 coordinate 825,360,743, forward strand.
AACATTTCCCAAAACAACAGTCTGTGATCTCATGAATAGAAAATTGTGAGAGAATGGGAGAGTCTCATACTTCATCACTAGATGGAAGGGTTGTACTTACTCCTTGAACTGGGCACTCCTGAAATATGAGATACTTACCATGTGCATCGATAATCTCTGAGATGAGTTATAAATGCCCCTCATTCCTGTGAAGTACACAAGTGGGTTCTAGGACTTCTCCACCATCGCTCAAACAATAGAGGATTCCTAACAAGGGAATAATATCATGTCCCAAATAGCCCCATCATCCCCAGTAAAAAGATAAGTTATATCTTAAGTGTCTTATGTCATTATTAGGCCACTCCTGACACTGGCTTCAGCTCCAAGGCCCCCACAAAACAATGCAGGCCCCTATGGACGTCAGCAACCACCCCACCCAATCAAGAGGAGTGGAGGGCGGCCAAAAAATTAATTTGAGGAACACAAAAATAAATTCTACTAGTTTAGGGATGACCAAGTCCATAGTTACTTTATAGAAACTATGAATTTCAACTTTCTTCGTCTTCTGGAGCCAAAATAGGTTGAAAAAGTAAGTCTTCATGACCATCCAGATTATTGCCCCTTCTGTAAAATATTGGGGTACACTATATTTGATTGTTTTTTATTCAAATAACTCATGTAAAATTTTATAGATTACAAACATGTCAAGCTGGGACCACCACCAGCACAAGTGTAATATGTTTCCACAACTAATTTGGATAAAGAAGGGGATTGTAAAAAAGTTGTTAAAAAAGGAATAGAATTTTATAGTTGGATGATTTGGAAAATAGTGAATCGAGATCCTGGAATACTACATGCACAATTAAGTCAACCAACTGTGCCTCCAATGGCTCTTAATGAAACAAAACCATCATTATATTCTCCACAAATCCTCCAATGGACAACAATCCAGAAATAAGTCTATTCATAAGGGCGAAAAGCAAGTGTAGGAAGATGAAATTTCACCAAAATGAAGGTTGTATTTGACACTCTCATATTTCATTCCATAAAATATGAAGATATGGGCACCACCCAACCAAATATAGATACCAGAGGTAGATGATGAGGCAAATTCATTATCAAAAGTTGAGCAAATTTTTGGATCCGTCAATGTCATCCATTTTATGGATCCCTTCTCCAACGATGAGTATGGTTATCCAACAGAATTTTTCCCACAAAACTAGGGAGATATAAGAAGAATACATGGAATCCATGGGTATCAAGGGAGATGCATACGTGGAAGAAATCAAGATTATGGCCACACACATGCTAAAACTGTCAATGTTGTGGAAACATGTAGAAGGAACATCCAACGGATCCGAAAGGGACCTAAAAATCTTCTTACCCCCACTGGAAACCTCCATGGTCCAATTATTCTAAAATATCCATCAGAGGAAGAACAAGTGACTAATTTACATTACCGGTGAAAATATCTTCTTGGCCTGATCCAAAAAGGACAGAAGCCCCTCTGACTTCTACCCCCAGGGCAGACCCATCTTCATTAAATGCTCAAACCCTTAAAGCACATGTGAAAGAGAATTTCCAATCTAGGTAGTTCCAGCTTTTCAAAAAAATATGACATTCTAAAACATTTAGCTTCAATCCCATCTAAGCTCTTAATAATGGATGTGCTAAATCTATCAATCGATCTCAGTGAAGCTCTCATAGAGGCTTTACTAAGTCCCTAGAAGTTTGAAGCCTATGTAGCTGCCACTAAAGTCTACTGAACAAAGATAAATCCTAAAAAATATCATGTCATTATCTACTTTAAATACCAAGATGAAGATGCCATCTTGTAAGGGCACATCAGTCCCTTATAGGTGTCTGGCATGATAAATGGTGTCAATATCCAAAAAGTCTTCATCAACAATTGAAATAGGGTTAATATCCTCCCACTGTAGACACTTCGCTGGCTTGGTTGTATTGAAGATAATTTGATGCCCTTCACCCAAACCCTATTTTGCTATGAGAAAAGTGAGAAAAATCCATTAGGCCAAATCAATCTCAATACCCGATTTGGTGACCTCATAGATCATTTGTAATTTATGGTGGTTCGAAATAATACAACCTTCAACTTCGTACTAGGGAGGTCCTCACAGCATAAACATGTATCAATCCCCTACCCTTACAATTTGTGCCTCAAATATTGTATAAATGGATAGAGTGGGATACTAAATGTTGATAAGGCCCCGTTCAAGTCCTAAGAGTCACACTATATTGATGCAGGGTTCAATGAACCAAAGGAGAAACAACTCTCAGATGATGGAATTATAACGACCCATACATTACATACATGGTTATTACTTCAGAATTGAAGCATACTTATTACAACATATAACAAAACCATGATAGGAACATATATGTATAGTGTCTTTAGAAACTGGGAAACATAAACAACTGGTTTATAAATCATCTACATTTTCTCTCGTTTATTTCATCATATCTAGAGTCAATTTTGGCATATCCTACTTAATACCCTTCTTTCGGACCTGGGGAAAATAAAACATACAAAAGAGTGATCTCAAATGATTAGTAAGTGTAAACAAAATAGATATCAATCATATCATATTCATAAGAACATATCATTTTGAAAATCTTAACCTGCAAAATAGATCATAATATCATAACATGGGATAAATCATAGTAATGAAATGTAATCCAAATAATCATAACATAAAACATACAACTTTGTGGAATACACACATAACCATAGAAAATCATTTCATATTAGTCAAGGATCATTTCCAAGACCTTCGTAGCAGACAAAGTCCATTACTGAACCGAGTTCAATCCTCGTTCTAGTATTGTATCACTAAACCAGATTAACTTTCCATTCCATCCATGTCTATCTCATGAGATATAAATCTTTACCCAATGCATTAGAGGGAGATATTGGTCCCAACCATCTCATAATAGAATCATTCTTATGTGTTCCACAAAATCATAAATCATAGCATAATCCATGTAAAAAATGGGATTCTTAAACATCATGTCATCATAACATAATCCATATAAGATAAAAGGACCCCCTAAAATTAATTCCATCATAACATAATCAAATAAATGTAAAAATAGGGATATAAATAGAACCTTATATTATCTTAGATGTAAAATAATTTTGATAAAACACTTGAACTCCATTCTTGAGGAAAACAACCTTTCTACTTCAAAAACATTTTTCCTTTATTAACATGTCATACAATTTTATAATAAAAGAAGTTGATTAAAAATAAACTTGAAAACTTATAAAGGAAGATTCATGGAAATAATGTTCTATGAAATCATTAAAATCCATTCATGTCGTATAAGTTAAAAAAACATTCTTCTCGTACTTTGGCCAGAAAAGTCAAAAAGTACCTCGTACTAAAAACAAAAAAAGATTCATTTCATACCATTTACTAAAAACTCACCAATGGGTAAAATTGGATTTAAAAAATTGTTGCAGGATAGAAATAATATTAAATATTCAGGAAACATTGACGTGGATGATAAAAATTCCATAGTAAATTCTGAAGTATAAATAATCTCAGATAAAAATAAGATTGCGAGATTTTCCCTTACCTTAGGCCCGATTTTCTTTGTACGTATCCGAACATCCGGTATAATGATTTAAATAAAGTCATTGACTTATTAAAGAATCATATTCATTGTTATTATATCATATATGGTCATATTCTTATCTTCTTATTAGTAATATTCCATTGCTACTTGTTATTCAGGTGTTTATTGCTTTATGTTCTTATGCATGTTTTGTCGAATAAATTCTTATTCTTCTTTTTAGGTTATAGATACCTCATTTACAGAATGGTTTTAGTTTAATATATATCATATTTATTCATTCAATTCATTTATATAATCATTATTTAATGAATATCATGTAGAACGAGTCGCATCACATCGTGGAGATGGTAGGCCGTACGTACGCACGAGCGATGATATCATTCCCATGATCATGGAATTATATTGAAGTGTATGTATACTATTTCAGAGTCAATATAACTTTAAAATAATCATATATAGTTATTATTTACACCATTATACCCATCCAAGTAAGGTGGTGGTGGAAAACAGATTACACCACGGCGTGGAGACGATATTCCGTACGTACGCAGGCGCGGTGATTTCATTTTCTGTAGGATGGATAGAAGGTGAAATAAGGTTGTTTCATATTTATATTGAAATATCAGTATATTATTGATACTGATGTTATTTATTCACAATGAAACAAACAAAGAAGAGGAAGTATAAGAAGAAATAAATTTGAAAGAATCGGTAACGAATATTACCTCTTCTTCGACACGCCTCTTTGAAACCTCCTCTTAGGGAACTAAAAATTGGTCTTTGAAGAAGACCATGACCTCTAGTATGTGTCTAGGGAAGTTGAAAAGGAAATCAGGAAGGGTTTTTCTGAGCTTTAAGGCTCAAAATTGTGTGAGGAGGAGAGGGAGGAGGTTCCCTTTTATAAGGGAGGAGAGGGGCACCTTAAGAAAAACTAAAAATATTATTTTATAATAAAGTCATATTCGGTTTAGAATAGCTCCAAATTGATTTATTTTGAATCAAAAGTGGGATGGGTCAAAATAATCTCAAACAACAAGTTTTAGACAAGTTTAGGTTACTATTTTAACCTTATCATTTAGATTTATCTCTAAGTTAAATAATTTAACTTTTACCGTGTCTTCTTGTTTTCTTATACTATAGTTAATAAAATTACTGTAACAAGCCAAACGAACCCCAAGTGGTTAATTATTAATATATATAACCTTATCTAAGTCATTTGACCGAACATTATATTTTTAGGAATATAATAACAATTAATAAAATAATATTTGTTTTATATACTATTTTATGTCAATTTTCAAACTATTTGGTAATTTATTTTTGTAAAACTCCTAACAGCATGATTAGTTCGAAAAAAGTATATTAAATAAATACTAACATGTCATATTAACCTATAAAATTAGTGTAATGCATAAAAAGTTTTAAATTACAATTATTTGGGTATTTATAACATCTATTATGTTAATATTTCATTAATAAGGTAATTACGGAATCATCATTGTGTCATTAATAAATTTAATTAATTAATGTCTAAAATTTATAAATAAAATACCATTATATAGTAAATATTTTTATCTTTCTAATGAATATTTATAGTTGAATTTATCTTATGTATAACCTTATATTAAAAATGTTTTAGTTATTAAACTTTGATTTTAACTCTTTTAACTCTTCTTTAAATAAAATAAAAATATGTGTCCTAATCTAATTCAAGTGGACCTAAATGGCCATATTTTATTAGTAAGGTTGTTTTTTGTTGAATTAAACTTATCCAATATAATTAGGACATGTGTTAGGGTAATAATAATATCATTTGTACCCTTAATTACCCTATTTACTCTTAACTGTGGTAAATAAAAGTAAAAAGTTACTATTCACCAAAAATTATTTTTATCTTATTGAACCACAATTTACTCCTTGATATTAACCCTGTCTCTCGGATTTTTGAAATTCCACTCACAGAAGCAGTAAAATTAAGTTTTATGTAAATTTGAAAATTCTCCTAGGAGGTGGGAAAAAGATGGTGAAAAGTTCAATAAAATTTTTATATACCTAAAATTATTATAAAATGACTTCAATGAATTACATTGAACTTATATAAGTATTATATATCAATTTTGACTTAAAATAAATTTAAAGAAAATAAAGAGTTATTTAAATAAAAGGTTGGTTTTTAAATAGTAACACAGTGTTTTCACTATTCATCAAAAATTGAATGTTTTCAGAAAAATACCAAAATTTCACCCTAGGCTAATTTCGATATTCTGAATTCAAAAATGAAGTCCATTTTGAAAGATAAAATTTATAGAATTTCAAAAAGTGGGTATTACTATTCATAATGGCTATTTTATATAATATTTGAAAAGCATGTCGTTGTTTAGTGAAACTCGGTATTGCGTACAACACATGCTATCTTAGAAGGTCACAGTTGTGTGTAAAGAAATCCAAGATAGTATTGTGTGTAATGAAATATTTCTTTAATGTTGCGTATAACATAAGGCAAAAAAAATATACTTCTCATAAAATATCAGGGTGTTACATTCTACCCCCCTTAAAATGAATTTCGCCCTCAAAATTCATCACTTCATAACAAACAGATGAGGATACCTCTCTCTCATCATATCCTCAAGCTACCATGTAACTTATTCTAATTGGTGGTTCCTCCATAGAACTTTCACCAAGCGAGTGGTCTTGTTCTGTAGAACTTTTTCGCTACGATCCAGAATCTCTATCGGTTGTTCTTCATAAGAAAGATCTTTCTCCAGCGGTATAACTTCTGAGCTTAGTACATGTGAAGGATCAGGTATGTATTTTCTCAGGAGGGATACATGGAACACATCATGAACTTGAGAGAGATTTGGTGGAAGTGCCAATCAGTAATCAACCTTCCCAACACAATCCTATATTTCGAAAGGACTCATATACCTAGGGCTCAACTTTCCCTTCTTTCCAAATCTCATTACTCTTTTCAAAGGAGATATTTGTAAGAACATTTTATCACCCACTTCAAACTCTAGGTCTTTTCTTTGGTTATTAGAATAACTTTTTTGTCGACTCTGAGATACTCATATGTGTTGTTGAATAGATCTAACCTTTTCTGCCATCTCATCAAAAACATCAGGTCCTAATAGCTTTCTTTCTCCAACTTCATCCTAGCAAGTTGGAGTCCTGCATTTCTTTCCATAAAGACATTCATAAGGAGCCATATGAATACTGGAGTGCAAGCTATTATTATAAGAAAATTCCACCAAAGGTAGGTGTTGATCCCAACCGCCTTTTAAATCCATATAGAAAGCTCTCAAAATGTCTTCTAGAGTTTGAATTGTTCTCTCTGAATGACCCTTTGTCTGAGGATGATAAGAAGTGCTGAAACTCAACTCTGTATCTAAAGTATGCTTAAGACTTCACCAGAACGTCAAGGTAAACCTCGGATCCCGATCAGAAAAAATGGAAAGTGTTACTCCATTCAATCTTACCACTTCCTTTACATATATCCTGGCAAGCTGATCCAGATAGAAATCTTATCTAATAGCAATGAAGTGTGATGACTTCGTAAGATGATCAACTATGACCCAGATAGAATTATTTCCTTTGGATGTTTTTGGATGTCTGGTGACAAATTCCATAGTGATGTTTTCCCATTTCCATTCATGTATGGGTAATTGTTGTTACATCCCCTTAGACTTCTGTCTCTTAGCTTTAACTTGTTGAAAAACCAAGCATCGAGAGACATATTCAACAACATCTCTTTTCATTCCATCCCACAAGAGGTACTCTTGTAGGTCCCTATAAATCTCCGTGCTTCCAGGATGAATAGAGAATGAATAACTATGAGCCTCAGACAATAGCTCCTTATTTAATTCTGGGATGGGAGGAACACAAACCCGATTCCTGAACCTTATTATCTCGTCACAATCAAGGTAAAATTTAGGAACATTTATCACCTTCTTTTGTAACTCTACATCTTATTTTTGTGCCTCTCTAATATTCACATGTATAGATGGTTGAACATTCATTTGAGAAAGATAAGATTTTTACCCTTCCATTATAATTCCAAGATCCATCCTTTGTAAATCCATGAATATTGTATCTTTTGTGATGCTCATCATGGATAAGCTAGCATGGTCTTGTCGGCTTAATACATCTGCCACCTTGTTTGCTTTCCTAAGGTGATAATGAATTGAGCAGTCGTAGTCCTTAATCAACTCCAACCATCTTCTATGGTGAATATTCATCTCCTTTTGTGTTATAATATACTTTAAACTTTTATGATCAGTATAAATATCACAGCTTTCACCATAAAGATAATGCCTCCATATTTTTAATGCAAAGATTACCACGACTAACTCTAAATCAGGAGTTGGGTAATTTTGCTCATGGATTTTCAACTGTCGTGAGGCATAAGCTATCACTATATCATTTTGCATGAGAACACACCCCAGTCCCTTCTTGGATACATCACTATAGATCACAAACCTTTATCCACTACATGGAAGTGTGAGCACAGGTTCACTAGATAACCTTCATTTTAACACTTTGAAATTCTCTTCACACTCCTCCGTCCACATGAAATTAAATCCTTTTCGAGTCAACCTGGTGAGTGGATTAGATAACCTTGAAAAATCTTTCACAAAATGTTGATATTATCCCTCCAGACAAATAAAACTTCAGATCTCATTTACTGTTGTTGGTCTCAACCATCTTTCAATAACCTCTGTTTTTTCTGGATCCACAGATATCCTATCATTTGAGATTATGTGACCAAAAAATGAAACTTTTTGAAGCCAAAATTCACACTTGGTAAATTTGGCAAAAAGATTCTCCTTTCATAGGGCCTTTAATACAATTATCAAGTGGTCTTCATATTCTTCCTTGCTTTTTGAATAGACAAGAATATCTTCTATAAAGACTACCACAAACTGATCACGATAGTCTCTAAAGACTCTATTCATAAGATCCATGAAGATAGAAGGGGCATTAGTATGACCAAATGGCATCACTATAAATTCATAGTGTCCATACCTTGTATGAAAAGCCATCTTTGGTATATCCTCCTTTTTTACCCTTAATTGATGATACCCAGAATGGAGATCAATCTTGGAAAAGTATTGAGCTCTGCGTAGTTGGTAAAATAAGTCATCAATTCGCAGGAGAGGACATTTGTTCTTGATAGTGATCTTATTAAGTTCTCGATAATCAATGTAGAGTCTCATTGATACATATTTATTCTTAACAAACAAAACAGGTGCTCCCCAATGTGGCGCACTAGGGGGTATGAATACTTTATCAAGATTTTCTTGGAGCTGCTTCTTCAATTCCTGCAACTCAATTGGGGCCATTCTATATGGTGTCTCTGAAATATGCATAGCACCCGGTAAGAGTTCTATTGAAAACTCAACTTCACAATTTTGTGGAAGACCTGGAAATTCCTTCGAAAAGACATCATCAAACTTCCGTACAATGGGCATATTCATAATCATGAGTTTCTCTTCAACCATTTGAGATAAATAACCCTCATTTATTGGAATCAAGACCCATAAGATGGAAGAAATTTCCACTGTAAGGTTATATTCATCATGGCATCGATAGATAATAGTATATTGATCGGAAAAATTAACTGTGATTTCCCTTATTTGGCAATTGATAGGATCTCTGTATAAAGAAAGCCAATCCATGCCAAGAATCCCATCAAATTCCACTATCGGAAGGATCACAAGATTTTCAGGAGGCACTTTACCAGAAACTTCAATCAGAGAAGAGTTGTAAACTTTTTGATGTGACTGTTGTGCCATTAGGGGTTGTCACAGCTAACCCAATATCAAACTGCTGAGGTAATATGGCGATACCCTTAGAAAATTCTTCTGAAATAAAAGAGTGGGTGAATCCAGAATAAAATAAAACATTTTCTACTTTAGAGTGGATAGTAAGTGTACCTTTCACCACTTCATTATCATACTCCATATCGCTGATAGAAATTGCATGTGACTTTCTGTTGTCTTTGGCCTTAAGAGTTTGTTGACGTCGATCATCATCAACAACCCTTGGATTAGGGCATTGATTGGCATACTGCCCTTTTTCCTTGCTCTTGAAACATTGAAGTGTAGGAGGTGCATTCTATTTATCCTTTTCATTTTTGCATCATTAGACTTCTTCTTCCCATTATTTCGACATTCAACTACCCGATGACCTTCTTTTCCACACTTAAAACATTTAATTGTCCCTTTAAGACAATTACCTCTAGGTTTCATTCCACACTTTTAGCATAAGGGAAAACTCATCTTATTTTTAGTGTGGTCTTTATATTTTCCCTTGAATTCCATTTTCCTCTTATTATGAAACCCATATGATTGATGGGTTACTCCAATCTCCATTTCAACCTTGAGAGCACATCGAACAATTTCCTCGTAGCTATTGAAGTCCCTTATGGATAACGCCCTTCGAAGACTTGGTTTTAAGCCACTAAAGAATCGATCGATTTTACTCTCAGGTTGGATAATAATTCTGGAAGTGTACCTTGAAAGTCTTGTAAAATTTTCTTCATAGGTACCAACCAATTCATCATCCTTTTGCTTCAGTTCAAGAAACTCCTTCTCTATCTTTGTTCAAAGAATACGAGGGAAGTACTTATTAAAAAATAAGTTCTTGAACTCGTCCCATTCCATGGACTCAATTTCAACCCTTTGCATTGTATTCTTAATAAGATTCCACAATTGATCAGCATCACCTTCCAAATGATATACTGTTAAGATGATATTATCTTGTTCAGAACATTGTACAACTAAAAATATCTTTTCAGTGGTACTGATCCATTTTTCAGCCACTAATGGATCAGAGGACCCACTGAATGAAGGTGGATGCTGCCCCATGAAGGATTCAACAGAATGTTTCTCATTCCTTTGCTGGTTTCGAAGTCCAGCATGATTCATAGCTTGAGAAAGTTGTGTGAGCATGGCTACAAGATTTTTCATTCCATCTCCCATAACGTTTGGTTTCTCAGGGGGAAAATCATTGCATTTCCCGTCCCATTCAGCATTAACATGGTTCCTTTAGGTTCTATCCGTTGACTAAAACCAAGAAGCATAGTGTGAGAAACACTAATCATAACAAGAAAACCACACAATCAAGAATAAAATTCCACACTTTAGGTCTTATCATAGGTTTTTCCTGGCCATTTCTAAAACACTAATATTGTGTTCTATGTTTAGACATATCCTTATAGTTCTTACTAGGGATTTCACATCCTAGTTTACAAAGGTTGACTATACCTTTCCTCTGATACCAACTATAACGACCTATACTTTATATACATGGTTATTACTTCAGAATTGAAGCATACTTATTACAACATATAACAAAACCATGATAGAACTGTATAGGTATAGTGTATTTAGAAATTGGGAAACATAAACAACTGGTTCATAAATCATCTACATTGTCTCCTATTTATTTCATCATATCTAGAGTCCCTTTTGGAATATCCTACTTAATACCCTTCTTCCTGACCAGGGGAAAAGAAAAGATAAAATAGGGTGAGCTCAAATGCTCAGTAAGGGTAAACAAAATAAATATCAATCATATCATATTTATAAGAACATAACATTTTGAAAATATTAACTTGAAAAAGAGATCATAATATCATAACATGGGATAAATCATAATAGTGAAATGTAATCCCAATAATCATAAAATAAAACATGAAACCTTGTGGAATACACACATAATCATATAAAATCATTTTATATTAGTCAAGGATCATTTCCAAGACCATCATAGTGTACGAAGTTCATTACTGAACCGAGTTTACTCCTCGTTCTGGTCCTTCATCACTAAACCGGATTAACTTGTCGTTCCCGCCATGTCTATCTCATGAGATATAAATCTTTACCCAATGCATTGGAGGGAGATATAGGTCCCACCCATCTCATAATGAAACCATTATTATGTGTGCCACAAAATCTTAAATCATAGCATAGCCCATGTAATAAAAATGGGATTCTTAAACATCATGCCACCATAAAATAATCTATATAAGATAAAAGGACATCATAAAATTAATTCCATCATAACATAATCAAATCAATGTAAAAATAGGGATAGAAACATAACCCTATATTATCTTATATTGAAAATAATTTTTATAAAACACTTGAACTCCATTCTTGAAGAAAATATCCTTTCTACTTCAATTTTTTTTTTCCACTCTTAACATGTCATAAAATTTTAAAATAAAAGAAGTTGATTAAAAATAAACTCGAAAACTTGTAAAGGAAGCTTCAAGGAAATAATTTTCTATGAAATCATAAAAATCCATTCATGCTGTATAAGTTAAAAAAACATTCTTCTCATACTTTGACCAGAAAAGTCAAAAAGTACATAGTACTAAAAACAACAAAAGATTCATTTCATATCTTTTACTAAAAACTCTCCAATGGGTTAAATTGGATTTAAAAAATTGTAGGAGGATAGAAATAATATTACATATTGAGGAAACATGGATTTGGATGATAAATATTCCCCAGAAAATTATGATGTATAAACAATCTTAGATAAAAATGAGATTGCGATATTTTCCCTTACCTTAGGTCCGATTTGCTTCGTAGGTATCCGAACCTCCTGTATAATGATTTAAATAAAGTAATTTACTTATTAAAGAATCATATTCATTGTTATGATACCATATATGGTCATGTTCTTGTCTTCTTTTTAGTAATATTTCATTTCTACTTGTTATTCGGGTGTTCATTGCTTTATATTCTTATGCATGTTTTGTCAAATAAATTCTTATTATTCTTTTTAGGTTATAGATACCTCATTTAAAGAATAGTATTAGTGTAATATATATCACATTTATTCATTCAATTAATTTATATAATCATTATTCAATGAAGATCACGTTGAACGAGTCGCATCACATCGTGGAGATGATAGGATGTACATACGCACGAGCGATGATATCGTTCCCATGATCGTGGAATTGTATTAAAGTGTATGTATACTATTTCAGAATCAATATAACTTTAAAATAATAATATATAGTGATTCTTTACACCATTATAGCCATCCAAGTAAGGTGGTGGTGGAAAACAGTTTACCCCACGACATGGAGACGGTATTCTGTATGTACGCACGCGCGGTGATTTCATTTTCTGTAGGATGGATAGAAGGTTAAATAGGGTTGTTTCATATTTATAATAACATATAATTATATGAGTGATACTGATGTTATTACTTAATAATTAAAAAACTAATGAAGAGGAAGTATAATAAGAAATAAATTTGAAAGAATCGGTAACTGATATTACCTCTTCTTCGACATGACTCTTTGAAACCTCCACTTATGGAACTAAAAATTGGTCTTTGAAGAATACAAGGACCTGTAGTATGTTTCTAAGGAAGTTGATAAGGGAAATGGGAAGGGGTTTTATGAGATTTAAGGCTCAAAATTGTGTGAGAAGGATAGGGAGGAGGTTCCCTTTTATAATGGAGGAGAGGGGCACCTTAGGAAAAACTTAAAATATTATTTTATAATAAAGTAATATTTGGTTTATAATATCTCCAAATTGATTAATTTAGAAGCTAAAGTGGGAATGGGTTGAAATCCTCTCAACCAATAGGTTTTAGATAAGTTTAGGCTACTATTTTAACCTTATCATTTAGATTTAACTCTAAGTTAAATAATTTAACTTTTACCGTGTATTGTTGTTTTCTTAAACTATATAGTTAATAACTTTACTAAAACATGGAAAAAGAACCCAAAGTGGTTCATTATTAATATATATAACGTTATCTAAGTCATTTGGCCGAACATTATATTTTTAAGAATAGAATAACAATTAATAATATAATATTTGTTTTTAAACCTATTTTGTGTCAATTTTAAAACTATTTTGTAATATATTTTTGTGAAAATGATAACAGTATGATTAGTTAGAAAAAAATTTATTAAATAAATACTAACATGTCATATTAACCTAGAAAATTACTGGAATGCATAAAAAGTCTCAAATTATATTTATTTGGGTATTTATAACATTAATTATGTTAATATTTCATTAATAAGGTAATTACTACATCATTATTGTGTCATTAATAAATTAAATTATTTAATGACTAAAAAATTATAAATAAAATAAAATTATGTAGGAAATATTTTTAGCTTTCTAATGAATATGTATAGTGGAATTTATCTTATATATAATCTTATATTAAAAATGTTTTAGTTATTAAACATTGATTTTAACTCTTTTAACTATTCTTTAAATAAAATAATAATAAGTGTCCAAATCTAATCCAAGTAGAACTGAATGGTCATATTTTATTCCTAAGGTTGTTTTTGGTCGAATTAAACTTATCCAATATAATTAGGACATGTTTTAGGGTAATAATAATATCATTTTTACCCTTAATTACCCTATTTACTTTTAACCGTGGTAAATAAAAGTAAAAAGTTACTATTCACCAAAAAATAATTTTTTCTTATTAAACCACATTTTACTCTTTGATATTAACCATGTCTCTCGGATTTTCTAAATTCCACTCACAGAAGCGGTAAAATTAAGTTTTATGTAAATTTGTAAATTCTCCTAGGAGGTGGGTAAAATATGGTGAAAAGTTCAATAAAATTTTTATATATCTAAAATTATTATAAAATGACTCCAATGAATTACATTGAACTTATATAGGTATTATGTATCAATTTTGACCTAAAATAAATTTAAATAAAATAAATAATTATTTAAATAAAAAGTCGGTTTTTAAATAGTAACCTAGTGTTTTCACTATTCATAAAACATTGAATGTTTTCAGAAAAATACCAAAATTTCACCGTAGTCTAATTTTGATATTCCGAATCCAAAAATGAAGTCCATTTTGAAATATAAAATTTATTAAATTTTAAAAAGAGGGAATTATTATTCATAACGACTAGTTTATATAATATTTTAATAACATATCGTTGATTAGTGAAACTCGGTACTGTGTACAACACATGCTATCATGGAAGGTTGTGATTGTGTGTAAAGTAAGCCAAGATAGTGTTGTGTTTAATGAAATATTCCTTTGATGCTGTGTATAACATAATACATAAAAAAAATATACACTTCTCATAAAATATCAGGGTGTTATAGGAATCGATTGGGTCACTACCCCAAATGGTTTAGAAATGGTTCACACCGATCCCCTCGAGAAGTTCTGGGAAGAATACATACTTCCCATCAGTCATATTGAAAGAAAAATTCCAAATTAAATAATGTATTCTACAGTCCTCATGATCTCAATTATGAATTCTTAGCCTAGTAATGTTGAATGACTCATTAACTCTTGAGATAATAGTGGACGTTCAGATAAAAATAACCTTAAACTATCATCAAAACCCCAGAAAATTCTCTCCTCACCTACTAATGTGGGGGAAGTGTCTCTTCACTCAAAGAATATGTGTAAACCCTTTTACCCCTTATGGTATCCTCTCCAGGGATGTCCCTGCCAATGATGACAACATCACTCCTAAAATAAAAAAATGGAAACTCCTCCCCCGACTATGGTGAAATCGTTTTAAGGATTGTTTCCCCATCAGAAGATGAAGCGGAAGATGATGAGAATATATGGGAGGAGGAAGAATAATACCTAAGGGATGGCCCTCTAGTATTTGATGAAGGTGTTTCCACCAGCGTTGATGAACTCAAGGAAATCAACTTGGGTATGGAAGAAGATCCATGACCCATTCTGGTTAGTGTGACCATGCCTTTCGAAGAGAAGGAGATATTTGCATCTTTCCTAAAGAAGGTTTGAGATATTTTTTCTTGGAATTATATGGAACTTCATGATCTTGATCCAGAGGTGGACACCCACCACCCAATCCTACTAAAAGATCTGTGTGGTTACAAGCAAGCCGCCATATGGACACACCCGACACATGCTACCAAAATAGGAGCTGAAGTTGAAAAGATCATCAGAGATAACTTCATTCCGGTGGTTTAATATCCCATATGGCTAGAAAACATTGTACCGTTCAAGAAGAAAAATGGACAGATCACGTTCTGAATTGATTTTAGGGACCTCAATCACCACTGCCCTAATGATTGTTTCCCCATCTTGATCACTGAATTTATAATCAATACAACTGCCAAATATGAGGCCCTCTCATTCATGGAAGGATATTGAGGAATAACCAGATTCAATTGGCCCAAAAATATGAATAAGTCACTACATTCAGGGATCCCTGGGGAGTGTTTTTTTATAATGTGATGCCTTTTGGTTTGAGAAATGATGGTTCTATATATTAGTGATCCATGAACCACATTTTCACAATCTTCTTATGAAATTTCATCCATTTTTATATTGATGATCTAGTGGTTATATCACGAAAAAGCTTAGACCATCTAGTAAATGTTGAAACCGTATTCAATAAACTATGACAACACATTCTGAAAATGATCCCCCTAAATGTTTTTTTGTTGTCACCTCAAAGAAATTCCTCATCTTCATCATACACCATCGGGGCATCGAAGTCGATCCCAAGAAGAAAAAGGAAATCATTGTCATGTCACCACCTCAAAACCTCACTAGGTTGAGAGGATTCCAAGGACACCTGGATTAAATATGATGTTCCACAGCGAACCTTGTAGGAAAATGATTTCACTTCAAGAGGTTGATGAAAATATGAATAGAATATCAATGAAATGAGGTATATCAGAAATAATTTGACAATATCAAGAAATATCTCTTAAGTAAACAAGTTCTAATACTTCCTATTTAAGGAAGTCCAATATTTATATACGTAACTACCTTGAAGTGATACCTACGTTCCATTCTCTCACAAAATAATGATGCCGAGAGTGAGAATAGTCTCAATTATCTCAGCCAAACCATGATTGATGTCGATATTTATTAGTTATTAATAAAGAAGACCATCCTTGCATTAATATTTGCAGTCCAGAAGATGAGACATTACATATAACACCATGAAGTCCATTTGGTCTCATTTAGAAACTTGGATAAGTACATTCTAAACTGTCCAATATTGACTGGACACCTATCATGGTGGGAAGTCATCATACAGTAGTTTGATATATGGTTCATACTGTAGAAGGATATCAAAGGCTAGGAATTAGAATATTTCATGGCAGAGAACCCCTCAAAAAAGGTGACCCCATTAGATGTTGAGCTACATAATGAGGGAATATTATCTATTCAAGAGAAATCCTAGATGTGGGAAATAAACTTCAACGATGGCTCCAGAATCTCGACAGAAAGAAGAATGGAAAAACCCAAATTCAAAAAAGTGGTTCTGGGAGTCATACTCATATCCCCGGAAAAATTATTTATACCATATTACTTTTTATTGTTGGATGGATGCACAAACAATTAAGTAGAGTACCAGGACCTCTTTGTAGTGATGAAAATGGCACTCCAAGTGCAAGCCGAACACTTTAAGATAAAAGGTGATTTAGAACTTGTCATCAAGAAAGTCAATGGTGACTATGATATCAAGAAAGAGGAGTTGATCCCTATGATGATAAATGTCTGAGAAATGATCGAAGAATAACCATTAAAACCCACATTGACTTATGTTCCCCTGTAAAAAAATTAACTAGCCGATAAATTGGAAAATGAATAAATGGCTATTACCAACCTAGATCGGAATGAAACATTTATAAGTATTTCCCACCAACAGTCGGACTTACCATTTATTCATGCCAACACAAAAGAAATTAACGAGATCAGTCCCATATCTATATTGAATAGTCCTACCACTAGTTGGATGACTCCCATTGTGAACTATCATAAAAAGGGAGAACTCCCAGCAGATAGGGATAGAAAAGAAGATATTCGAAGAATAGTAGTCCATTTCATGTTGTACGATAGCACAAACTGAAATTTTTTTTATAAGTGAGGCCTTGATGGTGTCCTAATCAGGTGGATTGATGAAGAAGAGACTATTCGAATCATAAAAGAAGTGCATGCCGACACTTGTGGCGAACACCAGTCAGCATCTAAACTCTCTCATCAAATTTGAAGGCTTGGATACTATTAGTCCACCATGATGCAATATTGTGTTGATTTCACAAAAATGTGTCATTCCTGCCAAGTCCACACCAATTTAATCCCTCAACCCCTAGAGTTGCCTCACACTACTAAGTTCTCCATTCCATTCTCTTTGTGGGGAATAGAGTTCATGGGACTATATCATCACACCAGATCTATACAATTCAAATATACTCTCACAATAACTGACTTCTTTTCCAAATGGTTAGAAGTCACTCTACTCAAATAGGTCAAGTAAAAAACATGGTCATATTTATGAAATCCAATATAATCGCTAGGTTTGGTGTGCCTCACAAAATTCTAACAAACAAAGACACAAATTTATACTCTTTTGAATTGAAAAAACTCTACCAGGAGTATGGTATCAAAGCCAACCATTCATCTCACTACCTAGAAGTGACCAACAGATAGATAGAGGCTTTTAACAAGACCTTATCCAACAAACTTCAAAAGATGATGGAAATGGATAATAAATCATGGTCAAACAATCTCCTCCATGGTATTTGGTCTTACTGGACCACAAACTGCTCCGCCATTTAAGCAACCCCATACCCCCAAGTATACAGGACTGAGTTGGTTCTGCCCATTGAAATTCTACTACAATCACTCTACATCACTGTCTGTGATCAACTATTGACATATGAGCAATCAAAAAAATGGTTTGATGAGATGGATTGGTTGGATGAGAAAGTATCACACACATCACACAATCAATAAGTCTTGCAAAATCAAATTGCACGAACCTTTATTAAGATGGTGCAACTCCAATACTTCCTTGAAGGAGAAATGGTGTTGGTCATCACATACCCAATGATAATCATGAAGAAACCTCCAAAGTTGGAGACAAAAATGGGAAGGACCATATGTTTTACACAAATCTTACTCCAGTGGAGAATATTAAATAATTTTAATTGGTGGACAACTTACCATAGCCACCGCCAATGCGAGGTTCCTAAAAATGTACTTTGTGTAATCATGACAAAGTCGTCCATGTTGCACGATGTTACATTTCTCAACATCCCCGTCCATGATGCATGATTTTAAACTACTCAACAAACACATCCATGAAGCACGATGTTAAACTACTCAAAACCAACATCTATACAAGATGAAATTTAACTTCTTCGTCTTAGCTGAAATACGCTAAACTGCATAGCGACATATTCTTCAATACCACATGGAATTAAACTGTATGGCCCCAATAATGTTCTCACCCGAGGAGACATTGTCTCTGAAATGAGTGACCTACCATGCCACACTACAAACCTACGCACATATAGATTCTAATCTACTGATGGGATACGTAGTGACACCAAGATCTTTCATCCTGGTCCAACCGCCATAAAAAATGACCCCCTTTTCAATGCATGGGTTGGAACGGTACATAGAACATGTTGTCTTCGACAAACCTATGGATTATTTCCCATCTACTGATGGGATACATAGAGATGCATCAATCCTAGATCTTGGCCCAACCACCACATGGTAACAAAATACCTTTATTTTACTATCAACATCCTCTACATCTTGAGAGGAGACTTTGACTATTTCTTGTTTCTCACACCGAGCGTAACTCACATGATATTAGAAATGATAGTAAAGGGTTCCCATTGTACGAATAAAGGATAAATTTATTCTATAGTCCAATTAAAAAATGGTTAAAAATTACCCCTCCCTATGTTGGAGCCAAACCTATATTGGGAGGCATCTTCAGAACTATGTGTGGCTTGATTCCTGCCCCTACAGGATTCATAGTGACACCTGGATTCTTTACCCTTGTCCAGTCACCACAAATAAATTCTTCATTTCCCTGCATAAAGGTCAGAAATATCTAGATATTTTCTTTATATGAGACACATACGGGTGAATTCCTACCCCTATGGAATACTTAAGAAGTCCCAAATCTTCATACATGAGCATGGATTCAACACAATAGTGAAAGAAAATTCCCCTTCCTTCTTTATGATCCCAATGTGTGGTATCGTAATCCCATTCAGACCCTTGTTTCTCAAAATGAGTGCTACTCATGTAGGCTTTAGAGTTTCAGAAAATGATTCCTTGTAGGCATACCAACTCACTACATGGCTCAAATTCCATACCTCAAGGTGTAAAACTATTGGGTACCCCGAGAACTACACACAGGCTTGATTCCCACCCTTGAAGGATATGTATTGATACCCAAATTCTTCATCCTGGTCCATTCACCAAAATCAGAAAGAAACATGACCTCTTCCCTACATATGGATCAGATATATGTAGGGAAATTCTCTTAACAAACTATGTGTAGGCTTGATTTCATCCATTACAGGATACGTAGAGACACCTTAACCCTGCTTCTTTTTCTAGCCATCATGTGATGTGGAATTTCTCTTTTATATCCTATGTTTCCTCTATACTACGAGGGGACTCCCTATATCTCCTTATTTTTCATATCAAGTATACCTCACATGAGATTAGGAATAATGGTAAAGTCTTCCCCCACATGGACAAAGCAAAAAAGAGTATAACAATCCCATCATCAGGAAAGCATGGTATAAAATTCACCCTCTCCATGCATAGGTCAGACTGGCTCATGAATTCCTCACTATGTGGAATTTTATTCCCCATTCATTAGGATACGATGGAAACCTAAACAAGGTTCAAGCCATACCCTTCACTGAACTCATCATTTCCCAGGTCTAGCCATGAAAAACACAACGAGCCCCCAATCCCTCTCATGTTAATCAAATCTTTGTAAAGGATCTCCTATTTTGGAATTTATCATGGCTTGGATATTCCTCATGTACCCAGACATCCTACTTTCATCCACCAAACTCCATGCCCTAGAAAATCTCAAGTCACCCAAATCATCCACGACTATCAGAAATGGACAGCTAGTGTCCCATAGACACCTTTGTTTGACTATGCATACAAATTCCCTAGAGGATCTACATACGTTTCCCACACAAATGACCTATAAATGAAATGAAAATTCATCCCCAAGAAAGGTTATTTTTAATTTTTAATGCTCATTGTCTTCTAAGACTCATGTCATCTTTCTCGACTTAAGGTCCCCTGTAATCATGGTTTACACCTTCTTCCCCCACTCATGTTTGAGGCGTACTGGGAATATCCCAGCCTGATTACCTCATATTTACACATGATTCCTTGGATAACTCGTCCCTGCAACATGGAGATTAAACTGTGCTATCAACATACTTTACACATGATGTTAAACTATATGGAAGACATCTTCACCACATGAAGTTAAACTGCATGGCTCAAATTCCTAATCACATGACATTAAAAAACTGCAAGGTTCCCCAAATATAGCCAAAATGCCCCCACTCCTAGCACACATACCAAAAATTACACAGGGAACCTGGTCTTAGGATGCCTGGAACTATTGGATATTAGATCTAAGCCAATGGATCTATACCTGTGGTTTAGTGAAACCATGGGTATAAAGGATTTGATCGAGCCAATATTGACAGTTCTTTAAAAAAATGTGGGTATATCCTCTTTAATATCTATCCTAACTCATTCTCATCCTCCACCTCTATCTTTGAAATTCCCTAATATCCCCTCCTATGAGCTTTTTCCTTCCCGAACCTCCCTACCTTTACATCAACCTTGACCTCCTAACCTCCACCTCGACCTCCCAACATCTGCCTCCATGTTGACCTCCCTCCCTACGCCTCTCGACCCCCACTTCTCATCCTCCACCTCTTGGCCACCACCTCAGTCTCGACCTATTGGACTCTACCTCCACCTCGACCTCTCAGCTTCTACCTCTACCTCAACCTCCCATATCCTACCTCCTCCTTGACCTCTCATCCCCTACCTCCATCCCTCCGCCTTTCTGCCTCTGCATATAAGATCGCCTCCGCTTCCCTACCACCACCTCCCTACCTCCGCCTACCCGCATCCACATCCACCTCCATATCCTTCATTAATAACTTACTCCTAGCCTCCAACACATCTTCTCCTCCTCCCTATATCCATCTCCCCATCTTTGATTCTTGTTTTTTCAAAGTTTTATTCATTATGTAATTTTCCTATGTTGTGTCTAATTCCATATATTTCTTATGCCTATTATCATTATGATATCCCATTTATTTCTATCTCAAATTAATGATTTTTATTGTCTGGGGATGATTTTGGTTTATGTGGAATATGAATGAATTAAATATTTTGGATTAGAAAGTATTATCCATAATTATTAATGTTGGAATTTCTTGTGATGTTAAAAAATTTATATGTGATTATATGTTCTTGAAATTATACAGGTTCGTGGGGTGTCCATGTGATTTTCAAAATTTGAAATCGATGTATATTAGAATTTTTCGATTGATTTAACTTACCCCTTAGTGGGTAGATTGTTATGGAACAACAAAGGTATGAAACATACTATCCTTTCTTGTAGGAAATAAGTAGGGGTATCCATTTTTATTGGTCCTAGTGTGGGATATATTTGATCAACAAGGGATTTGAAGACCTTGTTAAAGTATATAGGTTTGGATGGTGAATTCCCCATATGGTAAAGGCCATTGGTTAGAATGTATTTTTTGTTATGGGAATATATGTGGGCTATTGCATGCAATGATCATAGGATCTTTTCACGGGTTTGTGATAGAGGATTATTTTTCCAAGTGAATGTGATCCATGTGAGTCAGGATTGATATTGATGACCTGTTACCGATTTTGTTGGAAGGTTTGTTTGTGTTATCGACATAGTGATGTTATAGTTTCAGCATTAGGTTATTATATTGTAAATTATTTATATTGAATGATGTATGGTTTGTTAGTTTTTTTAATTAATTTATCTAACATTTGTTCTATCATTGGCCATAAAATATATAATTCATATAATTTTTGAATTTAACTCTACTATGACTACATTATGTCTTCATTGAACTTACCCAGAATAAATAAGGTTTTTGGATACCTGTTTTCACATTTTGTTAAAAATAATATAATTTTTCATTGTCTATGATATTTTCATAGTATCTTTATATTGCTTTTTATTATCATGAATACCTTTGCATAGTGAACTATATTCATGATCACCCATTGCACAATATTCAATACACCTTTAAATATCTCAAAGATTTATGTCTTACATTTACATGAATAATGATTTTACTTCATGTTTACCATGTCCATCAATTACATAGTTAATAGAAACTACAGTTTATGTTTAAATTGTATAAGTAATTTTCTATTTATATTTAAATCTAGTGTCAAAATAAACAATTATATGTTTCCACATAGTAATATTATCTCCACCATTCACATGTAAAATTTATAAGCACCACTAAGACTACTTTAGAAAAATGAACGCCATGTAAACTGAACATACATTCCCATGACCTGGTAATTTATCTCATCCCCATGGACATTGGGAATTTTCGAATCAAAAAATTTATATGTTGTGGTTTATATAAAAAAATCCTTGGTCTATTATTTTGTTTTATATTATTTTTTGATTCTGTAAATGTGTCTTGGGTTTATGATTAATATTATTATGCTAAAAATAAAATTTCTATTATTAATATATAATAATTATGTGTAATGCCCCAAACACGGTTACCTAGAATCGGTGTACTATTACATAACAGTGGCATAATACATGGAATAATGTCCCAAAATACCGATCAGTTTAGTAGCCTTAGAAGTACTAGATACATACATAAGTTTTACATTACATCATGAAATAAAAAAACAACATTCTGTCCTCGTTAAACACTCTTATAACCCATATCCTATTCCTATAAAATAATTGTAATATTATTTATTTAATCCTAGGAAAAATAAAACATATGAAATGGGTGAGCTCAGATGCTTAGTAAGGATAACAATATAGAAGAAACTTTCATAAATAAGACTAAACATTTAAGACAATGTATAAGACTAATACTAAATCCTTTTAAACATAAAATTCATCCTAATATGGCAATGATAAAATCAAATAATTCCATTTAATTATTCCCAGGGATATTCTACTAGTCGAATAATCACATTCAATATCCATATCCACATTCATAATGATGGAATGCATAATTCCGGACACCATAACCACATAGTCAAGGGCTTTTTCCAAGACTACAAATAAGATTTAGTCAAGGCCTTATGACAAGACACAAGTTTTTTTTATGAGACCTACTGATGCATTGATGAGCTATAGCGGGCTCCACCTGTCACTTACTAAGTCCAATGCATTCCTCATATGAAAAGGTTGAAACATAACATAAAAATTTGTATTGAAACTATCATACAAAATTTCAATACTTTATCCATAAACCATTAACGATGTAAAAATAACACATCCACAATCAAACAAATCACAAAACCATAAATACAATATAGAAGAGTTGTTTCATAATAAATCAACTTCAAATAAGTATAAATCAATCAAATGATGTTGATATAGATGAAATCAAAACCTTTTAAGAGAAATAACTATTTATATTTGGAAATCATTTAGAAGTCATTTTATTATAAAAGAAAACATTTATTTTGAAAATATTCTTATAACATTTAAGGGAATATTTTAAGGTGTTATAATGCTGTAAAATAGCCACACCCACCGTTTAAGTTAAAAAAACATTCTTTCTTTAATTTTGTCGAAAAGGTTGTAAAGAACATTGTTTGGTAAAGGAAGGAAATATTAATTTATAAACATTTTATAAAAAGTAAAACAAGGGTATAAATGACTTCAACCTATAGTCTAGGAGATAGTAATTTTTTTTGAAATATATTTTTAAAAAATATAGATGTGGATGATGAAGAGGTCCCAATAGATACTTACGTAAAAACAACCTCAGATAATAAAGAGATTGTGAAATTAACCCTTAATTTGTACTTTTACATTGTTTAAGGAATGTTAAACTCATTTATAATAGTTTAATCATTTTTATTAAATTATATAATAAATATAAACATAAATATGATATCATATATGATCCAATAATATTTCTTTGTTAACAATATTTGAGTAGTATCATCATTTCGGGTGTTAACAGATTCATTTTATTTTATATGATTGGTTAGGTAATCCTTGTTTTTTATGGACATGATATATTTTATTCATACACAGAGTTATATTATATTCATAAACATTATTTTTAATCATAAAATGAAAATTATTCTTGAATGATTACGATGGGGAATGAATCTAATCGCGTTCGTGGAGACGGTAATCCGTACGTACACACGAGCACCAATATCATTATATTGATGGTGAAATATTATGTAATTTGATGGTATAATATATATAAATAATAATTAACATGTTTTATTTATTATTTATAGAAATTATACTCATTATTATACCCATCCAAATATTTAAGTGTTTGAATAAGAAACTACACCATGCCGTGGAGATGGTAAGCTGTATGTACACACGTATGGTGACTTTGTCATTTATGGGATGGAGAGAATAAATAATATGGTTGTAAAATATTTATAATAACATCACAGTATATATAAGATGCTGGATTTGGTATTTTAGAATGGAAACAACAAAGTCAGAGGAAGTGGAAGAAGAAAATAACTTGAAAGATGTGATGAAATATTTATCTCTTCTTCGGGTTCTTACTATTTATTTGATTAAAAGGGCTCCTAAGGTTGGATTTCAGATCAAAGGAAGGCCTCTAAAATTAAGGTAGGAAAGTTGGGAGGATATTTTGGTAGGGGTTTTCTGAGCCAAAAGGCGTTGGAGGTGAGTAATTAAGATAAGGGGAAGTACCCTTTTATAAGAGATGTGAGGGCCACTTTAGGAAAAAACATGAAATATTATTTTATAATAAAATACTTCTCAGTTTATAATGGATAAAGAATTATTTATTTCAAGGATAAGGTGTGTATGGGTTTAAAACCTCTCATCGAATAGGTCTAAGATATGTTTAGGTTATGCTATTAACCATATCTTTTGGATTTAACTCTTAGTTAAATACTTTTTCATTTAATGTGTCTCTTTGTATTTTTATATTATATGGTTAATAAACTTACTATAACAAGCCAAGAGAACCCCATGTAGTTCATTATTAAAATATATAACATTATTTAAGTCTTTTAGACGAACCTTATAATTTTTATGAATATTATATTAATTAATAATATAGTATTTTCTTTAATAACTCAATTATGTCAATTTTGACACTATTTAGTATATGACTTTTTTTTGAAAGCCATAATAACTATATCAATTCAAATAAAATTTATTTACCCAACTGTAACATGCCTTATTAAGCTATTAAATTAGGGTAATTCATCAAATTTCTCAAATTACATTTATTTAGATATCTATAATATCAATTATTTTAATCTTTTATTAATAATGTATTTACTTCCTCATCATTATGTCATAAATAAATTTAATTATCTAATTTCTAAAATATTTAAATAAAATAAAATTATATAGGAAATAATTTTATCTTTTTGATGAATACTTATAGTCTAATTTATCTTATGTATAACACTATATTAATTTTTTTTATTTATTAAACATTGAATTTAACACTTTTAACTATTATTTAAATAAAATAATAATAAATTTCCTAATATAATTAAAGTGAACCAAAAGTATGATATTTCTTTCCTGAAGTTTTTTGGTCGAATAAAACTTATTCAATATAATTGGGACATGTGTTAGGATAATTATAATATCATTTTACCCTTAATTACCCTATATTCTTTTAACAGTGGTAAATAAAATTCAAAAGTTACTAACCACCAAAAATTATTTTCATCTTATTGAACCAAATTTTACTTACTGATGTCAACCATGTTTCTCATATTTTTTATATTCAACTCACAGAAGTGGTAATATTAAGTTTTATGCAAATTTGTAAATGCTTCTAGAAGGTGGGTAAAAGACGGTAAAAATTCAATAAAATTTTATTCATCTAATTTTATTTTAAAATGAATCCAATTATTTAAATTGAACTTATATAGGTATTATATATCTATTTTTACATAAAATAAATTTAAATAAAATAAATAATTATTTAAATAAAAAGTCAGTTTTAACCTATAACGTAGTGTTTTTCACTATTCATTAAAAATAAAATGTTTTCAAAAAAATACTAAAAATTTACTTTAATAAAATTTTGATATTACGAATTTAAAAATGAATTATACTTTACCAAATTAAAATCAAATATGTTTCATTAATTATTTTAAAATTAATTCCTGTTGTCAAAACTGAAAAGCAGGTTTTTAAAAAAGTAAAAACTATAAAAAGATTGACATGTTTTTATGTAAAATTTAAATTTGAAATTACTTATAATGACATAAATTGTATTAAATGATAAAAATATAATATAATTATACATCCAAACCATTCAAATTCATAATTTAACACTATAAATTATATCGATTAAAAAAGTTGTTTTCAATTAAAATATAGAATTTTTCAGTATTCATCAAAATATGAAAGTTATCAGAAAAGTACCAAAAATTTATCCAAAAATAAATTTTTATGCCCGATTCTAAAGAAGGATTTTATTTGACTAAATTCAATATATAAATGTGCTATATATTAGTTTTAAAAAGGTTTTCCCATTAAAATATTATAAAATTTCATTTACAAAAATATACTTCTTTTATCTGAAAAAATGAATTTGTTCTTAGGTTATGTTTAGGAAACATAAAATATTGATTCTAAAATTTTACAGGGTACATAAAATTCAAAATTCAGTTAATACTATTCATAAATTCTTTTAAACGGCTAGTTTGGTAGGTTGTGGTGCGCTCGAACAAGGTGTTGCATTTATCGCAATATATTGAATTAATTTAAAGAAAATATCTTACTTTGAAATTTTAGGGTGTTACATTATTCACCCATTTTGGAAATTTGTTCCTTGAAATTTTAAAATTTAGCTTGGTAACTTCATTCAAAGTCTCAAATCGGAAAAAGACTCTATAAAACTATCACTTTAAAAGAAAGAAGGAGAAGTAAAAAGGTCACCCGAGTTAACCCATACTAGGATTCCATGTATGAAAATAAGGATATGGATGATAAACTAAGTGTCATGTTCTGGTGTAGAGTTATAGAAGACATGATCAGGAGAATGATAACAGTAAGAAAACCACACACTTTTGATGGGAGGAACGCTCATTACTTTCCTAGTAGGAAAAGTAAACGGACAACGTTTTTTGTTTTAAGTTCCATTTCATAATGTTGAGGAATTTATTTATGATATTTACTAAGAAAAAAAGAGATATATTTACTTTTTATATAGAGTTTCATCCATTAAAAAATTTCTACCACTAACTCATCTCTTTTCTCAAAGGATGGGTATTCAAGATGACTTGGTCACACCTGTAGCACTAGAATCAACTTCTAGAGATTCAAATAATCCAAAAAGGATAAACTATATATATTTACCTTGCCTTAGGAGATTAACCAAAACCAAAATGGTTAGTACAAGATCAGATGATCCCCAAAAAGGATAATCCTTTAGAGAAAAATACTAATATTAGTTTATAAAATTAAAACAAAAATACCAAAAGTTCAATAAATACCATTCAATAATCCATTGTCCTTAAAATCCATCAATATAATCCAAAATTATATTGAAACCCAAAACTTAGAATAATTTGATTACACAGTCTTCCACATGAAATTGTATCTCTAAATTATATCAACTACTCTTAAAGTCACATTCTTAAAAGTCATTAACCTAATCACTTATTCTCTATGATAGGTTAATAATTTCCATAAATATCACAAATCTCTATAAATCCCCAATAAAAACATAGATAAGAATCCACTATTACTCCTCAAATGAAATCCCATAGTATTCTATTTTCCTTAGGCATATAGTGTTCCCAACAGAGTGAACGTCTTCCAAAATAAAATTTATCACTTAATCACCAAATCAGTTTCCTATACTATGGATATCCATTTGATAAGACATAAGATCCAAAATCAACTTATTATTGATCTATAAAAATCATTTAACTAAAAATAATTAGTCACAATGACCATGGACTTCACGTAGTCCTGTGGTAGGTGATAAATCTCAATCGCACTCTGGTTGTGGGTTCGATTACCGCAAATTTGTCCGACGGGACGGGTTGTCACAAAGTCTATGTGCTGTCCTTTTTCAAAAACCATATTTTATAACATTCCCAAAATGAGATAAATTCCTCAAAATAAACATTACATAATTTCATCACAAATGTTATCTCATACCTCGCATTTTCATCCCAAAATTTAATAACTTGTAATTTTTTCAAATTCAAGTATCATTTAAACTCAAATGGTTATTTATTACTATATAAATAATAGAAATGATAATTCTTCCTAAAATTGAATTTTCACAAAACAAACATCCGGTTTACACACACTAGAGAAAAGTATTCCAAAGTAATCCCATGAACAAAGATCACTAATACTTTCAAACATTTCACAATCCATTTATGTCCACATAGGTTCTTCCTTGACCAAGAGGTTATCCTATATAAAAGGGCATTCACTCAGGGAATACCCAGGTGCCCTACATTTTTGGAAAATGACTGTAAATGGATTCTTGGGATCGCTTTTATTTTCTTCCATAGTACTATTCATTTTTCTTCAGGAATTATTTACTTTATGTGATTCTTTCCCACACATAAAGAATTTCTTTGTTCCATTGAGACACTTTCCTAGGTGTCACCTTCCACATTTCCTGCATTATGGAAGTTGGTCTTTCTTTTCTCCATGGTCTCCACTACTAGAGCTCTTATCATTCCCCATATTTCTCTTTTTTGTTGAGTCTGAGAGTTGGTTAATATATATTTTGTTGATCATATTTTTATAAAACTGATTCGGCATGAAACCGATATGTTTTTCACCTATCAACATTCCATTTCATGGCTCATTTCCACCACTATTCTCACCTTGTACATCATGTTCAATAATACTAGCACTTCCTTGGAATCCATCCATTTACTAACACAAGAAAGCATAGTGTGAGTCATAAAATCATTTAGATAATATCATAACACCTTATTTTAAATCTAAGACACCTTAGGATTAACCAAGGATATTTATTCTCATCTTATATTAAAATCCATCAAATCGGTTTGTAAAAAAAATGTGAATTATCATAAGAATATCCCCAGGGAGTGTAGTAACCAAGAGTACAGCTAGGCCTGTTGTCGTGTATTAGGATACCCCGGGTCAAGATTAAAACTCATTGTCGGAGGTTTCACTCCGAGGTACATCTGAACCATAGCTACCTCTACCTACTCGAATCCATACCAGGATGTATTTCTTGGAAAACCCACATAATTTTTACATTATCAAATTTTTTAGATGTTCTTCTACACAAATACTCAATGTCTATCTTAGGGTAGTGTTTTCTAATAAGAGTTTTTTTTTTCTAAATCTAGCTTCCAAGTGTTGTAATAATCTTCCTCTAATACCAAATATAATTCCCAGACCCTAGTTACCCAGAATCGGTGCATTATTACATAACATTGGCATAATACAAGGAATCATGTCCTGAAAGACCGATCAGTTTAGTAGCCTTGGAAGTAATAGATACATAAAAATATTTTACATTACATCATTAAATAAAAAAACAACATTGTGAAACCTTTGAACACTCTTATTTCCCATAGCATATTCCTATAGGTTAATCATTATATACCTCTTTGCATCATGGGAAAAATAAAACATAAGAAAGGGGTGAGCTTAGATGGTTAGTATGGATAACAATATAGGAGAAACATTCATAAAAAATCATAAACATTTAAGGCACTGTATAAGACTAAAACAAAAGCCTTTTAAACATAAACTTAAACATAATATTTAAAAGATAAAATCAAATAATTCCATTTACTTATTCACAAATATATTTTACTAGTTGAATAATTAAAATCAATATTAATACCCACTTTCATAATGATGGAATGCATAATGCCAGACTTCATAACCACATTGTCAAGGCCTTATTCCAAGAAAAAAAATAAGATTTTGTCAATGCCTTATCCCAAAAAACTATTTTTTCTCATGAGGCCTACCAATGAATCGAGGATTTATAACAAGCTCCACCTATTACCTACTAAGTCCAATGAATTCCTCATATGAAAAGGTTTAAAAATAACATAAACATTCTTATTAAAACTAGAATACAAAATGTAAATGCTTTATCTATAAACCATGAATGGTGTAAAAATAACACATCAATAGTCAAACATAACACAAAACCTTAAATACAATATTGAAGAGTTGTATCATAATAAATCAACTTCAAACAAGTTTTAAATCTATCAAAGGATGTTGACATAGATGAGATCAAAACTTTTTTGGAGAAATATCTTTTTCTATTTTGAAATCATTTAGAATTCATGTAATTATAAAGGAAAACATTTATTTTAAAGATATTATAATAATATTTTAAGGGAAGCTTCGAAGGTGTTATAACGGCAGAAAATAGCCTCCCCCACCGTATAAGTTAAAAAAATTCTTTCCTTAATTTGGTTGAAAAGGTTGTAAAGGATCTTGTTTGGAATCATCATTTCGGGTGTTAACTGATTCGTTTTACTTTATATTCTTGGTTATGTAAGCTATGTTTGTTATGGATAGGATTTATTTTATTCATATATTGAAAGATATTAAATTCATAAATAGTATTCTAAATAATAAAATGAAAATTATTCTCGAATGATTACGATGGGGAATGAATCTCATCGCGTTCGTGGTGACGGTAATCTGTACATACTCACAAGCAACAATATCATTATATTGATGGTGAAATCGTATGTAATTGGATGGTATATAATATATATAGAATCATTAACATGTTATATTTGTTATTTACATCAATTATACTCATTATTATACCCATCCAAGTAATGAAGTGTTTGAATAACAAACTACACCACGTCGTGGAGACGGTAAGCCATACGTACGCACGAATGGTGGCATTTTCATTTATGGGATGGATAGAGTAAATTATACGGTTGTACCATATTAAAAATAACTTAAATGTTTTTATAAGATACTAGAGTTTTTATTTTATAATGTAAACAAGAATGAAAGAGGATGTGGAAGAAGAAAAGAACTTGAAAGTGGTGTTGAAATATTTACCTCTTCTTTGAGTTCTTCTTTTTGATTAGATCAAAAGGGATCCTTAGGATGACTTTATGACCAAAGTAAGGCTATAGTATTAAGGTAAGAAAGTTTTTGAGGATATTTGGGAAGAGGTAGGAAGAGCCAAATGGATTTGGAGGTGTCAAATTAAGAGAAGGGGAGGTACCCTTTTATAAGAGAGGTGAGGGTCACTATAGGGAAAAATGGAAATATTATTTTATAATAAAATAAATTTCAGTTTCTAAGAAATAAAAAATGATTTATTTAGAGGATAAGGTGGTGATGGGTCGAAAACTACTCATCCAATAGGTTTTAGATAGGTTTAGGTCACCATATTAACCTTATCTTCTAGATTT
Source organism: Viscum album (assembly GCA_963277665.1). Classification (NCBI taxonomy): domain Eukaryota; kingdom Viridiplantae; phylum Streptophyta; class Magnoliopsida; order Santalales; family Viscaceae; genus Viscum; species Viscum album. The sequence continues at coordinate 825,392,789 of OY728129.1, forward strand.
AACTCTTAGTTAAATAGTTTGTCATTTACCGTGTCTCTTTGTATTTTTATATTATATGGTTAATAAACTTACTACAACAAGACAAGAGAACCCCATGTTGTTTATTTTTAATATATATAACCTTATCTAAGTTTCTTTTCCAAATCATAAATTTTGATAAATATTATATCAGTTAATAATATAGTATTTTTTTTAAAACCTTATTTATGTCAATTTTGACACTATTTAGTATTTTATTTTTTTTGAAGCCCATAAAACTTTATCACATATAATAAAATTTATTTAAACAACCATAACATTTAATATTAACCTGTAAAATTAGTTTAATTCATCATAAGTCACAAATTAGATTTATTTGGATATTTATAATATCAATAATTTTAATCTTTCATTAGTAAGGTAATTACTGCATCATCATTGTGCCAAAAATAAATTTAGTTAATTAATTTCTAAAAATTATAAATAAAATACAATTATGTTGGAAACGTCTTTATATTTATAATTAATATTTATTGTCGAATTTATCTTATGTATGACCCTATATTAAAAATGTTTTAGTTATTAAACTGTGAATTTAACACTTTTAACTCTTCTTTAAATAAAATGATAATTTATGTCCTAATCTAACACAAGTGGGCCAAAAGGCTCATATTTTTTTCCTAAGATTTTTTGATCAAATTATACTTATCAAATATAAATAAGACATGTTTTAGGGTAATTATAATATCAATTTCACCCTTAATTACCTTATTTACTTTTAACCGTGGTAAATAAAATTCAAAAGTTACTATTCACCAAATATTATTCAATCTTATTGAACCACTTTTTACTTACGGATTTAAACTTTGTATCTTGTAATTTTGATATTAATCTCACATAAGGTGTAAAATTATGTTTTATGCAAATGTGTAAATGCTCCTAGAAGGTGGGTAAAAGACGGTAAAAAGTTCAATAAAATTTTATACATCTAATTTTGTTATAAAATGAATCCAATGAATTACATTGAACTTATATAGGAATTATATATATATTTTGACTCAATATAAATTTATATAAAATAATTAATTATTTATATAAAAATTCTATTTTGAACTATAACGCAGTGTTTTTTACTATTCATCAAAATTTGAATGTTTTCAGAAAAATACCAAAATATTACCCTAAGCTAATTTTGATATTCCTAATTCAAAAATGAATTATAAATTTCCAAATTCAAAACATATAATTTTCATTAATTAATTTAAAATTAATTCCTGTGGTTAAAACCAAAAAGTGGGTTTTTTATAAATTAAAAACTATCAAAAAATTGACATGTGTTTATGTCAAATTTAAATGTGAAATCACTTATAATGACCTAAATTGTATTAAATGCTAAAAATATAATCTAATTATACTTTCAAAACATTCAAATGAAAAATTTAACAATATAAATAATTTTTATTAAAAAATTTGTTTTCAATTTAAATTTAGTATTTTTCAGTATTCATCAAAATATGAAAGTTATTAAAAAAGTACCAAAACTTTTTCCAAAATAATTTTTTATGTCCATAATAATATCATCCAATTTCCACTCAAGTATGGTAAAAGGTTTCATGACTCCTCTAGGATGTTGTCTTCTATATTTCACTTGTTGACAAATCATACATCTTGACACATAATTAGCTATCTCTCTCTTAATGTTGTCCCACCAAAAAATAATCCTTCAAATATCTATACATCTTAGTGCAACCAGAATGTATAGAGAAACTATAGATTTGAGCATCATCCAAAAATTTCCTTTTTAGATCAGGTATGCCATGCACACAAATTCTCTTTCCAAAATTCAAAATCAATTCTTCATATACAAAGTCAATTAATCTCCCATTGTTCACAGCTATAATTTTCTTTTCAAACTCTTCATCATTAGTTTGAGAAATTTTTATCCTTTCTAGTAAAGATGGTTTAGAAACCATTTGAAAAATTATTGATGTTTAACCTTTCATGATTATTCCCATATCCATCTTTACTAAATCCATGAACATAAGATCTCTTTAAACTCTTTTCTTGTTCAAAACTCCATGATCCTTTCTGCTCAACCAATCTGCCACCTTATTTTCCTTCCCCGAGTGGTAGTATATGGTGAAATCATAATCCATGAGTAGTTAGAGCCATCTCTTTTGCCTCATGTTGATTTCTTTTTTTTAGAAAACATACTTCAAACTCTTGTGATCAATATAAATATCACATTTTTCACCATATAGATAGTGTCTCTATATCTTCAAAGCAATGATTACAGCTACTAACTCAATATCATGAGTGGGATAGTTTTGTTCTATAATTTTTAGCTACTGTGATCCATAGAAATAACCCTATCATTCATAAAAATGACACAACCAAGTCCTTTCTTTGAATCATCACTATAAATAACAAACCCATCGTTCCCAGATGGTAGAGACAATATAAGATCACTGACTAATCTTCTCTTCAGTTATTCAAAAAATTCTTCACACTCTTTTTTCCAAAAAAATTTTAACCCCTTTACGTGTTAGCTTGGTTAACGGGTTAGCCAATCAGGAAACATTCTGTACAAATCACCGATAATAACATGATATACCAATAAAACTGCATACCTTAGTTATATTTGTCGGTGCTGACCATTGTTGGATTGCCTTGGTCTTTGAAGGATCAATAGAGATTCCAACCTTAGAGATAATATGGCCAAGAAATGAAATATTTTGAAGCCATAATTCACACTTACTGAACATCCCATATAATTCACTTATTCTAAGAGTATTTAGAATAGTGCTGAAGTTATTTTCATGATCATTTTTGCTTTTGGAGTACACCAAGATATCATCAACAAATACCACTAAAAAATCATCAAGATATTCCTTGACAAATAAATTCATTAGATCCATGAAAACAGAGGGTGCATTAGTCAATCCAAAAGGCATTACTGCAAATACGTAATGCCTGTACCTAGTTTGAAATTCTATTTTTGGAATGTCTTCCTTCTTCACACACAACTGATGATATCCAGATGAAGGTCAATCATTGAAAAATATTGAGCTCCATGAATTTGATCGAATAAATCATCAATGATAGGTAGGGGATACTTTTTCTTTATTGTTATTGCATTGATCTCCCTATAGTTAATGAACAACCTCATAGATCCATCGTTCTTCTTAGAAAAACTGGGGATCCCCATGGAGAAACACAAGGGTGAATAAATCCCTTATTACTCAATTCGTCTAGTTGTTTCTTTAGTTCCACTAATTCCACAGTGTCCATTCTATAAGTTGTATTTGATATGGGCCTTGAACGAGGAATTAAATCAATGGAAAAATCAATTTCCCATTATGGAGGATTTACAGGTGAATCCCCTGGAGAAACATCAACATATTATTTCAAAATAGGTACATACTATATTTGAAATTGTTTTTCCTCACCCATATTTATTTTATTCTCTTCCTCCCCAACAATTGAATTTATTAGAGCTACTGGGGGTGGATCTAGATTAGAATCAGATGGTGACCTTTCTTATCTAAAGATATGGTACTCCTTATCATCATCAACAATTGTATCCTCATTATTACAACAAATTTTCACATCATGGTCCAAAATCCAATCCATACCAAAGATTATATCAAATTCAATCACAGGTATGACGATGAGATCAACACATAAAAAACATTTATTATACTTAATTGGAACTGATTCAGAAAACTTTGTTGCAATGTTACTTCCCTTATGAGTTTTGACTAATAAATCCCTTGTTAAATCAAATTAGAAATATATAATTTTCATAGAAAACTGGGAAGATATGAAACAATGTGATGATCTAGAAACAAATAAAGCATTGGCTAAACAAGAGTAAACCGTTAAATTACCTTCCACCACATCTTTAGGAGTGTCAACCTCAGCAGTAGGGATCACATAATCTTGGCCTCGATACCTTGGCCTTTTATGATTTAATTTTCCCTGAGGCTTAGGACATTCATTTTCGTAATGCCCCATATCTTTACCACAGTATCATTCAACATTGACTGCCTCTTTATTTCCCTTGCAATCACGAACTTGGTGGACATTTTCACTACACTTGTAACAGAATCCCATTCCCTTTAGGCAAGTACCAGGTTGTTTCTTCCCAAATTTAATATAGGATGGATATTCAACTATTCCATACCTCCCTTTATTTCAATTTTCAGAGTGTTCAACAGATCTATTCTTCTCTTACTTTTCGTTAAGGTCGTAAGACTTAGAAAATTCCCTTTCTTTCTTGATAGCACATAAGAAAATATATTCGTACTATAAGAAAGATTATGAGACTAATGTGAAATAGAGAAATTGTTTTAACCCATCAAATAATTGATCAATATTACTCCTTGGGTTACATATATAATCTGCAGCATGCCTTCCTATCCTTGTAATATTAGCCACATACATTGTGACATTATCATCCTCCTTTTTCCTCGGACTCAGAAATTGTCTTTCCATATCTGATAAATGGTCACAAAGAAAGTATCTTTATAAGAAAATCTCTTTAAACTCCCCCTATTCCATATTCTATACTTCTTCATCCTCTTTTGTTTTTTGAATTAATTACCACCATTGATTTGCATCTCCCGTGAGGCGATAAATTGCCATGAAAACTTTTTCCCTTTTGCTACAACCAAAAGCATGAAATATTTTCTCTAATTAACTTATCCATTGCTCAGCTACAAATGGATTTTTAGTCCCAATGAATGTTCAAGGTTGTTGCCTCATGAAGCAGTCTAACATTGATCCTATACATTGTAGATCGAGGTGCTCCATACAGGTATGGTTATTATTCATATCCTGAGTAAGTTGTCCCTGTATGATGATAAGCTGATCCGCACCAGTTGCAGCACCAAATCTACTATAATTATCTTGAGTAGGAGGGAAATCCCTATATGAATTACATGTGTTGATATGGTTTCAATTCCTTCCACAAGGAACCATTTTTAAACAATGGAAAACACTATATTAGTTTATGAATCACAATACATAAATCCAAACTCATAAAACACTTATCATAAATTTGAAAATTTATATATATAATCCATAATCATAAAAATACTCATTAATCCTTCATAATGTTTTGGAAAGAAAATGTGAATTATCCTAAGCATATCCCCCAGGAGTGTCGTAACCATGAGTGAAGGATGGAACATTGTCATGTACTAGGATACCCCAGGTCAAGCCCGAAGCTCCTTGTCGGATTTTCCACTCATAGGTACATCTGTGCCAAAGCTGCCTCTACCTACTCGTATCTAGACAGGGATCTATTACTTGGAAAATACACAAAATTTCTATATTTCCAAAATCCTAGGAAGTTCTTCAATACTAATCCTTAAATTCTATCTTGGGTTACGGTTTTCTAATCAGAGTTTTTCTAAATCTAGCTTCCAAGGTTTGTACTAAACTTCCTTTTTACCAAATGTAATTACCCAACCCTAGTTAAACATTGTTAGTGCATTATTAATTATCATTGGCATGATATAATGAATCATGTCTGGAAATACAGATTAGTTTAGTATCCTTATAATTATTAGATACATATATAAGTTATACATTACATCATGAGATAAGAAAAAAATTATTTCCATTGAACACACTTATATCCCTTATCCTATCCCTACAGGTCAACCATAAAATAATTCTTCACATCTTTGGAAAAATAAAACATAAAAAGGGGTGAGATCAGATGCTCAGTAAGGATAAAAATATAGTGGAAACTTCATAAATAAGCATAAACATTTAGGGAAATGTATAAGAATAAAACATAATCCTTTTAAACATAAACTTAAACATAATATGGAAAATATAAATCTAATAATTCCATTTACTTATTCACATTGATAATCTACTAGTTGATTAATCACAATCAATATCAATAGAAAATTTCATAATGATGTATTGCATAATGCCGAACATCATAACCACATCGTCAAGGCCTCATGCCAAGACTACAAATAACATTTTGTTAAGGCCTTGTGCCAAGAAACTAGTTTGTCTCATGAGACCTACCGATGAATCAAGGAGCTATAGCAGGCTCCACCCGTCACATACTAAGTCCAATGCATTCTTCATTTGAAAAGGTTGAAACATAACATAAACATTCTTATTAAAACTATCAAACGAAATGTCAATAGTTTATCTATAAACCATGAATAGTATAAAAATAAAAAATCCATAGTTAAACATATTACAAAATGTTAAAACAATATGGAAGATTTGTATCATAATAAATCAACTTCAAACAAGTATAAAATCTATTAAAATATGTTTACATAGATGAAATCAAAATTATTGAAGAGGAATATATCTTTATATTTTGAAATCATTTAAAAGTCAAATAAGTATAAAAAACATTTATTTTTTATAATATTCTTAAAATATTTTAAGGTAGGCTTCAAAGGTGTTATAATGGCAGAGAATAAACACACCCATCTTATAAGTTAAAAAAACATTCTTACCATAATTTTTTGAAAAGGTCATAAATTAAATTATTCGAAAAATGGCAGAAAGATTCCTTTCAAACCATTTTATAAAAACTAAAATAAGGGGATAAGTGACTTTAACCCATAGTCTATTAAATTGTAAATTTTTTTTGAAATACAATTTTAAGAAACACGGATGTGGATGAAAAAGAGGTCCCAATAGATACTTACATAAAAATAACTTCAGATAACCTCCGATATTGTTGAATTAACCCTTACCATGTACATTTCCTTGGTTGAAGGTATGTTAACCTCTTATATAACAATTAAATAATTGTTATTAAATTATAAAAGAACTACATACATAAATATGATATCACATATGCACTTTTAATATTTCTTTTTAATAATATCTTAGTAGTATCATTGTTTCAGGTGTTAACTGATATGTTTTCCTTTATATGTTTTGTTAAGTAAGTCATGTTTTTTATGGATAGGATGTATTTGATTCATATCTAGAATTATATTACATGCTTAAATATTTTTTTAATTATCAATTGAAATTATTCTTGAATGGTTATGATGGGTAATGAATCTCATCGCATTCATGGAGACGGTAATCCACACTTACACACAAATGCTACTTCAATTTCATTTTTTTATTTTAAAAGGAAAGAAAAACCAATGATACGTATGTATATTATTATTATAGTATAATATAATATTTTATATATGTTACATATGTTCATTAACACCATACTTTATAGGTTCCATGTATGGTATGAACGAGTCATATCACTTTGAGGGGGCGGTAGTCCGCACTTCCTCAAATTAAATTATTGTATATATACAACATGAAAAGAATAAAGGTATGCTATAAAATATAATTAAATAAACTTATAGATAAAAGAAATATCATAAATATTATTTAAAATTATATTTCTATCATAATGACCACCATAAGAGGTGGTAGTAGGGGATTGAACAATCATCGTTTCGGGAGGCAGTAATTCGCCATCCACAGAAACATTATGTTCTATACACATTAGATGGAGGTGTGTGTAATTGTAGTTAGAATATTTCTCATAAAAACAACCTAGTATATTAAGGATACTATTGTTGTTATAAAATAATGAATAAAAAGATTTTAGGGGGTTGGATATATAAAATAAAAGAAGAGATCTTAAGAGGATATGTTACCTTTAAATCAGGTAACTCTCTTTGGTTTGAACCAAAATGATTCTTTGAAGTGACTTATACCTAAGGTAAGGAATATAAGAGGAATATAGGGATGTATGGTGATTAATTTGGCCGAGGTTGGATGATTCAATGGGCTTGAGTGGTGTGAGAAATGGGTTGTAGGTGAGGGATGTTTATAAGGGGGAGGAGGGGATCTTTAGGAATGTTTGAAAATATTATTTTATTATATAATTATTTTCGGTTTATAAAGGTCCAGAAATCATTAAAGTCAAAGATAAGATGACTAATGTTTGAAATAAAATCACCCAATAATAATTGGACAGGTTTTGGATATTGGTTTTATTTTTATAATCACATTTATTTAAATCATTCATTAATGAGGTAAACACTGCATCATTATTGTGTCACAAATAATTTTATTTTTTTGATGTATACAAATTGTTAAAAAAATTCCATGAAGTATAAAATATTTATATATTTCAAATGAATATTTATAGTTGAAGTGATAACCTATATAACCCCATGTAAAAGTTTTTTTACTAAAAGATATATGCTTATGTCATTTTTGTCTTTACTTTAAATTAATTAATATAAAGTGTCATTATCACTCTCATGAAACTCCATTGGGTCCCAAAATAAACCTACAGATTCCAATGGTTAGAAATGTATCAGTAAATAGTGTTAGGACACATGTTAGGATAATTTAGTTTTATTATAATATTATTAGTTTACCCTTATTTACCAGATTTACCCATTTAACCATTGTAAATAAAATATTTACCAATGTAATTATTCATAATGTCTAAAAATAAAATTTTCTTACTAACAAAATTTAAACCTCCTAATTCCAAATATGGAATCCATTTTCTCAAATTCAAAAACACAGAAGTGGATGAAATTAATTTAAAATCAATTCCCGTTGTCAATACAAAAAGCGTGTTTTTTAAGAAATAATAACTACCAAAAGATGGACCCTTGTTTACGTCTAGTTTAAATGTGAAATTACATCCAATGACATAAATTATATTAAATGATAAAAATATAATATAATGATACATAAAAACCATTAAAAGGTATAATTTAACACTTTAAATTATTTTGATTAAAAAATGTTTTTTTAATTAAAATTTAGTATTTTCACTATTCATCAAAAATTGAAAGCTTCAAAAGAGTAAAAAAAATTCACCCAATGAAAATTTTTATATTAAGAATCTAAAAATTAAGTCCATCTTGAAAAAAAAATATTATAAAATTTCAAAAAGTGGGTATTACTATTCATATCAGATAGTTTGATTGGTCGTTGTGTGTTAGAATCTCAAAGTTGCGTACAACGCAAAATATTGCATTATTCAAAGGGAATCATACCATGGAATCCTAGGGTGTTACAAAGAATATAGGATCCCTTTAAATCCTCATCATTGATAGAGTTGTAGGGTCCTTCCTACTTCAAGCATCTTCCACCTTGTTCACCTTCCCTAGAGTGTAATGGATTAAAAAAATCGTAATCATTAATAAACTCCAACCACCTTCATTGGTGTATATTAATATCATTTTTAACACACAAACACACACACATATATATAAGAGTATTTTATAATCCTTATTGCTGGACTCACCTGTTTTGATAATGCCAAATCATGTTTCTTTTATATGATATTCATGTTTCATTAATATTCTTAGTTTCTATCAAGTAATAACTATGTATTTTTTTAATATCACTGCTCTATCTTTTTAAATATTACAGTGAAAATTTTATCTCAGTAAAAGTTCACCGATAGAGGTTACCGATATAAGGATACTCATAGAGTTCACTGATAGAGGTTACCGATAGAGGTTACCGATAGAATGTTACCGATAGAGTTTACTGATAGAAGGTTACCGATAGAGGTCACTGCTGAGGAACCTCACCACTCAGTTATCAATGAAAGGTCATGGCTATAAGTCTACCACTCAAAGGCTATTGATGTAACTAATGGTTACTAATACAAGGATACTAATGAAGGATACCACTGAAGGATACTGATGGAAGCTACCGATGAAGGTGATCACTAAAGGATACTATTAAAGGATACCGCTAAAGGCTACCGCTAAAGGCTACCACTGAAGGATACCAATGGAGGATACCATTTAGAAGGCTACCGTTACCAGCCTACCAATACCCACTTTTCTACTCCATACTTTTCCAATTTCTTAATATTATTATAACGGTCATATCTAATACCTTTAATGCTTCTGATATTAATTAATGCTGATAGTAGACATATCAAGAGACTGTATTTGGAGATAGTACGAGGTATGAGGAAGACCGCAAATGGTTTTGTTATTCTTGTTGTAAGAACAAAAGTATAAAATAGAAGAAAAAGGAATTGAAGAAATAGGATGCTAGAGAGAGTCATTATATAATGGATTAGAAGAACAAAGGGAACACGTCAACTTTTACCTAGTGAATCCTAGATCCTTAAGAAGATAATTTTGTGAGAACAAATTCAGGACTAATTTCTGTGCATAATCAAATATCTCTCAAAAAAAAGAAGTAGAACACTTAATACCTAGAATCTAGAACCTAGAGTTACGACCCTTTATTTTTGGGACAACTTCTAGAGAAAGACTCAAACAACAATTTCTTCACTCTAAAGAGTCAAGAGATGAACTACAAACACATAGAGCCTTCTAAACTGAGTATTTATAAACTTATCTCTATTGTGTTTAATATATTACATTTACGAGAAGTGTGTGCATTTATATTACACACGATGTCTTCTGGTATTGAACTGGAGGATACTAAAATTCCTCACATCAAACATTACTTACACTTTGCTTCACACGTATAAATGTGGAAGAGTCCGTGTGGGGTCTGGATTGCTTGTTTTTTCCATGAAGAACTTTGGTAGAGGGTATGAGGCCTAAAACTTTTGTGAAAACAATTGTAAATACCTATACAGGCTATGTATCATATTTATTGTTAATATAAACTACTTGGTGGGAGGTGATCACCAAGTGGAGAAGATTAAGTCTCAGGTTGAGACTGCACCTCTAGGTTAATTCTTCTTTGTACTATATTTTGTAATACTTTGTTTTACTATTTTTTGATGCACATAATTTCAAAAACATAAAACTATTTAACGTTAACTCTAATAGTTATTTTTGGTTAGTATGTGTATATTTTTAATTCAGAAAACTTGTTTCAAAAGTTGAATAAGTGGTTTACACTGATTCAACTCAGGACTAATCACCCTTTGAGAAACATGTTAACCAACTAAACATTTATATCTCTACTGCCTTAATTAACTAGGTAGTCTCCAAATTAGAGGATCTTTATCAAAAAAAATTAATAAAAATTTTATGTTCGAATTCAATTCACCCCATCTCGAGTTTCCACTACGACCAACATTTGGTGTCATATGAGTTTCTATTACAACCATCTGAACTATTGTGAACATTTTCAAATTATTTTCAACTGTGATTTTAGTTGTATCTTAATGATCTTAATATTTCTATAATATCAAAATTTTCAATTATTTAAAATCTAATTACCTACGGATAACTAAGTTGAGGATGAGGCTACCAAAATTCCACCTTTCTTTAATAGTAATCACTATTGTCAGTGGAAATTAAAAATAAAAATGTATCTAGAGAGTTTGTTTCCTGAAATCTGGGACACAATTGAAGAACAACTTGCATTGCATGTTACTTCTAGGGACACATAGTCTCAGTTTACTAATGCTACATTTAATAATAACAGTAAATCAATGAATTCATTGTACAGTTCTATAGGTGATTAAGAATTCAATAAAATATCTACCTGTAAAACTGCTTATGAAATTTGGGATACATTGGTTGTTTCCCATGAAGGAACAACCAATTCTAAAGAAATGAGATTAAATACTTATACTATTAAATATGATAATTTTAAAATGAATCCTAATGAACATATATATTAAATGTATCTTAGGTTCAATGAAATAGTAAATACCATGATTCTACTTGGGAAACGAGTAGACAACAAGGATCAAATTGTGAGGATTCTTCGATGCCTACCTAACAGATGGAGAGGAACTCCTGTTTCTATTCAAGAATATTGTGACATAAGTGATCTACCATTGAAGGAAGTAATTGTAAAAATTATGATGTAGGAATAAGATCTTAAGGTTAATGAAGAAGTAGATGAAGAACTGAGAAAGAAAATCTGTAGCTTTCAAGACTTCTACCTCAAAGAGAGAAGATAAATAAAAAGTTCAAGTTCCGGTAGATAGTTCCACCAGGGAAGATTTAGATTCTGATAGTGTTGATGAGATAGCTCATCTTGCAAGTATATTCATAATATTTTACCCAAATAATATGTTCTTCAGAAATTCAAACTATAATGGAAGGTAGGATAGTAAAGGATAGTTGAAAAAGAACATAAAATGGAATGATAATAGAAATGGGATAGTCTGTTATGAGTGTAAACAAAAAGGCCACATGAAGGGTGATTACCCCAAGCTGAAACTTAAGAAGAAATATGAAGACATGGGAAAGGGATATAAAATGGCTATGAAAGCTACTTGGAGTGATTCAGAAGACAGATCCAGTGGATCTGACACTTCTGATATTGAAGAGAACAAAAATCCAAACCTCTGTTTCATGACAAAAACATATGATGTAATACCTAATTCTCCTATACATAGTGCTTACCATTTTAGAAATAAATATGAATCAAATAATGATAAAAATATGACTAAGTATGAACTATTTGAATACGGAAGAATGCTTGAGGATATATTTAATGAACTCAAGGATAAATAAAAATTATTTAAAAAAACATGCTTTAAATTAAAATTATATGTATGATTTGGATATTGAGAAAGAAAACTTTTCTTAGCTATTAAAAGAAAATACTGAACTTAAATTATCAAATGAGCAATTAAAAAGGGATCTTGAGAAGTTTACTATAGTTAGAGATAACTTGACCCAACTTATAGGAAAAAAATTACTCCAAAATACACAACCAGTCTTGGATATCAACCAAGATAGAGAAGAATTATTAAGAACAAATTTGTTCTAAAATCTGGATAGTTCACTGCTATTTCAAGCTATGGACAATCTTTTTAAAAACAATTTTCTAAGGGATCTAACAAATTATTTATGTCTCAAAACATATCTGTTGCTTATAGGAAACCTATGAGACAGATATGGGTTCCCAAAATTTTACTTGCTTATGTCATGACCCGTCCCCCCAGGGCTTGTGTTGTCACTAACCCATGCCCGCCTTCCATAGGCTAGGGGCTGGTAACTAGCACCGAAAGTCATATTCCATAAAACCAGGAAGGCATTACTGTTATAATCTTTAAACACACACAACGAAGCACACAGAAAGATTCGAACACAATTCAACTATATAGAAAAAATATTTTTCAAAGTAAAAAGGAGATGGAATACAAGCCCAGTCGTAAAGGTACATGTATAACTGAAAAAAAAGAACTTAAGAAAAAGGAATGCAGCTACTAGGTCATCCTCTGAGGTTCCTACTTGAAGGTAGGTATATATCGCCTCCTCATCACTCCACGTTCACCTATCTCCTCTGCATACCGACACGCCGTATGGTCCACATCCGAGCATCGTCTAGTCCTAATACCCACTTCCTCGATCAGCATTGTCTGTCGTCTATATAAAACACAAAAATATGAGGGCATAGCCCAGGTAAGGGTGTGTATAATGTTACATTGTAAGAACCCCAAGACCCTAAAGGTCTCACAAAATCCACAAAGGATAAATAAAAAAGAATGAACTAAATTGACAACCCAACTTAGGTATATGCCTATAAATATATCTATGTTATCAAGTATGTCAATCTCAATCATGAGGAAAACACTGGGTCCAACCAATAATCCAAAGCTTAGCTGTTCAACAAAAGAAGGAATACCACAAAGGCATTACCACAAAGGAAAGTACCACACATGTACGAACCCATCTCACACAAGGTATTACTTAAGTATATTAGCAGAGATGATTATATATAACTATTGAATCATTTTACTCTATTAAGAGGTTCTATTGCTGACCCACACATGATCTCTCGGTGCTGTCCCACACATGATCGCTTAGTGCTGACCCACACATGATCACTAGATATTGTGGGATGGATCCTCTTGGAGACAAGCGAGTGTAATGCGGGAACCCAGTAGCTGGCTGTGACGTGAAGATGTACTAGGATCCAGTGTGGGTCTAATGGCATACTAGGTATGTACTAGGATATTGTGTGGGTCTGATGATGTACTGGAGATATACTAGGATCTTTTGTGCATCTGACGACATATTGGGGATGTACTGGGATCCTGTTTGGGTCTGATGATGGACTGAGCGATACTCTGTGGGTCAGCATGAAGCAATCCTGTGTGGGTCATAACCTAGCATTCCGGTGTGGGTCAGCAACAAGCGATCGTGTGTGGGTCAGCACCGAGCGATCCTATTTGGGTCATCACCTAGAGATCCTATGTGGTTCAGAAACTAGCGGTCTTATGTGGGTCAGTATCTAGTGATCATGTCTGGGTCAGCACTAAGCGATCATGTGTGGGACAGCACTGAGAGATCCTGTGTGGGTCAGCAATAAAACCTCTTAATAGAGTAAAATGATTCAATAGTTATATCTAATCATCTCTGCTACTGGGTTCCCGCATTACACTCGCTTGTCTCCAGGAGGATCCATCCCACAATCCAATGGTCGATACTCAAACTACCATGACCCACATAGGATCTCTAGGTGATGACCCAAATAGGATCGCTCAGTGCTGACCCACACATGATCGCTTGTTGCTGACCCACAATGGATCGCTAGGTTGTGACCCACACAGGATTGCTTCATGCTGACCCACAGAGTATCACTCAGTCCATCATCAGACCCAAACAGGATCCTAGTACATCCCCAATATGTCGTCAGATGCACAAAAGATCCTAGTATATCTCTAGTACATCATCAGACCCACACAATATCCTAGTACATCCCTAGTATGTCGTTAGACCCACACTGGATCCTAGTACATCTTCACGTCACAGCCAGCTACTGGGTTCCCGCATTACACTCGCTTGTCTCCAGGAGGATCCATCCCACAATCCAATGGTCGATACTCAAACTACCATGAAGTCCCACTAAGAAGAATCTAAAAAGGAACACCACATCATAGGGGTCTCAAAGCAGCAGATGGCGTGTCAATCGGACACTCGGTCTGTATGTTATTAGCCTTTTGGTCCCGAGGGCCCAGTTGAATTCGCGTTCGATCCAACCCAACCATACTCTAAATTTAGCCAAATTTCTAGTGTGGTATATTCAAAGGGACCTTCCCACTCCAAGGTTTCCAGCGCCACTGACGGTTCGTCAAATGGACATCTGGTTCCAAAGTTATGGCCAAAAGAACGTAAATAGGTCATATTGGGTCCAGGCCTGGTCTGATCCGGTCGGACCGACCCGACCCGGCCCGGCCTGTGACAAACTAGTTTGGGACGACCCGGCCTGGGCCTAACTAGTTTGGGACGACCCGTCCTGACCCGTTTTTCCGTGTGGCCCGCTGGGTGGTCCGGCCTGCTAGGTCCGCCCTGACCTGCGCT
The DNA here is from genome assembly GCA_963277665.1 of Viscum album. Taxonomy (NCBI): domain Eukaryota; kingdom Viridiplantae; phylum Streptophyta; class Magnoliopsida; order Santalales; family Viscaceae; genus Viscum; species Viscum album. Next base: position 825,408,013 of record OY728129.1, read on the forward strand.
GGGCGGCCAGGCCTGCTGGGTGGTCTGACCCGCTGGGCGGCCTAGCCTGTCAGCGCGGGGCAGCTCAAAGGCCGAAGGGCCACGAAGGTGGAGAGGCCACGGGGTGGCATGTCAAGGCCATGGGCGACTTGACGGTTCGGTGTGGCGGTGGGGTGGCAGAGTAGTGGGCGGTGCAATGTGGTGGGGTCGTGGGGCGGCGCCGCCGCGGGCGGCCCAGGGGGGCGTTGCGGCAGAGTAGCGGGGCACGGAGGCCATGGGGCATCAGCGGCCGTGGTTGGTGGCGCGCCACGGGGCATCGAGGCCGTGGGACCATGGAGGATATGAGCGGTAAAGCGCTGCGGGGTGAGGAGGCCACGAGGCGGCAGAGCACCGTGCCTCTGCCAGCGGTTAGCTTGACCGACCACCCATCGTTCGTAACCTTTGTCGCGGTTCTTGAGTTCCACTGGTGCCAATCACCGAAACCGTAACCTACACCATCATGAAGATCACAGAAAAGATCCACAAGATTTTTGGAGGGGCTGGGCCATGTTTTTTTGGCCCATACCATCCGTGTTAGTGCGTAAGTATACAACTCAAGAAAAAATGATTCTATGTGGGAGGGAATTTAACACTGATAAAAATTAAAACAGACCCCTACCTTGGAGATTCGTTAATGGAGGCCGCGAGGAAGGATACGATGTCGTTGGGGATAGACAGACATCGGTGACATTGGAATTTCCTCGATCGTCTGTTCGTTCGTTGTTGGAGATGTTCCTCATTGGCATTCTTCGTTGGAGATCATTCTCCCAATAGTTCTTCTCTCCCCAATTCCACCAAAAATGAATGGTATCCCACATAATAGAAAAATTTATCTATTATGTTTGTTGGCATAATTTCAAAATAGCCAAAATAATTAATTGATGGGTTAGATTAATTAATTAAAGGGGATAGTTGGCATAATTATGTGGAGGAGCTCAAGAGTTTTCCACCCATTAAGAGGGATTTCAATGGGGATCATGGTGTTTTAAGTCTCAGGTGGTCCCCACCACAATAACCCACATGGAAGGTTAGGCACGGGTGGTCCCCACCATCATATCCTATGTTGATAGGTTTTAGTACAGGTGGTCCCCACCATTAAAACATCGACATGGAAGGTTTCAACAAAGAAAATAAAAATGTTACACATTTTTATTTTATTTTATTATTTCATGAAAAACACAAAATCTATCATTCACTCTCGACTCAGTACGGTCGAGGTGAAGGTCTCCTTAAGATAATACTACCACTACGAGTTCAACGGTGCCCTCAGATTTCAATTCCGACCCCCAGTTCAAAAGTTATAAAAACCCGCTCGTATTTTTACTGAAAGTACCCGAAAAAATGTTCAAAAATTCATTCTAGGCACTCCGGGCTTCAGAATCACACGCCATCAATTTTTGCAGACTTGTAAAAATACCATTTAATTAAAAAAAATTACACCAAATTTCTAGGTCTTTACATTCTCCCCACCTCAGGGCTTTGCATCCCCATAAGACACAACTCAAAACTAGGAAAACAAGTGGGGGTACTGAGCATGAATATGAGCCTCCCACTCCCATGTGATCTCCTGGAGGTTCTCGTGCTGCCAGCGTACTCACAGCATAGGTATTAACCCTCCATGAAGGACCCACTCTTGTCGATCCTCTTTCTCAGCTGCAAACTTCTTAAAAGTCACCCCATCGTCGACGTCCAACTCTCTGTGGTCGATGATGTGGGAAAGGTCATGCATGTATATCCTTAGATAGGATAAATGGAAGATGTCGTGCACCCAGTGCAACTGAGGGGGAAGATCTAAGTGGTAAGCCACCTCACCAACTCTGCGGAAGAGTTGTAAGGGGTCAATGAACCTTAGAGATAACTTTCTTCCTTGACCATATCTCTGTAAACCTCATCGATGTGAGACCCGTAGAAATATGTGGTCACCATCGTCGAACTCCAGAGGTCTCCGTCTCATATCGGCATATGACTTCTGCCTACTCTGTGCAGTCTTCATCTACTCTTGGATGATCTGCACCTTCTCTGTAGCAGCCCGAATCATCTCTAGTCCCGCGAGTGCTGACTCCCCTAGGTTAGTCCAGTACAAAGGTGATATGAAATGTCGCTCGTACAATGCCTCAAAAGGTTCCATCCAAATGGTGGAGTGGTAGCTATTGTTGTATGAAAACTCCACCAATGGAAAGTGATCATCCCAACCGCAATCGAAGTCGGGGACGCGAGCACATAGAATGCCCTTGAGGGTTTGAATGATCCACTCAGCCTGACCATCCGTCAGAGGATGGAAGGCTGTGCTCAAATGAAGTTGCATCCTGAAATCCTCCTTTAACCCCTTCCATAGCTCGGAAGTGAAACATGTATCATGATCGAAGACAATCATTTTGGGTACTCCATGTAACCACACAATCTTCTGTACATAGAGGCATCCCAATCTCTCTACTGAACCCTACTCTTTGATCGGTAGGAAGTGGGATGAATTGGTGAGTCGGTCGACTATAACCCAAATCGAGTCATTAAACCTGGATGTACATGAATGTCCTATCATGAAGTCCATGGATATCTAATCCCACTTCCACTCTGGGACCTCTAAAGGATGAACGAAGCCTACTGGTACCCGTTGCTATGCCTTCACTTGCTGACAAGTGAGGCATCAAGAGAGAAACTCTACTACTGCTTTCTTCATCCCCGACCACCAGTGCAGTCATCAGAGGCCTTGGTACATCTTCACTACTCCTGGATGTAATGCTAGAGGGGATGTGTGGAACTTCCTCAACACTTCCTCTGGAAGTGACATTGGTACCATGGTACGTCCTCCGTAGAGGTTGTCATGCTCCCCAGCTCCATAAAATCTATCAGGTGCCTGTCCTATGTATATCTGAGCTCGTCGAGCCTCACAGTCAATGTCATCATGTTGCACCTCCCTGACTCATTGAAGAAGTGGGGGAGTGACCATAAGATATAGAAGGAAAGGTGCTCCATCTCGATCCACAAAGGATATCTGCAATGTGGCCAGCCGCTCCATCACCTCACCTTGAAACTGTATTCCAAATCTCTTGCTGAGTGCATCTTCTACAATGTTCCCCTTCCTAGGAGTATATACTATCTTGAATTCATAGTCCTATAGGAACTCAAGCCAATGTCGTTGTCTCAGGTTCAGGTCCTTTTGAGAGAAGATATACCTAAGACTCTTGTGATCTGAGGACACTGTAAAATGCTCGATCATCAAGTAATGTCGCCACATATTCAAGGAAAATACCATTGTTGCTAACTCTAGGTCATGGGTAGAATAGTTATGCTCATGTTATATCATTTGTCGAGAACCATATGCGATCAATGCTCTCTCCTACATCAGGACACGTCCGAGCCCGATCCCTTATGCGTCGCAGTAAACTACATACCCAATGCCCTCCTCTAGAAGCCTCAAGATGGGGGCACTAGTCATCCTCTGTCTCCACTTCTAAAAACCCAGCTGGAATCACCCCTTCCACACGAAGGGTTTCCCCATCATCATCAATGCTGAAAGTATTGCTACAACTTTGGAGAAATCTGGAAAAAATCTCCGGTAGTATCTGGGAAAACCCAGGAAACTCCTAACCTCTGTCACACTTCTGGGTGTATTCCAAGCAAGTACCTCTTCAATATTTACTGGATCCAGTGCACCTCCAGCCTTTGAGATTATGTGTCCCAGAAAGAGAACCTCTCAGATCCAAAATTGGCACTTCAAAAGCTTACCATAAAGCTGGTTCTCTTAGAGTGTTTCTAGTACTACCTGCAAATGATAGGAACACTCCTCCTAAATAGTTAAGTAGATCAGAATGTCGTCGATGAAGAATAATACAAAGAAATCACGGTATGGCTGAAATATCATGTTCATGAGTCCCATGAACACTACTATAGTCTTGGTAACACCGAATGGAATAACTAATAACTTTTAGTGACTGTACCGAAATTTTAAGGCCGTCTTCTGCATATCTTTTTCTTATACTCTGAGATGGTGATAGCCTGATATGAGGTCTATCTTCAAGAACCACCGTTCTCCTTTCAGCTGACCAAAGAGGTCATAAATCCTCTAGAGTGGGTACTTGTTCTTCATGGTCACCTGATTCAGGCGCCGATAGTCAACACAATGTCTCAAGCTCCCATCTGCCTTCTTGCTGAACAAAATCAGGGCTACCCAAGGGAAAAAACTAGGCTGGATGAACCCTTTACCCTACAAGTTCTCCAGCTATATCCGCAACTCATGATGTTCTGTGAGAGCCATTCGAAATGCTGGTGTAGATATCAGTGCCGTCTCGGGGTACAATTCAATGTAAAATTCCACCTCTTTGTGAGGAGGTAGACCCGAAACATCATCAGGGAAGACATCTGCATACTGGTCCACCACTACAGGATAACTCGGACTCTCCAAATCAACTGCTTCGAGGATAAGGCTAGTCAAATGATGAGTGATCAGCTGCATCCTCCTTCAGGTAAGTCCATCCTGTGCTACAAATGCTCCCTTCTTGCTAGTGAAGGTAGACCTGGTCCCATCCATGTGGACACACCACACTTTGGGCCTAATACAGTCAATTTGAACATGGATAGTAGATAACCAGTCTATACCCAAGATGACATCATAAGGACACGACACCACTACTAGGAGATCCCAGCCAAAGCTCTCACCTCCTAGAGTAAGATCACACTACCGGCACCAGTGCGTAATCATCGAATCCGCTCCTGTAGGAGTCTCTAACTATAAGGATGAAGCCAACGGAACCATCCGAATCTCCAAGTTCCAAACTAGGGAAGTGGAAATAAAAGAATGACTGGATCCTGTGTCTATAATTACTACAGAGTAGACACAGATCATACCTCGTATCATCTTTGAAGCACCGTGATTATAGGCCTTAGCTTCCTGGGGCTAAGATCACCCCAGTCCTCCTGCTCCCTATGGTCGGGGTGGACCACTTGGTGGTGGTGGTGGTAACATCTCAAATCATCGCCCACCGCCAACTGCACGACCAGCTCTTCTACCATGTCTTCCTTCTCCCTGCAGACCTCCTTGGTCAAATCTATGTCTCTTCCTGGGTGGTCGTTCGACCGTATGTTGATCATCCATATGGCGGGTCGGAGAGTCACGAGCCATGTGACCCTGCCCGCCGCATGCGTAATACCGCCCACTCCTAGAATGACTGACTTTTCCTCGGGTGTCTCACACAACCAAACCTGAATTCTATAGTCGTCCACTTATAGTTCTGATCCTCTTGGACCTCTGTGACATCTTTCTACTGCCACTTGTAGAAGACTCTACTATGTGATGTCTAGTGGGGGGTCTCACTACTGGTGACTGCTCAGCAAGGAAACACTCCACTAATAAGGCTCTTTCTAACACCCCCGACTACGTCGTGATGCTGAGTGAGATCATCGAATCCCTGATCGCCCACCTGAGTCCTTGCTCAAAGGTCTGGGCCCGGAAAAATGGGTCTCGCACCATAGCTATGATGTAGCATGAGTGGTCAGTGAACCTCATTGATTACTAAGCCACATTCATGATGCCATACTACAAATTAAGTAGCTCCTATATGCGCACTACACGAAGAGTCGCTGGAACAAACTCTTCCCAAAACAGGCTCTCAAAGTATTCCCAGAGAAGCGTCACCTTGTCATGAACTTGGAGCATCAAACTCCACCATCTTCCTGCTAATGCAGGTAGAAGGCTAGTGGAAAGGATAACTATGAGATTAAATGGTGGCCCTACTAGTCAGAAGACTCTCACTAAAGCCTCAATCCAATCCTCTGCCACATGTGGGTCCGTCTCTCCCCTGAACCTGGTGTCCTCTGACACTGGAACTCATGCAATGAATTCAAGTGGCATACACTCTCTGCTACTGTAGCTGGTGGCATCGATGGCCCAATGGGTAATGGTACCTCTAGTGCCTACGCTGGTGACACTACTAGAAGAGGGCCCTGCACTGAGGCCTTGTCTCTCGGTGGGCTGTGAGTGCATACTACTCTCGGAACCCTAGCTGGCTGTCTTCGTGGAGGCATCCTGAAAAGAAACAGGTGCACCATGGTCAATAATTCATACTTGGTGAGCTGACTCAAATAGATCTCTAGAAGACTCTTGAAAATGAACACGCAATTAGTGTTTTCGTGCACTAATTTAGAAATCAGAAGTCAGGGTCTTGGTGTATGGATACATCGGCCCCCGCACCAACAATGGATTCCCTAAACTGATAAACACACACACCACACTTAAAACTATTTTTGTTAAAAAATATCATAGTCCTATGTTCTATGGTTGAACTAACTCCTCTGATACCAATTTTTCCTGACCCGTCCCCCGGGGCCCGTGCCGTGACTACCCCAAGCCCACCTTCCATAGGACAGGAGCTGAAGACTAGCACAAAAAGCCGTATTCCCTAAAACTAGGAAGGCAATACCTTTAAAACCTGTAATCACATGCAACCAAGCACACAAAAAGATACTAACACAAGTCAAATATATTGAAAAAAGAGTATTGAAAGTAAAAAAGGGGCCAAAATACAAGCCCAATAGTAAAGGTACAAGTACAACTGAAAAACAATACAACTGAAGAAAAAGGAAAGAAGCTACTGGGTCATCCTCTGAGGTTCCTACCTAAAGGGTAGGTAGAGATCACCTCCTTAGCAGTCCACATTCACCTGTCTCCTCTGCTTACCAACACACCGTATGGTCCACCTCCGAGAACCGTCCAATCCTAGTGCCCTCTTCCTTGGTCAGCGCTATCCGTCGTCTGCACCAAACACAACATGGTGCGGGCATAGCCCGTGCAGGGTTGAGTATAACGATACTCAGTAAGGACCCTGAGACCCTCAAGGTCTCACAAAATCTACAAAGGATAAATGACAATGCATGAAATTAATTGAAAACCCTAGTTAGATATATTCCCATACATATACCTAAGTTACCATGTATGCCCATTTCAATCATGAGGAAAACACTGGGTCCAACCAAAATGCAAAAGATCAATTGTTCCACAAAAGAAGGAATACCACAAAGGTATTGCCACAAAGGAAAGTACCACACTGGTACGAACTGAACACACACTAGGTATAACTTAAGTACAGTTGTAGATATGATTAGATGTAAATATTAAATCATCTTACTCTGTTATGATGTTATACTACTATCCCACATAGGATCGCCCAGTGCTTACCCACACAAGATCACTTGGTGTTGACCCACACAGGATCGCTAGATACTGACCCACACATGACTGCTAGGTGCTAACCTACACAATATCGATAGGTGCTGACCCACATAGGATCGCTTGGTGCTGACCCACAAAGGATTGCTCAGTGTTAACCCACACAGGATCACTCAATACATCGTTAAACCCACACATGATCCTAGTACATCTCTCGTACGTCGTCAGACCCACACAGGATCATAGTACAACTCTAGTACATCATCATACCCACATAGGATTGTAGTACATCTCCAGTACATGGTCAGACCCACATAGGATCCCTGTACATCTTCACATCACAGCAAGCTACTGGGTTCCTGCATTACGCTCGCTTGTCTCCGGGAGGGTCTGCTCGACAAGCCACTAGTCAATACTCCAACATCCATGAAGTCCCACAAAGAATTATCTTAAAAGGACTACCACGTCATAGGGGTCTCAACGCAATAGACGATGCATCAATCAGAGTCCTGGTCTACATGTTGTTATCCTTTTTGTCCCAAGGGCCTGGTTGGATTCGTGCTCTATCCAACCTAACCATACTGAAAATTTTCTCAAATCTGCAGTGAGGTATACTCAAAGGGACCGTCTCACTCCAAGGTTTCTAGTGCTATTTATGGTTTATAAAATGGATGTGTGGTGCCAAAGTTATGGCCAAAAGAGCGTAAATATGTCCTAGTGGGTCTGGGTATGGTCTGACCTGGCCGGGGCTGACCCGTTTTGGGTCGAACTGGCCCGACCCTCTGGGTCCGGCCTGGCCCATGTTGTGTCCCGGCCCGCTGGGTAGTCCGACAGGTTGGGTCCAGCATGGCCCGTTATGGGTGGCCCGAACAGGTGGCTCGAGGCAGCGCGAAGGCCGTGGGGCCAAGAAGGTGGTGGGGCCATGGGGCAATGAGGTAAGGCCGCGTGCGATGTGACAGGGCCGCATGGCGGTGGAGAGTCGTGCCTTTGCTGGCGGCTGGCTTGACCGGCCGACCTTTGTTCGTCACCTTCGTCTCGGTTCTCGATCTCCACCAGTGCCAACCGTCGACACCAGTCATCGACACCATCCCAGAGATCATACAAAAGATCCAAAAGATTTTCTTAGGGGTCAGTCCATGTTTATTTGGCCCGTACTCTCCGTGTTAGGGAATTATCATACAAATCAAGAAAAAATGATTCAATGTGAGAGGGAATTTAACACTGATCAAAATTAAAACCCACCCCTACCTTTGTATATTCATTGATGTAGGCCGCAAGGAAGGGGAAGAAATTTTTAGGGATAGACAGATGTTGGTGACATCGGTGTTTCTTCGATCGCCTGTTCATTCGTCGTTGGAGATGTTCCTCATTGGTGTTCTTCGTTGGAGGGCTTTCTCTCAATAGTTCTTCTGTACGCAATTGCACCAAAATGAAAGGTATCCCAAATAATAGAACAAGATATCTATTATGTTTGCTGGAATAATTACAAAATAGATTAATCAATTAATTTATGGGTTGTCTTAATTAATTAAATGGGAGAGTTTTTATAATTAAGTGGGGGAGCTCAAGAGGTTTATCCCCATTAAGAGGGATCTTAAAGGGGTTCAAGGGGTTTTAAGTCTTGGGTGGTCCCCACCACCATAACCCACATGGGAGGATAGGCTCGGGTGGTCCCAACCACCATATCCTATGTTGAGAGGTTTTAGTACAGGTGGTCCCTACCATTAAAACATCCATATGGAAGGTTTCAACAAAGAAAATAAAAATGTTAAACATTTTTATTTTATTTTATTCTTTCATGAAAAACACAAAATCTATATTTCACTATCGAACTGCTGTAGTCGAGGTGAAGGTCTCCTTAAGTGAATACCAGCACTACGAGTTCAACGGTGCCCTCATATTTCAATTCCGAGCATTGGTTAAAAAGTTAAAAAACCCAATCGTACGTTTTCTGAATGTACCCAAAAAAGTTCAGAAATTCATTCTAGGAACTCCGGGCCTCAGAATTACATGCCGTCAATTTTTACAGACTCGTAAAATTTCCATTTAATTAAAAAAAAATTACATGGAATTTCTGGGACTTTAAAGCTAACCTCTCTGGACCCATGAAAATATGGGTACTGAAGTTACCCTATACTTAATATGTTTTGTAGAAAAATTGTTTAATGATTTGGACAGTGGATGTTCAAGACATATGACAGAAGAATATTCATGCTTCAAGAGCATAATTAAAGTTGATGATGGACATGTTACATTTGGTGATAATGCTTAAGGGAGGATCGTCAGCTTAGGCCGAATTTTTAACCCTAATACTATATTAATTTCAAACATACATTATGTTGTGGGGTTAAAATACAATCTACTGAGTATCTCTCAGTTGCGTGATAATGGTTTCAATTTTAAGTTTAAAAATTATTCATGAACTGTTTTTAACTATATAAATGATTTAATATTCACTACTCTTAGAAATGAAAATGTATATGTTGTTGATTTAAACTCTTTAGCTAAGCAAAATGTTTCTTGTTTAAATGCTTTCCATAAGGAATCCTGGCTATGGAACAGAAGATTAGGACACTATAATGAGCACTAAAATTAGAAAATTACTAGGAAAGGATTGGTTAGAGACTTACCTAAATTAGAATTCTCACTTACCAAAGTTTGTAATCCTTGTAAAAAAGGAAAATAACACAAAGACTCTTCTAAACCAAAGAAAGAAGTTTCCACTTATCAACTGCTTGAGTTGGTTCACATGGATTTTTTTGGACCATTTATAGTTTAAATATTAAATGAGAAGAAATATGTTTATGTTCTTGTAGATGATTTTTCTAGATAAACATGGGTATACTTTCTAGCTCAAAAAGTGAAGCATGATCTTACTTTATTAAATATTCCAATTCTGTAGAAGATCTTTGTGGACATAGAATTGGGACATTGAGAAGTGAACATGGCTGTGAGTTTGAAAATCAGGAGTTTGAATATTTTAGCTCACAAAATGGATATAATCACAATTTCTATTTTCCTAGAACACCTCAACAGAATGGAGTTGTAGAAAGAATAAATAGGAAACTTCAAGAGATTGCCTGAACTATGCTAAATGAGTTTAACTTACTGATCTATTTTTGGGTTAAAGAATTTAATACAGCTTGTTACATCATAAATATAATCTTAATTAGGCATGTTCTTAAGAAAACCCCATATGAGATATTGAATAATAGGAATCCTAAGGTTAATTAATTTAGAGTTTTTGGTTGAAAAGTATTCATACTTAACACTAGGGATAATATTGATAAATTTTCTTCCAAGACTGATGAATGAATTTTATTAGGTTACTCTATCTCTAGGAAAGAATATAGAGTATTCAAGAAGAGAATGAAATGTGTGGAAGAATCAATTCATGTCACATTTTATGAGACTTTTCCAGATGAACCAAAAACCTCTCTTGAACATCATGAGGAAGATATTTCAATTATGGACTTTAATGATAAATACATTGAACCCTTAGTGAAAAAACAACTAGTTTTGGAAATTTTCCCAAACCTGAGCATGTTGAATATGAAACTACAGACAACCATGAGGAGTATAATTCAACTCTTTCAAGAGGTATTAGAACTCTCTAGAATCATTCTATAGATGCTGTATAAGGTGATCTAAATAGAGGACACAAACTAGATCTTCTCTAAGAATCCAGGTTGAACATCCAGCTTTTCTTTCACATCATGAAACCAAAAATATTAATGATTCTATCAATGATTAATTTTTGGTGATAACTATTAAATAATAATTAAATCAGATTGAAAGAAACAAATTTTGGGAATTAGTAGAAAGACCTAAAGACACTTTGACCATAGAAACTAAATGGGTGTTTAGAAATAAAGTTGATGAATCTGGAAGCATAGTTAGAAATAAAGCTAGACTAGTTTCACAAGGATATAGTCAAAAAAATGAATAGACTGTGAGGAAACCTTTGAACCTATAGCTAGAATAGAGGCCATTAGGATACTACTTACTTATGTAGCTCATCTGAATTTTAAATTTTATTAAATGGATTTCAAAAGTGCATTTCTAAATGGTTAGATAGTTTAGGATGTATTTTTTGATCAACCCCATGGTTTTAAAAATCACCATTTTTTAAATCATGTCTTTATACCATATAAGGCTTTATATGGTCGAAAACATCCCCTTTGAGCTTTCGATGATAGAAGTAGTTCTTTTCTTATTTCGAAATGTATTACTAAAGGATTTTATGGTCCTACTCTTTTTATTAAATAGATTTCCAAAGATGTTTTAATTGTACAAATTTATATAGATGAAATTATTTTTTGATCCTCTAAAAATTCATTATTTAAAATTTTTTGAAAAATGATGCAAGATGAATTTGAAATGACTTTAATGGGGGACCATAAATTTTTCCTTGGAGTTCAAAATTTTGAAAATAATAATGGCATTGTTTTAAATCAAAGTAAATATACTAAGGATCTTTTGAAACGTTTTGGTTTGGATGGTAATAAAGGTAGTGATACACCTATGAGTATAACTTGTAAGTTGGATGCTGATGAAACTGGTAAACCATTAGATCAAACCAATTATAGAGGGATGATCATAAGTCTTCTCTACCTTAATTCTATCCAACCTAATATTATGTTTAGTGCATGCATGTGTTGTTATTTTCATGCCAATACCAAAAAATCACATTTAACTACTGTGAAAATGATTTTTAAATATATAAAGTATACTATAATCAAAGGAATATTTCTTCCAAAAGGAAAATCATTTGTTTTAATTAGTTATTCAGATACTGACCTTGCTGTTTGTAAGTTAGATAAAAAAATCACTTCTGGAACGTGTCAAATTTTGGGCAACGCACTAGTATCATGGTGTAGTAAGAAACAAAATTCTCTTGCATTATCCACTTCCAAAGATGAATTAATAGCTGTAGGTAGTTTTTGGGATAAAATTATATGGATGACACACACTTTTCTAGAGTATGGATATCAATTCAAGCATGTCTATATAAACTTTGATAATACAAGTGCTATTAACATCTCTAAAAATATAGTATATCATGCTAGGACAAAGCATATTTATGTGAGACATCACTTATTGAGAGATCATAATCAAATAGGTGATATCACTCTTGAATTAAATTTCAATGAACATCAATTGGCTGATATATTCACAAAGCCTTTGAATTCTGAGAGGTTAAATTACATCAAACATTATTTAGGTATGATAAACTGTTACGTTTAGACCAAACTGTTATACCTCACTGATAATACATCACCATTAGACCTCACAAATAAGACCTCACAGTTTGGAAATCACCATTAAGACCTCACCATTAGACCTCACTGATAAGACCTCACCATTAGAATTCAAAAACAAGACCTCACGGTTAAACCACACCGATAAGACCTCACTGTTAGACCTCACCAATAAGACAACACAGTTAGAACTCACCTATAAGACCTCAACATTAGAACCTCACCATTGGACCTTACCGGTGGAATTCACCATTAGCACCTTATTGATAGTCAACCTTACTTAGGTTCGAGACTTAGTGTTTTTCAACTGGAATCTAATTTTTTATTTATTTTATACTTGATTTTTTAATCACTAAATGAGAAAGATAAAGTACAAACCACATTTTAATACACTTAAATCCTCTCCCAAACCTCTTTCTCCCTAATCTTGGAACGTAACCTTCTGCTAAAACACTTGAACTGCTTTAGATTGCAATGGAAATACTAGAGAGACCAATGGTTGGTGATGAAAGAGATGCATAAAACCATAAGAGAACTCAAGATGGGTCTATTAGTGGAAGAAAAGCTACTGTGAAGCTGATAAATCCCCATTCATCGAAGAGGGAAATCATGGTAGAAAAAGAATTATGTTCGGAATGGCTGCTATCAAGCAGGTCTCTAGTGCTGAAGGCACTTGAAGCTCATGTTTGGGATGCATGTTTTGCAAATAATAATGGACTATACCACCCAAATATAGTAAAGAAAATTTATAAGTCTTTGAGGTTAGAACAATTTGAGGATGAGAACCAAATGTCTTTAAAGGTAAATGGAGTAAGTGTGAGATTCTCCTCTGTTGAATGGTCTGAATGCATAAGAGTCCCACATGAAGGCATTTTTATTACTAATCTAGAGTGGGGCCTTCCACTAGTGAGTATTTATTCTATGAAGAGGATTTTTCTGAGATAATAGAGAATGGAATCCATAGAAAGGGGATTGCTGCGAAAATGGATGTAAAAAACTTGTTGCTTTTTAAAAAATTTCAACATGTTTTGAGTCCTAGGAGTGGGGACATTTCAGCCTTGAGGTATCAAGACATTTTTCTATTGTATCTATTGAAGCATGGATAGAGGATAAATATTTTAAGGATGCTGATCATTTAGTTAAAGGATACGACTATGCCAAGTTTAAAATCAAATTATTTCTTTCAATCCAATTTATATCCTTGATGTTAAGAGTGAAAGGTGTTGTTGTAAATAAGGTGGAAATTGTAGTTTTAAGGGACAACTTCTGCATTACCAAAATTATTTGCATGTTTATGAAGATAATATTAAACACATGAAAAATAAAATAGGTGATTGATGAGGATAAGCTATATGGGGAACTAAATCCTGTTACCAATCCTACGAGGCCAAAGAATAAGAGAGATCTCTGTTTAAAACCTGATGAAGTAGAGCCAGTATAATTTATAAATAAGATGAGGCTGATGTTATTAATGTAAGATAGGATTCTCTTATAGATGAAAAGATTGATCCGGAACTTCACTTAAGTCCTCATACCAAAAATGTATCATTTGTTGAGCCTAGGCCACCAAAGAGATTTTCTAGAAGAGAGACTGTTCTAAGGGACAATGATGATGAGGAAACCAATGAAGAAATAGAAAAAGACAATGTCTTAAAATACATTACTGTTGGAGAGACCAAAGAGGTGGAGGATGAAGCTGACACTAATAGTGAGGAATTAGAGACTTTTTGATGAAAGTAAAGAGGAATTCTTGAGTCTAAGTCCCTTGATATGATATATAGAAGTGGTAGAGAGTGAACAGGAAGAGAATGATGAATTTTTTGGAGCTGAAATTTCTATGGCTATGGTTGAAGATTTTGTAGAGGAAGTTGTCGTGGACTCTCTTGTTATTGCATTTGATCAAGGAGGAAGGACATAAGAAAAATATTATTTACTATGTGAATTCTCCAAGTGAGTGGGAGGAACCTCTATCCACATGTTCAATTATTGTTTCTCGTGGAATTCAATATTGGTTAGAAGATCATGGATCTGTTGTCTTGGTCTTAGAATATGGAGACTCTAAATATGACAAGCCTAACATAATCCCTCCAATTCCTTTTATTTTAGAGACCACTATTGTTCAGCCAGTAGTTCTTATACCTTAGGATTATGTGAAGAATGATTATTTAGAGTCATTCAAATCATATTTAAAGAGACACATTGATGAGAGATATGTTGGGATAGAGATATCAGTGGCTCACAATCAAGAACTTGTGACATCTGCATTTGAAAGGATAATTTATACCACTCACTCAAGTTTTCTACATGAAGTGAAGGAATGCAAGAATGAAGTCATAACCTTGGAAGAATCTATGGAATGTGTGAAACAATAAATTATGAGTTTAGAATCATATATGGATTCAACGGTTAAGTGGAAAAAGACCTTAAGTATGTTAAGAGTGTTGTTTAACAGATTGTCATTAGGGTTTAGGACCTTAATAAGTGTATGGAGGCACATGTGAGTGGTCAGGATGATTATGTGGAGATATTGATCAATGTTCAGACCATGTCTTATAAGGAGATAATAGATTTTACAATGGAACCTCTGTGTGCATCTAATGCCTATTCAACCTCTCCCACAGTTGATCTAGAAGATTTCAGGTCAATTATTAGAGAATAATTTTAGAAGTTATCTGGTGCAAGTACCTCAGACCCTCAGTCTATGACTCATGTTATTTCCACTACATGAGACATTCCAAATCCTATGGGAGACTACATAAGGGAGGATGCTCAAGAGAAGAAGGCCATCAAAGAGAAAGATGATTTCTATTTTAAAAGGGTGTACACTAAGTATCATATGGATGGTCACTTCAAGAAGTTTTTGGAAAACTTGAGGATCCCACAAGTTACGTTTTTCAAGATCAAGTTAGCAGGCATAAAGAATTGAATCTTGACTTAGAGAAATTCATGGAGATTAAGGATGATTTTATATCAGATATGAAAAAATGAGGAAGCATCATTATTGATTTAGAGAATAAATTTTTACCCTTCCTCCATGTGGACTGCACGCCAATTCTTTTTCCTCAAGAATTACATTCTTCCTCTACTTCCTCAGGATCTCCCAGTGAAGCCCCCTTGATGACTCCTGCACAAGCCATCCGAAGCTTGAATCCTATGATTCCTCATAGATATACTAATTATCGGTCTACTGATGCCTCTGTAGAAGATCCTCCTACCTTTCTCACTACCATCCCTGGGGCTATACCTCCATATTCTGAACCTTCCTCCTCAACTTCTAAAGATAAATCTCTATTGGACATTTTTGAATGGGATTGACTGTGGGATGTCTTAGTTTATTAGGATATTTGTAATATTTTTTTATATTTTACTCTTTCTTCATTAATATATAAATATTTTTTTTCCTCCTTCTTGACTTTCATTTTTTTTCTAATCACAAAGGGGGTGAAGTTTATGCCTATATGCTCTGATATATATTTTCGATAATAAACATGGTTCAATTTTATGCTATTTCAAGTCTTGATACATAATATATGTATACTGACACCTCTAAAGAAATTTTCAAATGTGCCTATCCCTAATTCAATAATACTTCAATCTAAAATTTCATTAACATAATTTGTGATTATCAAAAAGGGGGAGATTGTTGGAATCACCTATTTTGATATTCCCAAATCATGTTTATTTTATATAGTAATCATGTTTCATTAATATTCTTAGTTTCTATCAAGTAATAACTATGTATTTTTTTAATCCTAATACTCTCCCGTTTAAAGCTTACAGTGAAAAATTTATCTAAGTAAAAGGTCACCAATAGAGGTTACTAAGTGAAGGTTACCAATTGAGGTTACCGATAGAGGATACATATATAGGTCACCTATAGAGGTTAATGATAAAAGGTTATATATAGAGGTTACAAATAGAGGTTATCACTGAGGAACCTCACCACTGAGTTATCAATGCAAGGTCATCGCTACGAGTCTACCGCTCAAAAGATATTTTTGTATAGGTACCACTAAAGTTTTCTACTAAAAGGCTACTGAAGAAGGTTTCCGCTGAAGGCTACTAATGAAAGCTACTGATGAAGGATACTGCTGAAGGCTAAAACTATATGCTACCACTGAAGCCTACCACTGAAGGCTACCTCTGAAGACTACCACTGAAGGCTATAGATGAAGGCTACCACTGAAGGATAACTCTGAAGGCTACCACTGAAGGATACCGATGGAGGCTAGCATTGAGAAGGCTATTGTTACCAGCCTACCGATACCCACTCTTCTACTCCATACATTTTCAATTTCATAATATTATTCTAACGGTCGTATTTGGTAACTTTAATTCTTCTAAAATTAATTAATACTGATTGTAGACATATCAAAAGACTATATCTAGAGATAGTATGAGGTACGAGGAAGGACACACATGGTTTTCTAAATCCTATTTCTGGACCTCAAATATAAAATAGAAGACCAAGGAAATGAAGAAATAGGATGCTAGAGAGAGTGACATTACATGAAGGATATGAAGAACAAAGCGAACACACCCGATTTTACACCATGAATCCAAGATCCTCAATAATATCATTTTGGGAGAAGAAATTCAAGACTGATTTGAATGCATCATCAAATATCTCTCTAACAAAGAAGAAAAACACCCATTACCTGAAAGCTTGAACCTAGAGTTGAAACACTCTGTTTTTGAAACAACTTTCGGAGAAAGGATCAAACTGTAATTTCTTCACTCAAAGGAGTTAAGAGATGAACTCCAAATACATAGATCCTTCTAAACCCAATATTTATAACTTTAGCTATATTGTTTTTATTATATTACATCTCATAGATGTGTGTGTTTGTGTATTACACACACTGTCTCTTGTGCTTGAATTGGAGGATACTAAAAATCCGAACATCAAACTTTACATACACTTTGTTTCCCACATGTAACTGTTGATGTGGCTGTGTGTGGTATATATTGTTTTTTGTTTCCAAGAAGAACTGTGGTAGAGGGTGTGAGCCCTGAACAATTTGTGAAAAATATTTTAAAGACTGTTACATGTTGTGTATCATGTTTTTTGCTAATATAAACATCTAGGTGTCAGGTGATCACCAACTGGAGAGGATTAGGTCTCAGCTTGAGACTGAACCTCTTGGTTAATTATTATGTGTAATATATTTTGTAATACTCTGTTTTCCTATTTCCACTGCTCATAATTTGAAAAACAAAAAATTGTTTTACATTAACTCAGATAGTTAGTTCTTGTTAGTGTGTGTATGTATTTAATTTAGTAAACCTATTTCAAAAGTTGATTAAGTGTTTTACACTGATTCATTTGAGGACTAATCACTCTTTGAGAAACATGTTGAACAAATAAACCTTTATATCTATACTGCCTTAATTAAATGGGCTATTTCCAAATTGGGGGATCTTTATCATAATGTTTTTTACAGAAATTTCAATTAGGAACTCAATTAACCCTTTTTTGAGTTTCCACTCTGACCAACACATATATATGATAAAATTTTCCCCATATAGATAATACCTCAAAATATTTAAGGTGATGATCACCAAAACCAATTATAGGTTATGATTTTTGTATTTATAATTATTGATCTTTATTTAGATGGTGGGATATGCTATGAATTTTTCATCTTTCATGAGTACAAAACCCAAACCCTTTTTGGTTGCATCATTTTATATCACGAATCCATATCCACGTGTGGGTAATGTGAGAAAAGTGAAGTGGTAACCCTTTTTATAAACACTTTAAGACTTTCCTCAAATTCTTTTTTAATAAAAATATTTACCCCTTTTGAGTTATATTGTTTAGTGTTATTAAAAATAATGATAAGATTCTCAAAAAATTATGGTAGTACCAAACAAACCCTAGGAAATTGTGGATATCATTCATAGAGGTAGGTCATATCCATCCCTCAATTTCCTTTTTTTAATGTATCCACAGATATATCTTTGTTGGTGATAACTTTCCCAACTAATATCACTTTCTTCAACCAAAATTTTCATTTACTATAATTCACATACATATTTTATTTTCAAAAGGCCTTCAGTATAGTATTTAAATTCTCATCACGTTACTCCTTTGTTTTGGTGTAGATGAAAATATTGTCTATAAGGACTACTAAATCTTTTTGAGGTAGTCTCTAAGAAATTTATTCATCAATTCAATAAATATTAATAGAGAATTAGTGAGTCAAACTAAAATAATTATGAACTCGTAGTGTATGTACCATGTATAAAAAATAGTCTTGGATATATCCTACATCTTAACATTTATGTAATAATATCCTGATTGGAATATCCACCATAGATAAATATAAATCTCTACATAGATTATTGAATAAGTAATCAATCTATTGTATATGATATTTGTTGTTTGTTGTAATATTTCCGATATCATGATAACAAATGAATAGGCACATTAACTCATCCCTATTTTTTGTGGATAGGATAGGTTCATCCAATGGTGAAGCACTTGTGCATATAAACTGTTTATCATTATTATCATGTAGTTTGTTATTCAACTCCTAAAATTCATCGACAACCATTCCATATAGGGTCTTGAATGTTGTAAAATCTGTAGGTATATTCTTGATTGAAAATTAAACCTCTCATCTAGGAGGAAGGCCAAGAAATTATTTAGAAAATAGATCAATAAATTCCCTTACAATGGTCTTGTCATCAAGGATGATTTCTTTTTTAGTCTCAATCATCTAAGCTAGATAAGAATTCTTATTGGGGAATAATATCCATTATTGAGATAAAGAAACTAAAGGTAATTCATCCTCCTCTTATCACTTGAATATAACAAGAGGGAATTTCATGATATAAAGGGTTATTTCCGTCTCTATGTAATTTATGTTGGATAGATATATAGAAAGAAAATACATACCTAGAATTGCATAAAATTATACTAAATGAGTATCACAAGGTTAGGTAGGAATTTCATACCAAATATTTTGACAGAGGAGGAGTTGTGTACTTTGGATTCAATAATTTACCGATTTTCAATTTTCATAGATAGATTTACTTCCATTATTTTTGGTGGTTTTTAAATAGTTATACTAAATTGGCATGATATGAAATATTTCAAAGAGAGAGAATTAAAAGTACATTCACTAAACCTGAATGATTAACTAGCATACATATCACCACTTAGTTATTAGGATCCACCTCACTAGTTATGATTAAATAATCTCTCCATTGATTACTTGGAGGAATTTTTGTGTGGATTGTATTTAAAACCCATTCAATTAGGGAATTAGATTGCATATTGATCATATTATTTACTATTAAAACATTGTACGACTTGATTAGAGTTGACTATAGAATTCCTTTGTTCCCTCAAATTGGTGATTTTCTCCCCTAGATAGTCACTATTTAGTTGTCCTTCCTTTCAACACCTAAATAATTTTTTCATCCCCTTCATTCAATTTTTGATATGCTTTATCCCACACATTTTACATGTGGGATATTAGGATTTGATTCCATCATGATATTTTTCGATCATATAACAACAATGAAAGTCCATTTTCTTCTTATTATCCCTAATATAAGCCTATGATTTTCTATTATACATTTAAATTTTGAGGTAACATCAGTCAATTTCTTCATTACAGAATTTTTTTGGAATTATTAAGAGTGTGAGGAAAATATTGGTAGAAAAACAATTTTGAGAATTATTTCCACTCTATAAGTTTTACCTCTTCTTGAGGATTCATATTTTCAATTAATATCCACCATTGACCAACTTCTCTGTCAATGTGATAAAAATATAGTATGATATTGTCTTTCCAGGAGCATTGAATTATTGATAAGATATTTTCAATAGAGTTGATCCATTATTCTATGATTAAAATATTATAATATCCACTAAATGCTGAAGAATTGTCATATAAAGATCTTAATTGAAACTTTCTATTTCTTAAGTGAATTATAGTGTAACACCTTAAGCATCCTTGGTACGTTTCCCTTTGAATAATGTAGTTTCTTGCGTCGTACACAACTTGGAGTTTTAACACACCACGACCAATGAAACAAGTCGTTATGTATACCAATACCCACATCTTGAATTTTTATAAATGCTTATTTTTAAAATGGACTTAATTTTTGGATACAGAAAATCAAAATTATCTTCAGGTGAATTTTTGGTGTTTTTCTAAAATGTTTCAATTTTTGATGAATAGTGAAAAACACTGCGTTATTGTTTAAAACCAAATTATTTTATTTAAATAATTAGTTATTTTATTTTAATTTATTTTAATTAATTTTAATTAAACATAGATTAATAATACCTATGTATTTTCAATTTAATTCATTAGATTCATTTTATAATAAGTTTAGATATATAAACTTTTATTTTACTTATACCGTCTTTTACCCACCTTCTAGAAGCATATGAAAATTTGTGTAAAAAATAATTTTACCACTTTTATGTGTTAAATTTCAAAAATACGAGATTGAAAATTGAAATTAGTAAGTAAAATTTGATTAAATAAGATGAAAATAATTTTAGGAGAATATTAACTTGTTACTTTTATTTACCACGATTAAAAGTAATCGGGTAATTAAGGGTAAAAATGATATTATAATTACCCTAACACAATATATAATTCTATTGGATATGTGTAATTTGACCAAAAAAAACTTAGGAATAAAATATGACCCACTTTCATCCACTTGTATTAGATTAGGACATTTATTATTATTTTATTTAAAGATGAGTTAAAAGTTTAAAAATTCAAAGTCTAATAACAAAACTATTTTTAATATAGGGTTATGCATAAGATAAATTCGACTATAAGTATTCATTTTAAAGAAAAAATCATTTTCAACATAGTGGTATTTTATTTAAAAAATTTATACAATAAGTAATCAAATTTATTTATGACACTATGCTTATGCAATAATTACCTTATTAATGAAATACTAAAATAATTGATATTATAAATATTTAAATAAATATAATTTGAGACATTTTATGAATTAAACTAAATTTATAGGTTAATATGACATTTTAGAGTTAACTAAATAATTTTTTTTCAATGTAATCATGTTTTTATTACTTTAACAAAAAAAATACTAAATAGTGTCAAAATTGACATAAATGAGTTTTTAAAAAAAATATTATATTATTAAATGATATAATATTACTAAAAATCTATGGTTCGTCCAAAGGAATTAGATAAGGTTACATATATTAATAATGAACCACTTCGGGTTAACTTGTCTTGTTATAGTATGTTTATTAACTATATAGTATAAAAATAAAAAAAAAGACATGGTAAATGTCAAACAATTTAATGAAGAGTTACATCTAAAAGATAAGGTTGATATGGTGATCTAAACCTATCCAAAACCTGTTGCTTGAGTGTTTCTAGGACCATAACAACATTATACTCTAAATAAATAATTTTTGAGACATTAGGGAAGTAAAATTATTTTACTAAAATAACATTTTATGATTTTTCAAAAGTGACCCTCACCTCTCTTATAAAAGGGTACTTACCCTTCTCTTAATTTCGCACCTCCAAATCCACTTGGATTGGCCAAAACCAGCCCAAATATCTTCCCAACTTCTCTCAATTCAACATAGAGGCCTTAATTTTATCTGAAATCTAATCTAAGGATCCATTTTGATCATCTCAAAAGGAAACCCCCGAAGAAGAGGTAATAATTTTCACCACCCTCTTTCAAGTTCTTTTCTTCTTCCACTTCCTCTTTATTTGTTGTTGCCATACAAAAATAACAACTCTAGTACCTATTATATAACTAAATGTTA
This sequence comes from Viscum album, assembly GCA_963277665.1. NCBI lineage: Eukaryota > Viridiplantae > Streptophyta > Magnoliopsida > Santalales > Viscaceae > Viscum > Viscum album. The sequence goes on from OY728129.1 coordinate 825,430,247, forward strand.
TTATAAATATGGTACAACCATATTAATTATTCTATCCATCCTATGAATGACAAAGTCATCATATCTGCGTACGTATGGCTAACCTTTTCCACGTCGTGGTGTAGTTTGTTATTGAAACAATTAATTATTTGGATGGATATAATAATGAGTAAAATTGATGTAAATAATAAATATAACATGTTAATGATTATTTATATATGATATATCTTCCAATTACAAATGATTTCACCATTAATTTATTGATATTTTCACTCGTGCGTATGTACATATTATCGTCTCCACGAACGCGATGTGATTCATTCCCCATCATAATCATTCAAGAATAATTTTCATTTTCTGAATAACAATAATGGTTAAGAACTTAATATAATTCTGTATATGAATCAAATACATCCTATCCATAACAAACATGGCTTACATAACCATGTATATAAAGGAAAACGAATCAGTTAACACCCGAAATGATGATACTACTGAAATATTATTAAAAAATCAATATTACAGGATCATATATGATATCATATTTATGTATATAGTTCTTGTATAATTTAATAAAAATGATTATATATTATACAGTAGGTTAATGTAAACCCTACAAAGGAAAAGTACAGGGGAAGGGTTAATTCTACAATCTTTTTACTTATATGAGGTTGTTAGTACGTAAGTATCTACTAGGACCTCATTATCATCCACATTCGTGTTTTCTTAAAAATATAATTCAAAATATTTTTAATATTTACAAGACTATGAGTTAAATTAATTTATACCCTTATTTTACATTATATATTTTTAAAGGAATCTTCTCTTTATTTTCCAAACATGGTACTTTATGACCTTTTCGACAAAATTATGATAACAATGTCTTTTTTTAACTTATACGGAAAGTACGACTATTTTCCACTATTATGACATTGTCAAAGCTTCCCATACCAGATTATAAGAATATTTTCAAAATACCTTTTTTCATTTATAACTATTTTACTTTTAAATGATTTCAAAAGAGAAAGATGTATTTATTTCAAATAGTTTTCATTTGATCTATGCCAACATCCATTGATGGATTTTAAACATGTTTGAAGTTGATTTATTATGATACAAATATTCCATATTGTATCGATGGTTTTGTGAAATTCTTGAGTGTGGATGTGTTATTTTTATACCATTCATGGTTTATGGTTAAATTATTAACATTTTGTATGATTGTTTTAATACCAATGTTTATGTGATGTTTAAACCTTTTCATAAGAGGAATGAATTGGACTTAGTAAATGATGGGTGGAGCCCTATATAGCTCCTCGATGCATTAGTAGGTCTCATGAGGAAAACTAGAATCTTGGAACAAGGCCTTGAAAAAATCTTATTTTTAGTCTTTTCATAAGGCCTTGACTATGTGTTTATGAAGTCCATCATTTTGCATTCCATCATAATGAAATTGGATATTGATATTACATGTGATTATTCGACTAGTAGAATATTCATATGAATAAGTAAATGGAATTATTTGATTTATATTTTACATATTATGCTGAAGATTAATTTTAAAAGGATTTTGGTTTAGTCTTATACATTACCTTAAATGTTTATGATTATTAATGATAGTTTCTGCTATATTATTATCTTTACTGAGCATCCAAGCTCACCCCTTTCTTTGTTTTATTTTCCCTAGGATGAAACGAAGTATATTATGACTGACCTGCAGGGATAGTCTAAGGGATATTAATGTGTCAAATGGAGAAAATTTTGATGTTTTTGTTCATTTTGTAATGTAATGTAAAACTTATGAATGTATATAGTACTTCCAAGGCTACTAAACTGATCAGTCATTTGGGTTTTGATCCCTTGTGATCATGCCAATGTTATGTAACAATGCACTGACTCTGGGTAACTGGGGTTGGGGCATTACAGTTGATATTTGAGGAAGTTTAGTAAAAACCTTGGAAACTTGATTTTGATAAACTCTGATTAGAACACATTACCCTAAGGTAGACTTTTAGTATTAGTATAGAAGAACTTCCTAGAATTTTGGTAATGCAGAGATTTTGTGTACTTTCCAAGTAATAATTACATGTTTGGATATGAGAATGAAGATTTAAATCTTTCACAAATGTACCTAGGAGTGAAAACTCTGAAAAGGAGTTTTGAGTTTGACCCATGGTATCCTGGTACATGAAAACGGGCGTTGTTGCACCCTTTATTACGGCACTTCCAGGGGGTATGTTTAGGAAAATTCACATTTTATTTAAAAACCAATTTGAGGGATTTGTGAGTATATACCTCCTCAAAGAAAACATTTTTATGACTATGGATTATATCCATTAACTATTCAATTTATGTTAAGTGTTTTATATGTTTGGAATTATGTATTGTGATTCATAAACAAATAAACTCTATGCCATTGTTTGGAAATGGCACCTAGTGGATGGAATGGAAACCATATCAACTCACGTAATCCATGTAGGGATTTCCCTCCAACTCAATATAATTTTAGTTGAGTTAGTGATGCAGCTGGTACTAATTAGCATATGCCCATACTGGGACAACTCACTCAGGTTATGGATAATAACCTTACCCGTATGGAGCACCCTGACCCACAATGCGGAGGATCAATGTTAGACTTCTTAATGAGGCAAAAACCCCCACCATTAAATAGGAGTACAAATCCATTAGTAGCTGAGCAATGGATAAGTTCTTTAGAGAAAATATTTCATTCTTTGGGAGTAGCGAAAGGGAAAATGTTTTCTTGGTAGTTTATCACCTCACGAGAGATGAAGATAAATAGTTTTCATTAATTCCAAACAAAAGGAAGATGAAGAAGTATTAAACATGTAATGGAGGGAGTTTAATGAGATTTTCCTAGAAAAATACTTTCCTCGTGACCATCGATCGGATATGGAAATAAAATTTCTGAGTCTGGGGGAAAAGGAAGATGAGAATGTCACAAAGTATGAGGATAACTTTACAAGGTTAGCAAGCCACACATCAGATTATGTACGTAACCCACAGAGTAATATTGATTAACTATTTGATGGGTTAAAACCATTTCTCCATCAAGATTAGTCTCAAAATCCTTCTCATCATACAAAAATATTGTCTCATGTGCTATCAAGATAGAAAATGAATTATCTAAGCCTTACAACTTTAAAGAAAATCAAGAGAAGAAGAGATCTGGTGAACACTCTAGAAATCGAAATAAAGAGAATAAGGAAAAGGTTGAATATCCATCCTATGGTAAATGTTAAAAGAAACACCCCATTACTTTCCTGAAGGGAATGAGAGTCTATTACATGTGTGGTGAAAAAGGCCACCAATCTTGTGATTGAAAGGTAAAAACAGAGGCTTCCAATGTTGAATGATACAATTGTAGATAAAAGGGGCATTATTCAAATGAATGCCCGAAGTGCCAAGGGAACTTACCCCATAAAAGGCCAAGGGAGAACGTCTAGCTTGTGCAATCAATACTACTGAGGTTGAATCTCCAAAATACGTGGTGGAAAGTAATTTAATGGTTTCCTCCATTTTAGCCAAAGACTTATTTTATTCTAGGTCATCTCATTATTTCATATCTTCCCAGTTTCCTAATAAAATTTGATATTTTAAATTTGACATAACATGGGAGTTGCCTGTCAAAAATCATAAGGGAAATATGATCGTAACAATGTTTTCTAAATTAGTTCCCATTAGGGAATATAAATGTTCTTTATCTGCTAATCTGATCATCATACCCATGATCTAATTTGATATAATCCTCTCAATGGATTGGCTTTTGGACCATGATGTGGAAATTTACTGTAAAAAAACATGGTTACAGTTTTCGATGTTGATAAAGAGTACCTTATCTTTAGAGAAGAAATATCACCACCTAATTATTATATGGATCTACCCCCAGAAGATCTAATAAATTAAAATGTTGGGGAATAAGATAATGAAATAAAAATGGGGGAGGAAAACAATGTTTTATTATAGGATATACCAATTGTGCAAGAATATTTTGATGTGTTTCCAGAGGATTTAGCTGGACATCCTCAAGAATGAGAAATGGAGTTTTCTGTTGATTTAATTCCTGGTTTAAGGCCTATGCCGAAGAAACCTTATAGAATGGTCACTGTGGAATTAGTGGAACTAAATAAACATATAGAGGAATTTAGTAATAAGGTATTTATTTTCCCTTGTGTTTTTCCATGGGGAGACCCTATCATTTTTCTTCAGAAGAAAGATAGATCTATGAGGTTGTGCATTAACTTCTATCTTCATGGATCTAATTTATAGAGTTTTCAAGTTATATCTTGATGAATTTTTGGTGGTATTTATTTATGATATCATGAAAATACTAAGAAAGATACGAGGATCATGAAAATCACTTGTGCACTATTATGAAAACCCTAAGAAGAAATGAATATTATGGGAAGTTTAGCAAGTGTGAATTCTGGCTTCAAGAGATTTCTTTTCTTGGCTATATTATCTATAAGGATAGAATCTCTGTTGATCATTCAAAGGCCAAGTAAATCCAATAATGGACATCACCAATGAGTACAAATGATGGACACATTTTTATTGGTTTAGTAGGTTATTATCAACATTTCATCCAGAATTTTTCCGGGTTGGCTAACCCATTAACCATGCTTACATGTAAATGGGATAAATTAGTTTGCACCAAAGAGTGTGAATAATGTTTTGTAGAACTAAAGAAAAGACTAGTAAATTCTCTTATCTTGACTCTACCATCACAAAATGATGGGTTTTTTATTTATAGTGATGCATCAAAGAAAGAACTTGGTTGTGTCCATATGCAGAATGATAGAGTTATTGCCTATACATCACGACACTAAAAAATTCATGAACAAAACTATCATACTCATGATATTTAGTTAGCAGCTATAATAATTTTTTTGAAGATATGTAGACACTGTCTCTATGGTGAATATGTGAGATATATACTAATCAAAAGAGTTTGAAATATATTTTCTCAAAAAGATAACTGGACATGAGACAAAGAAGATGTCTTGAACTACTCAAGGATTATGATTTCACTATACACTACCACCTGAGGAAGACAAATAAGGTGGAAGATTCTTTGAGCAGAAAGGATTATGGAGTTTTGAACAAGATGAGAGTTGAATGTGATCTTATTTTTAGGGATCTAGTAAATATGGATATGGGAATAACCATTGAATGTGAAACATCAATACTTTTTCAAAGGGATGCCAATCCATCTTTACTAGAAAGGATAAAAAGTTTTCGGACTGATGATGAGAAGTTTCAAAAGAAGATTAAAGCTGCGAATGATGGGAGATTGAGTGACTTAGTATATGAAGATGGAATTTTGAAAGCTAGGAAGAGAATTTCTGTTCTTGATATACCTGATCTAAAAGGGAATTGTTGGATGATGCTGATAATACAATTTCAATATTCACCTTGGGAGCAACAAGATGTATGGAGATTTTATGGAACGTTTTTGGTGGGACAACATGAAGAGAGAGATTGATAATTATGTGTCAAGATGAATGGTTTGTCAACAAATGAAAGCTAGAATAAAACATCCTAGAGAAGTCATTAAACCTATTATCATACCGGAGAGGAAATGGGATGATATTACAATGGACTTTGTCCTGGGAATACCAATGACTCCTAGAAGGAATGACACAATATGGGTCATTATCGACCATCTTACGAAGTCAGAACATTTTCATGATATAATAGAAGATTTATAACTTGAACGTCTACCAAGACTATATATTAATGAAGTTGTAAGACTTCAGGTAGTACCTTTATCGATTTTTTCTGATCGTGATCTCCATTATACCTCAAGATTCTGGAAAAGTCATCAGAAGTCCCTGGATACTGAACTTCATTTCAGCACTTCCAACCACCGTCAAAACAATTAACAATCTAAAAAGACTATTCAAACCTTTGAAGAAAAGATGACATCTTGATCACTGGAATTTCAAGGTATGTAGGGTCAATATTTACATCTGGTAGATTTTTTCTATAACAATAGCTTCCATTCAAGTATTCAGATAGAACCATATGATGTGTTATATGGAAGAGATGTTGCACACAAACATCTTGAGATGATGTTGTTGAATGAAAACTCATAGGCCTAGAACTTGTTGAGGAAACAATGGAAAATGTGAAGATTATCCAAACCCACATAAATAAATCCCAAAGTAGGAAAAAGAGATATGCTGATAACCAAAGGAAGGATTAGAACTTAAATTAGGTGACCATGTTTTCTTGATGTTATCTCCATGGAAGGGTGTAATACATTTTTGTAAGATGGGTAAATTGAGTCCTAGGTACGTTGGACCTTTCGAAATTCTAGAACAAATTGGTGTTGTAGCTTATTGTTTGGAAATGCCTCCAAGTCTCTCCAAAGTTCATGATGTTTTCCACATATCACTGTTGAGAAAACACATGCCTGAACCAACACATGTACTCACCTATGAAGAAATAGAACTAGAATTTGAGCTGTCTTATTATGAAGAGCCTATAAGAATTCTTGATACCATAGAACAAGTGCTGAGAAACCGGATGACTCTTCTGGTAAAAGTTCTAGGGAGAAACCATAAGATGGAAGAGGCAACGTGGGAACCCAATGAACTTATGATGAAGAACCACTCAAATATTTTTATGCAGTAATATTCTAAAAATTTCAACGATGAAATTATTTTAAGGAGGGGATAATGTAAAACCCCAAGCTTCCAAGTTACATTTCCCTTTGATTAATGTAGTATCTTACGTTGTACACAACTTGGAGTTTTAACACACCACGACCAATAAAACTAGTCATTATAAATAGTAGTACCCACTTTTTGAAATTTTAAAAAATTTTAATTTTCAAAATTGACTTCATTTTTGTATTTGGAATATCAAAATTTGCTAAGGGTGAATTTTTGGTATTTTTCTAAAAACATTCAATTTTTGATGAATAGTGAAAACACTACGTTATTATTTAAAACCAAGTTTTTTTATTTAAATAATTAGTTACATTATTTTAATTTATTTTAGGTAAAAATAGATACAATATACCTATATATTTTTAATGTAATTTATTTGAGTCATTTTATAATAAGATTAGATATATAAAATTTTATTGAACTTTTTACAGTCTTTTACCCACCTTTTAGGAGCATTTGAAGAGTTGCATAAAACATAATTTTACCGCTACTGTGACTTGAATTTAAAAAATCTAAGAGACAAGATTGACATTAGTAAGTAAAATTTGGTTCAAAAAGATGAAAATAATTTTTGGTGAATAGTGACTTTTGACTTTTATTTACCACGACAAAAAGTAAATAGGGTAATTAATGGTAAAAATGATATTATAATTACCCTAACACATGTAATAATTATATTTTATAAGTATAATTAGACCAAAACAACCTTAAAAATAAAACATGATCCATTTGGTCTACTTGTATTAGATTAGGAAATTTATTATTATTTTATTTAAAGAAGAGTTAAAAGTGTTAAATTCAATGTTTAATAACAAAAATATATTTAATATAATGTTATACATAAGATATATTAAACTATAAACATTCATTATAAAGATAAAAATATTCCCTAAAAAATGATATTTTATTTATAATTTCAATATCTTAAATAATTAAATTTATTTATGACACAGTGATGATGCAGTAATTACATTATTAATGAAAGATTAAAATAATTGATATTATAAATATACAAATAAATGTAATTAGAGACTTTTGATGAAATCCACTAATTTTATAGGTTAATATGACATGTTAAGATTTATTAAATAATTTGTTTCTGAATAGTCATGTTGTTATGACATTAACAAAAACAAAATACAAAATAGTGTCAAAATTGGAATTAATGTGTTTTTAAAACAAATATTATATTATTAAATGATATATTATTCCAAAGAAATATAAGGTTCAGGCAAAGGACATAGATTAGTTTATATATATTAATAGTTAACTACTTGGTGTTTTCTTGTCTTGTTATAGTGATTTTATTAACCATATAATATAAAAATACAAAGAGACATGGTAAATGTCAAACTATTTAACTAAGAGTTAAATCTAAATGATAAGGTTAATATGGTGACATAAATCTGTATAAAACAAATTGGTTGAGATGTTTGTGACCCATACTCACCATATCCTTGGAAAAAATCATTTTTGATCCATTAGAAAGTGAAAATGATTTTATTATAAAATAATATTTCAATATTTTCTTAAAGTGACCCTCAACTCTCTTTTAAAAGGTTAATTCCCCTTCTCTTAATTTCACACCTCCAAAGCCATTTTCCTCAGCCAAAACCTACCCAAATATCTTCCCAACTTCCCTAAATTAAACATATAGGCCTTAAGTTTATCAGAAAGCCAACCTAAAGATCCCATTTGATCAACACAAAAAAAAACACCCGAAGAAGATGTAATAATTTCCCCACCAGCTTTCAAGTTATTTTCTTCTTCCACTTCATCTTTCTTTGTTGTTCCCATAATAAAATAATAACTCAAATACCTCCTACATAAAATGATTTTATTATAAATATGGTACAACCATATTCATTATTCTATGCATCCTATGAATGACAAAGTCACCATACGTGCGTACGTACGACTTATCGTCTCCACGTCGTGGTGTAGTTTGTTATTCAAACACTTCATTATTTTGATGGGTATAATAATGAGTTTAATTGACATAAATAATAAATATAACATGTAAATTATTCTTTATATATGATATAATATCCAATTAAATATGATTTTACCATCAATTTGTTGATATTTTCACACATGCGTACGTACGGATTACCGTCTCCACGAACGCAATGAGATTCAATCCCCATCGTAATAATTCAAGAATAATTTTTAATTTATGATTAAAAATAATGTTTAAGAACTTAATATAATTCTAGATATTAATAAAATACATCATACCCATAACAAACATGGCATACGCGACTAAGCATATAAAGGAATGAAAATCAGTTAACACCCAAAACGATGATACTACTGAAATATTATTAACAACAAAATATTAGAGGATCATATATGATATCATATTTATGTATATAGTTCTTGTTTAATTTAATAACAGTAATTTAACTATTATAAAGTAGGTTAATTTACCCTCTATAAAGAAAAATTATATGGTAAGGGTTAATTCTACAATCTCTTTACTTATCCGGGGTTGTTTTTACATAAGTATCTACTGGGACCTATTTATCATCCACATCCATGATTTCTTAAAAATGCAATTCAATTTTTTTTTCTATTTACTAGACTATGTGAAAAAGTAATTTAAACCCTTATTTTACCATTTATGTTGTGAAAATAATTTTTCCATCATTTTCCAAACAAGGTTCTTTATGACCTTTTCAAAAAAATTATGGTAAGAATGTATTTTTTTGACTTATATGTCTGGTGTGGCTATTTTCTTCCGTTATAACATCATCAAAGCTTCCTATACAATCAAATAAGAATATTCTCTAAATAAATGTTTTATTTTATAAATAATTGACTTTTAAATGATTTCAACATAGAAAGAGGTATTTATTTCATATAGTGTCCATTTCATCTCTGTCAATATCCTTTGAGGATTTTAAACTTGTTTGAAATTTATTTTTTATGATACAAATATTCCATATTGTATTCAATGATTTGTGATATTATTTAATATGGTTGTGTTATTTTTATACCATTCATGATTTATGGTTAAAGTATTAACATTTCATATGATAGTTTAAATATGAATGTTTATGTTATGTTTAAAGCTTTTCATATGAGGAATGCATTGGACTTAGTAAGTGAAGGGTGGATCCTATTATAGCTTCTTCGATGCATCAGTAGGTATCATGAGAAAAACTACCATTTGGCACAATTCCTTGATAAAATCTTATTTGTAGTCTTCTCACCAGGCCTTGACTATGTGGTTATGAAATCTGGAATTATGCATTCCATCATTAGGAAATTGGATATTGATATTACATATGATTATTCGACTAGTATAATATTAATGCGAATATGAAAATGGAATTATTTGATTTTAACATTTCCACATTATGATAAATTTTATCTTTAAAAGGATTTTGTTTTAGTCTTACACATTTCCTTAAATGTTTTTTCTTATTTATAAAAGTATCTATAATATTGTTATCCTGACTGAGCATCTAAGCTCACCCCTTTCTATGTTTTATTTTTCCTAGGATGCGAAGAGGTATATTATGACTGACCTCTAGGGACAGTATAAGGGATATGAATATGGTCAATGGAGGAAATGTCGATGTTTTTTTTCATTTTGTAATGTAATGTAAAACTTTTGAATGTATCTAATACTTCTAAGGCTACTAAACTAATTGGCCTTTAGGGATTTGATCCCCTATGATCATGCCAATGTTACGTAATAATGCACCGACTCTGGGAAACTGGGGTCGGGGTGTTACATCTTGTATTTCTTGTGATTCAAGATTCAATTCTAAATGTGAGTAAATTGAGAAGTTATTTACAAGAATTTAGTGATCCCAAATAGAATATTATTAGGTATTTTATTTGGGTAGTCATGACATTGTTCTTCACATTGGTTGTGGACTTGGTTCCTCTTATTCCCAACAATTGAATAGAATTAATGGAATGTTTAGGATTAGTATTTTTAAACTAGTAATCACATATATGGGAAACCATGAATAATAAATGGAAAAATCATAAATGAACTATATCTCTTATCCTACGAATTTCATGAATTGAATCTATGTTATTAATAATCTATTTTACACATAAAATATTATGGAAATTTTTTCACTTAATAATGGATCGTAAAGAGCTTTTAAATTTACAAAATCACATCCATAAAGAGTGTCAAACCGGTTGTATAAAAAAGGCAATTTTCATAAATTTGGTGATGATCAAGTCCATATTAATGTGAAATTTATAGGGTAAATACCCCATGCAACCTATATTCTGGAGCAACATCAACTTTTAGTATACATAAATGGATTCATTTACATGGAATCTACTTAATATGTAATTTACCTAATTTTTTTTGATGTTTTATTATGTTTAATCTTATCCCTAAAAATTTTTCTAGATTTTTATAATCATAATACCAAAAATAAAAAAACTTTCCTTTGATACCAATTATGATAACCCATATTTTATTTTACCTTAATTCATGAATTTTTACAAAAATATAAAAAAATTAAATTACTATAAGATCATTTAGCCGAGTGTATTTGTAAAATTAGGAACCTAGAATATCGACTTGAATCCTGGGTATACCAAATATTTTGAAAACATCCTTAATTTACTCTTAAAATTTCATCATTCTTCTAAAACCACACAAGATAAATTGGGGACATACATAAGAAAGGGGTGATCCATAAAGCACAGTAAGGGAATAAACAAATAACAACATAAGGTAAGTCAATAAATTTTATCCAATAGGAATCTAAATTTATCATAAGAGGTGTGAGAATCATAATCTTAAATAATGATTCATGATATAACATGATAGCATAAAGAAAATATGGTAATGTGGTGAGATCATAAACCACATCATAAACATTATTCAAGGATAAAATCTAAGGAAACATTACATGGTGGATAAAGTTCCATAATATATTATTATTACACTATAATCCTATACATGATGTCTCATGAGATTAAAACATTAAATAATTTATTGGATCACTGTCTGGTTTCACCCTTCATATTATGTATATGCTCATGTGTTCTACATAGATCATTTAACATAAGGACACGTTTCATCACATTTAATCCAACTATCAAGGAGTTTGGGTCATATATATGGAATTACCTAATAAATTATGCATATGTACATCATGGTGAATACCATTTAGTGGAAATGGGTATTGGTATTCAATATACAAATGATTGGCATGGAAATTGTAGGTTAATTTTTGAAGCATAATCAGGATGCATAAAGGTTCGTGGGATGTATTAATTTGTTCGAAAGGTTTATACCATCACATTGATATCAAAATGTAAGTAATAGTGATGTGTGAGATTATATCACAACATTAAAAATGTAAAACAAAAAGGTATAATGTAAAGGAGTTTCTTAAATAAACAGGAGAAGTAGATGATCACTTACTTTAAGATGGTGCTTCTAAAAGCTTGGTAGGAGATTCTTGAGTGGCTGTGGTTACCCTAAAAGGGGTATGGAGAAGGAATGGAAGAGTAATGTCATGATAAAATAGTTTTTTAGTGAAGATAAATAGTAGGTTTATTGGGTTTATATAGAAAAAGACTCTAGAGTTCATTATTAATTTTAAAAATTTTATTTTGGAATATATATGATAAAATAATTAAAACATCAAACAATATTGTGGGTTTTACCATTGTTTCTACCATAGTGAATTTGTTTTCAGTATTTTACATGTTTAAGAACTGAAATCATTAAAATAATATCATTGGTGGTGTGGAAGTGATTCTTGTTTATAAGGAATTTATTTTAATAACATAAAATATAATATAGATTTAAGAGTAATAATTAAGGGTTTATAAAATCAATCAAATAAATTAAAAAAACTTATTTTAAAGGGAAATATATATTTTTTATTATGGATAACTTTTATGGTTTATATTATATAACATTTAGGTCATTATTATTTCATAATACACCCCATATATTTATACCATATTTAATTTTTACTAAAATTTTATACTATATCGGAAAATTATAATTTATTCAAAATTGGATAAATTATACATTATGATTACAAGAATAATATATATTTTATCAAGAAAATTCCCTATATTAGAAAACATACACTTCTAAATCAAAAATCCACATTTATTTAAAAATAGTTTTTTATAATAATAGTTTTCCATCCCTTATAATTTTTTTTTTGAATTCCTAACATTATATTATCAATTATATGTAATAAATATTAATGAATATAAATATTTTATTCAAAAAAATTGTTACAAAAATAATTTATTTAATTAATAAGAGTGTGTTGATTGAAACTATATATTTTCCATAAATACAATTTTTGTTTCATCTCATTGGAAACCAATTTTATCAATCTTATTATTTAATATATTTAATAAATTAATAAGAGGAGAAATTTAAACATTAATTTATTATTAAAATATATACATATAAATGTTAATACTATAAGGGTCTAGATACATAACCCTCTATTACACCATTGAACTCTCTAAGGGTAATGCACATGATGGGGAGAATTTATTGGGAGTTCAACATACATGATTTGGGTCCTGATCTTGACGGGATTGAACTTGGGTTTTTTCAAGGGTAATGATCAATGATTCTATCTCCCTTAGAAGGTCTGATAAATGGGCCTCATAGGGTATAATCCAACTGGTTTAGGCCATTGTTTCTTCCATATGTTTCTATTGGACTTTATCATAACCCTTTATATAAAATAGTCATATGATCACTATTTAATATATATATTATCAATGTTTATGATTCTTAATATTATATTAAATTTTACATACCATAAAACTAATCAAAAAATACATTGTATTGGATTTTTTTATAACTTCATTTCTTAATAAGGAATTTTATTATTTAAAAATGGAATTTCATTTATAAAATTTTCCATCATTACAATATTGCATTGAAAACTTACCTCATATCCAAATGTAAATATATAATCCTATTTATCAAACTTCACTAATATTTATCTTCTTAAGAAATATATCCATAAAACTTCTTTCTCAACTCTTCAAATAATATATTTACTTTTACTATTGTGTAAGAGATCTCAAAGTCTTAATCCTATAATAACACAATCTATTTACACTAAAATAAAGTTATATTCTACTGAGAGAAAATATGTTAGAGTATCTTTTGATTTGTGAAGACCACAAAGTGCTCCAATATGATATAATTATATAAAAAATTTTGAGAAAATAATACCATTATAAGCTAGATATCATTGGAAGTGTTTTTATATTCAGGGGTCTATAATTATAACGACTTATTGAAGATTACAAATCACTATTTCATCATAAAATAACATAGTAAATGATAATAATAATTGAAAAATACCTTAAACACAACCCATTATTATGTTTAATCCATGAAAAAACTTTATTAATATATCAAGGATCAACCCTTACACCTAGGTGAGACACAATATTCCAATGGAGATACACTTCACGGGTCCAAAAATTAAACATAGAAATATTCTCATACAACCAAAGTCATAAAAGGACTTAAAAACAAGCCATAAAATTCCTAGAAGGATCCTCCCCATATTATAAATACACTATAAAATCATCAATAAACATTTCCAAAAATTGATATATGAACTCATGAAGTATAGAATTTATTAATCCCATGAACACCAGTTGTGAATTCGTGATTCAAAATGGTGTAACCGTGAACTCAAAAACTTATAGTCATTACTGAAAGTAGTTTCAAGGATATTTACTATTTTTACCTCATCTGATGATACCCATACAAAAAATAAATCTTTTATAAACAGTTAGATTATATTAATAATTCAAAAAATCAATAATCATTCTGATGGGATAGTTGGTTTTCACCATTATTTGATTCAATGGATATTAATTGGTGAAAAAATATAGACTACCATCTACATTATTCATGAACAATATTTGTGAATTCCAAGCTGACGCACTAGGTAGGATGAAACCATTATATAATTGATCATTGATATGAATTCATATGTCTCATGGATAAGTAGGTAACTTTCAATGGGTATTCATAAAAAACAAAATACATTTGTTTGAATGTATATCCCAAAACATGATGTCACTACGGGGAGGAGGTAATATCACAACCTTTTTAAGTAAAAAATTAAAAAAATCATAAAAAACCCTAAAAAAACCACTTTATGAACTTATAAACAAAATGTCATCAACTTTAATAACAATGATTAAAGAGTATCCACAAATTGTTGATTTATTTGATGATCTTGCATACCAAATAACACCCCAAACCTACATTCATTATTATAGAAAAAAACTCTCCACTGGTATAAATCACTAATAACCAATGTATAATATTAAAAATCTTTTGAAATTATTGAAATTTATGGTTTTATGTGTAGTGAAAAGATATATTTCACCAACTCATTCTACACCATTATCAGGTTACACCCCCAAAACATGTTTGAATAGCTAGACTAGCCTCTAAATTTGAGATATAACTCAAAGGGATCATAAAATCTGATCTAATTTAAAATAAAATCCAAAAATATGGAAGGAAAATTAAATTATTATGAAGATTAAAAATTAAATAATGTATAAAATAGTGTAGAATAGAGAAAGTATACCTCTAATGACCTCTAGACCTCCTGAAATGAGAAACTACCAAACATGAAACTGATCACACTCTTATACCTTGTCTCATTGAACATGAAAATATACCAAACCTTGATGACACACTACCATGTTTCCTTTAGTATGGAAAATAACCTCATGATGGAATCTAATCACTCAATATCCCCTATGTAGTTTATATGTATTAAGACCCTACAACTACTAATGTGGCTCTAGAGGTAGATTATAGAAACCATGAACTAGATAACTGTATAGTATCAAAATCTGGATTCCATTAACCCCAATGGAACTCACCAATACTCAAGGGTTGGCTGCTAGAACATCAGGTCTAGATATAAATTTACAGAATAATATACCATATTAGGCTATAGAAATAAGTCAAGGTAGGGTTTTATCTAAAGATAGCATGTATCAACCATAATCCAGATGTTTCCAAGAATAAAAAATTAACACTAAAATAACTATATAAGAATTGGTAAAGGTATCAATACATGAAAACTCAGAATACGTATGCATACAAGAATAAATCCATATGAAACATACAATGTAAAAATATTTTACACTGTATTCGTATAAAAAGAAAGGAATAAGAAAAGTTAAAATGGGTGGAGAATATGAAATGATCTCAAAAAGTTCTCCAACCATCTCATAGTTGACTCTAACTTTGAAGTGGGAACTAATACCACATTGTTGACATGCATGGCAAATTTCTAGGGAAATAAAACTAATATTGGGGTACCTATTGTTTCTTGAAAAGCAAGAATTGAATCTGAACATCAACCAATGTATCCTTATAGTGTGTGAGAATAAATACTCAATATGAAAAAACCAACAGAGTCTCAATACAACAGTTATGTAATGACATGTGCATAAAATTTTCTAATCATTTACATACTTATTTAGTAAATAGTTTTAAATCTCACAAAAAATGTCTAATAGTAGGTTATCATAGAAGAATTTCATGGTTCCTCATCAACTCTAACAAGTGAATCTATATACCAGAATGGTTCATACAATAATTACCTACTTAGAAACTAACTATAATCTAACATCACAAATTAGTTTCACCCCATATTGAGTGAAATTCCCAAACTTATAAATCTTCCAAACCTGGACATATATGAAATTTAACATCATATTAACTATTTTAGTAATCTTTGTGCCTAGTTTGATAAATTTGTTGGTAGGGTCATGTTTTGGGGTTCTTTGGATGGAATTTGTAATTTTCTGGAGGACTCTAGGTTGTGCACAATTGGATCATTTTTTTTTTCAAACCGTTATACACCCCAGTCAAAACCATGATAACCTAGAAAATGGGGGTTTTCAAAGATAAGATACCATTCAAAAAACAATGTGCAAACATAGTAGAAACCGTGCACCCTAGATCATCATATGTTGAATGGATCTAAACTCCATTTATATGGATCTTGATTGTAGGTTTGGTATCTTAATCTCTAATTAAAATTTTTTTCATTGTAAAACATGTTGAAAGTGTCTACTATTGATTTGTGATCCATGATTGAGGTAGATGGTTCAGTTTTGGACTATTCCATATAATTAAACCTCAATTTTATTTATATATTTGAAATATATTACAATTGATTTATTAAAAAAAATTTATGTGACATGGAATTTTACTTGCAATTGGAATTGATTTCTGAAAAAAAACACCAAATTCCAATGAAATTGGAATTTGGGGAGTATTTTTAAATTGGAGGAATTTGTGAAATTATTTGAGAGTTGATTTTATAAAATGTTATAAATTGAAATGATGAAAATCAATGATTGGTTTTGTTTTGAAAATGCATGAAATGATGAAAAACTATAACAACACAAAATTTTATCAATAAAATATACTTCTTATAATTATTTAATAAAACAAATAAATTTAAAATGAATGAAACATTATTAATAAGAAACCAATAAGAATTCCTAAAATTACAGATGGATAATAAAAAGAAAATATGTTAATAATAATGGGAAAATTAATATATGCTCGATCCACTAGAATAATTATACTCACGAATAAATATGTTTTAATAGAAGATAATAATAGAATATTCATTTTTAAGATGAAATTATATAACATGTAGAGAAAAATAATTGAATGATGAATGAATAAAATAAAAGGTATTCATAGAAATTAAGGAACCAGCACTATTGGAATAGTAACATTACCTTTGGAATACTAATATTACATTTATACATATTAATATTTCCATTAGAATATAAAGCTCACCTTTGAAAGTATAAATAAAATTTAGGAATCTTATAAATTGAAATATGATATATTTATATCATGGAATAAGTATTTAAATTCGTTAAAAATTATAAATTAAGTGTTTTAATTTTTGTGAAACTTTAATTATTTATTTGCAATTTTACAATTATTATAACAATTAAAAGAAAATCTAGTTTCATAAAGTTGATTCTTAAAATAATATTTTTTTGATTTATAATTATATTATATGTTTATGAGAATTTAATTAATTTTTCAATGTGTCATAAAATTTGTTATAATATTAAAATTGGTATTCTTTGAATAAATGATGATTTTAGGTAAGAATTAAATTTATCGTATATAGAAAATTAAATTCACAAAATATAGTCAATTTTTGAAATACACATGTAAAAAAAAGTCATGGGTGATATTTTGGGTTTTTTTAGAATACTTGAATTTTTAGTGAATAGAGAAA
Organism: Viscum album; assembly: GCA_963277665.1. Classification (NCBI taxonomy): domain Eukaryota; kingdom Viridiplantae; phylum Streptophyta; class Magnoliopsida; order Santalales; family Viscaceae; genus Viscum; species Viscum album. Next base: position 825,448,218 of record OY728129.1, read on the forward strand.
TACAGTAATTTAAGGTATTTAACAAATACATGAAATTTTTAGTCATGGATGAAGTATGGATGATTTAATAATCCATTAGTTCATATTCACAAGCCCTATTTACTATACATAGTCACATGAGTCAACTATATTGATAGTCTTGATCAAAAATTATAATCTAATGAATAAAATAATAAATAAACACCCGTCTCCTCCCTTAAAAATACCACAATCACCACATATTCTCTTTATATATTCCATGATTTTGGATCTTTCTAATATTCATCCCAATTACCATCCAAAGAATCTTCCCATTTTCTAAGTGTTTATTGTCTCACCAAATAACCAATACTAAGTTCCTTTAGGAGGTTCTCAAGGAGACAACAATCAAGAGGTGAAATCCTCTACCTTTCTCTTTTAAATTATTTCTTTATTCTACCTTATCCTTTCCACCAATATCCAAAATAAACTTATAAATAATGTATCATACATATAATGGAATTTATTTAATGTAATATCCATTATCAAATCTCTTCTCTTCCTATTCTATCTTAAAAATTAATACATCATATGTGATATGTCTATTTACCATCATTATTGATACTTATTTTTCATTTTTCATTAGTGTATTCAGTGATGGTTATAAAACCATTATAATTGTTAAATAATATTATAATATTTTAATTATAACTTGTTTCACTTTATTTAACTTGTAACGCCCCGACCCTAGTTACCCAGAGTCGGTGCATTATTACATAACATTGGCATGATCATGAGAAAGATCAAGTCTCGAAAGACCGATTAGTTTAGTAGCCTTGGAATAACTAGATACATCCATAAATTTTTACATTACATCATAAAAAAAAACATTTTGTCTTCATATCCCCTCATACTATCCCTGCAGGTCATTCATAAATTACTTCTTCATAATCCTGGGAAAAAAAAAATAAAACATTGAAAGGGGTGAGCTCGGATGCTCAGTAAGGATAACATTATAGCAGAAGCTTTCATAAATAATCATAAACACTTAAGGAAATTTATAACTAAAACAAAAGCCTTTGAAACTTGAACTTTCAACATGGTATGGCATAAATAAAATGAAATAATGCCATTTACTTACTCACATGGATATTCTACTAGTCGAATGATCACATGCAATATCAATAACCACTTTCATAATGATGGAATGCATAATGCCAGACTATCATAACCACATAGCCAAGGCCTCGTGCCAAGACTACAAATAAGATTTTTCAAAGGCCTTGTGCCAAGACACTAGTTTGTCTCATGAGACCTACCGATGCATCGCGGAGCTATAGCGGGCTCCACCCGTCACTTATTAAGTCCAATGCATTCCTCATATGAATAGGTTTAAGCATAAAATAAACATTCGTATTAAAACTAGCATACGAAATGTCAATACTTTAACCACAAACCATGAATGGTATAAAAATAGAACATCCACAGTCAAATATAACTCATTTGATACAATATGGAAGATTGTATTGTATCACATTAACCTCAATCATGAATAATGAAGGTTGTTGACATAGATGAAAATAATCATCAAAACTATTTGAGAGAAATATCCCCCTTTTCTTGAAAACATTTAAAAGTCACACTATTTGTCAAGAAGCCATTTAAAAATAGATTTTTGAATCAAAGTGTCCCATACCACTTTGAAACTTTTAAAAGGAGTTTTGATTTTAAAACTTTAATGTCCATATAAATAAATCCTTACAACCATTTTTAAAACATGGACATTAATGAGCAAGATTTAGAAGAATAAGTCTTTAAAACATTTAAAAATGGTATTTTAGTTAGAGATTCTAACAAAAAGAGACACTTGAATACAAATAATTGAGGTAATCAAAACTTTGTAATATCATGAGAATAAAGGGATTCATGATATACTATGTCAAAGTACATTATATACACCACATAAAAGTGATTTGGTGTATATCAACAAGGAAGTCTCAATGGAATGTAAATTGAGATGAAATCTCTCATAAAGGCCGTATCCTTAGGTTAAGGATAAATCAATGACATAATTATGTGTGACAAATATAAATACACTAAATATGATTGGATATTCAGTGTAAAACAATCAAAGTATATTCACACATATTCTTGTAAAAACAACACCAACGAATTGGATGTTTAACTCAACAAATGGTGAATGAGTTAAAATTACTCTTATCAAATTCATATCAATGACTTGAGAATTACCAATGAGTGATTATGTGTATCAAACTTATATCCACAGGAAGGGGAGTGGAAATTATGACATAATCAAATGAATAGTGATTCCACACATAATCATGGAGTAATATAATCAATGAAATATGCGTAAAGCCAAATGAGTGGGAATTGAAATCTCAAATTCCCTTATTGATTAGGTAACTTAAGAAACAAACACCCATGAAAGAAAGATCATACCATGATGATGTAAATACCCATAAAATAAAGTATATTACACAATGAATACAATCATGGGTAGTACACATACACCACATGCAATAATTAAGTGGTGATCAATGGAATTCTCACGGAATTAAAAGTGAGACAAGAAACCCCTTACCACGTTAATCAACTGAGTCGCATGGCCAAAAGTTAATAAACACCAAATTATTTACAGAATAACATGAATATAAAGTGAATCATGATAATATATATCAAATGGAAGTACACAATACACCACTTTCAATAATTTAGTAGCGAACAATGGAAATCTCACGGAATTGAAAGTGAGATAAGAGAATCCCTTACTTTGTACTTTTTCCTTGGTCGATGGTAGGTTTACCTCCTGTATAATGGTGAAATAATTGTTATTGAATAATACAAGAATCAGTTACTTTAATATGATATCATATATGATCTTTTAACATTGATTTGTTAATAATATCTTAGAATTATCGTCATTTCAGGTGTTAACGGGTTCAGTTTACTTTATATTCTTTGTTATGTGAGCCATATTCGTTATTAATGGGATGTATATTATTAATATCCAGAATGGTATCAAGTCCTTAAACATCATTTTTAAATCATCAAATGATAATTATACTTGAATGGATACGATGGAGAATGAATCACATCGCGTTCGTGGAGACGGTAGTCCGTACGTACGCACGAATGCTACTTCCATTTAATTTTTTTATTTTAAAAGAATAGAATCCAAATGATACATAGGTATATTACTATTCCAGTAAAATATAATATTATATATATGTTACTTAAGTTCATTAACACCATCCTTTATACGTTCCATGTGTGGTATGAACGAGTCATATCATTTTAAGGGGGCGGTAGTCCGCACTTCCTCAAATGAAATTATCGTATGTATATACAACATGAAACGAATAATTGTATGAAATAAAATGGAATTACAGAAGCTTATATATAAAATATATATCATTAATATCATATTTAATTACAGTGCCATCCTAATGGCCACCATGATAGGCGGTAAGATGTATTTGAACAATCATCGTTTCGTGAGGCGTTAGTTTGCCATCCACAGAAACATTATGTTCATCATCCATTAGATGGAGTTGTGTGAATGTGTAGTTTGAATCCTTCTTATAACAACATCCTAGTATATTGTGGATACTGGTGTTGTTACAAAAGAAAGGAAATAAAAAGAGTTTGGGGGTTGGAGAAGCAAAATAATTGAAAATAATTTAAGAGAAAATGTTACCTTTAATTTAGGTAACTCACTTTGGTTGGAACCAAAGGACTTCTTGAAATGCTTTCTGCCTAAGGGGAAGCTTCAAGGAGGAGTAGAGGGATGTGGGGAGCTTATTTGGGCAGAGTTTGGACGAGCCAAGTGGCTTGAGAGGTGTGAGGAATGAGTATAAGTGGTCTCCTTTTATAAGGGAGAGGAGGGGCTCTTTAGGAAAGAGTGAAAGTATTACTTTATAATATAATTATATTCGGTTTATAATGGTCCAAAAATCATTGAGGTCGAAGATAAGATGACTCATATTCTAAATAACATCAACCAATAAGAATTGGACAGGTTTTAGATAATATTTTAATCATTATAATCTTATTTATTTAAATGATTTATTAATGAGGTAAACATTGCATCATTATTGTGTCATTAATAATTTAAATTATTTGTTGTCTAAAAATTATAAATAAAATATCATTATGTAGGAAATCTTCTTAGCTTTCTAATAAATATTTATAATCGAAAATCCAACATGTATAACCCTATGTAAAAATTGTTCTTTTAAAAGATGTAAGCTTATGCCATTTTTGTATTCATTTTAACTTAATTAAAATAAAGTGTCATTATCACTTACAAGTGGATCAATGGGGTCCCAAAATTGACCCAAAGATGCCCATGGTCGACCATGTATCAACCAATAGGGTTAAGACACGTTTTAGGGTAATTTCGTATTATTATAATATTATTGTTTAACCCTTATTTACCGGATTTACCCTTAACCATGGTAAATAAAATATTTACCGCAGTAATTATTCAAAATGTCTAAAAATAAAAGTTACCTATTTACACAATTTGAACATCCTGATTCCAAATATGGAATCCATTTTTCTAAATTCAAAACACAGAAGTGGCAGAAATTAATTTAAAATTAATTCCCGCTGTCAAAACAAAAAGCGTGTTTTTAAGAGATAATAACTATCAAAAGATTGACACTTGTTTATGTTCGGTTTAATTGTAAAATTATGTCCAATGACCAAAATTATATTAAATGGTAAAAATATATTCTAAATATACTTTAAAACCACTCAAATTCATAATTTATCACTATTAATTATTTTGATTAAAAAAGTTGTTTTTAATTAAAATTTACTAATTTTTTACTATTCATCAAAATATGAAAGTTATCCGAAAAGTACCAAAATTTCACCTTAGGCTAAATTTGATATTCCGAATCCAAAAATGAAGTCCATTTTGAAATATAAAATATATATAATTTCAAAAAATTAAGTATTACTATTCATAACGGCTAGTTTGATCGGTTGTGGTGTGTGTTAAAACTCGAAGTTGCGTACAACACACACTACTGTTTTATTCAAAGGAAAGCATACCGTGGAAGCTTGGGATGTTTTATTTTAAATTTTTTTGATGTCCCCATTTAGTCAAAAAGTTTAAAATATTTTATTTAAAAAGGGTTCACTATTAAAAGTTGGTAAAACTACAATACTGAAGATGAATTTGTTCTTACATTATGTCTAAGAAACTCATAATATGGATTCTAAAATTATAAGGATTATATAAAGTTTAAAATTTAGTTAATACTATTCATAACCTTTTTTGAACGGCTTGTTTGGTAAGTCATGGTGCGCTTGAACTCGGTGTTGCGTGTAGTGAAAGTTATTGAATTATTTTGAAGAAATAACACACTATGAAATCTTGGGGTGTTACATTCTCCCCTCCTTCAATAAATTGCGTCCTCGCAATTTGAAATTGTTCTTCGAAAATAAAAGGTTGAAAATAGAAAATATATTTGTGGGAAAACCCACATCAGAAATTGGTTTACTAAAATTTAGTCTTAATATGAGGAAAAGAGAAATGAAAGGGTCACCACCAAATTATGATCTCGATTAGGAGAACATTGGTGGCAATTAGAGACATATAATTGGAGGAAAAACATAAATATTTATAGGTAGTGGTTGAGGTCATCAATCACAAACAAGTATAAAATTGAAGTCCTTAAACTCATCAATCTATGATGATTTGAAGTACCATCGGTTCAACAAAATATAGGGTATTGGGATCACACATTTTTGACATTTCAAAATATCTTAGTTGAAATCCCACATCGAAAAATGAATTAATGAGGCCTCTATTTAAAATAAAGAGTGGAAAGTATGAAGATTACCGAAAATAACACATACTAGGGTTCCATGTAGGAAAATATGGATATGGAGGAGAAATATAACCATCAATTATCTGATGGAGAGTGGTAGAGAACATGGCTATGAAAAGGCCAACAATCCCAAAGCCATAAATTAGTGATGATTTAAGGTACCATCTAGGACAACATTTTTTTTAAAGTTACATTACATAAGGAAGAGGAATTCATTTATGATATTGACTAAGAACATTATGAGATATACTTAAATTTTAAGTAGATTTTCATTCTTTAATAAATTTCCACCACTAACTCAATTTTTTTAAACGATGAGTATTCAAGAAGACTTGGTCACACTGGAAGAGCTAGAATAAACTTCTACAGAATCACATGATCCATGCAAGATAAACCATATATTTACATTGTCTTTGAAGATTAATCAAAACCAAAATGGTTAGTGAATGATCTAATGATCCCCCAAAAGGATATTCATTGAGATAAATATGCACTAATCTTAATTTCTAAAATTAAACCAACAATACCCCAAAGTTAAATAGATAACATTCAATAACCAATTGTCCTTAAAATCCTTTAATATAATCCAAACTAATATTGAAACCCAAAACATAGAAGAATTTGATTATGTAGTCTCCCATGTTACATTGTATCTCCAAATGACATCAAATACTCTTAAAGTCACATACTTAAAAGTAATTAACATCATCACATATTCTCTGTTATAGGTTAATCATTTCCATAAATAACCCAAATAACTATAAATCAACAATAAAAATGTAGATAAAAATCCACCATTACTCTACAAATGAAACCTCATTGTATTCTATTTTCCTTGGGCATATAGTGTTCCTAACAAAACGAACATCTTCCAAAATAACATTTATCACTTAATCACCAAATCATTTTCCTATACCAAGGGTATTCATTTGATAAGACATAAGAACCCAAATCATCTTATTATTGATCAATAAAATCATTTAACAAAAAAAAATAGTCATACTGACCAGGGACTTCACGTAGTCCAGTGGTAGGCGATAAATCCCAATCGCACTTTGGTTGTGGGTTCGATTCCCACAGCTTTGTCCGACGCGACGGGTTGTCACACGGTCTACGTGTTGTCCTTTTTCAAAAACTATATTCTATAATATTACCAAAATGAGATAAATTTTTCAAAATAACATAATTTAACCACAAATGTTATATCATACTTTGCATTTTCATCCCAAATTATAATAACTTATCATTTTCTCAAACCCCAATGATCATATAAAACCAAATGGTTATTTATACCTATATCCACAAGAGAAGAGACAATTATTCCTCAAATATCATTCTCACATGGAAAACTGAGGGGTTACAAATACAAGAGAAAATTATTCCAAAGTAAACCCATCAACAAGGAGTGCTAATACTTTTTAAATTTTTCTCCAACCATTTATTTCCGCATAGCTTCTTCTTTGAGCAAGAAAATATCCTATAAAATAAAACATTCACTCGGGTAATGGCCAGGTCCCCTACATTGACGGCAAATGACTGTAAATGGACTCTTGGGACCATTTTTATCTTCTTCCATAGTAATCTTCATTTTTCTTCGGCAATTCTTCACTTTATGTCCTTCCTTCCCGCACGTAAAACATTTCGTTGTCCCATTGAGACACTTTCCTGGGTGTCTCTTTCCACAATTCATGCATGATGAAAATTGAGGTTTCTTTTCTCCATGGTCTCCATTGCTGGAGATCTTATCATTTATCACCTTTCTCTTCCTTGTTGAGTCTGGGAGTTGGTTAATATATATGTTGTTGATCATATTTTTGGAAAACTGATTTGGCATAAAGACGATATCTTTTACGCCTATCAACATTCCATTTTGTTGCTCATTTCCACCACCGTTCTCACCTTGTACATCATTCTCAAAGTCACTATGACTTCCTTGGAATCCATCCATTGACTAAAACCAGAAAGCATTGTGTGAGTAATAGTAGTCGTAAAATCTTTTAGAGATTAAAATGTCACCATATTCTCAATTTGAAACATATTAGGATTAACCAAGGTCATTTACTCTCATCTTATGTATATATTTCTTAAATTGGTTTGTAAAGAAAATGTAAATTATCCTAAGCATATCCCCAGGGAGTGTCGTAACCAAGAGTGCAGCAAGGCCCGTTGTCGTGCACCAGTTCCCGTTCGAGTCTAGCTCAAAGCGGTGTTTTCGGGTTTTACCACTAGGTACATCTGTGCCAGAGCCGCCTCTACCCGCTCGTATCCAGACATGGATGTATTGTTCGGAAAACTCACAAAATCTCTACAATACCAAAATTATAGGAAGTTCTTTTATACTAATCCTCAAAGTTCATCTTAGGTCTACGTGTTCTAATCAGAGTTTATCTAAATCTAGCTACCAAGGTTTGTACTAAACTTCCTCTGATACCAACTGTAACGCCCCGACCCTAGTTACCCAGAGTCGGTGCATTATTACATAACATTGGCATGATCATGAGAAAGATCAAGTCTCGAAAGACCGATTAGTTTAGTAGCCTTGGAATAACTAGATACATCCATAAATTTTTACATTACATCATAAAAAAAAACAGTTTGTCTTCATAACCCCTCATACTATCCCTGCAGGTCATTCATAAATTACTTCTTCATAATCCTAGGAAAAAAAATAAAACATTGAAAGGGGTGAGCTCGGATGCTCAGTAAGGATAACATTATAGCAGAAGCTTTCATAAATAATCATAAACACTTAAGGAAATTTATAACTAAAACAAAAGCCTTTGAAACTTGAACTTTCAACATGGTATGGAATAAATAAAATGAAATTATGCCATTTACTTACTCACATGGATATTCTACTAGTCGAATGATCACATGCAATATCAATAACCACTTTCATAATGATGGAATGCATAATGCCAGACTATCATAACCACATAACCAAGGCCTCGTGCCATGACTACAAATAAGATTTTGCCAAGGCCTTGTGCCAAGACACTAGTTTGTCTCATGAGACCTACCGATGCATCGAGGAGCTATAGCGGGCTCCACCCGTCACTTATTAAGTCCAATTCATTCCTCATATGAATAGGTTTAAGCATAAAATAAACATTCGTATTAAAACTAGCATACGAAATGTCAATACTTTAACCACAAACCATGAATGGTATAAAAATAGAACATCCACAGCCAAATATAACTCATTTGATACAATATGGAAGATTGTATTGTATCACATTAACCTCAATCATGAATAATGAAGGTTGTTGACATAGATGAAAATAATCATCAAAACTATTTGAGAGAAATATCCCCCTTTTCTTGAAAACATTTAAAAGTCACACTATTTGTCAAGAAGCCATTTAAAAATAGATTTTTGAATCAAAGTGTCCCATACCACTTTGAAAATTTTAAAAGGAGTTTTGATTTTAAAACTTTAATGTCCATATAAATAAATCCTTACAACCATTTTTAAAACATGGACATTAATGAGCAAGATTTAGAAGAATAAGTCTTTAAAACATTTAAAAATGGTATTTTAGTTAGAGATTCTAACCAAAAGAGACACTTGAATACAAATAATTGAGGTAATCAAAACTTTGTAATATCATGAGAATAAAGGGATTCATGATATGCTATGTCAAAGTACATTATATACACCACATAAAAGTGATTTGGTGTATATCAACAAAGAAGTCTCAATGGAATGTAAATTGAGATGAAATCTCTCATAAAGGCCGTATCCTTAGGATAAGGATAAATCAATGACATAATTATGTGTGACAAATATAAATACACTAAATATGATTGGATATTCAGTGTAAAACAATCAAAGTATATTCACACATATTCTTGTAAAAACAACACCAACGAATTGGATGTTTAACTCAACAAATGGTGGATGAGTTAAAATTACTCTTATCAAATTCATATCAATGACTTGAGAATTACCAATGAGTGATTATGTGTATCAAACTTATATCCACAGGAAGGGGAGTGGAAATTATGACATAATCAAATGAATAGTGATTCCACACATAATCATGGAGTAATATAATCAATGAAATATGCGTAAAGCCAAATGAGTGGGAATTGAAATCTCAAATTCCCTTATTGATTAGGTAACTTAAGAAACAAACACCCATGAAAGAAAGATCATACCATGATGATGTAAATACCCATAAAATAAAGTATATTACACAATGAATACAATCATGGGTAGTACACATACACCACATGCAATAATTAAGTGGTGATCAATGGAATTCTCACGGAATTAAAAGTGAGACAAGAAACCCCTTACCACGTTAATCAACTGAGTCGCATGGCCAAAAGTTAATAACCACCAAATTATTTACAGAATAACATGAATATAAAGTGAATCATGATAATATATATCAAATGGAAGTACACAATACACCACTTTCAATAATTTAGTAGCGAACAATGGAAATCTCACGGAATTGAAAGTGAGATAAGAGAATCCCTTACTTTGTACTTTTTCCTTGGTCGATGGTAGGTTTACCTCCTGTATAATGGTGAAATAATTTTTATTGAATAATACAAGAATAAGTTACTTTAATATGATATCATATATGATCTTTTAACATTGATTTGTTAATAATATCTTATAATTATCGTCATTTCAGGTGTTAACAGGTTCATTTTACTTTTTATTCTTTGTTATGTGAGCCATATTCGTTATTAATGGGATGTATATTATTCATATCCAGAATGGTATCAAGTACTTAAACATCATTTTTAAATCATCAAATGATAATTATACTTGAATGGATACGATGGAGAATGAATCACATCGCGTTCGTGGAGACGGTAGTCCGTACGTATGCACGAATGCTACTTCCATTTAATTTTTTTATTTTAAAAGAATCGAATCCAAATGATACATAGGTATATTACTATTCCAGTAAAATATAATATTATATATATGTTACTTAAGTTCATTAACACCATCCTTTATACGTTCCATGTGTGGTATGAACGAGTCATATCATTTTAAGGGGGCGGTAGTCCGCACTTCCTCAAATGAAATTATCGTATGTATATACAACATGAAACGAATAATTGTATGAAATAAAATGGAATTACAGAAGCTTATATATAAAATATATATCATTAATATCATATTTAATTACAGTGCCATCCTAATGGCCACCATGAGAGTCGGTAAGATGTATTTGAACAATCATCGTTTCGTGAGGCGTTAGTTTTCCATCCACAGAAACATTATGTTCATCATCCATTAGATGGAGTTGTGTGAATGTGTAGTTTGAATCCTTCTTATAACAACATCCTAGTATATTGTGGATACTGGTGTTGTTACAAAAGAAAGGAAATAAAAAGAGTTTGGGGGTTGGAGAAGCAAAATAATTGAAAATAATTTAAGAGAAAATGTTACCTTTAATTTAGGTAAGTCACTTTGGTTGGAACCAAAGGACTTCTTGAAATGCTTTCTGCCTAAGGGGAAGCTTCAAGGAGGAGGAGAGGGATGTGGGGAGCTTATTTGGGCAGAGTTTGGACGAGCCAAGTTGCTTGAGAGGTGTGAGTAATGAGTAGAAGTGGTCTCCTTTTATAAGGGAGAGGAGGGGCTCTTTAGGAAAGAGTGAAAGTATTACTTTATAATATAATTATATTCGGTTTATAAAGGTCCAAAAATCATTGAGGTCGAAGATAAGATGACTAATATTCTAAATAACATCAACCAATAAGAATTGGACAGGTTTTAGATAATATTTTAATCATTATAATCTTATTTATTTAAATGATTTATTAATGAGGTAAACATTGCATCATTATTGTGTCATTAATAATTTACATTATTTGATGTCTAAAAATTATAAATAAACTATCATTATGTAGGAAATCTTTTTATCTTTCTAATGAATATTTATAATCGAAAATCCAACATGTATAACCCTATGTAAAAATTGTTCTTTTAGAAGATGTAAGCTTATGCCATTTTTGTATTCATTTTAACTTAATTAAAATAAAGTGTCATTATCACTTAAAAGTGGATCAATGGGGTCCCAAAATTGACCCAAAGATGACCATGGTCGACCATGTATCAACCAATAGGGTTAAGACACGTTTTAGGGTAATTTAGTATTATTATAATATTATTTTTTAACCCATATTTACCGGATTTACCCTTAACCATGGTAAATAAAATATTTACCGCAGTAATTATTCAAAATGTCTAAAAATAAAAGTTACCTATTTACACAATTTGAACATCCTGATTCCAAATATGGAATCCATTTTTCTAAATTCAAAACACAGAAGTGGCAGAAATTAATTTAAAATTAATTCCTGCTGTTAAAACAAAAAGCGTGTTTTTAAGAGATAATAACTATCAAAAGATTGACACTTGTTTATGTTCGGTTTAATTGTAAAATTATGTCCAATGACCAAAATTATATTAAATGGTAAAAATATATTCTAAATATACTTTAAAACCACTCAAATTCATAATTTATCACTATTAATTATTTTGATTAAAAAAGTTGTTTTTAATTAAAATTTAGTAATTTTTACTATTCATCAAAATATGAAATTTATCCGAAAAGTACCAAAATTTCACCTTAGGCTAAATTTGATATTACGAATCCAAAAATGAAGTCCATTTTGAAATATAAAATATATATAATTTCAAAAAATTAAGTATTACTATTCATAACGGCTAGTTTGATCGGTTGTGGTGTGTGTTAAAACTCGAAGTTGCGTACAACACACGCTACTGTTTTATTCAAAGGAAAGCGTACCGTGGAAGCTTGGGATGTTTTATTTTAAATTTTTTTGATGTCCCCATTTAGTCAAAAAGTTTAAAATATTTTATTTAAAAAGGGTTCACTATTAAAAGTTGGTAAAACTACAATATTGAAGATGAATTTGTTCTTACATTATGTCTAAGAAACTCATAATATGGATTCTAAAATTATAAGGATTATATAAAGTTTAAAATTTAGTTAATACTATTCATAACCTTTTTTGAACGGCTTGTTTGGTAAGTCATGGTGCGCTTGAACTCGGTGTTGCGTGTAGTGAAAGTTATTGAATTATTTTGAAGAAATAACACACTATGAAATCTTGGGGTGTTACATAACTAATAAAAGTATATAATATTAAATAATAAAATAAAATTAGTTTGTGATGATTGAAGAACCACCAAAATAATTTAATGTTTATAATTAATGTTTTATCAAATTAATTATTATCTGTTAAAAAAATAAAATCATATATTTGACCATTTAGATTTTTATTATTGAATTAATACAATATAATTTCACTTCCAAATAATTATTCTAATTTAAAAAGTACTTTCATAATTATATTCAAGAGAAATGACTGTTGGACCATAAAATGAATGCTACTAGAATGAAAACATTAATCATTATAACTTATAAAAATGGATAAAATTGAACTTAATAAAGTTGTAGTAAATAAATTATATGTTTCATATGTTTTAACTAAATTTTTAATTAATATAATTTATTATTCAGGAAATTAAGTGCATGTTCATAACAGATTCATACATAAGTTAAGGTTTCTCTCCAAACCTCCAAATTACATTTTGGTTATTATTTATCTCTCTATTTTATCCAACTAAATTATTTATTATTCTTATATATTTCTTAAATATTTGGTGTGTATATACCAAAATTATTTACTTATCTCAATATATCTTTATTTCATGGTGAATCACATGTTTTATATAGTTCCCTACACAATTCCTCTCGATAAAAAGCGTGATTTAAGGAAACATTCCCAAATTCAAACCCATTTTCAAGTACACTTCATAATATATTATAATACAACATTTTTTTATAAAATAAATAATTTAATCATGAAAAAATATTTTAGTTAATATCTGGTTTTATGCATAAAATTATACCTTTATCCTCTTTAAAACTCTTTATTCATTTCCCTTAAAAAGCTATAAAGTGACTCATTTATTAAGTTTTCTTAAAATACTTTTTCATGTAATTAATTTAGTGGGACATAATTATTTGTTACATATACTTATTATTCTTTTATTAATGTCCAAGAAGGATTTAATACCTTGTTTTATTGATACAAAGGTTATATTCCCATTGGTCAAGCTTTATGACATGTTTATAATACCTATTTCTTTCCATGAGTAGCCCTTATGTGCATTATTTATGCTTGATCCACTACGTGGAAAACATATACGTGAACATGTTATAATGGGTGAAATAATATTTAAATCCAATTAATTGGGTAAATTTTACCCTCGTGATATTTCATATATCTTATTAGAGATTAAGCCTAATCTATTATGGAACTTTGTCCACCATGTGATATAGTCTTGGAAGTTAGCCTCAAATCATGTTTTTATCATGTTATATGTTTCTAAATCATTTCTATGTTTCTATGATCAAATTATCCTTTGATGTATATGTTATTCTTCAATATGTTTATTAATATTCCATTCCCTTTTTTTCATCATGTTATGTCTTCTAATTCATGTGCATTGCTTTATTCTTTTATTTATTCTATTAATAATATTTTTAGCTAATCCCTTTGTTCATGTATTATCTAGGCTATCCTATTCAGATGTAAGATCTAAAAGGAATTTTAGATCTCAATATAGTGATTAAATAAAATGTGGTTTTAATTTTGGTACCATGCTTTCTAATCAAGTACATATTCTTCCAAAGGCACTAGAATTTACAATAATTGGTTTATATTTGATGGAAAATTGTTCATAAAATCATGTAATAATATGTGTAAATGGACAGGGTCTCTATAGTTGGTATAAGAGGCACAAAATATTTATTTTTTAATATTAGGACAAGAAATATTTATTAATATCATTAGTGATAATACTATCACCATGGGTGACCATGATTGAAACATAGGGAATCTCAAGTTGGGATATTATTTTCATTTACCTGTTTATCCTTCAATGTTCAACATTTACATTATATTTATATTTTTAGATCAGTATTAAAGACACTATAATTTTATTTTATTTTTCTTTGTTAATGGATGATAATAGGAGAAACGTTTCCAGAAACAATGTGATAGGAAATCAGATTATTTTCCTAATGAAATTAAAAATATGATGATAATAAGAGATTAAAACATCCAGAAAATAATATAACAACATTATCCTGTTTTGAATAATAAATTGAATCATGTGGAAGTATATCCTTCAACTAAGAAAGACCATGTTGTGGTTAAATCTATTTTTTTAAAAATTAATCCAAACTTTAGTGACTATTATGATCCCATCACTATAGAATAATTTATTAACTCCATTGAGAATATATTCTCTATCCTCCAAGAATTAAAAGAATAGATTTTTTGGTGGTATATAGTTAATTATTATAAGGTGATAAGAGGTAAAAACTCATCAGGAACCAAAATTCAAGGGAGGAAATTGATTTCATTTAATGGGAATCATTCAATAAAATATTTTTCAATAATTGTTCCCCGATTTTTCTGTCTTAAGATGAAAGGGGTGTTTCTTAGGCTGAAGTCAAAGAAAGATTAGCCTATCGGGGATTATGAGAAAAATTTTACTAGGATTGTACGATACACCTATGGATTTTTTACAAACACTAAAATCAAGGAGGATATCTAATTTAGTGGACTGATTTTGAGATTATGAAAAGCTATAGCAAGTCAAGAATTTGACTACTATGAAAAGATTATCCTTTATGGCCTTAAGGTAGAAATGTAGATAAAATAAGCTTAGTAGTCTCATGTGATAGGATATAAAAAGAGTAAAATGTGTTTAATATGGGAGGATAAGTAGATAAATAGTATGTTAGAATGAAAACCCAACATCCCCCATGTCAAAAGTGTAGGAAGAAGAATTATGAGAACTATCTAAAGGGAATTAGAAGATACTTCCATTATGCAAGAGAGAGGAATCAAGCTAATTATTTGTGAATTGATATGAAAAATCACACATATATGGAAGAATAATGAAACATTTAGATCAATACTTATCATATAGTTCTGTGTTTCAACTATAAGAAATATGGGCGTTATGTAATATAATGCACCAAGTAAAGAGCGATCAAATTCAGTCAACAATAACAATCCCCAAGGGAGAAAGAAATGATATGTTCTATCAATATTAATGAGGTGGAGACTGAAAAATGATGTGGTGATAGGTTTTCTGGTTATTAATTAAAGAATAGATAACATACTATTTGATTCTGGTTATATGAATTATTTTTTATGCTTTATGTTTATCACAATTATCCAAACACCACCTCAGAAAAAAAGGTTGAGTTATATGTAGGAACAATGAATGGGTAAATTGTTGTATCTAAAGTGTATAAATCCTCCCAAGTTAATGTTTGTAGAATGAACCTCCCATAAAATCTTATCCAAGTTATTTCAGTGTAGTTTGATGCTATTTGGGTCATGGATTCACTATATTTATATGTAAACAACATAAAATTTCAAGCAAGGGAGATCACTCTTCACATCCCAAGGCATCAAAAAAATCTATACACATGTAAAGTGGTGAATGAATCACATTTATAATTATCATCCCAATTATAGATATTATTTTCATATGAGAAATTATATCTATCATAGATTATTGAATCAAATGAGAGGATTATGCTTGATGAATTTTCCATTATGAGAGACTGCACTGATGTGTCCCATGAAGAATTTTATGGTCTTCCTCCTAATTGTGATGTTGAGTTCTCAATTGAACTTATACTTGGATCTCTTACCATATCAAAGACTCATTACAAGATGGACACAATTGACTTGGATGAACTAAATAAGCGATTACAAGTGAATCTAGAAAGTGTTTTTTATTTCAGAGTGCTTTACTGTTAGGTGTGCCAGTTTTCTTCGTCAAATAATAAGTATGTATTAATGAACCTCTGTATTTATTATTACGAGCTCATATAAATCATGTTATAAGAATTATCCCCTTCTATGGATAGAGTATTACAAGGGGAAAAATATTTAACAAAGGTGGAGCTTTAGTCGGGATATCCCCAATTAAAATTGAGGAAGGAAGATATTCCGAAGACTACCTTTTCAACGAGGTATAGACACTATGAGTTCATAGTGACAAAATTCATTCTCACTAATTCTACAATAGTTTTCATGGACTTAATGAGTATAGACTTTATATATTACCTTGAAGTTTTTTTGTTAGTCATTATAGATGATATTCCAATATACTATAAGACAAAGGAGGATCATGAATGGAATTTGAATAAAACACTAAAAAAAATTCATAAGGAAAAAATAAATGAAAAGTATAATAAATGTGATTTCTAGTTGGGGAAGTATCATTCATGGCTAATTTCATCACCATAGAAGGAATATTTATAGACCCTTTATGAAAAAAGGAAAATGAGGAGTGGCCTAGGACAACATCTGTAACGAAGATCCATAATTTCCTTGTTATAGATAGTTTTTTCTGATTATTTTCGATGGAACTCATCACAATTGTAAAACCCATTAACCAAGTTGAAATAAAAGGGAGTAAATTTATTCTAGACCAATGGATGTGAAGACTGATTCAAAGAGTTGAAAAATAGGCTTATCACTGCACTGGTACATACAAAACTAAATAATGGGGAACTCTTTATGGTATACAACGATGCCTAAAATAAGGTTTCATGTTGTGTGATGATTCAAAAATGATAAATTGATAGATTATGCGTCATGGTTGCTGAAATTTCATGAGAAAAAGTATCCAATGCAAGATCTGGAGTTAGTAGTTGTGATATTCTAACAGAAAATCTATCAGGATTACCTCTATGGGGAAAAGTGTTAGATATATAACGATCATATGAGCCAAAAATATATATTCATATATAAGTGTCTTAATATGTTTTAGTGAATATAATTAGTTCTCAACATGTATTATGATAGATCATTCTACTACCATCTTAGTAATGATAATAAATTGGCAGCTGCTCAAAGTAGGAAGGATCCTCCAAAATTATAAATGATGATAATTGAGAAAGATACAATATTCTTAGAGTTTGAAAGGATGGAAATAGAAATCATAAAAGACAAAAAAGTTCCATTCCATTCACAAATGTTTGCATGACATTACATTAAAGAAAAATAAAGAATACTTAATGAAATGATGTAGAAATTCAGAAGAAGGTGGAAGCTATCAGAAAACAAACAATCCTCAGAGATTAAAATTTATGTCGAAGGAGTCAAAATAGTTGGGCTATGACAATGTATTCTATAAATTCCAGAGGTAAAGAAAATAAATTTTATTGATTCTAATTACTTGACCTTTTTAATCCACCTAGGGAGAAAAAAGATGTGTCAAGATGTTCGGGATAACTATTGGTGGGACAATATGAAGAATTATATCTCTGAATAAACATCAATGTTCTTGGTATGTTAGTAAGTGGAGGCTTAAAGGAAAAAATTTTAAGGACATGATGCAACCCTTACCCATAACAACATGGAAATGGGGAAACATTACCATGGAAATTATCACTAGACTTCAAAATACATCTACAAGAAATAATTCTATATGGGTTATTATGGATCTTATATCAAAGATATCTCAAATTAACAAATTTAAAGAGGAAAAATCACTCGATCAAATGACATAGATATACATCAAAAAAGTTTTGAGGCTATGTGGATTACCAGTATTTACTATATTGAATCATGATCTGAGATTTAACTCTATTATCTAGAAGAGTCTGCACCATGATCTAAACACTGAAAAAAACTTTAGTACGACTTATCATCCTTAAAAAGAGGGCTAGTTTGAGAAGGCTATTCAGGCATTGGAAGACATGTTGAGAACGTGTTTAATCGACTTTAAAAGATGATGAGATCAATATATTCCACTGGTTGAGTTATATAAAAAAAAGTTTCCACTCAAGAATCCCAATAAATCCATATGAATCCTTTTATGGGAAAAAACTAAGAACACCGTCATGATGGGATGAAGTCTGTGAACACAAGCTATTGGGACCAAAAATGATCAGAGAAATTATAGAAAAGGAGAAAAACAATTAGTAGAACATCATGGTAGCCCCAAATCGATAGTGGATCTATGTAGTTAATCATCAACACGACTTATATTTTGAGGTTGGAGATATGTTAGTGCTTCACATATTTCCATGTATGAGATTAATATGATTTGGGATGAAAATAAATCTACATCCCAGGTATATAAACCCCTTTTAGATTTTTATTGTGTTAGTACTGTGGCCTATTGACTAGAAATTCCAAAAAAAAAATGTCTCAAGTACATGATGTATTCCATATATCCCTTTTATGGAAGTAAAAATCATATCCCTAACATGGACTAAATTCATTGGTGGTATAGATTGAAAAGGATTTGTCTCATGAGGAGAAAACGATGAATATCTTGGAACATAGAGATAGATTTCCAAAAAATTAGGAAATTAACTTGGTAAAATTACAATGGAGGAACCATAAATATAGATAGGTGATGTTGGAATCAGAATAAGTGATGAAGGTTAAGTACCATCACATGTTTTCACCATAGTATGTAAAAAAAAATTTTGTGGGAGATATTTCATAAGGTGTGAAGAATATAAGACATAGAATTTTACCAGTATATTTTCTTACTTATAATTATGTCATAAAACATATTCATTAATAAATTATGATACATTAGTAAAAAAATAAACCAATAAGAATTTAATTTTTTTACAATGGGATAAAGAATAAAAATAAGATAATAAAGATGGAAAAACTTGTATCTGCTCAATCAATTAGAATAACTTCACTCTTAAACAAAGATATAAAAATAAAACATAATAATATTATTTTCATTTAGAAGATGAATATATATAACCCTGAGAAAAATATAAGTGAATTATGTCTGAATGAGATAATAGGTATTCATAGAAATTAAAAAACATATACCATTGGAACAGTAACATGACCGATAGAATAGTAATATGATAGTTAAGAATTTCAATCTAGATGTTAGAATAGTAAAATCACATCAAATTATAAATAAATTTTATGTATCCTATAAATGAAAACAAGATATATTTTTATAATTGAATAAGTAAATAATTTTTTAATAAGATAAATTAAGTGTTGATAATTTTGTAAAATGAAAATGTTTATTTTCTATTTTATAATTAATATATTTTTTTAAAATAAAATTTATTTTATAATATATATTCATAATATATTATTTTTTTATTATAATTATAAGATAATTTTTTGAGATCTTAATTAATTTTTTATAGTGTCATTAAATCAGTTATAATATTAAAATCAACATTTTTTTAAATGAATGATGATTTTAATTAGAAATTAATTTCTTCAGATTTTAAAATTTATTTTTATTAAATGGAATAAATTTTTTAAATCTACACATTGAAAAATGGTTTGGTTGATTTTTTTGGGTTTTTTCTAAAATAGTTGAATTTTTAGTGAATAGTATAATATGGTAATTTATGTCATATAAAAAAATACATGGATTTTTGAGTCATGGATGATCTATATATGATTCATAACCCAATTAGTTCAAAATAACATGAAATATTTACTATAAATATTAGAAATAATAAACTATAATGATTGTCCTGATTTAAAATAATGAACTAATGAATAAAATAATCAAAAAACACCCCTCTCCACCCTTATAAATACCACCACTCACCACCTCTTATGATCACATATTCTAATCTTTTTAGGTGGCTAATATTCTACCAAATTCTCTTCCAAAGCTTCTATCCCATGTCCTAAGGTTTCTTTTCTCACCAAAAGACAAATATGAATAGCCTTAATGAGGTTCCCAAGGAGATGACAATTAAGTTGTAAAATCATCAAACTTTCTCTATTAAATTCATTCTTTCTACTATCTTATCATTTTCCCCAATTTCTATAGTTTAATTATAAATAAAATAGCATACATATACTATAATTTTATTATTTTAATAGAATATTATTCATAAAATCTATTTTCATTCCTTGTTATCTAACAAACAAGAACATCATTCGTGATATGTCGATTTACCATCTTCATAGATGATGATTTATTATTTTCCATTACTCCCTTAAAGGATGGTCATAAAACCATTATTATTTTTAAATCATATTTTATTACGTGAATTATAACTTCTTCCATGTTCTATAACTAATACATATACATAATATTAAATAATAAAACAAAGCCAGTTGGTGATGATCGAAGAACTTCTAAAATAATCTAAACATCTTATTAAATGAATCACCCTCAGGTTAGAAAAGAAAATTATATATGATACTATTTAAATTTATTAAAGTTAATTAATTCCATACAATTATACTTCTGTAAAATTATTCCAAATTTACTTATACTCAAAAAAACCAACCATGAAACCAAGAAATAAATGCACTTAGAATGAAAAAATTAAACATTATAACTCATTGACATGTCCCTAAATGAACAACATAAAATTATATAAAATAAAATATATATTAAAGAGGTTATAAATTAAATTATAAATAAATCTAATTTTATTATCTAGGATATTAAGTGCAAGTGCAGAACACATTCAGACAAATATTAAGTGATCTCTCCAAACCTCAAAATTACCTTTGGGTTACACTTTCTCTCCCTTTACGCAAGGTAATTTCTAATTATTAATATATACTTCTCCAATATTCTATTTTTATGTATCAAATATATTTATGTGTCATAATTCATCTTTCTTCTGTGGGGAATTACATTTTCTATAAGGTTCTATTCACAATTCTTCTCAATAAGCAAGCCCAATTAATGAGAACTTCATAATTTCTTATCCATTTTTAAGTTCAATCCATAATCTATTTTCAGGAACCATGTTTTATTTAAAATAAATCATTCAATAATGAAAAACTATCTTAGTTCATTCCTGGTTTTATGTTAACAATTATTCCTTTTTCCTTTATAAACACCCTTTATTCCTTTCCCTCATTTCTAAAGTTTCCTAAACACTATTTTTATATATTCGCATTATTTGGACATTATTATTTAGGAAATTTTTTTATTTTATCTTTATTAATGTCTTATAATTATTTAATCTTTTCTATCATTTAAACCAGGGTTATATTCCCATCGGTTATGCCTTATGACATGTTTATGGTACCCATTTCTTTCCATAGGAAAACCTTATGTCTATTATTTATGTTTGATTCGTTATCTAGAACACTTATGCATTGACATGTTATTATGGGTGTGACCAGGTAGAATTCCAATTCATTGGGAAATTTTTATTCCCATGAGATTTCTTGTATGCGATAAGGGAGTAAACCTAATATATTATGGGAATTTTTCCACCATGTGATATAGTCTTGGTGGTTAGGATCGAATCATGTTTATGTGATGTTTTATGTTTCTTCCACAATCCTATGTTTCCATGATCACAAAATTACAATATCTATATATTATACTTCCATATGTTTATTCATTTTCTATTCTTTTTTTTTCATCACGTTATGTCTTCTAATTCATGTCTTATGCGGAATTCCTATGTTTATTCCATTACTATGTTTTTTAGCTCATCTAACTATTCATGTATTCCCCATGTTATCCTATGATGATGTATGAGCTCAATAAAAATTAGGATCTCAATATAAAGATTAAATAAAATATGTTTTTATTTTGGTTTCCTGATTTCTAATTATGTACCTAATATTCCAAAGAAACTGGACATTATGACCCTTGGATCGTATTTGAAGGATAATTATGCCTAAAATAATATAATAATATGTGTAAAGTATATGGTCTCTATAGTTGGTATCATAGGCATGGTCAATTTATTTTTGAGCATTTGGGAAAAAATTTAGGAAGAACCTTAGGGATAATACTATCATCATGGATGACATAGACTGAAACATAGCTAATCAACATTTAGGATATAATTTTCATTTACATGTTTATCTGTATATGTTCAATTATTCCTTTTTATATGAATATTAGCTAAGTACCAAGGAAACCCAAAATTTATTTTCTTTTTCAGCTAATGTTGGGAAATAGGAGAACCCATGCCAACAATAAATGTGATAGGCAATGCGATTTTTCCCTAATAAAATTCTAAATATAACTAGAATGGGATCTCAAAAAATAATGATAATACTTGAAAAACTGACCCAATTTATGAATAATAAATTGAATAATGTTGAATTACCTTCTTATACTTACAAAAATAAAATTTTAGTTAAATTCTTTATGCGACCAAGGAATCCTATCATTAATGGATATTCTGATCACCTCATTGGGGAAAAATCTATTAAATAAATTGAGAATATATTCTATTTCCTCCAGTGCTCAAAAGAAGAGAATGATGTGATGGAGGTATATATTTTTGATGGGGAAGCTGATCATTCCCGAACACTGATCATGAACACAAATTCTAAGGTGGAAATTTACTCTATAGAATGGAAATTTTTCAAGAAAATATTTTTTTGATAAATATTTCCCCCAAACTATCCTTCTTAAGATGGATAGGATGTTCCTAGGATTGAAGAAATAGTAATATGAGTCTTTCGGGGTACACGAGGCAATATTTACAAGGATTCCATGATACACCTCTAGATTTTCATGAACAATACAAGAAAGGTAGATTACTTCTTTAGTGTAAAAAACCAATTATTTGAAACCATTTGGTGATTCAATACATTGAAATATATGTGGAGATTTTCCATTGTACCCTTATGGTTTAAATGGTGATCAACTACCCTTGGTGGTCTCATGGGCATAGAGATAAAAATAAAAAAATGGAGTTTGATATTGGATGATCAATTGATAAATCCCAAAATGGAATGAAAAATCAATAACCCTGATGTCAAAATTGTGGGAAGAAACATCATAAGAATTGTTAAAAGAGAATAATGAGAATCTTTAAATGTGGAAAAAAGGGGAATATGGAGAGTCATTTCCAAATAGATAAGATGAATCCCATAATTGTAGAAGATATAAAGAGATTTTAGATCAATACTCAGCCTATAGTGTAGTGTTTTAACTTAATGAAACCAGAAAATTATTAAAGAAGATTCCCTAACAAAGAGCTGTTGAAGTCCATCAACAACAAAAAGTTTCAATGAATCAATGATAGACATATTCTATCTCTACAATCGAGGGGATTCCGATAATGATGTGGTGATAAGTATTATAGTTATTCATTTAATAATAATGAATATAAAAGTTGATTCAGGTTCTATAAATCCTTTAATATCCTTCATTTTAGTATAACTATTCAAATAACACAGATAAATATGAAGGTTGAGTTATCTGTGAGAATAAAGAGTTGGGAAATTAATGCATCTAAAGTATACAACTCATCCTCAGTTAATTTTTTTAGGATAAACATGCCAACAAATCTATTCCTTCCTACCAAATAGAACCAGCAGAGATAAAATATATGGATAATTTGTTCGATGATCTGATAAAGAAATTATTTATATCCCTGAGTGTGTCATTTTGGGTGGAACCTAGTCTATTTACAAATTAAACTAAGGGAACTATTATCCTATATGTTGATTATTGAAAACATAATCATGTTATGGTGAATTAAAGTATTTGTTTCCTCAGATAGATAACCAGTTTGACGAGTTTAAAGGGGAGATGTAGTTTATGAGGATTGATCTTCGATATAGTTTTCACTAGTTTAGAGTAAATTAATACTATATTTAGAAAACCAACTTCCATAGAAGGAATGATATTTATGAGTACATTTTCAATTCCATTTGATTGAAATAATCCCCAATGTAGCCTTTATGAATTTGATGAATGATATCTTCTAGGAGTATCTTGATACATTCATGAAGGAATTTTTGGATGAAATCATGATTACTCTTAGTCTAAGGAGGATCATATACACAATTGGAGAGTAGTTCCAGAATTTTTTAGAAATTAGTAAGTTCATGCTAAGCTTTTGTAATGTGATTTTTGGATTCAAGAAATGGAGTTCTTAGGAAATGTTTTCTCAGAACATGGTATCTAACTTGATCCTGAAAAGGTGATTGTTGTTATGATATGGGAGAAACTGCATAATATTTTTGGGATTTAGAGATTCTAGGTAATTTTAGAGTATTAACACCAGTTCATAAATTATTTCTCCAAGTTGGATTCTCTGATGACCCCTCTCACTTAGAAGGTGGTAATTTTTTCTTGGGAGTAAAAATTCCATAATACTTTTACCGAGTTGAAATGTATTATGACTAATACACTACTGTTAAATCATTTAGAGTATTGTAAGATCTATGTGATATTTTATGATGCACAAAGTTTGGGTATGGGATGAGTTTTTATGTAGTGTGATTACATGCTATCCTATGTCTCTCAGTAACTTAGGACACATGAGAAGAACTATCCAACCCAAGACCATGAACTCACATCTATGATACATGTTATTAAGAGTTAGTGAGATTAAATTTTTGTAGAAAGGTTGAACATGTATTCTGACCACAAGTTCTTGAGTTAAATATTCTCTAAAAAATATTTCTATCTCTAGAATATGCATTGGGTGGAATACCTACAATTTTTTTATATCAAAATTTCTTATACCTCATCAAAAGGGAAGGTTTCTTTCAATGCTTTTAGTCGATAAATTCTAACACATGATGTGAAAGAATCATCATAAGAGTGAAACATGATTGATATTTTTCAATGTTTTATATAGGATTTTGGGAAATGAAGGATAATATTGTATTTGAAAGTGATAAATTGACCTCCTCTCTTCTTGAGATGATTCTTCATATGTAATAACTTGATGATGAAGAACCCTCTTTTTGAAGGGGAGACCATTGTTGAGTGGTCGTTCTCCACTAAGGTTATAAATCATTTTTAGAAATTTTATTTTGTTATTTTTTCCAGTGAGAAATGTCGTGATGGGGTATTTACATAATTCCCAATGGGTTGTGCACCTAGGAACCACTAATAGGTTCTATGACATGAAGTGATGATTCTAGAGGCCTGGTATGAGACAATGCATTTCTGATTTTGTCTCTCATTTTTATACATTCAAAAGGTCAAGAACAAACACTATAGAACTTCAGGTTTTCTTCATCCACTTACAGTTCCAACCTGGATGTGGGATGAAATTTATATAAACCTTGTTTCTGGGTTTCCAAATACCCCTAGTAAGAATAATGCGATAAGGGTTGTAATTTATTAGCTGACCAAATTGGATCACTTTATACCCATTCATTGAAAAAAATTGAATTTGGGAAATATATATGTGAAAGATATTGTTCATTTCCAAAAAGTCCACCAGCTATAGTCTCTAATAGGGATCCCCATTTTACCTCTCATTTTTTAGAGGTATTCAGGGGGAGATGGTACCTCTGATTAATTTTTGTATGGATTTCCATTAGTAGAATGATGGGAAGATTGATAGGGATATACATATTCATGATAATATTCCTTGTGTCTGCAACCTTCATTATGTTGGTCCGAGATTTACAAATGTTACTTGAGCCCAATTTATCAATGACTAAAAATCTAGTGAGGATTTTTTATTCTGAGATAATGGTTATTCATGAGAGGATGATAAATTTGGTTCATGTGCTTTGTTATCCTAGTTATGATACACATGAGATTTGGGATACGGAGGCACTGATGAAAGATCAATAACCTCATCTCTTTGATATGGAAATTTCTTAACAAGCATTATAGGGATAAAACAATTTTATATTTTGGAGGTTGTAACAACCTATTACTTATTTATAGGTACTTCATGAACCTAGTTTGATATCTTTCTGGTTGGGTCATGTTTGTGGGTTATTTTTGTAGAATTTGGTTTTTTTTATAGGCTCTTTGTTCTATGCATAGTTGGTGCATATTTTTCCCAAACTGTGCACCACCCTAGTGAAAACTATGCAACCCTAGACAGTGGGGGTTTTCACTATTGTGGCAAAATTTGAAAAACTATTCTCTAACCCAGAAAAAATCATTCACCATTGGGTAAGGGCACATGTCTAGGGTATATGGTTTGTCTAACCACGTGGCGCTACCTAGCTAACTATGTGCACACGACATTTTTACTACAAAAAATTATTTAAAATTTTATAACCCCCTTTTTAAGATCCTAAAACACATCATGTAACACAAACATGATTTAAAGGGTTTTAAAGTCTTTCAAGAATTGGTTTTCCCCTCAAATGTCTTCTCTTGACGGATCGAAGCATGATTGGTCATGTTCCATCACTTATGGGTATGTGAATCACTTATCATTAGTTTATCCTAATATCTCATTTTGTACTCCCTCAAGTTTGATAGATCATCACTTGTGGGATGGATCTAAACTAAATTTTTATTGTTCTTGGTTCTATATTTGGATTCATGATGTCAATTATCATTTTTCATTGTTATAAAATCCCACTACCGGTATTGATTTTTTATTTTTTTGTCTGTGATTAATGATAGGTGGATCCGTTTTAGATTGTTCCATATAAACTAACCTTAATTTTCTTGATTTTTTTTGAAATATATTTCAATTAATTTATGGAAAATCAAATTGAATGATTTATAAATTTAATTTGAATTGGAACGGATTTTGAGAGAAACCCCAATTCCAATAAAATTAGATCATGGGACATATTTCGAAATTTATGGTATTTATGGAAGGATTTGAGAATTTATTTTTGAAAATAGATTTACATGAAATTATGGAATAATATGATTTTTTAATTAAAAACTTTTAAAATGATGAAAATCTGATGTTGTTTTTGAAATTTAATCATGAAATTGAAATCTGGGAAATTGAATTGTAAATGATTATTTGATTTGAAATTGGATGATTTTTACATTATTGATTGATTGATTGGGCATATGAAATCCTATGTAGTTAGTGACTTATATTGGATAATCATGGATGGATGATAATTACCTATAAATGGATTGATGTTGAAAACATTAGAAAAACCTATATTGGTAGATCTTATCCCTACTGGGGTGTTGATGAGATATAATAAGACTAATCATGAGGGACATGTTTACACATATTTCCACAATCACTGATATTAGACATGTGTGGATCCTATAACTTGAAACTATAATACCATGGGATAGATGACCATGTTCCATTTTGTGATTGTTTTGATATATATTTCATTAATTATAAAACTATTTTATTCATCCTAATTGATTTATATTAACTACTTTATATAAATTTTTACAAAATCCATTTTTAAAATTATTTCTATCATTTTTAAATTATAGTATGTATAACTTTTAGATATGATATTTTATTCCATTTCCCTCTTTTATAAAAATTTAAAGCATGTTATGGTTTATTAGTATTTAATCTGTCATTGAACAATTGGTTATAACTTTCTAGATTTGTATCTCATACACTACCTCCACCTTTTATAGTTTTTATATTTTGTTCATGGAGGTCTATGAAAAGGGAAAGTACCACTTGGAGGTGGTGGATGTTGTTGCTCCTTTGGTATTGGACTGATTTTTTTCTTGGGGAGTTTTTATTTATTCTTAATACTTTTTGTTATAATATTCTGGCTTCTGATATACCTGTTTAGTTTCTCGTACTTTCCCTATTTTGGAGTGTTGATAATACTGAATCGTTTCCTTATCTTCCACTAATTTTTTGGAATATTTTTTCCCTATTTTATCTTGTATGATACTTGGTGATAGTTTCAAACTCGTGGGGAATGGGAACTCCCATCAAGCTATTTTAGTGTCGGCTTGATATCTAGTTACTAGGGTATCCGAGTTGGTTTGTGACATGCATCCGCACATATATATAGATGTGTGTAAAAAATTAAATTCCCTTGGGACCTATCCCATCAGAAGAAAGGGAATCTTGTCTACATAGTTATGTAAATCTTGTCAAACATACCTTAAAAATAGAAGAATAGGTATAATATGGCAAGGTATTATGAGACAGTCCCTTACCACCTAGTTATTTTTAATAGATTGGTAATTTATCAGAAATTATATAAAAAATATACCATTAAAAATAAGTATAAATATCCTTATCAAGTCAATGTGAATGTTCAATATTAGAGTAATAACTATGATTTACATGATGCAGTAGACATACTTAGGATTATATTACTAGATAATTCAATCAACCAACTTGACACAATATCAACAACATTCCTGATATAATAATGTAAAAATATGTTAGAGATGGAAATGAAATACCCATGGTTGATACACATGTCAACAACGATAGCACGTAAATGTAATTAAAATCAGAAAGGAATGAATGCATGGAATGGATAGCAATCTAACAAAGAATATAATACATGAACTTAGGAATCATAATTTATTGTCTCAGGATAAGTTAATGTTGATTATGACTTAATAAAATATTATGAAATATAAGGGAAATTATAGGAATGGAAATAATCAAAATATATCCAACCATTTCAATATGAGAAGGAAAAGTTAAATATAGAAATAAATGAGGCATACTAACAATGGTGATTAGTATATGAAGGTAGGTGGTGTCCTATAAATAGAAGTATATGGTTATGAAGGTCTATTTATTATAATTTGAATGTTTAATGGTTCTTTCTATTACCCTTTCAATTCCAAAATAATTAAAAATGGATCTTTTAATAGTTTAATTTGTCATGAAACCATGGTTTCAAAATTAGAATATCATGTCCTTGAAAACATACTTTATTAAAACATGTAAAATAAGGAATGTAAGATGTAGTGGAAGTAAATTGAGAATTTATTATTTAAAGGATTTATTATTAAAAAAAATTATTTTATATAAAACTTCCCTCAGCTAAACCCATTTTTAAAATTATAGTCTTTATAATATGAAAAGGATATAAAAATGTTAAAACCCACATGATTTTCTTATGAAATCACCTCTTCCGACTACATAAAACTAATAAACACATCACCGCTAAAGAATTTTCTTAACAATGGGTTAAATATGAAGTGTTTACTTATATTCTTTTCAATTTTACATGGGATGGATGTTTGTGGATTTATAAAATTCATAAATAACAAAAAATATATGATTTATCTA
This sequence comes from Viscum album, assembly GCA_963277665.1. Classification (NCBI taxonomy): domain Eukaryota; kingdom Viridiplantae; phylum Streptophyta; class Magnoliopsida; order Santalales; family Viscaceae; genus Viscum; species Viscum album. Next base: position 825,478,009 of record OY728129.1, read on the forward strand.
TAATTTAACTAATTGAAATTTTTTATTTTAAGAGATGATCCCAGGATGCCATGTTTTTCTTTAATTTGGTTTGACTTAAAAGAAATGATAATGGTTTATATTTCATAATAAAATTTAATATCAAAAATATTTTACAACACTTTTAGGCCAAAGGGTTAGGTAACATATCTTAAACATGGGATACCGAACTCACATTTCATGAAATACTATAATAATAATATTAAAATATTATATGGAATCCAACACACAAAAATTAATATATCAATGACCCAAAAATAAACAAAGGGATATAAATATCTCTATATATATCTAGATAAACATGTTGAAAACTTTTTTTTGTCATATCAAAATAAAATTTGAAATTTATATATATATACTTCGAAAAGATAAACATTATTATTAATTTAGGGAAAAAATAAATATAACTATAAAAAAATTAATTTTGGAAATATTTTTTCCATTGTAGTTGTTATAAGACCCCCATAAATTAATCAGTGTTTGTTATGATAAACCACTGCAAATGTGGCTATCAAAATCTATTTGGGATTGCTTTGGAAAATCAATAGTAAGTTGAAAAATTTTAGTGGTGGTTTAAAACCATTTTAATTTTTTTAAAAACTATATTTCAAAAACCCCTAATATTTAAAACAATAGTGGTGGTTTGAAAGGACTATTAATTTTTTTGATATGAAACATTAGGAAAAGATATAAATAGCCTCTACACATTTCTTATTTTTTTTAAAATCCAATCCAACCAATTATACCCTACCCTGTCTCCCAGTTCCTCCTATAAAATCCCCATCTACTAAAAAATTAAAATCTATCTGGGATAATTCACAATAAAAATAATAAAAATACATGAAATATGATATAATAATAAAATAAACCATGAAACACTTATAATAATCCTACAATAAGAATCTGTATCCTAATATTATAAATATAGAAATGGATAATAGTACTACCAATTTCATTGAAATAATATAAACCCCATCAACAACACTCTACTATCACTCTTAAGATCCACCAATTTTCTGCTATTGAAATACCTGAAAATACAATAGATGTATGTATTCATATAAGCATGGGTAAGAAATAATACATTGTATGGTCATCTGAAGTAGCTTATTGACCCATGCAATCAAAAAATGAATAGAAGTGTACCTATAATATTAAAAAGTGGTATTTTTTTGATATATCAACAGTATCTTACATATCAAGGAATCATTAAAATATTTTCCAAACATTTATTTAATTTATTATCAAGGTCTATAATTTCTAAATGGATTTGAAGATAATATCCCTGTCACGACCCAACCCAACCCGGGCTCGAGCCGCAACTACCCCAATCCCGCCTCCATAGGCCAGGGGTTGGCGACCAGCACCGAAGGCACAACAACTCGGGGAGGCCTTTTCCTAAGCACCTGTACACACACACACACAACACACTCAATGAAACAGTGCAGAGTAAAATAAAAGACAAGTAAAGAAAAGGGAAACTGCTATATATATACCACAAAAGTGCATCGACCTCTAAACAGTACAAGTAAAGTGATGAAAAGGAAAATGGGGCAAAACACGCGCCCAACTAGAAAAGTGCCACAACCTGGCGTCAGGTAAACAAAGAGGGACAGCTGAAGGGTCTCCCACCTGGAACCTAGCTACAACCACCACACGCGGTACAAGCTCCCAAACTCCTATGCTCCATTGAGGTCACGACCAACCTGTCTGTCATCTGTAAGGGAACACCAAGTGCGGGCAAAGCCCAAGTAGGGGTGAGTATAAAAATACTCAGTAGGATACCCCAAAGGCTCTAGGGAGCAACAAAGGAGGTACCGAAGGGTGAGCAGTAGAGCGAACATGAAAATTAATGGAGTACTATAGAGAGTGCAGTAAAGAGTAACAGTAGAGAGTCCAGCTCAACCCAACAAGAGAAAGGAGGTAGACTCGTCGAGACACAAGGAGCTAGAAATGGTGAGAATATGAACTTCTCGTTGAGTCTTCTCTACCTATAGTAGGAGAGTAGACTCGTCCAACCATGAGAAGCTAGACATGGAAAGCACATGTTATATCCTGCGCGTCTTCACCTCACCTGGAAGGAGAGTAACCAAACCCAAGAAGTGGGTACCAGAACAAGGTATATACAAATACATATGTTCAATAAAAATACAGAACAAGGTCGTAAGGGGATCTCCATCCTGTAGCTTAGCCCCAGAAAAGAGTATCCAACAGTCCCAGGAGTAACACCATCGATGCCCAGTATCCCGCACGTCTGCCCCAAACTACAAGTCAAGGGGTCAATCACCACACCTCGACACTATCCACTTTGGGCAGCACTGACTCGCCCGCACGGTTTTAGGTCGCGTCACAAGGATGCATCTCGGTGGGGGAAAGCACTCCTCGTACTTGAGAGTTCTGGGGGAACGTCAACCACAACTCGCCACTGCCCCGTAGTCGAGAGGTCTTCTCAAAGTCGATAGGAGAACCCCTGCCCAGCCCCGCTGGAGGGCCCCTGGAAGTCGACGGGTTCCCACTACAGGGAGACCCGGAAAGTCGACTGGTGCCACACTACATAGTCCCGAAACAGGGTAATCCACTGGAGGGCGACCTGGCTAAAGTCGGCGATGAGACCACTGACCAGCCCAGCTGGAGGTAACCCGGCATCGGGACCACTGCCCAGCCCAGCTGGAGGTAAGCCCGACATCGGGGACCACTGCCCATCCCAGCTGGAGTTAAGCCCGGCATCGGGGACTGCTGCCCAGCCCTGCTGGAGGTAAGCCCAGCATCGGGGACCCCTGCCTAGCCCTGCTGGATGTAAGCCCGACATCGGGGACCACTGCCCATCCTAGGTAATGGTAAGCCCAAAACGTCTCTGGCCATCCCTGCTGGATGGTACTGCTCCGTGAACACCGCTGTACTGGCCATCCCTGCTGGATGGTAACCCACTGGCGAGCCCTGCTCAAAACAACCTCAGCCCTTCTGGAAATATCCTTAGCCCTGCTGGAATAACCTCAGCCCTGCTGGAAACAACCTCAGCCCTGCTAGAACAACCTCATCCATACTGGAACAACCTCCTGGGTTGAGGATCGGTGCCCGCGTGAAGTGTTGGTCACACTGAATGCACAATAACTCTACCAGGGAACACGAGGTGATGGGAGAAACTCCCTAGGCCTCACAAGGCGATCCCGCTCCAATATGCTTAGTCACTGTCGAAGCGGACTGAGTCAACTCACCCAAGAAAGTGGGGAAAACACCCACACTCTAGAAACACCGGTAGTCGCAGACGGTGTCGCAGTCCGGTGAAAGGGGCATGGTACTGAAACCCCTCACCAGCTGAGGAAACAGAGGAACTGAACAATCTTTTCTGGCCAAACCATCGAGGAAAAGACTAGTGGGAGACCACTCAACCATACTGGTCAGACAAAAGCACTAGGACAGGGGAAACTCCACCCTACTGGTCAAACAAATGAGAACATAGGGACCCTCTACGTCGCGAGAGGTCAAAGTATGCAAAGAAGATCATGACAAGAACATGGGGCTCACACAACATGTGGCCCCAAGTCAACCCCAACCAAGCGCACAAACGTTCTCAGGTACAAACCACACGTACCTCCATGCACTCCCGTATACTCTCAGAGTATACCTCCTTCCAGCCTAAAGGCTATCGTGCACACAACACCCAATGTCAATGCGAAGGTGTGATATAACAACTCGACCTCAAAGGCCCAGGAATGGCCAAACACATCTTGTGGATCATTTATATCACTCTCCCAAGAGTGCGCGATCACACGCCAAGGGTCCGCAACAAAAATGGTAGGACGAACCACCATCGGAGAACCTTTCATGCTCCACATTTAATAAGATTACGCAAGAGGCTCCACAAAGTCAAACGGATCGTACCGTTGTAATCCTCGCGGAAAAAAACGCGAGATCGACTACTTTCTTGCCTCAAACAGATATCTGATGGAAAAGTCACCAACACCGCCTCATGCCCGAACAACATCCCGTGATCCTAAGCTTTGGCCCTGAAAACAGTCAGGCGCATCACACCATTGCAATCCCCTCGGGAAAACACATCAAAAGCACTACTCACATGAGTGCAACAGATATCTATAGAAAAAGGTTCATTCCGGCGCACCGCACAGGAGCGGCGTTGCGTGGGACCCACCTCCCGGTCCCGAAATCCAATGGACGGATCGCACCGTTGTGATCCTATCGAAAAAGTACACAAGCTTGACTAATCACTTGTCCGAAACAGATATCCGGTGATAAAGCTGGAAATCACTATCAACTCCCAAAACAGCCCTCGCAGAGCCTGCACCAGCATCCAGAATTAATGCAGGCAGACTGCGCCAAAGCGTTTCCCTTGGAAAAACAACCAACATCGACTGCACGCACGCCCTGAACTGACGTCCGATTAAAAAGTCGTTAAACGCTGCTCACAGCTCAAAAGATGGGCCATGGGGCCCGCGCCTAAACTTCAGCCTCAATGCCTAAAAACACCCTGGAAAGCTTCGCCCTGGCACCAGGGTCCCAACGCCACTGACGACACTCAAAGCGGATGTCGGATGCATCTGCGCCGCTCAAAACAAGATTCCCCGAAGAAAAACGCCCAAGCACTTAACGATGTGTCGCGCCACCTAGACCCTCATTTCGGGGATTAAAAATCCCCAAAACCATATCAAAAGTCCACCTTGACACGGGCTCCGCCCTTCCACAGACGGCGTGCAATACGGACACCCTGCAGATTATTTATGCTTTATAAATCATTTCCACAATAATAATAATAACAGTATTATTATTATTATTATAAACTCTTTTTTTAACTCTTTTTTTTGAAACCAGACCGGCCGTATCGACCGGTGTTCTCCTCCCAACAGGACCCGCGAAACGCGGGTCTGTTGTCTGCTGGACGGGGTTAGAAAGACCCCAGGTCTTCATCCAGCAATGACCATTCGAATCCGGTCCACCTCCTCGCTGGCGCCACGGTCGCCTACCGCTCCAGCTCCCCTAGCCGCACCAGCAGCCGAGCTCCGCCGCTCGAAGACACCAGGCCGCCACGCTCTGCCTCGAAGCTCCATGTATTTCCACCATCCCAGAGCTGAGCGCCCCCCCCCCCCCCCCCCCCCCCGCCGCTGAAACCACCCGCGCACCGCCGCCTTGGCCCACGCTGGCCTCCGCTGCCTAACCCCCAAACCGGCCAGATTCAACTCAAAAACCCGCAACTTTCGCCCGATGACCGTGGGCCCCTCCGAACTCCGATTTACAAAACGAAAGGGGCGATGGAAAGCTCAAAATATATACAACACGATTATGGAATTTTTTCGAAGATAAAACAACTATTTGATGCATTTAATCGAGCTCAAATTAGGTGTGGGAAAGAAAAAGGCTACAAGACCCTACCTTGTTGGGCTTTGCCTGGTGCTTCGCCACCGAACCGCCACCTTGAAACAAACCACCTTAAGAAGGATAGGATGGAGGAGGTCTATGTTGAGACTCCTTCCACCAGGAGGAAGAAATAAGGGAGGAGGGGACGAGTTTACTTAAATAGAAAATAAATAAATTTTAATTAATTAATTTCAAAACACCCCAAAATTAACCCGTAACCCAAAACTCCCGACGGGGTCAAGGTTAAGCCTCCCCTAGTGTAAACACAACACCTCCCAAGAACAACAGTGGTCTTGGAATTTGATTCCGAGCTTCCGTTTAAAAGTTATTAAACTCAACGCCTGAGGGTTCCAAATTACGAAAACGCCCCTAGGGCCATTTTTCACTGATGGCCCGCGCCCTCAGAACTTATACCCCTCCTAGGGTAAACGGAACTCTCCGAAATTAACAGTGCCCTTGGGTTTCCAATCCGAGCTACTGTTTAAGAGATACTCGAGTTTAACCATTAATCAAATAAATTTATTAATTAATTTATCCGTTTAACGTTCCAGAAGCGGGGGAGGGGTCCAAATGTCCCGCCCAGACATGCTTTATGTCGTTCCTAGGGTAAAACCCCATTCCGGACCCATACGTACACTCATATCTCTGTTTTGAAGCATCGTTTAGGAGTTATCCCATTTAATTGGTGTTTCTAGTGTGAACGCACTGAAAATTTAATTCCGGCCACTCCGGGGCTCGGAATCGCATGCCCTCTGAAGGTTCTTATCTGGAATAACATCAAGAATATTTCAAAGTCTTCCAACGAAAAAAAAACGTGTTCTTACAATCCCTTTCTTAAATGAAAAAATAAATAAAATCTCGACTTGATATTTTCTTTGCTAGTGGTTACTAATACCCATGCTCCTAGCTGCTCAATAACACTACTTAGACCTCGACTCGTGGAAATAAATTATATTACCACTGAAGATCTAAACCCCGCCTTTTACTAACCATCCCTTAGAAATGCATGGAGTGTTAATTTTTCTAACACTAGTTACCTACAATTATATTATATTTTTAAATACTTTCATTCCATATTCATCTATAAAACCCTACATAATAGACCATGTATCACCCCTATAACAACCAGAAATAGAAAAGACCAATAGTTACTATCATCTCATAAGGTGAACCTTTATTTTATGGATTCTATTTGATTATAACTCTATGGTTAAGAGTTCTTGTTAAGTTGTAGTGTCCATATGGGTGACTTCCTATGAAGTTTCCTAGGGTGTGTGTGAGAAAGGAAAAAGAACATTGAAAATATATGAATTGTCCTATGAGAAAGTCATTAGTCTAATAAGTTACCATGTGGGTAATAACCTGTGGTTTTCTGGGAAAAAAACCAAAGTGTTATAGGAGAAACATTGCGATAGATGACCATGTTCATAGCCCAAGGGTGTCAGGACATGAGAAATAGTATTTGGTCCAATACCCCACAAGAATTGTAGTGTCACTACCTTGGTTTGAGGTGTGGGGTAAAAATTGAATAGATTGTGATTTAATGGAGTGAATACAGTGAAAACACCCGAATGTGATACATAAAAAATATTAGATTTTACCCCAAATGTTAATAAGCCACAACTTTCATTTAGAGATCCTCCCAAATTAGAACTTTATAGTTAAGAGATCTTGTCCTAGAGTATTGTTAGGATTAGTGAACTCTTATTAGGTTTCCCAAGGTGTGTGTGAGGTAGGAAAAAACACATTGAGAGAACATGTATTGTCATATGGGGACAATTACTAGTCTTATGACCCATTCAGGAATGTGGGTGGTCCCCATGGGGAACAAAGCCTATCTGTAGGGAAACTGTTGATGTATTGTGGTCTAGGAACCAACAACCATATCAATAAATTTGGGTTCATGTGCTATAAATGGACCTAAATTTTAAAAACCACCCACAATGAATTATAACGAGATATTGTATAAATACCAATATACCCATAACATACTAAATCATCACTGATAATATGATACCTCATAACTATAATTATACAATAGATCATTAGAATCAAACTAAGATAAATTGTTGAGTTTAGAATATAAAATATACACTTTCCATTTCCCCATCGTATAGTAGTAGGTATATGAGGTTACACAACCAGATATCATAATATATATTCATAATAATATAATAAGTGGATATTATGTGTAGAAACTGAAACCTAGATTCATTAACACTCTCTAACCAAGTTAATATTTACACACAATGTAACAAAAAAACAAGTAAACTCATAAGGAGTTTATATAATTTCCACATTATAATAGTTGATTTCATGTTTCCATAAATGAATTAGTCATAATTTCTTCAATAATTAATCATTATATATTTTTTGAGTATATAATTTATCAATATTTGATTTACACATTTCCATCACTGTTAATCCACCAGTGATCATTAACAAAAGATTCATTTTACTTAATCAAGGATTTATTCTTCCAATGTATCACATGGATTTTAATTAATGATTTTAAGTATAAATATTTTATTAAATTTTAGTAAATCATTATATCTATGATGAATGATAGCTGAATTCCACTAATTTCAATGATAGGACTGCCATTATTTTGGGAGGAGTGTCCCTTTTGAAGTTGGAACCATGACACCTTTATTTTTTGACTTTAAGGTCAATGATATAATATTTGAGCTTACTAATATTCTCAAAAGTGAATAAGAAATATACCAGTTTGACTGTATATAACAACCTAACACCTACACTTCTAGATTCAATGCTAAAAAAATAATCTATACATTTTTGGTATTGATAGTATAAATGTAACCTAAATTTAAGCATAATAAGTTGACAAAATGAAAAGGAAATATTAGATCACTTAAAAACCCAAGGATATTTTTTACAGTTTTATATGTTTTTTATAACACCCTTCAATAAATAAATGCTATCTCTAAAATTGAACACTTCGACTAAGTATCCACTTTTCACGCAAAACAAAATTTTTATGATATAAAAAGTTTTCTTCTGGGGAGTTATCTTCAAAATTCTTATCTTGACCACATACATTTCATTACCAAAACTTAAAAACCTATTAAATACATTTTAAAATGGGTTATTTGACAAAAATGAACATCAAGGGACCTCAAAATTGTGAAAGAAACCCATTAGTTTATGAATACATATTAAAAAATTCATTTTTTTTAAAATGAATGTTATGCTCAAAATGAACTTTTATTTACCTAGGAAATAAGAATTTATGCTGAAATAGTTTCCCAAAAAGATTCATGATAAATCTTTAAAGAAAAAAAATCTCATAATGGAAATTTTACAGCAACACAAAACATGGAAAAAGTATAAGATAAGTCTAATTTGTAAGACAACATCACATGGTAGATAGAGTCTCACCATGGTTTAGGTTTAACCCCTAATACCATACATAACACCAGATGAGACAAAAAAATACCCACTTCATTGAAGATATATATAGGTGAACTCATCATAACACATTCATGATTATGTGTGCCAGAAAAGGAAATTAATCATAAGTTATAATCATAACAATTACCCATTGAAAGATATGGGTTTCGTGATCTTGACTCATATCATAATCAATGTAAAATTCATAAATTTTATAAAGATAAGATTGAATTAAATATTATAGATGTTCCTATTTGAGTAAATAATCATATTTATAAAAAATAATTTGTTCATTTGGGAATAAAACATTAAATGATAGTTTTATAAAAGGATTATGGGATAAAAAGTTCCCCTTAATCAAGTTTGATTTTTGAAAATTAATTTAATAAATGATCCTATGGAATGTATTACCCCAAAAAAGGAAGTGAGAATGAGATAGGTATATATGTAAGATTAAAATACAAAATGTTAAATAATTCAATAACATCAAATGGAGGGTGAAATTGAGGTAGAGGGAGAGTGGTCATAACTTTAATACAAAGAGTGGTTTAGAGGGTTTATTTTTGTTTAAAACACATTTTTCAAAACTTAAATTACAAAAACCAAAGAGAAGGGGGTATTTTTTTTACGTAGAAACATTAATATGATAAAATAATCCATGAATAAAATAACATTTTCGATGACATGAAAATTTGTTGATGTTGTATATGTTAAAATATAATATCCCTTTTTATATGTTGTAATGAACGTAAAAATGTTCCGTATAAAATGGGTGAGTATATTCCTTTTAAAAACCTTTCAAATAAAGTATAGAGAGACGTAAAATTTACTATATAATTCATAAATTCATGAATATTTTTTTTTCAATATACATGGAAGATAAGTATTTAGAAAATAAATGTTTTTACATTTAAAACTCGGTTTTTATAGAGAAGTGACACTTAATAGAAGTCTGAATCTCCATGTGTGTCTTTATATTTCAGAATAATAAAATTATATTAAATATTTACTTTATTAATAACTGTTTTAATCTTTTTTATTCCATTTATTTCATTTATTACCATATTGTATTCAATTACTTAATCAATTAAAATAAAATAATATGTTTTAATGATACTCGACTCATATATACAAAATTTCATCGTTAGTTTGTTTATGGACAATTCAGTCATTATTAGATCATATTAAAAATCATAATCCTGACATAATATCATTTTTAGTCATCAAATATACTACTAATAAGAATAATGAATCATTGTTATAAAAAATGATCTACATAAAAATAATAAGGATGGTAGGTTTTACATACATATGAGTAACATTTCCATTTTTCAATGATCATAATGGAATGAATTTAATTATTATATAATATTTTCAATATCTTAATAAGTTACATTTTATTTCATTAAATAAAATTATATATTTCATCCATGTGATGTGGTGATGGAAAATGAATCACATCATTTCTTAGAGGTGATTGTGCTTAGAAACGCATGAAGGATGTTGTCATTTTTCTACATGTAGAAATATATTAAATTTTATGATATATTATATTTTGATAATTATAAAAATGTCATTAATATCACGTATAATATTTAAATACATCATTATAACCATCCCTGAGAGGCAGTGATGGAAAAGAAAATACATCGGATCGTGAAATGGTAGTATGCCATACACATGAATGACAATTTCGTTTCCAATTTCATAGAATAAGAGATTGATATAGGCTATTCCATTAACATAAAAACATCTAATTAAATTAAATATACAAGTGTTATTATTTTATCAGGTATGAATAATATTTTATGGATTTAGAATAATGAAGAAAACCGAAGGACTTGGTTAAGAACTATGCCTCTATTTTTTTTGGAGAACATGTTTTCATTACAACTTAAGAACTAAGTGGTTACTTTTTTACCAAAATATGACATATAAAAAATGAAAAAGAAATTTATTAATGGATTTAGGTACATATTGGACTATCCAAATGACTTATTAATTTTTTTAAAAGAGGATATATGGTTTCTTTAATAATCAGGGTAGGGGAAATCTTGGAATTTGTTAAGGTAATAAAAAAATATAAATTAATTTTCATGTTAAAATTAACAACAATTAAGATAATTATATTATTAGATGATTATGATTAAAAATTATGTATCCAAAAAATTATTTTAAAATTTTAGATTATGTTTTCACCCATATCCTTTTATTTTAACAATATCTTAACTGTGTTGATGATTACAACGATAATAATGTTTTTTACTTAGTAGGGGTCAAGATAGTTACTATAAAAGGAAAATTAGACCCTAAAAGAAATATGGTTCATATTTGAAACCATATCCAAATATATTTTCCTAATATATAATTTTTTGGAATCTATATCCTTATATAAAATATTTTTTGTTATAAAATATCTTTTATATCATATTTATAATTGAATGAAATATTATAATATAATATGTGTCTAACATACGAAAAAGGGTTCCAAAATGAAATGGATTTCAAAATAATGAATATATGGTCTAAATAAAATCATAAAATAAATTTTTTATATGTGTTATATTATTTTGGAACTTATCTTTTGGATTAACCACATTTATCCTTAACTATGGTAATGATTTATTCAATAATAAAGGGTTATAATATTACTTATAATGTTAAAATTGGATCATAAATTGAAAAGGGATGAAATTTTAGACCATGTAACTACCTAATTTTTCTTTTTAAATATTTTTAGGACTTTAAAATAATTTAATAAATTATCATTTAACATAAAATATCATTAAGGACATTTTTGAGACTATTTATTTATGTTGTCTTTGAGCACACCATGAAAGTAAAAGAATTATAATATAATACTTTAAAACATCACTAACATGTTATATTTACATATTTTTTTTGAATAAATTATTCATTTAAATTATATTAATTTCAATATTTTTAAAACCATTTATTTTATTTTTTACATTAATATAATAAATATTGTGTTGGTGTTGCCAAAAAACATTAAAGTATTTATTTCATCGCTAAAAATTAGGAATAAATCACCATGATAAAAAATATAATTAAAATATCTATTTTATAATTGAAAATAGAGTTGGTTTATCCCTATTTGAACAATCTAGAGATAATAAAATAAAGATAACAATTTTTTTGAATTTTATTCACATAAAATAATATAAAAGAAAAATTCAAATAAATATGACACCACATTGCCATATTTTTAAAAATTTGATGGAAAGGGAAGAACTAAAATCCTAAAATAAGTTAAATAAAGCTGTGAGTGTTTTTTAGTCTGTATCATCTTATTTGTAATCTTAATTACCTGATTAACCCTGACCTTGGTGATAATTATTCACTATGATTAGTATTCAAAATGAAAAAAAATAAAAGATAATTATTTTCCAAATTTGGACAAAAAATTCCAAATACACAATATATTTTTAAGAGTCAATTGTTTAAATTAGTATAAATTAATTTAATATTAAAATGAAAATCCAAAAAAATATTTTTTTCACACAAATACCTTTTTAACTATAAATATGTTTTCATATGAATTTAAACTTTATATTTTATTCAATAGACTATAATTGGATTATAATTAAAAAATAGAAGTAATAAAAATTTAAAACTATTGAAAAATATAATTTTTTATATATATCTTAATATAAAATACAATAAAAATCAGTATATTTACTATTCATTGAAAAATCAAACCATTAAGACAATTCTCAAAACATCAACATAAGATAATTTTTATGTGATTATTTTGAAAATGATATCCTTTTATCAAATAAAATATCATAAAGTTACATAAATTAATTATAATACATTAGTATTATAATCAATGGAAATTGTTTTTGAAAAAAGATATTTTTGATGAATAAAATTACATGACCAAAAATTTATTGATTATTTACTAATAATTCATCAATAAATTTATATTTAGTTAGGGAATTTTATATATATTTCATAAATAAGTTTATGCTATTAATAACAACTAATATAATGACCAATTTATAATGGTCATGTTTGAATAATAATATTACATGGTTTGTTTATTCTTATGGTTTCCTATTTTACACGATATCAAATATAGTTTTTTTAAATATTGAGCAGTTTCATTCTTCCCTATTTGATAAATTGTACCTGGTGATTTGAAATTGAATTTAGAAAAAAATTACATTTGAAAATAACTTTGTTGAAATTTCACATCAAAAAAATGGTTAAAAAATCATATTGAAAATAGGGAAATTGAAATAATAAGGAAATATAGAATAACACATATTGGGTATCTAACTAGAAGAACATTATTGTTAAGTGAAAATATGGACATGGAGGAAACAATAATATCCATATAATTTTGGAGAGTTATCATTGATCAAAAGAGAGTATATGGACTTGATAAATTTAACAACAAAAAAATCATAGATACATAAATATGTATAAGATAATATATTTAAAATAAATGTTTTTAATATAATTTTTTTTATTTTAATATCCTTTTCCCAAAGTGGAGTAATTTCTTTACCATATGGATAATTAATATAATAAAATATAGTTTCTTGATTATTATAATTTCACAAATTAATCAATTTCGATGCAATAACCTCTTTTATACTGAACAATATGTAATATAGATTAATTTTTGAATATTGAACCACTGAAGTAAACTTCTAATAGATCACATTATCAATGAAAGGATAACAATCCCTTCTTTATGTGCTTAGAAATTAACCAAAACCCTCACTATTTGCATAGAGGAAAATAATTCCCAAAATGAATAAACCTTAATATGATCAAATAAAACATTGCTATCCAAATCCTGAACAATAACACCCAATGTTCAACATAGATAATTCTATCAACAGATAGACATAAAATTGTTCAAAATTTTACTGACTATGATTAAAACCCAAAAATAATAAGGATTTGATCAAATTTTCATCGAATATTAATTTAACATTTATCTCTAAATAACATCAATAAATTTTAAAGTATCAAACCAAAAATTTATAAACCCTAATTGCATAATCTTTGTGATATGATAATCATTTCCATAAATAACTTGGATCACCATAAAGGCACTTTTATACCATATATTCAACCAATATATATTTGAAACATTATTCTAAAAATAAAATCCATAACATTCTTCTTATATTAAAAATACAATGTTCTACAATATTATACTTTTCTTCTTATAAAACATCATTAATCACTTATTCACTAAACCACTTTTAAATTACATGGTTATATATATGATAGAGCATATGTTACAAAAATAAAATTAATCATTATCATTCAAATCAATTAAGTTAAAATATATGATAATTATTTAGACATATCATAAGATAGTTCTAGTCATTCCAACCTTATCACCCTTCTACTTCAATTTCCAGACTTAGAGCCTCGATGGATGTTATGTGTTGCTGCCCGATGAGTATGTTGTACTTTATTTAAAACTATATTATAAAATTCTTATAACATTCAAAAAATTTTGTTCAACATCCTAAAAAATATAATATAATTCATATAAATTAATATTTCTTGTTAACTCTAAGGGTTACATACACATAAAACTAATACAATTTCACCCTAAAATATCATTATTCACCTTAAAATATCTACAAAAAATACCTCAAAATGGGTGTCTATTCTTTTGAGAATATGATCAAGCTTATTAAAATAAAAAACCCATCATTTTTTCAATAAATCATAATATAATATCACATGAATAAATTCTAATTTTCAATGTTACCTAAACCTTACATTGATAGAAAATATTATAGCCCAAGACCTTCACTTTTCAGATCTATTGCTAAAAACATAACCATTAAATTTATAGTTTTGATATTGATAAACGTGATATATTTTTAACTATACGAAATGTATATCATAAAATGTAAATATCTAATTAGTTACATACCCAATTATTCTTTTGATTTATAGGTTTATAGGATTATGTAATCACACTTACATAAATAAATATTACATCACACAATGGTCACTTCCACTTTATATCCATTTTTTCCATAAAATAAAACTTATTTGATATATCAAGTTTTCTTTTCATGAGTTGTCTTCACTATTTTCATATTGAGCTCATTATTTTCTATAATCAACCTTAAAACCATATGAAGTTTTTTAAATGTGTTATTAGAACAAAAATATTAATATGTGATTTAAAAAGATAGAAATATACCTAATAGTTCATGAATACTTATAAAAAAAATGCTTTTTTGAGAGGTAAAATTTGGGCTAAAAATATATGTTTTATTACCCAGGAAATAAAATTTTAAATCCCAATATTTACTAAAAAAATTTCCTGATAAATATTTATGGAAAAATAAAACTCATAAATATAATGTGGGTGCAATATAAAACATGAAATAAGTATAAGTCAAGGTTACATTCCAACACAACAACATAGGGTAGAGATAGTTCAATCATAGATTAAAATACTCTCTAATTCCATACAGAATGTCTCAAAAAAATTTTGAACCAAATTTATTGGAGTTCTATATGGGTTTAGTCATCATAAACATTTCATGATTTTGGGTTCCAAAAATTGAAATCATTAATAATGTATGATCATAAGAATTACCCATGGAAGGAAATGGGATGCATAATCTTTTCCTATATAACAATAAAAGAAAATATAATAATGATTACAAATAGTAAAAGGAATTAAATATTATTGAAGTTATTATATATGTATGTAATTATAGGTCTCAAAATAAGGTTCTCATTTTTGAATAAAATCCTTAAATTATAGTTACATAAAAGGATCAAGGGATTGAAATGTTCCCCTTAATCGAGTTTGATTTTAAAGAATGAAATCGAGAAATTAAAATATGAAATGTATTAAACCAACAATGGAAGGGAGAATGTGATGGTTATATATTTAAAACACATATATAATTAATTTATAATCATTACTTTTCATAAATGGTGGGACAAATAGAGTTAGATAGATAATGGTCATACCCCAATGAAAAATGGTGGTTTGGAGAGATCTCATTTCATTTAAAGAATAATTTTAATAACTAAAATTACAAGAAAAAAGGGGAAATGGTATTTATAAGAATAAAATATATTTGATTATAAATTATTAGAAATATAAATTAATGGTTATGGATGTAGAAAAATACATTTATTTCGTATACATTAAGATATGACATTCCTTTTTCCCTTGTAATGAAAGTCAAAACATTCTCTATAAAATAAATAAAAAGATTAATTTTAAAAAAATTTGTAACAATGTAAAAATAGACATAAAATTTACATTATTATTCATAAATATATGCATAAAACTTTTATATGAATGCTGAAATAGATGATAAATATTAAGAAATTAAATCTTTAAAACCTTTAAAACATGGATTTAAAAGTAGAGTGTCTCTTAACTCGAGTCCGACTTTCCATATACATTATTTATATTAAATAATAATAACATATTTTTAAATATTAAATTTATAAAAAAACATTTTAATATTTATTATTCCATTTATTTTAATTATTACCATTAAATATACAATTATTTAATCAAATAAGTTCAAGTTTGGGGTCTTTACGATATTTGACTCATATGACCAAAATGACATCAATAGTTTGGCTATGGAAAAAGAAGCAATTATTTTATAATTTACAAAATAATATTAAAAATATAATTATAATTTTTATACAAAAATTATACTTTTCAAACCATCTAGAATATGGTTATAAAAAATGATCTACATTACAATCATGGAGACGATGGGCCGTATATATGCATTTTTAACGATTCCCCTTTTCAATGATCATGATAGAAATATAGTGAGAATTATTTTATATTTCCATAATGATCATAAATAAAATATTATTTCATTAAATTAACTTATATATATCCTAAATTTTATGTGATGATGAGAAATGAGTCACATCTTTTCATTGAGGTGGTAATCCACATGTACACAGGAATGATGTAATCATTTTTCAATGCATAGAAAGGAAAAATAGTATATGATATATTATTTTTTTACAATTATAAATATATTACTAATATAACATATAGAAATTAAATCAATCATTACATCCATCCATGATAGGTGGTGGTGGAAAATGAATTATGTTGGTTTGCGAGATGACAATCATCTGTACACATGAATGGCTATTTTGTTTCCCATATTATAGTAGGGGAGATGGATATATGGTATTAAATTAACAAAAAAATTAACAATATTTGAAATTTAATACATTTATTATTTCATCACGCTTGAAAATTGTGTTAAGGGGTTTTAATTAAAAATAAAATGAAAAAAACATGGCTAATAACTACACCTCTTCTTCTAAAAACCACATTTGATTTAAAATTTATGCTCTCTAAGGCCGGAGTTATACAAAAAATAATAAATATATACTGTAACGCTCCATGATTTTATGAGATATATTATTTTTAATTTCTTTGATGTCTTCTATTATACACTATACCAGGATTAGATTGTACTATACACAAGACCGTATTAGCTTGCAATATACACAACACTTTTCTTGGCTCATGTTACACACAATTTCAAGTTCGTTTTGTGGAAATTATTTTTCGCAACATTAAGTATAGATTTTGTATAATAAGTTTTTATTATGTTATACGCAACACAAAACGGAGATTTCAAAACACGCAGCCCTGACTTGGCTTGCATTACACGCAATCAAGACCTTCTTCAATAGCATGTGTAGTACGCAATACCAGATATTATTATAATATTATTATGAACTAGCCGTTATGAATAGTAATACCCACTTTTGGAAATTTTATCAATTTTATTTTTCAAAATGGACTTCATTTTTGGATTTGGGATATCGAAATTATCCTAGGGTGTATTTTTGGTATTTTTCTGAAAACTTTCAATTTTTGATGAATAGTGAAAACACTAGGTTACTATTTAAAAACTGAATTTTTATTTAAATAATTATTTATTTTATTTAAATTTATTTTAGGTCAAAATTAATACATAATACCTATATAATTTCAATGTAATTCATTTGAGTCATTTTAAAATAATTTTAGATATATAAAAATTTTATTGAACTTTCCACCGTCTTTTACCCACCTCCTAGGAAAATATGAAAATCTACATAAAACTTAATTTTACCGCTTCTGTGAGTGGAATTTCAAATATCTGAGAGACATGGTTAATATCAAGGAGTAAAATGTGGTTTAATAAGATAAAAATAATTTTTGGTGAATAGTAAGTTTTTACTTTTATTTACCACAGTAAAAAGTAAATAGGGTAATTACGGGTAAAAATGACTTTATTATTACCCTAACACATGTCCTAATTCTATTAGATAATTGTAATTCGACTGAAAAAAACCTTAGGAATAAAATATTACCCTTTAGGTCCACTTGGATTAGATTAGGACACTTATTATTATTTTATATAAAGAAGAGTTAAAATAGTTAAAATCAAAGTTTAATAACTAATTTTTTTTAATATAGGGTTATACATAAGATAAATTCAACTATAAATATGAATTAGAAATATAAAAATATTTCCTACATAATGGTATTTTATTTATAATATTTAGACATTAAATAATTTAATTTATTTATGACACAATAATGATGCAGTAATTACCTTATTAATATATATTAACATAATTGATGTTATAAATACCCAAATAAATGTAATTTGAGAATTTTTATGAATTACACTAATTTTATAGGTTAATATGACATGTTAGTATGTAATAAAGTAACTTTTATTGAACTAATCAGGCTTCTATGAGTTACAAAAAATCAATTACCAAATAGTGTCAAAATTCACATAAAATAGATTTTAAAAAAAATATTATATTATTAATTGTTATTATTTTACTAAAAATCAAAGGTTACGCAACATGACTTAGATATGGATATATATATTAATTGTGAATCACTTGGGGTTCGTTTGGCTTGTTATAGTAAGTTTATTAACCATATAGTGTAAGAAAACAAGAAGACACGGTAAAGGTTAAATTATTTATCTCAGAGTTAAATCTAAATGACAAGTTTAAAATAGAAACCTAAACTTGTCTAAAACCTATTGGTTGAGAGGATTTCGAACCATCCCCAATTTAGCTTCGAAATAAATCAATTTGGAGCTATTATAAAATGAAAATGACTTTATTATAAAATAATATTTTATGTTTTTCCAAAGATGCAACTCTCCTCCCTTATAAAAAGGACACCCCTTCCCTCTTATCTTCACACCATTTTGTGCCTTAAAGATCTATAAACCCCTTCCCATTTCCCTTCTCATCTTCCCTATAATCGTTATAGAGGTTTTTGTCTCCTTAAAAGACCAACCCTAGTGCCTTAAGAGGAGGTTAAGAAGAGGCGCTTCAAAGAAGATGTAATATCCTTTACCGATCCATTCCAATTTATTTCTTCTTATACTTCTTCTTCTTTATTTGTTTCATCATAAATTGAAAACATCAGTATAAATCATATTCTAATATGTTATTATAAATATGAAACAACCAAATTTCATCTTCTATCCATCCTACGGAAAATGAAATCACCGCGCGTGCGTACGTACAGAATATTGTATCCACGCTGCTTTAACATGGAATTTAAAAAAGAACGAGTAATATAAAGTCATAAGTGAATCATATATGATATCATATCAATGAATATGATTCTGTAATAAGTCAATGACATTATTTAGATCATTATACAGGAGTTTCAGATACGTACAAAGCATATTAGACCTAAGGTAAGGGATAATTATTCCAATCTCCTTCTTATCTGAGATTGTATATTCGTAATTATTTAATCGGGTTATTGTTATCATCAATATTATTGTTTTCTAAAAGTGTTTATATGTATGATTACAGTCCTTTTTATCCATTTTTGACTTTTACCACATGTTCTTAAAGGAATATTTCTTTTGTTTACTATACAAGGATCTTTTTTACTTTTCTGACAAAAGTACGAGGAGAATTTTTTTTTATACAGCATGAACGGATTTTTATGGTTTCATAATGCCTTATTTTCATGAATATTCCTCCACAAGATTTCATGACTATTTTAAAAAAAATCATTTTCTTTTAAAATTTAATGACATTTTGTGAAAAGAAAATGATTTTTAAGAAGAAAGGATATTTTCCTCAATAATTCATTTCAAGTGTTTTATCAAAATTATTTTCCATTTAAGATGACATTATTTAGTATGTTTATGTTTCAAGTATAATGTCTCTATTATTTTCGAGGTATGGTTTTTATTATGATGTAATGATATCCATTTGTTTTATATGGATTATGTGATGATGGGATGATATTTATGAAACCCATTTTATTCTTTGGGTTATGATGAATATTTTATTTTAATTTTGTGGCACAAGTAAGAATGATTTCATTATGAGATGGGTGAGACCTATATCTCCCCCGAATACATTGGGTAAAGATTATATCTCATGAGATAGACATGGAGGGAAAGGTATGTTAATCCGGTTTAGTGTTACATGACTGAAACGAGGAGTGAACTCGATTCAGAAAGGAACTTTTTCCACTAAGATGGTCTTGGCAGCAATGCCTTGGCTACTATGGAAATAATATCATGTGATTAATGGTTGACACAATCACATGTTTTTTAAAATTATATTTTATCATGATTAATGTTCCTTTATGACCTATGCCTTACGTACTGCCAATATTTATTTTACAACTCAAGATTTTGATGTGTAAACTTTATGTTCATGTTTTGATGTTTAAATGTACATGGTTTGTTTTATTTTCTCCATGCATACCCTTACTAATCATTTGAGCTCACCCTTTATATGTTTTCTTTTCCCCAGGATATAAAGAATGGTTTTAGTAAGATAAAAGGGGAAGATCTTTATGGGAGATGTTGAAGATCATCCACCACGATTAGAAGATTATGTTCCGAGTTTCCAAAGACACTAAACTAATACGGTCTTTGGGCGTCTGTTTTTGTCATGTATTAAGTATTCCTCAGAAGTAATGTATTGTCCATGTATGTCAGGTTTGGGGTCTCTATAGTTGGTATCAGAGCGAAGCTTTAGTTGACCTTTGGAATCTACGATGCAAAAACATTAGTGAAATCCCTAGAGATATTTCTATGTTATGTCTAGGGATGTCCCTAAGGATAAGTATATGTATAGGTTATAGTCCTAGAATTATGATAACTATCTTAGAATTTAACCTAAGATGTTAAATATAGATGGTACTCCCACTTTATTATGTTGTTTTCCCTATCATGATTTTTTCCTCTCACACTATCCATTTTGGGTTTTATAAAATGGCTGGAAACAAGAAGATTCACGATAATGGAGGATACCATGGACAATGGAATGCTATTCTTCATGAGCAACAAAATAAAATGGGATTTGGAAGTCCAAAAATCGTTATTATGCCTAATCAGAAATCTCATCATATGATCAATAATCTCAACATTGGTAAGTTTACTGACTCAGCTAATAAGAGAAAGATGGAGTTTCATGATGATCATAGAGGAAAGAAAGATCAATTTCTCTCATGTAAATCATGTGGGAAGAGGCATCAAGGGGAATGTTTCAAAGGAACCAGAAGATGATTTGGGTGTGGAAAAGAAGGACACACATCCAGTAAGTGCAAATGAAAAGGTTCAGTTAACACCATGGAGAAGGATAATGGTATTTCTATGACATCGACAATGATTAGATGTTTTAAATGTGGAATGTTTGGGCACTATGCAAACCAATGCCCTAAGGGAAAATATCATGAAGAGAATCAGCATGGTCACATGGGTTGTATTTATGTGGATGATGATGAGGAGACTACAAATGACATATGTGATGAAAGAAGTGTTGAAGCTTGGTCAATGGTTTAAGAAGGTAGTGGAAATATTGTATGTTTATCAAGAGTTATGTTGTATAGGAAATTTAATGGTACTATGGAATAATGAAACATATAAGGATTGTTACACTATTGTTTTTCCTAAAGTATTTGAATGTATATGCTGAATGTTATTGGTAACCATGAAAGGTTATTCAGATATTTTTGGAAAGAAGATGATATTTCCATAATGAAGAGATAAATAGAAAATTAAATTTAGATAGTATTCATGAGCTCATGATTGATATAAGGACAAAGTGATATCATGGTTTGAGTATATAGAAATTTTGGGATTTTGGTATGTGGAATGAGTTAACTTTTTACAGTATTCATGTTTTTCACTAAGGTTCTATGGTAATTCATGTTTCAAAAGAATACATGATTAAGGTATTCACATTTTTGGAATATGACCAACAAGATATATCTTCTAATATATTGGAGATAAATGATGGTATTCACATGCTTGGTATATAACCTCTCTAGTAATCACTTTCTTTATACTATGAGATTGAAAAAAAAGTATTTTAGATAAGACTAAATATTGTAATATATTATGTTAGACATAAGTTAGTATTGTTTAAGGATAAAACTTTTTTTTCCGATATTATTGATGGGTTGTTATAATAATGTAGTTTTAGAAAAAGGACAACCTGCAGGATGGGCGACAAACCATCGCGTCAGATAAGGCTGTGGAATCGAACCCACAACTGTAGTGCGATAGGCCATTATCGCCTACTACTAGCCTATAGGAAGTCCCTGGTTATTAAGAACTAGTTTTATTTTATTAAGCGGTATGATAGATGAAGTATAAGTCCATTTTTAGAATCATATACGATTAATCTCACCATAAATGGACTTATGTATATTTAATAACTTATGCTAACCTTTTTTTGATAGAAATAGATGGGATGACTTATCATTCTATCACATGATCTGCTAACACTTCATTAATGAAAAATTCAGCTTCATTTCTTTAAATATAGATGAAGTGGAAATTTTTTATGGAATGACCTATGATGATATTACACTAAAATCAAGTAAGTATTTATCCTTATGTAAAAGTTCATCCATGTTTGGGAAATGATCTTGGAAACCAATTTTTTTTACTAGTACTCTCATATCTGATGAATCAGATGGTACCTTAGATCATCACAAATTTATGGATTTGCAATTGTTGGCTTTTTTATAGCCATGTTATCTTCCACACTCCATCCGAACATGATGGTTAGATTTCTCTTCCATATCCATATTTTCACCTATATACTCCTATGTGGGAACCCAAGTGATGATTTACTTTGGGTATCTGTTTTGTTTCTAACTTTCCTTTTTAAAATGATGATTTACTATTCCTTTTTAAGATGTGGGTTTCTATGAATGAACCTTTCAATTAGTAAACAATTTATAACCTCGACGAATTTTGAGGGTAAAATTCATTTTAAGGGGGGTAGAATTTAACACCCTAAGATTTTATTAGATATATTATTTTTAATTTATTTGATGTATTATATTATACACTACACCTGTATTAGATTGTACTATACACAACACCGTATTAGCTTGCAGTATACGCAACATTATTCTTGGCTTGTGTTTCACACAATTTCATGTTCGTTTGGTGGAAATTATTTTATGCAATATTAAGTATAGATTTTGTTTAATAAGTATTGATTATGTTATATGAAAAACCAAATATAGACTTCACTACATGCATCCTTGAATTGGCTTGCATTACACATAATCAAGACCTTCTTCGATAGCGTGTGTAGTATAAAATACCAAGTTTCACTAGATGAGATATTATTATAATTTTATTATGGACTAGCTATTATGAATAGTAATACCCACTTTTCTAAATTTTATAAATTTTATTTTTCAAAATGGACTTCATTTTTGGATTTGGGATATCGAAATTATCCTAGGGTGAATTTTTGGTATTTTTCTAAAAACTTTCAATTTTTGATGAATAGTGAAAACACTGGGTTACTATTTAAAAGCTGACCTTCTATTTAAATAATTATTTATTATATTTAAATTTATTTTAGGTCAAAATTGATGCATAATAGCTATATAAGTTCAATGTAATTCATTTGAGTCATTTTATAGTAATTTTTTATATATAAAACTTTTATTGAACTTTTCACCGTCTTTTACCCACCTCCTAGGAGAATTTGAAAATTTACATAAAACGTAATTTTACCGCTTCTTTAAGTGGAATTTCAAAAATCCGAGAGACATGGATAATATCCAGGAGTAAAATTTGGTTCAATAAGATAAATTTTTTTGGTGAATAGTAACTTTTTTCTTTCATTTACCACTATTAAAAGTAAATAGGGTAATTAAGGGTAAAAATGATATTATTATTACCCTAACACATGTCCTAATTTTATTGGATAAGTTTGATTCAACCAAAAACAAGCTTAGGAATAAAATATTATCCTTTAGGTCCACTTGGATTAGATTCGGACACTTATTATTATTTTATATAAAGAAGAGTTAAAATAGTTAAAATCAATGTTTAATAACTAAAACATTGTTAATATAGTGTTATAAAAAAGATAAATTCTACTATAAATATTCATTATAAAGATAAAACGAAATCCTACATAATGGTATTTTATTTATAATTTTTAGAAATTAAATAATTTAATTTATTTATGACACAATGATGATGTAGTAATTACCTTATTAATGAAATATTAACATAATTGATGTTATGAATACCCAAATAAATATAATTTGAGACTTTTTATGAATTACACTAATTTTAAGGTTTATATGAAATGTTAGTATTGATTAAATTAACCTTTTTTGAAATAATCATGATGTTATGATTTTCAAAAAAATCAATTACCAAATAGTGTCAAAATTGACATAAAATAGTTTTTAAAACAAATGTTATATTATTAATTGTTATTATATTCCTAAAAATATAAGGTTATGAAAAATGACATAGATAAGGTTATATATATTAATAATGAACCACTAGGGGTTCTTTTCGTTTGTTATAGTAAGTTTATTAACCATATAGTGTATGAAAACAAGAAGACACAGTAAAGGTTAAATTATTTACCTTAGAGTTAAATCTAAATAATAATGTTAAAATAGTAACCTAAACTTGTCTAAAACCTACTGGTTGAGAGGATTTCGACCCATCCCCAATTTAGATTCGAAATAAATCAATTTTGAGCTATTATAAACTGAATATGACTTTATTTTAAAATAATAGTTTATGTTTTTCTAAAGGTGCCCCTCTCCTCCCGTATAAAAAGGGAACCCCTTCCCTCTTCTCTTCACACCCGTTTGAGCCTTGAAGCTCGGCCAAACCCTTCCCATTTCAATTATTATCTTCCCTAGAAACATTATGGAGGTTCTGGTCTCCTCAAAAGACCAACCCTAGTGCCTCAAGAGGAGGTTAAGAAAAGGTGCGTCAAAGAAGAGGTAATATCATTTACCGATTCATTCAAATTAATTTATTCTTCTACTTCTTCTTTTTTATTTGTTTCATCATAAATTAAAAACATCAGTATCACTCATATACTAATATGTTATTATAAATATGAAACAACCCAATTTAATCTTCTATCCATCCTACGAAAAACAAAATCACCATGCATGCGTATGTACAAAATACAGTCTCCACGCTGTGGTGTAATCTGTTTTCCACCACCACCTTATTTGGATGGGTATAATGGTGTAAATAAATAACTATATATGATTATTTTAAAGTAATATTTATTATTAAATATTATACATACACTTAAATACAATTCCACGATCATGGGAATGATATCATCGCTCATGCATACGTACGGACTACCGTCTCCTCGAACGCGATGAGATTCAATTTCCAAGATTAACCATTCAAGTATGATTATAAAGTATATATAATAAATAATCATGAACGATATTAAATAATAATGATACTGTATTTATGTACATATATTTTTCATTTAATTAATTCCATTTAATTCAATAAGGAAACAAAAATAGCATTCATGCGTACACACGACCTACCGTCTCCATGAAAGATGTATTTCATTCCACTTGTATACTGAATATATATTATATATAAATAATGTTTTAAATAATGGAATTATGTAAATCAGGTTATAATTAATAATATCAAGAACAAAATTTCAAAACACGTACGATAAATGAAATGATTTTACCCAAAACTCTGCTTTAACAGAGAATTTTAAAAGAATGGGTAATATAAAGTCATAAGTGAACCATATATGATATCAAAACAATGAATATGATTCTTCAATAAGTTAATGGAATTATTTAAATCATTATACAAGAGGTTCATATATGTAAGAAGCATATCAGACCTAAGGCAAGAGATAATTATTCCAATCTCGTTCTTAGCTGAGATTATTTATTTGTAAGTATTTACTGGGGTTATTATTATCATCCATGTACATGTTTTATAAAAGTTTTTTTATGTATGATTAAATCCTTTTTTACTAATTTTTGACTTTTACCACATGTTATGAATGAAATATTTCTTTTTTTACCATATGAGGATCTTTTTTTACTTTTCCGAAAAAAGTATGAGGAGGATGTTTTTTTATACGGCATAAACGGATTTTTATTGTTTCATAACACCTTATTTTAATGAATCTTAGTCTACAATATTTCATGAATATTTTCAACAAAATCCTTTTCTTTTCAATTTGCATGACATTTTTTGAAAAGAAAATTATTTTAAAGAAGAAAGGATACTTTCTTCAAGAATTCATTTCAAGTGTTTTGTCAAAACTATTTCCAATCTAAGATGACATTATTTATCATGTTTATGTTTCAAGTATAATGTATCTATTATTTACAATGTGTAATTTTTCTTATGATGAAATGATATCCATTTTTTATATGAATTATTTTATGATGGGACGATTTTTATGAAACCCATTTTATTCTTTAGGTTGCGATGAATGTTTTATGTTTATTTTATGGCACAAGTAAGAATGATTTCATTATGAGATGGGTGGGACCTATATCTCCCTCCAATGCATTGGGTAAATATTTATATCTAATGAGATAGACATGGATGGAACAATAAGTTAATCTGGTTCAGTGTTATAGGACTGTAACTAGGAGTGAACTCGATTCAGAAAGGGACTTTGTCCAGTAAGATGGTTTTGGAAGCAATGCCTTGGCTGCTATGGAAATCATATCATGTTCTTAATGGTTTCCATAATGACATGTTTTATTACCATGCTATTTTATCATGAGTAATGTTCATCTATGACATATGACTTACGTACTGCCAAGATTTATTTCACAACTCAAGATTTTGATGTGTAAACATTATGTTTATGTTTTGAAGTTAAAATGTATATGGTTTGTTTTATTTTCTTATGCTTAAAATTACTGAGAATTTGAGCTCACCCTTTATATGTTTTCTTTTCCCTAAGATATAAAGAAAAGTTTTAGGTAAGAAAAAATGGGGAAGAACTTTATGGGAGATGTTGAGGATCTTTCACAACGATTAGAAGATTATGTTCTGAGTTTCCAAAGACACTAAACCAATACGGTCTTTGGGAATCTGTTTTTGTAATGTATTAAGTATTCCGTAAAAGTAATGTAATGTCCATGTACGTCAGGTTTGGGGTCTCTACATATAACATTATAATGGATTTTTATTTGTGAATTTTGGTAGGTATTGGATGATCCAAATTCCTCTTTAAGTGTGTTGTGATGAGGATTGGGGCACCCTATTATAATAAGTTGAGGGAAATTCATGGAATTTATTAAAGTAATAAATTAATAAAAAACAATTTTCATGTTTAAATTGGTCAAAATTAATTTAATTTTAATATAAAATGAGGATGAGTCAAATTTACTTCATAAAATAATAATTAGGAAATTCTATGTTATGTTTTCATCCTTGCCTTTTTGTTTTAACCCTCTGTAAAACCTTTTGATGATTACCACAATAATAATGTTTTTTAATATTTAGGGGTCAATTTTGTTACTATAAAAGGAAAATTGTCCCAAAATTGGACCATGGTTTAAATTTTAAAAAATATATATATAATTTTCTAAAAATAGTATTTTTAGTAATTTAAATCATCCAATAAAATATTGTTTAATATAAAATAATATTTCTGTTATTTCTTGAAATACTTGATATATTATAATATAATATGCTTCTGACTCATGTAAAATGATTAATAAATGACATGTATTATAATATAAGGAATATATGGTGTTTATATAATAATTTAATAAAATTTGTATTGGTTTTGATATCATTTTAAACATTATCATTTTCATTAACCCCATAGTTTATCAATTTTAACCTTAACCGTAGTAATGAAATTTTAAATGTTAAAGGTTTATAATTTTACTTATAAGGTACAAATTGTATTAAAAATATAAATGGTATAAAATTTTGGAACTTTTTTCATCCTAATTATACATTTAAAATATTTTTATTGATTTTAAATATTTTAATAATGTACTATTTAATATAAAATTTAATTAATTTCATTTTGACACTAATCATTTAATTTGACTCTGAAATCCACATGAATGCAAATGAATTTGAATATAATATATTAAAACATCATTAAAATTATATATTTGTATATAAAATTAGTGTAAAAATTATTTATTTTTATTATATTTATTTTAATATTTTTAAAATAATTTATTTTATTTTTCTAATAATTGAATAAATAATGTGTTTGCATTGCTTAATAAATTATGGAAATTAATTCTTCCCTAAAAATTAAAAATAAATTAACATGATAAAATAAAATCTTTCATATTTAAAATAATAATTTTATAATTGAACATAGACTTGTTTTATCCCTATTTAAAAAATTTTGAGACAAAAATATGAAGATAATGACATTTTTGACTTTTTATTACATGAAATAATATAAATGTCAAAATGAATCAAATATGCTAGAAATTTTATATGTTTATAAAAAACATGGTGGAAATAGCTGAAATAAATTAAAAAAATAGGTTAAATGAAATATTTTTGGTCATTTTTTGTCCTCATCATATTATTTATATCTTTAGTTACCGTATTAACCTATACGACAGGGACATTTATTTACAATAGTTACTATTCATAATGAATAAAAATAAGAGTGACTTATATAAATTTTTTGGAAATCGTAAATAAAAATATGTAATAATTTTTAATGATTCAATTTATATGATTGGAAGAAACTAATTTAATATTACAATAAAGATGCGACACGTAAATGTTTTTTTTATAAAATTTCCATTGGAAGTATAAAAATATTTTATACCTAATTCAATTGTAAAATTCATTCAAAAGAAAATAATATGATTATATTTAATATAAATTAACTCATTAAAATTTAAACAAAATCCAAAATTTAATTATACATTGAAAATATATTAAAATAAAATATTGTTTTCTACTAAAATAAGAAATTTTCACAATTTAATGATAAGTAAATATTTTAAAAAATTCAAAAAATTTCCCCATTTTGTAATTTTGTTATAATAATTTAAAATTTTATATCATTTTTATCAAATAAAATTTCTAAATCTTCCCTAAATTTATAAAAATATTTTTCCATAAAAAGCATTATAAACAAATTTTTAAAGAAAATACTATATTAATGAAAATATTATTTTGATAAAATTATTATTTTGAAGAAAATATTATTTTTAAGAATAAAATGACTTAAATAAATAGTGTGATTATTTACTAATAATTTAGGAATAAACTTATATTTAGTATGAAATTTATCATTGTTTTTATAAACTAGTTAATCTTATTCATACCACTTAATTTAATTACTAAATTTTAAAGATCATAATTACATAACAATATTTCATTATACATTTAGGCTCAGTGTTGTGTGTCATATATGCTATCAAACATAGTTTTATTTTTAATGTATTGGGGTTTGAAACTGGGTTTTCCATGGGAGTGTGATGAAAATTTTCCTCTTAAATCATCCCTACGATGCATCCCCATGCACGTTGTGATAGATCACCCAACCATGGGGTTCTATGTGGAGACCCTACATTCTACCCATGGAAGCAAACTACACCATGTCATTCCATATATGTCAGCACATATTATCCATTAAATCTATGATTAAATGAATTTAAATACTTGGATCTACTCCCACAATCATGTCCCACATGTAGATGATGTGGCATCAAAGGATTCTATTTGATCAACATGATCAGGTGATCCTAATCGAGCGAGAACTTCATTATCGGGTGTCTAGTGTGTCCATATGGGATACAATATAATCATATTGATCATATATTCAAGGTAAGTACACAAATAATCCACATCACTACTAGTTAGGGAAGAAATGAAACAACCCACACCATTCAATTATTTTGATTAGACAGTGGAGTGCCTCCCAAATTGAGTTATGAAAAGCCACATCTAAGTCCTTGGTTAATGCTATATGGTGAAAGAATGGAAACATGATAAATAATTATATTATATTGAAAATGGTTTTTTGTACCTCATCATTATTTCATATCATGAGGATCATATAAACATAAATTTTATAACATGAATTAATTAGGGGTTTAAAATGTTGGTATAAGTAAAAAACATTGTGAAATTATCTCTAATATAACATTTAAAACTTTATATCTGATTACTATAAAATTGGTCTCATTTAAATTATTTCAAAAAAATATATAACATGGTATATTTTTTTTATGACAAATATTCTATTATTAATTTTTAAAAATATTTTATTAAGACAATCCTTGAAATTTATCTCGATAATATCACAATAAATATATTTCTAATTTCATAAAAGTTTAAACCATTAGAACAATCGTGAGGGATTTTTTAACATATGTCAATCAATTTTTTAATTTATTGTATGATTATTAACGATTTAGAGAGAATTTAAGACAATTCGGACCTGCCTCTAGATTTTTTCAAAACCTGTTCATAATTTTTTTAACAAAACCAATCTTGTTATTCTCATCTTGATTAATAAAATAAAATAATTAATTTTCATGGCCTGAATAATTGATTTATATATTTTTATGGAGAGATATTTGATGGTTTATAGTGAAATAATTAACACAACATTCCCAAGATCCATACCTTTCACTTAGAGATTCCTTGATTATATAAAGATTATTCTCTATTAGTTATCCTCATATACAAATAATTGTAGAGATATAGTTTATGTGAAGGCTTTCCATGGATTAAACAATACTTTTCAAACTTATAAAAATAAATTAGAAACCATAATTCCAAAAACCACCATTCTATGAAACTGGAACAACGAATAAACAATAAATGAAAAAAAACAAAGTATCTTTCACTAATGATATGGAGGGAGAAGAATAAAACTTCACTAAAAATAATCCATAATTTTCGTCCACTATCTATGTGGACTTTAGCCTATTTATATAGGTTTCGGGTCCACTCTTCAAGACACCAATAATTTACTCATATATTAACAAATAAATTAGTAAATATAAACATTCCCTATCCCTTAAACCCTTTTCCATCTTGAATTTATCATATAAATGTTATTTTTATTCTTCCATGTAGTAAAGTATTAATTACAGCTAATGTGAAAGACATTGAACTTTAATGTCTTAACATTCAGCTTCAATAATCAATAACAATGTTTAATATGAATTGAAAAATAAAATTACCATTCTAAAAAACTTACTATAACGTTTTTTTCTATAACTGCAACCTATAATAGGAATAACCGAGGAAGAGTTATAATTTCTAAATATTATGAGTTATGGTACACCCTAATATAAGTCATATGACATTTCTTGAATTTTATAAGTTATACCATTTGAAAAGATTATTTTAAGAATTATGATATATCAAAAAACATCTCATGGTTTATAATGGATTTAGGGAATATATCCATCAACACCCCACTTGGAAAAAATCATTATTGACTTTTCCATTTAGATTTTAATTATATCATATTTAATAACTTATGAAACCTTGTCCAAAACTATTTTGGGATAGTTCAAAAAAACATTTGTAAATCTATCAACTTCACCATGTATCACATCATTTGAAATACCTTTTGAAAATGCATAATTTTTGGGTAATTTCAAACCCTTTTTTAGTAGTTCTATGTGTTTTATTAAACTCAATATACATTTAGAAATCCCCAAATTGTGATCCCATAGTCATTTTTACCATTGAAAAAAATAAAACTTCATAAATTCATATATTAAATCAAAGAGATACCACTAGATATTAATTAGATATAATTAATCTATAAATGGATCTAGAATGATCTCCATGAAACATGTGTTTCTCTATACAGGTGTTCAACACTATATCATATACAAGATTGAATTTTCAAGTGAATCCTCTTTCAAATACATCATGTAAACAATGGAAATAGAGTATGTAAATACCATATTTCCTCCTCATATATTCTGGATTCTTAGAGAATTGAATTACCTATTTGATGAAAACAACACATTCCATTTTCCCTTATGGGAAATCCCATTTTGTTCCATCATCTAATATATTTGAACAACATATGTTTTTTCAAGTTATTTTTTTAAAAAAACTTATACTGTTTTAATCTATGACCTATATGTCACACTTGTTATACAAGATGATAATACCCTTAATATCCATTATCTAATTAATGACATGATTAGAAATATACCAACCCACCCTATAATTAGGTAATCCTAAATAATTGCATAATAAATGTATCAAATATTGAATATTTTCATAGTAGGTATCTTTAAAACCATAGTTATGGAAAATCCAAAAATAAAACATGCACTAGTAGTATATGAAAGACATAATACCTGACAATTCATGTGGTATACTTGAGGGTTTATCAAGTTAAAAAATCACATTTTGAGGCTTGTTATTTTATTAGATATCTCTATATGAAATCCTACTCATTCTATCTATTAAATTTTACAAAAAACTATAATAGTCCCTGAGGAACATCAATCAAGGATAACCAAAATTGAAACACTGATAGGTAGATTATCATTTCACTTCATGAGAATATACAACCAATATGAAATAATAAAAAATTAGTGACTATATTTCTTTATAACCATTTAACTTTTATGTTCTTATTTTTTAAGAATACTAATAAAACTACACATAAGAAATCACCTCATTGTGTCCCATAAACTACTATAGAGGACTTATTTTTATCTACACATTTACATTTCTTGTTAAAATCACTGCATCTCTGTGTAAGTCCAACTACATCTCTATGTAAACATCAGATAAAACACTCCCACTAAACTATTCTAGTGAATCCTTTCCTGATATCTATTTTTAATAATGAGGAGACTTAAGAATCATATTCCCAATGATACGCTTTAAATTTTTTTATTCAAACTCTTTTACTTTACAATAAAAATTGTATGATGTTAATAAGTTTTATTACTTATCCATAACTCTTTCAAATTCCACCACCATCATCATTATTGGAACATTTTCTTCAAAATTTTCATCGATATCATTTTGGCGACACATGTACCACTTTACATTATTTAATTACCAGCATATCCTAAAATCTTTTAGGATAAAATGTGATTTTCAATTCATTGTAGTAAATAAATGTGTCTATTTTTATTTAAATATATAGATATGAACTAACCTATAATATTGTATTAAGTTAAATTAACATTGAGTATTGTTTGAAATAATATTTTATTTCATGTACTTTAATTTTTCTAATTCCAAATATACACCTGCTAATGACTTAATAACATTATTATTTTCAGAAAATCAAGAAAATATATAAAAATTCATTTATGTTAGAAAATATAACTTATTTTATTCTGATGGGGGGTTTTATAAAATAAACTATTATTTATATATCAAATATTTCATTTTATTTGGAAAGATGTTTTTTTTAAATAATAATTTATTCGTTAAAATATGCCATGGATAGTAGGAGAACAAATCTCTCATATTTTAACACACATATTGTTAAGCTCTTTGATAATAGATAATTTTTTTATACTTATCACATTCTTAAGTATGTTATGTAATATGATGAATCATAAACTATATTTTTTGAAGCATCATATCATATTTTTCTTAACAAATCTTAGATTAAAAAAGTAAACCTATCATATAAGATAAATGTGATAATTATATACCCACTTTATTAGTATCTATATATGTTTGAAATAGTTTCCTTTGAAATTAAATCCATGATTGAAAGAACATTTCCTTCATCATATTTTAGAAGCACTTTTATTTATTAATTGAATTAGAACTACAATATTTATCTACACATACCATGATTTTGAACACTTTTATATTTTCATCATTTTTAAAACAAACTCGATATCATATACCTTTCAAAAAATAAAATAATTGACTTCTATAACTCTGATACCTAACATGTAATTTTTGAAAAGTTTATCAAACAACTTTGGATATAAATACCTAAAATTCCCATCATAGTTAATTTAACTTAATAGATTAATATTCATCCCATTACAAAAACACCCACATAAGGATCATAAAGGTATAGTGCCTTTGGAAACAAATATACATAAACAACTGGTTCATAAGATGTGTAAGTCATCTAAAACAACGTTTCTCATAACCAGAACCCTATTTATACATATCACACAAAATAATTATCATCATAAAATATGTAAAATAAGAATAATAATGGGTAATATTAGATTATCATTAAGGGTAAACAAGTTAAAGACATCAAAATAACATATGAATAATGGTATTAGAACACAAGCATAAAATTTGAAAGGAATTACCTACATATCAAAGATAAAATTCTTGATTCATGGTATAAATATTGGCATTTCATAAGATATTAATCCTAAGGAAATCACAAAACAAGATCCATGAGAGAAGAAAATTTATATCATACATCGATTTTTAATACACATATTCATAGAGTGTCATTTATGTAGTATTAAAGGATCTTTAATAAGGCTATCATAGTGGAATGTGTTCAATCCCCAAACCCTAATATTAGCCAACGTTCACACCCAAGACTATTGTGGTGAAAATAGACATTACATAAAAGGTTTCACCACCCAATATATTCCTATTTATCTCATGAGATATCAGTCTTCACCCAATGCATTGGAGGGAGATATTGGTCACGCCCATCACATAATGAAAATCACTCAAATGTGTTTGAAAATACCATAAAGAACTCATTATATAAGAACCCATGGAAATAAATGGGTTTCATAATCATTACATCATAACATAACCCATGGAAAAGAATTTGGTCTCATACACATTTCATCATTTGCTCATAACATAACTTATGGAATATAAGTGGGTTTTATAAAAAAAATTAACATGGTATAACCTATGGAAAAGAAACAAGTATGATAAATATCTCTACATAATAAACATAAATAATTCATAGAAATAATAAAATTTGTATTCTTGGATCATATCCCTAATAAATCCTAATTAACATTAATGTATGTAATATTATATAAAAAATAATTTTAAAATATCACTTATAATAGTTCTTAGGAATAATCCATGATGTTTCTCTATCTCACAGCGAGCTTCCAAGAAATATAGACAATTCCTTTCCTAATTTCATGAAAAATAGTAGTGTAATCTCATTTAATCCATATGTTAAACTAAATAAATTGATTTTCCAATTCATATGGAATAATCACTCAAATAATTTCTTCTTTTACAGAGGTGGTGATTGCACAATGAAAATAATGTCATCCTATTATGTCACCAAGATGATTTTTGAAAATAGACCCATATCCCTATGAGAATATATTTATAGTCAAAGTTCTATCATGTTAAAATCCATCCATGAATTGTATGAGTCCATAATACATCCAAATTAACCATAGTAGGAAGATAATTACTCGAAACACCAAAATGTTTAAGCATAATGAAATCATAAAGATAGAGAAATTAATTGGAAACATTTATTCTAATGACATAACCATGGGAGAATAAATCTCATCCGATTCCTGATATATAGATCACAGGATTTAATAATAATAATCATAATCATAATAAATCATGATAGATGATGATATTGTAACATATAACTCTTACCACTTTGGTATCTTTGAATCACAATCCTCACAAAATAATAACATTAAATGAAACGTATAATGATGAAAGAATTAATAAAATCATGATATTACATATTTAATGGTATGTATATATACCTCATAAAAGAAGATAGGTGCATAACATAATGTATGTCCCAAATAATACAAATTGAAATAAAAATCCCTTACTACTCTGGTAATATTTAGAATCTTATTAAAAAATAAAGAATAAAATAAAATAAAACATCAAATAACATTAAAATAGTTCATAATTTAACATGTAAAAAGTGAACTATATAATCCGAAAAATAAACAAGTTGTGTATTTAATATACGACTCCTAGAAATAAAAGAGTGACCAGAAATACCTTACCTTAAGTCTCAAATTCCTTATATGCATTCGAATATCCCGTATGGTAAATATAATTATATTATAAATATAATACATAAACCTAAATATATATTTATATATATTAAATGACCTATATTATTTAATTACAATATTTTATTACCTATTTATCAAAAAATAATTTTTTAAAAAACGTTTCAGGTAATAACAACTTTTTTCGGTATGTTTTGATTTTTTATTTTTGGTCATGGAGACAATAGATCATATGTATGCACAGAATTTACATATATTTTTTAAGAGATGAAATAAAAGAATGGAAAATAATACATTACCATTATATAATTGTTTTATTTATTATATATCACATAGTTTTAATTAAATTTGTCATTATTACTTTCCAATGTAAATCATAAGTGAAGAATGAATCACATCGTTTTGGGAGGTGGTAGTCCACTGTACACACGAACGACCTTACAGTTTCCCCAATGGAATGTAAAGTAATACATAATATGTGGTATATTAATTCATTGGGTGTAATGATTTTAAAAATATAATATATATTCATTTTATATATCCTTATTACCATCCATGTAAAATTGAAATGGATAAACACGTCACATTGGTTCACAAAGCCGTAGTTTGCCATACACACCAGCATCATTATTGTTTTCTAATGGGATATAAGTTAAAAAATTAGTTGTGATATTTTAATTACATAATTATAATAATATCCTAAATATATCATTTAAAAATTAACTTTAATCATTATATTCATCCATGATAAGTGGTGATTGAAAATGAATAACATCCCTTCGTGAGCCGGTAGTCCTCCATACACACATATGATGATTTAGAATCCCATTTGATGGAAGAGGAGATGGGTATAAGTTATTAATTTAAAGAAATAAAATTTCCATATATTATAGATACATTTATTATTATATCACCATAACTTTTAGAGATTTCAAGAAGTTAAAAGAATAAGTAAAACAAAAATTCATAGTTTCAAACATTACCACTTCTTTGTAAAATCTGTTTAGGTTTAAAATAAAGCCTTACTATACTGAATTTATAATTTTAATATAGAATCTAGGATGCTAGGATGGATGTAAGGAATTAATTCGGTAGGTTATTCTATGAACCAAATAGTTTTTTATGTGTGAATAGGAGAGGCTCGAGGTGGTCTTTTTTAAGTGATGTGAGTGGCACATTTGTCCACATTTTTCAAATGCCACAGGTTTGAAAAATATGATCCATTATCGATAATAAGAGGTGATAAGGTCCATATATGTCCATAAACTGTGTTTTGGACCAGTTTAGTGGTCATTTTACACCTTATTATTTAGTTTAACCTAGGGTAAACCCATTTTCATCTCAATTGCGATATTTTTTTTCTTTTCATGCTATTAATTATGGTAAAAATTTAATTTTAACCTATTATATAATAAAAATTATTCTCATCCCAAATATTTAATCCATTTTTCCAAATTCCTTTTAAAAAAATGAAAAACTATAATTTATAATTAATCTCACATATGTGGCGAAAAATAAATTTTCTAAAGGGAAAAGTTTCAAAAGATTAAATATATTGAATATTAAAATTCAATATGAAATTGATTAAAATGAAATAAACATGATTAATAGACATGTAATTGAACTAATTTTACTTCTAATAGTAAATTAAATTAAAAATTATTTTTTAAATTACTTTAATGAAAAGACAGTTTTTTTAAAAACAATTTTTTCATTGTTCACTAAAAAATTTACCATTTCAAAAAATTATCAAAATATCATTCCAAGATAATTTTTAGACGATAATTTAAAAATGAATATTTTTTTTTGGATAAAGATTCCAAAATTGGGGATCATTAATTGTAAAATAAGTGTACAAAGAGCTGAAAAAACTTGTTTTTTATAGAAATTCCATTTTATGCATAAATTTGGATTTATTCTCATCCCTAGTCTAAAAAACTCATAAGGGGAGTATTAAATTTATTTTGAATATATGATAGATAAATTTAATTAAATTAACTCACCAAATTTTATTTATTTAAATTATTGAGATAAAACACTTTTGTGTGTAAAAATGTTTTTTAGAAAATAAATTTCTTTAGTTTTAATAGTTTTTTTTTCATTTATAATTAATTCCTCACTAAAGAAATTATTTTATGTAAATTTAAAAACATTATATTTTTTATAATTCAGTTAATTCTATTGATACCTTCCATTCAAACAACTAGATGAAATATATCATATTAAATAATTATATTTTTATAGTATTTAGTATTTTATTAAAACTCATTGTTGAGTGGACCGCAAGATATAGAATAAATTAAAATTATTTGAAAACCATATTTTATAAAATCATATTTTGTTTCATTCTAAAGACCATAAATAAAATATTACATCATAATTTTAACTTTTTCTTGGTAATCTTGGATTAAAATTTGAATATCACTTTTTTGGAAGCCCACTTTGTAAAATGGGTTCCTAAAACATCCTCTTTATAAAAGTTAACGGGATATGTGAAGGTCATCTTGAATATAACATACTGGGGTTCAATAGAGGATAACATTGTTAGTAAGTTAATATTTTGATATTTAAGAAAAGTGTAATGTTTAAATAGTGACGAGGAGTGACATAGATCAATGATCACAAGAAATTGAATGATCATGACAAAATCAACAATTGCATAACTATAGACCAAAGGGGATTATAAATGGTCATTGATACCATTATAAATAATTGTAACAAGACAACATTTTATTTCAATTTACTTATCCAAAATTTGAATAATTTTTAAGATAATATGTACTTACTTGATTTCATCCCATATCATAAGCACAATATTATCCTTTGGTTGTACTTCGATCAATTTCAACATCATTGTTTACTTTAAGAAATGACGTTGATTTTTTTATTCCAGTAGCATTAGTGGATCATATGAAACATACACTACAGATAATTAATTCATTCCATCCTTAGTTATTAACAAATATAATATTTTTATCACAGGTTATCCAATTACACCAAAGTTCTACATAATCTATTCCATGAATGGATAACCTTAGGGCACCACCATGTTTAACCAAAATTGAAATCTAAAAATTTAGAAAGAATGAAACAATATTTAAAAAATCATCTTATCATTAATCCCCTAAACAACATGAAGTAGTTCATAATGTCACATATGAAATTTGTTAATACATAGATAATAGATTCTCCTGAAACAGGGTAATATATTGAATTACTATAAAACCTTAATGAAAATATACACACTTTTAAAAATTTAAACATTCCTCGTAAAATAAAATATTATTAAATATATTATATAAATAAAAAATGTTTTATTCTCCGTCAATAAAAATATAAAATAATTTTTCCTCAAATCATTAATCATTTCAAGGTAATCAATACTATCCAAATTTCTTCATCCATATCAATATTCTATATATCCAAAGTAAACACCATTTTCTCAACATCAGTAAAATATTAAGATTTATATTCCCTTATTCATATGGTTTCCATAAAATATCACCTTACCATTAAATAAAATTTCTAGGCCATTAGTTCCATTTAACATATTATTTCCCATCATTAATAAAATAATTCTATTTTAAATTAATTATATAATTCAAAATTCCTTAATTACAATACATAAACACTTCAATCATTTATTTTCATTCATAAATCATTTACTAGGATTATTTATCTTATTCCTTAATACCTCTTTTCTATAATATGAAATATGAATGTTATCCTAACAATCATCATTCGTACTTTAAATATACTTCTCACATTTAAACAAAATGAATAATGTTATAATATACCATACCTTTCTTATGAAATTTTTATATATGGTGTATTTTTACCTCTATTTGATATATAATATCAAGATTCTCATTATATTCATAGTATTCTGTAATTCGCTTGATGATTATTAACTCGATTGATCACAATGTTGTAGGGGAATTTTTTTATTTCCATTTCACTGTGATTTATTTATTATCTTACACTTAATCATGCTTTTGTGATGTAACTAATGCTCATTTGAGATCATTTTTCATTTGAAATTGTAATTAAATTGTATATGTATATACTTTTTACATGGATATGATTATTTCCTTAGGAGTATACCATTTTACATACAGTGTTTATGTGGAATGTATAGACATGATTATAAATCCATATCCTCTACTCAATATTGATATTTCAAAGGCATATTTTTCTTGTATTGAATATTTTTATAATGAATTATTTGGACTGAAAGTGATGGGTGGGGCCCACTATATCCCCTCGATGCATCGACAGGTCTCCTGAGACAAATCAAATGGTGAAAAACCCTTCAATTTTGTTTCTAATTCATAATCAGACAATTATCATCCCATAGAAATAAACCATCTCAAAAATATTATAGTTCATATGCCAGATACATGACATACAAATAATAAGCATTATCTTTATTCATTATATATTTATTACTTTTCATGAGGTTTTCACGATGAAAAAAATCTATGGATACAATATCATTCTCAGTTTATTGATGGTGTGCATTTCTCAGTTATTCACCATTCCATATTGATTATGTCAAATAGATTATGATTCACTTATTACTGATTCATTATTCCACTATATATAACCCATACTAAGAATTTATTCTTTCCCCTTTCATTTTATTTTCTTCCATAGGTTATGAATAAGGGATCATTTATTGAGTTTTCATGGTTGCAATATATTAGATTTTTTTACGTGTTATGTTTTTTTCTTTCGCTGATGTAAAATGGGATCCGTGTATGTGTCAAGTTTCTACAAGACTACTAAATTGGTCATTAAATTGGGATTTTATTTCATGTAATCATGCCAATTATTTGTAATAATGTATCGGCTCTGAGTTTCTGGGGTCAAGACATTATAGTTGGTATAAGAAGAAGTTTAGTAGAATCCCTGGTAGATAGATTTAGAAAACATAGCTTAGGGAATATAACCATTAAATAGACTTTGAGGATAACCATAGAGTAATATAGTATAATTTTGGTAAAGTATAGACTATTCAGATGTTCTTATAAAATAAATCCATCTATGAATACCACTAGTGGATGAGGTTCTAGAACAGATATACCTAGGAGAAACAACTCTGACAAGGAGTTCCAGGCATGAACTGGGGTATCTTGGCACACAACAATGGTCCATACTATGCACCTAGTTTGACATGCCAGGATATATACTTAGTGTTGGTCGGAGTGGATACTCAAGAGGGGGGGTGAATTGAGTTCCAATTTAAATTTTTGTTAAAAATATTTCTCTTAAAATCCCCCAATTTAAAAACAAAGTTAAACTGTAGTGAATTTAGACAGATTGTAAATGTTCAATTAGTTTCTCAAAGATTGATTAGGTCTCAGTTAATTTAATCTGAAGATTAAATTGACTTTTGAAACAAACTTACTGGTTTTCAATAATTATAAACACTTACTAATTTAACTATCAAAGTAACCTTAAAACAAATTATATTTAAAAGTATTTAGTAGAGGAATATGAAATATATAGTATACTTATGACTTAAACTAAAATTCATAGCAGAAGTAACCAAGAGGTTCAGTCTCAAGAAGAGACTTAGTCCTCTCAAACAATTTATAAAAATTGATCCACACCTTGGATCGGGGTAAAAAATAGTGCAAAGGATGTCCGGGTTCAAAGACCACTACCACAATTCTACGTTGCAAAACAAACAACAGCTCACAGCTGTCCAAGCCTTACTCGACCTCTACCACTATCCATAGTGGGATACAAGGGAGTCATAGAGTTTGAATATGGATTTAAAAATCCTCCATCTTAGCTCTGGAGACAGTGTGTGTGTAAAATAAACAGGGTACACACACTGCTCGAAATGTAAATAAAATATTTCCTAGAGTATGAATGAAAGAGTTTAGAAAATCTTTAGTGATTGGCAGTGCATATTTGGACTTGTTTGATTGGTCAGAAAAGCCTCTGAGTTCTTCTCTGGTTTTTGTTCTGAAAATAGTGTATCGCTTCCTTCCTTGGTTCTAGGTTCAGCTTAGAAGCCTGAGTGCATAAAGTGTTTGATGTAGTTCATCACTCAAGATGCATCTTGTGTTCTCCTCTAGAAATGAATTACTTCGTGTATGTCCAGTGCTCTCCAGGTATGGATGTATCCTTTTAGTTTTTTTGAATGCACCGCGTTTCAATTATGTTAATCCCTTGTCTTTTTCCCCCTTTGTGTGACTTCTTATTTCCTTGATTCTCTCTATTTTTCAAGGTCTTTATCTTCCCTTTTATACCTTTCAGCTCTGGAAAAAAGTAATGATTACCTTTTGCATGGGTACTAGGTACGGTTCCCTGACATGCCAACAGATATCATTAAAAGAAATTAACTGCATTAAAAACATCAAATGTAACTATTAGCTTAATAAATAAATAATATTGAGAGTATAGAGTTTGACTGGTTGGTCAATAATTAGTAGCCTTCTGTTGGTAGATGTGTACAGTGGTAGATTTCTGTTGGTAGCCTTTTGTAGTAGTGACCTTCTATTGGTAGATCTTTGAACTTGTATCAGTAGCTCCTGATATCGGTTTATCTTACTCTCTGTGTCGGTAACTTTTGTTATCAGTAGCTTTATAAAATAGTGACTTCATTCTATCGGTAGATCTTGACCTATCAGTAGCTCTGCTTTGTATCAGTAGCTTTATTCTTTATCGGTGACTCTATCTATCGGTAACTCTTGGTCTATTGGTAGCTCTTGTCTATCGGTAGCTCTGAATTGTGTCAGTGAATGTCTATATCGGTAGCTCACTTAGTTCCAGTGATTATGTCGATCGGTAAGCTTATACATATCGGTAACTCCTTTCTGTATCAGTGTCCTTGGCTTATCGGTGATTCTGTCTATCAGTAGACTAAGTCTATCTTTAGCTCTATATCAGTAGTTATACTAACACTTGTCTGTTTTATGCAAAACATATCCTATTGGGTTAGAATTACTTCAAAACTGATATAAACAAAGATAATCAATGATTAACATATTTAAAGTATTATTTTAATATTATTATTAGATAGAATTTCCTAGATTGAGAGAATTAGAATATAGATAAACATTAATTGGGATTTTCAAGGTATATAAAAGCATAGTTGGGATTATCAAAATAGGTGAGGTCAAAAATCTCCCCCTTTTTGATAATCACAACTTATGATATTATAGTTTTTTTTAAATAATTATATTAGAGGATATATCATTAAATTCAATTATCTTAGATAAAACAGTAAATTATAGAACATAATGTATCAGAGGTAGAATGAAATACAATGATATCAGAGGGGAAAATCATGGTAGATATTCATTATATAACTTTCTCCCCCTTTGATACTTGGATAATATTTCTCCCCCTTTGTGATAATCAAAAAGTGGGGAATAACAAAGATAAGAGGAACAAAATGAGAAAGAAAAGAAAGCCAATTTTATTATATGTTGCAAAAAGGTACAGAGAAAGAAAAAAAATACAAGGGTTTCTTATCAACCATCTTATCCACCTATTCAATCCACATCCTCAATGTGTAATTTTATCCTTGGATCAGAAGAGGATTCAGACTGCATGGATGTAGGTGAT
This sequence comes from Viscum album, assembly GCA_963277665.1. Lineage (NCBI taxonomy): Eukaryota > Viridiplantae > Streptophyta > Magnoliopsida > Santalales > Viscaceae > Viscum > Viscum album. Next base: position 825,521,666 of record OY728129.1, read on the forward strand.
GACTTAGGAACACCAGAGATGATCACAGGAGGCTGAGTGACTGAAACTATTCCTGGTCTATAATGAGTAGCCCTTTGAGTAATCATAGGTGTAAGGCTTTGAATGGATTGAGTAGGAGTCATCTGAACAGAACAAGCAGTAGAGGTAGAGGCAGGTAAAGTTGGAGGTACAATCACTGGCCAAGCATCGACATGTAGGAAAGGCAATAAAAGATTTCTTGAAATCCATAATTATTCGTCCTCCTCTCTCCATAGCTGATATGAAATCATCATTGTTCTCTATAAATTTTTCCAAGGCTGGAGTCAATTCCCTTAGTGTTATGACTTTCTCTCTGAAGTCTTGATTGACAGTAGGTAACTTGAGGTTTTCCAATAGAAGTTTGAATTGATTGTTGAGTTGATTCTTGGTGTAAAATTTTTGGAAGTAGGAGTCTACCTTGTCTTAAATTTCTTTCTGAGAGGTAGAATCTTCTCTTATATAGTCTTGGACTATAGTCATTATTTCCCTAGCGGAATATCTAGTAGATATCACAACTTTTCTCAGGTCGGATGAGTCCACATAGACACTGGTTGATGCTGAACCAATGTCCTCCTTCACCATTGCTCGAATCTGATTCAAATCCTCTGAAGGTCTAGAAGCAATAGAACTGACATAGAAAGTTACAATTTCCTTGAAGTTTTTGGTCAACCCATTAATAAGATTTTGGACTTGGGAATCCTGGGTTTTAACATGATATTTAATGGAGGTTTTAAAAACTTCGAACACTGAAACCATCTGGCTCACACCACTTTTGACATAGACTAAGTCCTTGTCTGCTTGAGATTTTGATCTCATGTAAGATTCTAAAGAGATAATAGATTTCATTAGAGCTTCAACATCCTCTTCCAGTCTAGATACTTGATTCTGGCAGGCTGTAACACCATCCACTATCTCTGTCATAAAGGCTGACATATTACAACCGAGAGAGAGTTCAAAAGATTTTTCCAAATTGCCCATCTCTTCAACAAAGCAGTTCTTAAACTCCGTAATAGAAGTACTAAAAGACTCTTTCAGCTCATCCTTTATGGATTCAAGGTCAGCCCTGGTGATCACATCAGGAGGAGAAATTAAAATAGGTGCTCTTTCAGATGCTATGCTGGCCAGTGAGTCATTCATAATCGATTGAATTGATGACACCAGTGAAACTTCCATCTTCCTTGTCTCATACACAAAACTGACTTTATGATTTTTCTTCAAATTATCCAAGACATGAATTCTAACCACATATTCAGGTAACAACTCAGTCTCAACATCATAAATGACCTTTGCTCTATTGAGGGATGCCTCAATATCAGAATTAGGATAGTCTAATCCACAAACCACAAAACCTGGGTCTTCTTCCCAGTCCTCAATATCAACAGCCACTGAAACATGTCCAAACTTGGTTTCATGCTCTCCCTAAATGGGTTCATTCCCATGTACAACAACAACATTCTCAGCATGTGTTTCTTCCTTAGAAGAATCTTTTACTAGCAATTCTATATCTGCAATAAGAGGAGGATCCTCTGGATTAGGGACATCTTCTTCCATTTCTCCTACTACATCCTTAGGTCATGAAGGATGATTCACATGATGGGATTTATCATATACCTTCTTTTCATCATTAACCCACTCTCCTCTCCATGGGTTCCAATTATCTTCATGTATTTGCACACTGTGCTTGTGATACAAAAATTATTCTTTACTACCACTGTCTCATCTTGAGACTTAGCTACCCCTTTCACTTTGATCATCACTGAGATCAACTTGGAAAAGAATAGGGCAATAGTATTTGATTTTGGCCTTGTCATGTATTCCATTTGAATAATCAACAATCTGCAGAGATTCACTTTTACACAATGTATCATGAGATTAAAGAGATAGATATCATGATATCTTAAATTCGCAAAGTCCTCTCTCCTTGGTATTAAGACATGCTGAACAAATTTGAATAGCAATCTGTTCTCTCCATCAAATTTAGCAGCGACTACTTGTCCTTGATTTCCATCACTGGTGAGCTCCCCCAAGGTAGTCTCATAATCGAATATCTCACTTGTATATGGTATAGCTTTCGAGACATGTCCTGATACACCTTTGTGTGGAAACTTAAGTCATTTATCCCACTCAACAGATGAAAAAGAAACCTCTTTTCCATTCACAAAAGAAATCAATCGGTTCTCATCTTCTAACTTCTGAAAACTCACAAACTCATAAAACTGTTTCACTAGATTCGGATAGTAGGGGCCATTTTTGTTTGAAAATTAATCTACCCAGTTTTGATCTTCTAGTACTTCAAGCACTAACTATTTTCTAGGTAATAACCATTCCACACACAGATCTTTTTCAATCACAATAACTCTATCCTGCAAATGAGGGTTTACTGGTTGCCTACCCGACCTAGTTATACCAACACTACCACTTGATTCTGGCTCAAAATTTTGCTTCTTTTCACTCAGCTCATCAGTGTCATCTCTGATGGTAGGGAGTTTGGTTTTTTCCATCTCTAGTTTTAGGGATTTAGGGTTTTCAAGAGATTCAAGAGAAAGGATTGTGGGTAAAGTATTTGAGGCTCGGTGGATTAATAAGTAGTTAATACTTTGTTTTTATCATTTAGGAATCATAAAATAAATAAATAAAATGAAATAAAGTAAAAATGATTCCGATTCTGGTGGCAGACATAATTTTAAAACAGTGCACTCATCGGTAGGGTTTATCGGTGAGAATTCCTATCAGTGAAGTTCATCGGTGAGGTTTCATTGGTGAAGTATCATCGGTGAGGTTACATCGGTGAGGTTACATAGGTGAGGTTACATCAGTGAGGTTACATCGGGGAGGTTACATCATTGAGGTTACATCGGTGAGGTTACATCGGTGAGGTTAAATCTCATCGGTGAGCTACCTACCGATCAAGGATAAACATTCCCAACTCATGCCTAATGTAACTTAACCAATCCGAACATAAAGGATTGGTGAAAATGTCAGCTAACTGATGTTCAGTACCTATAAATTCAGGACTAATATCACCCTTTTGGTAACGATCTCTCTAGAAATGGTGACTTACATCAATGTGTTTGGTCCTAGAGTGAGATACTGGGTTCTTTGAAATATTAATTGTACTAGTGTTATCACGGTAGATTGAAGCATGCTTAAAGTCATATCCATAGTCTAAAAGTGTGTGTTTCATCCACAGAATTTGTACACAACAACTACCAGTAGCTATATACTCTGCTTCGGTGGTAGACAAAGCTATAGAATTTTGATTTTTACTACACCAGGATACTTAGGATTTTCCTAATAAATGACATGTTCCAGATGCGATTTTTCTATCCAACTTGAAACCAGCAAAGTCAGCATAGGAATAACTCATTAACTCAAAGTATTCTCCTTTTGGGTAAAACAAACCTATGTTTACAGTGTGTTTAAGATACTTAAAAATTCTTTTAACAGCAAGTAAATGAGATTATTTTGGATTAGCTTGAAATATTGCACACATACACAAACTAAACATAATATCTGGTCGATTAGCAGTAAGGTAAAGTAAACATCCAATCATACCTCTGTAATTGGTTTGATCAACTGGTTTCCTAGTTTCATCTGCATCCAATTTACAGACTGTACTCATAGGAGTATCAATTTATTTAATACTATCCGGACAAAAACGTTTTGAAATATCTATTGTATATTTACATTGATTCAAGATTATACCATTTTCATTTTGAAAAACATGAAATCTAAGAAAATATTTTAATTCCCCCATTAAACTCATTTCAAATTCATTTTTCATACTCTTTGAAAAATCATTACATAAGGAATCTTTAGAAGATCCAAAGATAATATCATCAACATATATTTGTACTATTTAAATATCTTTAGAAATTATTTAAATAAAAAGAGTTGGATCAGCAATCCCTTTTGTAAAATGTTTTGAAATAAGAAAACAACTAAGTCTATCATACCAATCTCTTGGTGCTTGTTTTAAACCATATAAAGATTTAGAAAGTTTGAAAACATGATTTGGAAAATGAGGATTAGTAAATCTTGGTGGTTGTTTAACATAAACATCTTCAATTATAAAACCATTTAGAAAATCACTTTTGACATCCATTTGATATAACTTGAAATTCATATGAGCAGCATAGTAAAGTAGAATCCTAATAGATTATAATCTAGTTACAGGTGAAAAGTTTTCCTCATAGTCTATACCTTCTTTATAACTATAACCTTGTGCGACTAACCTAGTTTAATTTCTAACTATATTTCCAAATTCATCAACTTTGTTTCTGAAAACCCATTTAGTGCATATTGTCAAAGTGTGAAAGAAATGCCTGATGTTCAACATGTTTTGTTAGAGAAGCTCTAGTATGTGTCCCTCTAACAATATTACCAACAACAACATCCAAAGGATGATTTTTTAGAATACTAGTTGATCTAGTAAGGGTAGGAATAGAAATTTATGGTTCATTTATAGGTTTGGGTTCAAGAGAAGAAGATTCTGGAATATGTCCAAAACTGGATATTTTTATAGTAGGTTATTTAGTTTTATCATTAAGGTCCAGAATAGAAAAATATTCTTCAAGATTTTCAAGAGAGTTTTTAGGATCATGTGGATCAGTTTCATCAAACATGATGTGAACGGATTATTCCACATATTTGGTTCTTTTGTTAAAGAATCTATAAGATTCTCTAGTTAAATAATAACCAAGATAAATTCCCTCATCACTTTTAGTAGCAAACTTGTCCAGATTATGCTTTGTATTGAGGATAAAGACTTTGCATCCAAAGACTCTAAAGTAACTATCTTTGGGTTTTCTATTATTCCATAGTTCTTATGGGGTCTTCTCGAGAACAGGTCTAATCAAGACTCTATTAATAATATAACAACCTGTATTCACTACTTCATCCCAAAAATAGATAGGTAGATCATACTTATTATGCATATTTCTTGAAATTTCATGAAGGGTTCTATTTATTCTTTCTACTACACCATTTTGCTGAGCTGTCTTAGGGGAAGAAAAGTTATGACTATAGCCATTGTGTGAGCCATAAGATTAAAACTCATTATTTTCTAACTCACAGCCATGATCACTTCTCAGGGTCTTAATCTTTTGTTCACTAAGGTTTTCTATAGACTTGGAGTATTTAACAAAGTAAGAACAAGATTCACTTTTGTGAGATAAGAAGTATACCCAAGTATATCTTGAAAAGTCATCTAATAAGAAATAGAAATAGTGCTTCGCATTTAAACTAGAAACTCTAGAAGGTCCAAACAATTCAAGGTGAACTAACTTGAGAGGTTGATAAGTTGAAAAATCTTTCTTTGATTCAAATGAAACATTATGTTGCTTTCCCTTTTGACAGGGATTACAAACTTTGTCTGATGGGAATTCAAGTTTAGGTAGGTCTCTAACCAAGTTCTTCCTAGTAAATTTTCTAAGTGAATGGATGTTGTAGTTTCCTAATATTCTATGCCAAATCCAAGACTCTTTATGAAAATCATTTAAACAAGTAACATTTTTCTTTGCTAAAGAATTCAGATCAACAGTATAAACATTTTCATTTCTCAAAGCATAAAATACTAAAACATTTTTAGAGTTAAAAACATTATAGGAATCTTTTTCAAACTTTACATTAAATCCATCATCACAAAATTGAGAAGTACTCAACAAATTATATTTAAGTTCATCAAAAAATAAAACATTAGAAATTAAAACTGAATTAACATTACCAATCTGGCTTAGGCCGATGATTTTTCCTTTAGAATTTTTACCAAAGGTGACATAGCCTCCATCAACCTTTATTAAGATTTTAAAGGATGAGTAATATCCAGAAATGTGCCTTGAACATCCATTGTCCAACTACCATACCTTTTTGTGAGAACTCATCAAATAGGTTTCCTACAAAACAGATTTAGATGAAAAATGATTTTGGTACCAAAATATTCTTGGGTCCAGAAAGGTTAGAAATAAAATCTTTAGGTACCCAAATTTTTTTATGGGTTTCATATAATTTACAGAATCAATAGATTTTGAAAGATAAACAGTATTTGATCTATAAACATATGAATAACTAGTTGAAGCATATGAATTGATAAAACTAGAACAAGCATAATTTTGTCCAGATTTAGAGATAAATATAGTTTTAGTAAACTGTCTCTTTCAAGGTTGGTATCCTAAACCAGTAGTATATTTTGGTGCAACTTGCTTTTCTAACAATTGAGTAAGTGTATCTTTTCCCTTTTTGAACATTTATAAGTCCTTTTTAAGTTTCTCATTAGGCATTTTTAGTTCAGTATTTTCTTTCAATAGTTGATAATTCTTTTCCTTTTCTACATCAAGGGCGGATTTAGCACTGGAAGTGAGAGCATGATGTTTCTTTAGTGAATTATATTTGTCCTTAACCTCATTACATGTTTCATCCAGCATTTTACAATATTCAAATAATTCTTTACTAGACATATTTTCAGATTCAGAATTAGAATCATCTCCAGAATAGTATGAATTTAAAGCATGAGTGTCCATTGTTACCTCAGATGTGTTTGTCATAAAATAACTGTTATCTTTATGAGAATCTTCATCCTTAGCAGAATCAGAATCACTTGAAGTGTCTTCTGAAGCACTCCAAGTTTCTTTCATTGCTTTATTTTACTTCTTGTCCTTATAATCATATTTCTTTTTGAATTTTAACTTCAGACAGTCAGCCTTGATGTGTCCTTTCCTCTGGCATTCATAGAAGACTATATCATCTTCCATATCAGATTTCTTCCAATATTTCTTCCACTTACTTTTATTGTCATACATTCCTTTGTAATTTTATTTTTTGAAGAATTTCTTCTTCCTATATAATTTTTTAAATCTTCTGGCTATTTGATCCATCTCAGCATCACTGTCTGAATCCGAATCTTCACTGGTTGAACTTTTAGTAGGTACATGCATTTTTTCTTTGACTTTTCTCTTTGAAGAAGTAGACTTAGAAGTCACTAATTTTCTCTTGGTTTCATCATCTTCTTCTTTGTCCACTTTATGTTCTTCCTCATACATCATATGCTTACATATTAATTCCTTAATAGGGAGTTTGCTGATGTCGCATGATTCTCTAATGGAAACAGATGTGCCTCTCCATATTTCTGGTAGAAATCTTAATATCCTCATAATTTCTTCCTTTGATGGAACAAATTTTCCAAGAGAGATCATAGTATTGAAAATTTCATTGAACCTGTGATACATGTCAGAAATGGGTTCATCATATTTCATTTTAAAATTACCATATTTAATAGTATATGTATTCAATCTCATTTCTTTAACATTGGTTGTTCCTTCATGGGAAATATCCCAAGTGTCCCATATTTCATAAGTAGTTTTACAAGAAGAAATTCTATTAAACTCTTCATCTCCTAAAACACAGTACATGGCATTCATAGATTTACAATTATTATTGTAAGCAATCTTTTTAGGTTCATCCCATGTTGTTCTTTAAGTTTCTGTAATTTTATATTGTGACTCTATAGCAGTCCAAATATCAAAACCCATACTTTCCAAATGAATTTTTCTATTAAGTTTCCACTAGGCATAGTTTCTACCATTAAAGAAAGGTGTCATGTTAGTAGTATCACCTTCTAGTCTATTGTCCATAGTTAGATTTTAGAAAGGATATTTAAAGAGATAAAATTTAGAACTAATAGAAATTTATGATCTTTAAAAATGCAACTAAAATCACAGTTGAAAAACAGAATGTTTTGAAAACATGTATTAATAAAAACAACCCTCTGATACCAAATTTTGGTTGGAGTGGATACACAAGAGGGGGGTGAATTGTGTTCCAATTAAAATTTCTATTAAAAATATTTCACTTAAAATCCCCCAATTTAAAAACAAAGTTAAACTATAGTGAATTTATACAGATTGAAAATGTTCAATTAGTTTCTCAAATATTGATTAGGTCTTAGTTAATTTAATCTGAAGATTAAATTGAATTTTGAAACTAACTTACGGGTTTTCAAAAAGTATAAACAGTTGCTAATTTAACTATAAAAGTAACCTTGAAACAATTTATATTTCAAAGTAGTTAGCAGCGGAATATGAAATATATAGTATAATTATGACTTAAACTAAAATGAAGAGCAGATGTAACCAAGAGTTTCAGTCTCAAGATGAGACATAGTACTCTCAAACAATTTATATAAATTGATCCACACCCTGTATTGGGGTAAACAATAGTGCAAAGATTGTCCAGGTTCAAAGACCTCTACCACAGTTCTACATGGGAAAACAAATAACAACTCACAGTTGTCCAGGTCTTACTCGACCTCTACCACTATCCACAATGGGATACAAGGGAGTTATAGATTTTGAATGAGGATTTAAGAATCCTCCATCCTAGATCAGGAGACAGTGTGTGTGTAAAATAAACAGGGTACACACACTGATCGAAATGTAAATAAAAGAATCAATAGAGTAAGTATGAAAGAGTTCAGAAAATCTTTAGTGATTGGAAGTGCAACTCTGGACTCATTTGATTGGTCAGAAAAAATTCTGGGTCCTTCTCTGGTTTTTTTCCTAAAAATAGAGTATCGTTTCCTTCCTTGGTTTTAGGTTCAGCTTAGCAGCCTGAGTGCATGAATTATTTGATGTAGTTTATCACTCATGATGCAGCTTGTGTTCTCCTCTATAAATGAATTGCTTAATGTATGTCCAGTGCTCTCCAGGTATGGATGTAGCCTTTTCATTTTTGTGAATGCACCATGTTTCAATGCTTTTAAGACCTTGTCTTTTTCACCCTTCGTGTGCCTTCTTAGTTCCTTGATTATCTCTCTTTTGCTAGGTCTTTATCTTCCCTTTTATACCCTTCATCTCTGGAAAAAAGGAATGATTACCTTTTGCATGTGTACTAGGTACGGTTCCCTGAAATACCAACATATATCATTAAATAACATTAAATGCATTAAAAACATCAAATGTAACTGTTATATTAATAAATAAATAATATTGAGAGTATAGAGTTTGACTGGTTGGTCAATCATTAGTAGCATTCTGTTGGTAGATGTGTGCGGTGGTAGCTTTCTGTAGGTAGCCTTCTGTAGCAGTGACCTTCTATCGGTAGCTCTTTGAACTTGTATCGATATTTCTTGATATCAGTAGCTCTTACTCTGTGTATCCGTAACTTTTTTGTATTATTAGATTTATATACTGGTGACTTCATTCTATCGGTAACTCTTGATCTATCGGTAGATATTATTTGTATCAGTAAATTTATTCTGTATCGGTGACTCTATCTATTGGTAGCTCTTGGTCTATCAGTTTCTCTGGTTTATCAGTAGCTCTGCTGTGTATCGGTGACTATCTTTATCGGTAGATCACTTAGTTCCAGTGATTATATATATCGGTAGACTTATGAATATTTGTAGCTCCTTTTTGTATCGGTGACCTTGGCTTATCGGTGATTCTGTCTATCGGTAGACTAAGTCTATCGGTATCTATGTATCAGTAGCTATACTAACACTTGTCTGTTTTATGGAAAACATATCCGATTGGGTTATACTTACTTAAAAACTTATATAAACAATGATAAACATTGATTAACATATTTGAAGGATTATTTTAATATTATTATCAGATAGAATGTCATAGATTGAGTGAATTAGAATATAGATAAACATTAATTGGGATTCTCAAGGTATGTGAAAGCATAGTTGGGATTATCAAAATAGGTGAGGTCAACACTTAGGATAATTCGCATTTTCGTTAAAAACCATTATGATGGATTTAAAAGTAAATAAAAACCATGCTTATGATTAAGATATTAGTTGTTCATAAATTTTCAAATTATGTTTTCTAGTTAGAAATTATGAATTATGACCTAATTTAGTTTATGTAATTTTTTATTGATGGCCCCCAATGGAAGAAAAAGATTCAATTCCCTCACTTAATGTATGGATTTTCCCACTGAGCAAGTCAATAGAGTTAGGGTTGGAGCAGATCAGATCATGACCATATTAAGACAACTTACTCAGGATGTGACAAAAAACCATGATACACCTATATTGGATAATTTCCTAAAATATAAGCCCTAGTATTTTAGTGGGACTACTAATCCCATGGCATATAAAGAGTGGATCAAGTCCTATGAAACAATATTTATGGAACTAAGAGGCAATGGAATTGAAAAGTTAGAACTGGTAGTATATTGTCTCAAGGGTGATGATGATGAATGGTGGACCTTGATCCATAATACCGTGGAGGAAATATGAAATAGAAGATATGTAAAGGAGAACTTTTAATGAAGTATTATTCAAAAATTATTTCCCTTGTGAGAAACAGACTAAAATGAAGAGAAAATTTATTATCTTGAAGAAAATGGAAGAAGAGAGTGTTGGAGAGTATGATGATACTTTCACAAGACTATCATGGCATGATATACATTACATACATGATTCAGAATACAACATTGATCATTTAATTGGGGGTATTAAGAAAAGTCTTTGAAGGGGATTGGATTCTGAAAAAATTTAATCATATGATGAAATAATATTAAGTGCCATCAAAACAGGGAAGGAATTTTGTAGATCTAATTTGTTCAAGGGAAATCCAGAGATGAAGAGGTCTTCCGATAATCATGGAAAAGGTGAATCTCCAATGAAGAATAAGGGAATAAAGAAATTTACTTTATGAGAGAATTGTTAAAAGAACCAGATTGTTAAATGCTTGAAAGGCATGGGATTTTGTTATAAGTGTAGAGGAAAGGGTCACAGATCTAGTGAATGTAACGTGATGAAACAAATCAATAATGTACGAAGATATAATTGTAATTATATGGGGCACTATGAAAAGGATTGTCCTAGAAAGAAAGGAATCATGTCTTAGAAAAGGCCATTGGAGTAGGGGAAAGCTTATGCAATCATAACTGTGGAGGTTGAAGTACCCAATGATGTGGTGGGATGTACATTAATTATTTCCTCAAATTTATCGAACACATTGTTTGATTTTGGATGATTGGACTATTTTATATCTTCCTAGTTTTCCTAGAAAATCTGCCATTTCCAATTTAATTTAATAAAGGAGTTGTCAGTCAAAACTCCTAAGGGAAGTATCATTGCAACAAAGAGGTGTCAGTCAATCCCCCTTTTGACACATAAACATACTTTAGTTGCTGACATTATCATCCTAACAATTATTAAATTTGAAATAATTCTCAGTATGGAGTGTCTTTTGAATTATGATGAAAATATATATTGTTAGAAGAAGGAAATTTCAATTTTTGATAATGATGTATAATACCTTATGTTTAGAGCAGAAATATCACCATTTGGATCTTATCCAGATCCACATTCAGTAGCTCTTCTAAATGAATATTTTGGGGAGGAAGAGAAAACATCATCTATATCTTCAAATTGGATATGTACCTTTTATGAAAGAGTACATTAACCTATTTCAATTGGATTTACTTGGACATTCTCCAAAGAAGGAAGTTGAGTTCTCTATTGATTTAATTCCTAGTGCAAGACCTATATCAAAGAATACCTATAGAATGGCCTCTGTGAAATTAGTAGAGATGAAGAAACAACTAGAGTAATTGAGTGAAAAAGGATTTATTCTCCCAAGTGTTTCCCCATGGGGAGCCCTTGTTCTTTTTCTCAAAGAGAAATATGGATCTATGAGGTTGTGCGTTTAATATAGGTAGATCAATCATATTAATATAAAGAAAAAGTTTCCTCTTCCTCTTATTGATGGTTTATTTTATCAACTTCATGAAGCATAATATTTTTAATAGATTGAAATTCTATTTGGATATCATCAACTGTATGTGAGGAAGGAAGATATTACAAAGACAACATTTTGAACAAGGATTGGGAATTACAAGTTTACAGTAATGCCTTTTGGACTGACTAATGAACCCTATATTTTCAAGGATCAAATGAATAGAGTTTTCAAAGAATATATTGATGAATTTTTATGGTATTTATTGATGATATCCTAGATTTCCCCAAAATCTAAAAAGACCATAAGAATAATTATATATCATTCTGAAAACACTTTGAATTAATGAATTATATGGGAATTTTAGAAAGTTTGAATTTTCAATGGAATGTATTTCTTTTCTTGGACATATTATCCATAAGGTTGGAATCTTAGTTTATCCTCCAAGGAAAAAGGTAATCTAAGAATATCCTATGCCAATGAACCTAACAGAGGTATGTTGTTTTATTGGAATAGAAGGTTACTATCGATGTTTCATTCATAATTTCACCTGGTAAGATAACCCTCTAACCAAGCTCACATGTAAATGGGTTATGTTAATATAGACTAAATATTATACAAAATTCTTTGAATAAATGAAAATAGGATTGTTCAGTTCCCTAATTTTGGATCTTCTATCTAGAAATAATGGGCTTGTGAAATACATTGGTGCAATAATGAATTGACTAGGTTGTGTCATTTTGAAAATGATAAAGTTATTTCTTATGCATGAATGCGGTTGAAGTCTCATGAGTAAAATTTTCCAACTCATGATCTTGAGTCAGAATTCGTAATCTTTTCTCTAAAAATATAGAGACACTATCTATATAGGAAATTTATGAGATATATATAGATCACAAGACTTTGAAATATGTTTTTTACACAGAAAGAACCCAACATAATGAAAAAAGATGGATTTATTTAATCAAAGATTTTGATTTCTCAATACAATACCACCCAAGAAAGGAAAATAAGGTGGAAGATGCATTAAGCTAGAATGATCACATAATTATAACCCAAATAAGGATTGAGAGAGACCCTAAATTCATGTATCTAGTAAATATGGATATAGAAATTCTTAAAGAAGAGGAAACATCAGTCCTTTTTCAAATGATTTCTGAACCATATTTATAAGAGAAGATAAAAGTCTCTCAATCTAATGATGAAAACTTTAGAAAGATAATTAAATCTATTAGATATGGACGATAGACATACATTGTGTTTGAGGATGGAGTTCTAAAATTGGGAATGAGGTTATAAACTCCATGAGTACCTGAACTAAAAATGGAACAATTAGATGATGCTCATAGCTCAAATTTCTATATACACCATGGTATCACCAAGATGTAAAGAGATTTGAAGTAATATTTTTGGTGGGATAATATGAATTGATAAATTTCTAATTATGTGTCAAGGTGTCTAGTTTTTCAACAAGTGAAGGCATAGAGACAACATCCTGGAGGAGTCATGAAACCTCTACATATTTCTTTGTGTAAGTGGGATGACATTATGATGGAATTATTAATAAGACTACTGAGGAAACCTAGAAAAAATTATTAAATAAGGGTAATTGTTGATCACCTTAAAAAACCAGAACATTTCCTTGCTATAAGAGAAAATTTACCACTTGAGTTCTTAGAAAGAATCTATATTAATGAAGTAATAAGACTTCATGGTGCACCTATATTGATTTTGTTTGGTCAAGATCCCCAAATTACATGAAAATTATTGTAAATTCATCAAAATTATTTGGATACCGAGCTTTATCTGATTACTTCTTATCAGCCATATCTGACAGATAGTATGAAAGGAATATTCAAACACTGGAAGACACATTGAGATCATGATCTCTTGACTTTACTGGTATGTGGGATCAGTACATACACTTGGTGGAGTTTTTCTATAACAATAGTTACTATTATAGTTTTAAAATAGTTCCATAAGATGCATTATATGGAAATTAATGTTGAACTCTAACTTTTTGGGTTGAATTTTGTGAGAGAAATATTATAGGACAATAACTTATTGAAGAGAGAATGAAAAAGGGAAAGGCTATTCATTCCCATATTAACGAATTCTAAAGTAAGAAAAATAGCTACGCAAATAACTGGATAAAAGATTTGGGATTTCAAGAGGGATATCAAGTCTTTCTAAAAGTGTCTCCATGAAAGGGTGTCTTAAGATTCATTAAGAAAGGGAAAACAGAGCCCTAGGTACCTTAGACCATTTTAAATAATGGAATGGATTAGAGAAGTAGCTTTCTGTTTATAGATTCCCCCAAGTCTGTGAAAAGTGAATTATATGTTAGATGCGTCATTTTTAATGAAGTACACACCATACCTAATGCATGTACTAACCTATGAGGAAATATAAATGGAAACTAACTTGTCTTACTGTGAGGAGCCTATTGAAATTATCGACACTAGAGAGAAAGTATTGAGAAATCAGATGACTCAACTGGTAAAGGTTCTTTAGAGAAACCATAAAATGGATAAAGAAACATGGGAACATGAGGTTGTTATGAAGAGTAACCAAAAAAAAAATTTAGAGGGTTATATACATGGAAACATTGGAGGAAGAAATTTCCGAAGTAGGGAAGAATATAACACCCCTATATGTTGTGGTATGTTTCGTCTTAAATTTTTTTAATTAATTGGATAACTTATAATTCATGAAACACTGCACCATTGTGAAAAAAGACTAGGTTATAGGATATAGTTATAACATATTCATTAATCTTATGTTTTCCTCTTCGACGATTTGAATTTCAGAAAATGGACTTACATGGTTGCGCTGAGTAAGTCATTTAGGGTTCGATACGATCAACATAATTTTTAGTGAATAGTATTGTTCCATGAGGAATAGTAATGTTACCCTTATGAATATTAAAGTATCCTTAATAATAGTAATATGAAACTTATGAATAGTAACATCACCCATGAATGTATAAATAAAATTTAGGCACCTTATAAATGAATTTGAATATTAATAGTTAAGTATTGGTTTTTGTAAACAAGAAATATTTAATTACAATTTTATAATTAATAAATTTATTTAAAATAAATTCAATTTTAATAAAATGTGTTACTAATAAAAAAATTTATACTATTATTTAGAATAATTTAATGAGACCTCATTTAATATTTTAAATCATTAGAAAAGTAGATTTAAATTTAAAATAATTATTTTCAAGTAAATAATGAATTTTTTTATTTTTTTCTCATATTAATAAAATTATATTCAGAAAATGGAGTTCATATTTATATTTTACATGTCAATAAAGGGTTTGGGTGATTATTTTTGAGATTTTTCTAAAAAACATGATGTTTTGGTGAGTAGTGAAGTTCGATAATTTACCAAATTTGTAAAATAAATGAATTTTTGCATCATTCTTAGGCCATGAATGATGTAAATGGACATTGTTATTAAATCACATGAAACTATTAGTATTGTTTGGTCATAATAATCAATATTATTGATTTTCTTGAGAAAAATAATAAACTAATGATTAAAATAATGCAAAAAACCTCCTCTCCTCCACTATATAAACTACCCTCACACACTCTTCCTCTCACGCCACCCACACTTTTATCCTTGCCTATGTTCTACCAAATACACTTTACAAGTACTAACCCCACATCCAAGACCTACTATTCTCACCAAATGGCCAAAAATAAAGGCCATAAGGAGGTTCTCAAGGATGAGTAGTCAAGAGGTAAACCTCTATTCCTTTTCCTTTTTATTTATTTTACGGGTTACATTATTTTGTTTTTATTTACTCACCTACCCTTATCCATATTCAATGATAATTTAAGTACCTTAAATGTACTATAATTTAATAATATACTGTAATATATCTTCATCTTCTCTCTTTTCTCCTCCTCTTATACTAAAATGAAAACATCGTCCAAGATGTGGTAATACAAGGATGACAAGTTTTCAATTTCTATTACCATCTTTAATTCTAGCATTGAAAATATTTTTATCATTGAACACAATCATAATATATATAATATAACCTATTTAATTTTCTTTAATAATTTTGTACACAAGGTATTTAATTATGAAACAAAATGAGTTCGTGGTGATCGAAAAACCAATAAAATAATCCAAGTGTTTATCATAAACATTTTATATAATGATTCAAACTCAAACCAAATAAAAAATGATATGTATAACCATTTAAACATCTGAATGTTCATTAGTAATATGTAATTCCAATTTTTGTTAATAATATCATTTCCACATGAACTTCAATACTCATATTCAATCGAATCGATCATAAAAATCAAGTAAATGAACACTGTAAACAACAGAATTCAGTATTATAACATATCAATAAGACCAAAAATGAACATAATAAAACTATAAAAATAAAATAAATGTATATATGTTTATTAATTAACCAATTAATGTATTTAATTTTACTATACAGGACATTAATATCAAAGTAAGAACACATTCAGACTTAAGGTAATGGGTTTCTCATCTCACTTTTATTTCTTTGAGATTTAAATTATTTTCCACTTATTTCTTATATGTAGTGTACTTTTACCTCAGTTTGATATATATTATCTTTATTCTATTGATATTCATGTTATTAAGTGATTCAATTGATGATTATCAACTCAATTGATTACAATATTGTAAGGGACTTGGTTTCGATTTCCATTTCATTGTTATTTACGTGGTATTGTGAACCTAATCCTGCTTTTGTGGTGTAGAAAATACCCCTTTGAGATCATTTTTCAGTTTATAATTTCATTAGATTATATATCCATATACTAGTTAGATGTATGTGACTATTTTCTTAGTTGTATACCATTTTACATAAGGTATTTATGTGGAATGTTTCTTTATCTATGAAAATATTGATGAATCTGTATGCTTGACTCAATACAGATTTTGAAAAGGCATATTTTTCTTGTATTAAATATTTTTATAAAGTATAATTTGTACTAGACGTGCTGGATGGGTCCAAATATAGCCCATGATTCATTGACAGGTCTCATTGGAGAATTCAGTTGGCGACAAACCCTTCGAGTTTATTTCCAAAAAAGAGTAAGATGGGTATCTACCTAGAGAATAAATCTGTGTTGAGGGTATTATGGTTCATTTGACAGATATATGATGTACAAAATATAAGAATTATCTTTTTTCATTATACATTTATTACATTCTATGAGTTTTTCATTGTGATAAAATCTATGGATGCATTATGATTCTAAGTTTATTGATGGCGTGAGTTTTTCATTTATACACCATGCCATATTGATTATGTCAAATTTTATTATGATTCAATTATTTTTGATTCATGATTCTGCTATATGTAACCCTTATTGAGCATTGGATCTCACCCTTTTCATTTTTTCCTTCCACATGTTATAAATAATGGATCATTTGTTGAGTTTTTCTAGATGTAGTTTATAAGACTTTGATATGTGTTATGTTTTGTTTTCTTTTACTAGTATTAAATGGGATCCCTGATTGTGTCTAGTTTCTAAAAACTAATAAACTAATAGGCACTTTGCGATTTTATTCCTTGTAACCATTCCAATATAATGTATTAATGCGTTGGATTTGGGATTCTAGGTTTAGTGTGATATAATTATATTTACGAGCATACCCCTTTTGACATCGATTTTTATAATGTATATACTTTCCACATTTCAAATATTCAAATATCAAGGATAACTGAAATATGATATTTTTCACTTCCATTTTGTTAACTGAACTCTTAATTTTTATGATGAAATTAATTGATTAATGTCCTTTTCCCCCACACAAAACATCATACCATTCCTATAATATATCCACATGTTTGATTCTTCCTACATTATCAACATATAGAAAACAAGATCTTATTTTACCCATGGTCTCCACCATGAAAGATCATAGTGAACTCTATCCTTATTTTATATGGTGAGCCTAGGAGTTGGTAAAGGTTCAAGATGTAAATATTGAATTGTGATAACTGATTAAGAATAATCTCAATATCCTTCACTTTAGTCGTCATCCCATTTTATTAATCATCGACACATTGTCTATCTCATTCAACATTAATCATTCTCTTTTTTGATCCCACTAAAACAAATTGTGTGAGAAACAATAATCATTGTGAGAAACCATATAATCATTAAAAATAACATATAGGTTGTCTAAATCATAAAAACTTATTTACAAATTAGAGCACCTTAGCCTTAGCTTAAGACATTCATGGTCATTATTTTAATCCTTCATGGATGTTGGTAAAGAGTTTATGAGTTTATAATTCATATTACAAGGGTGTTTCAAAATTGATTTTCAATAAGTACTATTTTTATGCAGTAGCTGATGATGGAGTCTAGATCAATGTTCCCTTTTGAGAGTTATTACCCCTCTGAACCTTTATTCCAAAGTCACATCCACATGTAGTATCCACACAAGGATGTAATTTCATAGAGACCATTAAATATATCCTTTATCAAAATTCTAGGATATTTTCATATAATTTGTATCATCCTTATACTTATCTTTAGACATATCCTTAGATCGATCTGGAGAGAGATCACTAATTTTTTCTCATCCTTATTTCCAAAGATAACTAAACATATCCTCTGATATCAATTATATGAACCATGAATTTAATATATAGATATTACATGA
The DNA here is from genome assembly GCA_963277665.1 of Viscum album. Classification (NCBI taxonomy): domain Eukaryota; kingdom Viridiplantae; phylum Streptophyta; class Magnoliopsida; order Santalales; family Viscaceae; genus Viscum; species Viscum album. The sequence continues at coordinate 825,540,058 of OY728129.1, forward strand.
TTTTAGATTAATATTCATTTTAATACACTTACACATGCTTAAGGATTGTAAAGTTATAGTTCCTTTGGAAACATGGACACATAAACAACTAGGTTATAATTGCTCTAATATAATCCCACACTTAGTTCCCTAAAACTAGCACTTTATTTAAGGATATCACACAAAATACATATCCCCATAACCCAGGGAAAAGAAATATAAGAAATGGTGAGAAAATATTCACAATAATGGTAAAAAATTTAAATAAATTAAAATAACATGAGCATAATGGTATAATAACATAAGCATAATAATTTAAAACCATACCCTACATATAAAAGATCAACATACTGAGTCATGGAATAAATATTGTCATTTAATAAGACACAAATCATTAGAAAATCAATGAACATGATATATGGGAGAATAATATAAACATAAGACATAGAATTGTGGCATTCAAATAAGTATATAAAATAATTTTCATTGTATTCAAGGCTCATTTCTAAGGTTATCATAGTGGAATGGGTTCACTCTCGAAACTATTGTTGTAGTCATGGTTCACTTCCATGACAATCGTAGTGGAAATGCCCCTTAATAAAAATATTTCACTCCCCATTTTAGTCCTGTTTATCTCATTAAATATCAACATTAACCAATTTATTGTATGGAGATATATTCCCCATCCCCAATATAATGAAAATATTCTAAACATGTCTCATAATATCGAAAATCATTTATCATATTTGAACCCATGAAAATAAATGGGTTTCTTAAGTACTAAATCGTATCATAAACCATAAAAAAATGATTTTCATATACATTTCATTAATTCATCATATCATAACCTATGAAAAATGAATTGGGTTTCATAAGCATTTTATAATAAAATAACTTGTGGAAAAGAAACAGTTTTAATAAAAACCTTGTCATTATAAACATAAACCATTAAAATAAATAGTAAGAATGGTATCCTTTGATCACATCCCTAGTAAAACAGAAGTGACATCAAAGGATGTCTTATTTTGTAGAAAATAATTTTGAATTATCACTTTTAACATTTACTGAAGAAAATAGTCTTTACACATAAAAATACATTTTAAAACATAATACATTTTCAATATCATTATCATTAAAAATATCATTGGATACTTGTAAAGGATGATTTAAAAACCACTTAATACATTTCATTAGTAAAAATATCAAATCCACCTGGAAATGTTTTTTAAAAAAATTTACATTTTCTAGATCCTTTTCTTGGAATATAATATTTTAATCTTATAATGGAAGATTTAAAAATAATTTAATTTTTTTTAGGAAAATAAGATTTATGTAAAAATCAATTTTATAAATTATTAATTTTGAAAACGTGTTGAAATTTATTTTAATTGAAAACAATCATTGACAATCATAAATCAATATTTAAGGAAAATAATAGTCATGACGATGGGAATATACATTCATTCCACATACATTAAAACAACGATTCCTTCCACATTTTTAGTAAATGTCAAACATGAATTTTATGAAAAATGACATAAAGATTATATTTTAAAATTTTAAAATGTAAAAATTCCCTAAAATTGTATTTAAATAAGCATATGGGAACATTAATAGATTTTTGAATTTTTTTACAAAACATGGAATATGAAGAGAATTGGTTTTTGACCGGTGAGAGAAATAATGTCGATTGTAATTAAAAATATATTTTGTAATCACGAGTACATAAATAAGGTAAAATGAATGAAAAACATATATTCTCATTAAATAACCATAGAAAGAGAAAATAAATTAGTTTTTTGATTAAATGATTCTATAATTTCATCATTTTAGTCATAATCATAGAAAATCTCAATAGACGTTGATATTGTAACATAAAACTCTTACCACTTTGGTAACATTGAATCATATGACACGTTAAAAAATATAATTAAATTAAACTTATAAGATCATGAGAATAAAAAAATTCATTATATTATATGTCAATGGTTTTGTATATACAACTTATAAAATAACATAGGGGCATAAAAAACATATGTCCCGAAGAAGAAAAATTGGGACAAGAATCCCTTACCAATTTGGTAATATTTTGAATAACAATCCCAAATAAATAATAATGAAATAAAAAATAAATTATAATTCATATATATAAATTCATGATATAACATGCGAAGGGGTATTATATACGCAATAGAAAATAAATAAGTAGTGAATATGATATACGTCTCCCAGAAATAAAAGAGAGACTAGAAATCCCTTACCTTAATTATCATATTCCCCTATATTCATTAAAATATTTAGTATAATGAATATAAATTTATAATAAATATATTAAATATCCATAAGTATATATCATACCATATATTATTTACTTATTACCTTTTATTACCCGTTTATAAATAATTCCTTGTTAAAGTCACATTTCGGGTAAAATCTGTTTTGTTTTCCATGTTTGTTTTTATTTTTGTTTCTATTAATTTGATCATAGTTACTTTAAAAAAATTATTTAAATATCATATATATTCAAAATATTTATTTATATTAATACATCAAATTTAGAGATAGAAAATGAAATATACCATTCCAAGAGATGGTATGTTGTATGTATGCATGAACATTATTACCATTTTCTCATAGAAGGAAATGAAATAAAGGTAAATAATATATTAAAGTTAAAGAATAATTTTTTCTCATATATATCTCATATTATTGTTTAAACCTATTCTTATTACCTTCTATGTAATGCATATATGAAGACCAAATCACATCACTTAGCAAGGTGATAATTCATCATACACAAGAACATCGTTATCGTATTCCCAAATGAATGAAAAGTAAGTTGTTATATTTGATATATTAATTAATGAGATGTAATTATTTTATAAATATAATATATATTAATTATATCTATCCTTAATTCCATCCAAGAAAAAGTGAAATGGAAAAACACATCACATCGTTTTGTGAGGTGGTGGTCCACCGTACACCGAAGCGATGTTGTTATTTTTCAACGGGTTGGAAGGTAAAAAGGTAGGTGATATTATAATTATAAAGTTTAAAATTATCCAAAATATATTATATAATCATTATATTGATCATTATTTCAATCTGTGATATGTGGTGATGGAAAACGAATAACAAAAGTTCGTGATGTAGTGTTCTACCATACAAATGAATGATGATTTCACATCTTATTTTATAGAAGAGGAGTTGAGTACAAGTTATTAAATTATCCTGATTACATCCCATTATATGGTATATTTATATTTAATTATATTGGTATTATTTTAATATATTATAATGATTATGAATAGTAAATAAAATAAGAATGCATATTCTAAAATGTTACTTATTCTTTGGAAAACCTCATTAGTTTTAACCTAATTCCTTCTTATATTGGATTTATGATCTCAAAAATTACTATGGGATGTTGTTAGTTAATTAAGGAAGAAATTTGGGTAGGTCTTGGATGAACTGAATGGTTTTGTATGTGTGAATTGGAGAAGAGAGGGGTGGCTTTTTATAAGTGTGGTGGGGGGGGGCATACTTTTATTTTAATAAAAATATATTACCAAATTTTTCACAAAAATAGGATCAAAATGAGATATTATCTAACCTTTTTGTGATTAGGTCAAAATATGGCCATCTAATGTGTTTTCTATATGTTTCTAGGTCATTTAATACCTTATTTTTTTTAGTGAAACTCACCTAGTAAACCCATTTCCACCTTAATTGTGATAATTGTTTTTTTTTGTTTTTAAAATTAATTATTGTAAAAAAGTATGTTGAACGTATTTGATAATATAAATTATTTTTATTTAAAATATGGAATCCATTTTTTTGAATCCAATTCTCATGTTCTAATTGATTGAAAAAAAATTGAGAATGGGGGGGAGGGGTGAATCATTTGTTCGATTTTTATAAGTTTCAATGATTTTTTAACATAACCCCTGAAAGCTATTAAAATACTGTCCATATTATATTTTATTAAATAATTATTCATGAAAAAGTAAGAAAGTAATTAAATAACACAATATTTACAAGGTCTCACCTCAGTGTGAGAACCAAGTACCATTTCATAGCCACTCCTATTATCACATGGACATTCCTTATAATGAAGAAGTGAGTAAAACATGTGAAAACTTCCATTAGAAACATTATATATCCTGATAAGAATGATTATACCAATTTTCCTTTTTTAAATAGTTTTACTACAAAAAATGGAGACACAAAATAAAATATCACATAAAACTTTTACTCTTCAAAATTTGGTCTAGAACATCTATCTAATAACCCTTAGTTGGATTTCCATAGTTCAATTGACTCATTCTAATGAAATCATTGTGATAAATGATTTTATCATACTACACTTATCAAAATTTGATCAACCGCATAGCACGATTTTCCTTAGTTCAATCTTCCACAGTTTAGTAAGAAAACATTAAGCTATATAGTCTTGTAATGAGATATTTTTCCAAGAAGTAACTTTGAATCAAAAATTATAGTGATCCACTTTTTTCTAATGTAAAAAGTTTTAATAGTTAGAATTTAATGACAATATATTTATAGGTAGTTTAGAAATACAGAAAATTAAAAAAATCACAGTTACTAAAATAAAAAATACATTAAATTTACTCACATTTTAGCTTAATGTTTGACAACATCAATTCTTCTCAAATATTCATGAAACTACTCAAATCTCCTTTGAGTCTTCTAAAAAATAATACTTCCCAAAATTATTAACATTTCATTATTATGATGGAACATAGTTATCTCATTATGAAGGAACTTCCTCAAATCATTTTGATGTAACTTCCTTAGATCATTATTATTGAACATACTTTTTTCATTACGATGGAACTTCCCCATCTCATTTCAGATCAAATTTCTTTATCAGAGATAGTGTTACTAACTTTCATTATCAGATTTAGTTAGACTAAATTTTCTTATCAGAGTAATTTTGATTTTCATTCCATCTCAGAGTCATTCTGACGGAATCCTCATAATGTTGGAATTATCATTACGATTAAATTATCATTATGATGGAATTATCATTATTATGGAAACCCCCCCTACGAAACATTGATATTATTTAAGCCTCATCAACTATAACTCATTTAGAATTTTAAAAACATCTATGTCTTTCACTCTTGGATCCATTGAAATATTTTTTTAATTCTTAGAACTGATGAAATCTTTATGATTCCTAAATTTATTCAAAAGAATTTATGACTATAGTTTTCATGATTTATATGTACATAAATATTGGAATATAATTATCTTACTTAAGGTTATAATGTTTAAGAACTTTATAAATCCTAACATCACTATCTTCATTCAACATCTTTAGTAACATTATGACTTTAAATCATCAACATCTTTTAAACAAATATCATGTCTGATAGATCTTGAACATCATATAGATGTATCAGTTACTGATGATGTCTCATATAAACAAATTTAACATTATGATGACTTCAACAACTAGTGAATTTTGATATTTTTCATCCATTTTTATTTATTCTTATCCCCTGTATCCAAAAAACATTCTCAAATTTTTTTTTGCATCATTATGATTGTGTTCGCACATTAAGAATCATTAAATTGTTTTTCAAAAACATTACTTTACTAATGATTAGTTTCTAAAAAATACAAAATATTAGGTAAGGAAAAACATCACAATGGTTTGTAAATATCCCCGATTATATTTTTTTGAAACAGTCTGTAACAACTTTTACAACTCACCCTTTTTCAAACACTAAGACTTTTTAATAATTTTTTAAATAACTCAATGATTCAACCTTTATCCAAACACCCTAAAACTACACTATTGGATAATGTAACGTTTTTGAGGGAATTAAATCCCTCAATGAAAATATTATTCTTCCATGTAAATATAAAACACCCCTTAATTTTACCTTTTCTAAATTTTCTTTTTCTCTCCCATATTTTATGATAACCACAACTTATGATTCATAAAATAAAGATAAGTAAAAACTTCTTAAAATGTATAGAGTTGTTACATCCTATCCCCCATTTTTAATATAATCCAAAACATGGTGGGGGAATTCATTATGAGATTTGGAAGTCATTAGATGAGGGTGAACATGATGTTTCAGCCTCAACTCGACAAACCATTATTTTGGTACTTCCTTTGTGAAGATATAAAAATTTTTATAATTCATTGAGATGTATTACATAAAAAATCTCTACCAATAATTTCTCTTTTATAAAGTTATATGTTATATCAATGTGTTTTAATCTTGAATTTTGGGCATGAGTTTTAGAAAGATAAATTGTCCAATTATTATCACAACATATCCTTAATTATTTAAAAAAATTTCTTTCAAATATTTTAGATAAAATTTCATGAATAAAATATGAGTTCAATCCTGAGTAGCTACAATATATTCTATTTCCACTATACACAATGTTATCGATCACTATTTATTACTATTCCAAATTTCACAAAATCCACCCAAGAAAAATGTTCTTAATGAGGTTAATTTTATTTCATTATAATCTTCTTCCCAATTTCAATTAGTATATCGGTAAAAATTCATCTCACAATTTCTTTTTTATAATAATTCATGTGATGTTATTCATTTTACATATCCTATAAATATATTTTCTTACAACATATGTGATAATTTTTATTACCCTGACACCTAGAACACAAATTCACAACAAACAAAATATTAGGACTTGAGGCTCTATGGTAAGTTAAACTTCTTATGAGCTTCAAAAAGTCATTCTGATTCATAGTTTTTCCAAAATAATCTTTACTCAACATTATCCACACATATATAGGAGTATAAAATTATTTTTATTATTCCATGATTTTTTTTTAACAATTCCCCCATAATATTTTTATTGATATTTGAAATGTATTTTTATATCTATTGAACTTATAAATCAAGGAATAATGTTAATTATCCTAACATTGAAATCTCAAAGATCCTTTTCATTTTATCAACAATTTTTTTATAAACATCTTCCATATCCCGCCAAAAAAATTATATAATGCATATACAATATTATAATTAGAGTTACAGAGTCATATAATTTCACAATTGAGCAGCAATCAATATTTTATTTAGAAAAAATTTAACATTATCAAAATAATTCAGGATTAGAATACCATGCACATTGAAATTTTTGCATAGCATACAAATATACCTTCAATATATAAAATTTGTTTTCATCATCATCAAATTTAATCCCACAAGGTTTCTCAATGTAAACATCTCCTTTAATTTCTCCACTGAGAAATGTTCAATTTTCATTAATGTGATATACTTTGTAATTCCTATAGGCATAAACAACTAGAAAAAGTATAATAGTTTCTAACCTCACAATGGGGGTAATTGTTTCATCAAAATCCACACCTGGAATCCATGCAC